>CM042689.1:277229532-279729532 GCA_023614405.1 Avena insularis | reverse complement strand
CGGCACTATCACCATGCTCTCGAAACCATAAGACCATCACTTGCCCAATGAGCTAGTTTACTAGAGGTACTAGAGACCTGGTTGTTTACATACCACACGTGTATTAACTTTTTGTATTAATACATTTATAACATGGTAAGAAACGTATTTATGAACAAGAGATACATCAAATAAAAACACTTTATTATTTGCCTCTAGGACATATCTCCTTCAGTCTCCCACTTGCACTTGAGTACAAATTAATCTATATTTAAAATAGGCAATGACCTAACACCAATACTATCCCAGTGTTGTTCATGCTTGGCTTGTGGAATACTTTTGGTAAACGGATCTACAACATTCATATCCGTATGCACTTCGCAAATATTGACTTCTCCATTCTCAACATTTTTCCTAATGGCATGGATCTTAGCTGGATGTGCTGGACTATGGAATGAGTCCTTGGTTCCGACGTGTTTGCAATGGCACCTGTGTTATCGTAGTAGATGGTCACAGGGTCATCCGCGTTAGGAACAACTCCTAGTTTGATGACGAAATTACATAGCCATACAACTTCATTCGCCGCAGAGTTAACTGCGATGTATTCTGACTCCATTGAAGATTGTGCTACCACTTGTTGCCTCACGCTTCTCTAGGTTACCGCGCCACCATTCACCAGAAAGAAAAATCCTGTATGAGACTTCGAGTCATCAGAGTCCGTGTTCCAGCTTGCATCCACGTAACCAGTTATGTTTAGATCTTCATCACCACCTCCAAAGACTAGGAACATATCCTTAGTTCTTTTTAGATACTTTAGGATATTCTTCACAACTGTCCAATGCTTCACTCCTAGATCACTTTGGAAATGGCATGTCCAACTGAGATCCAGGGCCACATCAGTCCGAGTACATAGCATAGCATACATGATAGAACCTATGGCTGAGGCATAGGGGACATTAACCATCCTCTCTCTCTATCAGCATCTGTTGTTGTACCTTGAGTCTTACTCAATGGCACACCTTTCACAAGAGTCACAAAACCCCTTTTGGTGTCTTCCATTTTGAACTTCTTAAAAATATTATCCATGTATGTACTCCAACTTAATGCTATCATATGTCTTGATCTGTCTCTATAGATCTTGATGCCCAATATATAGGCTGCTTCACCCAGATCCTTCATGGAAAACTAACTACTCAGATATTCCTTTATGCTCCCTAACAAATCCACATCATTCCCAATTAGTAATATGTCATCCACATATACCATTAGGAATTTCACCGAGCTCCCACTTGCTTTCTTATAAACACAAGCTTCTTGATTATTTTGGACAAATCCAAAACTCTTGATCACTTGATCAAATCGCTTCTTCCAACTCCTAGATGCTTGCTTCAGTCCATAAATGGATCGCTCAAGATTGCGTACTTTTCCAGCATCCTTAGGATCGACAAACCCCTCTGGTTGCATCATATACAAATCTTCATCAATGTGACCATTGAGGAAGGTTGTCTTCACATCCATCAGCCATATCTCATAATCATAATATGCAGCAACTGCTAGTAAAATCCGAACAGATTTCAACATTGCTACAAGAGAGGAAGTCTCCCTGTAATCAATTCTTCCACTTGTCGAAAATCCTTTGTGACAAGTCTTGCCTTATGGATAATCACATTGCCATCATCATCTATCTTCTTCTTAAAGATCCATTTATTCTCCACGGCCTTTAGACCTTCAGGGAGATCCACCAAGTTCTAAACTTGATTCTCATAAATGGATCCTATCTCGGATTTCATGGCTTGTAGCCATTTCTCTGAGTCAGCACTCTCCATTGCTTCCTTGTAGTTTTTTAGGTTCTTCTTGTTCATCTAACAAGACTAACATCACAAGGTTACTATACCAATCTGGGATAGTAAACACTCTTGTTGATTTCCGAACCGTAGGAGCTTCGATATTATGATCTATATCATTTGTTTCTTCTTCCACTGTAGAGGGCGGTTCGAGAATAGTTTCCATTGCACTACTCGGTATTTGGAGAGAAGGGTCAACGACTTCATCTAGCTCTATCTTCCTTCCACTAAATCCTTTTGCGAGAAACTCTTTATCTATAAAGGCACCGTCCTTAGCAACAAACTTTTTGCCCTCGGCTTTGTTGTAGAAGATATACCCAATAGTTTCCTTTGGGTATCCTACAAAGATACACTTTCCACTTAAGGTTCGAGTTTTTTAGGCTGTAGTTTCTTAACGTCAGCCTCACATGCCCAAACTTTCAAGAACGACAATGTTGGCTTCTTGCCATTCCATATCTCATATGTTGTTGTCTCCACGGATTTGGATGGTGCTCTGTTTAATATAAAAGCGGCGGTTTCTAGGATTTGGATGGTGCTCTGTTTAATATAAAAGCGGCGGTTTCTAATGCATAGCCCCAAAACGACATAGACAAATAAGTCAAAGACATCATGGACCGAACACTATCTAATAGAGTACGGTTACACTGTTATGACACACCGTTACGCTCTGGTGTTCCTGCTAGCGTAAGCTGTGGTAAAATACCACATTCCCTCAAGTGCATGTCAAACTCGTAACTCAAGTATTCGCCTCCCCGATCTGATCGGAGGTGGTTAATCTTCTTATTGAGTTGATTCTCTACCTCTTTTTGAAATTCCTTGAACTTTTCAAAGGTTTTAGATTTGTGCTTCATCAAATAGATATACCCATATATACTCAAATCATCAATAAAGGTAACAAAATAACGATACCCATTGTGTGTTGAGACACTCATTGGTCCACACACATCTGTATGTATGATTCTCAACAGGTCTGCATCCCACTCCATAGTACCAGAGAAGGGTGTCCTGGTCATCTTGCCCATGAGAAAAGGCTTGCATGTATCAAGAGTCAAAATCTAGTGATTCCAGAAGTCCATCAGAATGGAGATTCTTCATACGCTTTATGCCAATATGACCAAGACAGCAATGCCATAGGTACTGTAGGGTTCGCAGCATAGAAAGCAAAAAATTTCCTACGATGGGAACTATGTACCAAGATCTATCTACTAGATACAAACAACGGGCGGATGTATATCCGTAGAGAAAATACCTTTGAAGACCTAAAAAGCTTAACAAGTTCAACTCGTGGTTGATGTAGACGATCCCTTGCCGATCTCAAGATCGAGAGGAAGTCCTAGCGCCATAAGCGGCCAGCATCCGTGCTCGCACACACGTACAAGACACCGGGCAACCTCCGCCTCCTCGCTCCAGCGATGCAGCGGAAGCACAACCCTTTCTTGCCGAATAGCCACCGGGAACATGTATCTCGCTAGTCCGAGACCATGGAGAATAAATTCTAGAGGGGGAGAGAGATCCTTCACGAGGAGGTGTGAGAGACAAGTGAGGAGGGGGGCTCCTTTTATAGGAGGAGGGGGGCACCCAAGGGGGTGGCCGCCGGCCATGGGGGCTGCCCCCTCCCCTCCTTCATTCATGTGGGTGGACACTCCACTCACAAAATGGCCCTTCAATTTTCTCCACTCAAAAATCCACTCAAATTCCCATTAAATTTCCACCAAATTTAATGCAAACTCTCATTAAATAAAACTCTTTTATTTTATTCAGAATTTTCTCGATTACTTTAATGACAAACATTCACAAATAACCCCTTGCTAGAATTCCATTTCACATGCATAACCACTTTATGCAATTTCACCCGAAAACCTGTTTCGGTATATAGTGAAATAAATTCCTGCGCTTGTTTATTCTTTCGGCATGAAACATTTGCTCCAACTGGATGCCAGTGTCCCTTAAGTGTGTCACCCTACGGTTCGCGAATAATGCGGACATGATCGAGACCCTTCTCCGATCAATAATCAGTAGCGGGACCTGGAGATCCATACTGACTCCCACACATTCAACGATGACTTTTCCTGTGATCGTCGGATCCTTTTACGCTTGTATCTTAATCCCTTTGTTTCACGATATATTACATGTCCGAGATTCGATCATCGGTATCTCCATACCTAGTTTGATCTCGTTACTAACATGCACTCTTTTCTCGTTCCCGTGATATAACATTCAAGTGATCAAATCACTTGCTTGTAAGCTAACCAATGTGATATCACCGAGAGGGCCTAGAGCATATCTATCCATCATCGGGATGAGCAAATTCCACTCTTGATCCATGATTCTCAACATAACACTTTAGTAGTTCTGAAGCCATCTTTATAATCACCCAGTTACGAAGTGACGTTTGATGTCAACAAGAAACTCTTCCAGTGTTAGTGATTGGAATGATCTCATGGTCTAAGGATTAGGACTACTTCGTAGTTTGTTTATAGCAATATAAACTCAATGACTTTGATCGTAATGCTATACTTCGGATGAATGTTCATCACACCATTACACTAATGTTGTGATCTCGTTATTAACAACATCCAATGTCTATGATCAGGAAACCTTGATCATCTTGTTAATCAACACACATGTATTAACGTTTCCGTATTAATACAATTATAGCATGCAAAATAAACATCTATCATATACTTGGAATACACATAATAAACATTTTATTATTGCCTCTCAGGGCATATTCCCTTCAGTCTCCCACTTGCACTAGAGACAATAATCTAGTTACATTGTGATGTATCTAACACCCATGGAGTTCTGGTGTAGATCATGTCTTGCTCTAGGGAGAGTTTTAGTCAACGGATCTGCTATATTGAGATCCGTATGTACTTTACAAATCTTTATATCTCCATCCTTGACATGCTCGTGGATGGAGTGAAACCGGCGCTTAATATGCTTGGAATGCTTGTGAGACCTTGGCTCTTTGGCATTAGCAATGGCACCATTGTTGTCACAATAGATCACCATTGGGTCCAACGCGTTTGCAACCACACCTAGTTAGGATATGAACTCCTTCATCCAAGCGCTTCTGAGCAACCACGAGCAGCAACATATTCGCCTCCGTTGTTGATCCATACCACGGGTTGTTTGGAGCTCCTCCAACTAACCGCTCCGCCATTCATGAGAAATACGTATCCGGATTGAGACTTAGAGTCATCGGATCGGTGTCAAAGCTAACATCGACATAACACTTAGCGGCGAGCTCTTCTTCACCTCCGTATACAAGAAACATATCCTTAGTTCTTCGAAGTACTTAAGGATATTCTTGACCGCTTTCGATGTTACGAACCTGGATCCGATTGGTACCTACTAGTCAAACTAATAGCATGTGCCACATCCGGTCTTGTACATAGCATGGCGTACATTATAGAGCCTATGGCTGAAGCATAGGGGACCCTGTCCATTATCTCTCTTTCTTCCGCCGAAGCTAGACTTTGAGTCTTACTCAATGTCGTGCCTTGTCTCATAGGTAAGAACCCCTTCTTACTATCCTCCATTTTAAACTTCTTTAAAATCTTATCAAGGTATGTAATTTGCGATAGCCCTATTAGGCGCCTAGATCTATCTCTATAGATCTTTATGCCTAATATGTATGACGCTTCACCTAGGTCCTTCATTGAAAATTTGCTGTTTAGATAACTTTTAACACTGTTTAAAAGATCTATATCATTTCCAATCAATAATATGTCATCCACATATAATATCAGAAATGCCACATTGCTCCCACTCACTTTCTTGTAAATACAAGCTTCTCCATAAGTTTGGACAAATCCAAACTCTTTGATCACCTCATCAAAGCGGAAATTCCAACTTCGTGATGCTTGCTTCAATCCATAGATGGATCGCTGAAGCTTGCACACCTTGTTAGCATCCGTAGGATCGACAAAACCCTTTGGTTGTATCATATACAACTCTTCCTCAATATTACCATTGAGAAACGCGGTTTTTACATCCATCTGCCATATCTCATAATCGAAGTATGCAGCAATTGCTAACATAATCCTAACTGACTTTAGCATCGCTACGGGAGAGAATGTCTCATCGTAGTCAACTCCTTGAATTATTCGAAACCCTTTTGCGACAAGTTGAGCTTTATAGACGGTCACATTACCATCAGCATTAGTTTTTCTTTTGAAAATCCATTTGTTCTCCACGGCCTTTCGGTCGTGAGGTAAGTCTACCAAGTTCCAAACTTGATTTTCATACATGGATTCCATCTCGGATTTCATGGCTTCTAAACATTTGTTGGAATCCGGGCTCATCATCGCTTCTTCATACGTCGCAGGGTCATCATTTTCATCAACCATGAAATTCATGACAGGATTTCCGTACAGCTCGGGAGCTGCACGCGTCCTGCCTAACCTGCGAGGTTCGGTAGTACTCTCTTTCAGAGTTTCATGATCATTAACATTAGTTCCCTCTTCAACAGGTGGAGCCAACTCCGGAACAACTTCCGGCGCTGCGCTACTCGCCATACTTTGAAGAGTAGGTTCTATAAGCTCTTCGAGTTCTACCTTCCGACTACTCACACCTTTCGCGAGAAACTCTTTCTCTAGAAAGGATCCATTCTTGGCAACAAAAACCTTGCCCTCGGATCTGTGATAGAAGGAATACCCAATAGTTTCCTTAGGGTATCCTATGAAGACGCATTTTTCCGCTTTGGGTTCGAGTTTATCTGGTTGAAGTTTCTTCACATAAACATCGCATCCCCAAACTTTAAGAAATGACAGCTTTGGTTTGTTTCCAAACCACAATTCATACGGTGTCTTTTCAACGGATTTAGATGGTGCCCGATTTAAAGTGAATGCAGCAGTTTCTAGTGCATAACCCCAAAATGACAATGGCAAGTCCGTCAGAGACATCATAGATCGAACCATATCTAAGAAAGTACGATTACGACGTTCCGACACACCATTTCTCTATGGTGTTCCGGCAGGTGTGAGTTGTGAAACAATTCCACACTCTTTCATGTGAGTGCTAAACTCGTAACTTAGATACTCACCTCCACGGTCGGACCGTAGAAATTTGATCTTTCTATTACGATGATTTTCCACTTCATTCTGAAATTCCTTGAACTCTTCAAAGGTTTCAGACTTGTGTTTCATCAAGTAGATATAACCGTATCTACTCAAATCATCCGTGAAAGTAACAAAATAACGATATCCACCTCGCGCCGACACACTCATTGGACCACATACATCAGAATGTATGATTTCCAATAAATCTGTCGCCCGTTCCATTGAACCGCAAAACGACGTTCTAGTCATCTTGCCCATAAGACATGGCTCACATGTATCAAATGATTCATAATCAAGTGATTCCAAAAGTCCATCCGAATGGAGCTTCTTCATGCGTTTAACGCCAATATGACCTAGACGGCAATGCCACATATATGCGGATATATCATCATTTAGTTTAATCCTTTTAGCATCAACATTATGAATATGTGTAACATTATTATCGAGATCTAAAAGAAATAAACCATTCATCATCGGTGCATGACCATAAAAGATTTCATTCATATAAATGGAACAACCATTGTTCTCAGATTTAAATGAATAACCACTTCGCATCAAACACGATCCAGATACAATGTTCATGCTCAGTGCAGGCACTAGATAACAATTATTCAAGTTTATCACTAATCCCGATGGCAAGTGGAGAGGCAGCGTTCCGACGGCGATCACATCAACGCTTGATCCATTGCCGACACGCATCTTGACCTCACCCCTTGCTCGTGGTCGCTTGTTCCGCAGCCCCTGATTCGAGTTACAAATATTAGCAACTGAACCGGTATCAAATACCCAGGTGCTACTGCGAGCACTAGTCAAGTACACATCAATAACATGTATATCATATATACCTTTGTTTGCCTTGCCCGCCTTCTTATCTGCCAAATACTTGGGGCAGTTGTGCTTCCAGTGGCCAGTCCCCTTACAATAGTAGCACTCGGTATCAGACTTAGGTCCAACTCGGGGTTTCTTTTCAGGCACGGCAACGAACTTGCCCTTACTTCCCTTCCGTTTTCCCTTCTTGTCTCTCTTGAAACCAGTGTTCCTACTGATCATCAACACTTGATGTTCCTTTTTGATCTCCACTTCTGAAGTTTGAAGCATTGACAGAAGCTCGGGGAGAGACTTCTTCATGCCTTGCATATTATAGTTCATCACGAAGCTCTTATAGCTAGGTGGCGAGGCCGAGAACACGATGGATGCCTAAGTCAATGGGAATCGATATTCCCAAGGACACAAGCTTATCGGCATAACCCGACATCTTGAGTACATGCTCACTAACGGACTGTGCTCTTCCATCATGCAGACTAAAGAACTTTTACGAGCGTTGTAGCTCTCTGACAGCATGTGTGTCGAAAATCATTTTCAACTCACCCATTGTATCAAATGCATTGCCATTTTCGAAACGCTTTCGAAGTTCCGGCTCTAGCCCATACAATATGCCGCAATGAACTAAGTTGTGGTCCTCCTGACGAGTCTGATAGACATTCTTTTCCTCGTCAGGGGCATTTTCTAAAGGTGGGGGGCCTAACGGCGCTTCTAGCACATATTGCTTTTGTGCAGCAGAGAGGAGAATCCTCAAATTCATGGCCCATTCGGTAAAGTTGCTACCGTTCGTTGCAAGTTTCTCTTTCTCCATGAACACATTGAAATTAAAAGAAGGTGGTGCCATCTACAACCGAATTTGTAAAGTTTAGACTAAGTGTATGATAGATTGAGTTCAACTAATCCATATTACGAATGAACTCCCACTCAAAAACGACATCACTCATGCCTTTTTGCTAATTACATGAACCAAATCCACTACACCAAGTCCGATCATCACGTGAGTCGGTGTAGCTTCAAAGGCGAGCATCAAATGGGCATCATATCGACTATATGACTCATGCTTAACCTTTCGGTCTGTGTTCCGAGTCCATGTCTGTACATGCTAGGCTCGCCAAGTTAGAACCTTAGTATTCGCGTGTGTAACTGTTTTACACCCGAAATATGGTCGTGGATCCAAGAACACCCTATCACCACGTGATGTCTTGGAGCGACGAAAACATAATCGGTGCATATTAAAGGAAGAACACATTCTTATCTTGATATTTAAATGAGGGATCATCTTATTATGCTAACAAAGCGCTAAACAAGCAATATAAGATGCAATCAAACATCACATGTTTATTAGTGAAATAATATGGTTCCCGCATATGATATCTATCATGTGCAACGTGATATGATCACTATCATACCTATATGTGTAAGTCCAAGGTCTATGGAGATTACACGTTATGTATGTTGTAAGAGTATCATCTCATACTTCTACTTACAACATCACCATATCATAACACTAGCCCAGCAACAATCTAAACTAGACGCCTCTAATTTATCCATTGCAAGTTTTACGTGGCTTAGGGCTTTCGAGATAGAACCGTTCTTACCTACAAACATGAACCACAACAAGGATAACCAAATTGTTGACAACTAAAGCAAAATAGATATTGACTATAGTAGGAGACAGACACCGCTAGCCACTTATGCAAACTAGTTGCATGTCAAGCGTGGAACAGGTCTCATGTGCGAGGACATGTAAAGTTTGTCGGGCTTCATCCCACTATGCCACCAATATCCAAAATTACAACAAAGGAGCAACAACATGATCATCATCGCCCACATACTCATATGTGTACTACCCGTGTAAAGTATCTACGCATAAACCTGGCTCTGATACCACTGTAGGGTTCGCAGCATAGAAAACAAAAAATTTCCTACGATGGGAACTATGTACCAAGATCTATCTACTAGATACAAACAACGGGCGGATGTATATCCGTAGAGAACATACCTTTGAAGACCGACAAAGCTTAATGAGTTCAACTCGTGGTTGATGTAGACGATCCCTTGCCGATCTCAAGATCGAGAGGAAGTCCTAAGCGCCATAAGCAGCAGCGCATCCGTGCTCGCACGCACGTACAAGACACCGGGCAACCTCCGCCTCCTCGCTCCAGCGATGCAGCGGAAGCACAACCCTTTCTTGCCGAATAGCCACCAGGAACATGTATCTCGCTAGTCCGAGACCATGGAGAATAAATTCTAGAGGGGGAGAGAGATCCTTCACGAGGAGGTGTGAGAGACAAGTGAGGAGGGGGCTCCTTTTATAGGAGGAGGGGGGCACCCAAGGGGGTGGCCGCCGGCCATGGGGGCTGGGGCCTCCCCTCCTTCATTCATGTGGGTGGACACTCCACTCACAAAATGGCCCTTCAATTTTCTCCACTCAAAAATCCACTCAAATTCCCATTAAATTTCCACCAAATTTAATGCAAACTCTCATTAAATAAAACTCTTTTATTTTATTCAGAATTTTGTCGATTACTTTAATGACAAACATTCACAAATAACCCATTGCTAGAATTCCATTTCACATGCATAACCACTTTATGCAATTTCACCCGAAAACCTGTTTCGGTATATAGTGAAATAAATTCTTGCGCTTGTTTATTCTTTCGGCATGAAACATTTGCTCCAACTGGATGCCAGTGTCCCTTAAGTGTGTCACCCTACGGTTCGCGAATAATGCGGACATGATCGAGACCCTTCTCCGATCAATAATCAGTAACGATGACTTTTCCTGTGATCGTCGGATCCTTTTACGCTTGTATCTTAATCCCTTTGTTTCACGATATATTACATGTCCGAGATTCGATCATCGTTATCTCCATACCTAGTTTGATCTCGTTACTGACATGCACTCTTTTCTCTTTCCCGTGATATAACATTCTAGTGATCAAATCACTTGTATGCAAGCTAACCAATGTGATATCACCGAGAGGGCCCAGAGCATATCTATCTGTCATCGGGATGAGCAAATTCCACTCTTGATGCATGATTCTCAACATAACACTTTAGTAGTTCTGAAGCCATCTTTATAATCACCCAGTTACAAAGTGACATTTGATGTCAACAAGAAACTCTTCCGGTGTTAGTGATTGGCATGATCTCATGGTCTAAGGATTAGGACTACTTCGTATTTTGTTTATAGCAATATAAACTCAATGACTTTGATCGTAATGCTATACTTCGGATGGATGTTCATCACACCATTACACTAATGTTGTGATCTCGTTATTAACAACATCCAATGTCTATGATCAGGAAACCTTGATCATCTTGTTAATCAACGAACTAGTTTATGAGAGAGGCATAACTAGGAACTTTCTGCTTGTTTATTAAACACACATGTATTAATGTTTCCGTATTAATACAATTATCGCATGCAAAATAAACATCTATCATATACTTGGAATACACATAATAAACATTTTATTATTGCCTCTCAGGGCATATTCCCTTCAGGTACATGGTATTATAGTCATTATGCTTGCAACACTTAGCATCAATGTTATGGATGTGTGTACTACCATCAAGATCTATTAATAATAAACCTTTGCATACACGCACATGAACATAAAAGAAATCATTCATATAAATAGAACAACCACTTGTTCTAGATTTAAATGAATAACTATCTTGCAATAAGCAAGATCCAATATTCATGTTCAAGGCGAGTACAAATAGGACTTATTCAAAACTATAATTAATCATGAAGGAAGACGTAGAGACAAATCACCGACGGCCTTGACATCGACCTTTGATCCGTTGCCGACACGCATCGTCACTTGGTCCTTCCGTATGTAGCGCTTATTCCGTAGCTCCTGCAGGGAGTTACAAATATGAGCAATAGAACCGGTATCAAATACCGAGGTTTTTCTCTTGGTGCTTGTAAGGAACACATCAATAATATGCATATTACATATACCTTTGTCTTTTGCGGCAAACTTGCCGGCTTTCTTGTCCTCGAGGTACTTGGGGCAGTTCTAGTGCCCGTCTACCTTGCAGTAGTAGCACGTAACACCGGGCTTTGGCTTTGGAGCCTTTGGGGAATGGGCAACTTGCATGCCATCCCTCTTAGGCCTCTGGCCTTGGAATGCACCGACTTCTTAAAGATGGTGGTCTTATTGACCATCAACACCGTGTGCTCCTTCTCGATTTCCACCTCAGCTGTCTTGAGCATGGCGAACAACTCATCAAGGGTCTTGACCATCCCTTGCATGTTGTAGTTCATTTAGAAAGCTTTGTAGCTAGGGGCAACGAGTGCAATACCCTATCAATCACATGCTCATCCGGGAGTTTGCAATCCAGATCATTCATGCATAGAACATAGCTAGCCATTTTGACTACGTGCTTGCTCACACTGCTATGCTCTTCCATCTGGTTGATAAGAAGAGCTCGAAAGCTTCATACCTCTTTGCCCAAGCCTATGGGGCACAAACAGCTTTGATGTCCTCAAGGATCGCAAATGCAACTATCTTCTCAAAACGCTTTTAAATCTCTGGCTCCATGGCATCGAGCATTCCACTCTGGATGAGGGAGGAATCATTCGCCTTGGACTAACAGACATTCTTTTCATCCCGGTGGCGGTATCTGTGGGATTGGCGGGCATTTCTTCCTCTAAGACATAGTTGAGCTTATATGGGGTTAGGAGGATTCTCAGGGTGCGGTGCCAAGCGGTGAAGTTTGACCCATCGGTTTTCAACTTGTCCTTCTCTAGTAATGAGCTAAGGTTGAAGGTGGGTGGGCGAGACATCGACAATGGATTTTCAAAGAGTTTAGACCATGTTCATAATACATTAAGCACAAGTTTTAAGTTTCACTCTTAAACTTTAATTAACAGGGCTCCCACTCAAGATGAACATCCCTCCATTCATATTAGTGATCACATGTGTTGGATATATGCCCAAGAGGCAATAATAAAAGTAGTTATTATTATATCTTTGTGTTTATGATAAATGTTTACATCCATGCTATAATTGTATTAACCGGAAACATTAATACTTGTGTGATTGGTAAACATGTAAGAGTCCCTAGTAAAGCCTCTTTGTAATACTAGCTTGTTGATTAATAGATTATTACGGTTTCCTAATTATGAACATTGGATGTTGTTAATAACAATATCATATCATTAGGAGAATGGTGTGATGGACATACTCCTATAGTTAAGAGTAGCATAAGATCAAGTCATTTCAATAGTTCGTTTGCTATAAGCTTTCAGATACATAGTAACCTAAATCCTTCGACCATGAGAGCATGTTAATCACCATCACCGGATGGATGCTTTGATGATATCAAACACAACTTCATAACTAGGTGGTTATAAAGGTGGCATTGAGTTTTCAGAAAGTATGTGTTGAGGCACATGGATTAAGAGTGGGATTTGTCCATCCATATGACAAATAGATATACTCTGGGCCCTCTCGGTGGAATTTCATCCAATTGGCTTGCAAGAATGTGACTCACAAGGGATAACATATCACAGGAATGAGTAAAGAGTACTTATCGGTAACAAGGTTGAACTAGGTATGCAGAGATACCGACGATCAAACCTCGGATAAGTAAAGTATCGCGAGACAAAGGGAAATTGGTATCGTATGTAAATTGTTCATTCGATCATGAAGTAATCATAGAAATATGTGGGAGCCATATGAATTTACAGATTCCTCTATTGGTTATTGATCGGAGAAGAGTCTCGATCATGTCTGCATAATTCACGAACCGTAGGGAGACACAGTTAATAATTCGATGTTGTTTAGTAGATAAGGAATGTGAGTAAGAGACCAAATGTTGTTCGGAGTCTCAGATTGGATCCAGGACATCACGAGGAGATCTGGAATGGTCCGTAGAATAATATTCATCTAAGGAAAGTCAAATTCCGGAGTTCAGAAATGGTTTCGGTGTTCTCAGCGGAATGTTCTAGAAGGGTCTAGAAGGTCCACCGATCCAGAGTGGGAAGGGTACCTGGATATGTCATACCAAAGTGGAATGGTTGCATCATGTCCTAGGTCAGTTGGCTGGGAAATGGGAAGAGAGAAATCAAAATCTAGTTCGAAAAGTCAAACGCCAATTTGAAAAGTCAAATCCCAATATGGTTGCCTAGTGGAGGGAGAAAAGGAATCCCACTTAGGGAAGGATTCCCTCCGTCCCTTGCCGTCGGCCACAATTAGGAGTTGGGGAAGGACTACCTTCCCCCCAAACCGCCTCTCCCGCCTATATAAGGGGGGGTAGAGTGCCCCTACCCCTCACACCCAAACCCTAGCCTGTCGGCGGCCCCCTCTCAAGTCGTCGCCGCCTAGGGCTCCTCTAAATGTTGTCGTCTAGCTAAACCCTATCCGTCGGAAACCACCTCTCCTTGGCCTCTAAACTCTAGTATCCAAGGTCCCTCTCTACTCCACCATACCCGCTCCGTCTTAGGCGAAGACCTACGAAATTTCCCCTCTACTTCCACCACCACGCCATCGTGCTGCTGGAATCGCGAGGAGAGATCTATAACCTCCACTGCCTGCTAGAACAAGGGAGAGGAATATCTTCATCAAGTATAGAACGTGTGACTGACTATGGGAGCGCTGCCAGAACGCGGCGCTGGAAGGATTGTCTACGCGATCTTGAGATCGGCAAGTGAACGACTACATCAACCACGAGAATCCGATCTCGCTAACCGCTTTGGATGTTCGGGAGTCAGTACTCTATCAACTCGTTGCACCGATCTAGTAGATTAGATCTTGGCTTGTGTGTGTTCATGCGATAGAAATTTTTTGTTTTCCATGCTACAAAACCCTACAACATGATACCTTCTCACTATATTCAAAACCTCACAATTTTCCTGAGCATAAAAATAAAGCTTGGCTCGGTGAGATTCCCACAACCCGTGGCACGCGCGTCGTGACGAGACGAGCGGGCGGGCGGGCGTGCGAGTGGTGTCATCAGAGGAGGAGCGCGGGTGTATCTCTCATATTTCCACTCACTTACAAAGTGGCGGAACACTCTACCTTATAAGGTGCTGCAACTCTCCTTCGGCTTCCCATGTGGGACTATCTTCAACTCCACTCTCATGTGAGATGCCACAAACATGGGCCCAAACATGTCTAGGATGGAGGCGGTTGGTGTTGACATGGATGCTGGTTGAGGTATTCAGCACATACACTGTTGATGGCGGGGAGGTAGTTCCAGCACGTCCGGCTCCTCCAACTATGCGCTCTGGACGCAAAAGACCGCGACGGTGCCTCTCCTATGGCCAGCTGCTCTGGGTGGTGACTAGAACAGCGGCGGCCATGGTGGTGACGGTGGATAAAACGAGGGGGAGGAGAGATGCTTCTAGGGTTCTACGGGGCTGCGGCGCTGCGGCTTAAGAAGGAGGCAGGCGCAAAGCAGGTGCGGTCGCTTGGCACCGAGTCGGAGTAAAGGTGGACGTATGAGCTCGGACGGACTCGGCGCGCACACGCTGTCCATGAGGGGAAGGAGGAAGAGGACGATGTGGACACGATGCGCCCACTCGTGAGCTGAGCCCGGATGGCCCTAGAGATGCTGCTACTCTACTGCTGGCGCGCATACTGAAACTAAACTGCATTTTCGTCTGAAGAAAATGATTGGGGACAGATCGAATGCTAGAAGCGTGTTGCTGTTTAGGTTCAGAGACAGACACCCTAGCTGGTTTAGGGACAAGGTTGGGTGTAGCTAGGGATGGTCTCTCTTGTTCAACCTAGAGAACATGGTGAGGAAGATCGATGCTTGCTAGGATCACTACTGGAAAACATCCCTTCGGTTCGATCTCAACTATGTCTAGTCTCGGTTTGTTACGAACCGGGACTAGTGCTAGAACTAGTCCCGGGCCGTGACGCCTCCAATGACTAGTAATCGTGAAAGCCTATAGTCCCCAGCCGGACTGGACCTCTAGTCTCGGTTCGTAATACGGCCTGTGACTAGAAACCTAGAGCGGGCCAGCTGCTCTTTTCGGGAACTAGTAGTCCCGGGTTGTATCACGGCCCGGGACTAGTTTTCC
Source organism: Avena insularis (assembly GCA_023614405.1). Taxonomy (NCBI): domain Eukaryota; kingdom Viridiplantae; phylum Streptophyta; class Magnoliopsida; order Poales; family Poaceae; genus Avena; species Avena insularis. The sequence continues at coordinate 279,713,774 of CM042689.1, read as the reverse complement.
CTCCATATAAATACAGCTTCGTGTCTACATGGCCCGAGCCATGGTGGCCATTTTACTCAAAGAAGCAAGCTGAGTTCATGCCATTTTTTTCTCAAGATTTAGTGTGCAACCCCTAAATCCAAAGTTTTAAAAGGTTAGAACTTCATACTTTTATCTCTTATTGCTACTTTAGCTCAATGCTCTAGAAGTATAGAGATATGGATTTGCATGCATGCTCTAGAAGTAGAGGATTTTGAAATGTGTAACAAAATTAGATTAGGCACATAGTTACTGAAAATTGAAATGTGTAATTTTAGAGTTTCAGAGCTTAGAATGGAATGCGGTTTTCACTAGTAGAACAATAATTAAAAACTCCACATTTATCATGTTAATTGTTTTCTCCACTTCACAAATTGGCACATGTAAATTTTACAAATTTCAAAATTATTGCTCTAGAAGCTCTCATTATAACTTGTATCAAATTTATCATGTTGTGTAATGGTTTTTGATATACTTTTACTATAATAAAGATGGCCCGGGAATGGATGTACGATACTGACCAACGCTCTAGCGAGTTCATTAATGGCGTGCATGAATTCATCTTTGTTGCTGATGCAAACAAGCGGAATGGTTTTGTATTCTGTCCATGTAGTGGATGTAGGAATCAGAAGGATTACTCTGACTCAAAAACCCTTCATAGCCACCTGTTAAAGTACGGCTTCCTTCCCAGTTATAATTGTTGGACTAAGCATGGAGATAGAGGGGTTATAATGGAAGACAATAAAGAAGAGGAGGATGATGACAACTATCATGGTTTCCCTGAGTACGGAGATACTTCCATGGGGGATGCCGAAGGGGAGTATGAAGAAGAGACACATGATGAACCCACTGATGATATTTGTCGGACCATTGCCGATGCACGAAGAGACTGTGAAAATGAAAAGGAGGCGGAGAATTTTAATCACATGTTAGAGGATCACAAAAAGTTGTTGTACCCAAATTGCGAAAATGGTCTGAAAAAGCTGGACAACACACTGGAATTACTGTGATGGAAGGCAGAGTGTGCTATACCTGCCTCCTCATTTGAAAAGTTGTTGAAAATGATGAAGAATATGCTTCCAAAAGATAACGTATTGTCTTCCAGTACGTACGAAGCAAAGAAGGTTGTATGTCCTCTAAGTTTAGAGGTTCAGAAGATACATGCATTCCCTAATGACTGCATCCTCTACCGTAGTGAGGAGTACAAGAATTTGGATGCATGCCCGGTATACACTGCACTTCGGTATAAGATCAGACGAGATGACCCTAGTGACGTTGAGGGCGAGCCACCCCGGAAGAGGGTTCCTACCAAGGTGATGTGGTATGATCCTATAATACCACAGTTGAAACGCTTATTTAGAAACAAAGAGCACGCCAAGTTGTTGCGATGGCATAAAGAGGAACATAAGTGAAATGGGATGTTGAGACACCCCGTTGATAGGTCGCAATGGAGAAAAATCAATAAAAAGTACCCGGACTTTAAAGATGACGCAAGGAGTTTAAGGTTTGGTCTAAGTACAGATGGAATGAATCCTTTTGGGGAGCAGAGCTCCAGTCACAGCACCTAGCCCGTGACTCTATGCTTCTATAACCTTCCTCCTTGGTTGTGCATGAAGTGGAAGTTCATTATGATGCCAGTGTTGATCCAAGGTCCGAAGCAACCTGACAACGATATTGATGTGTACCTAAGGCCATTAGTTGAAGAACTTTTACAGTTGTGGCACGAACTCGGTATACGCGTGTGGGATGAGCACAAACAGGAAGAATTTGACATCCGAGCGTTGCTTTTCGTAACAATCAATAAGTGGTATGCTCTTAGTAACCTTTCAGGACAGTCAAACAAGGGATACAATGCATGAACGCATTGTTTAGATGAGACTAAAAGTATATATTTGGATTATTGTAAGAACAATGTCTACAATGGGCATCATCAATTTATTTTGGCTAAGCATCCCTTAAGAAATAAAGGAAACCATTTCAACGGCCAGGCATGTCACCAGACGAAGCCTAAGGAGCGTAATGGTGCTGATATATTTGATATGGTCAAAGATTTGGATCAAATAGTAACCTTTGGAAAGGGTCCTGGCGGAAAATCTGTTCCGAAGGACGCTGACAGACACGCACACATGTGGAAGAAGAAATCTATATTATGGGAGCTGCCATATTGGAAATTCTTAGAGGTCCGCTCTGCAATTGATGTGATGCATGTGATGAAGAATCTTTGCGTGAACCTGCTAGGCTTCTTGGGCGTGTATGGGAAGACAAAAGATACACTAGAAGCACGAAAGGACCATCAACGTACGAAAGTACCAGATGGCCTGCATCCAGAATGGTTTCAAGGTCATGCCAGCTATGCTCTTACCAAACAAGAGAAGGAAGAATTTTTTGAATGCCTGAGCAGTATTAAGGTATCGTCTGGCTTCTCATTGAATATAAAGGGAATAATAAATATGATAGAAAAAAAGTTCCAAAACCTAAAGTCTCATGACTGCCATGTGATTATGAGGCAAATGCTTCCGATTGCACTGAGGGGGCTTATACCGGATAATGTTCGAGTACCCATTATGAAGCTATGCGCATTCCTCAATGCAATATTTCAGAAGATAATCAATCCTGAAGATCTACCACGGTTATAGAATTATGTGGTCCAATGTCTTGTCAATTTCGAGTTGGTGTTCCCACCATCCTTTTTCAATATTATGATGCACCTACTGGTTCACGTAGTCGAAGAGATTTCCATTCTCGGTCCTATATTTCTAAAAAATATGTTTCCCTTTGAGAGTTTCATGGGAATCTTAAAGAAATATGTTCGTAACCGTGCTAGGCTAGAAGGAAGCATATCCAAGGGCTATGGAACAGAGAAGGTCACTGAGTTTTGTGTTGACTTTGTTCCTGATCTTAGGACGATTGGTATTCCTCAATCGTGGTATGAGGGGAGACTAAGTGGAAATGGTACTCTAGGAAGGAAATAAATAATATGTAGGGACGAACATTGTTACACTGAAGCACATTACACAGTTCTATAGAATTCTATCTTTGCAGCCCCGTTTATCGAGGAACACAAGAAAATTTTATGCTCCAACAACCCTAGAAATCACGACTCTTGGATTAGAGATGAACACATGAAGAGTTTTGGTGGTTGGTTGCAACATCTCATAAAAAACAACACTCTTGGAGATCAGCTATACTTGTTGTCTAGGTCACCATCTTCGCCTATATCAACTTTCCAAGGGTACGAGATAAATGGGTATACATTTTACATGATCTCCCAAGATAAAAAGAGCACCAACCAAAACAGTGGTGTCCACTTTGATGCAACATACAACAATGGGTCAAAGACCACATATTATGGTTACATAGAGGAGATATGTGAACTTGACTATGGACCTACTTTTAAGGTCCCCTTGTTTCGGTGCAAATGGGTCAAGCAGACAGGAGGAGGGGTTGAGGTAGACAACAAGTACAGAATGGCATCGTTGGATCTCAACAATCTTGGGTACTTAGACGAACCATTCGTCCTAGCCAATGATGTGGATCAGGTTTTCTATGTGAAGGACATGTCTACGGAACCTAGAAAAAGAAAAAATAAGCAAAAGAATACATCAGACGATGAGCCAAAGTGCCACATAGTTCTTTTAGGAAAAAGAAACATCATGGGAGTGGAGGACAAGATAGACATATCAGAAGATAGTGATAAGTTTCATGAATTCCGCCCTTCGCAGTGAAGGATGACCCAACCATCATGTTAATGAATGAAGATGCTCCATGGATACGGTGCAATCTAAAAGGGACACACACGAATAAATGATGTGTAATAATGTAACATTTTATGAATGAAGATGCTCCATGTGCCCATTTTATGTATTAAACACGGTGTGAAATCAGATAGGGGACAAGCCTCGTTAGAACTTGCATTGGATCTCTGAAGAAACAACATATTTTGTGAAGGTTTATCTTTAGTCCCGGTTGGAGAAACCAACTGAGATTGAAGGGATTGCGGCAGGCTGGGGCAAGCAACACTAATGATAGAGATGAGTGTCAACATTATGTCGTGCTGCTTGTACATTGTCCCGGATGGTGTCGTCAACCGGGATTAAAGATGAACCTTTAGTCCCGATTGGAGACACCAACCGGGACAAAACATGAGTCAACACTAATGATAGGAGTGAGTGTCGACATTATGTCGTGAGTGTAGACACTATGTCCTGCTGCTTGTACTATAAATAGGCATCTTTGTGAGTCCTCAAGCATCTCCAAGATGGTTCGCGAGAGCAGGGACACCACTACGAACAGTTTCAGGGAGATGCCGCCGGAGCCTAGTCCTCCGGCATCTCCAAGAAACTGGTCATAGAGGCACTCCCTAATATGTGAAATTAGTTAGCTCCCAGGCGTATTGATCTAGTTAGAGAAGTTACAAGATGCAAGATGGTGTGCGAGAGCAGGGACACCACTACGACCAGCTTTAGGGATATGCTGCCAGAGCATAGTCCTCCGGCATGTTCCTAAAGTTGGTCATAGAGGGACTCCCTAATATGTGACCACGCGCGTTTGGAGATCAGATCTTCATGCTAAGTATGAATCGGGACAACATCTTCATAATTCGAGAAAGTCATTATACGAATCGGGACTAAAGGTCCCTCTTTAGTCCCGGTCTAGCCACAAACCGGGACTAACATTCAATACATTTATTAATATTAAAAACCGAGACTACGGAATCGGGACTAAAGGCCCCCCTTTAGTCATGCTCATATCTAGCCCTATAGTACACAACTTCAGGGTCGTCTTCGTCTTCGTCATGTCGTTGTTGCTAGGCGCATGCGGCTGGATCCTCAGCCCAGCCATGGCATATTGTGGGGGCACCTGCCACTCTGATCTCAGATTCACGACGTGTGGGGGAGGGGGCACCCGTATGACGACACCACTACACCCACGACCTTCACCACCACCATCCTTCTTATGGCTCTGTGGTGGCTGCTGGTACCGCAAGAGAGGATGGTCCCCCCGGAGATGTAGCGCATCATGCCGATGATAGTCCGGTTCACCCACCACAGGTGGCGGCCGGCTTCATTGTGGTTTGCCGGGGGAGGGACGTCACCCTCGTACCGGTTAGCAAAGAAGGCATTCCAAGTGTCATAGTTGTTAGGATCCCACTAGGGATCCATCCGCTGCTCCGACGTGAGCTCATGGTAGAAGTGGTTCGTGATGGCCGCCTGGCGTGCAGAACCTTAAGGGACAAGAGGGACATGAACCCCTCCAGCGCTCAGCATCTAGCCGGTGGGTGGCCGGTAGCCCGGCGGGCAAGGGTAGCTGGAGGCGCACAGCTCCTCGGTCTCCTCGAGGGTCAGAATGGCCCAGTAGGCGTTGTCCATTGTTGTGATAGAGGAAGGTGTGGATGTGTGGATAGCCATGGTGCGGTCGTCCTAGATATAGAGGGAAAGGACGGGAAAACTTGGCGGGAAGCGGTGGGAAATGGCGAGAAATATCTTTAGTCCCAGTTAGTGACTACAACCGGGACTAAAAGCTCTGGTAAAAGGGAAAGAGCGGGAAAACTTGGCGGGAAGCGGTGGGAAATGGAAGGAAATATCTTTAATCCCGGTTAGTGACTACAACCGGGACTAAAAGCTCTGGTAAAAGGGAAAGAGCGGGAAAACTTGGCGGGAAACGGTGGGAAATGGCGGGAAATATCTTTAGTCCGGTTAGTGACTACAACCGGGACTAAAAGCTCTGGTAAAAGGGAAAGAGCGGGAAAACTTTATGTTTTATTTGGATTATTACAATAGGAGATATGATTTTCCAAAGTTTTATATTTGATTTGAATTAAAAAAAGAAAATTTACAAATGACACAATTGATAAATGATGCAAATAGATGGATGTATATAATATTCATATTCTTTATATTTTTCTGATAATAATAGACATATTATTTGTTTTATTTGGATTATTACAAAAGGAGATATGATTTTCCAAAGTTTTATATTTGATGTGAATTAAAAAAAGAAAATTTACAAATGACACAATTTATAAATGATGCAAACAGATATATGGATATTATAATAATATTCTTTATATTTTTCTAATAATAATAGACACATTATTTATTTTATTTGGATTATTACAATAGGAGATATGATTTTCCAAAGTTTTATATTTGATTTGAATTAAAAAAAGAAAATTTACAGATGACACAATTTATAAATAATGCAAACAGATGTATAGATATTATATTAATATTCTTTATATTTTTCTGATAATAACAGACATATTATTTGGATTATTACAATAGGAGATATGATTTTCCAAATTTTTATATTTGATTCGAATTAAAAAAAGAAAATTTACAAAAAAGACACTAGTCATGTGTCATGGCTGGACCCGGGACTAGAGGGTGTCTGGCGGCACGCGAAAACGAAGCGGCCGAAAAATGCTCTTTAGTCCCAGGCTAAGCCACCGCCCGGGACTAAGGGGGGGTATAAATATGTCGTGGCCGCCCCTGGCCCTGCCCACCCAGCACTTGGCGAAATAGACGATGCGCGAAGACGAACAGACGAACAACGACGATGCAGGGAAGGTGCTGTCCGATTCCCGTGCCGCCGCCCTCGTCTCCGGCCGCCCCGCCGTGCCGCCGCGTGCCGCCTCGCCATGCCGCCGCCCCGCACCGCTTCCGCATTGCCGTGCCGTCGCCTCGCCGCGCAGCGTCGCCTCTCGCCGTGCCGCCTCCCCGCAACGCCGCCGCCTCGCTGTGCCGCCTCACCGTGCTGCCGCCACCTCGCTGTGCCGCCTCACCGTGTTGCCGCCCCACCTCGCCGCGTCGCCGTGCCTCCCCGCACCGCCGCCGGAGGTGGTTTTATTAGTAGTAATTAGTTAGTAGTTTTTGTAATATTAGTAGTTTTTTTAGTATTAATATTTTTATAATTTAGTTATGTTTTTGTATATTATTAGGGTTTGTATAAGTGCTATTATTTTGTAATTTTAGTAGTAATTAGTTAGTAGTTTTTGTAATATTAGTAGTTTTTGTTAGTATTAATATTTGTATAATTTTGTTATGTTTTTGTATATTATTAGGGTTTGTATAAATGCTATCTATACCTAATAATAAATGAATTAGCGTTTCTTCTAGTACCTATACTTTTTGTAGTACCTACACATTTTTAGACAGCTTTACCTCCCACTAAACCTATTATTACTACTAATACCACCGATAAGTCAAAAGACATTTTTTTAAAAAAGAGAATCATGCCGGAGGAGGAGTTGCAGAGCGGATAGAATCCATGACGGTTAGAGCTAAGCATCATGAACTCATGTCGAGTAGAATTAGATTAGGAAGTCCTAATACTACTTGGACATGTGTGCTCCTAGGCTTAGCTGCTATACGTGTGTATAATTAGATTAGGAAGTCCTAATGCTACTTGGACATGTGCTCTTATGCTTAGCTGGTATATGTGTGTATGTACTCGTGTTAAACTATAAAATAAACAAATATGACAAGAGACGAGGTGTGACGTCAAGCAATCCAGCGATTTTCAATGCGAGTTTCCATATGCTATGTACGTAAGTTTTTGCTACTAAATTTTTCTATAGATTTAGGGTTTAACGTAGAGACAGCGCCGGCAAAGAGAACCAACACTTTCCATGCATATGATCTGGTATACGTGTGTATGCACTCATGTCAAACTACAAAATAAACAAATATGACAAGAGACGAGGCGTGACGTCAAGCAATCCAGTGATTTTCAATGCGAGTTTCCATATGCTATGTACGTAAGATTTTGCTACCAGATTTTGCTATAAATTTAGGGTTTAACGTAGAGACAACGTCGGCAAAAAGAACCAACATTTTCCATGCATATGATCTGGTCAATGTCTACGGCGTCGCTGCAGAGCAGAGGAGGGGATCAAGGAAGGATGCGCGAGCGCAACGCGGCGAGATCAAGAGCCTCACCGACGAACCAGACCTGGGCAACGGGGACAGGGCACAACACAAACCCAGTGCCTGGCTGGGCGGCGGATAGGGCCTGGCCGATGGCACGACAGCAACCTGGACTTGTGTATAGTGGGGGGTAAAGCTTGTTTCGAGGATGAATTATTTTAGAACCCACATAGTTCGTTTGTTTTGACCGACTAGCACAAAACTCTGCGTTGCAATGGAAATAAAAGCTAAGACTCTGTTTTTTTTCGCCGTAACGCGCGGGCATCTTCCTAGTCTTATCTTATATATCTACTAATTGGAGACACCGTAGAAGCCTCCACGTTAATCCTCACGTCTAAATTGCTAATTGCTGTTGGATTAAAAGATAGACAGCGGAGATTAATCTTTTCACCCTAATTTTCCCGTGGAGTCAACGAAGTCCTAAACCCTATTAAGAAAAAAAATCTGACAACTCTCTCTCTTCCGATCTGCTGCCGTCGTCTTCTCTACCTCCGCCGGGTGTCCAGCCTGATCTGGAGTTGCCTGTAATCCAGCCGCAGCCAGCGCATCTTCCTCCTCACCTTCTCTCTCCAAGGTTCTCTAATTGATGGGCTATTTTACCATCGTTGAATCCTTTTGAAGCTGCCGGTGCTCCCTTTTTCTCTCATGTTTTTCTCTCTTGCGACCTCCCGTCTAATCTCCGTTTACATCTGCTTGCCAATTTTCTTTGCTCTCAGGTGGTACTGTCGCGCAAACACCTGCTGCAGGAGTAGAGTTGAATTTTTAGGACGTAGCAGACAGCGGCAAGCTAGCAAGCTAGCTAGCACATCTGGCTGTGCCGGTGGAGACTACAATTACCTCTGACTGCAGCTAGCATTAGTGTCCTCCTTGCCGACAAATAGTATGAACAATAGCACAATTTTATCCGGCAATTGCGCTATTGAGAAAATTGGTACTGACTTCAGGTAATCGCTCATCTTCATTAGATGTACAAGTTTATGGATTACTGTATGAATTTCGGGGTCAATGGATTACACGAAGGCCTCACCATTGGCTAGAACTTTTATGTACCAATGGTGTTGTTGGGCTAATGCTTTTATGAAGATAGTAGCATTATACGTTAGATCTGTCTCTCCGTCTCCATGATACTAGCTGCTTTTGATTGCTTGACCAAAGGATTCAAATGCATCAACTTATTAAAAGGAGAACCTGTCTTGCTTTCTAACTTCTGAATCATATTTCAGATCAATAGTATTTTGCAAGTGGCCACCTCTGAAAAAATACAAGCTAAACTGTATCTAATATTAGCTTAAATCTGCGTGCACTAATAACTTAAAATTAATATCTCAAAATCATGGCCATTTCAATGCTTCTCTTTCTCTGTAACAAGTAACATATGGCTGTTTAATTCACCATGATGAATATGTATATACTCACATTGATTTCATAATCCCTGAATGATGAATTAATTCTTAGTGTGGTTTTCGGCTGTTATGTACAATTTTATAGCTCCTATCTTTTTGCATTACTAACTGGACTACGAGCTAAAAGAAAAGAACACTAGCCGTTAGATCTGTCATAAGACAAAATGATGTTTTATGGTGATTCGCTCTGCTGATTGATTTGAGTCTCAACACAACTCCATGCAGTCGTGTGACCTGCACCCTTCCATCAACAATTACGGTTTGTATGGTATTCTGTTTTGATTTTTAGATTATGCAACTCAGCGATTGGCATTTCCTATATTCACTAAAATCAAATTTTTGGTAATATCTCAACTATCATGAGATTAATTTTTTTGTCATAGAAAGTTAGGTTTTTGTGGACCCCTATATCAGACTATATTATCAGCATCGCGTCTTCTTTATTGTCCTTCTACTCATTGACTATTTAATGTGAGTGTTTAGTGCTTTGGTCAAAACAGTTATTGTTATTTTAAAAGTGTTATTTCCACTCTTTCTACTGAATTCCATGTCCAATTTGGTTTATTTACATATCTCTGTGCCCCCACGAGAATTTATTTAGAACTCTATCCTATCTTATCTGTGCTGTTTCGTCAGATTTTAATCAAATATTTTTGGTAAGTGCTTGATGAAATGGCATGTGAAAAAATCATTTTGTACCATGGCTCAACAAATTTTTGCACGAAAAACACCTTTCCCTTCAGTTCTTACCATCTAAAGAATGATGTTCTATGGATCATATGGGGAAGATAGAACCATAATGAACATAATGTTTGTGATGACATAATAAAGTGTGAGATATGGCATGAGTACTTTTCTTCACACAACAATAAAGTGTACTGTGCCGCTTTAATTGGTTCTTGATTTGTAAGAAGCACTTCTGGACGAGTTGGTGCCAAATCTACATCAAAACCAACATATGTTCATGTTTGAAGGCGATGTTCTTTCGTTCAATTTTAGTCAGAGCCATATATATGTTTGTTTATGTTGTTCGTACCATGCTGATATGCCCAAACGAGTGCTCCCACCCATTGATACCTCATCAGAAATATTCTAAGGATATTAGCAGCATGCGAGAACAAGGCAAGAATGATACCTCTCCACCCCTGGCCATCTCGACAAAGTCCAGTTTTGAATACCTCCGCCGCATCTGGAAGCTCCTGTCTTCTCTTAAAAACAAATACTGACTATTCATGTTTTTCTATTCTCTTCACAATCTCAAAATATATTGTTTTTTTCATGTTAAGATGACAAATGCCATGGCTTTTACTTCAGTTGATATTCGGTATGGTAATGTCAGTTATCCTCAGGTGAAGCTAATAAACTTTTGGTAACAAACGAAATCATTGATAATATAGTTGCACAATAGGAGAAAAAATAATGAGAAACGACATTTGACATTAATTCCCTTAGTATTATGATAAGTTGGCTCCTAATTATATATATTTTTGTAGTATAATTTAGTCCAAAATTCATCGTTAGAACAAGACGGTTGGTCGACTTGTTCTCACACATTGCATTTTGCACTGTTTCTGTTATGGGGTAACCCCTTGGGGTGGCCCGATCTTTCACGAATCTCCACGGGATCGAGGGGAAAGCGGTGGAAGGGGAAGAGGGGACGAAATCCGCGAACACACGCACACAAAGATCCCTATGAACTCACGCACACAAATCACGATACACGCCGATAACTCACACCGGTGGCAACCGGTCCAACATAATCTCTAGGATCGGTGTTGGGCGAAGCTCTCTCTCCACGCCAACAATGGGGGACGAGGTGCTTGGTGAGTCCTTGACGACTTGGGGGCGAGAAACCGAGAACCCAAGGCCTTGTACAACTTGAACGCACTAGGCAAGATCCAAGAGGAGGGTGGACAATAGGTGCTCCTTGGTAGGAGCACGAGACCAATAGATTAAAAGATCCTCAAATGGGTGTCTTAATCTATCATTATCCAAGTCTAGGGTTTACATATGAGGGGTGGGGCTTTATATAGGCCAACCACTTAAACAGGGGTAGTTCTGGAATAAAACTGGAAGTTTGGGGCGAAATTGGGGGTTACATGGGCCTGGCCCAAAAGGCTTTAACATGCCTGGCGACGGTCGGTCCGGAGACTCCGGTCTGGGCCGGAGACTCCGGTCTAGGCCAGAGACTCCGATCAATCTCCGGACCCGTCTCCGGAGGGGGCTTCTAGCTGTCCCGGGCTTGAGTCTCCGGTCTAGACCGGAGGAAGGTCCGGAGACTCCGGTGTTGGAGACCGGAGACTCCGGTCTACACCGGAGATTCCGGTGTGCAGCGCTCCAGCATCTTCTTCTCCTGGTCCTGCTTCCTTGGTGGCTTGGTGTGGTGGTGTTGCTTCATATCTGAGGATACACAACGTAGATGCATGAAGTAGCAAGCCATCCAAAGGTAGACCAAAATCACATGAGGAAAGGAGCGAGTTAACCTTGGCTTGTAGGAGCTTGGCACGGGCGCGAGTCATTGGTCCGCTTTCTCAACTTCATCTTCGCCATGGTAGGGTGATAGGTCCTTGACATTGAATGTCGGGCTCACAAGATACTTGGATGTTGGGATATCTATGATGTAGGCGTTGTTGTTGATCCTCTTTAGCACTTTGAACGGTCCATCACCTCTTGGCTTGAGTTTGGAGTCGCGGTCCTTGGGGAAGCGGTCTTTACTCAAGTGTATCCACACAAGGTCGCCTTCTTCGAAGATCATCTCTTTCTTGTTCTTGTTTAGCCTTGATGCTTGGCGAAGGACTTATTTCTCGATCGTAGCTCTTGTGTCTTCATGGAGTTTATTCATTGTTTGGGCACGCTTGACCACGTCCATATTGGCACGTTCATGAAGAGGTAGTGGAAGGATATCGAGCGCGGTGAAGGGCTCGAAGCCATAGACGATCATGAACGGGCTCCTCATGGTGGTGGAGTGCTTGGCGCGGTTGTAGGCGAACTCGGCATGTCGAATACATTCCTCCCAGTCTTTAAGGTTCTTCTTTATCAACACCCGGAGGAGTGTGCCAAGACTTCGATTGACGACCTCGGTTTGTCCATCGGTTTGAGGATGCGAGGCGGACGAGAAGAGGAGCTTGATGCCGAGCTTGGCCATGAGAGTCTTCCAGAAGTAGCTCATGAATTTTACGTCGCGGTCGGAGACGATTGTTCTTGGTACACCGTGTAGCCGAATTATTTCCCTGAAAAACAAATTTGCTACATGTGAAGCATCATCGGTCTTATGGCACGGAATGAAATGTGCCATTTTTGAAAAGCAATCCACTACTACAAATATAGAATCATGACCATGTTTAGATCTAGGCAAGCCTAACACAAAGTCCATGCTAATGTCCGACCAAGGTGCATGAGGAATAGGCAATGGCATATAAAGACCAAAGGGGTTGGACTTAGACTTAGCTTGGATACATGTAGTGCATCGTTGGACGTGGCGCTCCACTTCGCGCTTCATCTTTGGCCAAAAGTAGTGAGTGGAGAGCATGTCATATGTCTTGTCACGGCCAAAGTGACCCACTAGGCCTCCACCGTGGGACTCTTGAAGAAGCAAAAGTTGGAGAGACGATTTCGAAATGCAAAGTTTGTTTTGTTTGAAAAGAAAACCCTTATGCAAATAGAAATCATCAATCCCTTTGTCTATTGAACATGTTGCAAAAATTGGTCCAAAGAAAGGGTCGGACGCGTACAAAGATTTGATGTCATCAAGACCCAAGACATTTACTTGAGTGTAAGAAGGCTTGTGTTTTTATGAGACAAGGCGTCGCTACCACATTTTTTTGCCCTTCTTGTATTTGACAATGTAAGGAAAAGACTCCATGAACTCAACCCATTTTATGCGTTTTTACTCAAGTTGGCTTGGCCCTTAAGATACTTCAACGACTCATGGTCGGAATGGATGATAAATTATTTGGGCCAAAGATAGTGTTGCCACACTTGAAGAACTCGAACCAAGGCAAAAAGTTCTTTGTCATAAATGGGATAGTTGAGGCGTGCGCCATCAAGTTTCTCACTATGGTAAGCAATAGGACGCCCATTTTGCATAAGGACGCCACCAATGCCAATACCACTAGCGTCACATTCAATCTCAAATGTTTTTGTGAAATCCGGTAATGCAAGAAGTGGTGCTTCGGTGAGCCTCTTTTTGAGCTCATCAAAAGCCTTTTGTTGTGCTTTTCCCCAAACGAACGTGACATTTTTCTTGGTCAATTCGTTGAGGGGGCAAGCAATTGTAGAAAAGTCTTTCACAAAGCGACGGTAAAAGCCAGCCAACCCATGAAAACTACGAAGTTCACTAACATTTGTAGGGATGGGACAATCTCGTATGTCCTTGACTTTTGAGACATCAACTTCAATGCCATTGGAAGACACAACAAAACCAAGGAAAATCAGCTTGTCTTTTGCAAAAGTGCACTTTGGGAGATTAGCATAAAGCTTTTCATGACGAAGGATTTGAAGGACCTCCTTAACATGAGTAACATGCTCCTCTAGTGACTTGCTATAGACAAGGATGTCATCAAAGTAAACAACTACACTCTTCCCAATGAGAGGTCTCAAAATATGGTTCATGAGGCGCATGAAGGTAGATGGAGCATTTGATAAGCCAAAAGGCATAACCAACCATTCATAGAGACCAAGCTTGGTCTTGAAGGCGGTTTTCCACTCATCACCTTCGGCCATGCGAATTTGATGGTAACCAGTACGAAGATCAATTTCGAAAATATAGTGGCTCCACATAACTCATCAAGCATGTCATCAAGACGCGGTATAGGATGTCGATAACGCACGGTGATAGCATTGATTGGACGGCAGTCCATGCATAACCGCAACGTATCATCCGTTTTTGGGACTAGAATCACGGGAACCACGCTTGGACTAGTGCTTACTTGGATCAAACCTTTGGAGACGAGTTGGTTGATTTGTCGTTCTATCTCCTTCGTCTCTTCCGGGTTCGTGCGATACGCGGCGCGGTTTGGGAGTGGGGCGCCGGGTATGAGGTCGATGCGGTGCTCGATTCCACGAAGAGGAGGTAGTCCATGAGGAAGCTCTTCGGGAAATACATCTTGGAATTCCTGCAAAACAGCCATCAAAGAAGGAGGAACATTTGTCAAGTCATTAGTTCCTTGCGCTAGTCCCTTGCATACAAGGACATAGTGCAAAATGGATGGGTTGTTCCGCACTTCTCTCATCTCACTTTTGGTGGCAAGAAGAACACTCTTAGTTTTTCCACTCGAGTTTGGCTTGTGGCACTCACTCACTATAGTGTGGTTCTCTCGCTCACCACTCTTCTCACAAGATGGTTTTGTGTATTGTGCCCTCGCTAAAGCCTTTGCATTGTCCGCAATTATTTGGCTAGGAGTCATTGGTTGCAACATACAAGTTTTGTCAAGCCATTTGAAGGTATAAGTGTTTGAGTGACCATCATGCAAAGCACGCTTGTCATATTGCCACGGCCTTCCGAGCAACATATGGCAAACCGTCATTGGGACCACGTCACATTCCACCATGTCCTTGTAGGGCCCAATTGAGAACGCACGAGACGGTGTGCTTGATCTTGACGGATCCTTGGTCACTTAGCCATTGGATATGGTAGGGTGTTTATGCGGATGGAGGGTGAGGTTGAGTTTCACACAATTCCGTGCTTGCAAGATTGTGGCAACTCCCTCCATCGATGACAACTTTGATGGACCTCCCATTGATACCGGCACGAGTTTGGAAGATGTTTGATCGTTGGTCTTCATTCTCATTGGCTTGAGTAGTTAAGACCCTTGTGACCACAAGCGATGGACTTGCGTCATGCTCACACATGAGTAGCTCTTGGTCCTCTTCCAAATGTTTCCTTGCCATGGCTTCCTTGACCCTTGCATGAAACTCATCTTCACTCAAGTATTCTTCATCGCCGTTATCATGGATGAACAAAACTTTCTTGTTCCCACATGCGGCCGACTTGTGTCCTTTGCCTCCACACTTGTAGCACTCACCATTGAATGGTTGTTCATCTCTTGTGTATTTGCCACTTGGGGGCGGTTTTCCTTGAGGAAGTGTTGGCTTGAAGGGAAGCTTGGTGGTATTTGAGGAGCTTCCGCTTGGTGTTGTCGGAGTAGTGGTTGGATCTTGCTTGTATGTGAAGTATGTCTTTGGCTTGTTGAACTTGATGTCCTCTTGCACTTGACGTTCGGCCTTTGATGCAATGTGCACAAGCTCAACCATGTTGTTGTACCTTTGGAACTCGGTGA
Organism: Avena insularis; assembly: GCA_023614405.1. Lineage (NCBI taxonomy): Eukaryota > Viridiplantae > Streptophyta > Magnoliopsida > Poales > Poaceae > Avena > Avena insularis. The sequence goes on along the minus strand of CM042689.1, from coordinate 279,698,147 downwards.
TGCGCTTGATAGGGTGGTTCAAGCCATTGAGGAAACGTGCCATTGTTTGCTCATCATGCTCTTCAATGTTGGCACGGATCATGTTGAGCTCCATTTGTTTGAAGTACTCTTCCACGGTCTTTGTTCCTTGACTAAGCGTTTGAAGCTTGTTGAAGAGGTCACGCGTGTAGTGTGAAGGAACAAAGCGGGATCTCATATGAGCCTTCATATCTTGCCAAGTTGAGATTGGGGGATCTTCTTTTGATTCACGAGCGAGTTGGACTTGTTCCCACCAAAGGTTGGCATATTCATCGAACTCGAGGGATGCCATGGCCATCATCTTCTCATTACTAAAGTTGTGCATGCGGAAGATCTTGTCAACCTTGAGTTCCCATGAGAGGTATTCTTCGGGATCATTGGAACCGGTGAACTTGGGCATGGTGAACTAGAGCTTGCCAAAAGTTTCTTCCTCATTGCGGTTCCGGTTTCGACGGTTGCCATGATTATGGCGGCCATCTTCATCATCCGAGCTCTCATGTCTTTCTTGTTGATGGTGGCGTTGCTCTTGCGGTTGTTGAGGTGTCGCGTTTGGTGGTGGAACTTGGTTTGGACGACGAGCTTGGGGAGCTTGCTCTTGTTGTTGGCGTGGTTGAGGACGAGGAGGAGGTTGTTGGTCCTCACGGCGAGCTTGGGGAGCTTGCTCTTGTTCTTGTCGTGGTTGATGCCGAGGAGCATTATCTTGCGCCATGTGGCGAGGAGGACGTCGAGCCACATGCGCAATGGGCTGCTCTCTTTCTTCTTGATGTGGAGGAGGCTCGTCGTGAAGATCATGTTGACGACATTGACGTTCATGTCGAGGGGGTCGCCTTGGTGGATCTTCGAGTGCTTCACGCCGCCGGCGAACTTGTTCTTCCGCTTCGGATGCTTCACTTGTTGTGGAAAGAACATGTCGATGGCGATGGGCTTGGTGGTCCATGTGAGGTTGTTCTTGTTGAAGCACAAGTGCCCTTTGTTGTGGCCGGTCCGCTTCACGTCTTGGAGGTCTCACGGAGAGGTCACCATCATACCTTGACGTTGCGGCATGTCGCGGAGATGGTACCGCTTGAGAAGAGCTCATGGATTGAAGGACGGGTCCATCCCGGTGCCTTGAAGCGTGACGGCGAGGAGCACTTGATTCACTAGAGGAGTGCCATGATGATCTTGAGTCTCGCGAGCGTGGCCTTGCCAACCCATCAATGAGGCGTTGAAGCTTCTCATCCGTTGAGGCGAGGGCACGACCAAGAGCTTCATTTTGATGACCGAGGTTGTGTTGCATGGCATGCATTTGGCCTTGGACTTCCTCGAAGCGGTTGTCGATGTTCTTGAATTCCGCTCGGGCTTCGCTAAATTGTTCATCTTGGCGCCGCTCAAGTGCTTCACAACGGTAGTTGAATTCTCCTCGGACCTTCCAATGGTCTCATCTTGTCATGTATGGATTGTCGCCCTCCGGAGGTGGTGGTGGTTGGGACGGCTCGCCATTCCTGTCCATGATGCAAAGCCGACAAGGGTTGTATATGGAGAGTAAAGGTGCGTAGAGTTAGCCTTTTACCTCACCTTGGAGATTATATCAAACCAATTGCCACACAAAGGAGCGAACAGCGTGCAAAGTTAAATGGCAAAGAAACTCACACACAAAGGAGCGACAACTCGCAAAAGCTTTTGGTGGATGGGTAGGATTGTGGAAAACCCAAAGAACCAACCGAACGCAAAGGATAGTCAAAAGTGGAGAAAATCCAACAACTCAAGTCAAAAGGAAATGGTCAACTCAAAAGGTGACGAGAACCTACGACTACACACACGCGTGGAGAAAAATGGGGTTAGCACGACTATGAAAGTGAGCACGAAATGGCCTAACGGAGACTACGCTCGGGTGTCGTGCCAACGCAAGGAGAGATCACAACTCGTTTGCCAAAAGAGGGTAAGCAACGGATTTGTGCACTTGCCTTGGCGCGCTTCTTCCTCTCTCTTTTGCTTACAAGCTTGATGCTCTCTTTGTATTGGGAGACTATGTATCTTTCTATTTTTCTTTTTCTTTTTCTCTCTCTTTTTTTTATTATTTTTCTTTTTCTCCCTTGCTATGCTACTATGTTAACTTTTGTATTTGCCCTCACACTCTCACTTTCCAATGGCAAGTGCACAATGCTTAGAAAAACACAAAATGAGTTGCTCTCATAGGATAGGTACACACAAAGGAAGATATGGCTACAAGGGTTGACACAAGTTATACCTTAGTTGATGATGATGATCTTGTGTCGATGGAGCAGGGAAGAGTTTGGGGTCCGTGGTGTCGAAGAGCGCGGCGATGTTGTGGAAGCTATCTGTTAGTTGGTGACACACACACGGAACACAAACAACAAGTGGACAGATTAGTCAATGCGAAAAAGAGGAAAAAATGGGCAAAACTGGCGTTCAGGGCCGGAGACTCCGGTCTTGGGCCGGAGACTCCGGTGTAGACCGGAGACTCCGGTGTACAGGCCGGAGACTCCGGTGTGGGATGTCTGCTCGTGTTCTTGAGCGGAAATCCACGCCTAGAGTCCTCAAATCCGCGAAAATTTGGCCAAAATTGGGCTGGGAAACGCAGGCAAAAGCTGAACCAACACCTTAGACAAGATTTGGTCGGATCAAAACCACAAATAACACTCCAAAACGACAGATCGATCCAAAGGCAAATTGGGGCTGTTTTTTGGGAAATTTTCGAATTTATGATGGATAGAAGAAAAATTGGGGGGAAATTCGTGATCAACCTTGCTCTTGATACCAAGATGTTATGGGGTAACCCCTTGGGGTGGCCCGATCTTTCACGAATCTCCACGGGATCGAGGGGAAAGCGGTGGAAGGGGAAGAGGGGACGAAATCCGCGAACACACGCACACAAAGATCCCGATGAACTCACGCACACAAATCACGATACACGCCGATAACTCACGCCGGTGGCAACCGGTCCAACATAATCTCTAGGATCGGTGTTGGGCGAAGCTCTCTCTCCACGCCAACAATGGGGGACGAGGTGCTTGGTGAGTCCTTGACGACTTGGGGGCGAGAACCCAAGGCCTTGTACAACTTGAACGCACTAGGCAAGATCCAAGAGGAGGGTGGACAATAGGTGCTCCTTGGTATGAGCATGAGACCAATAGACTAAAAGATCCTCAAAGGGGTGTATTAATCTATCATTATCCAAGTATAGGGTTTACATATGAGGGGTGGGGCTTTATATAGGCCAACCACTTAAACAGGGGTAGTTCTGGAATAAAACTAGAAGTTTGGGGCGAAATTGGGGGTTACATGGGCCTGGCCCAAAAGGCTTTAACATGCCTAGCGATGGTCGGTCCGGAGACTCCGGTCAATCTCCGGACCCATCTCCGGAGGGGGCTTCTGGCTGTCCCGGGCTTGAGTCTCCGGTCTGGACCGGAGGAAGGTCCGGAGACTCCGATGTTGGAGACCGGAGACTCCGGTCTACACCGGAGATTCCGGTGTGCAGCGCTCCAGCATCTTCTTCTCCTGGTCCTGCTTCCTTGGTGGCTTGGTGTGGTGGTGTTGCTTCATATCTGAGGATACACAACGTAGATGCATGAAGTAGCAAGCCATCCAAAGGTAGACCAAAATCACATGAGGAAAGGAGCGAGTTAACCTTGTCTTGTAGGAGCTTGGCACGGGCGCGAGTCATTGGTCCGCTTGGGGGACTAGGTGTTGTAGATGGAGGTGCGTCTGTAGGACGGGCTGCATCAGTTTCTATATACGTGAGTAGGCTCTTCTACTCTTTTTTGAAATCCAGGCTTTCTCTGCATATTTTTTAGAACATGATTGCTCATTAAAGGTTAACCATTTGTTTGGTTTAATGCATATTTGGTTTCATTTAATTCATTATTCACCTGCCAGCACAAATATTGTGCTATCGTTAACTGTGCTCAGATTATGTTATATGGTCAGGTCCCCTCGCTCTCCCCGCTGACATATTAACAGTGTTCCGCCTTCTTTATTTTGAACTTATGAGTTTACTACCATAGCTCTTCCCTCTGGCATATTAAAAGTGTCACTCTCGAAGTTACAAATTATGTCTGATATGATCTGGAGTGCATGTTCGGCGGCTTACAGCACCAGAGACATGGAACACTTCCGATGTTGCAGGAAATTTTTCCCATGGCCAAGGCCTTAAGCCTTTGTCCATGTTTTTAGTAGTCCTAAGTAAGCCCAGTTTACCTTATCGGTCAGCAAACCCTTCATGGTCTGATAGATTAATAGGACTAAATGGTTATTGTAAATAATTATGGGGCTCACTACTCTCTGGAATATATTTAAAAGACACTTTGTTTCCCCGTTTTAATGGAATTTCTAAGATCCATGTTAATCCGTGACAGAACTTCATGCCTTTTACAATTATAAGAAGTACAGAGGTGTACATATTAGTGAATCATTTGACATTTTCACACTAAAAGTCAGTCCAGTTTCAACCAATCATGTTAGCCTCGGATGATAACTGTTTGTGTACAATCTCAAAAAAAATACCAACTGTTTGTGTTGCACCCTGTTACTTTGATGCATGGTAGAAAGGAGAATGTTTATTACCAACAATTGCGCATGCTTCAGTGGATAAATTAAGATAAACCTCTGTGATGTATATAAGTTTTGCGTATTCATGCGCACACAATTTTAACTTTGGTTTCTAGGGGTAATTCTTGATATAACCACTACAGAAACAAATGTGGTAAGAAGATACCAAATATGCAAGCACTTCTTACTTTATACAGTTCATTCTCTTATGTCATATCCACCATATAACATCATGTTTCTGTTTCCAATTTGTTACAAAATCAATTTCAGCTGCAGAAGCCTGATGTTATCGCAAGTCGGGGACATGTAAGGCGTGGAAAACATTCTAAAACGTGGCAGTTCATAGTATTGACTCAAACATTGCAATAAATTTCTAATTTCTTTTACGTAGGTCATTTGTGTAGTTCATGCACCCATTTTTTTTTGTAGAAAAACGTGGCAGATTGCTGTAACAATTCTCGCGTCATGTACAAAAATAATTGAGCAGGAAACATGAATTTTTCATTCAAAATGCCAAATGTGCTCAATGTATTAGAAGTGAGCATAAGCTTGGAGAATAATAGATGCACTATGCGGCTGTGGTGCTGTAAAACACTTACCAATGCATAGGTGCAATATAATAGGAGTGACAACATGTGATAACTAAAGAACATAATTACTTCTTCGGTAAGTGTACTAAAGCTAATTTTCGTTATATGTCCAATAATGGAAGTAATTTTTTCTTAAGGTCGAAATACCTACTAATTCTAAACAAAAATAATCAAGAGCTCATTTACATCTTATTCAAAATAACTACCTGTGTAGGTGCACGGGTTGACGACTAGTTATTTTGTAATTTTAGTAGTAATTAGTTAGTTGTTTTTGTAGTAATTAGTTAGTAGTTTTGTAATATTAGTAGTTTTTTTTAGTAATAATATTTGTATAATTTAGTTATGTTTTCGTATATTATTAGGGTTTGTATAAATGCTATTATTTTGCAATTTTAGTAGTAATTAGTTAGTAGTTTTTTTAGTAATTAGTTAGTAGTTTTTTTAGTAATTAGTTAGTAGTTTTTGTAATATTAGTAGTTTTTGTTAGTAGTATATTATTAATCTTATTAGTATATATTATTATAATTATCATATTATTAGGAAATGTTATTTTGTGGTAATATTATATTATTAGGGTTTTGTATAAATGCTATTATTATTTAGTATATTATTAGGAAATGGTAGTAGTATATTATTAATATTATTAGTATATATTATTATAATTATTATATTATTAGGAAATGTTTATATAATATATTTTTTCTAACCTGTTTAACTCTCTTTCTGTTATAGTTAAGTCATGGATCATGATCGCAGTGGTGAAGATCTTCTTTAGGGCATGATAATAGGTGAAATTCCTTTTATTACTACCGGTGAAGATATTTTACTCGAGAAAGAGATTTCTCATATCTGAATCCATCAGGTGATGGACTAGAGGAAAACCTGATGTACCCAGGGGAAGACCGGACGGACTAAGGGCAAACAAATAACAACAATGATGGCCCCTCGACAGGATTCGACGAGGTATATATATAAAAAGCTTCGTGTTACCTCTATGAATAAATTGATCTAGATATATCAATATATATATATATATTAATCACTCTCTTCTTCTTTTAGCCCACCGGATCGAAGCAATCAATAGCTCGAACGAAACGAGGGCCGAACAGAAAGTTGGATGGTAATCAGAGGTTCACCATCGAAGAAATAGATGATGATGGACAACCGATTGCTCCAGATAAGCATTGGAGGATATTTACAAATCAATGCGGGGTGATTGTTAGGGACAACTTGCCGATCACCATTTAAGAATGGAATAAGTCAAAGAAACTCGGTGAAGAATCCAATAGTTATGTCACTGATGATGCCAAAGATAACCTTTGGCAGAAGCTCATAGCGCATTTTATACTGTCTCCAGAGTATGAAGAATTTGAGGCAGATGGTATCACCCCAAGGCCGGGTGGGCTTGAAATAATATAGAAAGTCAAGGAGTGGGCTCTAATGAAGATGGCCGAACTGTACCGAAACCACAAGAAAAGTTTATATGTGACGTATGTCGCGAAAAAGAAAACTCCAGACTTCTAAGGATCAAACGAGAAGTTGAGAGAACAGTGGTCCAATTTTGTAACATACAAGCAACCTGCTGTAGCAAAGGCAAAGTCGACAAAGAATGCGTTAAATGCTGCCAAAAAGAAATACCATCATAAAATAGGGACAGGTGGCTATAAGATTGTCGTCCCTAAGTGGGAAACTATGGAGTGGGCCATGAGGGATAGAGGCATCACTCTTGGTACAAATGGATGGCCCGAGAGGTCAAAGCACTGGTGGTATGGGCACGGGGGATCGTTGGACCCAGAAATAGGGAAGACATTATTTCATGAAAAAAATTCTAAAACCCTCCAAAGAACTTGTTAAAGCAATGAACGAAGCTCAATTGGTATTTTTCCGGCCCGAGAGAGAGAACGACGAGCTGACACGAGCTCTCGGGAATCCTAAAAAGGGTGGACGAAAACGAGGCAAAGGCGTCAGTGTTACGTGGAAGAAAGGGTTTCCGTAGTATGATGATAGTTACAGAAGCTATCAGAGAAAGAAGGACTGGGAGGCAGACCGGATCTTGAATGTAGAACAGGACCTAGCTGAGATGAAGAAGCTCATGCATGAAATTAGCCAAAGGTCGTCAACTCACCCGCAAGCTGATGATCCTGCATTCAATCTTAGCCAGCGGAGAAGCAGCGTGGCTTCCACGGAGGTCCAGGCTGATGATCAAGCACTGCTGGATGATGCACCGTCTCCTCTCTACCCCGTAGATGATGTTAGAGAGATGGCACAATGTGAGATACATCAACCAATGAACAACCTGTCCTTCAAGGTGGCGATCGGCATTGCTTTACCTTGTGTACCTGAAGCACTCCACCATTCACTTTCGATTCCACCTGGCTATGACCATGTCATGGTGGATGACATAGTGGATGATTTTGTGGACCTAGAGATTGACATCTCTACGCCTGAAGGCCTTACGAAACTAGGAGATGTCAAGCGCAACATCACTCTATGGAAGAAGAAGTACATCAAGTTTTCAGGCTCGGCGTCAAGGACACCGACTCCAAGGAATCCAAATCCACCCCGCCCCAATGATCGTCAACCTCCAAGTTCACCCCTCCCCGATTATCGTCAACCCGCAAGTTCATCCCCCCTGATTATCGTCAACCTCAAAGTCCACCCCGCCCCGATGTCGATCGCTGCAGCAGGAGTACATCAACTCGATCTTCGCCTCCGCGCAATACTACCTCGTCGAAGAAACGGAAGGTCGCCGCTCCGCCGCGCCCCACATTGAAGAAAGGTCAAACAATGAAGATAGTCGACATCCTGCCGGCTCTTCCAAAGAGACCTTATGACAAGACCGATGAGGAAAATGTCGCGAATGTGGCTGCCCAAGTTAAGGCGCATTTTGCACCCAAAAAGCCTGATCCCAAGCCGGTATTTGATGAAAAAAGCAAAAAGTGAGCTAGGTTCTTTCTTGAGCAACTATCCTAGATATAGATGAATCTGGAATCATACTATGACCGGGAAATTATTAAGAAAGCAAAGAAGAAAATAAAGAACAAGTGCAAAAAGTGGGAAGCAAGTTGCCCATCTCGGACAACAGAAGATTCAATCGGCCCCCGCTCAAAGTGATTTCAGACCTCGACAAGGCCTTCAGAGCTGAAATGCATATGGACATGCAAATAATGGACCCAGAGCCAGTACTAATGCTGCACTAATGGGCATCACTGTATCAAAGGCCAAAGCACTTGCTACCAAAGCAATTATGTCTCTTGGTCAATATTTAAGCTATAAAGATATGCCAGTGGGTCAGATAGTACGGAAGTATGTCCAAGGGGAACCTCTAGTCAGTCAAGAGGAGCTCACGCGTCTATCCACACATATGTGAAATCTGCACACATGGTACCTGTTGCAAACAGAAAAAAGCATCAGAAAGATTGGTTTGCTGTGGACGTTCGAAAGGAGCATCACTTCAAACCATACTCTATATAGGTTCAAATGACCGAACTGTTTCAGTTATACAATCAGCGTGCCCTCGACAAATCTATCATTGGTTGCTACTATCTGTAAGTAATTTATTTCTGTAATTAAGTTTGTAGCTCAGCTCGTTCATTGCATTTAATATATTATCTTGACTATATATCCTTTTGTATGATATTATATTCTGCAGAATGAAGATGCTTGAATGCAAAAGAGCTAGAAGATATGACGTTGAGTTTATTAACCCATATATCGTTAATGAATATACGTTAAAGAATCACCCTAAGGACGTGGAGGAAGACCTGTGTAGGTTCTTAACCGAGAATAATTTTGTTAAGGAAATATTATTTCCTTACAACTTTAAGTGAGTGTTTCTATCTTGTACATATTTTATTTTTGCTTACTCGATGTTAAGTGTAATTAATGATCTATGCATGTATGCTTATGTAAACATCCGCAGATTCCACCGGATCTTGCTAAACATTCAAGTTGACAAGTCCCTAGTTGAAGTCCATGACTCATTAAGTTGCGACCAAGAGAAGTGGAGCGACATGAAAACAATGCACCATAAGTAATTTCAATCATTATCGCATTATATCGGCCTCTTTTGTTCATTTCCTGATATCAAGTAACTAATAACTCCTTTGTTCATTTTCTTTGCCGAGCATGTGTTGGACACGATTCAGACAGAAAATACCAAGTCCATTCAAAGATGAGCTAACTTATAAAATGGTGAAGAGTTTATAGCAGCCATCGGGAACTTATTTATGTGGATACTTCGTCTGCGAGTACATTCGCGAATTGACCAGTGAGCGGAAATATGATTCACAATATATTTACGATTTGCGGGAGAAACTAGAGCCAGAACAGCGTATACGAGCAATTCAAGAGGAGATGTCGGGATATCTAATGAAGGAGATCCTTGATGTGCATGGAGAACATTATGTGGATGACACGGAACTCTATATGCCTTAGTGATATCCATGTAGTTGATATGATATATCATCAATGACCATGTAATTTCAAAACATTTCTTCCTTTTGATATGATTGAATATATGTATGCTTGCAAGGGATCGAATATTAATTATATAGATGCATCAATGTGTACTGTGTATGTACTAGCATAGAATAAATGTACTGAAATATATATTTGAAATTATAGTGAAATACAAAACGAAAAAGAAACGAAATGGCAAAAAAAGGGAAACACACAATCTCTACCGCTGCAGAGAAACACACGAATTTTCTGCCGCGGCAAGAAGACTTATAGTCCAGGGTTGTGTTATGACCCGGGACTAGAGGGTTTTCGCCTCCCACCTCGCTGAAATAGCCACGTGGGCGTCTTCTGTCACGGGCCGTAGTGAGCCGGGACTAGAGAGGGGGGCCTTTAGTCCCGATTTGGCAGTCCCAGGTCCAAAACCGGGACTAGAGCCCGTTACGGCCCGGGACTAAATGCCTTTTTTCACCAGTGGATATAAGTATGCATGCGAGGCTTATACACACACGGTATGGCTCGATTTGAACTTAGAAAAAGGAGACAGAGATTAGATAGGACTGTATGTGTGTCTGGGAAAACAATTCAAAGTCCAAGTGTATGTGTATATGTGAGTCTATGCTCACGGATATGTAGAGAGCACAAGGTTTTAGATAGCCGGGGATTTGGCTACAGAGAGAGATATTTAGTGTGTGTCTGATTGCGCGCACACCGCAGTTTTAGGATATATATACACACAAGATTTGGTAGATTAGATAACTAGGAGTGTGTGTAGTTGCTCACACGTGAAGGAAAAGAAAACAGGTTTTAGCTAGATTAATTACCTATCTTAGGATAGATTTTAGCTAGGGAAGTAGATTGATGGAGATCAAGTTTGAATAAAATTGAACAAAAAGGCAAATCGAAACAAATTCAAATAAGAGGCATTATTACATGAGGTTTATTATTGCAGTTGACTACAATGTTGTCTATTAGTGAATGCATGTGAGAATATTTTGTGAAAACAAAATATATTACATGTATGCGAGCCAAAAGAAATCTCCAAATATAAAAGATTGCAAAGTTAAACAAGATCTTAGAAGTGACCATATACACATGGAATAATTGGAATGGTTTAAATATGATCCCATGTGTTGATGAATAGAAGAATGGATCCATGTGGATGTATGTGGCAAGAACTAAATACCAACAAAAACAATATGTCCATATACAGATGTATGGTTGGAATTAAGATGATATCAAGAGAAGGTGGTAAGGCAAGTTAGTAGATGGAAGGAAGAGATAAAAGATATGCCCTCAACTTATTTTAGGCATTATATACAAGTATCAAGAACCAACACAATTCATCAAGAGGCAACTACAATTATCAAAAATGCAAATGCATATGGGATAAGAAGAAAATGAGAAGGTTTTGATATGATGCTCAAATGTAAGGTGGCATGGTGACATGAGCATGATATAATGATGATACAATTAATGACAAGCAGAAAGTAGAATTTTATTAGGAATTATGTAGCATTACAGATGTTAGACAGACGGGATGCTACAATGACCCGGATTACAAATGTTAGAAAGCCTTCATAGTTTTTTCTTCTTCTCTCATCCGAGAAAAGCGCCAAGCGCACCGCACGAAGATAGGCAAGCCAAAAAAATCAACCGGATCCGGGACGAGCGCCGCCAAGAAAACCGCCATAGGCCGTGTCACCAACGGCAGTTGGCAACGGTCAAAAATTCGGACGGTGGATTTGCGCCATTTGCGTGAGGCTCACTTGATCTCCCAGGAGGAGGGAGATGTCAAGATTCCTGGTGCCGAGGTAAACCCTGACGCACCTGCTAGTTTTCGGGTCATGTTTCTCGCTTTTGTCAGGATTATCTCTTACTGCCCACGATTTGGTTCGTTGGTTATCTTACTTTATGGGCTTCAACTGCATCAGTTGACGCCCAACTCCATTCTCCATATTGTCTGCTTTATCACTCTTTGCGAGTGCTGGCTCGAAATTGAGCCGCAGTTCAGCCTCTTCAAGAAGCTTTATGCCTTGAAGAGGCAGTATAGCTTTGGCGGCGCAGTCTATTAGCTAGGTAGGTATGGAATATATATCCGTCCCAATAAGCAGTATTTCTCCTTCAACCTCGTCAAATCCGTGCAAGTATGGAGGAACAAATGGTTCTACATCCGCGACGAGAAGCTGAACAACCAGATGTATGGCCTGCCTCCATACGACGCAAGCGCGGTGACTCTAGGAAGCGTTCGTGGTCGAACGATGTTCCCTCGGGTGAAACCAAGGTTCTCGAGGTGTTGTATAAGAGCGTGTAGGCCCTTCAGCTACTGCGAGGCCAAGAGGTGACTGACATCGACATCATCTACATATTCCTCAAGCGTTGGGTACAGCCCCTCCAGGCCAGGGCGTATCTGATTTTCCTCTATGCTGGAGTCAATGACCCGATAGGGGTGTCATCCAAGGATCTCTCCTCGTCGGACCTCGATCGGGACCTTAGGCCTTTGCTGTGCTTGAAAGCTGATGAGGCTCTGCCGACGGAAACGTTGACTGAGCCCTTCAGCGCTTTCAGGGAGGTTCCTCAGGTGAGTTCTTCACATGCATGTAATGCGGATTAGTCGTTGCTAGTCTTCATTGTGCTTGAATTTGACCCGATTTGTTTCAGTTGTGCATGATCTAAAGGTGGAGGACATGAAGCTTCCCCTTCCCGAAAAGTATACGAAAGCTTCGGATGGCGGGGACATGGACAAGTAGGAATTGATCATCCCTGCTGCTTAGTCTTCCATGGAGGAGGAATCCCCCGATCCTAGCAACGGCAACTCTCGCAAGAGGAGTCGAAGTTAAGGCTCGGATGCTTCGACACCACCCATGCCTAAGGGACCTGCATTCCTGCAGGAGCACACCTTTCCTGAAGGTGCCACCTCCCCAATTCTGGCTGTGCCTATTCGGGCTGTGGCTCCTCAGCAGGCCAAGAACCAGAAGAAGGCATCGGTCTTCGACCTCTTCGACATTGCCTCGTAAGCATCTTCTACCCTTATCTTTGACATGTGTCATTATGTTTTGCGACTGATGCTTGCTGTGTTGTTGTTGTACTAGGGGGTCCACAACAGATGAGTCTGTGAAGGATGAAACCGAGGAGGTCACCATGGAGTCTAAGGCGATGAGCGTCGGTGCTCCAGCACCCTCCCCGAATACGGTGGCCAACTCCGACAGCAGCTCTTTGAGTTCCTCCAAGCTAAGGACTCGTCAGGTTGTTATCTGGAAGACAAAGATTCAACCCTCGGAGTCTTCAGGTGAACATGTAAGTAACATTTGACTTTTCCGTGATAATCCCCTGAGTCCTCTTTCTTCTTGACTTGAGCTTTATGATGCAGCCCTTCTTGTGGGAGCTGAACTGCCTCGGGGAGCAGTATCTGAACTTGGAGGCGGAGTTTCAACAACTTCATGGTGAGTAGCTTGCTGCTTATGCCCTTCGGATGCCTACTGGATCATCTTTGGTTAACTTTCTCATTTTAAATTACAGACGAGAACAACGACACCCTCCGTGTCAGAGCCCTGGCAACCAGCGTGCCACATCCCCTCATTGAGCGGGCCCCGTGCCAAGGGGATCCCACTATCAAGAGGCAAGGCGCCTCTGGAGGAGACTCGTTGAAGCAGACCTCACGAGGGGATAGAGCCTCCAGGGCAAGTCTACCACGATTTCAGACATCGTCTTTGGTCCTCGAATACCGTGGAGCACCTCTGAGGCAGGACAGTAACCTTGCCTAATGGAGTTCAAACTACGGTACCAACAGGAAGTGTCGCGTCCTATCGACGCTAGCTGCCTGGGTAAAGAAGAATCTATCCACCACCCTTTTTGCAGGGAAAGGACGATCGACCTCATGGCAGGAGATAGAAGGTGTAAACTAGAGAGCACCGGATAAAGACAAGCCACGTCTGGGAAGGATGCTTTATAGGAGGACGGAGCGGAGCAGGGAGAGCTAGACCAAGTCCATGTAAAGTAGCCTCCTAGACTGGGTCCTTCAGGGGCGGCACTATGGATGACCTTCCCGCCCAAAGGCTAGGGAAGAGGCCCGACACCCCCTATATAAAGGCTCCTCCTCCTACTTTAGAAGAGATTGATCCTTAGCGATCTAAACCCTGGACTTTCATCCCCATTGTACCCTTGCGAATCCTAGCAAGCAATATAACCAAGAAGGAGTAGGGGCTTTACCTCCTCACGAGGGTCCCGAACCTGGGTAAAAACACCATTTCTCATCTCTGCCTTGTTTACTGCTTCGTCGTCGCTGCCGTCACCGAGGCTCCTTGAGAACGCGTGTTTAGCCCCCTCTCGAACCAAGGGATCATTGGACCCTAGTTACTTCACAGGACAAATCTCTAGCATTTGGTGCGCTGGGTAGGGGGTTGAGGCGCGCTTTCAAGGTCCCCACCAACCTCGACCACATGTCGGCTCGCACCGAGACCCGCGTCGAGCACATGCTCCTTCGCGCTGCAACCATGGCCTAGACCGAGCCGGCCCCACGGCACGCCCCCTCCGAGCATGACCAATTGACCGAGGACGACGGAGGTTCCACCTACCTCCCGCCGCGCGAGTACCCGTCCTCCTTGAACGGTGCCACCTCGCTCTCCTGCACCGCGTTCACACGAGGCAACCACGAGCACCTCACGCCTGAAGCGGCCAGACACATGGTGTAGGAGCTCCTGGACCACTTGCGGGATGACCCGAGCAAGGAGAAGCGGTGGGACATAATCACTGAGCTCCTCCACATCGCCACGATCTCCCCTCAGGAGCAGCAGGCCCAGGGAGAAGACCCGATGCTGGGAGTGGGGGCTCGCCACAGGCCCAGCGCCACGATGATGCCCCCAAGTCCGGCTAGGCACCTCCACCAGCGACCAATAGCTGCCAGATCGTCTCGCTCGCCGTGGAAATCGCAGTAGAACCGCGTGGTTTTCGCTCGCAGCAAGGCGGTGCAGGACAACGGCTGCCTTGCCCTTCACAAAGGCGCTACGCCATGTTGTCTGGCCACACAAGTTCCGCCTGGAGACGCCAGCGCGTTATGATGGAACGACCAACCCGTGCGAGTTCCTGCATCTCTACATCACGGGCATCGTGGCTGCAGGAGGCGATGACCGCATCATGGCGAACTGGCTCCCCCTCTGCCTGAAGGAAACAACCAGCACTTGGTTGAACCTTCCAGAGGAGTCCATCGACTTATGGGCCGAACTCAGCTCCCTCTTCATCACAAACTTCAAGGGAAGCTACGATCACCCTCTCACGTACTTTGACCTCCGCCAGGTGCGCCAGGAGCCTAGAGAGACCCTCTTCAAGTTCCTGTAGAGGTTTAGCCGAGTCCACAACAAGATCCCAAGATCTCGGATTCCAACCTCATCACCGCTTTCTCCGAGGGCTTCAAGGATGTCAAGATGAGGGAGAAGATCGGCATCCGGGGCAAGAGCCTCACCTCGGCTGCCGAGCTCTTCGTCATGGCTGATAAGTGCGCCAATGCGGAGGTTGGGCGGATGTTCTCATACACAAAGGAAAGAACGTGTGTGCATGGTAGAGAAACATATCATCCATCATGAAGTATTTCTTCTTGTGCACATCACCATTAGTGTCAATCAAGTGTAAAATAGATGCATGGTGAGTATGCAAGTGGGGAACATGCTTATCATGGCAATCATCAAAATCGCCAAAAAATGAGAAAGCTATGGGGGCCATCTCATTATAACGCATATGATCAATATTGTTGCAAGTAAAACAAGATAAAGAGAAATGATTCAGCTTATTGCAAGCAAGGGGAGAAATTGAATGGCTATCATGACAAAGCATGTCCGAAGCAATTGGAGGATACACAAAATATGTATAGCATGACATGTGTATGGAAATAGTATCACAATCAAACAATTCCACATGATCAATATTACGCAAATGCAAAGCATCACATGGGAATATCGATGGGAAAGCGAGGGGAAGGGGAGAAGGTAGAGGAAGCGAACACACACCTCGCTAAGGACACGATAAACACATGCAAAACTCGCAAGGAAAGATCAGGCAACATGCTCCCTCAAATCCACATCAGAGAGGGAAGAACACCTTGGGGAGGGTCTTGACAACTTGGAGATGAGACACCTACTCGAAGGTCTTGTACACCGATGGATGCATGATGCAAAGTCCAATCGAGGTTGGTGACGATAGTCGATCCCCTTGATAAAGGGGATGAGGCAAAACTAGAGATTCCACTCAAGGGGGTTGTCTTTCGTCTATCATCTATGCCTAAGGGATACATGAAGAGGTGGCGGCTCTATTTACAGGCCAACACTAAACAAGGGGTATTTTGGGGATAAAACTAGGTTTTGGGTGGAATAAGGGGTACATGGGCCAATGGCCCAGCTGGAGACTCTGATGTAGTGGGCCGGAGACTCTGGTGTGGGCTAGAGATTTTGGTGTATCTCCGGTTCGTCTCTGGAGGGGCATATAGACTGTCCCAGGATGGGTTCTGGGGTCGGTCTGGAGGTCGGCCAGAGACTCCGATGTGTCGGTCCGGAGACTCTGGTGTAGCAGGCCGGAGACTCCGGTCTTTAGGGCCATAGACTCCGAGGGTTCAACCGCTTCTTCTTCCGTCTCCTCTTCTAGGCCTCCGTCTTGTCGGGCTTGATGCTCTGGGCTTCCTCCCTTGCCTCCGTACTTGTCTGTGTGAACTTATCATGAATATGTGATGGAGTATGAAGTAGCATACCATTCAATAGGGTAGGAAGTGGGCTCGCATAGAGGAACAGATTCACCTTTGGAGTCCATGACGACTTGGCGTAAGTTGGAGACCTTGATGTGGTAATGACCGTAGGTCAGGCTACATCATGTTCGGCCTTGCCGAGGTGAAAACCACCCCAAAGTCCTCGGGCTTGTCCAAGAGCAAGGACAAGGACTCCAAGCGCAAAACCGATGTCGTCCTCGCCACTGAACCGGAGTGAAAGAGTCCTCACAAGGAGCACGGCGGAGGAGAAAGGAATAGTAACGCGTAACGCCACTTCCACAAGAGGAATGGACACCCCACTGATGACTGCTACGAACTCC
Source organism: Avena insularis (assembly GCA_023614405.1). Classification (NCBI taxonomy): domain Eukaryota; kingdom Viridiplantae; phylum Streptophyta; class Magnoliopsida; order Poales; family Poaceae; genus Avena; species Avena insularis. The sequence goes on along the minus strand of CM042689.1, from coordinate 279,681,465 downwards.
AGAAGCTCCACGACATGCGCAATAGCCATAGGAAGGGAAAACCTAGTGGAGAGCATGGTGGGGCCAGGGGTGGCCACCACGGCGCGCGCATTGGAACAACAACTGCGGGGGCCATGACACCCCGCAGATGGGCCATCAAGACAATGGCGTGCAGCACCCTCCGCAGGAGGAGAAAGGCCGTGCCGAGGACCCTGGGGGCTATCAAGTGCCAGAACGAGATGTCGCTTGCATCCTTGGTGGCTCCCAGGCCCTGGTTTCTAGCCGGCACTTCAAGCTGGTCGCTCGCGATGTCGCCGTCGGCAGGCCAGGAGTCCCGTTCTAGAAGCTCAAGTTGTCTCAGTTTCCGATCACTTTCGACGATCGTGACCACCCCGTATCAACTAGGCCCGTGGGCACACTTCCCATGATCTGCACCCCCACCATCAACAACATCGCGATCACGAAAACTCTCATCGACGGGGGTGTTGGACTGAGCGTGATCTCCCCCGAGAAGTTCGCCCAGCTATAGGTGCCCTACGATAGGCTGGCGCCGACAATGCCATTCTCCGGGGTGACGGACAAAACCACTACCCCCATCAGGCAGGTGCGTCTTCTCGCCACGTTCGGGATGCCCGACAATTACCGCACAGAGATCGTCGACTTCGATGTGGCCAGCATCAAGCTCTTGTACAACGTCATCCTCGGTTACCCTGTGCTGGCCAAGTTCATGGAGGCCACTCATCACGCTTCAAACGTATTCAAGATGCCCAGAGGCAACAACCGATCATTATGGTCCGTTGTGATGAAGTGGAGTCTCTACGCTCCCTCGAGCACGCTTAAAAAGCAGCAGCCGCCGCCTAGCCCGAGGACATGGACACGCTGGATTACATCGGGGGCTCCTCAAGTAGGAAGCAGATGGTCGCCCAGGAGAGCGCCATGGCCAAGAGGGCAGCCGCCATGCTATTTACACCTCGTGAGGGTCGGATCCCGGTCGGTACTCACTACAATAAAATGTCCTTTTACAACAGACAATTTGCATGGTTGAAGGTCCATTTTTCGTGGTTGAAAATCCTTCTACGACGGATGACCATCGTGGTAGAAGCCCCATCACAAATGATTCTACCACGGGTTTTTTTCGACCGTGGCATATCACACCCTTTATCCATGAAAAGTCGTTCCGTCGTAGATCTGTTCGCAAGCCGCGTTGACTACTAACGTCATGCAAACTGCCACGTGGCGAGCGCCATTAACGGCTAGTTAACGCCATTAACTTTCAATGAAACTGTGGTTGAAGCTAGGCCTAGCCAAGTCCTGGTAATTATTAAGTGGGTCAGCCCATTAAGGATGCCCAACAGGATCATGGCCCGTGACTGTTTCACCGTGCACTGTTGCAAATAGGCCCACTGGTGCAGCCGTAGGTGGCCCGTGAACTTTCTGGCCCATTATTTTATGTTCTGCATAGTTTAAATTGGGCCCATTTGTGTTTCCGGTCACGGCCCATATACTTGCGGGCCCTTCACTATTTTGGCCTAGTGAAGGCCCGCTGGGCTCGCTACTGTGCGGCCCATTTGCGGCCTGAAATGTTGACCCTATACTATTAAGGCCTGCGATCGGCCTGACATAGTTCTTACAGACCGTAATGGGCTACCAACTGATGTACCATTTGTAGGAAGGCCCGTTACTGTTATGGCCCATAACGTTGCTTGCTCATTTTCTGGAATGTTACTGTTCTAAACCAGGAAGGATTTCCGTCGTGTTACTGTTTCGACCTGGTCCTGTTCTGCGATGTACTATTCATGCCAGTTACTATTTTGGCCAGTTACTGTTTTGGCCTGTTACTTTTTTTGTTGTTACTGTTATGGCTTGTTTCACTTTTGCTACTGGCCCATTATTTTTGAGCAGGTACAATTTAAGGCCTATGGCAGCTTATGCGGTCTGCCGTGATTCAGGCCTTTTACTGTATATTGAGCCTGTCTGCTGGTCGGCATATTATATTCTACAATTCTTCTTTAAAACAGTCCATTAATATTTCGTCTCATTAATGAAGTGTGAGAATCAGCATATTACATCAACAGGAAAATACTGAAATATATTATAGACTAGAATTCAACAGAAACAAAACGATGCATTACACAGACATCGTCAGTCATGGGTTGGAACAGGGTTTCTGCTATAGCTTACATTGCCATACAAGTAACAACATGCTTACCATGACAACTGCAGAAGAGATTATCAAGTAGACGGTCAGTCCAATCTTGTCTAGCTTTCAGTTGTAGTATCTGTTCGCCTGTAATCGTGATTATTGCATCTGTTTCCTCTGTTTCTTGTTCAATTAAATCAATTGTTTCGAGTGCATATGTAAAACCTTTGTGTGCTGGAATAACTGAAACAGTGGGCCGATGCAAGAAATAACTACTGTCACTGCTGCTTTGTGAAATAACCTCAATACTTAACGTAGGATTGCTCGCTTCTGCCTCCATAGCTTCATATGCAACCTGAAACAAAGAAAACAAGTCAGCACAGCATATCAGCATACTGGCAGCCAACTTATATTTCAAATGATTGCAATGCATCATTGGCCAGGAACAATCAATGATGTGCCTCGTACATCTCTTTCCAGAATAATAGGAACTGTCGACGTCCACGACCGATGCGAGCATGTGCATGTATCATAGCCACTATGTGGAACAAAAAATACAGATTATTTGCAGGCTAAAACTAATACATATTAAGTTAGTGCAACAAAGCATGTGAAGAAACACCGTGTTTGTTGTCAAAGATTTTCAAATAAGTATTGTCCTAATATAACAAATCAAGCAATCAACATGTGTCTCATACAGTCTAACTAAACTTGTTTGGAAGTGAATGTAGTGAACCAAGCAACTACTCTTTCCCTCATAAAAAATCATATCACTGCCTAATGGAAATATAGAAAATATAACAAAAAGAGGTGTCTGGGATCCCTTGAGCTTCTTATAATTGGTCAAGACAACAAACATTAACCTATAATATAAAAATAGCATTTAGAAATGGTCTATTGTATGAACTAGCCATATCAGTGTCCAGTTCGAGAAATTATGGTTGGACCTCCAACCACAGAAGGTGGTATTGTTTTAATCATCAGCGAACTATGATAGTACATTGGAAATACAAGCAATAGATCAAGTGTGTGTCTTAAATAGACTACCATCATATTTTTAGAGAAACAAGATATCAACCAATGCTTTTTAGTAGCCAGATCATTCGAATATTTTGATCGTTGGGCCAGTATATAAAAAAGAAGAGAAACAAAGAAATGTGTCATTTGCTGCCAAAACAATAGTTGGATGTAGCCAAAAAGTAGTAGAAACCTTCTTTGTAATACCTACAACTATTGTATTTCCAACTGCTGACAATATCATTTTGCATATAACTAGGCAACTAAGAAAATTGAGTAGACAAACAAACAACTATTACATTGTGCACCTTGCAAGATCAATGAAGTATTTGAACAATGTATGGCTGGTATGAAGTGGAAGATCAAATTAAGCAGAATGTGACATTCTTTCAATAGAAGTAGTTTTTCACCATATAGAGTTGTTAGCTAGGAAATGTAGCAACGCCGTATGCATCAAATAAACTGCTATTTGAAAATAGATATCCAACATATATAATGTCAAGTAAACGTGTACGAGCTCTGTTATCCACATTATATCCATACAAACTACGACACAATATCGCATTTTTGCAATCACAAGTCAACTAAACATGCAAAGGACCCACAACCAATTGAACCATCTGGTTGTTAATATTAAACTATCAAGATCATCGGATCATCTATAGATTAAATAGAGCAGACATGAGTCGGAACATATGCATAATGTCTCATATTTCTTAGTAATCAACAATTGTATTCTCAAAGAAATTGCCATCATTTAAGTTAAGAAAATCATGACACTGCTTTAACCATGAGCAAACAAAAGAATCAAATTGGCAATAGAATATATATGTGCCTCATGTAGAGTAGCTAGTGAGGTAATGAATTAAGCAATAAAACACCAGGTGCACGATAGACCTACAGATCATAGTAAGATGATTATAGTACATATATATATAGTAACTAAGTATCATACGAAGCTTAATTATGCTTTTTATATCCAGGGAGAATATTGCGTTAATGGTCATATTGTTCTAATCATTGGCAACTCATGTGGTGCCAACACTAGACAATGTGACTACCTCCAGGATTCATACAAACTCTTAATAGCTGAAAATACTACAATAGACTATAAATTATCATAAAAGTGGATATGCTTAAATTACCACCACTAAATAATAGTCTAGTTAACGCATAGATAGATAGATTGATGGTGGGTCAAATATAGCAAATAATACAGCATCACCATGATTGAGTGAGATAATTGAATTACAAATCGAGATATTTTCATTTGGTCTTTGTTACATAATATAAAAATATAGCGTAAAAGTGGATATACATAAATCACCACCGCCAAATCATGGTCTAGTTAACGTATATATATAGATAGATAGATACATAGATAGATAGATGAACATAAGTCAAATATAGAAAGAATAGATCATCGCCATGATCGAGTGAGCACATTGAATTATAATCGAGGGATTCAAGTTTGGTTTTTGCCCAGTATTGTTTAAGGTCAATCTTGTTCTAATTATTAGCCGACTCATGTGGTGCCTCATACAAACAAGCATCTAACACTAAGCACATCTCGGTAGAAACAAGTGACTTACTATTTCTCTTTGTGCAGTCCTGTTGGAGGACATCCTATTGTCAATTTGTTCGTTGAAGACATCCACCGCATCCAGCACTTTGATAGCCGATTCATATGCTTTATTGTTGCTCCTCTGCATTTAGGTTCCGACCACTCTAACATAAAATAGGTTTGCATCCAGCAATAGAAATCAACAGGTACTAACAAGATTTTAGGGGCGATTCAATCTATGATTCTCCATATTCCTTGTGATAGGAAATAATATCAGATAGTGGGTGTTGTTATTTACAAAGACCTAGATAGACATTATAGTATAATCACTTGTGAACAAGTAATAACGTTGCCAACGGGAGAATGATCTGTTCGTATGTTATACGTTGTTAGGTAGGTGAGACACCCAGTTTATTCATGCCTTAGTGGCGACTCGAAAGTTCCCATACGTGGGACTCAAACCAGTGCGGTGGCTTCCACACCCAATGTCGACTACCAGGCCAGCGCCTGGTTCTCCACTTGTGAACAAGTAGAGCATGGAATGGTGGTATATAAACAAACATTTTAATGACATAAAGTTTCCCATGATGACAAAATAGAATGCAGATATAGTCAATCCTTAGCATGAACAGGATACAAATTACAGTGGAAAATGGTTTTAAATTGTGAAATGGGATTGCAAACAAATATGTGAAGTGCCATAAAATTTTCCATGATCTACGGAGCAGGCAGATACAGTATTAACATTAGGACAAACAAGATAGACATTATAATAGTATAACTCGTGAACTTATAGATCAGGGAATGCAAACACATGTGAAGTGACTTAAAATGCCATGAACAACATAATAGAAGGTAGATACTGCTGCTCCAGAAATTATAATTGAGAAACTTGAATTTATGGAGCAGGGCATGCAGATAACCATGTTAAGTGCCTTAAAACTTCCCATATAATACTTCATCTAATCCAAAAACTAAGTAATATAATTTTTTTACAAGTCAGTCAACACAAAACTCGACTAAGTTTGTAGAACATATAAGGAACATCTACCATGCCAAACCAATACCATTCGATACATCGGGAGATGTATTTTTAGTCACAAATGATACAAATTAACTGTTAATATATTTTATATCTGCCTGGTCAAAGTCATCATTGTTTGAGTTTAAAAAGTATAGGCATTCTTTTACGAAACGAATATAGTATATAATTGTCACATCCCAAAATTTTCCAAATTTTGAAATGTGAAAAAGAAATAAACAAAATAAATAATGGTTGAAATTTAGGGGAAAAAGAAAAGTTTTTGCTTCTAATTGGAAACATTAAAACCTTTTAAACTATTACAAAAGTTTTCCCCCAAATAAAGGTACTCCTTAAAATAAAAATAGCATTTAACAAAAACCCTAAGATCAAAACATCAAGATTATCCATATATCTCCTCTACTTTAAAATTTTAATTTGTAAGGTTCCCCTTCAAAATCTTTTTCATAAAGTTCCTGTATTTGAAAATATATTTTTAATCTTGAGGAATGTTCTCAACCAAAAACCATCTATACATCTCAACTACTTCATTTACATTTTTCAAACAACCTTTGTTTTGGTTTTGAACCAAAAATAAAAGCAAAGAGTCTCGTTTTAAGATAAGTACCATAGCTTATGTTAGCTATTTTAAGATTTTATAAAATTATCCTCTCATATTTTCAAACTTTAATTCATGGTTATCCATGTAAAGTGGAACTAAATCGAATCAAGTTTAAATAAGGAAAGAATCCAAGTCATTCCAAATATATTGCCCTACAACTAGGCCAATATCGCACACACGCAATCGTACAATAATTGACTAATTAATAATTGAGAAAATTAAATATTTCCAAATATATAAAATTTATGTCCTAAAATATTGCCATAAATTTACGAACCCGTAGAAATTTGAATCAACAAATTCGAAGCTCTAAATCAAAAGTTATAAAAGAATTAAGAAATAGGAAAAAATATAAAACGAAAAAAAATAGAGTGGCTGGCCAGGCCGGCCAAAATGGGCCGGCCCAACCAGGCCGATCGGCCATGAGGTCACCACGACCAGGCACCTACAGGAACGAACCAGGGAGCACTTGGTCTTCATTTTCTTTGAATCTAATGCTCCTAAATGACTTTCAATTTCCCTCCTAAATTGTACTAAATGTCTCCTAATTTCTCTCCCTCTTTAATCTCCTTAAATCCAGCCCTCACCCTCCTCCTATATAAACCCCACTTCAGGAAAGTTCAAAGTTTTCAACTTATCATACCTCCATTTTCGTCCAAAATTTTCCCCAATCTTCTCCATCCAAATAGACCTTCAAGACGACCTCAAATTGCGGTGGCTTGAAGACGGAAGTTGTTCCCCTCGTCAAAACGGTTCCATTCCCGCTGGTTTCACCTCGTTTCGTTCATTGAGCAGAGAGAAAAACGAGGTCAAAGATTTAGATCTTAGAAGGTATAATCCATTTTACGCCTACCTTGTTGCTCCAAATTCAATTTCCTTTAAACAGTAGATAGATCTAGTTGTTACCTACAACTTTCATATAGAAAGTTTTTCCATCCAAGCAACTTTTTCTGTAGTCAAATCTGACATCATCATGACATCAACGTAGTCAACAGTCAACTGAGTCAGATTAGTCAAAGTCAATTTCAGTCAATTCCCGAGTTTGACTTTTCCAGATTTTAGTACGAACTTGTATAATTCATAGAAAAAGATTTAGAAGTCCAAAAATTATAAATTTTGTATCCCTGAAAAGCTGTAGAATCCATTTCTGCAATAATAATACTTATTCTCTCTACAAAAATTTGATTTATAAATTAAATGGTTTAATTGGTCATTTTCACCATAAAAATTATATCTTTAGTTCTGTATATCCAAATTTAGCAAATAATATGTCTATGGATTCACAAAAACGAGTAGAACACAGTGGAGCCATAATTCCGTATTTTTGAGTCTGTTAAAATCACGTTTAATACATAACCATTTGTGAAAATATTGCTAATTGCTACAATTGCACAAATGGTTGCATTTGTTATCTTGAAAACATAAAATGTTTAGAAATCACTTAGTAATGTTCAGAACCTTGTTATAAAAATTTGTACAATAAAAATTACCATCTTGCATGTTTGCATACTTTGCATGATTTTTGTGTTGCCATTAGTGTTGATCCTGTGTATGTTTTGTCTTGGTTGTTTTGCTTGATAGATTGTGTTGATTGTCAAGTGTGTTATTGCGAAGAGTGTACCAACACCACCAACTAATAAGGCAAGTGGCACTATCATCTATGCCCTACTATTTTCATTACACTTAGTGGAATTTTTGTAGTATGCATGATAGGACTACTATGTTATTATGCTACGCTATGTCCTATTAGGATATCCTTTATATCTTCCTTAGTGGAAACATCGTAGTTATAGTATGCTTAGCCTTGCTATAGATTCGGGGTGGAATACCATGTTATGATTATATGAAGTCTTGGAAAATATATGTTTTATATAATAAAACAAGTACTCAATGAATCACCTGGGTGGAATGTGGATACTCAGTTGTGAATAAGGTGGCAACGAAGGGAACCATATATATATATATATATATATATATATATATATATATATGGCTATCTTTTTCGTGTGTGCACTAGAAGAATACCACCCAGGGACTTAGAGATTGAACATGTTTCTCGTACAGTGGCTTCCGTGTACAGCCACATGCTAAATGGGCTCTGGCTTAGTCAACTACATAGTGGAAGACCCTTGCATTGGCATCTTCAGGTTAACTAGAATTTTGTATTGGAAATATATCCTTACATTGGTGCCTGGTAGACAAGCTAGCATTGTGTATTGGGAGGACTTCTATGGAAAGACTTTGTCACATTCTCGATCTGCCGGTACTCCATTTGGCGAGTATTTATCCAGCGGCCACTGGTGGCGTCAAGACGAGATTGTGTCATGTGGGTAAAGTGTATAACTTCTGCAGAAGATCAAATTCTAAGTACTTAGCCGTGTCCCCGGTTACAGACAACTCTGAGCAACTAAGGCCTGAAGCTATTGAAGATCTCGACATTCCAATTTCTCAAAGTAAAACTTGATGGTGACAATAAGGGATTAGAAGCACTTGGAGTTTTCCAAGGAGTTCAGAAAGTTTTGTCAATAGATCAAAACTATTTTGAAAAGATAAGGATAAAACTATATTGCTTTCTGCAAATGAGCCTAAACCCCACTTAGCCAAATATGCATGTAATGATAGGATCCACTTATTTCTACATAATAGTGAAACTTGCCAATACAATTCAAATGTATTGAACCTTGTGGCTGCAACTTATTATGTTGAAGGTTTGTTTGATGTTATTGAAGTGTGTTGAATAGGATTACAATTCTACAACCAACATGATTGCCTGTGGCACTTTGAGGATGAAGGACTCCATGCTATAGATATTTCTGCTGCATTGTAATGAGATAGCCAAATGAGCTATGTAAGATGTAATAAATTATTTTATTCCTGGTTATAAAGTTGTATTATGACTTTTGTTTCTTGATATTACATCTTAACTATGGATGCTAGCTATTGATCCAGGGACTAGCATTGTAAACACATGGATCTCTACCTTATTAAAGGTTGGGACCTCTATAGATGGTATCAGAGCACCGTGTTGCCTGTAGGATTGTAACCCTAGGATTGGACAAAATGCCTTAGAAAAATTGGAGTTGTATTTGTTCCAAAACTTATTTACAAACAATCTTGTAAACTCTTTCCTCAACCTTTTTGGTTTTGATTCTACATCTCTTCCTTTTCAACTTGATGGACAAAGCTTCCACCATGAGCAAAGACTCCACCATGACCAATGAATTTAACTTTAGTTTCACCAAGGACTTCAACTTAGACATCACTAAGGACTACAAGTGAAAAACCAAGAGACATTAGATTGCCTACCAACTATCTAAAACATTGATATCATGTTAGTGTATGGATCATATTGACCTATGAGGTATGACTATACTAGGTTGATTGTTTCAAGAAAATTTGTTGTTTCCTTCAACTCATGAGTTAAACTCATAAGTTGTTAAGTGAATAGTTTCTTTTTGATTGTTTGATTGAATTTGATTGTTTTGGGTGGTGTGTTAGAACCTCTTTAGATCTACCTATCATTGCTTATCCCTATCAAACCAACTGATTCCTCCCCGTCGTGCCAACCCCAACCAAAACAACAACAACAATAACGTCACTCACGAGATGCAGCAGTTGATGACAACTCAAGCTCAACTGATGCAGATGATGATGCAGTTTGTGCAAAATCAGAATCAAAATAACAATAACAACAACAACAATCAGAATAATCCTCCAGCACATGACATGCTCACCAGGTTTTTGAAACTGAGGCCTGCAAGGTTCTCTGGAACAACTGATCCAATGGTAGCCAATGACTGGTTACGTTCGGTGAACAAGGACTTAGTGACTGTTGGCTGCACCAACGAGGAAAAAGTTAGGTTTGTAGCATTTTTGCTTGAAGGGCCAGCAGCAACATGGTGGGACAACTTTCAGATCACCACACCCCTTGAGGATGTGACTTGGGCTATTTTTGAGGATGGTTTCCGTACAGCTCACATCTCATCCGGAGTGATGAACTTGAAGAAAAAGGAGTTCCACAACCTGAAACAGCGTCACCTCAGTGTGGCTGAGTACATTGAAGAATTCAACAATCTGGCACGCTATGCACCGAATGAAGTTGATACAGATGCTAAGAGGAAGGAGAAATTCCTCGAAGGACTTAATGATGAGTTGAACCTGCAACTGTCTGTTGCCTATGTCCCAACTTATCAATCACTCTGTGACAAAGACACCATCTTGGAAAACAAGATGAATCAAGTTGAGAACAAAAAAAGGAAGCATAACCTCAAGTATCACTCAGGATCATCACAAAAGAAGCGTTCATTCAAAAGGAGCAATGGAGATTCTGGACCATATCAGCATCACCACAACAATAATGGAAGTGATAATAATGGGAATGATACTGACAATGGAGATGACCTTGGTCAGAACCAACAAGGCAATCCCAGGAAGAAAGACATTAGCCAATTGCAATGCTATAATTGTAAGGAACTTGGACACTATGCATCAGACTATCCTGAGAAGAAAAAGAAAAAGGATGCTAGAAACTCCAATGGAAGTGATTCCAATGTGGCCCAGAAAGTACATGTGAATCACATCAACATGTATGGAACCATTGAAGAATTAGATGATGTGGATGACAGGAATTAGTTAACTCAGTTGAGTCAAATAAGGATTCCTTGTCTGGATATCAAGTGTTGAACCCATAGTCAAGTGAACCATCAATGTAACCCTACAAAACTTTCTTTTAAGGGTGGTAGTACCCTAGTTGCCTTGAATCCAACTTGTAACCTCTAGCCTTCTCAAATCTGGGGACGAGATTTCTTTTAAGGGTGGTAGCCTGTCACATCCCAAAATTTTCCAAATTTTGAAATGTGAAAAAGAAATAAACAAAATAAATAATGGTTGAAATTTAGGGGAAAAAGAAAACTTTTTGCTTCTAATTGGAAACATTAAAACCTTTTAAACTATTACAAAAGTTTTCCCCCAAATAAAGGTACCCCTTAAAATAAAAATAGCATTTAACAAAAACCCTAAGATCAAAACATCAAGATTATCCATATATCTCCTCTACTTCAAAATTTTAATTTGTAAGGTTGCCCATCAAAATCTTTTTCACAAACTTCCTGTATTTGAAAATCTATTTTTAATCTTGAGGAATGTTCTCAACCAAAAACCATCTATACATCTTAACTACTTCATTTACATTTTTCAAACAACCTTTGTTTTGGTTTTGAACCAAAAATAAAAGCAAAGAGTCTCATTTTAAAATAAGCACCATAGCTTATGTGAGCTATTTTAAGATTTTATAAAATTATCCTCTCATATTTTCAAACTTTAATTCATGGTTATCCATGTAAAGTGGAACTAAATCGAATCAAGTTCAAATAAGAAAAGAATCCAAGTCATTCCAAATATATTTCCCTGCAACTAGGCCAATATCGCACACACGCAATCGTACAATAATTGACTAATTAATAATTGAGAAAATTAAATATTTCCAAATATATAAAATTTATGTCCTAAAATATTGCCATAAACTTACGAACCCGTGGAAATTTGAATCAACAAATTTGGAGCTCTAAATCAAAAGTTATAAAAGAATTAAGAAATAGGAAAAATATAAAACAAAAAAAAATAGAGTGGCTGGCCAGGCCGGCCAAAATGGGCCGGCCCAACCAGGCCGATCGGCCATGAGGTCACCACGACCAGGCACCTACAGGAACGAACCAGGGAGCACTTGGTCTTCATTTTTTTGAATCTAATGCTCCTAAATAACTTTCAATTGCCCTCCTAAATTGCACTAAATTTCTCCTAATTTCTGTCCCTCTTTAATCTCCTTTAATCCAGCCCTCACCCTCCTCCTATATAAACCCCACTTCAGGAAAGTTCAAAGTTTTCAACTTATCATACCTCCATTTTCGTCCAAAATTTTCCCCAATCTTGTCCGTCCAAATAGACCTTCAAGACGACCTCCTATTGCGGTGGCTTGAATACGGAAGTTGTTCCCCTCATCAAAAAGGTTCCATTCCCACTGGTTTCACCTCGTTTCGTTCATCGATCAGAGAGAAAAATGCGGTCAAAGATTCAGATCTTAGACGGTATAATCCATTTTACGCCCACCTTGTTGCTCCAAATTCAATTTCCTTTAAACAGTAGATAGATCTAGTTGTTACCTACAACTTTCATGTAGAAAGTTTTTCCATCCGAGCAACTTTTTCTCTAGTCAAATATGACATCATCATGACATCAGCGTAGTCAACAGTCAACTCAGTTAGATTAGTCAAAGTCAATTTTAGTCAATTCCCGAGTTTGACTTTTCCAGATTTTAGTACGAACTCGTATAATTCATAGAAAAAGATTTAGAAGTCCAAAAATTATAAATTTGGTATCCCTGAAAAGCTGTAGTATCCATTTCTGCAATAATATTACTTATTCTCTGTACAAAAATTTGATTTATAAAGTAAATGGTTTAATTGGTCATTTTCACCATAAAAATTATATCTTTAGTTCTGTATGTCCAAATTTAGCAAATAATATGTCTATGGATTCACAAAAACGAGTAGAACATAGTGGAGCCATAATTCGGTATTTTTAGTCTGTTAAAATCACGTTTTGTACAGAACCATTTGTGGAGTATTTTGAGTATAAAAATTGTTGTGTAAATTATTTTTAAGTGAATCCTTTTGCAAATGGTTGTAAATTGAACCCTCTGTATAGTAAGACCAAATATAATTTTATTCTAGTATAAATAATACCATGGCAATTATTTAGTGAGATTGACATTTCCATGTGTTAGAAAATATTGCTAATTGCTACAATTGCACAAATGGTTGCATTTGTTATATTGAAAACATAAAATGTTCAGAAATCACTTAGTAATGTTCAGAACCTTGTTATAAAAATTTGTACAATAAAAATTACCATCTTGCATGTTTGCATACTTTGCATGATTTTTGTGTTGCCATTAGTGTTGATCTTATGTATGTTTTGTCTTGGTTGTTTTGCTTGATAGATTGTGTTGATTGTCAAGTGTGTTATTGCGAAGAGTGTACCAACACCACCAACTACTAAGGCAAGTGGCACTATCATCAATGTCCTACTATTTTCATTACACTTAGTGGAATTTTTGTAGTATGCATGATAGGACTACTATGTTATTATGCTATGCTATGTCCTATTAGGATATCCTTTATATCTTCCTTAGTGGAAACATCGTAGTTGTAGTATGCTTAGCCTTACTATAGATTCGGGGTGGAATACCATGTTATGATTATATGAAGTGTTGGAAAATATATGTTTTATATAATAAAACAAGTACTCAATGAATCACCTGGGTGGAATGTGGATACTCAGTTGTGAATAAGGTGGCAACGAAGGGAACCATATATATATATATGGCTATCTTTTTCGTGTGTGCACTAGAAGAATACCACCCAGGGACTTAGAGATTGAACATGTTTCTCGTACAGTGCTTCCGTGTACAGCCACATGCTAAATGGGCTCTGGCTTAGTCAACTACATAGTGGAAGACTCTTGCATTGGCATCTTCAGGTTAACTAGAATTGTGTATTGGATATATATCCTTACATTGGTGCCTGGTAGACAAGCTAGCATTGTGTATTGGGAGGACTTCTATGGAAAGACTTTGTCACATTCTCGATCTGCCGGTACTCCATTTGGCGAGTATTTATCCAGCGACCACTGGTGGCGTCAAGACGAGATTGTGTCATGTGGGTAAAGTGTACAACTTCTGCAGAAGATCAAATTCTAAGTACTTAGCCGTGTCCCCGGTTACGGACAACTCTGAGCAACTAAGGCCTGAAGCTATGGAAGATCTCGACATTCCAATTTCTCAAAGTAAAACTTGATGGTGATAACAAGGGATTAGAAGCACTTGGAGTTTTCCAAGGAGTTCAGAAAGTTTTGTCAATAGATCAAAACTATTTTGAAAAGATAAGGATAAAACTATATTGCTTTCTGCAAATGAGCCTAAACCCCACTTAGAAAAATATGCATGTAATGATAGGATCCACTTATTTCTACATAGTAGTGAAACTTGCCAATACAATTCAAATGTATTGACCCTTGTGGCTGCAACTTATTATGTTGCAGGTTTGTTTGATGTTATTGAAGTGTGTTGAATAGGATTACAAGTCTACAACCAACATGATTGTCTGTGGCACTTTGAAGATGAAGGACTCCATGCTATAGATGTTTTTGCTGCATTGTAATGAGATAGCCAAATGAGCTAGTAAGATGTAATAAATTATTTTATTCCTGGTTATAAAGTTGTATTATGACCTTTGTTTCTTGATATTACATCTTAACTGTGGATGCTAGCTATTGATCCAGGGGCTAGCATTGTAAACACAGGGATCTCTACCTTATTAAAGGTTGGGACCTCTACAATAATAGGAGGCAGCTACTATCGGAGGTTAATTGAAATGAGATAGAAATAATAATGGAATACCTTTCAAAGGGAATGTTGGCAGTTACTGTCGTTGCTTAGTACAAACCATATTGAAATTAAAATATCATAAATTCTGAACTTGTGGAGCTGGGAATATTAACCTGCATGTTCAGTGGGTTAAAACTACCAATGAACTCCAAAATTACATGCAGTCAATCTTGTAGCTACAGACAAAGCAAATGCACATTATGATGACATAACTTGCGAACATTTAGAATATGTAGGCAACTTTAGATGTTTAGTGAATTAATATTTTCCATGAACTGCCTAACAGCAATGAGCTCCATTGATGCTAGTTTTGTACTACGAAAATTGTTTATATATTAAGAGTAATTGTTGGTGAAAGAAAAAACACGGAAAACAAGGACACATTATTCCTTGAAATAGAGGGAGTAGTTTAACACCTGGATTTAACATAGACTACACCAGATTTATTAAGGGAGATTCGGATATTAATTAAGCCAGTATTGAGGTAGGAATTTACCACCAATATGGAAATGAAGTTCACTGTCGCCAGCTTATACCTACTATGCTAAAATGAACAAGCAGATCTGGTTTACCTAGGTAACGGCATCATCTACGCATACATGGCATCTTTGCGGGTCACGCCCAGGACGCCGAGTGTGTCCGGTAGTGGTGAGTCTCTCTGAAGCAGATAGATCACAACGGTGCCGGTGAAGTAGATCTGTGGAGGTTGTTGATGGATCTCACTTGCTTGATAAGATTGCCGCTGGAGGATATCTAGTGTAGTGCACGGCGTTGTTGGTGGAGCAGATCTGTTACTACTGATTATGTACTCGAGGCTCTGATAAAGAGCGTCGGTGAAGCAGATCTGGTGTAGTGGACTGTTGAGTCCATGAAGCAGATTGAATGCAGCGCACACCGGCATAGGTGAAGAAGGTGAGGTGTTGTGGACGAGGGACTCAGCGAACTAGGTTTGGTAAGGAGGACGTCGGCTGATCCGGTAGACTGGTGAGGAGTATGTGGTATTGCGAGGTATGGTGTGCATGCCGGCAAAGTGCAGCGGTGCAGAAGCCGGAGGTGGGATAGGGGGTTTGGGGTGGCATGTGGACCGGCGAAGTGTGGCGGGGATGTTCTGGTGCGGTGGTTCTGGAACTGCGGGTGAGATAGGGGGTTGGGTGGTGTGTAGGGCGGGCTGCTGCGGGGATGTTCTAGTGCGGTGGTGCAGGAGATACATGTGAGATAGGGGGTTGGGTGGCGAGTAGGCCGGCGAACTGGAGCGGGGATGTTCCGGTGCGGTGGTGAAGGAGCTAAGGTGAGATAGGGGTTAGGGTTTTTCGGAGTGCTATGGGGGAAATGGCATCAGTGGAAGGTGGACTACCCAGATTCAGAGCCGTGGGGACCTGGGGGAGAAAAATTACGAAAGATACCCACGACCCGACAATTTTAGTTAGGCCATTGTCAGGGGTAGAAAAGGAATTTCGTACAGCTAAAACTTGGTCCTGATCACTCGAAATATTTTGATACAGGTGTGGCGGGAGAATTTGGCGCTCTGAGATTTTGAATTTGTCTATGCAGTACAAAAGATATAGAAAATAATAACCTACTCCAAGGCTTAGAAAATATAGTACAAGTATGGCTGTCAACGAGCCAAACTCAAGCAAACATTGTTAGGCTCGGTTCGAGCTCGGTAGAAGCTCGAGCCGAGCTCGAGTGAGCCTAGGTTGATCTTTGAGCCTACATCTAAGCTCGAGTTCGGCTCGACCGAAGCTCGAGTAGGTTTGAGCTCGGTTCGTTGAAGCTCGGTAAGAAATTTTTAGTACATCGACATGCAGCTACATAGCAAAGAAAATAGTAAAGCTTGAAAACGGAATAGCAGAAATGGCTGGGAGTTTCATATAATAGTAATACAGTGCCAACATGTCAGCATAATTATTTTAGCGGTCTTACAATAGATGTAATAATAATAGTAGTCTCAATTTTGTGGCTGTACATAAATCACGAGCTTTATCGAACTGTTTGAGTTTGGCTCGACTAAGCTCGCGAGCTCGAAAACAGGCTCAAATTTGGTTTGTTAGAGAGACGAATCAAGCTCGAGCCGAGCTATTAACACGCCGAACTCGCACAGTTTATCAAGCCCGAACTTTTTTGACAGCCCTAAGTACAAGTTTACTATAATGTTCTAGCCTTTGTAGGTACAGAGTATTTTCGGACCCATTTCTGCACAAATAGGGTCTCTGCCTTCGACTTAATCAAGTACACACATGTTACCCACTATAAAGGTAGTAGTACTAACATGAACTAGTTGTAGCACTCTGTCATTACACTCAACAATGGATTAATATCTCTTACATGCATGCATGTGATTGGGCTACTAGAAATTGTTTTTTGTCTATACCTGCGTGCAAGAATACTAGTCTAGCTAATGTACTAGTAGTACTACCTGAGTACTCCTCATCGGTAACTATAGTTACTTAGTTATCCTATGATACTATGCTAAGAGACTCCCATTGTTCTGATGAAAGGCCTAAGACTGGTAAGAGTGGTAACTTGGATTATGCATATGTTAGCGGCTACATACTACTAGTATTTTGTACACTAGACACATTTTGTATTGAAAGCTACAATGTGATTCTTCTCTCTAGTAAGTTGCACATGCCTTGCACATGAGTGGTAATCAGATAATAGAAGTATGACATATCGTTTTTTATATAAAATCATACTAGTTGGTAAGATAATATGTGTTTTGAGCAGAACGCAATCTAAATATAAATGGAGAGAGTACTACTGCTTCCGTATAAAAATGTATAGTAAATTGCGTCCTAAAACTGATCTGTAAATATTTCACAGGAGTACGTGGACGGGGCCCGGGGAATCTGCATACCCTTTGTTTCCACAACCACTCATGCATGCATGCATCTCCCAATCTTTCTAGCGATTCCTTTATCTTCTCGATCCCATTCATTTTCTGTCATTTTCCTCACCCAGCCGAACCTATGAAAACAAAAGAAGCCGCCAATCATCGTCCATGGCACTGCCGTTGGACAAGTTGTACGCCTTCCTGGACCTCCGCAACACCACCATACTATGGGTGGCGTATACCAACAGAGAGTTGGCGGTGAACGATTACATCGAGAAAATCCAACCGCTCCTGGAGGAAGCGGACGAAAAGATTGTTGGCCTCGACGTCGATTACACCAACGAGCAATCAACGATGAAGAAGGCTAACGTCGTCCAACTGTGTGTGGGCACGGATTGCCTTGTCTACCAGATCTGCCAAGCCAACAAGCCATGCTCCAAGCTAGCAGAGTTCCTCGTGGACCCTAACATTTCCTTTGCCAGCATCGACAACGGAAACAATAGTATCAGGCTCAGGTGTTCTCTACTATCAGTGACAAACTTCATGGACGTCCAGAAGAGGTGGAAGCCTGCGGCTCCATGAATGAGAAGGATTCTTTGGCTGCTATGATGCGACCCTCATATACAGCCGTTACAATGTCATGAAGGAGACGAAGAAGTATGTGGACCACAAGCAGTGGGAGAACATGCCCCTGACCGAAGAGCATATCCAGTATGCAATCCTCGACGCCTACGTTATCCACAAGGTATACAGGCAGATAGTCAACTTTGAGAGGGGTCAACATACTCTCGTAATGTCCAAAAAAAGAAACAACTAAATAAGAAGGGCAAGGGCAAGCGCATGCGGACCAAAGAAGAAGATTCAAAATGGTAAACCATGTGAGACATATGAGTACTATATTTTTGTTTCGTTCTATCCTTGCATGATACTATGTACAAGTTAATGCATGTAGTATATATACTACAATAGGAGTACAGGAGTAGTACTATATTATACAAGGGGCAGAGGTATAAGAATTAGATGCAAGGAATCATAGCAGTTTCTTTTAATTTCACTGCAGAGTGCTAGGAGTGCAGGTTTAGGCACCGTAGCACGCGACCACACTGCAAGGAATCACAACATTTTCTTTTAATTCGTGGTAGAGACTTTCTTTGAGTAATTCCATTTATTATACTGTTGAAGGAGTAGTAGAAGTGTGAACTGGAGTACAAGAGGTAAGACTCATACAAACAAACAATAGCAGTAGAACATGAAGATGAACTTTTGACGATTGCCTGAAAGTATGTCGAGTATAAACATACATACCTGCTACTACTACTAGCAAAAAACCACCATCCCTACTGCGAAAAGGTTATGATTTCTTCCAACCAAACTACAGCTATTACTCCACTACCGTACTACTACAAATTAACTACGTACTCCATACAACTTACTAATACTCCAAAATCAACCCTTCCTCGTATGCCAACGATCTTTCTGCAACTAAACCAATTAACAATAGGTTACATAGCCACTAAAGGTCGACGCGAATGAAGAAATGAAGCTCCTTTGCTGTAGCAGGACCGAGCAGGTAATGCGGTGGTGTCGGCAAGAAAGACACAAGGTCCTCGATCGCGACGTTGCCCGGCTTAGTGGAGCTCGACGCCTCGAGATCCACAGTCACGGTGTCAGTTATCCTCCTGCCGTGAGTCCAGGAGAGCACCGGCGGGCATTGCACCCACATCCTCACCCTGTACACTGGTTAGTCGGCCAGCGCGGGCCTAACGCATACCACAGACATGAGGGAGACCGCAAATTATCGTCCCCTAGCTTGTGTCTTCATCTTCTTTGCCAGTCTAAGGACCATCGTGTCTAGCGTGCAAATCGTTAGGACGAACACGGCGCCGTCCTACTCCACGACGAGGATGAGCTGGCGGGACACCTCACCCACTAGCGGTATTGGGTCCTAGAACACTTTGTTGGTGGCTTACTGGATCTTGTGCACTTGGATCGAGTGGACCGCTGCAAGGTGGGCGACGAGCGTTGGCGACGGGCGGAGAAGTCGCAGCCGGTCTTCGTGCAAGTGCAGGGGGCATATTGGCACGTGATTTCGTGCTAGTGGAGTTCTAGTAGGGCAGCAAGCTCCCGCATCCTTTGTGGGCGCACTTGACTCTAGCCGCTGATAGGACGGCGTCCATGGCGGGCTCGTGGGTGAATCCGCTGCTAGGGTCGCACTTCTGGCAGGAGGTGATCTTGCGGACACAGCTGTGGCAGATTAGATGAATATCCACGCACTAGAGAAATGGAAATTAGAAAAATAAGATAGTTGCACGGACGAACCGACAAAATAAAAATCAATGGATTTGTGAAGGAGAAAGGGAGCAACATTGTAGACCCGCCGGGCTTGAAGGGCTGGAAGTACGAGGAACAGTTGAGCATGGTGGCTTCCATCTGCAGAGTAAGCATTCCAAGCATTGCGATTTGGGAGGGGGAAATGTGGACTCTCTGATCCGGCCTCAAGACGTGCCCTTCTTTTTATACCAGAACTGATAATCAATGAGTAAAAAAAGAACGGACTTGAGTATATACTGTAAGAGTACCAACCTACGCCGGGTCCATGTGAATGCGGCCATTGCTTCCTCGGTGCATCGTGATAAATGTAATAACTTGATTATAAAAGAGTAAAATATAGGAAGGCAGACCAGGTCCTGATGAAGTGCATTAAAAATTGTAAGTTGGAATATTTTAAGCATGGAAGGAAGGAGAAGTCGTGCCATGTTGTGCATGTCAAGCCGTGCCATGGCTAGTGGAGGGCGGATGACGAGGAGGGTCGCGGTTGCCTCTGAGGAACCCCAAAATTATGACTGTGCCCATCGAGTGCAAGAAGCAGAGGCAGCGTTCTGTCCCATCGTATTACCCTAGTCTTCATCATCCACATTTTCCACACACATCGATTTCATGAGAGACATTGGTTGCCCCCTCGGTTCGGCTAATCTGCTACATTAATCTCGGATCACCTCCTTCTTATTTACTATTCTCTCTCCTTCACCACGATCCCAGAGCACCACAGAATCTCCAATCCATAGCTTCCAGAAACCGCCTTTGTCCTTGTTAGTCATCCATGGCCACCTACCGGCTGCCGCCTGCCGTACCGGAACGGAAAGACATCAACATCGTCGCATAGGAGGACAACGCCCTGCACATTTGGGCCTTCTCCTACGGAGAACACCATGGCATCTAGCATGCGCCTTCCTCGACATTGGCTATGGTCGCCGCAAGTACCGTATGTACAGCCTCCACAACACTTTGGACGGCGGGATGTTGATGGTCAAGTTCGTCAACTTCAGTGACGCCCGTCTCCTCTATGTCTAGGCCTTCCACTGCGGCTGCGAGATGGTGGTGTTCACCGGCGCCAACATCTTCACCAACTACTGGGACCAGTTCCCCAACAACGGCAACTTCACCCACAGGGTCGTCCCGGAGCTGCCGATGGCGCAGGAGGTGCCGCCGGCTTATCCGAAGGTGCCGTCGGGTCAGGAGCTGGCGGCGACGCTGGAGCTGTCGTTGCTGCCGGTGTCTAACGAGCTGCTGCTGGCAGTGCGGGACTAGGTGTTAGGAGGCGTCGGACCTACACTAGTTCAGCAGCGAGTCCTATATATGTAAACTCGTGCTGTTATGTTAATGGTTTAATGAAGTTTCTTTTGATATGATAACCAATGAACCTTAGCAAATGGGGGTTTTCAAAGGAAATAAAATGCCTCGCTAACCACCGACGGCCGCGACAAGCAACGAGGAGCGCCTTAGCGAACGCCTTGTGGCGACCTGGCGACACAAGCGAGCTGCAGTAACAGCACGCAGGCGGGCGCAAGCATGAGCCACGGCTGCTACTCCCTCCGATCCAAATTAATTGACATGGATTTGTCTAGATACGGTGTATTTTGATTTTGGGCTAGCTATCCATTGGATTTTGCCTCGATTGATCCGATTTGTGCCTCGATTCATCTGATTTGCCTTATGTGTATTCCTATTTTGATACAAGATGATCTCTGTTCAGCTGTTAGCTACTCAGTTTTGGACAAAAAAGTTAAGTATGAGTAAAAATCTAGCCATTCCGTTCCATGTTTTTGTCCCAACCGGATATAAATCAGAACCTTTTTTGCTCATAGTCTCTTCACCCTAATACTCCTACGGAGTAGGAATTAAGCATAAATACGTTTTTATTTTACCACTTACTTTTAGGTTAAAAGTTTACATGAGCGGTGGAAGTACATTATACATCAAGGACCTAAAAAAGGGAAAATTACATCAAGGTCCATACATTTAGCATAAAGGACCCTAAAATTAAGCAAGAAAAATATTTGGGTCTGGCTCCGACTCGAGAGATCTATACTCTTCATATTACTACTTCCTCTTCGATTATTTTCAAAATTTGGCCAAATTTGTCGGCATGCAAATTCTTCGATATCGGATCATCAATATAAAGTATGATGTAGATATAGCCATGACCTTGGTCGTTTGGCTTCCAAAACCTAGAATGTTCATACTCATTGATATCTAAGCTTAAATTTGTTTAGATTGACCACCTACTTTTGGGTTAAAATTTTACACAGGCGGTGGTAGTACATTTTTCATCAAGGACCTAAAAAGAAGGAAAATTACATCAAGGTCCATACGTGTAGCACAAAGGACCCTAAAATAATTAAGAAGTGAAAACAGTCGGGTTCGTCTCCTTCTCGAGAGAGCAGCTAATTAAGCCATACTCTTCATACCACTTCCTCTTCGATTGTTTTCATAATATGGCCATATTTATCGGCATGCAAATTCTTGGATATGGGATCATCAACATAAAGTATGATGTAGATATGGCCATGACTTTGGTCGTTCGGCATGAAACCCAAGAATGTTCATACTCGTTGCCAACTAAGCTTAAACTCATTTAGATCCTACCGCTTACTTTTAGGTTATAATTTTACACGGGCGGTGGGAGTAATTTTTAAGCCAAGTACCTAAAAAAGAGGGAAAATTTATCGTGGTGGTGGCACGGCAGATGCCATGGGTAGGCTTAAGTTGGGGGCCGAATGGGTGCTTGTGGTCACCGGGGAGGGAGTACACGGTCGAGCCATGCACGAAGAACAAGTAGAACTCTCCAGACTTGGTGATTTGATTGATACCCCAAAGATTACAAGTGCTCCTTGAGCTGTTTAGGCTTGAGTTCTCCACAATAGTTCCCTACTTGGTCCAACCCCTTCTACTACTGCTATGCCCTCCCTTATATAGGCAGTGCTAGCTAATACCCCTTTGGGTTCTAGGGTTTACTGTTTGGATCTAGGTCCCTACAATATGGGCCAGGTCGTGGGCTTGCCCTAAGCCCAGAGGCCCGGTCCATAAAGCTTGACAGCTAACGGTCTTCTGGTACGCTGCTTCTTGTTCTTTTTGGCGTCACGCTGTTACTTTGTACGTCAGCGCATGCTTTGGGCGTCACCCGGCTCCTTTTGTGTCACCCAGTGTCGCCCTTCTCTTTTGACCATGCTTTTCCATGGTCCCTCTTGAACCTTACTCGGAAAGGTGCCTCGTGTCCTTCTTGACTTGGCCCTTCCTCGGTCGACTCGGCTTGTTGGTACCTGCAAGGGTTACAACTTCGTCCTATATGGGCCAAGATAGTTTGTATCTCGTCTCTCATGCTTATCTTACTCGGTCGTTCTTACCCGGCCTGGTTCCTTTGTTACTCGGAGCCAACCCAGCTGTGCTATGTTTCCCCTCTCGTGACCCTACCGGGGGTTATCCCCCCGACATTAGTCCCCGAAGCTGGTGAGGTCTAGCAGTCCAAGCTGTTAGGCATCTCCAGGTTCCTTTTGTGTGAATGGAACTTAGTTTTTTGTCTCTATCTATCTCTATTCGCACCTTGCCGGGTTAGTCTGACAATTTCGGGTCAATTCTTTGACTTCTTGGCTCATTCTTGCCTCGAGCCGAGTTACTTTGGCCAATTCCGGGTCATTTTTGACGCCCTTCAGTCACTGAAAGCTGGTAATCATGATTACTTGCCTCAATTTTTGTTCCAAGCTCTGGCGGCACAGTGATAGCTGCGTAGTTATTCCCCGTCACTATGGCAGTCCCATCGGTCTGCGCCTCTTGTCCTTCCAGCCATGACGTGGCACTGGATTTTTCGTGTATCCTTGGCTACGTGGCGCTCGCTGATTGGCTCACCCGGCCTGGTACACGGCCACATGCTGGCCGCACGGCACAGTAAGATCCCACGACTAGGGTTTTTACTGCCCTTAAGTAAAAGGTTGGGGGTTTCCAATTCCCCCACGCCTTCCTCGCGCCTCCGAGATTGAACTGCCTCATTTGCGGTTCTTACTCCCTCTTGCTCTAGTGCTGCGATTGCCCCTGTCCTCTTTCTATTCCAGCATGGGTCCTCGCTGTTCCAAGCCTCTCCTTACCTAGGAGGAGACAGATTCCGACGATCCCATGGACACTCGCATCAGTGCTGATGGTGCCGAGGAGCAGGAGATCCCCGTCGGCGAGCGCGGTGGCTGGGAAGGCTCGAAGGTTTCCACCGAAGAAGTGGAGTGGCTCCGGTCCACCAGACACATCCCACTACAAGTGGATTGCCATCTCCCCACCGGTGAGATCTCTCCCAAACCTCAAGCTGGCGAGCGGGTGGTTTTTCTTTCCCACTTTGAACGCGGCTTTGCTCTTCCTGTGAGCACCTTCTTTTCCTCGTTTCTTTCTACCTTCTATCTGTAGACCCACCATCTTCCTGCCAATGCAATTTTCTCTCTCTCTCTCTTGTTTCATCACTGCCCGCGAGGCCTATCTTGGAATTTGGCCTACAGTTCTTCGGTGGGCCATGTATTTTCGCTTCAAAGTTCAGGTTGTTCCCTAGCCTGAAGTTCCCCGTGCCGAGAAGAAACCTACTCGGTGCGGTGCTGCCAGCATCACGCCCAGGAGGGATTCCATCTTTCCTTGGGTTGCTGGTATCGATTCTTGCAAGAAGTGGCATAGAACCTTTTTCTATGTCAAAAACAGCGGGTCCACTGACAACATCCGTCCTCCCCCTTTCTCGGATGAGGTCCCCCACAAGAAGCACTGACAGCTTGACCCGCGCGACCAAGACGCTGCGTTGAACGAAGCCAATGCTATCCTAGAAAGGTTACTGTCGCCGGATGAGAACTTTCACCTCGCCGACTCTGACCTCATGTGCACCTTCATCTCACGCCGGGTAAGCCCCATCCAAGCCAGGAGCCACAAGATGTACTTCATGAGAGGGTCCCATGATCCCACTCGGCATTCCACTAAGGAGCTCACCCATGACTCCATTGCCTGCCGAGTAAGCTCAATCTTTAAATTGAACTTGGTGGATGATTGGGCTTGGAGTTGCCCGCCGTTTAGCCGGGTCAGGCCTGTCCCCTGGGTAAGTTTTCCAAATTAGTTTCTCACCGAGTAGGCTTTAGCTCTTTTGCCACTCATAGCTTAGTTTTTAGTTTCTCATTCTGTTTGTCCTTCGCAGAATCTCCTTCACCAGGTTGATGACAGTACTGTCCCTCCTTCCGGCTATAACGGGGATCGCTCTAACTCAGATGAGTTTGAGTACGACCTGGAGTGCTTCATGACCATCCCGCACACTGCGGCTTCTTCAGCTTCGGGTAAGAGTCAATCTCGCAATCCCTTACAAGATTGTTCTGACGATGATGAGGATGATGATTGTACGCTTTTGGAGGTACATGCCTTGTAAGTTTAATCACTTTGCTTATCCGAGTAAGCCCATTATTTACTTTTGCAGCTGGCCCGGTACATGACATTCCTCCTCTCCCCGTGGGCGGAGTCGTCAAGATCCCCGTCGCTAAGCTGAAGCGACGCGGAACTTCCTCTAGCACTCAGCCGACCAAGAAGAACAAGCCCAGTCCGGCAGCTCCTGCTGCCTCTGCTGCCGCCAACCTAGGTGAGACTCGCCAAGCTGCTAGGCACCGAGTCGCCCGTGACCCGGTTGTCACCTGGTAAGTTTTTATACTTTGCCTTCTCTATTCTTTTCTTTTTTTATCACTGATGTTATCTTATATATGTCTTGTTGTTTCAGTGTTGCACCTTTGATGGCGAATCAGGATGCTTCTAGCATTGCCTCGCCGCTTAGGCCCGCACCTCCTCCAGCTGACTCGGCGGCGCCGAGTCCCGTCCGGGTTGAGGCTCGCACTATTGAGGCTCACAATTCTCAGTGTCAGTCAGATCCGGTGGGTCATTCGGCTAGCGCCCCTGGCGCTGGCCAGGGAAAACTTCCTGATCTTGGTGCCCAAAAGTCTGGCGCCGAGAATCCCTCTGCCACCAGTTCCTCTGGCATCAGCCCTCAAGCTGATGTGAATGAACAACTTCCTGATCTTGGAGCCAGCAAAACTGCTGAGCCCAGTCAGGGGGCTCCACGATCTTCTCCAAATCCTTCTGCTTGCTCTCCAATTCTGTCAAAGGGCCAGACCCAGCCCAAGGCTTCTGGCTCTACTCGCCCCTCTTCTGGCAAGTCCACCTATTCCAAGCAAACTACGCTTGTCTGCGCTCCGGGTTCTGCTCCTCAGATCCGTCCTCCGATGTCAGCGACAAAGCTCGCTTCAACGGGTAAGGGGGACGAATCTACGGCTGCCGGGTCAGGTGATGACTCCAGGGTTGTTACCCTCCATACTTCTGCCGCTGCGACCCGTGCCACTGTGGGAACCGCCCGGAAAACGGGTCGAGTTCTCACTCGGACGCTCAGTGGAAAGAGCCTTGGTTCGGCTGAGCCTTACACCGTGGCGTGGAATGCAGCAGGCGAGCAGGAGGTCAGCACTCGTGCCGGCAAGAAGCTGAAGCTGGGCCCCAAGGCCGTCTCGGACATGACCCAGCAGGCCATTACTCTGATGGCCCGCGCCGACGAAGTAAACGAGGTAAATTAACTTCTTACTCTTTTGTGTTATTGAGTATTTCCTTTGTACATACCACCTAGTCCCCGAGGTTACAGCCGAGTAAGAAACTTACTCGACTGTAAGCTCTTCAATAGGCACTTAGCCTTTAAATCCTTTAGTCCAAGCTTGTATGTTAGAACTTCGATCCCTAGCCCTCGAGGTTACTGCCGAGTAAGGAACTTACTCAGTTGTAATCTCTTAAGCTTTTTGATTCCTTTATGCCAAACTCATGTTAGAGTTTCAATCCCTAGCCCTCGAGGTTACTGCTGAGTAAGGAACTTACTCGGCTGTAAACTCTTAAGCTTTTTTATTCGGCAGGTCACCTGACTTTACCCTTTTTTATTGTTTGTTTTTGATTAGCTCACGCATAACAAGCGCACCAAGGTGCACCAAGCTCTCGTTCTGGCGCATCGCAAGCTCGAACTTGCATATGAGAAGCTACAGACTGACACCTTCGGCCAAGGTAATATCTTTGATCTTCCTCTTCTCTATTTGGTGTAACTTTCCTTGGTTCATCTTCTTACTTTTCCTCTGGCTCTTGTTCCACAGCCACTGCTCAGTCTACCATCAACGATCTTCACTCGCAAATCAGCGAGGCCAAGAGTAAATTTCTTGCCTCCCAAAGCCAATAGCTGAAATTTTTCTATTGGTATTGACAAATGTTTGTTCTGAATAAGCAGAGAAGCACCAAGTTGAACTCCCGAAGGAGCGAGATGAGGTGGCTCGGCTGAAGAAACTGATGGCTGAGATGGAGCAGAAGCACTTGGCCGAGGTGAAAGGGCTGAAGGAAGAGCTTGCCGAGAAAAGCGAGCAACAGGCTGCCAGCGCCGAGAAGACCAAGAGGTTGCTCGACGAGGCCGAGTTATCAGTTGAGTCAGCAAACCAGAACTTTGACACCCTTCAAGCCAAGACCAAGACTTGGCATAACAAACTCGCCACCATCAACTTCTTTCTCGGTAGTGAGTTCTTACTATTTACGCACTGTATGAATCCTTCTTGGATTTTTCCATCTGCCCTTACTATTTGCTAACTTTCTATTTTTGCTTGCAGAGAACTTTCCTGAGGACAACATGTTTGCCATTCGAGCCATGAAGAAAGTGAGAGATGAAGCTGGTGCTGCTGCTGACAGTGAGGTGTCCATGGAGGAGCTCCTTGCAGCGGTGTCTGAACAGGTCAAGACCCTCAGATCTTGCGGTGTGGACTTGCTCAAGTCATCTATCCATGCGTTTCGCATGCTTTGGCCAGATGAAGACCCATCCAAACTCATCGAGCCACTCGCCGACAGATTACTTCTTACTGAAGACCGTCTGGATCAATGGCGTAAGTCGGCCGGCCGAGCTGTAGCGGATAAGGCTCTCTCCTTCGTTCTTTCATGGTACGAGGACATCAACCTCGACGTTCTTGCTCGCATAAGGGGTGATGGCAAATGGCTGAATGACCCGGAGTTGATCAAGAAGCGCCAGGAGCGAGCTTATGCCATGATCGAGTACACCATGGTGCACGCTTGGTGTGAAGGGCCCAGCTTCCTTGACCTTGGCGACCTGCTCATCGAAGTTCCTGCTGAAGAGGGTGGCGACAGCGAGGCAACCGAGTCAGATGATCCAGATGATTCGGCCGCAGATTCCACTCACCCGGCCGATGCTCCAAGCACTCCTAGCTTCGAGAATGCTCCTCCGAGTTCTTCTCCTCCTTAGGCCAACAAATACTTGAACTTTTATTAGATCCCCGGTATGCCGGGTATAGATGTAACATACATTGCACTTGAAGTTTGACTATGTGCCTTTTGATAGGCTTTATATATCTACGTTATGCTCTGAGTGCGAACCACTCAAGGACATGTCCCCGAGTTTCATTTTGTCGTGTCACCTTTCCTTGCCTTTGGCCCTTGTCTACCTTTTTCGGTGTTCGACATTAGGATCTCAAAGTACAAAGGATATAGTTAGCGGGTATGAAACTTGGATAACTTGGCCGCAATTACTCGACACATAGTATAACACAACCTGCAGAGAGTTAGGCAAAAACTTAAAGCCGACTCACGTTTCTCCCTTGTACTTATCCGGCGTTCGTGTTTACCCGTCTTAGATCTGTTTCTCTTGCTTGCCATGAAGCCGTGTTTTTGGACAACAACATAGTCGAAGAGTTGATTTCTTCCGAGTAAACACTACTTGTTCCGAGATAAACTTCGGGTATCACGCCAGCCGACGTAAAATAATTGAAATGGAAAACATAAGGGGTAGTCCTCGAGTGAGTTTTTCGAATAATACCACTTTATTATTAGCACATAGCCGGCAAACATGCCCGACGTATGAGAGTTCGAGTGATACATGCACTGCTTCTCCTAAGTATAGAAGGGACGAAGCAGTGCCACATTCCATGGCCTTTTGGTTTCATCTCCTGACCTGTCCGCCTTGTTCTTTTGTGCTTCTCGAGCGTCTATGAGATAGTAGGAATCATTGTGCAATGCTTTTCTTACAATGAATGGACCTTCCCATGGAGGTGATAATTTATGCATTCCTGCTTGTACTGCACCTTAGCACCATATCTCCTTCTCGAAAAACACGAGGTTGCACTTTCCGGCTATGGTAGCGTCGGAGATTTTGTTGATATATCGCGGATCTGGAGAATGCCAGTTCCCTTGCTTCTTCGAGTAAGTCTACTCCATCTTCTCGGGCCTCTTTTACCTCGGCTTCCAAGTATTGCCTTATCCTTGGCGAGTCATATTCTATGTCGGCAGGCAAAACTGCTTCAGCCCCATATACAAGAAAAAATGGCATATAACCAGTTGATCGATTCGGAGTTGTTCTTAGGCTCCACAGTACTAAGGGCAGTTCCTCTATCCAACAACCAGGTGATCTCTAGAGTGGTTCCATTAAGCGGGGTTTTATCCCGGACAGAACTAAGCCATTAGCTCGTTCAACTTGTCCATTTGATTCTGGATGGGCGACTAATGCTACATCAAGTCTTATTCGGTGTTTCCCACAAAAGCGAGAAAAATCTCCTTCGGCAAAGTTCGTGCCATTGTCAGTGATCACACTGTGTGGATAACCGTATCTAAGGATTATATACCTTAAGAATGTAATAGTTGTTTTACCGTCCAATTTCTTGATTGGCTTCACTTCTATCCACTTGGTGAACTTATCGATCATGACCAAGATATGAGTCATGCCTCCCCTTGCTGGTTTGAATGGTCCTACCATATCTAGGAACCATACTGCAAAAGGCCAAGTGATTGGTATAGTCTTCGACTCAGACGCTGGTAAATGTGACTTGGACGCATAGTGTTGACAACCACTGCATTTTCCGACTAACTCTTGCGCATGTGCCAATGCGCTTGGCCAGTAGAATCCATGTCGGAATGCCTTGTCTACCAAAGCTCTTAATGACGAATGGTGCCCACACTCTCCCTAATGGATATCCAACAAGATCTCCTGGCCTTTCTTTGAGCTGATACAACACTGCAGTACACTTGTCACACTTCGCTTGTAGAGTTCCTTGTTGATTATGGTGTATGCTTTTTCCCTTCGTACTATTTGCCTTGCCAATATTTCATCACTTGGCAAGGTTACATCTTTCAAATAACTGAATATTGGCTGTGCCCACGTTGGTATTAGTGGTTCCGGGTCTGCTTCAACATCGACGTCCATTGGTTCCGCCGACATATGCTCTGCCGACATAACCTGAGGAGTCCCCGAGTGTGACTCGGCGACCCCTGAGTTGAACGGATCAGTCCCCGAGTAACTCGAACCTACCCCTGAGTCAATATCCATCGGCACTGCGTCTGATTCCTGACCCGCCGGGATGACCCTGATTGATTCGAACTCCGGTGATGGCTTGATCGATGGCTTCCTTAGATGCTCCAATGCTACCCCTGGTGGTATTGCTTGTCTAGATGATCCTAGTTTGGATAATACATCTGCTGCCTCAGTTTCTGCTCTAGGGATGTGATGAAATTCACAACCGTCAAAATATCTTGAAATATGTTGCACATGGAAACGATATAATGCCATGTTTGCATCCAGCGCATCCCAATGTCCAGACACTTGCTGAATCACCAAATTCGAATTGCCAAAACACATGATCCTTTTGATACCAATTTCCTTGGCTACTTTAATGCCATGGACGAGTGCTTCATACTCGGCAACTTTGTTAGAAGCAGCAAAATGAATCTGCAACACATACCTCAGTTGATCCCTCTTTGGAGATGTGAGCACTAACCCAGCGCCCAAACCCATTTTCGTCTTGGACCCGTCAAAATGCATTTTCCAGTAATTCGGATCTGGCAATGGTGGTTCGTACTGCATTTCCATCCATTCTACAAAGAAATCTGCAACGGCTTGAGATTTTATTGCATCTCGCCTATCATATTGTAGAATGTATGGTGCCAATTCGATGGCCCATTTGGCGACTCGGCCGCTAGCATCTTTGTTGCCTAATATATTCGAGATTGGTGCCTCGCATATTACCCAGATTGGGTGTTCTTGAAAATAATGTTTCAGCTTCTTTGCTGCCATATATACCCCATATGTCATCTTCTGATAATGCGGGTAATTCTGTTTCCAGACAGAGAGCACTTCGCTCAAGTAATACACTGGTCTTTGGACTGATTTCCCCCTTCTTCACGTTCAACCACGATTACTGCACTTACAACTCTGTTGGTTGCGGCGACATAGAGCAGCATTGGCTCCTTGGGTAGTGGTGACGCTAATATTGGTGTTGTTGCCAACGTTTTCTTTAATTCATGGAAAGCGCTATCAGCTTGCTGTGTCCATGTGAATTTGTCTAATTTCTTCATTAGCTGATATAGTGGTAGGGCTTTTTCGCCTAGCCGACTGACAAACCTGCTCAACGAGGCTAGGCATCCAGTAAACTTCTGGACATCGTTGAGGCTTTTTAGCAATTCCATTCTTTTGATGGCCCTGATCTTTGTCGGGTTAGCTTCGATTCCTCGGCTGGATACAAGGAATCTGAGTAACTTGCCAGCCGGGACACCAAATGTACATTTTTCCAGGTTAAGTTTCATCCGGAATCTTCTCAAGTTCGCGAATGTTTGACACAAGTCCTCAATTAGAGTATGACCTTGTTTCATTTTTATTACCACATCATTGATGTATACTTGAACATTTTTGTCCAATTGATCTTGCAAGCATTTTTGCATGCATCTTTGATATGTTGCGCCTGCATTTCTCAATCCGAATGGCATGGTGCGATAGCAATAAGCCCCGTACGGGGTGATAAAAGCTATCTTTATTTGATCATTTGGATTCAGTGGAATCTGATGGAATCTTGAATATGCATCCACAAACGACAACAACTCACACCCAGCAGTAGATTCTATGACTTGATCGATCCGAGGTAGAGGAAATGGATCTTTTGGGCATGCCTTATTAAGGTTCGTGTAATAAATACACATGCGCCATACCACTGCCACGTTCGGGTCATCTTTCTTCTTCTTGACCAAGACTGGATTTGACAACCAGTCCGGGTGCAGCACTTCCATGATGAATCCAGCAGCTAAAAGTCTTACAATCTCGGCAGCTATTACTTTCCTCCTATCTTCGGCGAAGCGGTGGAGGGGTTGCTTCACCGGCTTTGCATTTGGTCTTACATGAAGAGAGTGCTCAACCAGCTCCCTCGGAACTCCTTGCAGATCTTGAGTGGACCATGCAAAGATGTCCCGATTCTCACGGAGGAAGCTGGTGAGCTCGCTTTCCTATTTATTTGTAAGGCCAGCCCCAATGGTAACTGTGCGCTCTGGGAAAGTTTCATCCACCTGCACCTTCTTGGTTTCCTTGGTAGCTTGAAATGACACACTGCCATGCAGGTTGGTGAGTGCCGGCATGGACATTTGCGCTGCTTTGGCCAATGCTGCCACTTCCAACATTTGACTTTTCTCTTGTGCTATGACGAGTGACTCAGCCAGTGAAGATCCGGCTGAGGCACAAGCAATAGATCTTTTGTAATCTCCTTCCACTGTGATCACCCCACATGGGCCTGGCAGATTCATCTTTAAGTAAGCCATATGGGTAGTAGCCATGAATCTTGCCATAGCCGGCCTGCCGAGTTAGGCGTGATACGAGCTGAGCAGATCTACCACCTCGAACTCTATAGCTTCAGTGCGACAATTTTCTCTGTTGCCGAATAAAACGTCAACCCAGATCTTGCCAATTGGCTCACAGGACAATCCCGGCACAATACCGTGGAAAGTGGTCTTAGTCGGCTCCAGCATGTTCATGGTAATGCCTAATTTGAGCATTGTATCCTTATACATGATGTTGATGCTACTGCCACCGTCAATCAACACTTTGTAAAACTTCACATTGATATCTGGGCCCATGAAAGTTGGATCCAAAACCAGAGCGTATCCTCCAAGGGTTGGCATAATCTTGGGGTGATCTTTTATGCTCCAAGTTATCTCTTGCTCAGACCAATGCATGTACTTGGGAATTGCCGGAATCGTGGCATTCACTTCCATCATTCATCGCGCTGGCTCTTCTTGTCATTTGGCTCTATGACAAAGACAACAAAGGTCTGGTGATGTTCTCTGTACTCATTTCTGGTTCCGTGGCCGACATGAGCGTCGTCACCTCTTGGATTCTGCACCTGGTGCACAACTTCTCTTCTTTATTGATGCTGATACCTCGGCTGCCTGTTTTCATATCTGTTATATGCTCCTACTACTTGAGAATTTCCTCCTGTAAGTGGTGGAGGGGGAGGTGGTGGAAGCTGCTTATTCGGCGAGTCCACCCTGTCTCCTTTCTGAAACCAAGTGCATTGCCTTGTTGAGTTATTGTCTGGTTTATTCGGACTGGGCGTGTGAATCTTACACGGCTGATCCAGCATCATCTCATAGGTGTATTTTTGTCGGTCTTGATACTGCTTCCTCTGATCGTATGGCCTTTTGCCGTCATTCTTTGGCACCCATTGCTGCTGACCATTTGTCCTTTGACACTGACTGCTTCTAGCATCTGGATGATCCTGACTCACGGCCGCAACCTGAGTCGAACCATACTTGTAATCCGGCCTCTCGTCTCTTCTCTTGCTTCTATATTCGGATCTCTCCTGGCATCTTTGTGACCTGACAGCGTCATATATCTGAGTCTCAGTCATCCCGTATGCCGACATGAGAAGCGGCTGAGTTGGATCTCCTAACGCATACGAGTCAGCGATTCTTATCGTCTCTGCCAGGCTTGCCCGCATATCTCTTTGTAACCTTTGCCACAACACGCTTCCATGTATACATCATTGTGTAAACCATGCGATTGCTTGTGACTCGATTACCCCTTCACAAGAGTTACGCATCGTACACCACGTTGTGAGGAATTTCCTGTCTGTCTCATTCGGTCTTTGCTTGCACATTGCTAGTTGCTGTGGGCGATTCGGCCTCTTGTAAGTGCTTGTGAAATTTCTCACGAAAGCGTCGTGAAAATCAATCCAACTATTGATGCTTCCGGGTGGCAAATTGCTCAACCATACCCGAGCTGGTCCTTCCAGCATTTCCGGCATGTAACGTACTGCCCATCTCAAGTTTCCCTGTGCGATCTTCACCGCGGTTCCATAATCTATGAGCTAGTCTTCTGGCTTTGTGCTTCCATCATATGTTTTCGTCCCTCTGGCCAGCTGGAAATTTGGCACCGGTGGTTCCTTCATGATCCTTGGGCCAAAGCACGGTGGACCCTGCGGACCTTGCGATTCTATTATCCCTGCCATTTTTATGTGGTGAAGTTTCATCCTTGCATCATCCAGCTGAAGGTTCATGCCTCCGTATCTTGCTCCCATTGCCTGATATGCATGATCCGGCAGTTCATACCCGTCATTTACCATAGCCGAGTAACCATCATTATACTTATTCGCGTTCGGGTTAGCAAGCTGTTGAACTGCTTTTCCCGCGCTTTGCTGTCTTCTTTCTGGCTGTGCTGGTGTGTTATTCGGAGCTGGATTTCCTCCTCCTGCCAAGTGAGTTGCGCGCCGAGTATGAGGCGCAAAATTTTGCCCTCCGTTGTCGTTTCTCTGTCCAATTTTTTCCTGGTTTTCATTTTCTCGCGGATTATTTCTTTTCACCCCTTGCGCATGCGCCGGGTTTCTTTGAATCACTGCCGGATCATAGGTGACCATCTGCTTGTTTCTCCCAGAATCCACACTTTTTTCTTTTCTCGGCCTGGGCGCCGCTCCGGGTGAGGATGCTGTGTGCCCAGCCGATCTTGCCGGGACAGGAGTCGCTGAGTGAACTAGTTATGACCTCCCTGCTATACCCAGATTTTCCCTGTAATACGCCTCATTCAACATGCTATCTGCTTTTACTAACTCATTGACTCGTTCTTGCTGCCTTTTCTTCGCTTCCCCCTCCAAGTGGGGTAATTCTGCGATTGCTGCCTCTGCTGCTCGTACATTAGCTGCTGCAGTGTTGTACGTTGGACGCATGGCTGTCTCTGGTGTTATCTTTGATGTTGCATCTGCTAGCTCTTCGTTGAGGTTTCTTCCTCTCAATCTCGTTGCATCAAGCCGGGTCTTCACACCCTTGACTCGATTTGCAGAGTTAAGCTCTCGGATGGTGATATCCACGTCTTGCTGTAACTGTGCTAGCTCCTTGGCTTTCTCCAGGACTTTTATCCTGGTTCTTCCAACTCGGCTTGCACATGCGCTGGGTCAGTTGCTTGTGCCACTGGCTCTGCCAACTTGTCTATCGCTTCCTACAGTTCCTTAGCCCTTTTACTCCTAGCTATGTTCTCTGTTTTTTCCAGCGGCGCCTTTGCTGTTCTCGCAGCCCCTGGCATTTCCTAATGGTTTCCTCCCTCTGTGTTCTCATTCACTACTGGAACTACTGGAGGAGCTGTGGGGTTTGGGGCTGTCATCATTACCTCCATGGAGACGAGTTGACGAGATTTCCCAGCGACAGGAACCGCTAGTGGATCCGACGCCAAGACAACGTGCTCTGGGTATGCGCGCTCCACGTGCACCGCGACATAGACCTGGTTCTCGCCGAACTTGATGAAGTGACCGCCCCTAGGGAACGGCTTGGTCCCGATGCAGCCCGTGTTGTTGCTGACAAAGTTGAGCGCTTCAAACCTCTGGATGAGCCCAGAGTAGACGCGCTCGCTGGTCTTGGCGATGATGTTCCCCGTCCGGATGAAGACTCCATCAAGAACCTGCTTCTGCTCCACGGTGGGCACCAACTATCGTGGTGGTGGCACGACAGATGCCATGGGTGGGCTTAAGTTGGGGGCCAAATGGGTTCTTGTGGTCACCGGGGAGGGAGTACACGGTCGAGCCATGCACGAAGAACAAGTAGAACTCTCTAGACTTGGTGATTTGATTGATACCCCAAAGATTACAAGTGATCCTTGAGCTGTTTAGGCTTGAGTTCTCCACACTACTTCCCTACTTGGTCCAACCTCCTTCTACTACTGCTATGCCCTCCCTTATATAGGCACTGCTAGCTAATACCCCTTTGGGTTCTAGGGTTTACTGTTTGGATCTAGGTCCCTACAATATGGGTCGGATCGTGGGCTTGTCCTAAGCCCAGAGGCCTGGTCCATAAAGCTTGACAGCTAATGGTCTTCTGGTATGCTGATTCTTTTTCTTTTTGGCGTCACTCTGTTACTTTGTACGTCATCCCATGCTTTGGGCGTCACCCGGCTCCTTTTGTGTCACCTGACGTCGCCCTTCTCTTTTGACCATGATTTTCCATGGTCCCTCCTGAACCTTACTCGGAAAGGTTCCTCGTGTCCTTGACTCGGCCCTTCCTCGATCGACTCGGCTAGTTGGTACGTGCAAGAGTTACAACTTCGTCCTATATGGGCCAAGATAGTTTGTATCTCGGCTCTCATGCTTATCTTACCCGGCCGTTCTTACCCGGCCTGGTTCCTTTGTTACTCAGAGCCAGCCTAGCTGCGCTATGTTTCCCCTCTCGTGACCCTACCGGGGGTTATCCCCCGGACAAAATTACATCGACGTTCATACATTTATCAAAAAGGACCCTAAAATAATTAAGGGAGGAAAATAGTCAGGTTTGGCTCCTTCTCGAGAGACCAACAGATAGAGCCATGCTCTTCATGCTACCGCCTCTTCGATTTTTTCAAAATATGTCCATATTTGTTGGCATTCAAATTCTTGGATATGGATCATCAATTTATGATGTAGATATGACCATCACCTTGGTCGTTCGACTTGAAATTCAAGAATGTACATACTCATCGAAAACTAAGCTTAAATTCGTATAGATTTACCACTTACTTTTAGGTTAGAATTTTACCCGTGCGGTGGGAGTACATTTTACATCAAGGACCTAAAAATGGGAAAATTACATCGAGGTTCCATACATTTAGCACAAAGGACCCTAAAATAATTAAGCAAGGAGATTACACACATCGGTTTCATCAACGACTAAGCAAGGAAAACAATCCGGTTCAACTCCTTCTTGAGAGAGCAATTGATCGAGGCATACTACCTCTTCATGCTACATCCTCTTTGATTGTTTTCAAAATATGTCTATATTTGACAGCATGCAAACTCTTGGATATGGGATGATCATCAACATAAAGTAAGATGTAGATATGGCCATGACCTTGGTCGTTCGGCTTCAATCCAATAATGTGCATACTCATTGACAACTAATCTTAAATTCGTTTAGAATTTTAAACCGGCCGTGGGAGTACCTTTTACACCAAGGACCTAAAAAGGAGAAACATTACATTAAGGTCCATACATATAGCACAAAGGACCCTAAAATTACATCGAGGCATGCAAATTATTGGATATGGGATCATCAATATAATGTATGATGTAGATATGGCCATGAGCTTGGTCGTTGGCTTCAAATCCAAGAATGTGCATACTCATTAACAT
This sequence comes from Avena insularis, assembly GCA_023614405.1. NCBI lineage: Eukaryota > Viridiplantae > Streptophyta > Magnoliopsida > Poales > Poaceae > Avena > Avena insularis. The sequence continues at coordinate 279,644,098 of CM042689.1, read as the reverse complement.
CTAAGCTTAAATTCGTTTAGAATTTTAAACCGGAAGTAGGAGTACCTTTTACACCAAGGACCTAAAAAGGAGAAAATTACATCGAGGTCCATACATCTAGCACAAAGGACCCTAAAATTACATCAAGGCATGCAAATTCTTGGATATGGGATCATCAATATAATGTATATGATGTAGATACGGCCATGACCTTGGTCGTTCGCTTCAAATCCAAGAATGTCCAAACTCATTGACAACTAAGCTTAAATTCGTTTAGATTTTACCACTTACTTTTAGGTTAAAATTTTGCACGCGTGGTGGGAGTACATTTTACACCAAGTTCCTAAATAAAGGGAAAATTACATCGAGGTTCCATACATTTAGCACAAAGGGCCCTAAAATAATTAAAAAAGGAAAACAGTTGGGTTCGGCTCCTCGAGAGAGTAGCTGATCGAGGCCTACTCTTCTAAATACTAATTCCTCTTCGATTGTTTTCAAAATATGTCCATATTTGTCGGATGCAAATTCTTGGATATTGGGATCATCAATATAAAGTATGATGTAGATATGGCCATGACCTTGGTTATTCGGATTGATATCCAAGAATGTTCATACTAATTGACAACTAAGCTTAAATTCATTTAGATCTTACCACGTACTTTTAGGTTGCAATTTTACACATGCGATGGGAGTGCATCTTACAACGAGGACCTAAAAAGGTAAAACTACATCGATGTCGATAAATTTAGCACAAAGGTGAAGGGAATATGCTCGAGAGGCAAAATAAAGTGGTTATTATCTTATTCCTTGTTTATGATAGATGTTTCTTTTACATGCTATAATTGTATTAATACGGAAACGTTAATACATGTGTGCTTAGTAAACAAATAGAAGGTTCCTAGTTATGCCTCTCTTATAAACTAGCTCATTGATTAACAAGATGATCAATGGTTTCCTGATCATGGACATTGGATGTTGTTAATAACGAGGTCACAACATTGTTGGAATGATGTGATGAACATTCATCCAAAGTATAGCATTACGATCAAAGTCATTGTGTTTATATTGTTATAACATCATACAAAGTAATCCCAATCCTTAGACCATGAGATCATATTAATCACTAACACTAGAAGAGTATCTTGATAACATCAAACGTCACACCGTAACAGGGTGACTATAAAGATGGGTTTAGTACTACGAAGGTGTTATGTTGAGGCTCATGGATCAAGACTGGAATTTTTTCATCACGATGACGGGTAGATATACTTTGGGCCCTCTCGGTGATATCACATTAATTGGCTTGCAAGCAAGTGATTTAATCACTAGAATGTTATATCACAGGAACGAGAAAAGAGCACATGTCGGTAACGAGATCAAAATAGGTATGGAGATACCGATGATCGAATCTTAGACATGTAATATATCACGAGACAAAGGGATTGAGTTACATGCGTATAAGGTTGACACGATCACAGAAGTCATCGTTGAATGTGTGGGAGTCAGTACGGATCTCCATGTCCCGCTGCTGATTATTGATCGGAGAAGGGTCTCGATCATGTATGCATTATTTGTGAACCATAGGGTGACACACTTAAGGTATATCGACACCATTCAGAGCAAATAATATGCCAGAGAAAGAAATAGAAAGCGCAGGAATTTATTTCACTAGACACTAGAATTGTTATTGTTGAAATTGCTGAAACAGGTTCTGCATGTGAAATTGAAATGTTGTGAGGGGTTTTATGTGAATGTTTGTTAATTAAAGTAATTAACAAAATTCTGAATAAATAAATAAAAGGATTTTTATTTAAAGAGAGTTTACATTAAATTTGGTAGAAATTTAATGGGAATTTGAGTGGAGAAAATGTAGGGTCATCTTTATGTGACTGGAGCTTCCACCACATGAATGAGAGATAGGTGGGGGCACCCTCCATGGGCGGCGGCCATGACCCCTTGGGCTGCCCTCCTCCCCTATATAAGTAGAACCTCCTCCTCCTCCTCCACTCTCACACCTCCTCGCGAAGGATCTTTCTCCCCCCTATAGAATTTCCCCATGCTCTTCGATCAGCGAGATACATGTTCCCGGTGGCTTTTTATGGAAGGATTTGTTGCTTCCGCTGCTTCTCTAGAGCGAGGGAGCGGAGGTTGTCGGGGTACCCGAACGTGTGTGCGATCACAAATGCACCACTGCTTTGAGGTGCTGGACTTGATGGTGTTGGACCGGATGTACTTCTTCTCGATCTTGAGATCGGCAAGCATTCGACTACATCATCCACAAGTACAACCTCGTTAACGCTTTCGGTCTTCGAGGGTACGTATTCTATGGATGTATATCCACCCGTTGCTTGTATTTAGTATATAGATCTTGGTACTTAGTTGTTCACATCGTAGGAAATTTTTTGTTTTCCATGTTGTGAACCCTACAGTAGTATCAGAGTCGGATCTATGCATAGATGCTTTGCACAGGTAGTACACATATGAGTATGTGGGTGCTGATGGTTATGTTATTGTTTCTTCCTTGTACTAATTCCTCTTCTTTTATTTTTAGTTGGGTTCGGCTCCTTCTCGAGAGAGCAGCTGATCGAGGCACACACTTCTAAATACTAATTCCTCTTTTATTGTTTTCAATATATGGACATATTTGACGCCATGCAAAATATTGGATATGGGATCATCAACAAAATGTGCGATGTAGATATGGCCATGGCCTTGGTCGTTCGGCTTGAAATCCAACAATGTTCATACTCATCGATAACTAAGCTTAAATTCATATAGATTTTACCACTTACTTTTAGGTTAGAATTTTCGCCGTGTGGTGCGAGTACATTTTGTGTCAAGGACCTAAAAAGAAGGAAAATTACATCAAGGTCCCTACATTTAGCATAGAGAACCCTAAAATAATTGTGCAAGAAAAACATTCTGCTCATTCTAGAGAGAGAAGTTGATTGAGCCATCCTCTTGATGCTACTTTCTCTCTTGACTGTTTTCAAAATATAGCTAGATATTGTCGGCATGCAAATTCTAGGATATGGTATCATCAGCAGATTTATTTTTTCAGAAGTTGTGAAGACTCGTGATTGTCAAAATGCAAATGCTTAGCAAGCAATCGAATCTTTCAAAAATCTCGTAGGTTTTCTCTACATTGATTTCTTGGTGGCTACCGTAAAAAGATAGTTGTAGAACATTAAGAGCAATCTACCACTTACTCGTATTTCAAATTTTACATAATATTGACAAATCAGCTTAAATTCTTTGGGAAAGAGGAAGTGCTACCTTTTATTCGTGAATAAAAAATAGGGTTCCTCACTTTTGAACAAGCTTGCTGGGTGCGTGCTTGGTGCTTCCTCTTTCTAGGGTGTGAAATGGAACTAATGGAGGTGGAGTAGTTGGAAATAGAAAGGCTGGCCAGATCATAGTGGTTTCCCCCGCAAAAATAAAAATAAAAATATTATAATGGTGTGCATCAAAATCCAATGCGATGGGACGTACGGTAGTATCAATGCACCCCTTATATACCACTTTAAGTAGTGTACTGAGTACTAGTATTCGTACTGCGAATGACGATCTTTTGAATATCCTTTCCCCCAGATGTTTGGGGAAGGAAGTGAAAATTTGGAAAATGGGGAAATTTGAATTTCTACTCTACTACTACAGACAAGGCCCAAAATGGTTCGCACCAATGCAGCTGACGAACACGCCAGACACAGACACGGATCCGCCGACACGAGGCTGATTGACACACATGCGCGGCGCCACATTGTGGACGAGGAAGAGATCAGTCGGCCGGGATGTATGGATGGTGATGAGGTAGTGAAGGATGGAGAAAACATAATTTGTTTTTCCTAGTAGTACTAGTGTAGTACCCACCATACGTCATGTTGGAAACCCATCAGCATTTATTTGACATCGCACCGCCTTCAAATCCTCCTCTTTGCTTCTCTCGGGCTACCTCCTTTATGCTCTCGCCTCTCGGTCCCTTCTCGCTCTCATTTTTTTAACAGGGGAAACTCCTAGTGGCAATATTGTTTACCATGACAAGATTTTACCACAACTTACTTTTAGGTTAAAATTTTAAGTACACGGGTGGTGGGAGTACATTTTACATCAAGGACCTTAAAAAGGAGAAAATTATACCGAGGTCCATACATTTAGCACAAAGGACCCTAAAATAATTAAGCAAAGAAAAACAACCTTCTCGAGAGAGCAGCTGATCAAGTCGTACTCTTCTAAATACTACGTCCTCTTTGATTGTTTTCAAAATATGGACAAATTTGTGAGCATGAAGATTAGTGGACATGGGATCATCAATATAAAGTATGATGTAGATATGGCCATGACCTTGTTCGTTCAGCTTGAAATCAAAGAATGTTCATACTTAGTGACAACTAAGCTTAAATTCATTAATATTTTACCACTTACTTTAGGTTAAAATTTTACACTGGCGGTGAAGTACATTTTACATCAAGGACCTAAAAATAGGAAATTACTTTGAGGTCCATACACTTAGCTCAAAGGACCCTAAAATAATTAAGGAAGGAAAACAGTCGGGTTCGGCTCTTTCTCGAGAGAGCAGCTGATCAGGTCATACTCTTCATACCATTTCCTCTTTGATTATTTTTAAAATATGGCCAGATTTTTCGGCATGCAAATTCTTGGACAAGGGATCATCAACATAAAGTATGCTGTAGATATGGCGTAAATTCGATTAGATCTTACCACGTACTTTCATGTTAGAATTTTACACTGGCGGTGTGAGTATGTTTTACGCCAAGGACCCAAAAATAGAGAAAATTACATCGAAGTGCAGACATGTAGCACAAAGGAACCAAAAATAATTAAGGAAGGAAAACAGTTGGTTTCGGCTTTGTTTGTTTTCAAAATATGATCGAGCCATAATCTTCTAAATACTACTTCCTCTTTGTTTGTTTTCAAAATATGGACAAATTTGTCAACTTGAAAATTCTTGGACATGGGATCATCAATATAAAGTATGATTTAGATATGGCCATGACCTTGGTCGTTCAGCTTGAAATCCAAGAATGTTCATACATAATTAGTCAAAACTAAGTTTAAATTCATTAAGTTTTACCCCTTACTTGTAGGTTAAAATTTTACACGAGCGATGGGAGTATATTTTACATCAAGGACCTAAAAAATCAGAAAATTACATCGAGGTCCATATATTTATCACAAAGCCCTAAAATAAATTAAGCATGGAAAACAATTGGGTTCAGATCCTTCTCGAAAGAGCAGATGATCGAGCCATACTCTTCGTACTACTACCTCTTAGATTGTTTTTAAAATATGGTCAAATTTATGAGCATTCATATTATTGGATATGGGATCCTCAACATTAGATATGGCCATGAACCTGGTCGTTCGGCTTGAAATACAAGAATGTTCATACTCATTGACAACTAAACTTAAATTCTTTTTGACTTTACCACATACTTTCAGGTTAGAATTTTATACGGGCGGTGGGAGTACATCCTATATAAAGGAGCTAAAATAAGGAAAATTACATCAAGGTCCATAAATTTTAACACAAAGGAACCTAAATTAGTTAATCAAGGAAAACAATTGGATTTGGCTCCTTCTCGCGAGACCAGCTGATCGAGCCTTATTCTTCTAAATACTACCTCTTCGATTGTTTCCAAAATATGGCCAAATTTGTCGGCATGAAATTTCTTGTACATGGGATCATCGATATAAAGTATGATGTAGATATTTCCATGACCTTGGTCATTCGGCTTGAAATTCAAGGATGTTCATACTAATTGACAAATAAGCTTAATTTCTTTTAGATTTTACCACTTACATTTATGTTAAAAGTTTACATGGGTCACAGGAGTACATTTTACACCAAGGACCTAAAAATAAGAAAATTACATCGAGGTCCATACATTCACACAAAGGACCCTAAAATAATCAAGCAAGGAAAACAATCGCATTTGCCTCCTTGAGAGAGCAGATGATCGAGCCATACTCTTCATACTACTTCCTCTTCGAGTGTTTTCAAAATATGGCCAGATTTATCGGCATGCATATCCTTGGATATGGGATCATCAATATAAAGTATGCTGTAGATATGGACATGGCCGTGGCTGTTCGCCTTGAAATCCAAGAATGTCTATACTCATTGTCAACTAAGATTAATTTCATTTTTATTTGACCATGTATTTTCAGGTTAGAATTTTACTAGTATGAGTATGAAATGAGCCAAGATTTAATTTTTGCCCGTATCCTTAATGAGTTGCATTATCCGAGACTTAAAGAGTGAGAGCCTTAACAAGTCGAGATGCTCGATAGTCGAGCCCTATGGATCATCCACATAAATTATGATGTAGATATGACCATGACCTTGGTCTTTTGGCTTGAAATCCAAGAATGTTCATACTCATTAACAACTAAGCTTAAATTCCTTTAAATTTTAACACTTTTAGATTAAAATTTTACACGGGCGGTGCAAGTACATTTTATATCAAGGACCTAAAAATTTGACCAAAAATTACACAAGAGTTTGTCCTGTAGCTACCCCTGCATTCGTACAAATCTGAAGGGAACTAGAGAAGAGGAGCATGCGTCCATTTTAATCATTTTATTCAACCTCCCCTATACTACTATTTATCCCCAGTTCCCCATTCCCCTACCTCTATGCCTAGTGTCGCTGTTATGCTCCTCCACCATGCTGCTTTCCGATCCTGTCCACCGCACAGTATGAGAGTGTTTGTTCTTCTTCCGTTCCTGCCTGCCGCCATCGATCTTCCCTCTTTTCCATAAAACCAAATCAAGCCATCATCCCAACTTCCAACAGCTCCCTTGTGATGGAAGGACTGAGAGAGGGCATCGATGATTCTGAGATGTTCCAGGAGGTTTTTACCGAAGGCCCTCTTAGAACTCATAACAAGATGCAACGTCATCACCGTCGCAAGCCTCGCCAGTTCGTCCAAACATCTTCTTTACTCGGCAAAATATAGTGCAACTTTACATGCTTCTTAGCCGTTTGGCCTCCCCTATGTTCTTCATTCTCACACGACTAAGAAACCATGGCAATGCAATGAGTACTTTGAGGGCAAGGGCACAACATGCAAGCTGACACCGCTGGATAGGTTCTCCGCCGATGATGTGTTCCCAAATTGTATGGGTAAACAGTGGGTAGGTGCCAATGGAGATTGGATCGCCACTGTTGGGTGCAAGTTTAAGTGGGAGCTTGTCAATGTGTCTACTCATCAACGCGTTCCTCTCCCACAAGTCCAAGAGTTTGTACCCACCAACGATCTGTTTACATTCATCCATAATCATTGCACCATTATCCTCCAGAAGATTGCTATATGCAGAGCTCCCATAGCTGTTGTGGATTATTTATATGTCCCTCTTTTTGCTATCTTCGACTACTCAATTGCTACCCTTGATGGCGATGAGTATACATGGACAGTTCTTGAGAACCCGTTCCAGATATAGTACTTTTTCAGATACATCGATGAAGTTATCCACAAGGGTCTGGTATTTGCAGCCAGTGATAGTGGCAGTGTTTATGTCTAGAATCCTCTGTATTTTGGTAAGTTTTATCCACACCTGTTGTCATCACTAGTTTTAGTTTTTATGGATGTAAATTAGTTTTGGCTGATTTGGATGACATTTCTTTTTCAAGGTCGTATTCTACTCCCGGCACCACCTATCGCGCATCTTGGGGAGGATAACCTTGATGACATAGATGATGAGGAGTACAAACCTGGTTTATGGTTCTTAGCAATATCTGTAGACAAATCTTGCCTTCTTCTTATCCATACCGAGGGCATACCTAATGAGGAGTTTTATGGCGGTACTTATTATGGCCATGGAAATCCTGTTGCTGATCATAGTGTTGATCGTTGCAATCGCACTTTTGGCACCTATGCTACTGGGTTTGGTGCAAGGTGTACTCAAAGGATACTTTTTACTTGATTCCACCTAAGCCATGGATACCGATCGCTGACCTGGGAGCATATTCCCTTTTCCTTGGATTGAACTATCTAATTAACATTGCAGTAGGCGGTGCAGATGTTGCCCCAGGATATCTGATGAGAAGCAACTGTGTCAACACCTCCCACCACCCAATAGGACTTGGATATACGTCGTTTCCTGAAATATGCTGCTTCAGTCTAATAAATACTGTAGAAGCAGCCGTTGGTTTCTCAACCAACATTGTATGGAAATCTCCGGAGACTCCATTATGGTTCATCCCGAGCTTCGCCAATGCCCAGGATTGGAACCTAGCTACCGTAAGTACTCGTAATACTATGTAATAGGATAGTTAAGTTGGTATCGGCCTTTTCGAACTATTTTGGCTGCAAAGTAATACTAGTATAGTACTAGGTCAGGAGATGGTACTGCTTTGCCTTTGTTCTGACGTTGCTATTACCAAAGTATTTTATAGAACTAATGATGATGTATTGGTACTTGTTTAGATCAAGTGCAGATTTATATTGCTTTTCTTTTGTAACTTGGCCTAGTCATAAACTCATAATCTAGACGAGGCTTGGGCATTTTTATTTGCCTATGGAGGTCACACATAGGCATTGATGTGAGAATGAGGTATGCACACAAAAGCAAACTTGATCGTCGGTTTTGCTTGCTCCAATAATCGAGTGTTCCAAGAAAAAGACAAACTGAATCGATCACTTTGAAATGCTGATTTGTCTGTCAAGTGCCGCTGGATATGAACTGGGAATCTGTCGATATTTTTTTCTTTCTTATTCTGTACTGCTGAATCTTTCAAATGCTAGTGAATCTATCAAATGTTCTATTGCTATTACTAAAGTATTTTTTATAACTAATAGTGATGTACTAGTACTTGTTTAGATCAAGCGTAGTAGATGGTCTTGCTCTTCTTTTGGAACAACAGGGCCATAATATGGTCTCTCTTTCCATTTAAATTATGGACTTGCTACATTGTTAAATCTGTAAATTCTTTTGTTATTATCTTAAATTGGTCACTTTTAAATGCTATTGAATCTGTCAAGTGACACTAATTATGTAATAGGAATCTGTTGGTATTTTTATGTTTTATTCCATACCGCCGAATATTTCAAATGCTAGTGAATCTTTCAAATGTTCTATCATTTTTATTACTAAAGTATTTTGTAGAACTTGTACTGATGTATCGATACATGGTTAGATCAAGGGAAGTAGATGGACGGTCTTGCTTTTCTTTTGAAATATGGCCTTGTCACAATATAGATGAGGCTTGGGCATTTTGGATTGCATATATTTTGGTCACACTAGCATTGATATAAGAAGGAGGTATGCACAGAAAAGCAGTCTTGATCATCTATTTTGCATGCTTCAATGATGCAGTGTGTTCGGAGAAAAGGTCAAACTGAATCAAGAACTGGTTATCTCTGTACTACTATTGAATTTCAGTGTCTGTATTGCTGAATCGGCCACTTTGAAATATTGTTGAACATGTTAAGCGCGGCTGATTATGAAGTAGGTATCTGTCAATATTTTTATTTCCTATTCTGGACTGCTGAATCTTTCAAATGGTAGTAAGAACAGTAGTTCCTGGCTTAAGGTAGTTCTGAGTATTTTGTATAGAGTTCTTCCTATGCTAATCTATTTGATAGTAATAACCATGTACTGGTACTTGTTCAGATCGACCTATCGAGTGCAGAATATGGTCTCGCTTTTATTTTGAATCAAGCCTTGCTGAATCTATCAATTCTGATGGTTATTGTCTGTGTACTGCTAATCGGTCAATTTTTAAATATGAACTCGAAATCTGTTGATATTTTTTCTGTCTTATTCTGTACTGCTGAATCTGTGAACTGTTCTGTCGCTACTACTAGTACAATATTTTGACAACTAACTGTGATGTAATTGGAGTACTTGTTTAAATCAAGTGCAGCAAATTGTCTTGCTTTTATTTTGAAACTTAGTATTGTCACAATTATCTAGATGCATCTTGCACATTTTGGGTTGAATATAGGGGTCACACAGGGATTGGCGTAAGGAGGAGGTATTCACATAGAAGCAGACTTGATCGTTAGTTTTGGTTGCTCCAATGATCGAGTCTGTTCGGAGAACTGGGCAAACTGATCGTGCTCCAAGGTGTTTTTAGCTGGAACAAGAACCGATTCTCTCTGTACTGCTATTGAATTTCAAGCAGGAAAGCTACTAAACCTCTCAATTGTTCTGTCCTTGTTATTACTAAAGAATTTTGTTCAAGTAATATTGATGTACTAGTAATTTTTTAAATCAAGGGAAATATATAGTCTTGCTTTTATTTTGAAACATGGCCTTGCCACAATCTAGATGAGACTTGGGAATTTTGGGTAGCATAGGAGGGCCGCACAGGCATTTGATGTGACAGGAAGGTACTCAAAGAAGACTTGATCGTCAGTTTTGCATGCTCTAATGGTCTAGTGTGTTTGGAGAAAAGGGCAAACTGATCGGGTGACAAGGTTTTAAGAGCTGAAACAAGAATTGGTTCTCTTTGTACTGCTATTGTATTTCAGTGTCTGTATTGCTGAATCGCTCACTTTGAAATGATGCTGAATTGGTCAAGTGATATTGAATGTGAACTGGAATCTATCGATAATTTTTCTATCTTATTCTGTACTGTAGAGTTTATATAAATATCTGCCAAAAAAATTATTGATACTTTCCCTCCTTCTCTGAGATCATTGTTTCGAATCTAGCCGAGCCACAGCATATTTTAATTTTTATATACCAGGAGAAGAAATCTAGGTCATTCGGCCCCTCTTTAGCCTAAAACATTTTAATTCGGCCTTTTAGGGGTATAAGGGGACTGTTGACCACAGCCCAGGGAAATTTGAGAAACGGGCCTATGGATAATAGCCTATGGAGTATAGCCCATGTAGAATAGCCAAAATCTATTTAATTCAGCCTGTTGGGCATTTCCCCCCGCCTCTCAATATTTTTTAAAAAACACTGCCTGCAGATTTTTTTTACAGTGCCTGCGGTTTTTAGTTAGTTGCTAGGAGCGCCACCTTATTATTTGATGAGAGATAAAAATATTCAAAAAAAGACCTTTTAAGGAGACAAGTAAATCAATTATAATAGCAAGGCTTAACGATTCTATTCAATTAGCTGTTTCTATCGTAGCGGCAAGGCACCAAGTCAACTCGTGGTGAGGTCTCAAGTTTGAATCCTAAGAAATATGTATTAATATAGAGTCACTTTTTTGTACTCTCACGGTGACATCTGGGACCTAGATAAACTGCTCTTGCATCTAGCAATGTTTCCAAGGTCAGAACGACAGACTCGACCCAAAAAAATAGTCCAACATATATACACACGTTTAATTTAAATAGAGGTTGACATGTGGGACCTAGCATAGACACGTTTAATTCAAATAGTGGCTGACATGTGGGACCCAGATAAACAGCTGCTGCATCTAGCAATGTTGGCAAGGTCAGGATGGCAGACTCAACCCGAAAAAATAGTCCAACATATATACACACATTTAATTCAAATAGAGGTTAACATGTGGGACCCAGCATGGACACGTTTAATTCAAATAGTGGCTGACATGTGGGACCAAGCATAGACATGTTTCCTACACAGAAAAGGCTGCAATGTGGGACCTAGCATAGACACGTTTCCTATACATAGAAGGCTAACATATGGGACCCAGCATCGAAGTGTAGATTAACATTTTCTATACTCTGTAAGGGTGACATCGGGGGCCAGATAAACTGCTTCTGCATCATAGACATGTTTCCCCTAAAAAAATCTACCAATGTTGCCAAGGTCATAATGGCGGACTCAATCCAAAAAAGCAGTTCAACATACACACGTTTCTTTCAAATAGAGGCTGACATCTGGGACCCAACATAGACACGTTTCCTGCACTGAGGTTGCTGACATCTAGGATCTAGCTATGGACCAAAGTTGGAACAACGGAGGTGGCCAAAAAAAATTCAATCATAGTACGTTTCATTTATGGAGAGGCTGACATGTGGGAACCACCAGAGATACCTTATATAGGTGATGCATCGAGAAATGTTGCCAAGTTCGAATAAGGTAGGTGCGAGCGAGAAAAAAGGACAACATATACACGTTCTTCTAATGAGATGCTGGCATGTGGGATCCAGCAGCGTGACCAAACGGCAGATTCGTCAAGCAACGCCATCTAATTTGGAATAGGGTAGTGCTAGAGAAGAAAAAATTCCATTATATACACACTATTCTTCTAATGTGAGGCTGACATATGGGACCCATCAGCCTGTATAAACGGTTGATGCCTCAAAGCAGAGGCGCGAGCAAGAAAAAAGTTCTACATGCACACATTTCTTCTAATGAGATGCTGACATGTGGGACCCAGCAGCGTGACCAAATGACAGATTCATGGAGCAACGCTATCTATTTAGGAACCAGGTAGCGCCTAGAGAAGGAAAACTTCAATTGTATACACACGATTATTCTAATGAGATGCTGACATATGGGATCCACCAGCTGATGCAGCGAGCAACGCTATCAAGTTAATATGGAGGTGCGACCGAGGGAAAAAATTCCATCATACAGACGTTTCTTCTAATGAGAGTATGTCACGTGGGGCCTAGATGCGTGATTATGCATCAGGCAGCGCTACCAAGTTCGGAACAGGGTAGCACGACCGAGGGAAAAAATTCCATTATACAAACGTTTCTTGTAATGAGAGGATGACAGGTGGGTGATTAAACGGCAGCGCAATCAAGTTTGAAACAGGGTAGCGGGAGCGAAGGAAAAAAATCCATCATACACACGATTCTTGTAATGAGAGGCTGGCATGTGGGACCCAGCATCGTGATTAATGGCAGATATATCGAGCAATGTTATCGAGTTCATATCAGGAAGGCACAAGCCAAGGGGAAAAATCCATCATGCACACGTTTTTTGTAGTCTGAGGATGACACATGGGACCCAGTAGCCTGATTAAATGACAGATGCATCGAACGACGCTATCAAGTTCGGAACAGGGAAGGAAAAAATTCCACCATAAAAACAATTCCTATAATGTGAGGGACACATGCGGGACCCAGCAGCCTGACTATATGTAACAAGCATCGAACAACGTTATCGAGTTCAAATCAGGGAGGCACGACCGAAAATTTTGGTCCGCTATAGTCACTGATGTCCTGGACCCACACGCAAAAAATACTGCGGCAAGTCAACATCTCGCGAGGAAGCGGAAATCTTACTTATGCCACACGCCCATCGAGCTTCCTCCATGTTTCTAGCGGTTTCGTCGTAGTAGAGTTGTACGAAACCGGAAAAAAAAGTTTTGCATTAGCCACGGTCAAGCCGAGATTATCGTCGTGGAAGGCGTGTCTTCTACAATGATCGACGGGCCCAGTCATTACGGAAGGAAACATGTCTTGTAGTGACTCGAGCCTTCCGGAATGACCGGTCCTCACCACCGCCTACCCTCGTGAGCATCATAGAGGCCCCAGAAGACTTCCTCGATCCGGGGGCTCCCGACTTACCGATGGATTGCACCCAGCGTCTGGACAACATCGCGAGCCCTCTAGAGGACAGCTAGGCTACCAGCCGAGAAGCAGCTCAAGGCGGCGGGAAGGCCACTACAAGAAATGTTTCCTTTCGCAACGACTGGGCTCGTCGATCGTCATAGAAGGCGCGTATTCTGCAACAAAAATCTTGGCTCGACCGTGGCCGATGCAAAACTTTTTTTTCCGGTTTTGCGCCCCTCTACTATGATGAAACCACTAAAAACATGGAGGTAGGTCGATGGGCGCATGGCATAAGTAAGATTTCCGCTTCCTCGCGAGATGTTGACTCGCCGAAGTATTTTTTTGCGTGTGGGTCCCGGACGTCAGTGATTCTAGCAGACCAAACTTTTCAGTCGGGCCTCCCTGATTTGAACTTGAGAACGTTGTTCAATGCCTTTTTCATTTAGTCAGGCCGCTAGGCCCCGCATGTCTGCCTCACATTAGAGGAATCGTGTGTATGATGGAATTTTTTCCTTCCCTATTCCGAGCTTGATAGCATTGTTCGATGCATATGCCATTTAAATAGGCTGCTGGGTCCCACGTGTCATCCTCACACTAGAAGAAATGTGTGCATGATGGATTTTTTTATTGGCTTGTGCCTCCCTGATATGAACTCGATAATGTTGTTCAATCTATCTGTCGTTAATCACGATGTTGGGTCCCACATCTAACCTCTCATTACAAGAATCATGTGTATGATGGAATTTTTTCCTTCGCTCCCGCTACCCTGTTCCGAACTTGATAGCGCTGTAGATGCATCTATAGATTAATCACACAGCTGGGCCCCACATGTCATCCTCTCATTAGAAGAAATGTGTGCATGATAAAAAAATCCTTGGCTCGTGCGTCCCATATTTAAACTCGATAGCGTTGCTCGAACTATCTACTGTTAATCACGATGATGGTTCCCACATGCTAGCCTATCATTAGAAGAATCGTGTGTATGATGGAATTTTTTTTCTTCGCTTCCGCTATCCTATTCCGAACTTGATTGCGATGTTGCTTAATCACGCATCTGGGCCCACATGTCATCCCCTTGGTCGTGCTACCCTATTCCGAACTTGATAGCGTTGCCAGATGCATAATCACGCAGTTGGTCCCCATGTGTCATACTCTCAATAGAACAAACGTATGTATGATGGAAGTTTTGCCCTCGGTCGCACATCCATGTTAACTTGATAGCGTTGCTCGCTGCATCAGTCGTTTATTCAGGCTGGTGGGTCCCATATACCAGCCTCACATTAGAAGAATCGTGCCTTCTCTAGCGCTATCCTGTTCTAACTAGATAGCGTTGCTCGGCGAATCTGCCATCTGGTCATGCTCTAGGGTCCCACATGTCAGCATTTCATTAGAAGAACTTGTGCATGTTGCAATTTTTTCTTGCTCGCGCCTCCGTGTTTCGAACTTGGCAACACTGCTCGATGCATTAGCCATTTATACAGGCTGGTGGGTTCCCGTGTCAACCTCTCATTAGAAGAAACGTGTGCATGCTGGAGTTTTTTCACGTTCGCGCCTCCGTTTTTCGAACTTGGCAACGTTGCTCGATGCATCAGCAATTTATACAGGACGGTGGGTTCCTCATGTCAGCCTCTCATTGGAAGATACATGTGTCGTCGGATTGTCGACAAGTACGCCATAGGGAGTCCTAGCAGCGTTAAGAAGATGGGGTGTGAGACGTCGGTTGATCCAGGAGCGGTGAGCACAAGTTTACCCAGGTTCAGATCCAACTGCGGTGATGGGATCCTACTCCTTCTAGGAACCCAGTAATATATTGGTGTAAGCCGGATGTTACAGCGGATTACAAGAGCGGTTCACCTATGCGAGTTGTGATTGTGGTTATTGCTATGGTTGTGCCCTATAGGATCCCATAGGGCTGGTTTATATAATCACCAGGACCTAGGGTTACAGGAGAGACCTATCTGGCTATGTTACAGAGTCGATAACTAGATATAGCTTGGACTACAAGTAATACAACAGGCCTAAGTCGGTAACTCTTCTAGGTCTTGCCGTAGACGGAACTGGCTCATCCTCTTTCTCTCACTGGGCCGCCCGTGAAGCAAAGATCTAACGTGTTAGTGGGCCACCCTGGTCAGCTAGTCCTGTGGGTATACCCGGAAAGTATATCCCCAACAGTAGCCCTGGGAAGTCTCGAAGATCGAAAGAAGGATAAATCGTCTAGCTTGATGGTTTCTTCGTCTTGAGAATCTTGAAGGGTTCCCAAAAACATCATTCGATAGTGTAGGATTCCGAGTCAGTGGAGTCGGATATGTTTTGTTCTGACTTTAGTCTTTTCCTTACTCAGTTTGAAACATGAGTCAGATTTTACAGCGGCGTGTGGACTGAAAACTTTTCAGACCAGGTCCTGTCACTAACAGGAGTCCCATCGACACGACCATTGGCGGGTGCACTCCCTACGGAACAGAGCACCGTTTTAATGCTCATGCGAGAATCAAGGGGTGGAGGAGTCGCGAGGAAGCTACTCTCTCTCTCTCCTATACGCGTGGTGTAAATCTCGCAACTAAAGCACGAATATTGGCACAGAGACAAATAAAAGAGAGGATACCACCCTTCTCTCCTAGTTCATCTCTCGACCGCTTCATTCATTGCCTCCTCGTACCCCTCGAGCCCTCCGCAGCCACTCTCATCTACACGCCAGGAGAAAATCTCTTTCCCCCCACCAATCCATCTTTCTCCTAGAGCGATGACATCTGCATCTGGCTCCAGAACGGCGGCGGGTACGTCGGCGGCGGACGAGAAGAAGATGCGGGGCCTCTGGGTCCTAAGCGTCATTGACGACGCCGAGCTCCAGGTCATGGAGGATGAGGGCTTCATCGTCACCGGCGCGTGGTGGGGCTCCTTAGGACATGCCACTCCTGCCCCGCGCAACGGCGAGCGGGTTCTGTTCGGCAGGCACATCGACCATGGCCTCAGCCTGCCACAGTCGGACTTCTTCATTGAGGTCCTCAAATGCTATGGTGTGCACCTCCATAGTCTTCCTCCCAACTCCCTTCTAGAGCTTAGTACTCACGCAGCCTTGTGCGAGGGATTTTGTCAACACCCGGATTTTTAATCCCAGATGCCTGTTATGCCATACATCGCAATCCCAGGATTACCATTTTTGTGAGACATAACAAATTTGGATATCACATTTCATCATACATTACAAAACATATATAAGGTCTTACAAAAATAAGGATCTCATGATACAGTTCTTAATACAACTCAATCAGCGGAATAATGTAATAGTAATGATAGCGTAGGCGAAGCTCCATCTTCAGGGTCACAGGCAAGTCTGACGATGAGAGATGATCCTAGTTGTCGTAACCTTCCTACGGCCCGTCATCCTGATACTCCTCTTCATAGTCTGGCCACGGGAATAGCCAGGGACAAAGCCATGAGTACTCTTTAAGTACTCGCAAACTAATACTAACAAGTTAGGGTTTTTTTTTGTAGTAGGACACTAGGCTCTAAGGTTGTTTTGCAAAAATCCAGATTTATCTCTACTCAGTTCAGAAGCAAATAAAAACTAGTTGAAAGTTTTATAACACCTAAGTGGGAATTTGAATTTCATATCACAACTCTATTGTGGTCAAGTCAAAGTCATAATTCATTTCACAAGTCATTTTGAAAACATCTGATGGGGGAACAGTATGGCCACTCCAACTGTCCATAACCGCGGACGCGGCTATTCGAATAGTTTGACACTCTGCAGATATTGTACACTTTCACCACAACATTCGATACATCCGTCAGGAACAATCCTGAATTCAATATAATCAGTATGCGGATAATCAATCCTAACCTTTCAATTACACGCCCTAGTATAGGCACCTCTCCTGTGAGTTTGGCCTCCCAAACATGACCAACTGTCATCTTTGGTACTGCACAGGTGGATAATCTTCACAAAGTAGCCTCAGCTTAGACCTTGGCCACGAGGGAACCCATACCGAGGTATATAAATTTCCAGTCAACCCCTACCGAAATTTCGGGTATTGTGGTTGTACGGTAAAATTGGAATGGTATCGCATCCAGACAACCATCAGTTTTATAAAGGGCTAAGGCTCATGCCTCAACATTTTCATCATTAAAATCATCTGGTGTTCGGAAACACATGTCAAAACATTTCAGTAGAATGACTCATCATTCTAAGGTTTTCATAACCATTTTCACCAAGTATTCCCATCTAAAGTTGATCATGTTTTATAC
This sequence comes from Avena insularis, assembly GCA_023614405.1. Classification (NCBI taxonomy): domain Eukaryota; kingdom Viridiplantae; phylum Streptophyta; class Magnoliopsida; order Poales; family Poaceae; genus Avena; species Avena insularis. Next base: position 279,626,417 of record CM042689.1, on the reverse strand, counting down.
TCAGCACTAGCATCTAAAAGTGGTGGTAAATACTAATGAGGGGTGGTAAACAAGTGGGGATTTGCTAAGTTCAATCTCATGCCTTAGGATGACATCAAGATTATCTAACTTAGGCCAAATTTTATGCTCTTTATGCTACCTTTAGTTATCTTTCTAGAATCTACAAGTCACCATGTAAACTCTAAGAGAAATCCTTGATAAAGAAAATAAAATATTAAGCTTGCAAGTAAAACTAGGATTGGGTTATCAAGTGGGTATGATCACATATGCTTAAGGCTATAGTTGGCATAGTAACAAGCAAGTATTAGCTTGCATAATTTGCAAGGGTTAGCTTGCCTTGTGCAGAGCATTGGTTGAAGTTCTCCTCGGCTTCTTCCTCGTAGTATCCTCCTTCCTCCTCGTATCCTTCGTCGGTACTAGCGTCTATAAATAAGTACGAGGTACACAATCAACAAACAATACTTAACTATTTTTAATCATCACACAACAAGTCACACTAGATGATCTAGCATCATCACTATTATCATAAGGATTAAAGCACTTGTCTTATTTATTTTATTTGAGAAAAGTAATTTCTACTCATTGAAAAACTGTTTAAGATTTAATATCCTCCACACTCAAACATGGGATCATGTTGACACATGTCATAACCACATATTTCAGTACATGAGAATGCGATTTAAAGTGGTGTCACAATTTAATAAGGTTTAACATTTTTATTTTAAATAAATAAAGTGACTAGAAATGCCTATGTAGCATTCTTTTATTACTTGAACCTTATTTCTGCAAGTAAACCCATATATTTTTATATATTCTAAAAGGTATGATCAATTGTGATTTTTGAGAGTTGGAATCAACTCAAAAGCTCTTATGGTTGAATTTTGAAAAATGTTTGAATATAGAAAAGCTTCTGCCTTGTTATTTTTACCATGTTTGATCCATAACTCCAAATGATTTGCATCCAACGGGCTTGGATTAAGCATTTCGGTACCTTTCTAAAAAAATTGCTTTCATGTATTTTGGTTTAGTGAATCGAGCTAGGTTGATTTTTGAATCTAGGTATAGAACTATGTTTAAAATTAAATGAATAAAGCTTAATTTGAATTGTTGGGTCGCGCGGGATGTTTTACTGGGCCGGCCCACTACACACAGCGCGTACGCGGGCTAGTTAAGTGGATGTCCCCATGCGTCAGTGAGACGGGGAGGGGCGAAGCGGTACGAGGCAATGTGAACCGCATGATCTAACTCTTATCGAACGACTACAATTCATCATCCACGTCGGGAAGCATCGGCGAGACAGAACCCTAGCTTGGAAGGTTTGGGTCGTGGGAGGCTCACCGGGGCTCAGGCGAGGGTCAGCGATGGGGGCGAATGATGAAGTCGATGATGGCGGTTCTCCTGGTACCGGCAGCTTCTTCTGGGGCGGCTCCAATCAACGGCTCCCTTCTTCTCCAGCAGTGGCGGGCTCCGACCAAATTCCGGCGATGCGCTGCTCGCCTTGCTCTGGGAGTGAGGTGGGGTGGTTGCTAGACATGCTGGCTAGGCTTAGTGTTGCTCGTAGCTTGCTGTCGACGATAGGGTGGAAAGGTGAGGCTCGGCCTGCTTGCCATTAATGGCAAGGTCTTGCTTATAGTGAGCTAGAGAGGTTAAACTAGCTAGATGATCTACTGAGTGTGTAGTGTGATCTAGATAGGGAACAAGTTAGGCTAAATTTACTGTACACTATAGTGTTTGATGTTTGTTTAATTTGTATCTGCAAGGTGTTTGATAAAATGGCCGCAAGAGATTCAAATTTGAATTTTGGATTCAAACTTGGTGGGTTTGCTGGGCACATACTAGGGAGTGTCTGGTTAGTTGGATTAGTCAAGGGGCACTGGTTTGGTTGGGTTTTGAAAATGGGTGATCTTCACATATGATAAAGATTCAATTTTGAATTGTGATTTGAATGAGGTTGCCAAAGGTTTCTGCAAGCTTGAAAGGTGGGCTTTGATTTACTTTTACTTGTTCTAGCAAGGGGTGAAAAGAGTTGGAAAAGTTTATGTTTGAAATTTTGAACTAGAAACACTCAAAGTGACCTAGTGAGCAAGATTGGCAAAAATGACCATTTGCTTTATTTTATTTGTTTTTGATTTTCTCTTGTTTTGTTTCTGCATGGAAATGTTTTATATGATGTTATTTTCATCTTTAAACCATTTCTTTCTATTTAGGTTAATCACACAAGTTCCTTCATGCATTTATCAAATCATCTCATTCACACATGCATTCATATGATTTTAAATTAATCAAAGTTTTTGTTAACCCTAATTTTAGTGATTATAGTTTTATGATCCTTGGGTTATATTTTTGGGATGTTACAGGTTTCTTGGCATTAGGCCAAGTCTGACCCTTTTCTGGTACTACTATGGTACCCGGAAGAACTCCATTAGTGCCGATGTGCCTTACACCACTGGCACTCTTAGCTTAGTCCTAGGATTAACGCTAGCGAATCCGTCAAATGCTGGGCCGGAACTTTCTTCTATCATAAGGATATTCCGGCTCCTCGACAGGCGGAAGGTCTTCTGGCCTTCGTCGACGGTGCCGCACCCCACCAAAATTCACGGGTCGTGGAGGCGCCAGAACTATCAGATATCTTTATTCTCTCCAAGAGGCGGATTGAGTTTTTGATGAAGCATGATGTGGCTCAGATCACTGTAGAGCTTTGTTGGGAAACCCCAAGAAGAAGGTATGCTGAGTACATCAATAAGTTTGTTGGGGATATGCTATATGGGTATCCTTATAGCATGTCTCTTATCCGGCTAACCCGGGTGGCCCACAGTTGGTAGCATGGCCTATGGCCTGCTGGGCGGCCCAGTTAGATGGATCCAGAAGGGAGGACCATGCCGGATAAAGGAAGGCTACGGTTGGAGTCACCCGCGTGCGAGCCTTGGAGTACAAGACACACAAGACTAGTAATAGATGGTGTAGGACTCTGTAACCTGTCCGGCTAGGACTTTTCCCTGTAACCCTAGGACCTGGCGACTATATAAGTCGGGCCTATGAGAGATTTTAGGGCACAATCGAAGATAACTTCACACAAGACACATCGATTCAGACAACCTCGCACATCGAACCTATCTCTGTAACTCGGTGTATTGCCCTTATAGTGATTTATAGCAGGAGTAGGATTCCGCCACTGTCGTGGGATCTGAACCTAGGTAAGCTGTGTTACCTCGTACCCATCAACCGTTCGCCTTCCCCCACGTCTCTAAACACGCACTGTGAGGACCCCTCCATGGCGTACTCGTCGGCAATACCACAACAGTTGGCGCCCACCGTGGGGCAAGAGGCGCTTCAGGCTCTTCAGCGGGCGAGGACCAAGATCTTTGCGGGAATCGGCAAAACCGTAGCCATCGGTCCTGTTTTCTTCTCCGGCAACGTTCCAATCGTCCCTCCTGACGAGTTCTAGATCCCGGCGAAGACGAACCCTACGCGGTGCTCGATCGTTCTTATCGGAGACATTGTAACTACCTCGGTGAATTACGCTCCTAGTTACAAGCCTGGATGAGCGGAAATGGTTAAAATAGTACGGTGGGGCCCAAATGCCACTCACAGGTAAACCTTTCGGCCGTCCTAACCATTTCCAAACATCGGGACAAGAACGGGTGGCGTAATCGGCAGGCGAAGGGATCAACTACATACACAAATGAGTATGTATGCAAGCCACCATACAACAGTCCTCAGAGCCATTCCATCTAAAAGAAATAGAAATATTGCAACGCCATATGGCAAGATCCAAATATCCTAGATAGATATAATAGTTTAGGATATCTCCTCATACATCAAACATCAGAGTATCAAGCGGAAGCGGAAAACAAGATCCGAGTACGGATAAGAAGCAAATCGGCATAAGATGCCCCATAAATAAACACATCCCGCCCACAGATCTCACGGATCCCCGTTCCCGGAATCTCTACACCGAATGATCGTTGCCAACATCGTCCGTCTCCTCCACCCAGTATCCATCTTGCGAGTTTACCTGTTCATCTGAATCAAACAATTTATCGTATGAGACCCTAGGGGTACTCAGCAAGTCTTTATGCCTCTAAAGGGAACACAACCTTGGGTGACGCAATTGCAGCAAAAGATAATACCTAACAGTTCTATAGATACTCGCTAACCATCCGCCTAACCAGAGATAGACGGATGTCCGTGAATTAATAACAACAGTTATAACGGTAATATTAACAGATCCATCCTCCTCCTCGCTTACCAACAAGGAAGCGGACAAACAACCCCCATCCGTTGGCAGTTTTATTATCCATTCCATGAGAATTGCACTATTTACTAGTCAGGTACTTAGTCAAATTAAAAGCGGTACTTTAGTTATACTTGTCTATGATCGAGAAACTGTGCTCCAAGTCGTCCATAACCGCGGACACGGCTTTCAGAAAGTTTTACCCTGCAGGGGTGCACAAATAGCAACACACACTCGATCAACCTCGGAAAAACCAAATCAAAACCCAACGAGGCATTCACGACAAAGCGATCACAGGATTCAGAAATATTTCAGGGGGCCACCCCATTAAGCTACCATAGCGAAGTTGGCGGCTCGAGACGGACTCAAGGTTTGCGTCAATGGCTGTAAACGACTGGGAACCCGAAAGTGTGACTGGGCTTGTCGATACCGCGAAAACACTCCGCTTACCTAAACAGTACAGGTGCATCCTCGCACAATCTTAAATAAAGCAGTAAAGCATGGCATAAGTACAGGATAATAATAAAGCCCCAAACTACTTTGTGGCCCCAAGAAATAAGAATGAATCAAGCTCTGGCTCAGGGGTGTTCATAAGCCTCCCGGATGTGGATAGCGCGAATATTCAAGGAACAGGAATCAAGTACTCGGGGTCCTACTGGAATCAAGTGTGCATGAAAAACCAAATAGCAGATATTGCTCACCGTGCCACTTTCATTAGTTATCCCATTACTACTCAGGTTAAGTTGTATAGGTACCTCGTTATCCATCGTGACACTCACATACCCTACACATGTTGTTCTCACTCGCATGGCTCAAACAACTCCTGTAGTAATGGCTCATGGGATGGAGGAACAAGCTTCGGTGGGGTTTAAAAGTAAAGGCTATGCAATACTTGGGATTCAGATTAATGCAATCGCGACTCAATGATGCAAGAATAAGATAGAGGCAATAGGTACTATATGTATGCAAGCATGTGGTAGTGCTTGCCTGGCAGCTCAGTTGAAGCGAGAGAAGGATCTGGGTAGTGCTCTTGGGTTTCTTGATATATCCCCTGCTCAGCGTCTATTCGAAGAAGAACCAAACAAACAAGGGCCAATATAAATAAAGTGCACAATCATATGAATAAAATGCGACAAGCAAACAATCATGCCATGATGAATGATGCACAATTTGCATGGCAATAAAGTAACATGGCATGGGTGAGGTGTGGAATACAAGAAATAAACATTTTATGGGGTTTTAATCATATTTTATACTCAAATAAGTTGCTGTATACTTTATATTTATATGATGCATGCTGCAATTCAGAACATGGAATGCATAAACAGAAAGGTCTCGTCGAGCTGATCATTTTAGACATATTATTTGTTAAATTTGGAGTTGTAAAACAAAAGTTATTAATTAATTAAGGAAAAAGGGCATTTTATTGTAATTTTAATCAACTCTAAAATTAAAGTGTTCAAAATATATTTTGGATAGCATATTTGAATTCCTCACATTTTTCTGATTTCAAAACATATATTACATGTTTAATTTGGAATTATATTTTAAAAGTTATTTAAAACAGATTGAATTTGAATTTAAATTAATTTTGAAAAGTTTGAATTAAAACAGAAGGCCTTTTGTCACTCAGCCCAGTCCTATCCACAGTCACAGACAAGTGGGGCCAAGGCTGACTAGGACACACGCGTCCAGGAATTACTTTTCTCACCGCGGCGCTTCCCGATCCATGCGATCGACGGTGGGGCCACAGCGACCTCGAGGCCTGCACGCGCCAGCGGGGACGTGCCACGTGGGGGAGCCCGGGAGCGCGGGTTAAGGTTCTGGAAACAGGGGTGCTTATCTGCAAAACTTCCGCGGAGGCAGACAGGTGGGACCGACAGGAGCGCGGGTTAAGGAGAAACAAAAAGGGGGGGCTATCTGAAAAGTACCACAGGCCCGTACTGTAGTTCTTCTCTCTCTGAACCAACGGAAAAGACAGAGACCGGCGCGGCGAGGCGGGGGTTCGAACGCGCGACCGATCGCTCGCGCAGAGGGGCGGAACCACTGCGGTGGAGGGGGATTGGTGTTAGGAACCGCGGGCGTGGCCAGATAAGGCGTATCCGGCGAGAGGATGGTCCTCGACGACGGCGAGCGCGATGCACCGATGGTGCTCATCCGGTGGTGTGGCGCGAACAGGTAACGGTGAACAGAAAGAGGTTGTCTGGGAGGTTCGGACGCTCACCGCGGTGGCGTCGGTGGAGGTAGTTCGGGCTGGGGAGCAGCTGATCGACGGCGATGCAGACGGCCGGTGGCTAGGGTTCCGCGTCGGGCTCGGCGGGGTGCAGCGTTTCCGGGGCTCCTTCTTCGCGTCGGCGTGTCCAGGGTGAAGCAGGGGAGCCCTCGCGATCACCTCGACCACCTCCACGTCGTCCACACCCGCTGGACGAGGGGGCGGCGGCGCTACTGGCGGTGACCGGCGGAAGAGGGTTGTCGTCGGTGAGAAGAAAGAGGGAAGAGGCAGGGGTTCTGGACGGATCTGGGAGAGGCAGAGGAGCCGTGGGGCGGAGGGTAAAGCGAGGGAGAGGGAGGAGGTGGCGTGTGGCACGGGACAGGGAAAGTAGCCTCGGCTCCTTCCTTTTCTCCTCGATCACGTGCTCGCTCGGGGGCAGGTAGGCAGGGCAGGGCGAGGTGGTGGAGGCTAGGGGAGGCCGAGGTGGCTGGCTCGGGTGGTGGGGTCGCACAGCAGCGGGAGAGAGCTAGAGAGAGAGGCTCGGGTTAGGACTTGGGGTGGCTCGGCTAGGTCAAGATGGAGAGGCCCGGGATGGCTAGTGCTTGGCTAGGAGGAGGGGTAGATGGGGTGTGGGACCAGGGAGAGAGGGTAGCTAGGTGGGCCATCATGGTAGAGAGAGGGAGGGGTGAGAGAGGTGGTTAGGTTGCTAGGTTAGCTTAGAAGGGCTCGGGTTAGGGTTTAGATGGTGCTCATGGTGGTGGTAGGGTTAGCTAGAGAGGGGGCTTGCTTTAGGGTTTAGATGGTGCTCATGGTGGTGGTAGGGTTAGCTAGAGAGGTGGCTTGGTTTAGGGTTTAGATTAGGTGTAAGATTTTGGAGAAAGGATTAGAGAGAGAGGGTATGGTTTAGGGTTTTAGACATGATCCACATGATCATGCATGGATGGAGGTGAAAAGGAGAGGAAGGTGAGGAAAAGAGAGAGAGAGAGAGAGAGAGAGAGAGAGAGAGAGAGAGAGATGTGGTGGTAGCTATGGTTTGAACATGACCAAAACAAGAGGTGTCAAAAGAGAGGAGAGAGGGGTAGGGAGAGGAATTAGGGTTTTTAGAGATAAAGGGGAAAATGCTCACACATGGCTTGCATGGATGGGGGATGGGGGTAGGGTTTTGACATGATCCAATCAAGATCAAGCATAAAGAGGGGTAGAGAGAGAGATGGGAGATGATCCACTCAAAGATTCAAATAAAATGCAAAAGACTAGAATGTGGAGGTACTTGCATGGCCCATGCAAAATAATTAATGCCATGTTTATTCTTGTGAAAACAATAATATTAACATGGCATTATTCTTATGCATTCCCAAAAGTGGAATAAAGCCAAGCAAAAGAATTTAAATGAAAGCTCCAAGTGGAGTAGATGGAGATGATCATATTTGATTATAATTGGGACTTGCTAGTGTGTATATTCCACTAGATGTTTAATAGTCCCAAAAATATCCCAACATGAGCATAAATACATAATAATCCATATGAAAGCTAGGAAAAGGAGCACTACTCATAATACATGCAAAGGTGGCTCCACATCTCAATAATGTGAAAACAACATGATGCTAATATGAAAGCATGTGGAAATAGAATTGGATCCATCCCAACCCACATGAGCTAGAGGTAAAATCCCAATAAAGTGCAAAGCTCATATTTAGTTGGATGGTGGAATTATAAGGTGGTGAAAGAAAGGGTGGTGGAGTTAATAAAAGATATGCCCCCAACTCAACTTGGGAATTTACACAATATATCAATAACCAAATACAATATCAAGAGGCAAAATACAATTTACAATGCATATGAGAGAAGAACCAAAACAAAAAGGGTTTTATATGATGCTCAAATGCAAGGTGGCATGATTACATGAGCATGATATAGTTATGATGCAACAATTATATATATGAAGTAGCCATTATATTACTAGACCAAGTAGCATTACAATTGTTAGACAATTGGGATGCTACAACTCTCCCCCACTAAACAGGAATCTCGCCCCGAGATTCTAGGAAGAAGAAGAAGACACAAAGAGGGTAGGATACTTGGCACGAAGCTCATCTTCATGTTCCCAAGTGGCTTCATCAACAGAATGGTGCGACCACTGCACCTTGCAGAACTTGATGGACTTGTTGCGAGTCTTGCGTTTGCTTGAGAAACAACGGGTTAGAAGAGTTGATGGATTGTCGTGAGACAAGAAGGATAGGATGGACATAGCTCCGGTTTTCTCAAGAAACATGATAAAAGAATAGAACCACTTGTGAAAGAAAAGAAAAAGATGATGTATCATGGATAAAGAAAGACACACCATTAAGATTAAAGATTTACCGATACTAGAGAGGATGAATCTTTGTCTCGCCGGAAGAAAAGAGCTAGGTTGGAGAGGTTGGAACCACTATGACAATAGGATCGTATCTTCTCTCGGATTTGAGAAATGAAGTTCGGAAACAATATTGCCTTCAAACAATAGAGTCCCTTGATATCAACAGAAAGATTTAGTTAGACATCGTCGGATTAGATTCTTCTTGCGCCGGTAAGACCCAAAGGATCACGCAATTGAGGTGCGCGGATATAACTTCCAGAGGCGGATGTGAAGCCAGATCATGGTGGAATCCCGAGAAGCAAATAATATGGAGGGTCTGGAGTTTATTGTAGAGATACTTATTGCTTTCTTTAGCCTTGAGGCTAACGCAATAGATTTGCGGCTGATGGCCTCAACCATAATTGGCTTTACCATAGAAAAAGAATTGATGAAACAAAGAGAGAGATAGTTTCCTTTCATCTTGTTTGGGGATGCCGAGCATCGGTAGGATGACGAGGACAGAAAAGAGTTTGCGTTTGTTTCCACCAGATAATTGAAGATTTTGCTCCATCTAGAATAGACAGACCACCAATCAGAGATTATTGATTACTTTCTTCGAGAGAGCACTCCGAAAAACAAAGACGGAAGTGAAAGTATCGAGGGATAAAGGCCACTTCTAACTTCCGTGGACTGAGTGAAATCACATTAGTTCACCAATTCAATGTACAAGAGCGAATGATAAGAGTAGTGGTATGGTAGCTACTCCATCCCGCACTCAAAGCATTACTCCGCACATGAATAAGAAAACCATGCAACCCATCTACCGAAACAGACTGAAGGTATTGACAATAACTCATGGAACTCCGTTAGAAAGCAAGGATAGATGCAACCGATTAGCCGGATCCAAGATAGATAAGGGTGATGATGTTGTCATCATATCATAAGTAACCAGCCACCGGAAAGATATGAAGGAAGATTATGGAGAATAACTGCAAGATTCCACAGATAAAGAAAAAGATAGCACCACTTGAACATAAGGATTACAAAAGATCTGAAAAATCTTCATGGCCTCCGGTGGATTGAGCATAGATGATAGAGCGAGAGGGTTTCAAAAGAGTACTTAACGAGATAGAGGTGGAAAGAACTCCATGTTGTTCTTGAAATGATTGAGAGAGATTTAGCAGTCTTGAGGAAATCTTCAGCGGAACGATGATGCTAACTCGCCAACAAGGAAAGACTCTAGGTTTGATTGAAGATGGAAGATGGAATTAACAATGGACTTGCTAATTCCAGAATTGAAGCGATCTATTTAGCAGAAGGACGTGGCCGAGATAGGTGACTTCAAAAAGTCTGAATTCTCACTTTGAGACTTTGCACACAGGCAGTGCTCACGAAGCTTGAGAGAAAGAGACACAGATGATTTTCCATGTCCTTCCATTGATATCGAATAGGCAAGCATATTATCAACATATACCACCATGGATTAACAGGATATTCCCAGAATATCAAGTTCAAGAGGCGGGGGAAACGAACAAATGCTCGAAACACTTTCTGAGCTCAACGCTCTTAGAAAGGTCAATATTAAGAGCACGGGTTCGTGTTGAAGAAGATGCACTGTAAGAATAGATTATCTGGTCCTTCGGAAGAAAAAGAGATGTCACCTGGTTCACATTGTCGATTGGATCACCGGTTACAAGATAAAGAGATCTTGGACAAGAACCGATGATAACTCATACCTTAAGCAAAGCTATCAGAGACGAAAAGATGCAATTCCCTCGTCTCAAAGAGAATTTTTCAGATATGGAGTTCAAAAAGATGTGCAGCATGATGGACAGATGATAGACCGCCGTAGTGCCTTGAGAAACTCCGGATTGCCAAAGATGCTCGAATATGCATAGATATGACCACAGTGTACTCAAAATCACAGGAGATAACCGTCACCATTTGGAGGATAGTGTTGATAGCATTTTCCATATTACACTCATGATAAGTGTCATATAGCTATGCCGAGAACCAAATTACAATCACCAGCATCGGATCGACACATGTTATGTAATTAGCCCAAAAGAATTAGAGATGAAATGAAACTCTAGGATTAAGCGCCGGTGACAAAAGAATGAGTTAGCATGGACATGCTGATAAAAGGGAGATAGATAATGTTTCACACACGACTGGAAAGGAGTGTGGAAGCACAGATGTATCAAAGAAAAATTTTCCGCATTTTTCGGCATTAAAATACCAATAGATGCACAAAATCACTTATCAGGTAGAGATTAGCAACTGATGGTTTCACAGAATGTGGAGCTACTTGAAGGAAGGACACCCTTAAGAAGATGGCACCGGTTAACAAGGAGTCGGATGGATCGCGCCGGTTTTCAAAAGCCTGTCAGTATGGAATGTACCAACAGTTGATAACCAAAGGCAGATTGTGATAACAAATTGGATGCAACAGATAGACAAGGAATTACACACACACACTTCCTATGGTACTACGGAAACCCAGAACACGTGAATCCTAGTTTGAATTTTAAGAAGAGGATTGAAAACGTTACACTTCCTTACCAGAAAAGGGTGGTGGGTGGGTAAGAAGAAAAGTGGAAGCAGTCCTACTCTCACGTTTTGTTTTTCCCTAGTATACATAACTACCAAAAATATTTGCTAAACTGACAACGACCATTTGGCTGAGACCCTGAAGGGCGGGATGGCTCTGATACCAATTGTAACTACCTCGGTGAATTACGCTCCTAGTTACAAGCCTGGATGAGCGGAAATGGTTAAAATAGTACGGTGGGGCCCAAAGGACACTCACAGGTAGACCTTTCGGCCGTCCTAACCATTTCCAAACATCGGGACAAGAACGGGTGGCGTAATCGGCAGGCGAAGGGATCAACTACATACACAAATGAGTATGTATGCAAGCCACCATACAACAGTCCTCAGAGCAATTCCATCTAAAAGAAATAGAAATATTGCAACGCCATACGGCAAGATCCAAATATCCTAGATAGATATAATAGTTTAGGATATCTCCTCATACATCAAACATCAGAGTATCAAGCGGAAGCGGAAAACAAGATCCGAGTACGGATAAGAAGCAAATCGGCATAAGATACCCCATAAATAAACACATCCCGCCCACAGATCTCACGGATCCCCGTTCCCGGAATCTCTACACCGAATGATCGTTGCCAACATCGTCCGTCTCCTCCACCCAGTATCCATCTTGCGAGTTTACATTCATCCGAATCAAACAATTTATCGTATGAGACCCTAGAATTTTCGGCAAGTCTTTATGCCTCTAAAGGGAACACAACCTTGGGTGACGCAATTGCAGCAAAGATAATACCTAACAGTTCTATAGATACTGCTAACCATCCGCCTAACCAGAGATGAGCGGATGTCCGTGAATTAATAACAACATTATAACGGTAATATTACAGATCCATCCTCCTCCTCGCTACCAACGAGGAAGCGGACGAACAACCCCATCCGTTGGCAGTTTTATTATCCATTCCATGAGAATTGCACTATTTACTAGTCGGTACTTAGTCAAATTAAAAGCGGTACTTTAGTTATACTTGTCTATCGAGAAAGCTGTGCTCCAAGTCGTCCATAACCGCGGACACGGCTTTGAAAGTTTTACCTGCAGGTGCACAAATAGCAACACACACTCGATCAACCTCGGAAAAACCAAATCAAAACCCAACGAGGCATTCACGACAAAGCGATCACGATTCAAATATTTCAGGGGCCACCCCATTAAGCTACCAATGAAGTTGGCGGCTCGAGACGGACTCAAGGTTTGCGTCAATGGTCTGTAAGCATTTGGGAACCCGAAAGTGTGGTGGGCTTGTCGATACCATGAAAACACTCCGCTTACCTAAACAGTAAGGTATCATCTCGCACAATCTTAAATAAAGCGATAAAGCATGGCATAAGTACAGGATAGTAATAAAGCCCCAAACTACTTTGTGGCCCCAAGAAATAAGAATGAATCAAGCTCGGCTCGGGGGTTCATAAGCCTCCCGGATGTGGATAGCGAATATTCAAGGAACAGGAATCAAGTACTCGGGGTCCTCACAGGACACAAGTGAGCATGAAAAACCAAATAGCAGATATTGCTCACGGGTGCCACTTTCATTAGTTATCCCATTACTACTCAGGTTAAGTTGTATAGGTACCTCGTTATCCATCAGACACTCACATACCCTACACATGCTGTTCTACGACTCGCATGGCTCAAACAACTCCTGTAGTAATGGCTCATGGGATGGAGGAACAAGCTTCGGTGGGGTTTAAAAGTAAAGGCTATGCAATACTTGGGATTCAGATTAATGCAATCGCGACTCAATGATGCAAGAATAAGATAGAGGCAATAGGTACTATATGTATGCAAGCATGTGGTAGTGCTTGCCTGGCAGCTCAGTTGAAGCGAGAGAAGGATCTGGGTAGTGCTCTTGGGTTTCTTGATATATCCCCTGCTCAGCGTCTATTCGAAGAAGAACCAAACAAACAAGGGCCAACATAAATAAAGTGCACAATCATATGAATAAAATGCGATAAGCAAACAATCATGCCATGATGAATGATGCACAATTGGCATGGCAATAAAGTAGCATGGCATGGGTGAGGTGTGGAATACAAGAAATAAACATTTTATGGGGTTTTAATCATATTTTATACTCAAATAAGTTGTTGTATACTTTATATTTATATGATGCATGCTGCAATTCAGAACATGGAATGCATAAACAGAAAGGTCTCGTCGAGCTGATCATTTTAGACATATTATTTGTTAAATTTGGAGTTGTAAAACAAAAGTTATTAATTAATTAAGGAAAAAGGGCATTTTATTGTAATTTTAATCAACTCGAAAATTAAAGTGTTCAAAATATATTTTGGATCGCATATTTGAATTCCTCACATTTTTCTGATTTCAAAACATATATTACATGTTTAATTTGGAATTATATTTTAAAAGTTATTTAAAACAGATTGAATTTGAATTTAAATTAATTTTGAAAAGTTTGAATTAAAAGCAGCAGAAGGCCTTTGTCACTCAGCAGTCCTAGCCACGATCCACAGACAAGTGGGGCCAAGGCTGACTAGGACACAGCGTCCAGAATTACTTTTCTCACATGGCGCTTCCAGTCCCAGCCAGGTGTGGGGCCACAGCGACCTCGAGAACCACAGGCGCGCCAGCGGGGACGTGCCACGTGGGGGAGCCCGGGAGCGCGGGTTAAGGTTCTGAAACAGGGTGCTTATCTGCAAAACTTCATGCGGGAGGCAGGTGGGACCAAGCAGAGCGCGGGTTAAGGAGAAACAAAAAGGGGGGGCTATCTGAAAAGTACCACAGGCCCGTACTGTAGTTCTTCTCTCTCTGAACCAACGGAAAAAAGAGACCGCCTTGTGGGGGGGAATCGAGCGACGACCGATCGCTTTCGAGGGGCGGAACCACTGCGGTGGAGGGGGATTGGTGTTAGGAACATGGAGATGGCGGCGTGTCGGGTGAGAGGATGGTCCTCGGCAGCGAAGCCGATGCATCAAGGCGCTTCGTGGCGTGGCGAATGTAACAGTGAGGTGAGCGAAGAGGTTATCAGGAGGTTCGGACGCTCACCGCGGTGGCGTCGGTGGAGGTAGTTCGGGCTGGGGAGCAGCCGATCGATGGCGATGCAGACGGCCGGCGGCTAGGGTTCCGCGTCGGGCTCGGCAGGGTGCAGCGTTTCCGGGGCTCCTTCTTCGCGTCGGCGTGTCCAAGGTGAAGCAGGGGAGCCCTCGCGATCACCTCGACCACCTCCACGTCGTCCACACCCGCTGGACGAGGGGGCGGCGGCGCTACTGGCGGTGACCGGCGGAAGAGGGTTGTCGTCGGTGAGAAGAAAGAGGGAAGAGGCAGGGGTTCTGGACGGATCTGGGAGAGGCAGAGGAGCCGTGGGGCGGAGGGTAAAGCGAGGGAGAGGGAGGAGGTGGCGTGTGGCACGGGACAGGGAAAGTAGCCTCGGCTCCTTCCTTTTCTCCTCGATCACGTGCTCGCTCGGGGGCAGGTAGGCAGGGCAGGGCGAGGTTGTGGAGGCTAGGGGAGGCCGAGGTGGCTGGCTCGGGTGGTGGGGTCGCACAGCAGCAGGAGAGAGCTAGAGAGAGAGGCTCGGGTTAGGGCTTGGGGTGGCTCGGCTAGGTCAGGATGGAGAGGCCCGGGATAGCTAGTGCTTGGCTAGGAGGAGGGGTAGATGGGGTGTGGGACCAGGGAGAGAGGGTAGCTAGGTGGTCCATCATGGTAGAGAGAGGGAGGGGTGAGAGAGGTGGTTTGGTTGCTAGGTTAGCTTAGAAGGGCTCGGGTTAGGGTTTAGATGGTGCTCATGGTGGTGGTAGGGTTAGCTAGAGAGGGGGCTTGGTTTAGGGTTTAGATGGTGCTCATGGTGGTGGTAGGGTTAGCTAGAGAGGGGGCTTGGTTTAGGGTTTAGATTAGGTGTAAGATTTTGGAGAAAGGATTAGAAAGAGAGGGTATGGTTTAGGGTTTTAGACATGATCCACACGATCATGCATGGATGGAGGTGAAAAGGAGAGGAAGGTGAGGAAAAGAGAGAGAGAGAGAGATGTGGTGGTAGCTATGGTTTGAACATGACCAAAACAAGAGGTGTCAAAAGAGAGGAGAGAGGGGTAGGGCGAGGAATTAGGGTTTTTAGAGATAAAGGGGAAAATGCTCACACATGGCTTGCATGGATGGGGGATGGGGGTAGGGTTTTGACATGATCCAATCAAGATCAAGCATAAAGAGGGGTAGAGAGAGAGATGGGAGATGATCCACTCAAAGATTCAAATAAAATGCAAAAGACTAGAATGTGGAGGTACTTGCATGGCCCATGCAAAATAATTAATGCCATGTTTATTCTTGTGAAAACAATAATATTAACATGGCATTATTCTTATGCATTCCCAAAACTGGAATAAAGCCAAGCAAAAGAATTTAAATGAAAGCTCCAAGTGGAGTAGATGGAGATGATCATATTTGATTATAATTGGGACTTGCTAGTGTGTATATTCCACTAGATGTTTAATAGTCCCAAAAATATCCCAACATGAGCATAAATCCATAATAATCCATATGAAAGCTACGAAAAGGAGCACTACTCATAATGCATGCAAAGGTGGCTCCACATCTCAATAATGTGAAAACAACATGATGCTATTATGAAAGCATGTGGAAATAGAATTGGATCCATCCCAACCCACATGAGCTAGAGGTAAAATCCCAATAAAGTGCAAAGCTCATATTTAGTTGGATGGTGGAATTATAAGGTGGTGAAAGAAAGGGTGGTGGAGTTAATAAAAGATATGCCCCCAACTCAACTTGAGCATTTACACAATATATCAATAACCAAATACAATATCAAGAGGCAAAATACAATTTACAATGCATATGAGAGAAGAACCAAAACAAAAAGGGTTTTATATGATGCTCAAATGCAAGGTGGCATGATGACATGAGCATGATATAGTTATGATGCAACAATTATATATATGAAGTAGCCATTATATTACTAGACCAAGTAGCATTACAATTGTTAGACAATTGGGATGCTACAGACATCCACCTCTTCATCGGCGAAACCGACTCAGGCACTAGTTCCCTGGGAGTCGGAGGAGCATCAAGGCCCGCACGGACTGCCTACGGGCAGGATACGTTCGTGGAAGGATCGATGTCGGATCTCTCTTCGGAGTTCGTCGGCAAAGATAGCAAAAACCTAAGGCCCGCACGGACTGCCTACGGGCAGGATACGTTCGCAGAAGGATCGATGTCGGATCTCTCTTTGGAGTTTGCCGGCAAAGATCGGAAAAATTCAAGGCCCACCCAAACCGCCCCTATGTAGGATATAACGGTGGAAGATTGTTGCAAGTCCGCCGGCTTCGCCCGAGTATTTGGACAGCAGAGATCCAAGTTCGTTGGCGTGGTTACCATCTTCGACCTGGCGCGTTGCGTTCAGAGAGAGGGCGAAAACCCCCGCGATTACCTGGCCAGGTGGCTCCATGTACGAGCCGATCTGGCCCACTACCCCGATGATAACGCTATGTATCACTTTGTGGAAGGACTGGATCGGGGCACGCTTCTCCGACATTCTCTGAGGCGACAGCAGGCAGCAGGTCTCCTTACCTTTGAAGGCATGGTGAACACCGTCAACAGCTACGCGGAGGCTGACGCGGCAGCTCAGACAACGCTCTCCCTCGCTGACGGAGCCCCTCCGATTCAGCCACCACCACCACTGCCTCCGGCCACCATCGTCGCAGCAGCGCCGCCACCTCTAGTCGTCGTTGCTGCCATTGCACCTCCACTGCCCGTCATCGAGGAAGTCCTAGCACCCTCCGACTCTGTTATTGACGCGCTCTATGCTGACTTCAGTGCAGATTTAGAGGAGATAGATTTCAGCCCAAAAGAGCTAGATTCCGCCATGCAGGAGATGGAGGAGGAGTATGCACGCGACGAGCAAGCCAACAACATTGTCGTATCTCGATAGGTGTTCATCACCATTGGGACGGCGATGGATGAAGATCAACCCGGACGAGATCCGCCTACAGTGCTGGACAAGGGGAAGGGGCCACTTATTGCTGCTGACGATGATCGCGCAATGATCATGCCCCCTCCGCCTAACTCAGTGCAGCAGCCGCAGGAACTCGGCACCGGTCCGAGCAACCACACCGCAAACTTGCCACCTCCGGCATCTACGTCTGCGGCCGCCCAAGTTACTCCAGCTGATAGAGTGATGTACGACAATCTCCTCGTTGAGCCACTAACCATAGCTCATATCCGGAACGTGACTCAGCTTGACAAGAAGCGCCAGTAGCTGCTGGAGGAAGCGCAGGCCATCGCGCAGAAGTCCATAGAGAAAGCTAGTGCAATGGTGGCCGAGTACAAGACTCTACTGCAGCAACAGAAGGCCAAGAAAGCTCCAGCTCGCGTCATCAACGATCCTCGTGTACGGCGAAACCTAGGATGGGCTCCCTCAAAGACGGCACAAGACAAACCATACATTGACAGTGAGGGAAAACAGGTGATGCCCACCCCACTCCTTAACCTCGCCGTTGCCAAGACCCTTCTAGAGTAGGATAGATCGCCCGAGGCAGTGGAACAGGTCTATGACCTAGTGGCCAAAGCAGTAAAGCAGTAGGAAAAGGCCACCTCTCAGAGGCTTGAGTCCGACCCAGCGCTTTGCCGATCTAGTCAGTATAAACCGCCAAGGGACAGATCTCCTCTTGATGTCGGGTCCCAGACGGGTTCATCAGAACGAAGATGGAGAGATGCGCGCAATAGGAAGGATGCCATCCCCATATCCTCCAACCACGGAGAAAAGGCCCAACCTCGTCGCCCATCGCCACCGCCCCGGTCCCCCCGACATCGCGAAGATCAAAAGTCTCACCATCGTACGGATATGCCCCCGCCAAAGCAGTGCGGCATCGTCATCCGCAACAACGCGGAGCAGACCCGTCATGACGGAAAGTGCAACCAAGGACACAAGAGCAAGTCACGCCATGACCCTCCGCGTCCGACAAGCAACCGCGACAGGCGCGAGGCGTCGCAGGAGGGTAACAGCAAGAAGGCCAACCCAGCTCCACCTACGCCTCCGTCGCCACCTAGTAGTCACCATGGCGGAAGAGGCCCGCGTCGTTCACGCAACCCATCCCCTGTTGACAAGAAAAAAAGGAGCCCGGAGCCATACGATGCACGTTCAAGGATCGATAAGATCCACGAGGCCCGGGAAGGACCATACCTGGGACCACGTTGCTTTGGACCTGCAATACGGTCCGCAACTTACCCCAAAGGTTTCCGGATTGACAAGACCATCAAGCCTTATGACGGCACCGCCAAGCCAGCCACATGGTTGCAGGACTACGACAACATGGTGGAGATTGCCGGTGGCAACCCCAACGTCGCTGTCAAGTACCTCCCATTAATGTTGGCGGGCACTGCCCGTCAATGGATCAACGACTTGCCGGAAAAATCCATCTACAATTGGTTGGACATGCAAGAAGCGTTCACCAAGAACTTGGAGGGTACATATAAGCGTCCCTGCACTATTGGCGATCTACAGCGGTGTGTGCAAGAGAAAGACGAGACATCTCGCGCCTACCTCTCCTGCTAGCTGGACATGAAGAATTCCTGCACAGGAGTGCACGCTCAGACCGCCATGGCCGCCTTCATCGATGGGTTGGAAAGGGCACGTTGCTCCGACATAAGCTGAAGCGCTTGCAGGACAATCACCAGCTTGACTTGAATCAGATAATTCAGTTGGCCAGTGAGTTCGCAGCGGCCGATGATGATGCTCGCGGCTCCTTGCCGGCAACGGTCATTCCAACTCAAGCTCAGAGGAACAACAGTACAAAGCGGAAAACGGCTCCAGAAGAAAAGAAATCTACCGACATGGTTGCTATGACTTTTGCAGGACGAGGTGATGGCGAACAACGTGGCCGAGGAAGGGGAGCTGGTCGGGGATAGCAACGAGGAAACAAAACTACCTCGGCGCCGCTCCGTGTTCCCCAAACATACGAAGAGTACCTTGATATGCCATGCCTCGTACACCTCGACACCAATGGCAAGGCCACCCATACCAATCGACACTGCAAGTTCGTCAACGACCTCAAGGAAGACCCGGAGTCTAGCTACAAGCAAAGTCGG
Organism: Avena insularis; assembly: GCA_023614405.1. Classification (NCBI taxonomy): domain Eukaryota; kingdom Viridiplantae; phylum Streptophyta; class Magnoliopsida; order Poales; family Poaceae; genus Avena; species Avena insularis. The sequence goes on along the minus strand of CM042689.1, from coordinate 279,606,970 downwards.
GAAGAACAGACCGCGAGGCAAGGGCAAGGGGAAGAAGAAGGAGGAGGATTCCAAGGATTCAAGTGACATGGATGAGGACGTTGACCCCAAGCATGCCGCCAAGAGCGACGAAAAGGGCAAGAACCCCTTTACAAAGAAGGCACCAGTCTACCACACTTTCCTTGGCACCCCCACCGTCCGACAACAAAAGACCTCTCTGAGGATCCTAATGGATACTCTACCCCCAGTTCCCCAGTACCTGCACTGGTCAGAGGTTCCAATAACTTGGGATAGGACGGACCACCCATACCTTATCCCTACGAATAACCAGTACGCCATGGTCATCAACCCCTTGATTGACGGCGTGGAGTTCACCAAGTGTATGGTGGATAGTGGAAGCAGCATCAACATCATGTACGTGGATACACTGCAGAAGATGAACTTGATGGAGGCAAACCTAAGGCGGACCAACACCATCTTCCACGGCGTACTTCCTGGTCGGGAGGCTCGGTCCCTTGGGTGCATTACACTTCAGGTTGCCTTTGGCGATGTTAACAATTACCGCCAAGAGCGCATGACCTTCGAGGTGGTCCCCTTCAAGAGCGTGTACCACGTCTTATTCATCCGCGACATATTCCACACGTTCATGGCCAAGCCATGCTTTGTCTACAACAAACTCAAGATACCCGGACCAAACGGTGTCATCATCGTATCCGGAAGCTTTACCAAGGCAAGGGACTGCAAGATCAATGAAGCAGCCATTGCGGAAGCTGTCCACTGAAGCGAAGAATTCAAAGAGATCCAGAGCAAGGTCGATGACTCAGAGATGCCCGTGTCGAAGAAGCAGATCTCTGACTCCGCTCCTGCGTTCAAGGCCGCCATCGAGACTAAGCCGGTGGAACTTGTGGTAGGCGATGCCTCCAAGACCACCGCCATTGGGACGAACCTAGATCCCAAATAGGAAAGCGCGCTCGTCGAGTTCCTCCATGAGAATAGGGACATCTTTGCCTGGAAACCTGCCGACATGAAAGGTGTACCTAGGGAACTTGCCGAGCACAGTGTAACATTGATCCAAAATCCAAACCAGTGAAACAACCTCTACGACGCTTTGGAGATGAGAAGAGACATGCCATTGGCAAAGAGATAGCTAGATTACTTAAGGCTAGTTTTATCCGAGAAGTCCTTCACACCCAATGGGTGGCCAATCCTGTACTTGTCCCCAAAAGGGAACCAATGAATTAAGAATCTGCGTTGATTACACCGGCTTGAACAAGGCGTGTCCCAAAGATCCGTGTGCTTTGCCTCCCATTGACCAAGTCATTGACTCGACGGCTGGCTCGGAACGTTTGTGTTTTCTCGATGCATACTCCGGATACCACCAGATCAAGATGAGGAAGTCGGACCAATTGGCCACTTCGTTCACTACCCCATATGGCACGTTTTTCTATGTTACGATGCCCTTTGGGCTGAAAAATGCAGGTGCTACTTACCAGCGGACAATGCAACGTTGTCTTCACGACCAAATTGGTCGGAATGTTCACGCCTACGTGGACGACATTGCGGTGATATCTAAAAAGTCAAATGACTTAATCTCCTACTTTAAAGAAACCTTTGACAATCTCCGGAAATACAACATGATGCTTAACCCTAAGAAGTGCGTCTTCGGGGTTCCAGCAGGCAAATTGTTGGTATTCATCATTTCCCAACGCGGAATCAAGGTCAACCCCGGAGAAAATCAAGGCCATCTTAAACATAAACCGTCCGACATGCCTAATGGACATCCAACGGCTAACAGGTTGTGTTGCAGCAGTTAGTCGGTTCGTCAGCCGACTTGGAGAGAATGCCCTGCCGCTGTACAAGTTGCTGAAGAAGGTGGAAAAATTCACATGGACGGACGAAGCAGATGCAGCATTGAAGCAGCTCAAGGAAACTCTTTCCTCAGCGCCTATACTTGCAGCACCCGACCCTGGCGAGCCCCTGTTAATTTACATGGCGGCAACCAACCGGGTAATCAGCATCGTCGTCATGGTAGAGCGGAAGGAACCAGGCTATGAGTACGGAGTTCAGCGACCAGTTTACTATGTAAGCGAGGTCTTGACGGAGTCCAAGCAGCGTTACCCGCACTACCAGAAGATAGCTTATGGAGTATTCCTCGCTTCTCAGAAGCTGAGGCACTACTTTCAGGAGCACCCAATCACAGTAGTGAGCAAAACTCCGCTGTCCGACATCACTAACAACAGCGACGCCACAGGAAGGGTTGTGAAGTGGGGCATTGAACTTGCCGCCTTCGAGATCACCTACAAGAGACGCGACGCTATCAAGTCACAAGCCTTGGCAGATTTTGTTGCAGATTGGACGGAGATGCCGGATGCTACTCCGTTGCCGGAACCAGAGTACTAGGTGATGCATTTTGACGGATCAAAGCTGCTCAACGGCTCGGGGGCTGGTGTATTTCTACAGTCACCAACTCTCGACAAGCTACACTACGTTCTGCAGATCCACTTCGAGCCTACAAACAACATGGCGAAGTATGAAGCACTCATTCACGGACTACGTGCAGCCAAGGATATTGGCATCAAGCGCATAGTTTGCTGTGGAGATTCCGACTTGGTTGCCCAGCAGGTGGCTGGCACCTGGAATGCGCAGAACCCTATGATGGCGGCATATCAAGACGAAGTGGACGAGATAGCCAAGAGCTTCTCGGGCTACGAAGTCAAGTATGTGCCTAGGGAGCAAAACGAGGCGGCTGATCTACTATCTAGGCTTGGATCAGGGCGCAAGCAAATTCTGCCAGGAGTTTTCCTAGATCATCTGCGCACACCATCTGTGAAGGGGGCCGACATCAACAACCCGGATAGAGCTGACTCTTTCGTCAACATGGTGACAAAGGTCCCTCCGGCTTGGACAAAACCGTTCATGGAATATCTCGAACACGGAACTTTGCCTGATGACGAGGTCGAAATACGGCAAATAGTACGACGAGCAAAGGGTTATACCATAATCAATGGACAACTCTACAAAAGAAGCACTACTGGTGTATACCTTAAGTGTGTTTCCCAGCTAGAAGGTATGGAAATCCTACGCGAAATCCATCTCGGAGATTGCGGGCATCACGTCGCTCCTTGATCGTTGCTTGCGAAAGCCTTCCGGCAAGGATTCTACTGGCTGACCGCGAAGGCGGACGCCGACAAGCTGGTTGAGACATTCATGGGATGCCAGTATTATGCCCGACAACCACATGTTCCTGCTGAAGAATTGCGAACAATACCAATAACTTGGCTGTTTGCAGTTTAGGGGCTAGACATGGTGGGACCGTTACAAACGGCACCATGTGGATTTACACATCTTCTTGTAGTAGTTGATAAATTCACTAAATGGATAGAAGCTAAACCCATTAGAAAGCTTCATGGGGCAACTGCCCTCAGGTTTGTCCGGGATCTAGTGGTGAGATTTGGTCTCCCACACAGCATTATCACCGACAACGGCAGCAACTTGTCTCTCGGATAAGTGGAGGCTTATTGTTGGGAGAAGAGCATCCGACTTGACCTTGCATCTGTGGCACATCCACAATCCAATGGTCAGGTCGAGCGAGCCAATGGATTAATTCTGCAAGGAATCAAGCCACGTCTTGAGGCACCGCTACACAGAGCAGGTGGAGCCTAGGCAGAGGAACTACCATCTGTGATGTGGAGTTTACGAACTACACCCAACAGATCCACCGGCTACACCCCTTACTTTATGATATATGGAGCAGAAGCCATCCTACCTTCTGACATACTTCACGATGCACCAAGAGTTGCCGCATATGACGAAGATGATGCTGAAGAATCTAGACGCCTAGATGTGGAACTTCTCGAGGAGGAGCGCGTTTTGGCATGCCAAAGATCCGCCATCTACCAGCAGAAGCTACGCAGCTACCATAGTCGCCGCGTCCGGCATCGCTCGTTCAAAGAGGAGGATTTGGTGCTCCGACTTAAGCAGAAGACGTCACACAAGTTATCCCCGCCATGGGAAGGACCGTTCATCATAAGCAAGGTGCTACTCAATGGGTCTTACTACCTCGTTGACAACCGTGAACTGAAGGATAGACCCAATGAGGATCATATATAAGCGTAAGCGACGTGACCCGGATGATGACTACCCGAAGCTTGATCGGCCATGGAACATAGCACAGCTACGTCCTTTTTACACTTAGCATTTTTATCTAATTGTGTACCTCTTATATGATCAATGAAATAAAGCTCTCTAGTTCACTCATATTTCTGAGTCTTTTACCTCCTTTAGTGTTCATTTTTGGATCATGTAAAACCTTTATGCACAAGTTTTGCGATTGCACTTGTAAAAATTCCGCCTATGGGCGTTATCATAAGTTTTATGGTCTACACGTTCTTTGTTATTTTTATGTGGATTCTAAAGTAGTGACTTTTGGCACTTATTATCGGCGATTTTGTGCTTAGGTTATTGACGGTACCATTGGGCATCATCACCTGAGCGCATGGTTCCGACAACGAGTCTTCCGACTCACGAAAAGTCAAGCATAAGAACCAAAGTAATGGATAAGCCAACACTTGCTTAAAAATATAGACATGCTGGAAATTAGTTCTTGAGTAGGAGGAAATAACAACCATTGTTTTCCGCCTTAAGATTACATACATAAGTTTTTCCGCATATGCACCAAAGGTGAGACAAATATTACAAAGTTGTTCTTCATTCCTTTGGGGCAGGCGACTTGGACACAGCGTCATCAGCAGCAGGAGAGACACCCTCGAAGTCGGCTGTGTGATGAGACTCAGAGGAGCTTTGGTCACCGTCATCGATGGTATTCCTGGGCACGAAGACATTGACGTCAACCAACTCGGCGACTCTGGTGTCATAGCCCGCGAGTGACGACAAGATGGACTCATGATTAATAGCTTTGCCATCGTCATCCATGTCGGCAATCCCAAAGGTCACCGTGTCGATGTCGGCATCTTCATAGTGTGCCTTTACCATTGACAGCGCCATCCTTGCACCAGCCCATGAACATGAAGCTTTCCATCTTGTGATACGCTCGGGGGCTCGGCGCAGGATCTCCGAGTACTTCGCCATAGAGTCTGATGCTTTTATGTTGATTTGGAGGGGCTTGGCGATCTCCTTGGCTTGTGTGATGGCGGTGTTGATGAAGTTGCCGGCAAGAACCATGCATTCCTTGGCCCGAGGAGGCGAACGGGTCAAACCCATAGGGAGTTTCAAAATCCGACAAGGAGCACATGAGTTCAACAATTCAGAGTATCCAGACTACAGAAATCCAAGGCGAAGAAAAACTTAATGAAGATGCTGGCCTCAGCCTGCCAGAGGGTGTCTGCCAAGGATTCTTTCTCTTGTTGGAGGAGCTTATACGCCTCATTATGGCGTTGATTTTGCTCATCGGCAGCTTGCTTCTGGTCTTTTAAGATCGCAATCTCCTCCTTCAAGCGATTGATTTCCTTGGTGGAGGAGTCCTGCAGGGCCTTCATTGACTCCTCATGCATTTTCAGCATGTCCTTCCTCTCCTCCTTAAGGATCTTATTTTCGCTATCCAGCTGCTGAATGTGCTTGGATTGCTCGACAATGTCCTTATCCTTGGCAACATGTTCTACAAGTCGGAGAATTCGAAAGTACACAGTGAGTACTCGGAGAAAATGGCCATAGAACCAAGACGGAATGCGAATAAAGAAAACAGACTCTTGTTCTTGATGATTTGTTCCTTCAAGATGGTAGTTTTACCCTTTTCGGCTTCAAGGTCTACGCCCATATTCTGATACTTGTCGTTGTCCATGCCCCTCCGAGCATTCTCGTTCTGTGGAAACAAGGGAAAAAGTTAAACGTTGTTTGGTCTACTCGGAGCCTCTAGCCGGAAATTTTCCACCTAGACGCTCTGGGGCTACAGCGAGAGTTTTTGACTTAACAATATGCTTAGCTTTTCTTTAAGCATCTAGTCGGAACTAATTCGGTTACAACTAGAAGCTTGGGGGCTATAGTATAATTTTTTTTAACTTGGATATATGCTTAGCTTTTCTTTAAGCATCTAGTCGGAACTAATTCAGTTACAACTAGAGGCTTGGGGGCTACAGTATTGAAATTTATAAACACTGCGTATGCTACTCTTAAAGCATCAAGTCGGAATAATTCATTCCATCTAAATGCTTGGGGGCTACAGTGAGAAGTTTTCTAGCTTAGTCACTCTTAGAGCATATAGACGCAAAGACCTATGGTTTTTGTCTACATCCTCGGGGGCTACAGTGGGATACTCATATGAAATGCAAAAGGCAAATAAAACTTACAAGTGCAATGATATTGAGATTGGTAGTGCTCTCGGCCAGCAGCTTGCCAAAGGAGATGCTGTTTCCTTGCAAGATGTCTGCTTGTCGGAGGAGCTCCTCAAGACCGCATGTCGGAGATGTCGGTGCTGCGCCAGGAACCAGAGTTGTGCTACTCAGCGTAAGTGCCGGGTAGACTATCTTCGGGAACTCAAAAGGTTTCTGGGGAGCAAGGGCGCCGCCTTCAGCAGAAGTACCAGCTTCCACCACCGCCTTGCCGCCGCCGATGGCATCCTTAGCCGAAGCTTCAGCCATTTCTTGGGTTGTACTCTCCTGCGTTGCCTGCTCGCCAACAATAGCAACCTCGGTAGAGGCACCTGAGTCCACTTCCATGGCGGAATGGCCAGATGCCTCCTTAGCTTGTGAGATTGTCGGGGCAGACGAGGGCTTGACGGAAGGAGTGGCAGGGGCGATGGGGGGAGATGCGTCACGATGCAGCATGTCCTTGATGGTTTTAGAAGCCCCCAATGATTTGGAGGTCTTCTTGAGGCTAGTCGTGGCTTTCTTCCCGAAACGTGCAAATTGCATAAGTATAGGAGCAAGACAGATAAATAGACAATGTCGAAAGAAAAGAAGCTTACACAAGTGGGGGTGCTTTGGCCAAACGGATCCCGGTGGATTTTCTTTTCTCCGCCTCCAGGGCGGCGGTAGTCTTTTTGGAGGCTACACCCTCCGTCTTCTTCTTCTTGCCTCCGTCGGCAGCGTCAGAGGTGGAGCTCTTCCGCTTTCGCGCTGCCGGAGCATCGTCGTCGGACACGACGGTGACTTCCTTCATCTTGGTCCATAGATTTTGGGAGCCATGTTGTCCACATCTATGTCGCAAAGCTGTTAAGTGAAGAGTCATCGTGTTAGATGAGATGACAGTTGCTAGACGGAAGAACTGGAGTAAATGTCATACACGGAAAATAAATACCTTTGGGAACTTGCCGTCTACGAACATATCGTAGGTGATGGAGAAGCCACGCTTCTTGTCCTTCACCTTGACGATGTCCTTAAGACGGAGCTTGACGTAGTCACTCGAGAAGTTATCCACGGAGATATGGAGGCTATCCCTTCTATCGCTGGTATACTCGTGCATGAGCTTCGCCCGGTGCTGTAGAGGTTGGATTCGCCTGATGAACCAGCACATGGCTAGGTCCAAGCCGGTCAAACCCGTATCTACGAGCCACTCGATCCGCCTTATGGCACGAGAAGGGTCGAGGTCGGAAGGAAGGGAGGCTTGGGATCTCCATGTGGAAACTTCAGCGGCGGCTCCGTCCATGAAGTCCGGGTACGTTACTTCTCAGTTAACCAGAGTGATATCTGGGCCGTAGAAGTAGGTACGTTGCCAATTCTTGCAGGACTCGTGGCCGACGATGTCGGGGAACCACCGGCCAGGACGAATCTTGAATCTTATGGTGCCACAGTTCCTGAGTTCATCCTTGCTAGCTCCGGCTTCACGTTTGACGGTGAAGAATTACACGAAGAGTTCTAGCCTAGGCCTTATCCCTAAGTAACCCTCGCAGAGCGCCGCGTAGTTGCTAAGCGCTAAGATACTATTGGGGGAAAGGTTCTGGGGCTGGACTCTATAGTGATTCAAGACAGAGAGAAAGAAGTTGGAGATGGGTAGGGAGACGCCGCGTACAAGTTGAGCTTTGAGGTACACATTTTCTTCGGCTTGGGGAGAGGGTGTCACCTCGCCGGCCGGTGCCGCCCACCAGGCGAGCCCCTCCATCCCAGGGAGGTAGCCTTCGGCGATCAGCTCTTAAATATCACGATCAGTGATATCTGAGCCGCGCCAGTCGCCCTTGTGCGAGTCCAGTTCCACCTCCAACGGCTCCAGCACCGCTGGATTATGGTCACCGCCGGTGGATTCGACCACCGCCGAGACGGGGATGACCAAACCTGTAACACCCTCAGAATCAGCCCTATGCAAGTTTCAGCGATTCCCGCCAAACCCGCATAGAAACGATTCAAAGGTGCCCACCAGGCACTTTCGTGCGGGTGGAAAACGAAGTAATACCATTACACAATAGTCCATGATGGAACCCACAGAACAGATATATACAACAACGACTCAAAGAGTCAAGAATACAGATATACAATACAAAGATCCAAATCACCTTTAAAACGATATAGCGTCCGAGTACGGACAAGATGCAAATTGAGCTAAGAGCCCTGAAGAATAACCGATGGCGTCCATAACCCTGCCCAGGACAAGCCGGAAGGTAACCCTGCTAACGACGTCGATCTCAAAACCTTCTTAAACAAAAGGGGTGCCGACAAAGGGCAAAGGAAAAAGAGAGAGCGGTCGATCTGAGGCGATGCAGCGAGACTAGAATTCGGCGGTCCTCGCCTACATAGGTATGGTGGACTGAAGCGGCAGCGCAGCATGCACTAAACAACCTATAGAGACTCGATATAAGTGTCGGCTATCAGAGAGGGATAAGAAAGACCTATTCGGAACCAACCTGATTCTACCACCAAACATACCCATCCTGGTATTTCCCCCCTCGAGACCAAACGAGGAAGTCAACCGAGGAACTCACATAGTTGGCAGTTTTATTCATTCCATTATAGTTGCGGCAATTACTAGTCAAATATAGATAGCATGAGTCATCCTGATATAATAAGCAGTGGGCAGTTTTAGTTAACCATTCCGTTGTAGTTGCAACACTTACTACTAGTCGATCGATTAGCATGAGATATTCCCAAACCCAGCAGTTGTTGGTACTTTTATTTAGCCATTCCGTTGCAGTGAAGCTGATTACTAGTCATATCGGATACAAGTCAAATTATAACCGTAAACTTTAGTTATAGTTGTCTATGATCGAGAACTGTGCTCCAAGTCGTCCATAACCGCGGACACGGCTTTTTGAAAAGATTTAACCCTGCAGGGGTGCACCAAAGTATCCACACGCACTTCGACCCTTTTGCGGATCGTTAACATACACCCATCGGTATGTCGGCGGGGCCTAAGTCATGACGTTTCCCAGACCCAAAGCAAGTACATGGGGGCCACCCCACTAAGCTACCCGCAACGAAGTTGGCGGCTCGAACGGACCCGTGGTTTGCGTATTGGTAAACGCATCGGGAACCCGAAAATGTGACTGGGCTTGTCGATACCGAAAACACTCCGCAATCCTAAATAAAGACAGTGCATCCTCGCACAATCTTAAATAAAGCAGTAAAGCATGGCATAAGTACAGGATAGTAATAAAGCTCCAAACTACTTTGTGGCCCGCAGTACAATACTTTGAAATCAGGTACTAATCGATGGGGGTGCCCACACACCCCACCTGTGGTTAGCGCGCTCGATCTCAGAAGAGGTGTCAAGAACTCGGGGTCCTACGGGACACCAGTGAGCGGTTAAAATCCAAAAATTGTCTATTACCCACCGGTGCCTCTGCCTTTACCTACTTCAATTTTAGTTATTAAACGATAATTAAAGCCATGATCATCTCCAACATTAAACATGCGGCAATACTCCAACAACTGTGGTACTTGACGACCAACACTTGAGCAAGCGACTACGACGCGCAAGTCCAACTATCTACCAATCAACAGGTAATAGGATGTGTCCAAGGCAATATAAGGTTGCAAGGGATATCACGGGTACGAAAACTAGAGCATCGCAACACAGATAGCAATAGATCAACAGGGGGAATAAATACTATCAAAGTAAGATAGGTAGAAAGGGGGAGATGCTCGCCTGGAAAACATTGCCGAAGATTCAGCCGAAGATCGGGTCGACACTCGCATCAACTCATCGGCCTAATCCGTGAAGAAGCAAAGCACTAGAAGAAAACAACGGATGCACTATTTAATACTACGACAGAAGATCGGGCATGATGCATGCATGATGTATGACATGGCAAAGGTGCGATGCAATTAGGCAATATTAAACGGAACCGGGGTCCCAACAATTATCAAGTTCATGTTGTCTAGATGCCCCTAATTTAATGTTGTATTAACAAGGCAAAACTATATCATCGGTTCGCTACACAAGTTTAAATGAGGCCAATATAAGACTAGATTTGCCCGCATATGGACCCCATATTTAATTATGAGGTGAAACGGCATAAGGCCCCCGAACCACACCAATATGCATGCGAGTATGACAATTAAATATGCAACAGTTTATATAGTTGGCAATTTATAAAATAGGGGCTCGGAAAAGGTCACACATCTCGGATCGAAGATCTTGGGGAGGTTTGAAGGGGTCGGTTCGGTCTCGCCGGGATCGGTCTTCGGGAAATAGGTTTTTCGGACCCTTGAGATCAGGGACATGTCGTTCTCCGGGTCTCGTTCTTCGGGTCCGTGAAGGAGACCTTGATGTCGGTGCCAAACTTTGACAGATGGAGCACCCCTGGTTCTTCCGGTTCCTCTTTCATTAGCGCAGCGAAGTTCTTGGCGATGTACTTGCCCATGCTGTTGTTCTGTAGATGGAATGTTGGTATTGGCCCACTCGGAGGAATTACTTGATCAGATACATCAAGCCAAAACGGATCGGAGGTCACCTGTGTCATCGTAGCATCCGCACAGTGCACCACCACCACTCTGAACTTCACGGAACAGCAGAGCACACACGCACGGGAGACACGAACGCCTGCACTGGATGCTTGCGGGAAACTGCCAAAAAAAAAAGGCCGAGAGCTGGCGTTGAAGAGGGAGGTCGAAGGAGACGCTGCAGCGAGGTAGGGGAGGAGGGCGACCGGTGGTGGGGAGATGCGCTCGGGAGGAGGCGTCTCGGGGAGGAGCTCGGGCGGCTCGCGCGCGGACCGGGCCGGACTCTGGCGAGGCGGGCGAGCTGGGACCTGCGGCGATAGGGAGGTGCAGGTCGCGGAGGCGCCATGGCCCGGGCGTCTCGGCAGGCGGCGCCGCTGAGGGCTGGCGGCGGTGCGGGGCAGCGGCTGGCGACGCGACAGGCGGCCGCTGGGCTGGGCTGGCGGCAATAGCTAGAACGGCGGAGGGGGTGCAGGCGGGGCCGGCCAGAGGCGGGGTCGGCGCGGGACCGGGCGAGGCAGAGGGCGCGGTCGGGCGGAAGGGGTCGCGGGCGAGGAGGCCACGCGGCGGTGATGGGGCGTCAGGCGGGGAGATCCTGCAGGCAGCCAGCAGGAGAGGAGAGGGCGGACGGCGCGGGGTGGAGGTCACGGCCGGCCGCGCGGGGAGCACGCGGGAGGGAGGCGGCTCGAGCAAGGGAGGAGGAGCACTCGGGGATGGGGAGCGCGGAGCTCGGTGAGCCGAGGAGGGGTTGAGGAGAGGGCGCCCGGGCGAGGCACGAGGCACGAGGGCGGGGCGACGGGAAGCTCTGCAGGGCCGCGCGACGAGGTCAACCCGGAGCTCGTCGAGGAGGCGCGAGAAGAGGAGGGAACGGCCGGAGAAGCAGGTGGAGGCGGCCGAGGTCATGACCTGAGACTGGATGGCGATTGGTGACCAGCCAAGTGGCGATCGTCGCGCGAGCGATGGCGGCGCCGCGAGCAAGTGAGGAGGAGGCCGGCGTGGGCGGACGGCCCGGCGAGGTTGCGGGAAGGCAGGGGACGGGAAACGGGGGCAGGAGGGAGAGAGGAGCGGGGTGACGTGCACGTGGGGAGAGAGAGACGGGGTGGGGCCAGGGGAGTGGGTCGGGGCAATTGGTGGTTTTCCTGGGTGTGCAGGCAGGGAGTTGGTGGTGGGGGCCGCGCCCAGGTGGCGGCGGGGAAGCATGGTAGGGTGGTGGGGAGTGGGCCGGTGGGGTGAGGTGGCGTGCAGGGATAGGCTAGAGTGGTGTGGAGGTGTGAGGTGGAGGGAGGGGGTTTGCCAGGGTGAGGTGGAGGAAGGGTGGATAGGCTAGGTTTAGGTATAAAAGGGTTTGGGGTAGCTCTGGTTTAGACTAGGGTTTCTTTTGGGCCGGGTAGTAGGCGGTCTGACCGGTTGGGCTTTTGGGCCGGCCGGCTGGACTGCCTCCCCAAAATAATAGTTTTTGGTTATTTCTTTTATTTTAAAATAAACTTTTGTAAATAGTTTTAGATAAATAAGAGATCCGGCTGGACCGACGGTTTTGGTTTGAACAAAGAGGGGAGGATATTAATATAGAAAACAAAGTAGGTCTTTTATCAAAATAGTTTTAATCAATTAGATGCATGCTGATGTCATGATGATGCACAAGTATTTTTAACACGCGATTTTTTTAGTACTGGATTTACCCGGGGTGCTACAATTCGACACCACTAACAATGGATCTCGCCCTCGAGATCTGCCTCATGGTACCGGAAGGAAGGTCGGCGATCTGCGTCTTCTCGCTTCGTGTAGATCCTCACGACACCACTAACAAGAGGTCGTTGTCCGTGATCGTCGAGAGAACACTCCGGGAAACAAAGGCGAAGGTAGAGGTATCAATCAATCAATCCACCTCTAACTTCGATAGAAAGAGAGAACCGATGCATTCTCATCCACTTCAATGTACACAAGCGAATAGAGTGAGTAGTCGGCATGGGGGCCAATCCATCACGCACCCAAACTATTACTCTGCACAATCAGTAGAAAAGCGTGCAACCATTCTCGGAATCAGACTGAAGATCTCGACAATCGAGGTTCAGAAACAAAGGAGTGATGCAGACTCTGCATCGGATCTGGCGTAGATGATGTCATCGTGTCGGAAAACACCGGGAGGCACGAGAAGGAACAAAGAGAAGTCCACCAGACGAAGGATTCCTCGGATAGCATGAAGACCAGATGTAGCAACACTGTTACCAAAGGAGGAAGCGAAACCCTGAAGGTACGATGGAAACCCAACCACGAGAATTCCTGGACTCGAAGAAAGAGAAGAGAGCGGATTCAAAACACGTAGAGGTAAGAGGAGAATAGCAGAGGGGTAAGGAGTAAAAGCAGACCTAATCAGATCTATCCAACCGATTTTTGCAAAATAGTTTTGACACTCTACTGCGGCCGTTAGCTAGGTCATCCTACAGGCTGGACTTGTGGGGTATCGCAACTGCTGGGCTCTGATACCACTCTGTAACACCCTCAGAATCGGCCCTATGCAAGTTTCAGCGATTCCCGCCAAACCCGCATAGAAACGATTCAAAGGTGCCCACCAGGCACTTTCGTGCGGGTGGAAAACGAAGTAATACCATTACACAATAGTCCACGATGGAACCCACAGAACAGATATATACAACAACGACTCAAAGAGTCAAGAATACAGATATACAATACAAAGATCCAAATCACCTTTAAAACGATATAACGTCCGAGTACGGACAAGATGCAAATTGAGCTAAGAGCCCTGAAGAATAACCGATGGCGTCCATAACCCTGCCCAGGCCAAGCCGGAAGGTAACCCTGCTAACGACGTCGATCTCAAAACCTGCTTAAACAAAAGGGGTGCCGACAAAGGGCAAAGGAAAAAGAGAGAGCGGTCAGTACTGAGGCCAGTACACGGCGAGACTAGAATTCGGCGGTCCTCGCCTACATAGGTATGGTGGAATGAAGCGGCAGCGCAGCATGCACTAAACAACCTATAGAGACTCGATATAAGTGTCGGCTATCAGAGAGGGATAAGAAAGACCTATTCGGAACCAACCTAATTCTACCACCAAACATACCCATCCTGGTATTTCCCCCCTCGAGACCAAACGAGGAAGTCAACCGAGGAACTCACACATTTGGCAGTTTTATTCATTCCATTATAGTTGCGGCAATTACTAGTCAAATATAGATAGCATGAGTCATCCTGATATAATAAGCAGTGGGCAGTTATAGTTAACCATTCCGTTGTAGTTGCAACACTTACTAGTCAGATATGATTAGCATGAGATATTCCCAAACCCAGCAGTTGTTGGTACTTTTATTTAGCCATTCCGTTGCAGTGAAGCTGATTACTCGTCATATCGGATACAAGTCAAATTATAACCGTAAACTTTAGTTATAGTTGTCTATGATCGAGAACTGGGCTCCAATTCGTCCATAACCGCGGACACGGCTTTTCGAAAAGATTTAACCCTGCAGGGGTGCACCAAAGTATCCACACGCACTTCGACCCTTTTTGCCAGATCAGTTAACATACACCCATCGGTATGTCGGCGGGGCCTAAGTCATGACGTTTCCCAGACCCAAAGCAAGTACATGGGGCCACCCCACTAAGCTACCCGCAACGAAGTTGGCCGGCTCCGGAACGGACCCAGGGTTTGCGTCAGTGGCTGTAAACGACTGGGAACCCGAAAATGTGACTGGGCTTGTCGATACCGCGAAAACACTCCGCAATCCTAAACAGTACAGGTGCATCCTCGCACAATCTTAAATAAAGCAGTAACGCATGGCATAAGTACAGGATAGTAATAAAGCTCCAAATTACTTTGTGGCCCCCAGTACAATACTTTGAAATCAGGTACTAATCGATGGGGTTGCCCACACACCCCACCTGTGGTTAGCGCGCTCGATCTCGGAACAGGTGTCAAGAACTCGGGGTCCTACGGGACACCAGTGAGCGGTTAAAATCCAAAAATTGTCTATTACCCACCGGTGCCTCTGCCTTTACCTACTTCAATTTTAGTTATTAAACGATAATTAAAGCCATGATCATCTCCAACATTAAACATGTGGCAATACTCCAACAACTGTGGTACTTGATGACACGCAATAGCACTTGAGCATGCGACTACGACGCGCAAGTCCAACTATCTACCAATCAACAGGTAATAGGATGTGTCCAAGGCAATATAAGGTTGCAAGGGATATCACGGGTATGAAAACTAGAACATCGCAACACAGATAGCAATAGATCAACAGGGGGAATAAATACTATAAAAGTAAGATAGGTAGAAAGGGGGAGATGCTCGCCTGGAAAACATTGCCGAAGATTCAGCCGAAGATCGGGTCGACACTCGCATCAACTCATCGGCCTAATCCGTGAAGAAGCAAAGCACTAGAATAAAACACCGGATGCACTATTTAATACTATGACAGAAGATCGGGCATGATGCATGCATGATGTATGACATGGCAAAGGTGCGATGCAATTAGGCAATATTAAACGGAACCGGGGTCCCGACAATTATCAAGTTCATGTTGTCTAGATGCCCCCAATTTAATGTTGTATTAACAAGGCAAAATTATATCATCGGTTCGCTACACAAGTTTAAATGAGGCCAATATAAGACTAGATTTGCCCGCATATGGACCCCATATTTAATTATGAGGTGAAACGGCATAAGGCCCCCGAACCACACCAATATGCATGCGAGTATGACAATTAAATATGAAACAGTTTATATAGTTGGCAATTTATAAAATAGGGGCTTAGAAAAGGTCACACATCTCGGATCGAAGACCTTGGGGAGGTTTGAAGGGGTCGGTTCGGTCTCGCCGGGATCGGTCTTCGGGAAATAGGTTTTTCGGACCCTCGAGATCAGGGACATGTCGTTCTCCGGGTCTCGTTCTTCGGGTCCGTGAAGGAGACCTTGATGTCGGTGCCAAACTTGGACAGATGGAGCACCCCTAGTTCTTCCGGTTCCTCTTTCATTAGCGCAGCGAAGTTCTTGGCGACGTACTTGCCCATGCTATTGTTCTGTAGATGGAATGTTGGTATTGGCCCACTCGGAGGAATTACTTGATCAGATACATCAAGCCAAAACGGATCGGAGGTCACCTGTGTCATCGTAGCATCCGCACAGTGCACCACCACCACTCTGAACTTCACGGAACAGCAGAGCACACACGCACGGGAGACACGAACGCCTGCACTGGATGCTTGCGGGAAACTGCCAAAAAAAAAGGCCGAGAGCTGGCGTTGAAGAGGGAGGTCGAAGGAGACGCTGCAGCGAGGTAGGGGAGGAGGGCGACCGGTGGTGGGGAGATGCGCTCGGGAGGAGGCGTCTCGGGGAGGAGCTCGGGCGCGGCTTCAGCAGGCCGATACTCGCGAGGCGGGCGAGCTGGGACCTGCGGCGATGGGGAGGTGCAGGCCGCGGAGGCGCCATGGCCCGGGCGTCTCAGCAGCAGGCGACGCACGCGCGGGGGCTCGCGGCGGGTGCAGAGGGCAGCGGGCGCTGGCGACGGGCGGCACGGCGCCGCTGGGGCTGGGAGGCGGCGGCAGCTAGCTAGAACGGCGGAGGGGGTGCAGGCGGGGCCGGCCAGAGGCGGGGTCGGCGCGGGACCGGGCGAGGCAGAAGCGCTTGGCGGAAGGGGTCGCGGGAGGAGGCCTTGGGCCTGACGAAGGCGTCGGGGAGATCTGCAGCCGGCAGGAGAGGAGAGGGCGGACGGCGCGGGGTGGAGGTCACGGACGG
The DNA here is from genome assembly GCA_023614405.1 of Avena insularis. NCBI lineage: Eukaryota > Viridiplantae > Streptophyta > Magnoliopsida > Poales > Poaceae > Avena > Avena insularis. The sequence continues at coordinate 279,590,412 of CM042689.1, read as the reverse complement.
CCGGCGGGGAGCACGCGGGAGGGAGGCATCTCGAGGTGGGGAGGAGGAGCGCTCGGGGATGGGGAGCGCGGAGCTCGGTGGCGGAGCCGAGGAGGGGGTTGAGGGAAGAGAGGCGCCCTCGGGCGGCCGGCGAGGAGGCACGAGGTCGGGGCCGGCGGCGACGGGAAGCTCTGCAGGGCCGCGCGACGAGGTCAACCCGGAGCTCGTCGAGGAGGCGCGAGAAGAGGAGGGAACGGCCGGAGAAGCGGGTGGAGGCGGCCGAGGTGGCGACGGCGGATGGCGGGGCGAGCCCGAGCGGCGGGAGAAGGAGGCCGGCATGGGCGGACGGCCCGGCGATGTCGCGGGAAGGCAGGGGACGGGAAACGGGGGCAGGAGGGAGAGAGGAGCGGGGTGACGTGCACGTGGGGAGAGAGAGACGGGGTGGGGCCAGGGGAGTGGGTCGGGGCAGTTGGTGGTTTTCCTAGGTGTGCGAGCAGGGAGTTGGTGGTGGGGGCCGCGCCTAGGTGGCGGCGGGGAAGCATGGTAGGGTGGTGGGGAGTGGGCCGGTGGGGTGAGGTGGCGTGCAGGGATAGGCTGGAGTGGTGTGGAGGTGTGAGGTGGAGGGAGGGGGTTGGCCAGGGTGAGGTGGAGGAAGGGTGGGTAGGCTAGGGTTAGGTATAAAAGGGTTTGGGGTAGCTCTGGTTTAGACTAGGGTTTCTTTTGGGCCGGGTAGTAGGCGGTCTGACCGGTTGGGCTTTTGGGCCGGTCGGCTGGACTGCCTCCCCAAAATAATAGTTTTTGGTTATTTCTTTTATTTTAAAATAAACTTTTGTAAATAGTTTTAGATAAATAAGAGATCCGGCTAGACCGACGGTTTTGGTTTGAACAAAGAGGGGAGGATATTAATATAGAAAACAAAGTAGGTCTTTTATCAAAATAGTTTTAATCAATTAGATGCATGCTGATGTCATGATGATGCACAAGTATTTTTAACACGCGATTTTTTTAGTACTGGATTTACCCGGGGTGCTACAAAACCCTCTGGGGCACGATGATGGAGCTCGCCGGCTTTGCCGCGGCTTTGCTCGACGGCGCCATGGAAGGGGAAGTGCTGCTGCTGGCCATGGAGTGAGTACGGAGGTCACTGGTGCGGATTAGGGCTAGGGTTTTTCGAGATTTCTCGCGGAGAGCTCGAGGAGGCACGCGCTGGAGGAAGAAGACGATGCGAGGAGAATGAGGTAAAAGGTGAAAATTCCACCACGGTTACTATTTATCATCTCCAGCGTCGAGATTCCTGCAGCTTGATCGGACGGTTGCCGCGTAGACAACGTGTTCGTGAACGTGTGCGGAAATTTCGCCACGTCTCCAACCATCGCTGCCAACGGTTCGTATCACTCGCAGGAAAATTGGACATGATTGCGTTCTCTGCATGTGTGAGTTACGAGGCATCGCTGACCTAAGCCTACGTCGCCCTAGATGTCACAGGCAGATGAGCCGTCACATCGAAGATTCCGGCATGGACGGATCCAGTCCGGCTATGGAAGAGTATGATGGAAGATTCAGCATTTCTCCGACTTACAAGTTGAAGACAGAGAAAACCTTGCAGGGTTCTTTGGGAGGACTACAAGATATTGCTTGACGATTTGCCGACATCCATCTAGACAGAGCATTCATGAGAAGAGGCAAGACGGCGCAAGATCTCGGAGTTCTCCGGAGGCTACTATTGGGGATATGCTATATGGGTATCCTTATAGCATGTCTCTTATCCGTCTAACCCGGGTGTCCCACATTTGGTAGCATGGCCTATGGCCTGCTGGGCGGCCTAGTTAGATGGATCCAGAAGGGAGGCCCATGCCGGATAAAGGAAGGCTACGGTTGGAGTCACTGACGTACCCGGAGCCTTGGAGTACAAGACACACAAGACTAGTAATAGATGGTGTAGGACTCTGTAACCTGTTCGGCTAGGACTTTTCCCTGTAACCCTAGGACCTGGCGACTATATAAGTCGGGCCTATGGGAGCCTTTAGGGCACAATCGAAGATAACTTCACACAAGACACATCGATTCAGACAACCTCGCATAGTGAACCTATCTCTGTAACTCGGCGTATTGCCCTTATAGTGATTTATAGCAGGAGTAGGATTCCGCCACCGTTGCGGGATCTAAACCTGGGTAAGCTGTGTTACCTCGTACCCGTCAACCGTCCGCCTTCCCCCACGTCTCTAAACATGCACTGTGAGGACTCCTCCATGGCATACTCATCAGCAATACCACGACAAAGTTTTCGCTCAGTTAGAAACCAAGGTTATTGAACCAGTAGCAGGAAGGAAACGACGCAAAGGTGTTGCTAGCAACTTTGAAAACTGCACACCACAAACTCAAGACTTTGCCCCAAAAAATAGTGAGATTGTCAATCTCACCGGTTTGCTAAAAACAAAGGATTAAACGTATGGTGTGGAAGGTAATGGTAGCTTGCAAAAAGTAAATAGTAACAGTGGAAGATGTATCAATGGTAAAGATTGGACCAGGATCCACAGTTCACTAGAGGTCTTCTCCTTAAGATAAACAACATAGCATGTTGGGTAAACAAATTACAGTGGGGCAATTGACAGGACAGAGCAAGGCATAACAAAGCAATACTAGACATTCATGATCCTATGAGATTTGATTGGGTATTACAACAATATACATAAACCGCCATCCAACTGCATCTATGACTAGTAATCCACCTTCAGGTTATCATCCGAACCCCCTCTAGTAATAAGTTGGAAGCAACGGATAACTTCTTTAAGCAATGTGTGCAGAGTAAACAATAAAATTGTTCCATGAACAAAAGATCGTTTTTTCTCCCTAGTAACAACAGCACATATACAAACTTAGAGATTTCTGTCACTTCCCTAGATTCAATAGAGGCATGAACCCACTATCGAGCATAAATAATCCCACTTGAAGTCACTAGCATCTACTTGGCCAAGATAGCTACTAGAAGCAGAGAGCATGCAAGATCTCAAACAACACAGACATGATAGAATCAATAAGATAGAACCATTAATAAATCTGACATAGTAATCACAATATCCATCGGATCCCCTGTGACACCCCCGGGATTAGGGTTAAACAAATCCCAGACCTCCGTCTGATATAAGCTTAACCTTGAGCTCGAGGATATCCAGTGAAGATTCGGTAACACATCAATGACCCTACGACACAAAATTTATTAGAGCAAGCTCATAACTGAGCAGAGAACCAAATTATTACAAGCAGAGGTCACTGACCACAAACATCAAACAACGGAAGGAAAATTATGCTATTAAGTATATCAAACTTAACAAATGGCCTAAGAGGCCTGAAGCATAATGATGACGTCCCAGCCCATAGATTCCAGGCTGCCGGCCAGGAACCCCAAGATACTTGTCGGTGTCGATGTAGTACCAAAATGATCTTCAGGGAACACTTACTCTGCCAAAAGTGTCAACAAAGAAAGGGTGAGTACAGGGTGTACTCTGTAAGACTTCAGGCTAGTGGAGTTGTTTTGCATAAAGCCACTTTTGTTTATAAAACAAGAGGGAGAAGAAGCTCGTCTAATCAGAGTATTTTAAAAGGGGATAAGAGAGAGACATCTCTGAAATATTGATCATCATCTTTTGATATCCACCGAATCATCATCATCTATCAACTAGGATCACCCCCTCGTACCCATGAGGAAGCATCCTTAACAAACATTAGTTGCCAAGTTTTACGATTAGATTCATGTTCTCTATTATCTCCCATTCGTTCCCAAGTCGTTCATAACCGTGGACACGGCTTTCCGAAAGATTATTACCCTGCAGGGGTGTACAACTTGACCCACACGTACCAACCGAGTATAATTGCCACTTGACACACTTCCTTGGTGTGTTGACAGAGGGTGTGGTTGGACACAACCTTTACCTTGCTTTTGCCGAGACCATGAGTCACACAATAAGTATGGTTCCGCCGTAACGGGTCAAATCCTGAAGTCAGTACTTAAAGATGTGAGGCGAGGTTGGTTTACCAGGGGTGCCATCAACCCCAAGCAACCTCGTCAACGCTTCCCTACCTGTTATGAATGCACCTCCTTCACCTCCTTCTTTCGAAAACGTTTTCAATGCGTATGTCGAATGGAACGCCTGAACTATGTGACTCATGGAATCTACTAGGCAAGTTAGTCAATAATGGGGTCCCCATTTACCCCGTGTGGTTGTACGCTCGTCTTGGTTCAAGAGGCAAGAACCCAGGGTCCTAAGGGTGGCGAGCATGGGACTAGAAAAACCACATCCCATCGTGGCCTCCCATACAAGACTTAGCATGTTTAATCTCATTTTACTGATCTCATATTATCACGTTCTCCTGTAGTACTAGATTCTCTGTATCTGATACATCATCTGGATGGACCAGAACTGACAGCTATGCATGGCTAATCAGACACAAATAAGAGCTCTAGAAGTGCACACAAGCCAAACCTAGCTATGCTAGGAGTAGTGGATCAGGTAATATAATCTCAAAGGGAGTAATGCAACAGATAGGATACTCTATCTATAAATAAAAGACCACAATAGAATTGTATGCATCATGGCAAGAATTGAAATGCTTTCGAAATCATAGGATTATATCATGGTGGGACTATGCTTGCCTTTGCCAGTTGATAATAAGTAAACAAATATTTGGAATCCTTGTACTTGACTTGGTTACAGTTGGTCAAGTATTGTTCTTTGATCTTTGATCTTCGACGGTGTTGACCATGGTCTTCGATCTTGATCCCGATATCGTATTCTACCGCAAAGAACGAAACACCGGAAAGAGAGGGAAACAATCAACACATGGCATCGATGCAATTCTCAAGCAAGTATGATGATATGACAAGTTAATTTGTATTGAAATGTAACCCTAAAGCATGCTCGACAACTTAATCAGGGTTCCGAGGGGTACAAACCCTAACTCGGGGAAACTCCGGATGTATATGAGAGGGGTTACTATGTTGTTCTAATTAAACTTGTCATTAAAGTTGTTGATCAATGCATGATTATAGATTAGATAGATAGTTCTCATTTTTATGAACAATTTGATATATTATTTGTATTTTTCTGACTTAATATGAATAAGTTATTGATTTTATAAGATTATACCATTTTCTGGAATTTATGTAATCAATTTAAAACATTTATGACCTCAGGCTGACGTCACCACAGGGTGTGCGGATTTTCTCACTAGGGCTAAGGCTACCCTCAGTCACTGATGAATGGGCCCCATGGGTATATATTATTTCCAGAAAATAATCTAAGAAACATTTAATAAAATAAAATAACTTTACTACATCATCAAAATGTCACGCTAACGTCAGCACAGGAGGATTCCTCAGATCGTTGATCGATCCGTCGTTTGGGGGCTCGCGGGGATGTGCCAGTGGGCTCGTTAGGGAGAGGGGATTGAGGCGAGCTGAATAGAGGCGGCGCCGCCCAAAAATGGTCACCGAAGTAGGAGCACGGCGGCGGCCATCGGTGGCGGGGACAGGTGCATGTTGTGGGGTCGATTCCGGAAGCAAATGAAGGAGGGAGGAGCACCAGGAGAATCAGGAGCTCACCTAGAGGCTTACTGAAGGGTCAGCGAGCTCTAAGAAGCCCGGAATCAACGAGGAGGACGGTGGCCGACGTCGGATTGGAGATGGCGATTCGGTGGCCTGGGGCTTCCTCGGCTCGCACGGTTGGAGGACAGACCGAGGAGAACACGGCGGTCTCGATGGCGACCTCGTAGCAGCGCCGGGAGCTCAGGAACAGCGGGCGGCAAGGTACCTGAGGGATCAGTTCTAGCCAGAAGATAAATTGGGGATAAGAGGGGATCTAGGGTTCGTCCAAAGGTGCGAGGGGATCTTATAGGCACTCAGACAGGCGGTAGCACACATCGTGGCGCCGGCGGGGATCCTGGCGTGGTTGAACGACGACGACGAAGACACGCGGCTAGAGGTTGAAGAAAATAGAAAGAAAGGCGAAGGGGTACCGGGCCAGGGAATTGGGCCAGGTGGGCTGAAGTTGGGCCGGTGGTGGATTTGCAGGATGCGCAGGGCGACAGGGAAAGAAGAGATGGAAGCTGGGCTGCGGCCTGGAGTGGTCTGGATCTAGTTTTTTTTAGAAGAACATTTTTCTATTTTCTGTAATCCTTTTCTTTTTGTATTTCATTTCAAATTCTGTTTTGAGTGATTCAAAAATACCAGAACTTTATGAAACATAGGGAATTAGTGTGGGGCCCTATTAGTCCATTTGGGCTCCAACATTTTGGTAGTTTTTCAATATCAAAACCATTTGAATGTATTTTCAAATAGAGGGGAGGGGAGATTAGGGTTTGCATTTTATTTTTCTTGGTTGCAATTTTAGAGGATGATACTCATGATGCACAAACAACCCTAATTGATATTTATCTAAAACTGGGGTGTTACAGCTCTATCCCCCTTACGAGAATCTTGATCGGAGATTCCATAGGTAGGAAAAGATACAGAGAGAGAAAGGAGCAGGGTCACTCTAAGGATAAGAGGGAAACACACTGAACAACACACAGAGTATCTCATGGTCAACTCATGGATGATGTGTTCAGAAACAATTCTGAGATGACAAGCATGAAACACATCAAGGTAGCGGAAGAAACAAGAGGAGAAGGTTTCAAGTTGTTAGATAGATGGTCTTCATAAGGATTCAGACCATGGAACTTAGAAGGGTTTAAGCTTCGGAAGAGGAAAGCTTCCAAAGAAAGAACATGACCACGAACTTCGATGAGTAACCTCTACTAAATGGCTTAAGTAGAGATTTCAGGTTGTAGAGATATGGATCAACAAAACCAAGCTGTTGAACTACTTTTGACACAGAAGGATCACTCTTTCATTCAACAGAAGGCCAAGACAGAAAGGTGTTTTGGTGAAGAGGACTCATAAGAGTCGCAAAGAACATGTAGCAAGAGAAACTTCTGATTACCAAAATCATATTCACTCTTAAAACATGGTTGAGAAAACGAAGGAAATTCTTTATTCATCCAGGTTTATCAAAATCTTTGCCAAAGATCATGATATCACTTTACACCACTAGGATGAATAGTTAAGAAGATTCCTGATGATATGAGAAGAAAGAAACTTCATTCTCAGACTTCAATTACTTGGCACAACAAAATGCTTGCCATCACAAAAGGGTCTGGAGGATCAACCGAGAGACATTTAGCAAACACTACTTTAAATGTTCTCCTTGATATTCGAGAAAGAAAATATCAAGTACAGGTCGGACTTCGGATATACAAAGGAACCATAAGCACAACTCTTATAATAAATCATAGAGGAAGCCTTATGAAGAGTGGTTGTTACTGCTGTTTCAAAAGGATATGACAATAGGTCTTTCTAGCTAAGTGTGTCAACCATTACATCAATCTTGCCAAACTTCAAAGAGACCTATGTCAAAACCTTGAGGAACACCATCCATCATTGCTGCTTGAGATTCAGCTTTGTTAGGTGGGATGATATTTCAGACTCAGCATGTCCGAATAGAAAATTTTCAACATTTACCGCAAAGGTAAAGTTACTAGATTCTCAAGACAGGGACTACAATGTTAAGCTCCGAAAGACGAGCTAGATTGCTAGACCTATGCATTAGCAACTTGTCGAAGGACAACTGCACATAGATAAAGTACTAACAATAACCCACACATGTGTCCTTAAGTAACAGAGATTACTCTTCTCGAATCCACGGCGACATCTTTCAACATTTGCGCGTGAACTGGAGGAGGTTACTTCTAACATCCAGAACTCATACTTTGAGATAACTCAAAGATGGTTCTCGAAAGTCTCCAACATTAATGCCAAATGTTCCATATGAATAAAATCTACCATGGAGAAGATAAGGATGTGATCGATGGGCTCAACAACAAACTTATCGAGACACTCCAAGAAGATGGACTCATATGTTGCGAGAACAAGACAAAAATACTGGTCAGACCAAAGGACATGAGGATGTATCCCAGTGAAACATCACAAGAAGAAACATTATCAAGATAGTCCTTGGAACTGAGTTTGATTTGACGATAACCTAAATCAAATCAAAGATAGGGGAAGATAACATGTCCACGAAGTAAATACTATCTTTCTTCAACACGAACAAAACTAAACATCCCTTTTATAAAGAACATAGTCGGATATAACTTTTGTCTTACAACTCTCCAAGTTGTTTCTTAAGCTCAACCAACTAGTTCAGGGGTATCCAGTGCAGATCCTTGGAGAAAGGAGCAGTTCAGAGAACTTGCTTTCTCAAGAACTTGACAACACGGTCATGTGGAAACATGGTGATACTTCTAGTAGACACCTAGAATATCACGAACCACCAATATTTCACTTTGTTCAAGAGGAAACTTGCATGGTAAGGCAAGAGGACATAGTATCAGAGTTTCGGCACAAACATAACTCTTTGACGGAAGAGAGCGTACCAGAATATCGGACTTGGTAGTACAATCATCCTTTGCTTAGTGACAGGGTTAACCAATCATGCTAGGAATGACACAAATGTCCTTAGAGTTTCAAACAATAATAATTCCTAAGAATCTCAGATGGCCACATTGTTACACACACGGATCACTCACGAGCGCGAAAGCTCGAGGGAGGGTGGGTAAATATGTGTAGGAGCATCACTTCATTAAGGGGTCATGAAACTCGGCACGACCTCTTAGTATAAAAGAGTGTGATACTTTAAGGTAGAACAGATGGAAGACAATCAATGCCTCTTGATCTATGGATTACAACACTTTTACCTGGTCCTAGATATGACGAGGTACTGGAGTTTCTTTCTCCTAACATCTCAAAATGGTTTGTCTTGACGGACCACAAGAGTATCATGCATCTGAGGACATCGATGCACATTACTACTTTAGAGGGAGTGTCCCAACCTTTATTAACATAAGGTGGTGTCCCCTGTGTTTACAATGCTAGTCCCTGGATCAATAGCTAGCATCCACAGTTAAGATGTAATATCAAGAAACAAAGGTCATAATACAACTTTATAACCAGGAATAACATAATTTTATTACATCTTACATAGCTCATTTGGCTATTACATTACATTGCAGCAGAAATCTATAAGCATGGGGTCCTTCAACTTCAATAGTGCCACAGGCAGGCATGTTGGTTGTAGACTTTGTAATCCTAAACAATCAATCTTCACTAAATTCAATCAAGCCTGCAACATTACAAGTTATAGCCACAAGGGTTAATACATTTGAATTGTATTGGCAAGTGATACTATGGTAGTATAGTGGAATCTATCATCTATATGCATTTGGATAAGTGGATTTGAGGCTTGCATTGCTCAAAATATATTTTTCCTTATCATTTGAAAATACTAAGTTTTTGTTTTGACAAAATCTTTTCCAAGGCATCTCTCAATCAAAGATTGAAGATTTCAATAACCCTTGTTCAAACCACAAGTTTTTAACTTAGAAATTTGAATGATGAGATTCTTGATTGCTTCCATGTCTTGAGGCTCAAATTGTCCTTTACCAGGGACATGGCTAAGTACTTAGATTTTACACTCTGCAGAGGTGGTGCACTTTCCCCACAAGACTTGGTTTCCCAAGACAATATCTTTCAGAAGTCTTCCCTTAGACCAAAATGGACGCGCTCCAACCTATCAAACACTACCACCAACTATCCATATGGCTAAGTTCTTGCAACCTATATGATCTAGGCAGAGCCCATCATACCAAGTGGCTGCACTTGAAGCTTCTCAACATTTGACATCTCAAATCTCTTTGTTCCTGGGTGGCCATCCACAAGTGAGATGCACAAGGTAAACCATAGACATGGGCCTTGTGAACCACTCAACCAAAATCCACCAAGCAAGTCCCATTCCACCCAGGTGATTCATTAACTTAGTTGTTTTATTAAACAAATCACAAGTCCTCAGACTTAGAATATTTTTCCATAGTGTGAATATATATTCCACCCATGTTTTCTATTAGCTAGGCTAAGCTTGATAGAAATAGGAATCTTAACTTAGGAAGATTTCCACTAAGGTTTTATCTACTAGGTTTTACTATAGCAAGGTTTATACTTAGCAAAATCCATGCAAGTTTTACTTAGAGAAAAATCACTAATGCATAGTGAAAGTAATGGGATAAAAAGTATGAAGCATCACTTGCCTTTTTGGTAGAGGGTATAGGTTCACTCCTTGTCCTTGTAACAATCACACTCTTCAAGTCACTACAAGTCAATCAATCAAGGCACAAACTCAATCTACCAATCAAGCAAAAACAACACATAAAATCATAGAACTAAGATAATGCATGCAAGCATGTCAAACTTTGTTTTATTTGGAAAAGTGGTTCCTAATGGGTCATAAACATTTGAAAACACCTAATGGTCATTTTGTAAAGTGGCAAAGTCATTTGCAAAAGGTTTTCACCTTATAAACTATTTTCAAAACAAGGCATCATTTTATGTGGTGTAGAAATATTTTTACTAAGGAATTAATCTATAGGGTTCACCAAAATATGTTTTCAAACCATAGAACTTGGTGTTTGGGGTCAGAGAGTTTAAAACAAAACATTTCCCAAAAGTTTTCCTTCAAAATTATTTTTAATAAATAAACCACATTTCTATTTGACTAGAAATGGTTTTAAATCAAAGAATCATTATTTTGTTTCACCAAATACATTTTTGGATCCACAAAGTGTTTCCTAGGGTCAGTAGGTTCAAATCAAACCATTTGCCAAAGATTTTATCCCCAAAATCATTTTTAAACAATTTTCACATCCTTAACAAGCATACAAATGTTTCTGCAAAAACAACCATTTTTCCAGAAGCTTTTTACTAAACAAAAGGCATGGTTGGCGAGGGCTTGTCTTGCTGATTCCATTGGTATGAAATTTGTAATTTTTGGACGTGTGGAAATTTTTTTACAAAGGCTTGAAAATCACAAACAAATCTGTTTTCAAATTTCTGTTTTAAACTAGAGCTGGCCACGCGTCGCTCTCTAATTGGACGGTACCGGTTCGGCCGGATCGCGTAGTTCCAGCCATTGGATCTAATCAGATCGTGCGGCATAGGACGTGTACCTCTTCGTGGTTAAGTGATCTAATCTTGCTCACCCGATCTAGATCCTACGGCGCTGGCTTGCCTGACCAAATGCGGGCGGCGCTGATGATGGCTAGCGACGGCGCACGGCCAGGCGGTGGCGCTACGGCGATTACAAGAAGCGAGGGAGGATGGGAAAGTGCTCACCAGAATCGCAGGGCTGTGGTGATGCTCAAGGTACTGTTGGCTTGACAAGGGGCGCTCAGGGGCAGTCGTAATTCCTCGCCGGAGTTAGGTCTGGCGACGGTTGCACGCGGTCGAGGTCGAGGACGATGCTACGGCCACAAGAAGACAAACAGAGGACATGGTTAGCTGCGCATGGTCGAGGCGAGTGAGGGAGCGTGAATGAAACGGCGTGGGGCGGTCTGGTTTACCTGGGAGACGTCGTCGCAGTTGGAGACAGACGGCGGCGCTCAGAGCTTTGTCGGAGTCGACGCTCGGGGACGCCCACGGTCGAACGAGGGGCATGGACAGATGCGTCAGGAGGTGGAGAAGGTGTGAGCTTGGTCGGGGAGGTAAGGAGTGGTCAGGCTCGGCCGGAATCGACAAGGAGGGTCGTCGGAGACAGAGCTGCTCGGGGAGAAATTGGGGCGGCCTGGGGGCGTGTCGAGATAGGGCGACAGAGGGGAAATGAAGAGGAGGTATGAGCGTTTAATTCTGCGTGATCACAGCGAGTAACGGTGGCCGCGTTAAGTCGAATTAAGGCTGCGGAATCACTGCAGGAAACGGCGACGAGGGGAGGAAGAACAGGTCGCTGCGGTGAGGACGATGAATAGGAGGAGTGGGGTCGGCTGGTCAGCGAGAAAGGAAGTGAGGGGAGGGGTCCACTTGTCAGCGTCCTCGCGGGTTGCTTCTGCGGTGAAGAAAAACGGCTCGGGGGCGAGGGAACAGGTGGGCTTGTTGGGCTGTTGGGCTGGCCGGCTGGGCTGGTCTGTTTTCATATTTTTTTCTTCCTGGATGTTTTTCCTTTTTCCAAATCTTTTTCTGTTTTGAAATTCAAACAATCAATTAAACAAACAATTCAAACAAAGAATTCAAGACAACTTCCACCAAACTTTATAATAAGTTTTTGGTTCTGTTTATCAACATAAACCAAATCCCAAAATAAAATAATATTTTTTATTCTTTTTAGGATCCATTTATTAATTAAATAAAATGGACCTTTAGTTATTTAATCAAATAGGGTTTGATTTATTTAATAAAATATCCATTTTAAATCCAAATATTTTCAAAACCAAATCAGTAGGTTTTGGAAATAGAAGATATTTGGAAAACTTGTTTAAAACAAAATAACACTTTTATTTTAGGGTCCATTAATAATTAAATAAAATGGACCTTAGTTATTAAATCAAATAGGATTTGTTTTATTAAAAACTTTATTTTGAAATCTAAAATAAAACCAAAAACACTTCAGTAGGTTTTATTTGGGAATATAAAATACTTGGAAAACTTATTTAAAATAATTTAAATAAATTTTAGTGTTTATTTAAAATGGGAAAAGCCTTTACTTAGATAAAATTGGATATTAAATCCTTATTATTTTATTTAAATAAACCTTTACTATTTTTATTCAAAACAAAACATTTTATTTCAAATACCTGGCCAAGGTTTAATTTGGCTCTATAAAATAATCTTTTTTTTTATAAATCCACTTTTTCTTTTGAAAACCAAATCCTTTTATTAAAAGATTTTAAAAATAGTAAAACCAAATTTTTTTTTTATTTTCCTTTATTAAATGTTTAACTTTTTAAATCCCTTTAGGATTTACCTTGATCAAAAATAGGTTTGAAGGTTTCCATTTGATTTCAAAAAGTTTCTTCTCACTCTGAAAATCAAACAAAGTTTTATTTTATTCAATTATTTTTCACATTACAAGATTTGGAAAATCTTGGAATGTGACAACTACTTGGCAACCAATTGGTAGACAAAGGTCGAAAAACAACAAGGGAGGAAGACCATGCTCAGGATAGAGTCTCGAGATGTGGATGCATAAGTCAACAATCTTCCGAAAACTAATGCAAAGAAGAGATAAGGTGTGGTAGAGTCACGAGTATATATGCGATACTCTCGAGGAGTACTCTTGTCGTGACTTATTTGGTTCCATTAAAGAACATCTGCCATAGCATGTGGTAGGGGAAGTCCTTTATTGTCACAATTCAATCGCGACAATAACCACAAGCTTGAATGGTAGAATTGTAGTACCAGCCATCCTGAGGTAATGTGTGAACATTAACAACAGGGGTCAAAATGGTGGATCTTGGGTTAAAGGTCAGCTTCATGTACAAGATTCACAACACCAGAATCCAGCGCAATCAGGGATCTTAAGTTCAAGTCCAAGGGTTAAAACCCAAAGAAAGAAGTAACTACTACTTGAGTGACGCAGCATACACTACAAGATAGTAATCATGAGGTAGCTTCCAAGAGAAGAAACGACTTCTGAAGTACCCAACAGACAAAAAGGAGGCACACAAGACGAAAGAAAACCTCGAAGCCTAGAACAAAACACTACAAATCCAACAATATAATATTGCGGGTCCAGAAAGTAGAGAGATCATGATAGAAAGGAATCTCTCAGATGAACAAGAGCAAAGGGGAACAAGGAATTCTCATCACACACAACTCTAGAGAACTCAACACTAAGTCAACTGGCTTAGAAACAACATGCCAAGAAGGCACCTAAGCTTTGAAAGACTAAAAGAGATATCAAAACTTTTCAAAGTCAACACAAGATAAGATAACCCACAGTTAGAGTGAAACTGGATAAGAAGAAAAAGAAGCATACTAGAGTTTTCACAAATACTTTTCAGCTTTAAAATAGTTTTCACAAGCACTTGACTGAACATCGACCAATAGCAAGGTTTTCCTATGGTCGGTACTGCTCAGATACCAAGAACTATGACACCCTTGGGATCAGGGCTAAACAAATCCCAGAACTCCATCTGATATAAGCTTAACCTTAAGCTCGAGGATATCCAGTGAAGATTCGGTAACACATCAGTGACCCTACGACACAAAATTTATTACAGCAAGCTCATAACTAAGCTGAGAACCAAATTATTACAAGTAGAGGTCACTGACCACAAACATCGAACAACGGAAGGAAAATTATGCTATTAAGTATAGCAAAGTTAACAAATGGCATAAGAGGCCTGAAGCATAACGATGACGTCCCAGCCCATAGATTTAAGGCTGCCGGCCGGGAACCCCAAGCTACTCGTCGGTGTCAACGTAGTACCAAACTGATCTTCAGGGAACACTTACTCTGCCAAAAGTGTCAACAAAGCAAGGGTGAGTACAGGGTGTACTCCGCAAGACTTCTGGCTGGTGGAGTTGTTTTGCATAAAGCCACTTTTATTTATAAAACAAGAGGGAGAAGAAGCTCGTCTAATCAGAGTATTTTAAAAGGGGATAAGAGAGTGACATCTCTGAAATATTGATCATCATCTTTTGATATCCACCGAATCATCATCATCTACCAACTAGGATCACCCCCTCGTACCCATGAGGAAGCATCCTTAACAAACATTAGTTGCCAAGTTTTACGATTAGATTTATGTTCTCTATGATATCCCATCCGTTCCCAAGTCGTCCATAACCGTGGACATGGCTTTCTGAAAGATTATTACCCTGCAGGGGTGTACAACTTTACCCACACGTACCAACCGGCTCTTATTGCCACTTGACACACTTCCTTGGTGTGCTGATAGAGGGTGTGGTTGGACACGACCTTTACCTTGCTTTCGCCGAGACCATGAGTCACGCAATAAGTATGGTTCCGCCGTAACGGGTCAAATCCCGAAGTCGGTACTTAAAGATGTGAGGCGAGGTTGGTTTACCAGGGGTGCCATCAACCCCAAGCAACCCGGTCCCCGCTTCCCTACCTATTATGAATGCACCTCCTTCACCTCCTTATTTCGAAAACATTTTCAACGCGTAAGTCGAATGGAATGCCCGAACTATGCGACTCATGGAATCTACTAGGCAAGTTAGTCAATCATGGGGTCCCAATTTACCCCGTGTGGTTGTACGCTCGTCTTGGTTCATGAGGCAACAACCCAGGGTCCTAAGGGTGGCGAGCATGGGACTAGAAAAACCACATCCCACCGTGGCCTCCCATACAAGCTTTGGCATGTTTAATCTCATTTTACTGATCTCATCTTATCACGTTCTCCTCTCATACTATATTCTCTATATCTGATACATCATCTGGATGGACCAAAACTGATAGCTATGAATGGATAATCAGACACAAATAAGAGCTCTAGCAGTGCACACAAGCCAAACGTAGCTATTCTAGGAGCAGTGGATCAGGTAATATAAGCTCAAAGGGAGTAATGCAACGGATAGGATACTCTATCTATCAATAGAAGACCATAGTAGAATCGTATGCATCATGGCAAGAATTGAAATTCTTTCGAAATCATAGGATTATATCATCATGGGACTATGCTTGCCTTTGCCAGTTGATAATCAGTAAACAGATGTTCGGAAGCCTTGTACTTGACTTGGTTATAGTTGGTCAAGTATTGTTCTTTGATCTTTGATCTTCGACGGTGTTAACCTTGGTCTTTGATCTTGATCCCGATATCGTATTCTACCGCGAAGAACGAAACACCGGAAAGAGAGGGAAATAATTAACACATGGCATCGATGCAATTCTCAAGCAAGGATGATGATATGACAAGTTAATTTGTATTGAAATGTAATCCTAAAGCATGCTCGACAACTTAATCGGGGTTTCGAGGGGTGCAAGCCCTAACTCGGGGAAACTCCGGATGTATATGAGAGGGGTTACTATGTTGTTCTAATTAAAGTTGTCATTAAAGTTATTGATCAATGCATGATTATAGATTAGATACATAGTTCTCATTTTTATGAACAATTTGATATATTATTTGTATTTTTCTGACTTAATATGAATAAGTTATTGATTTTATAAGATTATACCATTTTCTGGAATTTATGGAATCAATTTAAAACATTTATGACCTTAGGCTGACATCACCACAGGGTGTGCGGCTTTTCTCACTAGGGCTGAGGCTACCCTCAGTCACTGACGAATGGGTCCCATGGGTATATATTATTTCCAGAAAATAATCTAAGAAACATTTAATAAAAGAAAATATCTTTACTGCATCATCACGATGTCACGCTGGCGTCAATAGAGGAGGATTCCTCAGATTGTTGATCGATCCATCGTTTGGGAGCCCGCGGGGATGTGCCAGTGGGCTCGTTGGAGAGAGGGTATTGAGGCGAGCTGAATAGAGGCGGCGCCACCCAAAAATGGTCACCAAAGTAGGAGCACGGCGGCGGCCATCGGTGGCGGGGAGTGGTGCATGTTGTGGGGTCGATTCCGGAAGCAAACGAAGGAGGGAGGAGCACCAAGAGAATCAGGAGCTCACCTAGAGGATTACTGAAGGGTCGGCGAGCTCGAAGAAGCCTGGAATCGAGGAGGAGGACGGTGGACGGAGTCGGAATGGAGATGGCGATTCGGTGGCCTGGGGCTTCCTCGGCTCGGACGGTTGGAGGACAAGACCGAGGAGAACACGACGGTCTCGATGGCGACCTCGTAGCAGCGCCGAGAGCTCAGGAACAGTGGGGCGGCGAGGTACCTGAGGGATCGGTTCTGGCCATAAGAGAAATTGGGGATAAGAGGGGATCTAGGTTTCGTCCAAAGGTGCGAGGGGATCTAGGGTCCGGCCAGAGGTTGAAGAAAAGAGAAAGAAAGGCAAAGGGGTACCGGGCTAGGGAATTGGGCCAGGCGGGCTGAAGCTGGGCCGGTGGTGGAGTTGCAGGTTGCGCAGGGCGACAGGGAAAGAAGAGATGGAAGCTGGGTTGCGGCCTGGAGTGGTCTGGATCCAGTTTTTTTAGCAGAACATTTTTCTATTTTCTGTAATCCTTTTCTTTTTGTATTTTTCATTTCAAATTCTTTTTTGAGTGATTCAAAAATACCAGAACTTTATGAAACATAGGGAATTAGTGTGGGGCCTATTAGTCCATTTGGGCTCCAATATTTTGGTAGTTTTTCAAAATCAAAACCATTTGAATGTATTTTCAAATAGAGGGGAGGGGGAGATTAGGGTTTGCATTTTATTTTTCTTGGTTGTAATTTTAGAGGATGATACTCATGATGCACAAACAACCCTAATTGATATTTATCTAAAACTAGGGTGTTACATCCCCGCAAACACAACATGCACGATTAAAAATAAATGATCTTGAGCATGAACGGAGCTCATAAGATCTAAACATCATAGCACAAAGGAGGAGAAACAACCATATAGCTACTGTATGGACCCATAGTCCAAGGTGGAACTACTCACGCATCATACCGGAGGCTGGCATGGTGATGAAGAAGGCCTCCAGGATGATCTCTCCCCTCCGGCAGGGTGCCGGAAAGAGCTTCAGATCCCCCCGATCTAGGGACGAGGGTGGCGGTGGCTACGGACTGTTTCGTGGAGATCTGATCAGGTACTTAGGGTTTAGGTATCGGGGCTTCTTATAGGCAAAGGGGGAGACCGAGGGGTTGCCCGAGGTGGCCGCACCCCCCAGGCGCGGGCCAGGCCTGGCCACATGGCTAGGGGGTGTTGGCCCCTCGTGGCCCTCCTCCGTCTTCCAGCTCCGTGTTCTCCTAGGTGAAATATTGACTTTGGCTTTTGTCCCGTCCAATTTCGAGAATATTTATTTTCTGGCTTTTCTGGAACCAAAAACATCAGAAAATAGGCAACTGGCACTGCGGCATCTTGTTAATAGGTTAGTCCTAGAAAACGTTTAAAAATACCTCAAAGTGTAGACAAAGCAAAGCTAAGTGGATACTAAACAAGCATGGAACATCAAAAATTATAGATACGTTTACGACGCATCAAGCATCACCAAGCTTAACTCCTGCTCGTTCTCGAGTAGGTAAGTGATAAAAAGAATAATTTTTAAGGTGACATGCACCATCACAATCAAGATCAAACCATTTGCAAGCATTGAAATCTGGGATCAAAGTACTCTAAACATGAGCAGGAAAGATGAAGTTCTAACAATAAGACATAGCAACTATGTTGCAACATGAAATGATACAAACAAATATTCATGAATAACAATGCATTGAAAGACTTTTGTTTGTTTCACATATAGAAAACATAGCTTAGTGGCATTCAGCTTGTCCCTCATGGAGTAGCAAAACACAATGCATAGGACACCTTCAAAGTTCATAAGGGTGCCTAGATACAAATAGTTCAAGAGCAAGCAATATCAACATTATGAATCAATCAATAAGTTTTGGGACAATGCACATTGAACTAAGAATGGCAACTATGCTCTCTTAATTGGTGCCTAAGGATAGAAGGTGGAGATCAATATAATAGTGGAAGAAAGGCCCTTCATAAAGGGAAGTAGGGATTTCAAGTTTCATAAAGAGCTTCCGAAAATTATGGTATGTGTTAGCTTTCATCTCTCATTGCCCCTATCATAAGCATCTTGAAGTGATTAAGGTTAAAGTAAACAAAATATGGAGTATATGCTTGACAAAGTATAAGTTGGCAATCTCATGTCCCTTGAGTAAGAGCGCCGCTCCTCATGCTACTCTACTTTAGTTACCGGTAAGTTCTTGTCATAGTAAGTACATGTGTATCATAGAGAACTGCCAACGGGGTACCCCTTCCCCCATGATACAAGAGCTATCCCATATCAAAATGACAAGGCAAGCAGACAATGAGCATCTCAGCAATCTTCTTATTTATTTTCTCAATCTTTTTTCTATCTCTCTTTTTATAAGAAAAATGCTTCATAGATTGCTCACTATGGTGATGCTGCAAGTTTCCACCATGAAGAGGCATGTCTTAGGCTAGCGGCCCAGACGTTTCTCTAACAGACATACATAACTCCATGGACTTACAAGCTCCCCTTTCATTTCACACCGACGACATCCATAAACAAAAAAGCATGATATCAACTGGGTAGATATTTACAGGTGTTGAAATCGTTCGCCATGAAAGCACAGTTCTGCTAATCCCAACTTATAAGTGCAAGAATATACAACATAGATGACACAATGGTTCAACTTTATCAGGGGAAAGAAAAATAAAGTGTGCCATCAAGTTTGTGAGAGCTTTAATCACTAATTTTCACATAACAAAGTGACTTTTTAATTGTCAGGTAGATAAAACAAGAATATACTTGGAATCGTGTAACACACCATGCATAGGAATTTATAGTGGACACTTTGGAATAACTTGGTTTCTTGTGAGTTGGATGCATGAGTAGATCTTACTCAATACAAGTGGAGGCTAGCAAAATACTGGGAGCGACCAACTAAGAGAGCAATAATGGCCATAATCATGCAGAGCGACAAAACATTACTAATCAAAGCATAAAGTGGTACCACAAGTTAAAAAATAAATGATCATAGAGGCTAAGGTGACTGGTTCATAGTCATAACATGGTGTGAGCATGTGCCCAGTCAACCCAAACAAAGCATCAAAGGAGAATACTGTAATACTATCCTTTTGTATGCTAAAACAACGCAAGATTCTTTAAAGGCACATTTAGCAATCCTAATTATTTGGAACAAGTCATGATACAGCAATAATAACTAAGCATATGGTCAAAACAACATCTAGCATGACATGATAAAGTCTAAGTCACAGTCAGAGCAAGCTCCTTCTTTTACTACTAAAGCAAGAAAACTTCCTACTCCTTTCCAACACCAATCAACTTATTTGAAACAACACAGTGAAAGCGAGGGTCCAACTACATTATTCAAGCAAAATAAGCAAATAAAAACCAAAAACAAAAACTAAGATGCTCCAAGAACAACACAACAGTGCATGAAACAATAAAAACGAAGTGTCTAGAAAGACCTGAGATTTTTATTGATGAAGAAGGGGATTCCTTGGGCATCCCCAAGCTTTGACGTTTGTACCTCTTGAATATTTTTTGGGGTGACATGGGGTAACATCCCCAATCTTGAGCTTTTTTCCATTCTTTATCTCATTACATCATTCTTTCCTTACACCTAAAATTTTTCCTTCATACAAAACTTCACACAATCTTCATTAGCAACATTAGTGCATTCAAAAGATAATAGACCTTTGAGTTTAGTTTTAAAACATCAAAACTTTCATTAAAAACACAAGCTACTATAGCAATTCGCTCAAAAATCTCAATTTGCCAAAGAGAACCCAAAAAGGAATCAATAAAGAGGCAAATGAAAATAATGGCCGAAATATGTCAAAACAGACCAGCAGGTAGAAACCGATTTTTTGAAGACCTTTCGTTGCTCAAAAAAAGTCTTGATCTAACGAAAGCTAGCTAACAACCTGGGGTATTTATTTAGAAAATTACAGCTCAATTCGACTTATAGAGATTTTTCACGAAATTTTAAAGTGAAGCACAAAAATCTATTTTGGAACATCAACTTCCCCAAATCTTACTTCCCTCTCATTAGAGGTTATTCTTGGAACAAAAATCAAACAAAAAGGATAAGGAGAGGTTATTACAAAATTAATAACTTCCAATACTCAAGAAAACTATTAGTTTATCTCCCAAGAAGTACTTTTCTTTAACGCCTTTAAGTTAGGCACAAGAAGCAAGAATCAAGTATTTTCAAATGAAGAAGCATTAACATCAAATTTCTTGCTCCTACCTTTCTTATCTTTAGGGAATGTATGATTTCTTATTGGAGAATAAAAATGCATAATTCCTTTTCCCACATCTATTATTGCTCCAAGGTGTTTCAGTAGGAATCTTCCAAGTGTAATCTGTCCTTTTCCTACAGATTCAATAAACGTATGGTGTGGAAGGTAATGGTAGCTTGAAGAAAGTAAATAATAACAGTCGAAGATGTATCAATGGTAAAGATTAGACCGGGGTCCACAGTTCACTAGAGGTGTTCTCCTTAAGATAAACAACATAACATGTTGGGTAAATAAATTACAGCGGGGCAATTGACAGGACATAGCAAGGCAAAACAATGCAATACTAGACATTCATGATCCTATGAGATTTGATTGGGCATTACAAGAATATACATAGACCTCCATCCAACTGCATCTATGTCTAGTAATCCACCTTCAGGTTATCATCCGAACCCGCTCCAGTATTAAGTTGCAAGCAACGGATAACTACTTTAAGCAATGTGTGTAAAGTAAACAATACAATTGTTCCATGAACAAAAGATAGTTGTTTTCACCCTAATAGAAACAACACATCTACAACCTTAGAGATTTCTGTTACTTCCCCAGATTCAATAGAGGCATGAACCCACTATCGAGCATAAATACTCCCTCTTGGAGTCACTAGCATCTACTTGGCCAAGATAGCTACTAGAAACGGAGAGCATGCAAGATCTCAAACAACACAAACATGATAGAATCAATAAGATAGAACCATTAATCAATCTGACATAGTAATCTCAATATCCATCGGATCCCCGTAAACACAACATGCATGATTACAAATAGATGATCTTGATCATGAATGGAGCTCACAAGATCTAAACATTGTAGCACAAAGGAGGATAAATAACCATCTAGCTACTGTATGGACCCATAGTCCAAGGTGGAACTACTCACGCATCATACCGGAGGCTGGCATGGTGATGAAGAAGGTCTCCGGGATGATTACCCCTCTGGCAGGGTGCCGGGAAGATCTTCAGATCCCCCTCGATCTATGAACGATGGTGTCGGCGGCTACAGACTGTTTCGTGGAGATCTGATCGGGTACCTGGGGTTTAGGTATCGGGGGATTCTTATAGGTGAAGGGGGAGACCGAGGGGGTGCTCGAGGTGGCCGCACCCCCCAGGAGCGGGCCAGGGGGTGTGGGCCCCTCGTGGACCTCCTCCGTCTCGTCTTCTGGCTCCATGTTCTCCTCGGTGAAATATTGACTTTGGCTTTTGTCCTGTCCAATTCCAAGAATATTTATTTTCTAGCTTTTCTGGAACCAAAAATTGCAAAATACAGGCAACTGGCACTGTGGCATCTTGTTAATAGGTTAGTCCTAGAAAACGTATAAAAATACCTCAAAGTTTAGACATTTCAAAGCAAAGTGGATACTAAACAAGCATGGAACATCAAAAATTATAGATACGTTTACGACGTATCAAGGCACATGGGCCTCTGTGGATTCGACTTGATCCACTGCTGGCTGGAGCACCAGATTCAGCCTCTATAGCACCATGGAGATCGACTCATGTACTCCATCACCAGCGACAAGAAGGACAACCCGCGGGTCAGCCCGAAACGGATTCCGGTGAGGGATTACAGGACCCTCAAGCAGTATTTGATCAAGGAGAGAGTGGAACGAAAAGTTCTGGATGTCTCCATGAAGATGTTCACGTCTAACCGTCCTCTGATTCCGGTAAATATTTCGACTCTCCTTTCGCGTTTTGTCATTCTTTTCTATTTCTTTCTCCGACTCTAATTTTATCGATGCTTTTTGACTTTATCAGCTCGAGAAACTCCCTGAGTCTGAGTTGGCTCCACTAGAGGGATATCTCTCAGACGATCCGAAGGCGATGGAGGATGACGAGGTGCAAGAAGTTTTTGCCTCCGCCTCCAACAACCACAAGGAGAAGGAAGTTGTTATCACTGCTGGTAGCCAAGTGCTGCCAGTAGTTAAAAAGTAAGCACCCTTTCTTTGTTTTCAGTACCGTGTACCTTTATTTCTTTTCAAAGCACACCTGCCATTCGGATTTTTGTGCTTCAGAGCTAAAGAAGTTTTGAAGAGTAAGATTAAGCCAGATAGCAAACCAGGCAAGCCACTGAATCAGCAGAAGCTTGTTATCTCCCCTGCAATGTCGCCACCGACTCCATCCAGTAGTCCATCATCAGCACTAGAGGCTTCCGCCTCTCCTGGTGCTGGCAACATCTCGAAAGCCCTGGTCACCGTTGGTGGCTAGGCAACCAACAAGGGTGAACCCATCAAGGTTAATGATCCCATGGTAATATCTACAGGAGTGTTAGATAAAGTGGCTGGCTCTGCTGCCTCCGGCCTAAAACGGAAGAAGAAGGAGGATATCCTCAGGCCGCCGCAGTCCAATCTTGAGAAGCAAACCCTCACTGCAGAGGCTACAAGCCAGGAGATGGAGGACGTAAAGCTGGTCAGCCTCTTGGACCAAATTTTGGTCTATGGCGTGAAGATAGAGTATGGCAAACTCCCTGCGATGGACATTCCCTCCCTCTCCCTTGACGAGAAAGTGTTTCATAAAACTAAACTCAGATTTGAGAAGTTGCACCTAGAAGACATTGCAAGTTTATGATTCTTATTTGCAGTTATTTTATCATCATATCCTCTATCCCCCAAGCATAAAGTCGTATAAACATCATTGAATCTGATTTGATGCTTATAGGAATCAAAAGAACGATGTAGTGTGGCCCCCAAGGCTCGTGCTGTATTTTTACTTAGTTAAACTTGTAGCCAGAGTCTTAGTATCCGTCTGACGGTATTCCATCTCTAAAATTACAGAAAATTGCATCTTCCAACCAGGAATTGCTCAAGAACATATGCAATAAACGCAAGGAAATCAAAGCACCACGCCTTGAGAATTCAAAATTAAAAGTTGAAAAAGATGAAGCATAAGGTAAACTTTTCCGACTTCCTCTTTGTCATTTAGCTATTGTCATGGTCAAACTTATTCTGTCTGACTGATATTTTTTCCGTTTGCAGAATTGTTGTGTGAATCTAGCAAGATGGTGGAGCAATCCGAGAACTTGAAGGTCTTGGAGTTGGAGAATGCTGAGCTCCGGGACAAGCTTGAGAAGCTTACTATTGAATCGGAGAAATCCGTAGCTTCTGTCATGGAGTCAAGCAACCATGAGACCGTGAGGCTTGAGAAGCTGATAGCCATCCGAGATAAACAATTGGATGATCTTTAGAAGGACTTTGATAGTCAGAGGGATCTATCCCAGGACACAGAGAGTGAGCTGAACAGCCTCCGCGAGAAGCATGCCCAGTGGAATCATTCTATGCTACGTAAGATTTCCGACTTACTCTATTCGATTGATTTTCTAACTTTCTTTTCGAGTCAAAATTTTGACTTTTTGGTTCTTTCCCAGCCCCTGAATCTTTCCGACTCTCCTACCTCTGAACCTCGCCTCGATCGCATCAAGCTCATTGGAGATATTTTGTTTGACTTCCTCCAGACTCTTGAGGAGGCTGGCGAGTCAGTCAAACTTTCATATTTGCACAAGATGTCAGTGCAAGAGGTGAGGGACAAGGCCAAGGACATTCCGAAGCTAATCGAATACTGGAAGATCTCATACGCTCAGACTACTGCACAGACTGCCCTTACCATGGTGATGAGCCACCATAGCGATATGGAAATCTGGCACATCACCAAGGGTATCGCTGATGAGGACAATGAGGGTAACCCGCTGAACATTAAAGCTATCAAAGATTCTTGTGCCGATTATGCTTGTCATGTGGCAGAGATGACCAACTACACGATGCCATTCTTCGAATCTGTCGCTGTGCCTCCCTCGCCTCAAGAGCCAGAAGACAGCCTTGTCGAAGCAGCTTCCAAGTCTGAGGTCCAGGGCGACAATGATATCGACTCCAGTGCTCCACACTCTTCTTCACCACCACCTGATTCTGTAGCATAAACAATATATATGCATTATTATGAACTTGGGCATGTAATGATGGAAACACTATTTTGATTGTGCTGGTCTGTAAAAACTGATTCTTTTACTACCGTAGCACTTTTGTTTGTATATATTTTATGTGTGTTCTGGAGAATTTCTGAAGCACTCTCTTTTTATGCCTATACTTGTCGTTTTATCTAGCTCTCTGCCTCGTCCCTTTCATGAGCCGGCCAACCTTTAGCATAGAAACTTTGCTGAGCAACGGAGCTCAATTGCTAAACCAGTTTAAACTTGGAAAAAAAGCCAGCTTCTAGTACCAACAATTCATTACATAGAAAATACCCGCGTCTAAGCAATTAGATAAAAAAACCAAAGTATAAACAATAAATTGAATTTTTTACCCTAAGGTAACATTTTTTAGATATCCAAAAATCATAACTAGAACGAAAATGAGCATAAAGTACTTTCAAGAATTCTGGGATTTCTGAAAAATGACATGCTCTTTTGGAAATAAGATGGCAAAAAATTTCTCAAAGATAACTCATGAGTAAACCAACACTTTATTTCACTTTGAACATGTACATATACATATATGATTACAAGGAAATATAACTAAGAATATAAGGGACGTAGTTGTGCAATATTCCATGGACAGTCTATCTCACCCGAGTATGTACTACCGCCAACTCTCTTTCTTTTCTGAGCATCTGGTCTTTCCTTGACTGGTCTCATATCGGTCAAATAATACGACCCATTATTGTAACAACCCTAGTTTTGCTAAATGGTAATTAGGATTTGTTTGTGTATTCATGAGCATCATCATTTAAAATGCATGAAATAAAAAGGTTCTCAAAAACCCTCAACCCTAACTCCCCACTCTATTTAAAACCTTTCAAATGGTTTTGAAATATTTTGAAAACTATCAAAACAAATGGATCCCAAAATGGTTTACAAGGGCCCCTGAGTATTTATACACTTTATAAAAGTCTTCGGTATTTTTGAATAATTCAAAACAGAATTTGAATTGAAAATACAAAGAGAAAATGAAAAACAGAAATAGAAAATGTTTTCATAAAATAAAATAGTTTCTAACCCTAACTGGGCCAGCATCCCATTATGTTTCCTCTCTCCTCCGCTCAGAGCGCGGCACCCAGCATCCTATCGCGAACCATCCTCAGCCTAGCGCAGCCCACCTGGCGCTTACCGTTTTGTCGAGGCTATCCTCGTCGTCTACCTCTGGCGGCGATGGAAGCAGCTCGCTGGTGCCACCGCGTCGCTTGCTGGCGTGGAGATGCACACTGACACCCCCGGACCTCTAGAAGACCCCTTGCGCCGCCTTGGAAAACCCTAGTTCCTCCACTTTCCCCTCTCGGTCTCTCTGTTTCCTCTTCTGTGCAGGAGCCCGAAACCCTAGCCCCAGGTGCCACACCGTCCCGCCGTCTCTGGCCACACCTCGTCCATTTGGGCACACCGCCGAGACCGTCGTGCTCGACTCCTTCATCTGCATGACTCGCGCAAGCCGGAGCCGCCCCTAATGCCGCAATCGGTACCTCCTTCTCTGTCACCGGCCGTCGCCCTCGCCGTTGATTCGTCACATCCCGACCTCGCCTTGCTTCCGCGACCCTCTCCTCGTACTCTTGGTGAGTCACCGGTCCTCGCAAACCCCTCCATACCCTCCCTCTCGCTCTCTGCTGCCCCCTCACCGTGCGCCTCCGTCTACCAGCGTAGAAGTTACTCGTCGGAGCTCCTCTGGTGATGTAAAATCAGCGACGCCACCACTTTTTGGCTCAGCGCGAAGAGCCACGTCGAACGCGCCCTTCCTCACTGCCCTGCGCGCGTGCAATCGCTGAGCCCGACCCCAGCCTAGGAGATCCTCCATTGCTGATGTCAGCATGACATCAACATGAGGTCATATTCCCTGTTTTCTTTTTTATTTTAAATGTCTTCCATAAATCATTTATGTAAATAAGAAATCCTTGACATGTGGTCCCAATCTGTAAATCAAATAAATATTTCCATAAATGTTTTTTGTTTAATAAAATGTTAAAAGTAATTTCAAAATGTAATTTTTTATAATATTCTAAAAATGTTTTAAAATGAATTAGTTATTGGAGAAATTCATAACTAATTCATTTTAAATCAGAAAAATACAAATAATATATAAAAATGTTTATAAAAATAAGATCTATACAATAGCAATATATTCATGCATTGCTAACCAACTTTCATGAAAAGTTTAATTAGAAGAACCAATTGAACCCTGCAGGTGATTCCGAGGATCCCTCTGTTCTTTGGTTTGCACCCGTCGGAACCCGATTAAATTATCAAGCATGCCTTAGGGGTTTATTTCAATGCAACTTAACTTTTCATATCATCATTCTTGATTGAGCATTGCATCGATGCCATGTGTTGATTGTTTCGCCTTTCTTTCCGGTGTTTGGTTCTTCTCCGGTAGAATACGATATAAGAATCAAGATCGAATCCCAAGATCAACACCGTCGAATCTCGAAGACCAATACCTGATCAAATATAATCAAGCCAAGTACCAGGTGTCTGGAACTCTGCTTCCTGGATATCAATGGGCAAAGGCAAGCGAAGCCCCACACATACCTATGAATCCTATGCTTTCAAAGTATTTCAATTCTTGCCATGTGCATGCGATTCTAAAGTCTTTTATATATAGATAGAGTAATCCTATCTGATGCATGTTACCTTTGAAGCCTATATTTCCTGATTCAATGCTCCTAGCATAACTAGGGTTTGACTTGTGAAGCGTTGCTAGAGCTGTTACATCTATTGTGCTTAGCCATGCTTAGTTGTTACCACTGGTCCATCCGGTTGATGAATCAAAGCTGTGAATGAACCTAGTTTGATAGGATGACGTGGTATAATCAGATATGAAAGTTAAACATGCTAAGGCTTGTATGGGAGGCCATGGTGGGTTGTGGTTTTTGCAGTCCCATACTTGCTACTACTAGGACCTGAGTTCTTGCCTATGGACCAAGATGAGCGTACAGCCACACGGGGGCCTAGAAACCCCGTCGACCAACTAACTTTCCTAGTAGATTCCATGAGTCACGTAGTTAGGTCTTTCCATTCGGCATACGCATTTTGGTTCTTCTCGAAGGAGGTGAAGGAGGTGCATTCATAACAGGTAGGTAAGCGTGGCCGGGAACAAGAGATGCACGACATCCATAATATTAAACCCCGCACACATCATTAGGGACCGGCTTCGGGACTCAACCCGTTGTGGCGGCATCTACCTAATGCGTGACTCATGGTCTCGGCGAAAGCAACGTAAAGGTCATGGTAAACCACTCTCTGCCTGCCTTCTAAGGAAGAGGGCTTATAGCTTGGCATTAAGAATCAGTTGGTACGTGTGGGTAAAGTTGTACACCCATGCAGTGTTAAATCTTTTCGAAAAGCCGTGTCCACGGTTATGGACAACTTGGTGACCAGATTCTATGATCATAGAGAACTTGAACCTAATCATAAAACTTGGTAGATCAATGTGTGCTTAAGGATGCTTCCTCATGGGTACGAGGGGGTGATCCTAGATTGGTTCAGCTGATGATGATTCGGTATATATCAAAAGAGGATCAAAGCTAGTGATACCGATCTCTTATCCCCTTTTAAAATATTCTGATTAGTCAAGATTCTTCTCCCTCTTGTTTTACAAACAAAAATGGCTTTATGCAAAATAACTCCACCAGCCATAAGTCTTGTGGAGTACACCTTGTACTCACCCTTGCTTCGTTGATACTTTTGCAGTAGAGTAAGTGTTACCATAGAAGATGAGTTCTTTACGGCATCGACATCGACGAGTAGCTTGGAGTTCCCAGTCGGCAGTATGGGTTCTATGGATTAGACGCCACTGTTATGCTTCAGACCTCTTAGGACATTTGTTAAGTTTGCTATACTTAATAGCATAATTTGCCTTCTATTGTTTGATGTTTGTGCTTAGTGACCTCTGCTTGTAATATTTTAGTTCTTCACCCAGTTATGAGCTTGCTGTAATAATTTTTGTGTCGTAGGGTCACTATTGTGTTATTGATTTTCTCTCTGTACACTTTTGAGATTAGGATAGGCTTATGTTTAGATGATGGTCTGGGATTTGTCTAGCCTTAATCCCGGGGGTGTCACAATTATGCAGAACTCTGCTAATCATAAAAGGTCCTTCCCAACTCAGGGAAAGTTTGTGCTTTCTTTTTTGCACAAGTCGGAGAACCAAATCGCCCTTCCTGAAAGAATGGTTTTGTACTCTCTGACTATGGTACTTGAGCAACTTCTGCTGATAGGTTGTAGATCTCTTCTCAGCAACGACGCGTACTTCTTTGATTATATCGAGATCATCCTGTTTGAGAAACTTCTGCATCTTCTTTGATATACGCTTTGACTCGTGGAGACTGATGAATTAGATCACTTGGAAGAACTTCTTCTGCATCGTAAACCAAGAAGAAAGGAGTGTATCCGGTTGATCTGTTAGGAGTTCTTCATAAGCTCACTATCACAGACGGTAATTCTTTCATCGAACACTCAGCGGCACGACGAAGTGGTGCCTCGAGACGAGGTCGGAGTCCTTGTAAAATAAGACCATTAGTTCTTTCGACTTGTCCGTTAGCTTGTGGATGCGCGACTGATGCAATATCAAGTCGGATCCCTTGTTCTTTGCAGAATTTGGCTAGTTCTCCCATGGAAATATTGCTCCCATTGTCGGTAATTATATTGTGTTGATATCTGAATCAGATGATCATGTCCTCGACGAATTTTTTGGTTGTGGCTCCATCGCAACTTGTTACGGGTTTAGCCTGTGAGTAAATCCACATTTTGGTGTGCGAAACGGCCCTACCATATCAAGCCCCAGACCATAAATGGACATGTAATAGGGATTATTCGCAGCTGTTCAGCCGGAACGTGTGCCTGATGGGCGTATTTTTGGCAGCCTTTGCACATTTTGACCAGTTTGTCGGCATCCGCCTTAGCTGTAGGACAAAAGAATCCGCGTCTAAAAGCTTTTTCCACTAAGGATCTGGCTGCAGCCATGGTGACCACACTCGCCTTTGTCGATTTCTCGTAAGATTTCCACTCCTTCGTTCGGAGAAATACATCACTGTAAACCCTATAAACAACTTTGCTTATAGAGCTCACCATTTATTATAGTGTAGGATTTTGCTCGTCGAACGATCTGTCGGCTTAGGTCTTCGTCTTCGGGTAATTTTCCATTTATCAGGAAATCCAGACAGGGTTTTGTCTACCTAGGAGTTACATCTAGAACTGCTATTAAAGGTGAGTCGGATTTCTTCGGATAGTCCTCATCAACTCTTTCATCGGTATTTGTTGATGTGTTTTCATCAATAAGAGGATTTGTTGATATCCGGAATATGCGTTGATTGATGAATATGCATTTATTTGTTGATATGCAGAAAGTATCAATAAGAGTTGATGAGGATAATCCTCTTATTGATGTAATTTGATCCGACCCTTTCATCGGTATTTGTTGATATCCGGAATATGCGTCAAGAAAACAGAGTAACTCCGACCCTACAGTCGAGTTTATAACTTGATCGATTCTTGGCAAAGGGAAAGCGTATTTTGGGCATGCCTTGTTCAAAGCGGTATAATCAACACACATCCTTAAATCAATAGTGTCCTTTTTAGGGACGAGTACAGGATTTGCCACCCAATCTGTATGGATGACCTCTATTATGAATATGGCTAATCCTAGTCGGGCCAATTCCTTGGCTATTTGCTTTGCACTTTTCATCACCAAACCGTCGTAGGGACTATTTGACGAGTTCAGCATCATGGTACACATTAAGAGAGTGCTCGGCAAGTTCCCCACGTACTCCGGTCATGTCAGAAGGCTTCCATGCAAAGATATCAATATTAGCTTTGAGGAACTCGACAAGCGCGCTTTCCTATGCGAGTAATCCTACCCCTATGTTCGTCGTCTTGGAGGGATCGTCTTCCTTCAGCGATGTTTTCTTTGTCTCTTCGACGCCTTGAACTGTATGCTAGGCTTCAGCACCTCGTTCTTCGTAGGGGGCATCTCGGACGGGTAGATGGTCTTCGTGATCTCCTGGTACTCCTGGCCTTGTAGCACGGCTTCGGCAAAGGCAACAAATCCTTTGTCATACTCTCGCGCTTTCCTCGGATTTCCCCGGATGCTGATGACACCCTTTGGACCTGGAAGTTTTATCATATTGTAGATGTAACAGGGACGAGCCATGAACGACCAGTAAGCTGGACGTCCTAAGATAGTGCGGTCAGCACTTTTGAATGGTACCACCTCAAAAGAGAGTGGCTCGTTCTTGTAATTATCTCGGGTTCCGAATGTCACGTCCAGAGTAATCTCACCTAGAGAATCCGCCTATCTCACTGGTACGATGCCATGGAAAGTTACACTGTTGTAACTCAACTAGTTTTCATGGATCTTCATGCGGTGGAGCGTCTCGATGTAGAGGATGTTAATGCTGCTTCCATCGTCCATGAGAGTTTTAGAGAACTCATAGCCATCAATAAGAGGATTAATGACCAGAGGATACTCTCCCTGATGATGTGCTTTCCTCAAGTGATCTGAGCGATCAAAGGTGATGGTTACATCCGACCAATCTAGAAATTGTCGAACAGCCGGAACCGTGGCACTGAGCTCACGGAGAACCACCTTCTTGGCCTTAGCCGATTGATATCCAAGGAAGCAGACATATGTGTCTTTCTTAGTTAGAAAATCCTTCTTTCCATCCGACTTCGGTTGTGCGGCATCCGCTTCTTACTTGTCGGAATCTTCCTTGGGCTCATTGCCTTTCTCGGAATTTTTCTTTCCTTTTCTTCGTTTGGCTCTATAGCCAGCAGATTCGTCATTGAAACGACACTCGGCATTTGTGTGGGTAGATCCTCCGTTACTATCCAAGTGGTGGACACATGGATTATTGGCAATGTCGGCCCAGGTATAGGTTCTTCCGGGTTGTTGTTCTCCTCTGCCCTAGATTCGGGAAGTTCCACGGCCTCGACCCCGGCCACCTCCACGCCCTCCTTTTCCTCCAGATCCAAACATTGCATTAACAGCTACGATGTCTGGAGCCGACTTATCTTCCGAGGGGTTCTTGCACTTCTGAGCTTGTTGTTTTCGCTATTTCGATGCGTTGGTACTGGTCAGAATATTTAGCAGCCCTTCTGAATCATCATCGGCATTAGCATACTTGCTTGAAGTCTCTATCATTTCTCCCAAATATGTTACATGGTCAAGCTTCAATCTGTGACGCAAAAGTCCAACTGGAAGTCCTGTGATGAAAGCTTATATCGCAGTTTGCTCGTTTACTCCTTCCCAAGAGTTCTTCGTGTCAATCCAGCGTCCGAGGTAATCCCAGCAATTTTCTCCGAATCTTTGTGTGCAATGCTGCAAGTCTTCGACTCTGTAGGGCCTCCTGTATGTTCCCTTGAAGTTTGAAAAGAACACACTTTGCATATCATACCAGTATTGAATTGAATTCTCTGGCAGTTCATTGAGCCATGATCGACCCGTCTTCCTCAGCATAAGCGGGAGATATCGGACTGCGACCAGGATGTTTCCTCCTTTGGAGACACAGCAGGCCTGGAAAAATACCTGGAGCCAGGTATCTGGCTAAGCCACGCTGTCATAGGGCTGGATGTGTTTGGCGATACCAAAGTCAACCGGAAATTTTGTCTAATGGATGCATGGGCCAAAGCACTTGGGTCCCACGTACATGTCTTCTTCCTCATACCACCGCACCTCTATATTTGACTCAATGTGATGGCGATCGTCATTTGGCGAGAGAGGTCTGCGCCTTGGAGGCTTACGGCTTCTACCCGGCGGAGTTGGATTTTCGATTCTCCTCTCACCATTGCCGCCTCCGCACCTGCGGCTTCCATGGCTACAACAGGATCCTTCATGGTCGCTGCCTGGAGGCAATGGTGGCCCTGGTGGATTGTTTTTGGGTGGGTTACGCGGTGGTGGTGGTGGAGCCTCATTATGCTGACTCCGATGTTGGTTTCTTCGGGCTCTGTCCCTACTTGATTCAGGATGATCCGGATCATCTCTTCGTCTAGCGTTGCCAGCTGGACGGCTTGGTGGTGGCATTCTTAGCTGATCCTTCTCTTGCTGGTGGTGCACTTCCGGGTCTTCTCTATGGCGGCTATTTTGCTGACGATGGCCCTGATGGGGGACCATTACCCTGATGGCATCTTCGGACGCAGCCGGAATGACTCTTGCCCAGTCACGTGTGGGCCTGCAAGAGTGGCCATTTGAGCCGGTCCTTGAATTCTCTTCTTCCCCACGGGGATGGTAGCGTTGATTCGTATCCCTGCGAGGTCTTTCGTCAACGCTTTGGTCGACGCTAGTGTGGCAAAATTTCGACTTTGAGGCCATCTTGCCACTGAATGACGCGGCCGTTTTCTACTGCTTCAAACCTTTGTATAGCAACACAATGCATGCCGGACCTGCTCTGGGGACGGATTATTGGCGAGGATAGCCCGAGCCACTGCGACGTTTTCCAACGGTGTGTTGTAGACTCGGATCTTCTCTCTAGTGTTTCCATCAAATATATCTTTGTGGATATTAGGGTTCTTATTGGCAAGAACTGGACCTCCTCTTGTATTGTTTTGTCGTCACTTGAAATCTGGCTGATATTTGGCGAGATCACTGTCTAACTGTTGTTTAAACTCGACGATGCGCGCGGCCTCTTCGAGGTAAAACGAACTGTGCTTTTCCAAGTCCTCGGCCCTTTTCTCCAACGCCTCTGGAGTAAGATCCGAAGCCGTTGGGATTGGAATTGTTAGATCATCCCCGTAAATTTCACATGCACCCTTGGTGATGACATGTCCATCCGTAGGAGGATCGGTCGGCGTGGTATTAATCGGATCTCCTTCCTGATTACCCATCTCGATCTCTTCATCAACTTTTTCTTTGTTGGTTTCGTCGACGTCCAGCTTTGCCGATGTCGGATTTTTGTTCTTCTTCTTTGACCGCCCAGTAGCCTTAACATGCGTACCAGTGGCAAAGACGGCTTTTGGTCCGGTACCAGGGGATAAGCTTCTGTCTGTACTTTCCATAATGGTTGGCTTGTGGACCTCGGACGAATCTCCGGTATCCATATCATCCTATGAGGTGTAGCTTTCATCCATGCTATCATATGGACTAGGGGGATTTTCCATCTCACCTTGTGTTGGTTTGGAGGCGTGTTCTTCTTCGTTCTCCTCCATCTCCTTCTTAAAGTCTCGAAGTTCCTAAGACGTTATTGACTCCAGAGGGGAGCCAGGTAAGTCGGCGTTTTCTTCGATTGCGTCGAGGACTAAATCATTGCCGGCTCCAGCATCGACAAAGTCGGATCAAGAGCTTATGTGGTATAAGAAACATTGCTTCTTCTTGTTCATGTTCTTGAGGTAGTGGCACAGCTGGGTTTCCGCCTCCTCCATCTCAAAGCTTTCCCTAATATCGGTGATTGCTTCGTAATTGATGTAGGGGTGTCTCGTCATCTTATTTATCTTGCTCCTCAAGAGTACTTTTTCTGCTACGGCCTCAGCAGGACTGTATCCATAGCGGATATATTCCTCATCTGTGTATCCGATCAAGACCAGGAGACCAGACCTGGATTTTTCTTCCACCGCTTCTTCCATGACATGAGTGGGCTGGGTGGGTTTGATTTTTTCCGGGATCTTGAACTCTTCCGCTTCTGTGGACAAAGTAGATCCAGCTTTTTCTTCCGCCATGGTCATCACCTCAAGGGTGGGTTGGGCGGGTTCAGCGAAGCCGCGATAAATATCGATCTCGCTGATAGACATGATCGTGTAGGTCGTCACGGGTTTGCTATCTGGAATCCAAGTCTCGTCGAGTAGAACGAGAGGGACATCAATAGAGTAGACCACGCTACCCATGGCGATTGTTTCAGCGATTCCTACACGCATAGATTCCGCCTAGATTGAAGCTCCAAAAGTCACCTGCCCCACGGTGGGCGCCAACTGTCGTCGAATTGTCGACAAGTACGCCATAGGGGGTCCTAGCGGCGTTGAGAAGATGGGGTGTGAGACATCGGATGTTCTAGGAGAGGTGAGCACAAGTTTACCCAGGTACATATACGATTGTGGTGATCGGATCCTACTCCTGCTAGTAACCTAGTAATATATTGGCGTAAGCCGAATGTTACAGCGGATTACAAGAGAGGTTCGCTTGTGCGAGTTGTTATTATGGTTATTGCTATGGTTGTGCCCTAAAGCCTCCCATAGGGATGGTTTATATAATCACCAGGACCTAGGGTCATAGGAGAGACCTATCCGGCTATGTTACAGAGTCGATAACTAGATACCGCTTGGACTACAAGTAATATTACAGGCCTAAGTCGGTAACTCTTCTGGCCCTTGCCGTAGCCGGAACTGGATTATCCTCTTTCTCTGACTGGGACACCCATGAAGCAAAGCTCTAATGCATTGGTGGGCCACCCTTGTCAGCGAGTCCTGTGGGTATACCCGGAAAGTATATCCCCAACAACATGTGCATGCTGAACTTTTCTTTATCGCTCGACCCTCCCTCTTTGGAACTTGGCAATGTTGCTCGATGTGGAAACACATGTATAAGGTCTCGCTGGTGGGTCCCACGTGTCAATATCTTTTTTTTAAACGACATGTCAATATCTCTGTAAATGAAATATGTGTATGATGGACTTTTTTCGGCTCCGTCTGCTGTTTTAACCTTGGCAACGTAGCTAGATGTGGCAGACTAGCATGGTCTTGCTGCTAGAGCCCAAATGTGAGCCTCTCTTGTATGTCTTGGTTAGTGGGTCCCCATTGCAGCCTCTCTGTACAAGTACTTAACTTCTTTTTTTCAAACCCACGCATTAAGAGGGACGCTGCAGTCTGGTGGGTCCGTCATGTCAGCCTCTCTATAAAGAAATACTTGCTAGAAGAAAATTAACAGGGATGGTGCAGGATGGTGGGTCCGCCATGTCAGCCTCTCAGTAAAGCAATATTGCTAGAAGAAAATTAAGAGGGACGTTGCAGGCTGGTGGGTCCTCCATGTCCGCCTCTCCGCAAAGAAATATTGCAAGAAGAAAATTAAGAGGGACGCTACATGCCGGTGGATCCGCCATGTCAGCCTCTCCGTAAAGCAATATTGGTAGAAGAAAACTAAGAGGGACGCTGCATGCTGGTGTGTCTGCCATGTCAGCCTCTCCGCAAAGAAATTTTGCCAGAAGAAAATTAAGGGGGAGGCTGCAGGCTGGTGGGTCCGCCATGTCAGCCTCTCCGTAAAGAAATATTGCTAGAAGAAAATTAAGAGCGATGTTGCAGGCTGGTGGGTTGGCCGTGTCAGCCTCTCTGTAAAGAACTATTCTTAGAAGAAAATAATGTAAACCCAATTTTTTTTATCAAGCACAGAGGATTCAAACTCAAGACATCACACATATAACCGTGTGAGTTTCCACTACAACAAAGATATCAAAATATACTAGCTTTCATCTCGTCGTTAGTAAAATCTATATTCTGCTATGGATCCGCCGGATTCATAACAAGGACCTCACTAACTGAGGGGTAAAAAGTGATAATTCTTTTGACAGATATATTCACGTAAAAATATCAAAAGAACCAGAGTCACACACTGTGTGCGCCAGAACTGGTATCCAATGACTTCACTTGGTGAAATCACACCTAGCACAGTCCAAAACACAACCAACGGTTCCAACGAAACACACGCAAAAGCTCTAGTGCAAACACCCCAGCATAGCAACAAAACTTTTCACAAATTCAGTAGCATTTGAATGATTCATCATTAAAAAACAAGACAGAGAAAATAGACAGATTCCTAGTTCATATTTAGCAGCATTTGACTAATTCAGGAGCATTTCAAAATGACTAATTCAGCAATACAAACACTGAAATTTAATAGCAGTACAAAGGGAATCAGACCTCACCGACGGAGTGGGAAAAGGTGATAATTATTTTATTTTGACAGATATATTCATGTAAAAATATTGAAAGAACCAGAGACACACACCGCATGGGCCAAAACTGCACTGGTATCTAATGACTTCATTTGGTGAAATCATGTTGTATCTTTACCCTCTCTGCCTCTCATCACTGTCCAAAACACAACCAACGGTTCCGATTAAACACAGGCAAAAGCTCTATTGCAAGAAGCCCAGCAGGAGTGACAGAACTTTTCACAAATTCAGTAGCATTTGAATGATTCAGCAGTATAGAACTAGACAGAGAAAATATCAACAGATTCCTAGTTCATATTTAGAAGCACTTGACCAATTCAACAACATTTCAAAATGACTGATTAAGCAATATAGACACTGAAATTCAATAGCAGTATAGAGGGAACCAGTTCTTGCTTGAGCTCTAAAAACAATGCCAACAATTAGTTTTCCCTTTTCTCCAAACATTCTCAAATCATTGGAGCAAGCAAAAATGATGATCAGTTCTGCTTTTGTGTGCAGCCTCCTCCTCGCATATTAAGATGGAACACAATCATTGTCATAATAGTTGTTCTTGGTCATATAGATATAAATATACCATACTAGTACGTACTAGTCATAGCTCCAATCCAGCAAAAGATTATCACAGTTTTACCACCCATATATGATGAGTGAAGATAATACAACCACATAATTATTTATGATAGCATGTGATTAAAGAGCTAAATAGCTAGGAACTGCATGACCATACTGCTACAATCAGGGCACCGAGATACATCGACCTTGACCATTCTTCCAATGGTAAGTTTGGCAGCTTTCCGGAACTTGGTCCACCTAGAAGTAGCTGCCAAGCGCCCACCAGTCCAGTTAATGGCGTAGCGTCCCTCGACTAGCACTCCTTCGCTCTGCATCATGAAGAATATTGTGCCCTTTCGTTTGTTCTCGAGTTGCTTTGTGGCACTCTTAGGAAATTTCTGAGTCAAAGCAAGAGATAGACGCATAATTAATAAGAGCAATAAACTGAATCATGTGAAACTTGAGAAGACATTCAGAGCAGTTTATCTGCTGCCACTCACAAACATAATCTGGTGCGACATTGAGATGACACATGTGTAGGATATGATCTGACAAGGAGCTTGCGCTGGTGCCTATGCTGGGCTGGTGCTGGTGCAGGAATTGTGTCTGGTGCAGGAGATGGTGCCGCTACCTGTGCTGGGCCTAGTGTTGGTGCAGGAGTTGGTGCCGATGTAGTTAATTGAAGAGGGACTGGTCAAGAGCTAGAACCGATGCTGGCGCCGGCGCCAGCAGCTTGATGCTAGATTTCTTCTGACGGGTAGGTAAGCTGACTGCAGGGATGGTATATGCATGTGAGATGTGTGCAAGAAAAATGTCTCTTATACTCCAACAATTACTCACAATATAGTGATCAGAGGATGTAATGAGTATACAAGAAAATCAGTTAAAACTACCTACAATCTTTCTCCTTCGGTCAACGGGTGTTGGAGCAGAAACTAGGTCATGTGCTGGTGTAGGTGTCGGTGCCAGTGCCAGCAACTTGATGTTGGTGACCTTCTGTGGGAGGTAAGGGGACTATAGGAGTGGTCAGAGAGGCATATGAGATGTGTACAAGAAAAATGGGTTCTTACACTCCTAGATAGTGATGAGAGTACACAAGCAAATTAAGTTACTACCTCTATTCTTTCTCCTACTTAGGTCAACAGGTGCCGTTGTAGGAACTGGGGCCGGTGCCGGTGCCAGCAGCTTCATGCTGGCACCCTTCTGGAAGCGGACTGCACAAGTGGTAAGAGTCATACGATTAGTGAAGATAATGGTGTAGAACAGTTAGTCGCAAGAAAGTCATCAGAGGTTGTGATGAGTACATAAGCAAATTAATTACTATTACCTCTTTTCTTGTCCCTTTGGTCTACAGGTGTACGATGGCTTGCAAGGATCTGCCTAGGCTTGCTAAAATCGAGTGCTACCTCGTCCCCCTGCTTCATACCATTCTCACGGACATACTTGGACCAACACCGGCCACCCAAATAGGTGGTGGCTATCGTCAGTGAGACATCCACATCATATAGTTGCCGCAAGCCTTTTGGGTCCTCGGTATACAGAGTTAGAAACTTTTCGTTTCTGAGCAGCCTGTTTATAATAGGGCGAGCGACACAAGGGACAACCTTCATGAGAAAATTTATAGACAAGTAAGATGACAACAAGAAAAGTGAGATACAAGATATTACATTAAGTCATTCTAAACCGATTGGAAACCATACCTGATACCATTGGTACCCTTCGCGAAGGGTGGCCATGAACCATTTTTTCTTCCATCTTCCTTTGGAAGGGCATACAGGGCCCCCCTTTCAATCCACAAGCTTGACAAGAGGACGGAAGAAGAAAGGGCTGAGTAGCTGGTGCGTGGTACTGAATGAAATTAAGTGGAAAGGTTCAATTATGTAAATATCATGTAAATCTAATAATATCAGACAAAAATCATTGCTCGAAAAGCAAACAACTTTCATGTTTGTGAACTTCTAATGAGCCTAAAGATAACTATAGCTGATAGCAATAACACGGAAAATCATAACATGTGAAATTGTGGATTTCCAAATTATACCTACTTCTTAGAGAGGTTAGTGCGAACCTGGGTACTATGTTTGGGCTTCCTCGTCATGTAGACAATGTCCTCTTTTGGTAGGGGCATGAGCAATCTACTAGCCTCTACAGCAGCCTCGGCCTCCGCGGCAGCACCTTCAATATGACTAAATAGCAATAGAGCTCAACAATTCAATGCAGTACATAGTAGTCATATATATATGACTGTGTATGAGACAGTCAGACAGTCAGACAGATCCAGATATGGATTCACATAAACACAGTGCCAAACGTAATAAAATCACACATGTTTCTAAACATCTGATAAGCATGCATGACACCAAGTGGATAATAATTAAATCAGACCGCACCATGGTAAGTGGATTAAGAAAAAATACCCTTCTCTTTAAGTTATGCCCTCCCATATGGGCAGTGGCCTTTCGCTTGTTTAGTGAGTAGTGGTACTGGCCGGATCCTCCAGCATGTGTGGGTATCATGTTGTTTGCCACACCTGGAGCACCGCAAGTTTGCAGGTATGTATCACCATGCTATAGTAAATAAAGAACAAGATGGCGTCACATAGGCTTCCAGAAAAAAAGGGACTGTTTATAATGGGGCGATCAACACAAGGGACATCCTTCATGAGAAAATTAATAGACAAGTAAGATGACAACAAGAAAAGTGATATACAAGATATTACATCAAGTCGTTCTAAACCTCTTGGAATCCATACCTGATACCATTGGTACCCTTCACGAAGGGTGGCCATGCACCATTTTTCTTCCATCTGCCTTTGGAAGGGCATACATGGCCCCCCTTTCAATCCACAAGATTGACAAGAGGACGGTAGAAGAAAGGGCTGAGCAGCTGGTGCGTGGTACTGAATCAAATTAAGTGGAAATGTTAAATTATGTAAATATCATGTAAATCTAATAATATTAGACAAAATCATTGCCTGAAAAGCAAACAACTTTGATGTTTGTGAACTTCTGATGAGCGTAAAGATAAGTATAGCTGATAACAATAACATGGAAAATCATAACATGTGGAATTATGGATTTCCAAATTATACCTACTTCTTAGAGAGGTCAGTGCCAACCTGGGTATTGTGTTTGCGCTTCCTCGTCGTGTAGACAATGTTCGCTTTTGGTGGGGGCATGAGAAATCTACTAGCCTCTACAACAGCCTGGGCCTCCGCAACAGCACCTTCAATATGACTAAATAGCAATAGAGCTCAACAGTTCAATGCAGTACATAGTAGTCATATATATATGACTGTGTATAAGACAGTCAGACAAATCCAGATCTAGATTCACATAAACACAGTGCCAGAATTAATAAAATCACACATGTTTCTGAACATCTGATAAGCATGCATGAAACCAAACGGATAGAAATTAAATCAGACCACATCATGGTTAGTGGATTAAGAAAAACCCTTCTCTTTAAGCTGTGCCCTCCCAGCTAGGAAGTGTCCTTGCGCTTGTTTGGTGAGTAGTGGTACTGGCCGGATCCACCGGCATGTGGGGGTATCATGCTTTTTGCCACTGGAGCACCGCAAGTTCGCAGGTATGTACCACCATGCTATAGTAAATATAGAACAAGATGGCATCACAGAGGCTTCCACAAAAACAAGGACTATTGATACGTCGGAAACGTATCTATAATTTTTGATGCTTCATGCTTGTTTACTATCTACTTTGCTTTGCTTTGTCTACACTTTGAAGTGTTTTTTATATCTTTTCTGGAACTAACCTATTAACAAGTTGCCATAGTGCCAGTTGCCTGTTTTCTTCTGTTTTTGGTTCCAGAATGGCAGAAAATCAATATTGTAGAGGTCCCAACCTTTAATAAGGTAGAGATCCCTGTGTTTACAATGCTAGTCCCTGGATCAATAGCTAGCATCCACAGTTTAAGATGTAATATCAAGAAAAAAATGTCATAATACAACTTTATAACCAGGAATAAAATATTTCATTACATATTACATAGCTCATTTGGCTATCTTATTACAATGCAGCAGAATAACAATGTAGCATGGAGTCCTTCATCTTCAAAGTGCCACAGAAAATCATGTTGGTTGTAGACTTGTAATCCTAATCAACACACTTCACTAACATCAAACAAACCTGCAACATAATAAGTTACAGCCACAAGGGTTAATACATTTGAATTGTATTGGCTAGTGATACTATGGTAGAATAGTGGTATCTATCATCTATATGCATTTGGCTAAGTGGAGCTTAGGCTTGCTTTTCTCAAAATAGATTTTCCTTAACATTTGAAAACACTAAGTTTTTGTTTGCCAAAATCACCCAAGGAACCACCAATAGACATTGGTGAACCTTTACCCTTGTTCAACCACAAGTTTTTAATTTAGAAATTGGGATGAGTAGATTATTGATAGCTTCCATGTCTTGGTGCTCTAATTGTCCATTGCCGGGGACACGACTAAGTACTTAGATTCTTCCTTCTGCAGAGGTGGTGCACTTTCCCCACAAGACTCGACATGCATCGAGATAGGACCTTTCAGAAGCCTTTCCTTAGACCAAAATGGATGCACTCCAAACCTATCATGCCCTATCACCAACTGTCCATTTGGCTAAGTTATTGCAACCTATATGATCTAGGCAGAGCCCATAATGCCAAGTGGCTGCACTTGAAGCTTCTCAACATTTGACATCTCAAATCTCTTTGTTCCTGGGTGGCTTTTCACAAGTGAGATACACTAGGGTAGGCCATATATATGGGGCCCTATGTAACCACTCAACATAACCCATTCCTTCAATTCCACCCAGGTGATTCATTCACATAGTTGTTTTTTTAAACAAAACACAAGTCTTTGACTTAGAAATATTTCA
This sequence comes from Avena insularis, assembly GCA_023614405.1. Taxonomy (NCBI): domain Eukaryota; kingdom Viridiplantae; phylum Streptophyta; class Magnoliopsida; order Poales; family Poaceae; genus Avena; species Avena insularis. Next base: position 279,548,369 of record CM042689.1, on the reverse strand, counting down.
TAGCATGAATATAATCCACCCTTGTTTTCTACTAGCTAGGCTAAGCATGATAGTAGTAGGAATCTTAACTTAGGGAAAATTCTACTAAGGTTTCATCTACTAGGATTTCCCATGGCATACTTAACACATAGAAAATTCCATGCAAGTCCTACTTAGAAATATCACTAATGCATAGTGAAAATAGTGAGACAAAAGTATGAAGAACCACTTGCCTTTTTGGTAGAGAATATAAGTTCACTCCTTGATCTTGCAATAGTCACACTCTTCAAATTTCACTAGAATTTAATCAAGGCACAAATTCAATCTAGCATTCAAATAATTCACCATATAAAATAATAAAAACAAAGCAATGCATGCAAGCATGTAAAAGATTTTTTTATTTGTAAAAGTGGTTTCTATTAGGCTATAAACATTCTAAAACATCTATTGGTCATTTATAAAAGAGGCAAAACCATTTTAAGTCAAGTTAGTGAAAATGGCCACTTTAAATCATTTTTGTTTTGCTAGAAATGATTTAAATCAAAGTAGTAATTTCTAGTGTTTCACAATTTTTTTTTAAAAACGAATGTTATTGTTTTAAGGTCAAGTGTTTATCATTAAACCATTTGCAAAGGTTTCATCTAAAAACCATTTTTAACTCAAAGCAATATTTCATTTTGTTGGAAATGCCTTTAAACAAAGTAATAATTTTTCTAGGGTTTAATCAAATACTTCTTTTTAAATCCAAAACTTTGTGTTTAGGGTCAGAGAGTTTAAATCAAACCATTTTGAAAAGGTTTTACTCCAAAAGCATTTTTAAACCATAATCAATATTTTTATTTAACTAGAAATGCTTTTATTCAAAGATTTATTCCTTAGCAACACAAAACATACTTTTAAATCTACAAGTTGGTTTTTATGGTCAGTATGTTAAAAAAAAACCATTTACAAAAGATTTTACCTAAGAACATTTTTAGAATAAATTTTATACTCAAAATAGGCCTAAATATGTTTTTGCAAAAACAAACAGATTTAAAGAAGCAAATCACTAAACAAAGTGCATGGTTGGAAATTATTCTTTTTCCTGATTCCAATGGTATAAAATTTGTAAAATTTGGACGTGTAGATTTCAAGTTATGAATTTTACAAAATCAAACATCTAATAGATTCTTTTCTGTTTTTAAAACAACAGCTAGGCCACGCGTCTTAATTCTATTGTCTGATACCGTTTCGTGAGGATCACATTATGCAGACCGTTGGATCTAAACAGGATCGTGCTGCACAAAAACGATCATACCCCTTCGGGTTAAGTCATCTATCCTAGCCACGCGATCAGGATCTAACGGCTAACAGCACTGTGACCAAAGATGGGCGGCGCGTCAGTGGTGGCGAGCGGCGGAGCACTCTGGCGATGGAGTTGTTGGTGATACAGGAAGCGAGGGAGAGGGAGGATATGCTCACCGTGTTCGCAGTGGAGTGCTGATGCTCAATGTTGTCTCTGTTGGCCAAGGGGCGCACGGACGCGTCATTGATTGCACGCCGGAACTCACTATGGCATCAGGAACGCTTTGGTGTCGTCGGTGGCAAAGCTACGATGCACGAAAATGCAAAATAACTAGTCAGGAAGATGCGCGGGTGTAAGACAAGTACACGAGTGTTAATTAGAGAGAAGGGGATGGTGTGACCTCACCAGGGAAAGTCACCGGAGAAGTGGCAGACGGTGGCGACGCGCTGTCGTCGAGGTTGCCGGCGATGTGGAGTGCGCGCGAGCGAGCTGGCGCTATGGGCAGGTGCGCCTGATGATGGGGATCACGCTAGTAGGTACTGGGAGTGGAGGGGTGGCCGGAGTTGCCGGGATTTGGTCGGAGAAGGTCGTCGGTGCTGAGGTGGTGTGGCTCAAAATCCGAGCAGCCCTGGGCAGAGAGGGAGGGGCGAGTGAGGGGAAATGGGGAGAAGAGGAGGGGGGTTATGTACGGCATATTCGTAGGGAGAGTTATGGACGCAATAACGCGAATTGACGCAGAGAAATTGCGGCAGAAACGGCAGCGAGGTGAGGGGTATTTGGTCGCGGGAGGTTAAATACAGTGACATGTTCGGTGGGGTCCAACGGTCAGCGAGAGAGAGAGGGTTTCAGTGGGGTCCAAGCGTCAGTGGCCAAGAGGGTGTGGGTTTGAGTAGAAAAACGCTTCGCGCGAGGAGAGAGGTGGGCTGTGCTGGGCTGGTCTGGGCCTGGGCCTAGTTGGGCTGGGTCCAATTCATTTTTTTCCTTTTCTATTTCTTTTTCTTTTTCCATTTTGATTTTCTGTTTTAAATTCAAACTATCATTTGATTTCAGATTTATTTTTCAAATTTTTTCCAAATATTCAGTATGTTTTTATATTGTTTTAATTATGTATTTAAAGTCCATTTTAGAATAATTATTTTATTCATTTATGGTTTATTATTTATTTAAAATAAGCACTTGCCTTTATTCAAATAAGATTTAAATATATTTTCAAACACTTATTTAAATTCTAATTTTCACCAAACCTTTTTCAGTAGGTTTTATTTATTCATTAGTGCAAATTATTCACTTTGAATTATTTAAAACATTTAATATGAATTATTAATCATTTAAATTGGGAAATTGTCTTTACTCAAATAAAATCCAATATGGTTTTAAATCCACATAAGTTTTATTCAAATGATTCTTTTATTCCATTTAAGTTAATTAAATAAATTTTATTCCACTTGGGAAAATTCCAATTTATTATTTTCTCATGATTTAATTAATCATTTACTTTAGGGATTTGTCTCCATTTAAATATAATTAGAATATGGTTTAATCCTATATGTTTTTATTTGAATATTCTTTATCCATTTATTTTATTTGGATTTGGATTATCTCTATTCCCTTTGCTTATGGATTTAATTCAAGATTTAAATTGTCTTCTAAATAATTTACATAGGATTTATTATTTAGTTTAGGCAATTTGTCTTCATTAAATAAAATTGAGTATGGTTCAAAGCCCATATAGTTTTATTTAAATAATATTTTATTTCTTTTTATTATTTAATATCTTCCATTTGTTTATGGATTTGGCCAAGATTTAATTTGGCTTTTAAATATTCCTTATTTATTTCTTTCTTTCTTTATCTTATAAAATCCATATCGTTTTATTTATAGATCCAAAATTGGTGATTCCAATTTGTATAACTTTATTTAATATTTGTTTATCCTTTTTAAATATCTTTAGGATTATTTTGCACTAGATTTAGTATGGAGCTTTGATAGGGGCTCTACTAGCTTTAGAAATTAATTCCTTTTAACTTATTAATTTCATAAGTTTTTATCCATGGCTCCAAATTAAGTGAAACCAATTTCTATGGTTTTATAATATTTTTTTTATCATTTTTGATTATTTTAAAATGATTGTTGCTGAATTTTTATATGGGCCAAATCCATAATCTTTGAGAGATCTTGAATATGATTTTCTTCCATTAGGGTTTTAGAGTTTTGGTTTATTTTCCCAAGTTTAAATTTCAAGATACATTCATTGATGAATGCATTTCACTTGATTGAAATTTTGTTTCATTCCCTTTTATTCAGAGTTTGTTCAAGATGGGTTTTGATGTTTCCATTTGGAATCAAAAAGTTTCTTTTCACCCTAAATTTCAACATTTATTTCTTTTGTTTATTTATTTTTCACATTTCTCGGAATTGGACGGGACAAAAGCTAAAGTCAATATTTTACCATGGGCGTCACGAAGTCCAGAGGGGATACGGAGAGGCGAACCAGGGCCGCCACACCCCCTAGGCGCGGGTGGGCCTACCCCGCGCCTGGGAGGGTGTGGGGCCCCTGGCCACCTCCCAGCCTCGCCTCTTTGCCTATAAGAAGCCCCTGATGCAGAAACCCTAGGCACCCGATAAAAACTCCACGAAACCTTCTTTAGCCGCCGCCACCGTCGTCCCTAGGTCGGGGGATCTGAAGTTTTTCCCGGCACCCTGTCGGAGGGGAGATTATCCCGGAGGCCTTCTTGTCCAGTATGATGCATGAGTAGTTCCACCTTGGACTATGGGTCCATGTAGTAGCTAGATGGTTGTATCTCCTCCTTGTGCTTTAATGTATAGATCTTGTGAGCTCAGTTTATGATCAAGATCTAATCTATTTGTAATCATGCATGTTGTGTTTACGGGGATCCGATGGATATTGAGATTACTATGTCAGATTGATTAATGGTTTTGTCTTGATTCTATCATGTCTGTGTTGTTTGTGATCTTGCATGCTCTCCGTTGTTAGTAGCTATCTTGGCCAAGTAGTTGCTAGTGACTCCAAGAGGTGGTATTTATGCTCGATAGTGGATTCATGCCTCTAGTTTCCAACGAAAGTGACATAAATCTCTTCGGTTGTAGATGTGTTGTTGCCACTAGGGAAAACACAACGATCTCTTTTTCATAGAACAAGTATATTGTTTACCTTACACACTTTGCTTAAGGCCCAGTTCTTTTGGCGGCTTCTTCCAGAAGCTTCCCTACCCCAGCTTCCTGGGGAAGCCGGTTCAAAAAAATTTCAAGGCTTCCAAATTTGTTTAGACTTAACTATTTCGGAAGCCTCGAAATTTTTTTAGACCGGCTTCTCTAGGAAGCTGGGGGGAGGGCGGCTTCTCGGAGAAGCCCAAAACAGAACTGGGCCTAAAGCAGTTGTCTATTGCTTGCAACTTAATACTAGAGGGGGTTCGGATGATAACCTGAAGGTGGACTTCTAGTCATAGATGTAGTTGGATGCTGGTATATGTATATTGTTTTATTTCCCAATCGAATCTCCGACTCCCTCCGGCCCATATTAATTGACTCACATTTTTCTAGATTTCGATGAATCTAGTCACTATTTAGTATATAGGTTCATTCAAATTTTACAAATTCAAGTCAATTAATATGGGTCGGAGGGAGTACGATCTTTTGTCTGGAATTGCATTGTTATGCCTTGCTTAGTTCCTGTCAATTCCCTGCTATAATTTGTTTACCCTTCATGTCATGTTGTTTATCTATGGAGAGAACCTGTACTGAACTATGGACCCCGGTCCAATCTTTACCATTGATACATATTCCATTGTTACTTGTTTACTTGCTGCAAACCATTACCTTCCACACCATATGTTTAATCCTTTGTTACAGCAAACTGGTGAGCTTGACAACCTCACTGATTCGTTGGGGCAAAGTCTTGAGTTTGTGTTGTGCATGTCTCTGTGTTGCTTACAACACCTATGTGACGTTTCCTTGCTCCTACTAGTTCGATAACTTCGGTTTCTTACTGAGGGAAAACTTGCTGCCGTGCTGCTTCACACCTTTCTCTTGGGGTTCCCAACAAAGCGCTCCTACATCAACTCAGCTCTGCATCAAGCCTTTTCTGGCGCCGTTTCCGGGGAGGCCAAGGATGTCTTCACAAGGGGAGTCCTCCTCAACCTTTCTCTTTACTTTGTTTTTAGTTTGCTTAGTTTCTTTTGCTTGGTTTTGTTTGCCTATTTTCAAAAACACAAAAAATTAGTTCCTACTCTAGTTGGTGGTCTATTATTGCCTTGCTTGGTCATGCTTTCTCTCAATGGATGGTTTATTTGAAACTAGTTCTTATTGGCAAGGTGGGTTCATGTAAGAACAGAAGTATTATTACAAGGAACACCGTTTGTCACAAAAAGGGAAACACTTATGGGAACAAATTGATAAGTTGAATACTATTGCTAGAGACATGTGCTCTACTTACAATGTTACTTATTGCTTTGATAAAGCTTGTTGCTGTAGGAGGTATAAACACCTCCCTTTTCAATGTGAGTATAATGATAATGTTACCATATCCTCTTATATTAGAGGAAATTATGACTTTGATGATGTGGAACAAATTGAAGAATTAATTGCCTTCAAGGGTGAATTTGAACTTGCCAGTTTGCTTGAAAATATTGATGATGCACCTTACGAATCTGAGGTTTATGAGATACTTCAATTTTTCTTTGACAATTACAAGGAAGAAAATGGCTATATTACTGAATATTTTAATAGGTGTTTTCCACAAATGGAAGAGAATAATGCCTTGCAAGAGCCTATGGAAGAAGAAATTGTTGAAACTGGAAGCTCATTAGATGAAAATGAGGGGGAGAGTGATGAACAAAAGGAGGACGAATGGATTATATACCCATGCCTACCTTCTATGAGAGTAACTCTTTATCCCTTAAATAATTTGATTGTCCCCCATGCTTACCAAAGGAGGATTTATGTTCCTGTGGATCCTTTTGAAATATATACTTTGGATAAAACCTGTGGAGGTTTTAATCCCACTATTTTTGAGCTTGATAGAAATTATGAATTTGTAGATCATGAAAAGCATGCTTTAGTGATAGCTATATTGTTGATTTTATTCACAAGGCTACTGAAAATTATTATGAGAGAGGAAAATATGGTTGTAGAAGTTGTCATGTGTGACACCCCCGGGATCAGGGCTAAACAAATCCCAGACCTCCGTCTGAAATAAGCTTAACCTTGAGCTCGAGAATATCCAGTGAAGAATCGATAACATGGCATTGACCCTACGACACAAAAATTTATTACAGCAAGCTCATAACTGAGCAGAGAACCAAATTATTACAAGCAGATGTCACTGACCACAAACATCAAACAACAGAAGGCAAATTATGCTATTAAGTATAGCAAACTTAACAAATGGCCTAAGAGGCCTGAAGCATAACGATGACGTCCCAGCCCATAGATTCTAGGCTGCCGACCGGGAACCCCAAGCTACTCGTCGATGACGATGTAGTACGGAACTCGTCTTCAGGTGAACACTTACTCGGCCAAAAGTATCAACAAAGCAAGGGTGAGTATAGGGTGTACTCCGCAAGAATTTTGGCTAGTGGAGTTGTTTTGCCAAAAGCCATCTTTCTTTTTAAAACTAGAGAGGAAGAAGAAGCTCGTCTAGTCAGAGTATTTTAAAAGGGGATAAGAGAGCGACATCTCCAAAAATATTGATCATCATCTTTTGATATCCACCGAATCATCATCATCTACCAACTAGGATCACCCCCTCGTACCCATGAGGAAGCATCCTTAAGCACACGTTGATCTGCCAAGTTTTACGATTAGGTTAAAGTTCTCTATGATCTTAGAATCTGGTCGCCAAGTGTTCATAACCGTGAACACGGCTTTTCGAAAAGATTATTACCCTGCAAGGGTGTACAACTTTACCCACACGTACTAACCTTCTCTTAATGCCACAATGATTAGCCCTCTTCCTTGGAAGGCCGGCAGCGGGTGGTTAGACACGACCTTTACCTTGCTTTCGCCAAGACCATGAGTCACGCAATAAGTATGGTTCCGTCGTAATGGGTCAAATCCTGAAGCCGGTACTTAAATATGTGAGGCAAGGTTGGTTTAACAGGGGCTCCATCGACCCCAAGCAACCCGGTCCACGCTTCCCTACCTATTATGAATGCACCTCTTTCACCCGGCAAATCTTTCAAAAGATTTTCTGTGCATATGTCGAATGGAACGCCCGAACTATGTGACTCATGGAATCTACTAGGCAAGTTAGTCAGTCATGAGGTTGTCCAGGCCTCGTATGGTTGTACGCTCGTCTTGGTTCCAAAGGCAAGAATTCAGTTCCTAGTGGTGGCGAGCATGGGACCAGAAAAACCACATCCCACCATGGCCTCCCATACAAGCCTTAGCATGTTTAACTCATATCACTGATCTCATCTCATCACGTGCTCCTTTCATACTAGATTCTCTACATCTGATGCATCATCTGGATGGACCAAACTCAACAGCTATGCATGGCTAAGCAGACACATATAATAGCTCTAGCAGTGCACACAAGCCAAACCTAGTTATGCTAGGAGCAGTGGATCAGGTAATATAAGCTCAAGGGAGTAATGCAATAGATAGGATACTTTATCTATCGATAAAAGACCACAGTAGAATCGTATGCAATCATGGAAGAATTGAAATGCTTTTGAAATCGTAGGATTGTATCATAGTGGGCCTATGCTTGCCTTTGCCAGTTGATAACAGATAAATAGATCTTCGGAAGCCTTGAACCTGACTTGGTTAGAGTTGGTCAAGTATTGTTCGTCAATCTTCGATGGTCTTGATCTCGGTCTTCGATCTCGATCTCCATATCGTATTCTACTGCGAAGAACCAAACACCGGAAAGAGAGGGAAACAATCAACACATGGCATCGATAAAATTCTAAAACAAGTATGATGATATGAAAAGTTAAATTGCATTGAAATGTAACCCTAACACGTTCTAGACAACTTAATCGGGGTTCCGAAGGGTAGAGACCATAATTCGGGAAAACTCCGGAATCATATGAGAGGGGTTGCTAAGTTCTTCTAATTAAACTTGTCATTTAAGTTGTTGAACAATTCATTATTATATCTTAGATAGTTAGGTCTCATTTTTCTGAACATTTTGATATATTATTTGTATTTTTCTGAATTACATATTAAAAGTTATTGAATTTACAATATTCAAAACAATTTCTGAAATTATTAAACCTTTTCTTAATTTAAACCAAACTAGAAATACTTTTTACACAGAGACTGGGCTAGCCACAGACACAGACAGGTGGGCCTCTGGCCACCTCAACCTCCACGTAGGCAATGTGGGACAGGGGGCCGGTTGGGGTGTTTTTCACCAAGGCAGTAGCTAGCCGCTGCGGCTGACTACTGGACCCGGTGCCACGTTGGCAAGCCACGCAGGCTGGCCGTCCAATGGGCCAGACGGCGGCGCGGGACGGCGGAGGAAGGCGTGCGCGCTTGCCTGGATGGGAGTGTTAGAGGGAGGGAGACGCGGGCTACCTAAAGATGGTGGCGCCACTGCGGAGTGGTCACCAGAGACGAGCAGCGAGCGGCGGAGACGGCGAAGCTTGCAGGTGCTTGGCGGCGGAGCAACAGAGAGCGAGAGGGGAGAGAAGAAGGGGTCCAGGAGGACCAGCGGCTCACCGCGAAGCTAATGAAGGTGACGGCAAGGACGGAGGTGGTCCAGAACATCGGAAATGTCCACGGCGGCGAGCATCGGACTCGGGGAAGACGGAGGTGATGCGGGCGATTCCGAGCGCCCCTGCTCGATTCCTCTGGCGAGTCGAGGTAGGCGAACACGGTGGTCCTGATGGCATACTCGGCCGAGCTTAGGGGTGGCCAGAACGGCGACAAGCCGGATCTAGGGTTCCGGGCTCGCTGCAGAGAGGAAGAGAGAGGTCTGGGGAAAGGGGGAAATGGATGAGGATGGCCAGGGCGACGCCGTGGGGACCTTATCCTCTCCCAGGGAGCAATGGACGGCAAGGAGTAGGCGGTGGGCATCGACGGCGCCGGTGAAAAAACCGAGTAGCGTGTCTGCCTGTGGAAGAAGACAGGGGGAGTGGCGAAGGAGTAACGGGCCCGGGGTGGGCTGCACATGGGCTTGGTGGGCCGCAGATGGCTGCGTGCGAGCGACAGGGAAGGAAGAAGAGGAGTTGGGCTACGGCCTGGCTTGCTGCTGCTCTATTTTTTTTAGTAAAACTCTTTTTCTTTTCTGATTTGCATTTTCTCTTTGTAATTTCAAATTCAAAACTATTTTGGATGTTTCAAAAATACTAGAGGGTTTGTATAAAACATATGAAATAAAGTGGGGCCCTTTGTATTCCATTCGGGCTCCAATGTTTTGGTAGTTTTCAAAATTCAAAATATTTGAACAAGTTTCAAACAGGAAGGGAAAATTAGGGTTTTAGGGTTTTGTTTATTCTTCTTTAATGCAAAGTTTAAAGAGATGATGCTCATGCAATGCACAATCAACCCTAAATAATGATTGTCTAAAACTGGGGTGTTACATCATGGTACCGAAACACCTCTCTATGTGCTGAAAGTTTTGAAGTTGCTCTTGTTTCATCTTCCTATGCATGTCACTTTGTTTTTGTGAATTTATTTGCATACAAGATTCCTATTCATAGGAAGTGGGTTAGACTTAAATGTGTTTTGAATTTGCTTCTTGATATTCTCTTTGACTTCAATTCATAATTCTTATCTGAGCATCTTCTCAAGCTATCAAGCCTAACTTAAAGGCGTTAAAGAAAAGTACTTGTTGGGAGATAACCCAAGAGTTTCCTTGTGTCTTGGAAGTTCTTACTTATGTAGACCTCTCCTTATCCTTTTTGTTTGCTTTTTGTTCCAAGAATGACCTCTAATGAGATGGAAGTAAGATTTGGTGAGTTGCTGTCCTGAAACAGATTTCTGTCCTCCACCATAAAAATTCGTGAGGTGTCTCTGTAACTCGTATTGAGCTGACAATTTACAAATAAATCCCCCAGTATGTTAGCTAACTTTAGTTAGTTCAACACTTTTTTATTTGAGCAACATAAGAATTTCGAAAAAATCAGTTTCTACCTGCTGGTCTATTTTGACAGATTTCTGCCATTATTTGCATTTGCTTCTTATTGATTCCTTTTTGAGTGCTCTTTAGGTGAATTGAGCTTTTAGAAGGAGTTGCTACAGTAGATTTTGATTTTAGGTGAAAATTCTTGCTGTTCCAAAGCTTTACCTAAAGGTATAGTATCTTTTGAATACACTAATGTTGCTAATGAAGATTGTGTGAAGTTTTGTATGAAGAAAAAATTTCAGGTGTAGAGAGAGAATGCTGTAATGAGATGAAGAATGGACAAAAGCTCAATCTTGGGGATACCACCCCGGTGTCACCCCAAGAAATATTCAAGAGGTACAAGCGTCAAAGCTTGGGGATGCCCAAGGCATCCCTTCTTCATCAATAAAAAGCTCAGGTCTATCTAGACACTTCGTTTTAATTGTTTCATGCACTGTTGTGTTGTTGTTGGAGCGTCTTAGTTTTTTTTTGGTTTGATTAGTTGTTTAGTTTGCTTGAATTAAGTATTTTGGGACCCCGCTCTCGCTTCTTTGTTTGCAAATAAGTTGCTTGGTGTTGGAAAGTAGTAGGAAGTTCCTGCTTGAAAGTGCAAGAGGATCTTGCATTGACTGTGACTTAGACTTTAGCATGACATGCTAGGTGTTGTTTTGACCTTATGCTTAGTGATTATTGCTGTAGCATGTCTTGTTCCAAACAATTGGGATTTCTTAGTGTGCCTTGAAGAAATTATGCATTGTTTTAGCATGTATGGTGGTATTCTCGTTTGATGCTTTGTTTGGGTTGGCTTGGCACATGCTCACACCATGTTATGACAATGAACAAGTCACCCTAGCCTCTATGATAATTTAGTCCTTGAATTGTAGTTCCACTCTATGCTTTGAATAGTAATGTTTTGTTGCTCTCCATAATTATGGCCATTATTTCTAGCTTAGTTGGTTGCTCCCAGTCTCTAGCCTCCACTTGTATGAGTAAGTTCTACTCATGCTTCCAACTCCCAACAAACCAAGTTATTCCAAAGTTTCCACTATAAATTCCAAAGCATGGTGTCTTACACCATTCCAAGTATATTCTTGTTTTCAGCTATCTTCCAATTAAAAAGTATTTTGTTATGTGAAATCTTAGTGATTAAAGCTCTCACGAACTTGATGGCACACTTTATATTCTTTGCCCCTAATAAACTTGAACCATTGTGTCATCTATGTTGTATATGCTTGCACTTATACGTTGGAATTAGCAGAACCATGCGGTCATGGGGAACATTTTCAACATTGCACTTGTACTTTGTACTCAGTTGATATCTTGCTCTTTTGTCTATGGATGTCACCGGTGTGAAATAAAGAGGGAACTTGTAAGTCCATGGAGTATGTATTTTGTGTTAGATAAACGCCTGGGCCGCTAGCCTAAGCCATGCCTAATCATGGTGGAAACTTGCAGCATCACCATAGTGAGCTATCTATGAAGTGTCCTCAATATAAAGCTATGCATATAGTAAATAAAAAGATCGCTGAGATGCTCATTGTCTGCTTGCCTTGGCATTTTAGTTATGGGATAGGTCATGTACCATGTGCAAGGGGTACCCCATTGGCGGTTCGCTATGATACGCATGCACTTACAATGACAAGAACTTATAGGTGACTGAAGTTGAGTAGCATGAGGTGTGGCCCTCGTATTCAAAGGACTTGAGATTGCCAACTTATACTTTGTCAAGCATAAACTCCATAGTTTGTTCACTTTAACCTTAACCACTTCAAGATGCTTATGATAGGGGCAATGAGGGCTGAAAGCTAAAAAGTACCATAATTTTTGGAAGCTCTTTTTGAAACTTGAAATCCCTGCTTCCTTTATGAAAGGACTTTCTTCCACCATTATTTGAGTCTCCACCTTCTACTTTTAGGCACCATTAAGAGAGCATAGTTGCCATTCTGTTTGCAGTGTCCCAAAACTTATTGATTGATGCATATTGTGATATTACTTGTTCATGTGCTACTTGTTTCTAGTCACCCTTGTGAACTTTGAAGGTGTCCTATGCATTTATTTGATACTCTATGAGGGACAAGCTGATTGCCACTATGCCATGTTTTCTGTATGTGAAACAAACAAACATTTTTCAATGCATGTTATTCATGATCTTTGTTTGTAGCCTTTCATGTTGCATGCATAGTTACTTTGTCCAATTGTTAGAACTCCATATTTCATGCACATGTTTAGAGTTCTTTGATCCTAGCTTTCAAATGGTTTGAGCTTGTTTTTGACGGTGCATCTCACCTCAAAAATTATTCTTTTATCACTTATCTACTCGAGGACGAGCAGGAGATAAGCTTGGGGATGCTTGATACGTCGGAAACATATCTATAATTTTTGATGCTCCATGCTTGTTTACTATCTACTTTGCTTTGATTTGTCTACACTTTGAGGTGTTTTTATATCTTTTCTGGAACTAAACTATTAACAAGTTGCCACAGTGCCAGTTGCATATTTTCTTCTATTTTTTTGGTTCCAGAAAGGCGGAAAACCAATATTCTCGCAATTGGACGGGACAAAAGCCAAAGTCAATATTTTACCGTGGGCATCACGAAGTCTAGTGGGGAGACAGAGAGGCAAACCAGAGCCGCCACACCCCCTAGGCGCGGGTGGGCCCACCCCACGCCTGGGCAGGGTGTGGGGCCCCTGGTCGCCTCCCAGCCTCGCCTCTTCGCCTATAAGAAGACCCCGATGCAGAAACCCTAGGCACCCGATCAAAACTCCACGAAACCTTCTATAGCCGCTGCCACCGTTGTTCCTAGATCGGGATCCAAGTTCTTCACACCTGGGAAGGAGATCATCTGAGTCCTTCTTCTCCGGTATGATGTGTGAGTAGTTCCACCTTGGACTATGGGTCCATGTAGTAGCTAGATGGTTGTATATCCTCCTTGTGCTTTCATGTATAGATCTTGTGAGCTCCTTTCATGATAAAGATCTAATCTATTTGTAATCATGCATGTTGTGTTTGCGGGGATCCAATGGATATTGAGATTACTATGTCTGATTGATTAATGGTTTTGTCTATTTGATACTATCATGTCTGTGTTGTTTGTGATCTTGCATGCTCTCCGTTGTTAGTAGTTATCTTGGCCAAGTAGTTGCTAGTGACTCAAAGAGGGGGTATTTATGCTCGATAGTGGGTTCATGCCTCTAGTTTCCAAGGGAAGTGACAAAAATCTCTTCGGTTGTAGATGTGATGTTTCCACTAGGGAGAACCTAACAGTCTCTTGGTCATAGAGCAAGTGGATTGTTTACCTTACACACTTTTCTTAAAGCAGTTGTCTGTTGCTTGCAACTTAATACTGGAGGGGGTTCGGATGATAACCTGAAGGTGGACTTCTAGTCATAGATGCAGTTGGATGGTGGTCTATGTATATTGTTGTATTGCCCAATCGAATCTCATAGGATCTTTTTGTCTGGTATTGCATTGTTATGCCTTGCTCAGTTCCTGTCAATTGCCCTGATGTAATTTGTTTACCCTTCATGCCATGTTGTTTATCTTAGGCGAGCACCTCTAGTAAACTATGGACCCCGGTCCAATCTTTACCATTGATACATCTTCCACTGTTACTTGTTTACTTGCTGCAAACCATTACCTTCCACACCATACGTTTAATCCTTTGTTACAGCAAACCGGTGAGCTTGACAACCTCACTGATTCGTTGGGGCAAAGTCTTGAGTTTGTGTTGTGTAGGTCTCCGCGTCGCTTACAACACCTATGTGACGTTTCCTTCCTCCTACTGGTTCGATAACCTCGGCTTCTTACTGAGGGAAAACTTTCTGCTGTGCTGCTTCGCACCTTGCTCTTGGGGTTCCCAACGAAGTGCTCATACATCAACTCAGCGCTGCATCAAGCTACCATAGTCGCCGCGTTCGGCATCGCTCGTTTAAAGAGGGGGATCTGGTGCTTCGACTTAAGCAGAAAAAGTCACACAAATTATCCCCACCATAGGAAAGACTATTCATCATTAGCAAGGCGCTACTCAATGGGTCTTACTACCTCATTGACAATCATGAACTAGAAGATAGAACAACCGAGGATCATAAGCGTAAGCGACGTGATCCGGATGATGACTACCCAGAGCTTGATCGGCCATGGAACATAGAACAGCTACGTCGTATTTACATTTAGCATATTTTTTATCTACTATACCTCTTATATGATGAATGAAATAAAGCTCTTTGGTTCACTCATATGCTTGAGTCTTTTACCTCCTTTTTTTAATGTTCATTTTTGGATCGTATAAAACTTTTATGCGCAAGTTTTGCCTTTGCACTTGTGAAAATTTTGCATACGGGCGTTACCTTAAGTTTTCTTGTCTACACGTTCTTTGTTGTTTTTGTGTGGAGTCTGGAGTAGTGACTTTCGACAATCGAAGTCGGCAATTTTGTGCTTAGGTTCTCGATGGTGCCATTGGGCATCATCGCCTAAATGCATAGTTCCGACTACGGGTCTTCCGACTCACGTAAAGTCAAGCATAAAAACCAGAGTAATGGATAAACTAGCACTTTCTTAAAAATTATATACATGCTGGAACTAGTACTTAAGTAGCAGTAAACATATAGCTATTGTTTTTCACCTTAAGGTTAAACCCATAGTTTTTCCGCATACATACACCCATAGGAAACAAATATTACATAAGTGTTTTTCATTCTCTGGCGCAGGAGATTTTGAAGTAACGTCATTAGCAGCAGGAGAGTCCTCTTGGTCATCAACGAAGTCGGTAGTCTTGAGGGACTCGAAGGAGCTGGACTGGTCTGCGTCAATAAACTCAAGGGGTACAAAGGTGTTTGCATCCACCAAATTGGAAACCCTGGTGTCATAGCCGGCGAGTCATGACCAGATAGCTCCGTGATCAATCTTCTGGCCATCATCCTCTACGTTGGGCAGACCAGAGGTCACCGTGTCGATGTCGGCATTCTCATAGTGAGTGTTGACCATTGCCAGCGACATACTTGCACCAGCCCGGGTACATGAAGCTTTCCAGCTTATGATCCGCTCGGGGGCTTGGCGCAGGATCTCCGAGTACTTCATGATGGAGTCCACCGCTTTGATTTTGATGTTCAAGGGCTTGGCAATTTCTTTTGCTTGGGTGGTGGCGGTGTTGATGAAGTTGCCGGCAAGAACCATGCATTCCTTTGGCGGAGGAGGATTATTGGTTAAACCAATAGGAGCTGCATTTCCGACCAAGCAATGGAGTACATGAGTTCAACACAACAAAAAGTTCAGAGTACCTATCCTACAAAAGTACAAGACGAAGATTGCTTACAAAAGATTCTAGCCTCAGCTTGCTAGAGCGTCTCTGCCATGGAGTCCCGTTCTTGTCGGAGGACCTTGTAAGCATCAAGGTTGCGAGTATTCTGCTTGGCGGCTGCTTTGTTCTTCTCCTTAAGGATTGCAATTTCCTCCTTCAGGCGGTTGATCTCCGTGTTGGCGGACTCCTGCACGGCCTTCATAGAATCCTCGTGCATCTTCAAAGATTCATCCCTCTCCTGCTTAAGGATTTTGTTCTCGCTATCCAGCAGTTGTATGTGCTTGGATTGCTCGACAATATCCTTCGCCTTGGCAATAGCTTCTGCATGTCGGAAAAATTACAGAGCACAATGAGTAGTCGGAAGTTAATGGCCCAAGACCAAGATTGAGTGAGAAATTGAAAAGAAAAACAGACTCTTGCTCTTGGTGATTTGATCCTTCAAGAAGGCAGTTTTACCCTTTTCAGCTTCAAAATCAGCACGCATCTTGTAGAACTTGTCGTTGGCGACACCCCTCCGAGGATTCTCATTCTGCAAAAAGATTAAAGTTTCTTAGTCTACTTGGAGCATCTAGCCGGATAAGTATCCACCTAGAGGCTTGTGGGCTACAGTACGCGTTTTTAACTCGGCAATATGCTAAGTCTTTATTTTAAGCATCTAGTCGGAACTAATTCTGTTTCAAATAGAGGCTTGGGGGCTACAGTATGGAAAAAATTACAAACACTGTGTATGCTACTCTAAAAAGTATCTAGTCAGAATAATTCATTCAAACTACATACTTGGGGGATACAGTGAAAAGTTTCTAGCTTAGTCACTCTTAGAGCATTTAGACCCAAAGACCTATGGTTTTCCATCTAAATCCTCGGGGGCTATAGTGGGATAATACATATGAAATGCAATAGGCATATAAAACTAACAAGTGCAATGATCTTGAGGTTGCTGGAGCTCTCGACAAATATCTTGCTAAAAGCAAGGCCGTTTACGCGCAGAATATCCGCCTGCTTGAGAAGCTCCTCAAGACCACATGTGGGAGAAGTCGGCGCTGCCCCATGAGCCAGAGCTGAGCTATTCGGTGCAAGCACCAGGTAGATGATCTTTGGGAGATCTGATGACGTCTTGGGTGTAATGGCTCCGCCTACAATAGAAGTTCCTCCTTCCACCATTGCCTTACCAGTGGCATCCTTAGCTGGAGCTTCAACCACTTTGGAGTACGTGCTTTCTTGTGTCGCCTGCTCACCGACAATGACATGTTCCACAAGAACATCGGGGATTCCCTAAGAAGGAGCTGGATCCACTTCCATGGCAGAAGGTTCAGACGTGACCTTTGCTAGAGAGCTTGTCGGTGCAGTAGCAGGGTGGACGGTTGGAGTCAAAGGGCAATGGAAGGAGATGACTGACTAAACATTTCCTTGATGTTTTTAGAATCCCCCGATGTTTTGGAGGTCTTCTTCAAACTCATATTGGCCTTCTTCCTAAAACATGCAAAAAGTATAAGTACATGAACAAGAC
Source organism: Avena insularis (assembly GCA_023614405.1). NCBI lineage: Eukaryota > Viridiplantae > Streptophyta > Magnoliopsida > Poales > Poaceae > Avena > Avena insularis. Next base: position 279,531,228 of record CM042689.1, on the reverse strand, counting down.
GAGCAAGAGACAATTTCGGATGTTAAGAAGCTTACACAATGGTTGGTGCTTTGGTCAATGGGATACCAATCAATATTATTTTCTCCGCCTCCAGGGAGGCGGTGGATCTATTGGAGGCTCCACCCTCCGTCTTAGTTTTCTTGCCTCCATTGGCAGCATCAGAGGTGGAGCTCTTCTGCTTTTGCGCCAACGGGACATCATCGTCGGACACGTAGGTGACTTCCTTCATATTGGGGTCATAGACTTGGATAGCCATGCTACCTTCATCTAGACTCTTTAGTTGTTAAGTAAATCCCAAAGTGTTAGATGTTATGGTTAAGTCAAGACATAAGAACTGGAGTACATGTCATACACGAAAAATAAACAAGTACCTCTGGGCACGTACCGCCCTCGAACATGTCATAGGTGATGGTGAAGCCACGCTTCATGTCCTTCACTTTGACTATGTCCTTGAGGAGAAGCTTGATGGAGTCACTCGAAAAGTTGTCCTCGGAGATGCGTAGGCTATCCTTCCTATCCTTGGAATATTCATGCATAAGCTTCACGCGGTGCTACAGAGGCTGAATCCGCCTAATGAACCAGCACATGGCTAGGTCCAACCCGGTCAGACCCGTCTCTACGAACCACTTGATACTCCTTATGGCGCGGGAGGCTTCATCATCGTAGGGCAGGAGGGCTTGGGATATCCATGTCGGGGCTTCAGCGGCGGCTCCATCGACAAAGTATGGGTACGTTTTTTCTCGGCCAACCAGAGGGATATCTGGTCCATAGAAATACGTCCTTTGCCAGTTCTTGCAGGACTCATGGCCTACGATGTCGGGGAACCACCAGCCAGGACGGATATTGAAGCTAATGGTTCCACAATTTCTAAGCTCATCCTTGCTCACTTCGGCTTCCCTCTTGACGGTGAAGAAATATATAAACAGATCTAACCTAGGCCTGATTCCTAGGTAACCCTCACAAAGCGCCGTGTAGTTTCTAAGCGCGAGGATGCTATTCGGAGTAAGGTTCGAAGGTTGAACCCGGTAGTGGCTAAGGACTTCTATGAAGAAGTCGGAGATTGGGAGGGAGACGCCACGCACCAGTTGGGCTTTGAGGTATACCTTTTCTCCGGCTAGGGGAGAAGGGACGACCTCGCCGGCCGACAGCGCCCACCTACCAGATCCTCCGTCACAGGGAGATACCACTCGGCGAGCATCTCCTTGAGATCGTTCTCGGTGATGTCCGAGCCATGCCATTCCCCTTGTTGGAATCAACTTCTTCCTCTAGCAGTTCCAGCCCCGCTGGAACATGGTCGCCACCGGTGGATTCCACCACCATGGTCTGCTTTGATGGGGAATACAGCGATGGGGAATACCAATGGGTATACCCACGAAGCGGATCGCCAGCTGGATCGAGCCGATTGGAACCTAGCCCTGGCGAATCGACTTCATACAGCGACTGGCGCATGCTGCACCCAGGCGACTGGCGCCGACTGGAGGCCCAAGACGGCGACTCGTATACAAAGCCCACCAACACACTTGTAAACCCTAACTGGCTACATATATAAAGCCACCAGGGGCACCCCCCTACGGGGACGTCATATGACATCCTCTCCCACATCTCATTAGATCTAATCTCCCTCCGCCTACGGCGGCTCCCTTGTAAACCAATCTATGATCATATACTGGATTGATAGCAGGACATAGCGATCCTCCACCGAGGGGACGTGAACCTGGGTACATCGTGTACCAATCTCGCTCCCGGATTCTCCTACGTCGCCTTTGTCCCTCTACGTAAGCTACCCCCAGTAGCATCTGCCATGCAATACCACGACAGTTGGCGCCCACCGCGGGGAAAGCGATGCTTGGAGGGTGATAATCCGGGCGAGATCCCTCACCGTCGACGCCGACCAGATCGGATCGAGCTGGGTCCGACGCTGGCCAAAGCGGTGTCGACTTCAGAAACCTCGCCTGGAAGCACGCGATAGCTGAGTTTTAATCCCATCCTGTCTCAGATTCATTACTTTGTTATATTATTATTTATCCTATTTATTTGGACCTGACGTCCTGCATGCGAACTACTGCCATGTACGATCGCTCGGAGAATTAAATCCTCTATGCAGATTCTCCTCTACGCAGAACCAAACAAGAACATGGCTCCGTGTACGGATGGAATTCATCATCAACATACACGCGTGAATAAAAAAAAGGTTAAGATCGGATTGGTCTGGAGCCGGCCACGTACGCGATCTGCAGAAATTGCGGTCCAAGGAAGAGAGGCTGCACATAAATGTAGGTTTGGCGACTTAAGCACGCGCACGCGAGCATCTTGTCGGCAACACGCACTGATGCGACCTCGACCGATGATCGAACGACTGCTCTACAGTAAACTCCTTCGAATTTTCACCGTCACGTCTGTCTACATCTTCGCCAGCAACGACTCGCTATGGCTAATCATTTTCTCTTAGCTCAAGCTTATTTAAATTGTTATATTTTGTGATATCTCTATTAAGCAATTGTTTTGTCTCTGTAAATACAAGGAAAACCAAGTCGCAATGTGCAGTTCACCGAGGCGTCGCGCCAATCGGTCGCGGATTCACCTGTGGCGAATTCGCCGTGTTCCGGAACTCTCCTAAACGCGGACACGCTTATACGCGGACTCGCTAGGCTTGGAGACTCGCCTGTCACGGACTCGCCGTCGCAGAATTGCCATGCTAACAGCTAAGTTTCATTACACTCGTACATGCTATGATCTCAAAACATATATGCATCTTCATTCATTCTCTAAAGCCGACCATGCAGTCGCATATGACCCTTTTCAGGGACCAAAATCATACTTAGGATCGGTTTTAATTTTGTCTGCTGTTTATTCGCGTTCGTCGAAGTAGTGAGGCTGGGTACCAAAAGGCCGACCTTGTCTCCGGGTTCAATAGTCTGGCATCGCGTCCCTGTTACCCGGCAAGCGTTTGATGCTGAAGGTCTGCCTACTCATGAAATGACACGCATAAACCTTACATACTGTCCATCGATCCACATAACAAAAGTGCATTTTCTTCAATATCTACAATTCACACGTCTTACAATTATTCAGTATATTATGCAAGTACACCTTAATGCAATTGTATCTTTTCTCCTTCTCAGCAAAACGGTGTCTTTCTACTTTTCGCCGCCTTCGAGGACTCGGTACTGCCCGGTCGCCGACTTCGCCGCTTTCGAGACTCGTCATTCTCCGCGCTCGGGGCTCAACGCTCGCCGGTCGCTCGACCTCGCCCCTCGCCGCGCTCGGGGACTCGGCGCTCGCCGGTCGCTCGACCTCGTCCCTCGCCGCGCTCGGGGACTCGGCGCCCGTCGGTAACTCGACCTCGCCACTCGGCACGCTACAGTCAGCGTCGCTCGTCGGTCGCTCGACCTCGCCACTCGCTGCGCTCGGTAGCAACTACTACTATTTTCAGAATTTGCATCTCTAAAGAGCCTCAGGTCGCCTCTACAAGCCAACTCGAGCCTCGGGGACTACTCCTAGGCATGTTGTGTGTACGCGTGGTTCCATGAGTGCAGTTCGCCCTCGTCGACTCGCCACCGTGGACTCTCCACTCGTGTACTCGCCACCGCGGACTCGCCCTCGCGTACTCGACACGCTCGTCGACTCGCCCCCACGGACTCTCCCTCGCGTACTCGACACGCTCGGCGACTTGCCACCGCGGACTCTCCACTCTCGTACTCAACGCGCTCGTCGACTCGCCACCGCGGACTTGCGCTCGCGTACTCAACACGCTCGGGGACTCGCCCTCGCGTACTTGACATGCTCGTCGACTCGCTCCTAGGGACTCTCCCTCGCGTACTCAACACGTTCAGGGACTCGCCACCGTAGACTTGCCCTCGCGTACTCGACAAGCTCGTCGACTCGCCCCTGCGGACTCTCCCTCGCGTACTCAACATGCTCGGGGACTCGCCACCGCGGACTCGTCCTCGCGTACTCGACACGCTCGGGGATTCGCCGATCGCTCGACCTCTCCACTCGCCATGCTCGGGGACTCGACACGCTCCACCTTCGGGGACTCACCGCAACTGGCGGCTTCACCTTCACCCTGCGGCTTTCGCCAACTGGCCATCACCGACTGGCTCACGCCGACCGCCTCCCGCTTCACGGTTCTTTTCTCTATTCAGGAGCTCGTCGTCGATTCGCCACGACCCATCGTCAATACTCTCCGCGCCCTGCCTCAAGCTTGCGTCGAATCGACAACGCGCTCGGGGACTACTGATGGGGGAATACCAATCGGGGTATACCCACGAAGCGGATTCGCTAGCTGGATCGAGCCGACTGGAACCTAGCCCTGAGCGGGTCGACTCGCCCAATACGGCGACTGGCGCATGCTGCACCCAGGCGACTGGCGCCGACTGGAGGCCCAAGACGGTGACTCGTATACAAAGCCCACCAACACACTTGTAAACCCTAACTGGCTGCATATATAAAGCCACCAGGGGCACCCCCCTACGGGGACGTCATATGACATCCTCTCCCACATCTCATTAGATCTAATCTCCCTCCGCCTACGGCGGCTCCCTTGTAAACCAATCTATGATCATATACTGGATTGATAGCAGGACGTAGTGATCCTCCACCGAGGGGACGTGAACCTGGGTACATCGTGTGCCAATCTCGGTTCCGGATTCTCCTACGTCGCCTTGCTCCCTCTACGTAAGCTACCCCCAGTAGCATCTGCCATGCAATACCACGACAGCACCACCACGCCCTCCGGCGGAACATGGACGGAGTTCGTCGACTTAGACGTGGCCTCGCCTGACGCTGCGATGGACGGAGTAATGCTGATGCTTGCCATTGATACGGGAGAGAAATGATAGTGGATTGAAAGAAAGTTAGGGTTTTTTCCTCTGTGCGCGCGAAGAGCTCGAGGAGAAGTTGGCTAGAGGAAGAAGATGATGCGAGGAAGAATGAGGTGAAAAGATAAAAATAAACACGGTTACAATTTATAGTACTCGTCATAAAGATACGTGCAAGTTGATCGAACGGTGGCTACATGAACAGCGCGTGCGTGCGCGTGCATGGAAATTTTGCCATGTTCCCACCGCCGCCGCCAATGTTTCGTATCTTTCACGCAGGAAAAACTGCTATGATTGTGTTCTCTGCATGTGTGAGTTACGAGGCGTCGCTGAACCATCCCATCTAAAGATTCCAGCAAGGATGGATCCAGTATGGCTACGAGAAGAGTACGATGGAAGATTCAGCAGTTGTCCGACTTACATGTTGAAGACGGAGAGCATGGCAAGGTTCTTGTGAGGACTACAAGATATTTCTTGATGATTTGCCGACATCCATCTAGACGAAGCATTTAATCTGAAGAGGAAAGACGACGCAAGATATCGGAGTTCTCCGGGGGCTACTGTTGGGGATATGCTAAATGAGTATCACCATTGCATGTCTCTAATCTGGATAACCCGGGTGGCCCATAGTTGGTAGCGAGGCCTATGGACTGTTGGGAAGCCCAGTTAGATGTATCCAGATGGGAGGCCCATGCCAGATGAAGGAAGGCTACGTGGAGTCACTATCATACCCAGAGCCTTGGAGTGTAAGATACGTTAGAGTAGTTGTGTACCATGTAGGACTCTATAACCTGTCCGGCTAGGACTTTGCCTGTAACCCTAGGATCTGGTGACTATATAAGCCGGACCTAGAGGAGACTTTAGGGCACAAATGTCAACACCTGGATTTTTAATCACAGATGTCTGTTATGCCATACATCGCAATCCCAGGATTACCATTTTTGTGAGACATAAGAGATTGTATATCATAGTACATCATCCATTACAAACCATACATAAGGTCTTACACAAATAAGGATCTCATGATCTAGTCTTAATAAAATTCAAGCAGCTGAATAACGTAATAATAACGATAGCGTAGGCGAGGCTCCATCTTCATGGTCATAGGCAATGCTGACGATGGGAGATGATCCTAGTTGTCGTAATATTTCTGATGTCCGTCTTCCTGATACTCCTCTTCATAGTCTAGCCACGGGAATAGCCAGGGACAAATCCATGAGTACTTTTTAAGTACTCGCAAACTAATACTAACAAGTAAAGTGGTTTTGAGTAGGATACTAAGCTCTAGGGTTGTTTTGCAAAAAGCCAGATTTACCTCTACTAAGTTCAGAAGCAAAGAAATCTAGTTGAGAGTTTGATAACACCTAAGTGGGATCTTGAATTTCATGTCACAACTCTGTTGTGGTCAATTCAAAGTCATAAATAACTTCATAAGTAATTTTGAAAACATCTGACGACAGAACAATATGGCCACTCCAACTGTCCATAACCGCGAACGCGGCTATTCGAATAGTTTGACACTCTGCAGAGGTGGTACACTTTCACCACAACATTCGATACATCCGTCAGGAACAAATCCTGAATTCACCATACTCAGTATGCGGATAATCAATCCTAACCTTTCAATTACATGCCCTAGTATAGGCACCTCTCCTATGAGTTTGGCCTCCCAACCATGACCAACTGGCATCTTGGGTACTACACAGGTGGACAATCTTCACAAGGTAGCCTCAGCTCAAACCTTGGCCGCAAGGGAACCCATACTAAGGTATATAAATTTCCAGTCAATCCCTACCCAAATTTTGGGTATTGTGGTTGTACGGTAAAATTGGAATGGTATCGCATCCAGACAACCATCAGTTTTATAAAGGGCTAAGGCTCTTGCCTTAACATTTTCATCATCAAAATCATATGGTGTTCAAGAACACATGTCAAAATATTTCAGTAGAATGACTCATCATTCTAAGGTTTTCATAACCATTTTCACCAAGTATTCCCATCTAAAGTGATCAAGTTTTATGCTTAGCACTAGCATCTATAGGTGGGGGTAAACACTAATGAGGGGTGGTAAACAAGTGTGAACTAGCTAAGTTCAATCTCATGCCTTAGGATGACATCAAGATTATCTAACTTAGGCCAAGTTTTATGCTCTTTATGCTACCTTTAAATATCTTTCTAAATCTACAGGTCACTAAGTAAACTCAAATAAAAGGTCTAATAAAGAAATAAAAGAATTAAGCTTGCAAGTAAAACTGTGATTTGGTATTATCAAATGTATATAACTAAGCATGCTTAATGCCTTGCATAGGTTATCTAACTTTCATACTTGCAAGTGTTAGCTTGCAAAGTCAACTGGTAGTATTAGGCTTGCTTAGATAGTAGCTTGCTCAATTAATAGCTTGCAAATATTAGCTTTCTTAGTTAATAGCTTGCAAATATTAGCTTGCTCAGTTAATAGCTTACAAATATTAGCTTGCCTTGTGAAGAGTTGTGGTTGAAGTTCTCCTCGGCTTCTTCCTCATAGTATCCTCCTTCCTCCTCGTATCCTTGGTCGGTACTATCATCTAGAAATGAGGTACACAATCACCAAACAATACTTAACTATTTCTATTTATCGCACCAAGGTTTTCACTAGATGATATAGGATCATCACAAACATTACAATCATTAATGCAAATAGTTTTATTTCCTTTATTTTAGAAAATTAATTTCTACTCATTGAAAAACTACTTAAGATTTAATATTCTCCAACTAAAACATGGGATCATGTTGACACATCTCATCACCACATATTTCAGTACTTGGGAATGTGATTTAAAGTGGTGTCACAATTAATAAGGTTTAACCTTTTTATTTTAATTAATTAAAGTGACTAGAAATTCTGAAAGGTATTGTTAAATGTCATTTTTGAGAGTTGGAATCAACTCAAAAGATTTTAAGGTTGAATTTTGAAAAATGATTGTATGCAGAAAATCTTATGCATTTTTATTTTTACCATGGGTAATCTACAATTCCATTTGGTTTGAATCCAACGGGCTTGGATTAAGCACTCCAGTACCTTTCTAACAAAATTAGTTTCATGCATTTTGGTTCAGTGAATCGATATGGGTTGATTTTTGAATCTGGGTACAAAACTAAGTTTAGAACTAAATGAATAAACTTAAATTTGAATTGCTGGGTCACGTGGGAGGTTTATCTGGCCCGCCCCACTATGCACAGCGCGCGCGGGGGCTGAGTAAGTGGTTGTCCCCACTCGTTAGTGAGACAATGAGTGGCGAAGCGGTACGGGGCGATGTGGACCACACAATCTAACTCTAATTGAACGGCTGAGGTTCATCGTCCACATCGGGCAATGCCAGCGAGACATAACCCTAACACGGCCAGTGGGGGTCGACGGGGGCTAACCGGGGCTCCGGTGATGGTTAGCGATGGGGGCGAACGACGAAGTCGATGACGGCGATCCTCCTGGTACTGGCAACTCCTCCTGGGGCGGCTCCAATCGACGGTGCCTCTCCTCCTCTGCAGCAGCGAACTCTGGTGAAATTCCGGCCACCTGGTGCTCGCCTTGCTCCGGGAGTGAGTGGGTGTGATTAATGAGAGGTGGGGAGTGGGATGGTGTGCTCAAATCGAACGGGGTGGCCTCCTTTTATAGTGCCTGAAGGGGACCAATGGGCGCGGGTTGATCTTGTCGTGGTCGTCAGCACAGCGTGCTAATGGCATGGGCGACGATAGGGGCGGTGCATTGCCACCTGGCAAAGCTCAATGGCTTGATGGCGTAGCGTGGGGCGGTGAGGAACTGTCAGAACGTCGCGGCTCTCTGGGCGGGTCTAACAGCAAGTTTAATGGCGTACATCGTCTACAGTCCATGCGTCGGTGAACGGGGTTGTGTGGCAGGGTGCTGGGGTGCTGGCGATCACGCACGTAAGTGGCAAGGGCGGTGCGCGGTCTGTGGGTGTGTGTCGCTGATGGCGATATAGCGCGTGCTCGGCTCGCTCGCAGAGAGACTTGGCGCATGCTTGGCGGGTGGTCCAGGGGCTGGCAAGGGTCTGGGCTTGGACAGGGGGTGGCGGTGGATGGTGGTCAGTGCTCCAGACATTATTGCTAGGCTTGGTGCTTCTCCTAGCTCGTTGTCGACTTGGGGGGTGGCAAGTTAGGCTCGGCATGCTCACCATTGATGGCCCTTGCATGCTCACAGTGGTACTAAAGATTGTTAAAGGGGCTAGGTGATCTACTAAGAGCTTTCTGCAAACCCGAGAGGGAACAAGGTTGGCCAAATTCACTGCTACAAATAGTGTTTGATGTTTTGTTGTTTGCTGCTAAAAAGGTGTTTTATGAAATGGCCGAAAGAAACTCAAATTTGAATTTTGGATTCAAACTTGGTGGGTTTGATAGTTACATACTAGGGAGTCTCTGGTTAGTTGGATTGGTCAAGGGGCACTGGTTTCGTTGGGTTTTGAAAATGTGTGATCTTCACATATGTTAAAGATTCAATTTTGAATTGTGATTTGAATGGGGTTTCCAAATGTTTATGTAAGTTTGAAAGGTGGGATTTGATTCACTTTTACTTGGTATTGCAAGGGGTGAAAAGAAATAGAAAAGTTTCTATTTGAAATCTTGGACTAGAAACACTCTCAGTGACCTAGTGAGCAAGATTGGCAAAAATGACCATATGCTTTATTTGTTTTGGTTTTTGATTTTCTCTTAATTTGTTTCTGCTTGGAAATGTTTTAGATGATGTTATTTTCATATTTAAACCATTCCTTGCTATTTAGGTTAATCACATTAGTCCATTCATGCATTCACACAATCATCACATACACACATGCATTCATTTGGTTTTTATTTAATCGAAGTTTTTGTTAACCCTAATTTTGGTGATTATAATTTAGTAATCATGATCAAGATTTTTGGGATGTGACAAACCTTCCCTCCTTAAACAAAATCTCATCCCGAGATTTGAAAAAGAAGAATAAAGATTACCTAGGATTTAAAGAGATCGGGAAACTCCGTCCTGATGTGATGTTCTCGCTCCCAGGTAGCTTATTCTTCAGTGTGGTTGCTCCACTGATTCTTGAGAAACTTGATGCTTCGGGTTCTAGTGGTTCTGAAAGCTTCCTCAAAAATACGGATGGGTACTTCGGGATATGTCAGGTCATCGTTGATCTCTATCGTGCTGTGATCAATGTTCTTGAAAACTTCAGTCTTCTCCAGAACTTCAAGACGTTTGCGAAGTAACGATATATGGAACACATTGTGCACTGCTGACATATCCTCGAGAAGTTCCAATTGATACGATACTTCTCCTCGATGATTCAGAATCTTGAAGGGTCCGATATATCTGGGGGCTAACTTTCCTTTGAGTTGGAAACGCTGCATTCCCTTCAAAGGTGACACTTTGAGATACACAAAATCTCCGATATTTAAAGCAAGGTATCGACGTCTCTTGTCGGCGTAACTCTTCTGGCTTGATTGGGCGGTCTTGAGGTGCTCACGAATCTTGTGAACTTTCTCTTCTTCTTCTCGTAGGATGTCGGGTCCGAAGATCTGACTCTCTCCTACTTCCGACCAATTCAAAGGGGTACGACACTTCCTTCCATACATGAACTCAAATGGGGCCATTTGCAAACTAGCTTGATAACTGTTGTTGTAAGAAAATTTTGCAAACGGTAGATAGTCTTCCAATTTAGATCCATACTCTAGCACACATGCTCTCAACATATCTTCGAGTATTTGATTTACTCGCTCCGTTTGTCCATCAGTTTGAGGGTGATACGCTGTGCTGAAATCTAGTCGGGTTCCTAAACCTTCTTGGAGTTTCTTCCAGAATCTCGAGGTAAACTGAGTTCCTCGATCTGATCCGATGTTCTTGGGGACTCCGTGCAAACTTACGATTCTAGCTATGTATAACTCTGCCAGCTTCGTACTCTGGTAGGTGGTCTTGACTGGTAAGAAATGGGCTACCTTGGACAATCTGTCAACTATGACCCAAATAGAGTCATTTCCCCTACTCGAAGTAGGTAATCCGGTGATAAAGTCCATTCATACAGAATCCCACTTCCATTCTAGAATCTGCAATGGTTGCAACAGTACTACGGGTCTTTGATGTCCCGCCTTGACTCTCTGACAAATGTCACACTTGGCGATATAGCTTCGGATTTCTCTCTTCATCTTATGCCACCAAAATTGCTCCTTCAAATCCTGATACATCTTCGTTCCTCTGGGGTGGATAGAATAAAGGGTATCATGGGCCTCTTTCAAAATAACTTCTTTCAACTCTGAATCTGCTGGTACACAGAGACGTCCTTTGTACCACATAACTCCTTCTTCATCCTCGGTAAATCCGGGTACTTTGCCTGTACCGATACGACGTCTGATTCTGTTGATACTAGCATTTCCTTTCTACGCCTCCTTCATCTGACTTATCAAAGTGGGTTAAAGTTCTATGCTAGCCAAAAATCCTTCACTTACTAATTCCATTCGGAAATCTTCCATCTCTTGGTGCATACTTGGTTGCTCCTTCAGAATCTTGGAGTTCAAGCGGCACGGTAATTTGCTAAGGGCATCTGCTACCACATTGGCTTTACCGGGGTGATAGTGAATGGCCAGTTCATAGTCCTTGATTAGCTCAATCCATCTTATATGCCTCATATTCAGCTCCTTATGAGTGAATATATACTTAAGGCTCTTGTGATCCAAATAAATCTCACAACGGTTTCCCATAAGATAATGCCTCCATGTCTTCTGGGCTAGAACTACGGCTGCGAGTTCAAGGTCATGGTAGGATAATTCTATTCATGCTGTTTCAGTTGTCGGGATAGATAAGATATAACTTTTCCTTCTTGCATCAACACACATCCGAGACCTATCTTGGATGCGTCACAATACACATCAAAGGGCTTCGTGATATCTGGCATGATCAAGATTGGGGCTGAAATCAATCACCTCTAGAGTTCCTGAAAACTCGCTTCATATTTGTCCGTCCATTCAAACTTCTTGTCCTTCTTCAGCAATTGGGTCATGGGTTTGGCGATACTCGAGAATCCTTATACGAACTTGTGATAGTATCCCGCTAATCCGAGAAATGCACGAACTTGGGTTTGAGTGGTTGGGGCTTGCCAATCTTCAACATCCTTCACCTTTGTAGGGTCAATGGCAATTCCTCTAGCTGATACAATATGTCCGAGGAATCCTACCTCCTGTAACTAGAATTCACATTTGCTAAACTTGGCATACAACTGATGCTCTCTAAGGGTTCCAAGAATGGTCCTTAGGTGTAGCTCATATTCTTCTTCTGATTTGGAGTAAATCAGAATGTCATCGATGAAAAGAACGACAAACTTATCCAGTAAGTCCATAAAAATCTTATTCATGAGGTTCATGAAATAAGCAGGGGTATTGGTTAATCCAAAAGACATGACAGTATACTCATATAATCCATATCGGGTGGTAAAGACAGTCTTTGGAATATCCTCTGCACGAATCTTGAGTTGATGATAGCCAGTTCTAAGATCAATCTTAGAAAACACTTTGGCACCAGTCAACTAGTCAAACAGGTCTTCTATCTTGGGCAACAGGTACTTGTTCTTGATGGTGACATCATTCTGCTTCCGATAATTCATACATAAACGGTTACCACCATCATTCTTGTCCACCAACAAGACAGGTGATCTCCATGGCGTTGCACTTGGTTGGATCAATCCTATTTTCCAGCATAGCATCCAGTTGCTTCTTCAGCTCCACTAATTCAGACGGGTTCATGTTGTATGTTCTCTGGGCTATGGGTCCGATTCTAGGGATTAGTTCAATGATAAACTCGATATCCCGATCTGGGGCATATCGGGCAAAACATCTGGAAATACATCGGGGTATTCACAGACTATCCGGACTTGGTCAATGGTTGGCTGGGCTATACTCTTGTTGCACTTGAATTGACGGGTCAAGGTTTCAGATATATGCTCGACTGATATTCCGGTTGTACTGGTCATGGTTATGGCTTGGTCAATGGTTGGCTGCGCTATACTCTTGGCACAGTCGATTAATCCTTTATGTTTGTACATCCAGTCCATTCCTAGTACTACTTCCAAAACTTTTGTTCCGAGTACCATTAAATTAGCATAAAAGTCTATGCCATGGATTCGGATAGGTACGGCTTTGCAAATTTCTCTAGCTTTGGTGGTTGAACCGGGTATTTGAACTATCATAACATGCTTCAATTTGGTGGGTTGAATCTTACTAGTGCATGCAAATTCTTCAGTAACAAACGAGTGCGATGCTCCAGAATCAAACAAAACTCTTGCAAGTACTGAGTTAACAGAAAACATACCCAGCATGACACCCGGCGCTTCTTGGGATTCTTCAGCATGCATGAGAAAGAGACGTCCGTTGCGGTTGAGCGAATTCCCTGGGGCAAACCTTCTTCCAGGCTGAACACGACGATGTTGCTTAGCTGGGGCATTTGCACTGGGGGCTGCGGCAATCTTCTTGGGGCACTCATTGTAATAGTGACCCTTGGTTCCACATTCATAACAAGTCAACAGGCACAACATTGCTTCTAGTCCTTGGGACAGTGTTGGTGTTGGTGGCGACATTGTTGTTGTTGAACTTAGGTGGTGCACGGTTGAAATTGCTGGGATTTCCGGGGTTATTGTGGTTTCCTCCTGGCCTTGGGTTTCCACGGTTGGGATAGGTCGGACAGTTCATCGGGGATCTGTTGGTTCTAGGGGCAAATCCTGGAGATGGGTTGGGGCGATACTTTGGTGTATGGTGGGTTCCTGGTTGATGCATCATGCGACGCTTGCGGTTTTCATTATCTTGGTTGATCTTTCCTTCCATCTGAATGGCGAACTCAACTTAAGCTTCAATATCAACAAATGGGATATTGACTAACACCATCTGCATCTCATCATGCAGACCATTCAGGAATCTCTCCTTCTTCTTGGCTTCAGTATCTATTTCATCAGGCGCATACCTAGCCAATGAGAAAAAATTGTCACGGTATTCCACTACTGTCACCCTGCCTTACTTTAGTTCCCTGAATTCGTCTCTCATCCTCTTGATCAAACCCGGTGGCACATGGGCTCTGCTGAACTTGACTTTGAACTCTTCCCAAGTCATCAGCTAACCTCCTATCATTGCGCGAATGCTGTTCCACCATGCTCTTGCATCTCCGGCCAGATAGTGGGTGGCAAACAGTACTTTCTCGTTGGCTTCCACTCCTGCAACTTCCAGATTGTTCTCCATGGTTTGCTGCCAATCATCTGCATCTAGGGGCTCTTCAGACTTAGTGAAGACGGGTGGATTGGTGTTCTGGAAATTCTTGTGCTTAGATCCATGGTTGTCCTGATTTCCATGGCCTTGATTGTTGTTGGCCATCTGAGCTATCTGCTGAAGGGTGGATAGGTTGTCTTGACATTCGGCTCTTTGGGTTTTGCGGTCAAAAACCAACATTTCCAAGATTTTCAATATCGGGTCAGGGGATGAGTTGCTTCCTCCTCTAGGCATATGAAGTTTGAGATAGATTATGAGAAAAGAGGGAAATTTCTAAGGTTTGGGGTTTTGTGTTTGAAATGTTTTCAAAGTTCGACTCAGATTTTTTTCTAGCAACTTGCTTTTCATTAATTCATTCATAGCACACGATACAAACACACACCACAACAAAGGAAAACAGATGGTTTTAAGAACCATTCTGGGAAACTATGATACAGTGGGACCGGATACAACTCACTAACGCTAGTGCTCAAGTGCTACTACTCCTCGGAGTCAGTGTCCTCATCATCATCATCGATGAAGGCGAAGTCATCCTCATCGGTGAAGAAGTCCATGGCCTGATCCTCCAGAAATTCATCATCATTGCTAAGATAGGAGTAGGGGTCTCCACGAAGGTCTTCCCCTGCATTCTCCCTCTCCTCCAACTGCATATCTCTCTCGTGGATGGTCTCCTCCAAACTCGTGATCCGGTGGCAAAGAAGAGCAATGATGCGCTCCTTCTTGTCGAGCTGACGGCGACGAGACTTGTGATCCTTCACTAGCATGGCAATGGTCTGATCCTTCTTGGCGGCGATGGTGTACTTGTGGTTGGCATAGGAGCGGGCATTGTCCAACTCCTTGTGACGGTCATACATCATGAAGTTGAGGTGGTATAATTGACTCTTCAGCTCGTGGTGGTATGGGGCCTCCAGTGGCTGTCCCATAACATCATGCCTTGGGTAGAACTCAAAGCGGGTACCGTTGATCTGATTGATACTCTGCCCACAGAGACGGGCAAGAGCTTCCTGCATGGCCCTAGCAAGTCCATCGAGCCAGTTGTTCTCTCTCAAGGTAAACTAAATTCCCTCTATGGTGGGGGCTTCAATCTTTCCCCAGAGACTTGCATCAACTAGCTACTGCAATTCTTCTCCTTCCTAATCATTGAGCTGTGCTCCGAAGAACTCGGGGTGCGGACGCTCTAGCATTTCTGCCAGCTGGTCCAAGTCACGCTCAAAGATGAGGTCTCCTCCATTCCCCAACTGATAAAACTTGTTGTACTTCACGTCCATCTATAAGAATATAGGATGAGTAAGTTAGCAGAGTGATCAAGTGTGTCAAATTTTTAAGTAAGTTTGCAAGAATTTTTTAGGAACATGAATTTTTATGAAAGAATCCAAGTGGTAAGAATGAGAATAAGTTTTTGTAAATACTCACTTCCTTGGTTTTGAAACTAAGTTTTTGATTCAAACCTCCATTCTAGACTAGGGTCTCCTATGGTCAGGGTGGCTTTGATACCAACTTGTCAACACCCGGATTTTTAATCACAGATGCCTATTATGCCATACATCACAATCCCAAGATTACCATTTTTGCGAGACATAACAGATTGGATATCACAGTACATCATCCATTACAAACCATACATAAGGTCTTACACAAATAAGGATCTCATGATCTAGTCTTAATACAATTCAAGCAGCGGAATAACGTAATAATAACGATAGCGTAGGCGAGGCTCCATCTTCATGGTCACAGGAAATGCTGACGATGGGAGATGATCCTAGTTGTCGTAACCTTCCTGATGTCCATCTTCCTGATACTCCTCTTCATAGTCTGGCCACGGGAATAGCCAGGGACAAAGCCATGAGTACTCTTTAAGTAATCACAAACTAATACTAACAAGTAAAGTGGTTTTGA
This sequence comes from Avena insularis, assembly GCA_023614405.1. Classification (NCBI taxonomy): domain Eukaryota; kingdom Viridiplantae; phylum Streptophyta; class Magnoliopsida; order Poales; family Poaceae; genus Avena; species Avena insularis. The sequence continues at coordinate 279,515,245 of CM042689.1, read as the reverse complement.
GTAGGATACTAAGCTCTAGGGTTGTTTTGCAAAAAGCCAGATTTACCTCTACTAAGTTCAGAAGCAAAGAAATCTAGTTGAGAGTTTTATAACACCTAAGTGGGATCTTGAATTTCATGTCACAACTCTATTGTGGTCAATTCAAAGTCATAAATCATTTCATAAGTCATTTTGAAAACATCTGACGACAGAACAGTATGGCCAATCCAACTGTCCATAACCACGGACGTGGCTATTCGAATAGTTTGACACTCTGCAGAGGTGGTACACTTTCACCACAACATTCGATACATCCGTCAGGAACAAATACTGAATTCACCATACTCACTATGCGGATAATCAATCCTAACCTTTCAATTACATGCCCTAGTATAGGCACCTCTCCTGTGAGTTTGGCCTCCCAACCATGACCAACTGTCATCTTGGGTACTGCATAGGTGTACAATCTTCACAAGGTAGCCTCAGCTCAAACCATGGCTGCAAGGGAACCCATACTAAGGTATATAAATTTCCAGTCAAGCCCTGCCCAAATTTCGGGTATTGTGGTTGTACGGTAAAATTGGAATGGTATCGCATCCAGACAACCATCAGTTTTAGAAAGGGCTAAGGCTCAGGCCTTAACATTATCATCATCAAAATCATCTGGTGTTCAGGAACACATGTAAAAACATTTCAGTAGAATAACTCATCATTCTAAGGTTTTCATAACCATTTTCACCAAGTATTCCATCTAAAGTGATCAAGTTTTATGCTTAGCACTAGCATCTACAGGTGGGGGTAAACACTAATGAGGGGTGGTAAAAAAGTGTGAACTATCTAAGTTCAATCTCATGCCTCAGGAGGACATCTAGATTATCTAACTTAGGCCAAGTTTTATGCTCATTATGCTACCTTTAAATATCTTTCTAAATCTACAAGTCACTAAGAAAACTCAAATAAAATCTTTGATCAAGAAATAAAAGAATTAAGCTTGCGTAAAACTGGGATTTGGTATTATCAAATGTATCTAACTAAGCATGCTTAATACCTTGCCTAGGTTATCTAACTTCAATAGTTGCAAGTGTTAGCTTGCAAAGTCAACTGGTAGTATTAGGCTTGCTTAGATAGTAGCTTGCTCAATTAATAGCTTGCAAATATTAGCTTTCTCAGTTAATAGCTTGCAAATATTAGCTTGCCTTGTGTAGAGTAGTGGTTGAAGTTCTCCTCGTCTTCTTCCTCGTAGTATCCTCCTTCCTCCTCGTATCCTTGTTCGGTACTATCGTCTAGAAATAAATACGAGGTACACAATCACTAAACAATACTTAACTATTTATATTTATCACACCAAGGTTTTCACTAGATGATATAGGATCATCACAAACATTACAATCATTAATGCAAATAGTTTTATTTCCTTTATTTTAGAAAAGTAATTTCTACTCATTGAAAAACTACTTAAGATTTAATATTCTCCAACTAAAACATGGGATCATGTTGACACATGTCATCACCACATATTTTAGTACATGGGAATGTGATTTAAAGTGGTGTCACAATTTAATAAGGTTTAACCTTTTTATTTTAATTAAATAAAAGTGACTAGAAATGCCTATGGGGCATTCTTTTATTACTTGACCATTAGTTCTGCAAGTAAACCTATATATTTCAATATATTCTGAAGAGGTAATTTTTGAGAGTTGGAATGAACTCAAAAGATTTTATGGTTGAATTTTGAAAAATGTTTGAATGCAGAAAAGCTTCTGCCTTGTTATTTTTACAATGGGGATCTACAATTCCAATTGGTTTGAATCCAACGGGTTTGGATTAAGCACTCCAGTACCTTTCTAACAAAATTGGTTTCATGCATTTTGGTTTAGTGAATCGAGCTGGGTTGATTTTTGAATCTCGGTACAGAACTAAGTTTAGAACTAAATGAATATACCTAAATTTGAATTGTTGGGTCGCGCGGGAGGTTTAACTTGGCCAGCCCACTACGCACAACGTGCGCAGGCTCAGTAAGTGGCTGTCCCCACTAGTTAGTGAGACAGTGAGTGGCGAAGCGGTACGGGCCAATGTGGACCACACGATCTAACTCTAATCAAATGGCTGAGGTTCATCGTCCATGTCGAGCAACACCTGCGAGATAGGACCCTAGCGCGGCCAGTGGGGATCGACGGGGGCTCACCGGGGCTCCGGCGATGGTCGGTTATGGGGAAGAACGACGAAGTCGACGACGGCGATCCTCCTGGTACTGGCAGCTCCTCATGGGGCGGCTCCAATCGACGGCGCCTCTCCTCCTCTGCAGCAGCGAACTCTGGTGAAATTACGGCCACCTGGTGCTCACCTTGCTCCGGGAGTGAGTGGGTGTGATCAGTGAGAGGTGGGGAGTGAGATGGTGTGCTCAACTCGAATGGGGGTGGCCTCCTTTTATAGTGCCTGAAGGGGACCGACGGGCGCGGGTGGATCTTGTCGTGGTCGTCGGAACAACATGCTAATGGCATGGGCGATGATACGGGGCAGTGCGTTGCCTCCTGGCGAAGCTCAATGGCTTGATGGCGCGTCGTGGGGCAGTGAGGAACAGTTAGAACGTCGCGGCGCTCTGGGCGGGTCCGACGGCAAGTTTAATGGCGCACAGCATCTACGGTCTGCGCGACGGCGAACGGGGTTGTCTAGCGGGGTGCTGGGGTGCTGGAGATCATGCACGCAAGCGGCAAGGGCGGCACGCGGTCTGTGGTCATGTGTCGCTGATGGCGCTCTGGCGCGTGCTCGGCATGCTCGGAGAGAGACTAGGCGCATGCTTGGTGGGTGGTCCAGGGGCTGGCAAGGGTCGGGGCTTGGACAGGGGGTGGTGGTGGATGGTGGTCAGTGCTCCAGACATGCTTGCTAGGCTTGGTGCTTCTCCTAGCCCGTTGTCGACTTGGGTGTGGCAAGTTAGGCTCGGTATGCTCACCATTGATGGCCCTTGCATGCTCACAGTGGTGCCAAAGATTGTTAAAGGGGCTAGGTGATCTACTAAGAGCTTGCTGCAAACCAGAGAGGGATTAAGGTTGGCCAAATTCACTACTACCAATAGTGTTTGATGTTTTGTTGTTTGCTGCTGACAAGGTGTTTGATGAAATGGACGAAAGAAATTCAAATTTGAAGTTTGGATTCAAACTTGGTGGGTTTGCTAGTTACATACTAGGGAGTCTCTGGTTAGTTGGATTGGTCAAGAGGCACTGGTTTGGTTGGGTTTTGAAAATGTTTGATCTTCACATATGTTAAAGATTCAATTTTGAATTGTGATTTGAATGGGGTTGAAAAATGTTTCTGTAAGTTTGAAAGGTGGGCTTTGATTCACTTTTACTTGGTCTTACAAGGGGTGAAAAGAAATAGAAAAGTTTCTGTTTGAAATCTTGGACTAGAAACACTCAAAGTGACCTAGTGAGCAAGATTGGCAAAAATGACCATTTGCTTTATTTGTTTTGGTTTTTGATTTTATCAAGACTAGAAACACTCAAAGTGACCTAATTTTGGTGATTAGAATTTGGTAATCATGATCAAGATTTTTGGGATGTTACAACAAATTAACTCATACCTCGCACATCGAACTAATCCATGTAACTCGGTGTATTGCCATTATAGTGATTTATAGCAGGAGTAGGATTCCTCCACCATTGTGGGATCTGACCTGGGTAAGCTGTGTTACCTCATACCCGCCAACCTTCCGCCTTACCCCACGTCTCTAAACACGCACTATGAGGACCCCTCCATTGAGTACTCGTCGGAAATACCACGACACCATTCATTTCCATGAATCTAAGCATAAAGCCTAAACATAATTGAAAATGACATAAAACCTTATCATGAAACCCCTAAACCATAACAAAGCAGGCTAGGCATTATGCATTTATAGATCAAAATTTGAGATACTTTCATTAAATTGCCCTAACGCCTTTCTATTTCATGAATATCGGCATATAGCTCGAACATTATTGAAAATTCACTAAACCCTACCCTCCCAAAAAACGTAAACCCTAAGCCATATACCCCTAAACACTAAAAACCCTAAACCCTCAACCCCAAACCCTGACTAAGCAGGTATCATGCACTACGTATAGATAAAATTCGAGATAATTTCATTATTAAAATTGTCAAGTCATTCTATTCCACGAAAATAAGCATAAAGCTCGAACTTCATTGAAAATTCCTGAAACCCTAAAACAACCCTGAAAACCTAAACCCTCAACTCCTAAACTCCCTAAACCCCAAACAACCCCCAAACGTAAACCCTTGACCCCTAAATACTAAAATCCTAAACCCTAAACCCCTCAACCCATAATTAAACCCTAACCAAGTAGGTACATCATGCACTTATAGATCCAAATTCGAGGTACTTTCGTTAAATTGCGATAAAAACATTATGTTCCACAAATATAAGAATAAATCTTGAACATTATTCAAAATTCCTTAAACCCTGAACCCCTAGTTAAATAACACTGAATAATTAAGCAGGTATATCATCCACTTATATATCAACATTTGAGATATACTTTCATTAAACTACGCTAACACCATTTCATTCCACGAATCTAATCATAAAGCTTGAACATTATTATTTAAAATGCCCAAAAACCTAAACCTTAAACCCTACTAACCCATATAAACACTGACCAAGCAGGCATCATGTGCTTTAAGATCAAAATTTCAGATACCTTCATGAAATTGCGTTAACACCATTCTAATTCATGACATGTCAAACATTATAGGAAATTCCCTAAACCCTAGCCCCCTAAAGCCTAAACCCTAAGCCCTATATACCTTTAAAAACCCTAAACCCTAACCCCTAACCCTAAGCTCAGACATAACCCTGAACGCTAAACTACCCCTAAAAACGAGAACCCTAAACCCGCAATACTAAAAACCTCAAACCCTTAACCCATAAACCCTAACCATCCTCGTATCATCACTTATAGATCAAAATTTTAGATACTTTCATTATTAAATTGTTGCTAAGTCATTCTATTCAATGAATATATGCAAAAAGCTCGAACTATATTTAAAATTCTTGAAGCCCTAAACCCTAAACCCCTAAATACCTAAAACCCTTAAACCCTAAAACCCAAAATACTAAACCCCTAAACCCTAAACAATCATGACCAGGCAGGGTATCATCATAAGCATAAAGCTTGAACAATATTGAAAATTCCCTAAACCCTAAATCCCTAAACGACCTTGACCACGCATGGGTATCATCCACTTGCAGATCAACATTTGAGATATACTTTCATTAAATTATGATAACACCATTCTATTCCTTGAATATAAGCCTAAAGCCTAAACATTATTGAAAATGCCCCCAAAACCTAAACCCTAAACCCCGAAACCTTAGAACCGTAAACCCTGAACCCTCAACCCTCAACCCCTAAACATGGATGAAGTAGGTATCATGCAGTTATAAAGACGTTATAATAAACTTTGGAAGAGATATGGCTATGACCTTGGCCATCTTGTTTGAAAGCTTTGAAAATATAATGCTTATCAATTTCTGCAAATGTGTGGAAACTCATTTAAATGTGTGTAAGCATGCTGTCTCTGTCATGTGGGTCCAGACAGGGCCAGCACGTGAGGAGCGGATGCGTCGTAGTAGCGTACGTCGGAAGTTTCAACCTCAAAATTTTTGCACCGCACCGAAACATCCCGTGCATCTAATCAAAAATCCTGCCCCGTTTTTCGCGATGCAAAATTCATCTTCTATCACTGGCCCGGAAACAAGGACTATATGAGCACTGCAATAATAGAGGGGTATAGGTGATAAATTTGCGTCACCCCACCTATATCCCCTATTGCCTCTTTGCCACGCACCCCCCTCCAACCTCCACCTTCCTCTAGCCCCTTCACCACCAGCCCTCTCTTCCACACCAGAGCTCCTTCACCATCGGCGCTCTCTTCTAGACGGGAGCATCTTCACCGTCGGCGCTCTCTTCCGCATCAGAGCTCCTTCCCCGCCTACGCTCTCTTCCACTCGGGAACATCTTTACCGCCCAACGCACCGGATCCACCTCGAAATCCCCAGCCGACGCCCCCGCCGCCATCATGCGCGTCCCACCTGCCCTCGCCGCACGACAGTAATTTCTCTTGTTGTTTGCTATTTCTTTGGTACTCACAAGATACGAAAGTGTTAGAATGTTGCTCAATATCCTGGATGTTATTGCCATTTCATTTGCGCCCACATATGTTAGTTCGTATACAAATAATAAGGTTGTCACTATTATTTCCTTTTTTACATTCGCACACTATCAGTGTATTCCTGCAACAATAACTCGTAGATGCTATTCTTTCCGAGCGCTCGATTGGGTCATAGGAACATCTCATAAAGGATCCAACACTGACAATCTGATGCCAAGCAAGGCTGAAGTGCGAGGTTTCCGTGTGTTACTTAGGCCAGCTTCTTGTCATGTTAATAAGTCATATTGCATGTATGCATATTATGTTAATAATTCATTATACCTGAAAACCTTCCATGACATTTCCATTCATGTTTTGTTGTGTTTCTATCTGCGAATGATTAATTCAGAAAATGTCCAACTTGTCATTTTTAATAGTATCTTTTTGGTGTTTTCAACTGTTTTCATCCATCCAAACCAGCTAGCTAGTTTGAATCATACATCTCGTCATTTTTAATGCTATCTTTTTGCTATTTTCCAAGTGCTTTCGTCCTTCTGAACCAGCTAACTCGGTTTTAAATGTTATGGCTTAATGCAAAGAAAGGATAATAGGGTACAAGGACCAGAGTTCTAGCTGCCAAACTCAGATACTACTAGCAGATTGACCTAGGAGTAGTAGGCGTCGTTGCCGAGTACTCGCCCGATGGCGAATGGTCCCTCCCATGGGGGGGAGAGCTTGTGCATGCCCTTCTTGTCCTGGATGAGGCGTAGCACCAGGTCGCCTTCCTGGAAAGTGTGAGTCCTCACCCGCTGGCTATGGTAGCGGCGGAGTCCTTGCTGGTAGATGGCAGTGCGGGAGCGAGCTAGGTTGCGTGCCTCGTCGAGTTGATCGACTCCATCCTGGCGTGCGAGTTCGTTCGCAGCCTCCGTGTAGTGGACGACCCTTGGCGAGTCGTGCTCTAGGTCGGTGGGCATGACTGCCTCGGCGCCATACACCATGAAGAAGGGGGTGAACCTTGTCGACCTGTTGACCGAGGTGCGGATGCCCCAGATGACAGAGGGTAGCTCCTCGACCCAGCACCCGACGATGCGCTCGAGTGGTACTTGGAGCCGTGGATTCAGGCCATGGAGGATGCTCTGGTTGGCCCGTTTCGCCTGGCCGTTGGACTCCGGGTGGGCGACTGAGGCAAGGTCAAGTCGGATGTGATGTTCCTCGCAGAATTCGGCCATGGCTCCTTTGGCGAAGTTGGTGCCGTTGTCCGTGATGATGCTGTTTGGGAACCCGTAGCAATATATGAGCTCGCGTAGGAACTTGGTGGCGGTCTTCCCGTCGCATTTTCGGACTGGCTTAGCCTCCACCCACTTTGTGAATTTGTCGACCGTGACCAGGAGGTGGGTGAAGCCGGAGGGGGCCTTTATGAAAGTGCCTACCATGTCCATACCCCCACCGACGAACGGCCAGGTGATGGGAATTGTCTTGAGCGCCGAACGGTGTCTGGTTGGCGTTCCGGCACCCGCACCGCTGGACAATGTCGATGTCGCTGCGTGCTGCAGCGGTGGGCCAAGAGAAGCCGTGGTCGCATAGCCTTTGCGACCAGAGAGCGGGCGCCGCGGCAGGCCGCAGCCGCCGGAGTGGATGTCGTGGAGGATTTTACGTCCTTCGGGTTGGACGCAGCGTTGAACACGCTGTCACGCTGCGCTGTGGAGCTCGCCGTCGATGATGGCGGCGATTTGCAGCGGCCGCTGTCATCCGGGCGCTTCGTCTCGCTGGCAAGGTGCCTCCCACCGTGTAGGCGATGTACGGCGAGTCCGGGCCGTCGCTCGGCGATGAGTGCGACCAGGGCTGCCTCTGGTTGCAGCGGGACTCCGATGTCGATCTCCCTTGGGGGAGAGACAGAAGGCTTGGTGATGGTGTCGAGGAAGACGTCGGCGGGTGGTGCGAGTCGAGCCGAGCCGATATGGGAGAGTGCGTCGGCCTCCTCGTTTTTCCGCCTGTCGATCCATTCGACGGAATAGCCTGCGAAGTGTCCGCCCAGCTTATCCACTTCTTGGCGGTATGCCGCCATGGTGGGGGAGACGGCGTCGCAGGTGCCGGCGACTTGCCTGGCGACGAGGTCGGAGTCTCCGTAGCAGCGTAGGCGGTTGGCATTCATCTCCTTGGCGGCTCGCATGCCGTGGAGTAGTGTCTCGTACTCGGCCATGTTGTTGGTGCAGGGGGTGAAGTCCAGGAAGAGGACGTAGCGGAGCTTGTAGCCTTTCGGGGAAGTCAGCACGATCCCTGCTCCTCCGCCGTCTGCGTTCTTGGAGTCGTCGAAGTGCAGACTCCAATAGTGGAGGTACGGTAGATTTTCTGGCTGCTGGGCCTCTTCCCAGTCAGCGATGAAGTCTGCGAGAGCCTGCGACTTGATCGCTTTTCACGGCTCATACTTGATGTTGTGGACGACGATTTCGACGGCCCACTTGGCGACTTGCCCGGTCGCCTCACGGTTGCGGATTATATCCTGCAACGGTGCTGAGGAGACGACCGTGATCGGGTGCTCCTGGAAGTAGTGGCGCCGGCCATTGCTCTGAAGACCGCGTATACCAGTTTCGGTATTATGTATCATTGCGCGACTCGGTGAGGACCTCGCTGATATAGTACACCGGTCGCTGCACTGGGCGCTCCTTTCCTTCCTCTGGTCGCTCGACGACCATTACGGCGCTGACGACGCGCTCGGAAGCCGCGACGTAGACCAGCATGGGTTCCTTGTCGACGGGGGCGGCGAGTAGCGGTGCTGCGAGTAGCACCTTCTTGAGGTCGCGGAGCGTGTCGTCTGCCTCCTTATCCCACTGGAAGGTGGGGTTCTTGCGCATCAGGCGGTATAGGGGCATCACCTTTTCGCCCAATCGGGGATGAAGCGACTGAGAGCCGCGACTCGCTCGGCCAGCTTTTGGACATCGCGCAGGCACTCAGGTTTGCCGAGTCGGGCAATCGTGTCGATCTTGGTGGGGTTCGCCTCGATCCCGCGCTTGGAGACGACGTATCCCAGTAGTTGACCTGCTGGTAGACCGAAGGTGCATTTGCCTGGGTTTAGCTTTATCTTGTATTTCCACAGGTTGGCGAATGTTTCCGCCAGGTCAGCAAGTAGGTCGCTGTGGCGAGCGGACTTCAGTACCACGTCGTCGATGTAGACGTGGATATTGCGGCCAATTTGGCTTGCAAGGCACTCTTGCATCCACCGCTGGTAGGTTGCCCCGGCGTTCTTGAGGCCGAAGGTCATGGCGGTGTAGCAGAAGGCTCCGAATGGCGTGATGAACGCCGTCTTTTCTTCGTCCTCAACAACCATTTTGATCTGGTTGTACCCAGAATAGGCTTCGAGGAAACACAGCGACTCCGAGCCCGCGGTGGAATCGATTATTTGATCGATCCGCGGGAGGACAAATTGTTCCTTCGGGCAGGCGCTGTTTAAGTTTGTGTAGTCGATACACATCCTCCAGGTCCCGTTTTTCTTCTCGACCAAGACTGGGTTTGCCAGCCACTTGGAGTATTTGATTGGTCGGATGAAGCCTGCAGCGAGTAGACGCTGCACCTCCTCGGCGATGGCTCGGCGGTGTTCTTCATTGAAGGGCCGCAGCGACTGCTTGACAGGTCGCACTTTGGGGTCGGTGTTGAGTTTGTGCTCAGCTAGTTCCCTAGGGACACCAGGCATGTCAGAGGGCTTCCATGCGAAGATGTCCTTGTTCTCACGGAGGAACTCGATGAGCGCGCCTTCCTATGCTAGGCTCATGTCCGTCCTGATCGTCACCGTCTGGCTGAAGTCGCCTGGGAACAGCTCGACAGTGCGGGTATGTGTCGTTGCCTCGAAGGCTGAGGTGTTGCCGCCCTCCGAGTTGGGCTTCTTGAGTATAGTGGGGTCGTCGTTGTTGACCCCGCTCGCGTATTTGGCAAGCTCGTCGGCATGGTTGGCCTCTGCCGCGATGACGGCGTCGGCGAGTTTGGCTCCTTTGGCCTTGCACTCGTCGGCCATGTCGGGGTCGCCGTGGATGGTGATGACGCCACGCGGTCCGGGGAGCTTCATCGCATTGTACGTGTAGTGGGGCGCTGCCATGAACTTGGCGAACGCCTGGCGCCCCAGGACGCAGTGGTAGAGGCTCTCGAAGGGCACCAGCTCGAAGACGATCCGCTCGGTGCGGAAGTTTGCCGGTGTGCCAAAGGTGACTGTCAGTGTGACCTTGCCGATCGGGTACACCTTCCGACCGGGGACGATGCCGTGGAACGTGGTGTAGGTCGTTTCGACCATCGACTGCGGTAGCCGATGTCACCTGAAGGTGTCCAGGTACAGGATGTTGATGGAGCTGGCGCCGTCCATCAATGTCTTGGGGAGCCAGTAGTCTCCCACTTTGGGCTTGACTACCAGGGCGACCCGGCCTGGGTACTCGATGCCTGGCGAGTGGTCCTGGCGGCTCCACGTGATTGGTTGCTCCGACCAGTTGAGGAACTGGGGAATGTCCACCTGAGCCACCATGTTGACGGCGATGGCGCGGGCGATGACCTTCTTCTCGCGCTTCGTGTTGAAGCCTGTGAAGGTGTGGAGCGAGTCGGCCACGCTGCCAAATTTTCCGCCGTTTGGCGGGTTGTTGTCGGGGTCTTCCCGCGCTCGCTGTGCCTTCTCGATCTCCTTGAGAGAGTGGCAGTCGGTGGTCATGTGTGTGGTGGGCTTTCCTTCCCTACTGTGAAATGCACAAGGTTGGTTAAGGAGGGCCGCGGGGTCGAACCTTGGTTTCACCTTGTAGTTGCCGCCGTCGTGCGCGTTCTCGTCAGCGGCGAAGTTTTGGGCTCGCGCTGCGTGAAGTTAGCGGCAAGTCGACTCGCCTGGCCATCGCGGGCGCTTGCCGGTAAAGGCGAGTGTTGTTGTAGCGTAGATTGGATCGTCGTCCGTTGTCGTTGCCGTTCGTGCAGCGTTGTCCTCCCGACTCGTCGTCGGTTTCTTGGTTTCGGTCTTCCTCTGCGTACCTTTTGGCGATCTCAAGGAGGTCCGGTATGTTGTCGAGTGTGCGGTATGCTCGTTTGAGCTTGGCGACCAGGGGCTCGTAGCGGCACGAGGTTTTGAAGCAGTGGATTGCGGTGTCTTGGTGGATACCGACCGCGTTATACCATAGTTCTTGCCACCGTTGCACCCAGCTGCGGGTCGACTCGCGAGGTCCCTGGACGCATCGTTCCATGTCCTCGATGGTGGTGGTGCGGGTGTATGAACCCTCGAAGTGCCTGACGAAGGCGTCGCGCATCTCCTCCCAGGGGTCGATGCTGTCCGTGGGGAGAGTGTTGATCCACTGCCTGCATGCCCCCTCCATCATCAGGGGGAGGTAGCGGGCGGCGAGTAGATCGGTGTGGCCGCGATCCCCATTGCCATGAGGTAGGTGTCCAGCCACACGGAGGGATCGTACGTGGGGTCGTACTTCTTTATTTCCTTCGGCGCTTTGATGTTCGCCGGGTATCTTTCGCCTCGGATCATTGGTCCGGCAACCGAGTCGAAGGCGACCCCATCGGCTCGCCGTCGCGGCGGTTGGTTAGGGTATGTCGCAGGTCGTCGGGCTGGCATGCATGCCAGCTCTGGTTGTTGATGATGTGGGTGCGGGCGTCGACGGGCTGACCGTTGGCGGCGACGAAGTTGGTCGCCGGCCTGGGGTCGTTGTTGGAGAGTGCCGCGTTTGCGGGTCGGTGTTGGAGCTGCAGTGGTTCGGGTGGCGGGCAGTTGAGTGTGTTTTACGCCAATGGGCGGCCGCTTAAGGCTGCTCTGCTGCCCGATGAACGCGAGTACATCCGACCCTGAGAGTCGACGCTTGCATTTTGTTGCTCGACCACCTTTGCGAGCAAGGCCTTGACGTACTGGATCTGTAGGGCGCCGTCGCCGGTGGCCGTGATGTTGTCGGCCGCTGCTTAGCCCGCCACGAGGTTGTCCATCGGGGTGGAGAACAGTGGTAGGCCGTTCGCGTCTCTCTCCCATGAGGAGACCACGATCCGCGGCTGGTCCCTAGGGGGTGCGCGGTTGGGTGGAGCTGGGGCGCCAATCGCCGTCGACCCTTGTGGGGGCCGGGCGCTTCCTCCTGGTGGGCGTTCTCGTAGATCGCGTGCTCGGCCACGCGGGCCGGGTCGTTCTCGTCGTCGAAGTTCAGGGCGCGCCCCTGTACGGTGGGGTTCAAGCGCGACCTGATTCGTTGCTGGTGGTAGCGCGACAGCTCCTGCGCCGTCACCTGCTTGAGGGGAAATTTTTCGCGCTCGGCTTGCTCCTTGCGGAATGCTTCCGCCAGCTTCAGGCGGAGTACCTCGACCTCCGTTGCCGTTGCGTTGGGAGGGATCGGGATGGAGAAGGGATCCTCCGGTGGGTCGGCGCCGGTTGCCATGTAGGTCGCGGCGTGGCGACCGGTCCCATCGTGGAGATCGGCGGAGTTTTCCGACCCAGAGTCGAAGTCAAAGATCCCAAGGATGGAAGGATCCTCGAAGTCTCCAATGTTGGAGACCTGGGTGATGGAGCCCGCGGGCGAAGCAGCGATGATGGATCCGGCGAGTGATGCCGGGGTCGCCGAGTCGGCATCGTCATTGAGGGCCGCGTCTTCCGCGGCCGCGGTGGTTTCAACCACATCACTGTGGGATGAGTCGTACTCGGAGGCAAGGCGGTGGATCGTGCGGACCTGGCTCTCGGAGAGCCGGTCGCGTGGCGGCGACTCGCAGATGCGAGCCGAATCCTCCGAGACGATGACGTCGGTGAGGCCGACGAAGAGGCTGATCGTGCCGAGTGGCAAGATCATGCTATGCGTGACGGGTCGCGCCGCCAGGACGTAGCTGCTCGACAAGATCTGGAGCATCTCGCCGATCGCTATCATGCGGCCGGTGGCGACCGACTCGTTGATGGGCAGATTGGATCTCTCCGCAGAACACCGGCCAGACCGGCTAGGCCCCACGGTGGGCGCCACTATCGTGGGAATGACCACGGCAGATGCCGCAATTGACAGCGAGTAGTAGAACATGGGGCAAGGGCGCCAGCCATCTGCGGTGCGAGATGAGGGCAGAGACACAGGGTTTTACCCAGGTTCGGCCCCCCGGAGGGTAAAGACCTATTCCTGCTAGATTGTATTATGATGGAAGTACAATGGGGCGAGCCTCGGCTGAAGGCGCGAGTCGCTTGGGTGGATGATGGAACGTATCCTCTACACGCCCTCTAGGGAGGTTTATATAGACTCACCCCCTAGGGTTTACATATCTCAACCGAATCAGTTAAGGTTTCGGCAATCGTTTAACCTAATCCGACTGGGCCTATCTACTCTCCTGGGCCTTCAGCTTCCAGTCGCTTGAATCCACGCCAGGTCTTGATCCAGTTGCCGTCCTGCAGGCCCACTCGCCAGTTCCTGGGCCAGTCGGAAACGTCCTGCTGGGTATACCCCGATAGGAATATCCCCATCATAAGGAAAATCTATTTTGAGCAAAGCAAGCCTAAGCTCCAGTTAGCCAAATGCATATAGATGATAGACTCTACTATACTACCATAGTATCACTTGCCAATACAATTCAAATGTATTGACCCTTGTGGCTGTAACTTATTATGTTGCAGGTTTGTTTGATGTTAGTGAAGTGTGTGGATTAGGATTACAAGTCTACAACCAACATGTTTGCCTGTGGCACTTTGAAGATGAAGGACCCCATGCTACTGTTTTATTCTGCTGCATTGTAATGAGATAGCCAAGTGAGCTATGTAAGATGTAATATATTATTTTATTCCTGGTTATAAAGTTGTATTATGACCTTTGTTTCTTGATATTACATCTTAACTGTGGATGCTAGCTATTGATCCAGGGACTAGCATGGTAAACACAGGGATCTCTACCTTATTAAAGGTTGGGAACCTTACAATATCAGGAAATAACTATCTCAATTTTTCGAGTGATGATGAGATTTTTTCCGTAAAAGGAAGTCCGAAGAATATTGGATCTGAATGCCCCAAAACAAGTTTTCAGACCTATATAGTGGACTGACATGTTGTACTTATTATCCCCATGTTTTTCGAGTTTTCAAACTTCCTCATAGCTAACTCTTCCCACTTGAATGACTTACGTTGATGTACTGGAATTAGATCAAATTTGAACTACAAGTAAATTGTAGGTTGTGTTGAAAGTTAGTGTAATGAAAAAAAAAGATTTTTGAGGTACCCATGGGGCACTAAATATTTATATCAAAAACCATTAAGTGTTTTGACGACTGGTCCGACTTTGTACTATGATTTTCATCTTTACAAATTTGAATCCGTTTTGAAAATGATGACATGAAATAAAGAAAAATCAAAAGATTTACGCATGATGTCCTATCATCTCGTGTGCACTAAACGTGCATGTAAAAGGTAACCATGGTATTAGACAAGTTTTGGAAAACGGTTTCATAATATTGTTCTACCATGTGTATGGACATTATTGGGTTCAACCGAACGACCAAGGTCATCAAGGCCATATGGACATCATAGTTTATGATCTGATATATAGAGTTCATACATTGGTTTTGTAGATGGGTGCATCTTGGCATAGTAATCCTTGTTGCTTGTGGGAGTTCCCAACAATTAGCAAAAAATACATTCAATTTTCCCTAGCAACGACGGTGATGTTTTTTCTATTCAAAAAGTTCGAATAATATGATTCAGAATGCCACAAGCCAATAGTTTCACACTTACACTACTAGGAAACTAGCTATAGATAGACAGACCTTTTGTGGCGCATGGTTCTGACCATGCTCCACAAAAGATGTCCAGTGGCGCATCTGTCCCAATGCGCCACAGAACCCTAAAACTTCCGTGGAGCATGGAAATGGGAAATGTGCCACAGAAGTGAGGTGGGACCCATCACCAGGCCTTGGTCTATGAAACATCTGTGGCGCATTTAACCAAATGCGCCACAGACTTTTTCACTTATCTGGCGCATATAGACACATGTGCCACATAATCATCAAGTGGTACCCACAGCAGACGGGCTTTGGCCGTGCTCTGACCAATCTTCTATGGCGCATATCGCCATATGCGCCACAGAACAAGAATGTGAGCCCCATAGTCTGGCCACCTATGACCAAGCTTCTATGGCGCATATATAGATATGTGCCACAGAAGACTCAGAATATGTTCAGAATTTCTAGTACATTTTCCTCTTGCTTTTCCCAACTAAACACATACCAGTGGCATAGGTAGAATACTATAAAATCTACTAGATAGACAGTGGCATACATCATTGAAAATGCACATGTGCATATAGCCCTTAAACAGCAAAACAATAATGGAATTCATCATTGCAAATTCCTTCACAGAGCTGGTGGGGGCGATGGCGGTGAAAGATGCCAGACGTCCCTGTTCATGCGCTCTTGCAGTCTTTGGACCTGCTCTTCCATGGACACGTTGGGGTCGAGCACCGGCCGCCACCCGATTAGTTCCGCCATGCACGCCCTCTCCTCCGGGGATGCGAGCACGGCGTACAACCTCATGGCCTTGTTGTAGAGAGCCTCGTGCTGCAGCCTGGCCTCCTTCTCGATTAGGTGACCTAAGAATCCCATGGCGGCTGACTCCGAGCACTGCCCCTCAACCTCGCCCCTCCATAGCAAGTAGGTTGCAGGGAACGCGAGCGGGTTGTGCTCTCCAGCGAGTCTTCCGATGAGTTGTGGGAAGAAGACATCAGGGGCAGGGATGATGCTTTTGACAGGGAGTATGGTATATATAGAGGGGTGTCATTAAACCAGCTAGCTGCCACCTTTAATTTTGTCTAGATCTGGACGTAGGGTTCTGTGGCACAAAAAGATGGCAGCTTTGCACCCCTCTATCTACCACCATCCATTTCACATCCTTCTTCCCCCTCCTCCCAGCTCGTCTTCCTCCTCTCTCCCACCCCATTGTGCCCATAATTTTCTACATTTTGTTGTATTTAAACCTACTATAGTTGATAGATTGTTTAGGGAAAGCCTTTCTCTAACTAGTAGATCTAAAACACACTTACGTTTCTCCTCCACATCTCTATTTGTGTACCATTATCTCTCCATAGATCTATTGGTCCACACTCTCTCACATCGCGCTCTCGACTCGGTATTCAATCTACCCGGTGAGTAATTGGCCATGAATATGCATGTTTTGTAGGTGTAAAGCTTGTTGCGCGGGCGGTTTGTACATGCGATGCATGGCACGAAGATGATGTTTGTGCATGAAGCTTGTGTGGTGTATGAATGTTTGCATGGGAAGAAGTTTATTGTTTTTGCTTGTCTGCCCCGGTGTGGTGCATGGATGTTTGCCGAAATGTTGATTCATTTCCATTTCGGCAAAAATTTTCACCACCCATATGTCTTACTTTTAGGAAAGGTCATGCCGAATTTTTCCGGCGACCATGCATGTGTGTTTGTGTGTGCATAAGGTGTGGTTTCTAATTAACCTACTCTGTCTTTTGCTCTATACGTTCATACAGCGCAGGCAACCATGGTCATTAGGATGAGCGAAGGTCGAGTTACTAGGTATAAGAAAGACGCGAAGGTGAACATGATTCGGAAGAACAAGACCGAGATAAGATATCCATGTAGAACACGCAAACTCCAGCGCTGGATCGACCCTAATTATGGACAATTGGAGGATCACCTACTCAGGCATGGTTTCATGCGTGCCGACTTTGATGAGGAGCCGGAAGTAAATGGTGGTGGTCATCATGAAGACGTGGGCGGGTGAAAAGACGAAGAGTCTCCCAGCGGGATGATCATGATGACGAAGAATATAGCGGTGGGCATGATCATCATGATGAAGAAGGAGATGTCGACGGGCATGACCATCATGAAGAAGGAGAAGAAGCGAACACCCAGATGCTGCTAACTTTGGTGTTAAGGGACCCTCATGTTTAGGAACTGCTTCTCAAGGAGACGACCAACACAAAATTTGCAGCCAAAGAGAAAGCCAAGATGGCGCCAATGAAGATAGATGGGATGACTCCATTGTATCCTAGGTGTCCGCCCGAGGATACACGCCTGAGTGTAATGCTCAAGGCTCTAGAGATGAAGGCGGAACACAAATGGACTGACACGAGCTTCAATGCTAACATGGAATTCTGCGCGATCGTCTTCCTAATGGGAACACATTGCCAACAAGTATAGAGGAGGCCAAGAAAATCATGTGCCCTCTCGACCTACCGCATGTTAATTACCACGCATGCATCAATGATTGCGCACTTTATCATAACGAGTACGCAGAGAGAACCACATGTCCGGTGTACGGCCATGGACGATACAAGAGAGATAACAAGAAAGTTCCTCGAAAAGTGGTATGGTACTTTCCTATCACTCACCATCTACAGAGATATTTAGTATATCCTAAGGAAGCAAAGTAATGCAATGGCACGTGAAAAGGGAGAAACCTGAAGATGATCTGGAGAAGGGCAAGATCCTAACATACCCTTCAGACGCTAACCAGTGGAATGCATTGGACATTGAGTTCGAAGAGTTCGGGGGCGATGCAAGGAACGTCAGGCTGGGTATGAGCACCGAAGGACTCAATCCTTTTGGCAACCATATTAGCACGCATATCACCTGGCCCGTGTTTGTATGGCCGTACAACATCCCCCCGTGGATCTGCACAAAGCAAAGGTATGTACACATGAGCATTCTTATTCAGGGGCCAAAACAACCAGGTATCGATATGCATCTTTATCTCTGGCTGTTGAAAGAGGAGTTAGGCACGTTGTGGGAGATGCCAGCCTGTACGTGGGACGCCTACACTAAAGAATATTTCCCTTTGAGTGCCGCATTGCTCACGACGGTGCAGGACTATCCTGGTTACGCGTATGTATCGGCCCAGGTGAACCACGAACACAATGCATGTATCAAGTGCATGGATAAGACCCCGCATCTCCAGCTACCCAAGGATCCCGGGTCTTTGAAAACCGTGTTCCAAGGGACTCGAAAGTGGCTTCGCATGGATCACCTGTGGAGAAAACACGGTGACATGTTCAATGGTAAAGACGAGCTCGAAAGAGCCCCGCGTACGAGGAGCGACGAAGAAATCGAGGAGCTGCTGAATAATTGGGAAGAGTGCCCTGCGCCAAGAAAGAAGCGACCAAGGACAAAGCCGCTTCTGGCTGTATGGAAAGCAAGGTCTGTTTTCTGTGACCTGTCGTTCTAGAAAGTCCTCCACACGCCCCATAGACTCGATGTAATGCACATCACGAAGAACATTACTGAGAGTCTGCTTGGCACTCTCCTCAACATGCCGGAGAGGACCAAGGATGGGCCGAAAGCAAGAAGGAGCTTCAGTACCCTGATAGTGATGATGATGACGATCAGACGGAAGGGACTCAGGGTCTCCGCAAAAGGGTTAAGAAGAATGAGGTGGTTATGCTTCACGCTGCCTGCTTCACTCTGTTTCAGGAGGAGATCGAGTAGGTTTTCAGGTGCCTCCTAGGATTTAAAGTTCCTCATGGTTACTCGAGAAAGATAAGCAGATATATCGACATAGTAAAGAAGAGGTTCAGCGGTACGAAGTCCCACGACTGTCACGTGATGATGACACAGATACTTCCAGTTGCCATACGAGGGATAATGGACGAGCACGTCCGTGAGACTCTGTTTGGCCCGTGCAACTTTTTCGACGTCATCTCTAGGAAGTCAATCAGCATGAAGCAGCTCGACAGGCTACAGGAAGAGATTGTGCTGATACTATGCAAACTCGAGATTTACTTCCCGCCCGTATTCTTCGACATCATGGTGCATCTGCTTGTCCATGTCGTGGATGACATCATCCAGTTCGTGCCGATATTCCTGCACAACATGATGCCGTTTGAAAGGCTGAACAGTGTCATCAAAGGGTTCGTTTGCAATAGGTCCCGTCCAGATGGAAGCATAGCCAAGGGCTTTCTGATCTACGAGTGCATCTCTTTCTGCCATAACTATCTAACCACCGAGAATGAGGATGTTGGAATACCCACCAAGAAGCACCTCGGCAGGCTCGCTGGGTATGGTCACCGCGAGGGCCATCGCTCACTGTATGTCGGCATTGCTAATCGATGCGCCGACTTTGGCAGGGCACACCGAATTATGCTACAACATATTGAATTGGTCTGCCCTTGGGTGGAAGAGCACAAAAGCTTGATCAAGCAGGAGTACATGGACCGGGCCTGCCCGAGGAAGAAAGGAGACGTAACAAGAGAACACAACTCCAGCTTCATGGGTTGGTTCAAGAAAAGGCTACTAGACAATCCCCTGCAGATGCCTTCTACGGAAGATCAACAACTCATATTCTCCTCGTCACAGGGCCCAGCGCATAACGTAAAGACCTATCTGGCGTACGACATCAATGGTTACAGATTCTACACCGAGGAAAAGGACATGAATAGCGAATATCAAAACTCAGGAGTAACTATGATGTCCTTTGCCGATGACGAGACTACTGTCATGGAAAGATTCTACGAAAGGATCAAGGATATATGGGATCTCGAATAATGTGGAGAGACGGTACCAATGTTCCGTGTTAGATGGGGCAAGAATTTCGAAAAAGAAGGCCGGTATTTCACCACCTGTGTTATACCCGATGCCAAGCCGGCAAAGAAGGGCTCCACGAAAAATGAGCCGTGGATACTCGCTAGCCAAGTTGATAAATGTTTCTTTCTTACCGACCCATCAAAGCCCAGTCTTGTTGTAGTGAGGAGGGGCAAGAGGATAATCATCGGAATGGAAGGATCTGCCAACAAGCAAGACTTCGACAAGAACGGCGATTCGAATATCGAAGAGGAATTCGACAAGTACTTCAACATGCCTACTACTACTATAGTAATAAGAAAGACCACACTACCTACTAAAGGTTGTCCCTTCACAAGAAGAAATCTCATAGTGCCTGGGCTAAAGTATTCAACCACGAATAAAAAGGGCAAGGAGATTGTGAAGAGAGGCTAGCTCGAAACATCACACGACGACGTGTGACCTTTTTGTGTATTAGTTAGAGACTAAACATATATCGTGATATTTGTATATATATGCATGTGTATGTTCTTGGTTTTAAATATATTTGTAACATATATATATTTGTTCTTTTTTTAGTATAACATAATTAAATATATTTGTCACATATAATTAAAAAAATAAATAAGGAAAAAAGTCTGAGACAACCACGATTCAAACCTGGGCTGCCCAGGTTTAGAGCCCCAGCACATCTGAGCACTAGGCTAGGTGAGTGTTTGATGCAAACTACAACGCCGCGCTGCTTTTGGATCAAGCGCACATGTTCTGTGGCGCATTCCTCCAAGATGCGCCACGGAAGATGGAACTTCTGTGGCGCATATTGGAGGAATTCGCCATAGAAGTTTCACACTTAGCCAAAATACACGGTTCGGCCTTCCCCTTCCCCCCACTTGCCAACTTCCCCAAATCGACATCCCCACGAGCCTATAGCGCCTCCCGCACGCACCGGAGCGCCCTAGAACCCTAGAACTTCCCACACGCACCCTAACATCGCCCACACGCACCGGAGGAGGAGGGAGCCAGCTGTCGCCTTTGTCAGAGCTGCTGTCGGAGCCCGTGGAGGAGGAAGCCAGTGGAGGAGGAACCCAAGCCGCTGTCGGAGCCCATGGAGGAGGAACCCTAGCGCCGCCAGCACGTCGTCGCTGTCGGAGCCCGTGGAGGAGGAAGCTAGCCATCGGCACCATCGGAGCCCGTCCCGCGCATGACCTAGGAGGAGAAGGGCCGTCCCGCAGCAGGATCACCGCCGCCACAACCACCTCCCTATCTCGCGCCATCTCGCCATCGCAGGTACATGCTCTCTATCTTGGTTAGGGTTAGGGTTTCTTACTGATTATGATTTGACTAAGATTGCTACTGACTGAAATTCCCTAAGATTGCTACTGGTTAGGGTTAGGATTAGATTAGAATTTGTTCCCCATTGTGCTACTGTGGTTTCATGTTCATGATTAGGGTTAGGATTAGATTTTTACTGATTAGGGTTAGGATTAGTTTAGAATTTTTTCCCCATTGTGCTACTGTGGTGTCATGTTCATGATTAGGGTTAGGGTTAGATTGCTACTGATTAGGGTTAGGATTAGATTAGAATTCTAAGATGCCATGTCATGTTCATGATGCATATAAGTGATGCATATAAGTGAGCAAATTATAGTTGGTACTGTTACTATTTTTGTTAAGATTTACAACTCAATTCAGATGCATATAAGTGAGCAAATTAGAGTTGGTGCTGCTACTTTTTTGACTAATATTTAAAACTCAATTCAGATGCTCTTGTCACTTGTATATACCATCATATAAACATGTTTTGGTTTCTCTGCTTTTAACATCATATAAATTGAAGGGAAATTTTTAGTGTGCAAACAAGCAGCACTTCAAGAAAATAATAGCTCCCCTAAAAAGAAAGCAACAAAATGGCAGGTTGTTTATATGATGATCTGGTTGTAAATGATCTGGTTGTATATGATATAGAAAGAAAGCAATAAAATGGCAGGTTGTTTATATGATGATCTGGTTATAAATGATTTGGTTGTATATGATATAAAAAGAAAGCAATAATCTTTATTCATATGGTGATCTTTATATGATGATCTGGTTGTAAATGATCTGGTTGAAAATAAAAAGAAACATGTTTATCTTTATTCACCTATTTATTTATAATCATGATATGATATGCTATTTATCTAGTTCTAAATGATCTTCTGTTTATATGGTTGTAAAACATATAAATAAACATGTTTATCTGGTTGTAAATGATCTGCTGTTTATCTTTATTCACCTGTTTATTTATATGATATGATATGCTGTTGTTTATTTATATGAAATGGTGTTATCTGTGGTGTTGTTGTTTATGTATGGATGATGGGGCTGCTATTATATGTATGGATTAATGATGGATAATGGGGATGTTGTTTACTATGGTGCTACTATTATATTTGATGTAGCTTTACTATGCTGTGCTACTACTATGGTGTTGCTACTATGGTGCTGTTGTGTTGCTACTATGCCGTTGCTACTGTGAATGAAATGGGGTTGTCAATGGGGCTGTTTTTTCTTGCAGGGATTTCAATTGAGTTGCCCGTTTCTCCTGAAGTGTTGATTCACTTCCGTTTCGGTTGAGAAATGCGCACTCGTAGGTCCAAAAATTAGCAAAGGTCATGCCGAATTTTTTGGTCGATATTTGTGCGAAATTTTTGCCTCTTTTTTCAATAATAAAGCGCAAACATGTCGACCAACGACGAGTCCGGTCCTTCTAAGCACATGAGCGTCGAGGATCTAGCCCGAGAGGACAACAAGTCGTTCTGGGGGGAATCCCAAGACCATGAGGAGGCGGAGGAGATAAGAATGACACTAGCACCAGCTACCGTCGTTGGAGCTGCTGGGGGAAACATGGGAGATCCAGATTACGAGGGGGACGACGACGACTATGACGGAACTAGTGAAGGCGAGGAGGAGGGTAACACCACCACCGATGGCGGCGAGCGCACGGATGGCGGTAGCGGCAACCCGACCGCTATACAGAAGAAGAAGAAGAAGAAGAAGGAGATTAAGGATTGGAATCCGCAAGTGCTCGCCAACGTCTGTGATGACTTCACCGAGGTCACAGAAACCCATTGCGCCTGTATCGATTGCCTGCGGGTACGGCATGCAACTCGGGTGCATCGTCTGGGAAAGCATGTTGATCAACATGAAGTACGTCTGAAGTGCTCCTAATCAGGATTTGGCCGAGAACCTCCTTAAGAAGCTTCACAAGCGATACACATTCCCAGAGAAGTTCAGAAACCTGGAGAGAAAGAACCCGCTGAACAAACTAGCACTGACAAAGATGAGCAACGCCTTAAGCAGCTAGAAAACCCGGGTAAACAATAACATTTACAAAGGTGAAAGCTGGGAGATTATAAGTAGGAAAAATCCGACGCTCGACGAAGAAGAGTTCAAGATATTCAAGACAGACTTAGCTACCGCTGACTCTAAAGCATGGAATGAGTGGGGAAAGACTATGCGATAGCAGAACATAGGTAACCACCGGCTTGGAAGCGGCGGATACAGAGGGAAACATCCCATTTGGGACAAGGAGGATGCCGAGCTTGAATGCCTGGGTAAAGAGAACCCATGGCATAAAATCACGTACCTGTAGCTCCAAAACTTTGTCCGGGCCCGCTACTACCTGGACCCGATTACAGGGGAGTTCGTCACCGATGACCCAGAGGTGAAGGACTTTGAGGAGGAGCTGGAAAGGAATTTACCGCGGATCTCTCAAGTGTTTGTAATTAAAATAATTAAACCAAGAATCTAAATGCATGGGTTCACCTCTCCTTGTCTCTCTACAGGACAAGGAATTGAATGCTACTGGTGACTTGTCGTCCCAGGATTTGCCGATGGAGCCGTGGGCCACTGTTTTCAACAGGGCGACGAACGCTTACAAAAATAGGGACAAGAATTTGTCACCAAAATCAGCTATCCATGTGTCCGACTTCGGTACGAGCATGAAGTTTACCGAGTACTACAAAGAGGGCGCAAAGAAGAAGAGGGAGAGGAAGAACCAGTCGGCAACTAAAGATAAAGCCGAGGTTGAAGAGCTGAAGTTGAAGGTGAAGACATTAGAGGAAAAAGTGGACGAGAAAGCAATAGACAGGTTAGTGGACGAGAAGCTCCACGCGATTATCCCCCTGGGTTGTCCTTGGGGATAGCTATTTGGAATGTGGCAGGTCGACAGGGGCCGATACATGTGCCCAGCTTTAGCGGCAGCAACTCGAGCATCAATGTTAACGCGTCGCCGGTGACCCCGCCAGCCACCATCACCACGGCTCAGCTGCAAGAGCTGGTCGTCGCACAACTGCCCCATGCTGCTCCCGCCAAAAATACCAAGCCGCAGCCCGCGGCGGCACCACCGCGGGAGAATGTTGATGATAGGCCTGCCACCGGGACCGGCCGTGTGGCAACATTAGCCGAGCTCAACGCCCTCACCAAGGTAACTAATTAGTTACTCTGCTTCATCTTCTTTATGCTCCTTGGTGACTGCCACCTCGATCATGATGCCCAACATATTTGTTTTGACTCAGGACGCTGCTTGCGTACTACTCCAAAAAGGGCAATATCATACAACTGGCGAACTGCACGATGCACAACAATGCAATGGACGATGCCGTGATGAGCATACGGATTGCTCAGTGGTTTCCAGGGTGCGATTACATGGACCCCCCTTTCAACCTCAGGGAGCCGAGGAACACAAGACCCTTGCAGAATGCCACGGCTGGCCCTTGACATGGTCGAAGACTCAGATTCGTCTTATGGGGCACACCGTCAGCACCTCGATTATCCGGCCACCACCTCGGAAGCCAGCTGTCACCAGCGCCACCTTGATCGTTCGGACACCACCTCGGAAGCCACCTGTCGTCGTCGCCACCACCAGTCGCCACCAACAACTATTGGGAGCGTGTGGGCTGCCCCAAGGCGAAGCCGTCGCAACGCAACCTCCTTCGCCACCACCACCACCATCACCACATGGTGGAAACAACGATGATTATGAAGAATTTTTCAACGTCGGCGACTTCATCAACACCGGTGTCGGCAAAGGATTGTACATGCATGTTGTGGATGAAGAACCCTTTGTCGCTCGCGACAGTCAAGGTGGGTGTCCCACTACATGCACGCAACGCCTGGTCTTCCGTGGTTTATCTCAAGAGACGCCTCCGGCCGCTGATCAACAGGAGAAACCTATTGGATTCGTCTTTAGCCCTGGCACACTCCAAAAGGCGGCCGTTGAGCACTTAGCATCCCCAGTGGAGGAGCCTACTCAGAAGACGGAGAAGCACAGGAAGAGAGGTAACAAAGCCGAGAGCCAACCTCCTCCGAAGAGGATCCGGGCTAAGGATGACGTCGTACCAGCCCGCGAGGATGGCTTGCCCAGGATACATATAGCCGGTGAAGTGATATTGACTCCGGAGCTACTTCGCCTTGCTCGTGGACATATGCTCGCTTTGAGTGATAGTATCAAGACACTAGAGGGCATACTTCTTAAAGACAAAGATCCAAATTACCCGATTTTCACTGTCAAGGTGCCATCGTACGTGGACTACGTCCATGAAGCCCCCGCGGACGTGTTCTTCATAGCGTACGGGGACGTCTTCAAGCTGTTTCTTTCGAAACGGCTAGACTATAACATGGTCCGCCTATTCGCGCTCAATCTGGCGATGAAGACCAAGAGAGATCAAATCCCCTACATCGCAATAGTGGATCCCAACTACATGCATGATAGCCAGTTGAGGGAAGGATCAGAGACGTGTGCCAAGGCGACGGTGTACCTCGAGAAGTTTCATGGTGGACCACAAGAGGATGAACACCCCTTCTTTTGCCTTTCTTTCCCGAGTAAGTACACACACCCACTAGCATTGGTAACTTAGGCTTTCTTATAGATTTCTTCATTTGCCCTATTCCAACATCCCATTTCAATCGTGTTGTGCAGAGACAAATACTGCACACTCATCGTCATTTCCACAAAGTACTCGATAGCAACGTATTTCGACTCGGCGAGTAAGAAGAAGAAGAAAGACTACACCAGAATAAGGGGTGTTCTGAATGAGGCTCTCGAGGGCTACGCTTGAAAGGGATGCCCCTTCGTTAGCAAGGGGGAATGTTTCAAGGATGACAAACACGTGTTCAAGCACGTGCTCGAGTTCCCCTGCGTCAAGGAGACTGCTACTGGCGGCGCCAAGGAGGCTTTCTACGTCATGCATCACCTTAAAGGGTTTGTCCGGGATTTCCAGAACCTAACTCTGCCATCTAGTCTCCGAGCATGGGCCGAATATTTGGCGCAAAGAAACGATGATAATCTTAGAGAAGACTTCCATTGCATCCAGGTTAAGTTGTCGAAAATCATCGTGGAAGATGTCAACACAGCGGGAGGGGTCCTAATACACAAATGAGGGTTGACTAAGAGGGAGATTGAAAATATTCTTCGTAAGCAGGGTGAAAACAGGACGTGGATGACGAAGAATGGCTATCTACCGTTCCCAATGTCGAGCATTAGCAGTTCTCAACAATGATCAATGTGTGCGCCTAGAATTATCATAGATATATGTGTGTAGTGTTGTGTCACAAACTATACTATTGTGGTCGTATGTTGTAAACTTCACTATTTTTTAGGGTAAAACAGTAGGGTGAAACCCCACTGCAATTTTTATAAATCATAATGAGTTACATAAGTAAATATTCACAAATTCAAGGCCACCTCAGAGAGGGAAAAAAGACAAGGTTAACTATATCCTATCCAAATTGCTGTTGATCCAGGCTTTGGGATCCTGGAAATACTTTTTCTTGATTCTAAACAGAACCCATCTTAATTCTTGAGAAACAATAGCCCTCCATTCATCAAGGGAAGCACGCTTGTTATTAAAGATTTCATTGTTTCTGCACATCCAGATGCCCCAAGCCCCCAGAATAATAATCTCCATTGCAAAGGGAACTTTTAATCTATGCTTTATATTAGCCAACGCCTTAAAGAGATTGACGTCATTGTCTCTGACAGGGCAGATTTCATCCCAACATGATTTTGCAAAAGGACAGTCCCAGAATAAATGAGTTAACGTTTCCTCACTGATGCAACCAGGGAACACACAATCATATGTGATCAGAGAGAATCTTTTCCTCTTCAGAAGGTTTCTGGTGTTTAGTCTATCAAGGAGCAAGAGCCAGAAGAACTTGTGTTTTTGCTAGCAAGAAGACTTCCATAACCAGGAAAAATGAGGCTGAACTGTCTGATACCCGGTTAATGATGAATAGGCCTTTTTAACTGAGTAAAAATCACTTCCCCAAATGTAGCTCCAATTGTCTGTTTCTCCCTATATCCCTTCACTGCTAATTTGCTCCAGGCACTAATAGTCAAAATAAGCTTGCTGAGATAGAGGAAGAAAGAAATGATCTTGCATGTTGGTTGTCTGAATGAACTCACAGACAGAGATATGTGGATTTTTTGCATAAGACAGTAATTGAGGAAACTTATGCTATAAGCATTCATGTTTCCACATATCAGTCTAGAAGAGGGTGGATTTGCCATCTCCCACCGATCATTTTGCAATGCCTTTAAAGATGTCAACTAATTTCAGGTGAGCCTTCCACCAAAAGGACCCCTCAAAACTTCTTCCAGGCAATTTTTCATTGCAATAGTAGGTGTTCCAGACAAGATGAACCTAGGGGATATCTTTGTGATTATAGAATTTATCCAAATTTGTCAAAAGAAGAGCCGAGTTTTGAATGTTAAGGTCAAGAACACCCAAACCTCCATGATCCTTTGGTCTACAAACTTTGTTCCAGGCCACTAGGGCTTGTCCTCTAGCTTGGACATCAGTGGTTTTTGTTGTCGTCGAAGTTCTATGATTGTGATCGATGTGCTATGTTTTATGTTTACTGATCTTTTGCTTTAGTTTATGTGAACATATATGCATGTGAACCAATTTAGTTCTTTTTGTTGCATGATTTACTAATATGCCTTATCTATAGAGATGACGAAGTTGTATGTGGTGTACAAGGGTTGGGTTCGAGGAGTCTATGATGAGTAGGAGGACTGTCAGAAACGGGTGAACAAGTTTAGCGGCAACAACTACAAAGGATACGTGACTCGAGAGGAGGCGGTAGCTAAGTGGAGGAACCACCTATGGAAGGAGAACCGGATGAAGATATTGCTAGTTCTCTTGCTCTTGCTCACCATCATCATTGTTGTATTCTAGTCGATTCTAGTGTAGGCGGTGACCACTTCATTTGTAATGTGAGATGGTGAACTTTATACCAAACACTTGTATAAATATTCACCACCTTTGACTTGAATTGTAATATGATGACCACTTGTCTACCTCGATCGGGCCCTAAGTAGTGTGATGGCACTATATTCGTGTTTGTATTATGTTTGTTTTCATATACTAAGTGAAATATACTGTTTCTACTGCTATGTTTATAATACCTATATAATACGTGTATAATACCTGTACAACACCTGATTATAGACCAGTATTGTTTTTTTAATACCTGATATACACACCAGTGGCACATCCGTTTTGACCTTCTGTGGCGCATACAACTTCGGTGGCGCATTTGCCATAATGTGCCACTGAATACAGTCCTGTGGCGTATCGGGCAGAATGCGCCACAGAAGTATCATGACTTATGTGGTGCATTTCAAAATGTGCCACAGAAGTTATCATCAGTGGCGAAGTAACAGTGGCGCATCTGATATGCGCCACATAAGGCCAAAAAGGATGCGACACTGATTAAGGTTTTCCTAGTAGTGATAGTGGATCATGCTTCCTATGTGCCTTCCACACTTAAAATGCTTTATGTGGATTTATTGAAACTAGGTCAAATTAATTTGAAGTACAAGTAAATGGTAGATTCCTCTTCAGGTCCTTTGAAGGTATTGTACCCATCGGGCAATCAATATACAAGAACGTCTAAGATTTTTGAAAGATATTGGTTAGAAAGATCTTCTTGCTACTTATTTGCGTCCCGAAAATGTTGACTCTATTTTGAAATCAAAAAATCCTAAAAACAAAGACTTACGCATGGAGTCCTTTTGCATGTATTACCTGCGATGAAAAATGGTAAACATGAGTTTTGATAACTTTGGAAAAACTTGCCTTTACAAAATTATCCTAGCATGTATATGAACATGTTTCAAGCCGAAAGACCAAGGTCATGGCCATATCCAACATCATGTTTATGATAATTTTCCCATATTTAGTAGATTGGTGCATCTTGGTATGGTAAATAATGTTTTCAAGGGGACTTTGCAACAAGTATTAGAAAAACAAACAATCTCAATTTTCCTAGTGAGAGGAATTTTTTTTGTGTAAATCAAGTAGGAGTAGTACTAGTACTACCAATAATATGGTTCAAAATGGAAGGAAAAATCAAAGAGCGAGAAGAGAACATGAGCTCAGAGGAATGCTTTTTTTGTAAAAAAAATTGCTTCACAATATAACCAGCAATGTGTTAACATACTTGGGTTTCAAGATAAATAATGACCAAGGTCATGGCCATTATCTACATAGTTTATCATAACGTGTCCATTTCTGCTAGATGGGTGCATCTTGGCATGACATACTAACATTGTTAATGTGACTTTTCAACTTTTATGTATTCAAACATTTTCAAATATTTTTAGAAGTGTCGCCTATAAATTTTTTGAAGGTAGTGCAAATAGTATGTCTCTGAATGCCACAACATAGTAAATTTCAAACATAATAGTGTATGTTTTATGGTTAACAACTTTCATGAATTTTCAAGCTTTCTATCTAATTTCTCATACTTAAATGATTTTTTGTCAATTGACCAAAGTAGGTTAAATATGAATTACAAGTACATGATAGATTGCTTGTAAATTTGTCTGAAATTCATATATAATTATTGTACCCATGCAGTCATACTGAAAACCAACAAGTTTTTTGAAATATACAACTTCTTTGAAGGAATTTTCATGCTAACACATCTGACCATGTTTAAAAAAAGTCAAAGAAAATATAGAAACATTCCAAAAATGAGCAAAGGCCGTTTTTTTCTTTTCTTTCGAAGAGGGGGAGTAGAACCCCGGCCTCTCCATCGATTGATACACATAGACTTTTATTAAAAATTCATAGTAAAACCGTAAAAAGGATGTTGTTAAAGTTTCAATATAAGGGACCTGGGCACCTTCACCGGACCTCCACAATTAACCTTTCTTCCTCTTCTCCACCCCCTGCTCCTTTATGACTGCAAAGACCGGAGCTCCCCGAGTGAAGAATAAGAATATCTAGGTGGCAGCAACAAAGTCTGTGGAGAAAAGGAAGACACGTCGCCGGCTTTCGAATACAACTTTGGTCACTCCAGGTAGCAGTCTCGCACTAGGCAGGCACATGAAGGAGGTGACGAAGTCCGTTAAGGCCAAGTTGCATTTCCCCGTCGGACGGATCGGGCACTACCTCAAGGAGGATTGGTACTCCCAGTGCATAGGCTTCGGGGATCTTGTCTACCTCGCGTCTATTCTTGAGTACCTCACTGCCAAGGTGCTAGAGCTCGTCGGGCAAGCCGCCAAGGACAACAAGAAGATCCGCACCATCCCGAGGCACATGATGCTCAGCATCATGCGTGACGAGGAGCTGAGCAAGGTTCCACCAGCGTCACCATCACGCATGGCGGCGTGCTGTCCAACATCCACGAGTTGCTTCTTGGCGATGGTACCACGGAGGACAAAGTCAAGTTGCCCGCGGAGGATGCTGCCAAGTCGCCTGAGAAGACTGTGGAGTCCACATAGAAGTCATTAAGTTGTACTGTACTCTGTATGATGTTGGGTTTGCTTTGTTTCTAGTTTGGCTAATCATCGGTGTCAATGTAATGTTTGGATCATGGTCTAAGAAAAAGCTTGAGGGTTCTAAAAAAATATTGTTTTACAAATCTTATCATATACTCCTATTGTTTAATATTACCCCCTTTGCCACAAGCCAAGCTTTAAGACATATATAGTGGACCAACATTTGGATGAATCTAGACACTATTTAGCATATACTCACTCCATTTCAAAATATAATATGTTTTAGCTTTGTGAAGCTAATGAATCTAAACTCCTTTTAGTATGTAGATTCAAAGAGGTTCGGAGTGATCCTACACAGTAAAAGGGGTCTAGATTCATCAGCTTCACAAAGCTAAAACATCTTATATTTTGAAATGGAGGGAGTAGATTCATCCAAAATTTGAAAAGTCTGAGACATCTATTTCAAGATGGAATCAGTAGTAAATAATGTCGTAGGTGTGAGTGTCTAACTATCAGGAAAAAATTCTCAATTTTCTGAGTGATGATGAGATTGTTATTTTCCGCAAAGAAAGCTCAAAGAATATTGGATTTAAATGCCACAAGCAAAGTTTTCAGGCATATTTAGTGGTTCAACATGTTGTACTTACGATTTCCATGTTTTATGAGTTTTCAAGCTTCCTATCTAACTCTTCCCACTTGAATGTATTTATGTAGATGTATAGAAATTGTAGGTTGCTTTGAAACGTTTATGAAAGAACTTTTGGAGGTACCCATCAGTAGGTCAATTAATATATAATATCATAAACCACCGTAAGTTTTGATGACAGGTTCAACCTCTTGCTATATGATTTTGCATCTTGACAATTTAACGAAACTAGGTCAAACTTGAGCTAAAAGTGACATGGATATACCCTACGGGTGCCTCATATTGGTATACCCGGTCCATCCCAGGGAAGGCCCACGTGAAGAATTGTTGTCTAAGAAGATTCAGGGTGGCCCAAGCCCATTACAAGTTCGACTCCTTGAAGGACACGACTAGTTGTAGATAGAATTTCAAAGGGTTCAACCCTAGCTTGTCACCAACTCGACCTACCCCCAGGACCTGGCCTATGTATATAAGGGACAAGAGGGAACGGCGAGGAGGATCTCTCCAACTCATACACACACCTCATGCTAGATCGCATTGGTGCACCCCTGTAACCTTTGGTTCCGCCGTAATCAAGAACAGACAAGAAGGAGTATGGTTTTCCCTTCGGGGGCCTAAACCTAGGTAAACCTCGTGCCCCCTTGTTACTTGCCTGTTAACCGTCTTGCATTGACGAGTCAAACTCTCGTCAATTGGCGCCGTCTATGGGAACTAGGGACGCTGATTGTGCGGTCGTGAAGGTCCCATCCAGAGCGATCTACGACTGTTCGGAGACGGAGAATCACCTTCTCTTCAGCGTTATCGACTTCACCGCCCACTCGCCAGCCACCTGCAAAGATTTCGAGTCCGTAGGCGATGAAATCGAGATGCTGTTCGAGAGCTTCTGCTTCTAGGTGGGACAGACTGGCACCCTCCGCCTCCCATAGCGGGTACCACTCCCATCGATCGGGCCTGCCTCGTGGGTCCCACCAATAAACACTCAGTGCATGTCGTCGCTGGTAGACGGTTCAGATGACAGTAGCAGCTGCAACTCCGATCTGTGTGATCCCTCCTCTGATGAATGAACCTATGGTTCCGGATCTGAGAGCTATGGAAGTAATGACCTCCTCCGCAAGCGCTACATCTGCGTGGTCATCCACAACGGTCACGTCAATGATAGAACCGAACCACCACTGAATCCGCATCCCAACCCTCAAGCTGAGAACGGAGGAGATGGATCATTACCGCCCAATCCCAGCTGGAATCAAGGACCCAACAACACCGACGGCACCGTCCACGTCCAGATCAATCTCAGCAGCGCCTAATGGGAAAGGGTGCATGAGTCTATACGAGGCAACCCTCTACCAATCGACGCCCCACGTGACATGTTGATGGGCTACCACTGGCTCCTCATCGAGGAACACAACCGAAAAGTCAAGCAGTAAGCCGAGCTCGAACGGCGTAGGCGTGAGGCTGATGAATCGAGCATGCGGCAAGCTGCGCTCTCCACTGACAGCTCTACCTTGAAGGGCAACCATGGTGGAAAATACTGCTCTCATCTGGAGTGCATGGACCTTGCCGCGCGACACGAAGACACCAAGGAACTCGACATGTCCTTCATGATGATGGACTCCCAGGGCAATGTCATGCCCAAGACGCCGCAGGCAGCGGTCATGGCGGCCACCACCTACCTCACGTCCAACCCGCCACCGGCGAGAGACCCAAGGAACGTGATCCACAAGTCTGCGCTCGCAAGCCTCGGACTCGTCAGAGCTGCGCTCCACGACGAAACACCCACAGAGCCAAAGAAAAAGGCCATGGTGAGGTTCACTCGAAGCTGCACACCCTCATCCGAGGAGGAAGAGCATGACCTGCCTCGACGCCGTTAGAGCCCACGGCGCAGGAGCAGCAACTACGGCGCTCATAGGGAGCTCACATAAAACAAGATCAACAAATCACATGCCAAGCGCGCATGCTCAACTGAGTCCAAAGATGACGATGGGAAGCTGTGCGGAGCCAGCTACTTTAGCAGAGCCGTCCGGCAATCACGGATGCCGAAGAACTTCAAGCTCCCTTCGGACAACCCGAAGTTTGATGGCGCGCAGGATCCAAAAACCTGGCTCGACCTGTCTTAAGTCAAGCTCCACGACGGGATCAAAAGCATGGCCATGCAGTTCCTCTAGCTGCAGTTGACAGGTGCAGCCAGGGCTTGGCTTAGCATCCTCCCTTCCGGCTCCATCCGTAGTTGGGAAGATCTCGCGTACAGCTTCATCCGCAACTTCATGGGCACCAACGATAGGCCAACCTCAATCGAATAAATTACGGGCCTGTTTCCAACGATCAGACGAGTCCATCCGCTTGTACATACTACGCTGGTCTATCATCAAGAACTCCACCGCAAACATCTCTGAGCAGAGGGCAATCGATGCCTTCAACGACGACGTCAGGCGCCGTGAATTCAATGAAGATCTCGGGCGCGTCAAGCCTAAAACCATCGATCACCTGATAGACATCGCCAATCACTTGGCCGATGGCGAGGAAACCGACAATCGAGCATGTTCTGATGACGAAGATGACTTCAGCCGTAGGCGCGATCGCTGCGGAAAGAGAAGACCACATGTCTACGACGACCACAAAGAAGTCAACATGGTTGCGGCTGGCTACGCCGATCGCCGCGATGATGGCAACCGCAATAGCGGGTACCATGGCGGTAACTACCATGATGGTTGGCGGCCCACCCAAATGTGGCAACATCACAACCGCGACGATGAACCTTCAGCATACGACAAACTATCAGGTCCCTGCACCATACAATTCTACATTGACAAGCAAGATGGTAAGAAGAAGGCCATCCACATGCTCAAGGACTGCCGGGTGTTCCAGAAACTCAGCGAGAGCCTCACCTAGATGTGGCGCCAGGTGGTGAACCCAGGATTTGCACCCGCTCCAGAAGCCGTAGCCCACGGGGCTCCACCACCACCTCCCGGAGGACCCTCGCAACATGCGGCTCCATCAGCGCAGAATAATGGTTCGGACAGATACCGCCACCATTAGGGTCTATGATGATACAGAAGGGATGGCCAACCAATAGGGTGCAAAAGAAGATCACCCGCCAAGTCAACTTGGTCGTGACCTCCCCGCCAGCACCTGAGTACCTCAGCGTCTCGGAATCATGCATCACGTTCGACCATTCGGATCACCCATGCTAGATACCTCACCCAGGTCACTCTGCCCTGGTGCTAGAAGCCTAAATCGAAGGGTTCGAGATGAGCCGCGTCTTCATGAACAGCGGCAGCGGTATCAACCTGATGTTCGCTAGCACACTAGCAGCTATGTGGATCCTGCTACGCAGATCCCGTATGCAGCCTAGAGGCATCTGACAAGACGTTCCACGACATTGTCCCGGGGAAGGGCATATATCCCCTGGGCAAAATATGGCTCGACGTCATCTTCGGCAAGCCCGAAAAATTTAGGCGTGAGCGGCTGGAGTTCGATGTGGAGGACTGGCCCTCACAGTACAACACCATCCTCGGGTGTGTGGCATTCGCAAGGTTCCTGGCAGTACCACACTACACGTACCTTATACTAAAGATGCTAGGACCAAGGGGCGTCATCACCATCCCAGGAAGCTTCACCAGGTCAGACAGTTGCGACAGGGACTTCAACAGAATTTACCAATCGTTTGGCATGCAGGAGGAGCTCACAAGGCTCAAGGAGGTCACATACAACAGGGCACCTACAGTCACCAGGCAAAACACACCTGATATGTCATTCGACTCCACAGTCAACACTAAGAAGGTGCAAGTTCACCCGACCGATGCCTCCAAGACGGCATTGATCTCCAACGATCTGAGTCCCGCATAGGAAATCGCTCTCATCGAAGTCCTCTGTAAGACCTGGGAAATTTTTTCCTCGAGTCCTGCGGACATGCCAGTAGTTCCCAGCGAATTCACCGAGCATGCACTCAATGTGTTTCCAAACGAGAAGCTAGTTAAGCAATCGATGCGTCAACTATCTGAGCCAAGAGAAGAAGCCGTTGGTAGCAAAGTTAATAGACTCCTCGACGCCAACTTCATCAGAGAAATAAAGGAAAGTGAGTGGTTGGCCAACCAGTACTAGTCCCCAAGAAGGACATGGACAATTCATCGACTCCACTGCAGGATCGATCAAATCATCGACTCCACTGCAGGATGCGAGAAACTCTCCTTCCTCGACGCCTACTCCTCTACAACCAAATTCGGGTTTTTGGCTGAAAGCCGAAGATTAGGAGAACACGGCATTCATTACGCCGTTCAGGGTGTTCTGCTACAACACAATGCCTTTTGGGCTGAAGAACACAGGTGCCACTTACCATAGATGCATGCAGGAATGTCTGAAGAACCAGATTGGTCGCAACGTTCAGGTCTATTTCGATGACATAGTGATGAAGACCAAGGAGGCCAGGACGCTCATCGATGACCTCCGCGAGACATTTGACAACCTTGATAGTTACAAGATCAAGCTGAACCCAGACAAGTGCGCTTTCGGCGTCCTGTCTGGCCAAATACTCGAGTACTTCATCTCTCAACGCGGCATTGAGGCAAACTCGAAGAAAATCAGGGCTATATTAGACATGGAGAAGCACAAGAACCTCAGGGAGTCCAGCAACTGGCTGGGCGAAACACGGCGCTCAGCTAGTTCATCAGCCGCATGGGCGAGAAGGCCCTCCCTTTTTATCAGCTGCTACGCAATGCCGACAAATTCGAGTGGACTGCCGAAGTAGACGAAGCATTTGAGGACCTAAAACGCCTGCTCTCCACATCACCTGTTCCAGTCACGCCAAAGGAGAGGGAGCCCTTACTGCTATACATAGCAGCCACACATCAAGTAGTCAGCACAACACTCATGGTCGAACGACCCGAAGATGGCAAGACCCACGGGGTGCAACACCCAATCTACTACCTCAGTGAGGTACTGACCCCAACTGATGGGGATATGCCTACCGGGGTATGCCCAGCAGGACGTTTCCTATTGGCCTAAACTGCCAGCGAGTGGGCCTGCAGCACGGCGACTGGATCGATATTTGGTGAGGACTCAGGCGACTGGAAGCTGGAGGCCTAGAAATGTAGCTAGGCCTAGTCGGACTAGGTCAAAGACCTTCCGAAACTTTAACAAATTCGGTTGTAGATCTGTAAACCCTAGTGAGGTGAGCCTATATAAACCTCCCTAGGGTACGCATAGAGGACACGTTCCATCATACACCCAAGCGACTCGCCGCCTAGTCGTCAAGCTCGCCCTTTGTACTCTCTCCATAATCCAATCTAGCAGGAGTAGGTCTTCACCCTCCGGGGGGCCAAACCTGGGTAAACCCTTGTGTCTCCGCCCTCATCTCGCACCGCAGATGGCTGGCCGCCCTTGCCCCATGTTCTACTACTCGCTGCCGATTGCAGCATCTGCCGTGGCCATTCCCACGACAGTGGCGCCCACTGTGGGGCCTGGCCGGTCAGGCCGGTGTTCTGCAGCGAGATCCAATCTGCCCATCAACAAGACGATCGCCATCGGCCGCATGATCGCGATCGGCGAGATCCTCCAGATCTTTCCGAGCAGCTACGTACCGGAGGCACGCCCCATCACGCACAATGTGATCTTGCCGGTCGGCACGATCAGCCTCTTCGTCGGCCTCACCGACGTCATCATTTCGGAGGACTCGGCTCGCATCCGCGAGTCGCCACCACGTGACCAGCTCTCTAAGAGCCAGGTCCACACGATCCACCGCCTCGCCTCCGAGTACGACTCGGCCCACAACAACGTGGCCGAAACAACCATGGCCGCGGACGACGCGGCCCTCAACGATGATGCCGACTCGGCGACCCCGGCGTCGGCTGCCGGATCCATCATCGACGCATCGCCCGCGGGCTCCATCACCCAGGTCTCCAACGTCGGAGACTTCGAGGACCCCTCCATCCTTGGGATCTTCGACTTCGACTCTGGGTCGGAGAACTTCGCCGACCTCCATGACGGGACCGGTCTCCATGCCGCGACCTACATGGCGACTGGCGCCGACCCCCCGCAAGACCCCTTCTCCATGCCGATCCCACCGAACGCAACGGCAACGGAGGTCGAGGAACTCCGCCTGCGGCTGGAGGAGGCGGTCCACAAAGAACAAGCCGAGCGCGAAAAATTTCGCCATGATCAGGTGACAGCACAGGAGCTTTCACGCTATCACAAACTCCGAATCAGGTCACGCCTGAACCCCACCAGGAGGGATCCGACTTCGACGACGAGAACAAGCCGACTTCGACGATGAGAATGACCTGGCCCGTATGGCCGAGCGCGCGATCTGCGAGAACACGCCGCCAGGAGGGAGCTCCCGGCCCCCAGAAGGCGCGACGGCCAACAGCGCCCCAACACCACCCACGCGCCCCCAGGGACCAACCAAGAATAGTAGTCTCCTCATGGGAGCAAGATGCAAATGGCCTCCCGCTGTTCTCCACTTCGATGGACAATGTCGTCGCGATCCGAGCAGCGTTCGACAACATAAACGTAACCGGGGAAGGCGCCCTGCAGATGCAGTACGCCAAGGCTCTGCTCGCCAAACCAGTCGAGCAACAAAATGCGGGCACCGACTCACAGGGTCGGATGTACTCGCGTTCGTAAGGCAGCAGGGCGGCCTCGAGCGGCCGCCCATTGGTGGCGAATACCCTCAACTGCCCACCACCCGAGCCCCTGTATCTCCAACACCGACCCGCGAACGCGGCACTCTCCACCAACGACCCACGCCCGGCGAACAACTTCGTCGCCGCCAACGCGCGCACCCACATCATTAATAACCAGGGCTGGCGCGCACGCCAGCCCGACGACCTGAGGCATACCCTCACCAACCGCCGTGACAGCGAACCAAGGGGATCGCTGAGCCGAGCCGGACCCCAATGCTTCGGACCGATGATCCGAGGCAAAAGATACCCAGCGAACTTCAAAGCGCCAAAGGAGATCGAGAAGTATGACCCCTCGTACGATCCATCCGTGTGGCTGGACACCTACCTCATGGCGATGGGAATCACCGTCCACACCGACCTACTCGCCGCCCGCTACCTTCCCCTGATGATGGAGGGAGCGTGCATGCAATGGATTAACACCCTCCCCGCGGATAGCATCGACTCCTAGGAGGAAATGCGCGATGGCTTTGTCAGGGACTTCGAGGGTTCCTACACCCGCGCCACCACCATCGAGGACCTGGAGCGATGCGTCTAGGGAGCCCGCGTGTCGACCCGTAGTTGGGTCCAACGGTGGCAAGACCTGTGGTATAACGCAACCGGAATCCACCCGGACACCGCGGTCCACTACTTCAAGACCTCGTGCCGCTACGAGCCCCTGGTCGCCAAGCTCAAGCGAGTGTACAGAACACTCGACAACATACCGGACCTCCTGGAGATCGCCAAGGG
Source organism: Avena insularis (assembly GCA_023614405.1). NCBI lineage: Eukaryota > Viridiplantae > Streptophyta > Magnoliopsida > Poales > Poaceae > Avena > Avena insularis. The sequence goes on along the minus strand of CM042689.1, from coordinate 279,476,820 downwards.
GTACGCGGAGGAGGACCCAAACCAAGAAACCAATGACGAGTCGGGAGGAAATCGCAGCACGAGCGGCCACGACAAGGGGAGGTGACCTGAGCTACGCTACAGCAACACTCGCCTCACCGGCAAGCGCCATGGTGATGGGCGAGTCGACTTCATCGCCAATGTCGGATACACGCCGCGCGAACCCAAGAGCTTATGCCGTGACAGAGGACAGCGCCGCGACGGCGGCAACTACAAGGAAAAGCCGAGGTTCGATCCTACGGCTCTCCTCAATCAACCCTGTGTGTTTCACAGCAGGGAAGGGAAGCCCGCCACGCACACGACCGCCGACTGCCACTCCCTCAAGGAGATCGTGAAGGCACGGCGTGCACGGGAAGACCCCGACAACAACCCGCCAAACGGCGGAAAATTCGAAAGCGTCGCCGGCTCGCTCCACACCTTCACAGGCTTCAACACAAAGCGCGAGAAGAAGGTCATTGCCCGCACCATCGCCGTCAACGCAGTGTCCCAGATAGACATCCCCCAGTTCTTCAGCTGGTCTGAGCAACCAATCACGTGGATCCGCGAAGACCACTTGCCACGGATCGAATATCCGGGCCAAGTTGCCTTGGTGGTCAAGCCCAAGGTGGGAGACTATTGGCTCCCCAAGACGCTGATTGACGGCGGCAGCTCCATCAACATCCTATACCTGGACACATTCAGGCGACTGCGGCTCCCGCAGTCAATGATCGAGACGACCTACACCACTTCCACGGCATCGTCCCCGGTCGGAAGGCGTACCCGATTGGCAAGGTGACGCTGCCAGTCACCTTCGGCACACCAGCAAACTTCCGCACCGAGCAGATCGTCTTCGAGCTAGTGCCGTTCAACAACCCCTACCATTGCGTCCTGGGGCGCCAGACGTTCGCCAAATTCATGGCAGCGCCCCACTATGCGTACAATGCGATGAAGCTACCCGGGCCATGTGGCAACATCACTGTCCATGGCGACCCTGACATGGCCACAGAATGCAAGGCCAAAGGCGCCGAACTCGTTGACGCCGTCATCGCGGCGGAGGCCAACCACGCCGAGGAGCTCGCCAAGTACGCGAGCGGGGTCAACAATGATGACCCCACCATACTCAAGAAGCCCAACTCGGAGGGTGGCAGCTCGACCACCTTCGAGGCAACGACGCAACCCGCACCATCGAGCTGGTCCTAGGCGACTCCAGCCAGACGGTGACGATCGGGACGGGCATGAGCCCAGCAGAGGAAGGCGCGCTCATCGAGTTCCTATGTGAGAATCACGACATCTTCGCATGGAAGCCATCCGACATGCCTGGTGTCCCGAGGGAACTCGCTGAGCACAAACTCAACGCTGACCCCAAAGTGCGATCTGTCAAGCAGTCGCTGCGGCCCTTCAATGAAGAGCGCCGCCGAGTAATCACCGAGGAGGTGCAGCGTCTACTCGCTGCAGGCTTCATCCGGCCAATCAAATACTCCAAGTGGCTGGCAAACCCAGTCCTGGTCGAGAAGAAAAACGGGACCTAGAGAATGTGTATTGATTACACAAACCTAAACAGCGCCTGCCCGAAGGAGCAATTCGTCCTCCCGCGGATCGACCAAATCATCAACTCAACCGCGGGCTCGGAGTCGCTATGCTTCCTCGACGCCTACTCTGGGTACAACCAGATCAAAATGGCAGTCAAGGACGAAGAGAAGACGACGTTCATCACGCCATTCGGAGCCTTCTACTACACCGCCATGACCTTCGGCCTCAAGAACGTTGGGGCGACCTACTAGAGGTTCATGCAGGAGTGCCTTGCGAGCCAAATTGGCCGCAATATCCACGTCTACATTGACGACATGGTGGTAAAATCCACTCGCCAGGGTGATCTACTCGCCGACCAGGCCGAAACCTTCGCCAACCTACGAAGGTAAAAGATAAAACTAAACCCAGGGTAGTGCACCTTCGGTTTACCTAATGGACAGCTACTGGGATACGTCGTGTCCAAGCGCGGGATCGAGGCGAACTCTGCCCAGATCAACACGATCGCTCGGCTCGGCAGACCCGAGTGCCTGCGCGACGTCCAGAAGCTGGCCGGGCGAGTCGTGGCTCTCAGTCGCTTCATCCCACGGCTAGGCGAGAAGGTGATGCCTCTCTACCACCCAATACGCATGAACCCCACGTTACAGTGGGACAAGGAGGCAAACGACGCGCTCCACGCTCTCAAGGAGGTGCTGCTCGCAGCACCGCTACTCGCCGCCCCCGTCGACAAGGAGCCCATGCTAGTCTACATCGCGGCTTCCGAGCGCGTCGTCAGCGCCGTCACGGTCGTCGAACGACCAGAGGAAGGGAAGGAGCGCCCAGTACAGTGACCAGTATACTACATCGGCGAAGTCCTCACCGAGTCGCGCCAGCGCTACCCGCAGTACCGAAAATTGCTCAGAGCACAGCGGCGACTGCCGCACTACTTCCAGGAGCACCCAATAACGGTCGTCTCCTCAGCACCGTTGCAGGACATCATCCGCAACCGTGAGGCGACCGGGCGAGTCGCCAAGTGGGCCCTCGAGATCGGCGTCCACAACATTAGGTACGAGACGTGCAAAGCGATCAAATCACAGGCTCTCGCAGACTTCCTCGCTGACTGGGAGGAGGCCTAGCAGTCAGAGAAGCTCCCATGCCTCCACTACTGGAGCCTACACTTCGACGGCTCCAAGAACGCAGACGGCGCAGGAGCGGGGATCGTGGTAACATCTCTGAAGGGCGACAAGATCCGCTACGTCCTCTACCTCGACTTCACCCCCTGCACCAACAACATGGCCGAGTACGAGGGGCTACTCCATGGCATGAGGGTAGCCAAGGAGATGAACATCAATCGCCTGCGCTGCTACGGAGACTCCGGCCTCGTCGCTGGGCATGTCGCCGGCACCTGCGACGCAGTCTCCCCACCATGGCGGCATACCGCCAAGCAGTGGACCAGCTGGGAGGCCACTTTGCAGGTTACTCCATCGAGTGGATCGACTGGCGAAAGAACAAGGAGGCCGACGCACTCTCTCGCATCAGCTCGGCTCGACTCGCACAACCCGCCGGCGTCTTCCTCAACACCATCACCAAGCCCTCCGTCTCTCCCCTAAGGGAGATCGACATCGGAATTCCGCTACAACCAGATGCAACCCTAGTCGCACTAATCACTGATCCAAGCGACTGGACAACACCATATGTCGCTTACCTGGAGGGAGGCACCCTACTCACAGACGAAACAGAGTCCCGGAAGATAGCACGCCACTGCAAATCCTTCGTCATCATCAACAGTGAGCTCCACAAGCGCAGCGTGACAGGCGTGTTCCAATGCTGCGTCCAACCCGCCGAAGGACGTAAGATCCTCCAGGACATCCACTCCGATGACTACGGCCACCACGCCGGCGCCCGCTCTCTGGTCGCCAAGGCCATGCGAAACGGCTTCTACTGGCTCACCGCACACGCCGACGCGGTCGACATTGTCCAGTGATGCATCGGGTGCCAGAAGTACGCCAACCAGACTCACGTACCGAGTTCGGCGCTCAAAACAATCCCCATCACCTGGCGATTCTCCGTATGGGGCATGGATATGGTAGGCCCCTTCAAGAAGGCCCCCTCCGGCTTCACCCACCTCCTAGTCGCAGTCGACAAATTCACAAAGTGGGTGGACGCCAATCCAGTCCGCAAATGTGACCGGAAGACCGCTACAAAATTCTTACGCGAGCTCATCTATCGCTACGGGTTTCCAAACAGCATCATCACGGACAATAGCACCAACTTCGCCAAGGGAGCCATGGCTGAGTTCTGCGAGGAGCACAACATCCGACTTCACCTCGCCTCAGTCACCCACCCGAAGTCCAATGGCCAGGCGGAACGCGCCAACCAGAGCATCCTCCATGGACTAAAGCCACGGCTACAAGTCCCAGTCAAGCGCACCACCGGGTGCTGGGTCGAAGAACTCCCCTATGTCATCTGGGGCATCCGCACCTCCATCAACAGGTCGACAGGGTTCACCCCCTTCTTCATGGTGTACGGTGCCGAAGCAGTCATGCCAACCGACCTCCAGCACGACTCACCTAGGGTGGTCAACTACACAGAGACTGACAACGAGCTCGCGCGCTAATACAGAGTCGACCAGCTCGACGAAGCACGCGACCTGGCTCGCTCCCGCACCGCCATCTACCAGCAAGGGCTTAGCCGCTACCACAACCGACGAGTACAGACTCACACTTTCTAGGAAGGCGACCTGGTACTGCATCTAATCCAGGACAAGAAAGGCATGCACAAGATCTCCCCCCTGGGAGGGACCATTCGCCATCGGGCGAGTCCTGGGTAACGACGCCTACTACCTCACCGACGTCCAAGGCGACGGAAAACTCGACGTCAAGCGGCCATGGAATGTAAACCTCCTACAGAAGTTCTACTCTTAGAACTCCAGACATGTACCCCTACCCTCTATGAAATAAAGCAGATCGATTCACACAAATTGTGCCCACTCTCCATGCCTTGTGCCATTCGCACTCATAATAACAGCGTTACGCTACATGCAGAAGTCAACCTTTGGTCATGCCACCGGCACGGCCAAGTAGTGCGGTACGAGGGCACTGGAAAAATCTATGCCTCGTACCATCCATGAAAAAAGCTAACCCAGAGCACCATTGGAGCCGCCTAGCTCGACTAGATCCCCGAGCCAAGACGACTGCACTCGCTTCCCACAGCGACCAAGTCCTCCACATCCTCGGCACAGCGACTCGAACAGCAAAGTACCACGCTCGGGGACTGACATCAGCCCAAAAAAGAGCGGCTAGGGAAGAACGCCAAGTAAGAGAGCGCGCCCGGGACTCGCCATGCGACTGATCTTACGGATCAGGTGGAGTGAAGCGCCTAACATAATGCTCTTAGTCCTCACCTACCTTGGGCATGCGACTAGAACGACCAAGTACCACGCTCAGGGACTCGGCGACCCGACCCCGTTCGCTCTCGGGAAAACAACCAAGTAAGAGCACCCTTGGGAGTCGCCACGCGATTGGCTTCCCGAGCCATGGCGAGTCGACCTTAACTCACTAACAGATCACCCAACCTACAAAAACAAGGTTAACCCCATAAAAAGAGCGGGCGCGCTCGGGGACTCGCACAACCAAAATTCAAATCACAGAAGCAATGACAAAATAACCTAAGCATTCCTTCATAGAAGCAAAATTTGTGTCGCGTACAAGGAGAATTACATGGTTATCTTATACTAACACCGAATGGCACAACATCTTATTCTGTGGGCTTTGATGAAGACGCGCCACCGTCCTTGTGGATACAAATAAAATGCACACAGGGATTCGACGGGTACGTCGTAAGCTCGCCCGCCATTGCCACACGGAATGGTTGCTCCACCTTGAAGTCACGGTGCTTCGGCTCAGGGTCATTGGGGGCAACGACCTTCTCCTGGTAGGAAATAAGATCGCCCATCGCCCAAATGCGGTCGGAGTACACCGCGGCCCAGTCCGTCAGTTTCAACACCTCGGCAATCTCGACCGAGCCCATCGACGAGGGGTATCCGCTCGTGACGTCGTCGAGGTTGAAATCGTCCGGAAAATGTGCAAGCCCAAGGCTCAACGCAGTCGCCGCACCACGACGGAAGGCCGACCGTGTCATGAATTCCACGACCGACGGGGCCTTCTCCAGGTACCGCCATACCTCGACAAGGTCGCTGGGGATCACCTCCGTGGGCGAGATCTCCTGAAGATATGCCCGGAGACAAGTCGCTGACAGCACGGCTGAGTCGACCAGGGTGGTCACGCATTGCCGCGCGTCGTACGACTGCGCCTCTTCGGCATTACCAGTGATCCGGCATGTAGTACACAAGCAAACAGTAAGCAAAGCATCAAAACAACAACGCGGTACGTGCACTCGGAAATTGGCTGAAGGAAAGCTCACCAATCAGCGGGAGGCAGAGGTCCGTGATGAAATTCTGAAGAGCAGAGAAATCATTCTGCAACCCGGTGACGAGTGCGTCTGACACCTTCTGCTCCTCAGCAGCAGAAGTGACGACCGCCTTGGCCTGCCATTCCGCTGAGCTCGCTTCCGCCTTCGCCTCCTTGAGCTCACGCTCCAGTTCGGCGATTCGCTTCTCCGCTACACTCAAGGAAGACTGAGCCGCCGTCAATTCTCCCACTGGGACAAGGCCTTGGCGAGCCTCCTTCACTTCAGTCGCACTACTCTCTGTTTCCAAAACAAAACGGTCAACACCGCCAAAAGTTAGCGACAAGCGCCAAATAAGGTAAATACTCACCCGCGGCCGCTCGAAGCTCCTCGTTCGTCTCCCGGACAGCGATAAGCTCCTTCTCCACGCGGCACTTGGCAGCAAGCCGCTCGGCCGACTCGCGCTGCAAGCCCTATGCAACAATCACATCATCAACAACAAAAATTCCTAAGTGCCTGGCCGCTGAAATTCAGCGACTAGGCACTCGGGGACCGGATGACAAAATTCCTAAGTGCCCAGCCGCTGAAATTCAGCGACTAGGCACTCTGGGACTGGATGACAAAATTCCTATGTGCTCAGCCGCTGAAATTCAGTGACTATGCACTCGGGGACTGGATGACAAAAATTCCTAACTGCCCAGCCGCTGAAATTCAGCGATTAGGCACTCGGAGACTATGTGACACAAAAATAGTAAGATCCGACCACTGAAATTCAGTGGCCAGATCCTCGGGGACTGGACATACCTGGATGGCGGCACCTAGCATGCCATGAAGCTCCATCACGTCCACCGACGCAAGCACGAGCGGAGTGTGACCGCGACGTTGTTCAACCTCCACGCCGGCGGGCCCAGGAAGCTGGCTCGACGGTGCCGATGCACTCATCGTAGCGGCTTTCGCCACAAAGCGAGGGAATGTCGCCACCGTGGGCCCCACGCCACTCAAGGGCAGCCTGGTCGCCTCGGTCGAACCCACGGGCACTGCATGCTGCGACCCCGTGTCCTCCTTGGCCTTCAGATCTACGTCCACTACGGATGTAGGTTTGCTCGGGGCAGCCGCCGGCTCGTCAGAGATCGTGACGACATCATCACCCTTTATTCTTTTGGTGCCTTCGGAGGGAGCAACGACTTTGTCGCCCTTCATCTTCTTTGAGGGATCGGCTAGCACCTCCATGGTGACCGATGGAACCATGGCCACCGAAGGGTGGCCTATCTTCTTAACTCCAATCCATCGAAACAATTCTGTCAATAACACTCTGCGATCGAAACACGAAGCAAGCAGACGGATAAAAGATCAAGGAACACTCACTTGGCGACTGGAATAAATCACAGGCCGGTGAGGGTGCCGGCCGGCTTCTCCAGTTTTGGCCCCAGTTTCCGACTGAGGCCCGTCTCAAACACGTTATGTGCCCAAGATACTGACGGTTTCTTCGAGAATGAAGCTGCGGTGGAGCCTCCGTGGCAATCTTTGCGGGAGCTCCTCTTGGTGGCGAGGGCCCTGCGGCTGGAGCGGCCGCCAACCTGGCGACTGGGGCGAACGACGGTAGCAATGACACTAGTGGCGCCTCGTCCTCTACAACGGTAGTGCCAGTCGCCGCGGCCGCATGCGCTGTTGTTTCTTCGACCGCGCTGGTAACATCGGAGCTATTCGCGGACCGAGGCGAAGACGCCGTCTTGGCCGGCTTTGCCTTCTTATTGGGTGGCGGCTGCTTCTTATTCTTCGACGGCGTAGCCTCACGCTGTGAGGTATGCTCAGGGAGTTCGCCATCGTCATCGTCATGGACCTCGAGGCTTTTGTTGGCCCCAAGTTCGCGCTGGTGCTGCCCACGAGTCTTGCGGACCGTGGGCGCAGCGACCTCCACGGGTTCGTCGTCATCATCGTCACCGTCGCCACCCCCATCACTCCTGACATCGCCCTTGTCAGGCAATGAGTCGCTCCCATCCTCGGCGGACAAACTCGAGTTCTCGTCATCTGCGGGTGGAAGCCACCCTTCCACCACTTGAAACAACTGTAGCAGTCAAACAACATTAGCACGACCGCGAATGCACAAAATGCGACTGCGAGTGCAAAGGAAATAACAACTCACCATTGGATCTGGGCGCCTTGCGGTGTAAGGCGCGACCCCGGCCTTAGCATCAAGATACACCGCCTGGGTGATCTTCTTCAGATCCAGGGTGTAGTCGTTGAGTCTCCACTCATCGAGGCAGGACTTCGTCGGGTCATCCTTGCCCGTGTACTCGTACATGTAGTGGGCACGGCTGGCCAGGGGCACAAGCCGTCGCCCGAGCCAACAATTATAGAGGTTGATGGTTTGGAGGCCTTTCTTATTCAAGTTGCGGATGGTCTGCAGCATCTCATCGATGACGATCCGCTGTTCTAGCGGAAGTTTGGTAACTTGGAGCCACCGCGGCTTGGGCCGGTCGGCAGAATACCTTGGAAGCGCCACCTCGTCGCTTGAAGTCGACTCGGTCACGTAGAACCAGCTCTTCTTCCACTCGTTCGCTGCTTTGGCGGGCAGCATCAGATCGAAGAATGATGCCTTCGACTTCAGCTAGAAAGTCAAGCCGCCCGCGGCTAGCATTGGGCCGCCTACCTCCTCGCGGCTGATTCTCCCATGGAATAGATCTTGCCATAGGGGAAAATAGGGCCTGCAGCCCAGGTAGCACTCGCAGAATGCCACGAAAATGGCGAGCTGCTCGATGCTGTGCGGACCTAGGTCTGACGGTTGGATATCGTAATAGGCGCAGAAACGCCGGAAGAAGAGGGAAGTGGGGAATCCGAGCCCCCGCTCCAGATGACTAGTGAAGCAGACGAACTCCCCTTTGCGCGGATCAGGAATTACTTCTACGGCTACGGGGATGCGCCATCTCCCGGCATGGAGGACCCCGCCTCCTCGTATCATCTTAGCAGCGCCTTCGTTCACTTGGATCTGCCCCATGGTTCGGCAGGACGAGCCATCGGCTGGGGGATCGTGGGATGCGGATCGCTCTGAGTCGTTTGGGTAGCCGCGCGGAATGGTGGAACGAAAATACGCAAGTTCGGAGGAAGTGAGGGAAGCATTTCCCCCTCACCCGTCACTCCCCTTATATAGTGGTTGTTACCCGCCATTTTCGGGGAGCCGTTACCACGCGGTAATTACGCTTATATTACCGTTGGATTACCCAACGGCTCGTTTGACCAAGCTGACGGTCCAACTTCGTCCACTCGACTCGCTGTCTTAAGCGATTAGAAGATTCGCCGACCCGATCACTATTATAGTGACTTGTTCATTCGCCGACCCGCTCGCGAAGCAGCGATATGATTGGTCGCCGTTATTGCGACTAAAATGACTAGTTCTTTCCTTTGTTCAGGAGTCCACCGCCGATTCGACTGGGCGTTCGCATTGGACCCGCATACTCCGACTGCCAACGAACACCTGCGAAGAATCAACGATGGCCTCGGGGACTACTGATGGGGATATGCCTACCGGGGTATGCCGAGCAGGACGTTTCCTATTGGCCTAAACTGCCAGCGAGTGGGCCTGCAGGACGGCGAGTGGATCGATATTTGGTGAGGACTCAGGCGACTGGAAGATGGAGGCCTAGAAGCCTAGCTAGGCCCAATCGGACTAGGTCAAAGACCTTCCGAAACCTTAACCAATTCGGTTGTAGATCTGTAAACCCTAGCGAGGTGAGCCTATATAAACCTCCCTAGGGTATGCATAGAGGACACGTTCCATCATACACCCAAGCGACTCGCCGCCTAGTCGTCGAGCTCGCCCTTTGTACTCTCTCCATAATACAATCTAGCAGGAGTAGATCTTTACCCTCCGGAGGGGCGAACCTGGGTAAACCCTTGTGTCTCCGCCCTCATCTCGCACCGCAGATGGCTGGCCGCCCTTGCCCCATGTTCTACTACTCGCTGCCGATTGCAGCATCTGCCGTGGACATTCCCACGACACAAACAAAGCAAAGGTATCCCCACTGCCAGAAGCTCGCCTACGGCGTATTCATGATGGCACGTTGGTTGAGCCACTACTTCTAGGAGCACCAGATAGTGGTCGTCAATGATGCCCCATAGTCGAACATCCTGAACAACCCCGAAGCTACGGGTAGAGTAGCCTTGTGGGGCATCGAGCTGTCTCCTTGAGACATCATGTATGAGTGGCGCACCACCATCAAGTCTTAGGTGCTCCCTGACTTCCTCGTCCACTAGATGGAACTCCAGCTGCCGGACACTCCGGACATGTCATAGTCCTAGACAATGCACTTCGATGGCTCTAAGCGCGAGGCTGGAGTAGGAGCCGCTATAATACTAACGTCCCCTCAAGGGGACAAGATGAGATATGTCCTTTGTATGAAGTTCCGCGCATCTAACAATGAGGCCGAATACGAAGCACTCATACACGGCATGAGGATGGCCAAGGTGTGCGGTGCCACACGCCTTGTCATTTACGGTGACTCCTACCTCATGGTCTAGCAGACGATGAACGAGTACGATGCCCACAGCACCAACATGATCGCATATCGTGTGCTCTACAACTCACTCGAAGGGGACTTTGATGGCTGCGAACTTCGGCACGTTGGCAGGAAACACTACAAGAAATGTGTTAATTTATGACCTTCTCATAGTGACGAAAAATAAAATCATCATAGATCTACTACGATTTCACACAAGATGGTCATATGCTGTCTAGAGAGGTTAAAACCTTATAGAATTATGACGTTTTGTGTCAAAATTGTCATAATTTCATCATTATAAAACCTCATAACCTACACGGTACAACTTATGGTATGTTGAATTGACTAGTTGGCCACATCAACAATTATGCGCCTACTTGACTTATCTATGTGTCCGTAAATATCGAAATAATGAAATAAAATGTGTGCTGGAGTTGAACCCACGACCTCCAATACAACACAACACACCTAACTGCTAGGCCATCCGATTGTTCTTGTACTTCAATTATAACTCCACGTTATAAGTATAACTCGTTTAGGACCGCCTCTCTCTTTTAGAGAATAATGAACAAAAAAGTCTAGCTCTTGGCGGTCGAACCCGCAACTACTTGTAGTTCTTGGCCGATGGCGTCCACCAGGCCAACAGTCCTTTGTTGTTTTTAAATAGCACGCCTCATATATAAATGTTTCTCTCCTATATTGGGATTTGGCGAACTCGATTAGGTTAGGCCCCGCGAAATAGGTAATGTTTTTTTGGATGGTTTTACTTCCCGCATGGTAGATCAAATTCGGGCCAGCTTGGCTGGTCCGGTTATGTTTTTTTCTTTCGTTTTTTTTCTGTTTTCTTAATTCTTTTGTATCTCCTTCATATGAAGTCCAAATGAATAGATTTTTGTCTCTTTTTATAAAATTCAGTAGATTATCTTAGATTGTTAATTAGGAATACTTTTAAATTTAATAATAGTGGATTTACTAATTCCATATTAGTCCATAGTAGAGACACTAGAAAAATTCAAAATATGATCTTGAAATTAGGGTTTTTAATTCAAAATTTTAGGGGAGTGCAATGGATATTTGAAATATTTGAAGTTTGATATTTTCCTTGCACCTGTATCACATAACATGACGTCATGCGAAGGTTTTATATTGTTCGAAACGTTTTTGAATTTCTTATGCATGTTTCAAAGTATGGTCAAAACAACAGGCATAAAGGTTCTTAGCTAGGGGATGAGCCTCGCTAAACTTGCACTGGATCTGTGAAGAAATAGCAGATTGTGAGTATAAAAATGATTTTTGCAAAAAATCATGGGCATCAGATAATGTACATGTAGTTCAAATCGGACCCACTTCCTACCGATTCGGTAGGAATTTGTTTTTTTTAGGGGTGGACGGAAAAGTTTGAGATCTCCTAGTTGTAAAATTTTCAATGTAAGGTGGTTTAGTATTTTTTTTAAATGGGGTGGTAGCATTTTAAAAATTTATTTGGTGGTTGCTTTATAAAACGCCCCTCTTTTGCACTCAGAAAATAGAAAATGGATTTTCCGTGCGACGAAAGGAAAAACTTTCTTCTGCAACATTGTTCACCATCTCAAGATACACATGCGTGCACAATATGGGAACATTATCACAACTATGCCGTAATTCTTGCCATAACATTGGTCATTTGGACCGAAAACCATGAATCCTCGAACATGATAGCTCATTTTGATAAGGACGTTTCAAGATGTAATTATTATAGCAATTTTGGTATTTTTCCTTGCAACTATGTCACATAATACGATACAACGCGAAAGATTTATAGTGTTCGAACGGTTTTTTAATTTCTTATGCTCGTTTCAAACTATGGTCAAAACAGCAGGCATGAATGTTCTTAGCTAGGGGCTGAGCCTCGCTAAACTTGCATTGTATCTATGAAGAAATAGCATATTGTGAGTCTAAAAATCATTTTTTTCAAAAAATAATGGGCATCATATAATATACCTGTAGTTCAAAACCGACCCACTTCCTACCGATTCGGCAGGAATTTGTCTTTTTTGCCAGGGGTAGACGGAAAGGTTTGAGATACCCAAGTTGGGACATTTTTCCATGTAAGATGGCCTATTATTTTTGAAAAATTGGGTGGTAGCATTTTGAACCTTTCATTTGGTGGTTGCTTCACAAAATGACCCCTTTTTGTGCTTGGAAAATGGAAAATGGTTTTTCTGTGCGAGAAAAAGGAAAACTTCCTCCAGCAACATTGTTTGCCATCCCATGATACATATGTGTGCACAATATGGATATATTATCACAAACTGTGTCGCGATTCTGGCCATAACATTAGTCGTTTGGCCCAAAATCGATGAAACCTCGAACATGATAGGTCATTTCTAAGAATATTTTTTTGAGACACTTGCAATATACCAAGTTTGATATTTTTCCTTGCAACTATGTCACATAATAAGATATCACACAAAGAATTTGCATTGATCGGACTGGTTTTGAATTTTCTATGCCCGTTCCAAAGTATGGTCAAAACGGCGGGCATGAAAGTTCTTAGCCAGGGGATGAGTCTTGGTAAATATTCATTGGATCTCTGAATAAATAGCATATTGTGAGTCTAAAAATTATTTTTTCAAAAAATAATGGGCATCATATAATGTACCTGTAGTTCAAATCAGACCCACTTCCTACCGATTCGGTAGGAATTGTCTTTTTCGCCAGGGGTGGACGGAAAGGTTTGAGATACCCCAGTTGGGAAATTTGTACATGTAAGGTGGACTATTATTTTTGAAAAATGGGGTGTTGCATTTTAAAAATTTCATTTGGTGGCTGCTTCACAAAACGCTCCCTTTTTGGCGCTTGGAAAATGGAAAATGTATTTTCTGTGCGACAAAAAGAAAGACTTTCTCCTGCAACATTTTACGCCGTCCCATGATACACATGCATGCACAATATGATCATATTATCACAAACTATGCCACGATTCTAGCCATCAAATTAGTCTTTCGGCCTAAAAGCCATGAAACGTCAGACATGATAGGTCATTTCTAAGAAGGTTTTTTCAAGACGCAATCAATATACCAAGTTTGATATTTTTTCTTGCAACTATGTCAAATAATATGATGCCACGCGGAAGATTTACATTGTTCGTACTATTTTTGAATTTTTTATACCCATTTTAAACTATGGTCAAAACGGCGGGCATTAAGATTCGTAGCTCGGGGATGAGCCTCTCTAAACTTGCGTTGGATCTCTAAAGAAACATGATATTGTGAGTCTAAAATGATTTTTTCAAAAAATCAAGAGCATTGGATCATATACCTGTGGTTCAAATCTGACCCGCTTCTTGCCGATTCGGCAGGAATTTGTCTTTTTTGCGAGGGATAGATGGAAACGTTTGAGATACCCCGGTTGGTACACTATGCATGTAAGGTGGTATAGTATTTTAGAAAAATCGGGTTGTACCATTTTGAAACTTTTATATGGTTGTTGCTTCATTTTCTGAGTGCAAAAAAGAGGTGTTTTATGAATAGACCAATCAAAACACAAAAAACCAACTTCCACGGATCGTCCTCAGGGGCATGATCTAGACCGTTCAGTTTGATCCAATGCTCGTCAACTCACCTGAAGAAGAACACCGACGTTTTCACCTAGTCTCCATCGCACCAACGACCCCAAACCTAACCTCACCAACTCCAGATAGCCTCCCCTTCTGTGCCAGTTCCCCTCTCAATCTCATCAATCGATCCTCTCCCTCCCTCTTTTCTCCTCCGCCACTCCTATCACTCCCGCTCTCCATTGCCCCCATTGCCGATCTCTGCCAAATCGACGCGTACATGCTGCCAGAAGGTCTTCAGGGAAGGGTTTCCAAGGCATCTCGCTACATGCTTCTCTATGTCTGCCCCATAAGGGTTTTTGAGGGTGGGGTTGGTTGGAAAGCGCCAGCAAGATGATGATCCAGCTTCCAAAATTCTGCATCCATAGAAGCCGCCCAAGTTCACTGTCCGCTCAAATCGTCCGGACCCCCATGAGCTACCCGAGCTACCTCATCGTCATCCTCAAGTACCTCGTCGCTGAGGTAAACCCCATCTCCTCTCCCCTCATTTCGTTCTCCCCGCCGCTGTCTCATGGTCATGTAGCAGTACTGCCTAGTATCCACACCACGTTTCTCCCCAAGAAGTACGACCAAGGCAAGGGGCACTAGATTTGCTTCCCAGGAATCCATTGTCGTCTCACCAGAGATTTGAGGACCTGTCTAATTTACTAGTATGGTGATGCACTAGATTGTTAGATTATTCCTTGCTGAATGTTTTGGAATGGGGTATCGATGATGAAACAGGTAGAAACAGGTAGCGATCTGTTAGTTAGTTAGTTAGTTAGAGAAATAAGCGCTGCCATAGAGAAGAAGCGTTGGATAGAAACATGTAGAGATCTTGTACTGCTAGGTTTAGCTAAGATTTTATACTGCTGATTAGTTGATATCTTGATGCATGTATGCAAATGAACAAATATTGCTATCTTGTACAAATACTTCTATCTTGATAATTTGTACCATAATTTGTATCCAGATTAGTACCATAATTTGTACAATATCCTGATTAGTACCATAATTTGTATGCAGATGAATAAATACTGCTATCTTGATAATTTTGTGTATATCTTGATGCATGTATGCAGATGAACAAATACATCTAGCACTCTTGTATTGCTATATTTAGCTAAGATTTGATAGTACTGTTTCTTATCCTTTTTCCTAACACCTTTGTTGCAATACAAACTTTATCATAGTTATTGCACGGAGTTACATCAAATGCTATATCTCATAATATGATGTGCATAACCAAAATTGTGGTGATGTGCCTTCCCGAACCAGGGAAGTTACCTATGTGCTACATTTCATGCTAGAGAAATTAACAGCTCTATATAATTTTTGTAAAATGAACTATCAAAATATATATACTTCCTCAATTAAGCCCCAGGCGATCATATTTTCAACTGTATGAATGGAGATATTAGGGGATTCAATGCTTACTTCATGCAACTAAATAATGGCTATGTATAGTTTGTTTCAAGTATGCATTTAGTGAAGGGAATATGCCCTGAGAGGCAATAATAAAGTGTTTATTATGTGTATTCCAAGTATATGATAGATGTTTATTTTGCATGCTATAATTATATTAATACGGAAACATTAATACATGTGTGTTTAATAAACAAACAGAAAGTTCCTAGTTATGCCTCTCTCATAAACTAGCTCATTGATTAACAAGATGATCAAGGTTTCCTGATCATGGACATTGGATGTTGTTAATAATGGGATCACAACATTAGTGTAATGGTGTGATGAACATTCATCCGAAGTATAGCATTACGATCAAAGTCATGGAGTTTATATTGCTATAACAACTTACGAAGTGATCCTAATCCTTAGACCATGAGATCATGTCAATCACTAACACCGGAAGAGTTTCTTGATAACATCAAACGTCACACCGTAACAGGGTGATTATAAAGATGGATTCAGAACTAACAAAGTGTTATGTTGAGGCTCATGGATGAAGAGTAGAATTTGTTCATCCCGATGACGGATAGATATACTCTGGGCCCTCTCGGTGATATCACATTGGTTAGCTTGTAAGCAAGTGATTTGATCACTAGAATGTTATATCACGGGAACGAGAAAAGAGTGCATGTCAGTAACGAGATCAAACTAGGTATGGAGATACCGATGATCGAATCTCGGACATGTAATATATCGTGAAACAAAGGGATTAAGATACTAGCGTAAAAGGTTCTGACGATCACAAGAAAGTCATCGTTGAATGTGTGGGAGTCAGTATGGGTCTCCAGATCCCGCTTCTGATTATTGATCTGAGAGGGGTCTCGATCATGTCCGCATTATTCACGAACCGTAGGGTGACACACTTAAGAGACACCGACATCCAATTGGAGCAAAAGTTTCATGCCGAAAGAATAAACAAGCGCAGGAATTTATTTCACTAGATACCGAAACAGGTTTTCGGGTGAAATTGCATAAAGTGGTTATGCATGTGAAATGGAATTCTAGCAAGGGGTTATTTGTGAATGTTTATCATTAAATTAATTGACAAAATTCTGAATAAAATAAAAGAGTTTTATTTAATGAGAGTTTGCATTAAATTTGGTGGAAATTTAATGGCAATTTTGAGTGGGATTTTGAGTGGAGGGAATTTAAAGGAATTTTGTGAGTGGAGTGTCCACCCACATGAATAGGGGAGGGAAAGGGGGCAGCCCCATGCGCCGGCCACCCCCTTGGGGTTCCCCCCCTCCTCCTATAAAAGGAGCCCCCCTCCTCACTTCTCACTCACACCTCCTCGTGAAGGATCTCTCTCCCCCTCTAGAATTTATCCCCCATGGTCTCGGACTAGCGAGATACATGTTCCCGGTGGCTATTCGGCAAGAAAGAGTTGTGCTTCCTCTGCATCACTAGAGCGAGGAGGCGGAGGTTTCTCGGTGCCTCGAACGTGTGTGCGAGCACGGATGCGCTGCTGGTTTGCGGCGCTAGGACTTCCTCTCGATCTTGAGATCGGCAAGAGATCGTCTACATCAACCACGAGTTGAACTCGTTAAGCTTTGTCGGTCTTCAAGGGTATGTTCTCTACGGATATACATCTGCCCGTTGTTTGTATCTAGTAGATAGATCTTGGTACATAGTTCCCATCGTAGGAAAATTTTTGTTTTCTATGCTGCGAACCCTACAGTGGTATCAGAGCCGGATCTATGCGTAGATGCTTTACACTGGTAGTACACATATGAGTATGTGGGCGATGATGATCATGTTGTTGCTCCTTAGTTGTAATTTTGGATATTGGTGGCATAGTGGGATGAAGCGGCCCGGACAAACTTTACATGTCCTCGCACATGAGACCTGTTCCACGCTTGACATGCAACTAGTTTGCATAAGTGGCTAGCGGGTGTCTGTCTCTCCTACTATAGTCAATATCTATTTTGCAACAAGTTGTCAACAATTTGGTTATCCTCGTTGTGGTTCATGTTCGTAGGTAAGAACGGTTCTATCTCGAAAGCGCTAAGCCACGTAAAACTTGCAATGGATAAATTAGAGGCGTCTAGTTTAGATTGTTGCTGGGCTAGTGTTATGATATCGTGGTGTTGTAAGTAGAAGTATGAGATGATACTCTTACAAAACACATAGCGTGTAAACTCCATAGACCTTGTATTTACACATATAGGTATGATAGTGATCATACCACGATGCACATGATAGAGATCATCTGCGGGAACCATAACATTTCACTAATAAACATGTGATGTTTGATAGCATCTTATATTGCTTGTTTAGCGCTTTGTTAGCATAATAAGATGATCTCTCATTTAAATATCAAGATAAGAATGTGTTCTTCCTTTAGTATGCACCGATTATGTTTCGTCGCTCCAAGACATCACGTGATGATCGGGTGTTCTTGGATCCACGACCATATTTTGGGTGTAAAACAGTTACACACACGAATACTAAGGTTCTAACTTAGCGAGCCTAGCATGTATAGACATGGCCTCGGAACATGGACCGAAAGGTTAAGCATGAGTCATATAGTTGATATGATGCCCATTTGATGCTCGCCTTTGAAGCTACACCGACTCACGTGATGATCGGACTTGGTGTAGTGGATTTGGTTCAAGTAATCACCAAAAAGGCACGAGGGATGTGATTTTTGAGTGGGAGTTCATTCGTAATGTGGATTAGTTGAAATCAATCTATCATACACTTAGTCTAAACTTTACAAATTCTATTGTAGATGGCACCACCTGCTTTTAATTTCAATGTGTTCATGGAGAAAGAGAAACTAGCAACGAACGGTAGCAACTTTACCGAATGGTCCATGAATTTGAGGATTCTCCTCTCTGCTGCACAAAAGCAATACGTGCTAGAAGCGCCACTAGGCCCCCCACCTTTTGATGATGCCCCTGACGAGGAGAAGAATGTCTATCAGACTCGTCAAGAGGACCACAACTTAGTTCATTGCGGCATATTGTATGGGCTAGAGCCGGAACTTCGAAAGCGTTTCGAAAACGGCAATGCATTTGATACAATGGGTGAGTTGAAAATGATTTTCGACACACATCTTCTTGTGAGAGCTACAACGCTTCAGAAAAGTTCTTTAGCTGCATGATGGAAGAGCACAGCTCAGTTAGTGAGCATGTACTCAAGATGTCGGGTTACGCCGATAAGCTTGTGTCCTTGGGAATATAGATTCCCATTGACTTAGGCATCCATCGTGTTCTGTAGTCTCTGCCACCTAGCTATAAGAGCTTCGTGATGAACTATAATATGCAAGGCATGAAGAAGTCTCTCCCCGAGCTTCTGTCAATGCTTAAAACTGCAGAAGTGGAGATCAAAAAGGAACATCACGTGTTGATGATCAGTAGGAACACTGGTTTCAAGAAAGACAAGAAGGGAAAACGGAAGGGAAGTAAGGGCGGCAAGCCTGTTGCCGTGCCTGAAAAGAAACCCCGAGTTGGACCTAAGTCTGATACCGAGTGCTATTATTGTAAAGGGACTGGCCACTGGAAGCGCAACTGCCCCAAGTATTTGGCAGACAAGAAGGCCGGCAAGGAAAACAAAGGTATATATGATATACATGTTATTGATGTGTACTTGACTAGTGCTCGCAGTAGCACCTAGGTATTTGATACCGGTTCAGTTGCTAATATTTGTAACTCGAATCAGGGGCTGCGGAACAAGCGACCGCTAGCAAGGGGTGAGGTCAAGATGCGTGTCGGCAATGGATCAGGCGTTGATGTGATCGCTGTTGGAACACTGCCTCTCCACTTGCCGTCGGGATTAGTTATAAACTTGAATAATTGTTATCTGGTGCCTGCACTGAGCATGAACATTGTATCTGGACCGTGTTTGATGCGAAGTGGTTATTCATTTAAATCCGAGAACAATGGTTGTTCCATTTATATGAATGAAATCTTTTATGGTCATGCACCGGTGATGAATGGTTTATTTCTATTAAATCTCGATGATAATGTTACACATATTCATAATGTTGATGCTAAAAGGATTAAACTTAATGATGATATATCCACATATATGTGGCACTGCCGTCTAGGTCATATTGGCGTTAAACGCATGAAGAAGCTCCATTCGGATGGACTTTTGAAATCACTTGATTATGAATCATTTGATGCATGTGAGCCATGCCTTATGGGCAAGATGACTAGAACGCCGTTTTCCGGTTCAATGGAACGGGCGACAGATTTATTGGAAATCATACATTCTGATGTATGCGGTCCAATGAGTGTGTCGGCGCGAGGTGGATATAGTTATTTTGTTACTTTCACGGATGATTTGAGTAGATACGGTTATATCTACTTAATGAAACACAAGTATGAAACCTTTCAAAAGTTCAAGGAATTTCAGAATGAAGTGGAAAATCATCATAATAGAAAGATCAAATTTCTACGGTCCGACCGTGGAGGTGAGTATCTAAGTTACGAGTTTAGCACTCACATGAAAGAGTGTGGAATTGTTTCACAACTCACACCTGCCGGAACACCACAGAGAAATGGTGTGTCGGAACGTCGTAATCGTACTTTATTAGATATGGTTCGATCTATGATGTCTCTAACGGACTTGCCGTTGTCATTTTGGGCTATGCACTAGAGACTGCTGCATTCACTTTAAATCGGGCGCCATCTAAATCCGTTGAAAAGACACCGTATGAATTGTGGTTTGGAAACAAACCTAAGATGTCATTTCTTAAAGTTTGGGGATGCGATGTTTATGTGAAGAAACTTCAACCGGATAAACTCGAACCCAAAATGGAAAAATGCGTCTTCATAGGATACCCTAAGGAAACTATTGGGTATTCCTTCTATCACAGATCCGAGGGCAAGGTTTTTGTTGCCAAGAATGGATCCTTTCTTGAGAAAGAGTTTCTCGCAAAAGGTGTGAGTAGTCGGAAGGTAGAACTCGAAGAGGTTATTGAACCTTCTCTTCAAAGTATGGCGAGTAGCGCAGCGCCGGAAGTTGTTCCGGAGTTGGCTCCACCTGTTGAAGAGGGAACTAATGATAATGATCATGAAACTCCGAAAGAGAGTACTACCGAACCTCGCAGGTCAAGTAGGACGCGTGCAGCTCCCGAGTTGTACGGAAATCCTGTCATGAATTTCATGGTTGATGAAAATGATGACCCTGCGACGTATGAAGAAGCGATGATGAGCCCGGATTCCAACAAATGGTTAGAAGCCATGAAATCTGAGATGGAATCCATGTATGAAAATCAAGTTTGGAACTTGGTGGAATTACCTCACGACCGAAAGGCCGTGGAGAATAAATGGATTTTCAAAAGGAAAACTGATGTTGATGGTAATGTAACCGTCTATAAAGCTCGACTTGTCGCAAAGGGGTTTCGACAAATTCAAGGAGTTGACTACGATGAGACATTCTCTCCCGTAGCGATGCTAAAGTCAGTTAGGATTATGTTAGCAATTGCTGCATATTTCGATTATGAGATATGGCAGATGGATGTAAAAACCGCGTTTCTCAATGGTAATATTGAAGAAGAGTTGTATATGATACAACCAAAGGGTTTTGTCGATCCTAAGGATGCTAACAAGGTGTGCAAGCTTCAGAGATCCATCTATGGATTGAAGCAAGCATCACGAAGTTGGAATCTCCGCTTTGATGAGGTGATCAAAGAGTTTGGATTTGTCCAAACTTATGGAGAAGCTTGTATTTACAAGAAAGTGAGTGGGAGCAATGTGGCATTTCTGATATTATATGTGGATGACATATTATTGATCGGAAATGATATAGATCTTTTAAACAGTGTTAAAAGTTATCTAAACAGCAAATTTTCAATGAAGCACCTAGGTGAAGCGTCATACATATTAGGCATAAAGATCTATAGAGATAGATCTAGGCGTCTAATAGGGCTATTGCAAAGTACATACCTTGATAAGATTTTAAAGAAGTTTAAAATGGACGGAAGTAAGAAGGGGTTCTTACCTATGTTGCAAGGCAAGACATTGAGTAAGACTCAAAGTCCGGCTTCGGCGGAAGAAAGAGAGATAATGGATAAAGTCCCCTATGCTTCAGCCATAGGCTCTATAATGAACGCCATGCTATGTACAAGACCGGATGTGGCACATGCTATTAGTTTGACTAGTAGGTACCAATCGGATCTAGGTTCGAAACACTGGATAGCGGTCAAGAATATCCTTAAGTACTTACGAAGAACTAAGGATATGTTTCTTGTATACGGAGGTGAAGAAGAGATTCGCTAAGTGTTATGTCGATGCTAGCTTTGACCCCGATCCGGATGACTCTAAGTCTCAATCCGGATACGTATTTCTCATGAATGGCGGAGCGGTTAGTTGGAGGAGCTCCAAACAACCTGTGGTAGCGGGATCAACAACGGAGGCCGAATATGTTCTTTGCTTGAGCGGCTCGAAGCGATTTGGATGAAGGAGTTCATATCCGAACTAGGAGTGGTGGCAAACGCGTTGGACCCAATGGTGATCTATTGTGACAACAATGGTGCCATTGCCAATGCCAAAGAGCCAAGGTCTCACAAGCATTCCAAACATATTAAGCGCCGGTTTCACTCGATCTGCGAGCATGTCAAGGATGGGGATATAAAGATTTGTAAAGTACATACGGATCTCAATGTAGTAGATCCGTTGACTAAAACTCTCCCTAGAGCAAAACATGATCAACACCAGAACTCGATGGGTGTTAGATTTATCACTATGTAACTAGATTATTGTCTCTAGTGCAAGTGGGAGACTGAAGGCAATATGCCATGAGAGGCAATAATAAAGTGTTTATTATGTGTATTCCAAGTATATGATAGATGTTTATTTTGCATGCTATAATTGTATTAATACGGAAAAGTTAATACATGTGTGTTTAATAAACAAACAGAAAGTTCCTAGTTATGCCTCTCTCATAAACTAGCTCGTTGATTAACAAGATGATCAAGGTTTCCTGATCATGGACATTGGATGTTGTTAATAATGGGATCACAACATTAGTGTAATGGTGTGATGAACATTCATCCGAAGTATAACATTACGATCAAAGTCATTGAGTTTATATTGCTATAACAACTTACAAAGTGATCCTAATCCTTAGACCATGAGATCATGTCAATCACTAACACCGGAAGAGTTTCTTGATAACATCAAACGTCACACCGTAACAGGGTGATTATAAAGATGGATTCAGAACTAACAAAGTGTTACGTTGAGGCTCGTGGATCAAGAGTGTAATTTGTTCATCCCGATGACGGATAGATATACTCTGGGCCCTCTCGGTGATATCACATTGGTTAGCTTGCAAGCAAGTGATTTGATCACTAGAATGTTATATCACGGGAACGAGAAAAGAGTGCATGTCGAATTGAGATCAAACTAGGTATGGAGATACCGATGATCGAATCTCGGACATGTAATATATCGTGAAACAAAGGGATTAAGATACTAGCGTAAAAGGTTCCGACGATCACAAGAAAGTCATCGTTGAATGTGTGGGAGTCAGTATGGGTCTCCAGATCCCGCTTCTGATTATTGATCTGAGAGGGGTCTCGATCATGTCCGCATTATTCATGAACCATAGGGTGACACACTTAAGAGACACCGACATCCAATTGGAGCAAAAGTTTCATGCAGAAAGAATAAACAAGCGCAGGAATTTATTTCACTAGATACCGAAACAGGTTTTCGGGTGAAATTGCATAAAGTGGTTATGCATGTGAAATGGAATTCTAGCAAGGGGTTATTTGTGAATGTTTGTCATTAAAGTAATTGACAAAATTCTGAATAAAATAAAAGAGTTTTATTTAATGAGAGTTTGCATTAAATTTGGTGGAAATTTAATGGCAATTTTGAGTGGGATTTTGAGTGGAGGGAATTTAAAGGAATTTTGTGAGTGGAGTGTCCACCCACATGAAGTGGGGAGGGCAAGGGGGCAGCCCCATGTGCCGGCCACCCCCTTGGGTTTCCCCCCTCCTCCTATAAAAGGAGCCCCCCTCCTCACTTCTCACTCACACCTCCTCGTGAAGGATCTCTCTCCCCCTCTAGAATTTATCCCCCATGGTCTCGGACTAGCGAGATACATGTTCTCGGTGGCTATTCGGCAAGAAAGAGTTGTGCTTCCGCTGCATCGCTGGAGCGAGGAGGCGGAGGTTGCTCGGTGCCTCGAACATGTGTGCGAGCACGGATGCGCTGCTGATTTATGGCGCTAGGACTTCCTCTCGATCTTGAGATCGGCAAGAGATCGTCTACATCAACCATGAGTTGAACTCCTTAAGCTTTGTCGGTCTTCAAGGGTATGTTCTCTACGGATATACATCCGCCTGTTGTTTGTATCTAGTAGATAGATCTTGGTACATAGTTCCCATCATAGGAAATTTTTTGTTTTCTATGCTGCGAACCCTACATTTAGAGTGTTTCCCATTAGATTTAGTGGAACTGAATTGATTTTGGAACTTGGCTTTGTTCAGATATGTGAAAATGCTCAATTATAACGGCCTCATGTCGACGACCAGCTTCTTAGCTCTAATGGTAGTTGCCTCACATATCTTATTACTTTTATTCATGTATTGCTTGTTCTTCTTTTTGACTGTTCTACTATGATCACTAAAGTAGTTTACTTTCTAGAGTTCAAGGAGTCATTGCAGATATCTTGTGCTACTATCTATATGTTACTGAAAAATATGCTCATAATATTGTGCTACATTCTCACATATATGTGTTAAAGTGCTATTGGTTGATTTAATATAAGTATAAGGAGTCAACCATTGTATATTTGTTTTGTATTCTTTATAAATGACACTCCTTATTTATAAATGATACAAAGGAATATGTACAATAAGTCCATCATGGTATCCATCACCTGGTGGGCGCCTCATGGGTCTCCTCGACAAGATCATCTCAAGCTATGTCTTCCTCAACGGCTCCTGTAGGAGCGCATGATAGACTTCTACACAGACAAGAACCTACAACATCCCTGGAGTATGTCGTCAGCCTCAAGCTAATATGAATGCTCCCACCTGCTCTATTCTTTTCTTTTGTGAAGATAGCTTAACCTGTGCCTTTTTGTTCTAACATTTCTTGTCCATTACATTAGATGCAGAATTGTACTTTAGTTAATTAGAACACTAGTTATATGATTGTGTTATGGCTCCAAATTAGGACTTTTAGATCCTATTTTTTTTGGCTGAGTGCATCATTTGCTTATGGTTGTCTAGCCAATCAGTGATTACAATTAACTTTACTTGGGGTTAAGGCATAACTGTGTTTAAAGTTAAGTTACTAGTTCTGTTTAGTATGCATTATGTTTTCGTGTTCTCCCGTCTCCCCCAAGTATTTAATGGAGGTGATGTTTTAGCAGATGGGTAATTTGAGTGCTAATGGAAAGGCCACAAACAAATATATAGTTTCCTTGCCGTCGGCATCTGCATGTACATTGCTTTTGCCTGTACCAACAAATATATCTTTTGTTTATTTACATAACTGTATGGTAGTAACAATTAGAAGTTTGTCCTCTTTGAACTGAAGGCCTAGTTAGTACTTAACTAAATTTTATGTCATTTCCAGGATATCCTCTCTTTTACAAGAGCTACAAGTACATGCTAAATAAGATAGAGGTAGAGGAAGCAAGAAAAAGTTCCAGTTCATCAAAGAATAGCTAGATACCTGATGTGAAATATGATATGTGCATGATTGTATATATTAGTAGTTGGATACCTGAAGTGAAATGTGCAAGATTGTAATGAGTCGATATTATTTGAAATATTATTCATGAATTTGCTCTATTTGAATAAAAAGAATTGCATGTATTCTCTCTGTAGTGAATAAATTATTGGTTATTTAATTACTGTCAATGTGGCAAAATGAAAATTGAAAATTGGGACCTGGTCTAGGACCCGTGTCAGCGCAAATAAAAATCTCAAAATGAAAAGGCTGAAAATAAAAAAATGCTCCATAGAAAGGCCATGGCCTAGAAAATAAAAAGGCCAAAATATTGTTCTTGGCCCATGTAGTTGACCAGATTTCAGAGGTAAAAGAATATAAAAGGGCAGAGTTGTTGGGTTGAGCCCATGTATACTACAGAAATGGACCAGGCTGAATTTGCATTATGACGATCTCATTTCGTCATAGTTTTGCCACGTCGGATTGGCCATGTAGGATCTGACCTGGCTTGGCAAAATGACCCGTGACAATATTTGATCATCATAACGGTTATGACGATCCAATATCGTCATAGACGGTTATGACGATTTCAAGAAAAACATTGTTATGTGTAATTATTGACGCTCAGTTTTTTACGATCTATTTTTCGTCATAAGATCGTCATATATTGTAGACAATGAAGATTCTATGACGAAAATGGAGGGTCATGTATCAGCAGATTTTCTTGTAGTAGAAAGCAATGAAGAAGCCGACAAGATCGTCATATATTATAGACATTGGCTCCACCTGCGCCCCAGTGCCACCAGGTGTGTTCCTTGAGAAAATCTGTGTACCCTCCATCAAGCGAAAATTCCCGAAGGACACAACTGACGCTACGGAACACTCGGGGGCTACACCACCCAAGGGAAAAGAAGGACCCGAAAATATTGACACAGAGGTCGAGATGGTAAGCCTTATGCAGTTCATGGCGATTGAGATAACGTGGACCCAACCATACCTCCGCTACCTGATAAGCAAGCAACTGCCTGAGGACCCGACGGACGCCCGACATGTATCTCGGTGATCAAAGGCCTTCACCATCATCAACGGCGAGCTCTACAAATGCAGCATCTCGGGTGTTCTTCAACGGTGCGTCACCAATAGTGATGGAGAGAGCATCCTCCTCGAGATCCATGAGGGTATCTGCGGCCACCATGCAGGCAGCCTTGCCCTCGTCGCCAAAGCTCTGCGAGCTGGCTTTTACTTGCCTACGGCAATGTGCGATGCCAAGTACATCATGCAGAGATGCAATGCCTACCAAAGGTATGCCAACAAGCCGCACGCACCAGGATCAGAGCTACGGCCCATTCCAGTGGCCTGGCCCTTCGCCCAGTGGGGACTCGACATGATCGGAAAACTGCCAAAATCCTCGCCAGGGGACACGTCTTCCTCCTGGTAGCAGTCGACAAATTCTCGAAGTGGATGGAGGCCATGCCCGTCACCAATCAGTCCAGCTCCACTGCCGTCAAATTCTTCGAGTCCATTGTCTATAGGTTCGGAGTGCCCCACAGCATCATCAACGACAACGGATCGAACTTCACATTGAAGGATCTCTGAGGCTTCTGCGAAGACCTCGGGATTAACCTCACTTACGCCTCCGTGTTGCATCTGCAGACAAATGGGCAAGTCGAAAAGGCCAATGGTCTAATTCGCAACGGCATTAAGAAGCTTCTTCTACGCCCACTCGAAAGGCTTGCAGGAGCCTCGGTGGATGAGCTGCCCTCCGTTCTCTGGAGCCTACGCACAACACCAAACAGCTCAACTGGCTACACACCCTTCTTCATGGTGCACAGAGCCGAATCCATGCTGCCCGTCGAGGTACGCTACATGGCCCCGCGGGTGGTCGCATACAGCAAAGTTGAATCATCAGCCGCACTCGAAGATGCCATCTACGCACTGTATGAAGCATGCGACATCACCGCGGCCCGCTCAGCAGTGTATCAGCAGAGTCTCCGCAACTACCATAGCCGTCGGCTGTGCCCAAGGTCCTTCGCGAAGGAGACCTAGTTCTGTGACTCAAGCAGGAAGGGCACCTGAAGCTCAAGTCACCCTAGGAAGGACCCTACATCGTCACTAAAGTAATCCAAGATGGCGCATATCGCCTCAAAGACGTAAGTCAGGAGTCAAATACTCCAACCCATGGAACGTTGCAAAACTGCGACGCTTCTACCCTTAGTT
Organism: Avena insularis; assembly: GCA_023614405.1. NCBI lineage: Eukaryota > Viridiplantae > Streptophyta > Magnoliopsida > Poales > Poaceae > Avena > Avena insularis. Next base: position 279,449,515 of record CM042689.1, on the reverse strand, counting down.
GTCTTTTACTTTCAATAAGGCTATTCATCTGAACAATGTACCTCCTACATTACCATGAATAAAAGCTAAGTTACTTGGTCCAAAAATTTTCCCCTTATATTTTTATCGCTCAAACATGCTCAGGGACTACGCCTTACGATACGACTTCGTCAATTGACAACAACGCATATAACCTGAGTAGCTGACCATGTCAGGCTAACGAAAAGGATATGCATAGTCTATAATCAAAAAATGCACTATGTGCCAATACATGCAACTTTACAAGGGAATTATAAGCCCACTCGAAAAATATACATATTTTACATCGCCTTGTCTTATCATTTACAAGACTCAACCATGCTTGAGCAGAACGTCTGTCCGCTCCTCAAATACATCTAGAATCTCTTCCACGTACTGCGCCACTACTGTGTAGTGTGGACGCATATCCCACGCCATACCACCCGGAGGAGGAGGTGGCCCAGCTGCTATCTCCGCAAGGTTGACATCACGACGATGCAGCCGAACAAGCGACATGGCTACCTTCACACTCGCCACTAGCTGATGGCGCACTAACTCCCTCACGTGTCTTGTATCTCGAAATTTTCCAAGCAAGCCCAAGAAGCTGGAAGGTGCAGAGTCCAGGGGGAAATCATGGCCCAGATCGATATGAGCGATGACCTTGCCCGCCTCGGCACCCGAAGTACTTGATGTACGCGATCTTGCACCATCGCAAGGACAATCGCTCGGTTGCGGTCCATCCAGAAGAATCCACCAGCTTCCAACTCTTGTTGCGTCAGGTAATTCATTCGAATTGCAACACGCTCTTTCTCTTCCTTCGGAAGAAGATTTACAGCTGCACAACGCAGCAAGTATGGTGACATAAAATTCCTGGCATAGTCGAAGGGACAAAGGATCAAGATGAGTTACATTGGAGTTGCTCTCCAACCTTCCGAAATTCCTCAAGAAGAAACTCTTCCCTAGTAGCGGCCCGTTTGGCCTTGTATTTCCAAACATACGCATGACCGCAGATGCTGAGGACGTCCTTCTCTAGGCTTCAGATGCGATAACACATAAATGGAAACTGTGACACCTAGCTCAATGATGGACGAGTGCCAAACGCAGGAGAAGGCGTAACCACTGGATCCACACTCGAAGGACCCTAGGGTTGCACAAGCAAACATCAAAATCATGACATTTGGCAACAGTCAAAGGATGCATTCATATTTAGACAAATCAAGCCACTACGTGGCAGAGTGACACTTGTCCAGATCGAAAGCATTACATTACCAAAAGAAAAGGAAACTAGACTAAGCAAGCTAAAAGGCAGAAGGACCTAGGAGTCAGGATCCGGAGCAGCTTCGGATCCAGACTGTCTAGCCTTGGCCACTCGCTGCTGCTCCAGAGAGTAGTTGGCCAGAAGATCGATCAGCTTAGGACCAAAATTCTTGCAGCGGGAGGCGAAGGAATAAAACACTACCTCAGTGCCATCCGCCACTGTTGGAATCTTGGACGTGACCTACTGTAGATCCAGCTGAGTGCCACAAGCCATCGCCAGCCCCATCGCAGCGCCAACCCCTTTTATGCTTCGGCTTGTACTTCGCTGGAGCATCATCCGTTAGAGCGCCTGCGAGGGAGTCGATGTCCTCAAGGGCAATGCCCTTCGGATTGATCTCCTTGTAGAAGCGGGCGAGGACCTTCTTGGCCTTGTCGAGCGACTCCACGACAGAGGTGCAATGATCTTCGATCGCCGCAACAGCGTCCTCCACAGGATCCCCATGATCCAGGGTGTCACGATCAAATGTAACACCATAAACATCTGTAAGGAAAAATGGAAAACCTTTAGGATGAGTAACAAGGAATCGCACCTGAAGCATGTAACACTCAAGAGAATAACAAGGTGTCTAACCGGATATAGCTTTGGTAGCATCCATAAGCTTTTCAGCCATGGCTTTCTCCCGTGATGTTGCGACGGCCGCGAGCTGCTGCTCACGGTCTTCAGCCTCTTTCTGCTGACACTGGAGGGCCTCTGTAGCATCCTTTGCCTTCTTCTCCGCTTGGCTGATACTCTATTCGAGTGCGTTCAGCTTTCGGAGGGCATCATTGTACTCATTTATAGCATTGGGCAGTGAAAGATGAATACAAGAAAATATTCTGTCAGCACTTGCCATTGAACAAGAGGAAACCTACGCACCTCGGAGTTGTTTGAGGTCGCCCTCCAATGACAGATGTTGCTGGATCACGCGATTGGCATCACGAACAAAGGGCTGCAAATAAATCAACGCAACTGATGAATAAAAGGCTCGGGGGATTACCTACGCAAAAGATAAAAGCACTTACGTGGTCAGCTGTAAACTCTGAAGGTTTTGTTTGCATCTTTCGAGCAACGATCGCCTGAGCCCCTCACTGTAGGGAGCTCGAATTATCATCATAGGAGTTGGCCACCATCTTGGGGGATGACGAAGCAGGCTTTGACTCCCCGAACATCTCTTCGGGTTCCTCTTCAAGGGACTCTTCCGAAGGATTTCTACTAATAGATACAAGGAACCAAGTCAACAACAAGCTAATACTTAGCATAGCAACAACATAACAAGACACGATCAGAAGAACTTACGATGGAATGTCTGATAAGTTGAAGACAGGAGCCTCCTTCTCCTTCTCCTTCTTCTTCTTCTTCTTGGACGGCGGCTGAGGAGCCATTGCCCGAACAGGCATGACCTCAATGGGGGAGGAGGTCGCACCCTCATGGCTGCCATGATGCTCGAGGAAGGAGGGGCCCTTTGGTGTTGGTGGCGTCTCCCCATCCAAAGTTTCACTCCGAGATCTCTTTTGAGTTCGCCCTTTGCTAGGCTCGGGGGCTTCTAAGGAAGGCTACTGCACTGGGGGGAGTTCGGACTATGACTCCGCTTCCCCACCATTGGGCATAGCATCAAACTTTTCAGGCAGGGGCGGCATCATGCCCCCTACCTTATAGCCCTACGGGTTAAAGACAAAAGGCGAAATGAGTTAAGTAATATTGACAAACGATAGTCACTCGACAATGCATTACATGCAACTACAAGCTTCACCTGAGATATTGTTTTCTTGGCATTAAAGGGGGGAGTCAGAGACTTCCCCGGAAGATCCTGTTTGTCCTTGTGCTTTAGCAGGGGCCGAAGCGCCCTGTCAAGGTCAGCCGAAGACATTTCCTCTAACAAAACCCTCAGCGGGTCGCTGACGCTTGAGGAAGGTGCGAATTATATCAACACCATTGACCTCTTTGCCTGGATTCAACTGAAGGGCCTCCACCCGCTTATAGAGCTTCTCCACCTCCTCTGACTCACCATCCAAGATGTTGCACCATGAGCGTTTTCGAATGATCTTCTGAGTTGAGTTGAAAGGAGCAAGCCCATACAGCTAGCCGACCAGCTTGACATCTTGAATGTAAAACCAGTTCCTTCGCTACTTCTGGACGGACTCACAAAGATGAAAGGAGAAGAAATGGACAGAGCGGCAGATGGAAATCCCGCACCCTCCCAGTGGATAAACAACACCGGTGCCAGATTAACTCTTCATAGAGTAGAGTCTCCGAAAGAGGCCAAACTGAGGCTCGATAACGAGCCAGCACTCGCAAAGGGTGATGAAGCAAGCGATGTGGAGAAGAGAGTTGGGAGACAGATGATGAAGCTGAAGCCCATAAAGAAAAAGAAGCCCATGGAGCAATTCATGGGTGGGCAACGAGAGACCACGAACAACGAACGTAAAGAACATAACCCGAAATCCTTCGGGTGGGCGTGGAATTACCTCCTAGTCAGGAAGAATGGTGTCGCCCTTGTTCTTGGAGATCAAGCCAAACTCGCGCAGCTTGCACAAATCCGCCTCCCTCATCTCTGTACGCCGCCATCCACCATCGGTGGTGCGGATGGGAGCAGCGGCCTTCTTGGCAGCACTGGTGGCACCCGAGCCTGCTGCGGCGGACGAACTCTTCTTTGGATTGCCCATCCTAGTGATGCAGCGAGCACAGCGGTGCGAGCGGAGAAAGGATGAAGGGAACACAGGGAGGATGTCCAGTGGATAGTGAAATAAAGAGCTCAGGAAATGGAAGCAATGGTGGAGGATGGATGCAAATGACGAAGGGGTAAAACTCCTCGGTTTTCCCCATGGTATAAAAAGACAAAGACAAGGAAGTGGAGCCCTAACGCGTGCCCTAGATCTCACCGTCCACATGTCAACACCAAATTGAACCGTCATAAACACGTCGCCCACTATGCATGGAAATCGAGGAGATGCCGTAATTTTCGCCACGATTATGCGTGACTAGTCAAATTCCAGTAAGATGGTGGGACCCACAACTGTCCTGTCGCATTGTCTCTACTGCAGCAGATGTTTGAGCTCACAAATCGTCAGCAATGACGTCATCAAATCAAAGCCAACAACGGCTCGAAGATTTCGACTGAACATAAAGTACTTACTCGAGTCTACGACTCAACCAACTACTCGGGGGCTACTCCTATCAGGAGCGTTGGTCATGCACCTGAGGAAATACGATGGCAACAACGCCTCGAAGCATCCATAATCAAATGAACTAGAGTCTCTCCTCGAGTCTACGACACGAACAGACACTCGGGGGCTACTCCCATAGGGAGCGCTGATCGCGCACCCTATGAACTATTCGAATAAGATCCTTCGGATCACGTATGGCAAAAATATTTTTGGCAACTTTGCCCGAACTAATGCCAAGTAAGAAACAGTCTCCTTGGCCACCTGAAACTCCTCCGCGGTGATAAATCTTCGAATGATATGTCTATGACGCAAAGATAAGTCCTACAGATATCATCTGATGGCCTGGTAACACACCAGACTACGCTCTGCTAGTAACATACCATGACTACATGCACGATGAAAAATCCCAACGGATGCGTTGGGTATCTAACTCAAAACACTAGAATTCGACTCCTGTAAGACCTCAACGGCCTGAGTCAAATTACACCAGCATTGTTCCGGATTCGAGTCCGGGGACTCGAGTTTGAAGAAGATCATGTTGTTTTGTCCAATGACAGCTAACTGACCCTAATCCGTCGAGTGAGTCAGGCACACGTATCAACAATCCTTATGAACTGACATGCTTATTCAAAAAGACAGGTTCGAATGAGAAGCACCTGAAAGATTATAGAGTCTCTAGTCGAATCTACGATTTGACTAAACACTCGGGGGCTATTGACATGGATATACCCTACGGGTGCCTCACATTGGTATACCCAGTCTAGCCCAGGGAAGGCCCACGTGAAGACTTGCTGTCCAAAAACATTCCGGGTGGCCCAAGCCCACTACAAGTTCGACTCCTTGAAGGACACGACTAGTTGTAGATAGAATTTCAAAGGGTTCAACCCTAGCTTGTAACCAACTCGACCTACCCCAAGGACCTGGTCTATCTATATAAGGGCCACGAGGGCACGACTAGGAGGATCTCTCCAACTCATACACACACCGCATGCCAGATCGCATCTGTGCACCCCTGTAACCTTCGGTTCTGCCATAATCAAGAACAGACAAGCATGAGTAGGGTTTTCCCTCCGGGGGCCTAAACCTGGGTAAACCTCATGTCCCCTTGTTGCTTGCCTCTTAACTGTCTCGTGAATTCCAACATCCCCATCTTCTCCAAAACCCATGTCCATAACAATGGGCATTGACGAGTCGAACCCTCGTCAACAAGTGCAAAGACGTGGTTTAGGGCGTGTTTTGTTTTAGGGAGGTTTAGGGCGTGTTTGCTAGGCCACATCTGTGTTACACCAGCGGGCCTATTTTTGTTGCACGCATGGAGAAGAGTTGGGGGCTCGGGATGCATTTGGAAGGAGCGCTAGAAATCCCTCACCGTAAAAATTGTCATCTTGACGCAGGACTGTGTCATCATGACGCAAGCAGGACAGATGCGTGCACCATTGTATAAGCACTGAAGTGTCATTGAATTGAGCATCCAATCGGTCACATCGTTGCAGTTCTCTGTTTATTCTCTGCCACGTGTGTGCAACACTTCTCCTAGAAGGGACATCGCACGATGGATATAGCTGGAGATAGTAGGGGAGATGACCTTGGTGTTCCTAGACTTTTGACTATCTACCTCCACTTGTTACTAGGCGCCCTCTTCCCTTTCTTCTTCCTCACATGCTCATCCCGCTCCTCCTCTCTCCCTCTGCACAGCCATGCCTCCCTCCCGGAAGCGCTTAGCGATAACATTGCGTGAGGAGAGAAAACAAAGAGATCGCGCACTGCAGAGTCAAAAGATATGATCATGAAGGTTGTGCCCACAGGCAAAGGGTCCTCTGGGTAGGTCTTGTGCTTCTTTGTTGGTAATATGCCCTAGAGGCAATCATGTATGATGATATTTCCCATTTTATTCATAAAGATATTAAGTTGTCCTTGTATAAACATCTGATGTGTATCATTGAATATGTGATTCGGTTGTGGAACTATACATTCATGTTGTTTGTACTAAAAATCCTTGGTCATTGAAGTTATGTTGGACACACAACTTAGACTAATGTGAAAGTTGGCTTGATGACTCGGTTCCACTTGTCATGGGCATGGAGATGCTATTCCAACTTACACAGATTCGACAAAAGAGTTTAGCGACTCGGATTAACCCATATTGAGGTACAACGAACAAGTTGTCATTTGTATATCTCAATCAATGTAATCCTTAGACCTGAGGTTGTTCCATAGTCCGATTTGAGGATCACCGACTTAGGTTCTGTAAAACGTTGATCCGTAACTGGGCAGTTATAAAGGCAGAGTTCGGGTTGACTGAGGATCAAGGTGCGTGATGTGAATAACCAAGATGGTATTTTGCCCCTCCACTTGGAGAGATATTCTCTGGGCCCTCTCGTGAGATATGATTCGGAACGCATGGCCATGCACTACTCGGTTAAGTGTTAACCGAGGCGATCGACTAAGAGTTAGTCGGGTGAATCACTTATCTCGGATCGAGAAGAGAGTCAGACTATTTAAGGGATGACAAATATTCACCTATAGTCTGACAAGGTATATCGTGAGGCAAAAGGGACTTGGACGTAAGTCGCATTGGAAAGGCAAGTCGTCATGACTCTTTGGTGCTTGGGAGTCGGCACGTTCTGCTAGGAGCCACTACCGACTGATCGATTGAGAGTTGGACTCTAATCGTGTCCAAGTAGCCATGAGCCTGCGGGGTCACACACTTAAGAGCGGGAGCAAGTTCGGATTAGATCTGAACCGGAAATCTGGTCGGGTTGGACCCGAGCCGGATTAGGACTGAGTCAGTGAGTCGGACTCACGGTGACTAGTGTTATATGGGCTTTAGTGAATGGGCCACGAGAGTGGAGCCCATGTTCACTCCCTAAATATAGTGGAGCACCGTAACCCAGAAAGGTTAATCGTTGATCGGTTAGGTCATTCCATGTGTTGGAAACCCTAGCTCCACAACAGTCCTGTCGTCGTACCTGAAGGAAATATGCCCTAAGGCAATCATAGAGATGATGATATTTCATATGTATCCATGAGTTATTGTAATGTTCCTTGAATATCCATATCAGGCAACTTGTATTGATTGGCAATTACGTGAATTATTTGTAAAACTCTATACTTGTATGGTTATTTAAGAGTTGTCCCTAGTCGGAGTTCATGTGAGGACACACGTGAATATTAGACTAGCACATCGATTGGTTGATGACTATGTTTCGCAAGTCATAGACATGGAGATGTCAAACCAATGACGTGGACACATGTTATGAACATGGGGTTGGACTGACCCAACCTGAGACTAGCAATTAGTTGCGGCTCTCTCTCTACACATCGTGTACGTTTTGTCCTTAGACTTGAGATTGTCGCATGTACTTGAGATGTGGATCGACCTACTTTGGGGCTATCAAACGCTGCACCGTAACTGGGTAGTTATAAAGGTACCTTTCGGGTTTGTCCTGAAGCATGCTGCAAGGCATGGTCAATCAAGATGGGATTTGCCCCTCTCTACTTGAGAGAGATATCTCTAGGCCCATCGAGTGATCGGATCTAGAAATGCATGGCCGTGCTACATATGGTTAAGAGTTAACCTAGTAAAGGTATTCCGAATCACGGTATCGAGAAAGGGAGGTCAGCTTGGAGCTAGACCAAATATCGTGAGGCAAAGGGAAAGACATGTACTAAACCTTCTGATGGTTCGTCCGATATGATCTTTGTATGCATTTAGGAGTTGGCACGTCTTGCTAGAGGCCGCTACCAACTATTGACAGAATAAGTGTATTCGTGTCATGTCTATACGCATATGAACCTATAGGGTCACACACTTAAGGGGCTAGAAGCCTAATGAGGATTGGATCCGAATTAGACCAGGCTTAGGGTACTAATGGGCTGCTAATGTAGAAGCCCACTAGGGACGCCTATATAAGAGAGGATGGGGCGAGCTAACCAGGGTTAGACCTTAGACCTCAGATCATTCCCAGCCGCCACTCCTCACGCAGTGTCATGCTGTGGACCTAGTAGTCCGGCGACGCTTCCACCCACGTGTGGATACCTCGGAGGCGCCATGATCTGTGCAAGGGAAGCTTCTCGTAGGACGAGGACAAGGAGGAGACATGGAACGTCTGCACTGACTCGACGCGCTTCATCGATTCCGCAACTGCGCGTCTAGTGGTAATCCCGTGATCTATGACAACAGTAATCCTGGTATACGCGGTAGAAATTTTTTGATTTGCGCTAGTATAGCCTACCCGTATCCCTTCAGTACCGAACCTAGCAGTTCGCCGCCGGTGCTCCTCCTTGCACATGTGGATACCAGCAGAGGTGTTGTACGATCAGCACCAGGACGATCGAATCACAAAGGATCTTTGCATCAATCGACGCGCTACATCGCAGTAATCCATGGCTGCGTCTAGTGGTAAACCTCGTGGCCTTCTACCTCAGCTGGATCTTGGGATCACCATGTTAGAGGAAATTTTTTGTTTTATCTCTACGTGGCCCAACATTCTTCTCCTTAATCGTGTTCTCCAGCATTCTTCTCCTCCTTCATCATCATCTTCTTATCCTTGTTCAGAGCCGGCGGTTCACCGGCAGACCTGTTCGCCCCAGTTCCCTGGGTCAGCGAGGTAAAAGAACTATACACTGGGTTTTTACGACTAGGAATTGGGGCTTTCCTAATATTTTCCGCACCACCCAGTCTTGCATAAAGCTCAGTGCTATAACTTTAGATATTGTTTTCCCGGTTCCATGATAGGGTTGAAAACACGTTTTCTTTGTCCTAGGAAAATAAGCCACAACTCAACACTCAGATGGATGCTTGGCTTAATGCATGGATAAGAAGCCACAGGGAGAAAATGCAAACTCAAGAACTGGAATTGTAACAGTTCAAATCAGTTGTGAAGACCCTTACTAAGGAGCGCGACCAGCTGAAAGGTACAATGCTGCCTGGTAGAAACTGCATAAGAAGATCCAAGCCTCGACCCAACGGAATACAGCCATCATCGAGGGGCTCTCGAAGGATAATGCGAGGATAAAAAATGCTAATGTCGATATCCGTGTCAACAACATGAACCTGCTTCGGAAGGTCCAGGAATCGCTCAATGAGCATGTCAAGATCAGGCAGGACATGCTCATACGTTGCCTACTACTTGAAGAGAAGGAGGAGGAATACGAGCAGCTCCTCGCCAGGATTTCATCGGTGTTGATCTACTAAACTGAACTACAACGTGTTTCTATTTTGCAACTGTAAAATGTACTATCCGAACTATATGAGTTGCAATGGGAGACACCTTTTGCGCAGTCTGAAACCTATCCGCTTTCCTATTGTATCTATCTATTTATTCAGAGTTATAAATGCTCAAGAAAGCTTTAGAGTTACAGTGTGAGAACTCTGCTCTGGACGACCAGATATTAATAGTGTCATCCCGCGAATCAAACATACAGGGTGTGGACTATGTGCCCCTATTACATCACGTTCGATCCAGTTCGTCATTCCATCGCATGAATGGTTCAAACGACGACCTAAACAAGTTCTGCATGAAACTGAACAAAACTGGTGCAGGGTTTTTAGGTGCTAAATGAAACTGAACGAAATCTAGAGGTTGTTGACAACAGCCAGACGACAACAATAACCTGACGAAACTATACATTAGAAGATGCATAAGATTTATTCAATATAGCATAGAATCCAACATTAACTAAAGGTTCACCTCATAAAAATGTCTTATCATGTTCCTAATGCTCAAACCAACTACAATATATGCACTGTATAAATTAATAGTGCATTCAGGCAACTGAATCTTCAAAACAACAAGAACCCACCAATAGTCTACATCTACTATCATTATAAGTTTAAGTAGATGAACCATCTCAATATTTGGAATATAGATTCATGCTAAGTTCAGGACGTATCTATAGCAGATAAAACAAAGTAACAGACTCACCATAACAAAAGCTACATCAACTTGCAGATGAGCATCTGTTGATGCTCAACCATGGAGTGTAGAGAAAGTGAGTGGAGTATCCTACATGACTTTTAAAGCCAACTAGGTGGGATCATGTTTGCCAAGTGTTTACTCACACAACCAATAGTTGATGGTGGTGTTCCTAGCCAACCAAGAGAGGTCTATAGCCCATGCAATGTTGGCATGGGCCTACATCTACCACAAAGTGTCTCGTCATATCTTGGCATAGAAAACTTATACTTAGATCTATCAAGTAGGTAGGATCATGTTGTCCATGTGATCCTGACATATTCTCTATGTCCCTCAGAAGGGTTGACAGCACAGGACCTGATCCTGTTCGTGATGGTGGCCATAGCTTATATGGCTCAATGGGTTGGTCGGGGGGTCTGATTCTGTATAATTTTAGATAAGGCATTTGGTACTAAATCTTCTCTAGTGTGTATGTGAAATGAACAAGTCAAGCTCTGATGTGCTGCCATTGGCCCAGTTCTTTTGACGACTTCTTTGAGAAGCTGCCCTACCCCTAGATTTCTGGGGAAGCCGGTTCAAAAAAATTACGAGGCTTCTAAAGTGGTTAAGGCTAAACTAATTTGGAAGCCTCGGAAAATTTTGAAACCGGCTTCCCCAGGAAGCTGGGGGTAGGGCGGCTTCTCAGAGAAGCCACCAAAAGAACTGGGTCATTGTAGTGTCATGTGCTAGCGTACAAACTGGTTGTATTATTGTGTTCAAAACTAAGAACTAAATGTGTGAATTCTTTGGTTTTTGCATGATGGCAATGCCACATGTTGGCGCTAATTGTGGCATCTATTAATTTGATTGTACTAAAGCATACAACTTCAAGTGATCAGTATAAGTTGGTGCTTACCCGAGCTATCTGAAGCTCGGAAAGTGAAGACCACTTTGTCTCTATCACCTGCAGATTAAATGGCATGATTACATGGTTTTGAGTACATCAAATCGATTGAGCAGATTCAAAGCCACCCAAACATCTCGAAGTATAACCTTTGCTGAAAAGATGATCATGCGCTATAAGACTTGATATGACAGGATTATATGTCAATCAGTCAAACTCCCTGTAGTACTTTCCATGTTCCAATCCTGCGCTGCCAAAGTTCTTTGCTAACTAGGTCATATCAAGTCTTACAATATCGATCAATTTTCTCCCTTTCCAACTTCATTCTTTTGGATGCGGCGTAGGTACAGCCAGTTCAGGTGGACCATCAACCTTCAGTACAATGTATTTTCACTACTGAGCCTATGGAAATAAATTTTTCAAACCCACTTCGAAAAAAAAAATTCCCATAATCTTGTTTCAAATAAAATCCCTTAATTAGCCTTTGGTAGTGAGCAGAGCCACCAAACCCCACTATATTTTACCAAATACATCGAATTTTCACTAAGGATCTGATGAAAAGATTGGACATTCGACCCAAGTCCGGCACAAAACATTGCAAATTCAATGAGGAGCTCATTAGAAAATAGTACATTTGACCCAACTCTAGCCTAAAATCTCGCGAATTTGTCCTTCTTGGGTCATTAGAAAATAGTACATTCGACCCAACTCTAGCCAACCCTCGACACATTGTTACTTTTTTAAGCACAAAGCACACTGAAGAAGATTCACTAAGGATCCCACAATAATAATCCCATTTATTCACAAGATTTGGACCCAAAAAAAATTTATATCGCCCAAAATATTCTTAATTTAGCATTTTCCATGCCATTCTGATTAAGTATAGTGCAAGCTTTGCCTACCCAAGTTTTATTTATGCTAACCATGTATCATTCTTTAATGGCAATCGTCATCGCTGCCTTTTCATTTTAAGTGATATCAATATTTCTAAACCTAATATTTTATGAGTAGCATAGTTGGTTCTAGCATAGTATAAAGCGTTGATGCATCGAGCAACGTTGCCAAGTTCTAAACATGGAAGCGCGGGCAAGAAAAAGAATCTAACATGCACACGTTTCTTCTAATGAGATTGCTGACATGTGGAACCCAGCTTCTTGTATGAACTGCTGATGCATCGAGCAATGTTGCGAAGTTCGAAACATGGAGGCGCGAGTGAGAAAAAAAGTCCAACATATACACACGTTTCTTATAATGAGATGCTGACATGTGGGACCCAGTAGCCTGTATAAACGTCTAGTCATGCATCGATCAACGTTGCCAAGTTCGAAACACGGAGGCACGTGCGAGAAAAAAGTTCCACGTGTTCTTCTAATGAAATGCTGACATATGGGACCCAGCTGCATGACCAAACGGCAGATTCGTCGATCTAGGAATAGGGTAGCGCTAGAGAAGAAAAAAACCAATCATATACACATGATTCTTCTAATGTGAGGCTGGCATATGGGACCCAACATCCTGAATAAATGGCTGATGCAGCGAGCAACACTATCAAGTTAACACGGAGGCACGACCGAGGGCAAAAATTCTATCATGCACACGTTTCTTCTAATGATAAGATGACATGTGGTCCAGCGGCGTGATTAAACGGTAGATGCATCTAGCAGCACAATCAAGTTCGAAACATGGTAGCAGGAGTGAGGCTGGCATGTGGGACCGAGCAGCGCAATTAACGGCAGATAGATCGAGCAACGTTATCGAGTTCAAATCAAGGAGACACGAGCCAAGGAAAAATCATCATGCACACGTTTCTTCTAATGTGATGATGACATGTGGGGCCAGCTGCATGATTAAACTATAGATGCATCTAGCAGCGCTATCCAGTTCAGAACATGGTAGCGGGAGCGAAGGAAAAAAATCATCATACACACTATTCTTGTAATGATAGGCTGGCATGTGGGACCCTGCATCGTGATTAACGGTACATAGATCGAGCAACGTTATTGAGTTCATGTCAGGGAAGCACGAGGCAAGGAAAAAATCCATCATGCACACGTTTATTCTAGTGTGAGGATGACACGTGGGACCCAGCAGCCTGATTAAACGGTAGATGCATCGAGTGATGCTATCAAGTTCGGAACAGGGAAGGAAAAAAATTTCATCATATACACGATTCCTCTAATGTGAGGAAGACATGCGGGAACCAACAGCCTGACTAAAAATAGGAGGCATCGAACAACATTATCGAGTTTAAATAAGGGAGGAGTGATCGAAAAGTTTGGTTCGCTAATGTCACTAACGTCCAGGACCCACACGCAAAAAAATACTTCGGCGAGTCAACATCTCCCGAGGGAGCGGAAATCTTACTTCCGCAACGTTCCCGTCGAACTTCCTCCATGTTTTTAGCGGTTTCGTCGTAGTAGAGGGGCGTGAAACCAGAAAAAAAAGTTTTGCATCAGCCACGGTCGAGCCAAGATTTTCGTCGCGGAAGAAGACCCTACTACGATGATGACCCACAAGTATAGGGGATCGCAACAGTCTTCGAGGGTAGTATAACCCAATTTGTTGATTCGACCCAAGGGGAGCCAAAGAATACTTATAAGCCTTAACAACTGAGTTGTCAATTCAGCTGCACCTAGAAATAGTCTTGCTCACAGTAGTTTATCAGTAGCAACAGTTTTGTAGTAGCAATAGCAAAGTAACAGCAGCAGTAAAACAAAGGCAGTGGTAACAATAGTAGCAAACAGCAGGATATGAGTGCGGTAGGCATAGGGATGGATGGACGGGCGTTGCATGGAAGGGACTATTCATGTAACTACAAGATCTAGGGCAATTGCAGATAAATAAGGTAAAACATCCAAGTACTAAATAATCATAGGCATGTGTTCCATATATAGTCATACGTGATCGCAATGAGAACTTGCACAACATCTTTTGTCCTGCTAGCCCATTGCAGCGGGGCCTCAAGGGAATCTACTAGCAATTAAGGTACTCCTTTTAATAGAGTACCGGAGCAAAGCATTAACACTATGTGAACACATGTGATCCTCATATCACAACCATCCCCTCTGGTTGTCCCAATTTCTGTCACTTCGGGGCATTTGGTTCCGGACAATGATATGTGTACACAACTTGCAGATAAGATCACAAACAATATTATCATCATGAATCAATAATAATTTCAGATCTGAGATCATGGCACTTGGGCCCTAGTGACAAGCATTAAGCACAACAAGTTGCAACAAAGTCAAATAGCACTAATAAAGATACTAGGCACCATGCCCTAACAATCTTATTCGATTACATGATAGGTCTCATCCAATCCCTACCATCCCCATAGCCTACAGCGAGGGATTACTCACTTATGGATGGGGGAAACATGGATGGTTGATGGAGAGGCGTCGGTGATGATGATGGCGATGATATCCTCCAATTCCCCATCCCGGTAGGGTGCCAGAACAGAGTTTCTGGTTCCGAATCACGGTTTCTAGTGGTGGCGGCGCAACAGAACTCTCTTTGGAAAAATGTCGAACCCCCATAGTTTTTAGGTCAGAAGGCTTTATCTAGGTGAAGAGGGAGGCCAAGGGGGTGCCCGAGGTGGCCACACCCCTCCCAGACACAGTCTGGGCTGGCCCGTGCGGCCAGGGGGTGTGGGCCCCTCGTGGCCCTCCTCCGTCTTATCTTGTGGATCCGTGAATCTTCTGGTAAAATAGGAGTTTTGGCATATTTTCTGGGATTTTTCCTGAAAGTTGATTTTCTATACAAAAACTAGACATCAAAGACATCAGCCCGTGTTAGTTGTATCCAAATCACACAAGTTTATAGGAGAAACAATAGAAAAAGTGTTCGGGAAAGTAGATACGTTTTGGACGTATCAACGCCCCCAAGCTTAGCTTATTGCTTGTCCTCAAGCAATTCAGTTGTCCCCCCAAATCACACATTTGCTTCATATGATGTATATATTCTCAACATATGATCAGTACTTAGACAATTCATAATAAAGAGTATGCAACTAAGTCTACTCAATAGTCATTGCAAGCTATGAAGAGATTCCAACACAACAATAATAAGTAACATGAAACTTAAACATAAGAAACATTGCAATGCTCATAAGAAGGTATGATACAGTGGTATCTCGCTTGCCTTTGATGGTAGAGCAAAACATAAATGCCAAGGCACCTCTGAAGTTCAAGTGAAGACTAGAAGTAAAGATATCAAAGATACAAGCATCAAATTCATGACATAATTAACCAAGTTTTGAGACAAGCACATTACACTAAGAATGACAACTATGCTCTCAAGAAGGTGCTCATAGAATAAGTGGTGACTCAACAAGGAAGTGAAAAGGTTTTGAAAAGTTTGAAGGGCTTCCAAATGCTGAAAGTATGATACTCATTAGCTTTGAGCTCTCATTTTCCCTATCATAGGTTTAAGCTGAAAGTGAGGTCCAATATGAGTTATATGCTTGATAGACCATAAACTGGAAATCTCATGTCCCTTGAGTAAGAGCGCCTATCCTCATGCTACTCAACTTTAGTTACCGACAAGTTCTTGGCATAGTAAATACATGCGTATCATAGAAAACCACCAACGGGGTACCCCTTGCCCAATGATACAGGAGCTATCCCATATCAAAATGATAAGGCAAGCAGACAATGAGCATCTCAGCAATCTTCTTATTTACCATGGGAAAATGGTATTTTTTTTCTCTCTTTCCTCTTTTCTCATCTCTTTTTTTTTCTTTTTCTCAATCTCTTTTTTTCTATAAGAAGAATGCTTCATAGATTGCTCACTATGGTGATGCTGCAAGTTTCTACCATGATTAGGCATGGCATATGCTAGCGGCCCAGGCGTTTCTCTAACACATATACATAACTTAATGGACTTACAAGCTCCCCTTTTATTTCACACCGACGACATCCGTAAACAAAAGAGCATGATATCAACTTGGTATAATATTTACAGGTGTTGAAAGCGTTCCCCGTGATAGCACGGTTCTGCTAACTCCCAGCCTATAATTTGCAAGCATATAACTTTCATGGATAGTCACAATGGTTCAGGTTTATTAAGTGCAAGAAAATAAAGTGTGCCATCAAGTTCGTGAGAGCTTTACTAACTAATTTTCCCAAAATAAGCAAACATTTTATTTGGAAGAAAACGAGGCATAATAAATATGCACGGAATAACAAATGATGCTAATAGGTAGATATGGTGGACACTTTTGACAAGTTTGGTTTTGAGGAGTTGGAAGCGCGAGTAGAGCTCATACTCAGCGCAGGTGAAGGCTAGCAATAGAAAGTGTCGGAGATATGCCCTAGAGGCAATAATAAAAGTGGTTATTATTATATCTTTGTGTTTATGATAAATGTTTACATTCATGCTATAACAGTATTAACCGGAAACATTAATAGTTGTGTGATTTGTAAACTAAATTAGAGTCCCTAGTAAAGCCTCTTTGTAATAATAGCTTGTTGGTTAATAGATGATCGTGGTTTCCCGATCATGAACATTGAGATGTTGTTAACAACAAGATCTTATCATTAGGAGAATGGTATGATGGAGATACTCCTATAGATAAGCGTAGCATAAAGATCAAGTCATTTCAATAGTTCATTTGCTATAAGCTTTCTGATACATAGTAACCTAATTCCTTCGACCATGAGATCATGCTAATCACCATCACCGGAAGGATGCTTTGATGACATCAAAAACCACACCGTAACTGGGTGGCTATAAAGGTGGCATTGAGTGTTCGGAAAGTATGTGTTGAGGCACATGGATCAAGAGTGGGATTTTTCCATCCATATGACGGATAGATATACTATGGGCCCTCTCGGTGGAATGTCATCCAATTAGCTTGCAAGCATGTGACTGGCTCACAAGGGGTCACATATCATGGGAACTAGAAAAGAGTACTTATCGGTAACGAAGTTGAACTAGGTATGCAGAGATACCGACGGTCAAAACCTCGGATAAGTAAACTATCATGAGACAAAGGGAAATTGGTATCGTATGTAAGTGGTTCATTCGATCGCAAAGTAATCGTAGAAATATGTGGGAGCCATATGAATTTCCAGATTCCTCTATTGGTTATTGATCGGAGAAGTGTCTCGGTCATGTCCGCATAATTCACTAACCATAGGGAGACACACTTAAGGATTTGATGTTGTTTAGTAGATATGGAATGTTAGTAGGGATACCGAATATTGTTCGGAGTCTCGGATGGGATCCGGGATATCACGAGGAGATCCGGAATGGTCCAGAGAATAAGATCATATAAGGAAAGTCCGATACCGGAGTTTGGGAATGTTTTCGATGTTCTCATCGGAGAGGTTCTAGAAGGTTCTAGAAGGTTCACCGGACCGGAAGGGGAATGGACAAAGAATGTGTCATGGATAAGTGGAATGATTGGATCATATCCTAGGTCACTTGGTTTGGGCATTTGCAAGAGAGAATTAAAGCTCTAAATTGAAAGTCAAACGGGAAGTTTGAAAAGTCAAACTGGAACAATGGTTTCCTAGTGGAAGAAGGAAAGAGTCCTTCTCTGAATCCAACTTGGTTTTGGGTTTGGATTCAAACCCACCCCTCCCAAGGTTGCCCCCCCTCTCATAAATAGAGGGGGAGGGCTGCCCCAAACAAGCAAGCCCTAGCCCTCCCCACACCAGTGCGCCGCCGCCGCCAAGCCGCCGCCGCTGTGTTGCCGCCGCCCTAGCCGCCACCAACACCTCCTCCTTCTCCCGGGCTTCTAAACCCTAGATCGCCGGGAAACCCTAGATCCACCATAACTCGCACTGGCTTAGGCGAAGCCCTGCGGGATCTTACCTCTACTTCTGACACCATGTTGCCGTGTTGCCGGAATCGCGAGGGGAGAACTACAACCTCCGCTGCCTGCTGGAACAATGGAGAGGAAGGTCTTCATCGAAATCTTGGCGTGTGAACAATCGGAAGCACTCCGAACACAAGGCGGAAGGATCGTCTACGCGATCTTGAGATCGGAAAGTCTACGACTACATCACCCACGAGAATCTGCTCTCATTAACCACTTTGGAATCTTCAAGGGTGAGTGCTTCTATCGACTCGTTGCTACAATCTAGTAGATAGATCTTGGCTTATTTGTGTGCATGCGGTAGAATTTTTTGGTTTTCCATGCTACGAACCCCTACAGTGGTATCAGAGCCGTGTCTATATGTAGATCTGTTGCACGAGTAGAATACCATGGTCATTATGGGTGGTGGTGCTTTTATTATCAATTGCTTTTTGTGTACTTTGCATCTTGCGGTATGATGGGATGAAGAGGCTTGGGATAACCTTACATGAAATCGTTCATGAGACTTGCTCCACGCTCAACATGCAACTTGTATTGCATAAGTGGCTTTGTGGGTGTCTGTCTCTCCCATCATAGTATAGATTCAATTTACAACTGGCACTTGATAGTTCAAGCATCAACGTTGTGGTTCTTGTTCGTAAGTTAGAACGACACTTTTTGAAAGCCACAAACCACGTAAAATATGCAAAGAAAATTAGAGGCGTCTAACTTTGTTTTGTAGGGGTGTGCTGTGATGTGATATGGCCATGATTATGATTATATATGATGTATGAAATGTTCCTTATTGTAAGTCGGCAACCGGCAGGAGCTATATGGTTGTCTTTTAATTCTGTTAAGACCTGCATGTCTATTCAAAGTAGTTTTAATAGTTGATGCTGGTAGACGACAACCATGAAGCGGCGCCATTGACCTTGACGCCATAACGGTGATGATGGAGATCATGTTCGTGCTTCAAGATGGAGATCGGAAGCATAAGAAGAAAGGCCATATCATATCACATATTATGAATTGCATATGATGTTAATCATTTTATGCATCTTGTATTGCTTAGTTCGCGATGGTAGCATTATAAGATGATCCCTCAAGCACAAAAATTTCAAGTTATAAAGTGTTCATCCTTAGTAAGCACTGTTGCTAAAGCTCGTTGTTTCGAAGCACCACGTGATGATCGGGTGTGTTAGATTATGCGAGTGTATACAACGTGAGCAAGCCAGATTTTCTCGTGAAGAAGCTAAGGTTTGATCTTGACGAGCCTAGCATGTACAGACATGGTCTCGGAACACGGATCACCTAAAGATAAAGCATGAGTCATATAGTAGATATGATGAACATGTTGATTGTTCGTCGTTGAAGCTACATCAACTCTCGTGATGATCGGTTTTGATGTGGTGGATTTGGTTTGTGTGATCACTAAAGCAATGTGAGGGATATTGTTTTGAGTGGGAGTTCACCTAGATTAATTTAACTATTAATTAGAACTCAATTTGTCATAAACTTAGTCTAAACTATTGCAAATATGTTATAGATCAATGGTGGCCCCTACCATCAATTTTAATGCGTTCCTATCGAAAGAAAACACTACTGCAGAATAGGCCATTAGTGACAGGCTCAAATAGCCCATTAGTGACATGCAAAGCGCCTGTCACTGATAACTAGTCACTGGTATAAGGTTACTAGTGACAGGCATGTGCATGTCACTAGTATGTGACCAGTGACAGGCATTAACAGGTGTCTGTCACCAGTTGCGTGTACCAGTGACAGGCTAAAAAGATGCATGTCACTGGTTGCGATCAACGACCGCAAACCCTTGGGGTTTTTTAGTGACATGCCCATTATCCTGCATGTCACTGGTTTGAATTTCGGTAATAAAAAAAATTAAATTCATTTTCCATGAATATTCCAGATAGCACAAATAAGATATTATAGATAATAAATGCATTTTCCACTAATATGTTAGATAGCACAATAAGATGTATCATTTAAGATGTACCAATAATACGTTCAGATAACCGAATATGACATAATATTTGTGCAAACACAATAAGATGTATCATTTAAGATGTACCAATGATACGTTCAGATAACCGAATATGACATAATATTTGTGCATACTACACACATGTACAATGTCTATAAAAAAGCAATCTTACATCATGTAACCCCATACAGCCAAAACATGGGCTATCTACATTAAAAAGGGCCGCACAATCAACGTGCAGAAGCAAACATGTAGCTAGACCGACATTGCAATACGTGGATAAAGCATCCTTTTCACCACAAAGTATGCATCCATCTCCTCCTCATTGAACATTCTAAGGATCTTAATACCAAAAATATGCAAGTGGTTAAAATTTATCAGTACCGCAGTCTTAATTACTTTGCAGACTATGTATAGGAGTACGAGATAATAAAACATAACATTCTTTCTAATGATTGTCTATTAACAGTTAACGATCTGTGTACAAATTAGTGGTCAATAATGATTATAAATCTATCGGCAGATAACATTGCAGGTTCAAATTATTTTTTGCATATAGTCTTGCTTGTGATGGTGTTGTCAAATGAATGTATTGCTTCGTGTTAATCTAATGATTGATACTAATTCAACATAACATGTACAGATGGAGTAGTTCAGATTCTAAATTGATTGTCTTTCTAGATGGAGTAGTATTTCTAGATGAATAATTAGGTAAGTGTTCTTGCTTCCTCTTCTTAATGGAAAATGGCAAGTATCTGCAAGTATCTGAGGACAGATTAGTGTGGTTATAAATTATAAAACGACTTGATTCGCGGCGGCTGGTGGGTCGTCGGGAGGAAGCTACCCTGCATATCCTTAAAGTCCGATGAACGGCTATTGTACTCCTCTGTTCGGTACTGCAACACGTGAACGTGTCGAGTCAACTTGGGTCTTCGGGGACAGGCAAGTCTTCTTCGGTCAAATAAACTAGAGGATAGAGTAATCTTAACCACCTACTCCACACTCAAAATATTTTTATATGCGAACATGCAGTTCTTAATCTTGAGGTAAAATTGTTGATGAATTTCGCATGTACCAAAAAATCAAACTAAGTGCATTTTCACGGGTTTCTGTCCTTATATAGCTGATTAAAAAAACTCCTAAGCATTAGATTCTTCAGTGGATATTTTACCTTCAAGGGCAAAACATTCAGATTTATGTCCAGAGAAGAAGAATTTGAATTATTTCCTTCTAAGTTATTTAAACCATTTCTCTAAAATATTATGTATGTGCAAATTATCAGTTTATTTCGTTCTTGCCAAAAAAATCCTATTAGATAATTGTGCAAAGATTTTTTTATCCAAAGGCCACATCTAATTGTTAGAAGCACGCATTTAATTTTTTTATCCAAAGGGCAAATGTAAATTTCCACTAACCAAAATCAACGTTGTGCCAAGAAACAAAAGAAAAAAAAAGAGCCGCCTGTCAGCATGTGCCCTGTTGCCTGTGGCAACAGTTAACCTTGAAATGTCTGGCAACAGTTAACATGTATAGATGGAGTAGTTCAGATTCTAAATTGATTGTATTTCTAGATGGAGTAGTATTTCTTGATAAATAACTATTGTTACGGAAGCTGTAGGAATCAATATATGAAGCTGTAGATTACCAATAGTATTTCTAGAAAACAAGAGATCTTATAAAGAAAACTACAAGGTAGATAGTCAATACAAGGGAGCTATATCTTACAGCGGGTTTATGACTCTCCCGGGCTTATTTTCACTACATAACCTCATCCAGATTTTGATTCTTTCACTCAAACTCATACCGTCGTTAGGAACATTGTCATATTGCATTTTTCAGATGTCGTTTTAACACTATGTGGACAACATGATGAGTACCACTACTGATAGTGATCAATACCGTGGCATGTTTGTCCATCATGTACTGAACAACCTAGCTGTAAATAGAAGTATGATACCAAGGAAACTTTTACTTGTTAAAATTTAACATGTAGTATGATAGCAAGGGAACTTTCAGTTGCTAAAATTTCACCCGTTTCTGCATATTTTTTAAGTAAAATGTCTTCCCTGACCATGGTAAATTATGGTAGTCTTACAGTGGAGTTCCAAGTTGGCCCAAGCGTTGGCATTTCTGCGGGTGACCAAGTGTGGGTTTCTCGCTACATTCCTGAAGTATAATACTACTCCGTCAGGAAGATGATCTAAAAGCCATATAATATTCAGATCATATCCTTGTGTCTAAGAATTACTCAAACATCATTAGCATTTAGTTAAAATTACTATCATTAAATGGCACCATCCCTTTAATTCAGAGGATCACTGATATCACCGGAGTTGCTGTCGCATTCAACCCGAAGCCCATCCCAGAAGACTGGAACGGTGTCGGTTGCGCACACAAACTATAGGTAAGGTCCCAATGTTTAGCATGGTTGCTCTCGTTATGGTTTACTTGTTTTCTCGGGTACTCATATTAACAATTTGAAGAGACAAAGAAACCAAATAAAAAGAATAAAATGTCACATACCTCGTTCTAGGATCATGCATGCTTGATCAATTGGGTTGTGGCTGCCTTTGTGCGTGAATCTTGAACCTCCGTCGAGTCATCACAGCCATAGAAAACCCTAGATTCCAAGGCGACCTCTTTAGTAAAATATTCCTTCCAAGAATCCCCATTCCCCATGCCTCTCACACTGCCTCGATGCTCCTTCCCAACAAGAGCTTTTGCGAGAGGATCCTCCCACCTCTCATAGTCAACTGAATCTAGGGAGCTCTTAGTTTGAGACTCTTTCTGTAGCAAGTTTGATTTAAGTTAGTTTACACGTGTTGGATATCACAAGCAATGTTTGAAAACAATGAAAGCATACACTATGACTAGTGATCAGTGAATTTTATTCTGGGCATTTGGTGCATGGAAACGAAAGTAATTCAGAACTGTTATATGCTATATTGAGTACAAATCTATACCGTTGTGATTTTTTAGAAACAATCAACTGATCAATGCCATGCAAGAGTGATCAAATATGCTACAGATTATGCAAACTAATGTAAGTTGAGCGCTTGGAACAGTAATCATATAAGAATGGTTCCAACTTTACCATGAGCTTATCATGCACTTCGACGAGTTTAATGGCCCGTCATCGGGTCGTAAGATGCGCAGGCCCTCACAAAATCCCTTCATCGGCCTACCTCGATGTAGGAGAATGGGGGTCCTTTCCCAGCTGCTACTGTAGCTGCGTCCTCCTTGTCCTATTTTCCCTTCTTCCCTAAATAACCACGATTGCCGAGTTTGTGGTTTAGTGTGTTTATCTTCTGCATTTTCTTCAGTAGCTTCCCCATTTTCTTCAGAATCAGAAGGTGAATCAGAATCATCAGTAGACGAGTCATAGCTGTCATAAGATTCTTCCATTCCTACAAACAGTATATCCCATAATCAGATATAGTGACAACCTCTACTACATTACTTGCAACCAGAACTAGTGGAATCTCTTTAGATATAAAATTCTACATTCGAATAAGAGCAGCTTTTACACAGAAAAAAATGATCAGGTTTGTTCCTTGAACAACCTTGCATTCATACATCCAGAAATAGTGTGCATAAAAACAAACACTACCAGAAACTATATTGAAGCATGTTTATACAACAAGCAGTCGGCACCAGTACCTGCATAGAGTTATCACAGATATACAACAAGTGACGATATACGCAAATCACCAATCTAATGACAAGTAATTTTCAAGGTATCGTTCAAATTCAAAGACCCAGGTCTCTTCAAATAGTGTGGTGCTATTTTTTCCCATAAGTGCGAGCAATATCAAACTCTGAATTAGATGACAACTACTGACCAGGAACAACCAACTTCTGAATCATCTGTGAACAACAACAACCTGAGTGTTCTCATCCAGCCTGGGAGTTCCTGGTTGTACTGATATATATTAAATCTAAGACATTGGTCAAAAATACAGCTCTCTTTCCATGCAAAAAGAAACATTGGTCAAGAGGGTTTGAGAAACACTCATGGTTGTAAAGCGAGACCTTCTGAAACATTCAGCAAAAGCACTACAAAATGAGTCAATCATAAAAAGACATAACAGGGAGGTACTAGATAGTTCACAAAGCACTAACAGGCGTTTCAGATTTCAGTTGTTGATGAGTAAGTGGGCATAGTGGGGTTCTTTTAGCAACATGGGTCATACAATTTAGCAGACAAATACCTCTTGAAATAATGATAGACTTGAAAGGAATTTGAGACTTTTCAATTATCCAATGAAATGAATATTCCAAAGCAATAGGTAGCATTGCTTAGAACTTCTAGGATTTGACTGAATGTAGAGCCAACCGTAGCAATGGAGTCCATCCCAATGACAAAGCCGTTGTTTTGCTCAGGTTCTAGTAAAGAGCATGGCCCAAAATGAAATAATGATTACAGATAACAACTAAGTTGCTGCAACAACTTGCAAGATTTAATATGCATAAATCAAGCAATTAAATTGCAGGTTGTAGGGGAAATGGAGGCTCGGTAATACGAACCTGCTGGGATGCGTTGGCGGCAGGAGGCCTGGCGGCATCGGTGGAGGGAGGGCTGGGACGCGTCGGCGGCGGGAGGCCTGGGACGCATCGACGTCGGTGGGCTTGGTGGTCCTCGGGCGGTGGTGTCCTCGCGTCGGGGGACATGCGGCGGAGAGTTCGGATGCAGGCAGGCGTTGGAAGAGGGACACGTGTCGTGGGAAGCCGCTGCGAGCGACGATGTTGGACGGGCTGGCGGCGTTGGATGGGTGGCGGCAGTTGGGGACTAGGATTTGTGGAGAGAATCGGGGATGCAGACGGGGAGCAAGGGGCTGTCGTTGGGAACGGGTCTCATGTACTGATCCACCCAATCTGTTTGCTTGACAGTTGACACGAGTGTGTTATGGAATGGAGGGAGCCTGCGCATACAACATTTTTTTTTAAGATCGCTTCAGGTTCTTGGCCGGAAGATCTTAGCGATAAAAAAACTTCACGATATTAGGGATTTCCACTCATGATTACATGCGGGAGTATTAATGAGGAGGGATAAATTTGTCCAGCCCAACAATACACCTTATATTCTAAAAGATTTCGTAGAAATCTATACACCTTATATTATAAGGAACACCTACAAGAAAAGTAGTAGCGACAGACACAAATCTAACCTGTCACTACAAAGAGAGTTCCAGTGACAGGCATGCCTGTCACTAGGTAATTTTTTATTCGGACAAACTCAAAAAAATAATGCTAGTGACAGCCACATTTCTATGCCTGTCACTACTATTTTGTATTAGTGACAAGCTTATCCTTGCCTGTCGCTAGGAAAGCTTAGTAGTGACGGGCACCGTATTGCCTGCCACTAACCACCTGGAGGCTATAAGCCTTTCAGCAGTAGTGAAAGTTGAAAAACAATGGAAGCAACTTCGCGGATTGGTTCCACAATTTGAGGATTGTCCTCAATGCTGGTAATTTGACCTATGTGCTGGATGCATCGCTGGGTGACGCGCCTGCAGCTTATGCTACCGATGAGGTAAAGAATGTTTTCCTTGCTCGAAAGAATCAGTACTCCACAGTTCAATGTGCTATCTTGTATGGTTTGGAATCGGAGCTTCAGAAAAGGTTTGAGAACCATGACCCACATGATATTGTCCGTGAACTCAAAATGATATTTGAGGCTCACGCGGTAGTTGAGAGTTATGAGGCTTCTGAAAAGTTCTTTAACTGCAAGATGGAAGAGGGCAGCTCCGTTAGTGAGCACGTGCTTAAGATGTCTGGGCACGCAAGCAAGCTTCAAAGCTTGGGTCTAGTGATTCCTAATGCTTTGGGAATCCACCGTGTCCTCCAATCACTACCACCAAGTTACAAGAACTTTGTGATGAACTACAATATGCAAAACATGGACAAGTCGTTGCCCGAACTCTTCTCCATGTTAAAGTCTAGAGAAGTGGAGATCAAGAAAGAGCACCAAGTGTTGTTGGTCAATAAGACCACCAAATTCAAGAAGCAAGGCAAGTCTAAGAAAATGCGAAAATTCAAGAAGGGCGGTAAGAAAGTTACCGCGCCGGCGAAGAAGACCAAGGCTGGGCCAAAGCCTGATACTGAGTGCTTTTACTGCAAGGGAGAAGGTCACTGGAAGCGGAATTGCCCTAAGTACTTGGCGGATTTGAAGATCGGCAACATCAAGAAGAAAGGTATATCCGATATACATGTTATTGATGTGTATCTCACTAGTACTCGTAGTAGTGCCTGGGTATTTGATACTGGTTCGGTTGCTCATATTTGTAACTCGAAACAGGTGCTGCAGAATAGAAGGAAACTAGCGAAGAACAAGGTGACGATGCACGTTGGAAATGGATCAAAGGTTGATGTGATCGCGGTCGGCACGCTACCTCTTCATCTACCATCGGCATTAGTTTTATACTTAAATAATTGTTATTTGGTGCCTGAGTTGAGCATGAACATTATATCCGGATCATGTTTATTTCGAGACGGTTACTTGTTTAAGTCCGAGAATAATGGTTGTTCGATTTATATGAGTAATATGTTTTATGCACATGCACCTTTGATAGATGGTCTATTCTTATTGAATCTTGACTATGGAAATACACACATTAATAACATTGAAGCTAAACGTTTGAAATTGAGTGATAACTCGATCTATATGTGGCACTGTCGTCTTGATCATATTGGAGTGAAGTGTATGAAGAAACTCCATTCCGATGGAGTTCTTGAATCACTTGATTTCGAATCACTTGAAAGATGCGAAGCATGTATGATGGGTAAAATGACTAAGACTCCATTTTCTGGTATGATGGAGCGAGCTATGGACTTATTGGAAATCATACATACCGATGTGTGTGGCCCAATGAGTGTAGCATCGCGCGGTGGTTATCGTTATGTTCTTACCTTCACGGATGATTTGAGTAGATATGGGTATATCTATTTCATGAAACATAAGTCTAAAACTTTCGAGAAGTTTAAGGAATTTCAAAGTGAGGTAGAGAATCAACGTAACAAGAAGATTAAATTTCTACGATCTGATCGTGGAGGTGAATATCTTAAGTTACGAGTTTGGAGAGCATTTGAAGAAATGCAGAATACTTTCACAATTGACACCACCGGGAACACCACAACGTAATGGTGTGTCCGAACGTCGTAATCGAACTCTCTTAGATATGGTTCGTTCTATGATGTCACTTACAGATTTACCGCTATTCTTTTGGGGTTATGCATTAGAAACATCCGCATTCACTTTAAATAGGGCACCATCTAAATCCGTTGAAATGACACCGTATGAATTATGGTTTGGGAAGAAACCTAAATTGTCTTTCTTAAAGTTTGGGGTTGCGAAGCTGATGTAAAGAAGTTACAGCCCGACAAGCTTGAACCCAAAGTGGAAAAATGCATATTCATAGGATACCCGAAGGAAACTATTGGGTATACCTTCTATCATAGATCCGAGGGCAAAATCTTCGTTGCCAAGAATGGATCCTTTCTAGAGAAGGAGTTTCTCTTGAAAGAAGTGACTGGAAGGAAAGTAGAACTCGACGAGGTTGTTGAACCTTCTCTCGAACTTGCAAGTAGCACAGCACCAGAAGTAGTTCCTGTGGCGCCTACACCAATAAGAGAGGAAGCTAATGATGTTGATCATGAAACTTCGGTTGAAGTAACTATGGAACCTCGCAGGTTAACGAGAACTCGTACTACTCCTGATTGGTATGATCCCGTTATGAGTGTCATGTTGGTAGACAGCACCAATGACCCTGCAACATATGAGGAAGCGATGATGAGCCTAGATTCCAATAAATGGCAAGAAGCCATGAAATCCGACATTGGATCCATGTACGAAAACCAAGTATGGACTTTGGTGGACTTACCGGATAGCCGGAAGGCTGTCGAGAACAAAATGGATTTTCAAGAAAAAAACATATGCTGATGGTAATGTTACTGTCTATAAAGCTCGACTTGTCACAAAAGGGTTTCGAAAAATTCAAGGAGTTGATTATGATGAGACTTTCTCACTAGCAGCGAAGCTAAAGTCTGTGAGGATCATGTTAGCAATCGCTTCATATTAGGATTATGAGATATGGCAGATGGATGTCAAAACAGCGTTCCTCAATGGAGACATTGATGAAGAGTTGTATATGATGCAACCCAAAGGTTTTGTCGATCCTAAAGATGCTAACAAGGTATGCAAACTTCAACGGTCCATATATGGATTGAAGCAAGCATCCCGAAGTTCGAATCAACGTTTTGATAAGGTAATCAAAAGCTTTGGTTTTATACAAACTTATGGAGAAGCTTGTATTTACAAGAAAGTGAGTGGGAGCTCTGTAGCATTCTTATTACAATATGTAGATGACATATTGTTGATGGGGAATGATGTAGACCTTCTTAATAGTGTTAAGGATTATTTGAATAATAGTTTTTCAATGAAAGATCTTGGCGAAGCAGCTTACATATTAGGTATAAAGATTTTGGAGATAGATCGAGATGCCTAATATCATTGTCACAGAGTACATATTTGGACAAAGTTCTAACAAGATTTGGAATGGAAGATAGCAAGAAAGGGTTCTTGCCCATGTTGCCCAATACGACCCTGAGTAAAACTCAAAGTCCTGCAACGGCCGAAGATAGAGAAAGGATGAGTAAGACTCCCTATGCCTCAGCCATATGATCTCTTATGTATGCCATGCTATGTACTAGACTCGACATTGCATATGTTGTTAGTTTGACTAGCAGATATCAAAGTGATCCAGGAGTGGATCATTGGACAGCGGTCAAAAACATCCTTAAGTACTTGAGAAGAACTAAGGATATGGTTCTTTATTATGGAGGTGATGAACATCTCGTTGTTAATGGTTACACCGATGCTAGTTGGAACACCGATCCGGATGATTCTAAATATCAATCTTGATATGTATTTACTTTGAATGGTGCAGCAGTTAGCTGAAGGAGTGCAAAGCAAAGCGTTGTGGCGAGATCTTCAACTGAATCGGAATACATAGCTTCTTCAGAGGCTTCACAAGAGGCTATATGGAGGAAGGAATTCATTATAGAGCTCGGTGTGGTTCCAAGTGCGCTAGACCCAATGTCTATCTACTGTGATAACATGGGTGCCATAGCCAATGCGCAAGAACCAAGGTCACACAAGAAGCTGAAGCATATCAAGCTACATTTTCACGCTATTCGAGAGCATATCCAAGATGGTGACATAAATATTTGCAAAGTACACACAAATCTGAATGTGGCGGATCCGTTGACTAAACCTCTCCCGAGGGCAAAACATGACCAGCACCAAACCGCCATGGGTGTTCGGTATATTACCATGTAATCTAGATTAGTTGACTCTAGTGCAAGTGGGAGACTGTTGGAGATATGCCCTAGAGGCAATAATAAAAGTGGTTATTATTATATATTTGTGTTTATGATAAATGTTTACATTCATGCTATAACAGTATTAACCGGAAACATTAATACTTGTGTGATTTGTAAACTAAATTAGAGTCCCTAGTAAAGCCTCTTTGTAATACTAGCTTGTTGGTTAATAGATGATCGTGGTTTCCCGATCATGAACATTGAGATGTTTTTAACAACAAGATCATATCATTAGGAGAATGGTATGATGGACATACTCCTATAGATAAGCGTAGCATAAAGATCAAGTCATTTCAATAGTTCATTTGCTATAAGCTTTCTGATACATAGTAACCTAATTCCTTCGACCATGAGATCATGCTAATCACCATCAGCGGAAGGATGCTTTGATGACATCAAACACCACACCGTAACTGGGTGGCTATAAAGGTGGCATTGAGTGTTCGGAAAGTATGTGTTGAGGCACATGGATCAAGAGTAGGATTTGTCCATCCATATGACGGATAGATATACTCTGGGCCCTCTTGGTGGAATGTCATCCAATTAGCTTGCAAGCATGTGACTGGCTCACAAGGGATCACATATCACGGGAACAAGAAAAGAGTACTTATCGGTAACGAGGTTGAAGTAGGTATGCAGAGACACCGACGATCAAAACCTCGGATAAGTAAACTATCGTGAGACAAAGGGAAATTGGTATCGTATGTAAGTGGTTCATTCCATCGCAAAGTAATCGTAGAAATATGTGGGAGCCATATGAATTTCCAGATTCCTCTATTGGTTATTGATCGGAGAAGTGTCTCGGTCATGTCCGCATAATTCACGAACCGTAGGGAGACACACTTAAGGATTCGATGTTGTTTAGTAGATATGGAATGTTAGTAGGGATAACGAATGTTGTTCAGAGTCTCGGATGGGATCCAGGATATCACAAGGAGATCCGGAATGGTCCGAAGAATAAGATTCATATAAGGAAAGTCTGGTTCTGGAGTTCGGGAATGTTTTCGATGTTCTCATCGGAGAGGTTCTGGAAGGTTCACCGGACCGGAAGGGGAATGGACCATGAATGTGTCATGGATAAGTGTAATGATTGGATCATATCCTAGGTCACTTGGTTTGGGAATTTGCAAGAGAGAATTAAAGCTCTAAATTGAAAGTCAAACGGGAAGTTTGAAAAGTCAACTGGAACAATGGTTTCCTAGTGGAAGAAGGAAAGAGTCCTTCTCTCAATCCAACTTGGGTTTGGGTTTGGATTCAAACCCACCGCTCCCAGGGCTGCCTCCCCTATCATAAATAGAGGGGGAGGGCTGACCCAAACAAGCAAGCCCTAGCCCTCCCCACACCCGTGCGCCGCCGCCAAGCCACCACCGACACCTCCTCCTCCTCCCGGCCTTCTAAACCCTAGATCACCGGGAAACCTTAGATCCACCATAACTCGCACCGGCTTAGGCGAAGCCCTGCGGGATCTTCCCTCTACTTCTGACACCACGCTGTTGTGCTGCCGGAATCGCGAGGGAAGAAACTACAACCTCCGCTGCCTGCTGGAACAAGGGAGAGGAAGGTCTTCATCGAGTACCAAATGTGTGGCCGACTGTGGAAGCGCTGCCGGAACGCAATGCCGGAAGGATCGTCTATGCGATCTTGAGATCGGCAAGTGTAGACTACATCACCCACGAGAATCTGCTCTCGTTAACCGCTTTGGAATATTCGAGGGTGAGTGCTTCTATCGACTCGTTGCTACAATCTAGTAGATAGATCTTGCCTTTTTTGTGTGCATGCGGTAGAAATTTTTTGTTTTCCATGCTACGAACCCCTACAGAAAGGGAGCGACAAACAGGAGTGCAATTACTGTCATAATCATGCTTGCAACAAAACAAAATTAATTATGGCATTAAAGTGATACAAGAACTCTGCGGCAAAATAAATCATCGAGGCTTAACTGACTTTGGTTCAGTCATATGCATGCGTGATCATGTGCCAAGTCGATTCAAATGAAACATTCAGAGGAGGATACCACAATGTCATTCCAAGTTATGAATAGAACAATGCAAGAAAACATTCATATGACATGCTACAAACTATTAGCAAGCTAGAGCTAATCACAAGAGAGCAAAAACTACTAAGCATCCAATAAATACATACACCTTACATGAACGGACTAAGCATTCCCACAATGATGAGTATATGTACAAAAATGAAAACAAATAGAGTTCATTACCAGCCTCTTACCACACCTCGAGTTGTCATAAATCATCATTATTGCCTTTCCCTTGTGTGTCTTGAATAATAACATGAAACCAAAATCCACTAAGGACCGCTGAACCCTGCAACGAACTTCACAAAACCAAAGAAGAAGAACAAATATTTTTGGGTTTTCGATTTTTAAAGCAAGCACTCAAAGAAAAAACAAACAAAGCAAAATCTTTTTGGATTTTTTTAAAGCAAACCAAAGCTAAAAAAGCAAAGACACAAGCCAAGAGAAACAACGAAAATATTTTTGGTCTTTTTGTGTTTTGGGAACGCGGTAGCAAAAACTAAAAAGAAAGCGAAACATGGATATACAAAGTACCAACGAAGCATGATAAGTATATGAGTGTGATGTCGGTATACCTCCCCTCAAGCTTAGGATATTGGCCTAAGTGGAGATCAATCAATAACGCTGGTAGTAACCCCAAGCTGGTGGGTCATTGTAGGAATGATCATAATCAAACCCTCACGATGAAGAAGAAGAAGAAGAAGAAGAAGCGCTCCAATCATAGGAGGGCTGCTGGTATGAAGACTCCCCCATTTTGGAGGGCTAAACCGAATCATCTTCGACATCCTCTGCAACATTCTTATCTTGCTGGGAGAGCTCTGCCACGTATGTGTCAAGTTCTTATTCCGTGAGTGACCATCCTTGCCACTATCCTTTGAGAAGTCACAACCTTGGAAAATTTCATCATATAAGTCCATGAGTGGCTTAGGCCTCTCTCTAATCTTCTCACATGAACCCCACTTTGGCACTTTGATAGTTGCATAAAAATCATCGAAAGGGAGGTTGACAGCTATATAATAAATTTTGTAGTGGGCCATGGGATTATACAAGGACCAACTAAACCGAAAGTCCTGCACCATAGACATAGTTAGCTTAACATATTGGTAAGGTTCTTCTCCAACAAAATGTTCCAACCCTGCATTAGAAATTGTAGTTTGGAAATCCTGAAAGATCCCTGCAGCTCTCATAAATTTAGGGCATGGATATATGGAAGAGAAAACCTCCTCCTCATGATGTACTTTCATTGGCTCAGGTACCATCAATTCGTGCTGATTCAGTTGGTATGCACTCATCTTCTTTTCTGAAATTTTTAGACAAACATCAAACCAAGTGGTTTCCATGTTGATAAATGATGAGGAACTACTATAGGAACTTGCTAGAGGGCTAAACATGCATTAAAATTAAATATCTAAGCATAGAACAAGCATGCAATCTCACACAACCTGTCACCTACAGTAGCAAAATACTCAAGATACAATCCACCAATCAAAAATCTAATTGGACTAGCGGGCGAGGCACATACCGAAGAGTAATCCCTCCAAAAATCAGCAGCAAAGATGGGCTGATCAAGGAGATCAAAATTCGGCAGCAAGAACAGCAGGAACTTGAGCTTGAGAAAGTTTTCCGGTGTTTTTTGGGAGAGAGAAAGAAGTGGCTGGAAGGAGGCATCTTGGAGGGCCAGGGGTGGGCCACACCCAGGCCAGGCGCCACCTGGGGCTGGCCATGCCACCAGGGGATGTGTTGGCCTGGTGGGTCCCCCCTGGCCAATCCAGGTGCCCCTCTACCCCTTTTTCGAGGAAAATTTTAATATGAATTTTCTGGAATTTTTCGGGAAAATTTATTTTTGGCCAATTTTCAGGTTATGAAAATTGATTTTTTCGTAGAAAAAGATTTTTTTGAAAGACACAAAAGCAAACCAAAACAAAACTACAGAAGTTCTAAGACACTCTAAAAATCAAACAACTAGCAAAACTAAGACTAACAAGACTAAGAGCAAAGATTGGAAAGAAGAAAAATAAAAGTGAGCAAGTATAGTCATTGTGAAAGCATTGTTTTGTCCATTAAAATCCCTTTGTTAACAAGGTTGATCAAGTCTTGTTACCAAAACAATTTTATATGAATTTTTTTTTTGCATTTCACAAAATGATTATTTTACCTCAATCTTGATAGCAATAGTCCCAATCATAATAGTTTCAAAACTTTCTTATGGAATGGTACAATATATTTCTCCAACTTTGATGCTTTCAATGTTTTCAATTGAATTTAGGCCATAGCTCTTATCAATCTTCTTGGGGAAATAGACAATATGCTCTTTTTCATTAATATTAAAAGTTACTTTTCCTTGATTACAATTGATGACAACACCTATAGTATTAAGAAAAGGTCTCCCAAGAATAATAGACATATTATCATCTTCAGGCATCTCAAGCACAACAAAATCAGTTAGTACCAAGAAATTATGAGCCACTTGAACAGGAACATCCTCACATATACCAA
Source organism: Avena insularis (assembly GCA_023614405.1). Classification (NCBI taxonomy): domain Eukaryota; kingdom Viridiplantae; phylum Streptophyta; class Magnoliopsida; order Poales; family Poaceae; genus Avena; species Avena insularis. Next base: position 279,415,543 of record CM042689.1, on the reverse strand, counting down.
CAGGGATAATAGTAGACTTATCAGCCATTTGCAAAGATATATCAGTTGGTATCATTTTTTCTAGCCGAAGTCTCTTGTAGAGAGAAAAAGGCATAACACTAACTCCAGCTTCCAAATCACACAAAGCAATTCTAACATAATTATTTTTAATAGAGCAAGAAATAGTTGGAATACCTGGATCACCAAGTTTCTTTGGAACCTTACCATTGAAGGAATAATTAGCAAGCAAAGTAGAAATTTCCTCATTAGGAATCTTCCTTTTATTAGAAACAATATCATTCATATACTTTGAATAAGGAGGCAACTTAATAGCATCAGTCAAAGGAATTTATAAAAATAAAGGTTTCATCCACTCACAAAACTTTTTATAGTGTTCTTCTTCCTTTGACTTGTGTTTCTTATTAGAAAAGGCATCGGTTTTTGCACCCAGGGTTCTCTTTCACTACCATTTTTATTAGCAACAAAATCTTCCTTAGTGTACTTAGTGTTGTTTGTATGCTTCTCAGGTTCTTCTTCAATTTCTTCCTTATCAGGAGCATCATTTTTATTATTTCCACTTTTCATTTCAGCATTAGAGACAAATATACTATTAGGATTTACAGCAGGTTCAGAAGGTTCCTCAACTGTTTTATGTTTCTTTTTATTTCTCTTAGAAGGACTACCACTATTTTCAGCTTGTTGAGAATCCTTCTAAATTCTTTTAGGATGTCCCTCAGGATATAAAGGATCTTGAGTGGCAGCACCACTCCTAGTTCTAATTCCATAAGCATGTTTATCTTCAGAAGAATTAACTAGCATATGTTTTTGTACCTTAACAAGTTGATCAATTTGGGTTTGAACCATTTGGAAATGTTTAACAAGCATTTTAACATCATTAGCAGTTCTTTCCACAATATCTTTCAACTCATTAATAGATCTAGAGTTTCCAATAAATGATTCTGAACATGTTTATTAAAATTACCTTGCTTAACAATAAAAGTATCAAGTTCCTCTAAGCATTGATCAGGAGGTTTACCATAAGGGATATCACCTTCATCAGAGTGTTGGAGAGAGTGTACCTCAATAGTGGATGAGTGGGAAATTGGCTTACACAATTCTTCTATAGGAGGTAAATTCTTCACATCTTCACATTTAATACCCTTCTCCTTAAGACATTTCTTAGCTTCTTTCATAACTTCATCATTTAATTCAATCTCCCCTCTTCTTGGGTGTTGGTGTTTGGGGTTGGCTCAGGCACAATTGGTTCAGGAGTAGTAGTCTCATGTGTAATTGGCTCAGTTGAAGTCCAATCATCATAATTCTTGCTTATTTTCGCCATTAATTCTTCATCTTCTGTAGGAGTTCTTTTCCTGAAAACACAATCAGCAAAACTATCCAGGTATGTCCTAGATTCATCAGTTAGTCCATTATAATATATATCAAGAAGCTCATTTTTAGGTAATGGACATCCATGATGTGCATGAATCAAGGCACAAAACCTTGTCCATGGCTGAAGCAATTTCTCATCTTATCCCTGTTTAAAAACAAAAAGTTTCTGCAAAGCAGCATGTCTAGCACTAGGAGGGAAATATTTCTGAAAGAATGTAGCAATCAAGCAATCAGGGCTATCAATGGATCTAGGAGGTAAACTATTAAACCAAGCTTTAGCTTTTCCTTTTAGTGAAAAAGGGAAAATTTTAGCAACAAAGTAGGTACACATCTTAACATCATCAGAAAATAAGGCACTCATAGTGTAAAGTTCATTCATATGTGCCACAGCCTTTTCATTCTCAGTACCACAAAAAAGTTCTTTCTCAATAATGTTTATATAGGATAAATCAAGAGAGAAAACATAACCTTTATCTTTAATGTTTATGGGAGAAGTGGCAAACTTAGCATCAGGAAAAAATTTAGGTATAATAGTATGTTTCTCAAGGAGACTCTTAATAGAACTAGCACCTCGTGTGCTTCGATATTCTTCAATAAATTCATCAGTCATTTCAATGTAACCATCATTAATATCATAACTCTCTCTAGACTCTGGTGAGCTAACAGGTGTAATAGTGTCTTCACTAGGAGTTTCAGTGTTTCCCAATATAGTTCTAGCAATAGTAGAATCTAGGAAAGGACCTAATGAACCACTCTCATCAAGCACAGTAGCAGTAACATCATGAGCATCAGAAGTAATTTCAGATTCATCAGTAGTAACAGTGTGTAGCATGTGTACCTCTTCTTGTAGTGGATGGTAAAATAGGAAACATTCCATCAAGAGTTTTCCCCATGATGAAAGGAATAGTAGCGAACAATAATAAATCCAAGTGAACTTACAAATAAAGCTATGATCCCTGGCAACGGCGCCAGAAAATAGTCTTGATGACCCACAAGTATAGGGCATCACAACAGTCTTCGAGGGTAGTATAACCCAATTTATTGATTCGGCACAAGGGGAGTGAAAAATACTTATAAGCCTTAACAACGGAGTTATCAATTCAGCTGCACCTAGAAATAGTCTTGCTCACAGTAGTTTATCAGTAGCAACAATTTTGTAGTAGCAATATCAAAGTAACAGCAGCAGTAAAACAAAGGCAATAGTAATAATAGTAGCAAACAGCAGGATATGAGTGCGGTAGGCATAGGGATGGATGGACGGGCGTTGCATGGAAGAGCCTATTCATGTAACTTCAAGATATAGGGAAATTGCAGATAAATAAGGTAAAGCATCCAAGTACTAAATAATCATAGTCATGTGTTCCATATATAGTCATACATGATCGCAATGAGAACTTGCACAACATCTTTTGTCCTGCCAGCCCATTGCAGCGGGGCATCAAGGGAATCTACTAGCAATTAAGGTACTCCTTTTAATAGAGTACCGGAGCAAAGCATTAACACTCCATGAACACAAGTGATCCTCATATCACAGCCATCCCCTCCGGCTCTTCCAATTTCTGTCACTTCGGGGCCTTTGGTTCCGGACAATGATATGTTGTAGATAATATCACAAACAATACTATCATCATGAATCAATAATAAGTTCAGAACTGCGATCATGGCAGTCGGGCCCTAGTGACAAGCATTAAGCACAAAAAGTTGCAATAAAGTCAAATAGCACTAATAAAGATACTAGGCACCATGCCTTAACAGTCTTATTCGATTACATGATACATATCATCCAATCCCTACCATCCCCATTTCCTAGAGTGGGGGATTACTCACTCATGGATGGGAGAAACATGTATGGTTGATGGAGAAGCGTCGGTGATGATGATGGTGATGATCTCCTCCAATTCCCCGTCCCTGCAGGGTGCCAGAACGGAGTTTCTGGTTCCGAATCACGGTTTCTGGTGGTGGCGGCACAATGGAACTCTCTCTGGAAAAACTTCGAACCCCCCGTAGTTTTTAAGTCAGAAGGCTTTGTAGGCGAAGAGGGAGGCCGAGAGGGTGCCCGAGGTGGCACACCCCTACCAGGAGCGGCCTGGGCTGGCCCGCGTGGCCAGGGGGTGTGGGCCCCTAGTGGCCCTCCTCCGTCTCATCTTCTGGCTCCGTGAATCTTCAGGTAAAATAGGATTTTTGGCATATTTTCTGGGATTTTTCCTGAAAGTTGATTTTCTACACAAAAACAAGACACCAAGGCAATTCTGCTGAAAATAGCGTCAATACGTGTTAGTTGTATCCAAATCACACAAGTTAAGCGGAGAAACAATAGCAAAAGTGTTCTGGAAAGTAGATACATTTTGGATGTATCATACGACGACCGGCGGGCCCAATCATTGCAGAAGGAAACATTTCTTTTAGTGATAATGACAAAGATGGAAGATATAGAAATACCGAGCATCATAATGACCAATTTAGACGCCTCCCTGGTGGTAGAAAACGTGGTGGTTAATGCGGCTCTCAAGGTGGCAACCAAGGAGGACATGGTGGTTCTCAAGGCGGAGAGAGCAGCAAATCTAATCTACCACCACCATCAAGCAGCCATCATGGAGGCGGAGGTAATGGCCCAGCCAGGTTGCGTACATCGAAAAATGCCGACTCTCCCAACTCATGACGGCAACAATTAGGCACAAAAAGTAGTGCCAAGGCCAACACCTTTCTACCTTGGCCCAAAGTTCTTTGGCCCCCACAGACGCGAAGAGGACATCCCTTTCGACTTTACGGTTGAAACAAATGTTAAGGCATACAACGGCGAATCCAGAACCAACACTTGGCTACAAGACTATTTCTGTGTAGTATAAATAGCCTGAGAAATCTCAAATATCGTGTGCGACACCTCGCACTCATGCTCTCAGGACAACCATACAATGGATCAACGACTTGAAGGAAATCTCTATCCAATGCTGGTTTAACATGCAACTTGCATTCACCAAGAACTTCCAGGGCACATACAAGTGCCCTCACACGGCCAAAGATTTACACTTGTGTGTTCAGCAAGCCGACTAGACTTCCAGGAACTTCCTCGGCCATTGGTTGGACCTGAAGAATTCCTGTATAGCCATTAGTGACAAAACTGCTATGCTAGATCATGGGACACTCAACTTACTCAAGATGATCGAAATCGCTAGCAGCTTTGCCGCAGTTGATGACGGCGCTCGGGGTGCGCTCAAGGGCACTACAGTGCAGACCAATAGATCCAACAAGCGCAAAGCTCCACAAGAAGAGAATAAAAACTCTAAGATGGTCACCATGACGTTAGGATGTCGAGGACAAGGAAGACAACATGGACTTGTGAATGGAGGAGGTTGTCAACACCAATCACAGTGACGAGGCCACGCCTACTGCTCCCCGCCTTCCCTAGTCATACGAGGAGTATCGTGGCATTCCTAGTTTTTCCCATCTCGATGCAAACAACAAGTGTAACATCCTAGGATTAGCACCTCGAAATAGACAGGACACATGTTTGTGCATTTCATTCATGCATAAGAAAATACGAGGAATTTTATTGCAAAACTAAAGAAGCTGTAGAGGGATCGAGATCTCTCTTGTTCTGATGAAATCATCCGAGCAAGTGTGATAGATTTCGGCATGATCTCTAGTGTATCTTTGTGTTTGAGGGAATGAAATTCAAATTTGAATATTCAAAAGGTATATCTGAAATCTAAAAGATTTTGTAATAGAATTACAACTGGTAGTTGTGTTACAATTATAAATACAAAAATGAGATATCATTTATGATTAAGATATAAATAATCACAAGTATTAGAAAATACAAAAGAAAATAATTGAATTATTCTATAATAAAATATGATAACATAATCATGATTACAATAGAGTAAATTAAAATAAATCAATAAAAGAAATAATTAAAGTAATGAAATAAAAGAGAAGTATTAGCTAGAAGAGAAATATATACCACCTTGTCCTTTATAATAAAGGAATAAGAGAAATGTACAAATTGCAATTGAAGGAAAACATTAACTTTATTATTTAAAATAAACCATACAATATTTCTTTACAAAAGAAGAATGAATAAATAAAAAGAATTCCTTTATTAAAATTATACAATGCTTTGCACTTCACAAAAGAAAAAGTGAATTACAAAATAATAAAGTAAAAAACCTAAAACTAAATTCATCTTCACTTTTTTCATCATCTAAATATTTTCTTTATATTCCTGATTCCTGCAAAACAAAAGTAAATAGATACATAAACAATAAGAATAAATAAAGTGTTAGTTTTGGGGGTTAGTGATACTCTCAGAATTAGCTTAGTAATGTTAAGCTATATATCATCAGTGAGTATTAAAGAAAAAGGGGCCATTTCAGAATCTGTTCTTATCCAAGATTTGGCCTCAGACTCATGCATCTGTCACATCCCAAAAATTCTCCTAATTTTGGAATGTGAAATAAATAAATAAGTTTGATTGATTTTTTGACTATGTTGAAAATTCTCAAAGAGAAGAAACTTTTTGAATAGAAAATCCTCTCAACCTTGAATTCAAAATCTTATATTCTTTTGTTATGACCTAAGTAGCCATATAGGAAAAAGGGCATGGATTGATTATGGATTGAAGAATTGGTGTGCAAGATTTCAAAATGAAAATCATGAAGCATTCATAAGCATTTCATTACATCCATGCAAAGATCTCACAAACTGAATCCAAATCCTGGTATCTAAATCCTATAGTTGATTCGCCCAAATGTTACTAAGGGTAATTAAATTGACTTTATAAAACCCACTGTTTCTAAGGCATAAATTATTGATAATTATAGACTAAAGAGATCCAATTAATACTACAAAATTTTAGAAAAAAAATTGAGTTCATTTGGAGCTAGTATGAAAAAGTTATGGAATAAATACAAACAAATAAAGATATAAATAAAATGGAATATACAAGGATTTATAAATCTACTACTTCCAAACTAGTAAAAAGATTACAAATTTGATCCTATAATGATCTATTCGATTTTAGAAAAATTTAGAAATAAGAATCATGTCATTTGGAGTTCGTATGCAAAAGATATGAGGAAAACAAGTAAATAGAAAAAGAAAAAGAAAAAAAAGTATTTTTTTCTAACTGGCTGGCCCACCCGGACCGATCGTACCAGCACGCCTACACAGGGAAGGATCGATCGATTGGTGCGTGCGAATCAGTTTTTAACAAACCTATCTTTACTCAAACTGCTATAACATTTTATCTACAACTCCGAATCAATTTCCGTTTGTTTCTACTTGTTTCCTACTCCAATACCTATCTTCACAACATCCTAAATCTCCATATAAACTCGTGGAGCCACAGCTGTACGAGTTTCTCTCCTCGAAATCCCGAATCTACACATGCCCGAATCTTATTTCGCTTTTTTTAACCCATCTAGACTTCGTCGTTTGCCTTCGGTCAAAAAACGAAAGTTGTAGGGATCGTCGAAATCTTTCAATCCCGACAAACCTCACCTCTTTTCATCCACCACAGCCGGAGAATTTCATATCGCAATATTTCAGATCTTACAGTGTAAATCCAAGATGTACTTGCGCTCGTTTCTTCAAATCCAAATTCCTTTGGTGAGAAGGTAGGAATAATGATTCCCCATAACTTTCATGTTCTGAGTTTTTCAATTTGACCTACGGATTTGTCTCTCTATCACAGATCTATTTTTTGTCTATTTTGAGTCAAAATCGGGTCAATCTCTTCTTCTAGCCACCAGATCCTATCCAGACGGTCGAGATCCAATCAAACCGGTGCGTGCCATGTCGTCATCCCGGTCATCTTCCTCATTAACGCCACGTCAACGTAAGGTCAACATCTAGTCCCAGTCAGCATGCAAAGTCAACCTGTCCAGTCAGCGGAATATTCCCTGGAATATTCCGTTCGAATTTAAAATTGCATATTATAGATCTAACTTGTAAAATTTATTAGAAATTCATACCACGTCCAAAAATTGCGTATAATATACCAAATTTAAGATAATTTTACGTAGAATCATCTTATCAGAATAGATCCAAATTTTACTGTACGTGGTTACTGCAGTAATTTAATTGGTTTAATGGCCTATTTAGAGTAATAAATTCATAAGAAAATAAATACTATTCAGAAAATTACAAATAATATGTCCCTGAAATCACAAATCCGTGGAGATTACAGATATAATTTTAGTTTGATTTTTAGACAACAGAAACTATATGAATCATTTAAAACCCATTAAACACTATTTAAATCATACAAAAAGATTTATAACTCCGATTAGGGTGAATCCAACGCCTACTGGTTCGTATTAACGTCCTCTATCCAGTAAACCTAAGAAACAAATTTAATTCTACAGTTAGAACAGTCATTACAACAGAACTATTAAAAACCCTATATTGGCAAGTGATTATTAATAACAAGTACTCCATTGCATTAATTGGTCTCTTGCATGCATCATATACTCCAGTATTGTGTAGAGAACTAAAGTAAACAACCATTGTGACTTATTAAATTGTCATGCATGCATTTGTTGTATTTGTTTGATCTCTATGTGCTATTGTTTATGTTGTATGCAATTGTTTGATCGATAGATTGCGAGGAGTGCAACGTGTGTGATTGCAACTACTATGATTGCAAGTATTGTGGTTATGACGAGAGAAACCATTATATCTATGAGAATTGTGAGGATTATCTAATCGACTACATCTACAACAAAGGCAAGTGGTGCTATCTTGGTCATAAATGTCCTATTGTTTTCCTATGCATTGCAGATGTTTTTGTAGAATTGCATCTGTAGGAATTGATGTGTATATGCTATGCTATATCCCATATTATTCCCTAGCATTCCTTGTATATGAGCCATCGTATTGGTAGATTGCTTAGCTATGCTATTTAGACGAGGAAGGGAATCACATCATGAAAAGTTATATGTTTTGAAAGGCTTATGTTTTGCTAAATGACAAACCAATATGTTTTAATGAACCACCTAGGCGGAATGGCATTGATTGGGTCATTGAGTGTATTTATGGTGGGGAATGCCGCCCAGGACACTGAAAAATGATTGGTTTCTTTGTTTGGAAGCTTTCGTGTGCAACCATGTGCCAATAATGGAATGGGCGGTTGGTTGGACTTAGTAGGTTGTGGTAACTCGAACCCGCGTATCCAGAGATGTAGATAGTGTAGGTTGGACCGGTGCGCGTCGGGATTGGGGAGCTACTTCCCGAACGGTTCCTTCTTGGACTTCTCCCTATCATCACCCAATATGAGAGTGGTGGTACGAGCTGGGATGGCCAAGTCACATGGGTAAAGTGTACTAACCCCTGCTGGGTGTATAATCTAATCGATTAGCCGTGTCCCCGGTTATGGACAATTTGAGCGACCTGATACTGATGCTATGATATTTCTCACTCATCCTTATTTCTTAATTACTTAAAACTTGTTAGGTGAACATAATTGGGTAGGAGCACCTGGGAGTGAACCATAGTGTCCTATTTATCGTATTGGAAAACTACTTTGTTACAAATGTTAGGATAAAACTATTGCTTTTTGCAAATGAGTCTGAACTCCACTTGGCCAAATAAGCATGTAGTTGATAGATCTGTTGTTAACCACTTTAGCCTACTTGCCATACATTAATGTATTGACCATTCGTGGCTGCAACGTTTCATGTTGCAGGTTATATCGTATCTGAGTGATCGTTCATAGGTCGCGAGACTCCACTCAACAATTGTTCGCCTGTGGCACATTTGAAGGATGGAGATCTACCTTGTATTCGTTTTCCGCTGTGTACTTGAATAAATAATGTAAATTCTGGATCATATTCGTTGTATTTATGATGCACAGTTATATTTGGTATCATTTTGTACTGGTGTGCCAGTGAACCGATCCAGGGATTGGCACTATACACATGAACTCAGCCTTATCAGGCGAGGGTGTTACAGCATCACTGGCTGGGGCAAGTTTCACCATTTTGAGCACAGAGAAATAGTCAGAATAGGATAATACCCAAACCAGCCGAGCTCACCTTCACATCAAAAGATCTTAGCTATGAAACTTGAACCCTGGGAGGGTCCCACTAGACAGCAGCTCACACACCACATGCAGCCAATGTGTTGTCAACACATCAGGGAAGGTACCAGCTATAGAAAAGGAACACCGGCCGTAGAAGGGTTGCTACCATATCCTTTCCACACACACACCACCAGAATAACTGTTCCTCTACTAGCCTAAGAACACCACCAAAATCATCACTTGTTCTTGTCCATTTCTCTCAAGAACACATAGATCAATCCACCACCTCACTAGCAACCTGGTTGCTTAGACAAGACATCCAGGAGCATATCAAGGCCAAGAAAGAAGAACAATAAGAAGGGGAAAGAGCATACCAAGTTTGTCAAGAAGAGATCGAGCAACAACAATACAAGAAGGTTCCTTGGCAGCACATCAACAAGACCAGGTGCATAACCACATATCAGCAAATATACAAGCCTCAGGTTGTTAAAACTCAACCCAACCAGCACATGATTTTGTCAGTTTTAAATAAAGATGTTTTTTGAAGTTTTGGAGAGCTCTCAGATTAGGATAGAAGTGTTATGCTAGTCTCGTCATTGAGCAAGCTAGAGATTGTAGTATTTGTTCTTATAGAATTCAGACCTCGGCCTTTGCATCATAGGCAGGGGCTATAGCACACTTATAACATTCATATCAATCAGCCAAGAAAGCAGCAAGTCATGCAACCATAAATTCACTATTGTGCACACTCAAGTGAGGCACCACAATAGAAAGTTCCAAGCTACATAAGGCACTAACTTAGCTGAAATGATAGAGAAATATCAAGCTCCTAACCAACAAGGAATTAGAAGCCACTAAGAAAATCAAAACCATCATTTAGTATCTTCAAATCATCAGTGAGTAAATTAAATCATCTTCCTAGGAAAATCTTACTAGAAATCATCTAGATACCATTACTGTCATAAGGACAAGCACACAACATATAAACAGATGAGTGCAATAGTAGGAAAAATGCACTGTAGTCATTAACATAATTAAACCAATAACAAGCCCATGGGGTTCTATGCAAATAAGCATAGGGACTATTTAAATCATTTTCCTAATTCATTGATATAGGAATCATTTATCTAGATATCAAGCCATTAAGTAGATAAAGAGAATCTACTTTGCATATTCCAATTTATATATGTCCAAGGTCATGCATGTGCATGATCTGATCATCATCATCTTATTCAAAACTATGGCTGGCACCAATTCCAAATTGGAATATAAATCATCTTAGTAATATAGTAAAATAGGAATCATCCATATTTAGAACAAAACTACTCAATAGGTGTTTTGTATCATGATTGATTAGAGAATCATCACATTAACATGACCAAAGAAGAAGAAATCATTATAAGCACCTATTGTTGCCTAAGACAAGGCCTTAGACTTTATATCACTAGCCAGAGCTAATTTTTCCCAAACAGCTTTATACCTGGACATCCAAAAAATTGGATAATTTTTATTCAAGCTACTCACATGGCAGATCATGCTAAGTAAAGTACCACTATGAACACTGTCATGTATACTGTATCAAGTAGCAGGCAACATTGAGTACATGATTTAGTGAAGCACAAACCAAAACCATCAACACCAATTTAGAGACTAGTGACTGTGTTTAACTTCAAATCCATTGTTGAACTTATTGATATTCATGATAATAGACAACTAAAAACACATATAAATTTTAATGGTGTGACACATAGATCAGTACAAATCATCAATGTACAGGTCAAATAATAAATCACCACTAACAAGAATCTTTAAGTTAAACTCACTAAGTAAAATCAGTAGCAAAGCTAGTGTGAGCTACACACAAACCGGTAGAGGAAAATCCAAAGTAGATCAATTGTGGTGAGTGGGAAAGACAGAGGAAAGGGGAGAGAGAAGGATTTCACGCGTGTACCTGACGCCCATGGCACAACCACAATGGCATGGCGAGGCAGAGCCTGCACGACCAAGATGGCACACCACAAGGAAGGCTTCACGGTACACCATCACCAAGACCACCTACGGCATGGTGGCATAGAGAGAGCCACCACATCACACGACATCGAACTCCACCACCAGGGAGGCATAGGGAGAACCCATAAGGGGCACAACATCCTTCACCTGCCCTAGGATGATGACCACACCGAGCGGGCAGGCACCAGAGTAAAATCAGCAAGCAGCGGCGTCACATCGTCGAACCCTAGCACCGGTTGATGAAAGGGGCGATTGAATGCGAGCTTGATTTCCAAATCAAGCTGGACAGGAGTGTAGGAACGAGAGGAACACATCTTTTATCAATGGCAGTGGCGGGCGAGAAATCTAGAGCACACCGGAGACAGGCGGTGATGATAGAAACACCGCGGTGTGATGGGAGGAAAAAAGGGATCAACGGGAGAAGAGGGGTGAGAGTAGAGAGAGCACGAAGGGGGTCTTGGTCGGATAGGCCGACCTAGTGGACCATAAGGGTGGTTGAGCCCAACTAGTTGGGCTGGGCCAAGCTAGGTTTGGGTCGGACCATTGGCCAGGATCATTTTCGAACTAATTGGTTGACTTAAATCAACATAATTAACAAATTACCAAAATACCCCTCTGAACATTTGAGCTCTACAAAAATAAGGAAAAACACAAAAATATATATAATATATCAAAAAGACCACAAAAATAATATCTACCTAATAAAAATATAATTTTACTTATTTAAGTTAAATAAAATGCAAATAAAGATTAACACCATTAAATCCTAAGTGAAATTTAATAAAATAAGGAAAAGGTCTAAAAAATGAATAAAAAATAATTTTGCATATAAAAATAAATCTACTATTTTATAAAAATGTCAATTTAATATTTTTACAAATAAAACTTGAAGCAAATAGTCAAGGACATTTAATCCTTTGTGGATTTTAAAAATATATGAAAATCATTTTTAAGATTTTTAATAAATATATTCTACTAGAAAAATATTAAATATATTATTAAAAAGGTTTTCAAGATTTCAAAGTAATAAATCCTTAGCTATTTTATCAAATACCAATTGGGTAAATTCTTTAAAAACATTTCTTAAGTAAGAAATAATCACAATTTTATAGTAAACCTTAAATCCTTTATATCTAAATACTAATTCCAAAACCATAACTTGGAATCATAATCATGCCTAAATATAGCCATTAACTTTATAATACTCTTTTAAAATCTTAAAATCAAAATATAACCAAACACTTTTAAATTAATAATGTGTAGCACTCACATATAATATAGTAAATGATATTTATCTCCTGGTCATTAGTAACATGACTTCAATTCCTAATAAACTACTAAGATCATCTAATTATGCTCCCATTAATAATTTTCATGTTATTAAAATCATCATTCATTGAAAGTTAATGATCCCACATCCATAATTATACTTGTCAAAACCCTAAAACTTGATGATGTTCTAAACTCACTACACCTTTAAAGTCACTTCTAATTTTTATAGTTAACTTTGGTCTAAAAAGTCATAAACATTTTATTTGAAGTGTATTCATATTTTGATACTTAACTTTGGTTAGTTATACAACTGTAACACCCTCGGAATCGACCCTATGCAAGTTTTAGCGATTCCCACCAAACCCGCATAGAAACGTTTCAAAGGTGCCCACCAGGCACTTGCGTGCGGGTGGAAAACGAAGTAATATCATTACACAATAGTCCTCGATGGATCCCACAAAACATATATACAACAGCGAATCCAAGAGTCAAGATTACAGATATACAGTACAAAGATTCAAATCACATTGAAAACGATACAGCGTCCGAGTACGGACAAGATGCAAATTGAGCTAAGAGCCCTGAAGAATAACCAATGGCATCCATAACCCTGCCCAGGGCAAGCCAGAAGGGTAACCCTGCTAACGACGTCGATCTCAAAACCTGCTTAACAAAAGGGGTGTCGATGAAGGGCAAAGGAAAAAAAGAGCGGTCAGTACTAAGGCCACTACATGACGAGACTAGAATTCGGCGGTCCTCGCCTACATAGGTATGGTGGACTGAAGCGGCAGTGCAGCATGCACTAAACAACCTATAGAGACTCAATATAACTGGCGGCTATCATATAGGGATAAGAAAGACCTATTCGAAGCCAACCTGAAACTATCACCAAGCATACCCATCCTGGTATTTCCCCCTCGAGACCAAACGAGGAAGTCAACCGAGGAACTCACACCGTTGGCAGTTTTATTTATTCAGTTATCGTTGCAGCAATTACTAGTCAAGTATAGATAGTCATCCTTATATAAGAAGCAGTGGGCACTTTTAGTTAACCATTCCGTTGTAGTTGCGATACTTACTAGTCAGATACAATTAGCATGAGATATCACAAACCCAGCAGTTGTTGGTACTTTTATTTAGCCATTCCATTGTAGTGAAGCTAATTACTAGTCATATCGGATACAAGTCAAATTATAGTAGTAAACTTTAGTTATAGTTGTCTATGATCGAGAATTATGCTCTAAGTCGTCCATAACCGCGGACACGGCTTCTCGAAACGATTTAACCCTGCAGGGGTGCACCAAAGTTTCCACATGCACCTACACCCTTGTTGTCAGATCAGGTAGGTACAAGATCACAAAACATACACCCAACGGTATGTCGACGGGGTTTCGGACACGACGTTTCAAAGATCCAAATCACATTGAAAACGATACAGCGTCCGAGTACGGACAAGATTTAAATTGAGCTAAGAGCCCTGAAGAATAACCAATGGAGTCCATAACCCTGTCCAGGCCAAGCCGAAAGGGTAACCCTGCTAACAACGTCGATCTCAAAACCTGCTTAACAAAAGGGGTGCCGACGAAGGGCAAAGGAAAAAAAAGAGCGGTTAGTACTGAGGCCAGTACACAGCGAGACTAGAATTCGGCGGTCCTCACCTACATAGGTATGGTGGACTGAAGCGGCAGTGCAACATGCACTAAACAACCTATAGAGACTCAATACAACTGCCGGCTATAAGATAGGGATAAGAAAGACCTATTCGGAGCCAACCTGAAACTATCACCAAGCATACCCATCCTGTTATTTCCCCCTCGAGACCAAACGAGGAAGTCAACCGAGGAACTCACACCATTGGCAGTTTTATTTATTCAGTTATCGTTGCAGCAATTACTAGTCAAGTATAGATAGTCATCCTTATATAAGAAGAAGTGGGCACTTTTAGTTAACCATTCCGTTGTAGTTGCGAACTTACTAGTCAGATACAATTAGCATGAGATATCATAAACCCAGCAGTTGTTGGTACTTTTATTTAGCCATTCCGTTGTAGTGAAGCTAATTACTAGTCATATCGGATACAAGTCAAATTATAGTAGTAAACTTTAGTTATAGTTGTCTATGATCGAGAATTGTGCTTGTAACTACCTCGGTGAATTACGCTCCTAGTTACAAGCCTGGATGAGCGGAAATGGTTAAAATAGTACGATGGGGCCCAAATGCCACTCACAGGTAGACCTTTCGGCCGTCCTAACCATTTCCAAACATCAGGACAAGAACGGGCGGCGTAATCGGCAGGCGAAGGGATCAACTACATACACAAATGAGTATGTATGCAAGCCACCATACAACAGTACATCAGAGCCATTCCATCTAAAAAGAAAGGAAATATAGCAACGCCATACGGCAAGATCCAAAAATCCTAGATAGATATAATAGTTTAGGATATCTCCTCATACATCAAACATCAGAGTATCAAGCGGAAGCGGAAAACAAGATCCGAGTACGGATAAGAAGCAAATCGGCATAAGATGCCCCATAAATAAACACATCCCGCCCACAGATCTCACGGATCCCCGTTCCCGGAATCTCTACACCGAATGATCGTTGCCCACATCGTCCGTCTCCTCCACCCAGTATCCATCTTGCGAGGGTACCTGTTCATCTGAACCAATAATTTATCGTGTGAGACCCTAGGGGTACTCAGCAAGTCTTTATGCCTCTAAAGGGACACAACACAGGGTGACGCAATTGCAGCAAAAGATAAACCCTAACAATTCTATAGATACTCGCTAACCATCCGCCTAACCAAAGATAGACGGATGTCCGTGAATTAATAACAACAGTTATAATGGCAATATTAACAGATCCATCCTCCTCCTAAACACGACGAGGAAGCGGACGAACAACCCCCATCCGTTGGCGTTTTATTATCCATTCCATGAGTGTTGCTCGCTTACTAGTCGGTACTTAGTCAAATTAAAAGCGGTACTTTAGTTATGCTTGTCTATGATCGAGAAACGTGCTCCAAGTCGTCCATAACCCGGACACGGCTTTCAGAAAGTTTTACCTGCAGGGTGCACAAATAGCAACACACACTCGATCAACCTCGGAAAAACCAAATCAAAACCAACGAGGCGATCACGACAAAGCGATCACGATTCAGAAATATTTCAGGCCACCCCATTAAGCTACCATAACAGAGTTAGCTGACTCGAGACGGACTCAAGGTTTGCGTCGATTGGTCAGAAACGATCGGGAACCCGAAAGTGTGACCGGGCTTGTCGATACCACGAAAACACTCCGCTTTCCAAAAGCGATGCGATTATGCGTTACCTCGCACAATTTAAATAAAGCAAGAAAGCATGGCATAAGTACAGATAGTAAATAAAACCTCAAACTAGTTTGTGGCCCCAAGAAATAAGAATGAATCAAGCTCTGGCTCAGGGGTTCATAAGCCTCCGGATGTGGATAGCGAATATTCAAGGAACAGGAATCAAGTACTCGGGGTCCTACGGGACACAAGTGAGCCTGAAAAACCAAATAGCAAATATGGCTCACCGGTGCCACTTTCATTAGTTATCCCATTACTACTCAGGTTAAGTTGTTTAGGTACCTCGTTATCCATCAGACACTCACATACCCTACACATGCTGTTCTACGACTCGCATGGCTCAAACAATTCCTGTAGTAATGGCTCATGGGATGGAGGAACAAGCTTTGGTGGGGTTTAAAAGTAAAGGCTATGCAATACTTGGGATTCAGATTAATGCAAACGCGACTCCATGATGCAAGAATAAGATAGAGGCAATAGGTACTATATGTATGCAAGCATGTCGTAGTGCTTGCCTGGCAGCTCAGTTGAAGCGTGAGAAGGATCTGGGTAGTGCTCCTGGTTCTCTTGGTATATCCCCTGCTCAGCGTCTATTCGAAGAAGAACCAAACAAACAAGGGCCAACATAAATAAAGTGCGCAAGCATATGAATGAAATGCATCAAGCAAACAAACATGCCATGATGAATGATGCACAATTTGCATGGCATTAAGGTAGCATGGCATGGGTGAGGTGTGGAATACACGAATAAATCATTTTATTGAGTTTTGGCCCCATTTTATCCTCATATTAGTTGCTGTATACTTTATATTTATATGATGCATGCTGCAATTCAGAACATGGAATGCATAAACAGAAAGGTCTCGTCGAGCTAATCATTTTAGACATATTATTTGTTAAATTTGGAGTTATAAAACAAAAGTTATTAATTAATTAAGGTAAAAGGGCATTTTATTGTAATTTTAATCAACTTGGAAAATAAAGTGTTCAAAATATATTTTTGATGGCATATTTGAATTCCTCACATTTTTCTGATTTGAAACCATATATTATTTGTATTATTTGGATTTATAAATTAAAAGTTATTTGAAAACAAAATTAAAATTTGAATTTGAATTAATTTGAAAAAGGTTTGAATTTAAACAGATACAGAAAATACTTTTTATACTCAAGTTAAGTTAGCCCCAGACACTGACCAGTGGGGCCATCTTGTTAGGCGACAGGCGACAGTAAGAGAAAAGTTTACATCACCTTGAGCTAGTCCAGTAGCAGAGAGTGACGCAGGTTGAGGCCAGAGAAACAGGGGGGCTCTTTTGCAAGATCGATCGGCGGCTGACTGGTGGGCCAAAAGGTACCGCGGGTTGATGCAGAAAAAGAGGCAGGGGGTTATGCGCAAAAGGGCCACGGCCACTGTTCTTCTTCTCTGAACTTTCTGACGAGCGATCGATGCGCGTCAGGCAGAGCGCGGCACGCGGGGGGAACTCGAACCCGCGACCTGGGGCTCGCTTCGCGATTACCGCTATGCTAATCGGGTTGGTTGCTGGTTCTCGCAACACGCCAGACAAGCTTCGTGGTGCGGCTGCGTGGAGCGTCTGTGACGCGATGCACAGAAGGCGTTCGATAAAACGAACGGTGCATACAGGAAGCTACATGCGGAGGGAGGGTGTCTGGGAGATGCGGCTGCTCACCAGGAGGCTGTTGGTGCGGTTGGATCGGGCAGAGGAGCGGTAGATCGGCGACGAGGCCGGCCGCTAGGGTTTGGGCTCGGCGACGATGGTTCTGCGGTTCGGCGCCTCCTTCTCGGCTCCGGCTGGGCGACGCTGGTGCTGGCTTGGTCTTCTTCCCCCGCCAGCCGCGCCCCGCCCTTCTTCTGCGGTGGTGGTAGGGTGATGATGCGGTGGCCCGTGGGGAGGGGTACTGCAGCGATGGAGAAGAAGGGAGGAGGGTAGGTAGGTTTGGGCGGATCTGGAGAGGCCAGAGGAGGCGTGTGGGAGGAGGGAAAAGCAGAGAGGGAGAGGGAGGTGCCGTGGGGAGGTGGGTAGATGGAAAAGGTGGCTCGGCCACCTTTTTCTCCTTCCTCCTCCTCACGTGCTCGGCAGGGCAGGGGCAGGTAGGCACAGGCAGGGGCTTCCAGGTGGGGCAGGGTGAGGCCAAGGAGGTAGGCTCGGTGTGGTGGGGTCGCACGGCAGAGAGAGCTAGAGAGAGAGAGGGAGAGGGGAGGCTCG
This sequence comes from Avena insularis, assembly GCA_023614405.1. NCBI lineage: Eukaryota > Viridiplantae > Streptophyta > Magnoliopsida > Poales > Poaceae > Avena > Avena insularis. The sequence goes on along the minus strand of CM042689.1, from coordinate 279,397,317 downwards.
GGCTAGGGTTAGAGGCTCGGGCTCGGGTGAGCTAGGCTCGGTTAGGGTTTGGGTAGAGGGTAGAGGGTAGCTAGGGCAGGGGTGTAGGTGGCCATGTGGGACCTGCTAGGTAGAGAGAAGAGAGAGGCCGAGAGGAGGGGGTGATGGTATCTAGGGTTTGGTTTAGATGGGGGTGTGGTTTAGAAAGGATGGGGTAGAGGGGGGTATGGTGATGATGGGGTAGGTGATTAGAGAGGAACTTATATAGAGGATAAGAGAGAGAGGGTGATGGCTTAGGCTTTTTAGGAGCTTGCATGCCCCAAGCTTAGATCAAGCAAGAACATGGGGAAAAGAGAGAGAGAGGGATGTGGTGTGATGATGGATTTTAGCAAGACAAACTAGATCAAGCCAAAATATAAGAAGAGAAAGAGATGAGAGATGAATCACTCAAGAATTCCAATAAAAACAAAAGAGGCAAAACTATAGAGATGGTTGCATGGCCCATGCATAATATTAATGCTAGGTTTCATCTTGTGAAAACAAAATAATATCCCTAGCATTTACACATATGCATTCCCAAAGGTGGTTTAAGGCCAAGCTAAGGATTTGTGGGAGTAGATCCATCCTATCTCCCATGAGCTAGAATAAATGCCAAAGAAAAATAAAATTACAAGCTCATGGAGATGGGGTGGTGGAATTATAAGGTGGTGAAAGAAAGGGTGGTGGAGTGAATTAAAAGATATGCCCCCAACTCAACTTGGGCATTAAACAATATATCGATAACCAAATACAATATATCAAGAGGCAACTACAATTAATAATGCATATGAGAGAAGAACCAAATCAAAAAGGGTCTTATATGATGCTCAAATGCAAGGTGGCATGATGACATGAGCATGATATAATTATGATGCAACAATTATATGTTTGAAGTAGCCATTATATTACTAGACCAAGTAGCATTACAATTGTTAGACAATTGGGATGCTACAGTGCTCCAAGTCGTCCATAACCGTGGACACGGCTTCTCGAAACAATTTAACCCTGCAGGGGTGCACCAAAGTTTCCACATGCACCTACACCCTTGTTGTCAGATCAGGTAGGTACAAGATCACAAAACATACACCCAACGGTATGTCGACGGGGTTTCGGACACGATGTTTCCCAGACCCAAAGCAAGCACATGAGGGGCCACCCCACTAAGCTACCCGTAACGAGTTCGGCCGGTCTCCGAGACGGACCCTGTTTTCTGAAGCAGCTGTAAATGACTGGGAACCCGAAAGTGTGACTGGGCTTGTGGATACCGCGAAATCGTGCCGCGATCCAAAATAGTACAGACGCTCCACGCGCAATAGTGAATAAAGTAGTAAAACATGGCATAAGTACATGATAGTAATAAGCCCCAAACTAGTTGTGGCCCCCGGTACAGTACTTTGAAATCAGGTACTAAATCGATGGGGGTGCCCACACACCCCACCTGTGGTTAGCACGCTCGATCTCGGAACAGGTGTCAAGAACTCGGGGTCCTACGGGACACAAATGGACGGTTAAAAACCAAATCACATCTATTGCCCACCTGTGCCTCTGCATTATTTACCTACTTCAATTTTAGTTATTAAACAGTAATTAAAGCCATGATCATCTCCAATATTAAACATGCGGCATTTCTCCAACAACGGTGGTAGTTGAGAACATCGAAACAACACCTGAGCAAGCAACTATGATTCGCAAGGCCGACTATCTGCCAAACAAAAGGTAAGAGGAGGTGTCCAAGGAAATATAATGGCTGCAAGGGATATCACGGGTACGGAAACTAAAGCATCGCAACACAGTCAGCAATAGATCAACATGAGGAAATAAAGACTATAAAAGTAAGATAGGTAGAAAGGGGGAGAATGGTCACCTGAAAAACATTGCCGAAGATTCACCGGAGATCAGGTCGACACTCGCATCAACTCATCGGCCTAATCCGTCAAGAAGCAAAGCACTAGAAGAAACACCGGATGCAATATTTAATACTACGTAGAAGATCGGGCATGATGCATGTATGATGTATGACATGGCAAGCATGCGATGCAATTAGACAATATTAAGAGGAACCGCGTTCCCGACAATTAATTAGACAGTTCATATTGTTTAAATACCCCGCAATTTAAATGTTGTCTTAACAAGGAAAAGTTATATCACCGGTTCGATGCACAAATTTAAATGGGACCAATACTAGACTCCATATTTAATTATGAGGTGAATCGGCAAAATGTCCCAAACCCACAAACATATGTATGCGACATGAATGATTTAATGCAACAAGATATATAGTTGGCAATTTATAAAATAGGGGCTCGGAAAAGGTCACACATTGATATAGATGATCTTGGAGTTCGCCTAGGGTTCGGGATCGGTCTTCGGGGTCTCGGCGAGATCAGCCTTCGGACTCCGGGAAGGAGCACTTGGCGTTTCGATAGATCGGTCTTCACGTTCCGGAACCGGGACCTTCGAGTCCGTCCTGGTCATAAATCGGACAGATACGCACATCTGTTCTTAGAGCATTTTTCGTCTTGTCAGCATCAGGGCGAAGGCAGTCGATGTACGTGTCCAAACTCCTGAAATCACCACACCCATAGGAACACTTTGGTTCTGCTCATAGAACCACATCACCAGGACACATACAAACACCAGCACATACATACTCGAGTCATTATGAACACGCGGTGACAACAGCAGAGAGCGGACAGGTGTGCGGGGCACGGCCGGTGTGGGGGTCTGTGGGGATGAGGACTGGCGTCGGCGCTGCCTCGCGGGAAGGTCGCGACAAGCGGGGCAGCCGGCGGACAGAGGATGGGGTGGGGTGGCGCAGCGATGGAAGAAACCCATGGCAGTGGGGCTCGGGCTCGCGTAGGACGGGGCGATGGGGTTTGCTGGTGGAGGAGCTTGGGTCAGAGAAGGGCAGTGGCGGCGGGCGGAGGTCGCTGCTACGGCCAGCGGCGCTCACGAATGGAGGAGGAGACGGCCAGAGGAGCCGGGCGACGCGGCGTAGCGGCGGGCTTGGCTCGGGACGCAAAGGTATGGGAGGCTCGCGGCCTGCGCGACTGCAGAGCCAGGACGGGACAGGGGCCCGCGGGAGAGGTGGCGGGGAAGGCGTGCAGCCGGAGCGGGCCGGGGAGGAGGAGGAAGGAGGGTGGCGAGAAGAGGAGATCGGGGGCATCAACCGCGAGGCAGAGAGGCGGCAGCGATATCGGGAGATGGAGTGGATGAGGAGCGGGGTCCGGAGGGTTCTGCGGGGTCGTGCGGGTTGGACCAGTGACGTGAGTGGGGATGGTGTTGACAGGGTGAGTGGTGTGCGTTTGTGTGTGCTACGGTGGCGGGGTGTGAGAGGGAGTGGGGTGCGGGGTGTGGTGGGGGATTAGGGTTAGGGGGTAAGGGTACTCTAGGGTTTGACTGGTCCAGCCGGCTGGGCTTGTTGGGCCTTGTCGGCTTAGGTCTAGGGTTGATTTATTTTTATTTATTTTAAACCCCTTTTTTATAGAAACATTTGTAAATAGTTTTACATCAATAAAATGGAAGAAGGACTATGGTTTTTATTTATTTGAATATAAGGGGGACATAATTAACAAACAAAATAGGGTTCAATAGAATACTTTTAGGGTCAAAACCATGCATGATTATGTAACGATGATGTGAATAATAAAATAACACGCACTTTTCTAGTTTGGAAATACCCGGGGTGCTACAACAACCAACTAAAATATAATAACTCAACATCATTTATAAAAATAAGGAACCATAAACTTAATACCAGAATTAGTAAAAGTTAATACACTTCTCACAAACAATATTGTCTTGAAAGGTTATTCTTTTTTCCATTTAAAAAAACAACTCTATAATAATTTATTTCAAATTCTTAAACCAACACTTGGACTTTCATCATAATCACCAGATAGCAATCAACCTCAATCCTACATTCCTTTATACTCTATTGTTATATTTTCGATGTTAAAACTCAAGTTCCTTATAAATACATCTATTTGTAAAGTAAGAAATGAAGATAACCCAACTCTTAAGGAAATCACCTAAGTTCAACTCACTTAGACTATTCGGGATCTACTTTGGGATTTTTACAAAAGCATTTCTTATGCATAACTGCATATTTCTTCTTTAAACATTAGTCCTTACCGGACCAATGATGCTGATTTTAGATGTTGGATCTTCGATTTGTCTCGAAGACCGTGAGTGCATAATCTTAAAATCACAAAAGGCAAGTTCACACTTGCTCGTGTCCTTTGATTATTTTATATCAAATATTTTACAAATTCAGTGTTGCCATCACCTGCATTTCAAAAATGTCAGAGAACACTATTTTCATAATAATATGATTATAGGTTATTTACCAAGAGGTAATAACCTATTATGAAAGTTCCGGTGGTAAAGGAACATATTATCTAGGACTTAACAACCAATGTCGCTAGTGATTATTGCATCGTATATTACACGTTAACCATGAGATTTGGAATGGGATGGAGAAGCCAGCTGGATCTTCTTCCTTCTGCATGTAGCCGGATGCGCAGGTCGTGGCTGTTATCCTTGTAGCATGCAGTAATTGGTAATTCGTAGAGGATATGCAGCATATGGGTGGGATCCCTCAACGTCCCATGGTAGTTCTGGCATCTGAACGGTCTGTACTAACTATTGCCGTAATTCAATATGCAGGCATGGCGTACACCAAGGAGACACACGGGGTCGCGAAGAAGGGCAGTGATTGGCTTGGATCTTAGTCTGGGCCTCATACCAAGGAAGTGTGAACGGGTTTGCGGCCCGGATGTGCAACAAAGCTAAGATCTCTCATGGGTAAAGTAATGCACCTCTGCAGAGTGTAAGAACTATAACTTGTTACTCCCTGTTCCGGGAAGGAGCTACAAACACGGCAGTAAAGGAACTCCACGAAAGTTCTGGTAAACCTGTGAGGGCTGACAGACATAGCTTTCAGAATAAAAGCAACCTTTGAAGAAATGTTTATGAAAACCTACATAGCCTATGACCTACAGTCTGTGGTTGTAGCTAGTGCATCAGACACTCCTTTTTTGTGAAATTGCTGAGTACGCTCGTACCCAACATATCTTCTTAACCCTTGATAGATTCTAAAGCCAATAAAGACGACGCTTACATCAAATTATGCTCAAGGAAATTGTCAGCAACAACTCAAGTTCTTCAATGAAGTCAAGAAAGTCAACATATACATCAACTGAAGTGAAGACGAACTTGCTGATTATATAGGAATATAATCTCTAGCCATAGAACCTACTTCTGTAGAGTATTGCAATAGCAGCAATGCAAGCCAGATAGTTAGATGTTAATCTTATTAATATGATAGTTATAAGTTGTTATTTCTCGTTCTTCTTTGTAAGAAGTTTCTTTCTCACTCCTTAACCTAGTGTGTTCTCTGGATCTTTTGTAAAGAGTCAAGTTGTAACCTATAAGTTATGTCTTGTACCTGCTGTGTTTCTGTTGTACCACTCTGCGGGATGTAATACTAGTGAACGGTGTTTCATTGGTGTTATGTCAAAGACTATAGTATACTACATTATATAGTGGTATGCTGGGTCACCAAAACAAGTCTACGCATACAAACCGCACTTGAAAGTTTTTCTATGATCTCAAGGCAGACGCAGAAGCAGGCTACAAGAGTATTCATAAGAACAGACCGCATGAAAAGGGCAAGTCAGAAAAGAAGTCCAAGAATTCTGACGATATGGATGAAGACTAAGAGCCCAATCTTGCTGCCAAGGTAGACGATGGTGGAGAAGGTAGAAATCAATTCGAATATAAAAATGGTGTCTTCCACACCTTTCTTGCAACTCCAACATTTAAAGCACGAAAGTTGCCCCTTAGGGTCCTAAAAACCACTATTCCCAAGATTCCCTATTACGTGAGAGGGTTAGAAGTTCCAATACTATGGGATTGTAAGGATAATTAGGAAACGATCCCGGAAGTCAGACGCCATGCCATGATCCTTAATCCTTTGATTCATGGCTCTGAATTTACAAAAATGCATCAGGGGCAGTGGAAGTAGTATCAAAATTGTATACATTGGAACACTTGAAAAGCGGAAGATGACCATAATCCAGTTGAAACACAACAGCCCCGTATTCCACGGTGTTATCCCTGGGTGGCAGACACAGTCTTTGGGAAGCATCACCCTCGGCATGGCATTTAACAACGTGAATAATTTCCAACAAGAGCCAATAATGTTTGAGGTTGTGCCTTTCAAAAGTGCATACCATGTCATTTTTGGACGACAGATATACCACACCTTCCATGCACAACCATGTTACATCTTGAAATGGATCGTAGGGGCACCTAGAGGAGGTTGAATAGATGCTACTCCAAATTTTAATTATTTTTCAGATTTAGGTTTGACACAAAGGTAAATTCTCTAGATATGCAACTAAGATGAATTTTTATATATGCCAACCTATCTACTAAGAAAGTAAAGGCGGTAAGAGGAACGAGGTAACCGTAGTGGAGCACACAGAGACATGGGATTTGTTTTACCATAATTTCTTCCTTGTTAAGGGAAGTACATCTGCATTGGACTGGTGGGGGATACTAAGACCACCACGTCACAATAGGCCTCACCCTTGTAACATTCCAAATTTCATCAAATGCGAACTCATGTCATTGCATTCATATCATCATGGCATTTTGATCTTGCACAAAAATTTTCAAAACAAAACCCTAAATAAAACCATATTTATACCCCTTTTATTATATACATATGGGGCTTGGTTTTTATTTTATTTTATAACCTCAAAATGTTTTTGAGTGGTTAGATGTGTTTGGCACACTTTTGACACTAGGATCACAGTAAAAAAACTTGGTGAAGGTTTGAATTCAAACAGATTTGAAATAGCATTTCAAATTCATTCTAGAAAATCAAAACAGAAAAGAAAAAGATAAAAAGGGAAAAAAATAACAGGCGGCGCCTATCTAGCCAAACCGACCCCGCGGCCCAACTAATAGCCCACCTAGCCCACCAGGGAAAAAACCCCTCTGCCCTCTTTTCTCACGCGCCTATACCGCACCGCTCTCGCTGCCAGCTCATGCCCATGCCACGTCGTCACCGTCGTCTTTAATCCTGTGTCGTAGACCACGCCACCGCCAACCGTTTCTTCCATGAATCAATCCGAATGATTTCCGCTGTAAACCTTGCCCCCGACGCCCACTACTTAATCCCCTACCTCCCCCGCATCTTTACCCTCAAACCACATCGCTCGAGTGCCCCCAGGCTGCCAGTTCTCAAGCTCACACCGCCGCGGTACCGCACGTCTCCGGCGAGCTTTCCCGGTAAGCTTCGTCCACCCCTTCCTCTTTTTTTTCTACTGTATTGATCGCCATCCTCGCACGCATATAATGCTGCCTTCCCCTATTTTGCCTCGTAGAGCCGTCGCCGTCGACCACCGTACGCACCCGATGACGACCACGACTCCGACGAGGAATTCTCGAACACCCCGTGCGCCCCCGTCTCCACTTCGTCGACCAGCATCTTCACCGCGACTTTGCGCTTCGGTAATCACCCGCACCTCCCCCTCTTACCCCCTAGTGCCTCCTGTGCATCTCCGGCAGAGCCGTCACCGCCGCGCTCACCATCAGCGCCGCCCAGCTATGGTCGCTTCACCCTGGACCGTTAGATCTAGATCTAGGGGTTAGAATTAGATGTTAGCGCGAAGAGCTACGGTCTGATCAGGACCACACGATCTAACTTAGATCTAATGGCTCGCGAACGCGATGCGGCCAAAGCGGTACCAGCGAATCAGACGCTGCCACGCGTCTGTGATTTCGATTTAAAATCTGTTTTTATATCTATTAGTTATTCAAACTTCTAAATTTAATAACTTTTGTTCTGTTTGTCCAAAAATTACAAATAATATATCATTGGATTTAGAAAATTAATCCCTACACATCTATGGCCTTGGTTTGGCCATTTTCTTCTGTAAAATTAGGATTTTATGCATAACCATTTGTAGTCCTATTTTGGCTATATAAAATGTTTACAAAATTGTTTTAGAGTAAATTTTTGTTTATTTAGAGCTCAGAAAGTTTAATTTTTGTTCACTACTGATAGTTTGAATTGTTTAGTGTGGAAAAATCATTCCATTGCATTTGCATGCATTCATATGTATTTTTGTTTGAATATTAAATGTGAATTTGGTGTTATGATTTTATGTGTAGATTTTGGTGATTGTGATTGTGAGGATTGTTCCTATTCCTCCAACTACCAAGGCAAGTGATGCTTCATATTTTTGTCCTACTATTTTATCTATGCACTAGTAATATTTTGAGTAGGATTTGCATGATTATTTTCTAAGTATATGCTATGCATGGGAAAAATCCTATATATTGTTGTCTTAGAAGAATTATCCTAAGTTAGGAGACTTGTTATGTTAGCATGCTTAGCCTAGCTAGTAGAACACATGGGTGTATTATTCATGTTATGATATTATGCAAAGTCTATGACTATTATTTTGATTAATAAAACAACTATGTGAATGAATCACTAGCGTGGAATGGGAAGAATGGTTTGTGTTGAGTGGTTACACAAGGCCCATGTCTATGGTTTACCTTGTGTATCACACTTGTGGTTGGCCACACAGGATCAAAGAGATTTGAGATATTTAGTGTTGAGAAGCTTCTAGTGCAACCACATGGCATATGGGCTCTGCCTTGACCAAATAGGTTGCAAGAACTTAGCCAGATGGACAGTTGGTGGTAGGGTTGATAGGATGGAACGCGTCCATGGTGGTCTAAGGGAATGCTTCTAAAATGTCTTGTATCGATGCATGTCGAGTCTTGTGGGGAAAGTGCACCACCTTTCACGAGGGTAAAACCTAAGTACTTAGCCATGTCCCCGACAACGGACAATTTGAGCGTCAAAGACATTGAAGTGATCAAGAATATCCTCATCCCAATTTCTCTAAGTTGGTTGAAGAAGGGTAAAGGTTCACCAATGTCTATTGGTGGTTCCTTGGGAGTTTTTGTCAAACAAAACTTAGTGTTTTCAACTAATAAGAAAAAACCATATTTTGAGCAAATCCACCTGAACTACTCTTAGCCAAAATCATATAGATATTAGATGTTTCTATACTACAATGGTATCACTTGCCAATACAATTCCAAATGTATTGACCCTCTGTGGTTGTAACTTATGATGTTGCAGGTTACTCTGATGGAGACTATGGTTATGAGTCTACACTCAACATGTTTGCATGTGGCACATGAAGATGAAGACTTCTATTTATTTACTTTATGTTACAAACTCTATGTATTAGCCTTGGGCTAATGAGTTGTAAAGACTATGTTATCTCTGGAATGAAGATGTAATAATGACCTTTGTATCTGTGTACTTCATCTTAAACTGTGGATGCTAGCATTTCGATCCAGGGACTAGCATTGCAATCATAGGGTCCTTTACCTTAAATGGTGGGGTCTTACAGATGGTATCAGAGCACTGTGTTGCCTGTAGGATTATGACCCTAAGATGGATTAGACTAAGGAAACCACTAGGAAAAATGCAACTCTTTGCAAATTCCACACTTTTATTTTTTTCTTCTCGTAAACCTCTCCTAATCTTATTTCTCATCTCTATTTGTAGATGGCCGCCATCAACGAAGCCGTCAATAAGGGACCACTCATGACCATGACCTTAGAATGTGAGACGGAGTTTCCCAAGGCACTCAAAAACCTCATGGTTAGCTTGGGAATACATGGTGAAGCCGTGTACAAGGGATTCCGCTTGATGGATGAAGGAGAAGAGTATTGGTGGGTACAACTCCACTTGTACAAAAACAAGGAGGACAACCACAAAGAGTCGGGATTCTGCATGGTCACCAATTCTGAAATGCATATGTCATTTGTTGACTCTGCAAGGAATGCAACATGGAATGCCATCAAGGAACTTGGTGAAAGACTCAAGTGTAGAATGCTCAACACTCAAAATGACCTTAGAGAGGAGAAGAAGTATACCCAAGACTTAGAGACCGCCATAAAACATCTAAGGGAAGATATCATAGACTTAGCATACGAGTGAGAATTGTGACGTACTCCGATAGTTGGACCACCACACTTGTCATTTTCTCGCGTTAATAATTTGATCATACCAACCTATGTGGTATGGCAAGTTTTTGTCTAAGTTATGTTGAACATTAGTGCTTGTGATAGATTATTGTATGCCATGACTTGTGTGTTTAATTGTTGAATGTATGCTTTTGGCTTTTTGTTTCACTACCTTATGTTTTTATTTTTACTTGTGTTGTTTCTAATATTTCTCTATCCTATGCAATAGATGCCTAGATTTGTTATTAGCACCGCCGTGGATTTCAAGGGAACTCGTTTTGGTTCTGGTATTGTGGATCTCACTAGTGTGCTCCATCTCCCCCTCCCTAGTATTAACGGACTTCATCTTACAAAGTTCGAGAGGAAGGATCTATGGGGATTTAGAGTCTCACAGCCAGGACGCCAGTCGTAGCCACCCACCGAGGAGATTGCCTTCAAGTTTATGCATGATGAGAAGGAGAAGGGACTCGACGTTGTCATGCAGGAGCTACTTGGACGCCTTTGTGGACGTCACTCCACCGAGCTCAAGGACCTCTACTTCCACACATTTGGGAGACGTGACGAGGAGGGAGAGGCTATAGTGTATGACGACGCCACTAGAGAGACAATTGAGCCAGTGCATCTATATCTTCAGGACCTAGAGAGCCTTGTTAGACACCTCAACACTGATAGGACCAACGTCATGCTTAGCAATGACGAGCTACAAATCCAGTTGAGGGAGAAGGACAAGGCTTTCATGGAGCAGGATGAGATCATCAAGGAGATGGAGACTAGGTTCGAGAAGAAAGACAAGAGGTTCAATAATCAAGACAAGAGAGTGTAGGATAGGAACAAGAAGATCAATGAGATGAAGGACGAGATAGAGCTCAAGGATCTTGAGCTAGAGACACAGCAGGGAGTGATAGAGAGGCTGCGCTCGCAGAAGAGAGCCCTCCGGGCGAAGGTCGATGCTTTGACCACCAGTGTGGAGGAGTATAAGACAGCAATGGAGACAGCAGGACTTGCTCTTGTAGACGAGGAGGTCGACATGGTGGAGTAGTGTTGACTACTTAGCTATCTATCTATCTATCTATCTATCATCCTTATATTATCAAGTCGCAATGATCATTCAACATGTGGATGGCTTTGCTAGTGAGTTTACTTTTCCAAAACTTGTTGTTCACGTTATTTAAACTCTAAGTTTATCTTGTGCTTGATTATTTGTGTTGCTATGTGATGTAATGTGCATGTTAGCATCTATGGGTTATATCTCATTACTTATCCTTATGGAAACCACAGATGCCTCCCGTCGTGCCAATCCCAACACTAACAACAATGACAATGAGATGCAGAAGCTGATGACAGCCCAGACTCAGTTGATCCAAATGATGACCCAGTTTATGGCGAATCAGAATCAGAACAACAACAACAACAACAACAACAACAACAACAACAACAACAACAACAACAACAACGACGACGACGACGACAACAACGACGACGACAACAACGACGACGACGACAACAACAACGACGACAACAACAACAACAACAACAACAATCAAAACAATCAAAACAACCCATCAGCCTTTGACATGCTTAGAAGTTTTCTGAGGATGAGGCCTGCAAAGTTTTTGAGAACCACTGATCCTATGGTAGAAAATGATTGGCTACGTTCTGTGAATAAGGACTTAGTCACTATGGGCTGCACTGATGAGGAAAAGGTCACATTTACAGCACATCTTCTAGACGGACCAATAGCTAGTTGGTGGGATAACTTCCAAACCACCACTCCTATTGAAGATGTGACTTTGGGAAATATTTGAGGATGGTTTCCGCACTACTCATATCTCTTAAGGAGTGATGAGTTTGAAGAAGAGGGAGTTCCACAACCTTAAGTAACACCACCACAGTGTGGTAGAATATATTGAGGAGTTCAACAATCTAGCGCGCTATGCACCGGATGATTTTGACACTGATGCTAAGAGGAAGGAAAAATTCCTTGAAGGACTGAATGATGAAATGTGCATGCAGCTATCTGTTGCATATGTTCCAACTTATCAATCACTATGTGACAAAGCCACCATCTTGGAAAGCAAGATGAAACAGGTGGAGAATAGGAAGAGGAAGCATCGCTTTGATAAGCATAGTTCTGGATCGTCACACAAGCGTTCCCATGGTGATGAGAGTGGAGGTTCTGGATCCCACAAGCATGGGAAGTATAACAGCCACCACAACAGTAATCGTCACCATGATAACAAGCACCACCGTAGTCATGACAATGATGGATATAAGAACCACAAGAGTGGACACAAAAGCCATCACAGTGGGAATGGCAATGGAAGTCAGCCTCCTAAGAGAGATATCAGTCAGGTTGAATGCTTCAAGTGCAAGAAAACTGGGCACTATGCAAATGAATGCCCAGAAAAGAAGGCTAACGGATCCAACAAGACAAACCCTTTTCAGAAGGGTCAGGTGAACCACATCAATGTGAAGGAAATCTATGAGGAATATGATGTTGTGTCTGGTAAGTTCAAGCTTAACTCTTTTCCAGCACTTCTTCTTTTTGATACCGACGCATCGCATTCATTCATATCAAGAACATTTGTTGATAAAAATGGACTTCCAACTAAAACTATTGAATGTCCAATTAAAATAAGCTCTCCAGGTGGAGAGATGATAGTAAATTTTGGATGTCATGATCTAGTGATAGAATTTGGAAACTATAAGTTTCCAGTTAGTCTGATAATCCTAGATTCCCAAGGATTGGATGTAATTTTGGGCATGGATTGGATGACTAAGTATCAAGGAGTAATAGATTGTACCAATCGTACTATTACACTCACAACCCCGGATAAGAAACAGATAAGGTTCAAGTCTAACTTTGAATCCAAAGGGAGTAAGCTAAATTCTCTTAAGGGGGTTAGCATAGATAGTGTACCAGTTGTGAAGGAGTACCCTTATGTGTTTCCGGAGGAATTACCAGGATGCCACCAGATAAAGATGTGGAGTTTTTGATTGACTTACTGCCAGGATCTGGACCAATAGCAAAGAGACCCTACAAGATGTCATTCGATGATTTGAAAGAACTCAAGAAACTGCTTGGAGAATAGTTGCAGAAAGGATTTATCCAACCAAGTTCTTCGTCTTGGGGTGCACTAGTTCTGTTTGTTGAGAAGAAGGACAGAAGTCAAAGACTATGCATAGATTATCGATCACTCAACGAGGTGACAATAAAGAACAAATATCCTTTACCTAGAATCAATGGTCTATTTGATCAGCTAGAAGGAGCCCGTGTGTTCTCAAAAATTGATCTCCGATTAGGCTATTTTCAGCTAAAGATTATAGAGCAAGACATACCTAAGACTGCTTTTACCACTAGGTATGGATTGTATGAGTATACCGTGATGCCATTTGGACTAAAAAATGCACCAGCTTATTTCATGAACATGGAGTTTCTTCACAAGTTTGTTGTCATATTCATCGATGACATTTTGATCTATTCCAAGAGCAAAGAAGAGCATGAAGAACATTTGCGTTTGATACTTGAGAAACTCAGGGAGCACAAGTTGTATGCCAAGTTCAATTAGTGTGAATTTTGGTTGAATGAAGTTGGATTTCTTGGACATATTGTGTCTGGAGATGGTATAGCTGTCGATCCTGCAAAGGTGTCAGCTGTAACTGAGTGGGAATCTCCCAAGTCAGTTAAAGAAGTTCGTAGTTTCGTAGGCTTGGCAGGATACTATAGAAGGTTCATTGAGAATTTCTCAAAAGTAGCTAAGACAATGACGGAGTTACTTAAGAAAGAAAAGAAGTTTGATTGGACTGAAGGATGTGAAATAAGTTTCCATGAATTGAAGAAGAGACTAGTGTCAGCGCCAGTCTTATGTCTGCTAGATCTAGAGAAATATTTTCCAAGTCTATTGTGATGCATCTCACCAAGGATTGGGTGGAGTTTTGATGCAAGAAGGAAAAGTTGTGGCTTATGCCTCGAGACAACTCAAAACTCATGAAGTGAATTATCCTATCCATGACTTAGAGTTAGCCTCTGTTGTCCATGCACTCAAAACATGGAGACATTATCTTTTGGGAAAGCGTTGTGAAGTGTTCACACATCACAAGAGTTTGAAGTGTTCACACAACACTCAGAAGGAACTCAATATGAGACAAAGAAGGTACCTAGATCTTATCAAGGACTATGACTTAAGTTTGCAATACCATCCCGGTAAAGCAAATGTTGTAGCGGATGCTTTAAGCCGCAAGGTCTATGTGAATGGCCTTACTAAGGGAGAACTGCCTGATGATCTGTGTGCCCAATTCAAATATCTAAGATTGGAGATAGTGCCTGAAGGATATCTCATGTCTTTGGAAGTTCAACCAACATTGTTGGACAAGATTAAAGAAGCCCAAAAGTTGGACAAGGAAATAGAGGAGATTAAAGGTAAAAGTAGTAAAGGAAAGGCTAAAGGATTCCATGAAGATGAACAAGGTACATTATGGTATGGGAAGCGTATCTTCATTCCACAAGATCCGGAGCTTCTGAAATTGATTCTACAAGAAGCATACAATTCACCATATTCCATTCATACAGGTAACACCAAAATGTACATGGATGTGAAGGAAAGATTTTGGTGGAACAATCTCAAGAAAGATATCGTGGAACATATTGCCTTGTGTGATGTGTGTAGTCGAGTGAAAGCGGAACATCAGAAACCGGCAGGGTTATTGCAACCACTACCTGTACCTGATTGGAAGTGAGATAAGATTGGAATGGATTTTATCACCGGATTACCAAGGACCAAATATGGATATGATTCGATATGGCTTGTTGTGGATCGCCTAACTAAAGTGGCTCATTTCATACCCGTGAATACTTCATATACAAGTGCTAAATTGGCTAAGATCTATATGAACAGGATTGTATGTCTGCATGGAGTACCTAAGAGTATTGTGTCCGATAGAGGAACTCAGTTCACTTCACATTTTTGGCAACAACTGCATGAATCATTGGGAACAAGGTTAGAATTCAGCACAGCTTTTCACCCTCAGACTGATGGACAGACAAAAAGGACCAATCAGATTTTGGAAGATATGTTGAGGGCATGTGCACTAGTCTATGGATCTAGTTGGGATGAAAGTATGCCTTACACAGAATTCTCTTACAATAACAGCTATCAAGCAAGCATAGAGATGGCTCCATTTGAGTTTCTTTATGGAAGGAAGTGTACTATGCCATTACTATGGAATGGGGTAGGAGAAAGAAATTTATTAGGACCGGAACTAATCAAGGAAGCTGAAGAGAAAGTCAGAATGTTAAAGGACATATTGAAGATAGCCCAATCCTGACAAAAGAGTTACGCAGATCCAAAGGATAGGGAAGTCACCTATGAGGTAGGAGATAGAGCTTATCTTAGAGTCTCACCATTTCGTGGTGTGAAGAGATTTGGATTCAAAGGAAAATTGGCACCAAGATATGTTGGACCATTTAAGATCTTGAGCCGCAAAGGAGAAGTGGCTTATGAGATTTAATTGTCTGAATCACTATCAGCAGTTCACAATGTGTTTGATGTGAGCCAATTGAAGAAGTGTCATCCGGAAATGGAAGAAACTTCATTGAAGGACAATATACCATTGGAAGAGGTTCAGTTGGAGAGTGGTCTCACTTATGAAGAGAAACCTATCAAGATTCTTGAGACAGCAGAAAGAGTTACTCGTACTAAGACTATCAAATTCTACAAAGTACAGTGGAATCATCATACCGAGGAAGATGCAATTTGGGAAAGAGAAGATGACCTTCGGAAAGACCACCCACACCTATTTGCTACCCAATCCGAATCTCGAGGGCGAGATTCATATTAAGGGGGTTAGATTTGTAACATCCCAAATTTCATCAACTGCAAAGTCATGTCATTGCATTCATATCATCATGGAATTTTGATCTTGCACAAAAAATTTCAAAACAAAACCCTAAATAAAACCATATTTATACCCCTTTTATTATATATATATGGGGCTTGTTTTTTATTTTATTTTATAACCTCAAAATGTTTTTGAGTGGTTAGATGTGTTTGGCACACTTTTTGACACTAGTATCACAGTACAAAAACTTGGTGAAGGTTTGAATTCAAACTTATTTGAAATAGCATTTCAAATTCATTCTAGAAAATCAAAACAGAAAAGATAAAGAGAAAAAGGGAAAAAATAACAGGCGCCACCTATCTAGACTAACCCACCCCGTGGCCCAACTAACATCCCACCCGGGAAAAAACCCCTCTGCCCTCTTTTCTCACGCGCCTGCACCGCACCCCTCCTGCTGCCAGCTCGGGCCCACGCCACGTCATCACCGCCGTCTTCAATCCCGCGCCGCAGACCACGCCGTCACCGACTGTTTCTTCCCCAAATCAATTCGATTGATTTCGGCAGTAAACCTCGCCCCCGACGCCCGCTACTTAATCCCCTCCCTCTCCCACATCTTTCCCCTCAAACCACATCGCTCGAGCGCCCCTAGCCTACGAGTTCTCGAACTCACGCCTTCGTGGCACCGCACGTCTTCGGCGAGATTTCCCGGTGAGCTTCGTCCACCCCACCCTCTCTGGTTGCTACTATATTGATCACCATCCTCGCGTTCATCTAATTCTGCCTTCTGTTTGCCCTATTTTGCCTCATAGCGTCGTCGCCGTCGACCACCGTACGCACCCGACGACGACCACGACTCCGACGAGAAATTCTGGAAGACCCTGTGCGCCCCCA
This sequence comes from Avena insularis, assembly GCA_023614405.1. NCBI lineage: Eukaryota > Viridiplantae > Streptophyta > Magnoliopsida > Poales > Poaceae > Avena > Avena insularis. The sequence continues at coordinate 279,380,502 of CM042689.1, read as the reverse complement.
TCTCCACTTCGTCGACCAGCATCTTCACCATGACTTTGTGATTCGGTAATCACCCGCACCTCCCCCTCTTACCCCCTAGCACCTCCAGTGCGTCTCCGGCAAAGCCGTCGCCTCCGCGCTCACCATCAGCGCCGACCAGCTATGGTCGCTTCACCCTAGACCGTTAGATCTAGATCCAGGGGTTAGAATTAGATGTTAGCACGAAGAGGTACGGTCCGATCTAGACTGCACGATCTAACTTAGGTCCAATGGCCCACGAACGCGATCCGGTCGAAGCGGTACCAGCGAATCAGACGCTGCCACGCGTCTGCGATTTTCGATTTAAAATCTGTTTTTAGATCTATTAGTTATTCAAACTTGTAAATTTAATAACTTTTGTTATGTTTGTCCAAAAATTACAAATAATATATCATTGGATTCAAAAAATTGATACCTACACATCTATGGCCTTGGTTTGGCCATTTTCTTCTGTAAAATTAGGATTTTATGGAGAATCATTTATAGGCTTATTTTGGCTATATAAAATGTTTAGAGAATTGTTTTAGAGTAAATTTTTGTTTATTTAGATCTTTGTTCAGTACCGTTAGTTTGAATTTAGTGTGGAAATATCATTCCATTGCATTTGCATGCATTCATATGTATTTTTGTTTGAATATTGAAAGTGAATTTGGTGTTATGATTTTATGTATAGATTTTGGTGATTGTGAGGATTGTTCCTATTCCCAAGGAAAGTGATGCTTCATATTTTTGTCCTACTATTTTATCTATGCACTAGTAATATTTTGAGTATGATTTGCATGATTATTTTCAAAGTATATGCTATGCATGGGAGATCCTATATATTATTGTCTTAGAAGATTATCCTAAGTTAGGAGACTTGTTATGTTAGCATGCTTATCCTAACTAGTAATATTTATGTTACGAACTCTATGTATTAGCCTTGGTCTAATGAGTTGTAAAGACTATGTTATCACTAGAATGACGATGTAATAATGACCTTTGTATCTGTGTACTTTATCTTAAACTGTGGATGCTAGCATTTTGATCCAGGGACTAGCATTGTAATCACATGGGCCTTTACCTTAAATGGTGGGGTCTTACAACCCTGTTCTCCGATGGATCTTGCCACAAGAGGCCGGATCCACCTTTCCACTATTTAGTACCCTTTGAGGCAGAAACCGGTGCCTTTACAACACTACCGGTGCATACATTCACAACTAAATTGGAGGCTCCCTTGATGATAACAAGCTTCCACAAAAAAGTTTATCAATAATCTAAATAGAGATCTAGAGATTCGTAAGAAATTCTAGATCAAGAGTCCCCCAAGTGAATGGAGGGGAATTGGGGGTCTTGATTGGTGTCGATGAAGATCAAGGCCTCCTCCTTTGATTCCCCAAATATCAGAGTCTTTGAGTGGTTGAAAGTGGAGATATCATGAGGATTAGTATGAACAACACTAAACTTTTTCGTGGGATCCATGAGATCTGAAATGAGTATCAAATAGGGTATTTATACCCCCTGCGTAAATGCTGGCATTGGAAGAAAGAGGGGCCGAAAAATCCGGCCTCATTGGGGGCCGGATAATCCGGTCGGGACAAACATCCGACCTGGATATGGAAAATCCGGGCCAAATGTCTGCCCCCGTACCGCGTGTCGCGCGTTGGCAGCATCCCTAGGGGAGGATTAACTGGCCCCCTTGGTGGGGCGGATTATCCGGTCTGGGAAAAAGGTTCGTCTCTGACCGGACAATCTAGGGGAATTTCTGCCCCACATACTGCTTGACACGCCTTGTCCGTCTTGAGAAAAATCCCTAGGGGCAGATTATCTGGCCCCCTGGAGGGGTGGATTATCCGCCCTGGCTGGAAATTTGGGGGGGGGGGGGAATCTGCCGCCCATACTGCATGATGTTCCTTGCCACTTTTGGTGATTGAGACAGGGGCGGATAATTCATCCCTTGACAGGGGCGGATAATTCGCCCCCCAAAACTCTTGTTTAGCTGCATATGGGAGGAAATAATCTGTAGCAGTAAACATGCCATTAAATAATCCTTGGCATTGTTATCTAACACACAAACACTAGAGGTCATGAAATCTTCTTTCAATCTCCCCCTTTTTGTGTTAGATGAGAATACTAGGATTTGCAATAGATCCCTACTAACATCATCATTCCAAGGATAAAAAGACTCCCCCTAAATGTGTGCATATAACAAGTTTGCATTTGAATACAAATGCACACATGTAGGTTTAAGGCTTTTCATGAATTGGAAACTAATATCAAATGATGAGTTAGAGAGAGATGTATCATACCACCCAAAGTGGAGTCCTCAATAATATAGTGATAGACACATTTTTAGAAACCCCATATTGGGATTTCTGAGAATAATGTCAATGTGATACATCCATAAAGATAATTCTAGAAATTCATAGTGATAAATCCATAGATAACCATTGAATTAATTAATAGAGATAAATCCATAATCTCATGACTGACCAACATAGTCTCACACAAACAAAACAAATAGCAAATAGAAAATAAGAGTTCAACGCTAAATGGGCACAAGCATGGAGAAAATGAAAGAAATGCACATGTGCTTGTGCCCGACACATGCAAATCACCTCGATAACCTAATAGAACTACTTATCCCCCTTTGGCATAGAAACACCAAAAAGGGGAAGGAGCAATGCTAGCGGCCCGATAGATCACTCCTTGTCCTTGTCTTCATCCTTGTCCTCATCATCATCATAGGCGTCCTCTTCATCATCATCGTACTCCTCATCATCATCAGCAGGCGGAGTAGGTTCCCTCGCTAGGGTAGGGAACAAGTGATGCTCCATCTCACTAGAGTTGATACCAGAAGTGTTCCACTAAGCATAGGGAGTGGGAGCAGCCTGTAGAGGGGGTTTTCCTAATTCCCCAAAAACATGGTGAAGAATAAGATGTTGAGTGTGAGCCATGTCATGGTGCTGCCGGTAAGCCTCATACTATCCCTTGTGAGTATCAACCCCCATGCAAAGGATGTTGCACTAGAACCAGTTCAGTTGTTTCACCTCTCGTCCAATAAATGGCACTGGGGCGCCTCCCACTAGCCCGGTCATCTCCTATGAAAGAATATGGTGCTTTGGAAGGGTGGGTAGTCTTCCTTGACTTGTGATAGAGATTCTTGACTTTGTGTTCCCCATCGAGTGACCCACGGAATGGAGAGCCTGTTGTATAGGGCAGTAGTCATCTCATGAAAATGAAGTCCACCACATCAATTTGTAACAGAAAGCTGGGTCTTCAGAAGTGGCACATTCATATGCAAAGCAAAGTAAATGAACCAGATGACCATGGATAATGTCATTATTCCCTCCACTCAGAGTAATGTAGTCATGGAACATGAGAACCAACTAAGCATAGAGTGGGGAAAGGCCAGCAACCTTGCCAACCACACCATTGGGTCCACAGCAAAAAAAAAGCAGTGCATCCTTGTTGGCTTTGTTGGTAGTGATGATACGATGCCCACAAGAATGATATCGGCCATTGAATGGATAGCTAAGTACCTAATAAAATATGTGGAAGTCATCCTGTAGAAAGTTGGAGCCAGTCATCCACTTCATTGTGCGGCGATCATCTCCACACACCACGAGAGTGGAGATAAACTGCTTCACCAGAGAGGTATCATATGAACATTGAATTTACATAAGATGGTGCAGCCCCATCCTTTCAGTCATAGCGAGAGATTCAGAAAAATGAGGATTGTTCCTTGCTTCAGTCATATCCAATGGATGCATGGGGTGAATCTTCAAGATGGAGTAGATGTCGTCAAAAATAAACTTATGATGAGCACACCAAAAGTTAGGATCCCCAAGCTCCTCATCAATATCAGCCTCCAAAAACAAGTCACGCTGCCGAATATAAGAGTACTCAATGATGTCAATCTCCTTGTAATTGACCCTAGTTTGCTTGCCCTTTTATCTTGGAACCAGCCCATGACATCTTTTCCTTCTTTGTCATTTTAGCCATCCGCTTGGCCTTTCTTTTCTGCCTCCTTAGTTCAACCTCGTCAACTAGAAATCCTTTGTCATTAGGTGTAACATCCCAAAAGTCATGAATTACAAAAGCATGCATTGCATTCATATTATCATGTCATATTTGTCTTGCACAAAAAGTTTCAAATCAAAAATCCAAATAAAACCATTAATATGCCCATTTTATTAATTATATGTGGCTTGGTTTTATTTTATTTTTTCAAAGGGCCAAGGTGATTTTGAGTGGCCAAGTGTGTTTGTCACACTTTAGAGAGAAAGGTTCACTGTATAAAAACCTAGAGAAATTTTGAATTCAAACAAACTTGAAAAAGGTTTAAAAACCATTCCTAAAAAATCAAATAGAAAAAGAAAAAATAATAATAACAGGCGCTAGCTATTCAGCCCAGAGCCAGAAATGACCCAACAGCCACCTGGGCCATTTCCCCCTCTCCCCTCTCTCTCACCCGCGCTCGCCTTACCTCGCTGACACTGCCAGTGGCCCCGTGCCAGATCAGCGTCGTCTTCCCCACCCCGCGCACGCAGATGCCATCTCCGCCCGTTTTCTCCCCCATCAACTTCGCGTTGATTTCAGGCTTAATTTCCACTGATCCTCTACGTGATTCCCTCGCCCCCGCTGGCTACTTAAACCTCTCCGCACCGCGGTCATTTTCCCCCAACTTCCCCCACTAGAAAGCCACGAGGCTACGCGCATTTGAGCTCGAAACCCCGCTGTCCAACGAACTCCGACAAGGTATTCTGGTGAGCACCGTCTACCCCGCCACCTCTCGTTCATACTATCTTGATTCCCTTGTCCTTTCGAAGCTTACTGTGCCTTTGGTTCGCCTTGTACTGCCCCAGAACGTCGGCTTCGTCAAGCGCCGTGAACACCCGACGCCACCCTCGTCTTCGGCGAGCAATTCTGGTAATATGCGACCACCCCCTGACCTCTAGTTCAAACGATGATGTTCGCCTGGTCCTTGTGCACACGCTGATGCTTCTGGTTTGTGCTAGGGTGGCCCAGTTCTTCGTCTCTGTCGCCGCCCGCATGAAACCGAGTCTGCTCACAACTCCGACGAGCCCTAGTGACCACAGCAACTCACCCCTGTCCAAGCTGAAGCCACGTTGGGCTTCCTCGCGACCTAGCGACGCTGGTAATCAACAGCACAACCCCTATTCCCCTCTGCAATCACTGGAGAGCCACTACCAGTCGCGCCACTGCCTCTGTAGCCACGCGCGCCGCCAGTCTTTGGTCAAAGCAACCAGCGCCATTAGATCTAGATCTAGTGGATCTGATTAGATCACTTAACGAAGGGGTACGCTTAGATCTGAGCCACAGGATCTAACTTAAATCCTACGTCCCACGTTGACATATCCGCGTGAAGCGGTACGGGCCAATCATATGCGTCCATGTGTCTGAGATTTAGATTTAAAATCTGTTTTTGAATCTATTAGAGGATTAAACTTGTAAAATCATAACTTTTGTTCTATTTATCCACAAAATGCAAATAATATATCATTGGATTCAGAAAAATAAATCCTATATTACTGTGGGCTTGAATTTGTATTTTTATTCTATAAAATTAGATTTCTTTGCAGAATCAAATATAGGCTTATCTTGGCTATATAAATTATTTGGAAAATGATTTTAAAACAAGTTTAAGTTTATTTAAACTATAAATATATGGTTTTGTGTTCAGTACTGTTTCGTTTGACTAGTTTAATGTAGAAATTCATTCCATTGCATTTGCATGCATTCATATGTATTTTTGCTTGAATATTTAAATGTGAATTTTGTACTATCATTTTATGTGTAGAATTTGGTGCAAGTGGTGATTGTGATTGTGAGGATTGTTTCTACTCCCCAACTACCAAATCAAGTGGTGATTCATGTATTTTTTCCTATTATTTTGACTATGCACTAGTGATATTGTGAGTAGGGCTTGCATGAAATTTTACTAAGTATCTATATGCTATGCCTTGGGAAATCCTAGTAGTTGTAGTCTTAGTAGAGTTTTCTCTAAGTTAAGATAATTTTTATGTTATCATGCTTAGCCTAGCTAGTACCAAATAAGGGTGGATTATAATAATGCTATGGAAATTTTGTTAAGTCTTTTAAATTATGTTTATGCTTAATAACCCAACTAAGTGAATGAATCACCTGGGTGGAATGGTATGATGGTTTGTGTTGAGTGGTTACACAAGGCCCATGTCTATGGTTTACCTTGTGTATCACACTTGTGGAAAGCCACCCAGGAACAATGGGATTTGAGATACTTAGTGTTTAGAAGCTTCGAGTGCAACCACATGGCATATAGGCTCTGCCTTGATCATATAGGTTGCAATAACTTAGCTAGATGGACAGGTGGTGGTAGGGTGATAGGATGAAACGCGTCCATGGTGGTCTAAGGGAAGGCTTCTGAAAGTTCTCGTGTCAATGCATGTTGAGTCTTGTGGGGAAAGTGCACCACCTCTAGAGAGGTTAAAACCTAAGTACTTAGCCGTGTCCCTAGAAATGGACAATTTGAGCATCAACACATTGAAGCTATCAAGGATCTCCTCATCCCAATTTCTAAGTTAAAACTTGTGGTTGAACAAGGGTAAAGGTTCACCAATGTCTATTGGTGGTTCCTTGGGAGTTTTTCTCAAACAAAAACTTAGTGTTTTTCAACTGATAGAAAAAACTATTTTGAGCAAAGCAAGTCTAAGCTACACTTAGCCAAATTCTTATAGATGTTAGATACTACTATTCTACTTTGGTATCACTTGCCAATACAATTCCAAATGTATTGACCCAATGTGAATGTAAGTTATGATGTTGTAGGTTATTCTGATAAGGATTAGGGTTATGAGTCTACACTCAACATGCTTGCCTGTGGCACATGAAGATGAAGACTTCATTTTATTTACTTATGATTTAAACTCTTGTACTAGCCTTTGGCTATGCAGTTGTAAAGACTATGTTTATCTCTAGAATGACAATGTAATATAGACCTTTGTATCTTTGTACTTCATCTTGAACTATGGATGCTAGCATTTGATCCAGGGACTAGCATTGCAATCACAGGGGCCTTTACCTTTATAAAGGTGGGGTCTTACAAATGGTATCAGTGCACTGTGTTGCCTGTAGTATTATGACCCTAGGATGGATTAGACTAAGAAAACCACTAAGGAAAAAATGCAACTCTTTGCAAATTCCACACTTGTCTTTTTCTTCTCGTAAACCCTTCTAACCTTCTTTCTCATCTCAATTTGTAGATGGCCACCATCAACGAAGCCGTCAAGAAGGGACCACTCATGACCATGACTTTAGAATGTGAGAAGGAGTTTCCCAAAGCACTCAAAACCCTTATGGTTAGATTGGGGATACATGGTGAGTCCTTGTACAAAGGATTTGCAATGATGGATTAAGGAGAATAATATTTGTGGGTGCAACTTCACTTGTACAAAAACAAGGGATACAACCACAAAGAGTTGGGATTCTACATGGGCACCAACTCATAAATGTATACGACATTCTTTGACTCTACAAGAAATTCATCTTGGAATGCTATCAAGGAGCTTGGTGAAAGACTTAACTGTAGAATGATCAACACTAAAGATGACCTTGAGGAGGAGAAGAAGTATACCCAAGACTTAGAGACCGCCATAAAACGTCTAAGGGAAGATATCATAGACTTAGCATATGAGTGAGAATTGTAACGGACTTTGCTAGTTGGACAATCACACTTGTTGTTTTCTCACAAAAATTTGTCTAAGTTATGTTTGAACCTTAGTGTTTATGGTAGATGTTGTATGCCATGACTTGTATGTTTTATGGGTGACGTATGCTTTTGCTTTCATTTTACTGTCTTGTTTTTATCTTACTTGTGTTATTCTAATATTTCTCTATCTTACTTTATATGCCTAGCTTTGTGATCAGCACTGCCGAGGAGTTCAATGGAACTCGTTTTGGTACACGCATCGTGCAGTTTACTAGTGTGCTCAACCTCCCACCTCCTAGTATGACGGCACTTCAGCTCACCAAGTTTGAGAGGAAGGGCCTTTGGGGATTTAGATTCACACAGCCAGGACGCCATATGGAGCCACTCACGGAGGAGATTTCCTTCAAGCTGATGCACGATGACAAAGAGAAGGGTCTAGATGTAGTCATGCAGGAGCTACTCGGACGCCTCTGGGGACGCCACGCCACCGAGCTCAGAGGCCTCTACTTCCACCCGTTCGGGAGACGTGACGAGGAGGGAGAGGCATTGGTGTATGAGGGCGCTGCTAGAGAGACAATAGAGCCAGTTCGTCTGTACCTCCAGGACCTAGAGGTCCTTATTAGACACCTCGACACAGATAGGACCAACGTCATGCTTAGCAATGACGAGCTCCAGGTTCAGTTGAGGGAGAAGAACAAGCTCTTCGTGGAGCAAGACGAGATCGTCAAGGAGATGGAGGCCAGATTCGAGAGCCAGGACAAGAAGTTCAAGAATTAGGAGAAAAGGGTTCAGGACAGGAACAAAAAGATCAAGGACATGAGGGCCGATATCGAGGCCAAGGACTTTGAGTTAGAGACTCAACAGGGAGTGATAGAGAGGCTTCGCTCGTAGAAGAGAGCACTTCGTGCAAAGATTGAGGCCTTGACCACCAGCGTGGAGGAGTACAAGTCAGCTATGGAGACAGCCGAACTTACTCTTGTGGACGTGGAGGTCGACATGGAGGAGTAGTTGATTATTCAGCTACTTATTTATCTATCATCCTTTGATTATTGAGTCGCAATGATCATCCAACATGTGGATGGCTTGCTTATGTTTTTACTTTTTCCAAAAACTTGTTGTTTACATTGTTCAAACTCTATGTTTTATCTGGTGATTGTTTATTGTGTTTGTTGCTTTGTGATTGTATTGTCCGTAGCATCTATGGGTTATATATCATTACTTATCCTTATTGAAACCACAGATGCCTCCCCGTCGTTCCAATCCCAACCCAACCAACAACAACAATAATGTCAATCCCGAGATGCAGCAGTTGATGACAGCTCAAACTCAACTGATGCAGATGATGACTCAGTCCATGGCCAATCAAAGCAACAACAACAACAACAATCCACCAGCATTTGACATGCTTACCAGATTTTTGAGGTTGAGGCCAGACAAGTTCTCGGGAACAACTGATCCAATGGTAGCCAATGACTGGTTACGTTCCGTGAACAAAGACCTAGTCACTGTTGTCTGCATCGATGAAGAAAAGGTCAGGTTCGTAGCACATCTGCTTGAAGGACCAGTAGCAACCTGGTGGGATAACTTTTAGATCACCACTCCCCTTGAGGGTGTGTCATGGGCTATCTTTGAGTATGGTTTCCGCACTTCCCACATCTCATCAGGGGTGATGAACTTTAAGAAGAAAGATTTCCATAATCTGAAACAGCGTCACCGCAGTGTGGCTGAATACATTATGGAGTTCAATAATCTGGCGTGCTATGCACCGGATGAGGTTGATACTGATGCCAAGAGGAAGGAAAAGTTCCTCGAAGAATTGATTGATGAATTGAACCTACAGCTATCTGTTGCCTATGTCCCAACATATCAATCACTTTGTGACAAGGCCACCATCTTGGAAAATAAGATGAAACAGGTTGAGGGCAGGAAGAGAAAGCATAACTTTGATAAGCACAGCTCGTGATCGTCTCACAAGCGTTCCCATAATGATGACAGTGGAGGTTCTGGATTCCAAAATCATGGGAAGTATAACAGCCACCACAACCATAACCGTCACCATGACAACAAGCATCATCGCAGTCATGACAATGACAAGTATAAGAACCACAAGAGTGGACACAAGAGCCACCACAGTGGAAATGATAATGGGAGTCAGCCTGCAAAAAGAGACATCAGTTAGGTTGAGTGCTTCAAATGCAAGAAAACTGGGCACTATGCAAATGAATGCCCAGAAAAGAAAGTTGAAGGAGCCAACAAGCCCAACCCATTCCAGAAGGGACAAGTGAACCACATCAACATGGAAGAAATTTATGAAGAGTTTGATGATGTGGCTGGTAAGTTCAAGCTTAATTCTTTTCTAGCACTTGTTCTTTTTTATACCGGCGCATCGCATTCATTCATATCAAGAGCATTTGTTGATAAAAATGGACTTCCAACTGAAACTATTGGGTGTCCTATTAAAGTAAGCTCTCCTGGTGGAGAGATGATAGTGAATTTTGGATGTCCCGATCTAGTGATAGAGTTTGGAAAGTATATGTCACATCCCAAAATTTTCCAAATTTTGAAATGTGTAAACAAAATAAATAATTGTTGAAATTTAGGGTGAAAAGAAACTTTTTGATTCCAAATGGAAACATTAAAACCCATCTTGAAAAAAATTTGAAATAAAAAGGAACCCAACAAATTTCAATCAAGTGAAATACATTCATCAATGAATGTATCTTGAAAATTTAAACACTTGGAAAAGTTAAACCAAAACCCTATAACCCTAATGGAATAAATCATTCCAAAGATTTCTCAAAGACTATGGATTTGATCCATATAAAAATTTAGCAACAAACATTTATAAATGATCAAAAATGATAAATAAAATACTGTAAAACCATAGAAATTGGTTTCACTTAATTTGGAGCCATGGATAAAATCTTATGAATTTAATAAGATCAAGAAATTAAAAGCTCATAAAGCTCCTATCCAAAATCCATACCAAAATTATGAACAAAGTAATCCAAAAAGGGATTTAAAATGATAAACATATATTAAATAAAATCTTACAAATTGGAATCTAAATCAAATTTGGACCTCTAAATAAAAAGATATGGATTTTATAAGATAAAGAAAGAAATAAAAAATAAGGAATATTTAAAAGCCAAATTAAATTATGGCCAAATCCTTAAAAAATAAAATTTTATTAAATAATAAAAGTAAATAAAAAGATTGTTTAAATAAAACTATATGGGCTTTGAACCATATTCAATTTTATTTAAACAAGGACCATTTGCCTAAATAATAAATCCCAAGAAAATTATTTAGAAGACAATTTAAAGATTGAGTTAAATCCATAAGCAAATGAAATAAATCTAAATCAAATATAATAAAGGGATAAGGAATATTCAAATAAAATAATATGACATTAACCAAAATTCAATTCTATTTGAATAAAGACAAAATCCCTAAAGCAAATGATTAATTAAATCATGGGAAATTAATAAAAGGAATTTTCCCAAGTGGAATAAAAGTTATTTAATTAACTTAAATGAAATAAAAGAATCATTTAAATAAAATTTATATGGAATTAAAACCATATTTGATTTTATTGGAATAAAGACAAGTTACCCAATTTAAATGATTAATAAATCATATTATAAATATTTCAAAGTGAATTATTTAACACCCTATTAAATAAATAAAACCTACTGAAAAAGGTTTGGTGAAAATTTGAATTGAAATAAGAGTTTGAAAATATAATTAAAATCCTATTTAAATAAAGGCAAGTGCCTAGTTTAATTAAATAATAAACCATATGTGAATAAAATAATTATTCTAAAATGGACTTAAATACATATTTAAAACAAGTATAGAAACATACTGAATGTTTAGAAAAGATTTGAAAAAGAAGTCTGAATTCAAAATGATAGTTTGAATTCAAAATAGAAAATCAAAATAGAAAAAGAAAAAGAAACAAGAAAGGAAAAAAATGAAATAGAAATGGCCCAGCCCAACAGCCCACCTTCTCTTTTCCCTCCCGAAGCGTTTTCCTCACCCGTGTCTGAACCCGCGTGGTCACTGATGAGTAGGCCCCACCAAACCCCTCTCTATCTCGCTGACGCTAGGCCCCACTGCTAGCTCACCTTCTTCCTCACCCGCCGACCACCACGCCGTTTCAAGCCGCTTCGCGTAAATTGCTTGTAACGCTTGCAGTAATTCCGTGCTACAACCACGCCCTCTTAATCGCCCACGTCCCCTCTCCATTTCCCCTCGCTCGCCATCCTCCCTCTGCCCCCAGGCTGCCCCTGATTTTGTTTGCACAACCACTGCCCCGACGAGCTCCTTTCTTTGATTCCGGCCATCCCACACTCCCCCTTGATCCCTGGCACCCATTAGCGTGTTCCCCATCATCAGGCGCGTCTGCCAGTTCCTCCCTATCGCCCGCGCGTGCCCCAGAATGTCGGAAACGACCAAGGCCGAACGTCACCGACCTCTGCCGCAACTCCGGTGAGTCTTAGCCCTCAACCTCGTGTGCGCCTCGACTTGAGACTAACACCATCTAGTTTGCCTGCGTCCTATGCACCTCCAGGTGCTCTCCAATAATCCGCTCGTGGCCTACAAGCTGGACTCCGATAAACCACAGAACGTGTCGCCGTCAGGACCATCTCTGACGAAGAATCGCCAGAGACTCCGAGCGCCCCTTGTCTCGCCACGGGCATGTTGAGCATCAGCACTCCACGGCGAACTCGGTGAGCCCTCTCCCTCTCTTTCTCTCGCTTCCTGAATCGCCAGCAACCTCACCGCCCGAGCGCGCCGCCGCCAGACACCGCCGCAGCGCCACCAGTTCTTGGTCAGTGCGATGAGGACCGTCAGATCCCGATCCAGCGGTTAGGATAAATGTCTTATCGAACCATTTTTTATTGATCGGTGCCACACGATCCTCTTTTAATCCAACAGTCCACGTTAGTCGATCCGCCCGAACCGGTACCAGCCTATAGGATTGCTCCACGTGGCACATGTTTAGTTTTAAAAACAGAAACTATTCTATTAGATGTTAGATTTTGCAAAAATCATAACTTTATACACGTCCAAATTTTGCAAATTTTATATCAATCGAATCAGGAAAAATAATTCTAACCAACCATGCACTTTGTTTAGTAATTTGCTTATATAAAATTGGTTGTATTTGCAGAAATATGTGTAGGCATATTTTGAATATAAAAATTATTCTAGAAATGTTTTTAGGGTAAAATCTTTGGTAAATGGTTTATTTTGAACCTACTGATCATAGAAACCAACTTTTGGATTTAAAAATATACTTTGTGACACTTAGGAATTATCCCTTTGGATTAAAGCATTTCTAGTTAAATAAAAATGTTGAATATGTGTTAAAAATGCTTTTTGAGTAAAACCTTTGGAAAATGACTTGATTTAAACTCTCTGACCCTAAACACCAAGTTTTGGGATTTAAAAATATATTTGGTGAACCCTATAAAATTATTACTTAGTTTAAAGGCAATTCCAACAAATAAAATGTTGCTTTGATTTAAAAATAGATTATGGATGAAATCCTTTGCAAAAGGATTTGTTTTAAAAACATTATGACCATAAACATTAATATTGGTGTTCAAAAACATTTTTGGCTAACACTAGAAATCATTCTTTGATTTAAATCAATTCTAGCAAAACAAAATGATTTAAATGGACATTTTCACTAACCTGTTATCAAATGGTTTTGCCACTTTTATAAATGACCAATAGGTGTTTTAAAATGTTTATAACCTATTAGAAACCACTTTTCCAAATAAAACAAACTTTGACATGCTTGCATGCATTCCCTTGTTTTTATTATTTTATGTGTTGAATTATTTGAATGCTAGTTTTGAAATTGTGCCTTGCTTGATTGAATTGTAGTGAACTTTGAAGAGTGTGACTATTGCAAGATCAAGGAGTCAACTTATATTCTCTATCAAAAAGGCAAGTGGTGCTTCATACTTTATCCCATTATTTTCACTATGCATTAGTGATATTTTGAGTAGGACTTGCATGGAATTTTCTAAGTGTTAACTATGCCATGGGAAATCCTAGTAGATGAAGCCTTAGTAGAATTTCCTAAATTAAGATCCATACTACTATCATGATTAGCCTACCTAGTAAAAAACAAGGGTGGATTATATTCATGCTATGGAATATTTCTAAGTCAAAGACTTGTGTTTTGTTTAATAAAAAAACTATGTGAATGAAACACCTGGGTGGAATGGTGAGAATGGATTTATGTTGAGTGGTTACACAAGGCCAGGGGACTGGTGAACCTTGTGTATCACACTTGTGGAATGCCACCCAGGAACAAAGAGATTTGAGATGTCAAATGTTTAGAAGCTTCAAGTGCAGCCACTTGGCATTATGGGCTCTGCCTGGATCATATAGGTTGCAATAACTTAGCCAAAAGGACAGTTGGTGGTAGGGGTTGATAGGTTTGGAGCGCGTCCATTTTGGTCTAAGGGAATGCTTCTGAAAAATCTTTTCTTGATGCATGTCGACTCTTGTGGGGAAAGTGCACCACCTCTCGAGAGAGTAAAATCTAAGTACTTAGCCGTGTCCCCGACAATGGACAAATTGAGCATTAAGACATGGAAGCTATCAAGAATCTCCTCATCCCAATTTCTAAGTTAAAAACTTGTGGTTGAACAAGGGTTAAAGGATCTTCAATCTTTGATTGGTAGATGCCTTGTGTGATTTTGACAAACAAAACTTAGTGTTTTCAAATGATAAGGAAAATCTATTTTGAGCAAAGAAAGCCTAAGCTCCACTTAGCCAAATGCATATAGATGATATATACCACTATTCTACCATAGTATCACTTACCAATACAATTCAAATGTATTGACCCTCGTGGCTATAACTTATTATGTTGAAGGTTTGTTTGATGTTAGTGAAGTGTGTTGATTAGGATTACAAGTCTACAACCAACATGATTGCTTGTTGCACTTTGAAGATGAAGGACTCCATGATATATAGTTATTTATGCTGCATTGTAATGTGATAGCCAAATGATCTATGTAAGATGTAATGAAATATTTTATTCCTGGTTATAAAGTTGTACAATGACCTTTGTTTCTTGATATTACATCTTAACTGTGGATGCTAGCTAATGATCCAGGGACTAGCATTGCAATCACAGGGACGTTTACCTTTATATAGGTTGGGTCTTACAGATGGTATCAGAGCACTGTGTTGCCTGTAGGATTGTAACACTAGGATTGGACAAAACCCCTTAGAAAAATAGGAGTTGTATTTTTTCCAAAACTTATTAACAAACAATCTTGTAAACTCTTCCCTCAACCTTTTGTTTTGAATCTACATCTCTTCCTTTTCAACTTGATGGACAAAGCATCATCATGAGAAAAGACCTCACCATGAGCAAAGACTTCACCAACACCAAGGACTTGAACTTAGACATCACTAAGGACTACAAGTGAGACAAGAAATATTACTCAAGACTTGAAGACTAAGGAAACACAACTTAGAATGAACCATCATCACCTTTGAAGTTTTGTGACGAAGATGCAAGAATTTTTCCAAGGAAACCATGATCTCATTCAAGAAGAATGGAATGATCTAAGTGAACCATATAGTTGGACCACCATACTAGTGATTAGTTTAGGTCAAACACACCAACCTATGTGGTGTAGCAAAAATATTTTGTTGCCTAAAAATGTGCTTGAACCTTGTTGTTTGAGTGGAATGTTTGTTTGTGATTGCTTGCACATTCTTGTGTGAATTGTGATGTGTGTGATTAGACTTTTTCCTTAGAAATCTTTTGCCTACTATAATCCCAATCCAACCCAAACATATGACTTCTCCAAGGGACTCCAACATCAAGAATGGTGACACCAACAACCAAGAGATGCACATGATAGAAAAACTACTAGCAAACCAAACCCAGTTGAATCAGATGACAACTCAGTTTTTAGCCAACAATAGTGAGTTAGACCCAACCATACAAAAGTTTTTGGAAATCCAATCTCAATTGTTGCAAGGGATGACCACTAAAATGATCAACATGAAAGACAACCTTTCCCAAGGAGATTGTGACAACAATGATATCAATAAGGATATTATGGAAGGAACTCAAGCTTGCAATAGTTGTGGAGTCATGGATCACACTTCTAAGGAGCATGTGGACCAATGCCCTAATTGTGAAGAGAAACATCCAACTAATCAATGCCCCACATCTCAAGTGACTTGTTTCCTATGTGAACGAAATGATCATGTCCCTATCCAATGCCCCATCTATCCTATAGTTCAACAAATGAAGCAACATGGAATGCATCAAATGTTTGGAAACCTCCATAACGGAACAACTTCTACCAATAAGGATGAAGGCAAAGTCAGAACCATGCCTCATAAGGCCAAATCCAAAGTGACCACCAAGTGTTGCTACTCTTGTGAAGAAGAATGTCATATCTCTAGAAACTGCCCCAAGAAGAGAGAAAGATTTCCCACCTTTGAAGTGAGATATGAAGATCATGAACTATAAGAACTCCTAGCTTTGGAGAGACCCAAAAAGAATAAGAAGGACATAAGCCAGTTGCAATGTTACAATTGCAAAGATATGGGACACTATGCCAGTGATTGCCCAGAAAAGAAGAAGAACCAAGGAAACAAACAAGAGGTAGTGATACCAAAGGAAAAAAGGATATTGGCCAAGTAATGTGTTTCAAATGCAAAGAGCTAGGCCATTATGCAAACAAGTGTCCAGAGAAGTTACATCAAGATCCCAAGTAAGCCAAGATGTAATCTAGTGGAAAACTTTTTAAGGGTGGTAGTACCCGAGTTGTCTTGAAGCCAACTTGTAACCTCTAGCCTTCCCAAATCTCGGGACGAGATTTATTTTAAGGGTGGTAGCCTGTCACATCCCAAAATTTTCCAAATTTTGAAATGTGAAAAATAAATAAACAAAATAAATAATTGTTGAAATTTAGGGTGAAAAGAAACTTTTTGATTCCAAATGGAAACATCAAAACCCATCTTGAACAAATTTTGAAATAAAAAGGAACCCAACAAATTTCAATCAAGTGAAATGCATTCATCAATGAATGTATCTTTAAAATTTAAACATTTGGAAAAGTTAAACCAAAACCCTAAAACCGTAATGGAATAAATCATTCCAAAGATTTCTCAAGGACTATGGATTTGATCCATAAAAATTTAGCAACAAACATTTATAAATGATCAAAAATGATAAATAAAATATTGTAAAACCATAGAAATTGGTTTCACTTAATTTGGAGCCATGGATAAAATCTTATGAATTTAATAAGATCAAGAAATTAAAAGCTAATAAATCTCCTATCTAAAATCCATACCAAAATTATGAACAAAGTAATCCAAAAAGGGATTTAAAAATATAAACAAATATTAAATAAAATCTTACAAATTGGAATCACCAATTTTGGACCTCTAAATAAAAAGATATGGATTTTATAAGATAAATAAAGAAATAAAAAAATAAGGAATATTTAAAATCCAAATTAAATCTTGGCCAAATATTTAACAAATAAAAGTTTATTAAATAATAAAAGTAAATAAAAAATATTATTTAAATAAAACTATATGGGCTTTGAACCATATTCAATTTTATTTAAACAAGGACCATTTGCCTAAATAATAAATCCCAAGAAAATTATTTAGAAGACAATTTAAAGATTTAGTTAAATCCATAAGCAAATGAAATAAAGCTAAATCAAATATATTAAAGGGATAAGGAATATTCAAATAAAGTAATATGACATTAACCAAAATTCTATTCTATTTGAATAAAGACAAAATCCATAAAGTAAATGATTAATTAAATCATGGGAAAATAATAAAAGGAATTTTCCCAAGTGGAATAAAAGTTATTTAATTAACTTAAATGAAATAAAAGAATCATTTCAATAAAATTTATATGGAATTAAAACCATATTTGATTTTATTGGAATAAAGACAAGTTACCCATTTTAAATGATTAATAAATCATATTAGAAATATTTCAAAGTGAATTATTTAACACCCTATTAAATAAATAAAACCTACTGAAAAAGGTTTGGTGAAAATTTGAATTTAAATAAGAGTTTGAAAATATAATTAAAATCCTATTTAAATAAAGGCAAGTGCCTATTTTAATTAAATAATAAACCATATGTGAATAAAATAATTATTCTAAAATGGACTTAAATGCATATTTAAAACAAGTATAGAAACATACTGAATGTTTAGAAAAGATTTGAAAAAGAAATCTGAATTCAAAATGATAGTTTGAATTCAAAATAGAAAATCAAAATGGAAAAAGAAAAAGAAACAAGAAAGGAAAAAAATGAAACAGAAATGGCCCAGCCCACTAAGCCTAACAACCCACCTCCTCTTTTCCCTCCCGAAGCGTTTTCCTCACCCGTGTCTGAACCCGCGCAGTCACTGATGAGTAGGCCCCACCAAACCCCTCTCTATCTCGCTGACGCTAGGCCCCACCGCCAGCTCACCTTCTTCCTCACCCGCCGTTGACCACGCCCGGCCGTTTCTGCTGTTGAAAGCTTGCGTAAATTCGCCGTAACACCGTAGTGATTCCGCGCTGCAACTGCGCCATCTTAATCGCCCATGTCCCCTCTCCATTCCCCTCGCTCGCCATCCTCCCTCTACTCCCAGGCTGCCCCTGATTTTGTTTGCACAACCACTGCCCCGACGAGCTCCTTTCTTCGATTCCGGCCATCCCACACTCCTCCTTGCTCCCTGGCACCCATTAGCGTGTTCCCCCCCATCGCTGCCTCACAGCTTCCTCCCATCGCTCGTTTCGCTGCGTGTTCCCCATCGTCAGCGTTGCCTACCGCTTTCTCCCTCCGCCTGCGCCTTCGTGAACATCGACAACGACCAAGGCCAAACGTCACCGACCTCTGCCGCAACTCCGGTGAGTCTTAGCCCTCAACCTCGTGCGCACCTCGACTTGAGACTAACACCATCTAGCTCGCCTGCGTCCTGTGCACCTCCAGGTGCTCTCCAATAATCCGCTCGTGGCCTACAAGCTGGACTCCGACAAACAACAGAACGTGCCGCCGTCAGGACCATCTCCGGCGAAGAATCGCTAGAGACTCCGAGCGCCCCCTGTCTCCCCACGGGCACATTGAGCATCAGCACTCCACGGCGAACTCGGTGAGCCCTCTCCCCCTCTCTCTCGCTTCCTGAATCGCCAGCAACCTCACCGCCCGAGCACGCCGCCGCCAGCCACCTGCGCAGCGCCACCAGTTCTTGGTCAGTGCGATGAGGACCGTCAGATCCCGATCCAGCGGTTAGGATAGATGACTTATCGAACCGTTTTTATTGATCTGTGCCGCACGATCCTCTTTTAATCCAACAGTCCACGTTAGTCGATCCTCCCGAACCGGTACCAGCCTATAGGATTGTTCCACGTGGCACGTGTTTTGTTTTGAAAACAGAAACTATTCTATTAGATGTTAGATTTTGCAAAAATGATAACTTTAGGTTGTATTTGCAGGAAAAAGAATTCTATCCAACCCTACACTTTGTTTAGTAATTTGCTTCTGTAAAATTGGTTGTATTTGCAGAAACATGTGTAGGCATATTTTGAATATAAAAATTATTCTAGAAATGTTTTTAGGGTAAAATCTTTGGTAAATGGTTTGTTTTGAACCTAATGATCATAGGAACCAACTTTTGGATTTAAAAATATACTTTGTGACACATAGGAATTATTCCTTTGGATTAAAGCATTTCTAGTTAAATAAAAATGTTGAATATGTGTTAAAAATGCTTTTTGAGTAAAATCTTTGGAAAATGACTTGATTTAAACTCTCTGACCCTAAACACCAAGTTTTGGGATTTAAAAATATATTTGGTGAACCCTATAAAATTATTACTTTGTTTAAAGGCATTTCCAACAAATAAAATGTTGCTTTGATTTAAAAATGGATTATGGATGAAACCCTTTGCAAAAGGATTTGTTTTAAAAACATTATGACCATAGACATTAATATTGGTGTTTAAAATCATTTTTGGCTAACACTAGAAATCATTCTTTGATTTAAATCAATTCTAGCAAAACAAAAATGATTTAAATGGCCATTTTCACTAACCTGTTATCAAATGGTTTTGCCACTTTTATAAATGACCAGTAGGTGTTTTAAAAATTTTATAACCTATTAGAAACCACTTTTCCAAATAAAACAATCTTTTACATGATTGCATGCATTGCCTTGTTTTTATTATTTTATGTGTTGAATTGTTTGAATGTTAGTTTTGAAATTGTGCCTTGCTTGATTGAATTGTAGTGAACTTTGAAGAGTGTGACTATTGCAAGATCAAGGAGTGAACTTATATTCTCTACCAAAAAGGCAAGTGGTGCTTCATACTTTGTCCCATAATTTTCACTATGCATTAGTGATATTTTGAGTAGGACTTGCATGGAATTTTCTAAGTGTTAAATATGCCATGGGAAATCCTAGTAGATGAAGCCTTAGTATAATTTCCTAAGTTAAGATCCCTACTACTATCATGCTTAGCCTAGCTAGTAGAAAACAAGAGTGGATTATATTCATGCTATGGAACATTTCTAAGTCAAAGACTTGTGTTTTGTTTAATAAAACAACTATGTGAATAAAACACCTAGGTGGAATGGTGAGAATGGATTTATGTTGAGTGGTTACACAAGGCCAGGGGACTAGTGAACCTTGTGTATCACACTTGTGGAATGCCACCCAGGAACAAAGAGATTTGAGATGTCAAATGTTGACAAGCTTCAAGTGCAGCCACTTGGCATCATGGGCCCTGCCTGGATCATATAGGTTGCAATAACTTAGCCAAAAGGACAGTTGGTGGTAGGGGTTGATAGGTTTGGAGCGAGTCCATTTTAATCTAAGGGGAGGCTTCTGAAAGATCTTGTCTCCATGCATGTCGAGTCTTGTGGGGAAAGTGCACCACCTCTCGAGGGAGTAAAATCTAAGTACTTAGCCGTGTCCCCAGCAATGGACAAATTGAGCATCAAGACATGGAAGCTATCAAGAATCTCCTCATCCCAATTTCGATGTTAAAAACTTGTGGTTGAACAAGGGTTAAAGGATCTTCAATCTTTGATTGTAGATGCCTTGGGTGATTTTGACAAACAAAAACTTAGTGTTTTCAAATGATAAGGAAAATCTATTTTGAGGAAAGCAAGCCTAAGCTCCACTTAGCCAAATGCATATAGATGATATATATCACTATTCTACCATAGTATCACTTGCCAATAAAATTCTAATGTATTGACCCTTGTGGCTGTAACTTATTATGTTGCAGGTTTGTTTGATGTTAGTGAAGTGTGTTGATTAGGATTACAAGTCTACAACCAACATGATTGCCTGTGGCACTTTGAAGATGAAGGACTCCATGCTATATAGTTATTTCTCCAAATGAGCTATGTAAGATGTAATGAAATATTTTATTCCTGGTTATAAAGTTGTACTATGACCTTTGTTTCTTGATATTACATCTTAACTGTGGATGCTAGCTAATGATCCAGGGACTAGCATTGCAATCACAGGGACCTTTACCTTTATATAGTTGGGGTCTTATAGTATAAGTTTCCAGTTAGTCTGATAATCCTAGATTCCCAAGGATTGGATGTAATTTTGGGTATGGATTGGATGACTAAGTATGAAGGAGTACTAGATTATGCAAATCATATTGTTACACTCACAACCCCAGATAAGAAAAGGATTATATTCAAGTATAACTTTGAATCAAAACGGAGGAAGCTAAATTCTATTAAAGGGGGTTAGCATAGATGGTGTACCAATTGTGAAAGAATACCCGGATGTGTTTCGCGAAGAGTTGCCAGGAATGCCACCAGATAGAGATGTGGAGTTTCTGATTGACTTACTGCCAGGATCACGACCAATAGCAAAGAGACCCTACAATATGTCAGTTGATGAGTTGAAGGAACTCAAGAAACATCTTGGAGAATAGTTATAGAAAGGATTTATTCAACCAAGTTCTTCATCTTGGGGTGCACCAGTTTTGTGTGTTGAGAAAAAGGATAGAAGTCAAAGGTTATGCATAGATTACTGTTCACTCAATGAGGTGACTATAAAGAAGAAGTATCCTTTGCTTAGAATCAACGATCTATTTGATCAGCTAGAAGGAGCCCGTGTGTTCTCAAAGATTGATCTTCGATCAGGCTACTTTCAGCTAAAGATTAGAGAGCAAGACATACCTAAGACTGCTTTCACCACTAGGTATGGATTATATGAATACACCGTGATGCCATTTGGTTTGACAAATGCACCAGCTTATTTCATGAACATGATGAACAAAGTGTTCATGGAATTTCTTGACAAGTTTGTTATCGTATTCATCGACGACATTTTGATCTATTCCAAGAGCAAAGAAGATCATGAAGAGCATTTGTGTTTGATACTTGAGAAGTTCAGGGAGCACAAGCTGTATGCCAAGTTCAGTAAGTGTGAATTCTGGCTAAATGAAGTTAGATTTCTTGGAAATATTGTGTCGGGAGACGGTATAGCTGTCGATCCCGCAAAGGTGTTAGTTGTGACTAAGTGGGAATCTCCCAAGTCAGTGAAAGAAGTTCGTAGTTTCCTTGGCTTGGCAGTATACTATAGAAGATCCATTGAGACTTTCTCTAATATAACTAAGCCAATGATGGAGTTACTCAAGAAAGAAAAGAAGTTTGACTGGACTGAAGGATGTGAACTCAGCTTCCAAGAATTGAAGAAGATACTAGTGACAACACTAGTCTTATGTCTGCCAGATTTAGAGAAGGATTTCCAAGTATATTGTGATGCATCTCACCAAGGATTGGGTGGAGTTTTGATGAAAGAAGGGAAAGTTGTGGCTTATGCCTCGATAAAACACAAATCTCATGAAGTGAATTATCCTACTCATGACTTAGAGTTAGCATGTGTTGTCCATGCACTCAAAACATGGAGACATTATATTTTAGGAAAACATTGTGAAGTTTTCACAGATCACAAGAGTATAAAATATATCTTCACTCTGAATGAAATCAATATGAGACAAAGAAGATGGCTAGAGATCATCAAGGACTATGACTTGAGTTTGCAATACCATCCTGGTAAAGCAAATGTTGTAGAAGATGCTTTAAGCCGTAAGGTTTATGTGAATGGCCTTACTAAGGGAGAATTGCCAGATGATCTGTGTGCCCAATTCAAAGATCTCATATTGGAAATAGTACCTGAAGGACATCTCATGTCATTGGATGTTCAACCCACATTGTTGGACAAGATCAAAGAAGCCCAAAAGTTGGACAAGGAAATTAAAGAGATTAAAGGAAAAAATAGCAAAGGGAAAGCTAAAGGATTCCATGAAGACGAACAAGGTACTTTATGGTATGGAAAACGTATCTGCATTCCGCAAGATCCGGAGCTTCGGAAACTGATTCTGCAAGAACCACACAACTCACCATATTCCATTCATCCAGGTAACACCAAAATGTACATGGATGTGAAAGAAAGATTTTGGTGGAACAACCTCAAGAAGGATAATGCGGAGCATATTGCCTTGTGTGACGTGTGTAGTCGAGTAAAGGCGGAACATCAAAAATCGGCAGGGTTCCTGATTGGAAGTGGTACAAGATTGGTATGGATTTTATCACCGGACTGCCAAGGACTAGATCTAGATATGACTCTATTTGGGTTGTTGTAGATCGCCTCACGAAAGTGGCTAATTTCATACTTGTGAAGACAACCTATACAAGTGCTAAGTTAGCCAAGATCTATATGAACAGGATTGTATGTCTGCATGGAGTACCCAAGATTATTGTGCGTGATAGAGGAACTCAATTCACCTCGCATTTTCGGCGACAGCTGCATGAATCATTGGGAACAAGATTAGAGTTCAGCATAGCTTTTCACCCCCAGACTGATGGACAGACAGAAAGGACCAATAAGATTTTGGAGGATATGTTGAGGGCATGTGCCCTAGACTATGGTGCTAGTTGGGATGAAAGTTCGCCTTACGCAGAAATCTCTTACAATAACAGCTATCAAGCCAGCATCTTAAGTGGGTTAGATTTGTAACATCCCAAATGTCATGAATTACAAAAGCATGCATTGCATTCATATTATCATGTCATATTTGTCTTGCACAAAAAGTTTCAAATCAAAAATCCAAATAAAACCATTAATATGCCCATTTTATTAATTATATGTGGCTTGGTTTTGTTTTATTTTTTCAAAGGTCCAAGGTGATTTTGAGTGGTCAAGTGTGTTGTCACACTTTAGAGTGCAAGGTTCACCGTATAAAAACCTAGAGAAAATTTGAATTCAAACAAACTTCAAAAAGGTTTCAAAACCTTTCCTGAAAAATCAACTAGAAAAAGAAAAACAAAAAGGAAAAAACAGGCGCCAGCTATTCAGCCCAGAGCCAGAAACGGCCCAGCAGCCACCCGGGCCATTTCCCCCTCTCCCCTCTCTCTCACCCACGCTTGCTTTTACCCTCTACGACATCGCCAAAGGGCCCTGCCCGTATCAGCTCAACGTCGTTCGTCCCTACCTGCCACAGACACGCCGTCGCTGCCCGTTTTCTCCCCCATCAATGTCGCATTGATTTCAGGCTTAATTGCCATTGATCCTCTACGTGATTCCCTCGCCCCGCTGGCTACTTAAACCTCTTCGCACCATGGTCATTTCCCCCAACTTCCCTCGCCAGAACGCCACCAGGTTGCGAGCATTTGAGCTCAAAACCCCGACGTCCGACGAACTCCGACTAGGTATTCCGGTGAGCACCGTCTACCCCGCCCCTCTTGTTCATACTATCGTGCTTCTCTTGTCCTTGTGAATCTTACTATGCCTTTGGTTCGCCTTGTACTACCCCAGAACGTCGGCTTCGTCAAACGCCATGAACACACGACTCCGCCCTCGTCTTCGGCGAGCAATTCTGGTAATATGCGACCACCCCCTGACCTCTAGTTCAAACGATGATGTTCGTCTGGTCCTTGTGCACACGCTGATGCTTCTGGTTTGTGCTAGGGTGGCCCAGCTCGTCATCTCCGTTATCGCCCGCACGAAACCAAGTCTGCTCACAACTCCGACGAGCCCCAGCCACCACAGCAACTCGCCCCTGTCCAAGCCGAAGCGACATTGAGCTTCCTCGCGACCTAGCGATGCTGGTAAGCCACAACACAGCCCCTATCTCCCTCTATAATCGTCGAAGCGCCACCGCCAGTCGCGCCGCCGCCGCTGTAGCCACTTGCGCCGCCAGTCTTTGGTCAAAGCAACCAGCGCCTTTAGATCTAGATCTAGTGGATCTGATTAGATTACTTAATGAAGGGGTATGCTTAGATCTAAGCCACATGATCTAACTTAAATCATACGGCCCACGTTGGACGATCTGCGCGAAGCGGTACGGGCCAATTAGATGCGTCCACGTGTCTGAGATTTAGATTTAAAATCTGTTTTTGAATATATTAGAGATTTAAACTTCTAAAAATCATAACTTTTGTTCTATTTATCCAAAAAATGCAAATAATATATCATTGGATTCAGAAAAATAAATCCTACGCTATTGTGGGCTTGAATTTGTATTTTTCTTCTATAAATTTGATTTATTTGTAGAATCAAATATAGGCTTATTTTGGCTATATACATTATTTGGAAAATGATTTTAAAACAAGTTTAAGTTTATTTAAACTATAAATATATGGTTTTGTGTTCAGTACTGTTTGGTTTGAATAGTTTAGTGTAGAAATTCATTCCATTGCATTTGCATGCATTCATATGTAATTTTTCTTGAATATTTGAATGTGAATTTGGTGATATCATTTTATGTGTAGAATTTGGTGCAAGTGGTGATTGTGATTGTGAGGATTTTTGCTACTCCCCCAACTACCAAGGCAAGTGGTGATTCATGTATTTTGTCCTATTATTTTGACTATGCACTAGTGATATTTTGAGTAGGGCTTGCATGAAATTTTACTAAGTATCTATATGCTATGCCTTGGGAAATCCTAGTAGTTGTAGTCTTAGTAGAATTTTATATAAGTTAAGATACTTGTTATGTTATCATGCTTAGCCTAGCTAGTAGCAAACAAGGGTGGATTATAATCATGCTATGGAAATTTTGTTAAGTCTTTTGACTTGTGTTTATGCTTAATAAAACAACTAAGTGAATGAATCACCTAGGTGGAATGGTATGACGGTTTGTGTTGAGTGGTTACACAAGGACCATGTCTATGGTTTACCTTGTGTATCACACTTGTGGAAATCCACCCAAGAACAAAGGGATTTGAGATACTTAGTGTTTAGAAGCTTCCAGTGCAACCACATGGCATATGGGCTCTGCCTTGATCATATAGGTTGCAATAACTTAGCCAAATAGACAGTTGGTGGTAGGGTGATAGGATGGAACGCGTCCATGGTGGTCTAAGGGAAGGCTTCTGAAAGGTCTCGTCTCGATGCATGTAGAGTCTTGTGGGGAAAGTGCACCACCTCTCGAGAGGGTAAAACCTAAGTACTTAGTCGTGTCCCCGGAAATGGACAATTTGAGCATCAAGACATTGAAGCTATCAAGGATCTCCTCATCCCAATTTCTAAGTTAAAACTTGTGGTTTAACAAGGGTAAAGGTTCACCAAATTCTATTGGTAATTCCTACGGAGTTTTTATCAGAAAAAACTTAGTGTTTTTCAACTGATAGGTAAAACTTATTTTGAGCAAATCAAGCCTAAGCTACACTTAGCCAAATTAATATAGATGGTAGATACTACTATTCTACTTCGGTATCACTTGCCAATACAATTCCAAATGTATTGACCCACTGTGGCTGTAACTTATGATGTTGCAGGTTATTCTGATGAGGATTAGGGTTATGAGTCTACACTCATCATGCTTGCCAGTGGCACATGAAGATGAAGACTTTACGTTATTTACTTATGATTTAAACTCTTGTACTAGCCTTTGGCTATGGAGTTGTAAAGACTATGTTTATCTCTGGAATGACAATGTAGTAAAGACCTTTTTATCTGTGTACTTCATCTTAAACTATGGATGCTAACATTTTATCCAGGGACTAGCATTGCAATCACAGGGGCCTTTACCTTTATAAAGGTGGGGTCTTACATTAGTCCTCAAATACCGAGCATGAGGACGACGCTTATACGTCTGAGAGACACCACGAGAACCACCTGAGAAACGAATGAGGTAGGTAACAAAAGATAAGCACACACAAATCCATGAAGGATTGCTAAAAACAATAGAAAAGCAACCACAAGCCAATCATAAACCACATAGAAATCTGAGTCAAACTGCGGCAGGTGAAAACCTTCCAGACCGGATAATACGGCCCAGCTAGCGGCGGATAATTTGGCCCTGGCATTTTTTTTGCAAAATCGACTCGGATTGAAAGCATGTGAATTGATCGGACATAAGAGGTTGATTATCTATTGTTCTTAACAATCATGGGGAACAAGGGTCAACATCTACACCGAGTTTCAACAACAACAAACAACTTCCATACAAAAGAGCAGAATGGGGGAGTTACCCTCACTCATTGGAAGAAGTACTCAGAGGATAAGGTACCCAGAAGGGTGCAGGAGAAGATCCGGTGAAGGGCTGGAGAATCCGGCGGCCGGAGCAGCACCGGGGAGGGATGAGGAGGCCGGGGGCGGCTGGGGTGTGAGATGGGGTTGGGGTGAGAGAGGATGCTCTGTTTGAGCCCTCCCACCTGACGCCCATTTGTAAGTAGACAAAACCGCCTGGGCCGGATAATCCAGCCCCCACTAGGGCGAATAATCTGGCCTCACTAAATTTTTCTGTTCACAAAGAATTTAGGCCAGCACAACCCAACAAGGACCCTCACAATATTAACAAAAATACTTGTGTGCAAGATGGATGTCTCGGGGAGGTAGAAAGGATTAGGTTTAGATAGCCAAACTAAGATGGTACTACACACCCAAAATTGCAAAAGTGAAAAAATGAAAAGCCAAAATTGGGTGTGTTTTTCATGAGAACATGAGATAGACAAGAAAAGCCAATAAAACCCACAAAGAACCAACTCTTCATGAAGAAGAGTGCGGTGGCTGAAGCCACCATGTAAGAGTGAATGGTATGACACTGCGAAGATGTACCTTGGGTTCATGACCAATACTCATCAATAACTCACATATCACATAATGATATTAAGAGAAATGATTTGTCTTTCTTTTGGCATTATGGGGGGAGGGTTAGCCCAATTAATTAGGACCACACCACCCCTATGTTTATGCCCACATCTAAACCAAATAGAGGAAGAGATATAAGTGAGTATGCAAGGATAGTCAAGTCAAGATCCTTGAATCCATGATATTAGCTCATTCATCAACTTACAAAATCTTGCTTCATCAAGTGGCTTCGTGAAAATATCAGCAAGTTGATTCTTCGTGCTCACAAAGGATAAGTCAATATCACCATGAGCAACATGATCCTGAATAAAATGATTACAAATCTCAATATGCTTCATTCTTGTATGTTGCACCGGATTGTAGGAAATTTTGATGGAACTTTCATTATCACACAAAAGAGGCACTTTGTCACAAATGACACTGTATTCCTTTAAAGTTCGCCTCATCCATAATAACTAAGTGCACGTACTTGCAGTAGCTACATATTCAGCTTCGGCGGTGGAGAGAGATATACAATTTTGTTTCTTCGAAGACCAATATACTAAGGATCTGCCCAAAAATTAACAAGCTCTAGAAGTTGATTTTCTATCATCTTTATCACCAGCCAAATCAGAATCCGTGTATCCACATAGAGAGAAATTAGAACCCTTGGGATACCATAGACCAAAGTTAGGGGAATGAACCAAATATCGAAAGATTCTCTTGACCGCCACCAAGTGGCTTTATTTAGGAGTCGCTTGATACCTTGCCCATACTTCTACACTAAACACAATATTGGGCCTAGATGCGCAAAGGTAAAGGAGAGAGCCGATCATAGACCGGTATACCTTTTGATCCACATCTTTACCATTGGGATTTAACTCAAGATGACATTTAGTTTGCATTGGTGTAGCAACGCCATTAAGATCCAACATCTTGAATATCTTGAGCATGTCTTGGATGTATTTTGCTTGATTAATGAAGGTCCCTTCTCTTATTTGCTTGATTTCGAATCCAAGAAAGAACCTTAACTCTCCCATCATAGACATCTCAAACCTGCCAGTCATAACTTTGAAAATTCATCGTTAAAATCTTGGTTAGTAGAGCCAAACATAATGTCATCCACATACAATTGGCACACGGAAAGCTCCCCCTTAACCTTCTTAGTAAATGAGTGGGATCAATCTGCCCAACCTCAAATCCATGGTCTAACAAAAGCTCTTTAAGATTCTCATACCACGCACGTGGGGCTTGTTTAAGGGCATAGAGCACCTTATCGAGTTTGTAGACATGGTTCGGGAAGTTGGGGTACTCGAAACTGTAACATCCCTAAAATCATGTTTTCAAAGATTGCATATCATCCATGCATGCATAATCATTTAGGGATCATTTTCAAAGTCATTTCAAAGAAATAGAAGCATTGAGTGCTATTATTTTATGTAGACAAGCATTGATCCAATGCTACTCTCTAGTGAGAGAATATTTGTTTTAAACCAAGGTTGTTTGTTCATGAGTTGGTTTGGTTGAGTTCCAAAGCATGGACAAAAATTTCCAAAAACAACATATGGTTTTAAAACCATTTTCATATCTATATTAAATCATGTGATAAGGCACTGTTTATTTTAAAATTTCAAAGGAACCAAGCAAGTCTAGTGAGACAGCATGGTTTTATACTCAAAAATATGCAGGTTTCACTTTATAAAAATCCATAAAAAATTGGAATTCATTTGAAAAGGATTCCTGAAAATCGAATTTGAAAAAGAAAAAGAGAAAAGAATTAGAAAAGGGCCTTCGCTGGCATTTCAGCCCAACAGCAGACTCAGCCCACTAAGCCCACCCGGGGTTCTTCTCTCTCTCTCACGCGACGCAGACTTACCCCGCAGTCACTGAACGGTGGACCCTCTCCACGTCAGCACCTTCTTCCCCAAACTCCGCGCGCAGCCGCCATCGCCGCTCGTTTCCTCCCCCTTCACTGCCGCGATTTCAATTCGATTAAATGGCGATGAATGCGTGTGTAATCTCCACCCCTGCTCTGGATACTTAATCCCCTCCCCTCTCCGCACCTTTCCCCTCACACCACATGCTCGCTCCGCCACCAGGCTGCCACAATTTCATGTTGCAACTCCGCTGTACCGACGAGCTCCGGCAACGAAATTCCGGTGAGCCAGACCACCCCTTCCCTTCTAATTCAAACGAGCATGTTCCTTGCAACCTTGTGCACCTCCTGACCCATCTCGTTTGGCCGCGCTTGACCCAGGTAGCCGTTCCCGTCCACCCCTGCAAGCAACAGAGCCGCCGCTCAACTCCGACGATGAATACCGGTAATGTCCGAGCGCCCCTTGTTTCCTCTTTGACACTGTCATGTTCGCCACAACCTTGTGCATCCTCTAACACCACTAGTTCGTTCTAGGGCGGTCTACATCGTCGGCAACGACTCCATCCGCAAACACCCGACGCCGCCAGCCACTCCGACGAGGTCCTGTCGCTGCGTCCGTGCGCCCCTGTCTCTCCCTCGACCACCTCGAGCACCACAGCGACCACGCGAACCCAGTAAGCATCTCCACTCCTCCCCGCACGATCTAAATCGCCGGCAACTTCTCTGACAGAGCCGCCGCCGCCACTCGCCGCCGCTGGCGCCGCCAAACTTTGGTCGTTTGATCTGTAGCCGTTAGATCTAGATCTAACGCATGCGATAGATTAACTTAACAAAGGGGTACGCGTTAGATCTGGACGTGCGTTTTCATTTAGATCCTGTGGCTCTCGTTGATCGATCCGCCCGAACCGGTACGGGCCAATCAGAACACGCCGCCTGGCCTGAGTTTAGATTTAAAACAGAAATTTGATCTATTAGTGATTCAAACTTGCAAAATTCATAACTTTTGATTCACACGTTCAAATTTTACAAATTTTATATCATTGGAATCAAGACAAAAAATTATATCTGTTTATGCAATGTGTTTAATGTTTTCCTTCTGAAAAATTGGTTATTTTTGCAGAGACATTTGTAAGCTTATTTAGAGTATAGAAATGTTTTGAAAAATGTTTTAAAGAGCAAATAAAGTTTGTTTAGTGTGTATTGGTGTAGAAAAATCATCACATGTCATTTGCATGCATGCATATATTTTTGCTTGTATATTTTTGATATGTGAATTTGGTGCCATTATTTTATGTGTAGATTTTTGTGCTAATAGTGATTGTGGTTGTGAAGATTGTTGCTACTCCCCAAAATACCAAGGCAAGTGGTGCTTCATGTTTTTATCCCTATATTTTCACCTATGCATTAGAAATATTTTGTATAGGACTTGCATGAATATTTTTGCTAAGTATCTATATGCTATGCTTGGGAAATCCTAGTAGTTGTAAAATTGTTAGAATTTTCTCTAAGTTAGGATGCTTACTATTTCCATGCTTAGCCTAGCTAGTAGCAAACAAGGGTGGATTATATATTCATCCTATGTGAAATATTGCTAAGTCTTTGACTTGTGTTTTTTGCTTAATAAAACAACTAAGTGAATGAAATACCTGGGTGGAATGGAAAGAATGGTTTATGTTGAGTGGTTACACAAGGTTCATTTCTATGGTTTACCTTGTGTATCTCACTTGGTGAAAATAAAGTCTTGTGGGGAAAGTGCACAACCTCTACAGATGGAAGAATCTAAGTACTTATCCATGTCCCTGGTATTGGACAACTTGAGCATCAAGACATGGAAGCTATCAAGAATATCCTCATCCCAATTTCTAATTTAAAACTTGTGGTTGAACAAGGGTGAAGGTTCACCAATTTCTATTGGTGATTCCTTGGGAAAGTTTTGTCAAAGAAAAACTTAGTGTTTTCAACTAATAGGTAAAACCTATTTTGAGAAAAGCAAGCCTAAGCTACACTTAGCCAGATTCATGTGGTAAATAGATGTTAATATTCTACTAAGGTATCACTTGCCAATACTATTCCAATGTATTGACCCACTGTGGCTATAACTTGTGATGTTGCAGGTTATTCTGATGATGATTAGGGGTTATGAGTCTACACTCAACATGCTTGCCTGTGGCACATGAAGATGAAGACTTATGTATATTGTTATGGTTAAACTCTTGTATTAGGCCTATGGCCATGGAGTTGTAAAAGACTATGTTTGTCTCTAGAATGATATGTAATAATGACCTTTGTTTCTGTGTACATCATCTTAAACTGTGGATGCTAGCATTGATCCAGGGACTAGCATTACAATCATAGGGATCCTTACCTTTAACCGGGAGGGATCTTACAGATGGTATCAGAGCACTGTGTTTCCTGTAGGATTATAACCCTAGGATTGGATTAGAAACCACTAAGGAAAAAAATTCAACACTCTGAAAAAATTTCTACACTTGTCTTTTCTTCTCGTAAACTTTTCTAAACTTCTTTCTCATCTCTATTGGTAGAAGGATGCTTTGATAGCCTTTAGACTACAGAGTGAGAGATGTAATGTGCCTTGTTAGTTGGACCACCACACTTATCATTATATTTCCAAAATTTTGACTAAGTTATATTGAACCTTGGATGCTTGTAATGGATTTATGTATACCATGACTTGTGTGTTTGTTTGTCAATGATATGCTTGTGATACTTGTCTTGTGTATTTTCTATTGATGTTGATTCTAACTTCTCTTTGTCTTATAAAATAGATGCCTAATGTTACTATCAGCACGTCTGAAGAGTTCAAGGGAACTCGTTTTGGCACTCGTCTTATTGAGCTCACTAGTATTCTCAATCTTCCGCTTCCTAGCATCATGGTGCTTCCCCTTACCTATTTTGAGAGGAAGGACCTTTCGGGCTTCAAGGTTAATCAGCCAGGACGCTAGACTAAGCCTACTATGGAGGCAATCATCTTCAAGTTTATGCACGACGACAGGGAGAGAGGCCACGAGGTAGTCATGCAGGATTTACTTTGGCGTCTGTTAGGGAGACATTCTCGGGAGATTAGAGGTACTCAATTCCACGCCTTCGGAAGACGCGACAAGGATGGTGAGGCTATTGAGTTCGAGGATGCTACTAGAGAGACGACAGGGCCGATTCGTCTATATCTCCAGGACCTAGAGGTTCTTCTTAGGCACCTAGATACTGATAGGACCAACGTCATGCTTAGCAATGACGAACTCCAGGTGTAGCTTCGTGAGAAGGACAAGCTCTTCACGGAGCAAGATGAGATAGTCAAGGAAATGGAGGCCAAGTTTGAGAGTCAGGATAGAAAGTTCAAGAGTCAAGAGAAAAGAGTCGAAGATAGGAACAAGAGGATTCGAGAGACGACTGCAGAACTAGAGGCCAAGGACTTCGAGCTCGAGCATCAGCAAGGTGTGATTGAGAGACTTCGTTCACAGAAGAGAGCTCTCAAAGACAAGGTATAGGCCTTGACTACCAATGTCGAGGAATACAAGACCGCTATGGAGAATATAGGTCTTACACTTGTCGACGAGGAGGTTGATGCAGAGGAGTAGTGATGACTACTCGTTTATTTGTCATTTACCATGCTTTTGATTATTGAGTTGTAATGACCATCCAACATGTGGATGGCTTGCTATTGGTGTGTTTGCTTTTCAAACTTGTTGTTTATGTCGTTGAACCTTATGTTATTTTGATGCTTGTTTGGTGATTTTCTATGTGTTGTATTGTGCATAATAAGCATCTATGGGTATCTCATTCTTATCCTTATTGAAAACCACAGATGCCTCCTCGACGTGCCAACCCCAACCCAAACAACAACAATGTCACCCCCGAGATGCAGCAGTTGATGACAACACAGGCACAACTGATGCAGATGATGACTACTTTTATGCAGAATCAGAATAACAACAACAACAATAATAATAATAATAACAACAACAACAATCAGAACAATCCACCAGGTTTTGACATGCTCACCAGATTCCTAAGACTGAGGCCAGCAAAGTTCTCAGGAACTACTGATCCCATGGTGGATAATGATTGGCTACGCTCAGTGAACAAGGATTTGGTAACTGTTGCTGTACTGATGAGGAGAAAGTCAGGTTTACAGCACACTTGTTGGAAGGACCAGCAGCTACTTGGTGGGATAACTTCCAGATCACCACTCCCATTGAGGATGTGACATGGGATATCTTTGAAGATGGTTTCCGTACAGCTCACATCTCATCCGGAATGATGATCTTGAAGAAGAAGGAATTCCACAATCTGAAACAACGCCACTGCAGCGTGGCTGAATATATTGAGGAGTTCAACAATCTCGCGCGTTATGCACCGGATGAAGTTGATACTGATGCCAAGAGGAAAGAGAAGTTCCTCGAAGGATTAAACGATGAACTGAACCTGCAACTATCTGTGGCCTATGTCCCCACCTATCAATCTCTTTGTGACAAGGCTGCCATCTTGGAGAGCAAGATGAAACAGGTTGAAAGAAGGAAGAGGAAACACTGTAACAAGCACAACTCGGGATCGTCTCACAAGCGTTCCCATTATGATGATAGTGGGAGTTCTGGATCCCACAAACATGGAAAGTACAACAGCCACCACAACCACAATCGTCATCATGACAACAAGCATCACCGTAGTCATGACAATGACAAGTACAAGAATCACAAGAGTGGGTACAAGAACCACCACAATGGAAGTGGAAGTGGTAGTGGAAGCCAGCTTGTCAAGAAGGATCTTAGTCAGGTTGAAAGTTTCAAGTGCAAGAAGATGGGGAATTATGAAAATGAATGCCCAGAAAAGAAAGTTGAGGGACCCAACAAGCCCAACCCTTTCCAGAAGGGATAGGTGAACCACATTAATGTGGAAGAGATCTATGAGGAACTTGATGCTGTTGCTGGTAAGTTCAAACTCAATTCTGTTCCAGCATTTGTTCTCTTTGATACTGGTGCATTGCATTCATTCATATCAAGAGAATTTATTGAAATAAATGAACTTCCAGTAGAAACTATTGGGTGTACTATAAAAGTAAGTTCTCCTGGCGGAGAAATGATAGTGAACTCAGGATGTCATGATCTAGTCATAGAGTTTGGGAAGTATAAGTTTTCTGTTAATCTGATAATCCTAAATTCTCAAGGATTGGATGTCATTTTGGGAATGGACTGGATGACTAAGATCAAGGGAGTGCTAGATTGTGCCAACCATACCGTCACACTCACAACTCCAGAAAACAAAAGGATTAGATTCAAGACTAACTTTGAACCAAAAGGGAGTAAGCTAAATTCTCTTAAGGGGGTTAGCATGGACAGTGTGCCAATTGTGAGTGAATATCCGGATGTGTTTCCGGAAGAATTGCCGAGAATGCCACCAGATAGAGATGTGGAATTTCTGATTGATTTGCTACCAGGATCGGGACCGATAGCAAAGAGACCTTACAAGATGTCAGTTGATGAGTTGAAAGAACTCAAGAAACAACTTGGAGAACAGTTGCAGAAAGGATTTATTCAACCAAGTTCTTCATCTTGGGGAGCACCAGTTTTGTTTGTGGAAAAGAAAGATAGATGTCAAACGTTATGCATAGATTATCGTTCACTCAATGAGGTGACTATCAAGAACAAATACCCTTTGCCTAGAATCAATGACTTGTTTGATAAGTTAGAAGGAGCCTGTGTGTTCTCAAAGATTGATCTCCGGTCAGGTTATTTCCAGCTCAAGATAAGGGAACAAGACATACCTAAGACAGCTTTCACCACTAGGTATGGATTGTATGAGTACACCGTGATGCCATTTGGTTTGACCAATGCACCCTCTTACTTCATGAATATGATGAGTTCCTTGACAAGTTTGTTGTCGTTTTCATCGATGACATTTTTATCTACTCCAAAAGAAAAGAAGAGAATGAAGGAAATTTTCGTTTGATACTTGAGAAGCTTAGAGAGCATAAGCTGTATGTCAAATTCAGCTAGTGTGAATTTTGGTTAAATGAAGTTGGATTTCTTGGACACGTTGTGTCAGGAGATGGTGTAGCAGTTGATCCCGCTAAAGTGTCAGCTGTAACTGAATGGGAATCTCCAAAGTCAGTAAAAGAGGTTCGTAGTTTCCTTGGCTTGGCAGGATACTACAGAAGGTTCATTGAGAATTTCTCCAAAATAGCTAAGCCAATGACTGAGTTACTAAAGAAAGACAAGAAGTTTTCTTGGTCTGAAGGATGTGAACTCAGTTTCCAAGAATTGAAGAAGAGACTAGTGACAGCACCAGTCTTATGTCTGCCAGATTTGGAGAAAGACTTCCAAGTGTATTGTGATGCATCTCATCATGGATTAGGTGCAGTTCTAATGCAAGAAGGGAAAGTTGTGTCTTATGCCTCGAGACAACTCAAAACTCATGAGGTAAATTACCCTACTCATGATTTAGAGTTAGCCTCTATTGTCCATGCACTCAAAACATGGAGACAATATCTTTTGGGAAAACGATGTGAAGTGTTCACGGATCACAAGAGTTTGAAGTATATCTTCACCTAGAAAGAAATCAACATGAGACAAAGAAGATGGCTAGAACTCATCAAGGACTATGACTTGA
The DNA here is from genome assembly GCA_023614405.1 of Avena insularis. Classification (NCBI taxonomy): domain Eukaryota; kingdom Viridiplantae; phylum Streptophyta; class Magnoliopsida; order Poales; family Poaceae; genus Avena; species Avena insularis. Next base: position 279,344,168 of record CM042689.1, on the reverse strand, counting down.
GTTTGCAATACCACCCCGGTAAAGCAAATGTTGTAGCAGATGCTCTAAGCCGTAAGGTTTTTGTGAATGGCCTTACTAAGGGAGAGTTGCCAGATGATCTGTGTGCCCAATTTAGAGATCTCAGATTGGAGATTGTGCCTGAAGGACATCTCATGTCATCGGATGTTCAACCCACTTTGTTGGACAGGATCAAGGAAGCCCAAAAGACAAACAAGGAAATTGAAGAGATTAAGGAAAAGATTGGCAAGGGAAAGGCCAAAGGATTCCATGAAGACGAACAGGGTACTTTATGGTATGGAAAACGTATCTGTGTTCCACAAGATCCGGAGCTTCGGAAACTGATTTTACAAGAAGCACATAACTCACCATATTCCATTCATCCGGGTAACACCAAAATGTACATGGATATAAAGGAAAGATTTTGGTGGAATAATCTCAAGAAGGACATCGCCGAACATATTGCTTTGTGTGATGTATGTAGTAGAGTGAAAGCGGAACATCAGAAACCAGCAGGATTGCTACAACCACTACCTATTCCTGATTGGAAGTGGGACAAGATTGGCATGGATTTAATCACTAGATTGCCAAGGACCAGGTCAGGATATGATTCTATTTGGGTAGTAGTGGATCGCCTAACTAAAGTGGCTCATTTTATACCCGTGAAGACAACCTATACAAGTGCTAAGTTAGCTAAGATCTATATGAATAGGATTGTATGTCTACATGGAGTACCCAAGAGTATTGTGTATGATAGGGGAACTCAGTTCACTTCTCATTTTTGGAGGCAACTACATGAATCATTGGGAACGATATTGGAATTTAGCACTGCTTTTCATCCTCAGACTGATGGACAGACAGAAAGAACCAACCAGATTCTTGAAGACATGTTGAGAGCATGTGCTCTAGATTATGGAGCTAGTTGGGATGAAAGTATGCCTTACACAGAATTCTCTTACAATAACAACTATCAAGCAAGTATTGAGATGGCACCATTTGAGTTTCTCTATGGGAGAAAGTGTACCACCCCATTACTATGGAATGGTGTGGGAGAAATAAATTTGTTCGCACCAGAACTAATCAAGGAGGCCAAAGAGAAAGTCAAGCTAATTAAGGACAGATTGAAGATAGCACAGTCCCAACAAAAGAGCTACACAGATCCTAAGCGTAGAGAAGTCACCTATGAAGTGGGTGATAGAGCTTACCTTAGGGTGTCACCACTTCGTGGAGTGAAGAGATTTGGAGTCAAAGGAAAATTGGCCCCAAGATATGTTGGACCATTCAAGATTCTGAGTCGTAAAGGAGAAGTAGCTTATGAAATTGAATTGCCAGAATCATTGTCTGCAGTTCACAATGTGTTTCATGTGAGTCAACTTAAGAAATGCCATCCAGAGATGGAAGAGACTTCTTTGAAGGATACTATACATTTGGAGGAGGTTCAATTGGAAAGTGATCTCACTTATGAGGAAAAACCCATCAAGATTCTTGAGACTGCCGAAAGAGTTACTCGGACTAAGACTATCAAATTCTGTAAAGTTCAATGGAACCATCATTCCGAAGAAGAAGCAACATGGGAAAGGGAAGATGATCTTCGGAAACACCACCCTCACCTATTTGCTAGCCAATCTGAATCTCGAGGGCAAGATTCACCTTAAGGGGGTTAGATTTGTAACATCCCTAAAATCATGTTTTCAAAGATTGCATATCATCCATGCATGCATAATCATTTAGGGATCATTTTCAAAGTCATTTGAAAGAAACAGAAGCATTGAGTGCTATTATTTTATGTAGACAAGCATTGATCCAATGCTACTCTCTAGTGAGAGAATATTTGTTTTAAACGAAGGTTGTTTGTTCATGAGTTGGTTTGGTTGAGTTCCAAAGCTTGGACAAAAATTTCCAAAAACAAAATATGGTTTTAAAACCATTTTCATATCTATATTAAATCTTGTGCTAAGGCACTGTTTATTTTAAAATTTCAAAGGAATCAAGCAAGTCTAGTGAGACAGCATGGTTTTATACTCAAAAATATGCAGGTTTCACTTTATAAAAATCCAGAAAAAATTTGGAATTCAAATACATTTGAATTCATTTGAAAAGGTTTTCCTGAAAATTGAATTAGAAAAAGAAAAAGAGAAAAGAATTAGAAAAGGGCCTTCGCTGGTATTTCAGCCCAACAGCAGACTCAACCCACTAAGCCCACCCGGGGTTCTTCTCCCTCTCTCTCTCTCTCACGCGACACAGACTTACCCCGCGGTCACTGAACGGTGGACCCTCTCCACGTCAGCACCTTCTTCCCCAAACTCCACGCGTAGACGCCGTCGCCGCCCGTTTCCTCCCCCTTCACTGCCGCGAATTCAATTCGATTAAATGGTGATGAATGCATGCGTAATATCCGCCCCTGCTCTGGCTACTTAATCCCCTCCCCTCTCCGCACCTTTCCCCTCACACCACACGCTCGCTCCGCCACCAGGCTGCCATAATTTCACGTTGCAACGCCGCTGTACCGACGAGCTCCGACAACGAAATTCCGGTGATCCAGACCACCCCTTCCCTTCTAATTCAAACGAGCATGTTCCTTGCAACCTTGTGCACCTCCTGACCCCTCTCGTTTGGCCACGCTTGACCCAGGTAGTCGTTCCCGTCCACCCCTGCAAGCAACAGAGCCGCCGCTCAACTCCGACGAGGAATACCGGTAATGTCCGAGCGCCCCTTTTTTCCTCTTTGACACTGTCGTGTTCGCCACAGCCTTGTGCATCCTCTGACACCACTAGTTCGTGCTAGGGAGGTCTACATCATCGGCAACGACTCCATCCGCAAATACCCGACACCGGCAGCAACTCCGACGAGGTCCTGCCGCTGCGTCCGTGCGCCCCTGTCTCTCCCTCAACCACCTCGAGCACCATAGAGACCACGCGAACCCAGTAAGCATCTCCAATCCTCCCCGCGCGATCTAAAACACCGGCAACTTCTCTGACAGAGCCGCCGCCACTCGCCGCCGCTGGCGCCGCCAAACTTTGGTCGTTTGATCTGTAGCCGTTAGATCTAGATCTAACGCATGCGATAGATTCACTTAACGAAGGGGTACGCGTTAGATCTGGCCATGCGTTTTCATTCAGATCCTGTGGATCTCGTTGATCGATCTGCCCGAACCGGTACGGGCCAATCAGAACACGCCGCGTGGCCTGAGTTTAGATTTAAAACAGAAATTTGATCTATTAGTGATTCAAACTTGCAAAATTCATAACTTTTGATCCACACGTTCAAATTTTACAAATTTTATATCATTGGAATCAGGAGAAAGAATTCTATCTGTTTATGCAATGTGTTTAATGTTTTGCTTCTGAAAAATTGGTTATTTTTGTAGAGACATTTGTAAGCTTATTTAGAGTATAGAAATGTTTTGAAAAATGTTTTAAAGAGCAAATAAAGTTTGTTTAGTGTGTCTTGGCCTTGTCATGTTTCAGTACTTTACACTTGTCTTGTTTTGTGTAGAAAAATCATCACATGTCATTTGCATGCATGCATATATTTTTTCTTCTATATTTTTGATATGTGAATTTGGTGCTATTATTTTATGTGTAGATTTTGGTGTTAATAGTGATTGTGGTCGTGAAGATTGTTGCTACTCCCCAAACTAACAAGGCAAGTGGTGCTTCATGTTTTGATCCCTATATTTTCACCTATGCATTAGAAATATTTGGTATAGGACTTGCATGAATATTTTTGCTAAGTATCTATATGCTATGCTTGGGAAATCCTAGTAGTTGTAAAATTGTTATAATTTCCTCTAAGTTAGGATGCTTACTATTGCCATGCTTAGCCTAGCTAGTAGAAAACAAGGGTGGATTATATATTCATGCTATGTGAAATATTGCTAACTCTTTGACTTGTGTTTTTGCTTAATAAAACACCTATGTGAATGAAATACCTAGGTGGAATGGAAATAATGGTTTGTGTTGAGTGGTTACACAAGGCCCATTTCTATGGTTTACCTTGTGTATCTCACTTGTGGATGGCCACCCAGGAACAAAGGGATTTGAGATGCCAAATGTTAAGAAGATTCTAGTGCAGCCACATGGCATTATGGGCTCTGCCTGGATCATATAGGTTGCAATAACTTAGCCATTTGGACAGTTGGTGGTAGTGGGATGATAGGTTTGAACGCGTCCATTTGGTCTAAGGGAAGGCTTCTGAAAGGTACTGTCTTGGTGAAAATCAATTCTTGTGGGGAAAGTGCACAACCTCTGCAGATGGAAGAATCTAAGTACTTAGCCATGTCCCTGGTATTGGACAACTTGAGCATCAAGACATGGAAGCTATCAAGAATCCCCTCATCCCAATTTCTAAGTTAAAACTTGTGGTTGAACAAGGGTGAAGGTTCACCAATTTCTATTGGTGATTCCTTGGGAAAGTTTTGTTAAAGAAAAACTTAGTGTTTTCAACAAATAGGTAAAACCTATTTTGAGCAAAGCAAGCCTAAGCTACACTTAGCCAGATTCATGTAGTAACTAGATGTTAATATTCTACTAAGGTATCACTTGCCAATACTATTCCAATGTATTGACCCACTGTGGTTGTAACTTGTGATGTTGCAGGTTATTCTGATGATGATTAGGGGTTATGAGTCTACACTCAACATGCTTTCTTGTGGCACATGAAGATGAAGACTTATATATATATTGTTATGGTTAAACTCTTGTATTAGGCCTATGGCCATGGAGTTGTAAAAGACTATGTTTGTCTCTGGAATGATATGTAATAATGACCTTTGTTTCTGTGTACTTCATCTTAAACTGTGGATGCTAGCATTGATCCAGGGACTACCATTGCAATCACAGGGATCCTTACCTTTAATAGGGAGGGATCTTACAGAAACCCAGGTGTTGCTTAACATTCACCAATTCATGTAGAGGGCCATTAAGAAAGGCACTCTTAACATACATTTGCTACAATTTATGATGTGTGTCATATGCAACAAGGATACAGATAGACTCAAGGCGAGCCACTGGAGCATAAGTTTCGCCAAAGTCAATGCCTTTCACTTGAAAACCTTGTGCTACCAATCTTGCCTTATTTCTTACAACAATCCCATTCTCATCTTGCTTGTTCTTTAATATCCACTTTGTGCCGATAACATTGTAGCAATCTTTGGGCTTCTCCACTAACTTCCAAACCTTATTGCGCTCGAAATTGTTGAATCTTCATGCATAGAAACTACCCAATCTGGATCTTCGAGAGTTAAAAAAAACTTTTTAGGTTCCACCATAGAAATATGAGCTTGATGGTCACTAAAGCTTGCCAACTCTCTTCTTTTGGACACCCTTCTTAGATCACCCACTACTTTGTCTTGTGTATGACCTCTGAGTTCAAGATTTCTTTCAGCTCAAGCTTTGCGACGAGTTTCAATTTCCTTGTTGTTTCTTGGAGGAATTTCTTCACCATTCGGGTCCTCGTATTGACCAATAGCATGACCTTAATCATCAGTTTGTTCAGCACTAACATTTGAAGGAGTGACTTTCCCTTGATCTTGATCTGCAACCATATTAGGAGGTTGCAGTTCTGGACTTGCAGGGTCAGATAATCTGGTCGAGGCTGGTCGGATAATCCGGCATGGGAACTTCAGATTCTTCTCGATCATTGCTGGTGCGAGTTGGTGTAGTAGGGCCGGATAATCCATCCCTCTGGTCGGGTAATCCAGCATGGGACTTCTATCTTGATCGTTTGATGGATGATCTTCAGAGTTTTTTGTGTAGGTGCAGTAGTTGCTTCAGCGGGTGGAGCTTGTTGATCTTGTGTAGATGAGGTATCTACTTGGGGACAACATTGTCCTTCCCGATCCACCACAAGGGGTTCCACAATGGGGCAGTAGAATCCCACACCCATTCTTCTTATGGAATCTTGGGGTATTTCAATATCCATATCACAAACATCAACCTGCCCCACATGGGAGCCATCATTTTCCTCGAACACCACACTACAAGATTCTACAACAATTCCGGGGGTATCGTTGTAGACTCTATAAGTGTGGCATTCGACACCGTAACCAACAAAAATACCTTCTGAAGCCTTAGACTCAAATTTAGAAAAATGAACTCCTTTAATGAGGAAGAAACACTTACAATCGAATACCCGGAAGTATGATATATTAGGCTTGTTACCAATAAGTATTTCATAAGGGGTCTTGTCCAAGATCTTGTAGAGGTAAATCCGGTTTGATGAATGGCATGCGGTGGATATAGCTTCATCCTAGAAACTATATGGTGACTTGAATTCAGCCAACATGGACCTTGCCATATCCATTAAAGTCCGGTTTTTCCTCTCGTCTACACCATTTTGTTGAGGGGTTTACGCAGCGGAATATTGATGTATTATGCCCTCTTCTCTTAGAAATTCATTCAAAGTGTAGTTCTTGATCTCGGAGTCATTGTCGCTTCTTATTGCCAAAATAGGGACATTGTGTTATCGTTGAACCTCATTGGAAAAGTCGATGATGGTTTGTTGAGTCTAACTTTTCTACTTGAAGAAGTAGACCCAAGTGTACCTTGATTAGTCATCAACAATGACAATACAATACTTCTTCCCACCAATACTTGCATGATATGGAGGACCAAAACGATCCACATGAAGGAGCTCTAATATTCTCTTTGATGGAATAATTTTCTTCCTTTGATGGGGAGAGTCATGCATCTTTCCTTCAACACAAGCCCTTCAAACACGATCTTTGGCAAAGAAAATATTTTCTTTTAGTCCAAGAATCTAGCCACCCTTTTGAAGGCTTTACAAAGTTATCATGTTGACATGGGCTAGAGGGAAATGCCATAACCAGCCCACGTCGGCCTTTCCAAATAAGCACATCAGACCTGTAGTGGTTTTCCATGATAAGTCCACCACATACAAGTCATTTTCGACATACCCAATGAAAGAAAACTTTAGAGACTTGCTCCACAAGAGTACCACTAAATCATTATCAATGAAAACTAAAATCCCATCTTACCAAGGGAACGAATAGAAAGTAAATTATACCCAAGTGTCTCAACAAGCATGGCATACAAGAGAGAGATATTGTGAGCAACCACAACCTTGCCTAGACTCAAAACCTTTGACTTGGACTTATCACCATAGGAGATAATTATTTGATCATGATTATGCCACATCTCCGTGATGATATCCTTGCTTCCGGTCATATGACTTGTGCATCCACTATCAAGCACCCATTTCGACCCACTAGAAGCATAGCCCTACAGGAAAATTAATTCTTGGTTTTACGTACCCATTTTTCAATGGGTCCTCTCATATTTGTAACAAGGGTCTTTGGAACCCAAATAGACCAAGCAATATAATTATCATAAGGACCAATGTAACTAACATAAACATCACCATAATAATCACGAAATAACTCGCAATGAGGATTAATAGGTCCTGGAAAACCATCATAGTCATTTTGTTCTTCGTGATGTTTTTTTTGTGGTGCTTGTCTTTGCTTTAGCATTCTTGTTCTTCTTCTTCTTCTTGGTCTTGGGTACATAGTCAAGTCCCTCATTTCCATTGATTGTCCTTTTCTTGCTCAGGACCTCATGGAGAACTTCCTTACCTTTGGGAAGAGATGACTTGGCAACTCTTCTTTCAATCTAGCATTTTAGTCAAGAGTATATGCATGATTACACATGGAAGTAGAGGTGCTAGGAGCATCATACTTGGTAAATCAAGTTTGGGGCTTATCATGAGACTCATTGATAACAGAGTGTTCACTCTCCAATGCCTTGCGAACAATATCAAGTTTCTCTAGTTTCTCGGAAAGTCTAGCATGAGCAGCCCCAAATTCAACCTTCTCATTTTATAGCTTCTTTGCCTTAGAAATGGCATGATCATGTTCCTTCATAAGTTTGGCCACAAGTTCATCATGTGACTCTTCAATAGACTCAGTCCTCTCCTTAAAAGAAGTCTGAATCTCATGTTCTTCTTCTAGAGCATTTTTCAAGGATGCTATATCCATTGCATCCTCTCTTTTAATTCTGCCATTTTCTTTAAGAAGTTCTCCCGAGTGAACAAGTTTACCCATTGTTCGATGGGATTTTGTACCAATGACCAATTTAAACACCCGTGTGTGCATGGTATTAAAAAAAGACAAGGTAAAGATGGTTACAATTAATACTTATATAGATGTGCATGTACGTGTCTTTGCTTTGGTATACGTACAGGTACATGGACTAGTGCAACCATACACCATCCGACGGACTCCAAAGAGCGAAATAGCTAGCCAGTAAAACTCAAGAGTACAAGGGCTATACGTTTAAATGGTTTCGGCTCTCCTGGACCATCACGCATCGGCCAGCCAGAGGGCAGGCCCACATGCAGCCATACAACAAGGTACGTATGATATGGTTATTAGTTTCCTTTGTGCAGGCGTGTGAGCCAAGAAGATTGAAGGAAGAGATAAGCAGTCGTACGTTCATATCTATCTCTAATCGTCCAAGAAAATCGGTAGCAGTTTAAGGGCCGAAGCTACGCGTAGGTCTAGCTTCCGCCTATATATACTCAGGCATGCCAGGGGCAGAAAAAAAGGAGAGGCCGGCGGCCGGAGGAGGAGATCCGATCGCAAGAGCGAGAGAGAGGGGCAGAAGCTCACGGCTGGAGAGGGACCAGATCGAGACGTACAGCTGAGACGACACGGCCGCAGACTTTGGAGATCGCATCACGAAGACCTGGAGACACAGCTCGTACACCCGGAGCTCTTGAAGGCAACTTGAAGGCAACGATCCCTACTGGTAAGAACCATGGTTGATTTTATCTCTTCCACCCTCTCCAACAGCCGCAGATCATGCCGGAGATGACAAAACCAAGGCGCTGCCGGCGAGCAGAGCCCACGGATGTGAAGCGAAGACGATGGAGCTGGCAGGGCTGCGGGCGTGCAGCACCACACCACGACCGTCTCCGTGAACCGAGTCGCCGAGCGCGACGACGCCGAAGGCTACCGGTGCCCTCTACACCATCTCCATGCCGGCAAGCCACACCGACTAAGGACGGGCGCAGGCGACGCCAAGGCGCTGCAGGTAAGCAGCCCATCACCACAGGCTTCATCGGAGCCTTCGAGGCAGTCGCAGCCATGGTGTTTATCGTGGCGCTGCCGGCAAGGACCAAGGAGGCCAGCGGAGCTGTCAGCGCACAGACCGCCATCATCAGCACGTAGTCAAGTCGAAGATGACGCCGGGAGTCACACGCCATATTGATCAGGGACCGAGGAGCATCTCCGCGGTCGGCAGGCGACGGCCACACACAGGCTCTTCTCAGGCGCACAGGGTGAAGCTCAGCCGGAGCTCCACGTACGGGCAGACGATGCACAGCTCGACCCCAGGCGTGAACATCACCGGTGTACAGGTTTGGTGTGGTCGTACATCCCGACAATTCTGCCTGCAGGTTACATTCGGCGGATATGTGTCTTCCCGAATAGATGTGAGTAACCTCGCGCTTGACGGATAGCAGCAAGATTGGATACAAGAAGAGTAGAAGATACAAGTCCGAAGCATCCATGCATGGACCAACTAGATGTCTACGTGACCACATCAAACACGTGATGTGCATGTCCCATGGACACAAGGACACAGCGTTGTACGGATGGACAAGACGGTGGCACCGGTGGTTACTGGCGGGCACCCGGGCAACTCCTCCACCGATCCCGACAGCGACGCCCCGACTGCCAGCTTGCAAGCCAAAGTCATCTCCATGAAGGCGCGGGTATCAAGCTGCCGGCATGCATCCCGACGCTCTCTCTCTCTCTATGATGCCCAGGACCACGGCATCGGGGCTGCCGGCGTGCAGCCCGGCCTCCTCTCCACCTCCCTCTAACGGCAGCAAGACGGCAAGGCTGTCGATGTGCAGCCCAGCGTTCGTGCCACTTCACCCCCGAGCAGCGTCAAGGATCCCGAAGGACAGCCCGACGCCAAGAGGGTGGCCTCAAGGACGAATGGTATTCGTCTTCTTCATCTCGATGGCGCCATCTCCATCAAATGCTAGCCATGCTGGGGGCGACGGCGGGGCTGCCGACATACAGGCTGGCGCCATCTCCACTCTGGCGGGCCGTACTGACGGACGACGGCAGGGCTGCCGCTTCAAGTCCGGTGCCATCTTCACCACCACGAGACGCGCCCAAGTCGACGGCCTCAAAGGCGCTCAGCGGCCGGTGCAACACATCGCCTTCTCCACCTCTAAGACACATAGATAGCGGCAAGGCAACCGGCGCGTGACGACACCATATCCTCTCCCACAGAGTCGCCGGCACGCAAGACGGTGCCATATCCACCTCTACGACCCATAGGCGATGGCGGCGAGACAGCTGGCACGCGGTGTCTGTCTCCACAGCAAAGAAGGCGTCATCTCGGAAAGTTACTCTGAAGACAAGCGGCGCGGGCTGCGGACGTGCTGCTCGGTGCCATATCCATCCCCGCGAACCGCAGACGAGGTCCAGGGACTGCCGGCGTGCAGCCGCTATCTTCTCTCCACATACAGCCTGGTGTACAGGTTTATCTCCATGGGTACTCTTCTCCGGCGGATGGGTGCAGCTCGACACCGGCCTACATACATACAGGTTGTTCCCCCACGCTCATCTTGGCGCACAGGAGCACCTCTCTCCGACGTGCGACTTTCATTCCAGGAACAAGTGAAGATCGCGCATGTGGGAAGCCGTAACGCCAGAGTCGTCACTTCGGTTGCCGCCGTCGTTATCAACACCCACTGCCAATCGCGAGCGACAGGTGGCCAAGCTGTGCATGGCGAGGCAGAGCACCGGGATGATTCGATGGTGCACACCAAGAAGGGCAGGACACGGGCCTAGCTGGTTGGCCAATGTTGCTATGTACATTCATGTGAAGCAATTGGCTACTAGCTATGTTCGTGCATGGTTGGCCAAAGTTGCATACGTGGTGCACTAGACCATGCACGTACCTGGAGCCGAGGTGGCGCAGCCATAGCTCGGTGTCGGGCGTACAGGTTCAACGCATCAAGCCGGCGTACAGGTGCGGGAGCCGGTGTACAGGTTCGGGCTATCCCTCAACGTGCAAGGTTCAATCAAACATCTGATGTACCGGAGTAGCTCCGACCACAAATGTTGCGACCGAAGTACAATTCGGACACTAGACCTCCGAGTCGGATCGACACTACCACTCCGTGATCCTGTGAGATGGTGCCTTTAGTCACGTCGGCTGCCGTAGACTCGGCGCCGTGCCGAAACGAAGGGACCGACCACGCCGGTCATGCCGATATGAGCGATATCGGTCTCCTTATAAAATACTCTCGCGAGGCATACCCCTTGCACATCCCGATGAAGCCGCTAAGTCGTCAAGAAGTCCTAGCCAATCGGACTGCATCCATCTACATCAACAACTCTTCATCGCCGTTCAAGACCGATGAGGCGCAACGGCGAGGGCGGGCGAGGCCGGAGCAAAGGCCACGCTTGCAGCGGCGCATGTACCGACGAGGACACAGGCTCTGCCGCTGCCCCCACACACCACCATCATGCATGCAGGACGTGAAGCGAAGACGACGAAGATGACCACACGGCTTAATCGGAGGTGTCTCGCGGCGTAACCCACGGGAGTAATTAACCGGGAGCCTTCCAAGGCCCTGGGAACTAGGATATCGCACAATCGCCATTGTCAGGCTGGCCGCGCTAGTAGGCCACGGAGCGCAACATCGGGAATTGTATTTGTTATCTCATATGATTAGTAAAATACTATTCCCTCCTCTTTGTTTTATTTGTATATTTACGATACACTGGCACGCCTGCACCCTTCCTTTATTTTACCGTACCCCGGTGCGCATGAGCGAAACTACTGCTCCCGCACATACCCTCGGAGGCGTCCTGTACGTTTTTCTCGTGTCAAACAAATTGGCACGCCCGGTGGGACCTGGTTCTCCTCCCATCTTTGCTTTGCTATGGTCAACAGAATCGTCTTCGCCCGTTCATCCAACCTACACAACATCCTGCATGACAATCCAATCGTGTGGAGCACCGTCGATCAAGAATCCTCTTCATACAGGAGGACTCTCCCATGTCACCAACATGGAGCCCTGGGTGATCCATGTTAGATCATCCTTTCGTCCCATGGTTGTCGTCTAGGTCAGCGCCAAGATGTGGATGCACCAAAGCTTGGAGATAGTGCAGTTTCAAACGGTGCAATCCAAGAAGGCGCAAAGGCGGGCATCCGTCATGGTGAAGGAGTTCCGCGAGTTGATGCTCGAGGCACGTGCCCTCTTCAAGGAGTCAACATGCGCGACATCAAAGGGGGAGTGGGGGCACTCGGCACCTCCCTTCCAATGCCGCCTACAAGCTGGCGGGTGTGGCTTCACTTCATGCCCCTACCCCGCCTTTGTACTCGGAGCCGCCGACGCCAACAACTAGGCGCACCGGAGTTGAGCTTCTTGGAGGCTTACAAGGCACTTGCACAAGGTTCACCGTTCTTCAGAAGGAGGCACCTGCACCATGCGGAGAAGACCTACGACAGGAGTTCTGCCACCTTCAAGAGGTGGCTCCATGGGCAAGGAGCGCCAGGTTCATCATCAACACAAGATGGGGGCAGGATTAGACACCAAGCCCCTATCCATCATCCCCAACATGAGCGCCATACCTTGGTGCCATGACGCCAACCCTCACCCGTCCGACAGGTACAACGGGGGCATCCTCCCATGTTGGAACCGTTGGTCACGATTTCATGATATGTGAGGGACCCTCATCCCACTCAGCAGTGGAGATCACGGGATCCCCCACGAGCTGTACATCCACCACGGACTTCATCCCCTCCTTGGCGTGGAGAGAAACTTCAGTTCCAACAAGACACAAGACGCCACGATGCTACCCCTCAGTCAGCGAGCAGGTGCCAACTACATCGACATGGCGACATTCTTCATCAGCCTCTGCCTAGAATGGACGCCAGCTGCATCGACACACTTCTATTTGTCTACACCGACCATATGCCTTAATCGTGTCACATGAACACAATGTACGAAGCCTCTCTAAGCTTGTACACATACCATCATCATCAAGCTACGCTGCAACGGCGACATTCAAGTCTACTTCGACTTATCAACACTCTTCTTCGACTTCGTCCTAGCACTGACGAGGCAAAGCCACTTCACCGACATGTACTTTTTATGAAGAAATTCATATCTTGCCAGGCACCGTCGAGGCAAAGGCAAGCCATCAAGTCCGACATCGACGAGGCGGACACCACCAGGCCAGACACCGACAAGGCGAAGGACGCACACCTGTCTGAGCCGACAAGGCCAGGCATCTTCACCATCGTACATCGACAAGCCGGGGAACAAAGCTAAGCATCGGCGGGGCAACGGATGTACCGCGCCGCCTTCCACTTCATCATCACATCACCGTCGTCTACACCAAATGCATGGAACAGATGGACTTGAAGTCAATGATGGTGCTGAGGTTGTCGGCATGCATCCCGACGCCCTCTCCATGGTGTCAAAGACACGTTGTTAGGGCCATCGGTGTACAACCCGACGCCCTTTCTATTCCCTTGAACAGCGCCGAAGGTGACGGTGCGGGGGCACCCAGTGTGTATCCTGGCACACACTCACTCTCTCCATTCCCGCAGCATGGATGAAGACCACATGGAGGTGCCCTAAAGATGGCGCCCCCCTTTCGACCACAGTAATGATTGTTGACTCCAACAAGGGCCATGGCTCGCTGTCATTCATGGATAGTTCGCCGGGCTACAACTAGAGGTCGATCTACCCTCTCTACGGGTGGCCATCTAGGAACTCACCAAAGACGAATAGGTATACATGTGTTTCCAGGAGCTTGACGCCCTAGAAGAGGAGCGAGTCAACGCCGTGCAAAACCTGGAGCTCTATCACTGGGACAGGGTGAGAGCCTACGACAAGCTCGTCAAGTAGATCGTCTTTCGGAAGGGCGAACTAGTCCTAGCGCCAAGGCGTCCCATCATCGTCACGCACAAGACGAAGGGAAAATGCGAGCTGAAGTGGGAAGGACCTTACGCTATCGAGCAAGTATACGACGAAGGTGCATACCAGCTGGTCGATCCCAAAGGATCCCGGCCTATGCCTCCAATCAACGGAAGGTTTCTCAAAAAGTATTTTTGCTAAAAGATTTGCATCTTCCGTTGCGTTTTTTTCGTTTTTTAATGGGGAATTCCTCGGTCGGCTCGAATCCATGATGCATTCTCTTTTGCATAACATGGATATTTATGTTCCCCAACAACAACAAAACGGCTTTCCCTCATCATACCACGCTGGTGATAGAAGATCTCGCTACCCTAGGATTTGTCAGAGGGTGGCACAACGTGTCAAATTGCAGGTGGAGCGGCTCTCACACCCACTAAGCACGACACATACCAGGTGTATGCTTTCGGAGGCAGCGGAGAAGATTCTTGGGCACTTCAACGTACCGAGGCTCCATGCCCCTCATGCTTTCAGGCGGGCCACACGCTCATAGGGACTCACGCCCCAGGGAAGACCATAGGAAAAGATCATGAAAAGGCTGCCCGATTCGATGCGTATCCGCATGACAACCCTGGGGCGTGGCGTTAAAAGCTCCAGATAAAGTGCCAGAGGGTGACGTAGTCCACCAAGGTGAATGGTTGCCTTCCAAGTTCTTGAGGAGGTCCACAAGCAAGCAAGCAATAAATCCAAAGGTAGTTCAAGCCAAAAAAAATCACAAGTTCAAGAAATCAATGAAGTCCATGACCGTTCAAGTGGTCCATTCAAGCAATCCTCTCAAGAGGCCGAATATCCAGAAGTTCAAGAAACAAGTCCAATGGTTCTGAATATCAAGCAAATCATGGAAACAAGGCAGAAGGTAGCTGTTCACCACCCCTCAAGAAAGCATGGAAAACCTCAAATTTTCATCCCAAAACCATTGACCATCATCCACCATACCCAAGTCTCTGCGTTCGCGGGGAGTCGTGCCGGGGGCATGGTTGAGATGTGAGGTTCCTCGGTACCGTGATGGGCTAGGGCATGACTATCCGCTGCCTCTCGGGAGCAACTCCGAAGACGGCGTCTCCACACACGCACACGGAAGGACAAGTTATGATCGCCATGGTCTTGCGACGATTCCCAATGACAAGTCCTTTGGCGGCTCTTTCGGATATCACACATATAGCTAGTGTATAACGGGAAAGCCAACATTTTAAAAAACACAAACCCGAAACCATGTTTTGTCGATGTTGTTCCTCGCTTCTTTTATTTTGCCTTGGTTGCTTTGTCCAGCAAGCTTGAGCAGGTACATCATCGAGAGGTCCAATGTCGTCCTACATCAACAATACAATACTGGTGGCGTTTCTTGCCCTCGGTGACAGACACCTCGTCATCAATGGCAACGCCCATGGGGTGACACTCTCTCCACCTTACGGGTGGATACTCCACGCCGACGGCTTACCGGCGCCCCATCTACATCAACATGTCAAGATATGGGAGCAGTGCAGCGCGCCAGTGCGGCTAGCGTGAATCTGTGAAACCCTTTGGTCTAGTCGGCTGGCACCACATTGGTTAGGTGGTCGCGACTAGATTGATAAACTTTTTTCAGGACATGGCACGGTCTTTCGCCACGGAACAAAGACGAAGAAGGATTAGCCGGTTGACTGGCACCATATATGGTCTCAACTAGCTTCCTTCGAAGTACATGTGCAGATGGTACATACCTACACCAATCTACACCAACACTCAACACTGGGCTGCGACATGGTTAATGCGCCGAAACAATTTAAAAAAAAAGATTTTTCACCGACTTAAGTTCGATCTGCTTCGCGCTCGAACTTTACTCTGTGAGGGGGCATTTGTTCGATGCGATTTTGTACCAGTGACCAATTTAAACACCTGTGTGTGCATGGTATTAAAAAAAGACAAAGGTAAACATAGTTACAATTAATACTTATATAGATGTGCATGTACGTGTCTTTGCTTTGGTATACGTACAGGTACATGGACTAGTGCAACCATGCACCATCCGACGGACTCCTAAGAGCGAAATAGCTACCACGCACGAGCTGATTAGCTTGGGTCGCGCCATGCATGCAGCGGCCAGCTGGTTGTAAGCGCACGTACAAAATCAGCTAGCCAGTAAAACTCAAGAGTACAAGGGCTATACGTTTAAATGGTTTCGGCTCTCTTGGACCATCACGTGTCGGCCTGCCCTAGCCATACAACAAGGTACGTATGATATGGTTATTAGTTTCCTTTGTGCAGGCGTTTGAGCCAAGAAGATCGAAGGAAGAGATAAGCAGTCGTACGTTTATATCTATCTCTAACTGTCCAAGAAAATCGGTAGCAGTTTAAGGGCCGAAGCTACGCGTAGGTCTAGCTTCCGCCTATATATACTCACGCACGCCAGGGGCAGAAAAAAAAGGAGAGGCCGGCGGCCGGAGGAGGAGATCCGATCGGGAAGAGCGAGAGAGGCAAAAGCTCACGGCTGGAGAGGGACCAGATCGAGACGTACAGCTGAGACGACACAGCCACAGACTTTGGAGATCGCATCACGAAGACCTGGAGACACAGCTTGTACACCCGGAGCTCTTGAAGAACTTGAAGGCAACGATCCCTACTGGTAAGAACCATGGTTGATTTTATCTCTTCCACCCTCTCCAACAGCCGCAGATCATGCCGGAGATGAAAAAACCAAGGCGCTGCCGGCGAGCAGAGCCCGCGGATGTGAAGCGAAGACGATGGAGATGGCAGGGCTGCGGGCGTGCAGCACCACAACCACACCACGACCGTCTCCGTGAACCGAGTCGCTGAGCGCGACGACGTCAGAGCTGCCGACCCGGTGCCCTCTACACCATCTCTATGCCGGCAAGCCACACCGACTAAGGACGGGCGCAGGCGACGCCAAGGCGCTGCAGGTAAGCAGCCCATCACCACAGGCTTCATCGGAGCCTTCGAGGCAGTCGCAGCCATGGTGTTTATCGTGGCGCCGCCGGCAAGGACCAAGGAGGCCAGCGGAGCTGTCAGCGCACAGCCCGCCATCATCAGCACGTAGTCAAGTCGAAGATGACGCCGGGAGTCACACGCCATATTGATCAGGGACCGAGGAGCATCTCCGTGGTCGGCAGGCGACGGCCACACACAGGCTTCTCAGGCGCATAGGGTGAAGATCAGCCGGAGCTCCACGTACGGGCGGACGATGCACAGCTCGACCCCTGGCGTGAAAATCACCGGTGTACAGGTTTGGTGTGGTCGTACATCCCGACGATTCAGCCTGCAGGTTACATTCGGCGGATACGTGTCTTCCCGAATAGATGTGAGTAACCTCGCGCTTGACAGATAGCAGCAAGATTGGATACAAGAAGAGTAGAAGATACAAGTCCGACGCATCCATGCATGGACCAACTAGATGTCTACGTGACCACATCAAACACGTGATGTGCATGTCCCATGGACACAAGGACACAGCGTGCTACGGATGGACAAGACGGCGGCACCGGTGGTTACTGGCGGGCACCCGGGCAACTCCTCCACCGATCCCGACAGCGACGCCCCGACTGCCAGCTTGCAAGCCAAAGTCATCTCCATGCGCCGAAGGCGCAGGTATCAAGCTGCCGGCATGCATCCCGACACTCTCTCTCTCTCTATGATGCCCAGGACCACGGCATCGGGGCTGCCGGCGTGCAGCCCGGCCTCCTCTCCACCTCCCTCTAATGGCAGCAAGACGGCAAGGCTGCCAATGTGCAGCCCAGCGTTCGTGCCACTTCACCCCCGAGCAGCGTCAAGGATCCCGAAGGACAGCCCGACGCCAAGAAGGCGGCCTCAAGGACGAATGGTATTCGTCTTCTTCATCTCGATGGCGCCATCTCCATCAAATGCTAGCCATGATGGGGGCGACGGCGGGGCTGCCGACGTACAGGCTGGCGCCATCTCCACTCTGGCGGGCCGTACTGACGGACGACGGCAGGACTGCCGCTTCAAGTCTGGTGCCATCTTCACCACCACGAGACGCGCCCAAGTCGACGGCCTCAAAGGCGCTCGGCGGCCGGTGCAACACATCGCCTTCTCCACCTCTAAGACACATAGATAGCGGCAAGGCAACCGGCGCGTGACGACACCATATCCTCTCCCACAGAGTCGCCGGCACGCAAGACGGTGCCATATCCACCTCTACGACTCATAGGCGATGGCGGCGAGATAGCTGGCACGCAGCGTCCGTCTCCACAGCAAAGAAGGCGTCATCTCGGCAAGTTACTCTGAAGACAAGCGGCGCGGGCTGCGGACGTGCTGCTCGGTGCCATATCCATCCCCGTGAACCGCAGCCGAGGTCTAGGGACTGACGGCGTGTAGCCGCTATCTTCTCTCCACATACAGCCTGGTGTACAGGTTTATCTCCATGGGTACTCTTCTCCGGCGGATGGGTGCAGCTCGACACCGGCCTACATACATACAGGTTGTTCCCCCACGCTCATCTCGGCGCACAGGAGCACCTCTCTCCGACGTGCGACTTTCATTCCAGGAACAAGTGAAGACTGGCGCACAGGGGAAGCCGGGTAAACGCCATAGTCGTCACTTCGGCTGCCGCCGTCGTTATCAACACCCACTGCCAATCGCGAGCGACGGGTGGCCAAGCTGTGCATGGCGAGGCAGAGCACCGGGATGATTCGATGGTGCACACCAAGGACAGGACACGGGCCTAGCTGGTTGGCCAATGTTGCTATGTACATTCATGTGCAGCAATTGGCTACTAGCTATGTTCGTGCAATGGTTGGCCAAAGTTGCATACGTGGTGCACTAGACCATGCACGTACCTGGAGCTGAGGTGGCGCAGACATAGCTCGGTGTCGGGCGTACAGGTTCAACCCATCAAGCCGGTGCGGAGCGACAAAAGTGTTCGGGCTGGCCCTCAACGTGCAACGTTCAATCAAACAGCTCTGACCACAAATGTTGTGTCCGAAGTACAAGTCGGACACTAGACCTCCGAGTCGGATCGACACTACCACTCCGTGATCCTGTGAGACGGTGCCTTTAGTCACGTCGGCTGCCGTAGACTCGGCGCCGTGCCGAGACGAATGGACCGACCACGCCGGTCATGTCGATATGAGCGATATCGGTCTCCTTATAAAATACTCTCGCAAGGCATACCCCTTGCACATCCCGATGAAGCCGCTAAGTCATCAAGAATTCCTAGCCGATCGGACTGCATCCATCTATATCAACAACTCTTCATCGCCGTTCAAGACCGACGAGGCGCAACGGCGAGGGCGGGCGAGGCCGGAGCAAAGGCCACGCTTTCAGCGGCGCGTGTACCGACGAGGACACGGGCTCTGCCACTGCCCCCACACACACCACCATCATGCATGCAGGACGTGAAGCGAAGACGACGAAGATGACCACGCGGCTTAATCGGAGGTGTCTCGCGGCGTAACCCGCGGGAGTAATTAACCAGGAGCCTTCCGAGGCCCCGGAAACCAGGAGATCGCACAATCGCCATTGTCAGGCTGGCCGCGCTAGTCGGCCACGGAGCGCAACATCGGGAATTGTATTTGTTATCTCATATGATTAATAAAATACTATTCCCTCCTCTTTGTTTTATTTGTGTATTTACGATACATTGGCACGCCTGCACCCTTCCTTTATTTTATCCTACCCCGGTGCGCATGAGAGAAACTACTGCTCCCGCACATACCCGCGGAGGCGTCCTGTACGTTTTTCTCGTGTCAAACACCCATCAGGGCCTCAAAATGCATCTTGTGCTCACATTTCAAGTTAGTAATAAAATGGTACAAAGCAATAAATTCTTCCTTAACCTTAAGACTAGTGGAATCATCCATACCAGCATTCATAGTAGTCTTAGGAAAGGAAGTGGTGGAAGGTGATACCTCAGAACTTCTTTCCATGACACAAGTGAAGTTCTTGTTGGAGATTTTCTCATTTGGAGAGTCAAAGAGTGAGGCAGTTGGTGTAGATGTGGTAGCTATGGCAAGCACCTCTCTTGAACCATCATTGTCTTCTTCCTCTTCACTAGCGGACGAATACTCCTCTTGGGCTACCAGAACTATCTTTGGTTGATTCTTGTATGGAACACTTTTCTTAACAAATGGCTTCTTGCGAGGAGCCTTTGAATTCTCCTCGAGGACCAGCCTACCCCCATGATCTTCTCTAGTTTGATAGGGGCACTCATCTACGAAATGCAAACGGTCTCCACAATTGTAGCAAGATCTCAGTTTTGGACTGTTTTCCTTCCACTTGTCCCATTCTTGCGCTCAAGCTCAGGTTTTGCTTTGGCAGGGTCTTTGCAAAAATTTCTTGCATAGAATGTCATGTACTCTCCATGTGCATGCTTGACCACCTCAGGGCAACTCATGGCAGCTATATCAAGGTTTCTGTCATCTTCTTCTTGCTCAACAATATTGTCTATAAGACAACAATTACACCCTTTTGCATTCCAATTGCTCGTGCATGAGCATCTTCAGCGTTCTTGGCGGAAACTTTGAATGCAACCATTTCTTGCATGACTTTGTTGGAAGTCATTTGGTGATAGTTGTGTCTTCCTTGGAGACTCTTCAAATTTGTTGGCTCAAATGGTATAAGAGCACTTACATATTTTCTCTTGATCCAAGCATCATCAACATGTGTGGCACCATGGTTTCTAAATGTTGTGGCAATGGACTTGAGTCTTCTATACATATCTTCGTGATCCTCACCATCCATCATGTATAAACCTTTATCTTGGTTGCTCCGAGAATCATACCTATTTATCATGATCTCATTTCCAATGAATAACTCAGTGAAGGCATCCTAGGCTTCCTTAGTGGTGTTGATGTGTTCAATGTGTGGCATGTCCTTGGGACCCACACCAATCTGAATCATGTGCAAGGCCGTCGCATTGAGTTGACTATCGACAACTTATCTTCTTGTCAAATTGGTTGGATCCTCAATGTGAAGACCACTCTCTATGATCTTCCATAACTCAATAGACGAGCTGCACAAATGAGACTTCATCAAAAATTGCCATTGATTAAAAGAAGATGTAGTGAGCATGGGTGGATCACCCTTATTGTTTATATGCGGGTGAGCGATTGGTGGATCAGGTGAGTATAAGTGAGAGACCTCACTATAATCCTCCTTACCACTTCCCTTTTTCGAAGAGGAACTTTTATTTTTATCATCACCCTCCAACTCTTCTTTCGTGGAGTTAGCCACAGCTTTGTCCTTAGAAATAGGAGTTGCAGCCTCAGCGGAAGATGGAGGAGAGCTGTGGGTGGCGAGAGACGCGCTATCCTTTCACACATCTCTTTCATTTGGGTCTCCATGGTTTTTATCAAGGTTGTTTCCATTGTCGTGAGATCATCCATGGTGACCTTGTCCACAACCTCACTACCATCTCACCTAGTACCCATACTCTCTTAGGCGGTAAATCCCGAATAAGAGCCAAGGATCTGGTACCAATTGAAATGGATCGTATTGGCACCTAGAGGGGGTGAATACATGCTACTCCAAATTTTAATTCTTTTCCAGATTTAGGCTTGACACAAAGTTAAATTCTCTAGATATGCAAGTAAAATGAATTCCCTATATGCCAACATATCTACTAAGCGAGTAAAGGCGGTAAGAGGAACGAGGTAATTGTGGTGGAGCACACGAAGACATAGGATTTGTTTTACCGCACTTTCTTCCTTGTTATGGGAAGTACGTCTATGTTGGAGGGGTGGGGCGGTACTAAAAGCATGACTAACATACCCTCAAATCGGCAACCCTTAAATCGTGAGTACAGGTGCATGTACTCGCGATTTAGGGTTTCAAACTCATTAGCGGAGAATAGTGATTGTAAATCCAACCCTTAAATCGAGATTTGAACTGAAATTTGAATTAACAAGGGAAGATCATGCACACATTCAAAATCCAGTACAATCATATTGCAAAATTACTTCCTAAAAAAATAAAATTAGTGTTAGGAGAGCTCGCGGAGGACGCCGCCACGTCCTCGTGATGCATGCACCCAGTGTTGACATGGGACACTTCGTTGGAATCCCAAGAGCAAGGTGTGATGAGCACAGTAGCAAGTTTCCCTCAGTAGAGACCGAGGTTATTGAACCTGAAGGAGGAAGGAAACATCTCAAAGGTGTTGCAAGAAACGTGGAGACCTACACAACACAAACTCAAGACTCTGTCCCAACGAATCAGTGAGGTTGTCAAGCTCACCGATTTGCTGTAATAAAGGATTAAATGTATGGTGTGAAAGGTAATGGTTTGCAGCAAGTACACAAGTAAAAGTGGAAGATGTATCAATGGTAAAGATTGGACCGGGGTCCATAGTTCACTAGAGGTTCTCTCCTTAGATAAACAACATGGCATGAAGGGTAAACAAATTACAACAGGGCAATTGACAGGAACTGAACAAGGCAAAACAATGCAATTACTAGTCATAAAGATCCTATGAGATTCGATTGGGCAATACAATAAGATACATAGACCGCCATCCAACTGCATCTATGACTATAATGGAAAAATAAATAAACAAAATAAATAATTGTTGAAAATTAGGGTGAAAAGAAACTTTTGTTTCTAAATGGAAACTTAAAAATCCCATCTTGAACAAACTTCGGTTTATGTTTGAATCCAAATAAATTCAAATCAAGTGAAATGCATTCTTCATAAATGCATCTGGAAATATAAACACTTGGAGAATAAACCAAAACTCTAAAACCCTAATGGAAGAAAATCATTTCCAAGTTGTCTACAAGCCTATGGATTTGAACCAAATAAAAATTTGTCAACAAACATTTACAAATGATCAAAAATAACAAATAGAAATATTATAAGATCCATATAAATTGGTTTCACTTAATTTGGAGCCATAGATAAAATCTTATGAATTTAATAAGATAAGGAAATTGAATTTCCAAAGCTAATAAAGCACCTATGTAAAATTCCATACCAAATGGTCAGCAATTAATCCTAAAGATATTTGAAAGGATAATAAATATCAAATAAGATTTTACAAATTGGAATCACCAAGCTTGGATCTACAAATAAAAAGATATGGATTTTAGAAGATAAAGATAGAAATATTAAATGAGGAATATTTAAAGGCCAAATTAAATCTTGACCTAATCCATAAGAAAATGGAATAAATATAATCCAAATCCAAATAAAATAATGTATAAGGAATTTTCAAATTAATTAAGAGGGCATTAACCAAATCCTATTCTATTTGAATAAAGATAAAATCCCTATTAGAAATGATTAATTAAATCAGGGAAAATAATTTGAATTTACCCAAGTGGAATAAAAATCATTTAATTGACTTAAATGAAATAAAAGAATAATTTAAATAAAGTTATATGAAATTAAAACTATATTTAATTTCATTGGAAGAAAGACAAGTACCCAATTTAAAATGATTAATAACTCATATTAAAAAAATTCCAAATAATTCAAAGTGAATTATTTGACACCCTAATAATTGAATAAAACTTACTGAAAAGGTTTTGTGGAAAAATGAAATTTAAATAGGGAATAAAAATATATTTGATCTTATTTGATTAAATGCAAAGGCCTATTTTAAACAATTAAAAGAT
The DNA here is from genome assembly GCA_023614405.1 of Avena insularis. Lineage (NCBI taxonomy): Eukaryota > Viridiplantae > Streptophyta > Magnoliopsida > Poales > Poaceae > Avena > Avena insularis. The sequence continues at coordinate 279,320,634 of CM042689.1, read as the reverse complement.
CCTAAAAAGAATAAAAGTTTTATTCCAAAATTGACTTCAGAATATATTATTAAACAGTATTTGAATACACACAAAGTTTGAGAGAAGTTTGAATTGATTAAACAAAATCAAATGGGAAAAAGAAAAAAAAACAAGAACAGGAAAAAAATAAAGGACTCAGCCCAGCCCAACCAGACCAGTCCCAACTAGCCAGTCCAGCCCACTCCTCTTTCCCCCGAACCGTTTTCTTCTACTCGCGAACAAACCCGCGAAGACGCTGACCACTGGACCCCATCCCCTCTCACTCTCTCACACTAACAACAACACCCCACTGCCACCTCAGCGTCACCCTCACCCGCCGCTGACCTCGCTCCCCCTCGCCGGCCTTTCCAGTCGATTAAAGCCTGAGTAAATTCATGGCATTGACGCAGCCATTACCCCCTGCGACCACGCTCTATTAAGCGCCTGCGCCCCCTCTCTCTTTCCCCTCACTCGCCAGATCCTCTACGCCCCCAGGCCGCCTTGATTTTACTTCGAAACTCTGCTGCCTCCGACGAGCTCCGACGACGATTCCAGCCACTCCTCGCCGCGCCTCGCTCTCTCGACCACGCAAGCATGATCCCCATCACTCCCTGAACCTCCCAGTGGCCTCAGCTCACTCGTGTGTGCCCTCCATCATCGGCATCTACCTCGACTGAACATGCCGCCGTCTTTCTCCAACTTCGTCGACGTCTCCCCGGTAACACCGACCTCCCCTTCCTCTCAGGATGATACTCCTACGCTCCCCTCTCTCTCGCGCGTCTAACAGACCCCCTGTTTTGCCTTTCCGTGGCATGTAGCCTCGCCAATTACGACGCCAGTGCGTGCCCGACGCTGTCCTGAACTCCAGCGAGCGATTGCCATCCACCCCGAGCGCCCCTTCGACGGAGAAGACCACGTTGACCATCAGTATGTCGTGGTGATTCTGGTGAGCATCTCCCCTACTCCTCTCGCTTCCTGTTCTCGCCGTTACGTCGTAGCCAGAGCGCCGCCGCTGCGCGCCACCGTCGTCGCGCCTCCAGTTCTTGGCAAGGCGTTAGTAGCCGTCCGATGTAGATCCAGCGGATACGATAGAACCTTAACCGAATGGGTAAGATGCGCTCTGTGCCGCACGATTACACTTAGATCCAATGCACCAGAGTGAGCGATCCGCATGAACCGGTATGGCCCAATGAAAAACAGCCACGTGGCTCAGACTTCGTTTAAACATTTCTATTAGATGTTCAATTTTGTAAAATTCATAACTTTCAAACCACACGTCCAAATTTTGCAAATTTTATATCAATGGAATCAGCATACCAACCATGCCCTTTGTTTAGTAAATTTCTTCTGGTAAAATGATTGTTTTTGCAGAAACTTGTGTAAGCATGTTTTGAATATAAAATTCATTCTAAAATTATTTTTGTGATAAAACCTTTGGCCAATGGAATGTTTTGAACCTACTGACCATATAAATTAATTTGTGGTTTCAAAAATATATTTGGAGAAGCAAAAGAATAAATCTTTGATTTAAAACATTTCTAGTCAAATAAAAATGTTGTTCATATGTCAAAAAAATACTTTTGGAGAAAACTCATTGGGAAATGTTTTGATTTAAACTCTCTGACCCTAAACACAAAGTTTTATGATTTGAAAACATATTATGTGAACCCTATAAAAATTATTGCTTTACTAAAGACATTTTCAACCACATGAAATATTGATTTGGTTTAAAAATGGTTTATGGGTAAAATCCTTTGCAAATGGTTTTGCCACTTTTATAAAATGACCAATAAGTGTTTTAGAATGTTTATAACCCATTAGAAACCACTTTTAAAAAATAAAACAATCTTTGGCATGCTTGCATGTATTGCTTTGTTTCTATTATTTTATGTGATGTTTGCTCGAATGGTAGTTTGAATCTTTGCTTGCTTGATTGAATTGTAGTGATTTTAAGAGTGTGAATATTGCAAGGACAAGGAGTAAACTTATATTCTCAACCAAAAAGGCAAGTGATGCTTCATACTTTGTCCCATTATTTTCACTATGCATTAGTGATATTTCTAAGTAGGACTTGCATGGAATTTTGCTAAGTATAAACTATGCCATGGGAAATCCTAGTAGATGAAACCTTAGTAGAAATTTCCTAAGTTAAGATTCCTACTACTATCATGCTTAGCTTAGCTAGTAGAAAACAAGGGTGGACTATATTTCATGCAATGGAATATTTCTAAGTCAAGGACTTGTGTTTTTGTTTAATAAAACAACTAAGTGAATGAATCACCTGGGTGGAATGGAAGGAATGGTTTGTGTTGAGTGGTTACACAAGGCCCATTTCTATGGTTTACCTTGTGTATAACACTTGTGGATGGCCACCCAGGAACAAAGAGATTTGAGATGTCAAATGTTGAGAAGCTTCAAGTGCAGCCACTTGGCATTATGGGCTCTGCCTGGATCATATAGGTTGCAATAACTTAGCCAAATGGACAGTTGGTGGTAGGGGATGATAGGTTGGAATGCGTCCATTCTGGTCTAAGGGAAGGCTTCTGAAAGATCTTGTCTTGGTGAAACCAAGTCTTGTGGGAGAGTGCACCACCTCTGTAGATTGTAAAATCTAAGTACTTAGCCATGTCCCTGGTAAAGGACAATTTGAGCATCAAGACATGGAAGCTATCAAAAATCTCCTCATACCAATTTCTAAGTAAAAACTTGTGGGTGAACAAGGGTGAAGGTTCACCAATTTCTATTGGTGATTCCTTGGGAAAGTTTTGTCAAAGAAAAACTTAGTGTTTTCAAAAGATAAGGAAAATCTATTTTGAGCAAAGCAAGCCTAAGCTCCACTTAGCCAAATGCATATAGATGATAGACTCCACTATACTACCATATTATCACTTGCCAATACAATTCAAATGTATTGACCCTTGTGGCTGTAACTTATTGTGTTGCAGGTTTGTTTGATGTTAGTGAAGTTTATTGATTAGGATTACAAGTCTACAACCAACATGACTGCCTGTGGCACTTTGAAGATGAAGGACCCCATGCTATTGTTATATTCTGCTGCATTGTAATGAGATAGCCAAATGAGCTATGTAAGATGTAATAAATTATTTTATTCCTGGTTATAAAGTTGTATTATGACCTTTGTTTCTTGATATTACATCTTAACTGTGGATGCTAGCTATTGATCCAGGGACTAGCATTGTAAACACAGAGATCTCTACCTTATTAAAGGTTGGGAACCTTACAGATGGTATTACAGCATTGTGTTGCCTGTAGGATTGTAAACCTAGGATTGGACAAAACCCCTTAGAAAAATAGGAGTTGAATTTGTTCCAAAACATATTTGCAAACAATCTTGTAAACTCTTTCCTCAACCATTTTGGTTTTAATTCTACATCTTGTCTATTTCAACTTGATGGATAAAGCCTCCACCATGACCAAAGACTTCAACTATATTTTCACCAAGGACTTCAACTTTGGATATCACTAAGGACTACAAGTGAGACAAGAAATGTTACTCAAGAATTGAAGACTAAGGAAACACAACTTAGAAGGAATCATCATCACCTTTGAAGTTTTGTGACCAAGATGCAAGAAATTCTCCAAGGATACAAAGATATTGATCAAAAAGGACCCAACTAAGAAGGATGGAAGGATCTCAAGTGAACCATATAGTTGGACCACCATATTTAGATTAAATCAAACACACCAACTTATGTGGTGTAACAAAAATATTTTATTGCCTAAAGATGTGCTTGAACTTGTTGTTTGAGTGGAGTGTTTGTTTGTGATTGCTTGCACATTGCTTGAGTGAATTGTGATGTGTGTGATTAGAATTTATTTCCTTAGAAATCTTTTGCCTATTCTAATCCCAATCCAACCCAAACAGATGACTACTCCAAGAAACTCCAACATCAAGGATGGTGACAACAACTACCCATAGAGAACTCATAGTAACCCAAACCCAATTGAACCAAGTGACAAATCAGATTTTATCCAACTACAATGAGTTAGACCCAACCATGCAAAGGTTTTTGGAAACCCAAACTCAATTGATACAAAAGGTGACAAACCAAATGATCAATATGGGAAACAATCCTTCCCAAGGAGTTTGTGATAACAATGATGTCAAGGATGATATTCTAGAAGGAACCCAAGCTTGCAATGTTTGTGGAGACAAGGATCACACTTCCAAGGAGCATGAAGATCAATGCCCCAATTGTGAAGAGAAACATCCAACTGACCAATGCCCCACGTCTCAAGCTACTTGTTTCCTATGTGAAGGAAATAATCATGTCCCTATCCAATGCCCCATCTATTCCATAGTTCAACAAAGGAAACAAGGTGGAGTGAATCAACAGTTTGTAAACCCTCATGAAGGAACAACTTCTACCAAGAAGGATGAAGGCAAAGTCAAAACTATGCATCATAAGGCCAAATCTAAAGCGACCACAAAGTGTTGCTACTCTGGTGGAGAAGAAGGTCATATCTCTAGTAACTGCCCCAAGAAGAGAGACAGATTTCCCACCTTTGTGGTGAAGTATGAAGAGCATGAACTAGAAGAACTCCTAGCTTTGGAGAGGCCCAAAAAGAAGAATAAGGACATAAGCCAGTTGCAATGTTACAATTGCAAAGAAATGGGACACGATGCCAGTGATTGCCCAGAAAAGAAGAAGAACCGAGGAAACAAACAAGAGGCAATGATACCAAACGAAAAGAAAGATATCAGCCAAGTGATGTGTTTCAAATGCAAAGAGCTAGGCCATTATGCAGACAAGTGTCCAGAGAAGCTTCATCAAGGCTTCCGGCAGTGGGTCACTCTGGAGGCATCCTCCTTGGCGCCAAGGAGGATACCTTCGAGGTGGAGGATATGGATCACGGGGAATTCTTTGTGAGCATGTTGCTCACCCACAGACGTTCCAACCTCCGGTGGGAGGTCATCATCGTCTATGGCCCCGCGGACCATAGCCGCTCCCCAGCCTTCCTCGAGGAACTGAAGGCGAAGGTTGAACGTTGCTCCACTCTGGTGGTTGTGGCGGGGGACTTCAACCTGATCCGTTCCCATGAGGATAAGAGCTCCCACAACGTGGATGTCCCGCGCATGCGGATGTTCAACGATTGTATCGCTGATCTCGCTCTTAGAGAGATCACGAGAGTGGGAGCCCGCTTCACGTGGACGAACAACAGGGTTGACCTTGTCAGGAGTGTCTTGGACCGTGTTTTGGTCTCAGTGGACTGGAAGGTCGCCTTCCCTCTCTGCTCCCTCCATGCCATTACCAGGGTAGGCTCAGACCATGTTCCACTACTGCTTTCGACTGGGGGAGTTCACCACAACGGCTGAATCGCTTCCACTTCAAGAACTTCTGGCTTCAACAGCCAGGTTTTGTGGAAACGGTAAAGGCCAAGTGGTTGGCGGCGGCGGCTGCCCCCCAGACGCTTTAATGCGGTGGACGTCTGGCATCACTGCGCCAAGCTTGCCCGCCAATTCATGAAGGGCTGGGGGGCCAACTTGGGTGCAGCGACGCGACCGTATGATTCGTTGGAGGAGATCCAGATTGACCTAGCGGCAGACTCGTGGGCCTCTCCGCTGATGAGTGGTCCCACCGTTATGCCTTAGAGACTTCGTCGAGATTTACAAGGGGAGGAGTTGTTTGCGCTGCATGACCGCCAGAATTGGCTTCTCCAAGGAGATGCGAACACAACATACTTCCATGCGGTGGCCAATGGTCGTTGTAGGAAATGCTCGATCCCCTGCCTCTGGGACGGTGAGCTCCTCCTTGAGGAGCCGGGGGTGCTCTCCGCCCATATTTACTCCTTTTATAAGGAGCTCTTCTTGGCAGGACCCCTTATAGGGGTCGCGTTGGCTGACGACTTTTGGCCTAGTGGGGCCAGAGTCACAGCTGACGAGAATGCGGAGCTCACCCTCCCATTCCTACCAGAGGAAGTTGAGCGGGCGGTGAAGGCCATGAAGGCCAACTCCGCCCCGGGCCCTGATGGCCTCCCGGTATCTTTCTTCCAGACTTTCTGGAGGGAACTCCAACCGGTCATCATTCCCATGTTCCAGGAATTCTACACCGGAACTCTCGTGATGGGGAGACTGAATCTGGGAGTTATCACTCTGATCCCTAAAGTTTTGGGGGCCTCGGATATTCGCCAATTCAGGCCCATCACAGTCCTCAATGTCATCCAACGGATCCTCGCGAAAGTTTGCGCCTCTCGTCTCGCCCCGGTCATGGAGCGCCTCACCCACCAGTATCAATTTGCATTTCTCAAGGGCAGATTTATACATGATGGGATCCTGGCCCTCCATGAGATTATCCAAGAGATCAAGTCCAGACGATTGAAGGGCATCTTCTTGAAGCTGGACTTCGAGAAGGCCTACGATCGTCTGGACTGGCGGTTCCTACGCCAGGTCCTCATTAGGCGAGGATTTGATGACCGCCTGATCACCTGGATAATGCAGTTCGTCATGACTGGGAGCAACGCAATTAACATCAATGGCGAGATCGGGCCATACTTCCGCCCCTCCTGTGGTGTCCGCCAGGGGGACCCCCTGTCCCCCTCCTCTTCAACGCTGCTGTTGATGCCCTCGCGGACATGCTTGAGAAAGCGAAGGCGTCCGGCCACATCTCCGGCGTGGTAGGCCACCTTATCCCCGGCGGCGGCATCACCCAGCTTCAGTACGCAGACGACACGACGATCATGATTGAAGGCTCGACTCTGGACATCGCAAACCTCAAATTCCTCCTCCTCTGCTTCCAGGAGATGTCTGGCCTCGGTATCAACTTCGATAAGAGCGAGATCATCGCACTAGGGTTCTCCCAGGATGAGCAACAGAGGATAGCTGACAATTTCAACTATCGGCTCGCCTCTTTCCCATCACCTACCTGGGGATGCCGATCCGCGACACCAGGATCCTTATCAGGGACCTGGACCCGCTCGCGGATAGGGTGCGCTCGAGGTCCGAACCTTGGCGTGGTAGATTTACCTCTAAAGGTAGCAAGACCGTCCTGATCGACTCATGTCTGTCTAGCCTGCCCATGTACATGATGGGCATGTACCTCCTCCCCGAGGGGGTGCATGGGACATTTGACAAGGAGTTGTCGAGGTTCTTCTGGCAAGACTCCTTGGGTCGCCAGAAATACCACATGGTCAAGTGGGCAGACATTTGCGCCCCCAAGGATGTTGGGGGCATAGGTATCCTTGCATCCCGTCAGTTCAACAAGGCCCTAATGCTTAGATGGTATGGCGTATCTTGCGTGATGATGGTGGCCTGTGGCTCAAACTCATCAAGGCCAAGTACCTGCGAGGTCGGCCCCTTCTGGCACTCCATTCAAGAGATCAAGCGTGAGATCAGGCATGGTCTCGCCTTTTCCATTAGGAACGGGGAGGGGACCATGTTCTGGCTGGACCCCTGGCTCAGAGAGCGCCCGCTGCAGGAGGCCTTTCCGAGCCTATTCGCCATCTGTTTCGACCCAGCGCTCTGTGTATCCAACGCGGCACATGGAGGAACATGGAACATCTCGTTCCGTCGTACCTTCGGCCCGGAGGAAACGGAAGCATGGAGGGAACTCAGGGCGGAGCTCCCGGCCTCCTTGGCCAACGAACCCAATAGTGTATTTTGGACCCTCACCCCGTCCGGATCCTTCTCGGTTGGCTCGTCATATCGGACCCTCTTTGTCTAGGCGGTACTCCCCTGGACCAAGCACCTCTGGAAAGCACCTCTCCCGCTGAAGACAAAAAAATTTGTGTGGCAACTTTTACACGATAGGCTCCCGTCGGGAGTTGAGGTGGCCAAGAGACATGGGCTGGGGGACGGATTATGTCCATTATGTGGGGTCCCTAAAACGGGCACCCACATAATGTTCACCTATCCCGCGGCCCGGTTTCTGTGGAATTTCACCAGAGAGGCGTTGGGCCTGGACTGGCTGGCCCATGATCTCGGTGAATTCCTAGAAACCCAAGCAAACCAAGCTGGGAAGGGTCGTCGCCTCTTCTGTCTTGTGTTCGCGGCCATGTCATGGTTCCTCTAGAATATTCGGAATAAGATGGTTATTGAGAAGATTCTCCCTAGGCATGCGTCTGACTCGGTTTTCCACTTTCTGGCTTCTCTGCAGCCTTGGTACCCATTGTGTAGACAGAGGGACAAGGCGAGGTTGGACGCGACTCTCCGCCGGCTCTTGGAGGCGGCTCAGCGGCTCCCTCATAGCCCGTCATAGTGTCTTCGGCGTTCACTCCCCTGGCGAGGCGTAGTTCCTCTTTTTCGTTGGGTTTTGTCCGAGTTGGGTCGTCTTGTGCTGTGGCCCCAGCATGTGATGTGTGTGTGACTTTGTACTATGATATTTGTTGTGGACGGTTGCTTTATTTATAAAGCGGGGCGAAAGCCTATTTCGAGAAGCTTCATCAAAACCCCAAGCATGCCAATAAGTAATCTAGTTGGAAAATTTTTAAGGGTGGTAGTACCATAGTTGCTTTGAGCCAACTTGTAACCCCTATCTTTCCCAAATCTCGGGAGGAGATTTATTTTAAGGGTGGTAGCCTGTCACATCCCAAGATTTTCCAAATCTTGTAATGTGAAAAATAAATAAACAAAATAAATAATTGTTGAAAATTAGGGTGAAAAGAAACTTTTGTTTCTAAATGGAAACTTAAAAATCCCATCTTGAACAAACTTTGGTTTATGTTTGAACCCAAATAAATTCAAATCAAGTGAAATGCATTCTTCATAAATGCATCTGGAAATATAAACACTTGGAGAATAAACCAAAACTCTAAAACCCTAATGGAAGAAAATCATTTCCAAGTTGTCTCCAAGCCTATGGATTTGAACCAAATAAAAATTTGTCAACAAACATTTACAAATGATCAAAAATGACAAATAGAAATATTATAAGATCCATATAAATTGGTTTCACTTAATTTGGAGCCATAGATAAAATCTTATGAATTTAATAAGATAAGGAAATTGAATTTCCAAAGCTAATAAAGCACCTATCTAAAATTCCATACCAAATGGTGAGCAATTAATCCTAAAGATATTTAAAAGGATAAATAAATATCAAATAAGATTTTACAAATTGGAATCACCAAGTTTGGATCTACAAATAAAAAGATATGGATTTTAGAAGATAAAGATAGAAATATTAAATGAGGAATATTTAAAGGCCAAATTAAATCTTGACCTAATCCATAAGCAAATGGAATAAATATAATACAAATCCAAATAAAATAATGTATAAGGAATTTTCAAATTAATTAAGAGGGCATTAACCAAATCCTATTCTATTTGAATAAAGATAAAATCCCTATTAGAAATGATTAATTAAATCAGGGAAAATAATTTGAATTTACCCAAGTGGAATAAAAATCATTTAATTGACTTAAATGAAATAAAAGAATAATTTAAATAAAGTTATATGAAATTAAAACTATATTTAATTTCATTGGAATAAGTACCCAATTTAAAATGATTAATAACTCATATTAAAAAAATTCCAAATAATTCAAAGTGAATTATTTGACACCCTAATAATTGAATAAAACTTACTAAAAAGGTTTTGTGGAAAAATGAAATTTAAATAGGGATTAAAAATATATTTGATCTTATTTGATTAAATGCAAAGGACTATTTTACATAATTAAAAGATCCTAAAAAGAATAAAAGTTTTATTCCAAAATTGACTTCAGAATATATTATTAAAAAGTATTTGAATACACACAAAGTTTGAGAGAAGTTTGAATTCAAATGAATGTTTGAATTTATTAAACAAAATCAAAACAGAAAATCAAATGGGAAAAAGAAAAAGAAACAGGAACAGGAAAAAAAATAAAGGACTCAGCCCAGCCCAACCAGACCAGGCCCAACTAGCCAGTCCAACCCACTCCTCTTTCCCTCGAACCGTTTTCTTCTACTCGCGAACAAACCCGCGAAGACGCTGACCGCTGGACCCCATCCCCTCTCACTCTCTCACACTGACAACAACACCCCACTGCCACCTCAGCGTCACCCTCACCCGCCGCTGACCTCGCTCCCCCTCGCCGGCTGTTTCAGCCGATTAAAGCCCGAGTAAATTCGCGGCATTGACGCAGCCATTACCCCCTGCGACCACGCTCTATTAAGCACATGCGCCCCCTCTCTCTTTCCCCTCACTCGCCAGATCCTCTACGCCCCCAGGCCGCCTTGATTTTACTTCGAAACTCCGCTGCCTCCGACGAGCTCCGACGACGATTCCGGCCACTCCTCGCCGTGCCTCGCTCTCTCGACCACGCAAGCATGATCCCCATCACTCCCTGAACCTCCCAAAGGTCCTCACCACTCACTGGCGTTCCCCATCGTCGGCAGCTACCTCGACTGAACGCGTCGCCGTCTGTCTCCAACTTCGTCGACGTCTCCCCGGTAACACCGACCTCCCCTTTCTCTCAGGATGATACTCCTACGCTCCCCTCTCTCGCGCGTTTCTAATAGACCCCCTGTTTTGCCGTTCCGTGGCCTGTAGCCTCGCCAACTATGACGCTAGTGCGTGCCCGACGCTGTCCTGAACTCCGGCGAGCGATTGCCATCCACCCCGAGCGCCCCTTCGACGGAGAAGACCACGTTGAGCATCAGTATGTCGTGGCGATTCTGGTGAGCATCTCCCCTACTCCTCTTGCTTCCTGTTCTCGCTGTTACGCCAGAAGCCGCCACTGGCCACATCACGCCGCCAGTTCTTGGCAAGGCGTTAGTAGCCGTCCGATGTAGATCCAGCGGATATGATAGAACCTTAACCGAAGGGGTAAGAAGCGCTCTGTACCGCACGATTACACTTAGATCCAACGCACCAGAGTGAGCGATCCGCACGAACCGGTATGGCCCAATGAAAAACAGCCACGTGGCTCAGACTTTGTTTTAAAAACAGAAACATTTCTATTAGATGTTCAATTTTGTAAAATTCATAACTTTCAAACCACACATCCAAATTTTGCAAATTTTATATCAATGGAATCAGCAGACCAAGTACTTTCCAACCATACCCTTTGTTTAGTAAATTGCTTCTGGTAAAATGATTGTTTTTGCAGAAACTTGTGTAAGCATGTTTTGAATATAAAATTCATTCTAAAATTATTTTTGTGATAAAACCTTTGGCCAATGGAATTTTTTGAACCTACTGACCATATATATCAATCTGTGGTTTCAAAAATATATTTGGAGAAGAAAAAGAATAAATCTTTGATTTAAAACATTTCTAGCCAAATAAAAATGTTGTTCATATGTCAAAAAAATACTTTTGGAGAAAACTCTTTGGGAAAAGTTTTGATTTAAACTCTCTGACCCTAAACACATAGTTTTATGATTTGAAAACATATTATGTGAACCCTATAAAAATTATTGCTTTACTAAAGACAGTTTCAACCACATAAAATATTGATTTGGTTTAAAAATGGTTTATGGATAAAATCCTTTCCAAATGGTTTTGCCACTTTTATAAAATGATAAATAACTGTTTTAGAATGTTTATAACCCATTAGAAACCACTTTTTCAAATAAAACAATCTTTGGCATGCTTGCATGCATTGCTTTGTTTCTATTATTTTATGTGATGTTTGCTTGAATGGTAGATTGAACCTTTGCTTGCTTAATTGAATTGTATTGATTTGAAGAGTGTGAATATTGCAAGGACAAGGAGTAAACTTATATTCTCAACCAAAAAGGCAAGTGATGCTTCATACTTTGTCCCATTATTTTCACTATGCATTAGTGATATTTCTAAGTAGGACTTGCATGGAATTTTGCTAAGTATAAACTATGCCATGGGAAATCCTAGTAGATGAAACCTTAGTAGAAATTTCCTAAGTTAAGATTCCTACTACTATCATGCTTAGCTTAGCTAGTAGAAAACAAGGGTGGACTATATTTCATGCTATGGAATATTTCTAAGTCAAGGACTTGTGTTTTTGTTTAATAAAACAACTAAGTGAATGAATCACCTAGGTGTAATGGAAGGAATGGTTTGTGTTGAGTGGTTACACAAGGCCCATTTCTATGGTTTACCTTGTGTATCACACTTGTGGATGGCCACCCAGGAACAAAGAGATTTGAGATGTCAAATGTTGAGAAGCTTCAAGTGCAGCCACTTGGCATTATGGGCTCTGCCTGGATCATATAGGTTGCAATAACTTAGCTAAATGGACAGTTGGTGGTAGGGGATGATAGGTTGGAACGCGTCCATTCTGGTCTAAGGGAAGGCTTCTGAAAGATCGTGTCTTGGTAAAACCAAGTCTTGTGGGGAAAGTGCACCACCTCTGCAGAGTGTAAAATCTAAGTACTTAGCCATGTCCCCGGTAAAGGACAATTTGAGCATCAAGACATGGAAGCTATCAAGAATCTCCTCATCCCAATTTCAAAGTAAAAAATTGTGGGTGAACAAGGATGAAGGTTCACCAATTTCTATTGGTGATTCCTTGGGAAAGTTTTGTCAAAGAAAAACTTAGTGTTTTCAAAAGATAAGGAAAATCTATTTTGAGCAAAGCAAGCCTAAGATCCACTTAGCCAAATGCATATAGATGATAGACTCCACTATACTACCATAGTATCACTTACCAATACAATTCAAAGGTATTGACCCTTGTGGCTGTAACTTATTATGTTGCAGGTTTGTTTGATGTTAGTGAAGTTTATTGATTAGGATTACAAGTCTACAACCAACATGACTGCCTGTGGCACTTTGAAGATGAAGGACCCCATGCTATTGTTATATTCTGCTGCATTGTAATGAGATAGCCAAATGAGCTATGTAAGATGTAATAAATTATTTTATTCCTGGTTATAAACTTGTATTATGACCTTTGTTTCTTGATATTACATCTTAACTATGGATGCTAGCTATTGATCCAGGGACTAGCATTCTAAACACAGGGATCTCTACCTTATTAAAGGTTGGGAACCTTACACGAACCCCCTTCAGTATTAAGTTGCAAGCAACAGACAACTGCTTTAAGAAAAGTGTGTAAGGTAAACAGTCCACATGTTCCTTGAACAAGAGACCGTTGTTTTCTCCCTAGTAGCAACAGCACTCTACAACCGAAGAGATTTCTGTCACTTCCCTTGGAAACTAGAGGCATGAACCGACTATCGAGCATAAATACCCCCTCTTGGAGTCACTAGCAACTACTTGGCCAAGATAGCTACTAACAACGGAGAGCATGCAAGATTACAAACAACACAGACATGATAGAATCATAAATACAAAACCATTAATCAAACTGCCATAATAATCTCAATATCCATCGGATCCCCGCAAACACAACATGCATGATTACAAATAGATTAGATCTTGATCATGAACGGAGCTCACAAGATCTATACATGAAAGCACAAAGGAGGAGATACAACCATCTAGCTACTACATGGACCCATAGTCCAAGGTGGAACTACTCACGCATCATATCGGAGAGAAGGCCTCTGGGATGATCTCCCCTCCGACAGGGTGCCGGGAAGAACTTCAGATCCCCCCGATCTAGGGATGATGGTGGCGACGGCTACAGACGGTTTCGTGGATATTTGATCGGGTGCTTAGGGTTTCTGCATCGGGGGCTTCTTATAGGCGAACGGGGAGGCCGAGGCGGCGGCCAGGGACCCTAAACCCTAGCCAGGCGCGAGGCAGGGCCCGCTCGCGCCTAGGGTGGGTCTGCCCCCCTGGCTGGCCCCTCCGGCTCCCCTCTGGACTTCTTGTTCCCCACGGAAAGTAATTGACTTTGACGTTTGTCCCATCCAATTCCGAGAATATTTCTTTACTAACTTTTCTGAAACCAAAAACAGCAGAAAATGCATCCGCAATCGTTGCAACTTGTTAGTAGGTTAGTACCAGAAAACATGTAAAAGCACCTCAAAGTGTAGACAAGCAAAGCAAAGTAGATACTAAACAAGCATGGAGCATCAAAAATTATAGATACATTTCCAACGTATCAGCATCCCCAAGCTTAACTCATGCTCGTCCTCGAGTAGGTAAGTGATAAAAGAATAATTTTTGAGGTGACATGCACCCTCACAATAAAGATCCAACCATTTGAAAGCATTGAAAGCTGGGATCAAAGAACTCTAAACATGTACATGAAAGATGGAGTTCTAACAATAGGACATAGTAACTATGCATGCAACAAGAAAGGCTACAAACAAAGATCATGAATAACATGCATTGAAAAACGTTTGTTTGTTTCACATACAGAAAACATGGCATAGTGGCAATCAGCTTGTCCCTCATAGATTAGCAAATAGATGCATAGGACACCTTCAAAGCTGACAAGGGTGACTAGAAACAAATAGCACAAGAACAAGTAATATCAAAATATGCATCAATTAATAAGCTATGGAACACTGCACACAGAATAACAACTATGCTCTCTTAATGGTGCCTAAATGTAGAAGGTGGAGACTCAATAGTGGTGGAAGAAATGCCTTTTTTATAAAGGAAGCAGGGATTACAAGTTTCAAAAAGAGCTTCCAAAAATTATGGTACTTGTTAGCTTTCAGCCCTCATTACCCCTATCATAAGCATCTTGAAGTGATTAAGGTTAAAGTGGCAAAGATGGAGTATATTCTTGACGAAGTATAAGTTGGCAATCTCAAGTCCCTTGAATACGAGGGCCACACCTCATGCATACTCAACTTTGGGCCCAAGTAAGTTCTTGTCATTGTAAGTATTTTCATATCATTGAGAACCGCCAACGGGGTACCCCTTGCACATGGTACAGGAGCTTTCCCATAACCAAAATGACAAGTCAAGCAGACAATAAGCATCTCAACAATCTTTTTGTTTACCATATGCATAGCTTTTTATTGAGGATGCTTCATAGATAGCTCATTATGGTGATGCTGCAAGTTTCCACCATGATTAGGCATGGCTTAGTCTAGCGGCTCAGGCGTTTCTCTAACACAGGATACAAACTCCATGGACTTACAAGTTCCCTCTTTATTTCACACCGGTGACATCCATAGACAAAAGAGCATGATATCAACTGAGTACAAAGTACAAGTGCAATGTTGAAAACGCCTTCGTGAAGACGGTTCTGCTAATTCCAACTGATAAGTGCAAGCATATACAACAAAGTTGTCACAATGGTTCAAGTTTATTAGGGGCAAAGAATATAAAGTGTGCCATCAAGTTCATGAGGGATTTAATCACTAAGTTTTCACATAACAAAATAGTTTTTAATTGGAAGATAGTTGAAAACAAGAATATAATTGGAATGGTGTAACACACCATGCATAGGAGTTTATAGTGGACACTTTGGAAAAACTTGGTTTGTTGGGAGTTGGAAGTATGAGTAGAACTTACTCATACAAGTGGAGGCTAGCAAAAGACTGGGAGCAACCAACTAAGAGAGCAATAATGACCATAATCATCCAGAGCAACAAAGCATACTAATCAAAGCAAAGAGTGGTACTACAAGTCAAGGACTAAATGATCATAGAGGCTATGGTGACTTGTCATAGTCATAACATGGTGTGAGCATGTGCCAAGTCAACCCAAGCAAAGCATCAAAGGAGAATACCACAATACTATGCTTTTGCATGCTAAAACAACGCATAATTTCTTCAAGGCACACTAAGCAATCCCAATTGTTTGGAACAAGACATGCTACAGAAATAATCACTAAGCATAAGGTCAAAACAACACCTAGCATGTCATGCTAAAGTCTAAGTCAAAGTCAATGCAAGCTCCTCTTGCACTTCAAGCAAGAACTTACTACTCCTTTCCAACACCAAGCAACTTATTTGCAAAACAACATAGCGAGAACTGGGGTCCAAACTTCTTTATTCAAGCAAACTAAACAACCTAATCAAAGCAAACAAAAACTAAGACGCTCCAAGAACAACACAACTATGCATGAAACAATAAAAACGAAGTGTCTAGACAGACCTGAGCTTTTTATTGATGAAGAAGGGGATGCCTTGGGCATACCCAAGCTTTGACGCTTGTGCCTCTTGGATATTTCTTGGGGTGACACCATGGTGTAATCCCCAAGCTTGAGATTTTGTCCATTCTTCATCTCACTGCATCATTCTCTCTCTTCACCTGAAATTTTTCCTTCATACAAAACTTCACACAATCTTCATTAGCAACATTAGTGTATTCAAAAGATATTAGACCTCTGGCAAAGCTTTGGAACATCAAGGATTTTCACTAAAAACACAAGATACTGTAGTAACTCCTTCAAAAAGCTCAATTCACCTAAAGAGAACTCAAAAAGGAATCAATAAGAAGCAAATGCAAATAATGGCAGAAATCTATCAAAACTAACCAGCAGGTAGAAACCGATTTTTTCAAACATATTCTGTTGCTCAAATCAAAAAGTGTTTAACTAACGAAAGTTAAATAACATACTGGGGGATTTATTCATAAATTTTGAGCTCAATCCGAGTTACAGAGACTCCTCACAAAAAAAATTGGTGGAGGACATAAATCTGTTTTGGGACAGCAACTCCCCAAATCTTACTTCCCTCTCATTAGAGGTTATTCTTGGCACAAAAGGCAAAAAAAAGATAAGGAGAGGTCATTACTGAAGTAATAACTTCCAATACTCAAGGAAACTCTTGGGTTATCTCCCAACAATTACTTTTCTTTAACGCCTTTAAGTTAGGCACAAGAAGCAAGAAGAATCAAGTATTTTCAAATGAAGAAGCATTAACATCCATACTTGCAAATTCCTCAACTATGAAAGGTATCTCATCCAAATGGGTTTTGGAGGATCCCTTCTCATCTCTCTTTGGTCTACTACCTTCATCAAAAATACTTTTAGGAACAATCCAATCAAAATTATTTTCAAAGGCTGCATGCATTCCAACAAGCTTAAAGGGTATGGGTATCTTAAATTCTTCTCTAGGATTAGTTTTATCAGAAATAACCACCACATCTAAACTTGAGCCTAGCATATTGAAACACTCAAAGACCTTTTTGGCTTCCCTAGCAACATCATGGAATTCTTTTGATAAAGTTTCAAGGATAAATCCCTCTTTTTAGCATTCTTATCTTCTTTTAGTTTTAGGAACAAGAATTGCATGAAGGGGTTCAGGCTAACAAACCTAGCCTCCAACATAAGAACTAAAGAAGCTGCAGAAATCTCATAATTAGGAGCAAGCTCTGCTATAGATTTATCCTTAGTATCCTCATGCTTGCTAACATAATTAAAGAATTCTTCAATGTTATCTTTCCCAATTATGGAGCCACTACCTATTGCAAGATCTTTCAGGGCGAACTTGGGGAGCAACAAGGTGAGCTAGAGCAAGCTGGCAACTAGAGTAGGAACTAATTTTTTTTGTGTTTTTGAATAAGGCAAGCAAACCAAACTAGAGTAATTTTTGGGGTTTTTTGGAAAGAGGAAAACAAAACCAAACAAAAGAAACAAAGCAAACTAAAAGGAAAAGTAAAGACAAAGGATGTGGAGGACTCCCCTAGTGAAGGCGTCCTTAGCCTCCCGGCAACGGTGCCAAAAATCTTGATGCGTGCACCCAGTGTTGACGTGGGACATGTCAACACCCGGATTTTTAATCCCATATGCTTGTTATGCCATACATCGCAATCCCAGGAATACCATTTTTGTGAGACATAACAAAATTGGATACCCCAGTACATCATCCATTAGAAACCATACATAAGGTTTTACACAAATAAGGATCTCATGATCCAGTCTTAATACAACACAAGCAGCCGAATACGTAATAATAACGGTAGCGTAGGCGAAGCTCCATCTTCGGGGTCACAGGCAATGATGACGATGGGAGATGATCCTAGTTGTCGTAACCTTCCTGGGGTCCATCCTCCAGGTACTCTTCTTCATAGTTTGGCCACGAGAATAGCCAGGGACAAATCCATGAGTACTCTTTAAGTACTCGCAAACTAATACTAACAAGTGAAGGGGGTTTTTGTAATAGGATACTAAGCTCTAGGGTTGTTTTGCAAGAAGCCAGATTTATCTCTACTAAGTTCAGAAGCAAGAGAAGCTAGTCACAATGTTATAACTCCTAAGTAGGAACTTGTATTTCATATCACAACTCTATTGTGGTCAAGTCAAAGTCTCCATTTATTTCACAAGTCATTTTGAAAACATCTGACGGGGGAACAGTATGGCCACTCCAACTTTCCATAACCATGGACACGGCTATTCGAATAGTTTGATACTCTGCAGAGATTGTACACTTTCACCACAACATTCGATACATCCGTCAGGAACAAATCCTGAATTCACCATACTCAGTATGCGGATAATCAATCCTAACCTTTCAATTACACGCCCTAGTATAAGCACCTCTCCTGTGAGTTTGTCCTCCCAACCATGACCAACTATCATCTTGGGTACTGCACAGGTGGACAATCTTCACAAGGTAGCCTCAGCTCAGACCTTGGCCGTGAGGGAACTAATACTAGGGTATATAAGTTTCCAGTCAAGCCGTACCCAATCTTCGGTTATTGTGGTTGTACGATAAACTTGGAATGGTATCGCATCCAAACAACCATCAGTTTTATAAAGGGCTAAGGCTCATGCCTTAACATTTTCATCACCAAAATCATCTGGTGTTCAGAAACACATGTCCAAAACATTTCAATAGAATGATCCATCATTCCAAGGTTTTCATAACCATTTTTCCACCAAGTATTCCCATCTAAAGTTGATCAAGTTTTATTCTTAGCACTAGCATCTACAAGTGGGGGTAAGTACTAATGAGGGGTGGTAAACTAGTAGAGTTTCAACTAAGTTCAATCTTATGCCTTGGGATGATATCAAGATTATCTAGCTTAGGCCAAATTTTATGCTCTTTATGCAACCATCAAATATCTTTCTAGTATCTACAATTCACTTAAGTAAACTCTAAGTAATAGCTTTGATAAAGAAATAAAGTATAAAGCTTGTAAGTAAAAACTAGGATTGGTTTATCAAGTGGGTAGGATCATCTATGCTTAAGGAATATAGTTGGCATGGTGACAAGCAAGTACTGGATTGCATAGGTCAACTTGATTAGTAAGGCTTGCACAGTATCAGTAAGACTTAGCCATGTCCCTAGTAAAGGACAATTTGAGCATCAAGACATGGAAGCTATCAAGAATCTCCTCATACCAATTTCTAAGTAAAAACTTGTGGGTGAACAAGGGTGAAGGTTCACCAATTTCTATTGGTGATTCCTTGGGAAAGTTTTGTCAAAGAAAAACTTAGTGTTTTCAAAAGATAAGGAAAATCTATTTTGAGCAAATCAAGCCTAAGCTCCACTTAGCCAAATGCATATAGATGATAGACTCCACTATACTACCATAGTATCACTTGCCAATACAATTCAAATGTATTGACCCTTGTGGCTGTAACTTATTATGTTGCAGGTTTGTTTGATGTTAGTGAAGTTTATTGATTAGGATTACAAGTCTACAACCAACATGACTGCCTGTGGCACTTTGAAGATGAAGGACCCCATGCTATTGTTATATTCTGCTGTATTGTAATGAGATAGCCAAATGAGCTATGTAAGATGTAATAAATTATTTTATTCCTGGTTATAAAGTTGTATTATGACCTTTGTTTCTTGATATTACATCTTAACTGTGGATGCTAGCTATTGATCCAGGGACTAGCATTGTAAACACAGGGATCTCTACCTTATTAAAGGTTGGGAACCTTACAGATGGTATTACAGCATTGTGTTGCCTGTAGGATTGTAAACCTAGGATTGGACAAAACCCCTTAGAAAAATAGGAGTTGAATTTGTTCCAAAACATATTTGCAAACAATCTTGTTGTCACATCCCAAATTTTTGATTTGGTTCTGCATATCATTCATATCATTGCATCATGCTTTTCCATGCAAAACCGTCGAGTGAAAAGGTTCGGCGAAACGCCATTTGCAAAACCCTATTCCACTTTGCTACGAGGCTCCTACGGGAGGCTTTAGAAGAACTAGTGTTGCCACCCTTGTAGCCTAGTGTTTTCGCTCAAACCTTGGGCCTAGATTGTTCCCCTCGACGATACGAACCCGTAGGAGCAAGAATCGCTCGAATCGGAGCTCGTACGGAGAAGTTGCGGCCGTTTTAGTGAATCGTCGGAAAACGGTCCGAAATTACGGACCGATTTCCGAGTACGAAACCAACTCCGAACCGAATCAGTTTTGATTTCCACGTGGGGCCCCACAAATAAGAGGCCACCCGGCCTCGGGAACCGTGCCCTACCCCGCCGACCGCCTGCCTCGCTGCTATCGCCCCTCGTTCATACCGCCGCCTCGAGAGCCGCCACGCTTATCTTCCCGCCGCCAGGTCACGATCTCGCCGCCGAAGCCGCTTCGCCGCTGGCCGCTTCCTCGCAGCGCCGCCGCCAGCGCGCCTCGCCACCGAGCCGCTCCCGCCGCCGAGCCGCCCTCGCGCGCGCTCTCCGCCGCCTCGCTGCAGCGCACGCACACGCACACACGCACACACACGCGCACACACACACGCACGCGCACGCACACGCACGTACAGTTTAATCAAACTAGTTAGTGGCCTTTTCGGAGTAATAAATTCGTAGAAAAAGATCCGTAGCTCCAAAAATCGCGTATGATATGTCCCTGGATTCAGTGGAACGTGGGGAATCTCATCGTGAATTAAAAAGATAGGCTTACAGTAAAAACTTCTGCAGAAACTGTCAAGTGGCTTTCTTCAGTGTTTTAATTACTCGGGGAGTTTTATAATTCCTTTTTGAGTAATTCCAGTTGGTGCTCTTTCTATGCAGCGATGCCTATGGGGTAGATTTTTCCCAAGATTTTACAAACAGTATACTACCGGTAGTGAATTATTTGAGTTCTAGCTCTAGTTTTGAGTATTACTTTTGCGTAATAGTTTTCCTAACGCTAAAACTATTTTCCATGCATGCAATCAGTACCTCTACTGATTTCTATTATGTGGTGCAGCTGTAGCACCAATCCACTTGTCTTGCATGCATTCATACATCATCTTTGTTGCATATGATTGTGGATTGTTTGTTTATGAATGCAATTGTATCGTGTAGATTGTGACGAGTGCAACGCTTGCTCGTGTGTGGATTGTTCTTCCGACCGCTACAACCAAGGCAAGTAGATGCTAATTTCTTCATGATATCGTCCTACTATTTTCAATGCATTGTCGTATATTTTGTAGATGCATGTGTAGGATGATACTATCGCTATGCTATGTCCTATTATGTGGTAGGACCCTCTTTGTAGATGAACCACCGTTGGTAGATGTGCTTAGCCATGCTATGTTGAACGAGGGCTGGGTTATATCATTGAGACTTATTTCTAAAAGTATTGGTTTGTGAAAACTAAAACAACTTAATCAATGAATCTCTTGGGTGTGATGGTATTGATAAATTTTGGTGGTTTCATTGCGGAAAGGCACCCAGGTATCGAGATAAATTGATTGGCTTCTTTATTGTGTAGCTTACGTGTACAACCATGTGCCAATAATGGAATGGGCGGTTGGTTGGACTTAGTAGGTTGTGGTGACTCGAACCCGCGTATCCAGAGATGTAGAATTTTGGTAGGTTGGACCGGTGCGCGTCGGGATTGAGAAACTACTTCCCGAACAGTCTCTTCTTGGACTTCTCCCTATCATCACCCAAAATGAGAGTGATGGTACGAGCTGGGCTGGCCAAGTCACATGGGTAAAGTGTACTAACCTCTGCAGGGTGTATAATCTAATCGATTAGCCGTGTCCCCGGTTATGGACAACTGAGTTGCTTGATATTGATTCCATGACATGTTTCTCGCTCATTCTAATTTCATAATTGTTTTAATGTTGTTGGGTTAACTTAATTGGGATCTTTTCAAAGAAAATCAAAAACTGTTTATGAAAGTAGGACAAATGTATTTGCAAATGCAAGCCAGACACAGCTCCACTTGCCAAATATGCATGTAGTTGTTAGTACTATTGTCTCCATTACTAGCTCTACTTGCCATACATTCCATGTATTGACCCTTCAGGGCTGCTACGTTTCATGTTGCAGGTTATTCCGATTCTGAGTAATCGATATAGGCCACGGTACTCCACTCGGCACTTGTTCACTTGAGGGCAATTTGAAGAATGGAGGATTTACTTAATTTATGTTGCTACCTGAATAATTTGAGCTAGCTTTGTGCTAAGCTTTTATTGTAATAATGGTACTCTGGATCATCGTTATTCATGATACACGGATATTCTGCTATGTTATCTATCTTACTCTATTGTGGGCCAATGAACCGATCCAGGGATTGGCATGTCACATAGAGGCCTCGGTCTTTTCAGAACCGGGGTGTTACAGGATGGTATCAGAGCCCGTGTGTCGACTGTAGGATCGTGACCTAGGATTGGATTAGGAAGCCATAGAATTATAAAGCCTATATTAACTCTGTCTTTCATCTTATGCCTTTCACCCTCGTAAATTCTTACCATATGCTATTCTCACACTTTCCTCTTTTACTTGATAGATGGGAGATGTCAGGACTGAGTATGTCACCATGGAGTCACCAAGGCCCTTTGCAAGGCAGTTAGCACAGCTCTCTCAGTCATTGGGATTGCCACTGCCCATGTTCAAGGGAAGAAGGTTGTACACCTATGGATATGGAGAGGATGCATGGGAGATCACTACCTTCATATTTAGAGATGCCGCCTTGCCATACCCCGTGCACTTGATCTACACCAAGACATACTGCAACTGGGGACTTGGAATCAACTTGGCCATACATGAAGCCCTGTCTCGCCAGTGCCATTATGTCCGACACCTACTGCCTGCAGATTCACCCTACCGTGACTATGGGAGGCGTGATGAAGATGGGCACATTGTGGTTACCCCGGGCGACAGGAACAACATGCCGCCCCGTCGGAGGCACATAGAGGACATGGAAAGGGAGAATGGAGCTCTAGCAGAGAAAGTGATGATGATAAAGGAGATTGCAGATTTTACTAGCAATGGTATGGTGGTCCAAGGACAGGAGATTGACACCCTGCATGAAGCTGTGGGAGTTCTGGAGAATGCCCTGATAGCCAGAGATGCAACCATAGCTCATCTTCATGGTACTGTGCAAGAGAACACCCAGAACATACAACAGTTGCAAGGGACCGTCCAGGAAAGGGACCAAACTATTGAAGCTATGACAGCCCAGATTGCCGCTCTCCAAGCACAGCTGAATCCACCCTCTGATGATGACAATGGAGATGATGGCAACAATGGGGATGATGATGACAGTGGGGACGATGATGATGATGAGGACGAAGATGATGATGATGGAGACGATGATGGTGGAGGAGATGAAGCTGTTGCAGTTGCAGCTAAGAGTGAGGAAGAGGAGGATCCAGAAGAGGTGGAGTTTGAGATCTCAAGTGATGATTCAGGAGAAGTATACACTCCTCCGCCATGGTTGTACCGCGAGCTGAAGCGCCAACGCATGACCGCAAGGACCTACTGCAACCTCTTCAAGAAATAGATAGAAGTCCACCAATTAGTCCATGTTAGGCAAATTCGTTAGGATTGGTCTCGATCGATGTGAAACTTAGTTCGTGTTAGTTTAAGAGTGTTTAGTTGCTTATTTGTGTACTCCAATATCCTAGGAATTATTTGTGCGAATTTTATGAAAGAGTTATGGCAAATTTGGTTACTATCTGTGTTATTATCGCTGCAGTTTTCTGCTGATACAGCAGTACTGCGCGATTTTTCATATTTTTCTGGTAACTCGGAAAAATATGAAAAAAATTGGGCTGATGCGAAACTCTCTATACTATATGTGCAAAAATCAGATAATTTTTCTGACGAGTTTAAGTCAGGCGGAAAAATTAGTGAACGCTGCTGGACTGTTCTGGCAGATTGCTGTTTTTGCTGTTTAGTGGATCAACTGTTTGGTTAACCATTGCCAACTCTTGCAAAACTATTTCAGTAGGTATATACTGCTAGGATAACACCTGGGATGTTGCTGGATCACTTGTTTGTTGATGTGTTGCTTTCTTGTGATTGTCTGCTATTGGTTGTTGTTGATTGATCATATGCATGGGTAGAACCCTATTGTCGTAGTTGATTCTTTCTAAACTTACCTGTGCTGGACCACAGATGCCTCCCCGCCGTCACCCCACTGAGTTGGAGCAGCTCATGGCAGCTCAGGCACAACTGACCCAAGTGATGACTCAGTTCATGGCAAATCAGAACAACAACAATGGAAACAATCAGCCTCAGGGAGATGCTCTCACCAGATTTCTAAGGTTAAGGCCAGCTAAGTTCTCTACTGCAACGGAACCAATGGTTGCTCTCGACTGGTTGCGTTCAGTCAACAAGGATCTAGTAACTGTCGGATGCACTGATGCTGAGAAGGTGAGGTTTGTCGCTCACCTACTGGAGGGACCAGCCGCTTCTTGGTGGGACACATTTCAGATCACCCACCCGCTAGATACCGTGACTTGGGCAATGTTTGAGGAAGGTTTCAGGACCAACCACGTGTCTTCAGGAGTTCTGAGCCTGAAGAGGAAGGAGTTCCGCAACTTGCGCCAAACCAATCGCACCGTGGCCGAGTACATTGAGGAGTTCAACAACCTGTCCCGTTATGCACCTGAGGATGTTGACACTGATGCAAAAAGGAGGGAGAGATTCCTGGATGGCCTCAGTGATGAGCTTTCAGTACAGCTACTTGTGGTTTACTGCCCCACTTTCCAGGAGCTTATGGACAAGGCCAGGATCTTGGAAGGGAAGCACAAGCAGGTGGAGAATCGCAAGAGAAAGAGTAACAATCACCACTCTGGTTCACACCACAAGTCTCGCACTTCATATGATGGATACTCCAAGCATGGAGGGAGTGACCATGGGAGCCATGACCGCCACCACCATGGAGGCGATGGGCATCGTCATGACAACTATAGGAGCAGCCACCATAGCCACAAGGGAGGACACTCTCACCACTCTGGAGGACACGGTGGACATGACCGCAACCGTGATCGCAGCTTTGTGAAGAAGGATCTGAGTGAGGTGACGTGCTTCAAGTGTAAGCAGAAGGGACACTATGCTGACAACTGTCCGGAGAGGAAAGGACTGAAGCCAACCAACGGTGAGAAGGCCACAGTGAACCACATGAATGTGGAGGAGATTCCAGATGAGCCTGACCTTGTGATTGGTAAGTTCCCAATCAACACTTACCCTGCACTTATACTTTTCGATACTGGTGCATCGCATTCATTCATATCAAGGGCATTTGTGGATAAGTATAAGCTACCTACTGAGTCTATGAAAAGGTCTATTAGAGTGAGTTCACCTGGAGGAGATATGATAGCTAGCGCGGGATGCCGCGATTTGACTGTGAGGATTGGAACACACAACTTCATTGCACATTTGGTAGTGTTGGAATCACAGGGATTAGACGTTATTCTGGGTATGGATTGGATGTCTATGCATGGGGGACACATAGATTATGCACAGCGAGCTGTTTCACTCAAAACCCCGGATGGTAAGAGGATTAGATTCAAGTCGGCTGCACGACCGAGAAGGTGTAAGTTGAATTCTCTTAAGGGGGTTAGCATGGATACTGTGCCAGTGATTAGGGATTACTCCGACGTGTTTCCGGAAGAGCTGCCAGGGATGCCACCTGACAGGGATGTAGAGTTTCTTATCGACTTGATGCCAGGACAGGATCATGAAGGCTCAAGTGGGAGACAAGGAAATAGAGGAGATAAAGGAAAAGATGAAGGACAATCGGGAAAAGGATATCCGCGAGGATGAGCATGGTACCTTATGGTATGGAGATCGTTTGTGTGTGCCCAGCGACCCGGAGATAAGGGGGTTGATTCTTCAGGAGGCTCATAACTCGCCATACTCCATACATCCAGGCAACACGAAGATGTATATGGATTTGAAGAGTAGATTTTGGTGGAACAACATGAAGGGAGATATCGCCAAGCATATTGCCTTATGTGATGTGTGCAGCCGAGTGAAGGCTGAACACCAGAAGCCAGCAGGACTGCTACAGCCATTGCCTGTGCCGGATTGGAAATGGGATAGAGTGGGAATGGACTTTATCACAGGATTGCCCAGGACCAGGTCAGGATATGACTCTATTTGGGTAGTGGTCGACCATTTGACCAAGGTAGCCCACTTTATACCGGTAAAGACGACCTATACGAGTGCAAAGTTGGCCAAGATTTACATGGACAAAATTGTGTGCCTACACGGAGTTCCCAAGAGTATCGTATCTGATAGGGGCACCCAATTTACCTCACACTTCTGGCGCCAGCTGCACGAGTCACTTGGTACTAGATTGGAGTTTAGCACAACGTTTCACCCACAGACCGATGGACAGACCGAGAGGGTGAATCAGATTTTGGAGGACATGCTGAGAGCTTGTGCCTTGGCTCATGGCTCTAGTTGGGATGAGAATTTACCGTATGCGGACTTTTCCTACAACAACAGCTATCAAACCAGCATCAAGACGTCACCGTTCGATGTGCTATATGGGAAACGGTGCCGAACACCATTGATATGGGATGGAGTAGGAGAACGTCAGTTGTTTGGGCCCGATTTGATCAAGGATGCTGAGGAGAAGGTCGCCTTGATTAGGGACAGGCTGAAGGTAGCACAATCAAGGCAGAAGAGCTACGCTGATGCCAAGCGCAAGGAAGTGGTGTATGAGATAGGAGATAGAGCATACCTCAGAGTGTCGCCACTTCGTGGAATCAAGAGATTTGGAATTAAGGGTAAGCTGGCACCTCGATTTATTGGACCGTATCGGGTCTTAGCACGCAAAGGGGAAGTTGCTTATCAGTTGGAGTTGCCAGGAGCTCTGTCCGCTGTTCACAACGTGTTCCACGTGTCACAGCTGAAGAAGTGCCATCCGGAGATGGTAGATACACCATTGAGAGACACTGTACCGCTAGAGGAAGTTCAGCTTGAGAACGACTTGACCTATGAGGAGAAACCGGTCAAGATTCTGGAGACAGCAGAGAGGATTACCCGTACTAAGACAATCAAGTTTTGCAAGGTGCAGTGGAGCCACCACACCGAAGAGGAAGCCACTTGGGAGCGTGAGGATGACATCCGAAAGGACTACCCACACCTATTTGCTAGCCGCGCCGAATCTCGAGGACGAGATTCATCTTAAGGGGGTTAGTCTTGTCACATCCCAAATTTTTGATTTGGTTCTGCATATCATTCATATCATTGCATCATGCTTTTCCATACAAAACCGTCGAGTGAAAAGGTTCGGCGAAACGCCATTTGCAAAACCCTATTCCACTTTGCTACGAGGCTCCTGCGGGAGGCTTTAGAAGAACTAGTGTTGCCACCCTTGTATCCTAGTGTTTTCGCTCAAACCTTGGGCCTAGATTGTTCCCCTCGACAATACGAACCCGTAGGAGCAAGAATCGCTCGAATCGGAGCTCGTACGGAGAAGTTGCGGCCGTTTTAGTGAATCGCCAGAAAACGGTCCGAAATTACGGACCGATTTCCGAGTACGAAACCAACTCCGAACCGAATCAGTTTTGATTTCCACGTGGGGCCCCACAAATAAGAGGCCACCCAGCCTCGGGAACCGTGCCCTACCCCGCCGCCTCGACCGCCCGCCTCCCTGCCGTGATCGCCGCGCCGCCCCTCCTCGTTCCGCGCGCCCGCGCCGCCGCCTCCTGGAGCCGCCGCCGTGCCGCCATCTTCCCGCCTCGCCGCCAAAGCCGATCTCGCCACCGCCAGTACCCGCCACCCGCCACGCCTTACCGCCGCCGCTGCCCGCCGCCAGCGCCGCCTCCCGCAGAACGCGGCATTGCCGCCAGCGCCGCCACCGAAGCCGCTCCCGCCGAAGCCGCCAAGGCTGCGCCGCCACAGCCACGCGCCACTTGCTGCAGCCGCCGCTGCCGCTGCATGCCGCTGCGCGCACACGCGCACACACACGCCGCACGCACGCACACGCACACACGCACGCGCACGCGCGCTGCCGCTGCCGCTTGCCGCATGCGCTGCTGCGCCTTCGCGCGCGCGCTTGCATGCACGCGTGCCGCACGTCCGCTCGCTGTTTTGCACACTGAGTTATCTAATCTTGGACCGTACGCTAACCGTCACCCCCCTCGCGCAGGTCACCGTTGTCGCCGGAATCGATCGCCGCACAATCCGAAACTCGCCGCCGTCCGTTTCGCCGTTTGTTTCCGGTAAGACTGCAGCCACCGTCAGATCTCAGATCAGCGGCTTAGATCGTTCGTTGACCAGTCTGACTCAGGCGTTGACTAGTCAGACGCCCAGTCAGCGCCCAGTCAGCAGACGCGTTGACCAGTCAACAGACACAGTTGACTGGTTAATTTCGTTAATCCTTTTTAGTTGACAGATTTCGGTAGAAACTTTTAAATTGCGTAGAAATTAAATCGCTTGGCCAAAAATTGCAAATAAAATATGTGTAGATTCAGTGAGTCGTGTAGAATCTTGCTGTACCTTTGGTTCAGACTTTTGCAGCAAGATTTAGTACAGTTTAATCAAACTAGTTAGTGGCCTTTTCGGAGTAATAAATTCGTAGAAAAAGATCCGTAGCTCCAAAAATCGCGTATGATATGTCCTTGGATTCAATGGAACGAGAGGAATCACATCGTGAATTAAAAAGATAGGCTTACAGTAAAAACTTCTGCAGAAACTGTCAAGTGGCTTTCTGCAGTGTTTTAATTACTCGGGGGGTTTTATAATTCCTTTTTCAGTAATTCCAGTTGGTTTTGTTTCTATGCAGCGATGCCTATGCGGTAGATTTTTCCCAAGATTTTACAAACAGTATACTACCGGTAGTGAATTATTCGAGTTCTAGCTCTAGTTTTGAGTATTACTTTTGCGTAATAGTTTTCCTAGCGCTAAAACTATTTTCCATGCATGCAATCAGTACCTCTACTGATTTCTATTATGTGATGCAGCTGTAGCACCAATCCACTTGTCTTGCATGCATTCATACATCATCTTTGTTGCATATGATTGTGGATTGTTTGTTTATGAATGCAATTGTATCGTGTAGATTGTGACGAGTGCAACGCTTGCTCGTGTGTGGATTGTTCTTCCGACCGCTACAACCAAGGCAAGTAGATGCTACTTTGTTCATGATATCGTCCTACTATTTTCAATGCATTGCCGTATATTTTGTAGATGCATGTGTAGGATGATACTATCGCTATGTTATGTCCTATTATGTGGTAGGACCCTCTTTGTAGATGAACCACCGTTGGTAGATGTGCTTAGCCATGCTATGTTGAACGAGGGCTGGGTTACATCATTGAGACTTGTTTCTAAAAGTATTGGTTTGTGAAAACTAAAACAACTTAATCAATGAATCTCCTGGGTGTGATGGTATTGATAAATTTTGGTGGTTTCATTGCGGAAAGGCACCCAGGTATCGAGAGAAATTGATTGGCTTCTTTATTGTGTAGCTTACGTGTACAACCATGTGCCAATAATGGAATGGGCGGTTGGTTGGACTTAGTAGGTTGTGGTGACTCGAACCCGCGTATCCAGAGATGTAGAATTTTGGTAGGTTGGACCGGTGCGCGTCGGGATTGAGAAGCTACTTCCCGAACAGTCTCTTCTTGGACTTCTCCCTATCATCACCCAAAATGAGAGTGATGGTACGAGCTGGGATGGCCAAGTCACATGGGTAAAGTGTACTAACCTCTGCAGGGTGTATAATCTAA
Source organism: Avena insularis (assembly GCA_023614405.1). Lineage (NCBI taxonomy): Eukaryota > Viridiplantae > Streptophyta > Magnoliopsida > Poales > Poaceae > Avena > Avena insularis. The sequence continues at coordinate 279,291,020 of CM042689.1, read as the reverse complement.
TCGATTAGCCGTGTCCCCAGTTATGGACAACTGAGTTTCTTGATATTGATTCCATGACATGTTTCTCGCTCATTCTAATTTCATAATTGTTTTAATGTTGTTGGGTTAACTTAATTGGGATCTTTTCAAAGAAAATCAAAAACTATTTATGAAAGTAGGACAAATGTATTTGCAAATGCAAGCCAGACACAGCTCCACTTGCCAAATATGCATGTAGTTGTTAGTACTATTGTCTCCATTACTAGCTCTACTTGCCATACATTCCATGTATTGACCCTTCGGGGCTGCTACGTTTCATGTTGCAGGTTATTCCGATTCTGAGTAATCGATATAGGCCACGGTACTCCACTCGGCACTTGTTCACTTGTGGGCAATTTGAAGAATGGAGGATTTACTTAATTTATGTTGCTACCTGAATAATTTGAGCTAGCTTTGTGCTAAGCTTTTATTGTAATAATGGTACTCTGGATCATCGTTATTCATGATACACGGATATTCTGCTATGTTATCTATCTTACTCTATTGTGGGCCAATGAACCGATCCAGGGATTGGCATGTCACATAGAGGCCTCGGTCTTTTCAGAACCGGGGTGTTACACTTGTAAACTCTTTCCTCAACCATTTTGGTTTTAATTCTACATCTTGTCTATTTCAACTTGATGGATAAAGCCTCCACCATGACCAAAGACTTCAACTATATTTTCACCAAGGACTTCAACTTTGGATATCACTAAGGACTACAAGTGAGACAAGAAATGTTACTCAAGAATTGAAGACTAAGGAAACACAACTTAGAAGGAATCATCATAACCTTTGAAGTTTTGTGACCAAGATGCAAGAAATTCTCCAAGGATACAAAGATATTGATCAAAAAGGAACCAACTAAGAAGGATGGAAGGATCTCAAGTGAACCATATAGTTGGACCACCATATTTAGATTAAATCAAACACACCAACTTATGTGGTGTAACAAAAATATTTTATTGCCTAAAGATGTGCTTGAACTTGTTGTTTGAGTGGAGTGTTTGTTTGTGATTGCTTGCACATTGCTTGAGTGAATTGTGATGTGTGTGATTAGAATTTATTTCCTTAGAAATCTTTTGCCTATTCTAATCCCAATCCAACCCAAACAGATGACTACTCCAAGAAACTCCAACATCAAGGATGGTGACAACAACAACTACCAAGAGATCAACATGATAGAACTCATAGTAACCCAAACCCAATTGAACCAAGTGACAACTCAGATTTTAGCCAACTACAATGAGTTAGACCCAACCATGCAAAGGTTTTTGCAAACTCAATTGATACAAAAGGTGACAAACCAAATGATCAACATGGGAAACAATCCTTCCCAAGGAGTTTGTGATAACAATGATGTCAAGGATGATATTCTAGAAGGAACCCAAGCTTGCAATGTTTGTGGAGACAAGGATCACACTTCCAAGGAGCATGAAGATCAATGCCCCAATTGTGAAGAGAAACATCCAACTGACCAATGCCCCACGTCTCAAGCTACTTGTTTCCTATGTGAAGGAAATAATCATGTCCCTATCCAATGCCCCATCTATTCCATAGTTCAACAAAGGAAACAAGGTGGAGTGCCTCAACAGTTTGTAAACCCTCATGAAGGAACAACTTCTACCAAGAAGGATGAAGGCAAAGTCAAAACTATGCATCATAAGGCCAAATCTAAAGCGACCACAAAGTGTTGCTACCCTTGTGGAGAAGAAGGTCATATCTCTAGTAACTGCCCCAAGAAGAGAGACAGATTTCCCACCTTTGTGGTGAAGTATGAAGAGCATGAACTAGAAGAACTCCTAGCTTTGGAGAGGCCCAAAAAGAAGAAGAAGGACATAAGCCACTTGCAATGTTACAATTGCAAAGAAATGGGACACTATGCCAGTGATTACCCAGAAAAGAAGAAGAACCAAGGAAACAAACAAGAGGCAATGATACCAAAGGAAAAGAAAGATATCAGCCAAGTGATGTGTTTCAAATGCAAAGAGCTAGGCCATTATGCAGACAAGTGTCCAGAGAAGCTTCATCAAGGCTTCCGGCAGTGGGTCACTCTGGAGGCATCCTCCTTGGCGCCAAGGAGGATACCTTCGAGGTGGAGGATATGGATCGCGGGGAATTCTTTGTGAACATGTAGCTCACCCACAGACGTTCCAACCTCCGGTGGGAGGTCATCATCGTCTATGGCCCCGCGGACCATAGCCGCTCCCCAGCCTTCCTTGAGGAACTGAAGGCGAAGGTTGAACATTGCTCCACTCTGGTGGTTGTGACGGGGGACTTCAACCTGATCCGTTCCCATGAGGATAAGAGCTCCCACACCGTGGATGTCCCGCGCATGCGGATGTTCAATGATTGTATCGCTGATCTCGCTCTTAGAGAGATCACGAGAGTGGGAGCCCGCTTCACGTGGACGAACAACAGGGTTGACCCTGTCAGGAGTGTCTTGGACCGTGTTTTGGTCTCAGTGGACTAGGAGGTCGCCTTCCCTCTCTGCTCCGTCCACGCCATTACCAGGGTAGGCTCAGACCATGTTCCACTACTGCTTTCGACTGGGGGAGTTCACCACCACGGCTGAATCGCTTCCACTTCGAGAACTTCTGGCTTCAACAGCCAGGTTTTGTGGAAGCGGTAAAGGCCAAGTGGTTGGCGGCGGCTGCCCCCCAGACGCTTTAATGCGGTGGACGTCTGGCATCACTGCACCAAGCTTGCCCGCCAATTCATGAAGGGCTGGGGGGCCAACTTGGGTGCAGCGACGCGACTCCAGAAGGATTCGTTGCTGGAGGAGATCCGTACTCTGGACCTAGCGGCAGACTCGGTGGGCGTCTCCGCTGATGAGTGGTCCCACCGTTATGCCTTAGAGACTTCGCTCGTCGAGATTTACAAGGGGAAGGAGTTGTTCTGGCGACAACACAGCCGCCAGAATTGGCTTCTCCAAGGAGATGCGAACACAACATACTTCCATGCGGTGGCCAATGGTCGTTGTAGGAAATGCTCAATCCCCTGCCTCTGGGACGGTGAGCTCCTCCTTGAGGAGCCGGGGGCGCTCTCCGCCCATATTTACTCCTTTTATAAGGAGCTCTTCTTGGCAGGACCCCTTACGGGGGTCGTGTTGGCTGACGACTTTTAGCCTAGTGGGGCCAGAGTCACAGCTGACGAGAATGTGGAGCTCACCCTCCCATTCCTACCAGAGGAAGTTGAGCGGGCGGTGAAGGCCATGAAGGCCAACTCCGCCCCGGGCCCTGATGGCCTCCCGGTATCTTTCTTCCAGACTTTCTGGAGGGAACTCCAACCGGTCATCATGCCCATGTTCCAGGAATTCTACACCGGAACTCTCGTGATGGGGAGACTAAATCTGGGAGTTATCACTTTGATCCCTAAAGTTTTGGGGGCCTCGGATATTCGCCAATTCAGGCCCATCACAGTCCTCAATGTCATCCAACGGATCCTCGCGAAAGTTTGTGCCTCTCGTCTCGCCCCGGTCATGGAGCGCCTCACCCACCAGTATCAATTTGCCTTTCTCAAGGGCAGATTTATACATGATGGGATCCTGGCCCTCCATGAGATTATCCACGAGATCAAGTCCAGACGATTGAAGGGCATCTTCTTGAAGCTGGACTTCCAGAAGGCCTACGATCGTCTGGACTGGCGGTTCCTACGTCAGGTCCTCATTAGGCGAGGATTTGACGACCGCCTGATCACCTTGATAATGCAGTTCGTCATGACTGGGAGCAACGCAATTAACATCTATGGCGAGATCGGGCCATACTTTCGCCCCTCATGTGGTGTCCGCCAGGGGGACCCCCTGTCCCCCTCCTCTTCAACGCTGCTGTTGATGCCCTCGCGGAAATGCTTGAGAAAGCGAAGGCGGCCGGCCACATCTCCGGCGTGGTAGGCCACCTTATCCCCGGGAGCGGCATCACCCAGCTTCAGTACGTAGACGACACGATGATCATGATTGAAGGCTCGACTCTGGACATTGCAAACCTCAAATTCCTCCTCCTCTGCTTCCAGGAGATGTCTGGCCTCGGTATTAACTTCGATAAGAGCGATATCATCGCACTAGGGTTCTCCCAGGATGAGCAACACAGGATAGCTGACAATTTCAACTGTCGGCTCGCCTCCTTCCCCATCACCTACCTGGGGATGCCGATCCGCGACACCAGGATCCTTATCAGGGACCTGGACCCTCTCGCGGATAGGGTGCGCTCGAGGTCTGAACCTTGGCGTGGTAGATTTACCTCTAAAGGTAGCAAGACCATCCTGATCGACTCATGTCTGTCTAGCCTGCCCATGTACATGATGGGCATGTACCTCCTCCCTGAGGGGGTGCATGGGACATTTGACAAGGAGCTGTCGAGGTTCTTCTGGCAAGACTCCTTGGGTCGCCAGAAATACCACATGGTCAAGTGGGCAGACATTTGCGCCCCCAAGGATGTTGGGGGCATAGGTATCCTTGCATCCCGTCAGTTCAACAAGGCCCTAATGCTTAGATGGTATGGCATATCTTGCGTGATGATGGTGGCCTGTGGCTCAAACTCATCAAGTCCAAGTACCTGCGAGGTCGGCCCCTTCTGGACTGTGATCGGCGCGACGGGTCCCAATTCTGGCACTCCATTCAGGAGATCAAGCGTGAGATCAGGCATGGTCTCGCCTTTTCCATTAGGAACGGGGAGGGGACCATGTTCTGGCTGGACCCCTGGCTCAGAGAGCGCCCGCTGCAGGAGGCCTTTCCGAGCCTATTCGCCATCTGTTCCGACCCAGCGCTCCGTGTATCCAACACGGCACATGGAGGAACATGGAACATCTCGTTCCGTCGTACCTTCGGCCCGGAGGAAACAGAAGCATGGAGGGAACTCAGGGCGGAGCTCCCGGCCTCCTTGGCCAACAAACCCAATAGTGTATTTTGGACCCTCACCCCGTCCGGATCCTTCTCGGTTGGCTCGGCATATCGGGCCCTCTTTGGCCAGGCGGTACTCCCCTGGACCAAGCACCTCTCCTGCTGAAGACAAAAAAATTTGTGTGGCAACTTTTACGCGATAGGCTCCCGTCGGGAGTTGAGGTGGCCAAGAGACATGGGCCGGGGGAAGGATTATGTCCATTATGTGGGGTCCCTGAAACGGGCACCCACATAATGTTCACCTGTCCTGCGGCCCGGTTTCTGTGGAATTTCACCAGAGAGGCGTTGGGCCCGGACTGGCTGGCCCATGATCTCGGTGAATTCCTAGAAACCCAAGCAAACCAAGCTGGGAAGGGTCGTCGCCTCTTCTGGCTTGTGTTCGCGGCCATGTCATGGTCCCTCTAGAATATTCGGAATAAGATGGTTATTGAGAAGATTCTCCCTAGGCGTGCGTATGACTCGGTTTTCCACTTTCTGGCTTCTCTGCAGCCTTGGTACCCGTTGTGTAGACAGCGGGACAAGGCGAGGTTGGACGCGACTCTCCGCCGGCTCTTGGAGGCGGCTCAGCGGATCCCTCATAGCCCGTCATAGTGTCTTCGGCGTTCACTCCCCTGGCGAGGCGTAGTTCCTCTTTTTCGTTGGGTTTTGTCCGAGTTGGCGTCTTGTCTTGTGTGGCCCACATGTGATGTGTGTGTGACTTTGTACTATGATATTTGTTGTGGACGGTTGCTTTATTTATAAAGCGGGGCGAAAGCCTATTTCGAGAAGCTTCATCAAAACCCCAAGCAAGCCAAGAAGTAATCTAGTTGGAAAAATTTTAAGGGTGGTAGTACCCTAGTTGCTTTGTGCCAACTTGTGACCCCTATCTTTCCCAAATCTCGGGACGAGATTTATTTTAAGGGTGGTAGCCTGTCACATCCCAAGATTTTCCAAATCTTGTAATGTGAAAAATAAATAAACAAAATAAATAATTGTTGAAAATTAGGGTGAAAAGAAACTTTTGTTTCTAAATGGAAACTTAAAAATCCCATCTTGAACAAACTTTGGTTTATGTTTGAATCCAAATAAATTCAAATCAAGTGAAATGCATTCTTCATAAATGCATCTGGAAATATAAACACTTGGAGAATAAACCAAAACTCTAAAACCCTAATGGAAGAAAATCATTTCCAAGTTGTCTCCAAGCCTATGGATTTGAACCAAATAAAAATTTGTCAACAAACATTTACAAATGATCAAAAATGACAAATAGAAATATTATAAGATCCATATAAATTGGTTTCACTTAATTTGGAGCCATAGATAAAATCTTATGAATTTAATAAGATAAGGAAATTGAATTTCCAAAGCTAATAAAGCACCTATCTAAAATTCCGTACCAAATGGTGTGCAATTAATCCTAAAGATATTTAAAAGGATAAATAAATATCAAATAAGATTTTACAAATTGGAATCACCAAGTTTGGATCTACAAATAAAAAGATATGGATTTTAGAAGATAAAGATAGAAATATTAAATGAGGAATATTTAAAGGCCAAATTAAATCTTGACCTAATCCATAAGCAAATGGAATAAATATAATCCAAATCCAAATAAAATAATGTATAAGGAATTTTCAAATTAATTAAGAGGGCATTAACCAAATCCTATTCTATTTGAATAAAGATAAAATCCCTATTAGAAATGATTAATTAAATCAGGGAAAATAATTTGAATTTACCCAAGTGGAATAAAAATCATTTAATTGACTTAAATGAAATAAAAGAATAATTTAAATAAATTTATATGAAATTAAAACTATATTTAATTTCATTGGAATAAGTACCCAATTTAAAATGATTAATAACTCATATTAAAAAAATTCCAAATAATTCAAAGTGAATTATTTGACACCCTAATAATTGAATAAAACTTACTGAAAAGGTTTTGTGGAAAAATGAAATTTAAATAGGGATTAAAAATATATTTGATCTTATTTGATTAAATGCAAAGGCCTATTTTAAATAATTAAAAGATCCAAAAAAGAATAAAAGTTTTATTCCAAAATTGACTTCAGAATATATTATTAAACAGTATTTGAATACACACCAAGTTTGAGAGAAGTTTGAATTCAAATGAATGTTTGAATTTATTAAACAAAATCAAAACAGAAAATCAAATGGGAAAAAGAAAAAGAAACAGGAACAGGAAAAAAAATAAAGGACTCAGCCCAGCCTAACCAGACCAGGCCCAACTAGCCAGTCCAACCCACTCCTCTTTCCCCCGAACCGTTTTCTTCTACTCGCGAACAAACCCGCGAAGACGCTGACCGCTGGACCCCATCCCCTCTCACTCTCTCACACTAACAACAACACCCCACTGCCACCTCAGCGTCACCCTCACCCGCCGCTGACCTCGCTCCCCCTCGCCGGCTGTTTCAGCCGATTAAAGCCCGAGTAAATTCGCGGCATTGACGCAGCCATTACCCCCTGCGACCACGCTCTATTAAGCACCTGCGCCCCCTCTCTCTTTCCCCTCACTCGCTAGATCCTCTACGCCCCCAGGCCGCCTTGATTTTACTTCGAAACTCCGCTGCCTCCGATGAGCTCCGACGATGATTTCGGCCACTCCTCGCCGTGCCTCGCTCTCTCGACCACGCAAGCATGATCCCCATCACTCCCTGAACCTCCCAGTGTCCTCAGCTCACTCGCGCGTGCCCCCATCGTCGGCAGCTACCCCGACTGAACGCGTCGCCGTCTGTCTCCAACTTCGTCGACGTCTCCCTGGTAACACCGACCTCCCCTTCCTCTCAGGATGATACTCCTACGCTCCCCTCTCTCTCGCGTTTCTAACAGACCCCCTGTTTTGCCGTTCCGTGGCTTGTAGCCTCGCCAACTATGACGCCAGTGCGTGCCCGACGCTGTCCTGAACTCCGGCGAGCGATTGCCATCCACCCCGAGCGCCCCTTCGATGGAGAAGACCACGTTGAGCATCAGTACATCGTGGCAATTCTAGTGAGCATCTCCCCTACTCCTCTCGCTTCTGTTCAGAAGCTGTTACGAACATTGCCGCCATGCCGTCATGCCGCCAGTTCTTGGCAAGGCGTTAGTAGCTGTCCGATGTAGATCCAGCGGATATGATAGAACCTTAACCGAAGGGGTAATAAGCGCTATGTACCACACGATTACACTTAGATCCAACGCACCAGAGTGAGCGATCCGCACGAACCGGTATGGCCCAATGAAAAACAGCCACGTGCCTCAGACTTCGTTTTAAAAACAGAAACATTTCTATTAGATGTTCAATTTTGTAAAATTCATAACTTTCAAACCACACATCCAAATTTTGCAAATTTTATATCAATGGAATCAGCAGACCAAGTGCTTTCCAACCATGCCCTTTGTTTAGTAAATTGCTTCTGGTAAAATGATTGCAGAAACTTGTGTAAGCATGTTTTGAATATAAAATTCATTCTAAAATTATTTTTGTGATAAAACCTTTGGCCAATGGAATGTTTTGAACCTACTAACCATATAAATCAATCTGTGGTTTCAAAAATATATTTGGAGAAGCAAAAGAATAAATCTTTGATTTAAAACATTTCTAGCCAAATAAAAATGTTGTTCATATGTCAAAAAAATACTTTTGGAGAAAACTCTTTGGGAAATGTTTTGATTTAAACTCTCTGACCCTAAACACATAGTTTTATGATTTGAAAACATATTATGTGAACCCTATAAAAATTATTGCTTTACTAAAGACATTTTCAACCACATAAAATATTGATTTGGTTTAAAAATGGTTTATGGGTAAAATCCTTTCCAAATGGTTTTTCCACTTTTATAAAATGATAAATAAGTGTTTTAGAATGTTTATAACCCATTAGAAACCACTTTTTCAAATAAAACGATCTTTGGCATGCTTGCATGCATTGCTTTGTTTCTATTATTTTATGTGATGTTTGCTTGAATGGTAGATTGAATCTTTGCTTGCTTGATTAAATTGTAGTGATTTGAAGAGTGTGAATATTGCAAGGACAAGGAGTAAACTTATATTCTCAACCAAAAAGGCAAGTGATGCTTCATACTTTGTCCCATTATTTTCACTATGCATTAGTGATATTTCTAAGTAGGACTTGCATGGAATTTTGCTAAGTATAAACTATGCCATGGGAAATCCTAGTAGATGAAACCTTAGTAGAAATTTCCTAAGTTAAGATTCCTACTACTATCATGCTTAGCTTAGCTAGTAGAAAACAAGGGTGGACTATATTTCATGCTATGGAATATTTCTAAGTCAAGGACTTATGTTTTTGTTTAATAAAACAACTAAGTGAATGAATCACCTGGGTGTAATGGAAGGAATGGTTTGTGTTGAGTGGTTACACAAGGCCCATTTCTATGGTTTACCTTGTGTATCACACTTGTGGATGGCCATCCAGGAACAAAGAGATTTGAGATGTCAAATGTTGAGAAGCTTCAAGTGCACCCACTTGGCATTATGGGCTCTGCCTGGATCATATAGGTTGCAATAACTTAGCCAAATGGACAGTTGGTTGTAGGGGATGATAGGTTGGAACGCGTCCATTCTGGTCTAAGGGAAGGCTTCTGAAAGATCTTGTCTTGGTGAAACCAAGTCTTGTAGGGAAAGTGCACCACCTCTAAGAGTGTAAAATCTAAGTACTTAGCCATGTCCCCGGTAAAGGACAATTTGAGCATCAAGACATGGAAGCTATCAAGAATCTCCTCATCCCAATTTCAAAGTAAAAAATTGTGGGTGAACAAGGATGAAGGTTCACCAATTTCTATTGGTGATTCCTTGGGAAAGTTTTGTCAAAGAAAAACTTAGTGTTTTCAAAAGATAAGGAAAATCTATTTTGAGCAAAGCAAGCCTAAGATCCACTTAGCCAAATGCATATAGATGATAGAATCCACTATACTAGCATAGTATCACTTACCAATACAATTCAAAGGTATTGACCCTTGTGGCTGTAACTTATTATGTTGCAGGTTTGTTTGATGTTAGTGAAGTTTATTGATTAGGATTACAAGTCTACAACCAACATGACTGCATGTGGCACTTTGAAGATGAAGGACCCCATGCTATTGTTATATTCTGCTACATTGTAATGAGATAGCCAAATGAGATATGTAAGATGTAATAAATTATTTTATTCCTGGTTATAAACTTGTATTATGACCTTTGTTTCTTGATATTACATCTTAACTATGGATGCTAGCTATTGATCCAGGGACTAGCATTGTAAACACAGGGATCTCTACCTTATTAAAGGTTGGGAACATTACACGAACCCCCTTGAGTATTAAGTTGCAAGCAATAGACAACTGCTTTAAGTAAAGTGTGTAAGGTAAACAGTCCACATGTTCCTTGAACAAGAGACCGTTGTTTTCTCCCTAGTAGCAACAGCACATCTACAACCGAAGAGATTTCTGTCACTTCCCTTGGAAACTAGAGGCATGAACCGACTATTGAGCATAACTACCCCCTCTTGGAGTCACTAGCAACTACTTGGCCAAGATAGCTACTAACAACGGAGAGCATGCAAGATTACAAACAACACAGACATGATAGAATCATAAAGACAAAACCATTAATCAAACTGCCATAATAATCTCAATATCCATCGGATCCCCGCAAACACAACATGCATGATTACAAATAGATTAGATCTTGATCATGAACGGAGCTCACAAGATCTATACATGAAAGCACAAAGGAGGAGATACAACCATCTAGCTACTACATGGACCCATAGTCCAAGGTGGAACTACTCACGCATCATATCGGAGAGAAGGCCTCTGGGATGATCTCCCATCCGGCAGGGTGCCGGGAAGAACTTCAGATCCCCCCGATCTAGGGATGATGGTGGCGATGGCTATAGACGGTTTCATGGATATTTGATCGGGTGCTTAGGGTTTCTGCATCGGGGGCTTCTTATAGGCGAACGCGGAGGCCGAGGCGGCGGCCAGGGACCCTAAACCCTAGCCAGGCGCGAGGCAGGGCCCGCTCGCGCCTAGGGTGGGTCTGCCCCCCTGGCTGGCCCCTCCGGCTCCCCTCTGGACTTCATGTTCCCCACGGAAAGTAATTGACTTTGACGTTTGTCCCATCCAATTCCGAGAATATTTCTTTACTAACTTTTCTGAAACCAAAAACAGCAGAAAACAGGCATCTGGCACTGTTGCAACTTGTTAGTAGGTTAGTACCAGAAAACATGTAAAAGCACCTCAAAGTGTAGACAAGCAAAGCAAAGTAGATACTAAACAAGCATGGAGCATCAAAAATTATAGATACGTTTCCAACGTATCAGCATCCCCAAGCTTAACTCATGCTCGTCCTCGAGTAGGTAAGTGATAAAAGAATAATTTTTGAGGTGACATGCACCCTCACAATAAAGATCCAACCATTTGAAAGCATTGAAAGCTGGGATCAAAGAACTCTAAACATGTACATGAAAGATGGAGTTCTAACAATAGGACATAGTAACTATGCATGCAACAAGAAAGGCTACAAACAAAGATCATGAATAACATGCATTGAAAAACGTTTGTTTGTTCCACATACAGAAAACATGGCATAGTGGCAATCAGCTTGGCCCTCATAGATTAGCAAATAGATGCATAGGACACCTTCAAAGCTGATAAGGGTGACTAGAAACAAATAGCACAAGAACAAGTAATATCACAATATGCATCAATTAATAAGCTATGGAACACTGCACACAGAATAACAACTATGCTCTCTTAATGGTGCCTAAATGTAGAAGGTGGAGACTCAATAGTGGTGGAAGAAAGGCCTTTTTTATAAAGGAAGCAGGGATTACAAGTTTCAAAAAGAGCTTCCAAAAATTATGGTACTTGTTAGCTTTTAGCCCTCATTACCCCTATCATAAGCATCTTGAAGTGATTAAGGTTAAAGTGGCAAAGATGGAGTATATTCTTGACGAAGTATAAGTTGGCAATCTCAAGTCCCTTGAATACGAGGGCCACACCTCATGCATACTCAACTTTGGGCCCAAGTAAGTTCTTGTCATTGTAAGTATTTTCATATCATTGAGAACCACCAACGGGGTACCCCTTGCACATGGTACAGGAGCTTTCCCATAACCAAAATGACAAGTCAAGCAGACAATAAGCATCTCAGCAATCTTTTTATTTACCATATGCATAGCTTTTTATTGAGGATGCTTCATAGATAGCTCATTATGGTGATGCTGCAAGTTTCCACCATGATTAGGCATGGCTTAGTCTAGCGGCTCAGGCGTTTCTCTAACACAGGATACAAACTCCATGGACTTACAAGTTCCCTCTTTATTTCACACCGGTGACATCCATAGACAAAAGAGCATGATATCAACTGATTACAAAGTACAAGTGCAATGTTGAAAACGTTCCCCGTGATAGCACGGTTCTGCTAATTCCAACTTATAAGTGCAAGCATATACAACAAAGTTGTCACAATGGTTCAAGTTTATTAGGGGCAAAGAATATAAAGTGTGCCATCAAGTTCATGAGGGATTTAATCACTAAGTTTTCACATAACAAAATAGTTTTTAATTGGAAGATAGTTGAAAACAAGAATATAATTGGAATGGTGTAACAAACCATGCATAGGAGTTTATAGTGGACACTTTGGAAAAACTTGGTTTCTTGGGAGTTGGAAGTATGAGTAGAACTTACTCATACAAGTGGAGGCTAGCAAAAGACTGGGAGCAACCAACTAAGAGAGCAATAATGACCATAATCATCCAGAGCAACAAAGCATACTAATCAAAGCAAAGAGTGGTACTACAAGTCAAGGACTAAATGATCATAGAGGCTATGGTGACTTGTCATAGTCATAACATGGTGTGAGCATGTGCCAAGTCAACCCAAGCAAAGCATCAAAGGAGAATACCACAATACTATGCTTTTGCATGCTAAAACAACGCATAATTTCTTCAAGGCACACTAAGCAATCCCAATTGTTTGGAACAAGACATGCTACAGAAATAATCACTAAGCATAAGGTCAAAACAACACCTAGCATGTCATGCTAAAGTCTAAGTCAAAGTCAATGCAAGCTCCTCTTGCACTTCAAGCAAGAACTTACTACTCCTTTCCAACACCAAGCAACTTATTTGCAAAACAACATAGCGAGAACTGGGGTCCAAACTTCTTTATTCAAGCAAACTAAACAACCTAATCAAAGCAAACAAAAACTAAGACACTCCAAGAACAACACAACTATGCATGAAACAATAAAAACGAAGTGTCTAGACAGACCTGAGCTTTTTATTGATGAAGAAGGGGATGCCTTGGGCATACCAAGCTTTGACGCTTGTACCTCTTGGATATTTCTTGGGATGACACCATGGTCTAATCCCCAAGCTTGAGCTTTTGTCCATTCTTCATCTCACTGCATCATTCTCTCTCTTCACCTGAAATTTTTCCTTCATACAAAACTTCACACAATCTTCATTAGCAACATTAGTGTATTCAAAAGATATTAGACATCTGGCAAAGCTTTGGAACATCAAGGATTTTCACTAAAAACACAAGCTACTGTAGTAACTCCTTAAAAAAGCTCAATTCACCGAAAGAGAACTCAAAAAGGAATCAATAAGAAGCAAATGCAAATAATGGCAGAAATCTATCAAAACTAACCAGCAGGTAGAAACCGATTTTTCAAACATATTCTGTTGCTCAAATCAAAAAGTGTTTAACTAACGAAAGTTAACTAACTTACTGGGGGATTTATTCATAAATTTTGAGCTCAATCCGAGTTACAGAGACTCCTCACAAAAAAATTTGGTGGAGGACAGAAATCTGTTTTGGGACAGCAACTCCCCAAATCTTACTTCCCGCTCATTAGAGGTTATTCTTGGCACAAAAGGCAAAAAAAAAATATAAGGAGAGGTCATTACTGAAGTAATATCTTCCAAGACTCAAGGAAACTCTTGGGTTATCTCCCAACAATTACTTTTCTTTAACGCCTTTAAGTTAGGCACAAGAAGCAAGAAGAATCAAGTATTTTCAAATGAAGAAGCATTAACATCCATACTTGCAAATTCCTCAACTATGAAAGGTATCTCATCCAAATGGGTTTTGGAGGATCCCTTCTCATCTCTCTTTGGTCTACTACCTTCATCAAAAATACTTTCAGGAACAATCCAATCAAAATTATTTTCAAAGGCTGCATGCATTCCAACAAGCTTAAAGGGTATGGGTATCTTAAATTCTTCTCTAGGATTAGTTTTATCAGAAATAACCACCACATCTAAACTTGAGCCTAGCATATTGAAACACTCAAAGACCTTTTTGGCTTCCCTAGCAACATCATGGAATTCTTTTGATAAAGTTTCAAGGATAAATTCCCTCTTTTTAGCATTCTTATCTTCTTTTAGTTTTAGGAACAAGAATTGCATGAAGGGGTTCAGGCTAACAAACCTAGCCTCCAACATAAGAACAAAATAAGCTGCAGAAATCTCATAATTAGGAGCAAGCTCTGCTATAGATTTATCCTCGGTATCCTCATGCTTGCTAACATAATTAAAGAATTCTTCAATGTTATCTTTCCCAATTATGGAGCCACTACCTATTGCAAGATCTTTTAGGGCGAACTTGGGGAGCAACAAGGTGAGCTAGAGCAAGGTGGCAACTAGAGTAGGAACTAATTTTTTTGTGTTTTTGAATAAGGCAAGCAAACCAAACTAGAGTAATTTTTTGGGTTTTTTTTGGAAAGAGGAAAACAAAACCAAACAAAAGAAACAAAGCAAACTAAAAGGAAAAGTAAAGACAAAGGAAGTGGAGGACTCCCCTAGTAAAGGCGTCCTTAGCCTCCCGGCAACGGTGCCAAAAATCTTGATGCGTGCACCCAATGTTGACGTGGGACATGTCAACACCCGGATTTTTAATCCGAGATGCCTGTTATGCCATACATCGCAATCCCAGGAATACCATTTTTGCGAGACATAACAGAATTGGATACCCAGTACATCATCCATTACAAACCATACATAAGGTTTTACATAAATAAGGATCTCATGATCCAGTCTTAATACAACACAAGCAGCCGAATACGTAATAATAACGGTAGCGTAGGCGAAGCTCCATCTTCGGGGTCACAGGCAATGATGACGATGGGAGATGATCCTAGTTGTCGTAACCTTCCTGGGGTCCATCCTCTAGGTACTCTTCTTCATAGTTTGGCCACGAGAATAGCCAGGGACAAAGCCATGAGTACTCTTTAAGTACTCGCAAACTAATACTAACAAGTGAAGGGGGTTTTTGTAATAGGACACTAAGCTCTAGGGTTGTTTTGCAAGAAGCCAGATTTACCTCTACTAAGTTCAGAAGCAAGAGAAGCTAGTCACAATGTTATCACTCCTAAGTGGGAACTTGTATTTTATATCACAACTCTGTTGTGGTCAAGTCAAAGTCTCTATTTATTTCACAAGTCATTTTGAAAACATCTGACGGGGGAAAGTATGGCCACTCCAACTGTCCATAACCACGGACACGGCTATTCGAATAGTTTGATACTCTGCAGAGATTGTACACTTTCACCAAAACATTCGATACATCCATCAGGAACAAATCCTGAATTCACCATACTCAGTATGCGAATAATCAATCCTAACCTTTCAATTACACGACCTAGTATAAGCACCTCTCCTGTGAGTTTGGCCTCCCAACCATGACCAACTATCATCTTGGGTACTGCACAGGTGGACAATCTTCACAAGGTAGCCTCAGCTCAGACCTTGGCCGTGAGGGAACTAATACTAGGGTATATAAGTTTCCAGTCAAGCCGTACCCAATCTTCGGGTATTGTGGTTGTACGATAAACTTGGAATGGTATCGCATCCAAACAACCATCAGTTTTATAAAGGGCTAAGGCTCATGCCTTAACATTTTCATCACCAAAATCATCTGGTGTTCAGAAACACATGTCCAAAACATTTCAATAGAATGATCCATCATTCCAAGGTTTTCATAACCATATTTCCACCAAGTATTCCCATCTAAAGTTGATCAAGTTTTATGCTTAGCACTAGCATCTACAAGTGGGGGTAAGTACTAATGAGGGGTGGTAAACTAGTAGAGTTTCAACTAAGTTCAATCTTATGCCTTGGGATGATATCAAGATTATCTAGCTTAGGCCAAATTTTATGCTCTTTATGCAACCATCAAATATCTTTCTAGTATCTACAATTCACTTAAGTAAACTCTAAGTAATAGCTTTGATAAAAAAATAAAGTATAAAGCTTGTAAGTAAAAACTAGTATTGGTTTATCAAGTGGGTAGGATCATCTATGCTTAAGGCATATAGTTGGCATGGTGACAAGCAAGTACTGGCTTGCATAGGTCAACTTGATTAGTAAGGCTTGCACAGTATCAGTATAAGCTTGCCTTGTGCAGAGCAGTGGTTGAAGTTCTCCTCGGCTTCTTCTTCGTAGTATCCTCCTTCTTCCTCGTATCCTTGGTCAGTACTAGCGTCTATAAATAAATACGAGGTACACAATTACCAAACAATTCTTACTACTTTCAATCATCACACAAAAGGGTCCTATAGATGATCTAGCATCATCACTACATTAAAAGATTAAACCTTGGTTTAATTCCTTTTATTTTTAGAAAAGTAATTTCTACTCATTGAAAAACTACTTAATATTTAATATTCTCCAAACCAAACATGGGATCATGTTGACACATGTCATCACCACATATTTTAGTCCATGGGAATATGATTTAAAGTGGTGTCACAATTTAATAAGGTTTTACCCTTTTATTTTAATTAAATAAAGTGACTAGAAATGCCTATGTGGCATCCTTTTATTACTTGAACATTATTTCTGTAAGTAAACCAATATATTTTTATATATTCTGAAAGTTATGATCAATTGTGATTTTTGAGAGTTGGAATCAACTCAAAAGCTATTATGGTTTAAATTTGAAAAATGTTTGAATGCAGAAAAGGTTCTGCCTTGTTATTTTTACCAAGGGTGATCTAAAGATCCAAATGACTCGAATCCAATGGGCTTGGATTCAGCATTTCCAGACCTTTCTAACAAAATTGGTTTCATTCAATTTGGTTCACTGAATCGATCTGGGTTGATTTTTGAATCTAGGTGCAGAAGTGTGTTTGAAATAAAATGGAAAAGGTTAAATTCAAATGACTAGGCTGCGCGGGAAACGATACTGGGCCAGCCTGCTAAGCACAGCGCTTACGCAGGCTGGTTAAGTTGATGTCCCCACGCGTCAGTGAGACGAGGGGGTGCGAAGCGGTATGGGGCGATGTGGTGCGTTTGATCTAGTTCTAATCCAACGGCTGAGGGTCATCGTCGACGTTGGGCAATGCCGGTGAGACAGAAACCTAACACGGCAGGTGGGGGTCGTCGGGGGCTCACCGGGGCTCAGGCGAGGGTCGGTGAGGTGGGCGAACGACGAAGTCGACGACGGCGAACCTCCTGGTACCGGCAGCTTCTCCTGGGGTGGCTCCAATCGCTGGCTCCCTTCTTCTCCAGAGGCGGCGGGCTCCGGTGAAATTCCGGCGAAGTGCTGCTCGCCTTGCTCCGGGAACGGGGTGGAACGATCAGTGAGGAGAGGGGAGTGAGATGGTGTGCTCAATTCTGGGGTGGCCTCTATTTATAGTCGTGGCATAGACCACGGGATGGGCGACGGTGGCGACATGGCTACGGGCTGCTAGAGGCATGGCCGGCGGTGGCTATCGCTTGGTGGTCTCCTGGCGATGCTCTATAGCTTTAATGCGCATGTATGGGCCGTGGCAAACGGTCTGGAACACGCGACACTCTGCGCTCAGAGGCGGCGTCTTCGACGGCGAGCGGTGGCTGTGAGGCATGGGGCGACGAACGGGGATGTCTGGCGGTCTCCTGGGTGGGTGGCGATCGTGTATGCACGCGGCGAGGGCGGCGCGCGGTCTGTGGGCGTGTGTCGAGGGTGGCGCTCTGGCGCACGCTCGGCATGGTTGACAGAGGCACGGGCGCGGCGTTCCTGGGTGCTCTGGTCGATGTCTTCGAGGCAGGGCTGGTCGAGAGGGGGCGGTGAGGCATGGGTGATCTCCCAGACAAGGTTGGCATGGCTAGTTTCTTTCCTAGCTTGCTGTCTACACTGGGGTGGCATGGTGTGCTTCGGCTGTTCACCATTGATGGCATTGGCGAGCTCACAGTGGTGCTAGTGATTAGTTAAGTTCATTACATTATCTACTGAGGCTATTGTGAGCTAGAGAGGGAACCAGTTAGGCTCAAAACACTGCACACTATAGTGTTTTGATTTTGTTAGATTTGAATCTGCAAGGTGTTTGATGAAATGGCCGCATGAATTCAAGTTTTGAATTTTGAAAAGATTTTTGGTGGGTGTGCTAGATTGGTGCTGGTGAGTTTATAGATGCTTGGGTTTTGAAAGTTGAGCTTGTTTGAGTGGTTTTTGAAAAAGTGGGATCTTCCCATATGATAAAGATTTATTTTTGAATTATCATTTAAACTATGCATTTGAAAGTTTCTGGATGATCACAAAGTGGGCCTTGATACTTTGTTATGAGTACTATCAAGGGGTGTAAAGATCCAAACAAGTTTCTGTTAAGTTCTGAAAGTTTGAGACAGCCAAAGTAGGCATGGGAGTTAAATTGGCCAAAATGACCATTCCTTTATTTTGTTTGTTTTGGTTTATTTGTCTTTGGGAAAAGTGTGGGGATTTTTTAGATGATGTTTATTTCACCTAAGAATCCTTTTGCAAGCAAAGAAACACATAAACAAGGCAATTCAAAAGAATCCAAATTAGGATGCATACACATATGAATGCTTTCATGTTTTTATTTAGAAAAGTTTTTGTTAACCCTAAATTTGATGATTAGAGTTTGATGATTCTAGTTTAATATTTTTGGGATGTTACAAACCTTCCCCCCTTAAACAAAATCTCGTCCCAAGATTTGAAAAAGGACGAAAAAGATTACCTAGGATTTGAAAAGATCGGGAAACTCCATCCTGATGTGATCTTCGCGCTCCCAGGTAGCTTCCTCTTCCGTGTGGTTGCTCCACTGAATCTTGAGAAACTTGATGCTTCGGGTTCGGGTAGTTCTGAAAGCTTCTTCCAAAATACGGATGGGTACTTCAGGATAGGTCAGGTCATCGTTGATCTCTATGGTCCGGTGATCGATATTCTTGAACACTTCGGTCTTCTCTGGGACTTCGAGACACTTGCGAAGTAATGAGATATGGAACACATTGTGCACGACTGACATCTCTTCGGGTAGTTCCAATTGATACGACACTTCTCCTCGATGGTTCATAATTTTGAACGGTCCGATATATCTGGGGGCTAACTTTCCTTTGAGTTGGAAACGCTGCATTCCCTTCAACAGCGACACCTTCAGATACACAAAATCTCCTATGTTGAAGGCGAGGTCTCGATGTCTCTTGTTGGCGTAACTCTTCTGTCTGGATTGGGCTGTCTTGAGGTGCTCACGAATCTTTTGAACCTTCTCTTCCGCTTCTCGTAGGATGTCAGGTCCAAAAATTTGACTTTCTCCTACTTCTGACCAGTTCAAAGTGGTGCGACACTTCCTTCCGTACATGAATTCAAATGGGGCCATTTGCAAACTAGCCTGATAACTGTTGTTGTATGAAAATTCTGCAAACAGTAGACAGTCTTCCCACTTGGATCCATATTCTAACACACAGGCTCTCAGCATATCTTCGAGTATTTGATTTACTCGCTCTGTTTGTCCATCTGTCTGAGGGTGATACGCGGTGCTGAAATATAGTCGGGTTCCTAAACCTTCTTGAACTTTCTTCCAGAATCTCGAGGTAAACTGAGTTCCTCGATCCGATACGATGTTCTTGGGAACTCCATGCAAACTAACTATTCTAGCGATGTATAACTCCGCTAGCTTCCAACTCTTATATGTGGTCTTGACGGGTAAGAAATGGGAGAATTTGGACAATCTGTCTACTATGACCCAGATAGAGTCATTTCTCCTACTAGAAGTAGGCAATCCGGTGATAAAGTCCATTCCAACGGAATCCCATTTCCATTCCGGAATCTGCAAGGGTTGCAACAATCCAGCGGGTCTTTGATGTCCTGCCTTGACTCGCTGACATATATCACACTTGGCGATATAGCTTCCGATTTATCTCTTCATTTTATGCCACCAAAATTGCTCTTTCAAATCTTGATACATCTTAGTTCCTCCGGGATGGATAGAATAAAGAGTATCATGAGCTTCCTTCAAAATAACTTCTTTCAACTTAGAATCTGCTGGTACACAAAGGCGTCCTTTGTACCACAGAACTCCTTCTTCGTCTTTGGTGAATCCGGTACTTTTCCTATACCGATACGACGCTTGATTCCATCGATACTAGCATTTCCTTTTTGTGCCTCTTTGATCTGACTAATCAAAGTGGGCTGGTGTTCTATGCTAGCCAAAAATCCTTCACTCAATAATTCCATTCGAAAATTTTCCATCTCTTTGTGCAGACTTGGTTGCTCCTTTAAGATCATGGAGTTCAAGCGGCACGGCAATCGGCTAAGGGCATCTGCTACCACATTGGCTTTACCAGGGTAATAGTGAATGTCCAGGTCGTAATCCTTGATTAGCTCAATCCATCTTCTCTGCCTCATATTCAGCTCCTTCTGAGTGAATATATATTTCAGGCTCTTGTGATCCGAATAAATCTCACAACGGTTTCCCATCAGGTAGTGCCTCCATGTCTTCAGGGCTAGAACTACGGCTGCGAGTTTGAGGTCATGGGTTGGGTAATTTTGCTCATGTTGCTTCAGTTGTTGAGATAGATAAGATATAACTTTGCCTTCTTGCATTAGCACACATCCGAGACCGATCTTGGATGCATCACAATACACGTCGAAGGGCTTAGTGATATCAGGCATGATCAAGATTGCGGCTGAAATCAATCTCCTCTTGAGTTCTTGAAAACTCGCTTCACATTTGTCGGTCCATTCAAACTTCTTGTCCTTCTTCAGCAATTGGGTCATGGGTCTGGCGATACTCGAGAATCCTTCTACGAATTTGCGGTAATATCCCGCCAATCCGAGAAATGCACGAACTTGGGTTTGAGTGGTTGGGGCTTGCCAATCTTCTACATCTTTTACTTTGGCAGGGTCAACGGCAATTCCTCCAGCTGAGACAATGTGACCGAGGAATCCTACTTCCTGTAACCAGAATTCACATTTGCTAAACTTGGCATACAACTGATGCTCTCTAAGGGTTCCAAGAATGGTCCTAAGGTGTAGCTCATGTTCTTCTTCTGATTTGGAATAAATCAGGATGTCATCGATGAAAACAACGACAAACTTATCCAGGAAGTCCATAAAAATCTTATTCATGAGATTCATGAAATAAGCGGGGGCATTGGTTAATCCAAAAGACATGATTGTATACTCGTACAATCCATATCGGGTGGTAAAGGCAGTCTTGGGAATATCCTCTACACGAATCTTGAGTTGATGATAACCAGTTCTAAGATCAATCTTAGAAAACACTTTGGCACCGGTCAACTAATCAAACAAATCTTCTATCTTGGGCAAAGGATATTTGTTCTTGATGGTGACATCATTCAACTTCCGATAATCCGTACACAAACGGTTACCTCCATCCTTCTTGTCCACAAACAAGATAGGTGATCTCCATGGTGACGCACTTGGTTGAATCAATCCAATTTCCAACATGGAATCCAGTTACTTCTTCAGTTCTGCTAGTTCCGATGGGTTCATACTATATGGTCTTTGTGCTATGGGTCCTGTTCCGGGAATTAGTTCGATGATAAACTCGATATCCCGATCTGGGGGCATACCAGGCAAAACATCTGGAAATACATCGGTGTATTCACAGACTATCCGGACTTGGTCAATGGTAGGTTGGGCTATACTCTTGTTGCACTTGAATTGATGAGGTAAGGTTTCAGATATATGCTCGACTGATATTCCGGCTGTACTGGTCATGGTGATGGCTTTCTTGGCACAGTCAATCAATCCTTTATGTTTGGACATCCAATCCATTCCTAGTACTACTTCCAAACCTTTAGTTCCGAGTACTATCAGATTAACATAAAAATCTATGCCATGGATTCAGATAGGGACGGGTTTGCAAATTTTCCTAGCTTTGGTGGTTGATCCGGGAATTTGAACGATCATTACATGCTTCAGTTTGGTTGGTTGAATTTTACTAGTGCATGCAAATTCTTCGGTGACAAATGAGTGCGATGCACCAGAATCAAACAACACTCGAGCAAGTACTGAATTAATAGAAAACACACCCAGGACGACGTCTGGCGCTTCCTGAGCTTCTTCAGCATGCATGAGAAAAAGACGGCCGTTGCAGTTGAGTGAATTCCCTGGGGCAAATCTCCTTCCTGGCTGAACACGACGCTGCTGCTGAGCTGGGGCATTGGTATTGGGGGCTGCAGCATTCTTCTTGTTGGGGCACTCGTTGGAATAATGGCCTTTATTTCCAAGTCATAACAAGTCACTTGCGACTTGTCCTTTGCTGCAATAGGCAGAACATTGCTTCCAGTCCTCGAGGCAGTGTTGGGGTTGGCGGTAGCATTGTTGTTGTTGAACTTAGGTGGGGCACGGTTGAAATTGCTAGAGTTTTTGAGGAACATGAATTTTCATGAAATAAGTAAGTGATAAGAATGGGAATAAGTTTTTGTAAGTATTTGTTTCTTTTGGTTTTGAAACTAAGTTTTTGATTCAAACGTCCAGTCTAACTAGGGTCTCCTATGGTCAGGATGGCTCTGATACCAACTTGTCAACAATCGGATTTTTAATCCCAGATGCCTGTTATGCCATACATCGCAATCCCAGGAATACCATTTTTGCGAGACATAACAGAATTGGATACCCCAGTACATCATCCATTACAAACCATACATAAGGTTTTTCACAAATAAGGATCTCATGATCCAGTCTTAATACAACACAAGCCGCGGAATACGTAATAATAACGGTAGCGTAGGCGACCCATCTTCGGGGTCACAGGCAATGTTGACGATGGGAGATGATCCTAGTTGTCGTAACCTTCCTGGGGTCCATCCTCCAGGTACTCTTCTTCATAGTCTGGCCACGAGAATAGCCAGGGACAAAGCCATGAGTACTCTTTAAGTACTCGCAAACTAATACTAACAAGTGAAGGGGGTTTTTGTAATAGGACACTAAGCTCTAGGGTTGTTTTGCAAGAAGCCAGATTTATCTCTACTAAGTTCAGAAGCAAGAGAAGCTAGTAACAATGTTATAACTCCTAAGTGGGAACTTGTATTTCATATCACAACTCTGTTGTGGTCAAGTCAAAGTCTCCATTTATTTCACAAGTCATTTTGAAAACATCTGACGGGGGAACAGTATGGCCACTCAAACTTTCCATAACCGCGGACGCGGCTATTTGAATAGTTTGACACTCTGCAGAGATTGTACACTTTCACCACAACATTCGATACATCCGTCAGGAACAAATCCTGAATTCACCATACTCAGTATGAGGATAATCAATCCTAACCTTTCAATTACACGCCCTAGTATAAGCACCTCTCCTGTGAGTTTGGCCTCCCAACCATGACCAACTGTCATCTTGGGTACTACACAGGTGGACAATGTTCACAAGGTAGCCTCAGCTCAGACCTTGGCCGTGAGGGAACTAATACTAGGGTATATAAGTTTCTAGTCAACCCCTACCCAATCATCGGGTATTGTGGTTGTACGATAAACTTGGAATGGTATTGCATCCAGACAACCATCAGTTTTATAAAAGGCTAAGGCTCATTCCTTAACATTTTCATCACCAAAATCATCTGGTGTTCGGAAACACATGTCCAAAACATTTCAATAGAATGATCCATCATTCCAAGGTTTTCATAACCATTTTTCCACCAAGTATTCCCATCTAAAGTTGATCAAGTTTTATGCTTAGCACTAGCATCTACAAGTGGGGGTAAGTACTAATGAGGTGTGGTAAACTAGTAGAGTTTCAACTAAGTTCAATCTCATGCCTTGGGATGATATCAAGATTATCTAGCTTAGGCCAAATTTTATGCTCTTTATGCAACCTTCAAATATCTTTCTAGTATCTACAATTCACTTAAGTAAACTCTAAGTAATAGCTTTGATAAAGAAATAAAGTATAAAGCTTGTAAGTAAAAACTATGATTGGTTTTATCAAGTGGGTAGGATCATCTATGCTTAAGGCATATAGTTGGCATGGTGACAAGCAAGTATTGCCTTTCATAGGTCAACTTGATTAGTAAGGCTTGCACAGTATCAGTATAAGCTTGCCTTGTGCAGAGCAGTGGTTGAAGTTCTCCTCGGCTTCTTCTTCGTAGTATCCTCCTTCTTCCTCGTATCCTTGGTCGGTACTAGCGTCTATAAATAAATATGAGGTACAAAATGACCAATCAATTCTTAACTACTTGCAATCATCACACAAAAGGGTCCTATAGATGATCTAGCATCATCACTACATTACAAGATTAAAGCTTGGTTTAATTCCTTTTATTTTTAGAAAAGTAATTTCTACTCATTGAAAAACTACTTAAGATTTAATATTCTCCAGACCAAACATGGGATCATGTTGACACATGTCATCACCACATATTTTAGTCCATGGTAATATGATTTAAAGTGGTGTCACAATTTAATAAGGTTTTACCCTTTTATTTTAATTAAATAAAGTGACTAGAAATGCCTATGTGGCATCCTTTTATTACTTGAACATTATTTCTGTAAGTAAACCTATATATTTTTATATATTCTGAAAGTTATGATCAATTGTGATTTTTGAGAGTTGGAATCAACTCAAAAGCTATTATGGTTTAAATTTGAAAAAAAATTGAATGCAGAAAAGGTTTTGCCTTGTTATTTTTACCAAGGGTGATCTAAAGATCCAAATGACTTGAATCCAACGGGCTTGGATTCAGCATTTCTAGACCTTTCTAACAAAATTGGTTTCATTCAATTTGGTTCACTGAATAGATCTGGGTTGATTTTTGAATCTAGGTGCAGAAGTGTGTTTGAAATAAAATGGAAATGGTTAAATTCAAATGACTGGGTTGCGTGGGAAACGATACTGGGCCGGCCTGCTAAGCACAGCACTTACGCGGGCTGGTTAAGTTGCTGTCCCCACGCGTCAGTGAGACGAGGGGGTACGAAGCGGTATGGGGCGATGTGGTGCGTTCGATCTAGTTCTAATCCAACGGCTGAGGGTCATCATCGACGTTGGGTAATGCCGGCGAGACAGAAACCTAATGCGGCAGGTGGGGGTCATCGGGGGCTCACCGGGGCTCAGGCGAGGGTCGGTGAGGTGGGCGAACGACGAAGTCGACGACGGCGAACCTCCTGGTACCGGCAGCTTCTCCTGGGGTGGCTCCAATCGCTGGCTCCCTTCTTCTCCAGAGGCAGCGGGCTCCGATGAAATTCCGGCGAAGTGCTGCTCGCCTTGCTCCGGGAACAGGGTGGAACGATCAGTGAGGAGTGCGGAGGGGAGTGAGATGGTGTGCTCAATTCGGCTGGCGGTGGCCTCTATTTATAGTCGCGATGACGAGACCAAACGGGATGGGCAGGCGATGGTGGCGACATGGCTACGAGCAGCTAGAGGCATGGCCAGTGGTGGCGATCGCTTGGTGGTCTCCTGGCGATGCTCTACGGCTTTAATGCGCATGTAGGGGCGGTGGCAAACGGTCTGGAACACGCGACGCTCTGCGCGGCAGAGGCGGCGTCTTCAACGGCGAGCGGTGGCTGTGAGGCATGGGGCGGCGAACGGGGATGTCTGGCGGTCTCCTGGGTCGGTGGCGATCGTGTATGCAAGTGGCGAGGGCGGCACGCGGTCTGTGGGCGTGTGTCGAGGGTGGCGCTCTGGCGCACGCTCGGCATGGTTGACAGAGGCACGAGCGCGGCGTTCCAGGGTGCTTTGGTCGATGTCTTCGAGGCAGGGCTGGTCGAGAGGGTTGGTGAGGCATGGGTGATCTCCCAGACAAGGTTGGCACGACTAGTTTCTTTCCTAGCTTGTTGTCTACACTGGGGTGGCATGGTGTGCTTCGGCTGTTCACCATTGATGGCATTGGCGAGTTCACAGTGGTGCTAGTGATTAGTTAAGTTTGTTAGATGATCTACTGATGCTATAGTGAGCTAGAGAGGGAACCAGTTAGGCTCAAAACACTGCACACTATAGTGTTTTGATTTTGTTAGATTTGAATATGCAAGGTGTTTGATGAAATGGCCGCATGAATTCATGTTTTGAATTTTGAAAATATTTTTGGTGGGTGTGCTAGATTGGTGCTGGTGAGTCTGCAGATGCTTGGGTTTTGAAAGTTAGCTTGTTTGAGTGGTTTTTGAAAAAGTGGGATGTTCCCATATGATAAAGATTCAATTTTGAATTGCCATTTAAACTATGCATTTGAAAGTTTCTGGATGATCACAAAGTGGGCCTTGATACTTTGTTATGAGTACTATCAAGGGGTGTAAAGATCCAAACAAGTTTCTGTTAAGTTCTAAAAGTTTGAGACAGCCAAAGTAGGCATGGGAGTTAAATTGGCCAAAATGACCATTCCTTTATTTTGTTTGTTTTGGTTTATTTGTCTTTGGGAAAAGTGTGGGGATTGTTTAGATGATGTTTATTTCACCTAAGAATCCTTTTGCAAGCAAAGAAACACATAAACAAGGCAATTCAAAAGAATCCAAATTAGGATGCATACACATATGAATGCTTTCATGTTATTATTGAGAAAAGTTTTTGTTAACCCTAAATTTGATGATTAGAGTTTGATGATTCTAGTTTAATATTTTTGGGATGTTATAGGACACTTCATTGGAACACCAAGAGCAAGGTGTGATGAGCACAACAGCAAGTTTCCCTCAGTAGAGACCGAGGTTATCGAACCTGAAGGAGGAAGGAAACGTCTTAAAGGTGTTGCAAGCAATGTGGAGACCTGCACAACACAAACTCAAGACTTTGTCTCAACGAATCAGTGAGGTTGTCAAGCTCACCGGTTTGCTGTAACAAAGGATTAAACGTATGGTGTGGAAGGTAATGGTTTGCAGCAAGTACTAGATGTATCAATGGTAAAGATTGGACCGGGGTCCATAGTTCACTATAGGTGCTCTCCTTAGATAAACAACATGGCATGAAGGGTAAACAAATTACAACAGGGCAACTGACAGGAACTGAGCAAAGCATAACAATGCAATTACTAGTCAGAAAGATCCTATGAGATTAGATTGGGCAATACAACAAGATACATAGACCGCCATCCAACTGCATCTATGACTAGAAGTCCACCTTCAGGTTATCATCCGAACCCCCTCCAGTATTAAGTTGTAAGCAACAGACAACTCCTTTAAGCAAAGTGTGTAACGTAAACAGTCCACATGTTCCATGAACAAGAGACCGTTGTTTTCTCCCTAGAAGCAATAGAACATCTACAACCGATGAGATTTCTGTCACTTCCCTTGGAAACTAGAGGCATGAACCGACTATCGAGCATAAATACCCCCTCTTGGAGTCACTAGCAACTACTTGGCCAAGATAGCTACTAATAACGGAGAGCATGCAAGATTACAAAAACACAGGCATGATAGAATCATAAAGAAAAAACCATTAATCAAACCAACATAATAATCTCAACATCCATCAGATTCCCGTAAACACAACATGCATGATTACAAATAGATTAGATCTTGATCATGAATGGAGCAATCTTGATCATGAACGGAGCTCACAAAATCTATACATGAAAGCACAAAGGAGGAGATACAACCATCTAGCTACTACATGGACCCATAGTCCAAGGAGGAACTACTCACGCATCATACCGGAGAGAAGGCCTCCGGGATGATCTCCCCTCCGGCAGGGTGCCGGGAAGAACTTCAGATCCCCCCCCCGATCTAGGTACGATGGTGGCGGTGGCTACAGACGGTTTCATGGATATTTGATCGGGTTCTTAGGGTTTCTGCATCGGGGGCTTCTTATAGGCGAATGGGAAGGCCGAGGCGGCGGCCAGGGGCCCCAAACCCTAGCCAAGCATTGTCAACAACCGGATTTTTAATCCCAGATGCATGTTATGCCATACATCGCAATCCCAGGATTACCATTTTTGCGAGACATAACAGATTTGGATACCACAGTACATCATCCATTACAAACCATACATAAGGTCTTACACAAATAAGGATCTCATGATCCAGTTCTTAATACAACTCAAGCAGCGGAAATACGTAATAATAACGGTGGCGTGGTAAGCTCCATCTTCGGGGTCACAGGCAATGCTGACGATGGGAGATGATCCTAGTTGTCGTAACCTTCCTGGGGTCCATCCTCATGGTACTCCTCTTCATAGTCTGGCCACAGGAATAGCCAGGGACAAAGCCATGAGTACTCTTTAAGTACTCGCTAACTAATACTAACAAGTGAAGGGGGTTTTTGTAGTAGGACACTAAGCTCTAGGGTTGTTTTGCAAAAAGCCAGATTTACATCTACTAATTTCAGAAATGAAGAAAGCTAGTTGAAGTTTTATAACACCTAAGTGGGAACTTGTATTTCATATCACAACTCTGTTGTGGTCAAGTCAAAGTCTCAATTCATTTCATAAGTCATTTTGAAAACATCTGACGGGGGAACAGTATGGCCACTCCAACTGTCCATAACCGCGGACGCGGCTATTCGAATAGTTTGACACTCTGCAGATATTGTACACTTTCACCACAATATTCGATACATCCGTCAGGAACAAATCCTGAATTCACCATACTCAGTATGCGGATAATCAATCCTAACCTTTCAATTATACGCCCTAATATAAGCACCTCTCCTATGAGTTTGGCCTCCCAACCATGACCAACTGTCATCTTGGGTACTGCCCAGGTGGACAATGTTCACAAGGTAGCCTCAGCTCAGACATTGGCCGTGAGGGAACCAATACTAAGGTATATAAGTTTCCAGTCAAGCCTACCCAATTTTCGGGTATTGTGGTTGTACGGTAAAATTGGATTGGTATCGCATACAGGCAACCATCAGTTTTATAAAGGGCTAAGGCTTATGCCTCAACATTTTCATCACCAAAAATCATCTGGTGTTTGGAAAATACATGTCCAAAACATTTCAATAGAATGATCCATCATTCCAAGGTTTTCATAACCATTTTCACAAAGTATTCCCATCTAAAGTTGATCAAGTTTTATGCTTAGCACTAGCATCTACAAGTGGGGGTAAGTACTAATGAGGGGTGGTAAACTAGTGGAGTTTTACTAAGTTCAATCTCATGCCTTAGGATGACATAAAGATTATCTAGCTTAGGCCAAGTTTTATGCTCTTTATGCAACCTTCAATTATCTTTATAATATCTACAATTTATTCCAATAAACTCTAAGTAAGATCTTTGATAAAGAAATAAAGTATAAAGCTTGCAAGTAAAACTAGGATTGGTTGATCAAGTGGGTAGGATCATATATGCTTAAGGCATATAGTTGGCATGGTAACAAGCAAGTATTAGCTTGCATAGGTCAACTTGATTAGTAAGGATTGCATCACTATCAGTATAAGCTTGCTAAATTGCAAGTGTTAGCTTGCAAGTATTGGCTTGCCTTGTGCAGAGCAGTGGTTGAAGTTCTCCTCGGCTTCTCCTTCGTAGTATCCTCCTTCCTCCTCGTATCCTTGGTCGGTACTAGCGTCTATAAATAAATACAAGGTACACAATCACCAAAAAATACTTAACTACTTTCAATCATCACACAAAGGGGGTTCTATAGATGATATAGCATCATCACTAATATTACAAGCACTTGACTTAATGATTTTATTTTTAGAAAAGTAATTTCTACTCATTGAAAAACTACTTAAGGTTTAATATTCTCCAAACCAAACATGGGATCATGTTGACACATGTCATCACCACACATTTCAGTACAGGGGAATGTGATTTAAAGTGGTGTCACAATTTAATAAGGTTTAACCTTTTATTTTAATTAAATAAAGTGACTAAAAATGCCTATGTGGTATCCTTTTATTACTTGGACATTATTTCTGTAAGTAAACCCATATATTTTTATATATTCTGAAAGGTATGATCAAATGTGATTTTTGAGAGTTGGAATCAACTCAAAAGCTCTTATGGTTTAAATTTGAAAAATGGTTGAATGCAGAAAAGCTTCTGCCTTGTTATTTTTACCAAGGGTGATCTACAGATTCAAATGATTTTAATCCAACGGGCTTGGATTAAGCATTTCCAGACCTTTCTAACAAAATTGTTTTCATTCAACTTGGTTCACTGAATCAAGCTGGGTTGATTTTTGAAACTAGGTACAGAACTGTGTTTGAATGAAAATAGAAAAATCCAAATTCAAACGAGTGGGCTGCGCGGGAAGAGCAAAGGGGCCGGCCTGCTACGCACAACGCTTACGCGGGCTGGTTAAGTTGCTGTCCCCACGCATCAGTGAGACGGGGGGTGCGAAGCGGTATGGGACAACGTGGTGCGTTGGATCTAGTTCTAATACAACGGCTCTGGTTCATCGTCCACGTCGGGCAGCGCCGGCGAGACAGAACCCTAACGCGGCAGGTGGGGTCGTGGGAGGCTCACCGGGGCTCAGGCGAGGGTCAGCGTTGCGGGCGAACGACGAAGTCGACAACAGCGAACCTCTTGGTACCGGCAGCTTCTCCTGGGGCGGCTCCAATCGATGGCTTCCTTCTTCTCCAGCAGCGGCGGGCTTCGGCCAAATTCCGGCTATGCGCTGCTCGCCTTACTCTGGGACTGAGGCGGGGTGGTTCTGGGTGAGAGGGGAGTGGAATGGTGTGAAGAATTCGAGCGGGGGAGGCCTCCATTTATAGTGGCGAGAGGGGACCGACGGGCGCAAGCTATGCTCGTCGTGGTCGACGGCATAGAGGGCTATCGGCGTGGGAGATGGTAGGGGGCGGTGTTGTGCTCTCTAGCAAAGCTCAACGGCGTGGTGGCGAGGCGTGGGGCGGTGCGGATTGGTCGGAACGCTGCGGTGATCTGCGCGTGCTCGACGGAAATTTTAGTGACACACAGCTCGCGTGGTCCGCGTGGCGGCGAACAAGCGTGTCTGCGGGGTTGCTGGGATGGTGGTGATCACGTATGCACGCGGCAAGGGCGGTGCGTGGTCTGTGGGCGTCTGTCGAGCGTGGCGCACGGGGCGCGCTCTCGGCATGGTTGCAGAGCAGCTTGGCATGGTCTGTGCGTGTGGTCCAGGGGCTGGCATCGCTCGCGGCTGGGACAGGGAGTGGCGGTGGGGTGCTAGCTTGCTCCCAGACAAGGTTGGCGAGGCTAGTGCTGCTTGTAGCTTGCTGTCCACACTGGGGTGACCATGGTGCTCTCGGGTTGTTCACCATTGATGACAATGGCTAGCTTACAGTGGGGCTAGTGATTAGTTAAGTTTGCTAGATGATCTACTAAGGCTAGTGGTTTCCAGAGATGGAACAAGTTAGGCTCAAAACACTGCACACTATAGTGTTTTGATTTTGTTTGATTTGAATCAGCAAGGTGTTTGATGAAATGGACGCATGAATTCAAGTTTTGAATTTTGAAAAGATTTTTGGTGGGTGTGCTAGGCATGTGCTGGTGAGTCTGTGGATGCTTGGGTTTTCAAAGTTGAGCTTGTTTGAGTGGTTTTTGAAAAAGTGGGATCTTCCCATATGATATAGATTCAATTTTGAACTGTCATTTAAACTATGCATTTGAATGTTTCTGGATGATCACAAGGTGGGCCTTGATACTTTGTTATGAGTACTATCAAGGGGTGCAAAGATCCAAACAAGTTTCTGTTAAGTTCTGAAAGTTAGAGATAGCCAAAGTAGGCATGGGAGTTAATTTGGCCAAAGTGACCATTCCCTTATTTTGTTTGTTTTGATTTATTTGTCTTTGGGAAAAGTGTGGGGATTGTTTAGATGATGTTTATTTCACCTAAGCATCCTTTCACAAGCAAGGAAACACACAATCATGGCAATTCAAAAGAATCCAAATTGTCATGCTTACACGTATGCATGCTTTCATATTTTTATTTAGAAAAGTTTTTGTTAATCCTAAATTTTGATGATTAGAGTTTGATGATCCAAGTTTCATATTTTTGGGATGTTACAAACCTTTCCCCCTTAAACAAAATCTCGTCCCGAGATTTGAAAAAGGATGAAAAGATTACCTAGGATTTGAAGAGATCGGGAAACTCCGTCCTAATGTGATCTTCGCGCTCCCAGGTAGCTTCCTCTTCCATGTGGTTGCTCCACTGAATCTTGAGAAACTTGATTCTTTGGGTTCTAGTAGTTCTAAAAGCTTCTTCCAAAATACGGATGGGTACTTCGGGATAGGTCAGGTCATCATTGATCTCTATAGTCCGGGGATCAATATTCTTAAATACTTTAGTCTTCTCCGGGACTTTGAGACACTTGCGAAGTAATGAGATATGGAACACATTGTGCACGGCTGACATCTCTTCGGGTAGTTCCAATTGATACGACACTTCTCCTCGACGGTTCAGAATCTTGAAGGGGCCGATATATCTGGGGGCTAACTTTCCTTTGAGTTGGAAACGCTGCATTCCTTTCAATGGCGACACTTTCAGATACACAAAATCTCCTATGTTGAAGGCGAGGTCTCGACGTCTCTTGTCGGCGTAACTCTTCTGTCGGGACTGGGCGGTCTTGAGGTGCTCACGAATCTTGTGAACCTTCTCTTCTGCTTCTCGTAGGATATCGGGTCCGAAAATCTGACTCTCTCCTACTTCCGACCAATTCAAAGGGGTGCGGCACTTCCTTCCATACATGAATTCAAATGGGTCCATTTGCAAACTAGTTTGATAACTATTGTTGTATGAAAATTCTGCAAACGGCAGATAGTCTTCCTACTTAGATCCATATTCTAACACACATGCTCTCCGCATATCTTCGAGTATTTGATTTACTCGCTCCGTTTGTCCATCGGTCTGAGGGTGATAAGCGGTACTGAAATCTAGTCGGGTTCCTAAACATTCTTGGACTTTCTTCCAGAATCTCGAGGTAAATTGGGTTCCTCGATCAGATACGATGTTCTTGGGGACTCCATGCAAACTGACGATTCTAGCGATGTATAACTCCGCTAGCTTCGAACTCTGATATGTGGTCTTGACGGGTAAGAAATGGGCGACTTTGGACAATCTGTCCACTATGACCCAGATAGAGTCATTTCCCCTACTAGAAGTAGGCAATCCAGTGATAAAGTCCATTCCAACGGAATCCCATTTCCATTCCGGAATCTGAAATGGTTGCAACAATCCAGCGGGTCTTTGATGTCCGGCCTTGACTCGCTGACATATATCACACTTGGCGATATAGCTTCCGATTTCTCTCGTCATCTTATGCCACCAAAATTGCTCTTTCAAATTTTGATACATCTTAGTTCCTCCGGGGTGGATAGAATAAAGAGTATCATGAGCTTCCTTAAAAATAACTTCTTTCAACTCAGAATCTGTTGGTACACAAAGGCGTCCTTTGTACCACAGAACTCCTTCTTCGTCTTCAGTGAATCTAGGTACTTTGCCTGTACCAATACGACGCTTGATTCCGTCAATACTAGCATTTCCTTTCTGCGCCTCTTTGATCTGGCTGATCAAAGTGGGTTGAAGTTCTATGCTAGCCAATAATCCTTCACTCACTAATTCCATTCGGAAATCTTCCATCTCTTTGTGCAAACTTGGTTGCTCCTTCAAAATCATGGATTTCAAGCGGCACGGCAATCTTCTAAGGGCATCTGCTACCACATTGGCTTTACCAGGGTGATAGTGAATGTCCAGATCGTAATCCTTGATTAACTCAATCCATCTTCTCTGCCTCATATTTAGCTCCTTCTGAGTGAATATATACTTCAGGCTCTTGTGATCCGAATAAATCTCACAACGGTTTCCCATCAGGTAGTGCCTCCATGTCTTTAGGTCTAGAACTACATCTACGAGTTGGAGGTCATGGGTTGGGTAATTTTGCTCATGTTGTTTCAATTGTCGAGATAGATAAGAGATCACTTTGCCTTCTTGAATTAGCACACATCCAAGACTGATCTTGGATGCATTACAATACACATCGAAGGGCTTTGTGATATCTGGCTTGATTATGATTGGGGCTGAAATCAATCTCCTCTTGAGTTCTTGAAAACTCGCTTCACATTTATCTGTCCATTCAAACTTCTTGTCCTTCTTCAGCAATTGGGTCATGGGTCTGGTGATACTCGAGAATCCTTATACGAACTTGCGGTAATATCCGCCAATCCGATAAATGCACGAACTTGGGTTTGAGTGGTTAGGGCTTGCCAATCTTCGACATCTTTCACCTTTGCAGGGTCAACGGAAATCCCTCCGGCTGATACAATGTGGCCGAGGAATCCTACCTCCTGTAACCAGAATTCACATTTGCTAAACTTGGCATACAACTGATGCTCTCTAAGGGTTCCAAGAATGGTCCTTAGGTGTAGCTCATGTTCTTCTTCCGATTTGGAATAAATCAGAATGTCGTCGATGAAAACAATGACAAACTTATCCAGGAAGTCCATAAAAATCTTATTCATGAGATTCATTAAATAAGCGGGGGCATTGGTTAATCCAAAAGACATGACAGTATACTCGTATAATCCATATCTGGTGGTAAAGTCAGTCTTGGGAATATCCTCTGCGCGAATCTTGAGTTGATGATAGCCAGTCCTAAGATCAATCTTAGAAAATACTTTGGCACCGGTCAACTGATCAAACAAATCTTCTATCTTGGGCAAGGGATACTTGTTCTTGATGGTGACATCATTCAACTTCCGATAATCCGTACACAAACGGTTACCTCCATCTTTATTGTCCACAAACAAGACAGGTGATCTCCATGGTGACGCACTTGGTTGAATTATTCCAATTTCCAACATGGAATCCAGTTGCTTCTTCAGTTCTGCTAGTTCATACGGGTTCATACTATATGGTCTCTGGGTTATGGGTCCTGTTACGGGGATTAGTTCAATGATAAACTCGATATCTCGATCTGGGGGCATACCGGGCAAAACATATGGAAATACATCGGGGTATTCACAGACTATCCGGACTTGGTCACTGGTAGGTTGGGTTATACTCTTGTTGCACTTGAATTGACGAGGTAAGGTTTTAGATATATGCTCGACTGATATTCCGGCTGTACTGGTCATGGTGATGGCTTTCTTGGCACAGTCAATCAATCCTTTATGTTTGGACATCCAATCCATTCCTAGTACTACTTCCAAACCTTTAGTTCCGAGTACTATCAGGTAGCATAAAAATCTATATCATGGATTCGGATAGGGACGGCTTTGCAAATTTGCCTAGCCTTGGTGGTTGAACTGGGAATTTGGACGATCATAACATGCTTCAGTTTTGTTGGTTGAATCTTACTAGTGCAGGCAAGTTCTTCGGTGACAAACGAATGCGATGCACCCGAATCAAACAACACTCTTGCAAATACTGAATTAACAGAAAACATACCCAGTACAACGTCTGGCGCTTCCTGAGCTTCTTCAGCATGCATGAGAAAAAGACGGCCGTTGCAGTTGAGCGAATTCCCTAGGGCAAACCTTCTTCCTGGCTGAACACGACGCTGCTGCTGAGCTGGGGCATTTGCATTGGGGGTTGCAGCATTCTTCTTGTTGGGGGACTCGTTGGAGTAGTGACCCTTATTTCCACAGTCATAACAAGTCACTTGCGACTTGTCCTTTGCTGCAACAGGCACAGCATTGCTTCCAGTCCTCGGGGCGGTGTTGGTGTTGGCGGTAGCATTGTTGTTGTTGAACTTGGGTGGGGACGGTTTAAATGGTTAGAGTTGCCGGGGTTGTTGTGATTTCCTCCGGGCCTCGGGTTTCCACGGTTGGGATAGGTCGAACGGTTCATTGGGGGTCTGTTGGTTCTCAGGGCAAATCTTGGAGATGGGTTAGGGCGATACTTTGGGGTCGGATGGGTTCCTGGTTGATGCATCATGTGACGCTTGCGGTTCTCATTGGCTTGGTTGATCTTTCCTTCCATCTGGAAGGCAGAGTCGACAAGGGCTTCAATATCAGCAAAGGGGATATTGACTAACAGAGTCTGCATCTCATCGTGCAGACCATTCAAGAATCTCTCCTTCTTCTTGGCTTCGGTGTCAATCTCATCTGGGGCATACCTAGCTAATGACAAGAATTTGTCACGGTATTCCACTACGACCATTCGTCCTTGCTTCAGTTCTCTGAACTCATCTCTCATTCTCTTGATCAAACCTGGTGGCACATGGGTTCTGCTGAACTTGACCTTGAATTCCTCCCAGGTCATCATCTGTCCTCCGGTCATCGCACGAACGCTGTTCCACCATGCTCTGGCATCTTCGGCTAGATAGTGGGTGGCAAACAAAACTTTCTCGTTAGCTTCCACTCCGGCGACTTCTAGGTTGTTTTCCATGGTCTGCAGCCAGTCATCGGCATCTAGGGGCTCTTCCGACTTAGTGAAAACAGGTGGGTTGGTGTTCTGGAAATCTTGAGCTTAGATCCATCGTTGTCCTAGTTTCCGTGGCCTTGATTGTTGTGGGCTAGCTGGGCTATCTGTTGAAGGGTGGCTAAATTGGCTTGACATTCGGCTCTTTCAGCTTCGCGGTCAGAAACCAACATTTGCAGGATCTACAACATCGGGTCCGGGGATGGACCACTTCCTCCGCGTGGCATCTGAAGATTGGGATAGATCATGAGAAAAGAGGGAAATTTCTAAGGTTCAAGGACTTTGAAAAGTTTTTAAAGTTTGACTCAGATTTTCTAGCAACTTGCTTTTCATTCATTCATTCACACGATACAACACACACCACAA
The DNA here is from genome assembly GCA_023614405.1 of Avena insularis. Lineage (NCBI taxonomy): Eukaryota > Viridiplantae > Streptophyta > Magnoliopsida > Poales > Poaceae > Avena > Avena insularis. Next base: position 279,254,299 of record CM042689.1, on the reverse strand, counting down.
CAAAGGTAAACAGATGGTTTTAGGAACCATTCTGAAAAGTAAGATACAGTGGGACCGAATATAACTCACTACGCTAGTGCTCAAGTGCTACTACTCCTTGGAGTCAGTGTAGTCGTCATCCTCATCATCCTCATCGTCATTGATGAAGGCAAAATCCTCCTCATCGGTGAAGAAGTCCATAGCCTGATCCTCCAGAAAATCATCATCATCGCTGAGATAGGAGTAGGGGTCTCCACAAAGATTCACTCCGGCATTCTCCCTTTCCTTCAACTGCATGTCTCTCTCGTGGATGGTCTCCTCCAAATCCGAGATACGGTGGCAAAGACGAGCAATGATGCGCTCCTTCTTGTCGAGCTGACGGCGGCGAGACTTGCGATCCTTCGCTAGCATGGCGATGGTATGATCCTTCGTCTTGATGATGGCGGACTTGTGGTTGGAGTAGTCACGGCAATTATCCAACTCCTGCTGACGATCGTACATCAGGAAGCTAAGGTGGTCCAACTGAGTCTTCAGCTCGTGGTGGTATGGAGCTTCTAGTGGATGTCCATTAGCATCACGCCTTGGGCAAAACTCAAAGCGGGTACCCTTGAATTGGTTGATACTCTGCCCACACAGACGGTCAAGAGCTTCCTGCATGGCCCTGGCAAGTCCATCGAGCCAGTTGTTCTCTCTTAAGGTGAATTGAATTCCCTCGGCAGTGGGAGGTTCAATCTTTCCTCGGAGACTTGCAACAATTAGCCACTGCAGATCTTCTCCTCCTTGATCATTGAGCTGAGCTCCGAAGAACTTGGGGTGCGGACGCTCCAGAAGTTCCAAAAGCTGGTCCAAATCCCGCTCAAAGATAAGGTCTCCTCCATTCCCCAACTGATAAAACTTGCTGTACTTCACGTCCATCTATAAGAATATAGGATGAGTAAGTTAGTAGAGTGATCAAGTGTGTCAAATTTTATGTATTTTGTAAGAGTTTTTGAGGAACATGAATATTTATGAAAGAATCAAGGTGATAAGAATGGGAATAAGTTTTTGTAAATATTTGTTTCCTTTGGTTTTGAAACTAAGTTTTTGATTCAAACGTCCAGTCTAACTAGGGTATCCTATGGTCAGGATGGCTCTAATACCAACTTGTCAACACCCGGATTTTTAATCCTAGATGCCTGTTATGCCATACATCGCAATCCCAGGATTACCATTTTCGCGAGACATAACAGATTTGGATACCACAGTACAACATCCATTACAAACCATACATAAGGTCTTACACAAATAAGGATCTCATGATCCAGTTCTTAATACAACTCAAGCAGTGGAAATACGTAATAATAATGGTAGCGTAGGCGAAGCTCCATCTTCGGGGTCACAGGCAATGCTTACAATGGGAGATGATCCTAGTTGTCGTAACCTTCCTGGGGTCCATCCTGCTCATACTCCTCTTCATAGTCGGGCCACGGGAATAGCCAGGGACAAAGCCATGAGTACTCTTTAAGTACTCGCAAACTAATACTAACAAGTGAAGGGGGTTTTGTAGTAGGACACTAAGCTCTAGGGTTGTTTTGCAAAAATCCAGATTTACATCTACTAAGTTCAGAAATGAAGAAAGCGAGTTGAAGTTTTATAACACCTAAGTGGGAACTTGTATTTCATATCACAACTCTGTTGTGGTCAAGTCAAAATCTCAATCCATTTCACAAGTCATTTTGAAAACATCTGATGGGGGAACAGTATGGCCACTCCAACTATCCATAACCGCGGACGCGGCTATTTGAATAGTTTGACACTCTGCAGAGATTGTACACTTTCACCACAACATTCGATACATCCGTCAGGAACAAATCCTGAATTCACCATACTCAGTATGCGGATAATCAAGCCTAACCTTTCAATTACAAGCCCTAGTATAAGCACCTCTCCTGTGAGTTTGGCCTCCCAACCATGACCAACTGTCATCTTGGGTACTACACAGGTGGACAATCTTCACAAGGTAGCCTCATCTCAAACCTTGGCCGTGAGGGAACCAATACTAAGGTATATAAGTTTCCAGTCAAGCCCTACCCAATTTTCAGGTATTGTGGTTGTACGGTAAAATTGGAATGATATCGCATCCAGGCAACCATCAGTTTTATAAAGGTCTAAGGCTCATGCCTCAACATTTTCATCACCAAAAATCATCTGGTGTTCGGAAAACACATGTCCAAAACATTTCAATAGAATGATCCATCATTCCAAGGTTTTCATAACCATTTTCACCAAGTATTCCCATCTAAAGTTGATCAAGTTGTATGCTTAGCACTAGCATCTACAAGTGGGGGTAAGTACTAATGAGGGGTGGTAAACTAGTGGAGTTTTACTAAGTTCAATCTCATGCCTTAGGATGACATAAAGATTATCTAGCTTAGGCCAAGTTTTATGCTCTTTATGCAACCTTCAATTATCTTTCTAATATCTACAATTTATTCCAATAAGCTCTAAGTAAGAGCTTTGATAAAGAAATAAAGTATAAAGCTTGCAAGTAAAACTAGGATTGGTGGATCAAGTGGGTAGGATCATATATGCTTAAGGCATATAGTTGGCATGGTAACAAGCAAGTATTAGCTTGCATAGGTCAACTTGATTAGTAAGGCTTGCATCACTATCAGTATAAGCTTGCTAAATTGCAAGTGTTAGATTGCAAGTATTGGCTTGCCTTGTGCAAAGCAGTGGTTGAAGTTCTCCTCGGCTTCTTCTTTGTAGTATCCTCCTTCCTCCTCGTATCCTTGGTCGGTACTAGCGTCTATAAATAAATACGAGGTACACAATCACCAAACAATACTTAACTACTTTCAATCATCAAACAAAGGGGGTTCTATAGATGATCTAGCATCATCACTAATATTACAAGCACTTGAATTAATGATTTTATTTTTAGAAAAGTAATTTCTACTCATTGAAAAACTACTTAAGATTTTCTCCAAACCAAACATGGGATCATGTTGACACATGTCATCACCACACATTTCAGTACAGGGGAATGTGATTTAAAGTGGTCTCACAATTTAATAAGGTTTAACCTTTTATTTTAATTAAATAAAGTGACTAAAAATGCCTATGTGGTATCCTTTTATTACTTGGACATTATTTCTGTAAGTAAACCCATATATTTTTATATATTCTGAAAGGTATGATCAAATGTGATTTCTGAGAGTTGGAATCAACTCAAAAGCTCTTATTGTTTAAATTTGAAAAATGGTTGAATGCAGAAAAGCTTCTGCCTTGTTATTTTTACCAAGGGTGATCTACAGATTCAAATGATTTGAATCCAACGGGCTTGGATTCAGCATTTCTAGACATTTCTAACAAAATTGTTTTCATTCAATTTGGTTCACTGAATCGAGCTGGGTTGATTTTTGAAACTAGGTACAGAACTCTGTTTGAATGAAAATAGAAAAATCCAAATTCAAACGAGTGGGCTACGCGGGAAGAGCAAAGGGGCCGGCCTGCTACGCACAACGCTTAAGCGGGCTGGTTAAGTTGTTGTCCCCACGCGACAGTGAGACGGGGGGTGCGAAGTGGTACGGGGCAACGTGGTGCGTTGGATCTAGTTCTAATCCAATGGCTCTGGTTCATCGTCCACGTCGGGCAGCGTCGGCGAGACAGAACCCTAACGCGGCAGGTGGGGGTCGTGGGAGGCTCACCAGGGCTCAGGTGATGCGGGCGAACGACGAAGTCGACAACGGTGACCCTCCTGGTACCGGCAGCTTCTCCTGGGGCGGCTCCAATCGATGGATTCCTTCTTCTCCAGCAGCGGCGGGCTCCGGCCAAATTCTGGCGATGCGCTGCTCGCCTTGCTCTGGGACTGAGGTGGGGTGGTTCTGGGTGAGAGGGGAGTGGAATGGTGTGAAGAATTCGAGCGGGGGAGGCCTATATTTATAGTGGCGAGAGGGGACCGACGGGTGCAAGCTATGCTCGTCGTGGTCGACGGCATAGAGGGCTATCGGCGTGGGAGACGGTAGGATGCGGTGCTGTGCTCCCTGGCGAAGCTCAACGGCGTGGTGGCGAGGCGTGGGGCGGTGCGGATTGGTCGGAACGCTGCGGTGCTCTTCGCGTGCCCGACGGAAATTTTAGTGACGCACAGCTCGCGTGGTCCGTGTGGCAGCGAACAAGCGTGTCTGCGGGGTTGCTGGGACGGTGGTGATCACGTATGCACGCGGCGAGGGCGGCGCGCGGTCTGTGGGCGTCTGTCGAGCGTGGCGCACGGGGCGCACTCTCGGCATGGTTGCAGAGCATCTTGGCATGGTCTGTGCGTGTGGTCCAGGGGCTGGCATCGCTCGCGGCTGGGACAGGGAGTGGCGGTGGGGTGCTAGCTTGCTCCCAGACAAGGTTGGCGAGGCTAGTGCTGCTTGTAGCTTGCTGTCCACACTGGGGTGACCATGGTGCTCTCGGGTTGTTCACCATTGATGACAATGGCTAGCTTACAGTGGGGCTAGTGATTAGTTAAGTTTGCTAGATGATCTACTAAGGCTAGTGGTTTCCAGAGATGGAACAAGTTAGGCTCAAAACACTGCACACTATAGTGTTTTGATTTTGTTTGATTTGAATCAGCAAGGTGTTTGATGAAATGGACACATGAATTCAAGTTTTGAATTTTGAAAAGATTTTTGGTGGGTGTGCTAGGCATGTGCTGGTGAGTCTGTGGATGCTTGGGTTTTCAAAGTTGAGCTTGTTTGAGTGGTTTTTGAAAAAGTGGGATCTTCCCATATGATTTAGATTCAATTTTGAACTGTCATTTAAACTATGCATTTGAATTTTTCTGGATGATCACAAGGTGGGCCTTGATAATTTGTTATGTGTACTATCAAGGGGTGCAAAGATCCAAACAAGTTTCTGTTAAGTTCTAAAAGTTAGAGATAGCGAAAGTAGGCATGGGAGTTAATTTGGCCAAAGTGACCATTCCCTTATTTTGTTTGTTTTGATTTATTTGTCTTTGGGAAAAGTGTGGGATTGTTTAGATGATGTTTATTTCACCTAAGCATCCTTTTACAAGCAAGGAAACACACAGTCATGGCAATTCAAAAGAATCCAAATTGTCATGCTTACATGTATGCATACTTTCATATTTTTATTTAGAAAAGTTTTTGTTAATCCTAAATTTTGATGATTAGAGTTTGATGATCCAAGTTTCATATTTTTGGGATGTTACAGGCACGGGGCAGGGCCCACCCGCGCCTAGGGTCGGTCTGGCCCCCTGGCTTGCCCCTCCGGCTCCCCTCTGGACTTCTTGTTCCCCACGGAAAGTAATTGACTTTGACGTTTGTCCCATCCAATTCCAAGAATATTTCTTTACTAACTTTTCTGAAACCAAAAACAGCAGAAAACACGCATCTGACACTATTGCAACTTGTTAGTAGGTTAGTACCAGAAAACATGTAAAAAGCACCTCAAAGTGTAGACAAGCAAAGAAAAGTAGATACTAAACAAGCATGGAGCATCAAAAATTATAGATACGTTTTCAACGTATTACCTGGTATGTCCAAAATGCGAGCTCCTAGTCCGCGGCAAGCTCTGAGTCGCCGCCTGCCATCATCGGCGAGCTCCTAGTTGTCAAGGACGATCACATCGACATACATGTCATCGACGGATCCCAGTCCGGCCTCCTCCTCGACACGGATGGCGGTGACCGCCTCCTCGATCTCCTCCTGCTTCTTGGAGAGCTCGACGACGGTGATGGCGGCGGCATCCTCCTCCTCACGCTGCTTCTTGGCCTCGAGGTCGGCGAGGGACGCAGCGAGCGCTGCACGGACATCCACCTCCTCCTCATCTCCGCGGCGTGGGCATGGGCGGGAAGACGCGACGGACGAGCTTGCGGAGGAAGATGCATCCCCGAGCTTGAACCGCGGAGCCAGCGGAGCCGACAGAGATTGTGGAGCCGGCGGCGTAGGGGCCAGAGAAGCGGGGGGTTCGCCCCTAGTTCGTCCAGCGCCTGCAGGCACACTTCTTGGCCCCGATGGAGCGGATGCGGTGCCGCTCCTCGTCATCTCCGTCGGGTGCACGACGGCCATCCCCTCCTCCTCCTCCTCCTTACCCCCAGCACGGTCGCCGCCGAGGCCGCAACTCCCGCTCCTTGTCTCCATATCTCTCACGCGGAAATGGGAGGAATCGCTCGACGGAGTACGCGGCCGAGATGCGGCGACAGCTAGGGTTTGCGGCAGAGGGACACGGGTTCTGACCCGTCTCGGCCCATCCGACCAGTAGAAATAGGGGCAGATACGGGCCTTTCGCAGGCCCATGTGGATTCCGTTTATGAGCTGGGCCATTTACAGGCGTTGTTAGCACGTCTGCCCGGCCAAAATCTCGTGTAACCGCCAGAATTATAAGGGCGTTGGCATTTTAAGGGCGTTGTTAGACTTTCTCTAAGACCACCACACCACAATAGGCCTCACCCTGTTCTCCGATGGATCATACCATAAGAGGCATGATCCCCCTTTCCACTATTTTGTACCCTTCGAGGAGGAGACCGATGTCTTTACAACACTACCGAGGCACACATCCACAACTGAATTGGAGGCTCCCATGATGACAACAAGCTACCACAAGAAACAAGTTTATTAATAATTGAAATGTAGATCTAGAGATTCGTAAGAAATTCTAGATCAAGAGTCCACCAAGTGAATGGAGGGGAATTGGAGATCGTGATTGGTGCCGATGAAGACCAAGGCATCTTCCTTTGATTCCCCAAATATCGGAGTCTTCGAGTGTTTGAAAGAGGAGAACTCGCGAGGATTGGTATGAACAACATTGAATTTTTTGTGGGATCCAGGAGATCTAAAACAAAGATCAAATGGGGTATTTATACCCCCTGCTTGAATGCTGCCATTGAAAGAAAGAGGCGACGGATAATTCGACCTTAGTGGGGGCCAGATTGTAGCATCCCAATTGTCTAACAATTGTAATGCTACTTGGTCTAGTAATATAATGGCTACTTCATATATATAATTGTTGCATCATAATTATATCATGCTCATGTCATCATGCCACCTTGCATTTGAGCATCATATAAAACCCTTTTTGTTTTGGTTCTTCTCTCTTATGCATTGTAAATTGTATTTGCCTCTTGATATTGTATTTGGTTCTTGATATATTGTTTCATGCCCAAGTTGAGTTGGGGGCATATCTTTTATTCAACTCCATCACCTTTCTCTGTCACCACCTTATAATTCCACCATCCAACCAAATATGAGCTTTGCACTTTATTGGGTTTTACCTCTAGCTCATATGGGTGGGGATGGATCCAATTATATTGTTCCACATGCTCTCATCTTAGCATCATGTTGTTTTCACATTATTGATATGAGAGCCACATGGCCACCTTTGCATGCCTTGTGAGTGGAACCCTTTTTCCTAGCTTACATATGGATTATTATGGAATTATGCTCATGTTGGGATATTTTTGGGACTATTAAGCATCTAGTGGCACATACACACTAGCATGTTCCATTTTATTCAAATATGGGCATCTCCAACTAATCCACATGGGGCATCCTTCCACTTCTTCTAGTTTGGCTTATTCCATATTTTTGGAATGCATATGTATAAATGCTATGGCTATTTATGTTGTTTTCACAAGATGAAACCTAGCATTAATATTATGCATGGGCCATGCAAAGCATCACCTTTCTTTCTCTTTTGAGTTTTTATTTGAATCTTGAGTGGATCATCCCCATATCTCTATAACCCTCTCCCTTATTCTTTCTCCAAACCTAACCTCTCTCTCTCTATCCCTTCCACCTTTGATCTCCTTCTCTCTTTTTTGGCTAGCTTTGTTTGATCTTGGCTTGATCTTGTCAAAAACAAACCCTAGCCACCTTACCCCTCCTCTCTCTTCACCCCCTCTCTAACCACACCCCCATCTAACCTAACCCGAGCCCCTCTCTAGCTAACCCTAGTTCCCCCTCTCTCTCGGCCTCTCTCCCCTCTCACCTAGCTCGGCCACACCTGGTCACCCTGGCCCCACCTAGCTACCCCATCCCCAGCAGAAACCCTAGCCCGAGCCTCCCAATAACCAACCCTAGCTCCAACCCGAGCTCCCTCTTCCCCTCTCCTCCTTTCTTCTTCTCTCTCTGCCATGAGGGCCCCTCCAGCCGAGCCTCCCCACCAGACCCTGCCGTCCCCACCTGGCAGCCCCCCATCACCACCTCGCCCTGCTCCTGCCCCGACCCGAGCACGTGAAGGGAGGAGGAAAAGGTGGCCGAAGCCACCTCTACCCCTAACCACTCCCCCACGGCACCCCGCTCTCTCTCGACCTTATCTCCACCCTCCCTCTCTTTTCGTACCCACCACAGATCCCCCGGGGCCGTGCCCTAACCCTCTCCCTCCCCCTCCTACCACACACCCGCTGCGTCGGCCACCGAGGCTGCCGATCACCAACTCTTCGAATCCGGCGGCGGGCGTGGAGCTCTGGTTGTCGAGGAAGGCCGTGGAGCTCCCCTACGTCACCCTGTACACGGAGCCGAGCAGGAGGAGCCCCAGGACTGCTGCACCCGCCGAGCCCGACGCCAAACCCTAGCCGCCGTCCGCGAGCCACGTTGATGATCCCCTGCTTCCCAGCCCGAACCACCTCCACCGACGCCCTCACGGTGAGCTGACCCACCTCCTAGACAACCCCTCTGGCCGATCCACCTCTGTACGCGCTAGCCTTTTTGTCGAGCACTCTCTGCGCTGGCGCGCTCGCGTTCGCATCCTCGCTGTAGTGCCGCGGTAAGGTTTTCTGGCCGCAGACGTTTCCCCAAGAATAACCCAGGCCACCGCAGTGGCTCCGCCTCCGCGCGCGAGCCCTAGGTCCCAGGATCGAACCCCCACGCGCCGCGCCTGCGTCAGCCGCGCACTGATCGGTCACCAGCGCGGAGAAGAGGAACAGTACGAGCGCTGCTTTTGCAAATACCCCCTCCGTTTTGTTTTCTGCTTAACCCGCGGTCCACCGAGCCCACCGTCAGCCTCTCTGCATGTTTCACAGAACACCCCCTAGCCTTTTTAAATCTCAACCCGCACTCCCACGGATGCCCCACGTGTCGTCGCGTCCTGGCGGCGCTGCAGTGTGGGTCCGTGTTCCCCGCCCCACCGTCGGCTGGCCGAGGCTAGCTCAACCATGTGTAAAACCCTTTTCTGCGTCTTTGTCTTTCTGAGTCAGCGCTGGACCCACTGGTCATTGTCTGTGGCTAACTTAACCTGAGTAGAAAAAGTTTCTGTTTATTTCTGTTTTAATTTAAATCTTTTTTCAAATTAATTCAAATTCAAATTTAAATCTGTTTTCAAATAACTTTTAAATTATAACTTCAAATAATACAAATAATATATGTTTTGAAATCAGAAAAATGTGAGGAATTCAAATATGGCCTTCAAAATATATTTTGAACACATTAATTTCCAAGTTGATTAAAATTACAATAAAATGCCCTTTTACCTTATTTAATTAATAACTTTTGTTTTATAACTCCAAATTTAACAAATGATATGTCTAAAATGATTAGCTCGACGAGACCTTTCTGTTTATGCATTCCGTGTTCTGTTTTGCAGCATGCATCATATAAATATAATATGTACAGCAACTAATATGAGGCTAAAATGTGATTAAAACTCCACAAAATGATTATTTCTTGTACTCCACACCTCACCCATGCCATGCTACATTGTTACCATGCAAATTGTGCATCATTCATCATGGCATGACTGTTTGCTTGTCGCATTTTATTCATATGATTGTGCACTTTATTTATGTTGGCCCTTGTTTGTTTGGTTCTTCTTCGAATAGACACTGAGCAGGGGATATATCAAGAGAACCAGGAGCACTACCCAGATCCATCCCTTGCTTCAACTGAGCTGCCAGGCAAGCACTACCACATGCTTGCATACATATAGTACATATTGCCTCTATCTTATTCTTGCATCATTGAGTCGCGATTGCATTAAATTGAATCCCAAGTATTGCATAGCCTTTATTTTTAAACCCCACCGAAGCTTGTTCCTCCATCCCATGAGCCATTACTACAGGAGTTGTTTGAGCCATGCGAGTCGTAGAACAGCATGTGTAGGGTATGTGAGTGTCTGATGGATAACGAGGTACCTAAACAACTTAACCTGAGTAGTAATGGGATAACTAATAAAAGTGGCATCGGTGAGCCATATTTGCTATTTGGTTTTTCAGGCTCACTTGTGTCCCGTCGGACCCGAGTACTTGATTCTGTTCCTTGAATATTCGCTATCCACATCCGGGAGGCTTATGAACCCCCCGAGCGAGCTTGATTCATTCTTATTTCTTGGGGCCACAAACTAGTTTGAGGTTTTATTTGCTATCCTGTACTTATGCCATGCTTTCGCTTTATTTAAATTGTGCGAGATCTCGCACTGTACTGTTTAGGGACGTGACCGTTTTGTATGTCGACAAGCCCAGTCACACTTCGGGTTCCCAAATCGTTTACTGACCACACAAACCTTGAGTCCGTCTAAGCTTCTATGGTAGTAGCTTAATGGGGTGGCCCCCTGAAACATTTCTGAATCCTGTGATCGCTTTGTCGTGACTGCCTCGTTGGTTTTGATTTGGTTTTTCCGAGGTTGATCGAGTGTGTGTTGCTATTTGTGCACCCCTGCAGGGTAAAACTTTCTGAAAGCCGTGTCCGTGGTTATGGACGACTTGGAGCACAGTTTCTCGATCATAGACAAGAATAACTAAAGTACCGCTTTTAATTTGACCAAGTACCTGACTAGTAAATAGTGCAACACTCATGGAATGGATAATAAAACTGCCAACGGATGGGGGGCTGTTCGTCCGCTTCCTCGTCGGTAAGCGAGGAGGAGGATGGATCTGTTAATATTACTGTTATAACTGTTGTTACTAATTCACGGACATCCGTCTATCTCTGGTTAGGCGGATGGTTAGTGAGTATCTATAGAACTGTTAGGGTTTATCTTTTGTTGCAATTGCGTCACCCCAGGTTGTGTCCCCTTTAGAGGCATAAAGACTTGCTGAGTCCCCTAGGGTCTCACACGATAAATTGTTTGATTCAGATGAACAGGTAAGCTCGCAAGATGGATATTGGGTGGAGGAGACGGACGATGTGGGCAACGATTATTCGGTGTAGAGATTCCGGGAACGGGGATCCGTGAGATCTGTGGGCGGGATGTGTTTATTTATGGGGCATCTTATGCCGATTTGCTTCTTATCCGTACTCGGATCTTGTTTTCCGCTTCCGCTTGATACTCTGATTTTTGATGTATGAGGAGATATCCTAAACTATTATATCTATCTAGGATATTTGGATCTTGCCGTATGGCGTTGCTATATTTCCTTTCTTTTTAGATGGAATGACTCTGAGAACCATTGTATGGTGGCTTGCATACATACTCATTTGTGTATGTAGTTTATCCCTTCGCCTGCCGATTACGCCGCCCGTTCTTGTCACGATGTTTGGAAATGGTTAGGACGGCCGAAAGGTCTACCTATGAGTGGCATTTGGGCCCCACCGTACTATTTTAACCATTTCCGCTCATCCAGGCTTGTAACTAGGAGCGTAATTCACCGAGGTAGTTACACAGATAATCTGGCCGGGACAAACATCCTGCTTGGATACGGAAAATCCGGGCCAAATGTTCGTCCCATACCGCGTGACGCGCCTTGGCAGCCTTGTGCAAAATCCCTAGGGGCGGATTATCCGCCCCCCTTGGTGGGGTGGATTATCCGGCCCGGGCAAAAGCTCCGGCCCAGTCCAGACAATCCGGGGGAATATTCGCCACCATACCGCTTGATGTACCTTGGCCTCCTTGAGAAAAATCCCTAGGGACGGATTATCCGGCTCGGGCAAAAGCTCTGGCCCTAGCAATACAATCTGGGGGGAATCCACCTGACATAGGTATGCCCAACGGGAACCTACCTTTACCCTACCTGGTGCGGCCCGACGGAAGGCCTACTCGATGACCTGCCAAGGTCCATGACGCCCATGACGGTTCGGCTGGTACGAGGCTCATATGGACACGGACTCCAAGCGCACAAGACAAGAAAACTCCAAGACTAGAGTTTGAATCCAACTTGTAACCTACTCGTATTGGTACCTGAGACCTAGCATCCCTCATATATAAAGGCTAGGAGGATCCAACAAGGAGACAACCTAACCTCTCCCACAATAGTCAATAGATCTACAAATCACAAAAACCTAAAATACACACCGTCAGATCTAATATGCGCATCCACCACCATCAGCGACATTGTAATCTTAGGTTCTTCATCAATTAAGAGAAGACAAACATGAGTAGGATTTTCCCTCTGGGGGCATGAACCTGGGTAAACATAGTGTCCCGCGTTGTCTGTATGTTAGCCGAAGGAGATCTCTAGTGCACCCCTCTTCCTCAAACCGAAGTCCATAACAATGGGCATTGACGAGTCGAACCCTCGTTAATTGGAATCATTCATGGTACTGGGCGTGCTGATGTTGGGATCTCGACGGCTCCATCATCAACGACCTATGATTTGGAAATCTACGACTCGTCGACAGTACCACATCAACTAAACTCACGGTTTCGGAGGCTCTAACCGCGGCGATCTATGACTCGCCAGTTCAAGCAAACCGATCTACTCCAGCTTCTGATTGCACTGAAACCAAGGACAGCAGGATGTTCATAGATGTCATTATAACACGTCTACTATCTCTTTTGTATAAATGTACAAGGATAACCAAGTGACTACATACCGTCTGCTAGAAAGTCGAACATCCAGTTGTGTGCTCAATATATAGTTTTCATGTTCGCGGCGAGCATGTCCTGAGATCGATGTTGGAGCTGTGTTGACCCGTCCGCTGCATCGCCTCCAACCTTCGCAATCCGCCGGTCGCATCGGCTCCCGTGATCATGACCCACCGTGTCGATTCCTTTGACTCTGGCGACCTGCTGATGTCATCGATTATGCCAACCCGCTGAACCATCGGTTGCGGCGACCTGCTGAATCTTTGGCTGCGACAACCCGCTACGATCTTCGGCTACGGTTGCCTATCGTGTTGGCTCTCTGCATCGACTCCCATGCGCCGGCGACTTGCCGCTCCATCGATTATGTGTATTGCATTGACTATACGCCTCAGGGCTGCGCCAATTCAGCCGCGTGACCCGCTACTGCCATCGACATCAGTGACCTGATGCCGCATCAAGTCTGATTTGCCACATCAGCACTCGAACGCCGCCTTGATTACATCGACCATGCCGACTCTACACTCGGGGGCTACGCCGACTCCGCCAAGAGCCCTGCTCCGATCTTCAATTGTGGCGACCCACTACAGTCTTCAACTGCGGTGCCCCACTACGGTCTTCAACTGCGGTACCCCGCTATGGTCTTTGACTGTGGCGACCTTCTGCGATCTTCGACTTCATTGACCTACTGCTGCCTTCGGCTGTGATGACCCGCTACTCCAATGCCACACAGGTCTTTGACTACGGCGACCCACCGATCTTATCGGCTCGCGCAACCGCGATCTGCCGGTTGCATCAGCTCCTGTGATCCGCCAATAATATTGACTCCCGTGACCCGTTCACCTCTTCGACAACCAATAAAGCTAAGTTCTCTACTTAGAGTTGATTTCTTTCTTACTTTAATCGCACTCGATACACTTGGGGGTTGCGCCCTCTTCGAGTAACGTAATATGCCGTCGACTCCACGCACTAGAGCACCTCATACGCGGCAGCCTGAGTAGCTGCCTGCCGATCGTCGAATCCTTGAACTCTTATTACATCGGCATGATACTGAGACTAAGAGTAATTAGGCTAACGAAAAGGCCTAGCATACAGTGCAAAAGTGTCGACTCGATTGGCACCAGAAAATACTATAACAAGCTGACAAGCAATATTCTTTACAAGATATAAGTACTTCACAATTCTATATGTTTTCTGCATCTTACAAAGATGTCGACTACACCGAGCTATTATATCGGGTCCTCTAGCAAGAGTCGACAAAACAACTGTCTATGCCATAAACTCATGATCCGATTCAAGTCCCTCCTCGGATGGTTGCATCGCTTGATGCTACTAAGACGTGACGATGGACACGCACCCGACAAACGCGACACTGGCCGCACACCCGATAGAAGTGACCGCGTCGACTTCATTTGCATCATAGACTCACCCGGCTAAACGCCGCATGATGTTGCTATGACGACTCTGACTACATCGTCAACTCTTGGCACCTTATGTTTTATACCCTGACTCGATGCACTTTTGGGTCAGTGGTTTCTCCTTGCATGATTGTCGATTGCGTCCACAAGATACAAGAATCGAGTCTCTGTCCGAGTCTATGACTCCGCCAGACACTCAGAGGCTACTCCAAAATTGAGCGCTAGTCGTGCATATACACGATCTTCGAGTGGAATGCTATGATTCCTCACTCGAATCAATGATTCGACTGAGGACTCGGGGGGCTACTCCCATAGGCAGCGTTGGTCACGCACCCTATAGTCCATTGTGTTGCTCCGTCCACAATGTCGACTCGCTTACAGCAATCGAACTCATTGGCGACTCCGCTGCTATACACTACATTGTCAGGTTCGGAGATAACATCTTTCTGACCACCCGAATCGCCTCCGTGGTGATAAACATTCGGATGTTGCGTCTATGACGTAAAGATAAGACCTACAGATCTAATCTGATGGCCTGGCAACGGCATCGGCTACGCTCTACCAGTTGAATACCGCACCAATACGTGTGATGAAAATTCCGACGGACGCGTTGGGTACATATACTTATCAACTGGAGTTCGGCTCAGTAAGGCCTCCGCGGCATGAGTTGAACTACGCCAGCAATTTCTGAATTCAAGTATGGGGACTCGAGTTTGAGTAGGTGATATTTTTTTGCCCTAGAGAAATTAACTGGTCCCGATCCATCGAGCGCACCAGACACGTTTGCCATCATCCCTATGAACTACTACAAATTCGTCTGACCCGATGAACTTCCAGGTGAAGTGCTTCGCACTCGACACAAAATCGACTTCGATTACCAAATGCAAGGCTCAAGACAACTAAGTCTCCACACGAGTCTATGATTTGGGCGTACACTCGGGGGCTACTGACATAGGTATTCCCAACGAGCACCTACGTTTATCCTACCTGGTGTGGCCCAATGGAAGGCCCACTCGACAACCTGCCAAGGTCCATGACGGTTCGACTGGTACGAAGCCCATATGAACACAGAGTCCAATCGCACAAGACAAGGAAACCTCAAGATCAGAGTTTGAATCCAACTTGTAACCTACTCGTATTGGTACCTAAGACCTAGCCTCCTCCATATATAAAAGCTAGGAGGGTCCAACGAGGAGACAACCTAACCTCTCCCATTATAGACAATAGATCTACAGATCACAAAACCCTAGCATACACATCCGCCAGATCCAATCTGGGCATCCACTGCCATCGGTGACATTGTAATCTTCGGTTCTTCATCAATCAAGGGCATATAAGCAAGAGTAAGGTTTTCCCTTCGAGGGCCTGAACTTGGGTAAACATCGTGTCCCGCGTTGCTTGTCTGTTAGCCGAACGAGATCTCTAGTGCACCCCTCTTCTTCAAACCCAAGTCCATAACAATGGGCATTAATGAGTCGAACCCTCATCACCGTCCCATACTGCATGACGCGTCTTGCCACTTTTGGCGATTAAGGCAGAGGCGAATAATCAAGCCGTTGACAGGGGCAGATAATCCGTCCCAAAACGCTTGTTTAGCTACATATGGGGGCAAATAATCTGAAGCAATAAACACACAATTAAATAATCTTTGGCATTGTTATCTAATACACAAAACATTAGAGATCATGAAATGTTCTTTCACATCTACAGCAAGCTCAAGATGCTGGGGCCCAATGGTGTTATCAACATCTCGGCACCTTCAAGAAGGCTTGAGACTGTGAGATGAGAGAAGCCGCCTTCCCTGAGTCCATTCTCTACGGAGAAGAATTCAAGATCCACAGGGAGATTGACACAATAAAAAAAATTAGCTTCGAAGAAGCAGATTTTTGATTCTACGCCCGCCTTCAAGGTGGCGGATGACACCAAGCCGGTGGAACTTATGGAAGGTGATAACTCCAAGATCACCACCATTGATACAAATATGGATCCCAAATAGGAAAGCGTTCTCGTCGAGTTTCTCCGTGAAAATAAAGATATCTTCTCATGGCAACCCTCTAACATGACTGGAGTACCAAATGAACTCACCGAGCATAGCCTTAACATTTACCCTAGCACTAAGTCGGTAAAACAACCTTTATAATGCTTTAGAGATGGAAAGCGGCGCGTCATTCGTAAGTAGCTTGCTAGGCTAATCAAAGCCAACTTTGTCAAAGACGCCAAGTGAATGGCCAACAATGTGCTTGTACCTAAAAAGAACACCACTACTTTAAGAATGTGTATTTATTACACTGGTTTGAAAAAATCGTGTTCAAAATATTCGTTCGCTTTGGCTTGTATTGATCAAATCATTGATTCGACGGCTAGGTTAGAACTTTTGTGTTTTTTAGATGCATACTCCAGGTGTCACTTGATTAAGATGCGAGAGTACGACCAGCTAAATATGCGAGAGTCTGACCTACCGGTGAACTCGAACATCACACCCTACGACTGGTACTGCTATATTGCATGCCCTCTGGGCTGTAAAAACACAGGTGCTAACTACCTGCGCACGATGCAGCGTTGTCTTCACGACCAAATTGGTCGAACGTTCAGGCCTACGTGGAAGACATCACCGTTTTGTCGAAGAAAGGAAACGACCTCATCGCCGACTTGCAGGAAACCTTTGACAACCTTCAAAGATAAAACATGATTCTGAACCCTACAAAGTGTGTCTTCAGGGTGTCAGCCAAACATTTTATTGGTTTCATCATTTGGCGTTGTGACATTGAATTCAACCTGGATAAAATCAAGGCTATACTCAACATATCGTGACCATCATGTTCGAAGTACATCCAATGACTCACAACCTGTGTGGCAGCTCTATAAGCCGCTTCATCGGACGCCTTGGAGAGAAGTCCATGCCACTTTATAAGTTGTTGAAGAAGTCGGACAATTTTGTCTAGATAGATAAAGCCGACACAATGCTAAAGGAGTTGAAAAGAATACTCTCATCCGCGCCCGTTCTCACAACACTAGAGCCACAAGGGCTCATGTTGTTTTACATGGCGGCAACCAAATGAGTTGCAACACTAGAGCCACAAGGGATCATGCTGCTTTACATGGCGGCAACCAACCGAGTTGCAGCACTAGAGCCATAAGGGTTCATGTTGCTTTACATGGCGGCAACTAACCGGGTTGTAAGCATTACTTCCAAGAGCACCCTATCACAGTAGTGAGCAAGCCTCCTCTATCCGACGGAATCCAAGCAACGCTACCCCTCTAACCTTTGGTCTACTATCGACAAAAGGACTATAATCTCGCCACCATCATGAGATCTAAACCTGGATAACCCGTGTTACACACCCTTCCCAGACGCTCGCCTTCTCTCACCCTCGTCTCTCTAAACTCACCATTAGGACCCCCTCATGGTGTACTCGTCGACACTACCACAACAGTAGGAACATGTGGACTATGGTAACTTTAGTCTGCTTGTGTCTATAGCACCACTACAATGACATCGTCTTCGAGGGTGCATTCCCATATGCTTCAACGGTCATTATTAGGGTTTTGGCGAAAGGGGTCGTCGTGGAACTCGGCGAGGCTCTTTCGTGATAGGTTAGCTCAGATAGACTTGTGAACACACCATGAGTAGTCTGTTTCTTGTTTTTGCTGTTCTTACAGCATTGATGTTTTATTTTAAAGCAACGCACGTATTTCATTAATAGAAAATCAAATTACATGATGCAACATACGTGAAAATAAAAAGATAGGCTAGAATAAACTGATTATCCTAAAAATGCAGATAAAATTCTAAGAAATCGAGAAATACAAAACGGTCTCTAAAATTTCTCGCAGCCACCACCATAGCCAGCGGCCGCAGCCCAACACCAGCGCCGCTAAGACGGACGTCGGGTGAGACACTGAACCTGCATCATTACAAGATCCAAAATCACATCATCAATGAGGCTTTGTGAGTCGATCAACATGCATGTTTGTTCCCAACGCGTTGTAAACCTGCCTTCGTTACGTCTTGAGAACGTACCCTTGAAAAGATTAACATCCGGATAATTTTCTAGTCACTCCGATCCAAGTTGACTTAATTTTGTTTAGATACACATATCTAGATATATGTTGCCAAAGTAGAACCGGTTTCAACTTAAATACAAAGGCATAGAACGTATGCCAATACTAAAACAGAATGCACAGTAAGCAGAGGCTTGTTGGCCGGCGGCGCTACGCCCCAGGCGCGGCGTCCTTCCTCCGACCGTACCCCTGCACGTAGTGGCTCGTCCCATGGCTCCCCGCGCCCATGAACTGGCCAGTACGCCCACGCGCGTCGTAGGCGTAGCCCACCAGGTGTGTACCCACCGGATGCCGCCCCGTTAAGTGCCTGTGCGCCCACGTGCCCGTGCCCAGCGCAAACACCGCGAGGCCGTAGGCAAACAGCAGGGCGCATCCCACAACGATGGCCACAACCGCTAACGGCGCCCAGAGAGGGCTGGTGATGAACAAGAGCGGGCTGATGGCAACGAGCGCGACCAAGCCGACGGTGAGCGTGACGGTGGCGAGGAACAGGAGGGCGGCGAGGCTGACGGCGAGAGCGAGGGAAACGAGGAACTGGGCGTTGGAGCTTGCGGGCGCGTGGGGCTGGACGCGGTGGTGGAAAGACTCCGCCGTCGCTAGGCCGCTCCGGGGCCGGGCCGGACGAGGCAACGAGCCTCCCGGCCGATCTGCCATGGCACGAGCAGCGAGGTGGATGAGAAATAAAAAAGTCCTCCGTTGCTCATCCGGAGATAGCGCGGAGGAGTTCAAGTGTGCGTGCTTGTCGGGAACGGCGGCTCGTGGCAGCATTCAACGCATGCACCACGACGCGTGGCACCGATCAGCACAGTCGTACGGAAAGCAGAAAGGGCAAGCCACTGACATACACACATAAGTTCGGAACTGAAACCTGTTAATTTACATGGTGTATGTTAACCTTTTTTTGGTAGAATGAATACATGTTGTTAATCATGCTGTCCATCGATCGTATGGGAAGTTGGAAAACATTTCTGTGATAATTTACATGCTGTTAATTTGTTCCTCATCATGCCGTCGTTTTAGCTCATCAAAAGCTCCCAAGCTCTGAGCGGTGAATCCGCCTGAAAACTAAGATCAAGGCAGCGATGATACTGCTAAGTTACTTGAGTAAGCAAACAATTTCATTCACAGTTATATGCAAAACCTAAATCAAGAAAACGATACTAAGATCATGTGATTGTTGTTGTACCTGGTGAACCCTGAAGGCGAACCTGACACCCTGATGGAGCAACACTTGTCTGTTTTGCTCTTTCAGACGTTTGAAGAGCGCGGTTTCCCTGGTCTGATTCTTGTTGGCGCCTGATAAAGCATCGATCTCCGAGACCACCCGCATCATGTACTGTCTTGCTAGGTTCACGCACGCCAGCTTGACCTACGAGAATTCAGACGACAATCCAGACTTAGTACGCCACCACGGTGCTAATAGCTCAGGAATGAGTCACGGAAATGCACCTTGACAATTAAACCTGTGTCTGACATCCAGCCGACAGGGATGTCTTGCTCTTTGTACCGCGAGATAAGATTGATCTTTGTGTCCCTGGCATCGCGATCTAGCAAGAACTTGTGGACGCTCTTCTCTGTTCTGATGATAAACAGGGGGCGCATTCATGCATCAATGTACTCAAAATTTTCCGATTAGTGTGGCAGTAGCCAGGCTTGAGTCCGGATGACCTACTTCTCGAAGAGGGAGTACATCTTGCCGAGCGCCGCGTCGCGATGGAGCGCATGGTCGTCGACGAAGGACGAAATCTGCTTGTCTAATTGCACCAGCCACTCGTGCTTGGCAGCGGCGTCTCGCAATGCGTCCGCTCTTTTCTCTGGCCAGTCGAAGTGCTTTAGGACAGCTTGTTCATCCACCTGAAGAAAAATGCAGTACATTCATAAACAAAAGGGGCAAAGAATATCCAAATTATTGCCTCCCGGTTAGGCCTTGTTTATTTCTAGGGTATTTTAGGGGATAGGAGGGGATTATTTTGTATCCCGGAATTTTCCGGATAGGTTGTTTACTAGGCCGGACTTTGAGGGAATAATTTCGAAATATCCCCACAAATTCCTTCCACACTAGTGTATTTTTGACTAGATTAAAAACTTCCATCATGATAGAGTATTTTTAGAAAAGGAATTTGAGGGGATTTGAAAGTATTGGCCGAATACCAAATTCCCTCCGCATATCCCCGCTTCTTTCGAGGATAAAAATACCGAAGAATTAAACAAGGCCTTAATTTAATGAATTAGGAGCATGTTTCCGATCGAACGAAAGAACGAGCCGATCGACGCTCACCAAGAAGGAGAGCTCTTCGTCGAGCCACGCGACGAACGCAACGACGTCTTCGATGGTCGCGAAGGTTGCATCCCGGACTTCGGTAACCAAGGTTCGCACAAAGTCGCCTTGGGTCTCCACATCGGCTTGGACCTGAAACGCGGGAGTGAGTAAGAAGCACCCATTCTTTGTGATCGAGGAGGAACCAGGAAACGGGTTTTCGGAGCAACTATTTCGTACTCACGGCAAGGAGATGGGGGGAGTTCTTGGTGATCTCTCCGATCAAGTCGCCTTTCGGAGCCGTTGACCCGCCGGACGCCTCCTTGGGCCCACGGGAGCCCGTCTGCCTGGCCTCGCTGCGCCTCGTCAGGGACTGGTAGAACTCCACGATCTCCGGCGCGCGGCGCATCCTGTCGCCACCGCCGCCCACGGGCGCACGGACCTTGCCAGGGCCTCTTAGAGATGGCGCCGGCGGGGCAGGGCCTCCCGGCAGCGGCGGAGGAGGCCCAGGCGGCAGTGGGCCACCTGGCGGACGGGTCGGGGCAGGGCCTCCCGGCTGCCGCGGAGGAGGGCCAGGCGGCGGTGGGCCACCTGGCGGGCGGGGCGGGGCAGGGCCTCCCGGCTGCCGCGGAGGAGGGCCAGGCGGCGGTGGGCCACCTGGCGGGCGTGGCGGGCCTGTCAACGACGGGTTGTTGGTAGGCGCCGCGTGTCCAGTCTGCTTGGTCCGCTTCGGCGGCGGCTTCGGCTTCCTCGGAGCTCTCCTGTCGGAGCCAGACCGCTCCATCTTGCTTGCCCCTGTGAAAACTTCGCTTGGGGGCTTGGGTGCTTCCAGACGAAGCAGCTGAACGTCTCCGCTCTCTACCGGCCCCATATGCTACCTTGCTAATTGCAATGTTCGTGGTATTGACTCTGGTGCCCCACATGCGTCGTTGAGTCTGGACGCGTATTAAGCTTGACTTTTGCAATGAGAGGTGTAGGGCTGGAATTGGATCCGTTCTTAAAATATTAGCAATACCGAGAATAGTTTTTTTTTTTGCAGGTAAGTATAATACAGAATAGTGGTATGGGTCTGCTCGTTCGTAGATCAGTTCTTTGGTTTCTGTTACAATACAGTATAATTGATGTCAAGTGTGTTATACTCTCTCAGGTCGGAAAGAGGTGACTTGCATTTATCTAGATTAGTACATATAATTTATATATTAAAATATGTTTAGGTATAGAATTCAAGCAAATTTAAATCACCTATTTTTGGACGGAGGTACTATTTTGAGTACATTCGACGGTGTTACAGGCACTAAATATGTCTCCGATTTGTTTATATTTAAATAGTTTACATTTAAATGTATTTATTTACACACTAAAACATGTCTAAGTATATACAAATCTGGTGAATCTTCTACATCTTTTTTAATACAGGAAATATGGCACTACAACATTGATAGTGTGAAAGAGAGATAGAACAAGCTACGTCCACACTATAGTTGGGGGTGGATTCCCTCTTCATCACCTTCGCTTTGTCTTAATAATTAACATTGATTTTTGTCTTGGATCTGCTCATCTGCCCTATTAATCCCGGATCATCTCCACAATCGTAGTGCACCTCACCATCTCCAATCCCCCTCCTCGTTTATAAAGGTCTCCCTCACCAACGGTGTATTGGCCACCTTCCAGCTCTCGTCCACTGCAAAGGAGCTCCAATCATTCGGGGTCAAGGACAATTCTATGTGCATTTGGTCCTAGGAGGAGCCGGTAACAGCCGGTGTGTGCCTTCCTCGACGAGGGCTATGGACGCCATCACGAGCGCCGCATACGACCTCGAGTGCAATTCAGACTTCATGTTAACGGTTCGCTTCAACAACCCCAAGGACGCCACTTTGTTCGACGACCGTGATTACCACTGCGACTGCAAGATGGTGGCGTTCACCCGCGCCAACATGCACACCTACTACTGGGGCCAGTTCCCCAACGGTGTCAGATTCATCCACTTCGTGATCCCGGAGCTGCCGCTGGCGTCGGAGGACTAGTTGTCGATGGCATCAGAGGACCAGTTTCCAATAGCGAAGGTGTTGTAGCGCCGCTGGAATGGGAGTAGGCGTGAGGCACTGCTGGACCAGTAGTAGTGCAGAACTGAAGGGTGCATCGAGTAGTTGTTAATCATGATTGTAAACTTCTGCTCATAATGCAAATTTCCTTTTTAGTTTCTATACGACTAGTGTTCTTCTTATAATCATGATTGCAAACTTTTATTTCAGTTTTGTCATATAAGCGCAAACTCTTTTTTATTCCAGTTCCGTATGAAACTGATAGTCAAACACACCTAAACTTGGTCTTATTATAATCATACACACCTCTACTTGGTCCCTAAGCATCAAGCGCGACGAACTTACTTTGTTAACGTAAAATCCCAATGAACTAACCCTAGGAATGGCAAAGTTCGAACCCGCAATTTAGGAAAATTATACTTTCCTCTCCCTCGCTAATCCTCCACCTCACTAATGCACTTTTGCAATAATGAACAGTGGCACTTAATTCGCATCCTATGCCTCGGTGATCCCCTGTCAATCTATCTATGCCTCATTCCAAAAAAACTAGTCACTAATCTTGCCATCGGACAAATGCTTCTCTCTTACTATTTATTCCGAATTCGGAGAAAATGCTTGCCATCAGCACCCATAATTTCACATACACATCCATAATCTCTAGACCCATGCCATGGATTGGATCAACCTAAGGCTATGCAAGCTATGCTTCGATGATCTTCTTATAGAAGCCATGAATGAAGACAGAGGTGTTGAACCAGATCCTCTACAACTTTGGCCGGGAGGTGCTGCCCAAATAGAGTCAGTTGTTTCAGGTGAAGGCCTGGCTTGACGACTCAAGCACTCTCCCAAAGCAGTACAAGATCGACATCATTCGCGACTTACCTTGATAGCTGATCACCTTAAAGCATCGGGTCACCATGCTTGTCGTCGACGACCTCAGTAGACCACCATGTGTGTCTAGAGGACATGTCCACGGGCTGTCAGCAAGTAACAAAGAGAGGCGCACAAAACATATAAATCAGTTGGGGTAGATTCTGAAGTTGGACAAGCAAAGAACCATCGAAGACCATGCATATTGTGATATAACCATTGTAATTTGTATTTGTGATGGTCTAATAAATTGAGAAAATTAAGATCCATTCGATTAGTTCCTATCTAGTTCGTCATTAAATACCTAATGTGCAGTACCCACATTAGATCAAAACTAGGTTCAAAGTATTTTCTTTTCATGGATATAATGTTTCTATACAAATTGATGGGTGCTACCGAGTGTGTACGATCAATTGTGTCATGGTACTAAGATCAGCAGAACGTGACCGGTATGGTTGTGTAGTCGTTCGACATGCCCACAACGGCTGCGCTGAGGCTTGCAAGGCCTCGGGGATACTTACTGTTATTTTCCCGGTGCTGACAGGGCTAAGTGATGGGTCCCGCATGTTAGAAGGAATACAAAACTAATTATTAACGTCCATGCTGGTGGGTTTTGTGCTGGGACCCATATGTTGAAAGGAAATATATCTATTTGTTTTCATCGCTACTGATGGGGCAAAGGGGAGGTCCCATATGTATGAAAAGAGTCAAACAAGCGGCAACTAAGCCCAACATAACTGCGGACGACGTCAGGTCTATCCAGGGGCATGGACGTAACGAAACAGATTAGGTGGTGGCATTTATCCAATTTGTCGATTCTTAGTGGCACAATCTTAATTTCTAAGTGAACTGGGGACACGGTTGTTATAAACCCTAAAACTAATACCAAGTTGCTATTAAAAATTCAAATAAAATGGAATCTCAAATGTTTAGAGAGTTTCTTGGGTGGCTAACATCCAAAAAAAATCAAAAGGCTAAAAAAGAATCGAATACAACTCAAAAATACCACTCTTGTATGAAAAGACAAAATCTGTCCAAAAAAACAGCCGACAAAAAACATACATAATTGAGCCACTTAAACATGTTAGAAATTTTTGCTGATTTTGTGATTACATAGGATGAAAAGTTGTTACTTAATTAGAAATTTCAGCTCAATTGGAGCTACCAATAAAATCATAGAACTTTTCTCATAAGAAGTGTGTGGGAATTTGTAGCTCCGCATATATGTTATCACTTTTAGCATCCAAAATAGATAAAAATGGGTGTTTTATTAAAAACACTAGTAGATAAAGAAAAAGAAAGAATCTCTTCCTATAGCAATAACTTAAAAATAAAAATCAAAGCAAAAACAACCGGCTTGTCTCCTGTAGGCACTTTCTTTATAGCCATATAGCTAGGCATCATACCTTTGTTTTAAGGTGGGGTAGAGATAATTTAGGAGATTTTCCCGTGCAAATACCCCATTCTTTCTTATAAAGTGTTTCATGCACTTCTTACGAGAAAACTAAAACTTTACATTTCCTTACTTGCAATCAATGACAACACTTGTGGTTCTCAAAAAGGATCTTCCAAGTATTATAGGACTTAAGGAATTACTTCTCATGTCCATAACAATAAAATCCACTAGTACAAATGTCATATTTAACTCAACCATAACATTACTGAATCTACCTAAAGCATGTTTAGTAGAATTATCTAGCAGTTGTAAGTCAATTTCATATTTTTCCATGACACCTATTTCAAGTTTATCATATAGATCCTTAGAAATTACAGAAATACTAGATCCTAGATCTATTATAGCATGCTAATAGTAATTTGTATCTTTAGGGTCCATAGATCCCCAATGTTTGGTGTCATCATGACTTCTTTATTATATCTATCCAATTTTTCTTGAAGCATACGATTTGCAATATAAGAATCAAAACCTACTTGAGGAACATTAATAGATGGATCTTTAGGTAGTAAGGATTCTTTAAAAGTTCCATTAAGCATCTTAATTTCCTTTATTAGTTTCTTTCTATTACCATATTCTTCTCTTTTACTTCTATTGATATTATTTCTTTCCATCCCTTTAGGTTTTGCAACAATTCTGTTGGGGGACGACCCCAGGTAGGATCAAGATAAGGTAAAAGGGGGAAAGCCCTAAACGGTCTACACCGACTTAAGGGATGACCCGACCGAGTTATCAGGATACCGGCCGGGTAAGACACGGCCTAATCCAAGTCAAAAGGCTAAGACCTGACTCGGCCGACATACGGGTTATGTTGGCCGACGTATATCACTCTTTATATATGCAGGTTAAAGCTTGTCCGAGTCATATAAGGTGAGTCCGAGTCATAAAGAAGCTTGCATGAGAAGGAGAGAGGGCACCCCAAGTCAATATTGCGCATTGTCTCTCCCTCATGAATCTATACAGCGCCAAGCGCTACGGACAAGAGTCAGAGGGACAGAGAAGGAGAAGAAGGTCACGGAGGTGACAGTCTCTGAGCCCGAGGATCACATGTCATGGGATCTGGGTTATTGCCGCCGATAGAAGGTAGACACGAAAAGTGTAACACCCCCGGTCACTCCGGACCGACGGTTGTCACTTTTGGCAGCTCAATAGAAACTCTAGACTAACCCCACAGACCAACACTAGTCTTTTCTGCGCACTTTGTCCTCACTCATGCGCACCCGGTACCCACTTTCCGGTCGGTCACCCATCCTAGAATTGCTCTAGGCCAAGCACGCTTAACCTTAGAGTTCTTTTCGAATGAGCTTCCGAAAAAGAAGTTGCAACTTGTTGGTATGGGTTTCCTATCAATCCTATTGATCCATGCGCCAGGGTCTCACAGAAAGGCTCCCGCCGAATTACCATTTTGGGACAAGCATATTCCATCGAATATGCTGTCCATATCAGCCCTAGCTGTAACCTGGCCACCCCTTTATAAGGTGAGCCAGGGCCTCTAGAGGAGGGGATCGATTCATTTTCTTTCTTAGCCCTGGGAATAGCTTCTTGTTCCCCTTGCTCAATCAGCTCGAGGAGCAAGTGTAGCTTCACCAGTGTCGAATAAAGATCAAGTTCTTGTGTCCTGTGTGTAGAAATCACTACATCTTCCTTCCCTGGATCCCACTAGCATGCATTGGCCCCCAACTTAAGCCTACCCATGGCATCTGTCGTGCCACCACCATGAAAAATTCTGATCAAGTCCAAGATTTTAAAGATATTAGTTTCAATTAAAATTCCATCTAAGAACGCAAAGGCATCGGAGGCTTTAGTATCCAGTAATGCAGTGCAAAGGCATCGGGAAGGATATCTGGTGCTTCGTCTTGTGCAACGCACAGCCGATATGCATAAGTTGTCACCTCCATGGGAAGGCCCATTCATTGTGAGCAAAGCACTGCATAATGATGCATACTATCTCATAGATTCTCAAACACCAGAGAAAAATAAGGCGGACAAGTCAGGAGACGAATCTAAAAGGCCATGGAATGTAGCATTACTTCATCCTTTTTACACTTAGAGGAAGTGTATTGCATCCCGTACTATCATATGTCGGCTTTGTATGTCGGAAATGAATCAATGAATGAAACTTCGGCAACTCGAGCAGTGACTCGGGGACTATCCCATATTATTTGTCCTTGTCTTACATATTCTTGATATGTCGGCTGGCTTATATGTCCAACCCCTAAGCCGAGTTAGTAATGTGTTGATGGCAAAATCCAAATCTCTTATTGTTTTCTAGAAAAGAACTTCATGATAAGCAAGATAAGTGCCAGCAAAAAATCAAACACATGAAAAACGACTAAGGAATGGATCGTACACGAGCCAACTCATGTTTTATTATCTTTTTTGTGATTGATGTAGGGTATTGACTCGTACGTTCATCTTCAAACATCACTCCTAATCTCTAAACACAAGTAATCAGGTCTATTCATTTCAAACACATAATTAGAAATCGCAAATAATGATCGCACGCCGAAAAATTGACTAATAATAGTAACAACTTAACGTTAAGCACAACATATGAAGAACTCCAAAGTTATATAGACCGAAAAGTATCAAAAGGACCAAATTGTCTTAAACAACATACGCCCGGCATACCGGGGACTTAGCGAATAAGAAGTTTTTTAGCTCAAGCGTTGGTTACAGCCGGATCATCGGCAGACGAAGGAACGGTAACAACAGGAGAAGGGGTTTCCAAAGTGGTCGCCTTGGTCACCACTGGAGGAACTTCGGTTTTGGCAGGAGCAACGACTTCAGGAGCAAGGTTCTCCGAAGTGGGCACCTCGGTTATCACCGGAGGAACTTTGACCTCGGAAGAAGGAATAGCTTTCGAAGCAACCTGGACCTCTTTGGAAGTGACTTAGGCATCGACAGAAGCTGCCATGGTGTCCTGAACGGGGGCTGCTTGGCGCGAATCCTCGCCCTGAGCTTGAGAAGCCTCGGTCCCCTTGGAGGAAGATGGGGCCTCAGCCTCTTGCTCCGAGTCATCTCATGGTTGATCCGAACTTCCTGACTCCTCACTGATATCCTCTTCGTCACTAGAATTTTCCTCGGATTCATCATCTTCTACTGCCGCAACATTCTCGTCGGCTTCATCTTGAAGGAAACTAGGCCCTTCATGCAATGGGGGCACGTCGGCATACTCGACGAACTGGTAAGCACGTGCTTATCGTCAAGCAATATGGTCCGGATCAGTGATCCAAGGGGAGCCGCTACGCAAGTTCATCAAGATATCAAGAGAGATATTCTCATACCATGACAAAATAGCTGTGAGCACCATATCAGCCCCGGCTCGCCCTGCGGATTCCCTCCAAAGACCAAGTTGAGTTTGGCAGTCCATCAATTTATCAGCAAGAACTTCGATCTTGGTAATATCCGGCTCATTCGGCCAGAGTACATGGCATACTCGGATAGCCGCATCCACTAGATCCTTGCCAATGACCTACATGGGCTTGATGGCAGCAGCGACTGCAATTAAGAAATCCTCCATAGAATAATCCTGATTCGGCTCATTGGGGACACCTCGACGATCCTGGGCATCAACCACAGCTTTACTACTCACAGATTTAGACTCCGGAAAATAATCTATAATACATAGCATAACATAATTCAATACAAGCAATACTCAAGGATAATTCAGCCACTCACCACAAGATAAAAAGAGAACTTACAATGGATATATCGCGGTATTTTCTGAAGATCGCCAGCCCATTGAACTCTTTTCTTCTCAAACCAAACAATGTCATCAGTCATGGACTTGTTCGTTGACTCGGCTGTATCGAGAAGCTCCTTATTTTTCCGGAGCTGGAGAGTTAGCCGATTATTCTCCTTGGAGAATTCTTGGTCAATCTTCTCCAACTCGGATTTATGTGCCAGTTTCAAGGATCCAACCTCGGCACGAAGCCGAGCTATCTCATCATCCTTTTCCTTCAGCCGCGCTGAATGAGTTCTGGCTTGTTCTAAAAAATGCAGCATCATATGAGGCATGGGTTTGCACTCTTGACGCGATGTTGCAGAACTTTGCAATTCGGTTGAGCCGAGGGAAGAGTACTATAAGATACTCGGCAATAATTTGGGAGAGGAGGGAAACGAGTAAAAAGAAGGTGACGACTCACCTTCAAGACTGGAAATTTTCTTCTTTAGTGCAGTATTTTGAGTATCAACGTTGGCTAAACAAAGACAAGTTAGAGGTCAATTTGGAAACAAAAAACCGAACAAAAAATTTTCAAGATACACAAAAGTTAGCTAACCTATTTTCTTCAAAATAGGCACCAACTTATCATACTTGACCTGCAGCTTCCTATGAAGTTTTTGGAACTCGGCAGTGCGCCGATTATGAGCAACCTGGAATCACGGAGCATTATACAGGGGAAAGATATTCGAAATATCAAAATCTGAGCCAAGAAAAACTTGACTCGGATCTAGGTGGCTGGATATTCGAAGCTAAAACCTAAAAGATCCAAGCCAAGTAAAACTTGACTCGGATCTAGGTGGCTGGATATTCGAAGCTAAACCTAAAAAGATCCGAATCAAGAAAAACTTGAGTTGGATCTAGGTGGCTGGATATTCGAAACTAAACCTAAAAAGATCCGAATCAAGTAAAACTCGACTCGGATCTAGGTGGTTGGATATTCAAAGCAAAACCTAAAAAGATCTGAATCAAGTAAACTCGACTCAGATCTTGGTGGATGGATATTCGAAGCTAAACCTAAAAATATCTGAATCAAGTAAAACTTAACTCGAATCTAGGTGGATGGAAATTTGAAGCCAAAACCTAAAAGATCCAAGCCAAGTAAAACTTAACTTGGATCTAGATGGCTCGATATTTGAAACTAAACATAAAAGATCCAAGTCAGCTAAAACTTGACTCGGATCTAAGTAGCCGGATATTTGAAACTGAAACTAAGAAATAAAGAGAATTGTCTAAAAATTACGTATGGTTTGATATATGCGTAAGTAACTATGCTTTACCAATAAAAGCTTCCGGCTGAATGACAAGTCATTCGGTGGAAAGCTCGGGGACTAGTGGGCATACAGTATATTGTGCGCAGAAACTAAAGCATAGACTGAAGCACGTACCTCATTTATTTTATCACTCTCAAGAACAACTTTGGTGGCCAAATGCAAATGGCTACTGATGTCGGATAGCTGGAAAGGCTGATTACTCAGATTACCCTCGATCTGGTCGGCTTTGTTACAATTATTGGCATATTCTACCAAAGATCCAAGACTTCCGTCGCTCTCCGTGTGCGTTAGGACTTTGCCTTTGGCCTCTCGCACTTGATGGGCAGCTACCTCGGCTGTCGGGCTCTTATGAAGCACAATTTGTGTGTCGGCGGCGAAGGCAACCCCGGATTTAGCGACAAAGAATCTCTTATGAAGCATATCAACTATACTCGGTTGAGAGGAACTTGGCTTAGATTTTTGGGACGGCTTGGGCTTAGCAGCACCGTCTTTCTTGGCCTTGGCAGGAACCTCAGTGGTGGATTGCGACTTGACGGGCTGAGCCGAGCTCGGAGCGTAAATCTTTGGAAAGGAAGCAACAACGCCTTCAGCAGGAGCCGAAGTAATAGGAACCTCGGCATGAATTGGTTCGGCGGGGGCACCCTTGGAAACATCACCGGAAATTACCAGATCAGTCGGATGATCCGGCAGAGTAACGTCAGCACCACCACTAGACGCAATGTAGACCTCCTCCCTCCGAGATGGTCTATTAGTCGGCATGGGAGGACAATCGTCACGAGCAGGACCGGAGACCTGGACGTTATCTTGCGCAGGTGGTGAGGGTGGCTGAGTACTGAGAGGTCATACTCGGGCCACTCGGATTGGCAGAAAGTGGGGCACTGATGAGATAAAAAGATAACAAAATCAGAAACAGAAAGAGAGAAATAAGAAATACAAATTTAGTCCGAGTAAACTGACTTACGCGGAAACCCCGGGCATGACTTTCTGCTTCAGATGCTTTTGGGCGGACTTCTTGATTCGTCTCTTGGGAGCTGCATCGAAGGGATCGTTCGAAGCAGCACGTTTCTTCGATGGAGGAGGAGCTTCGGTGACAAGGGGCTCGGCCTCGTGCACCTGGACAACCCGGTTAGCTGGGGAAAAATGAGCCAGGTATACATAAGAGATAGGCACCGCAGAAACTACCTCGATAACTTGAACGTTGTCTGAGTCAACTTTGTCGGCATGGGTAGAAGCTTTTCCTTGGGTACGGGTGGGAGCAGATTCGGGCTTGGGGATAAACTCCTCTGAATCTGGTTCCCCGTTATTCGGAGTTTCACGGTCCCCGCTCCAAGGAAGAGCGAGCAGCTCGGCATCCTCTGAAGTTTGTTCATCAAATTTCTACAAAAAGGGGAAACATAAACAAACTAAGCAATCAACAAGGCAAAGGAAAATAACTCGGATAAAATGGCTTAGATTTAAGTTACCCGAGGAGGAGGATTAGCACGGGAAAAGGGCTTCATGCCCCATGCCCAATCCTCGGCCATATCAGTCTTGAAGATAGCTCGGACACGTTTCCGAATCTGGTCATCTTCAAGTTTGACCGTGGAAACTCAGTTGGGGTCGAGAGTTCCACTCATGTAGCAAAGCTTATGAGACCGCTATTATAAGGGGCATATTCGGCTGCTAATAAAAGCGGCCATCAAGTCTTCACCATGAAGCCCCGCCCGAATTAACTCTTTGAGTCGGAGCTCGAATGCCTCGCCAAGAGCATCAGTCTTCTTCGGATTACAGTTCCAATTCTTTTTAGAAGGAGTGCCGACTGAAAAGGATGGAAGCCGGATCTTGTCCTCTCTGGGAAACAAAGATTTTTCACATAGAAGAACGACCTATGCCATTTATTGCAGGATTCTAGACCTGTGACTCGGGGAAACAAAGATTTTTTCTGGGGTGTGATGGAGGCAGCCCCGCATTGGGTCAAAGATTTCTCGGAAGGGTGTAGAGATTTATCCGGCACAACGTTAGCTCGGATCTAGAAAAACTTGGACCAAACTACTACAGAAGGCCAAAGACTGAAGTATCCTTCAGAGGCCTAAATAAAAGTCGACAGAGAGGCAATTGCGTTAGCCGGCAAGTGATGAGGCTAAAGGCCAAAGAACTCTAGAAAACCTTTGGCAAAATCGCTAAGGGGATGGCCGAATCCTCTAGCGAAGTGTGACATAAAAACTACGTATTCATCGGCCTCAACTATGCGGGTAGCCTCTTTGCCGGGTAAGCGACACCTTACCTCGGCAGGAATTCAGCGGTTTTTGCGCAGCCACTCGATTTCTCAGCGAGTGACCATAGAACCCGCCAAGAACCATGCTTCGGGCCTACAACAAGATCTTCTTCTCCGACGAGGGCGTCGCTGTGCGAGCTCGACATAGGCTCATCGGAAGAATCAACGGAAGAAGAAACACTGGCGGCGAGAAGAGGCCTAGAGGTGCACGGCCCCATTGCGGCGAGAAAGGGCGCGGTGGAGGTGGAGAAAAGGGAGCGGAGCAGAAGCTCGATGCGAACACATGACACGGTGAGAGGGGACCAAGTAATAGTGGGACGGTCGTGTGAACTAGGGCACTGCGGCGGCGGTGCGAGGATAAAGACGAGGAGGGCGGAAATGGGGAAAGTGAATGAACGCTTTCTGCACTCCCCCATTTATAACTGCACACCGCAAGCGATTGTGGGATCAACGGTGATCCACGGTTACCGCGTAAGAGCAGGAGGAGATCCGGCTGCAATGACCGTTGCGGCGACCGAAGAGTCACTGCGTCGATATGACCACCCGCAGTAATCACTGTAGCAATGTCAGTGAACACTGTAGCAGTACAAAAAATGAGGTAGAAATGCAATGATTCAGACACGTAGAATGAAACTTCCAAGAGAAGCTAAAGGGACAACTCGGATGAACGAGATGGACACGAGAGGATGATTCATACCTCGGAACGGGTTAAAATGAGTCGGACGTATGACAGGGCGTAATGCGGGGTACGCTGCAACAAAAGAACGGGGTAAAGATCATTTTGGCAAACAGATGCACATATACCGAGTAATTAGAACCTGCTGTAGCCTTGTAGACTGAAGGTCATCAAGATCGCACCAGCTTCGGGGACTAATGTTGGGGGATGACCCCAGGTAGGGTCAAGATAAGGTAAAAGGGGGAAAGCCCTAAACGGTCTACACCAACTTAACGGATAACCCGACCGAGTTACCGGCCAAGTAAGACACGGCCTAATCCGAGTCCAAAGGCTAAGACCTGACTCGGCTGACATATGGGTTATGTCGGCCCACGTATATCACTCTTTATATATGCAGGTTAAAGATTGGTCGGGTTATATAAGGTGAGGCCGAGTCATAAGGAAGCTTGCATGAGAAGGAGAGAGGGCACCCCGAAGTCAACACTGTGCATTGTCTCTCCCTCAGGAATCTATACAGCGCCAAGCGCTATGGACAAGAGTCAGAGGGACAGAGAAGCAGAAGAAGGTCACGGAGGTGATAGTCCCTGAGCACGAGGATCACATGTCATGGTCTCTAGGTTATTGCCGCCGATAGAAGGGAGACACGGAAAGGCTCCCGCCGAATTGCCATTTTGGGACAAGCATATTCCATCGAATATGCTGTCCACGTCAGCCCTAGTTGTAACATGGCCACCCCTTTATAAGGTGAGCCAGGGCCTCCAGAGGAGGGGATCGATTCATTTTCTTTCTTAGCCCTGGGAATAGCTTCTTATTCCCCTCGCTCAATTAGCTTGAGGAGCAAGTGTAGCTTCACCAGTGTTGAATAAAGATCAAGTTCTTGTGTTCTGTGTGTAGAAATCACTACATCTTCCCTCCCTGGATCCTACTAGCATACATTGGCCCCCAACTTAAGCCTACCCATGGCATCTGCCGTGCCACCACCATGACAAATTCTGATCAAGTCCAAGATTTTAAAGATATTAGTTTCAATTAAAATTCCATCTAAGAGCGGAAAGGCATCGGAGGTTTTAGTATCCAGTAATGAAGTGCCAACCTCTTCATCAAGAAAGATCATAAACCTTTGGTTCAAACCATTATTGAAAATATTTATTAACATCTCCTCTCTAAAATAGTGCTCAGAGTAACAAGCTATTCTTTTGAACCTAATCCAAACATCAACAAGTATTTCATTTTTTCATTGTTAAAAAGTAAGTGTTTCTTTTCTAAGAATACAACAGATTTTGGAAGATAATCCAAATCCATTTTCTTGTTACTACATTAACCATATTTGGAAACTAAAGTAAAACACTACTATAATTTTTTTATCCTTTTATTTTATGTGAAGTAAAGAAAAATACAAAAGTGAAAGTAAATATGCAAAACTAGAAGTACTTATACAAGCAAACAAAACTAAGGAAACAAAATAAAGACAAAAAACAAGACAAACAAAAAATGCTTTAAAGATCTAAAGGAGAAGAAAAGCTCACAAAGGTGCACTTCCCCTGTAACATCCCTAAAATCATGTTTTCAAAGATTTCATATCATGCATGCATGCATATCATTTAGGGATCCAATTCAAACTCATTTTGAGAGAAAACAGAACTTGAGAGCTATGATTTTATGTGATCAACATTAATCAAATGCTACTCTCCAATGAGAGATTATTTGTTCAAAACCAAACCTTGTTGCTCTCAGATTGTTTTGCTTGATTGCTAGTGCTTAAACCAAAATTTACAAAACAAATATAGATTTAAAACCATTTTTAAAACTTGTTCAAATCAAGTGCTAAGTCACTGTTTATTTTGTTTGATCTATATGACCAAGTTAATACAGAGAGACCACATGATTTTATGCCCAGAAATATGAGTGTTACACTCTACAAAAATCCAGAAAAGGTTTGAGATCAAATGGCTTTTGAAATCATTTGAAAATGTTTCCTGGAAATTCAAACAGAAAAAGAAAAGGAATAAGGAAATAAGAAAAGGTTGGCGCCAGACTTTTGGCCCAACAGCGAAACCAGCCCACTAATCCCACCCGGGGTTTTTCCCTCTCTCTCTCACATGCACCCACTCTACCTCATTGTTGGTGGACCAGCGCCACGCATAGCGTCGTCTCAGCCACGCACCCCACGACCCGTCCAAGCGCGCCGTTACCTCATCACTGCCGCGATTGATGCGGGCTTGATTGCCGACGTTTCCTCGCGAGATTCTCGCCCCTGCTCCAGCTATAAGACCCCCTCCCCTCACTTCATTTCCCCTCAATCAGCACAAACTCCACGCCACCAGGCTGCCCGTAATCGTGCCCACACCGCCGCAGCACCGACGACCTCCGGCGACCAATTCCGGTGAGCCTCGTCAACCCCTTTGTCTCTGCTTCATGCGAGCATGTTCTACATGTCCTTGTGCATCTTCTCATGCATTTCTTTCTCTCTGTATCATCCTAGAACAACGTCACCGTCCACCACTGGAAGCAACCGAAGCTCGACGCAACTCCGGCGACCCCTCCTGGTAGTTCACGACCACCCCTTCTCTCCTTTTCGATACGCACATGTTCGCCTGGCTTGTGCGCATCTAATAGCCATGCTGGTTTGTCTTAGCGCGCACCAGAACCTCGACTCCGACGACGCCAAGGCTTGCCCGACGTCTGCCTCTACTCCGACGAGAAATCCTCGCCGTGTCCGCGTGCCCCTTGACAAGCCACTGCCACGTTGAGCTTCAGCACATCGCCGCGAGTCTGGTAAGCCTCTCCGACGACCCCAACCCCCTCTGTAGCCACCACGCCGCCGCTCACCGTCGCCGCGCGCCACCAGACTTTGGTAGGTTGATCAGGCGCCATTGGATCTGGATCTAACGCGTAGGATAGATCACTTAACGAAGGGGTATGAATAAGATCTGGCCGTGCGTTTTAGTTGGATCTAACGGCTCGCAAGCGTGATCCAGCGCGAAGCGGTACCAGCCAATCAGATGCCGCCGCTTGTCTGTGAGTTAGATTTAAAATCAGAAATTTGATCTATTAAATGTTTAAACTTGTTTAATTTATAACTTTTGATTCCCACATCCAAATTTGACAAATTTTATATCAATGGAATCAGGAGAGAAAATCCTTTCCATCTATGCAATGTGTTTAATGTTTTGCCTCTCTTAAAATGGTTGTTTTTACAGAAACATGTGTAGGCCTATTTTGTGTATAATAATTATTTGGGAAATGTTTTAATCTTCAAATAAAGTTTGTTTGGCAAGTGTTGAACTTGTTTATGATTCAGTACCATGCACTTGTCTTATTTGGTGTAGAAAATCATCACATGGCATTATGCATCCATATATTTTTGCTTGTATTATTTTTTATGTGATTTTGGTGCTATTATTTTATGTGTAGATTTTGGTGCAAATAGTGATTGTGATTGTGAGGATTGTAGCTACTCTCCAAACTACCAAGGCAAGTGGTGCTTCATGATTTATTCCTATGTTTTCACTTATGCATTAGAAAATATTTTGCTAGACTTGCATGGATATTTTGTCTATATGATATGCTTGGGAAATCCTAGTAGTTGTAGAATTGCTAGAAATTTCTAAGTTAAGATGCTTATCTATGCCATGCTTAGCCTAGCTAGTAGCAACCAAGGGTGGTTAAATATTCATGCTATGATGACTTGTGTTTTGCTTAATAAAACAACTAAGTGAATGAAACACCTGGGTGGAATGGAAGGAATAGTTTATGTTGAGTGGTTACACAAGGCCCATTTATATGGTTCACCTTTTGTATCTCACTTGTGGAAAGCCACCCAGGAACAAAGGGATTTGAGAGGCCAAATGTTAAGAAGCTTCTAGTGCAGCCACTTGGCAATATGGGCTCTGCCTGGATCACATAGGTTGCAATAACTTAGCCATTTGGACAGTTGGTGGTAGTGGATGATAGGTTGGAACGTGTCCATTTGGTCTAAGGGAAGGCTTCTGAAAGGTCCTATCTTGGTGAAAATCAAGTCTTGTGGGGAAAGTGTACAACCTCTGCAAATGGAAGAATCTAAGTACTTAGCCATGTCCCTGGTATTAGACAACTTGAGCATCAAGACATGGAAGCTATCAAGAATCTCCTCATCCCAATTTCTAAGTAAAACTTGTGGTTGAACAAGGGTGAAGGACCCCAATGTCTATTGGTCGTTCCTTGGGAAAGATTTTATCAAAAAAAACTTAGTGATTTCAACTAATAGGCAAAACCTATTTTGAGCAAAGCAAGCCTAAGCTACACTTAGCCAAAATGCATATAGTGTTTAGTCCACCAATATTCTACTAAGGTATCACTTGCCAATACTATTCCAATGTATTGACCCACTGTGGCTGTAACTTGTGATGTTGTAGGATATTATGATGATGATTAGGAGTCATGAGTCTACACTTAACATGCTTGCCTGTGGCACATGAAGATGAAGACTTATTTATCTTATTATATATTTGAACTCTTGTATTAGGCCTGTGGCCATGGAGTTGTAAAAGACTATGTTTGTCTCTGGAATGATATGTAATAATGACCTTTGTTTCTGTGTACTTCATCTTAAACTGTGGATGCTAGCATTGATCCAGGGACTAGCATTGCAATCACAGGGATCCTTTCCTTTACAAAGGAGGGATCTTACAGATGGTATCAGAGCACTATGTTGCCTGTAGGATTATGACCCTAGGATTGGAAACCACTAAGGAAAAAAAATTCAACAACTTCCACACTTGTCTTTTCTTCTCGTAAACTTTTCTAATCTTCTTTCTCATCTCTATTTGTAGATGAACTCCATCAACGAAGCCGTGAAGAAGGGACCACTCATGACTATGACTTTGGAATGTGAGACAGAGTTCCCCAAGGCTCTCAAGGACCTCATGGTTGCCATGGGAATACATGGTGCAGCTGTGTACAAAGGTTTTCCTGTGAAGGATGAAGGAGTTGAGTACTGGTGGGTGCAACTTCACTTGTATGAAAACAAGGAAGACAACCACAAGGACTCAGGATTCTGCATGGTCACCAACACAGTGATGCACACTACATTCTTTGATTCAGCAAGGGATGCAGCTTGGAGGGCCATCAAAGAACTTGGTGATAGAATCAAGTGCAGAATGCTTAACACCCAGAATGACCTTAGGGAAGAAAAGAAGCATACCCAAGAGCTAGAGGCTACCAACCAAATTTTAAGGAAAGACATCATAGACTTAGCAATGGAGTCATGTGATCTAGATAAACAGATTGCCTCTAGGGATGCCCTGTTAGCCAACTTGGCAAGTGAGATGGGATTGTAAACGTACTCCGTTAGTTGGACCACCACACTTATCATTTTATTTTCCAAAAATGTTGTCTAAAATAAGTTGAACCTTGGATGCTTGTGATGGATTTTATGTATGCTATGACTTGTGTGTTTGTCAATGTTATGCCTGTGATGCTTTGTCTTGTAAATTATTCATTGTGTTGACTCTAACTTTTTCTACCTTATAAATAGATGCCTAATGTTACCATCAGCACGGCTGAAGAGTTCAAGGGAACTCGTTTTGGCCCTCGTATTATTGAGCTCACTAGTTTGCTCAATCTCCCTGTTCCTACCATCATGGTGCTTCCCCTCACCAAGTTTGAGAGGAAAGACCTTTGGGGCTTCAAGGTTAATCAGCCCGGACGCCAGACTGAGCTAGCCACGGAGGCCATCATCTTCAAGCTCATGCATGATGACAAGGAGAGAGGACTAGAGGTAGTCATGCAGGATTTGATTGGACGTCTGTTAGGGAGACACTCTCGACAGGTTAGAGGTACTCACTTCCACACCTTCGGTAGACGTGATGAGGATGGTGAGGCCATTGACTTTGAGGATACTTAGAGAGAGACGGCAGAGCCTATTCGCCTATACCTCCAGGACTTAGAGGTTCTTCTTAGGCACGTAGACACTGATAGGACCAACGTCATGCTCAGCAATGACGAACTCCAGGTGCAGCTTCGTGAGAAGGACAAGCTCTTCGCGGAGCAAGATGAGATAGTCAAGGAGATGGAGGCCAAGTTTGAGAGTCAGGACAGAAAGTTCAAGAGTCAAGAGAAGAAAGTCCAAGATAGGAACAAGAGGATTCGAGACATGACTGCAGAACTGGAGGCCAAGGACTTCGAGCTCGAGCATCAGCAGACAGTGATTGAGAGACTTCGTTCACAGAAGAGGGCTCTCAAAGCCAAAGTAGAGACCTTGACCACCAATGTCGAGGAATACAAGACCGTTATGGAGAATGCAGGTCTTACATTTGTTGATGAGGAGGTTGATGCCGAGGAGTAGTGATGACTACTCATTTACCTTTATTTATCATGTCTTTGATTATTGAGTCGCAATGACCATCCAACATGTGGATGGCTTGCTATTGGTGTGTTTACTTTTCAGAACTTGTTGTCTATGTTGTTGAACCTTTATTACTATGATGCATGATTGTGATTTGTTATGTGATGTATTGTGCATGTTAGCATCTATGGGTATCTCATTCTTATCCTTATTGAAAACCACAGATGCCTCCCCGACGTGCCAATCCCAACCCCAACAACAACATCACTCCTGAGATGCAGCAAATGATGACAGCTCAGACTCAGCTGATGCAAATGATGACTACGTTCATCCAGAATCAGAACAACAACAACAACAACAGCAATAGCAGCAGCAGCAGCAATAACAACAACAACAATCAGAACAACCCACCAGGTTTTGACATGCTTACCAGGTTCTTAAGATTGAGGCCAGCAAAGTTCTCAGGAACTACTGATCCTATGGTGGCCAATGATTGGCTACGCTCTATGAACAAGGACTTGGTAACTGTTGGATGTACTGATGAAGAGAAAGTCAGATTTGCAGCTCACTTGTTGGAAGGACCAGCAGCCACTTGGTAGGATAACTTCCAGATCACCACTCCCATTGAGGATGTGACATGGGCTATCTTTGAAGATGTTTTCCGCACTGCTCACATCTCATCCGGAGTGATGAGTTTGAAGAAGAAAGAGTTCCATAACTTGAAGCAGCGCCACCGCAGCGTGGCTGAATATATTGAGGAGTTCAACAATCTGGCATGATATGCACCGGACGAAGTTGACACTGATGCTAAGAGGAAGGAAAAGTTCCTTGAAGGGTTGAATGATGAATTGAACCTGCAATTAGCTGTGGCCTATGTTCCCACATACCAGTCTCTTTGTGACAAGGCTGCTATTTTGGAGAGCAAGATGAAACAAGTTGAAAGCAGGAAGAGAAAGCACTTTGACAAGCACAGCTCGGGATCGTCTCACAAGCGTTCCCATTATGATGACAGTGGGAGTTCTGGATCCCACAAGCATGGGAAATTCAACAAGCACCACAACCACAACCGTTATCATGACAACAAGCACAACCATAGTCATGACAACGATAAGTACAAGAATCACAAGGGTGGATATAAGAGCCACCACAATGGAAGTGGAAGTGGCAGTGGAAGCCAACCTATCAAGAAGGACCTTAGTCAGGTTGAATGTTTCAAGTGCAAGAAGATGGGGCATTATGTAAATGAATGCCTAGAAAAGAAAGTTGAAGGACCCAACAAGCCCAACCCTTTTCAAATGGGACAAGTGAACCACATCAATATGGAGGAAATTTATGAGGAACCTGATGCTGTTGCTGGTAAGTTCAAACTCAATTCTATTCCAACATTTGTTCTCTTTGATACTGGTGCATCTCATTCATTCATATCAAGAGCATTTGTCGAAAGAAATGAACTACCGGTAGAAACTATTGGATGTCCTATAAAAGTAAGTTCTCCTGGCAGAGAAATGATAGTGAATTCAGGATGTCATGATCTAGTCATAGAGTTTGGGAAGTATAAGTTTCCCGTTAACCTGATAATCCTAAACTCCCAAGGATTGGATGTTATATTGGGAATGGACTGGATGAATAAGCACAAGGGAGTGATAGATTGTGCCAACCATACTGTCTCACTCACAATTCTGGAAAACAAAAGGATCAGATTCAAGACCAACTTTGAGGAAAAAAGGAGTAAGCTAAATTCTCTTAAGGGGGTTAGCATGGATAGTGTGCCTATTGTGAGTGAATATACGGATGTGTTTCCGGAAGAATTGCCAGGAATGCCACCAGATAGAGATGTGGAATTTCTTATTGATTTGCTACCAGGATCTGGACCAATAGCAAAGAGACCGTACAAGATGTCAGTGGATGAGTTGAAGGAAGTCGAGAAACAACTTGGAGAACAGTTGCAGAAAGGTTTTATCCAACCAAGTTCTTCATCTTGGGGAGCACAAGTCTTGTTTGTGGAAAAGAAAGATAGAAGTCAAAGGTTATGCATAAATTACCGTTCACTCAATGAAGTGACTATCAAGAACAAATACCCTTTGCCTAGAATCAATGACTTGTTTGATCAGTTAGAAGGAGCCTGTGTGTTCTCAAAGATTGATCTCCGGTCGGGTTATTTACAGCTTAAGATAAGGGAACAAGACATACCTAAGACAGCTTTCACCACATGGTATGGATTGTATGAGTATACCGTGATGCCATTTGGTTTAACCAATGCACCAGCATACTTCATGAATATGATGAACAAGGTGTTCATGGAATTCCTTGATAAGTTTGTTGTCGTTTTCATCGATGACATTTTGATCTACTCCAAGAGCAAAGAAGATCATGAAGGGCATTTGCGTTTGATACTGGAGAAGCTTAGAGAGCATAAGCTGTATGCCAAATTCAGCAAGTGTGAGTTTTGGTTGAATGAAGTTGGATTTCTTGGACACGTTGTGTCAGGAGATGGTGTAGCAGTTGATCCTGCTAAAGTTTCAAATTGCCAGAATCGAATGGGAAGCACCTAAGTCAGTCAAATAGGTTCGTAGTTTCCTTGGCTTGGCAGGATACTACAGAAGATTCATTGAGAATTTCTCCAAGGTAGCTAAACCTATGACGGAATTGTTAAAGAAAGACAAGAAATTTGCTTGGTCTGAGGGTTGTGAACTCAGTTTTCAAGAATTGAAGAAGAGACTAGTGACAGCACCAGTCTTATGTTTGCCAGATTTGGAGAAAGACTCCCAAGTTTATTGTGATGCATCTCATCATGGGTTAGGTGCAGTTCTTATGCAAGAAGGGAAAGTTGTGGCTTATGCCTCAACACAACTCAAAACTCATGAAGTAAACTAACCTACTCATGATTTAGAGTTAGCCTCTGTTGTCCATGCACTCAAAACATGGAGACATTATCTTTTGGGAAAGCATTGTGAAGTGTTCACAGATCACAAGAGTTTAAAGTATATTTTCACCCAGAAGAAAATTAACATGAGACAAAGAAGATGGCTAGAACTCAT
Source organism: Avena insularis (assembly GCA_023614405.1). Lineage (NCBI taxonomy): Eukaryota > Viridiplantae > Streptophyta > Magnoliopsida > Poales > Poaceae > Avena > Avena insularis. The sequence continues at coordinate 279,212,210 of CM042689.1, read as the reverse complement.
CAAGGACTATGACTTGAGTTTGCAATACCACCCCGGTAAAGCAAATGTTGTAGTGGATGCTCTAAGCCGTAAAGTTTTTGTGAATGGCCTTACTAAGGGAGAATTGCCAGATGATCTGTGTGACCAATTTAGAGATCTCAGATTGGAGATTGTGTCTGAGGGACATCTCATGTCTTTGGATGTTCAACCCACCTTGTTGGACAAGATCAAAGAAGCCCAAAAGGCAGATAAGGAAATTGAAGAGATTAAGGAAAAGATTGGCAAGGGAAAAGCCAAAGGATTCCATGAAGACGAACAAGGTACTTTATGGCATGGAAAACGTATTTGTGTTCCACAAGATCCAGAGCTTCGGAAACTGATTCTATAAGAAGCACACAGCTCACCGTATTCCATTCATCCGGGTAACACCAAAATGTACATGGATATGAAGGAAAGATTTTGGTGGAATAATCTCAAGAAGGACATCGCCGAACATATTGCTTTGTGTGATGTATGTAGTAGAGTGAAAGCGGAACATCAGAAACCAGCAGGATTGTTACAACCACTACCTATTCCTGATTGGAAGTGGGACAAGATTGGCATGGATTTTATTACCGGATTACCACAGACCCGGTCAGGATATGATTCCATTTGGGTAGTAGTGGATCGCCTAACTAAAGTGGCTCATTTCATACCCGTGAAGACAACCTATACAAGTGCTAAGTTAGCCAATATATATATGAGCAGAATTGTATGTCTACATGGAGTACCCAAGAGTATTGTGTCTGATAGGGGAACTCAATTCACTTCCCATTTTTGGAGGCAATTACATGAGTCATTGGGAACGAGGTTGGAATTCAGCACTGCATTTCATCCTCAAACTGATGGACAGACAGAAAGGACTAATCAGATTCTTGAAGATATGTTGAGAGCATGCGCTCTAGACTATGGAGCCAGTTGGGATGAAAGTCTGCCTTACGCATAATTTTCTTATAATAACAGCTATCAAGCTAGTATTGAGGTGGCACCATTTGAGTTTCTCTATGGGAGAAAGTGTACCACCCCATTGCTATGGAATGGTGTGGGAGAAAGAAGTTTGTTCGGACCAGAACTAATCAAAGAGGCTGAAGAGAAATTCAAACTAGTTAAGGACAGATTGAAGATAACACAGTCCCGACAAAAGAGCTACGCAGATCCTAAGCATAGAGAAGTCACCTATGAAGTTGGTGATAGAGCCTATCTTAGAGTGTCACCACTTCGTGGAGTGAAGAGATTTGGAGTCAAAGGAAAATTGGCCCCAAGATATGTTGGACCATTCAAGATTCTAAGCCACAAAGGAGAAGTAGCTTATGAGATTGAATTGCCAGAGTCTTTGTCAGCTGTTCATAATGTGTTTCATGTGAGTCAGCTTAAGAAATGTCATCCAGAAATGGAAGTGACTTCTTTGAAGGATACTATACCTTTGGAAGAGGTCCAATTGGAAAGTGATCTCACTTATGAGGAGAAACCTATCAAGATTCTTGAAACAGCAGAAATAGCTACACGGACTAAGACTATCAAATTCTGCAAAGTTCAATGGAACCATCATTCCGAAGAAGAAGCAACTTGGGAAAGAGAAGATGACCTTCGGAAAGACCACCCTCGCCTATTTGCTAGCCAATCCGAATCTCGAGGGCGACATTCACCTTAAAGGGGTTAGATTTGTAACATCCCTAAAATCATGTTTTCAAAGATTTCATATCATGCATGCATGCATATCATTTAGGGATCCAATTCAAAGTCATTTTGAAAGAAAACAGAACTTGAGAGCTATGATTTTATGTGATCAACATTAAATCAAATGCTACTCTCCAATGAGAGATTATTTGTTCAAAACCAAACCTTGTTGCTCTCAGATTGTTTTGCTTGATTGCTAGTGCTTAAACCAAAATTTACAAAACAAATATAGATTTAAAACCATTTTTAAAACTTGTTCAAATCAAGTGCTAAGTCACTGTTTATTTTGTTTGATCTATAGGACCAAGTTAATACAGAGAGACCACATGATTTTATGCCCAGAAATATGAGTGTTACACTCTACAAAAATCCAGAAAAGGTTTGAATTCAAATGGCTTTTGAAATCATTTGAAAATGTTTCCTGGAAATTCAAATAGAAAAAGAAAAGGAATAAAGAAATAAGAAAAGGCCGGCGCCAGACTTTTGGCCCAACAGCAAAACCAACCCACTAAGCCCACCCGGGGTTTTTCCCTCTCTCTCTCACGCGCACCCACTCGACCCCGCGCTCACTGACTGGTGGACCCAAGCGAAACGCAAGCGTTGTCTCTAGCCACGCACCCCCACGACCCCGTCCGACGCCGCCGTTACCTCATCACTGCCGCAATTGATGCGGGCTTGATTGCCGGCGTTTCCTCGCGAGATTCTCGCCCCTGCTCCAGCTATAAGACCCCCTCCCCTCGCTGCTCATTTCCCCTCACTTAGCACAGACTCCACGCCACCAGGCTGCCCGTAATCGTGCCCACACCGCCGCAGCACCGACGACCTCCGACGACCAATTCCGGTGAGCCTCGTCCACCCCTTTGTCTCTGCTTCATGCGAGCATGTTCTACATGTCCTTGCGCATCTTCTCATGCATTTCTTTCTCCCTGTATCATCCTAGAACGACGTCACCGTCCACCACTGGAAGCAACCGAAGCTCGGCGCAACTCCGGCGACCCCTCCTGGTCGTTCCCGACCACCCCTTCTCTCTTTTTCGATACGCACATGTTCGCCTGGCTTGTGCGCATCTAACAGCCATGCTGGTTTGTCTTAGCGCGCACCAGAACCTCGACTCCGACGACGCCAAGGCTTGCCCGACGTCTACCTCTACTCCGACGAGAAATCCTCGCCGTGTCCGCGCGCCCCTTGACAAGCCACTGCCACGTTGAGCTTCAGCACATCGCCATGAAGTCCGTAAGCCTCCGACGACCCCAACCCCTCAGAGCACCACGCCGCCGCCACGCCGCCGCCACCGCACTTTGGTAGGTTGATGAGGCGACGTTGGATCTGGATCTAACGCGTATGATAGATCACTTAACGAAGGGGTATGAATCAGATCTGGCCGTGCGTTTTATTTGGATCTAACGGCTCGCAAGCGTGATCCAGCGCGAAGCGGTACCAGCCAATCAGATGCCGCCGCGTGTCTATGAGTTAGATTTAAAATCAGAAATTTGATCTATTAAATGTTTAAACTTGTTTAATTCATAACTTTTGATTCCCACGTCCAAATTTGACAAATTTTATATCAATGGAATCAGGAGAGAAAATCCTTTCCATCTATGCAATGTGTTTAATGTTTTGCCTCTGTTAAAATGGTTGTTTTTACAGAAACATGTGTAGGCCTATTTTGTGTATAATAATTATTTGGGAAATGTTTTAATCTTCAAATAAAGTTTGTTTGGCAAGTGTTGAACTTGTTTATGATTCAGTACCATGCACTTGTCTTATTTGGTGTAGAAAATCATCACATGGCATTATGCATCCATATATTTTTGCTTGTATTATTTTTGTATGTGATTTTGGTGCTATTATTTTATGTGTAGATTTTGGTGCAAATAGTGATTGTGATTGTGAGGATTATAGCTACTCTACAAACTACCAAGGCAAGTGGTGCTTCATGATTTATTCCTATGTTTTCACTTATGCATTGGAAAATATTTTGCTAGACTTGCATGGATATTTTGTCTATATGATATGCTTGGGAAATCCTAGTAGTTGTAGAATTGCTAGAAATTTCTAAGTTAAGATGCTTATCTATGCCATGCTTAGCCTAGCTAGTAGCAACCAAGGGTGGTTAAATATTCATGCTATGATGACTTGTGTTTTGCTTAATAAAACAACTAAGTGAATGAAACACCTGGGTGGAATGGAAGGAATGGTTTATGTTGAGTGGTTACACAAGGCCCATTTCTATGGTTCACCTTGTGTATCTCACTTGTGGAAATCCACCCAGGAACAAAGGGATTTGAGAGGCCAAATGTTAAGAAGCTTCTAGTGCAGCCACTTGGCAATATGGGCTCTGCCTGGATCACATAGGTTGCAATAACTTAGCCATTTGGACAGTTGGTGGTAGTGGGATGATAGGTTGGAACGCGTCCATTTGGTCTAAGGGAAGGCTTTTGAAAGGTCCTGTCTTGGTGAAAATCAAGTCTTGTGGGGAAAGTGCACAACCTCTGCAGATGGAAGAATCTAAGTACTTAGCCATGTCCCTGGTATTAGACAACTTGAGCATCAAGACATGGAAGCTATCAAGAATCTCCTCATCCCAATTTCTAAGTAAAACTTATGGTTGAACAAGGGTGAAGGACCCCAATGTCTATTGGTGGTTCCTTGGGAAAGATTTTATCAAAGAAAAACTTAGTGATTTCAACTAATAGGCAAAACCTATTTTGATCAAAGCAAGCCTAAGCTACACTTAGCCAAAATGCATATAGTGTTTAGTCCACCAATATTCTACTAAGGTATCACTTGCCAATACTATTCCAATGTATTGACCCATTGTGGCTGTAACTTGTGATGTTGTAGGATATTCTGATGATGATTAGGAGTCATGAGTCTACACTCAACATGCTTGCCTGTGGCACATGAAGATGAAGACTTATTTATCTTATTATATATTTGAACTCTTGTATTAGGCCTGTGGCCATGGAGTTGTAAAAGACTATGTTTGTCTCTGGAATGATATGTAATAATGACCTTTGTTTCTGTGTACTTCATCTTAAACTGTGGATGCTAGCATTGATCCAGGGACTAGCATTGCAATCACAGGGATCCTTTCCTTTACAAAGGAGGGATCTTACATCCCCAAACTTGGTTTGTTGCACAATGGTGGAGGAGCAATGAACTCTCTAGCAGTTGTTGTGGAAGGTGGATTGTGCTTCAAACATGATGAGGTTGCAACATGTGATATACTTATATGTTTCCTGGTAACAGTGCTAGAAAATATTTGGAAGTGGTCGTGGGAAGTATCCAGGCACCACCCTTTAAGAAATATTCTTATCGTATTCTCGACAATGATGCCAGGAAATATCTTAATGGCACCAAACTACATGGACACCATTTCGTTGGGACTCCAAGTGCAAAGTGATGTCACAATTGTATTTCCCCCACAAGGGTGACTCACGGGTTTATATCGAACTTTCAAGGAAACAATATTACTTTCCTTCCTCTTCAAACAACCTATAAAACAAACATGGTTGCCTTGTGTCCCCAACTATACCAAGTGGTCGTAAAGCACAATGTTTCATATTAGAGCTGAAAACAAATTATTAAATAAAATAACTAAAGTAAATATATAGCAAGTAAAGTAAACCAAATGCAATATGAAGGATAAACTAAATGCAAATGTAGAGTGGTATAGTGATGGCAGTGGTGTAAACTATATGAAAAAGCTAAATACAGGTCTAATAGATGATTTTGTATTTTAGGATTAAATTAGTGCTAAAAAGTCTTGTAAATGCAAGTAAAAGGTATTACTTATGATTAGAAAAGGATCAGGATTCATAGGTTCACTTGTCTACTCTCTCATAAAAATGGTGGGATGAAAAACAACTTCTCAATAGTATAATATTGATGGACCTTTGTTAAATTTTTAATAAGAATTTATATGGGCATTACGTCTTATATTTGAGATGATGAAACACATATCATTAATGCTCCACTAATAAGATAAACCTCTACGAAGTAGTATTAAGAATAAATAGAGTGTTTCCTTTACTTTAATGACATGATGTTGAATACATAGCACTACCTCGCATAACATGAGCTCACCTAAGATTGTCACTAGTAAATAGTAATAAATACATCCATTTATTCCTAATGAGGCAACAAAAGAAGTAAAAATTGTAGTAGGACCCCAAACTTTCTATCATTGTACAGTTCCATACTACCATGTTACTCCAACTAATACACATGTTCCCCCTAACACACCTCTTTATACTTAATTGGATCAGAACAAGTAATCAAAAACAAGGTATATAATATGTATCTACTTATACATTGAACAAAATCTGAAAATACCAATCTCAATTACTCAAATCATAAAAACCAAAGATCCACCACAAGGGGATTAAAAATAGATGGGCATAATCATGTTGGGTAGCTCATATGTCACTGGAACATTGATAGCATCAGAGAGAGATAGAACAGCCTATTTCCACAAACCCATAGTGTAGGCGTAGACTACTCTCTCTTCATCATGTTGATGGTGGAGATGTTGTTAGATAGGTTGGAGATGAGGGCCAGCGGTCTTCCGACAATGTTTCCCTCCAATCTTCACATGATCTCCTCTATTTTCGTGTTTCTATCTCTATGGTGCACCGTCCTTCGACATCGTGACTAGGGAACTATATATAGACATTTTTAGGTCAAGAAAAGTCGATAAAAAGATCAACGCCATCAAGATTTGAGGCGCCAGATGGGCCCCATTGCATTGCCAGGATATCTAGTCGTGCCATGGGCCCTATCTAGGGCCCCCAACTGCTTTAGGTGCGGTCTTGGTGCTCCAGAGTTCCATTTTTATGAAAAACTTCAGTAAAAAGTTCAAGATCCTTTTGAGTTTGTGAAGGTCCCTGAAAATCCAAAATACGCAAAATAGGCTTTTCATGTCTACAGAATTATAATACAAATAAATGGTATCTTTTAGGAAAAACCTCTAAAATCATTCTAAAACATGATTATAACATCTCATATGAATCAATTATGATAAAATATGGCATAATAAACTAGAAATATCATAGATGCATTTTATAGGCATCACGGAGCCAGTGAGCTATTTTGCATCATGCATCTAGTATTAAAACCAAATTTGGTACCATAGAAGCAAAAAAAACAAGTTCCCTGTAATTTTTTTGCATGTCTTATTTTTCATCATTTAGATGCTCTAACGATAGTATTTCTAGAACCAACTCGCATGACTAACACGACCATACCACGATCACATAATCATTTTCTCCCCTCCTCCTCTCGCAGGCAAGTGGCAACCCAACTCATCCTAGTCTCCACCGACAAGTGTTGGATATATGCCCAAGAGGCAATAATAAAGTGGTTATTATTATATCTTTGTGTTTACGAAAAATGTTCGCATCTCATGCTATAATTGTATTAACCGGAAACATTAATACTTGTGTGTTTTGTAAACATAAAAGAGTCCCTAGTAAGCCTCTTGTTGAACTAGCTTGTTGATTAATAGATGATCATGGTTTTCTGATCATGGACATTAGATGTTATTAATAACAAGATCATATCATTAGGAGAATGATGTGGTGGACACACACCCATAGTAAGCATAGCATAATATCAATTCATAGCATAAAATGACTAATATTCCATTCTCTAGCATAATGGAGCAAGCTACGGACAAAGCAAAAGAAACTAAGCAAAACAAAAACAAAGTAAAGATATTGGTAGTGAGAGAATCCCCTTGCCGAAATCTTCTTTCTCCTCGGCAATGGCACCAGAAAAGTCTTGATGATGGCTCAGTTGATGTAGAGCCTGTTGGGAACCCCAAAAGCAAGGTATGATGAGCATAGAAGCAAGTTTTCCCTCAGTTATAGAACCAAGGTTATCGAACCAGTAGGAGAAAGAAACCACTTCCGAAGGTGTTGCTAGCAACATGGAACTTGCACACAACACAACCAAAATACTTTGCCCCAACTTATCAATGAGGTTGTCAATCTCACTGGTTTTGCTAAAAACAAAGGATTAAACGTATAGTGTGGAAGAAAGTAATTGCTTGTGGTAATTGCAGAAAGTAAACAGTAGATAGAATATCAATGGGAAGGAATGGACCAGGGTCCACAGTTCACTAGAGGTGCTTTCTCCATAAGATAAATAACATGCTAGGTGAACAAATTATAGCGGGGCAATTGACAAATAGAGAATGCATAACAATGCATGTACATGACATGATGATCACTATGAGATTCATTTGGGAATTACAACATGATACATAGACCGTAATACAACTGCATCTATGACTAATAATCCACCTCTGGGATATCATCTGAACAACCTTCGGGTATTAAGTTGCAAGCAACAGATAATTGTATTAAGCAAAGTGTGTAATGTAAACAATACAATTGCCCTTGGACAAAGGATTGTTGTTTTATCCCTAGTAGCAATAGCACATCTACAACCATAGAAGTTTCTGTCACTCTCACAGATTACTAGAGGCAGGAACCTACTATCGAGCATAAATACCCCCTCTTGGAGTCACAAGCAAATACTTGGCCAAAGTAACTACTAGGAACGGAGAGCATGCAAAATCACAAATAACATACACATGATAGAACAATAATCAATCTGACATAATACTAAATATCCATCGGATCCCCGCAAACACAACATGTAGAATTATAATAAGATGATCTTGATCATGATAGGAAGCTCACAAGATCTAAACATGGTGGCACAAATAGGAGAAACAACCATCTAGCTACTGCTATGGACCCGTAGTACAAGTATGAACTACTCACACATCACTCCGGAGGGTGGCATGGTGATGAAGAAGGCCTCCGGGATGATCTCCCTCTCCGGTAGGGTGCCGATAAGAGCTTCAGATCCCTCCCGATCTAGGGACGATGGTGGCGGTGACTATGGATTTTTTCGTGGAATTCTCATCAGGTATTTAGGGTTTTCATCTTGGGGGATTATATAGGCGAAGGGGCAAGGTCGGTGGACGCCCGAGGGGCCCATACCATGGCCAGGCGCGGCCCAGGGTGGGCCCATGCGCCCCCCTGGTGTGGCTGCCTCGCGGCGCCTCTTCGTCTCTCCGTCGGACTTCGTGTCGTGTTAGGAAAAATAGGAACTTTGGCTTTTGTTTCATCCAGTTTCGAGAATATTTCTTTACTAGCTTTTCTGAAACCAAAAACAACAGAAAATAGGAAACTGACTCTGTGGCACTTGTTAATATGTTAGTTCCATAAAATTCAGAGAAATGTCACAAAGTGTGGAAAAAACATAATATAATTGGTGCAAAACAAGCATGGAGCATAAAAAATTATAGATACGTTTGCAACGTATCAGGTTACACCGATGCTAATTGGAACACCAATCCGAAGGACTCTAAGTCATAGTCTGGATACGTATTTACTTTGAATGGTGCAGCAGTGACCTGTAGGAGTGCCAAGCAAAGCATTATGGCGAGATCTTCAACTGAATCGGAATACATAGTTACTTCGGAGGCTTCACAAGAAGTAATATGGATGAAGGATTTCATTACTAAGCTTGGTGTGGTTCCTAGTGCGTTGGAACTGATGGCCATCTATTGTGACAACTTGGGTGCCATAGCCAATGCGCAGGAGCCAATGTCACACAAGAAGCTGAAGCATATCAAGCTATGTTTTCATGCTATTCGCGAGCATGTCCAAGATGGTGACATAAATATTTGAAAAGTACACACAAATATTAATGTGGAAGATCCGTTGACTAAACCTCTCCCTAGGGAAAATGGGAGCGCCGCTGGCCCGCCCCTCCCTCTCCGACCCCCTCCCCCTTCTCCCCCCGTCGCCGCCGCCGGCCAGTGCTGCCCGCGTGGTGCCGGCGGTGGTGGGCTTCTTCTCCCCGCGTCGGCGGGACAGGAGTCAGGGCTCCCTCGCACGGTGGTGGTGCACTTGGGGCGGCGGAGGTCTAGCATGATGGGGTCTTGGCGACGCGGCGACGCTGTCAGGGCGGGCAGCCTTGAAGTGAGCTCGAGGCAGGCCATGGCGGTCTAGATCTGGGTAGGGCGGTTGGTTTTCAATTTGATGCCGGCGATAATGGCGGGTAGGAGAGATGGGATCCATGGTTTCCTCGGCCAACCTATTGCAGCGCGGTTGCGGACTTTACGGGTTAGTCGGAGCCCGGCCGGACCGCCATGGGACTGGTTTGCCTCCGCGGAGGCTTTATGGGTCCGCTGGACCTAGTCGGACCTATGGAGGACTGGTTTTTCTGCGGCCACATCCGGTCGACTACTGCCTCCGGTGGTGGAGGAAGTTCCCTCTCGCGCGGCCACGGTTCCGGGAGCCTTATTTTAGTTCTACATGTGTCGTGATGCTGCAGACCTCGCGACGGCTTGCTCGGTGAGACGGCGCTGCTGGATTCGGGACCGGAGTGGCGCATGTTCGTGGGTGGCAAGTTTGGTGGTGGTGAGGCCTTCCCTCGTGGGGCTCTCGTGCTACGCCTCATCCGGGGGTTGTGGATAGGGTCTTCGAGATAAATCCTTGTCGGCTCGTCTGACACTGACGCGGTGCCGCCCACGGGTGGCATATTCCTTCCTGGAGGCTGTCGTGGCTACCCTTCATCCACTTCCCTCTGTGTGCCGTGGGAAACCCTAGGGCCAGTTGGCCCGGGCAGCAGTGGTCGCTTCCCTCTTGAGGGTGCTGCTTGGTGCTTGACAAGTCGGGGCTAGGAGCGGCGTGGATATTCTTTGGAGGGCGCAGCGGTTGCGATCTTTCTAGTCTAGTTGATCTGTCTTCGTCTTCATTCTTTTTTGCTTTTCCTTGTTTTAGTTCGGGCGTGTGTGTGCTGCTGCCCCAGCATCTTGTGTCGTATTGTGTCATGTTTGGGCGTTGTGCTGTCTGGCCTAGCAGCGGTCTCACCTATGTGCTTTATTTATAAAGCGGGGCGAAAGCCTGTTTCGAGGAGGGAAAAACATGACCAACACCAGAACGCCATGGGTGTTAGGTATATTACCATGTAATCTAGATTATTGACTCTAGTGCAAGTGAGAGACTATTGGAGATATGCCCAAGAGGCAATACTAAATTGGTTATTATTATATCATTGTGTTTATGATACATGTTTGCATCCCATGCTATAATTGTATTAACTGGAAACATTAATACTTGTGTGTTTTGTAAACATAAAAGAGTCCCTAGTAAGCCTCTTGTTGAACTAGCTTGTTGATTAATAGATGATCATGGTTTCTTTATCATGGACATTGGATGTTATTAATAACAAGATCATATCATTAGGAGAATGATGTGATGGACACACACCCATAGTAAACATAGCATAAGATCAAGTCATTAAACTTCGTTTGCTACACGCTTTCAATCACATAGTAACCTAATCCCTCGACCATGAGATCATGTTAATCACTGACGACCCACAAGTATAGGGGGTGCATCGTAGTACTTTCGATAAATAGGAGTGTCGATCCAAACGAGGAGCAGAAGGTGTTGACTAGTGGTATGGAGCTGGAAATCTCTGTAAATACTTAGCAAATAGATTTTTAGGGGATTTCTGATAAAGCAACAAAACACAGTGCAAGTAATAAAGACAACGAACAACTGCAGCAAGTGGCCCAATCCTTTCTTAGCGAAGGACAAGCCGGTGGAAATACTTATAAGGACCAAACGTTCTCGAGGACACATGGGAATTCCGTCAAGTGCTTTCGCTTCAAATAGTTAAGTACTCTTCTTTGGTGTTGTAAGTGTTGTGTGGGTGAACCTATGCTAATGTACCGACCTTACTTGGACTAAAACCCCCTCCAAGCATCCGCAACTACAGGAAAATAATTAATATATAAACCTAACCACATCCTTAAACTTTGAGATCCTATGCTCCCTTATGCAATGGTGTCCTAACGGGGGTTCAGGTTTCTGCCACTCCGACAACCCCATAATTAGTAGCCAAATACACAATGCATTACCCTAGGCCCATAAATGGTGAAGTATTATGTAGTCGACGTTCACATGACACCACTAGAAGAATAGCACCACAACTTAAATACTAAACCATTGAATAATAACTCAACACAAATCCACTACTAACAACATGACTTCTCCCATGTCCTCAAGAACTAAACGAACTACTCACAAGACATCATATCGATCAAGATCAAAGATGATATGGTAATGGATAACAATCTGAACATAAACAATAATCCAATGGTTCCACTCACAAGCATCAACTACAATAGTAATTAACACCGGGGAAGTTTCCCCTAAGAACTAATGCAAGATCCAACATGATTGTTACAACGGGACAAAGTGGTGATGATGGTGCTGTAGGGGTTCGTAGCATGGAAAACAAAAAAATTCTACCGCATGCACACAAACAAGCCAAGATCTATCTACTAGATTGTAGCAACGAGTCGATAGAAGCACTCACCCTGAAAGATTCTAAAGCGGTTAATGAGAGCAGATTCTCGTGGGTGATGTAGTCGTACACTTGCCGATCTCAAGATCGCATAGACGATCCTTCCAAGCGTTCCGCAGCTTCAGAGTCGGTCACATCGTTGATTCGATGAAGACCTTCCTCTCCTTGTTCCAAAGCAACGGAGGTTATAGTTCCTCTCGCGATTCCGAAGACGCAAGGCGTGGAAGTAGAGGGAAGATCCCGCAGGGCTTCGCCTAAGCCGATGCAAGTTATGGTGGATTTAGGGTTTTCGGTGATCTAGGTTTAGAAGGCTAGAGAGGAGGAGGAGGTGTCGGAGACGGTGACGAGGCGGCAGCGGCGCGAGGCGGCGGCGGCGCACGGGGTGGAAGGCTGGCTCTTGTTTTGTTTGGGGTATCCCTCCCCCTCTATTTATGAGAGGGGTGCAGCCTTGAGGGAAGGGAGTTTGAATCCACTTCTAAACCCAAGTTGTAAGGACTCTTTCCTACTTCCACTAGGAAACCATTGTTCTAGTTTGACTTTTCAAACCTCCCGTTTGACTTTCAATTTAAAGCTTTAATTCTCTCTCACAAATGCCCACACCAAGTGACCTAGGATATGATCCAATCATTCCACTTACCCATGACACATTCACGGACCATTCCCCTTCGGGTCCGATGAACCTTCTAGAACCTTCTAGAACCTCTCCGATGAAAACATCGAAATCATTCCCGAACTCCGGAATCGGACTTTCCTTATATGAATCTTATTCTTCGGACCATTCCGGATCTCCTCATGATATCCTGGATCCCATCCGACACTCCGAACAACATTCGGTCTCCCTACTTACATTCCATATCTACTAAACAACATCGAATCCTTAAGTGTTTCTCCCTACGGTTCGTGAATTATGCGGACATGACCGAGACACTTCTTCGATCAGTAACCAATAGAGGAATCTGGAAATTCATATGGCTCCCACATATTTCTACGATTACTTTTCGATCGAATGAACCACTTACATACGATACCAATTTCCCTTTGTCTCACGATAGTTTACTTATCTGAGGTTTTGATCGTGGTATCTCTGCATATCTAGTTCAGCCTCGTTACTGATAAGTACTATTTTCTCGTTCCCGTGATATGTGATCCCTTGTGAACCAGTCACATGCTTGCAAGCTAATTGGATGACATTCCACCGAGAGGGCCCAGAGTATATCTATCCGTCATATGGATAGACAAATCCCACTCTTGATCCATGTGCCTCAACCCATACTTTCCGAACACTCAATGCCACCTTTATAGCCACCCAGTTATGGTGTGGTGTTTGATATCATCAAAGCATCCTTCCGGTGATGGTGATTAACATGATATCATGGTCGAAGGAATTAGGTTACTATGTATCAGAAAGCTTATAGCAAACGAACTATTGAAATGACTTGATCTTTATGCTACGCTTATCTATAGGAGTATGTCCATCATACCATTCTCCTAATGATATGACCTTGTTGTTAACAACATCTCAATGTTCATGAACGAGAAACCACGATCATCGATTAACCAACAAGCTAGTATTATAAAGAGGCTTTACCAGGGACTCTAATTTAGTTTACAAATCACACAAGTATTAATGTTTCCGGTTAATATTATTATAGCATGAATGTAAACATTTATCATAAACACAAAGATATAATAATAACTACTTTTATTATTGCCTCTAGGACATATCTCCAATAGTATCCCACTTGCACTAGAGTCAACTAATCTAGATTATATGGTAATATACCGAACACCCATGGCGGTTTGGTGCTGGTCATGTTTTGCCCTCGGGAGAGGTTTAGTCAACGGATCCACCACATTCAGATCTGTTTGTACTTTGCAAATCTATATGTCACCATCTTGGACATGCTCTCGAATAGCGTGAAAACGCAGCTTGATATGCTTCAGCTTCTTGTGTGACCTTGGTTCTTGTGCATTGGCTATGGCGCCCATGTTATCACAATAGATAGACATTGGGTCCAACGCACTTGGAACCACACCGAGCTCTATAATGAACTCCTTCATCCATATCGCCTCTTGTGAAGCCTCCGAAGCAGCTATGTATTTCGATTCAGTTGAAGATCTCGCCACAACGCTTTGCTTTGCACTCCTCCAGCTAACTGCTGCACCATTCAAAGTAAATACGTATCCAGCGTGAGATTTAGAATCATCTGGATCGGTGTTCCAACTAGCATCGGTGTAACCATTAACAACAAGCTGTTCATCACCTCCGTAAGAAAGAACCATATCCTTAGTTCTTCTCAAGTACTTAAGGATGTTTTTGACCGCTGTCCAATGATCCACTCCTGGATCACTTTGATATCTGCTAGTCAAACTAACAGCATATGCAATGTCGGGTCTAGTACATAGCATGGCATACATAAGAGATCCTATGGCTGAGGCATAGGGAGTCTTACTCATCCTTTCTCTATCTTCTGCCGTTGCAGGACTTTTGAGTTTTACTCAAGGTCGTATTGGGCAAGAACCCTTTCTTGCTATCTTTCATTCCAAACCTCTTTAGAACTTTGTCCAAATATGTACTGTGACAATGATATTAGGCGTCTTGATCTATCTCTATAAATCTTTATGCCTAATATGTAAGCTGTTTCGCCAAGATCTTTCATTGAAAAACTATTATTCAAATAATCCTTGACACTATTAAGAAGGTCTACATCATTCCCAATCAACAATATGTCATCTACATATAGTATTAATAATGCTACAGATCTCCCACTCACTTTCTTGTAAATACAAGCTTCTCCATAAGTTTGTATAAAACCAAAACTTTTGATCACCTTATCAAAACGTTGATTCCAACTCCGGGATGCTTGCTTAAATCCATAAATGGACCGTTGAAGTTTGCATACCTTGTTAGCATCTTTAGGATTGACAAAACCTTTGGGTTGTACCATATACAACTCTTCATCAATGTCTCCATTGAGGAACGTCATTTTGACATCCATCTGCCATATATCATAATCATAATATGCAGCGATTGCTAATAAAATCCTCACAGACTTTAGCTTTGCTACTAGTTAGAAAGTCTCATCGTAGTCAAATCCTTGAATTTGTCGAAACCATTTTGCGACAAGTCGAGCCTTATAGACAGTAACATTACCATCAGCATCTGTTTTCTTCTTGAAAATCCATTTATTCTCGACAGCCTTCCGGCCATCCGGTAAGTCCACAAAAGTCCATACTTGGTTTTCGTACATGGATCCAATCTCGGATTTCATGGCTTCTTGCCATTTATTGGAATCTGGGCTCATCATCGCTTCCTCATAAGTCGTAGGGTCATCGGTGTTGTCTACCAACATGACACTCATAACGGGATCGTACCAATTAGGAGTGGTATGAGTTCTCGTTGACCTGCGAGGTTTCGTAGTAACTTCAACCGAAGTTTCATGATCAACATCATTAGCTTCCTCTATTATTGGTGTAGGCGCCACAAGAACTACTTCCGGTGCTGCGCTACTTGCAAGTTCAAGAGAAGGTTCAACAACCTCATCGAGTTCTACTTTCCTTCTAGTCACTTCCTTCGAGAGAAACTCCTTCTCTAGAAAGCATCCATTCTTGGCAACAAAGATTTTGCCCTCGGATCTATGATAGAAGGTATACCCAATAGTTTCCTTTGGGTATCCTATGAAGACGCATTTTTCCGCTTTGGGTTCAAGCTTGTCGGGCTGTAACTTCTTTACATAAGCTTCGCAACCCAAAACTTTAAGGAACGACAATTTAGGTTTCTTCCCAAACCATAATTCATACGGTGTCGTTTCAACGGATTTAGATGGTGCCCTATTTAAAGTAAATGCTGCTGTTTCTAATGCATAACCCCAAAATGATAGCGGTAAATCTGTAAGTGACATCATAGAACGAACCATATCTAAGAGAGTTCGATTACAACGTTCGGACACACCATTACGTTGTGGTGTTCCCGGCGGTGTCAATTGTGAAAGTATTCCGCATTTCTTCAAATGCTCGCCAAACTCGTAACTTAGATATTCACCTCCACGATCAGATCATAGAAATTTAATCTTCTTGTTACGTTGATTCTCTACTTCACTTTGAAATTCCTTAAACTTCTCGAAAGTTTCGGACTTATGTTTCATGAAATAGATATACCCATATCTACTCAAGTCATCTGTGAAGGTAAGAACATAACGATAACAACCGCGCGATGCTACACTCATTGGGCCACACACATCGGTATGTATGATTTCCAATAAGTCCGTAGCTCGCTCCATCATACCAGAAAATGGAGTCTTAGTCATTTGACCCATCAGACATGCTTCGCATCTTTCAAGTGATTCAAGAAGTCCATCGGAATGGAGTTTCTTCATACGCTTCACTCCAATATGACCAAGACAACAGTGCCACATATAGGTCGAGTTATCGCTCAATTTCAGACGTTTAGCTTCAATGTTATTAATGTGTGTATTTCTACAATCAAGATTCAATAAGAATAGACCATCTATCAAAGGTGCATGTGCATAAAACATATTACTCATATAAATCGAACAACCATTATTCTCGGACTTAAAAAAGTAACCGTCTCGCAATAAACATGATCCGGATATAATGTTCATGCTCAACGCAGGCACCAAATAACAATTATTCAAGTATAAAACTAATCTCGGTGGTAGATGAAGAGGTAGTGTGCCGACCGCGATCACATCAACCTTTGATCCATTTCCAACGCGCATTGTCACCTCGTTCTTCGCGAGCTTCCATTTATTCTGCAGCACCTGTTTCGAGTTACAAATATGAGCAACTGAACCAGTATCAAATAACCAGGCACTACTACGAGTACTAGTGAGATACACATCAATAACATGTATATCAGATATACCTTTCTTCTTGATGTTGCCGTTCTTCAAATCCGCCAAGTACTTAGGGCAATTCCGCTTCCAGTGACCCTCTCCCTTGCAGTAAAAGCACTCAGTATCAGGCTTAGGCCCAGCCTTGGTCTTCTTCGCCGGCGCGGTAACTTTCTTACCGCCCTTCTTGAAGTTTCCAGTTTTCTTAGACTTGCCTTGCTTCCTGAATTTAGTGGTCTTATTGACCATCAACACTTGGAGCTCTTTCTTGATCTCCACTTCCACAGACTTTAACATGGAGAAGAGTTCGGGCAACGACTTGTCCATGTTTTGTGTCAACACCCGGATTTTTAATCCCAGATGCATGTTATGCCATACATCGCAATCCCAGGATTACCATTTTTGTGAGACATAATAGTATTGGATACCATAGTACATCATCCATTACAAACCATACATAAGGTCTTACACAAATAAGGATCTCATGATCCAGTTCTTAATACAACTCAATCAGCGGAAATACGTAATAATAAATGTAGCATAGGCGAAGCTCCATCTTCGGGGTCACAGGCAATGCTGACGATGGGAGATGATCCTAGTTGTCGTAACCTTCCTGGGGTCCATCCTCCAGGTACTCCTCTTCATAGTATGGCCACGGGAATAGCCAGGGACAAAGCCATGAGTACTCGTTAAGTACTCACAAACTAATACTAAGAAGTGAAGGGGGGTTTTTGTAGTAGGACACTAAACTCTAGGGTTGTTTTGCAAAAAGCCAGATTTACATCTACTAATTTCAGAAATGAAGAAAGCTAGTTGAAGTTTTATAACACCTAAGTGGGAACTTGTATTTCATATCACAACTCTGTTGTGGTCAAGTCAAAGTCTCAATTCATTTCATAAGTCATTTTGAAAACATCTGACGGGGGAACAGTATGGCCACTCCAACTGTCCATAACCGCGGACGCGGCTATTCGAATAGTTTGACACTCTGCAGATATTGTACACTTTCACCACAATATTCGATACATCCGTCAGGAACAAATCCTGAATTCACCATACTCAGTATGCGGATAATCAATCCTAACCTTTCAATTATACGCCCTAATATAAGCACCTCTCCTATGAGTTTGGCCTCCCAACCATGACCAACTGTCATCTTGGGTACTGCCCAGGTGGACAATCTTCACAAGGTAGCCTTAGCTCAGACCTTGGCCGTGAGGTAACTAATACTAAGGTATATAAGTTTCTAGTCAAGCCCTACCCAATTCTCGGGTATTATGGTTGTACGGTAAAATTGGAATGGTATCGCATCCAGACAACCATCAGTTTTATAAAGGGCTAAGGCTCATGCCTCAACATTTTCATCACCATAAATCATCTGGTGTTCGGAAACACATGTCCAAAACATCTCAATAGAATGATCCATCATTCCAAGGTTTTCATAACCATTTTTCCACCAAGTATTCCCATCTAAGTTGATCAAGTTTTATGCTTAGCACTAGCATCTACAAGTGGGGGTAAGTACTAATGAGGGGTGGTAAACTAGTGGAGTTTAACTAAGTTCAATATCATGCCTTAGGATGACATAAAGATTATCTAGCTTAGGCCAAATTTTATGCTCTTTATGCAACCTTCAATTATCTTTCTAGTATCTATAATCCACTTAAGTAAACTCTAAGTAAAAGCTTTGATCAATAAATAAAGTATAAATCTAGTAAGTAAAACTAGGATTGGTTTATCAAGTGGTTATGGTCATATATGCTTACGGCATATAATTGGCATGGTAACAAGCAAGTATTTGCTTGCATAGGTATAGTATCTTGCAAGTGTTAGCTTGCACATCCAACTAGTAATATTAGGCTTGCATCAATATCAGTATAAGCTTGCTAAATTGCAAGTGTTAGCTTGCCTTGTGCAGAGCAGTGGTTGAAGTTCTCCTCGGCTTCTTCTTCGTAGTATCCTCCTTCCTCCTCGTATCCTTGGTCGGTACTAGCGTCTATAAATAAATACGAGGTACACAATCACCAAAAAATACTTAACTACTTTCAGTCATCACACAAAAGGGTCCTATAGATTATCTAGCATCATCATTAACATTACAAGATTAAAGCTTGGTTTAATTCCTTTTATTTTTAGAAAAGTAATTTCTACTCATTGAAAAACTACTTAAGATTTAATATTCTCCAAACCAAACATGGGATCATGTTGACACATGTCGTCACCACATATTTTAGTCCATGGGAATGTGATTTAAAGTGGTGTCACAATTTAATAAGGTTTAACCTTTTATTTTACTTAAATAAATTGACTAGAAATGCCTATGTGGCATTCTTTTATTACTTGAACATTATTTCTATAAGTAAACCCAAATGTTTTTATATATTCTGAAAGGTATGATCAAATGTGATTTTTGAGGGTTGGAATCAACTCAAAAGCTTTTATGGTTTAAATTTGAAAAATGTTTGAATGCAGAAAAGGTTCTGCCTTGTTATTTTTACCAAGGTTGATCTACAGATCCAAATGATTTAAATCCAATGGGCTTGGATTCAGCATTTCAAGATCTTTCTAACAAAATTGGTTTTATTCAATTTGGTTCAATGAATCGAGCTGGGTTGATTTTTGAAACTAGGTACAGAACTAGGTTTGAACTTAAATGGAAAAAGTTGAATTCAAACGAGTGGGCTGCGCGGGAGACGATACTGGGCCAGCCTGCTAAGCACAACGCTTACGCAGGCTGGTTAAGTTGATGTCCCCACGCGTCAGTGAGACAGGGGGTGCGAAGCGGTACGGGGAAACGTGGTGCATTGGATTAGAAGTAAGATCAACGGCTGAGGGTCGTCGTCGACGATGAACTAGTCACCGGCGAGCTTGAACCCTAGCGGCACAGTGGGGGTCATGGGAGGCTCACCGGGGCTCAGGCGAGGGTCGGCGAGGTCGGCGAACGACAAAGTCGACGATGGCGAACCTCCTGGTACTGGCAGCTTCTCCTGGGGTGGACGAAATCGATGGCGCCCTTCTTCTCCAGAGGTGGCCTGCTCCTGCCAAATTCTGGCGATGCGCTGCTCGCCTTGCTTCGAGAATGGGGTGGAACAATCAGTGAGGAGAGGGGAGTGAGATGGTGTGAAGAGTTTGAGCGGGGGAGGCCTCTATTTATAGTCTCGACGACAAGACCGAACGGAATGGGCAGGCGACGGTGGCAACATGGTTACGGGCTGCTAGAGGCATGGCCGAGGGTGGCGATCGATCGGTGGTCTCCTGGCGATGCTCTATGGTTTTAATGCGCGTGTAGGGGCGGTGGAAAACGGTCGGGAATGCACGATGCTCTGCGAGGCAGAGGCAGCGAACTTGACGGCGAGCGGTGGCTACGAGGCATGGGGCGGCGAACGGGGATGTCTGGCGGTCTCCTGGGACGGTGGTGATCGTGTATGCCCGCGGCAAGGGCGGCACGTGGTCTGTGGGCGCGTGTCGAGGGTGGCGCTCTGGCGCATGCTCGGCATGGTTGCTGGAGAGCTTGGCATGGTCTGTGCGTGTGGTCCAGTGGCTGGCAAGGTTCGAGCGCTAGACAGGGGGTGACGGTGGACGGTGGGCTATGTCCTAGACATGCTGTTTAGGCTTGGTGCTTGCTCTGGCTAGCTAGCCATGGTCGGCTGGCAAGGGGGTGCTCGGGTTGGCATGGCATGGGGCAAAGGGTAGGGGCTAGGGTTTGTCCAAGCACTGGTTGGCACTGAGGGAGACAAGGGTGATCAATGGTGAACATTGCTTAGCCAAATTACTGCTCAAAACAGTGAAGTTAGGCCAGTTTGATTTGTTGCCTCTAAGTGTTTGATGAAATAGCCGCAAGAATTCAAGTTTTGAATTTTGAAAAGATTTTTTGTGGGTGTGCTAGGTAGGTGCTGGTGAGTCTGCAGATGCTTGGGTTTTGAAAGTTGAGCTTGTTTGAGTGGTTTTTGAAAAAGTGGGATCTTCCCATATGATATAGATTCAATTTTAAACTGTCCTTTAAACTATGCATTTGAATGTTTCTGGATGATCACAAAGTGGGCCTTGATACTTTGTTATGAGTACTATCAAGGGGTGCAAAGATCCAAACAAGTTTCTATTAAGTTCTGAAATTTAGAGACGGCCAAAGTAGGCATGGGAGTTAATTTGGCCAAAGTGACCATTCACTCATTTTGTTTGTTTTGATTTATTTGTCTTTGGGAAAAGTGTGAGGATTGTTTATATGATGTTTATTTCACCTAAGAATCCTTTTACAAGCAAATAAACACATAAACAAGGCAATTCAAAAGAATTCAAAATGGGATGCATACACACATGAATGCTTTCTCATTTTATTTTAGAAAAGTTTTTGTTAACCCTAAATTTGATGATTAGAGTTTTATGATTATAGTTTAATATTTCTGGGATGTTACAAACCTTCCCCCCTTAAAAAAATCTCGTCCCGAGATATGAAAAAGGACAAAAAGATTACCTAGGATTTGAAGAGATCAGGAAACTCCGTCCTGATGTGATCTTCGCGCTCCCAGGTAGCTTCCTCTTCTGTGTGGTTGCTCCACTGAATTTTGAGAAACTTGATGCTCCGGGTTCTAGTGGTTCGGAAAGCTTCTTCCAAAATACGGATGGGTACTTCGGGATAGTTCAGGTCATCGTTGATCTCTATGGTCTGGTGATCGATATTCTTGAACACTTCCGTCTTCTCCGGAACTTTGAGGCACTTGCGAAGTAATGAGATATGGAACATATTGTGCAGGGATGACATCTCTTCGGGTAGTTCCAATTGATACGACACTTCTCCTCGACGGTTCAGAATTTTGAAAGGTCCGATATATTTGGGGGCTAACTTTCCTTTGAGTTGGAAATGCTGCATTCCCTTCAATGGCGACACTTTCAGATATACAAAATCTCCGATGTTGAAGGCGAGGTCTCGACGTCTCTTGTCGGTGTAACTCTTCTGTCTGGACTGGGCTGTCTTGAGGTGCTCATGAATCTTTCGAACCTTCTCTTGTGCTTCTCGTAGGATATCGGGTCTGAAAATCTGACTCTCTCCTACTTCCGACCAGTTCAAAGGGGTGCGACACTTCCTTCCGTACATGAATTCAAATGGGGACATTTGCAAACTAGCTTGATAACTGTTGTTGTATGAAAATTCTGCAAACGGAAGACAATCTTCCCACTTAGATCCATATTCTAACACACATGCGCTCAGCATATCTTCGAGTATTTGATTTACTCGCTCCGTTTGTCCGTCGGTCTGAGGGTGATATGCGGTGCTAAAATCTAGGCGGGTTCCTAAACCTTCTTGAACTTTCTTCCAGAATCTCGAGGTAAATTGAGTTCCTTGATCAGATACGATGTTCTTGGAGACTCCATGCAAACTAACGATTCTAGCGATGTATAACTCCGCTAGCTTCGAACTCTGATATGTGGTCTTGACGGTAAGAAATGGGCGAATTTGGACAATCTGGCCACTATGACCCAGATAGAGTCATTTCCCCTACTAGAAGTAGGTAATCCGGTGATAAAGTCCATTCCAACGGAATCCCATTTCCATTCCGGAATCTGCAATGGTTGCAACAATCCAGCGGGTCTTTGATGTCCTGCCTTGAATCGCTGACATATATCACACTTGGCGATATAGCTTCCAATTTCTCTCTTCATCTTATGCCACCAAAATTGCTCTTTCAAATCTTGATACATCTTCGTTCCTCCGGGGTGGATAGAATAAAGAGTATCATGAGCTTCCTTCAAAATAACTTCTTTCAACTCAGAATCTGCTGGTACAAAAAGGCGTCCTTTGTACCACAAAACTCCTTCTTTGTCTTCGGTGAATCCGGGTACTTTGCCTGTACCGATACGACGCTTGATTCCATCGATACTAGCATTTCCTTTCTGCGCCTCTTTGATCTGGCTGATCAAAGTGGGTTGAAGTTCTATGCTAGCCAAAAATCCTTTACTCACTAATTCCATTCGAAAATCTTCCATCTCTTTGTGCAAACTTGGTTGCTCCTTCAAAATCATGGAGTTCAAGCGGCACGGCAATCTGCTAAGGGCATCTGCTACCACATTGGCTTTACCAGGGTGATAGTGAATGTCCAGATCGTAATCCTTGATTAACTCAATCCATCTTCTCTGCCTCATATTCAACTCCTTCTGAGTGAATATATACTTCAGGCTCTTGTGATCCGAATATATCTCACAATGATTTCCCATCAGGTAATTCCCCCATGTCTTCAGGGCTAGAACTACGGCTGCGAGTTCGAGGTCATGGGTTGGGTAATTCTGCTCATGTTATTTCAGTTGTCGAGATAGATAAGATATAACTTTGCCTTCTTGCATTAGCACACATCCGAGACCGATCTTGGATGTGTCACAATACACGTCTAAGGGCTTCGTCATATCCGACATGATTAAGATTGGGGCTAAAATCAATCTCCTCTTGAGTTCTTGAAAACTTGC
This sequence comes from Avena insularis, assembly GCA_023614405.1. Classification (NCBI taxonomy): domain Eukaryota; kingdom Viridiplantae; phylum Streptophyta; class Magnoliopsida; order Poales; family Poaceae; genus Avena; species Avena insularis. The sequence continues at coordinate 279,188,805 of CM042689.1, read as the reverse complement.
TTCACATTTGTCGGTCCATTCAAACTTCTTGTCCTTCTTTAGCAATTGGGTCATGGGTCTGGCGATACTCGAGAATCCTTCTACGAACTTGCGGTAGTATCCCGCCAATCCGAGAAATGCACGAACTTGGGTTTGAGTGGTTGGGGCTTGCCAATCTTCGACATCTTTCACTTTTGCAGGATCAACGGCAATTCCTCCGGCTTATACAATGTGACCGAGGAATCCTACCTCCTGAAACCAGAATTCACATTTGCTAAACTTGGCATACAGCTGATGCTCTCTAAGGGTTACAAGAATGGTCCTTAGGTGTAGCTCATGTTCTTCTTCCGATTTGGAATAAATCAGAATGTCATCGATGAAAACAACGACAAACTTATCCAGGAAGTCCATAAAAATCTTATTCATGAGATTCATGAAATAAGCGGGGGCATTGGTTAATCCAAAAGACATGACGGTATACTCGTATAATCCATATCTGGTGGTAAAGGAAGTCTTTGGAATATCCTCTGCGCGAATCTTGAGTTGATGATAGCCTGTTCTAAGATCAATCTTAGAAAACACTTTGGCACCGGTCAACTGATCAAACAAATCTTCTATCTTGGGCAACGTGTACTTGTTTTTGATGGTGACATCATTCAACTTCCGATAATCCGTACACAAACGGTTACCTCCATCCTTCTTGTCCACAAATAAGACATGTGATCTCCATGGTGACGTACTTTGTTGAATCAATAAATTTCCAGCATGGCATCCAGTTGCTTTTTCAGTTCTGCTAGTTCCGACGGGTTCATACTATATGGTCTCTGGGCTATGGGTCCTGTTCCGAGGATTAGTTCAATGATAAACTCAATATCCCGATCTGGGGGCATACCAGGCAAAACATCTGGAAATACATCAGGGTATTCACAAACTATCCGGACTTGGTCAATGGTAGGTTGGGCTATACTCTTGTTGCACTTGAATTGACGAGGTAAGGTTTCAGATATATGCTCGACTGATATTCCGGCTGTACTGGTCATGGTGATGGCTTTCTTGGCACAGTCAATCAATCCTTTATGTTTGGACATCCAATCCATTCCTAGTACTACTTCCAAACCTTTAGTTCCGTGTACTATCAGGTTAGCATAAAAATCTATGTCATGGATTCGGATAGGTACGGCTTTGCAAATTTGCCTAGCCTTGGTGGTTGAACAGGGAATTTGGACGATCATAACATGCTTCAGTTTTGTTGGTTGAATCTTACTAGTGCAGGCAAATTATTCGGTGACAAATGAATGCGATGCACCAGAATCAAACAACACTCTTGCAAGTACTGAATTAACAGAAAACATACCCAACACGACGTCTAGCGCTTCCTGAGCTTCTTCAGCATGCATGAGAAAAAGACGGCCGTTGCTGTTGAGTGAATTCCCTGGGGCAAACCTTCTTCCTGGCTGAACACGACGCTGCTGCTGAGCTGGGGCATTTGCATTAGGGGTTGCGTCATTCTTCTTTTTGGGGAACTCGATGGAGTAGTGTCCTTTATTTCCACAGTCATAACAAGTCACTTGCGACTTGTCCTTTGCTGCAACAGGCACAACATTGCTTCCAGTCCTCGGGGCAGTGTTGGTGTTGGCGGTAGCATTGTTGTTGTTGAACTTAGGTGGGGCACGGTTGAAATTGCTAGAGTTGCCGGGGTTGTTGTGATTTCCTCCGGGCCTAGGGTTTCCACGGTTGGGATAGGTCGGACGGTTCATTGGGGGTCTGTTGGTTCTCGAGGCAAATCCTGGAGATGGGTTAGGGCGATACTTTGGGGTCTGATGGGTTCCTGGTTGATGCATCATGCGACGCTTATGGTTCTCATTGGCTTGGTTGATCTTTCCTTCCATTTGGATGGCAGAGTCGACAAGGGCTTCAATATCAGCAAAGGGGATATTGACTAACACAGTCTGCATCTCATCGTGTAGACCATTCAGGAATCTTTCTTTCTTCTTGGCTTCGGTGTCGATCTCATCTGGGGCATACCTAGCTAATGACAAGAATTTGTCACGGTATTCCACTACGGTCATCCTTCCTTGCCTCAGTTCTCTGAATTTGTCTCTCATTCTCTTGATCAAACCTGGTGGCACATGGGTTCTGCTGAACTTGACTTTGAATTCCTCCCAGGTCATCATATGTCCTCCGGTCATGGCACGAACGCTGTTCCACCATGCTCTGGCATCTCCGGCTAGATAATGGGTGGCGAACAGAACTTTATCGTTGGCTTCCACTCCTGCGACTTCTAGGTTATTTTCCATGGTTTGTAGCCAATCGTCCGCGTCAAGGGCTCTTCCGACTTAGTGAAAACTGGTGGGTTAGTGTTCTGGAAATTCTTGAGCTTAGATCCATGGTTGTCCTGGTTTTCGTGGCCTTTATTGTTGTGGGCTAGCTGAGCTATCTGTTGAAGGGTGGCTAGGTTGGCTTGTTGTTCCGCTCTTTCAGCTTCGCGGTCAAAAACCAACATTTGCAGTATCTGCAACATCGGGTCTAAGGATGAACCACTTCCTCCGCGTGGCATCTGAAGATTGAGATAGATCATGAGAAAAGAGGGAAATTTCTAAGGTTTTGGGACTTTGAAAAGTTTTTAAAGTTTGACTCAGATTTTCTAGCAACTTGCTTTTCATTCATTCATTCATAGCACCCGATACAAACACACACCACAACAAGGTAAACAGATGGTTTTAGGAACCGTTCTGGAAACTACGATACAGTGGGACCTGTAACTACCTCGGTGAATTACGCTCCTAGTTACAAGTCTGGATGAGCGGAAATGGTTAAAATAGTACGGTGGGGCCCAAATGCCACTCACAGGTAGACCTTTCGGCCGTCCTAACCATTTCCAAACATCGGGAAAAGAACAGGCGGCGTAATCGGCAGGCGAAGGGATCAACTACATACACAAATGAGTATGTATGCAAGCCACCATACAACAGTCCTCAGAGCCATTCCATCTAAAAGAAATAGAAATATTGCAACGCCATACGGCAAGATCCAAATATCCTAGATAGATATAATAGTTTAGGATATCTCCTCATACAGCAAACATCAGAGTATCAAGCGGAAGCGGAAAACAAGATCCGAGTACGGATAAGAAGCAAATCGGCATAAGATGCCCCATAAATAAATACATCCCGCCCACAGATCTCACGGATCCCTGTTCCCGGAATCTCTACACCGAGTGATCGTTGCCAACATCGTCTGTCTCCTCCACCCAGTATCCATCTTGCGAGTTTACCTGTTCATCTGAATCAAACAATTTATCGTGTGAGACCCTAGGGGTACTCAGCAAGTCTTTATACCTCTAAAGGGGACACAACCTGGGGTGACGCAATTGCAGCAAAAGATAATACCTAACAATTCTATAGATACTCTCTAACCATCCGCCTAACCAGAGATAGACGGATGTCCGTGATTTAACAACAACGATTATAAAGAATATTAACAGATCCATCCTCCTCCTCGCCACCGACGAGGAAGCGAACAACCCCCTCCGCTGGCAGTTTTATTATCCATTCCATGAGTGTTGCACTATTTACTAGTCGTACTTAGTCAAGTTAAAGTGGTACTTTAGTTATACTTGTCTATGATCGAGAAACTGTGCTCCAAGTCGTCCATAACGGACACGGCTTTCAGAAGTTTTACCTAGGGTGCACAAATAGCAACACACACTCGATCAACCTCGAAAAACCAAATCAAAACCCAACGAGGCATTCACGACAAAGCGATCACAGGATTCGTAAACATTTCAGGGGCCACCCCATTAAGCTACCCGCAACGAAGTTGGCGGCTCGAGATGGACTCAAGGTTTGCGTCAATGGCTGAACGACCGGGAACCCAAAAGTGTGACTGGCTTGTCGACATGAAAACACTCCGCTTACCTAAGCAAGCAGCAGTGCATCCTCGCACAATCTTAAATAAAGCAGAAGCATGGCATAAGTAGAATAGTAATAAAGCCCCAAACTACTTTGTGGCCCCAAGAAATAAGAATGAATCAAGCTCGCTCGTGGGGTTCATAAGCCTCCGGATGTGGATAGCGCGAATATTCAAGGAACAGAATCAAGTACTGGGTCCTACGGGACACAAGTGAGCATGAAAAACCAAATAGCAGATATTGCTCACCGATGCCACTTTCATTAGTTATCCCATTACTACTCAGGTTAAGTTGTTTAGGTACCTCGTTATCCATCAGACACTCACATACCTTACACATGCTGTTCTACGACTCGCATGGCTCAAACAACTCCTGTAGTAATGGCTCATGGGATTTGAGGAACAAGCTTCGGTGGGGTTTAAAAGTAAAGGCTATGCAGTACTTGGGATTCAATTTAATGCAATCGCGACTCAATGATGCAAGAATAAGATAGAGGCAATAGGTACTATATGTATGCAAGCATGTGGTAGTGCTTTCCTGGCAGCTCAGTTGAAGCGAGAGAAGGATCTGGGTAGTGCTCCTGGGTTTCTTGATATATCCCCTGCTCAGCGTCTATTCGAAGAAGAACCAAACAAACAAGAGCCAACATAAATAAAGTGCACAAGCATATGAATAAAATGCGACAAGCAAACAATCATGCCATGATGAATGATGCACAATTTGCATGGCAATAAAGTAGCATGGCATGGGTGAGGTGTGGAATACAAGAATAAATCATTTTATTGAGTTTTAGTCACATTTTAACCTCAAATAAGTTGCTGTATACTTTATATTTATATGATGCATGCTGCAAAACAGAACATGGAATGCATAAACAGAAAGGTCTCGTCGAGCTAATCATTTTAGACATATCATTTGTCAAATTTGGAGTTATAAATCAAAAGTTATTAATTAATTAAGGAAAAGGGCATTTAATTGTAATTTTAATCAACTTGAAATTTAAAGTGTTCAAAATATATTTTAGAGGGCATATTTGAATTCCTCATATTTTTCTGATTTCAAAACATATATTATATGTTTAATTTGGATTTATATATTAAAAGTTATTTGAAACAGATTTGAATTTGAATTTAAAACCAATTTGAAAAGTTTAAATTAAAACAGAAAAGAACAGAAACTTTTGTTACTCAGCCTGTTACAGACTCAGACGCTGACGGGTGGGGCTCACTGCTGACTGGGACAACACGCGCACAGAAATGTTTTCTCACCACGTCGCTTCCTAGCCACAGAGGGTGACGGATGGGCCTGGCAACCTCGCGTCCACGCATGCCGCAGCCAGTGGGATGCGACACGGGGAATCCGGGATCTGGGTTGAGGTCGGAGCTAGGGTTTTTCTTAAGGCCCATTGCGAGGCTGACTAGCGGGCCCAGTACATGGGTTAAGAGGAAAACAAAAAGGGGGTATGTGCAAAGTGGCGGCTCTTGTACTTCTTCTCTGCTTGTGGACGGTCGGTGCTCGTCGACAGGGCGGTATGGCCGAACTCGAACTCAGGACTGGCGTCTTGTGGCGGCAGCCACTGCGGTGGGCTAGGGTTGGTGCAGGGTAAGCGCGGCACGGCTAGGTGTAACTTCCGCGGCGCGCAACGAGCAGACGCGCATGCACGCCGACGCACAGAGGCCGCTCGACGAAAAGTTCGGCGAGCACAGGGAGCCACGCGAGACGGAGGTGTCCGGAGAAGGAGGGCACACCGGGAGGTTGTTGGTGCGGTCGGATCGGCTTGGACGCAGGGGATCGCGACGGCAGCGAGCGGCGGCGAGGTTAGGGTTTGAGGCGCGTGATGGTTCTGGCTCGTGCGCCTCCTCCTCGCTGATGCGTCAGGGGCCAGCAGGAGGGTCCTCGGTCTTCCTCGACACCCAGAGCACCTCGCCACCTGCTGCAAGAGGGGGGACGGTGAAGACCGACGGTGAGGTCGTCGGGGTGCGAGAGAGATGGAGTAGCATGCAGGGGGCAGGGAGGAGAAGGGCGAGGCCCTGGTAGATCTGGGCGTCGTCTGCAGAGAGGAGGGAGTGGTTAAGGCAGAGAGGGAGAGGGGAGATGCCGTGAGGAGGTGGTTTAGGGAAAAAGGTGGCTCGGGTGCCACCTTTCCTTCTCCTCTTCACGTGATCGAGCTGGGGCTCGTCTAGGGCAGGAAGGGGTGGTCAGGGACGTCCAGGTGGGGCCAAGGTGAGGTCAAGGAGGCCAGGCTCGGTGTGGGGCCTTGTGGCAGAGAGAGAAAAGAGAGAGAGGCTCGGTTAGATGTAGGGTTGGCTAGGGGAGGCTAGGGTTAGGGTTTTTTCTAGGGATGGGGTAGGGTAGCTGGGGTAGGTTAGGGCTGCCAGGTGGGGCCAGCATGGCAGGGAGAGGTGAGAGGCCGAGAGAGGGAGAGAGCTAGGGAGGCTTGGTTTAGGGTTTTGGAGAGAGGGGGTATGGTGATTAGGGTTAGGATCTTAGATAGAGGATTTAGAGAGAGGGGGTTTAGATGAGGGTGTTGGTTATGATCACACTTGATCATGCAAGGCATAACCAAGGAGATGACGAAAGAGACCCAAGGCAAGGAAAGACAAAAAGGTGGAAAGGTTGAGAGAGAAGAGGGAGAGATCCAAAAGAGATATACACCACTCAACAAGTAAAATAAAACAAAAGACTAGAATGTGGTGGTGCTTGCATGGCCCATGCAAGAATAATTAATGCCATGTTTATTCTTGTGAAAACAATATTATTAACATGGCATTATTCCTATGCATTACCCAAAATGTGGAGTAAGGCCAAGCAAAAGAAATTAAATGAAAGTTCCAAGTGGAGTAGATGGAGATGATCATATTTGATTATAATTAGGACTTGCTAGTGTGTATATTCCACTAGATGTTTGATAGTCCCAAAAATATCCCAACATGAGCATAAATCCATAATAATCCATATGAAAGCTATGAAAAAGAAGCACTACTCATAATGCATGCAAAGGTGGCTCCACATATCAAATAAGTGAAAACAACATGATGCTAATATGAGAGCATGTGGAAATAGAATTGGATCCATCCCAACCCACATGAGCTAGAGGTAAAACCCAATAAAGTGCAAAGCTCATATTTAGTTGGATGGTGGAAAATATGGGGTGGTGACAAAGAAGGTGGTGGAGTAGATTAAAAGATATGCCCCCAACTCAACTTGGGCATTTAAACCATATATCAAGAACCAAATACAATATCAAGAGGCAAATACAATTTACAATGCATATGAGAGAAGAACCAAAACAAAAAGGGTTTTAGATGATGCTCAAATGCAAGGTGGCATGATGACATGAGCATGATATATTTATGATGCAACAATTATATATAGGAAGTAGCCATTATATTACTAGACCAAGTAGCATTACAATTGTTAGACAATTGGGATGCTACAACTCTCCCACTAAAGGAATCTACGAGATTCTAGGAAGAAGAAGAAGACACAAAGAGGGTAGGATACTTGGAACGGAGCTCATCTTCACGTTCCCAAGTGGCTTCATCAACAGAATGGTGCGACCACTGCACCTTGCAGAACTTGATGGACTTGTTGCGAGTCCTTCTTTCTGCGACTTCAAGGATTTTTGTGGGGTGTTCTTGATAAGACAGGTCTTCTTGGAGATTGATAAGCTCATGGTCCACGGTCCTGCTGGGATCCTTGAAGCACTTCTTGAGTTGAGAGATGTGGAAAACATCATGGACCTTGAGTTTTTCCGGGAGCTCAAGAGCATAAGCAACTTCTCCTCTTCTTCCACGAATTTTGAATGGACCGATGTATCTAGGAGCCAGCTTTCCTTTGATACCAAAGCGGTGCGTGCCTCTCATGGGAGTGACACGAAGGTAAACGAGATCACCAGGGACATACTCCATGTCCGTGTGCTTTCTGTCATAATTGCTCTTCTGGCGACTTTGAGCAATCTTCAGATTTTCAAGAATGATATGAACTTTCTCCTCCGCTTGAGTTACAATGTCGGGGCCAAAAATATTCTTTCTCCTGCACCCGACCAACCAATCGGAGTTCTGCATTTGCAACCATAGAGAGCCTCAAATGGTGCCATCTTTAGACTTTTCTGGAAGCTATTGTTGTAAGAGAATTCAGCATAAGGAAGACATTCTTCCCACTTCATGCCGAAGGAGATGACGCAAGCACGGAGCATATCCTCGAGAATCTGATTGATCCTTTCAACTTGTCCTTGCAACTGAGGATGGTAAGCTGTGCTGAAGTTCAATTTTGTTCCCAAAGCATTTTGGAAACTTTCCCAGAACTTGGAAGTGAAGATGCTTCCACGGTCTGAACTGATCTCAAGCGGAACCCCATACAGAGAGACAATTCTGTTGATATAGAGCTCAGCCAACTGAATTGCAGAAATTGTTTCCTTGACGGGAAAGAAGTGAGCCACTTTAGAAAGCCTGTCAATGACAACAAAGATTGCATTGTTGCCCTTCTGCGACCTTGGAAAACCAGTGATGAAGTCCATCTCTACTTTCTCCCATTTCCATTCCGGGGGTTTCAATGGCTGTAGAAGACCGGAAGGTTTCTGATGGACAGTTTAACTCTGCGGCAGACATCACACTCCGAGACATACTTGGCACAATATCGTTTCAAACCCGGCCACCAATATTGTGTTTTCAAGTCCATGTACATCTTTGTCTTTGCCGGGGTGGATAGAAAAGAGAATCATGCGCCTCCTTGAGAACTTGCTCTCTCAAACCCGGGTAGTTCGGAACAAACATCCGGTGTTCAAAGAAAAGCGTGCCTTGATCATCGACGTGGAAGGACTCATACTTCGGAAGCTGAAGTTTGGAGATGATCTTTCTGGTGTACGGATCACCAAGATGAAAGGAGCGAACCTTTTCTTCCAAGAGAGGAGTTGCTAGAAGGTTCAGAAGATACCCTTGATCCACAATTTCAAGGTTGAGCTGACGGAATTCCTCGCACAAGAGAGGTTGTTGTTCTTCCATCATGAGGTTGTTGACATAAGCTTTACGGCTGAGAGCATCGGCCATGACATTAGCTTTGCCCAGAGTGTAGTTGATGGTCAAATCAAAATCATTGATTGCTTCAATCCACCTCCTCTGCCGAAGGTTGAGATCAGGCTGAGTGAAGATATACTTCAGACTCTTGTGATCAGAAAAGATTTCACAACGGTTGCCCAGCAAGTAATGCCTCCATACTTTCAAAGCAAAGACAACTGCTGCGAGTTCGAGGTCATGTGTAGGATAGTTGATCTCATGCGTCTTCAACTGTCGAGAGGCATAAGCAACAACTTGTTTTTCTTGCATAAGGACTGCACCCAATCCTTGCAAAGAGGCGTCACAGAATATCTGGAAAGGCTTGGATGTATCCGGAGGAACCAAGACTGGTGTGGAAGTGAGCTTCTCTTTGAGTGTCTCAAAGCTTGCTTGACATGCAGGAGTCCAAAGGTATTTCTTGCCTTTCTTTAGAAGATCGGTAAGAGGCTTCGCTATCTTCGAAAAGTTCTGAACGAAGCGGCGGCAATAACTAGCCAAACCAAGGAAACTCCGCACTTCTTTGACATTTACAGGAGGAAGCCAGTTAGCAATTGTCTTTACAGTTTCCGGGTTGACGGAAATGCCCTTGGCAGAGATGACGTGACCAAGATAGGTTACTTGAGGCAGCCAAAACTCACACTTGGAGAACTTTGCATACAGGCGGTTCTCATGAAGCTTGTTTAGGACACACCGAAGGTGTTCTTCATGTTCTTCCTGTGACTTAGAATAGACTAGGATGTCATCCAGGTAGACCACAACGAACTTATCAAGGTACTCCATGAAAACCGAGTTCATAAGCCTCGAGAAGGTAGCAGGTGCGTTGGTGAGACCAAAAGACATGACCGTGTACTCATACAGGCCATAGCGGGTGGTGAAAGCTGTTTTAGGAACATCTTCCTTGCGAATCTTGATTTGGTGGTAACCACTTCTCAAGTCAAGATTAGAGAATACCACAGCTCCAGCTAGCTGATCGAAGAGATCATTAATCCGCGGAAGGGGATATTTATTCTTGATGGTTTTAGCATTGAGAGCCCGATGGTCAACACAAAGTCTATCAGTCTTGTCTCGCTTCTTCACAAAGATTGTTGGGCTACCCCAAGAAGAAGTACTATGTTGAATGAAACCCAACTTCTCTTGTTCATCAAGTGGCGTTTGAGTTAGCCAACTCAGCGGGACCCATTTATAAGGCAGCTTGGAGATAGGAGCCGTTCAGGTTCAAGCTCAATTACAAACTCAACCTCACGATCCGGAGGCATACAGCAACTCTTGGAAAGACATCTGGGAACTCACAGACCACCGGAACACTCTGAATAGCTTCCATAGCATCATCATTCAGAGCCGCCAAAGAGAAAAGCTGAATAGCAGGAGTCTGACTTGGAGAATAGACTATATGGCCTTCAGGAATTTTCAGAGAAACCGAGCGTTCAGCACAATCAATCACAGCTGCATTTCCTGTCAACCAATCCATGCCCAAGATGACATCAATGTCAGAATTGCCCAGAACAATTAAGGAAGCCGAGAACGAAGAGCCACCAATCTCAATTTGATTGCCATGGCTGATTTTAGAAGCTGCCATTGTTGCTCCAAGAGAAAGGACCATTAACCGCTTAAGGAGAGGATCCATAGCTAACTCATTCTCATTTGCAAACTTGTGAGAAACAAAAGAATGCGATGCACCAGAATCAAACAAAACTCATGCAGGGACTGAGTTAACGGAAAGCATACCCATCACAACTCCAGGTGCATGCTCAGCTTGAGCGACATTGACATAGTTGGCACGAGCAATAGTAGACCCGGGCTTGGTGTTGATGTTGAGAGCCCGAGGTGGTGGTGCACGAACCATAGGAGAGCTTGCCACAGGTCTTGGAGGTGGTGGAGGAAGAGCTTTGTTTTTCATCGGACAGTTCCAGTACTGATGCCCAGTGTCTCCACAAGTGTAACAAGCACCAGGTGGACGTTGAGCAACGTAGCCAGGGACTCCGCCAGGTGCTCCAGGGTAGTGGTGGTTGTAGCCCCTGGGAGCAGCAGTGAGGAAGTTTGGTGGCCTTGCCGCGTAGCTTGAAGGTCTTGGTGGAGCCGGGAGCGACGGTGGGGTGTTAGGAACCCAGACACGACGCTTAGAAGGAGTTGACATAGCTGAAGAGCTTGCTGCATCGCGGTTGTGTTTCTTTGACTCCTCAAACACTTGCCTACTTGCTTCTTCTTGCAGAGTTGTATGCTGAAGTTCCAGAAAAGACGCCGGCCTTGCATGTGTGATTGCATATTTAATCGATGCATTGAGCCCTTGCCGGAACCTCTTTTGCTTCTTCTTGTCATCAGAGATCTCATCGCCACCATAACGAGAAAGGTTCATGAAGTTTCTGATGTAGGTATTGACATTGTCATTGCCCTACTTGAGGTTGAGAAACACTTCCTTCATCCTCTCCATGACAATTTCTGACAGATACTGCTCTTTGAAAGCTCCAGTGAACTGTCCCCAAGTAGGCTGAAAACCAGTGCAGTTTGCCTTCAGGTAATTCTCCCACCAGGCTGCATCTCCCTTGAAGGTGAGTAGCACACTTTACCCATTCTTGCTCAGAACATCAGCGATCATGCAGCCTTGACATCTCACGCAACCAATCATCAGCATCAAGAGGTTGATCAGAAACATCAAATTGGCGTGGGTTGAACTTCAGGAAGCTTTTGATGTCTCCTCGCTTGGGAGGTGGAGGTAGCGGAACAAACTCATTCCTCCTGACACTTTCTTCAAAACGCTGCTGGTTCTGCTGCATTGCTGCCAAGGCATTGGCGATGCTTGACAACGACCCCGATTCAGGTTGTATGTCCTCATCGAGCAGGCGTGGTGGTGCCATCCTGTGATTGATATAGAACACAAGTCAGTACTATAATGGAGAATAATAATAATCCAAAATAGTACCAAGATGGAATTAACCAAGATTAAAGGATATAATTTACTAAGATGATATTAAAATATCAACAAAGTTCAAAGCACCTAGAAGATATTAAGCATATCGCACACGAATGAAAAGGAGTGTGGTACACAGATATATCAAAGAAAAAAATTCCGCAAATTTCGGCATTAAAATACCAATAGATGCGCAAAATCACTTAACGCATCAAGATTAGTGACTCTACCAATTCAATATACAAGAGCGAATGATAAAAGTAGTGGTATGGTCGCGACTCCATCCCGCACTCAAATCATTACTCCGCACATGAATAAGTAGAACACATATCCCAACACCTTCTTCTCAAGATGAACCTAAAGATTATTAACTACGGAAACGAACACCCCAAACAAGATAACGTCGGATAACAACGAGTAAGACAGATCGCGGTGGTATACAACGAATCAGATAGATCGCGTCGGTTTGCAAAAGCCTGTCGGTATGGAATGTACCAACAGTTGATAACCAAAGGCAGATTGCGATAACATGTTGGATGCAACAGATAGACAAGGAATTACACACACACACACAACCTATGGTACTACGGAACCCAGAACACGTGAATCCTAGTTTGAATTTTAAGAAGAGGATTGAAAACGTTACACTTCCTTACCAGAAAAGGGTGGTGGTTGGGTAAGAAGAAAAGTGGAAGCAGTCCTACTCTCGCGTTTTGTTTTTCCATAGTATACATAGCTACCAAAAATATTTGCTAGACCGACAACGACCATTTGGCTGAGACCCTGAAGGGCAGGATGGCTCTGATACCAATTGTAACTACCTCGGTGAATTACGCTCCTAGTTACAAGGCTGGATGAGCGGAAATGGTTAAAATAGTACGGTGGGGCCCAAATGCCACTCACAGGTAGACCTTTCGACCGTCCTAACCATTTCCAAACATCGGTACAAGAACGGGCGGCGATCGGCGCTGAAGGATCAACTACATACACAAATGAGTATGTATGCAAGCCACCATACAACAGTCCTCGAGCCATTCCATCTAAAAGAAATAGAAATATTGCAGCATACGGCAAGATCCAAATATCCTAGATAGATATAATAGTTTAGGATATCTCCTCATACAGCAAACATCGAGTATCAAGCGGAAGCGGAAAACAAGATCCGATGCGGATAAGAAGCAAATCGGCATAAGATGCCCCATAAATAAACACATCCCGCCCACAGATCTCACGGATCCCCGTTCCCGGAATCTCTACACCGAGTGATCATTGCCAACATCGTCTGTTTCCTCCACCCAGTATCCATCTTGCGAGTTTACCTGTTCATCTGAATCAAACAATTTATCGTGTGAGACCCTAGGGGTACTCAGCAAGTCTTTATGCCTCTAAAGGGGACACAACCTGGGGTGACGCAATTGCAGCAAAAGATAATACCTAACAATTCTATAGATACTACTAACCATCCGCCTAACCAGAGATGAGCGGATGTCCGTGATTAACAACAACAGTTATAACGTAATATTAAGATCCATCCTCCTCCTCGCCACCGACGGTGAAGCGGACGAACAACCCCTCCGTTGGCAGTTTTATTATCCATTCTATGAGTGTTGCACTATTTACTAGTCGGTACTTAGTCAAGTTAAAAGCGGTACTTTAGTTATACTTGTCTATGATCGAGCTGTGCTCCAAGTCGTCCATAACCGCGGACACGGCTTTGAAAGTTTTACCTGCAGGTGCACAAATAACACACACTCGATCAACCTCGGAAAAACCAAATCAAAACCCAGCGAGGCATTCACTACAAAGCGATCACAGATTCGAAACATTTCAGGGGCCACCCCATTAAGCTACCATAGCGAAGTTGGCGGCTCGAGACGGACTCAAGGTTTGCGTCAATGGTACAAACGACTGGGAACCCGAAAGTGTGGACTGGGCTTGTCGATACATGAAAACACTCCGCTTACCTAAACGATGCAGTGCATCCTCGCACAATCTTAAATAAAGCGATAAGCATGGCATAAGTACAGAATAGTAATAAAGCCCCAAACTACTTTGTGGCCCCAAGAAATAAGAATGAATCAAGCTACAGCTCGGGGGTTCATAAGCCTCCCGGATGTGGATATAGCGAATATTCAAGGAACAGGAATCAAGTACTCGGGGTCCCACGAGACACAAGTGAGCATGAAAAACCAAATAGCAGATATTGCTCACGATGCCACTTTCATTAGTTATCCATTACTACTCGAGGTTAAGTTGTTTAGGTACCTCGTTATCCATCGGACACTCACATACCTTACACATGCTGTTCTCGACTCGCATGGCTCAAACAACTCCTGTAGTAATGGCTCATGGGATGGAGGAACAAGCTTGATGGGGTTTAAAAGTAAAAGGCTATCACGAGACTTGGGATTCAATTTAATGCAATCGCGACTCAATGATGCAAGAATAAGATAGAGGCAATAGGTACTATATGTATGCAAGCATGTGGTAGTGCTTTCCTGGCAGCTCAGTTGAAGCGAGAGAAGGATCTGGGTAGTGCTCCTGGGTTTCTTGATATATCCCCTGCTCAACGTCTATTCGAAGAAGAACCAAACAAACAAGGGCCAACATAAATAAAGTGCACAAGCATATGAATAAAATGCGACAAGCAAACAATCATGCCATGATGAATGATGCACAATTTGCATGGCAATAAAGTAGCATGGCATGGGTGAGGTGTGGAATACAAGAATAAATCATTTTATTGAGTTTTAGTCACATTTTAACCTCAAATAAGTTGCTGTATACTTTATATTTATATGATGCATGCTGCAAAACAGAACATGGAATGCATAAACAGAAAGGTCTCGTCGAGCTAATCATTTTAGACATATCATTTGTCAAATTTGGAGTTATAAATCAAAAGTTATTAATTAATTAAGGAAAAAGGGCATTTTATTGTAATTTTAATCAACTTGAAATTTAAAGTGTTCAAAATATATTTTAGAGGGCATATTTGAATTCCTCATATTTTTCTGATTTCAAAACATATATTATATGTTTAATTTGGATTTATATATTAAAAGTTATTTGAAACAGATTTGAATTTGAATTTAAAACCAATTTGAAAAGTTTAAATTAAAACAGAAAAGAACAGAAACTTTTGTTACTCAGCCTTCTGAGACTCGAGACGGGTGGGGCTCACTTGCTGGCCCGACAACACAGAAATGTTTTCTCACCACGCTTCCTAGCCACGGAGGTGTGAGATGTGCCCAAGACCTCATGGGTCCACTTCGCCTTGACGTGGGGCGACACGTGGGGAATCCGGGGGACTGCGGGTTGAGGGTCGGAGAGCTGGGGGTTTTTTTCTGCATGACTGACTGGGAGGCTGACTAGCGGGCCACGAGGTACCGCGGGTTAAGAGCGGAAAACAAAAAGGGGGGGTATGTGCAAAGTGGCGGCAGCTACTGTACTTCTTCTGCCGTGGGCGGGTGGTGCTCGCTGGCCAGGCACGGCCAGCTGAGGCTCGAACCAGGACTGGCGTGCGCAGCAGGCGACAGCCACTACGGTGGGCTAGGGTTGGTGCAGGGTAAGCGCGGCACGGCTAGGTGTAACTTCCGCGGCGTGCAGCAAGCGAGCAGCAGCGTGCAGCCCGACGACGAGGCCGCTCGGCGAAAAGTTCGGCGACACGAGGCACTGGCGAGACGGAGGTGTCCGGGAGAAGGAGGGCTCACCGGGAGGTTGTTGAATGATCGGATCGGCTTGGAACGCAGGGATCGGCGGCAGCAGACGGACGGCGAGGTTAGGGGTTCGAGGCGGTGATGGTTACAGTGGCTCTGGTCCGCCTCCTCGCTGATGCGTCTGAGGCCAGAGCAGGGGAGGTCTCAGTCTTCCTCGACACCCAGAGCACCTCGCCACCCACTGCAAGAGGGGGACGTGAAGACCAGTGAGGAGTCGTCGGGTGCGAGAGAGATGGAGTAGCGAGTGGGGCGGGGAGGAGAAGGGCGAGGCCCTGGTAGATCTGGGCGTCGTCTGCAGAGAGGAGGGAGTGGTTAAGGCAGAGAGGGAGAGGGGAGATGCCGTGAGGAGGTGGTTTAGGGAAAAAGGTGGCTCGGGTGCCACCTTTCCTTCTCCTCTTCACGTGATCGAGCTGGGGCTCGTCTAGGGCAGGAAGGGGTGGTCAGGGACGTCCAGGTGGGGCCAAGGTGAGGTCAAGGAGGCCAGGCTCGGTGTGGGGCCTTGTGGCAGAGAGAGAAAAGAGAGAGAGGCTCGGTTAGATGTAGGGTTGGCTAGGGGAGGCTCGGGTTAGGGTTTTTGCTAGGGATGGGGTAGGGTAGCTGGGGTAGGTTAGGGCTGCCAGGTGGGGCCAGCATGGCAGGGAGAGGTGAGAGGCCAAGAGAGGGAGAGAGCTAGGGAGGCTTGGTTTAGGGTTTTGGAGAGAGGGGGTATGGTGATTAGGGTTAGGATCTTAGATAGAGGATTTAGAGAGAGGGGGTTTAGATGAGGGTGTTGGTTATGATCACACTTGATCATGCAAGGCATAACCAAGGAGATGAAGAAAGAGACCCAAGGCAAGGAAAGACAAAAAGGTGGAAAGGTTGAGAGAGAAGAGGGAGAGATCCAAAAGAGATATACACCACTCAACAATTAAAATAAAACAGAAGACTAGAATGTGGTGGTGCTTGCATGGCCCATGCAAGAATAATTAATGCCATGTTTATTCTTGTGAAAACAATATTATTAACATGGCATTATTCCTATGCATTACCCAAAATGTGGAGTAAGGCCAAGCAAAAGAAATTAAATGAAAGTTCCAAGTGGAGTAGATGGAGATGATCATATTTGATTATAATTAGGACTTGCTAGTGTGTATATTCCACTAGATGTTTGATAGTCCCAAAAATATCCCAACATGAGCATAAATCCATAATAATCCATATGAAAGCTATGAAAAAGAAGCACTACTCATAATGCATGCAAAGGTGGCTCCACATATCAAATAATGTGAAAACAACATGATGCTAATATGAGAGCATGTGGAAATAGAATTGGATCCATCCCAACCCACATGAGCTAGAGGTAAAACCCAATAAAGTGCAAAGCTCATATTTAGTTGGATGGTGGAAAATATGGGGTGGTGACAAAGAAGGTGGTGGAGTAGATTAAAAGATATGCCCCCAACTCAACTTGAGCATTTAAACCTTATATCAAGAACCAAATACAATATCAAGAGGCAAATACAATTTACAATGCATATGAGAGAAGAACCAAAACAAAAAGGGTTTTAGATGATGCTCAAATGCAAGGTGGCATGATGACATGAGCATGATATATTTATGATGCAACAATTATATATAGGAAGTAGCCATTATATTATTAGACCAAGTAGCATTACAATTGTTAGACAATTGGGATGCTACAGGACCGAATACTACTCACTACGCTAGTGCTCAAGTGCTACTACTCCTCGGAGTCGGTGTAGTCGTCATCCTCACCATCATCGCTGTCATTGATGAAGGCGAAATCCTCCTCATCGGTGAAGAAATCCATAGCCTGATCCTCCAAAAATTCATCATCATCGCTGAGATAGGAGTAGGGGTCTCCACGAAGATCCTCTCCGGCATTCTCCCTTTCCTCCAACTACATGTCTCTCTCGTGGATGGTCTCCTCCAAAGACGAGATACGGTGGCGAAGACGGGCAATGATGCGCTCCTTCTTATCGGTGGCCAGTGCGAGACTTGCGAACCTTTGCTAGCATGGCGATGGTCTGATCCTTCGTCTTGATAATGGCGGACTTGTGGTTGGAGTAGTCATGGCAATTATCCAACTCCTGCTGACGATCGTACATCATGAAGCTAAGGTGGTCCAACTGAGTCTTCAGCTCGTGGTGGTATGGGGCTTCCAGTGGCTGTCCATTAGCATCACGCCTTGGACAAAACTCAAAGCGGGTACCCTTGATTTGGTTGATACTCTGCCCACACAGACGGGCAAGAACTTCCTGCATGGCCCTGGCAAGTCCATCGAGCCTGTTGTTCTCTCTTAAGGTAAATTGAATTCCCTCAGCAGTGGGAGGTTCAATCTTTCCTCGGAGACTTGCAACAATTAGCCACTGCAGATCTTCTCCTCCTTGATCATTGAGCTGAGCTCCGAAGAACTAGGGGTGCGGACGCTCCAGAAGTTCCGAAAGCTGGTCCAAATCCCTCTCAAAGATAAGGTCTCCTCCATTTCCCAACCGGTAAAACTTGTTGTACTTCACGTCCATCTAAAAGAATATAAGATGAGTAAGTTAGTAGACTGATCAAGTGTGTCCAATTTTATGTATTTTGTAAGAGTTTTTGAGGAACATGAATTTTTATGAAAGAATCAAGGTGATAAGAATGGGAATAAGTTTTTGTAAATATTTGCTTTATTTGGTTTTGAAACTAAGTTTTTTATTCCAAACGTCCAGTCTAACTAGGGTCTCCTATGGTCAGGATGGCTCTGATACCAACTTGTCAACACCCGGATTTTTAATCCCAGATGCCTGTTATGCCATACATCGCAATCCTAGGATTACCATTTTTGCGAGACATAACAGAATTGGATACCACAGTACATCATCCATTACAAACCATACATAAGGTCTTACACAAATAAGGATCTCATGATCCAGTTCTTAATACAACTCAAGCAGCGGAAATACGTAATAATAAAGGTAGCGTGGTGAGCTCCATCTTGAGGTCACGAGCAATCTTGTGATGGGAGATGATCCTAGTTGTTGTAACCTTCCTGGGGTCCATCCTCCAGGTACTCCTCTTCATAATCTGGCCACGGGAATAGCCAGGGACAAAGCCATGAGTACTCTTTAAGTACTCGCAAACTAATACTAACAAGTGAAGGGGTTTTTTGTAGTAGGACACTAAGCTCTAGGGTTGTTTTGCAAAAACCCAAATTTACATCTACTAAGTTCAGAAATGAAGAAATCTAGTTGAAGTTTTATAACACCTAAGTGGGAACTTGTATTTCATATCACAACTCTGTTGTGGTCAAGTCAAAGTCTCAATTCATTTCATAAGTCATTTTGAAAACATCGGAGAGGACGGTATGGCCCTCCAACTGTCCATAACATGAATGACTATTCAATAGTTTGACACTCTGCAGAGATTGTACACTTTCACCACAATATTCGATACATCCGTCAGGAACAAATCCTGAATTCACCATACTCAGTATGTGGATAATCAATCCTAACCTTTCAATTACACGCCCTAGTATAAGCACCTCTCCTATGAGTTTGGCCTCCCAACCATGACCAACTGTCATCTTGGGTACTGCACAGGTGGACAATCTTCACAAGGTAGCCTCAGCTCAGACCTTGGTCGTGAAGGAACTAATACTAAGGTATATAAGTTTCCAGTCAAGCCCTACCCAATTCTCGGGTATTGTGGTTGTACGGTAAAATTGGAATGGTATCGCATCCAGACAACCATTAGTTTTATAAAGGGCTAAGGCTCATGCCTCAACATTTTCATCACCATAAATCATTTGGTGTTCGGAAACACATGTCCAAAACATCTCAATAGAATGATCCATCATTCCAAGGTTTTCATAACCATTTTTCCACCAAGTATTCCCATCTAAGTTGATCAAGTTTTATGCTTATCACTAGCATCTACAAGTGGGGGTAAGTACTAATGAGGGGTGGTAAACTAGTGGAGTTTAACTAAGTTCAATATCATGCCTTAGGATGACATAAAGATTATCTAGCTTAGGCCAAATTTTATGCTCTTTATGCAACCTTCAATTATCTTTCTAGTATCTATAATCCACTTAAGTAAACTCTAAGTAAAAGATTTGATAAAGAAATAAAGTATAAAGCAGGCCGTTCATCGACTCACAAAGCCTCGTTCATGATGGTGATTTCTTTGATCGAGCAATAGCGGAAGCTTGATGTCTATTCCGGCATTCGCCGGCGGCGTTGGAGTTGTGCGGCGGCCACTGATATGGCCAGATCTGACCCTAGGAGACCGTGTGCCACCGCCTAGGGCCCACGACCAGGAGGGGTGCAAGAAATAGAGAGAAGACATATGCCTATCACAAAGAGTAGGAGACATGGAAACACACGTTAGTACTACCTAGCGATGCGATTTCACGCTCACAGCCGAAGTGGTCTACAATTGATCTGCCTCTTCGACTCTTCTTTTGCATACCGGCGACTGTGCGACCTTGCCTCGACCGTATTACTACTCTTTATTCTTTTTGTCATAATATGACTTTTTAAGTGTTTAATAATAATTTTTATATGTCTTTGACTAAGAATATGTTAACTTTTAATATTCGGCAAGTGAAGTAAATACACAATATTTATAAATATACATACATATATTAGTCTTAGGGTCCATGACATCAATTTCGTCTAGGGCCTTACAAAATATAGAGCCGACCCTGGCCGCTACCTCAATGCTTGTACGAAACCATAAGAATTATTTTGTATTGGATCACTTAAGTTTTATCCGCAAAGTTCTAGAATATGCATGTGTCTTTTTTGCACGTGTGTTCGTTCTTGTAACTTCGTTTTTGATTAGTGAAATATGTGGTTTTACTTCAAAAAATAGCATTGCTAAACGAAAATACTAGACTTACGGATGAAATCCTACGGACTTGGGCGATCTACCCTTTCCGGCGGCCGGCACAGAGTTCCCTCGGTGGCGCAGCCTCCTCGCCCAACATCTCTACTCACCCCGTCGCGTCGCGTGCATGCCTTGCCCCTCATCTCTACTCGCCCAACTTGAGCACGAGTACCTTGCCCCTCATCTCCCTGACCGCGCCCCGCGCTCCCGCGGCGATCGGGCGTCCATTGCTCACGCACGTACCTTCCCTACGAATAGAGCCTCCGTCCCCGTTCCCAGCGCTCCTCCCCCTCCTGCCCCGTGCCCACATGGCCATATTCCCCCCGCCCCGATCCCCACCCCCAATCGACAGTACCGGCAGAGACACGCCGCGCCGCGCGCACGAGGGCGCAGAGGCGGTGGAGGAGTGGATCCCTGGAGGTAGGGAGACGACGCGGGGGAGTTCGTCACTCCGGAGCACGGGGCACTCGCGCGGCCGGCGCCATGGCTAAAAAGGCGCGGCATGTGAACCACACTGGCTATTGCCAATTTTGTTCTTCGCGTGATGCGTATTCCGTTTGGGGATTGACCAGTGTTCGGCCTCCTCATACGTGTCCAGGGCTCGGATAAGGCGGCATTCTTCACGGAGTACGGCGAGGCGACCCGGTACGAGGTCGGCGAAGTGGTTGGCAAGGGCAGCTACGGCGTCGTGGCGGCCGCCGTTGACAACCAAACCGGCGAGCGCGTCGCAATAAAAAAGATCAATGACGTTTTCGAGCACATTTCAGACGCCACCCGCATTCTCCGCGAGATCAAGCTGCTCCGCCTACTCCGCCACCCGGACATCGTCGAGATCAAACACATCATGCTCCCGCCGTCGCGCCGCGAGTTCCGCGACATCTACATCATCTTCGAGCTCATGGAGTCCGACCTCCACCAGGTCATCAAGGCTAATGACGACCTCACTCCCGAGCACCACCAGTTCTTCTTCTACCAGCTGCTCCGCGGGATGAAGTACATACACGCTGCCAATGTCTTCCATCGGGACCTCAAGCCCAGGAACATTCTAGCAAATGCCGATTGCAAGCTCAAGATATGCGATTTCGGCCTTGCTCGGGTTTCCTTTAATGACACCCCGTCCGCGATATTCTGGACGGTAACTACTTTTCGCTCTAATAGAAGGCTTACCACGTATTATCTGTATCTATATTATGTAATCAGCCAGCCAAATGTTAGCCTTTCATGCTCCCGTGTCCATTTGTCCTAGGATTATGTAGCAACAAGATGGTATCGTGCTCCAGAGTTATGCGGCTCCTTCTTTGCAAAGGTAAGAGAAACTTCATCTCGACAAAACTTGACCTTACTTACCCAAATTAGAGACCGTGAGTCAGTGTATCATCCATCTTGGAGCATCAGTACCCTCACTGATGGGGTCGAGTTTGTTCGAAATCGGAGTTTCTCTTGTGCACCTGATCGTTGCAACGCCATGTCAGACACACATGTTACTGCATTGAAAATTTGGGACTCACTCTACTGAACATAGTATTTGCTTTTGCAGTATACTCCCGCAATTGATATTTGGAGCATAGGATGTATATTTGCCGAAATGCTTACAGGAAGGCCGCTCTTTCCTGGGAAAAATGTGGTGCATCAATTGGATCTCATGACTGATCTACTCGGCACTCCTTCACCAGAATCTATTTCCAGGGTGAGTTCACTTCGCTGTTTCTAAATTAGCAAAACCACCTAGCGCCAAACTCCTGCTTTTTTCATCCATATCAGTGACATTAGATTCTGTTGAACCACTGGGCTTGCTCCGTCGAAGGATGACATGGCTAGAGAGTTATATTTTAGACATTTTGATCCTTACAGAAACTAATCTGGGTTGTTAACTTGTACTAAGGCTGCATAAGAAGTTTCAGAAGTCAAATGTACCGATGAATGCTCTGAAGGGAAAACCCTGACACCTCATTTGTACCATCTGTCTGTCTGAGACTCTCGGATAATTTAGTTATGTATTTTGTTGCAGGTTAATAAACATGCTTACCTAACAATATGTAAGATTATTTTATGCTTTCTTTCTATAAGCTACTTTCCTCTGCTTCAGCATACTTTGGAGATTCTAATTTGTGCCCTAGATTTTGCCAAAGTATCATGCTTGCCTGATAAGCAGCAGATAGAACTTAAATATGTTTGGCCTAGCTTTAATTTCAGAAACCATAAGATGAACCTGAAGCTTGGAGTAATATGTGGATCTACAGATTATTCATTCGGTTTATCCATGTGTGTATTTCATTTGTATTTTGAAGTATTTGGGTAATGCTTCAGCATTTGACTTATTGTACTATGAGTTTTTTATAATCTCCCCCTCTAATTTTACTTTGACCATGTAATTAATAGAAAAGTTACAACCCAGATAGTTCTAGCATTTATTATGACAAATACTGTCTTAACTGATGAATTACGTTTAGAATTGACACTTAAACTCTATATTTGTTGCATATTCTCACTGTATACAGATTCGGAATGAAAAAGCTCGACGATATTTGGAAAACATGAAAACAAAGTACCCAGTACCTTTTTCTCAGAAGTTTCCTGGTGTAGATCCCATGGCTCTCCATTTGCTTGAGCGTCTTCTTGCTTTTGATCCCAGTGATCGGCCAACTGCTGAAGAGGTAGGAAATATACAAAAAACATAGCTCAAAAAGCTTGATTCTTTTGTTATTGTCGACACTGATATTTAAGAAATGTAATTCAAGGCCTTGGAAGATCCATACTTTACTGGATTGGCAAATTCTGAACGTGAACCCACAGCACAACCCATCTCGAGACTTGAGTTTGAGTTTGAGAGAAGAAAACTGGCCAGAGATGATGTCCGGGAGTTGATTTACAGAGAGGTACCGCTGTTCAATAGTACGGCAAGGATTATAGTAATAGTCTTACTAATGCATGAAGTATCTCTAGATTTTACAGTATCATCCTCAGATGTTGCATGAGTATCTCGGTGGTGGGGATAAGACAAACTTTCTATACCCAAGGTGAGTTTGGAAAACTGCCTTGGTAGACCACTTCTTGTTACAAGAAGAAACAGATACATGTCTTAACAATGTAAGTTTTGTTCTGTTAGTAAAGTTTGTTTCTGACAATGATAGGCATGGGTATAGAAAGTTTGGATAATACAAACTTTCTATACCCAATGTGAGTTTGGAAAAATGCCTTGGTACACCATTTCTTGTTACAAGAAAATGATACATGTTAACAATGTAAGTTTTGTTCTGTTAGTAAAGTTTATTTCTGACAATGATAGGCCTAGGTTTCAGTCAGTGTTATTCATTGAATTTTTTCATGCACTCTAGTTGCTATTTGAGAAGGAAAAGTATACCGGTGCACATCATGGTCCTACAGAATTTGACAAGAAATTTGTGGACTAAATATTATTTGATAATCACTGAATACTATCATTAAACAACAGTATGTTGAAGCTTTTTAAACCTAAACAGTTGCAATGTGCTACTGAAGTTTCTCGACATAAACTTAAATAACAGCATGTTGAAGCTTTTTAAACCTAAACAGTTACAGCATGGTCCCTTTGGATTCTGATGTACTTTATTTTCACTGTACCAAACATTGAAATAAGTTTTTAATCTTCCTAAATAAGAACCTCTGCTACTATAAACCACTCATTCAACCATATTTACGATCAGCTGAGGAGATATTGGTAGTGTACTAATTGATATGTTTCTTTTTTTTATAAAGGGAGTATATTAATACAAAGATGATACTAATTAATATTGCTATTGACAGTGGGGTGGATCGTTTCAAGAGGCAATTTGTTCATCTCCAGGAAGTCGGTGCTACGGGTGAAAAAACTTGCCCACAGCTGAGGCAGCATGCTTCCTTGCCAAGGCAATACTTTTTCTTTATTGAATAGAAGTATTATAATTTACTAAGCTGGAAGCATTGTTGTTTTCCATGAGTAGAGTGAAATTCATTGATTTAGAATTTAGATTATGCTGCATGAAGCAGAATTGATAATGTCTGAAATCTAGGGTGGATCACGCAAAACCCATTTGATTTCCTATAATCATTGTGCGAAGAATAAGCAATATAAACATCAGAAAGGGTGTAGTGTTGCTCTCTTAGATAGCTATTTATTGCAACTCATTGTCTGTATGCTGTGATTTCTCATGAATTAAAATATTTCCATTTTATCTCAGGGAAAGAGTTATTGGCACCGATGATGAGCTCGAAAAGACAAATGCAGATTACTGCATAAGAATGCACGTAGGTGAGCAACCAGGCCACACATCAGTAACGGATGGCCTGAGCAAGCCACTGTTGAATGGTCGAAACTTGTTGAAGAGCGAAAGCATTGGCGCCTCCAAGTGTGTTGTCATCAAACAAAAGCGAGAAAAGGATGTAAGTGCTATCACAACATTATATCCTTTCTGAAGGCTCAAATTCCCTGGATGGTTTTTAGGTCCGGCCTTAGCTGTATCTCTATTGTGTCATTTAGGTTTCTAGGGCTGCATGGAAATCATCTATTCATGTGCCAGAATCTTAGTTTACTCGATTTTGGTTGATTTTTTATCTTTTTTTTCTTGATTGCCTTATGTTTTCTGTTGGGTTTCATATCTAACCTACCCCAACTTGCTTGGGAAAAAGGCTTTGATGTTGCTGTAGGTTTTTAGTCCCTTGTTTCTTCATTATTTTTGCTGCTAGCCTGGGAGTCTTTGTTCTGTTATTTAGGAGTTATAAAACGACACGCAGTCAGTTGCATGTTCTAGAAAAAAAATCCTCAATCCTATTTCATAAAACCAAAGATGTGTTGATATTTTTTGCAACTAGTCATAACCAAATTAGAAGTCAAGTATAGTACCTAAAAATTCATATGCAAACGCGATATAGAACTCGACATGATGTCATGTTGATTTTAAGGCTCGATTATCTAGTAATTCCTTAATAGCATGGGTATGGTTAAAAAAAAGCTGTACGATATTCTTTTTCTGTTTTTGAATTCAACAACACTGAGTCACAGAATATACAATAGCTCCTTATGTCGATCTAGGTATCGAAAAAGTGATAAATCTGAAGTGACTCGGTTAAATCTTGGAACTCAGGTCTGTTATGCGTAGACTAAGTTAAAAACTTGTGCACATGTTGTTTTGGTGTTTCTTGGAACAAAAACATTGTGCAGGCAGGCAGCATACCACCACAAGTATCCAATTAACACGCCATATAAGCCCTTCGAATCCAAGATAGCATTGATTCAGTCAGCGAATACATTGAAGTTTCACGCTATTAGTTGACATCTTAATTCCATTCTCACATTACTGTCAATTTAGCGTGCTTCATGTGTTTTGCAGGAAGAATCAATGTCTGATTATATGCATGAAGCATCTGACGCTGTGCCGGATAAGATTGCTCAATTCAAAAGTGTCTAATGATACATGAAAGGCAGTCTGTGCTGCTCTGTGCAGCAGCACGTACTCCCTCCGTTTTAAAATATAAGATGTTTTAGTTTTGTGAAAGAAGTGTATCTCGACTCCTTTTAGTGTATAGTTTCGTGTAAATTTAGAGTGAACCTACACATTAAAAGGGGTCTAGATACACTCCTATCACAAAGCTAAAATAGTATTTTATATTTTAAAATGGAGGGAGTACGTCTATATGGGGCTTTAACTTCAGAAGGCCTGATAGATGAGTTTGAGATTAAGAAAAGATACCTGCTACGATTATGTTGTGTTTGTAGAGTGTTTCGCCTTTGTCGTTCTTCTAGGAGTTAACATGTACGTCTTTTTAGCTCCTGGTTCCTCGATGAGAATTCACTGTGATAGCTATCTGATTATTAGTTAATTTAGCATAGGACTTGGTTTGATACTCCCAACCCATATATGTAACTCGTAGTAACAACCATGTAGAATATAAATAATAAATATATATATA
Source organism: Avena insularis (assembly GCA_023614405.1). Taxonomy (NCBI): domain Eukaryota; kingdom Viridiplantae; phylum Streptophyta; class Magnoliopsida; order Poales; family Poaceae; genus Avena; species Avena insularis. The sequence continues at coordinate 279,162,444 of CM042689.1, read as the reverse complement.
GAGTACATAAGTTCACTTATTTCTCATACTCTGATCTTTGGTGGACTCGGTTGATTTCTCCCAAGTCTGAGCAAGCACTAAACTGGGATTTGCTGTAATTGTATATATATGGTGGACGCAGGTAGGGATGTAAACGGATCTGGTTTTACTTCTACAATATCCTTCACCACATTTTTCTCTCGGATTCGGATTAGAGTATTCGAATGTGGATATATCAGATTGTGAATTCAAACCTGAAATGGGATGGATTTGGATTGTAAACAAAATAGTTGGATAGTCAATAGTTAATAAAATAGAGATATGACTTAGACTAAAAGACAAACCTTTATGAGATGGTATAATATAAATTGAATAAATGAATCATCAAGAGTTAACATGCAATTATACTCGCCAAATGAGCTCGGTAACTCACTAACTGCTAATTGGGCCACATCGACTTTGGTTTTCTAGTAAAAGATTCAATAATCTGGTTTAAAATATTTCGATAGTCCTAATTAATTTTCAGATAATCCATATCCACCTGATATTTGCTATACGTTCTCGGACAAACATTTTGGGTTCAGATATATTCATCGGGGCAAACATTTTTGGTTCAGATATATTCATCGGGGCAAACATTTTGGGTTCAGATATATTCATCGGATCCTTTAAAATCGGATACCATTTTCTAAAACGTACTAGGGAGCAAATTTGGTGTTGAATTTATTTTATCCGATTTGCAACCCTGGACATAGGTTGCGACGTTGTTCATGTGGGACACACGACAGAGAATTGAAGCACGCATATATTAGAATATATAAAACTTATGTCAACAACTAATAATGCTTGTAAATTTGTCAGAAGAACCGAATAGATTTGATTGGAAGCTACCCCTTTCAGGGTACTCTCGGTCATCTATGTATGAGGACCTGCTGAATGGGTACCAAAGATTTCCAAGAAAATATGTATGAAAGCTAAAAAATCCCACTTTAGATTAAAATGTTCACGTGGTTCCTTAACAGAAAAGTTTTGCTAACAAAAGACAGTCTTGCTAGAATGAATTGGATGCAAAAGGTGTTGTTTTTGTGATGCACAAGAAATGTTGTGAACATTTGTTCTTTTTGTGTCCTTTTGCACAATCTATTTTGGTATTGTTTTCTTCACTTACAATATTCCATCACCTAACAATATCATAAATATGTTTGCCAATTGGCTGAATGAGATTGATAAGAAAAATAAAGCATACACATAGGTGTTTGCTTTATGTTGGTCTATTTGAAAGTGTAGAACCAATTTTTTACAATTTCCGAGGTTCAAACTTTTCACAGGTTAGTAGTATGGCATCGCAATGTGTTAGAATATATAGCCTAGTCTTCTCCATCAATTCGGACTTTTGATTGTATTGGCTAGCGCGTGCAATTCAATATGGTATCAGAGTCAGGAGGTCTCAAGTTCAAATCCTGCCTAACGTACTATTTAATCTACTCCATATAGTTGTGTCTTCCCATTTGTCCAGCCTAGACTTGAAAAAGAGTGTTAAAATATATAGCCTAGCCATTTTTATCAGTTCAGGCTTTTTACTTATGAAGGATCAACGGAAAACTATGGTTACTGGATTGCAACCGGCATTAACTACAACCAGATGGGCTGCTGGCGGCAGATTAGTACAGTGAGAGATGCGTAGCTGCCATATAATTGTTATCTTAGTTATCTTTTAATGGTTGGTTTTTGTATTTACATTTTCTAATCCTTGAATTATAATACTTTGTTGCACAAACTAAATAATAAAGAGTTGTGTGCCAGGACGTGACGACGTTATTGATCCCCCATTTTGAAAAAAAAAAAATTGGTTGGCTGGCTTGATTCCCCTTCTTTCTCGCAATGTGAGTAAGCACTAAACTGGTATCTGCTATGATTGTACACGGTGGACGCAGGCGGCAAACAACGTTGTTCATGTGCGACGCACGCACAGTAGAGAAGAGTGAAGCACGCATACTCGCGTTGCAGTCAAGGCAAGGAGAGATGTGATCATCACACTGCCAAGAACATACTACGTACTCCCTCCATCCGTAAATAAATAAGCGTACTTCTAACTTTTGAGTAAGTCAAACTTTATTAAATTTGACCAATTATATATATAAATATATCAATATATATTACATATAATTTATATATTATTAAACTAAATTTGAAAACATATCTAGTAATACCAATTTAGTGTTATAAATATTGCTATATTATTCTATAAAATTAGTCAAACTTTACTAACTTTGACTTAGGACAAGGCTAGAAGTACACTTATTTGCGGACGAAGGGAGTAGTACTACTCGATGTATCGTGGCGAGGAATCATCACCGGCGCACCGCGTGCTGGAACGAGAAGGACGAGCCGCCGCGGCGCCCGTCCTCCTCATCCTTCGCCGCCGCCGTGGCGCAGGGGACGCAGTCGAGCGGCGCCACCTCGTCGTGATCCATGCCGTTCTCCGGGGCCGTGCGCTTCTCGGGGAGGGGCAGCGGAGGGGCCGCGAGAGCGGGGTTCTCGGCACGTGTCTCCGCCGCCGCCATTCGGGCTGGAGAGGATTGGTTCTATGGTTTATACACATGAGGGATTAAATTCGAGCGATACTTTGGGCGCTGTGAGTTCCTCGCGCCGCCATCATCTGCCCCCGCCGGTGGCCGCCATGGAGGCGCGGCCTGCTGGTCGCCGGTCGGATACTGGCGCCGTCCACGGCAGTCGTTTCAGTGGGCTGGCGGATCTCGGGGAGAATCATGTCGCGATCCAGGTGGCGGAAGAGGCTCTGAAAGACGGAGAATGGATGGCGGTGACTCTTCGTAAGGACCACCGGAGTTTGTTGCAGTCCTTCTAGGAGGAGGCGGGCTATCCCTCACAGACCTCGCGCTACTGGGAGCTCCGGAAGGGCCGTCGGTCGCCTGGGGTCAGATTCCCTCCCCGGATTCGCCATGCAAGATCGACATTGCCCCCGGCGTCTGGTCTGGCGGTGGGTGATCGCCGGTGTTCCTCGTCGTCGCCGACGGGCTTACGGTTGCCGTATCGTCCGCGCATGGGCATGTGGCGAGGTCCTCTGCCGAGGCGACGGATCACGCCGCCTCCTACGCTCGTGTTGGGGAGGTGACCCCGGATAGGGTCAAGACAGGGGAAGATAAAAGGAGTTTCCCCTGTCATCTGCCGAGTTACTGTTTATATCGGCCGAGTCCTGTAAAAGTCGGCCGAGATAAGCACGGCCATGATACCTACGAAGGGAGCGATTCCTGATCCGGCCGACATACGAGTTAAGTTGGCCAAATATGTATGTACAACTTGAATGCAGGTAAAGGTCGAGCCGAGTAATCCAAGACAAGGCCGAGTAACACGAAGCTTGCGGGAGAAGGAGGTGCCTAAGGTCAAACCCTAGCTGCTATAGGAGGAATCTAGACAGAGCCAAGCGCTAAGGACAAAGTGTTGGAGATATGCCCAAGAGGCAATAATAAAGTGGTTATTATCATATCTTCATACTTATGATAAATGTTTACATACCATGCTATAATTGTATTAAACAGGAAACATTAATACTTGTGTGATTTGTAAACATAAAAGAGTCCCTAGTAAAGCCTCTTGTTAAACTAGCTTGTTGGTTAATATATGATCATGGTTTCCTGATCATGAACATAGAGATGTTATTAACAACAGGGTCATATCATTAGGATAATGATGTGATGGACATACTCCTATAGTTAAGCGTAGCATAAAGATCAAGTCATTTAATATAGTTCATTTGCTATAAGCTTTCTGATACATAGTAACCTAATTCCTTCGACCATGAGGTCATGTTTATCACCATCACCGGAAGGATGCTTTGATGACATCAAACAACACACCGTAACTGGATGGCTATAAAGGTGGCATTGAGTGTTCGGAAAGTATGGGTTGAGACACATGGATCAAGAGTATGATTTGTCCATCCATATGACGGATAGATATACTTTGGGCCCTCTCGGTGGAATGTCATCCAATTAGCTTGCAAGCATGTGACTGGTTCACAAGGGATCACATACCACGGGAACGAGAAAAGAGTACTTATCGGTAACAAGGTTGAACTAGGTATGCAGAGATACCGACGATCAAAACCTCGGATAAGTAAACTATCGTGAGACAAAGGGAAATTGGTATCGTATGTAAGTGGTTCATTCGATCGCAAAGTAATCGTAGAAATATGTGGGAGCCATATGAATTTCCAGATTCCTCTATTGGTTATTGATCGGAGAAGTGTCTCGATCATGTCCGCATAATTCACGAACCGTAGGGAGACACACTTAAGGATTCGATATTGTTGAGTAGTTATGGAATGATGAGAAAGAGACCGAATGTTGTTAGGAGTCTCGGATAGGATTCGGGATATCACGAGGAGATCCGGAATGGTCCGGAGAATAAGATTCATATAAGGAAAGTCCTGTTTCGGGGTTGGAGAATGGTTCCGGTGTTTTCATCGGGAATGTTCTAGAAGGTTCCGGAATGTCCGGCACTCCGGAGGGGAAGGGTACATGAATGTGGCATACCAAGTTGGAATGATTGCATCATGTACTAGGTGTCATCGCTGAACAAAATAAAGGGTTTAATCAAATCCTAGTTTGAAAAGTCAAACGCCAATTTGAAAAGTCAAACGGCTATTTTGGAAGGTGGAGGGGAAGTAGGAAACCTACTTGGGGAGGAGTTCCTCCCCTCCACCGCCGGCCCACTTGGGATCCGAGTTGGGGAGGGACTCCCCTCCCCTGGCGTGCCTCCCTCCACCTATATATGGAGGGGCAGGGCTGCCCCTCCAAGGATACAACACCTCGACCCAAAACCCTAGCTCCAAGCCGCCACCGCCCTCCATAGCCGCCGCGGCCTAGGGCAACTCGCCGCCGCCTAGGCCAAACCCTAGTCGCCGGCCTTGCCCCCTACTTGGTGTGTCTAAACCCTAGATCACCGAGGGCTCTCTAATAGTCCACCATACTCGCTCCGGCTTAAGACGAAGCCCTGCGAGATCTCCCCTCTACTTCCGGTACCACGCCATCATGCTGCCGGAATCGCGAGGAGAGTGCTACAACCTCCGCTGCCTGCTGGAACAAGGGAGAGGAAGGTCTTCATCAGTACAGGCGTGTGACCGATTGTGGAAGCGCTGCGGAGCACAGCGGAAGGATCGTCTACGCGATCTTGAGATCGGCAAGTGTACGACTACATCACCCATGAGAATCTGCTCTCATTAACCGCTTTGGAATCTTCAAGGGTGAGTTCCTCTATTGACTCGTTGCTACAATCTAGTAGATAGATCTTGGATTGTTTGTGTGCATGCGGTAGAAAATTTTTGTTTTCCATGCTACGAACCCCTTCACAAAGAGCAGAGATGCAGAGGGGCAGATAGGCGTCATGGAGGTGACAGTGAGGAAGCCCGAGGCGTACATGTGAGGCCCTCTGGAACCTTGCCGCCGATAGAAGGGAGACACGGAAAGGAGCTCGCCGAGTTACCACTTTGGGACAAGCATATTCCAAGAATATACTTGCCACGTCAGCCCTAGAAGGAGCCAAGGAATCCCTTTATAAGGAGAGGCATGGACTCCTGAGAGGGGGATCGATTCATTCAACGCCGTAAGGCTCGTGTAGTTCTTCTTTTCTTCCTGCAAACAGCTCGAGGAGCACTTGTAGCCCAAGAGAGGAGAAATAAAGATCTGTATGTTAGTCATTTGTGTGTAGAAGTAACTACATCATCCCTCCCCGGATCCCATTAGCATCCATAGGCCCCATACTTTAGCCTACCCATGGCTTCTGCCGTGCCACCACCACGACAGTTGGCGCCCACCGTGGGGTTAGCAGCGGTGCTAGCTGGAGTCAAGATCCGGACCGGAAACTTCATCCACACCGGCGAGCGCGTTGTCTCTGGCTTAGTCCAGAGATTTAATCTCCGTGACTATGTCAGCGATAACGCAGGCAGCTTCAGGAGAAAAGCTCCTCCGCGCAACGACATCTTCATCAACTTGGGCATGCACCAGATCTACGTCGGTGTCGACACCTCCTGCGTTTATCCTCACCGAGTTATTGTTGCAGGAGAGCCCCCCCCTCAGCGATGCAAACGGTCCGCGTGGAGAGCGCCCCGCAGGCAGCGTCGAAGTGATGGTTGCGGCCGGGGTACAGGCAGCAGCAGGAGGTGCCAGATCAAGCAAGGACCCGACGACGGGAGGACAGGTGACCACAACGCAAGCAGCTCCACAGCCCAGCGAGGTAGATCCTTCAGCGGCCAAGCCAGCCGAGGTGCAGGAGACAACCCCGAAGGCACCAAGGGTAAGATGGTCACCTTTGGAAAGACCAGAAAATATTCTCCAGGCAACTATAGATAATCTGACCATGCTTGTAGCACCGATACTTGATCCGGCTAATGCTCAGGCAGAGTTAGAAGAGACCAGGCAAAAAGTACTGGCAGAGGCAAAAAAGGTGTCGGCCTTGCGGGAGTCCCTGAACAGGACCCTGCAAGAATATGCCAAGGCAAATAAGCTAGATATTTCCCCAGAGCGAGTATATGAGTTAAGATTGAGAGGAAAAAATCTCATGAATGATATCAACAAAGAACATGAGACTCACAAGGAAGACTCAGTTGACCTAGGCTTGCCGAGGTATAGCACCCTGGCAAAGAACCTAAGGGCGGCTAATGCCGCTGCATTAGAATTGGAGGGACTAACCGGCGAAGCCCGTCAAAAGCAACAAGAAAGAGTGAATGAGCTGGTACGCATTGCGAACCAGCAAAATGAAGAAATGCTTAGGGCTGACCCGGCGAGACCGGGAGCCTCGCGCATGGTTCATTCAGCTGGAGCAGCACCTGCCCTATCAATGGCAGCAGCATCCTCACCCGGAAACAACGGGCGAAGGGATAAAGCAGTAACTTCAGGAAAAAGAAATAAGCAAATCGTACCGTATGATCTAGCAGTAGCTGAAAAGGTCAATGAGAATAGAGGCAATGGAAGCCGAGGTAACGGTGGCGAAAGAAACCCCGGCCGTGCCAATAAAGGCAACGGAAGCCGAGGTAATGGAGACCTCGGAAGAAGAAATCATGAGAATGAAATCCCGATGGAAGGAAGAAGGGACCCGCCGCCCAATCCTCAGCCGAGGTATGAACCTCGGAAAGAACGAGAAGTGAGACCAGCTCACCATAATCACGCAAATGAGAGGTACAACGATGGTTACTCAGATATGGAGTATGCAGGGCATGGTGGAAATAACCATTATGGAATGCAGGAGAGAATCATGTACAGAGACTTACCGTCAAATGATGCAAGATTAAAACTGGACAGGTTGTATCGGTCCGAGTTGTTAGAAGAGCAGGGTCCGCCTGGTCCGGCGTGTTTTGGACCTCAGATCATGGGCGAACCACTAGTGCCGAACTTTCAGCTGGCAAGGGGCACGAAAACATACAACGGGAGCACCAAACCACAGGATTGGTTGATTGACTATGCTACTGCAGTAAACATAGCTGGTGGGAACTTGCGATGGGAAGTAAGATATGTCCCGCAAATGCTAGAAGGACCAGCCAGAGTATGGCTGAACAATCTGTCAGCAGGAAGTATCAACTGCTGGCTAGATTTTGAAGAGATGTCTGTCAGCAACTTCACCAGTACTTACAAGAGACCAAACAGGCCTCAGTAGCTTGCAATGTGCAAGCAGAGACCGAATGAGACAAACAGAGAATTCTTAACTTGGTGGTGTAACCTTAGGAACTCATGCGAGGGAGTTATAGAATCTCAAGCGATAGCTTGGTTCGCTCAAGGATGCCGATATGCCAGTGTCTTGTGTCAGAGACTGCAAAGAGATATGCCAACCACTTTGGCAGAAACCATCAGGATAGCGGATTCATATGCATTGGGTGATCCGACACAACCAGAACTGATGTCGGCGGAACATCGGGAGCATCAAGATCAGTATGCAAGAGATGCGGCCGGATCATCGAGGCGCAACGAGTTCAGAGGTAGAAGAAGAGAGGAAAGACCGGATTACAGATATGCCTCCAATCAGGTGGCAGCGGTAGTGCAAGATCAGCCGAGCCACGGAAACAGTCAGTGGCAGAAGAATGGTCCTCAACAATGGACACCAAGGAATGAAGGGAAGAGACAGTGGACACGAGCGGAAGAAGCGAAGGCGGAAGGCCGAAGTACACGTTTGAATCCATGTTGGATCAACCGTGTAAGTTTCACACTCCAAACCCAGCCAAGCCGGCTAATCATACAACTCGGCAATGCGCGTGGATGAAAAATGCAATGGGGAACCCAGCGGGCATGCAAGCACCTTCTCTTCAGGCACATCAGCAGCAACAGCCGCAATTGACTGGGGCAAATGCACAGCAGTTAATGTTACCCCCTCCTCCCCCGAGGTATGGTAACTCGGACCGAAGAGATGCAGTGCATCAAGTGATAAATCAGGGTCAGGATGGAAGGAGAAACCCCGTAAATAATGGACGCAATGATTACAGGGAACATCATCAATCATATTGCGTGTTCACTACAGAACAGCAAGACAGGCAAAGTGTACGGCGCCGGCATATGGAAGTAAATGCAGTTATGCCGGCAGTACCAAGATATGTACCTTGGTCAGATCAAGAAGTAACTTGGAGCATAAACTATCACCCCAAAATAATGCCGAATCCAGGGTCGTACGCACTCGTACTAGATCCGACTTTTGTCGGGCCCAACATTAATGTGAAATTGTAAAAATTACTCATTAACAATGGGAGCAGTATCAATATCATGTACAAAGATACAATGCATAAACTCGGAATATCGCAGAATATGCAGCAATCCACGAGAACCACGTTCCATGGAATAGTGCCGGGACTTTCATGCGAACCCATTGGGAAGGTTCGAGTAGATGTATTATTCGGAACAAGGGATAACTGTAGAGCGGAAAATTTGGAGTTTGAGGTGGTGGATCTAGAAAGTTGCTATCATGCTTTACTCGGGCGGCCGGCATTGGCCAAATTCATGAGCAGCTGCCACATCACTTACTTGAAAATGAAGTTACCCGGACCACAAGGGGTGATAACAGTAGCAAGAGATTACAGGAAGTCGATGGAATGTGCCTCGGCCGGATCAAACCTGGCCGAGTCATTGGTGATTGCAAGAGAAAAAATAAGAATTCAGGAGGTAGCGGCTCTCGCTCAGTCAGCGCAGCTGAATATGCCAGCGTTAGCCAACCCACATGGAAGCGTTTCTTTCCAGCCGACTAAGGAGACAAAAAGGTCCAGATAGATGAGCAGTTCCCAGAGCGCACCATCACGATTGGTGCCGGCCTGGATGCCAAATAGGAAGGCGAGCTCACCAACTTCCTCCGTGAGAATTGGGATATCTTTGCTTAGTCAACTCAAGACCTGCAAGGTGTGCCAAGGGAGTTGGCTGAGCACTCTCTGCATGTAAGTCCAGGAGAAAGGCCGATGAAGCAACCTCTCCGCCGCTTCACCGAAGACAGGAGAAAAATAATAGGGGATGAGATAGCTCGGCTCCTGGTGGCCGGGTTCATCATGGAAGTACTTCATCCGGATTGGCTATCAAATCCGGTGTTCGTAGAAAAGAAAAGGGATGACCCAAATGTACCCATCGTATGGCGAATGTGTATTGATTACACGAACCTAAACAAGGCGTGTCCCAAAGATCCTTTTCCTTTACCTAGGATAGACCAAGTCATTGATTCGACTGCCGGTTGTGAGCTGTTGTCATTTGTAGACGCGTACTCTGGTTTCCACCAGATACCGTTAAATCCGGCCGATCGAATAAAGACTGCGTTTATTACCCCGTATGGGGCTTATTGCTATCGTACCATGCCATTCGGCCTGTGCAACGCAGGAGCAACATACCAGAGATGCATGCAAAAGTGTCTACATGACCAGATAGGGAAAAACGTGCAAGTATATGTGGATGATGTGGTTATAAAAACCAAAGAAAGTAAAACACTCCTGGATGATATTCGGCAGACATTCGCAAACCTAAGAAGATTCCGAATGAAGCTTAACCCAGAAAAATGTACCTTCGTTGTCCCGGCTAGGAAATTACTCGGTTTTCTCGTATCCAGCCGAGGTATAGAGGCAAATCCAACCAAAATACGAGCAGTTGAAAGAATGGAATTGCCGAGGTGTCTAAATGATGTACAAAAATTCACGGGTTGCCTGGCCTCACTTAGTCGGTTTGTATGTAGGCTGGGGAAAAAGGCATTACCTCTATATCAACTGATGAAAAAATCTGATAAGTTCATTTGGACACCGCAAGCAAATAACGCATTTCATGAATTAAAAAAGATGTTGGTCACGGCACCAATTCTGGCCTCTCCATTATCAAAGGAGCCTATGTTACTTTATGTAGCTGCCACTAACAGAGTGGTAAGCGCGGTGGTGGTCGTGGAACGGAATGAAGATGAAAAGTCAGTACAAAGGCCGGTATATTACCTAAGATAGGTATTATCAGCCTCAAAACAGAACTACCCGCACTACCAAAAGATGGCTTATGGATTATACATGTCGGCGAAAAAACTTAAACATTACTTCGAGGAACATCCGATAAAAGTGATTTGTGAAGCACCCATAGCCGAGATATTGAGCAATAAAGACGCCAGTGGCCGAATAGCAAAATGGGCAATCGAGTTATCACCTTATGCCCCGCAATTTGATAGGAGAGATGCAATCAAATCTCAGGCGGTGGCAGATTTCTTTGTGGATTGGGCCGAGGTACAATATGAGCCGCCATTACCAGATCCGAATTATTGGACAATGCACTTTGACAGTTCCAAGCTGAGGAATGGCTTGGGGGCAGGAATAGTGTTAACCTCGCCAAAAAAATATCAGCTGAAATATGTACTGCAAATACATTTCGCCGCGTCAAATAATGTAGCCGAGTACGAAGCACTCGTCCATGGGTTAAAGGTGGCAAAAGAGATTGGCATACGTCGGATCCTATGTTACTCGGATTCGGATTTTAGTAGTACAACAAGTATCAGGCAATTGGGACGCGCTAGATGCGAATATGGCCCTATATAGATTCCATGTGCAGAAAATCAGTGGTTACTTTGATGGGTGTGAGTTCCATCATATACCTCGGGCAGAAAATGACGCTGCGGACACGCTGTCAAAACTCGGATCAACTAGGCAATCAATTCCCCCGGGTATTGCCCTAGAGCACCTAAGAAAACCATCAATAGCACCATCACGAGAGTCCGAGTCCATTTATATCTCGGCAGAATCAAGAGAAGATAGTATGCCAATGGAAGTTGACAAAGAATGTAACCCGGAATTTCCGAAAGTAAACCCGGCCATCGCATGAATGGATATGGAAACATCCGAGGCTGTTATGTCGGCGGAAAATATGGAAATAGATAGTGAAATTATCCCAGAGAAAATCATGCCGACATGGGCGCAACCCATATTTTCCTTCCTTAAGGATGCAATTTTGCCGAGTAATGAGGTACTGGCTAGACAGACAGTAAGATGAGAAAAGGCTTATACAATCATAAATAATGAGTTGTATAAAAGAAGCGTCACAAACGTGCTGCAAAGATGTGTTGACTGGGCAGAAGGCCAGGAAATCCTCCTAGATATACATCAGGGAGAATGCGGGCATCACGCCTCGTCCAGAGCTTTAGTGGCCAAAGCATTCAGGCATGGATTTTATTGGCCGACGGCATTGAAAGAGGCCAAAGAATTGGTAGAAAAATGTAATGGTTGCCAAAGATACGCCAGCAAGATACATATGCCATCGTCCGAGGATGATACCAATTACTTGGCCATTTTTTGTATGGTGCTTGGATATGGTGGGACCATTCAAGCCATCCCGGGGCGGAATGACTCACATTTTAGTCATGGTGGATAAGTTCACAAAGTGGATTAAAGTAAAACCAATAAGAAAGTGTGATGGACCAACAGCAGTGAAATTCCTCAAAGATATTATCTTGAGATATGGGTATCCACATAGTGTTATTACAGACAATGGCACAAACTTTGCAGAGGGGGCTTTTGCTAGATTATGCCAATAAAAACACATAAGACTAGATGTCGCCTCGATGGCTCACCCAGCATCAAATGGGCAAGTAGAAAGATCTAATGGACTAGTATTGTCCGGAATAAAACCCCGACTCGTCGAACCTCTGCAAAGGTTGGCAGTATGCTGGATCGAGGAACTACCAGCAGTACTATGGAGCCTCAAAACTACCCCAAACAGGTCAATAGGGTATACCCCATTTTTTCTGGTATATGGGGCAGAAGCTGCTTCCAGCCGACATAATACATGATTCGCCAAGAGTAACCCAGTATACAACCGCTGAGGTAAATGAGGTAGCTCGGCAAGATGATGTCGATTTGCTAGAAGAGGCCAGAGAGTTGGCACTATCAAGGTCAGCTATTTATCAGCAATACCTATGACGATATCATAGCAAGAAAGTCAATCCAAGAGTGTTTAAAGAAGGAGATTTGGTTCTTCGGCTAGTGCAACGCACAGCCGGCATGCACAAACTATCACCCCCATGGGAGGGGCCATTCATCGTGAGTAAAGCATTGCACAATGATGCATATTACCTAATCGATGCTTAGTCACCAGGAAAGAACAAGGTAGATAAAGCCGGCAAAGAATCGAAAAGACCATGGAACATAGTTTTACTTCGTCCATTTTACTCGCAGGAGCCATCTGTGATACGTTGTAATATGACGCTTCAAGTCAAAGTATCAACTATGTATTAAACCTCGGCACCTCGAGCAGTGACTCGGGGACCGCCCTATGTTATTTCTTATCTGAATTATGTATTAAAACTCGGCACCTTTGAGCAGTTCCTTGGGGACTGCCCTAAGTTATTTTTTATCTGTATTAAAACTTGGCACCTTTGTGCGATTGCCTCGAAATTTGTTATTTCTTATCTGAATTATGTATTAAATCTCGGCACCTTTGAGTAGTGAATCGGGGAATGTCCTATGTTATTTATTATCTAAGTTATGTATTAAACCTCGGCACCTCGAGCAGTGACTCGGGGACTGCCCTATGTTATTTCTTATTTTGATTCATGCATTAAACCCTGACACCTTGAGCAAGGACTCAGGGGTTACCTCATAAGGTTCTCTGCATTAACCCATGAAATATATTTCGGCAACTAGATTTGCAACTCGGAGACGACCACATGGTCCAAGGTAACTCTTTGAGCACACGCAAGAACTCGATAGCCCAAGTGATAACTCGGGGACTAGTGGATTTAATAGATTATTTGTCGCCAGACACATAAAAGTTCCATAGCTCACCAAACAAAGATCTCTAAGAATGATGCAAAAAAGAGTAACACTTCTAGCAAAACGAAGTATGATAAGGGGTGCAACTTATTGTTTCACTGTGCTAGATACGGGCTTCGGGCTTTATATCTCTGATAGAGGTCAAGAACACAATGGCAAAGCCATCGAATTTATAAAGGCCAGGCAATATAAGCGCCGAACTAGGGTCAACCACATGAACATATACGATCCGAGCCTATGAGACTGAAAGGTCGCCAAAGCAAAGATATAAAGCAACAAGATCGGTTTAGACAAACTAGTGATGATCACCGTCACCCATGCCTCAGCGGCAACAGGCAAAAAAGGGTTTGTACCACACAAAAAGTCGGACAATTGTTTCACACACATCATACGCCCAGCATACCGGGGACTGGAAATAATTTAAGAAGTTTTTTGAACCTAAGGCGTGACATGATCGAGCACCTTTGGCGCTCAAGGTAGATGGCGCCTCGGCCCACGTAAGCAATAGTAACCGGGAAGTCCTAGGCTGCTGAGAAACGTTAGTTTGAGCTTGAGAGTGCCCAGTCCCTTTGGAATATGATCGCGCGTCGCCATCCCCATCCGAGCTTGCGCTGGAATCACCGGAGTTGTCCGAGTCGCCCTCACCCTCATCCTGGTCGGCCGAATCATTATCAGAGGCATCTTCGATTTCGACGTCGTCTGCTGGATTGGGAAGAAAACTCGGCCCTTCAATCCAGTTATGCACATCAGCATACTCAACAAGCTGGAAGGCACGAGCTTGGCGGCGAGCGATGAATTCTGGATCCTCAACCCAACGGGAGCCAGTGCGCAAGTTTATCAAGGTGTCGAGCGAAATGTCCTCGTACCAAGACATAATGACTGTGAGCGCTATATCAGCACCATCCCGTCTAGCGGATTCCCTCCAGAGATTTAACTGGCTCTGGGATGCCATTAATCTTTCCACCAGTATCTTGATCTCGTCAATATCAGGAGTTCCAGAAGTATTCGGCCAGAGAACATGGTAGGCCCGAATGGCTGCTTGCACCAAATCCCTGCCCATAATCTTCATCAGACCAATGGCAGCGCCAACGACAACCAAGAAGTCTTCCATTGAATATTCTAGGCTCGAATCTGTGGGGACACCTCGGCGCTGGCGAGCAGTAATGACCGCTCTAGAGCTCACGGGCCTAGCTTCCGGAAAATGATCTACGCAAAATAAAAGTATATCAGTTAAAAGTAAGAAAGAGAAGAAGATAACTCGGCCACGGTCAGAGACTTACGATGAATATAGCTCAACATTTTCTGGAGATCCTGAGTCCAGTCAACCTTAGTCTTCTCAAAGCGAGTGATTTCCTCGCTCATCGTCCGATTCTTAAGTTCGGCAGCCTCGAGGAGTTCTTTATCTTTCTGCAATTGTAGACTTAGCCGATTCTTTTCTTCGGAGAACTCCTGATAAACTTTCTCTAACTCGGATTTTTGAGAAAGCTTGAGGGACTCCACCTCGGCACGCAACCAGGTTATCTCGTCATCTTTCTCTTTCAATTGCGCCGAATGAGTGGCGGCTTGCTCTAAAAAATGCAGCATCATATCAGGCATGGGTATGCATTCTTGATGCGATGCTGCAAGAGTTTGCAACTTGGCTATACCAAAGCCAGAAGGCTATAAGAAACCCAGGATAAGTCCCAAACGAAAACCAATAGAGGAAAATAATAACTAACGTTCCAGAGCTTTGAATTTCTTCTCAAGACGGATATTAAGATTATTGATATTATCTGTTTACCAGCAAAATGGGTTAGCACCTCAAGTCGAAAATATTAAGAACTTAAGGGACAATACAAAGATTTGTTAAGTTACCAGCTTTCTTCACCACGGGAAGAACTTTCTCATACTTCTCTTGCAATTTCTTGTGCCAGAAAAGCAGCCTTTGGAATTCGGCTGTCCGCCGATCATGGGCAACCTAAGCGACAAAATAAATTACACAGTTAGATATTGAAATCTAAAACAGATCCGAATCAAGCAAAGCTTAACTCGGATCTAGGTGGCTAGATATTTGAAGCTAAGACAGATCTGAATCAAGAAAAGCTTAACTCGGATCTAGGTGGCTGGATATTCGAAGCTAAGACAGATCCGAATCAAGCAAAGCTTAACTCGGATCTAGGTGGCTGGATATTCGAAGCTAAGACAAATCCGAATCAAGCAAAGCTTAACTCGGACCTAGGTGGCTAGATATTCAAAGCTAAACAGACCCGAATCGAGCTAAACCTATCTCGGACCTAAATGACTGGATAATCAAAGGCGAAATGGATCCGGATTCAGCAAACGTTTAATATGGAATACAAATGAACCACGATGAGTCAAAGTCATACAGGAAATTTACTCGGCGAATAACGCACTTTAAGCTTAATAAAGCTTCCAAACAAACAACAAGTTATTCGGTTGCAAGCTTCGGGGACTAGGGTATATATACTACCATGTGAATAACTAACTAGATATCAACGGAAGTAATTACCTCGTTCATATTATCGCTGTCAAGAACGATCTTGGCAGCCATATGCAAACGACTGCTGATGTCCAAAAACTAAAATGGCTGATTGCTCGGATTGCCCTCAAGCTGAGCAGCAGCATTCCAGTTATTGGCGTACTCCACCAAAGAGCCGAGGCTGTTCCCGCTCTCAGTACGGGTTAGTACCTTACCTCGGACCCGTTGTGTAACCACCACCGCCGCGGGGCCCTTGTGAAGAGTGTGCTGAGTATCAGCGGCCGGGGTGACAACAGGTTTAGCAGAAGAAATCCCCTTGCGAAACGCATCAGCAATGTTGGGTTGAGAAGAGATAACCGGCCCCTTCTGAGATGATGAAGGTCTGGTGACAACAACCTTCTTAGCCTTAGAAGAGATGTCGGCAGGGGCCGCAACCTCGGCACTCGGAGTGGCATATTTGGGGGCCGGAGGAATTATGGTTTCCAAGGGCGCCGAGAGGGTAATATCCTCGGCCGGAGTTGGATTTGCGGTTGGAATTGTGGGGGTCAAAGAAATCTCGGGGGAAACTTCGGGGTTCGCAACACAGGCAACAGGTTCGGTAGGAGGATCTACTGGCGGGGTTATATCGGCATCAGCAATTGAGACCATGGGTACATCTCGCCGAGGTGATGTCTGAGTCGGCGCAGGAGGAGAGTCAATGCGAGCAGGACTAGGAGCTTTAGTATCTTCAGGAGGCGGAGGAGAAGGCAGCCGAGTTGTGTGACTCATCATACTCGGACCACTCGGCTTAACGGAAAGAGGAGCGCTGCAAAAGCACAGAAAGTTAAATCAAGAGACAGAAAGAGAGAAGCAAGAAATACAAATGAAATTGAACTCACCCAGTAACTCCGGGCATGGTTTTACGCTTCGGAAGGTGCTGGGCTGACTTCTTTGTTCGCTTCTTGGGAAGCAGTTTGGAGACACTGCTGGGCGACGCTTCCTCGAAGTAGCAGGAGGTTGGGAGGCGAGAGGCTCGGCGTCGTGCACCTGACCGGCCTGATTAGCTGGGGAAGTAGAAGCCGGAAATGCATAAGAGATAGGCATTGCGGCGACTACCTCAAGAATTTGGACGTCGTCCGAATCACCTTCCTCCCCGTGGGCCAAGGTCTTGCCACGGGCGCGAGCCGGAGCGACGTCTGACTTGGGAACAAACTCCTCTGAGTCAGGCTCCCCGCTGTCCGGGGTGTTCCGATCTGCAGTCCACGGGAGGGCCAGAACCTCGGCATCCTTGATCTTTTGCTCCGCAAATCTATGCAAGAAAAAAGACAAAGTGGAATCGGCAAAAGGAGTCATAAATGCGATTAGGAAACAAAGCACGAATACGCTAACTTATCTCGGGAGGGGGATTCCCGCGGGTGAACGGCTTCAGCCCCCAGGTCCAGTCCTCTGGCATATCAGTCTTGAAGATAGCTCAGACACGCTTGAAAATAAGATAATCCTCGAGCTCAACCATTGAGACCCGGTTGGGATCAAGAGGACCGCTCATGTAACAGAGCTTGTGCGTGCGACGCTGGAAAGGGCAGATTAGGCTGCTGATGAAGGTGGTCATCAGATCCTCGCCGCGTAGCCCGGCACGGATCAACTCCTTCAGCCGAATCTTGAAGGCCTCGGCCAAAGCATGGCTCTTCCTAGGGTTGTAGGTCCGGTTCTTCTTGGAAGGGGGGCCGATGGATAAGGCAGGGAGCCGGATCTTGTCTTCCTTTCTAGTGTTCTTGACATAGAAAAATGATCTATGCCACTTCTTGCAAGACTCGAGACCAGCAACACGAGGGAACTCGGATTTTCTCCGAGGTGTGATGGACGCGGCTCCACACTGAGTAAGCAACTTCTCAGAAGGCTGAAGGGATTTGTCTGGAATGACGTTAGATCGGATCTGGAAGAATTTGGACCATACATGCACAGACGGCCAGAGGCCGAAGTATCCTTCCGAGGCCGAGATAAAAGCGGATAGGGAGGCGATGGCATTAGCCAGAAGGTGATACGGCTAGAGGCCGAAGAATTCGAGGAAATCCTTAGCGAAATCGCTAAGGGGAAGACCGAACCCATGAGCAAAGTGGGACATAAAGACGACATACTCGCCGTCGTTGAGTACAGGAGAGGATTTGTTGCTGGGTAAGCGACAGCCTACCTCGGCAGGAATCCGGCGAGTCCTAATTAGCCACTCGATCTCGCGATGAGTGATGGAGGAACCCTGCCAGGAGCCCCGCTCTGGACCAGACACTACATCATCATCTTCGACGAGCACGCCACTAACTGAACTCGACATAGGGTCGCCGGAGGAATCAACGGAAGAAGAACTAATGGCGGAGCTAGGCTTAGAGGCGCAGGTCCCCGTAGTGGTTCTAAGCGAAGATGGCGGCGGAGGGGAAAAGAACCGCAGCGGAAATCTGGAGAACGACGGATGCGCCTAGGGAGAGAACCTAGCAGTGGGACCGTAGAAAAACTCACCGTCAATGGCGCTGGAGCAGGCGCACGGCGATGGGGACGACGGAGCAGAGGAACTGTGGCCTCGCCGTCGAAGATGTCGATGATGGCGCAACCACAGGAGCACGAGCAGGCGCACGGGCACAAGGAGGAAGAGGAGCAACGGTAAGCGAAGGGGGAAAGTGAACCCTCTAGCCCTGTGCCCCTCTTTATAACCGCGCGGTCCTGGCAGTAGTGGGATCGTGCGTGCGAGCGTTAACCGTGTAGATCGTGCGTGCGGCGGAACCGCTCGCGGCTGAGTGGAGCCACACCGAAGACCACACGATGCAGGAGAGGATCAGGCCTCCTGAGCGATGCGATGCGCGAGGCATCACAGCCGCGACAGTGCGATAATCATCGTAGCTTGTCGATTGTAGAGGAACAAAAAACTAGAAAAATAATGATGAGTGTTACACGTAGAACGAGGCGTGCACGAGAAGCAGCATGGATACCTCGAACAGAAAAAAGTAACTCGGAGATTACGAGAAATGAATATAGGGAAACTGATGTGGCCCGGCCGATGTTACGGGCAGGACCACACCAGCTTCGGGGACTAATGTTGGGGAGGTGACCCTGGATAGGGTCAAGACAGGGGAAGATAAAAGGAGTTTCCCCTGTCATCTGCCGAGTTACTGTTTATATCGGCCGAGTCCTGTAAAAGTCGGCCGAGATAAGCACGGCCATGATACCTACGAAGGGAGCAATTCCTGATCCGGCCGACATACGAGTTAAGTCGGCCGAATATGTATGTACAATTTGAATGCAGGTAAAGGTCGAGCCGAGTAATCCAAGACAAGGCCGAGTAACACGAAGCTTGCGGGAGAAGGAGGTGCCTAAGGTCAAACCCTAGCTGCTATAGGAGGGATCTAGACAGAGCCAAGCGCTAAGGACAAAGAGCAGAGATGTAGAGGGGCAGACAGGTGTCACGGAGGTGACAGTGAGGAAGCCCGAGGCGTACATGTGAGGCCCTCTAGAACCTTGCCGCCGATAGAAGGGAGACACGGAAAGGAGCTCGCCGAGTTACCACTTTGGGACAAGCATATTCCAAGCATATGCTTGCCACGTCAGCCCTAGAAGGAGCCAAGGAACCCCTTTATAAGGAGAGGCATGGACTCCTGAGAGGGGGATCGATTCATTCAACGCCATAAGGCTCGTGTAGTTCTTCTTTTCTTCCTGCAAACAGCTCGAGGAGCACTTGTAGCCCAAGAGAGGAGAAATAAAGATCTGTATGTTAGTCATTTGTGTGTAGAAGTAACTACATCATCCCTCCCTGGATCCCATTAGCATCCATAGGCCCCATACTTTAGCCTACCCATGGCATCTGCCGTGCCACCACCACGACAGCTCGTGGAAATTTTTTCCATCTTTTGCGGCGAACGTGGCGGAGTCGGGTGGCCCCCCTGGCGCGGAACCCCTGGAATCATGGCCAGGCAGGACTCGGTCGCGGGAGGGAGACCTGGCGGGGTCAGGATCGGGCCGTAAACGTGCACCGCGCCTTCGGAGGCCGATTCCCCTCGACCCCTCAGCGTTTCTTCGTTCGACTCCTGTGCCTGTTTCTTCCTCCGTGCCGCCATCGACCTTGTTTTTCCCTAATGTCCGCTGCACCTGGACGCCGGGGTCGCCGTATTTCGCCCGAGCAATGATGGCTGGGGTGCCCCAGCCACCTACGACGGTGGGAGGAACTGCTGCGCCGGCTGCACCAACCATGCCCCCGGCGGGAGGTGGACCTGCTGCTACGATAGTCAATTCGGTGCTGCAGTCGGTGTATTCTCTGCCTGGTGGAGGACAATCGGGATGGTTAACCCAATACCTTTTAGGCCTCTTCAACCACCATTCCGACCTGCGGGTCCATCGGGGTTCACTGCTCAGCCCCCGGGGCAGCTCTTCCAGCCACCGATGAATTTTTCTAGGCCGGTTTTCCCGCCAATTATCCCGCCTCAGCAATATGCGCAGATGTTTCCGCAATTTGCGCAATCTCCCGCTGCTATTTCCGATCATGTGGTGCCGCGGAATAAACGTAAGAAAAATAAGAATGTACAGGGAGCACAGCCACAGCCACCTACGGTGCCTACATAGCAGACTTTTCAGCCTCAGTTTCAGCCTACACCGGTGCTCACACCGGGCATGATGTATGGTCCTCCGCCGGCCGTGAGCATGCCAGCGCCACTGTTTTCTGCTGTCTCTACACCCGCGGTTGCTGTTGTGGATTCTTCTGGTCAGGCTGATCCAGGAAAGACCAAGAAGATGGTGAAGTGCTGGAAATGCTCTGGTGATACTCATGCTTCCAAAAATTGTCCGGTTCAGCATTACTGTTTGGTTTGTAATAATTCTGCTCATCCCACCGCCAAGTGTCCAACGCTGAAATTGCCCAAGCCTACGATGATCGTGGCAGGTAATGGTACCGAAGATACTCTTTTCAATCAGTTGCCTGATAGCATTTTCAAGGCAAACTTGGCTCCAAATTGTACACCGACGGCTAAGGTGACTATGGTGGGTGCGGTGGTGCATGTGACTGTCATTGAGTCCCAGATGACAAGGATCTGCCCTCTCAGTACTCAGTGGAAATGGGAGGCCCTTCCGCATGGTGATGATTCTTTTCTTGTAAGCTTCCCTTCTTTTGATTTCTGATGTCGATGGCATCTGAGATGTCGGTCCCTTCTCATAATGCTCGGATTGTTATTAGTGTTTGGGAGATGCAGGATATTCAGCCGAGTTTTGTACTACCTCAGGTGTGGGTTCATGTGGAGGGTGTTCCTCATACCATCCGACACTTCCATGGCTTGTGGGCGGTTGGCTCTCTTCTGGGTACGACAGTGGATGTGGATTTGCCGATGTTGTATAGTCGCAATATTGTGCGTATTTGTGCGGCAATGATGAATCCAAATGCGCTGCAGAAGTGTGTGGATGCTAGAGGTCCCTACATTGGTACTACTGCTACTCTGAAGTTGAAGGGCTATGACTTTACTTTTCGCCCGGAGTCCCCAGATTTCTCCCCTGATCCTACGTTTACCCCTATGTTCTGGAGATGTAAGGGAGATGATTCAGATGAGGACGATGGTACTAGACAGAAGGAGAAGGACCCCTCTACTGATGATACCACTACTCGGACTCAGGGGAATCAGATGGAGATTGATGCGAGTTCCCAGACAGCTGTGGGTGGTCCTCAGGTCAACAAGTTTTCTACTATGCATGTTTTTGCGGTCATGCCTTTAAATCCTAGCCCCTAGACTCCCAGGGGTAAAGCCATTGTTGCTGCTGCACGGCGCCCTCGCTCTTACTTTTAGAGGCCTGGTTTGATCTCTGCTACTGCATCTTTGGCTTTGGATGAGGCGGATCTTTCTGGAGCCACGTCTCTTTCGCCGGCCTCCTCTCCTGCACCGACTGTGGTACAACACTCTTCACCAGGCATCGCTGACGCGTCTTCGCTTCTGGGTGTGGGGATGCTCATGGCCTTGACTGCCGTGGGCCGGTCAGCCTCACCTCCTTCGTCTCATCCGGCCTCGTCGACTGCGGCTAGGACCTATTCGCCATCTGCTGCGAGGGAGGCACAGGAGGTCCAGCCTACTCCGCGGTAGGAACCTCAGGAGCATTCTACGATGGTCCAGGATGCCGATGGTCTTGGGCCACAGGATGGCCAGGGTTGTGGGTGAAGGGTTTCGCAGCATAGTAAATCAAAAAAAATCTACGGATGCGAACGGGAAAGCCAAGATCTAATCTAGGAGATGCAATCAACGAGAGGGATATATGAGATCTTCATACCCTTGAACAAATCGCACAGCGGAAACATTCAACGGAACGTGGTTGATGTAGTCGTACTAGATGTCCCCTCCTCCCGATCCGATCCTACGCCACAAGTGGCGGCGCCTCCGAGAGATGCACACGTACGGTGCCGTGACGTCTCCTCCTTCCTTGGTCCACCAAGTGGGGTGGAGAGATAGATTGGATCTGCAGCACGATGGCGTGGTGCTTATGGTGTAGAATTTCTGCAGCAGGGCTTCGCCTACACGTAGTCGGGAGAGAGAGAGAGAGAGAGAGAGAGAGAGAGAGAGAGAGAGAGAGAGAGGAAGGGCAGCAGCTGGAGGTTAGGGCTTTTGGGGTGAGGGGAGAGTGCACCCCCTGCCCACCTTATATAGGGGGCTGGCCGGCCCCCTTGGCCCCTCCTCCAAGCCCTAGGGCGATGGCCCCAAAGGTGGAGTGGGGGGCTGTAGAGGTCCCAACCTTTAATTAGGTAGAGATCCCTATGTTTACAATGCTAGTACCAGGATCAATAGCTAGCATCCACAGTTAAGATGTACTACCTCCGTTTCAGGGCTTAAGGCACACACGTTTTCCAAAGCAAAGTTTGACCGAAAGAATTTAACAACAAAATCTTGATTATATTGTACATAATTAGTACCGTTGGATTCATATTGAAAAATACTTTCCAGTGGTACTAGTTTTATACCAAAACTCTTTACATATTTAGAGTAATTCTTGGTCAAAGAAAAAACACGCAAAACGAGGACGTCTTAAGCCTTGAAACGGAGGGAGTAATATCAAGAAACAAAGGTCATAATACAACTTTATAACCAGGAATAAAATAATTTATTACATCTTACATAGCTCATCTGGCTAACTCATTACAATGCAGCAGAATTTAACAATAGTATGGGGTCCTTCAACTTCAAAGTGCCACAGGCAGTCATGTTGGTTGTAGACTTGTAATCCTAATCAATAAACTTCACTAACATCAAACACACCTGCAACATAATAAGTTACAGCCACAAGGGTCAATACATTTGAATTGTATTGGCAAGTGATACTAAGGTATTATAGTGGAGTCTATCATCTATATGCATTTGGCTAAGTGGAGATTAGGCTTGCTTTGCTCAAAATAGATTTTCCTTATCATTTGAAAAATACTAGGATTTTTGTTTGTCAAAAATCACCCAAGGCATCTCCCAATAGAAATTGGTGATCCTTCAACCCTTGTTCAACCACAAGTTTTTAACTTAGAAATTGGGATGAGGAGATTCTTGATAGCTTCCATGTCTTGATGCTCAAATTGTCCTTTACCAAGGACATGGCTAAGTACTTAGATTTTTCACTCTGCAGAGGTGGTGCACTTTCCCCACAAGACTAGGTTTCACCAAGACAAGATCTTTCAGAAGCCCCCTTAGACCAGAATGGACGTGTTCCAACCTATCATCCCCTACCACCAACTATCCATTTGGCTAAGTTATTGCAACATATATGATCCAGGCAGAGCCCATAATTCCAAGTGGCTGCACTTGAAGCTTCTCAACATTTGACATCTCAAATATCTTTGTTCCTGGGTGGCCATCCACAAGTGAGATACACAAGGTAAACCATAGAAATGGGCCTTGTGTAACCACTCAACACAAACCATTCCTTCCATTCCACCCAGGTGATTCATTCACTTAGTTGTTTTATTAAACAAAACACAAGTCCTTGACTTAGAAATATTACATAGCATGAATATAATCCACCCTTGTTTTCTACTAGCTAAGCTAAGCATGATGGTAGTAGTAATCTTAACTTAGGAAATTTCTACTAAGGTTTCATCTACTAGGATTTCCCATGGCATAGTTTATACTTTAGCAAAAATTCCATGCAAGTCCTACTTAGAAATATCACTAATGCATAGTGAAAAATAATGGGACAAAGTATGAAGCATCACTTGCCTTTTTGGTAGAGAGTATAAATTCACTCCTTGATCTTGCAATGATCACACTCTTCAAATTCCACTACAATTCAATCAAGCAAGCAAAGATTCAATCTACCATTCAAGCAAACATCACATAAAATAATAGAAACAAAGCAATGCATGCAAGCATGCTAAAGATTGTTTTATTTGGAAAAGTGGTTGCTAACATGTTATAAGCATTCTAAAACACCTATTGGTCTTTTTATATAAGTGGCAAAATCATTTGCAAAAGATTTCACTTATAAACCCCTTTTTAAACCAAAGCATTATTTTATGTGGTTGAAAATGCCTTTAGCAAAGCAATAATTTTTATAGGGTTCACAAAATATATTTTTAAATCATAAAACCTTGTGTTTAGGGTCAGAGAGTTTAAATCAAAACATTTCCCAAAGGGTTTCCTCAAAAATCATTTTTAATAAATAAACATTATTTTTATTTGACTAGAAATGCTTTAAATCAAAGATTTACTCTTTAGCTTTAACAAATACATTTTCAAATCCATGAGTTGGTTTCTAAGGTCAGTAGGTTCAAAACAATCCATTTGCCAAAGATTTTATCACAAAAATAATTTTAGAAAGAATTTTATATTCAAACTATGCCTACACAAGTTTCTGCAAAAACAATCAATTTAACAGAAGAAATTTACTAAAAAAAGTGTATGGTTGCAAAGTACTTGTCTTGATGATTCTATTGATATAAAATTTGCAAAATTTGGACGTGTGGTTTGAAAGTTATAGATTTTACAAAATCTCACATCTAATAGAAATGTTTCTGTTTTTAAAACAAAGTCTGAGCCACGTGGCGTGTTTCTATTCGCCCATACCGTTTTGCGTGGATCGACTAACGTGGAGCTTGGATCTAACTGGAAATGCACGGATCAGATAAGCTCATACCCCTTCGTTTATTTTCTATCGCGTCCGTCCGATCTACATCGCATGGCCCTGATCGACTCTGCCAGAAAGTGGCGGCACTGCGATGGCTGCGCGGCGGCGGCGTTCTGCTAGCGGCGCTGCGGCGGCGGCTACAGGAAGCGAGGGAGAGGATGAGGTGGCTCACCAGGTTCGCGGAGACTTGCTGAAGCTCGAGGTGAGGTCGGCTACTCGAGGGGCGCACAGAGACGACGGCGATTGCTCACCGGAGAAGAGAGGCGAGCGCGGCACTTACTATCAAAAGCGGAGATGATGCCAGTGCAGTGCTGCTAGGACAGCACGGTGGCGTTAGATGCAGACAAGGTCTCTGGTCATAGGCGTATCATCGGAAGGACGAGGGGCAGTCAGAATGTTACCAGGGAAGTCGCCAGAGAAGGAGCGGAATGGCGATGTTTATTGCGAGCGTTATCGACGGCGATAAGCGTGGGCGATGGCGCTTCTGAAGGTTCGCCAGGAGATGGGGAGTGTCCCCGTGGAGTCTGGGAGGCAAGTAGGTGGCTGGGTTCACCGGAATTGGCCGGAAATGCCGTCGGAGACAGAGGCGATGTCGCAAGCAATACATGCAGCCTAGGGACTCCGGTGGTGTGAGGACTGGGGGAAAAGTTAGAGGGGGAATGAACGTTTAAGTGTGCAAGGTCAGGGGGAGGATTAATGGAGGCAGTAACGCGTATTGGTGCCGTCTTCAACGGCTAGAAACGGCGAGGAGGGTTGGGGGCGTGGTCACCGCGGGTGAGGACGAAGCTTGCGTGGCGGTGGGGTGTGGGCGTCAGCGAAAGAGAGAGAGGGGAGATGGGGTCCAGCGGTCAGTGGCAGAGTGGGTCCGATCATGAGTAGAAAAACGCTTCAGGGTGGAAGGAGGAACTGGGCTGCGTTGTTGGGCCACATAGGTTAGTTGGGTTGGGCTGAGTTCTTTTATTTTTTCCTTCTCTGTTCTCCTTTTCTTTTTCCATTTTGATTTTCTGTTTTCAAATTCAAACTCTTATTTGAACTAGATTTCTTTATCAAATCTTTTCAAAACTTTTCAGTAGTTTCCATACTGTTTAAACATGAATTTTAAACATAATTTTGGGATATTTCTTTTATTATTTTATGATTTCTATATTATTTAAAAAGGGCACTTTCCTTTATTAAATAAGATTTAATTAAATTTTCAAACCCTTATTTAAAATCAAAATTTCACCAAAACCTTTTCAGTAGGATTTATTTATTTAATAGGGTGCTAAATAATTTACTTTGAATTATTTATAGAATTTTAATATGATTATTAATCATTTTAATTTGGGCAATTGTTTTTACTCCAAATGAAATCAATAATGGTTTTAAATTCCATAAATTTTATTTAGGTGATTTCCTTGATTCCATTTAAGTTAATTAAATAACTTTTATACCACTTGGGTATATTCCAAATATTATTTTCCCATGATTTAATTAATCAATCTTATTAGGGATTTGTCTTTATTCAAATAGAATTTGGTTAATGCCACTTTATTTTATTTGGAAAATTCTTTATCCTTTTATTTTATTTGGATTTGGATTATATTCATTCCATTTGCTTATGGTTTAGGCCAAGATTTAATTTGGTCTTAAAATATTCCTCATTTAATATTTCTTTCTTTATCTTATAAAATCCATATCTTTTTATTTATAGATCCAAAGTTGGTGATTCCAATTTGTAAAATCCTATTTAATATTATTTATCCTTTTAAATATCTTTAGGATTATTTGCTCACCATTTGGTATGGATTTATAGATAGGTGCTTTATGATATTTGGAAATTCAATTCCCTTATCTTATTAAATTCATAAGATATTATTTATGGCTCCAAATTAAGTGAAACCAATTTGTATGGTTTTATAATATTTCTATTTGTCATTCTTGATCATTTGTAAATGTTTGTTGACAAATTTTTATATGGGTTAAAACCATGGTCTTAGAGATATCTTGGAAATGATTTTATTCCATTAAGGTTTTAGGGTTTTGGTTTATTTCTCAAGTGTTTAAATTTCTAGATGCAATTATATAGAATGCATTTAACTTGATTTGAATTTAGTTGGATTCAAACATTAACCAAAGTTTGTTCCAGATGGGATTTTAAGTTTCCATTTGGAATCAAAAAGTTTCTTTTCACCCTAAATTTCAACAATTATTTATTTTGTTTATTTATTTTTCACATTACAAGATTTGGAAAATCTTGGGATGTGACAGGGGCAAGTCTCCCCCCTTCTAGAAGGTTTCCCTAGGGTTTCCCCTAGGGTCTGGCCGGCTGGGGCTATGGGGCCTTGTGCCCCTGGCCCAAAGCGGCCAAGGCACTCCCTCGTAGGCCCACGCACCCCTCCGACAAGTGGGGCCACGTTGGTCCCACTCTGGAAGCTTCTAGAACCTTCCGATACAATACCGAATACTCCAAAACGATTCCGAAATCCAAAAACTGCTTTCCTTTATATGAATCTTATTCTCCGGACCATTTCGGAACCTCTCGTGATGTCCTGGATCTCATCCGATACTCCAAACAAAAACTCATAAACCAATTATCCATTCTATCCTAGCATCGAGGCATGTTAAGTGTGTGACCCTACGGGTTCGAGAATGTGCAGACATGATCTTCTATCAATAATCAACAGCGAGATCTGGAAACTCATATTGACTCCCACATATTCATCGATGATCATATCGGATGAACCACGATGCCAGGATTCAATTAATCCCATATATATATTCCCTTTGTCACGCGATATTTTACTTGCCCGAGATTCGATCGTTGGTATCAGCATACCTAGTTCAATCTCGTTCACAGCAAGTACTTTACTCGTTCCGTAATCCGATATCACTTTGTGATTAACTCCTTAACCACGTGCTTGCAAGCGGTGTTGATATCGATTACCGAGTGGGCCCGAAGTATATCTCTCCGACTCGGGAGGGACAAATCCCATCTCGATACATACAACCCAACAAGTACTTTCCGATCACCTAAGAGACACCTTGATGATCACCCTCACATAGGATGACGTTTGATGACCTCAAAGCTTTCTTCCGATACCAGGGAGTTGCATTATCTCATGGTCTAAGGAATACAATATTTGACATAGGAAAAAGCTTCGCAAAGATGAACACGATGACACGATCTAATTGCTCTGCTTGATTTGGGTCTGTCCATCATATCATTCTCCTAATGACATGATCTCATTATTAATCGACAACTCATGTCTATGGTTAGGAAACCATAACCATCGTTAATAAATGAGCTAGTCCATAGAGGCTTACTAGGGACACGGTGTTGTTCATAAACCACACAAGTATCAAAGTTTCCGCTTAATACAATTCTAGCATGGAATATAAAATTTATCATGAACAAGAATTATAACAATAACATCTTTATTATTGCCTCTAGGGCATAATTCCAACAGTCTCCCACTTGCACTAGAGTCAATAATCTAGTTTACATCTGGCAACAATCTAACACCCATGGCATTAAGGTGTTGATCATGTTTTGCTCGTGGAAGAGGTTTAGTCAATGGATCTACGACATTCAGATCCGTATGTACTTTGCTAATCTTCAGATCTTCATCTGTTATATAATCTTGAATTATATGAAAATGGTGATTGATGTGCTTGGTCTTTGGATGATATCTAGGTTCCTTAGCTAGTGCTATGGCACCAGTGTTGTCGCACAATATCTCTAGTGGGTCCAAGGCACTTGGAACCACACCAAGCTTACTGATGAAGTTCCTGATCCAAACTCCTTCACTTGACGCTTCTGCAACAGCCATGTATTCCGCTTCTACTGTAGATCCCGTGATCATGCTTTGCTTGCAGCTTCTCCAGATCACAGCTCCTCCATTCAAAATATAAACGTATCCTGTCTGAGATTTAGAATCATCCTTGTCGGTGTCGAAACTAGCGTCAGCGTAACCTTTTACGACGAGATGCTCATCACTTCCATAGACCAAGAACATTTCTTTAGTCCTATTTAAATACTTTAGGATGTTCTTTACGGTTGTCCAGTGTTCCACTCCTGGATCACTTTGGTATCTGCTCATCAAACTAAGAGCATTGGACACATCCGGTCTAGTACACAGCATGGCATACATGATAGAACCTATGGCCGAGGCATAAGGCACTTTGCTCATAGTTTCTCTATCGTTTACCGTAGCCGGACACTGAGCCTTTCTCAATATCTTACCTGACAACATGGGCAATGAACCTTTCTTTGCTTTATCCATTCTGAACCTTTTCAGAACTTTTTCTAGATATGTACTTTGGCTTAAAGTTGATGGGTTTCGCGGCATAGTAAATCAAAATTTTCTACGGATGCGAACAGAGGGAAGCCAAGATCTAATCTAGGAGATGCAAACAACGAGAGAGATTGGATTAGATCTTCATACCCTTGAAGATTCGCTGTGGAGCGTTAAACGCTCGGAACGTGGGTGATGTAGTCGTACTCGCTTCTCCTCCTCGCGATCCGATCCGATCTAGCACCACAAGTGGCGATGACTCCGTGAGATGCACACGTGCAGCACCTCGACGTCTCCTCCTTCCTTGGTCCAGCAAGTATGGTGGAGAGA
Organism: Avena insularis; assembly: GCA_023614405.1. Taxonomy (NCBI): domain Eukaryota; kingdom Viridiplantae; phylum Streptophyta; class Magnoliopsida; order Poales; family Poaceae; genus Avena; species Avena insularis. Next base: position 279,133,019 of record CM042689.1, on the reverse strand, counting down.
TGGGTTGGATCTACAACGCGACGGCGCGGTGCAATTGGTGGAGAGTTTCTGCAGCAGGGCTTCGCCTACACGCAGTCGGGAGGGAGAGAGAGAGAGGAGGGCAGCAGGGCGACTGGGCTTGAGGGGAAGGTGTGGGGGGTGGTGTGCCCCAGCCCTCTATATATAGAGGGGTGGGCGCCTGCCCTAACCCCTCCCCCAAGCCCTAGGCCGGTGGCCAAAGGAGGGAGGAGTGGGGGGCAAGGAAACCCCCCTTCTAGAAGGTCCAAATAGGGTTTATCCCTTCTTGGCCGGCTGGGCCCTATGGGGCCTTGTGCCCCTGGCCCAATACGGCCAGGGCACTCCCTCATAGGCCCGTGCCCCCTCCCGGAAGGTGGGGCCACGTTGGTCCCCTTCCGGAAGGTTCTAGAAGCTTCCGGTACAATACCGATTAACCCGGAACAATTCCGAACTCCAAAAACTGCAGTGCCTTATATGAATCTTATTCTCCGGACCACACCGGAACCTCTCGTGATGTCTCGGATCCCATCCGAGACTCCGAACAAAAACTCATAAACCAATTATCCAATCTATCCTAGCGTCGAGACACGTTAAGTGTGTGACCCTTCGGGTTGGAGAATATGCAGACATGATCTTCTATCAATAATCAACAGCGGGGTCTGGAAACCCATATTGACTCCCACACATTCATCGATGATCATATCGGATGAACCACGATGCCAGGATTCAATCAATCCCATATATATATTCCCTTCGTCTCGCGATAGTTTACTTGCCCGAGATTTGATCGTTGGTACCGTCATACCTAGTTCAATCTCGTTCACAGCAAGTACTTTACTCGTTCCGTAATCCGATATCACTTTGTGATTAACTCCTTAACCACATGCTTGCAAGCGTTGTTGATATCGATTGGGCCCGGGCAAGTATATCTCTCCGACTTGGGAGGGACAAATCCCATCTCGATACATACAACCCAACAGATACTTTCCGATCACCTGAGAGACACCTTTATGATCACCCTCTCATAGGATGACGTTTGATGACCTCAAAGCTTTCTTCCGATACCAGGGAGTTGTATTATCTCATGGTCTAAGGAATACAATATTTGACATAAGAAAAGCTTCGCAAAGATGAACATGATGACACGATCTAATTGCTTCGCTTAGTTTGGGTATGTCCATCATATCATTCTCCCAATGATGTGATCTCATTATTAATCGACAACTCATGTCTATGGTTAGGAAACCTTAACCATCATTAATCAATGAGCTAGTCCATAGAGGCATACTAGGGACACAGTGTTGTTCACAAACCACACAAGTATTAAAGTTTCCGCTTAATACAATTCTAGCATGGAATATAAACATTATCATGAACAAGAATTATAATAATAACATCTTTATTATTGCCTCTAGGGCATAATTCCAACAAAACTTATTAGGCGTGTTTGTCTATCTCTATAGATTTTGATGCCTAATATATAAGCAGCTTCTCCTAGGTCTTTCATTGAAAAACATTTATTCAAATAACTCTTCACATCGTTAAGCATACCAATGTCATTTCCAATAATCAATATGTTATCCACATATAGTACTAAAAATGTCACTGAGCTCCCACTCACTTTCTTGTTGATACAAGCTTAGTAGCAATTTGGAACAAATCCAAAGCTCTTGATCACTTGATCAAAACGAAGGTTCCAACTCCGAGATGCTTGCTTCAGTCCATAAATGGAACGCTGAAGTTTGCATACCTTATCAGCATCCTTAGGATCGACAAAACCTTCGGGCTGCATCATATACAACTCTTCATCAATGTTGCCATTGAGGAACGCAGTCTTGACATCCATTTGCCATATTTCATAATCATGAAATGCAGCAATTGCTAATAAAATCCGAATGGACTTAAACATCGCTACGGGAGAGAAAGTCTCATCATAGTCAACACCTTGAACTTGCTGAAACCCTTTTGGTCGCTAGACAGTAACATTACCATCCGCGTCCGTTTTCTTCTTGAAAATCCATTTGCACTCAATGACCTTATGGTCGCTAGGAGGGTCCACCAAAGTCCATACTTGGTTTTTGCTCATGGATCCCAATTCGGATTTCATGGCCTCTAGCCATTTCTCAGAGTCTGGGCTCATCATTGCTTCCTCATAGTTCGCAGGTTCATTGTTGTCTACCAACAAGATGGTTAAGACAGGGTTGCCGTACCATTCAGGAGTGGCACGCGACCTTGTTGACCTGCGACGTTCAGTAGGAGCATCGTTCGAAGTTTCATGATCCTCGTCATTAGCTTCCTCTCTTGTTGGTGCAGACGACACTGGAACAATTTCAGGTGCTGCGCTACTCTCCAACTCGAGAGAAGGTTCAATAACCTCGTCTAGATCTACCTTCCTCCCACTCACTTATTTCGAGAGAAACTCCTTCTCAAGAAAGGACCCGTTCTTTGCAACAAACACTTTGCCTTTGGATCTGTGGTAGAAGGTATACCCAATCGTTTACTTAGGGTATCCTATGAAGACGTATTTCTCCGCTTTGGGTTCGAGCTTGTCCGACATCAACTTCTTGACGTAAGCTTCGCATCCCCAAACTTTAAGAAACGACAACTTAGGTTTAGCACCAAACCATAGTTCATACGGTGTCGTCTCAACGGATTTAGATGGTTCCCTATTTAAAGTGAATGCAGCGGTTTCTAATGCATAACCCCAACATGATAACGGCAAATCTGTAAGAGACATCATTGATCACACCATATCTAATAGAGTTCGATTCCGACGTTCAGACACACCATTGCGCTGTGGTGTTCCGAGTGGCGTGAGTTGCGAAACGATTCCGCTTGCTTTAAGATGTGTGAGAAAATCATAACTCAAATATTCACCTCCACGATCGGATCGTAGAAATTTAATTTTCTTGTTACGATGGTTTTCCACTTCATTCTGAAATTCTTTGAACTTTTCAAACGTTTCAGATTTATGTTTCATTAAATAGATATACCCATATCTACTTAAGTCATCAGAAAAAGTGAGAAAATAGCGATATCCACCGCGCGTCGATACACTCATTGGTCCGCATACATTGGTATGTATGATTTCCAACAAGTCCGTTGCTCGCTCCATTATTCTGGAGAAAGGGGTTTTGATCATCTTGCCCATGAGGCACGGCTCGCACGTGTCAAATGATTCAAAATCAAGAGACTCCAAAAGTCCATCAGAATGGAGTTTATTCATGCATTTTACACCAATATGACCTAGACGGCAGTGCCACAAATAAGTTGAATTATCACTATCTACTTTTCATCTCTTAGCCTCAATGTTATGGATGTGTGTTTCATTGCTTTAGAGATTCAGAAGAAATAAACCATTCATAGCAGGTGCATGACCATAAAAGATGTTATTCATATAAATAGAACAACCATTATTCTCTGATTTAATGAATAACCGTCTTGCAATAAACACGATCCAGATATAATGTTCATGCTCAACGCAGGCACATAATAACACTTATTAAGGTTTAAAACTAATCCCTAAGGTAAAACTAAGGAGAGCGTGCCGACGGCCATCACATCAACTCTTGATCCATTGCCAACGCGCATCGTCACCTCTCCCTTGCTAGCCGCCGTCTATTCCGTAGCTCATGTTTCGAGTTACAAATATTAGCAACTGAACCAGTATCAAATACTCAGCCACTACAACGAGCGCTAGTAAGGTAAACATCAATAACATGTATATCAAATATACCTTTAATGGTGCCAGCCTTCTTGTCCGCTAAGTACTTCGGGACGATGCTTCGGTGACCCTTGTCCTTGCAATAGAAGCACTCGTTGTCGGCTTAGGTCCGGACTTGAGCTTCTTCTCAGAGGGCAGCACGCTTGCTGCCTTTCTTGAAGGATTTCTTTGCACCCTTACCTTTCTTAAATCTAGGGGTCTTGTTGACCATCAACACATGATTATCTTTCTTGATGTCCACCTCCGCAGCTTTCATCTTAGCAAAGAGATCAGTGATTGTATCAGTGGAACCAATTTGATTGTGAGTAACTACAAAACCTTTGTAGCTAGGAGGGAGTGATTGCAGAACTCTGTCAATCTTGAGCTCTTCTAGAATATTATAGTCCAGTTGCTCAAGACGTTGAGTGTATCCCGACATCTTAATGGCGTGCTCACTAACGGAACTCCCTTCCTCCATTTTGCAGTTAAAGAACTTCTCAGAGATCTCATATCTCTCAGAACGGGCTTGAGTCTGAAACATGATTTTCAGTTCCTCAAGTATCTAAAAGGGCCCGGCGAACTCCTCAAAACGATTTTAAAGGTCCAATTCCATAGCAAACAACATGGTACTCTTAATCACTCCATAATCATCTTTGCACGACTGATAAAAAACTTTTTCATCAGCCGGCGCATCAATAGCAGGGGCGTCACCTAGCGCTTAGGACATAGTCCTTTTGTCCGCCAGCGAGAATGATTCTCAGATTGCGGAACCAGTTGGTTAAGTTAGACCCATTATTCTTAAGCTTTTGTTTCTCAGCAAAAACGTTGAAGTTGAAGTTGGACTTAGCCATTTGATCTACAAAATTTTCAAGTACAATTTAGACTATGTTCATGATAACTAGTTCAACTTAATCAAATTACTAGATGAACTCCCACTAAATTCAACATCCCTCAAGTTGTTTAGTGAACACGATCCAAATTCACCACACCTAATCCGATCTTCATGAGAAGAGATGTGGTTTCAATGGTGGACAACAAAGTGTCGATCATATCATTCATATGACTCATGTTTAACCTTTCGGTTCGTGTGTTCCGAGGCCATGTCTGTACATGCTAGGCTCGTCAAGTCAAACCCAAGTATCTCCGCGTGTACAAAACTGGCTTGCACCCGTTGTATGTGAACGTAGAGTTTATAGCACCCGATCATCACGAGATGCTTGAACATGACGAACTTTCGCAACGGTGCATACATGGGGAGAACACAATTTTATCTTGATCTTTAAGTGAGGAATCATCTTATAATGCTACCGTCGCGATCTAAGCATAATAAGATACATAAAAGGATAAACATCACATGCATATAATTTTATGTGACATGGTATAGCCAATCTCCGCGCAATGATCTCCATATTGTGCGCGCCAGCATGATCTCCATCACTCCACCATGATTTCCTCCACCACGAATAGCAACTACAGCTATTGCTAACTACTTAGCGATAAAGTAAAGCTATTACATGGCGTATAAGAAGTTGACACACAGGTCATACACAATTATAAAGACAACCATATGGCTCCTGCCGGTTGTGTACTCATCGACATGCAAGTCGTGAAATATTACAAAACATGATCATTGCATACAACATACACATCATATCTTGGGCCATACCATATCACAAAATACTCCCTGCAAAAACAAGTTAGACGCCTCTACTTTGTTGCTGCATGTTTTACGTGGCTTATGGGATTAACAAGCTAAAAACGATTCTTACCTACGGAAAGCCACAACGGTGATATTATGGTTGCTAACATCCGGTGTAAATCCCATGACTACTATAGTGAAAGAAACAGGCATCCACCAGCCTCATGTGTGGAACAAGCCACACGTCAAGTGCGGAGCCGGTCTCGCGAACGAGGTCGCGTAAAGTTGGCCTAGACCGCTTCGATCTCACTATGCCGTTCCATAAGAATTACACAACAAGAGGCTTGCAACAGAAAACATCAACGCCCGAAACAAGCATGTTGCGTTCTACTCGTGAAACACATCTACGCATAGATCTAGCTCTAATACCACTGAAGGGTTTCGCAACATAGTAAATCAAAAAAATTCTACGGATGCGAACGGGAAAGCCAAGATCTAATCTAGGAGATGCAATCAACGAGAGGGATAGATGAGATCTTCATACCCTTGAAGAAATCGCACAGCGGAAACGTTCAACATAACGTGGTTGATGTAGTCATACTAGCCGTCTCCTCCTCGCAATCCGATCCGATCCTACGCCGTAAGTGACGGCGCCTCCAAGAGATGCACACGTACGGTGCCGCGATGTCTCCTCCTTCCTTGGTCTAGCAAGTGGGGTGGAGAGATAGATTGGATCTGCAGCACGACGGCGTGGTGCTTATGGTGGAGAATTTCTGCAGCAGGGCTTCGCCTACACGCAGTCGGGAGAGAGAGAGAGAGAGAGAGAGAGAGAGAGAGAGAGAGGAAGGGTAGCAGCTGGCGGCTAGGGTTTTGGGGGTGAGTGGAGGGTGCGCCCCCTGCCCACCTTATATAGGGAGCTGGCCGGCCCCCTTGGCCCCTCCTCCAAGCCCTAGGGCGGCGGCCCCAAGGGTGGAGTGGGGGGCAAGTCTTCCCCCCCCCTTCTAGAAGGTTTCCCTAGGGTTTCCCCTAGGGTCTGGCCGGCTGGGACTATGGAGCCTTGTGCCCGTGGCCCAAAGTGGCCAGGGCACTCCTCGTAGGCCCACGCACCCCTCCGACAAGTGGGTCCACGGTGGTCCCACTCCGGAATCTTCTAGAACCTTCTGGTACAATACCGAATACTCCGAAATGATTCCGAAATCCAAAAACTGCTTTCCTTTATATGAAACTTATTCTCCGGACCATTCAACCTCTCGTGATGTCCTAGATCTCATTCGAGACTCCGAAAAAAAACTCATAAACCAATTATCCATTCTATCCTAGCGTCGAGGCACGTTAAGTGTGTGACCCTACGGGTTCGAGAATATGCAGACATGATCTTCTATCAATAATCAACAGCGGGATCTGGAAACCCATATTGACTCCCACATATTTATCAATGATCATATCGGATGAACCACGATGCCAGGATTCAATTAATCCCATATATATTCCCTTCGTCACGCGATATTTTACTTGCCCGAGATTCGATCGTTGGTATCGGCATACCTAGTTCAATCTCGTTCACAGCAAGTACTTTACTCGTTATATAATACGATATCACTTTGTGATTAACTCCTTAACCATGTTCTTGCAAGCGGTGTTGATATCGATTACCAAGTTGGCTCGAAGTATATCTCTCTGACTCGGGAGGGACAAATCCCTTCTCGATACATACAACCCAACAAGTACTTTCCGATCACCTAAGAGACACCTTTATGATCATCCTCACATAGGATGACATTTGATGACCTCAAAGCTTTCTTCCGATACCAGGGAGTTGCATTATCTCATGGTCTAAGGAATACAATATTTGACATAGGAAAAATCTTCGCAAAGATGAACACGATGACACGATCTAATTGCTCTGCTTGATTTGGGTCTTTCCATCATATCATTCTCCTAATGACATGATCTCATTATTAATCGACAACTCATGTCTATGGTTAGGAAACCTTAACCATCATTAATCAATGGGCTAGTCCATAGAGGCATACTAGGGACACGGTGTTGTTCATAAACCACACAAGTATCAAAGTTTCCGCTTAATACAATTCTAGAATGGAATATAAACTTTATCATGAACAAGAATTATAACAATAACATCTTTATTATTGCCTCTAGGGCATAATTCCAACAGTGGGCATATTTCGACACAGGAGGCGCTGGTCGAACTGGGTTCGTTGACGGATGCAGCTGTGGAGGATGATCAGCATTTGCAGGTTCTCAAGGTCTCTGAGATGCCGGTGCTGCGCAGGAGTGCAAGGCATCCGGTGAGCACCGATGGTTCTTTGGCTACTAACATGGATTCTTTAGAGAAGGCCATGCGCAGGAAGGCAGAGAAGAACCTCGACACGGCTGGTAATCCCTCTTCATCCAAGTCTTTTATTCCTTTTTCATCGACTTGCATTAATTATAAGCTTAATTCTATTGGAATTAGTTTAGGTAAGAACGTAAGTGATGTTTCTATTTCTGCTAAGGTCTTGAAGCGGATGGAATTTTACCGGTTAACGGTTGTTCCAAAAGCCTCGGCCTCTTATATTTCTACCTACTCTGATGATGAGGATACATACATCTCAATAGATGGTCAGATCCTATCTCATCTAGTAGGTGAAGTTCTTGAAGTTGGTTTGGATGAAGATAGATTAAGCTCAATTTATGAGCTAACTGCTTCTGGTCGTAAATCATCTTCTGGAAAAAATGTAACAAATCTTGTAAACGAGAACTTGCGCCTAAATCTATTATTGTTTCCCAATGAATGGCATGTTTTTAATAGAAAAGGTCTTCGAGACTTGGCTAAACATTTACACATTGCACTATGTTCTAGGGAACACAATTTGGATTTTGTGGCTATCTCCGAAACGGGTAGACGAGAATTTTCACAAACTATACTAGATCGCCTATCAGGCGGAATAGATTTTACATGATATGGTGAAAGAAGTTTGGGAAAGTCCGGTTGCTGGTTCTACCCCAATCCAGAGATGGAATAATATAGTGCGTTTGACACGAAAAGATCTCGGGGGTTAGGCGCGTCACACTGCTGGTATTCTCAAAAAGAAAAACTTAGACTTTCAGCTACTATTGATGACCTCGAAGCTTTAGCAGAAACCCGATTGCTTATTTATGGAGATATGCCCAAGAGGCAATAATAAAGTGGTTATTATCATATCTTCATGCTTATGATAAATGTTTACATACCATGCTATAATTTTATTAACTGGAAACATTAATACTTGTGTGATTTGTAAACATAAAAAAGTCCCTAGTAAAGCCTCTTGTTAAACTAGCTTGTTGGTTAATATATGATCATGGTTTCCTGATCATGAACATAGATATGTTATTAACAACAGGGTCATATCATTAGGAGAATGATGTGATGGACATACTCCTATAGTTAAGCGTAGCATAAAGATCAAGTCATTTAATATAGTTCACTTGCTATAAGCTTTCTGATACATAGTAACCTAATTCCTTCGACCATGAGATCATGATAATCACCATCACCGTAAGGATGCTTTGATGACATCAAACACCACACCGTAACTGGGTGGCTATAAATGTGGCATTGAGTGTTTGGAAAGTATGTGTTGAGGCACATGGATCAAGATTGGGATTTGTCCATCCATATGACGGATAGATATACTCTGGGCCCTCTCGGTGGAATGTCATCCAATTAGCTTGCAAGCATGTGACTGGCTCACAAGGGATCACATATCACGAGAACGAGAAAAGAGTACTTATTGGTAACAAGGTTGAACTAGGTATGCAGAGATACCGACGATCAAACCTCGGATAAGTAAAGTATCGTGAGACAAAGGGAAATTGGTATCGTATGTAAATGGTTCATTCGATCGGGAAGTAATCTCAGAAATATGTGGGAGCCATATGAATTTCCAGATTTCTCTATTGGTTATTGATCGAAGAAGAGTCTTGATCATGTCTGCATAATTCACGAACCGTAGGGAGACACACTTAAGGATTCGATGTTGTTTAGTAGATATGGAATGTGAGTAAAGAGACTGAATGTTGTTCGGAGTCTCGGATGGGATCCAGGATATCACGAGGAGATCCGGAATGGTCTGGAGAATAAGATTCATATAAGGAAAGTCCAATTTCAGAGTTCGGGAATGATTCTGGTGTTTTCACCGGAATGTTCGAGAAGGGTCCAGAAGGTTCACCGATCCCGAAGGGGAAGGGTACATGGATGTGTCATGACAAAGTGTAATGGTTGCATTATGTCCTAGGTCACTTGGCTGGACACTTGGAAGAGAGAAATCGAACTATAATTTGAAAGTCAAAAAGGCAGTTTGAAAAAGTCAAATCCCAACATGGTTTCCGAGTTAGGGAGGGTTTTTGAGTTAGGGAGGGTTTCCACCTGGGTTGGGAACACCCTTGGACGCCCCCCACCTTTATAAGGAGGGGTAGGGGCGCACCCCAAGGTATCCCCCTTGCCCTAGGCGCCCAAGAAACCCTAGGTTGGCCGCCGCCCCCTCTCTAGTTGCGACCAATCTAGATCTCCTCTAAACCGCTACCGACTAGCTAAAACTTCAGTTGCTAGCTACCTCTAAACCTCGGCCCTCTAAACCCTAGATCGCCGGGGCTCCCTCTACTCCACCATACTCGATCTAGCTTAGGGGAAGCCCTACGGGATCTCCCCTCTACTTTCGACACCACGCCGTCATGCTGCCGGAATCGCGAGGAGAGAGCTACAACCTCCGCTTCCTGCTAGAACAAGGGATAGGAAGGTCTTCATCGAGTACTGTACATGTGACCGACTGCGGGAGCGCTGCCGGAACGCGGCGCCGGAAGGATCGTCTACGCGATCTTGAGATCGGCAAGTGAACGACTACATCACCCACGAGAATCTTCTCACGTTAACTGCTTTGGATATTCGAGGGTTAGTACTCTATCAACTTGTTGCACCGATCTAGTAGATAAATCTTGGCTTGATCATAGATTAGATCTTGATTGTGTGTTCATGCGGTAGAATTTTTTTGTTTTCCATGCTACAAACCCCTACAGTGGTATCAGAGCCGTGTCTATATGTAGATCTGTTGCACGAGTAGAACACAATGGTCATTGTGGGCGTTGATGCTTTGGTTGTCGATTGCTTCTTTTGTACTTTGCATCTTGCGGGATGGTGAGATGAAGCGGCCCGGGCTAACCTTACATGACATCGTTCATGAGACTTGCTCCACGCTTGACATGCAACTTGTATTGCATAAGTGGCTTTGCAGGTGCCTGTTTCTCCCAACATAGTGAAGATTCAATTTACAACGGGTGATTGACAATACTAGTATCAATGTTGTGGTTCTTGTTCGTAAGTTAGAACGACACTTTTTGAAAGCCCCAAACCAAGTAAAACATGCAAAGAAAATTAGAGGCGTCTAACTTTGTTTTGCAGGGGTGTGCTGTGATATGATATGGCCATGATTGTGATTATATATGATTTATGCAATGTTCCTTATTGTAAGTCGGCAACCGGCAGGAGCCATATGGTTGTCTTTTCAATTCCGTTAAGGCCCGCGTGTCTATTCAAAGTAGTTGTAATAGTTCATGCTGGTGGACGACAACCATGAAGCGACGCCATTGACCTTGACGCCATACCGGTGATGATGGAGATCATGTTCGTGCTTGAAGATGGAGATCGGAGTACATGTTTTGGACTATGTTTCATAAGTATGGTGCCACTATTGATGTTGATAGATTCTTTTGAAAGGATAAAAAAATACTAAAAGATAAATCTAAGAAATATTTGGCAGAAGAGAAAAGACTAGAATTGTTCAGCTTAGGTATATAGAGGATATACATGTTATGGCTGTATTCTTTGCTTGTTAAACAATGTAGTTCTTGAGTATTGGATACTGAATTTGTTGATGTGAATCGTCATACGAAACAACACAATTCATGAACTACAATGGCCTAAAGTAACTAGAAAAAGAATATTTGATGATGCTCATCGAGAACAAATAAAGGGTTGTTGTGTTGCTCGTTGAAATCAAAACTTACCTTCAAGATTTGTTTTTAATAATTGTTATTTCGATCAGGAATTATGAGAACAAAAGGGTTGTTCAAATAATTGCCGTAATCCATAAACGATGGATGATTTACAGATCTCGTTGGAGAAATCACATCCATAAAACTAGTGCTAAAATGTCGAAAGAAAATTGATTGAAAGATCACTTAGGAAGTGACATCGCCGTTTAAATTATATTGGAAAGAAAGCTTGAAGAAACTCCATGTGGATGGAATTTTGGAGTCTTTTGATTTTTGATCAAATGACGCTTGCGAAACTTTCCTAGGGATAATTAAAACTCCATTCATAGGTCAAAAGTGAACGAATGACTAGCTTATTGGAAATTGTACATATAGATGTATAAAGCCCATTATGTGTAGTCAAGAGCGATGGATTTCAACTTCATATGCTTTCTCCGAAAATTTGAGTGAATATATGAATATTTACTTAATGAGGATGAAGTGTGAAACATTTGAAAAGTTTGAAGACTTTCAAGATGAAGTGCAAAATCAATGTAACAAGAAAATAAAAGAATTTATGATAGGATCATAAAGGGAGATATTTGAGTTACAAGTTTAGCATAACACCTAAGATTTGAGGAATCGTTCCATGGATTTGCGTTTCCCGAAACACCATATGAGTATGGAATAATCGAGATATGCAATGAAACCTTGTTTGACATGGTAAGATCAAAGGTGTAATTCATAAAACTGCCATTATATTTTAAAGATTAAAAGATTTAGAGACTACCGCTTTTTCACTGAAAAGAGCTCTGTCATGATCCGTTGAAATGACACCATATAAAGTTATGGTTTGGGATAAAACCCAAGTTTTCCTTTCTTAAACATTGGTATGCTATGCATAAGAAAGATGTTTGCAACCAAAATTGGATGAACATAACTTTGTATGTTATTTTGAATAATCGTTGAGTATTCCTCCATGACACCAAAGAAAAAAATGTTTGTCGCTTAGAACGTTAAGTTTCTTTGAGAAAGGAATTTTCCGTGAAAAGTTAAGTGGGAGTACAATAGAACTTTGATAAGGTTAAAAGAACCTTAGCTATATGTGCAAAGTTGCGCAGCACCGAAAAGTGTTCTAGAGGCAGCAACAATGCTCATGGCTCACGTGCCTCAAAGGTTGTGGTCACGGAGGTCTTAGTTCCTATTGAACCAAGTAGGTCGGGTAAACAATCAAATACCAAGATTTGAGAGTTAAGTCATTATTTGACAATAATGATCCAACTACATGCAAAGAAGCAATGATGGGCCCTGACTCTGTCAAATGGTTTGAAGCCATAAAATCCATGATAGTTCCATATACGAGAGATCAAGATTTGAACTTGAAAGACCCTCTAAAAAGGTGCAAGACCTTACATTCGTATTTGGATCTATAAAGAAATAGACATGGATGTTTCACATCTATGAAATTATCGACATGTCGGGAAAGAGTTCACGATAATGTTCCAAGAGTTGACTATGACAAGATCTGATCTTTAATTAAGCGATATTTAGTCTAGACGGATTAATGTAGCAACCACTACATATAATTTTGTTATGTGGTAGTTGAATAAACAAAACAAGTTCTTCTAATAGAATGGTTACCTAGGACGTGTGAAAGAGCATTTTCCTATCCCTCTGATTTTGATGTTTGATAACAACACACTTATCGGTTTAACTGTGTGCTAAGTTTATCACAGGTTTGATAAAAGGTGGCACAAATATTGGCATATCAATTCCCCTTTCAAAAAACCTCTGTGCCAACCAGTAGTACCGGAACTTCGACCGGTACTACCGCTTGACACCGGTACTACCGGTTCCAGTACCGGTTGGCACGGTCCAAAGCTGATAAAGGTGTGTGCTAGGCAGTACCACCCGGTACCACGAAGCGCACTACCGGTCCAACCGGTAGTACCGCTTGATACAAGCGGTACTACCGCTTGACACGGTCGTACCGCTTGGCAGTACTGGAGCATACTGACTAGCACTCACCCCTCTCTGTTTTGGTCAGTACCAAGCGGTACTTGGGACCGGTACTACCGCTCAAACCGTAGTACCTGCTCTGACCGACTATACCCGCGTCCCTGACGGTACTACCGCTTGTTAATAATGCAAGGGCGATACATACCAAAACTGAAGAATGCTGAAGAACTGGCACCTCCGGCAGACTGGTCCGATGACCGACCCGGTAGTACCGCTTGCAAGCAGTACTCATTGAGTACCGGTACTACCGGTACATTAAATGCTCCAACGGCCATATTTCGTGGAGGGGTATAAATACCCCTCCACCTACCTTGGGACAAATTGCTCAGCTCATTAAAGTCAAAGACCACCATTGGAGTCCATTGGAGCCACCCAAATCTTCAAGATCTCCTCATCCCACCACCCAAAGTCCTTGATCTTTGGGGAATCGAAGGAGGAGGCCCCGATCTACTACTTCACCAAAAGAGATCTTCATTTCCCCCTCATTTCATTGAGGGCCCCTTTGCTCTAGTGTTTTCTTGGAAACCCTAGTTCTTGTTTTGGTTCTTACAAGCTTGTCCTTGATTGTTTGACAGCTTGCTTGTATTTGGGAGCCTCCGATTAAGTTGTGGATGTGTGCCCCAAACTTGTAACGGCGCCGGCTTCCACCTTGAAGGTTGCCGATATAGTGGAAGGTGAATCGATCCCGTTGGGGTGAGATTTATCGGAGAACAAGGGAGGCCTTTCGCGGAGTTGGTGGTTTGAAACCACCCCCTCTCCAAACATAGACGTACTTCCCCTCAAAAGGAAGGAACTACGGGAAACAAATCCTTGTGTCTCCGCGTCCACTTTTCGGTTACTTCTATGCTTTACCGCACCTTACTTACTCGTTACTACTTTGTGTTGTGGTAGCTCTTGCATAATTGTCATATAGGTAAATTCACCATAGTTTCATTATCTAGAGAATTTACCTTATTGTCAAACCTTAATTTGAAAAAGAAGAAAATTTGAAGTAGCACCTATTCACCCCCCCCCTCTAGGTGCCCATATGATCCTTTCAATTGGTATCAGAGCCTCTGCTCTTTATTCGGGCTTTACCGCCTAAGAGAATATGGGTAGCAACGATGGGGATGGTGGTAGTGAGTCGACACCGGTGACCATGGAAGATCTCAAAAACTTGGAAACAAGATTGAGCTCTTCCTTGGTCAACGAAGTCAAGAAGATGCTCGAGCAACTTCTTAAAGACAAAGAAAGCTCATCACCTCCATCTCCTCAAGAGGATCAACCATCCATTTTACCTAAAGAGAATACACCGGTATCCCCGGAGGGTATGGTGGTGGGGGGTAAACTTGACAACGTTAATTCCTCCACACACAATAATGGTGGGAAGGGTGAGCACCGTGACTCATGGTACTCTCCCGACCCTCCAATCCCTCACCCTCATGTATACAATAGAGGTGACCCACCTAAGCTTGAAGAATCTGCTACTTTTGCTCAATGGCAATCACTAATGAGAACTCATATGCGCAGCTCTTGCATTGAACTATGGAACATCATCGAGCATGGACTCTATTGGGGATCCAAACAACTTGACAAGAAGAGAGATTGTTAATAGTCAACTCAATGCCACTGCTCTGCATATGATTCAACAAGGTTTGGGGACAAAGGATTATCCACACATTGAGCACTTTAGCATTGCCAAGGAAGCTTGGGATGCTCTCACTGTGTTGTTTATTGGAAATGAGAGTATGAGGAGGAATCGATATGATGCTCTAAGCAATGAAGCCGAAGGCTTCTACATGAAAGAAGGTGAAGATCACGAAGATATGTACCGAAGGCTCAAGACCACCGCCACTGCTTTTAGGAATGTGGGTGCCTCACATGTGGATGATGCATGGATAAAAAGGAAATATGTGAGTGCACTCATGCCTTTTGAGCCCACCGACTTGAAGAGCCTACAAGGAAGACACAACTACCATCTCATGACCTCAAATGAAGTTATGCAAGAGATGGCTGCTTTCAAGGTTGCCGCCAAGAATGCCAAAGATGCCCGTGCTCGTGCCCTTGGTATGAGCAATGTTGTCAATGTTGCTTTGAAGGCCAAAGTTGTGGACCATGGGGATGAAGATGATAGTGATGAAGGGCTTTCCATGGACCATCCCGATGAAGTCAAGATTGCTCATGTTCAATATATGGCTTTCTATGCAAAGAACTTTTGGAAGAACCCCGCCAAGGCCAAAATGGAAATGGAACGGAGAAGCAATCCAAATGGGAAAAGATAGAATACCACAAGATTGAGAACTTGCTTCAATTGTGGTGATCGCTACCACTTTGTAGCTAGTTGCCCCTATGAGAAGAGAGAATATCATGGTGGAAAGCTTGTGTTGAAGAAGACTCTCAAGGGACCGTACAAGAAACCTTTCATCAAAAAGAATCCATCAACAATAAGCCGGGAGAAATTGTCTTGATCACTCATGAAGAGTACTCCTCCGACAATTAAGATGATGAAGATGACGAAGAGGAAACTTCTCATGGTGTGGCTGCTCTTGCCACCACCACTACTCCGACATTCTCACTCTTCGATTCTCCAAATGAGAACTCTTCCACCAAGAACGCCACTTGCCTTATGGCAAGAGGAACGGAGGTATCTTCATCATCCCGCTCTACTCACTTAGATAATGATGAAATTGATGATGAGATGTCTCTTCATGTTAAAAAGGAATTAATTGCCTTTGATAAGTTTATGACTAACCTAGAAGGTGATGCTAAGCTACATTTTGGAAACATCTTAGATCAACTATCACACACTCAAGAGCTTCTAGATGTAAGATGTAAACTTGGGCATGAACACATGATTGAGCTAGAGGCCCTAAACAATGCTCTAGAAGAAGAACAAGAAACTAGGTTGTCACTTGATTTAAAACTTGAAGGGATTGATGAGGCCAATGACATTATTGTTAACAAACTCATCAAAGAGCGTGATCATGCTATTGCTAAATATAAAAGAGCTAAAAAGGACAAGGTTGAGTTTGGTGTGGTTCATGAAAAACTTGCCGAGGACTTTAGCTTGCTTAACAAGGCCCACAAGGCCTTGGAGAGTGAACTCTTGTCACTCACAAAGTCCCATGAAATGCTTCAAACTCAATTGGCCAATATTCCTTCACCTAGTAACTTCATTCCATCTAGTAGCACAACTATTCTTGAAGAGAATGCTAGGTTGAAGGGGGAGCTTGCTAAGGCCACATTTCCACAAGGCAACAAGTCTATTGATGATCTTTTGAGCAAGCAAAGGCGTAGTGGTGATAAAGGGGGCATTGGTTTTGTTTACAAAACCAAGAAGAAGAACAATAAGAAGAAGAAGGACAAGCCCGCACAAGATACCAACAAGACCATTGTGGAGAGTAAGACCACAAATGGTAAAACTATGTCTCATGATGATTTTGCGGGAAGTGCTAACCCTCACTATGTTCTAATGCGCGATTATTATGGTGATGTGTATGCACAATATGTTGGGCATTATGATGGTTATATTGCTTGGTCTATCTGGGTTCCCAAGACCCTTGTTTCTAACAAAAGAGGACCCATTGAAAAATGGGTACCTAAAAACTAGCTTGATCTTTTGTAGACTTATACTTCCGGAGGGTCAAAATGGGTGATCGATAGTGGTTGCACAAGTCATATGACCGGAAGCTCGTCTATTGTCAAGGACTTGGTGCCAAATGATGATCAAATCACCGTCACATATGCCGACAAGTCAAAGTCTAAGGTAATGGGTTTTGGCAAGGTAGTGGTGGCTTACGACATTACACTCGTGAACGTCATGCTTGTTGAAACCCTTGGATACAATTTACTTTCAGTCTGTGCTCTTGGAAAGATGGGCTTTGCCGTCTTTATTGATGATGATATTGTGGTCCTCATGTGGAGCAAGTCTCTCAAGGTCTCTTTCGTTGGGTACGTCGAAAATGACTTGTATGTGGTGGACTTTTCGGGGCAAGCCACTGCAGGTCCGATGTGCTTATACGGAAAGGCTGATGTGGGTTGGCTATGGCACCTCCGACTATCCCATGTCAATATGAGAACTTTGCAAAGTCTCCATAAAGAGGGCCATATAGTTGGACTAAAAGAAAATGTTTCCTTTGCCAAAGATCGTGTTTGCAGGGCATGTGTTCTAGGGAAGATGCATGACGCTCCTCACAAGCCCACAAACCAAATCAAGTCTAACAAGATCTTGGAACTCCTCCATGTGGACCTATTTGGTCCTCCATCTCATGCAAGTCTTGGAGGGAAGAAATATTGTTTGGTGATTGTTGACGACTTTTCAAGATACTCTTGGGTTTATTTCTTCAAGTTGAAGAGTGAAACTCAAAGGACTTTTATCGACTTCATCAACTTGGTTCAACAGCAACACAATGTTCCCGTGTTGATTATAAGAGTGACAACGGCACCGAGTTCAAGAACTACACCTTGAATGATTTCCTTAGTAATGAGGGGATTAAACATCAATATTCCGCTGCATACACCCCTCAACAAAATGGTGTGGCCGAAAGGAAGAACCGGACTCTTATTGAGATGGCTAGGACCATGTTGGCGGAGTTTAAATCTCCATACAACTTCTGGGCCGAAGCCATCTCCACCGCTTGCCATGCTTCAAACTGACTCTACCTCCGCAAGAAAATCAACAAGACTCTATATGAGATACTTACCGGTAATAAGCCCAACATATCTTATTTCCGGGTGTTCGGTTGTAAGTGTTTATATCTCATCAAAGGTGTTCGTTTGTCTAAATTCAAGTCTAAAGCATTAGAGGGTATTTTTGTTGGCTATGGTCTCGAATCTCACACTTATAGAATCTATGACAAGCTCTCCGGAGCCGTCATAGAATCTTGTAGTGTGACCTTCGAAGAATATGATGGTCCCCAAGGGGGGCGTGTTGATGCTTGTGATGCAGATGATGAAATGCCTCAGGATGCCATAGGAAGAATGGGTGTGGGTTATATCCGCCCCGTTGAGGAACCCCTTATGGCGGATCGAGAAGAACTATGCTCCACTCGAGTGGAGCCCTCATCTTCACAACCTCAACATGCTCCATCTACCGAAGAGGACATTGACTCAAGCCAAAGACAAGATGTGGATCCTCAACATAGTGATCAATGTGTGAACTCTAGTCAAAGGGAGCTTGGTCCATTCGATGGGTTGTCAAGTGGTGCCAAGTCAATTTGTCAAGGAAGATCCATCCAAACTGTTTTGAGACAAGCTCAAATTGATGCTAGAAGAGCACTTGATCAAGACCAAGGTCAATCCTTGCCTCCCAATGTAGAGGATGACTCCAATGATGATCAAGGTCAAGTTGATGGTCAAGACGAGGATCAAAATGATGAAGAGGGTCCTCCAAGAAACAATGAGGAGATCCACGCTCGTCGAGAAGCTAGAAAGGAAAGAATGTTGGAAATAAGAGACAACACCCTCCAAAATGTTGTTGGAGATCTAAGGAAAGGAATTTCCACAAGAGCACAATTGAAGAGGTTCAGTGAACACCAAGCACACATCTCCATGATTGAACCAAAGAAAGTGTGGGAAGCTCTTGAAGATTCGGATTGGTTAGAAGCTATGCACAAAGAGCTCAACAACTTTGAGAGAAACAAAGTGTGGAAGTTAGTTGAGAATCCAAAGGATTGCCGCAATGTTATTGGAACAAAGTGGATATTCAAGAACAAGCAAGATGAGCATGGAATTATAGTAAGGAACAAGGCTAGATTGGTTGCACAAGGGTATTCTCAAATTGAAGGCATTGATTATGGAGAGACTTATGCACCCGTGGCTCGCCTTGAGTCCATCCGTATCCTTCTTGCTTATGCGGCACATCATAACTTTAAGTTGCAACAAATGGATGTAGAAAGTGCATTCCTTTATGGTCCTTTAAATGAATTGGTATATGTTAAGCAACCCTCGGGATTTGAGGACCCCAACTTCCCAAACCATGTCTACAAACTTGATAAGGCGCTCTATGGGCTCAAGCAAGCCCCACACACGTGGTATGAGCATCTTAGAGAGTTATTGTTTGACCGTGGCTTTGAGGTTGGGAAAATCGATCCCACTCTTTTTACTAAGAGGGTCAATGGGGAGCTTTTTGTATGCCAAATATATGTTGATTATATCAATCTTTGGCTCATCTAACAAACTTTTAATGATGAATTCTCAAAGCTTATGACTAGTAGGTTCCGGATGTCTTTGATGGGGGAGTTGAAAGTATTTCTTGGCTTTGAGATCAAGCAAGTTAGAGGAGGAACATTCTTCAATCAAGCCAAGTATACTCAAGATATGCTCAAGAGATTCAAAATGCAAGATTTGAATGGATCTCCAACTCCCATGGCTACAAAGACTCATCTAGAACAAAATCCAAATGGTAAAGATGTGGATCAAAAGGTATACCGGTCTATGATTGTTTCTTTGCTTTACCTTTGTGCATCTAGACCCGATATTGTGTTGAGTGTAGGTGTGTGTGCAAGATATAAAGCGGCTCCTAAGGAAAGCCATTTAATGGCGGTCAAGAGAATCTTTCGATATTTAGTTCATACCCCATTTTATGGTCTTTGGTATCCTCGAGGTTCAACATTTGCTCTTTGTGGATACACGGATTCAGATTGGGCGGGGGACAAGGATGATAGAAAATCAACATCCGGGGCGTGCCAATTCCTTGGTACGTCCTTGGTATGTTGGTCCTCTAAGAAGCAAAATTGTATATCTCTCTCCACCACCGAAGCCGAGTATGTTGCTGCCGCTAGTGCTTGCACTCAATTGCTATGGATGAGGCAAACTTTAAAGGAATACGGTGTCCATTGTGACAAAGTGCCTCTTCTATGTGACAATGAAAGTGCCATTAAAATTGCATACAACCCAGTGGATCACACAAGGACAAATCATATTGAGATTCGTCATCACTTCATTAGAGATCATGTTGCTCGAGGTGATATTGATGTATCCTATGTTTCAACCAAAGATCAACTTGCCGATATCTTCACGAAGCCACTTGATGAAGCAAGGTTTTGCTACTTGAGGAATGAACTAAATATCGTAGATTCAAGGAGCTTGACTTGACTATCTTGCACTCTCACCTAATACTCGACCCATATTTGGTTTAGGTGTAGGCATGGACATAGGGGGAGTGCGGTCCTAATTGATTGGACTATCCCTCCCCCCCATTATGCGCAAATTAAACAAAATCATTCCTCTTAATATCATTTTGTGATATGTGATCTCAATGATGAGTTTCGGTAATGGACCCAAGATATATCTTCGTGGTGCCAAGCCGAGTATACTCAAATATGGTGGCCTAGGCCACCGCCCCCTCTCAATCGAGAGGTTGATGTGCTTACTCGTGTTTGTCACCTATTTGAATTGGTTTTCACTCATGGTTGTCATCTATTTGAATTGTCTTCATCGTTCTTAGTCTCATGCACTCTAAGTTTGGTATTTATTTGCTTCTTCCATTTTTTTTAGAGTGCATATGCTTCTCAGCTCACTTGTCTTAACCCAAGCCTCCTTACTCCCTCACGAAAACCCTCTCTCTATCCGCACAAGAATCATCCTTGATCCCTGGCTTTGGAATCAGATGGGACCGGTACTACCGGATGTGCGAGCGGTACTACCGGACCTGGTAAGTTCCCAGGTCGTCTCCTGGAAGAACTGCCCAGAAGGCAGTACTACCACATGTCCGGTCCTACCGGTCACTGGTACTACCGGTTGTGGAACCGATACTACCGCTTACAAGCGGTACTACCGCTCCAACAACCGGTACTACTGGTTGACGGTTTCCAGGTATATATTGGACGCGTGGGGAGAGGCACCCCTCAGTGCCTCATTATTCCCCACGTCCTCCACTCAAACCTGCGCCGCCACCGGAGATCTTGAAGCCACCGGAGCCCTGCCGCGCCCTCCTCTCTCCGGGTTCCCCTTGGATTCGGCCTCTTGGAGGGCTCCCACTCCTTTCCACCGCCATGGATCCCAGTACAACCGCCCTTTCTCTCCCCGGTTGATTTCCCATTAGATCTAGGTTTTGACTTAGATTTGTGGTGAAATTGACATATTGCACGGTTGTACTGCCATATGCTTCCTTGTTACCGAGTAGAATCATCTATTTACAGTCTAATGGCGTTAATTTGGTTCGTTTCCATCAGATCTGACGAACTTGTGCCGCTCAACCAGTAGTACCGAAACTTTTTCTGGTACTACCGCTTGCAAGCGGTACTACCGGTCGTTAGGTCCGGTAGTACCGGTCCAACCTGACCACATTTTTCTGCCTAAATTGTAGATTCTCTCGTTTGCTCCTTTTTGATTCTTGTGCCCTTACCCCCTTGCTATCCTCCCTTGTGCTTTCACATATGCAGGTGGTTCTTGGGGTGCAGCAAGCGCTCCAAGTCTAGCCGTGAGATTGTTGAGGAAGAGACGGAGTCTGAGGAAGAGGTTATGCCACAGCCAAGACACCGTTCCAAGTTGCCTGCCACTCGAGGTGGTCGTGGGGGTCGTGAAGGGGTTACCAAGCGCTCAGCTGGGCGTGGCAGCGCCCCTCCCTCTCGCCCCCCTCCACTGGGCGTACCAAAAGTCTCAGCTCTGGGCCATCTAGGCCAAAGAAACTGTCAAACATCTCTGAGTCAGAGTTTAGGGCTCTCCGGATTGAAAATGCATACTCCCACAACCGGAGCGAGGCAAGGGAAGACAGTCTCTTCTATGATGATTTCCAAGAGCGTGTTTATCATGAGGTTCTTTTGACCAACATCCAGATGGTGGTGCCTCAGCAGTGGATTGACATGGGACACATTGACAAGAATCTTGACTACTTTGCTGAAGCTAAGGAAACCTGCTCTCACCTTGGCTTGTTCCCCATTATGGAGTTTCAGTATGACTATGATCCCCTCCTTATCTGCCAGTTTTATGCCACTGCACATTTCCACACTGGCCGCACTCGGAAGATTACCTGGATGACTCAAGGTGCTGTCAAGGAAGCTACACTTGCGGAGTTTGCTGCAATCTTGGGGTATGAAGATCACGGCCGGGACGTTCCTTGTGGTTTTCGCTGTCACATGCGGGAGCATCCCTCCAAAAAGGATGTTCTTACACCTTTGTATATTCGAGGTCGTGGGGTTGCTGGCAAGATCAAGGATCTACTCCCCACATATGACATTCTCCATCGCATTTTCCATGAGACTGTTGCTCCTCGTGCGGGCAACAAGGATGAGATACATGGGTTCTCTGTTGATTTGTTGTTCAACACCTTCCTCAACCGAGAATCAGGCAATCCTCTTGATGTGACAGACTTCATATGGAATGAAATGGTAGCTGCTGCACACACTCGGAGGGTTCCACCATTTGCTCCTTATATTATGGCCCTCATTGTGTCAAAGTGCCCCGTCATTGCTAGGACTCTCTCCACTCGCTCTCTCATTGTGCACAGGCCAAAGGCACTCAAGATCAAGACACATGCTAAACCTCGCGTTGCGGCGGGTGAGGAGGATGAGGATGACTCTATGGATGCTGACAGTGGTCATGACACTGATTATGTTGTCTCTCGTCGCAAGAATGCTAAGCCCTCTTGGACCAAACGGATGGAGGTCAAGCTCAAGAAGATCTTCTGCTTCCAGGTTGACAACCAGAAGCGCATGTATGAGGCGCATGTGTATGCCAAGAAAGCCAGTGCTCGGCAGAAGGAAATGATGTCTGCTCAAGGTTTGACCATCTCCGAGGGGTCCGAGAACAACATCACTCCAGAAGATCAGTGGATCTCTCAGCACAGCCGTTGGGACGATGATGTCTCTTCCTCGCACCCCCCCCCCCTTACGAGGATGAGGGGGACCTTGAGGATGAGGAGGAGGAGGAGGATGATTGACTGTCGGGACGGTAGTCTTGCACTTGTCCCTTTTTGGCGTCTTGATGCCAAAGGGGGATAAGTTGCACTTTAGGCACGGGTGTTGCATGGGAAGTCACAAGCTCGTTCTTATCTTTGATCCTTTTATTGCTTGTGAACTTCGATTTCCCTCTATTTATGTGTGAGACTGTGTGTTTATGTCGTGTGAGACTATGTGGTTACTACGTGGCTATTTCATGGATCCATCTTATGAGACTATGTGGTTTATTTCATTGGATCCATCTTGTGATGTTATGCGGTATCTAGTGTATATATATTCCTCATCACATGTGTTGTGCAAAGGTATGTTTTCAAAGGCTAGTATCCATATTTGTGCACCCATGTTGGGTTTGTAAAATAGAGGGGG
This sequence comes from Avena insularis, assembly GCA_023614405.1. Lineage (NCBI taxonomy): Eukaryota > Viridiplantae > Streptophyta > Magnoliopsida > Poales > Poaceae > Avena > Avena insularis. The sequence goes on along the minus strand of CM042689.1, from coordinate 279,109,405 downwards.
AGGTTTGTTTCTACACATCTAGGGGGAGTCCCGTCTCTATTTTACAAATACCATATGCTTACTATTAAAATCATCTTGCAAAAGTGTATTGTCATCAAACACCAAAAAGGGGGAGACTGAAAGAGCATTTTCCTATCCCTCTGATTTTGATGTTTGATAACAACACACTTATCGGTTTAACTGTGTGCTAAGTTTATCACAGGTTTGATAAGAGGTGGCACAAATATTGGCATATCAATTCCCCTTGCAAAAAACCTCTGTGCCAACCGGTAGTACCGGAACTTCGACCGGTACTACCGCTTGACACCGGTACTACCGGTTCCGATGCAGTTGGCACTGTCCAAAGCTGATAAAGGTGTGTGCTAGTCAGTACCACCCGGTACCACGGAGCGGCACTACCGGTCCAACCGGTAGTACCGCTTGATACAAGCGGTACTACCGCTTGACACAGTCGTACCGCTCGGCAGTATCGGAGCATACTGACTAGCACTCACCCCTCTCCGTTTTGGTCAGTACCAAGCGGTACTTGGGACCGGTACTACCGCTCAAACCGGTAGTACCGCGTACTACCTCCCAAAACTGAAGAATGCTAAAGAACTGAAGCACCTACGGTACCTGGTCCGGTACTTGACCGTTAGTACCGCTTGCAAGCGGTACTACCGCTTGCAAGCGGTACTACCGCTTGAGTACCGGTACTACCGGTACATTAAATGCTCCAACGGCCATATTTCGTGGAGGGGTATAAATACCCCTCCACCTACCTTGGGACAAATTGCTCAGCTCATTAAATTCAAAGACCACCATTGGAGTCCATTGGAGCCACCCAAATCTTCAAGATCTCCTCATCCCACCACCCAAAGTCCTTGATCTTTGGGGAATCGAAGGAGGAGGCCCCGATCTACTACTTCACCAAAAGAGATCTTCATTTTCTCCTCATTTCATTGAGGGCCCCTTTGCTCTAGTGTTTTCTTGGAAACCCTAGTTCTTGTTTTGGTTCTTACAAGCTTGTCCTTGATTGCTTTGACAACTTGCTTGTATTTGGTAGCCTCCGATTAAGTTGTGGATGTGTGCCCCAAACTTGTAACGGTGTCGGCTTCCACCTTGAAGGTTGCCGATATAGTGGAAGGTGAATCGATCCCGTTGGGGTGAGATTCATCGGAGAACAAGGGAGGCCTTTCGTGGCGTTGGTGGTTTGAAACCACCCCCTCTCCAAACGTAGACGTACTTCCCCTCAAAAGGAAGGAACTACGGGAAACAAATCCTTGTGTCTCCGCGTCCACTTTTCGGTTACTTCTATCCTTTACCGCACCTTACTTACTCGTTACTACTTTGTGTTGTGGTAGCTCTTGCATAATTGTCATATAGGTAAATCCACCATAGTTGCATTATCTAGAGAATTTAACTTATTGTCAAACCTTCATTTGAAAAAGAAGAAAATTTGAAGTAGCACCTATTCACCCCCCCCCCTCTAGGTGCCCATACGATCCTTTCAATGTGTGCATGACACGGTCCAAAGGGTTTTGTTAATTCAAAGGATGCTAAAAGCATATGAAAACTTCAATGGTTGAAGTAAGCATCGCGGAGTTGGAATCTTGACTATGATGAAACTATTAAAAGAGTTTAATTTCATCGGAGACGATGAAGATGCTTGCATTTGCAAGAAATTAAGTGGGAGCGCTAAGACATGTTTCTAATACATTATGTGGAAGACATATTGTTGATTGGAAATGATGTATCTTTTTATTGACACAGGTTAAGAATTTCATCTCGATGAAAGGCTTAGGCAGAACCCGAATATTTGGCATCAATGTCTATATGGATAAATTGAGACGCTAATATGGTTGTGCCAGAAGTACATAGATGAGATATTGAATGAGTTCAATATAGAAACTACAAGAAAGGTTCTTGTTGCACAGGAAGGATTGAATAAATATTCAAGTATTTTTGATACTTGATATATAAAATCACAAAGAGTACTTTATCAATCATGCTGTGATGTGTACAAATCCAGATATGTCCTATGCTCTAAATGTTATGATCGTATACCAGAATGATTCATAAGATGATTATTGGACGATAGTAAAGATATTCTTATGATATTTTAGATGAACTAAGAATATATTATTTTGTAGAAGTGACAAATAGATGGTTAGTTCATTGTAAAGGTATTACATTGATACTAGTTTTGTCACAAAGTACAAATTAAGTTTATCTCTATCTAAACTAAGGGTGGAACAATATGATGGAAAGTAAGTTCCATAATGGATTTGGATGAGTTCCAAAGTTAAGACATTGTGACAGATACTACAACAAAAGGCTAAGTATATGATTGCTATAATAGCAGCAAAAGAGGGCATTTGTGTCAAGTAGTTTGTTATCAAACTAGGTGTGGTTCACAGCTGGATAGTACTATGAAGATATATTGTACGACAATATTATCAACATGTTTTAACCCCAAGGAACTAAAGGTCTCACCAAAGGACCAAATTTATACAAATCCATCTCATTAGAGAATGAGTGATGCGTAGAGACGCAAAGACATGCAATTACACATGGACCTGAAAGTGTTGGATCCGAAGATCAGTTGACCACTAGCAATAGTGTAAATACAACACCAGAAAGCCATAGGTGTTGAATGCACAAAGGTTTGAAACTAGATTATTGACTCTAGTGCAAGTGGGAGACTGTTGGAGATATGCCCAAGAGGCAATAATAAAGTGGTTATTATCATATCTTCATGCTTATGATAAATGTTTACATACCATGCTATAATTGTATTAACTGGAAACATTAATACTTGTGTGATTTGTAAACATAAAAAATTCCCTAGTAAAGCCTCTTGTTAAACTAGCTTGTTGGTTAATATATGATCATGGTTTCCTGATCATGAACATAGAGATGTTATTAACAACAGGGTCATATCATTAGGAGAATGATGTTATGGACATACTCCTATAGTTAAGCGTAGCATAAAGATCAAGTCATTTAATATTGTTCACTTGCTATAAGCTTTCTGATACATAGTAACCTAATTCCTTCGACCATGAGATGATGCTAATCACCATCACCGGAAGGATGCTTTGATGACATCAAACACCACACCGTAACTGGGTGGCTATAAAGGTGGCATTGAGTGTTCGGAAAATATGTGTTGAGGTACATGGATCAAGATTGGGATTTGTCCATCCATATGACGGATATATATACTCTGGTCCCTCTCGGTGGAATGTCATCCAACTAGCTTGCAAGCATGTGACTGGCTCTTAAGGAATCACATATCACGGTAACGAGAAAAGAGTACTTATTGGTAACGAGGTTGAACTAGGTATGCAGAGATACCGACGATCAAACCTTGGATAAGTAAAGTATCGTGATACAAAGGGAAATTGGTATCGTATGTAAATGGTTCATTCGATCCCGAAGTAATCGTAGAAATATGTGGGATCCATATGAATTTCCAGATTCCTCTATTGGTTATTGATCGGAGAAGAGTCTCTACCATGTCTGCATAATTCACGAACCATAGGGAGACACACTTAAGGATTCAATGTTGTTTAGTAGATATGGAATGTGAGTAAAGTGACTGAATGTTGTTCGGAGTCTTGGATGGGATCCGGGATATCACGAGGAGATCCGGAATGGTCCGGAGAATAAGATTCATATAAGGAAAGTCCAATTTCATAGTTCAGGAATGATTCCGGTGTTTTCAGTGGAATGTTCTAGAAGGGTCCAGAAGCTTCACCGATCCGGAAGGGGAAGGGTACATGGATGTGTCATGAAAAAGTGTAATGGTTGCATCATGTCATAGGTCACTTGGCTGGACACTTGGAAGAGAGAAATCAAACTCTAATTTGAAATTCAAAAATGCAGTTTGAAAAAGTCAAATCCCAACATGGTTTCCGAGTTAGCGAGGGTTTCTGAGTTAGGGAGGGTTTCCACCTTGGTTGGGAACACCCTTGGACGCCCCCCCACCTATATAAGGAGGGGTAGGGGCGCACCCCAAGATATCCCCCTTGCCCTAGGCGCCCAAGAAAACCTAGGTTGGCCGCCGCCCCCCTCTCTAGGTGCGACCAATCTAGATATCCTCTAAACCGCTACCGACTAGCTAAAACTCTAGTTGCTAGCTACCTCTAAACCTCGGCCCTATAAACCCTAGATTTCCGGGGCTCCCTCTACTCCACCATACTCGCTCTAGCTTAGGCGAAGCCCTGCGGGATCTCCCCTCTACTTCCGACACCACGCCGTCGTGCTGCCGGAATCGCGAGGAGAGAGCTACAACCTCCGATGCCTGCTGGAACAAGGGAGAGGAAGGTCTTCATCGAGTACCGTACGCGTGACCGACTGCAGGAGCGCTGCCGGAACGCGGCGCCGGAAGGATCGTCTACGCGATCTTGAGATCGGCAAGTGAACGACTACGTCACCCACGAGAATCTGCTCTCGTTAACCGCTTTGGATCTTCGAGGGTTAGTACTCTATCAACTTGTTGCACCGATCTAGTAGATAGATCTTGGCTTGATCATAGATTAGATCTTGATTGTGTGTTCATGTGGTAGAATTTTTTTTGTTTTCCATGCTACAAACCCCTATAGTGGTATCAGAGCCGTGTCTATATGTAGATCTGTTGCACGAATATAACACAATGGTCATTGTGGGCATTGATGCTTTTGTTTTCGATTGCTTCTTGTGTACTTTGCATCTTGCGGGATGGTGATATGAAGAGGCCCGGGCTAACCTTACATGACATCGTTCATGAGACTTGCTCCACGCTTGACATGCAACTTGTATTGCATAAGTGGCTTTGCGGGTGCCTGTTTCTCCCAACATAGTGAAGATTCAATTTACAACGGGTGATTGACAATACTAGTATCAACGTTGTGGTTCTTGTTCGTAAGTTAGAACGACACTTTTTGAAAGCCCCAAACCACGTAAAACATGCAAAAAAAAATAGAGGCGTCTAACTTTGTTTTGCAGGGGTGTGCTGTGATATGATATGGCCATGATTGTGATTATATATGATGTATGCTATGTTCCTTATTGTAAGTCGGCAACCGTAAGGAGCCATATGGTTGTCTTTTAAATTCCGTTAAGGCCCGCGTGTCTATTCAAAGTAGTTGTAATAGTTCATGCTGGTGGACGACAACCATGAAGCGGCGCCATTGACCTTGACGCCATACCGGTGATGATGGAGATCATGTTCATGCTTGAAGATGGAGATCGGAAGCACAAGAAGATAATCCATATCATATCACATATTATGAATTGCATGTGATGTTAATCCTTTTATGCATCTTGTATTTCTTAGTTTGTGACGGTAGCATTATAAGATGACCCCTTTCACAAAATATCAAGTTATAGAGTGTTCGTCCTTAGTAGGCACCATTGCCAAAGCTCGTTGTTTAGAAGCACCACGTGATGATTGGGTGTGTTATTCTGAGAGTGTATACAATGGGAGTAAGCCAGGTTTGCTCACGCGGAAGCTAAGGTTTGATCTTGACGACCCTAGAATGTACATACATGGTCTCGAAACACGGAATACCGAAAGGTAAAGCATGAGTCATATAGATGATATGATGAACATGATGATTGTTCGCCTTTGAAGCTATATCATGTCACGTGATGATCGGACTTGGTGTAGTGAATTTGGTTCGTGTGATCACTAAAACAATGTGAGGGATATTGTTTTGAGTGGGAGTTCAACAGCAATATGATTAAAAGTTGAACACTATTTATCATAATTTAAATCAAAGTGAATTTGCATAGTTTTTGTAGTCATTGGCATCCGTTTACCACCTTGCGCTTAGTTATAATTGAGATAATAGAACTATAGAATTCTGGATAGTTACTTCACGAACTGGTATCGTATTGTTTTGATGTGTTAATCTAAAGTTTAAAAGTCCTATTGCAAATTTTCAGTAAGTTCTGGTTACTCCGTGAAATTTAATAATTGGTATTAAATCAAGAGTAACAATTCCAGTGTTAGTATATAAGTATCATGTTTATCTCCATGATTCTTGATATTCAAAAGATTGTTTTAATATCAAGGTTATCGGGGAGCTGAAAGAATTGTTTCAGAAACCATCATGTGTGAAAGATATTATGATATCTAAAACAAAGTTTTGGTTATAACATGATAGAGTATAATATAGCAAAAGTCATGTTCTCATATTTGATGAGAATTTGCAAAAGGTTGGAGACGCTTGTCGTCCTAATCCTCCAAAAGGTTTTGGAGAGCAACATTATACTCACGATTCACCGTTATAAGCTAAAAGTAGCTTGATCATGAATTGGTCCATGAGAAGGGTGAATATTTGATAAAGCTTAAATGTTTACTACACTAAAAGATTACTAAAGAATGGAATTTGAAAGAACACCAAACATTTGATGATGGTGATCTACTTCAAAGTGCAAGGCCAAAGACATTGGTATTTAACTATACATGTTTTGGACTATGTGTCATAAGTATGGCGCCACTGTTGATGTTGATAGATTCATTTGAAAGGATAAAGAAATACTAAAAGATAAATCTAAGAAATATTTGGCAGAAGAGAAAAGACTAGAATTGTTCAGCTTAGGTATATAGAGGATATACATGTTATGGCTGTATTCTTTGCTTGTTAAACAATGTAGTTCTTGAGTATTGGATACTGAATTTGTTGATGTGAATCGTCATACGAAACAACACAATTCATGAACTACAATGGCCTAAAGTAACTAGAAAAAGAATATGTGATGATGCTCATCGAGAACAAATAAAGGGTTGTTGTGTTGCTTGTTGAAATCAAAACTTACCTTCAAGATTTATTTTTAATAATTGTTATTTCGATCAGGTATTATGAGAACAAAAGGGTTGTTCAAATAATTGCCATAATCCATAAAAGATGGATGATTTACAGCTCTCGTTGGAGAAAACTAGTGCTAAAAATGTCGAAAGACAAATTGATTGAAAGATCACTTAGGAAGTGACATCGCCGTTTAAATTATATTGGAAAGAAAGCATGAAGAAACTCCATGTGGATGGAATTTTGGAGTCTTTTGATTTTTGATCAAATGACGCTTGCGAAACTTTCCTAGGGATAATTAAAACTCCATTCATAGGCCAAAAGTGAACGAATGACTAGCTTATTGGAAATTGTACATATAGATGCATAAAGCCCATTATGTGTAGTCAAGAGCGATGGATTTCAACTTCATATGCTTTCTCCGAAAATTTGAGTGAATATATGAATATTTACTTAATGAGGATGAAGTGTGAAACATTTGAAAAGTTCGAAGACTTTCAAGATGAAGTGCAAAATCAATGTAACAAGAAAATAAAAGAATTTATGATAGGATCATAAAGGGAGATATTTGAGTTACAAGTTTAGCATAACACCTAAGATTTGAGGAAACGTTCCATGGATTTGCGTTTCCCGAAACACCATATGAGTATGGAATAATCGAGATATGCAATGAAACTTTGTTTGACATGGTAAGATCAAAGGTGTAATTCATAAAACTGCCATTATATTTTAAAGATTAAAAGCTTTAGAGACTACCGCTTTTTCACTGAAAAGAGCTCCATCATGATCCGTTGAAATGACACCATATAAAGTTATGGTTTGGGATAAAACCCAAGTTGTCCTTTCTTAAACATTGGTATGCTATGCATAAGAAAGATGTTTGCAACCAAAATTGGATGAACATATCTTTGTATGTTATTTTGAATAATCGTTGAGTATTCCTCCATAACACCTGACATGGTTGTACCCTACGGGTGCGTGACCTCAGCATACCTAGTCCAGCCCAAGGAAGGCCCACGGCGGACGTACGCCGGCCCGTGAAGATTTTCGGGTGGCCAAGGCCCATGACGCCTTCGGATCCTTGGAGAGCAAGACTAGCGTAGATAGGAAATTTAAAGGGGTAAAGCCCTAGAACTTGTAACCGACTAGGTCTATGCCCGGGACCTGCCTAAGTCTATATAAAGTCCAGGAGGGCACGACCTAGATCTCTCGACTCATACTTCCGCATACACACCTCCACGCCAGATCTAATCTGCGCACCCCTGTAACCTTCGGTTCCGCCGTAATCAAGAGCGGAAGCAGAGTAGGGTTTTTCCCTCGGGCCTGAACACAGGTAAACCTCGTGTCCCCGTGTTGCTTGTTTGCTAACCGTTCCACGATCTCCAGCATCCCCATCTTCTCCAAAACCCAAGTCCATAACAATGGGCATTGATGAGATCAAACCTCGTCAACACCAAAGACAAAAATGTTTGTCGCTTAGAACGTTAAGTTTCTTTGAGAAAGGAATTTTCCGTGAAAAGTTAAGTGGGGGAAATAGAATTTTGATAAGGTTAAAAGAACCTTAGCTATATGTGCAAAGTTGCGCAGCATCGAAAAGTGTTCCGGAGGCAGCAACAATGCTCATGGCTCACGTGCCTCAAAGGTTGTGGTCACGAAGGTCTAAGTTCCTATTGAACCAAGTAGGTCGGGTAAACAATCAAATACCAAGATTTGAGAGTTAAGTCATTATTTGAAAATAATGATCCAACTACATGCAAAGAAGCGATGATGGGCCCTGACTCTGTCAAATGGTTTGAAGCCATAAAATCCATGATAGTTCCATATACGAGAGATCAAGCTTTGAACTTGAAAGACCCTCTGAAAAGGTGCAAGACCTTACATTCGTATTTGGATCTATAAAGAAATAGACATGGATGTTTCACATCTATGAAATTATCGACATGTCGGGAAAGAGTTGACGATAATGTTCAAAGAGTTGACTATGACAAGATCTGATCTTTCATTAAGTGATATTTAGTCTAGACGGATTAATGTAGCAACCACTACATATAATTTTGTTATGTGGTAGTTGAATAAACAAAACAAGTTCTTCTAATAGAATGGTTACCTAGGACGTGTGCATGACACGGTCCAAAGGGTTTTGTTAATTCAAAGGATGCTAAAAGCATATGCAAACTTCAATGGTTGAAGTAAGCATCGCGGAGTTGGAATCTTCACTATAATGAAACTGTTAAAAGAGTTTAATTTCATCAGAGACGATGAAGATGCTTGCATTTGCAAGAAATGAAGTGGGAGCGCTAAGAATTTTTCTAATACATTATGTGGAAGACATATTGTTGATTGGAAATTATGCATCTTTTTATTAACACAGGTTAAGAATTTCATCTCAATGAAAGGCTTAGGCAGAACCCGAATATTTTGCATCAATGTCTATATGGATAAATTGAGACGCTAATATGGTTGTGCCAGAAGTACATAGATGAGATATTGAATGAGTTCAATATAGAAACTACAAGAAAGGTTCTTGTTGCACAGGAATGATTGAATGAAGATTCAAGTATTTTTGATACTTGATATATAAAATCACAAAGAGTACTTTATCAATCATGCTGTGATGTGTACAAATCCAGATATGTCCTATGCTCTAAATGTTATGAGCGTATACCAGAATGATTCATAAGATGATTATTGGACGATAGTAAATATATTCTTATGATCTTTTAGGTGAACTAAGAATATATTATTTTGTAGAAGTGACAAATAGATGGTTAGTTCATTGTAAAAGTATTACATTGATACTAGTTTTGTCACAAAGTACAAATTAAGTTTATCTCTATCTAAACTAAGGGTGGCACAATATGATGGAAATTAAGTTCTATAATGGATTTGGATGAGTTCCAAAGTTAAGACATTGTGACAGATACTACAACAAAAGGCTAAGTATATGACTGCTATAATAGCAGCAAAAGAGGGCATTTGTGTCAAGTAGTTTGTTATCAAACTAGATGTGGTTCACAGCTGGATAGTACTATGAAGATATATTGTACGACAATATTATCAACATGTTTTAACCCCTAGGAACTAAAGGTCTCACCAAAGGACCAAATTTATACAAAGCCATCTCATTAGAGAATGAGTGATGCGTAGAGACGCAAAGACATGCAATTACACACGGACCTGAAAGTGTCGGATCCGGAGATCAGTTAACCACTAGCAATCGTGTAAATACAACATCGGAAAGCCATAGGTGTTAAATGCACAAAGGTTTGAAACTAGATTATTGACTCTAGTGCAAGTGGGAGACTGTTGGAGATATGCCCAAGAGGCAATAATAAAGTGGTTATTATCATATCTTCATGCTTATGATAAATGTTTACATATCATGCTATAATTGTATTAACTAGAAACATTAATACTTGTGTGATTTGTAAACATAAAAAAGTCCCTAGTAAAGCCTCTTGTTAAACTAGCTTGTTGGTTAATATATGATCATGGTTTCCTGATCATGAACATAGAGATGTTATTAACAATAGGGTCATATCATTAGGAGAATGATTTGATGGACATACTCCTATAGTTAAGCGTAGCATAAAGATCAAGTCATTTAATATAGTTCACTTGCTATAAGCTTTCTGATACATAGTAACCTAATTCCTTTGATCATGATATCATGCTAATCACCATCACCGTAAGGATGCTTTGATGACATCAAACACCACACCGTAACTGGGTGGCTATAAATGTGGCATTGAGTGTTCGGAAAGTATGTGTTGAGGCACATGGATCAAGATTGGGATTTGTCCATCCATATGACGGATAGATATACTCTTAGCCCTCTCGTTGGAATGTCATCCAATTAGCTTGCAAGCATGTGACTGGCTCACAAGGGATCACATATCACGGGAAAGAGAAAAGAGTACTTATTGGTAATGAGGTTGAACTAGGTATGCAGAGATACCGACAATCAAACCTCGGATAAGTAAAGTATCGTGAGACAAAGGGAAATTGGTATCGTATGTAAATGGTTCATTCGATCACGAAGTAATCGTAGAAATATGTGGGAGCCATATGAATTTCCAGATTCCTCTATTGGTTATTGATCGAAGAAGAGTCTCGATCATGTCTGCATAATTCACGAACCGTAGGGAGACACACTTAAGGATTCGATGTTGTTTAGTAGATATGGAATGTGAGTAAAGAGACTGAATGTTGTTCGGAGTCTCGGATGGGATCCGGTATATCATGAGGAGATCCGGAATGGTCCGGAGAATAAGATTCATATAAGGAAAGTCCAATTTCAGTGTTCGGGAATGATTCCGGTGTTTTCACCGGAATGTTCTAGAAGGGTCCAGAAGGTTCACCAATCCGGAAGGGGAAGGGTACATGGATGTGTCATGACAAAGTGTAATGGTTGCATCATGTCCTAGGTCACTTGGCTGGACACTTGGAAGAGAGAAATCAAACTCTAATTTGAAAGTCAAAAAGGCAGTTTGAAAAAGTCAAATCCCAACATGGTTTCCGAGTTAGGGAGGGTTTCTGAGTTAGGGAGGGTTTCCACCTGGGTTGGGAACACCCTTGGACGCCCCCCACCTATATAAGGAGGGGTAGGGGCACACCCCATGGTATCCCCCTTGCCCTAGGCGCCCAAGAAACCCTAGGTTGGCCGCCCCCCCCCCCCTCTAGTTGCGACAAATCTAGATCTCCTCTAAACCGCTACCGACTAGCTAAAACTCTAGTTGCTAGCTACCTCTAAACGTCGGCTCTCTAAATCCTAGATCGCCGGGGCTCCCTCTACTCCACCATACTCGCTCTGGATTAGGCGAAGCCCTGCGGGATCTTCCCTCTACTTCTGACACCACGCCGTCGTGCTGCCGAAATCGCGAGGAGAGAGCTACAACCTCCGCTGCCTGCTAGAACAAGGGATAGGAAGGTCTTCATCGAGTACCGTGACGTGCAGGACCGATCGGAGGCCTGCGAACGCTGGCGCCAAGGATCGCTGCGATCTTGAGATCGGCAAGTGAACGACTACATCACCCACGAGAATCTGCTCTCGTTAACCGCTTTGGATCTTCGAGGATTAGTACTCTATCAACTTGTTGCATAGATCTAGTAGATAGACCTTGGATTGATCATAGATTAGATCTTGATTGTGTGTTCATGCGGTAGAATTTTTTGTTTTCCATGCTACAAACCCCTACACTTACTCCACAGGAAATTGAGCTAAAAAGCCAATCAAATGCGGAGATTGTACGGTTACTGCGCGAGGAGGAACTCAAATGGTATCAACACTCTAAATCACAATTTATTTTGCATGGGGATTCGAATACTAGATACTTCCATAGTGTAGCCAATGGCAGACACAAGAAGAAACGTATTCACTCCTTAAAGCATAATGACGAGCTGATTGAAGGACATGAGCAACTAAAGTCTTACATTATGAATTATTATAAGGGTTTGTTTGGGGATCCAGAGGAAGGCACTTTCTCAATGGATGAATCCCAAATTAATGATATACCCCAAGTTTCTGTGGAGGAAAACAAATATCTGACTGCTCCCTATTGTGAGGAGGAAGTCAAATTAGCTGTTTTCCAAATGGAGCATAATAAGGCACCTGGTCCGGATGATTTCCCCGCTAAGTTTTACCAAACTTTTTGGGATGTAATCAAGCCAGATCTCTTGAACATGTTTAGTGCTTTACATGAGGATCAACTAGATCTATTTCGGTTGAACTTTGGTGAAATCATCTTACTGCCTAAGGTTAATGAAGCAAAACGGATCCAACAATATAGACCGATTTGTCTTCTTAATGTTAGCTTCAAGATTTTTACCAAGGTTGCCACTATCAGGTTGAACTATGTAGCTGATCATGTTGTTAGGCCTTCACAAACCTCCTTCATGCAAGGTAGACACATTCTGGATGGTGTGGCTACCTTACATGAAACGATTCATGAACTCCATAGAAATAAATTGAATGGGGTAATTCTTAAAATTGACTTTGAGAAAGCTTATGACAAAGTTAATTGGTCCTTTCTATAACAAGCTCTTAGAATGAAAGGTTTTTCAGCAGATTGGTGCTCCTTAATCGAAATCTTTGTAGTCGGAGGTAGTATTGCCATCAAAGTCAATGACAATGTTGGCAACTACTTTCAGACTAAGAAGGGGCTAAGACAAGGAGACCCATTATCGCCCATGCTTTTCAATATAGTAGCTGATATGTTATCCATCTTGATTGAGCGTGCTAAGTCAGATGGCCAGATTGAAGGTGTGATCCCTCATCTTGTAGATGGGGGTTATCTATACTTCAATATGCAGACGATACAATTATTTTTATGGAACATGATCTTGAAAAAGCTAAGAATCTGAAACTCATACTTTTGGCTTTTGAGCAGCTTTCGGGATTAAAAATTAATTTCCATAAAAGTGAATTGTTTTGTTTCGGCGAGGCCCAAGAGGAGGTTGGCCTTTATAATGAACTCTCCGGCTGTTGTCACGACACTTTTCCGATCAGATATTTGGGCATTCCGGTACACTACCGAAGGCTTACAAATGCTGAAATGCTGAGTAGAAAATTGTCGAGGAAAGGTTACAGATACGTTTGGGTAGTTGGAAAGGCAAACTTCTCTCTATAGGGGGAAGACTGGTGCTCATCAACTCAGTCCTTAGTAATATGGTTTTTTTATGCTTTATTTTTTTCAACTTCCTAAAGGTGTCTTAAAAAGGTTGGATTATTTCCGATCAAGATTCTTTTGGCAGGGAGATAATGAGAAAAAGAAGTATAGCTAGCTAAATGGAGTGTTTTGTGTAGACCCAAAGAACAGGGTGAGCTCGGTATTCATGATCTACAGGTTATAATACATCCCTCCTTAGTAAATGGCTCTTCAAGTTATTAAATGAGGAAGGGATTTGGCAAACTATTATTAAAAGAAAGTATATTGGTTCAAAGGCATTGTCCCAAATGGTTTGGAAACCTGGTGACTCTCACTTTTGGGCTGGTCTAATGGCGTCAAAAAAATATTTTTTACGCTTCGGGACTTTCTCTATTAATAATGGGACGCAGATAAGGTTCTGGGATGATAAATGGCTAGATAATGCTACCCTTCGAGAACAATATCCTTCGTTATATTATATTGTTCGTTATAAGGAGGAAACTGTTGCCACAGTGCTCGAATCATTCCCACCAAATATAACATTCAGAAGGGATCTAATTGGTTCTAGACTTGACTCTTGGATCATGTTGCTACATCGTCTGGCACATGTACAACTGTCGGACGAGCCAGATGAATTCTGATGAAATCTAACTAAGAACGGGTCCTTTTTTTGTTAGCTCTTTGTATGATGCTTTAATCCAGCCGTCTATTCCGGCGGCAGATAATAGGATGATCTGGAAGATGAAGATACCTCTTAAAAACAAAATATTTGTTTGGTATCTTCGTGGTGGGATTATTCTTACAAAAGACAACCTTATTAAGCGAAATTGGCATGGAAATCCTGGGTACGTGTTCTGTCATCATGATGAGACAATCAAACACCTATTTTTCCAATGTAGTTTTGCTCGGTCTATATGGTCAATCACCCAAGCAGCTTCAGGCTTGTATCCACCACGTAGTATTGCAACATTTTTGGGAATTGGTTACATGGTATTGATAACAAGTATAAAAATCTTCTTAGGGTCGGAGCGATAGCTATTATATGGTCGCTATGGCTATGTAGAAATAATAAGGTTTTTAATGGTATAAACTGCTCTCTTCTGCAGATTCTCTACAGGTGTACTCATATCCTTCGGTCTTGGTCGATTTTGCATCGTGCGGAATATCGCGATCTTTTCATGGAGGTGTGCACGTGGCTGGAGGATACGGCACGGGACTGTTTTACCAGACATGGATGGCAGCATAATCTTCGGATAGACCTGCCCTCTGCACCCTAGACGTTTTACAATTTCTCAGTTTGATATGTAATTCGCCTGTATCTTTTATTTTATGTTTGGACCATGTGGATTGGTGTCGGCTATGTACATCTATATACAGAGGCCGAGTGTAAATTACTGTCTAAATAATAAAAGCGTTCTTTATCGAGAAAAATCACCGGCGCGCCGTGTGTAGACGTGTATGTAGATGCGGATGCACGGTGGATCCTCGACCATGCATGCATGGATTATTACATCGCGACTCCCGCTCGATCGTCCTGTGCGCTTTTTGACCACCGGGGAGAAAGAAAGAAATCCGTAGCAGAGTTCCAAAAGGAGCCAAACGGGTAAAAAGCGGGTTTGGGCTCTCCCCTCGCGGAAGGCGCACGCGCGCGAAGGACCGTCCAGGTTTGGTCCCCCGGCCCGCCGGTGGATTGGATTTTCATTCACACGGCCTGTTTGCTCCAGATATACTCCATAGATTGGGACCGCATCATCTTCCACTCCACCTGGAGCACGTACGCTTAATAACGTCGTCTTTGGCTCTTTAGATGCCGCTCGGGCCAAACCTCTTGCTGATCTCTGAATCTTCCGCCTCCGTGGGTAGCCTCCTGCCCTCCTCCGATCCGCACAACTCCTTCATCTTCCTCGTCTCCGGCATGCATGGGACCCACCCACGATCGAGGCGAGGGCGTCCAAAATCATTCGTCTTCTATGTATGTTGCGTCTGACCTCTCGCAATGAATACCACGTATGTATGTATACTCCTGCATCCCCGATCCACGGCCCGTACGTATGTTTTTCGTGGCAATGATTTCTGAACTAGTACTAGCCCCAATCGCGTGGGTGTCCCGCCTATAGCAAGTTTCAAGGCGTGCATGATCTCAAATTCAGTACCGTGCTGAAAACCACATGAAGTATAGTACGTAGGGGGCCACCTCCACCTGGCCAGCTGCATGAGAGCTTTGCATGTGCATGCACGACAACAACATGCATGCTGGCTTGACCTCGGTTTATTTCCTTTGACCGACAACAGTTTCTCGTATCCTTAAAGCAAAAGATGTTTTTGTTATTATTCAAGATTCGAGTGGAAGCTAAAATTCCTGAAAGAGCCCTTTCCTTTTTTTGAAAAAAAAGATACGGTTCTTTGCCACCAAAGAGTCCTATATGCACGGAAAAGAGCACGGTCAGTCTAGTTCGGCGTCAATCGAAGTGCCATGCCATGAGAAGGTCGAACTTCTTAACTGTGGAGAGAGAGAGAGAGACGATGATACGAGGGCGAGGGCGACACCGACAAGGACGTACGTGACGGGTTACATCGATGAGCAGAGCAGCAAGCTCGGGCCGGGGGAGGCATTCAATCGAGTGTGGGGGCAAGCGCATGCATGCGTGTGGATGCGGTGCCGGTGCCGGTGCAGTGCAGGGCTGGGTGTGCACTTGCTGCAGTGTGGGCAGGCATGCATTATTGTGCAAGCAAAGCAGTGAAATAGGCACTTGGTGCATGCAGGCAGAGGCAGGCGAGAGCAAAGCATGGAAGGGAGGCTCGCCAGCAGCAACCGCAGCAGGAAAGCATGCCATGCAGCAGCTGCAGGCTCCGGCGTGATGGATGCTAGAGATGGACGGACTGAGCCTGTGAGTACGTAGTACGAAAACCGCAAAGAGCTCGAGCACCGGCTCGCGAGAACGCACGCTCGATCACTCCAACCCTGTCGCAGGGTGTGGAAGGAGGAGATGGATAGCCGAGCCGACCGCGTGCTCAGAGGCAACTAGTAGCTAGCTAGGCCTAGGCCTAGGCCTAGGATCGCAGCTGCTACGCCGGCGTAGGCCTGTCTTTCCGGTCCATGTAGCTAGGTGCATGCGCGTGTGCGCAGATGCGATCGAACCCGATCGATGATGAGTGCCGCGTTCGCGCTACTACTACTACTACATAATGCGCCTGCATATCTGCATGCAATTGCGGCCAGGCCAAAAGGTGGCGCCCAAGATTGGTCGTTGAAAGTTTTCCGCTCTTGTACGTGGAGTGCAGATCATCCAAGAGAAATCGCATGCTTCCTGTTGAAGACACACTAGTACTACTTGTATACCACCATGCATAGACTCTATCTAGTCTTTGACGTACGGTTGGTTGTCGTGTAAGTATACTCCACGAGTTTGTGGACGGGTGATCCGAACGTCTATGGTGCACTCGGTGTTTATTTGAACAAGCTCGGCATGATGCTTGAGTGTAGCAGCAGATTAGGGCGTATAAATTGTCTGACAAACTGAACTAACGCTAGCCCTAGCTAGAGACAAGACAGAGATCAGATTACTTGGAACCATGTAGCTACGGCAGGCAGAATCTTACTGGTAAAAGGATTGTATGCAGGGATTCATGAGACAAAGAGACAGATAGACGCGATGTGGATGGCCTGGCTTGGCCCGGCCCGGCGAGAGAGAAAAAGAAAAGAAAGAGACGAACAAAACAGAGCAGGCAGCGGAGCGAGGAAGGAAGGAAGAAAGGCAGTCGTTCCTGGGAGCAAAAGAAGACAAACGACATGATTCGATGCGTACGCTCAACGCGACAAAACCCGCGCTCACTTGTCCACATCCGCGCGCGGTCCACGCTGCTGCGCGCGTGAACTCCAACCCCCACCCAGTACCCAGTACCCCACCCATCTCACTCGCACGCCGTGCTCGCATAGTCGCGTACGGCGTACCCGTCGCCGTCCCCAGTACTACAGTACATCGGGCCTTCATTTTTGTACGGAGTATTAATCTTCTCGTCTCCGTTAGCCTTGGCCGCGATTACCTACATGAACGCAATAGTGCAGACGGGGCCTTTAACACCTGTTCCTAAGCCCTCTAACAGCGATTATAGAACCGCTGTTGAGGGTTCGGTGTTAGAGCCCCCTTTAGAGCATGACTAACAGCGCCCTTATATGGGTGGCCTGCTGCTCAGATTTCGCGATTTACAATTGAACGGCGCAGTAAGCAAAGAATCAAACCCTAGCCCCTACTGCAAGATTCAAATTTCCGGAAACAGCTTGACGCGTTAAATCGATTAGGTTCATACATAGGAGTAGCAGTTCATATTTACAGCAAAATTACACTAAAAGAAACTAAAATTAGATGGGGAAAAGCTCGCCCGAGGACGCCGCCGCGTCCAGATGCCCAAAATGCGAGCTCAGAGTCCTAGTCGCCGCCACCGTTCTAGTCGATGATTTATGAGGTCGACGTCCATGTCGTCGTCGACCCCGCTGTCCTCCTCCACCGCCCCGACGCGCTTGGCCGCGGCCTCCTCCTCCAGCTGCTGCTGCAACTTGAGGAGCTCGACAGCCGCGATGGCTGCTGCGAGCTCCTCCTCCTCCTCCGCGCCGTGCCGCCGCCACGGACGTCGTGATGGTCACGGCGGCCTGTGCCTCCTCCAAATCACCGCGACGGGGGCGGACTATGACGACGGGGGCAGAGGAGGCCGAGGAGGCAGAGGAGCCCTCCCCGTACTCCCATGCCGAGGGCCGCCGCTCACGGGGAAGAGGACCGGAGCGAGCGCGCGCCGGCCGCGTAGGGGGCAAGCGACGGCGCGGGCATCCCCAGCTTGGTCCAATGGCGAGCACGCTTCTTCGCGCCAATGGAGCGGACGCACCGCCGCTCCTCGTCGTCGCCGCCGCCCGGTGGCCCATGGACACCCCCGCGGCCTCCTCCTCCTCCACCGGAACGGCCGCCGCCGAGGCCGAAGCTTCCTCCGCTGCACGCCATGGATTCCGAGCCGGGTGTCACTTCGATTGCTCGCCGGAGTTAGATGTGGCAACTAGGGTTTGCGGCGGAGGGAGTGCGGGTTCGACCCGCCTCCGCCGCAGTTGCCCCTACTTGTAGAGGTTGGGACGGGACAAGTAAGGTGGCCCGTGAATTTATTTTACAGGCCGGCCCAAGTACAGTAATCTTGATCGACGCTGACTCGGCCCGGACCAGAACCTGCCGGAATTCGACCCACGCCGGAGTTTTATGGGTGCTGTTAGTCATGCTCTTAACACCGGTTCTTATACGAACCGGTGTTAAAGGGTGGCGCACGTAGAGCTGCCGCAGCGCTCAGCCCGTCCCCCTAACACGAACCGGTGTTAAAGGTTCTGTGCCGCGGCAGGAAAAAGAGATAAATCTGCGCGGCAGATTCGCCGCCCTCCGTTCGGGCGATTGCGTGGCGCGGGGACGGGGAGGGGGGAATCGATCGGGAGCGGTATATACACATACATCGTCATCGGTACATACGAGTATATGAATAATTAAGCAACTATTATTATACATAAACATCGTAATTGTGTGGTATTCTCCGTAAACGTTGAAGCATCAAGTACAAGACAAACACGTTCAAGCATCTAAAGAGTTTTTTGATATCTAAAGAGTTCTCCGCCAGGCGTGACGACCTTATCAAGTATGAACACCGCAAATTCCTCTTGAATGGCTCGTATGCGGTCAAATGGTAGGAGTTGGTCCTGCATCCGTTCGATCTAAATATATATGAAGAATGGGGTCAATATATATAAGAATAAAACTCAACACAATTGATGGTAATAAAATAATGTTGTGTACTTTGTTTACTTACTCTAAGTTGTTATAGTGTGGCTTGGCCCGTCGCACATATCGTGTTGCGAATGAACTCGTAAATATAGTATCCACATAAGTTATTGCCGGGTCTCTGATACGTGCACTTTACGAGAATAGAGAGTTCAATCAAAATAATAATCAATAAAGCATGATATAATGGAATTAGAAGCAGAATCAAAGAGATACGCAAACCTAGCTAGTATTACTTACATTTTGGTGTACAAATTTTAGTTCTTCTGACCATTCACCCACGGCCCTGCCCGTGAACCTTTTCCAAACCCTGTTCGGCAAAGAAAATGGATAAAGGAGTAATTAATTACTTGTTGTCACGAAAGTTGCTGATATAGTGCGATAATATGATTGAAATTACCTCTGGAGCATCTCTCTAAAGTCTGCCCATAACTCTTTTTATTTTCGTAACGAGTCCATGACAAGGACTTTTCCTGAGTCAGGTTGAATGACCAGCAGAATAAAGTGGAACCTACGCACGCATAACTCATTATGAGTTACACTTAACATTGAGTAAGCCGAAACAGAATGTGTACAAGAAAGGGTAACAGTACTCACGAAAAGTTGTAAGGCAATAGTATTTCCCTTTTGGTTTGTTGTCTCAGTAAAGACCTTAGCAAGTAATCTTCTGTTTGCCCGGGTTTGGTTCTTACCACTTCTTCATGAACTCTATTTGGGTCAACAAACCCAATGTCAAAAGGGCCTCATTTCATGCATTCCATAACCTTTTTCCTGCATAATAGTATATACATATATGGTGAGCATATATATATACATGCAATTATGAAGTGAATGAGATGAGATAGAAATTACAGAAATAGTACTTACACACAATAAAGGCTGATGGCAGCTTTGTCGAGTTCATTCTGATTGAATAGAAAATGCAAGTCTTGAATGTTGAAGTCGATCTAAATCGTCTCCTACAAGAAAATCTGATCTCTTATATGCGTCGTGATCCATTCTTCCTTTCTCGTCTTGCAGAAATCAAGGTACCACTTGTGCAATATTTGCATCTTTGTTGGTAGATTCTTGAGCTCCTCTTTCTTGACGAGATTCTTTCCATACTTTCATGATTGTATGGGGTTGACATCGCCTGTGGGAATGTTGTCTCCCATGAGGTTCAAGTATGCAATGTAAGTCATCCCCATCTCATTTGCCTTTCTTTGTAGCTCTGCCTCGTAATCATTTACAGGAGGAGCGTTCCGTGTGTCGAACACTTGGAGCGGGGCACATGATTGCTTTTCCTGCTCTCCGAGCATGGGAACTGTTTTCTGGGGTGCCGCACGACTACTACTTTCAGTCTCCCTCCGCCTTGCATCCCCCTTCAAAATCTGGCGCTCGTAGTCCGACACAAGTGGGGTTTCAGGTTTCAAAAGATTATTGTAAAACTTCTCCACCACCGCCGGATCTATTTTCTCCTTTGGCTCGGCCCGTCTAGGTGCAAAGAATTTCTTGACCTCTTCTTCCGAGATCCTATTGGTCTCCTCGTCGCTGCGATTCCACGGTAAAACCGACAATGGCTTGGCGGAAGGCTGCGGGACGTAGTTTCATGAACTCTTTGGCGTACGGTTTCCTGCGGATTTCTTCGTGGCAGTGCTAGTGATGCTCTTCATGGCAGTGCTCTTCCGCTTACGCTGAGGAGATGGCTAGCGCGCCGGAGATGGCTGGCGTGCCGGAGATGGCTGTCGCGCAGGAGATGGCTGGCACGCCGGAGATGGCTGCCGCGCTGGAGATGGCTGAAGCGCCGGAGATGGCTGCCGCACAGGAGATGGCTGAGGCAGCATGGGGAGTATTCGATGACTTGGAGACGGCTGGCCAGGGGCTTCGGCTGACAACATGGAGGGGTGCCAGTGGCCTCCAATTGGAAGCACGATGTGTTCCTTCTTCCAAAGAATGGTTGTTTTCACTGCAAATTTGAGTTCAGTTTCCCCTTCACTTGTAGCATGGTCAAGCTGTGCTTCCTCATATTCCTTCACAACCTCATCCACCCCGACAATAGCATAGCCATCTGGAATCGATCGGCAGTGGTAAGTTCCACTAGCTACAGGAGGTAAGGCATAGTCGACAGCCACCTTAATGGATAAGCCCATTAATCTCACAAGCAGCTCAGCGTGTTCGCTCTCCGTGATCTCATCCACGGGGTATCGAGGACCCGCCATTTCAAGCGTGGGCTGCACGTTCTTCGTGGAAGCCACGCTGCTTTTCCGCGCAGAGTCTAGGCCGCCGGCAGCTTCCAATGCAGGCTCTTCGTGTCACTGAGATGGGCCGGTAGCTTGCTGGCTCTATTGTGCATTCACTTGTGCCTGCAGCGCCACAAGTGCATGTTCTATCTGTGTCATCCGCTCTGTACGCTCTTTTTCTTTTCTGCCGCGTCATCTGTAAGAGTCGCCCCACTCGGCAAACTCATCCTTCCACGTCATCCCCCCTGTGCCTCGTGCATGTCCAGGGTGTTTTTTTTTACCGATGGCGCGTGTGAGCTGGTCATTCTATCTGTTGGGATGGAAGGTCCTGGCGACTGTTTCGTCGTATGTCGTGATGAGTTCAATGACGGGTTTGGCAAGGAGGGTTGGAAAGATACACAATCCTGTTTCTGGGTCCAACATTGCCCCGATTCCGTAGAACCAAGTCTTTGCACGTAGGTCCCACCCATGTGTCTGGGGTGTGATCCCTCTAGCGCGTAGGGCCTTCTCAGCTTCCTCCCACTTAGGCCTCTAAGATATGTAGCCACCTGACCCCGTCCTCTGGTGATATTCCTTCTTCTGGGCATTTAGCGTATTGGTTTCTGACCTCTTTGTAGCTATAGCACCTTCCTTGTATGCCACAAATTCGGGCCAGTGAGGTCTTATCTTCGCATAATATGCGTCTTCGAAATCTGGAGTCTCACGAGCTTTGACAAATTTGTTCAATTTTGTCTTCCGATTCTTGAGCGTCAACCATCTTCTTTAGAGTCCACTCTTTGATCTTTTCCTTTATAACCGGTTTGTTTTCATCCTCCTCTGGCGGAAGGGTGAAATTTACCAATAGCGAATTCCAAAGCGTTTTTTTGGATCTTTCATCGACAAAGGTACCGTCGTCCTTCTTTGGCTTATTCCAATTTTCAATTATGATTGGATTTGGTCCCTAACAAGAACTCCATCCTGACGTACAAATTTTTCCGCGGCCTTCTTGGGCTCCATCGGCCTGCCATCAACACGGACTGCTTCGATTGTGAACTTTGCACGATCTTTCAACCGATGGCTCGCGCCTCGCTTGCTCTTTTTCATAGAAGAAGATTGTTGCTGGCTGGTCGATCCAGAGGGCTAAAAGAAGAAAGAAGCGTTAATTAATACATGTACATATATACAAATCAATCGGTGGAAGTCAGCAGAGGATTAATCCATGCATATACCTCGACGGAATTTGTAATCACTAAAGTGCGTTCACCGAAGTCGTCATCTTCACCATGACTACTTGAGCTGTCATCATGTTCCTCCAAGTTCAGATATTGTGAGGTGTCCTCGTGGATGATGTTCTCCATTATTTATTCATCTTCAAGGTTTTCACTGAGTGGATCCATAGTTTCTAAAACAATAATATTATCTAGAGTAAGAGAGTAAACATTCAAGTGGACTTGGATTCATACACAAATATACATATTATTCATACAAAAATACATAAATAAATACACAAATGAAATTAAAACCCTAAGGATGCTTGATCATTTTAAACGAGTTCCGAGGGGTCCAAATCCTAATTCGGAGAAATCTCGGATGCATATGAGAGGGGCTAGCCATAGTGGCTGACGCGTGGGACTGTGGCCACGTCACAGCCACACAGGCGCCACGCGGGCTCACCGTAGGATGCTCCAGACAGCGGTGGCTGGCGGCGCTGGAGAGCGACCTAGGGCGCGCGAGGTAGCGAGTTCGTCTCAGCGTGATGCGGCCTACCTAAAACGGGCGGCGCCACTACCTAGGGGTCACTGGAGCGACATTAACGATAATGGCCAGCGGCGGCGCTTGCAGAGCAGCGAGGTGACGACCCTAAACTAATACTAACTATAAAATACACTAAATAACCCTAAACTAAATACACTAAACTACACTAAATAAATAACCTTAAACTAAATAACCCTAAACTAAATAAATAACCCTAAACTAATAACCCTAAACTAATAACCCTAAACTAAATAAACCCTAAACTAATACTAACACTAAACTACTAATAATACAATAACAAGTAGAAATCTATTGCGATCCACAAATTTGTATTTTTTGTATGGCCTCGGTTAAGCACATTTTTCACAAAATTTTATACACATGTATACTTGTGAAAATACTTTCAAAATTTGTCATACTCCAAAATTTTATACACAATATAATAAGCTCAATTTAAGTTCTACAAAATTCTAATAACTACACAAAATACTAATAACTAATTAATAACTACCGGGGTCGGCCGGCGGGGTCGGCGGGGAGTGGCGGCACCGGGCGACGAGTGGTGGCGCGTGGCGGCGCGGTGGCGGCGGAGGCGCCGCTCCCGAGAGTTTGATGGTCGCGACACGGTGGCGGCTCCGCGAGTGGACGGGGGGTGGCGGACGACACGGACGCAGGGGCGGGCGGCGGTGACGGCGGCGGACGGCGAAGGCGTGGTCAACGCCGGGCAGCCTGGCGGCGTCTCTGTTTCTCCGCCGCTGCTCCTGCTCTGCTCCTTTGCGCTCGATCAATCTGGCTGGGGGGAAGAGGAAGAGGAACGCGTGCCTTTATAACCCCCCTTTAACACCGGTTCCAGCCAGGAACCGGTGTTAAAGGGGGGATATCGTTTCGCGCGCCCGCACCCCCCTTTAACACCGGTTCCAGCCACGAACCGGTGTTAAAGGGGGTGTAAGCGTAATTTAATCATCTTTCTTTAACACCGGTTCCTGGCTGGAACCGGTGTTAAAGGGGGGGCATTTATTTCATGCATTAAAGGGGTGGGGTCATTTTTAATTCAAAAAATAGGATAGAATTTAGAAAATTCATAACTTTTTCATTTCAACTCAGAAAATATGAATAATATATCATACTTTTCAGAAAAATAATATCTATCCATTCATATAAAAACATTTTATATTTACTTTAGATGAAAATTTTCAAAATGATTAAAACACTTACATATAAATTTTGATTATTCAATTCAAACAAAAATAAAATAGTCAAACCCTAAAACTTTGAACATAAGAAATATTAAGCATCTAAAAAGGAATCTAACCCTTTTTTATTAGAGCAAATCATATTTTATTTTGTATTAACATTTTTGAATTGTTTGGATATTTAAATGCCGCATCTTTTGTATACTTTGGAATCTGACAAAACCTCGCTCAACTTGCATTAGATTTTTGATAAAATAGCATATTGTGAACCTAAAAATGATTTTTGTAAAAAATCATGATCATCGTTGTAACATCCCTAAAATCATGATTTCAAACATTGCATATCATTCA
This sequence comes from Avena insularis, assembly GCA_023614405.1. Classification (NCBI taxonomy): domain Eukaryota; kingdom Viridiplantae; phylum Streptophyta; class Magnoliopsida; order Poales; family Poaceae; genus Avena; species Avena insularis. The sequence continues at coordinate 279,084,678 of CM042689.1, read as the reverse complement.
TGCATGCATATAGAATTGAGATCAATTTCAAACTCATTTCAGAAAACAGAAGCACATAGTGCTATCATTTCATGTGAGCAAACTTAAATCAAATGGCTATCCCCATTTGAGAGTTTGAATGTTTTAAACCTAAATTGTTTATCTCCCTTGTTGATTGGTTTGAGTGTGGAGTTAGAACAAAATTTTACAAAATGGAAATGGTTTAAAAAAAAATCATTTCCAAACATTTGCAAACTTAGGGCAATGTCTCTGTTATTTTGATTCTCCAAAAATGACCAAGCCTTTTCAAAGTAACCACAAGGTTTTGTGCCTAGAATTGAGACTGTTGCACACTGCAAAATCCCAAATAGATTTGAATTCAAAAGGAGTTTGAAATCATTTGAAAACCATTCCTGAAATTCATTCTGGAAAAAGAAAAGGATTAAAGAAAGAAAAAGGCCAGGCGCTCCTATTCTAGCCCAATGAGAATCGCCCAGCTAGCCCACCCGGCCTTCCTCTCTCTCTCGCAGCCTTGTGACGCACTCTGCCGTCACTAACGCCGGACCCCACTCCTCTGCTTATTTCAGTTGACGGCCGGGCCACATCACGTCATCGTCTTCCCCAAAATCTCGCGCACGAACTCCGCCGCTGCCCGTTGCTGCTTTGATTCCGTGAGGTAAATGGCATTGAATCACTGGGCGTTTCTTGTCGAGCCTCTGGCTATATAATTCCCTCTCTCTCGCGACCATTTCCCCTCAACCAATTTCCCCTTCACGTCACCAGGCTGCTCGAAACTCGCCAGACGCCGCCGCTGTTCCGACGACCGCGCCGAGGAATTCCGGTGAGTACCGTGTCCCCCTCTGTCCCTAACTCATACTATCAAGCTCAGCAAGTCCTTGCGCACCTACTGATGCCCCCTGTTTGTTTTCGCATGGACTGTAGCTTCGGCAACAACTTCGACCGAGCGTCGCCGATCTCTGCACGAACTCCGGCGACCTCTCCTCGTAAGTACCAGCCGCCCCTTGCCCTCTGCCTGATACGCCTAGGACCCCCATTGTCTTGCGCATCTAATGGTGCCCTCCTTTTGACTTAGCGCAACGCAGAACCTCGCCAACGTCGGCCAAGCTGCGTTCGCGAACTCCGGCGAGGAATCTCCGACGACCCCGTGCGCCCCTTCCCAAGCCACCGCCACATTGAGCTTCAGCAGCTCCCTGCGGTTCTGGTAAGCCTCTTCCCCCACTCCCGCGTGACCTAGAACGCCAGCGCCGCCGCTGACAGACGCGCCGCCGCCAGTCGCCGCCGCTAGCGCCGCTCAGTTTTGGTCAGATGATTTGTAGCCGTCAGATCCAGATCCAGCGCGTAGGATTAGTTCACTTATCGAACCGTTAAGTTTAGATCTGAGCCGTGCGTGTTAGTTAGATCCAACGGTAGCCGAGCGTGATCCGGTATGACGGCAGCGCCCGATGAAGATTAAGACACGTGGCTAGGGTTTGAGTTTAAAATAGAATTTAAAACAGATTTAGATTCAAATTTGATTAGGCTATAACTTTTGAATCCCACTTTAGATTTTTGCAAATTTTATACCGTTGGAATCAGGGAGACAAACCCTTTCTGTTTATGCAATGTGTTTAAAGTTTAGGTTCTGTTAAAATGGTTTCTTTTGCAGAAACTTAATTAGGACTATTTTGAGTATAGAAATTGTTTAGAAAATTGTTTTAGTGTAAAATAAACTTGGTTTAGCAAGTTTTTTTTTACTTGGTTATGATTCAGTACTATGCACTTGCTTGGTGGAGTTTTAAAAATCATCACTTAGCATTTTTGCATGCATGCATATATATTTTTGTTTGTATATGACTTGTATGTGACTGTGGTTATATTCTTTGTGTAGACTTTGGTGCTAGTGATTGTGATTGTGAAGAGTGCTACTCTCCCCACTACCAAGGCAAGTGGTACTTCATGAATATTTCCATCCCTATATTTTGTACAAGCATTAGAAATATTTTGCTAAGTCTTGCATGTTACTATTTTGCCAAATGCTATGATAGGAAATCCTAAGTAGTTTTGCTAGGAAATTTTCTAAGTTAAGTACTATCTATGCCATGCTTAGCCTAGCTAGTAGCAAACAAGGGTTGGTAAAGTGTATACATGCTATGATGAAAATATTTCTAAGTCTTTGGACTTATGTTTTTCTTAATAAAACAACTAAGTCAATGAATCACCTGGGTGGAATGGGACTTGATTGGTGGTTTTTGGTTGAGTGGTTACACAAGGCCCATGGATATGGTTTACCTTGTGTATCTCACTTGTGGTATGCCACCCAGGAACAAAGGGATTTTAGAGGCCAAGTGTTGAGAAGCTTATGTGCAGCCACTTGGCAATATGGGCTCTGCCTGGATCACATAAGTTGCTAGAACTTAGCCATTTGGACAGTTGGTGGTAGTGGGAATGATAGGTTGGAGCGCGTCCATTTGGTCTAAGGAAAGGCTTCTGAAAGGTCCTGTCTTGGGAAACCAAGTCTGGTGGGGAAAGTACACAACCTCTGCAGATGGAAAAATCTAAGTACTTAGCCAAGTCCATGGCAATGGATAACTTGAGCATCAAGACATGGAAGCTATCAAGAATCTCATCACTCCAACTTCTAAGTAAAAACTTGTGGGTGAACAAGGGTGAAGGACATCAATGTCTATTGATGGTTTCTTGGGAAAAGTTTTTGACAAAGAAAAAAACTTAGTGATTTCAACTAATAGGAAAAACCTATTTTGAGCAAAGCAAGCCAAGCTACACTTAGCCAAAATGCATATAGTAATATAGTCCACTTAAAATTTACTAAGGTATCACTTGCCAATACTATTCCAAAGTATTGACCCACTGTGGCTGTAACTTGTGATGTTGCAGGTTACTCCGATGAGGATTAGGTGTCATGAGTCTACTCTCAACATGTTTGCCTGTGGCACATGAAGATGAAGGCTTATAATTATTTACTTATTCCAAACTCTTGTATTAGGCCTGTGGCCTTGAGTTGTAAAATACTATGTTTTATCTCTGGAATGGATGTAATAAATGACCTTTGTATCTGTGTACTTCATCTTAAACTGTGGATGCTAGCAGTGATCCAGGGACTAGCATTGCAATCACAGGGATCCTTTTCCTTTACAAAGGAGGGATCTTCTGAGATGGTATCGAGCAATGTGTTGCACAGTAGGATTATGACCCTAGGATTGGAAACCACTAAGGAAAATTTTCAACTACTTCTACACTTGTCTATTCTTCTCGTAAACTTTTCTAATCTTCTCTATCTCATCTCTATTTGTAGATGAACTCCATCAACGAAGCCATAAGGAAAGGACCACTCATGACCATGACCTTGGAGTGTGAGACAGAGTTTCCCAAAATTCTCAAGGACCTCATGGTGGCAATGGAAATACATGGTGCAGCTGTGTACAAAGGCTTTCCAGTGATGGATGAAGGAGTTGAGTACTGGTGGGTGCAACTTCACTTGTACAAAAACAAGGAAGACAACCACAAAGAAACAGGATTCTGCATGTACACCAACACTATGGTGCACACCACATTCTTTGAGTCAGCAAGAGAAGCAGCTTGGAGGACTATCAAAGAACTTAGTGCTAGAGTCAAGTGCAGAATGCTCAACCTCCAAAAAGACTTGATGAAAGAGAAGGAACATACCCAAGAGTTGGAAGCTACCAACCAAACCTTAAGAGGAGATATTATAGACTTAGTGATGGAATCATGTGAGCATGATAGGCTAATTGCTTCTAGAAACATTGTGTTAGCCAACAGATCCAATGAGACAGGATTGTAAACGTACTTCGTTAGTTGGACCACCACCTATCACCTTATTTTTCAAAAGGTTACCTTAAAATAAGATTGGACCTTGGTTGATGTAATGGATTCGTGTATGCATGACTTGTGTGATTTTGCTTTCCAAGGATATGTATGTGATGTTTGTCCTTGTTTTATCTTAAATTGTGTTGTTCTAACTTTTCTATCTTATAAATAGATGCCTATTACCATCAGCACTGTTGAGGAGTTCCAGGTTACCCGTTTTGGTCCTCGTATCGTTGAGCTTACCACTTTGCTCAATCTCCCTCTTCCCACCATCATGGTGCATCCACTCACCAAGTTCGAGAGGAAGGACCTCTGGGGCTTCAAGGTGAACCAACCCGGGCCTTGAGCCAGAGCCTACAGAGGCCATCGTCTTCAAGCTTATGCACGATGACAGGGAGAGAGGCATGGAGGTAGTGATGCAGGATCTGATAGGACGTCTGCTAGGACGACACTCCCGACAGGTTAGAGGCACCCACTTTCACGTGTTCGGAAGACGTGATGAGGACGGAGAGTCCATCGACTTCGAGGACGATTTGAGGGACGCAGCAGAGCCGATACGCCTGTACCTTTAGGACTTAGAGTCTCTCATTAGGCACGTGGACACAGACAGGACCAATGTCATGCTCAGCAACGATGAGCTCCAGGTGCAGCTTCGCGAGAAGGACAAGCTCTTCGCGCAGAAGGACGAGATAGTCAAGGAAATGGAGGCGAAGTTCGAGACCCAGGACAGGAAGTTCAAAAGTCAGGAGAAGCGTGTCCAGGATAGGAACAAGAAGATCCAGGACATGACTGAGGAACTGTAGTCCAAGGACTTCGAGCTAGAGCAGCAGCAGACGGTGATCGAGAGGCTTCGTTCCCAGAAGAGGGCTCTCAAGGCCAAGATAGAGTCCTTGAGCACTACCATTGAGGAGAACAAGACCGCGATGGAGAACGCAGGTCTTACCTTTGTCGAGGAGGAGATTGATGTCGACGAGTAGACTTGACTACTCGTTTATCTTTTATTATCATACTTGTTATTTGAGAACTTGTTATTGGACCATCCGACATGTGGATGGCTTGCTACTTGTGTGTTTTACTTTGTGAACTTGTTATTTTGTTGTTGAACTTTTACCTCTTTGTTGCATGCTTGTGATTGCTTATGTGATGTAATGTGCATGAAAGCATCTATGGGTATCTCATTCTTATCTCTATTTGAACAAACCACAGATGCCTCCCCGTCGCGCAAACCCCAACCCCAACAACAACAACAACATCACACCGGAAATGCAACAAATGATGACTGCTCAAACACGGCTGATGCAGATGATGACAACATTCATTCAGAACCAAAACAATAACAATAACAACAACCCCAATAACAACAACAATAACAATAACAACAACAACCCTCCGGGCTTTGATATGCTCACTAGATTCTTGATATTGAGGCCAGCTAAGTTCTCAGGGACGACTGATCCCATGGTGGCCAATGATTGGCTACGTTCTGTAAACAAGGACTTAGTAACCGTGGGCTGCACGGATGCTGAAAAGGTTAGATTTGCAGCACATCTGCTGGAAGGGCCAGCCGCCACTTGGTGGGACAACTTTCAGATCACTACTCCCATAGATGAGGTGACATGGGCTATCTTTGAGGATGGCTTTCGCACTGCTCATATCTCATCAGGAATAATGAGCCTAAAAAAGAAAGAGTTCCACAATCAAGCGGCGCCACATGCGTGGCTGAGTACATTGAAGAGTTCAACAATCTGGCGCGTTATGCACCGGATGAAGTTGACACAGATGCCAAGAGAAAGGAAAAATTTCTGGAAGGCTTGAATGATGAGCTGAATCTGCAATTGGCTGTGGCATATGTTCCCACTTATCAGTCGCTCTGTGACAAGGCTGCTATATTGGAGAACAAAATGAAGCAAGTCGAGAGTAGAAAGAGAAAGCACTCCGACAAGCATAGCTCGGGATCGTCTCTAAGCGATCTCACTATGATGTGATGGAAGCTCAGGATCCCACAAGCATGGGAAATTCAACAAGCACCACAACCACAACCGTCATGACAACAAGCATCATCGCAGTCATGACAATGACAAGTACAAGAACCACAAGAGTGGACATAAGAACCACCACAGTGGTAATGTTAGTGGAAGTGGAAGTCAGCCTGTTAAGAGAGACATCAGTCAGGATTGAATGCTTCAAATGCAAGAAGATGGGACATTATGTGAATGAGTGCCCCGAAAAGAAAGTTCAAGGACCTATCAAGCCCAATCCTTTCCAGAAAGGACAGGTGAACCACATCAGTGTGGAGGAGGTCTATGAGGAGCTGTTATTTGCTTTGGTAAGTTCAGACTCAATTCTATTCCAGCATTTGTTCTTTTTGATACTGGAGCATCGCATTCATTCATATCAAAAGCATTTGTTGATAGAAATGGGTTTCCAACTGAAAACATTGGGTGTCCAATAAAAGTTAGTTCTCCGGGTGGAGATATGATAGTAAGTCTTGGATGCCGAGATCTAGTAATAGAGTTTGGAAAACATAAGTTTCCAGTAAGTCTGATAATCCTAGATTCCCAAGGACTGGACGTAATATTGGGAATGGATTGGATGGATAAGTATGAAGGAGTACTAGATTGTGCTAATCGTACTGTTGCACTCACAACCCCGGAAAGAAAACGGATTAAGTTCAAGTCCAACTTTGAATCTAAAGGAAGTAAGCTAAATTCTCTTAAGGGGGTTAGCATGGACAGTGTACCAATTGTAAGTGAGTATCCGGATGTATTTCCGGAAGAACTGTCGGGAATGCCACCAGATAGAGATGTGGAGTTTCTGATAGATTTGGTACCAGGGTCTGGACCAATAGCAAAGAGACCGTATAAAATGTCAGTTGATAAACTGAAAGAGCTCAAGAAGCAACTTGGAGAACAGTTGCAGAAAGGATTTATTCAACCAAGTTCTTCATCTTGGGCAGCCCCAGTTTTGTTCGTAGATAAGAAAGATAGAAGTCAAAGGTTATGCATAGATTACCGTTCACTCAACGAGGTAACTATCAAGAACAAATATCCTTTGCCTAGAATCAATGACTTGTTTGATCAGCTTGAAGGAGCATGTGTGTTCTCAAAGATTGATCTAAGGTCAGGCTATTTTCAACTCAAGATAAGAGAACAAGACATACCTAAAACAGCATTCACCACAAGGTATGGATTGTATGAGTATACTGTGATGCCTTTTGGCTTGACAAATGCTCCAGCATACTTCATGAACATGATGAACAAAGTGTTCATGGAATTCCTCGACAAGTTCGTTGTCGTTTTCATCGATGACATCTTAGTCTACTCCAAGAGCAAAGAAGAACATGAAGGACATTTGCGTTTGATACTAGAAAAGTTAAGAGAGCATAAACTTTACGCCAAATTCTGCAAATGTGAGTTCTGGCTGGAGGAAGTTGGTTTTCTTGGTCATGTTATGACAAAGGATGGTGTAGCAGTTGATCCTGCTAAGGTTTCAGCTGTGACTGAATGGGAATCTCCCAAGTCCGTGAAAGAAGTTCGTAGTTTCCTTGGCTTAGCAGGTTACTACAAAAGGTTCATTGAGAATTTCTCTAAGGTAGCTAAGCCCATGACTGAATTGTTAAAGAAAGACAAGAAGTTTGCTTGGTCTGAAGGTTGTGAAGTCAGCTTTCAGGAGTTGAAGAAGAGACTTGTGACACCAGTTTGTGTACTGATTTGGAAAAGGATTTCCAAGTATATTGTGATGCATCTCATCAAGGTTTGGGTGCCGTACTTATGCAAGACGGTAAAGTTGTAGCTTATGCCTCGAGACAACTCAAAACTCATGAAGTGAACTATCCTACTCATGATTTAGAGTTGGCCTCTGTCGTCCATGCACTAAAAACATGGAGACACTACCTTTTGGGAAAGCGTTGTGAAGTGTTCACTGATCACAAGAGTTTGAAGTATATCTTCACCCATAAGGAAATTAATATGAGACAAAGAAGATGGCTAGAGCTTATCAAGGACTATGACTTAAGTTTGCAATACCACCCCGGTAAAGCAAATGTTGTAGCAGATGCTCTAAGTCGTAAGGTATTTGTGAATGGCCTTACCAAAGGAGAATTGCCGGATGATTTGTGTACCCAATTCAGAAAACTCAGATTGGAGATTGTACCTGAAGGACATCTCATGTCATTAGATGTTCAACCCACTTTGTTGGACAAGATCAGAGAAGCCCAGAAGACTGATAAGGAAATTGAAGAGATTAAGGAAAAGATTGGCCAAGGGAAAGCTAAAAGTTTCCATGAAGACGAACAAGGTACTTTATGGCATGGGAAAGCGTGTCATGTTCCACAAGATCCGGAGTTGCGGAAACTGATTTTGCAGGAAGCACACAACTCTCTGTATTCTATTCACCCGGGTAACACCAAAATGTACATGGACATGAAGGAAAGATTTTGGTGGAATAATCTCAAGAAGGACATCGCCGAACATATTGCTTTGTGTGATGTGTGTAGTAGAGTGAAAGCGGAGCATCAGAAACCAGCAGGTTTGCTTCAACCACTACCTATTCCTGATTGGAAGTGGGACAAGATTGGTATGGATTTCATTACCGGACTACCAAGGACCAGGTCAGGATATGATTCTATATGGGTAGTAGTGGATCGCCTAACTAAAGTGGCTCATTTCATACCCGTGAAGACAACCTATACAAGTGCTAAGTTAGCCAAAATCTACATGAGTAGAATTGTATGTCTACATGGTGTGCCCAAGAGTATTGTGTCTGATAGGGGAACTCAATTCACTTCCCATTTTTGGAGACAGTTACATGAATCATTGGGAACGAGATTGGAATTAAGTACTGCTTTTCATCCTCAAACAGATGGACAAACAGAGAGAACTAATCAAATTCTTGAAGACATGTTGAGGGCATGTGCCCTAGACTATGGAGCCAGTTGGGATACCAGTCTGCCTTACGCAGAATTTTCTTATAACAACAGCTATCAAGCCAGCATTGAGATGGCACCGTTTGAGTTTCTCTACGGAAGAAAGTGTACCACCCCATTGTTATGCAATGGTGTGGGAGAAAGAAGTTTATTCGGGCCAGATCTTATCAAAGAAGCCGAAGAGAAGGTCAAATTGGTTAAGGACAGGTTGAAGATAGCACAGTCCCGACAGAAAAGCTACGCAGATCCTAAGCATAGAGAAGTCACCTACGAAGTTGGTGATAGAGCTTATCTTAGAGTATCACCACTTCGTGGAGTGAAGAGATTCGGAGTCAAAGGAAAGTTGGCACCAAGATATGTGGGGCCATTCAAGATTTTGAGTCGCAAAGGAGAAGTTGCCTATGAAATTGAATTGCCAGAATCTCTGTCAGCTGTCCATAATGTGTTTCATGTGAGTTAGCTTAAGAAATGTCACCAAGAAATGGAAGAAACTTCTCTGAAGGATACTATACCTTTGGAGGAGGTTCAATTGGAAAGTGATCTCACCTATGAAGAGAAACCTATCAAGATTCTTGAGACTGCAGAAAGAGTCACAAGGACAAAGACTATCAAGTTCTGCAAAGTACAGTGGAATCATCATTCCGAAGAGGAAGCAACATGGGAAAGAGAAGATGATCTTCGGAAAGACCACCCTCACCTATTTGCTAGCCAATCCGAATCTCGAGGGCGAGATTCACCTTAAGGGGGTTAGATTTGTAACATCCCTAAAATCATGATTTCAAACATTGCATATCATTCATGCATGCATATAGAATTGCGATCAATTTCAAACTCATTTCAGAAAACAGAAGCACATAGTGCTATCATTTCATGTGAGCAAACTTAAATCAAATGGCTATCCCCGTTTGAGAGTTTGAATGTTTTAAACCTAAATTGTTTATCTCCCTTGTTGATTGGTTTGAGTGTGGAGTTAGAACAAAATTTTACAAAATGGAAATGGTTTCAAAAAAAAATCATTTCCAAACATTTGCAAACTTAGGGCAATGTCTCTATTATTTTGATTCTCCAAAAATGACCAAGCCTTTTCAAAGTAACCACAAGGTTCTGTGCCTAGAATTGAGACTGTTGCACACTGCAAAAATCCCAAATAGATTTGAATTCAAAAGGAGTTTGAAATCATTTGAAAACCATTCCTGAAATTCATTCTGGAAAAAGAAAAGGATTAAAGAAAAGAAAAAGGCCAGGCGCTCCTATTCTAGCCCAACAGCAGAACCGGCCCATCTAGCCCACCCGGCCTCCCTCTCCCTTTCTACGCTACAGACGCCTTATCCTTCGGCGCTCGGACCCCCTCCCTCTGCTTATTTCATTGTGACGGGCCCGTCCACGTCATCGTCGTCTTCCCAAAATCGCCAAGCGAACTCTGCCACGCCGTTCGCTTTGATTCCGCGAGGTAAATGGCATTGAATCACTGGGCGTTTCTTGTCGAGCCTCTGGCTATATAATCCCCTCTTTCTCGCAACCATTTCCCCTCAACCAATTTCCCCTTCACGCCACCAGGCTGCTCGAAACTCGCCAGACGCCATTGGTTCGACGATCGCCAGCAATTCCGAAGTACCGTGTCCCCCTCTGTCCCTGACTCATACTATCAAGCTCCGCAAGTCCTTGCGCACCTACTGACGCCCCTTGTTTGTTTTCGCATGGACTGTAGCTTCGGCAACAACTTCGACCTAGCGTCATCGCTCTCTGCACGAACTCCGGCGACCTCTCCTCGTAAGTACCAGCGCCGCCTTGCCCTACGCACATCGCCTAGGACCCCCATTGTCTTGCGCATCTAATGGTGCCCTCCTTTTGACTTAGCGCAACGCAGAACCTCGCCAACGTCGGCAAGACCCCGCAGCGTTCGCGAACTCCGGCGAGGAATCTCCGACGACCCCGTGCGCCCCTTCCCAAGCCACCGCCACATTGAGCTTCAGCAGCTCCCTGCGGTTCTGGTAAGCCTCTTCCCCCACTCCCGCGCGACCTAGAACGCCAGCGCTGCCGCTGGCAGACGCGCCGCCGCCAGTCGCCGCCGCTAGCGCCGCTCAGTTTTGGTCAGATGATTTGTAGCCGTCAGATCCAGATCCAGCGCGTAGGATTAGTTCACTTATCGAACCGTTAAGTTTAGATCTGAGCCGTGCGTGTTAGTTAGATCCAACGGTAGCCGAGCGTGATCCGGTGCAAAGCGGTACGCACCAGTAAGATTAAGACACGTGGCTAGGGTTTGAGTTTAAAACAGAATTTAAAACAGATTTAGATTCAAATTTGATTAGGCTATAACTTTTGAATCCCACGTTAGATTTTTGCTAATTTTATACCGTTGGAATCAGGGAGACAAACCCTTTCTGTTTATGCAATGTGTTTAAAGTTTAGGTTCTGTTAAAATGGTTTCTTTTGCAGAAACTTGTTTAGGACTATTTTGAGTATAGAAATTGTTTAGAAAATTGTTTTAGTGTAAAATAAACTTGGTTTAGCAAGTTTTTTTACTTGGTTATGATTCAGTACTATGCACTTGCTTGGTGGAGTTTTAAAAATCATCACTTAGCATTTTTGCATGCATGCATATATATTTTTGTTTGTATATGACTTGTATGTGATTGTGGTTATATTCTTTGTGTAGACTTTGGTGCTAGTGATTGTGATTGTGAAGAGTGCTACTCTCCCCACTACCAAGGCAAGTGGTACTTCATGAATATTTCCATCCCTATATTTTGTACAAGCATTAGAAATATTTTGCTAAGTCTTGCATGTTACTATTTTGCCAAATGCTATGATGGGAAATCCTAAGTAGTTTTGCTAGGAAATTTTCTAAGTTAAGTACTATCTATGCCATGCTTAGCCTAGCTAGTAGCAAACAAGGGTTGGTAAAGTGTATACATGCTATGATGAAAATATTTCTAAGTCTTTGGACTTATGTTTTTCTTAATAAAACAACTAAGTCAATGAATCACCTGGGTGGAATGGGACTTGATTGGTGGTTTTTGGTTGAGTGGTTACACAAGGCCCATGGATATGGTTTACCTTGTGTATCTCACTTGTGGTATGCCACCAGGAACAAAGGGATTTTAGAGGCCAAGTGTTGAGAAGCTTATAGTGCAGCCACTTGGCAATATGGGCTCTGCCTGGATCACATAAGTTGCTAGAACTTAGCCATTTGGACAGTTGGTGGTAGTGGGAATGATAGGTTGGAGCGCGTCCATTTGGTCTAAGGAAAGGCTTCTGAAAGGTCCTGTCTTGGGAAACCAAGTCTGGTGGGGAAAGTGCACAACCTCTGCAGATGGAAAAATCTAAGTACTTAGCCAAGTCCATGGCAATGGACAACTTGAGCATCAAGACATGGAAGCTATCAAGAATCTCATCACTCCAACTTCTAAGTAAAAACTTATGGGTGAACAAGGGTGAAGGACATCAATGTCTATTGATGGTTTCTTGGGAAAAGTTTTTGACAAAGAAAAAAACTTAGTGATTTCAACTAATAGGAAAAACCTATTTTGAGCAAAGCAAGCCAAGCTACACTTAGCCAAAATGCATATAGTAATATAGTCCCCTTAAAATTTACTAAGGTATCACTTGCCAATACTATTCCAAAGTATTGACCCACTGTGGTTATAACTTGTGATATTGCAGGTTACTCCGTTGAGGATTAGGTGTCATGAGTCTACACTCAACATGTTTGCCTGTGGCACATGAAGATGAAGGCTTATAATTATTTACTTATTCCAAACTCTTGTATTAGGCCTGTGGCCTTGAGTTGTAAAAGACTATGTTTTATCTCTGGAATGGATGTAATAAATGACCTTTGTATCTGTGTACTTCATCTTAAACTGTGGATGCTAACAGTGATCCAGGGACTAGCATTGCAATCACATGGATCCTTTTCCTTTACAAAGGAGGGATCTTACAATCGTATCATGTACCTGTAGTTCATATCTGACCCACTTCCTGCCGATTCGGCATGATTTTGTCTTTTTCACCAGAGGTGGACGGAAAGGTTTCAAATCCCCCTGTTGGTACATTGTCGATATAAGGTGGTCTAGTATTTTTGTAAAATGTGGTGGTGGTTTTTTGAATTAGCCATTTGGTGGTTGCTTCACAAAACCGTCCGTTTTTATGCTCGGAAAATGGAAAATGCCTTTTTGGTGCGACAAAAAGGAAAACTTCCTCTTGCAACATTGTTTGCCATGCCATGATGCACATGTATGCACAATATGGCCACATTATTACAAACTATACCTTGATTCTAGCCATAACATTGATCATTTGACCCGAAAGCCAAGAAACCTCGAATGAGATAGGTCATTTTGTGAATGAGATAGAACTGGAATTAAAATACAGAATGCAACTAACAGTAAGTTACATAAAGCACGACTGAAAATTAAGATACATAAAAGAAATGAAAATTAAGATACATGGCCAGATTAAGTCACAATCGGCCGAACTTGTTTCGGAATGTTGGAGTGACTCAGTCATGCTCCTGCCTACACCTGTAATACTCGCCTCTGTAGTCGTCGTACACGCTGCCACCATCGTCGCTGTCGTCGTCGGGGTCGCCGTAATTGAACCTTGAAGGCTGAGTACGCGTGGGCTGGATTTGACGGTAGCGCAGACGGGGGTTAGAGTCGGCGGCAGTGTCATAGGCCATGATGCTCTAGAGAGTCCGACCGCGCCACCATAGACGACGGCCGGCCTCATTGGAGTTCGGAGGAGGTGAGCCGTCCTCCTCGTGCCTGGCGAGCGCCCTCTCGCACCGATCCCCGAAGAAGGCTTCCTAAGTAGGGAAATTGTCGGGATGCCATCTAGGATTCCTCCGCTGCTCCGGCGTGAGCTCGAAGTAGTAGTGGTTCGTGATGGCCATCCGGCGCGCCACACCTAGAGGGACAGAGGAACTGCACGCCTCGGCGCTCGACATCCAGCCGGCAGGGACACGATGGCCCGTGAGGCGGTGGTCGGCGCAAAGCGCCTCCGCCTCCCTGGGGGTTAGTGCTACGGTGGAAGCCATGGGAAAGAGTGATGAGGTTGCAGATATGAGTCTAGAGATGTGCAATGACAATGGAGGCCAACCCTACATATATATATATATATATATATATATATATATATATATAGTGAGAAATGGCTGGAGGGAAGAACTGGCGGGAAGAAAAATGACGGGAAAAAATGGCGGGAAGAAAAATGGCAGGAAGAAAAATGGCTCATTTAATACATATACTGTTAACAGAAGAAATATGACATTGATTTCCATGTTGAGATACATATGTGTGCCAAAAATGGCTCAATTAATACATATAGTCAATCTTATGATCGCGTCGGTCGTAACCATGGAGTATCAGCACCGTTTAACAGGATGGTTGGGTCAGTCTTCAGTCTGAAGGGCGGAATTTCATCAAACTTATTATAATCTTCTGAAATGTCTGTCTTGTCCTCCACTCCCACGATGTTTCTTTTCCCTGAAAGAACTATGTGACGCTTTGGCTCATTGTGTGATGTATCTATTTGCTTTTTTTTTTCTTTTTTTTTCGGTTTGGTAGACATGTCCTTCACATAGAAAACCTGAGCCACATCAGTGGCTAAGACGAATGGTTTGTCTAAGTTCTTGTCTACCTTCATAAGATTGTTGAGATCCACTGTTGTCATTCCGTAATTCTTGTCTACCTCAACCCCTCCTCCTGTTAGCTTGACCCATTTGCACCGAAACAAGGGGACCTTAAAATTAGGTCCATAGTCAAGTTCCCATATCTCCTCTATGAACCCATAATATGTGGTCTTTTGCTTGTTGTCTTTTGCTGCATCGAAGCGGACACCACTATTTTGGTTGGTGCTCTTTTTATCTTGGCCTATCGTGTAAAATGTATTGCCATTTATCTCGTACCCTTGGAAAGTACATACAGTCAAAGATGGTGTCCTGGCCAACAAGTACAGCTGATCCCCAACGGTGGTGTTATTCGTGAGAAGTCTTTGCAGCTAGCCGCCAAAACTCGCCATGTGTTCACTTATAATCCATTCATCAGACTGCCTCGGGTGTTTGAGGCGTATTAAATTCTTGTGTTCATTGATATATGGGGCAACCAAGATAGATCTTTGTAAAACCGTGTAGTGTGCTTGATTGAGAGAATGTCCGTCCCTACATATCATTGCTTTACATCTTAGGGTGCCTTTTCCACGCAGTCTCCCCTCATGTCGTGATTCTGGAACACCAATCGCCTTAAGGTCAGGAATAAAATCAACACAGAACTTAATGACCTCCTCTGTTACATAGCCCTTGGAGATGCTTCCTTCTGGCCTAGCACGATTATGAACATATTTCTTTAAGACTCCCATGTACCTCTCAAAGGGGAACATATTGTGTAGAAATACAGGACCGAGAATGGCAATCTCTTCTACTAGGTGAACCAGGAGATGCGTCATAATATTGAAGAAGGATGGTGGGAACACCAACTCAAAGCTGACAAGACATTGGGCCACATCATGCATAACTGGTAGGCTTTCTGGATCGATTACCTTCTGAGATATTGCATTGAGGAATGCACATAGCTTCACAATGGGTACTCGAATATTTTCAGGTAGAAGCCCCCTCAATGCAATCGGAAGCAATTGTGTAATAATCACGTGGCAGTCATGAGACTTCAGGCTTTGGAATTTTTTCTCTGCCATATTTATTATTCCCTTTATATTCGACGAGAAGCCAGACGGGACCTTGATACTGCTCAGGCATTCAAAAAAGATTTCCTTCTCTGCTTTGGTAAGAGCATAGCTGGCAGGAGTTAAGTGGCATCGTTTACCCTTCTCGTTCTCAGAATGCATAGGCTCTTCAGGGTCTTTCAGACGTTGCTGGTCCTGCCGTGCTTCCGGTGTATCTTTTGTCTTCCCATACACTCCTAGGAAGCCTAGCAGGTTCACGCAAACATTCTTAAATCCGCGTGCATCACGTTGATTGAAGAGCGGACCTCTAAGACTTTCCAATAGGGTAGGTCCCAAAATATAGATTTCTTCTTCCACATGGGCGCGTGTCCGGCATCGTCATTCGGAATAGATAGACTGCCAGGACCTTTTCCAAAGATTACTTCTAGGTCCTTGACCATACCAAATACCTCCTCACCGGTACGGAGGACGGACTTCCTCCGGGTCTGCCAGACGTTTGAAATGCTTGCTTTTCTTTCTTACTGGATGCAGGTTCGGAAGAAATCGACGATACCCTAGGTACACAACCTTCTTACATTTATCCAAATATACACTTTCAGTCTCATCTAAACAGTGTGTGCATGCATTGTATCCCTTGTTTGTCTGCCCTGAAATGTTACTAAGAGCAGGCCAATCATTGATGATTACGAAAAACAATGCTCGTAGGTCAAATGGCTCCCCTTTGTGCTCATCCCACATACGTACACCTGGTTTGGCCCACAGCTATAAAAGTTCTTCAACTAATTGCCTTAGGTACACATCAATGTCGTTGCCGGGTTGCCTCGGGCCTTGGATGAGCACTGGCATCATAATGAACTTCCTCTTCATGCACAACCAAGGAGGAAGGTTATAGATACATAGAGTCACAGGCCAGGTGTTGTGCCTGCAGCTCTTCTCACCAAAAGGATTCATGCCATCTGTACTTAGACCAAACTTAAGTTCCTTGCATCATGTGCGAAGTCCGGGTACTCTCGCTCGACTTTTCTCCACCGTGACCCATCAGCGGGGTGTCTCAACATCGCGTCTTTCTTACGGTCTTCCATGTGCCATCGCAACAATTTGGCATGCTCTTTATTTCTGAAGAGACGTTTTAACCGTGGTATTATAGGAGCATACCACAAAACCTTGGCAGGAACCTTCTTCCTAGGGGCCTCGCCCTCAATATCGCCAGGATCGTCTCGTCTGATCTTATACCATGCGGCAAGTGCATACCGGCATGCATCCAAATTCTCGTACTTCTCACCGCGGTAGAGGATGCAACATTAATGCAGGCATGTATCTTACGCACGTCTAATCCTAGAGGCGAGACAACCTTCTTTGCTTGGTATGTCTTGTCGGACAACTCATTATTTTTGAAAGAAGATTCTTCATTTTACCAACAACTTTGAAAATCTTGTTGTCGGTCACCGTTCTCTGCCTTCCATTGCAGCAGATCCAGTGTGGTACCTAGCTTTTTGTGGCCATCTTCGCAAGTTGGGTACAACAATGTTTTGTGATCCTTTAACATCTGCTCCAGCTTCTCTTTCTCCTTTTCAGTTTCACATTCTTCCTTTGCATCAGTAATGGCCCGACCAAGATCGTCATCAGCGGGCCCATCTGCTGCCTCTTGGTCTTCATTATCTACCCCCATTGCAGTATCATCATATTCAGGATACATATTATGATAGTTGTCATCATCCTCTTCTTCTTCGTTGTCTTCCATCACAACCCCTTTTTCTTCGTGCTTGGTCCAATAATTATAGCTGGGCATGAAACCGAATCGAAGCAGATGGGCGTGAATGGTTCTGGTATTTGAGTAGTCTTTCTTGTTCTGACAGTGAACACACGGACAACACATAAAACCATTGTGACCACGGTTTGCATTAGCCACAACGCTGAAATTTTGGAGGCCCGTAATGTACTCGGAAGTGCGTCGATCACCGTACATCCATTGTCGGTTCATCTGCACTAATATATAGTATATATCAAAAATTAATAGGGAGATGACCATTTATATATAGTACATCAATGACACATGAAAGAATAGTTGCCGACCTCGACCGAGAAGGAAAGAGCAACGAGAAAACTTATTTTAAGCTCTCGGGCATTTCACCGAACACCTCTTGTGCATAGGAAAAAAACACAAAGTAGCACACCTCACACCCTCTTGCAAGGCTCCAAAATGAGAGAGTAAAAAAATAGAAAAGAGGGGTGTGGGCTGCGGTGTGTTATATAGCCCCTCCTTTAACATCAGTTTAAGCCACGAACCGGTGTTAAGGGGGGCTGCGCGGGCCACTAATGCAGGGGCCTTTAACACCGATTCGTGCCACGAACCGGTGTTAAATGGAGGCTCCTTTTTGCTGCACGGACCACGCTGGTATGACCCCCTTTAACACCGGTTCATAGAAAAACCAATGTTAAAGCCTATTTCCAGATTTAACCAAAGGTCTCGTTTCCACTAGCGACGAAACAAACGATGACTCCGTCTCTCCTCTTTGGTGGGGAACAATGAGACGGCACGGCACTGTACAGCGATGTGATGCTAATGGCGTGCAGCTGGAAGATCTCACGACACAGAAGGGGGATCGGACGGTACTGTACTGTACTGCTGTGGCCGAGCACGCAATGGCGTCTCTGCTGCAGCGCACCAGTACACAGCACGGCAACTGTAGTATTATTGTGGCCGCTCTGTCCGTACGTGCGTGCGTATATAGGGTACGTATAGTGTACGCACGCGTGGTCCTGTCGCTGGCGCGTACATACAGGAGCGTCACACTACATATCAGGACCCAGAGCTGCATGCATGGTTCAACACATCAGCTAGCTCCAAGAATTTCTTTACCCTGAAAAATATGATACGGTGGTATACGTACACTCACAATTATTTCGTCGTCCCTCTCGGCGGCAATAATTAGATACCGGTGCACATCTTTACCCGCTGTGTGTTGCGCTGCGCTGCTGTCACTATGGACACACCCTTCATCATCCGCGTGCGTGCGTGGTTCCCGGTGCTTAAACGGTCAAGTCATCGGCGGTAGTACGTGCGTGCGTGCGTGTCACATCCTACACTCCGAAAGTTGGACATTGTGATTAATTTCTTGGAATGCAAGCATTCAGTAACAAGAAAGTTTACGAGACATGACTCCAACAACTCCATTTCAAATCGATGGCACATCTGCCCCCATTGCTTTCGGACTAGCTAGGGTTTGCGGATGCCTAGGCTGGGCACGTACTAGCTAGCCTTCAGTTCTGTCATGCATCGAAACAAATAACGGATGAAAACTTCTGCTCTGGGAGAAAAAATAAATCTTATTATTACCTGCCCACAAGAAGGGAAAATGGTACTGTGGCGTGTCACACGCCCAAATCCGGCGTCATTTACGGAACTCGCTCATCAATTAGGGAAATGCTAATGTACGTTTTTAGAATTTGGGAATTGAATAGAATTCATGAGCATTGCATTCATGCAAAAAATTTAAAATATTAAAATTGAAAACCCTAATTTGAAGTTTCATAATACTCCTACAAGAGATCAATTAAGGATTTATCAATCCATTAATTTTTTAAGGAAAATCACTGCCGATATTGATCCTAAGTTGAATCACTAGATTTTAGAAAGATTTAGAAAGAAAAATGAACTCATTTTAAGTTCATAGGAAAAAGATATGAGGGTTAAAAGAAAAAGGAGAAAAACTAACCTATCTATCTCGAGCCAGCCCCTTCTCTCTCTTCCGTGCAGCAGCACGAAACCCAGCGGGCCATCCCAAAGCTACAGCCGTAGCAGCCCAACCTGTTTGCGCCCCGACCTCTCTCCCTTCTCTCTGTCACCGACAGCTGGGAGCCACCCCGTCGTCTTCCTCCTAGTGGAGATCGAACAAAACACGATATGGTCGATTGAGTGAAATTTGTCGCTATTTCGTTGGGATTTGGCTAGAAGGGGTCTCCCTTCCCATATTTAAGAAGGGCCTTATGCGAGGGAAAAGACACACAATATTTCTCTAAGACAATTTCTTTGGGAAATCTCTCTCGTTGGCTCTTGTGTTTATGTGGTTTCAAGAAAAACTATGAGCGTGAGAGACGACGTATCTTCGGCACGCCATCACGCCTGCTGGATACTGCTTCAAAAGATTTACCTTCGCAATCTAGGCTAAATCGGGAGATCGGAAGTAGTCGTGGAGCATCGCACTACTAGGAAACGGCTATAGCTAATTCACACATCCGTGACACACGTGTCAATGATGTCCCACGGGTAAAATAGTCGTGGCGCACTTCTAACAAGTGCCTTATGGCTAACTGGCATAACTGTGGCGCACATGGTAGCGCCATGGCTACGTGTGGGCCAATGCACGGCCGTCCACAGACCACCTGGCTGTAGCGGATCTATGCGTGGTGTGATACGGCTGTGGAAGTTAGTTGTGGCGCACATGTGGTAGCTTTGGTGCAGTCTGTTGTATAAGTGGACAAACTTATCCGTAGGACACCATATAGTGATGTGCCACGGCTATGTTTTCTACCATAATGGTGCTCTACGACTAAGTGGTCTGCACCAACTCCACTCCCAGTGGATTGTTTTTTAGGCTTGCAAAAAAATGAAAAACACTTTTAAAAATAAAATTATTTCACATGTAGGTAGGTAATATGGTCTAGTTTCTAGGAAAATTAACAAACAAGAATTTTGATTTTTTCTGAAAAAAAATTCATGTCATGGTAAAACAGCCATAACTTTTACATATGATGTCGAAAAAACGTATAATATACCATAATAATGACGACGAAATTTCGCATCCGCTCGCAATCATCTAAGATCGTTTAGCGATTTTTTAGATTTTCAAAATTTGAAAAGAGTAAAAAGTTATGATCAAAAAATCAATTTTTCCTGCAGAAAAAACGGAGTCCATTTACCCGTGGCGCACCACCCCTAGTGCGTCACCAGTAAGTGGGTGGGATTTGAAATTCGAATCACCACCCGGCCACCTAACCTCCCATATCTTCCCCGCCCACTCCTTATCTCCTCCACTTCCACTTCTCCTTCTCCACTTCCCCTCCCTTCTCCACCTTCTCCTTCTCCTCCACCTCTCCTACCTTCTTCTTCTCCTTACTTATTCTTCACCTCTCTCTGGCTACACCCACCTCTGACGGCACCCTCCTCCGACAGCCTATGACTGCACCCTCCTCGACCATCCTCCACCGGCGCCCTCCTTCGACCACCTCCGGATGCATCCTCCCCGACCATGCTCCGACGGAGCCCTGCCCCATGCACCTCCGGACGTAATCTCCTCCACCATCCTCCGACCGTGCCCTCCTCCGACCGCGCCCTCCTCCACCAGCCTCTGACCACACCCTCCTCTGACCACCTCCAGTAGCGACCACCTTCGACGAGGCGACAACACCGATGACGACGATGGCCGGTGGCTCGATCTAGATCTAGATCTAGATCAAATGCCGCTTTTTTTTGAAATTTGAAATCGTACCCGTGGCGCACGGCATCTAGTGCACTACGGCTAACTTTTCATACTCGTGGCGCACAGCACCTAGTGCGCCACGACCAACTTTTCATACCTGTGGCGCACAGCCCCGGCTAACTTTTTATACCCGTGGTGCACAACACCTAGTGAGATACTCGTGGCGCACCACCCAGTGCGCCACGGCTAAATTTTACCCGTACCGCGCGGGTGCGCCACAGATTAGTTGTTTTCTAATAGTGTAGTACGTTGTCGAAACCATGTGGGTGCTGCCAGTTGTGGCATCTGGACAGTCATGCAAGGACCTGAGGTGACGTGAGAAGAGCAACACGACCTTAAGGTCGGTTACGAGTATGACTACATAATCTACATTTCGCATAAATGTTGATACGTTGGAAATGTATCTATAAGTTTTGATGCTCCATGCTTGTTTAGTATCTACTTTGCTTTACTTGTCTACACTTTGAGGTGCTGTTTACATGTTTTCTGGTACTAACCTATTAACAAGTTGCAACAGTGCCAGATGCATGTTTTCTGCTGTTTTTGGTTTCAGAAAAGTTAGTAAACAAATATTCTCGGAATTGGGCGGGACGAAGGACAAAGTCAATAACTTTCCGTGGGGAACAAGAAGTCCAGAGGAGAGCCCGAGGGGCCGGCCAGAGGGGCCATACCCCCCAGGCGCGGGTGGGCCTGACCCCGCTCCTGGCTAGGGTTTGGCCGCCCTGGCGACCGCCTCGGTCTCCCCCTTCGCCTATAAGAAGCTCCTGATACAGAAACCCTGAGTACCCGATCAGAAATCCACGAAACCGTCTGTATCCACCGCCACCATCATCCCTAGATCGGGAAGGATCTGAAGTTCTTACCGGCACCCTGCCGGAGGGGAGATCATCCCGGAGGCCTTCTCTCCTGTATGATTTGTGAGTAGTTCCACCTTGGACTATGTGTCCATGTAGTAGCTAGATAGTTGTATCTCCTCCTTTGTGCTTTCATGTATAGATCTTGTGAGCTCCGTTCATGATCAAGATCTAATCTATTTGTAATCATGCATGTTGTGTTTGCGGGGATCCGATGGATATTGAGATTATTATGTTGGTTTGATTAATGGTTTTGACTTTATGATTCTATCATGTATGTGTTCTTTGTGATCTTGCATGCTCTCCATTGCTAGTGGCTATCTTGGCCAAGTAGTTGCTAGTGACTCCAAGAGGGGGTATTTATGCTCGATAGTGGGTTCATGCCTCTAGTTTCCAAGGGAAGTGACAAAAATCTCTTCGGTTCTAGATGTGTTGTTGCTACAAGGGAGAAAACAATGGTCTCTTGTTCATGGAACATGTGGACTGTTTACCTTACAGACTTTGCTTAAAGCAGTTGTCTGTTGCTTGCAACTTAATACTGGAGGGGGTTCGGATGATAACCCGAAGGTGGACTTCTAGTCATAGATGCAGTTGGATTAGGGTTTATGTATATTGTTGTATTGCCCAATCAACTTCATAGGATCTTTCTGGCTAGTAATTGCATTGTTATGCCTTGCTCAGTTCCTGTCAATTGCCCCGCTGTAATTTGTTTACCCTTCATGCCATGTTGTTTATCTAAGGAGAGCACCTCTAGTGAACTATGGACCCCGGTCCAATCTTTACCATTGATACATCTTCCACTGTTACTTGTTTACTTGCTGCAAACCATTACCTTCCACACCATATGTTTAATCCTTTGTTACAGCAAACCGGTGAGCTTGACAACCTCACTGATTCGTTGGGGCAAAGTCTTGAGTTTGTATTGTGCAGGTCTCCACGTTGTTTGCAACACCCGTGTGATGTTTCCTTCCTCCTTCTGGTTCGATAACCTCGGTCTTTACTGAGGGAAGACTTGCTGCTTCCTGCTTCACACCTTGCTCTTGGGGTTTCCAGCGAAGCGCTTCCACGTCAAACACCAGGCGCCATTAAGATTTCTGGTGCCGTTACTGGGGAATCTACTTCAACCTCTTCCACCTCGTCAAGCGCTATCAACAAGTTTTCTGGCGCCGTTGCCGGGGAGGCTAAGGGCGTCTTCACTAGGGGAGTCCTTCACTTCCTTTCTCTTTACTTTGTTTTTAGTTTGCTTGGTTTTGTTTGCCTCTTTCCAAAAAAAACCAAAAAAATTAGTCTAGCTTGGTTTCATTGCCTTATTCAAAAAACACAAAAAAATTAGTTCTTGCTCTAGCTGTTGCTGCTGTTTTTGGCTTGCCCACCTTTGCCAAAATGAACTCTGCTGAGAACACCAAGTTGTGTGACTTCACTAGCACCAACAACAATGATTTCCTAAGCACACCTATTGCTCCACCTGCTCCCGATGCTACTTTAATGAAATTAAGCCTGCTTTATTGAATCTTGTGATGAGAGAGCAATTTTCTGGTGTTGGTTCTGATGATCATGCTGCCCATCTTAATAGCTTTGTTAAACTTTTGTGAGATGCAAAAGTATAAGGATGTAGATGGAGATATTATTAAGCTCAGGCTTTTCCTTTCTCCTTGATGGGAAAAGCTAAAGAATGGTTGCTATATTTGCCTAAAATAGTATTGATTCTTGGACTAAGTGCAAAGATGCTTTTATAGGAAAGTACTATCCTCCTGCTAAGATTATTGCTATGGGAAGTGACAATATGAAATTTAAACAGCTTGAGTGAACATGTTGCTCCTGCTTGGGAAAGAATGAAATCTTTGGTTAAAAATTGCCCTACTCATGGACTCATTGCTTGGATGATTATCCAAACTTTTTATGCAGGTTTGAACTTCTCCTCAAGAAACCTGCTGGATTCTGCTGCTGGAGGTACTTTTATGGGACTCATGTTGGGTGCTGCAACAAGGCTCCTTGATAATATGATGGTTAACTACTCTGGATGGCATGTTGAGAGAACTCCACATGGTAAGAAGGTAAATTCTATTGAGGAAACTTCCTCTTTGAGTGAAAAGATTGATGTTATTATGGCTATGCTTGTTAATGGGAAGGCTCCTCTAGATCCTAATAGTGTTCCCTTAGCCTCTTTGGTTGCTCAAGAAGAGAAACTTGATGTGAACTTCATTAGAAACAACAATTTCAACAACAATGCCTATAGGAATAATTTTGGTAGCAACAACAATTATAGGCCTTATCCTCCTAATAATGGCAATTCCTACGGAAGCTCTTACAATAATGCTAGAAGTGCCCCCTCTGAACTTGAAGTCATGCTCAAGGACTTTATTAGTAAATAAACCACTTTTAATAAGACTATAGAGGAAAAGCTTTTAACTGTTGAGAAAATATATCCTCTTTGTCTGAAGCTCAAACTTCCTTGGTTAATAAAATGGCTGCTAAACCTGAAACTATGGAAAACACCTTTGCTACTACTCATGCCATACAAGTTACTATTGATGAAAATGTTATGATGTTAGCTCAACTTCATGCTAGGTGGGAAAGGGAAGATGAAATGGATAGAAACAATAGTGTGTGCACTATCACCACTAAACCACAAGTAGCCCCTATTCCTCCTCCTCCTATGCCTAAGCCAATTGATCCTACTACTAGTGATGCTAAGTTTGATATTGATATTGATGGTTGCAATATTTCTGAAGTGATTATGTTCCTACAAAAGCTTGCTAGAAGTCCTGATGCTAGTGATATGCATGTTACCTTTACCAAACACAGTACAGATGCTCTTGTTAAGATTAAGGAAGAGAAGCTAAAACACAAAGCTTCAATTCCTAGGAAAGTAGAAGATAGTTGGGAACCCATTATTAATATGCAAGTGAATGACTTTGATCTCAAAGCTTCATGTGATCTTGGTTCTAGTGTCTCTATTATGCTTAGGAAGATTTATGAAATGCTTGATTTGCCACCATTAGAAGATTGTTATTTGGATGTCCCACTCAATGATAATGCTAAGAAGAAACTCATGGGGGTATTACTGATGTTCTCATTATGGTTAACAATGCTTATGCCTTGTTGATTTCTATGTTTTGGATGTTGAATACAATGCTTCTTGTCCTATTACTTTGGGAAGACCTTTTCTTAGAACAGTTGGTGCCATCATTGATATGAAATAAGGCACCATTAAATATCATTTTCCATTCAAGAAAGGTATTGAACACTTCCCTATGAGGAGAGAGAAGTTGCTTTTTGCTCCTCCTTTGAAAGCAAGATTTGATGTTAATGCTTCTTCATTTGAAAATACTTGATTCTTCTTGCTTCTCGTGCCTAACTTAAAGGCGTTAAATAAAAGTACTGGTTGGGAGATAACCCAAGAGTTTCCTTGAGTCTTGGAAGTTATTACTGAAGGAAATATGCCCTAGAGGCAATCATAGAGATGATTATATTTCTTATGTATCCATGAGTAATTGTATTGTTCCTTGAATATCCATATCAGGCAACTTGTATTGATTGGAAATTATGTGAATTGTTTGTGAAACTCTTTCCTTGTATGGTTATTTAATAGTTGTCCCTGGTCGGAGATCATGTGAGGACACATGTGAATATTAGACTAGCACATCGATTGGTTGATGACTATTTTTCGCAAGTCATAGACATGGAGATGTCAAACCAATGATGTGGACACATGTTATGAACATGGGGTTGGACTGACCCAACTTGAGACTGGCAACTAGTTGCAGCTCTCTCTCTACACATCGTGTACGTTTTGTCCTTAGACCTGAGATTGTCGCATGTACTTGAGATGTGGATCGACATACTTTGGGGATATCAGGCGCTACTCTGTAACTGGGTAGTTATAAAGGTAGCTTTCGGGTTTGTCCTGAAGCATGCTGCAAGGCATGGTCATTCAAGATGGGATTTGCCCCTCTCTACTTGAGAGAGATATCTCTGGGCCCCTCGAGTGATCGGATCCAGAAATGCATGGCCGTGCTACATATGGTTAAGAGTTAACCTAGTAAAGGGATTCTGAATCACAGTATCGAGAAAGGGAGGTCAGCTTGGAGCTAGACCAAATATCGTGAGGCAAAGGGAAAGACATGTACTAAACCTTGTGATGGTTCGTCCGATATGATCTTTGTATGCATTTAGGAGTTGGCACGTCTTGCTAGAGGCCACTACCAACTATTAACAGAATAAGTGTATTCGTGTCATGTATATACGTATATGAACCTATAGGGTCACACACTTAAGGGGTTGGAAGCCTAATGAGGATTGGATCCGAATTAGACCAGGCTTAGGCTACTAATGGGTTGCTAATGTAGAAGCCCACTAGGGATGCCTATATAAGAGAGGGTGGGGCGTGCTGACCAGGGTTAGACCATTCCACCCAGCCTCCACTCCTCACACCTGTGTTGCATGCGTGGACCTAGCAGTTCGGCGTCTGACGCTTCCACCCTGTACATGTGGATACCTCGGAGGCGCTGCATCTGTAGCGCTTGGACAAGCCGCGCAAGGGGAGCTGCTCGTGGGATGAGAACGAGGAGGAGACGTAGATCGTCTGCACTGCCTCGACGCGCTTCATCAAGTTCCGCAACTGCGCGTCTAGTGGTAATCCCGTGATCTATGACAACAGTAATCCTGGTTTACGCGGTAGAAAATTTTGATTTGCGCTAGTGTAGCTTACCCGTATCCCTTCAGTGGTATAAGAGCCGATGCTGTTCAGTTATAGATTCGGGATGTTTGCATATGGTGATATGCAGATATATATGAATGATGTGATCGTTTATATTGCGGTGGTTCAGGATTGATCTATGATCTTGATGTCCGTGATTGTGATTCTGAGGTAGTCGAACGACTTACCCCTACCGGTCGGTTTCCGCCATCGGGGTAGACAGTGACACATAAATCATGTTGGATCACGCAAAGATCAATATGATTGATTGAATCGGAACCTAGATCTAAAATCGATGTACCGTGATCAAAGGAGTTCGATCAGATCGAAACAACAGACAGTTTATGGTAAATTTGATTTGCCGATAAAAATCCTTAAAGAAAATTATGTAGATTCAATCTCTCATTTTAACCTAGATACCGCGAGGGGCGCTGCCCCTTCGAACCCCGCAGGAGGAGACCCCCTAGACCCCCCTAGTCGTAGCCCCTTTTGTATCTCATTATGGTAACTAGGTTCTATGAGTTCACATGGTCCGGTAGAATACGATTCTATGCATAACTTGTTTTTGCAGGATGTATGTGATCAGTGTGGCCCATATATGTATGTGATGCATGTATGAAATTTATCATGACCTGCGTGTCGTGAATAGGGCAACACGGCTGGAGCCATATGTGTTGTCAATTATTGTAATGGCCTGCGTGCCAACTTGTGATGATCCCAATTCTATGTAATTTTGATTACTAGCTGTTAGGTGTAATAGCTTGTATTAGTTCTTGGTGGACTCATCACTTGGAGGATGGCTCACATGGAACATGAAGATGGAGATCATCATGGTGGACAGGTTCTATGGCGATGGAGATCACCATGAGAAAATGGGCCATATTGTGTCACATTTATGTGAATGCTATTCTTATGCATTTTACTACTATGCATGCTTAGATGAGAGATGTAGAACGATCCCTAAAAAGTTTAAGTTAAACCATGCCCTCCCAACCAAACTTTGCACCATCCTATGCCCTGTACAATCGTTGGTGGGCCTATGAAATTAGGGTGCCGCGGTTTTCCTTGGCTGGATGGGTTTGTATCGGATACCTACACGTATAAGGGTTGGTGAGCTTGAAAAGGTCATATTAAACAGTTAAGGACCTTGGGGAATAAAGGTTGGGCGCCTAGTTTTGACATAGAGATGTCACCGAACAACAAGAGTCATATGTGATATGATTAGCAAGTGTTGCTTACCGATTTACCTTGTCTTCTAGCAGTGACGCTAAAGCTCACTAGTCGACTTGTTAATTGTGGATCTTGAATTACTTAGTATCAATAGAGGGATATTGATTTAAGTGGGAGTATATGCTATTAAATTTTTTAATATGTTTTACTCTATCATGGTTACATGGCTTAGTATTTTGCATGTTTTCTGTTATAGATCAATGGCACCAAACACTACATCACCTTTTTCTTTGCGTTCGATTCTTGACAAAGATAAACTAAATGGAACAAACTATTCAGACTGGGTCCGTAACCTGAGAATTGTTTTCAGGTCTGATAAAAAAGGAAACGGTTCTGAATACCCCAATCCCCGATGAACCTGCTGATAATGCATCTGCTGCCCTTAAAAATGCCTACAAGAGAGCATGTGATGATTCTCTTGAGGTTAGTTGTCTTATGCTTGCATGCATGGAACCTGAACTCCAAAAGAAGTTTGAGGATCAGGATGCGTACGATATGATCGTTGCGCTTAAGGACATGTTCCAAGATCAGGCAAGGACTAAGAGGTATAATGTTTCCAAGTCCTTTGTCGAATGCAAGCTAGCAAAGGGAGCAGCTGTAGGCCCCCATGTGATCAAAATGGTTGGTTACAGTCAGACTTTGGAAAAGCTTGGTTTTCCACTAGGCCAAGAGTTGGCCACTGACTTCATTTTGGCGTCTCTTCCATCCAGCTATGGGAAGTTCATTTCGAACTACCATATGCATGGGGTGGAGAAGGGCCTTAATGAGTTATGCGGGATGCTAAAAACAGCAGAAAGTGACATGAAGAAGTGTGCAGGGAATAGCCATGTGATGCCTGTGCAAAACAAGCCTAGCTTTAAAAAAAGGGTACTTCTTGGAAGAAGAAGGGCAAGGCTAAGGATACGATCCCTAAGCCTGCACCCAAGAAAAAGGCTGGACCTGTAGAAGACACTGAGTGCTTCTTTTGTCATGAACATGGCCACTAGAAGAGAAATTGCAGCAAGTACCAGGCTTCTTTGAAGAAGAGTGGAAGTAAGAGTACTTCCCACTCAGGTACGCTTGTTGTAAATGTTGTGGACATTCTTCTCACTGATTCCTATGTTAACTCTTCGGCATTTGATACCGGAACGGTTGCTCATATTTGCAATTCGATGCAGGGGCTAATAAGGACTAGAGAAGTGCAGAAAGGCGAAGTGGATTTTCGCGTCGGAAATAAAGCAAGGGTTGCTGCATTGTTCGTCGGCATCATGCAACTTCACCTTCCATCAGGATTTATTATGGAATTGAATAATTGTTATTACATTCCTAGTATGGGTTGAAACATTTTATCACCTTCATGTTTGATGAGGGATGGTTATTCATTCGCAAGTGCAAACAATGGTTGTGTAATCTCTAAGAATGATATGTTTATGGCTGATGCTCCCATTGTGAATGGGTTATTTATTTTAAATCTTGATGATGCATATGTTTACAATGTTAGTGCTAAAAGGCTTCGGCCTAATGATTTGAGTCCTACCTATTTATGGCATTGTCGTTTGGGGCATATAAGTGAAAAGCGCATGAAGAAGCTCCATGGTGATGGTCTTCTAACTTCATTTGATTTTGAATCATAGACATGTCAGGCTTGTTTACTTGGAAATATGACCAAATCGCCTTTTTCGGGTCTACCCGAGAGAGCGACAGACTTGTTGGAACTCATACATACTGATGTATGTGGACCAATGAGCACGACAGCCAGAGGAGGATATCACTACTTCATTACTTTCACTGATGATTTCAGTAGATATGGTTATGTCTACTTGATGAAGCATAAATCTGAAACTTTTGAAAGGTTCAAGGAGTTTCAGAGTGAGGTAGAGAATCAACGTGGCAAGAAAATAAAGGCCTTGCGATCTGATCGTGGAGGTGAATATTTGAGTCACGAATTTAGCAGTCATCTTAAGAGTTGCGGAATTGTTCCACAGCTCACGCCGCCTGGAACGCCTCAAAGAAACGGGGTCTCCGAACGGCGCAATCGAACTTTGTTGGACATGGTTCGATCGATGATGAGCCAGTCGGATTTACCATTATCATTTTGGGGATACGCTCTAGAAACAGCAGCTTTCACACTTAACAGGGTACCATCTAAATCCGTAGTTAAGACACCATATGAGATGTGGACTGGAAATAATCCCAGTTTGTCTTTTCTAAATATTTGGGGTTGTGATGCGTTTGTCAAGCGACTTCAGTCGGACAAGCTAACACCCAAATCGGATAAGTGCATTTTCGTGGGGTATCCAAGGGAAACCTTAGGGTATTACTTCTACAACCAAGAAGAGGGCAAAGTGTTTGTCGCTCATAGCGGTGTTTTCCTAGAGAAAGAGTTTCTCACAAAGGGAACGAGTGGAAGGTCGGTGCGACTTGAAGAAGTTCAATATGAGCCAGTCGGGGATGCTTCTACGAGTGATGCTATTGTAGCAGAACAAGTTGAGGAACCCATAGCAATAGAAGCACCACAACCACGAAGGTCGGCGAGGCTCCGCGAAACACGGGAATTATTATTGATAGACAATGATGAGCCTGTGACCTATGCGGAAGCGATGGTTGACCCAGACTCTGAGAAATGGTTGATCGCCATGAGGTCCGAGATAGATTCCATGGGAGACAATCAAGTTAGGAACTTGGTTGACCTGCCTAATGGTTTTAAAGCCATCGAGTGCAAATGGATATATAAGAAGAAGATTGATATGGATGGAAATGTTCACATCCATAAAGCTCGACTTGTTGCAAAAGGTTTTCGACAAGTTCAAGGAGTTGACTACGACGAGACTTTCTCGCCTGTAGCGATGCTTAAATCTATACGGATCATTCTAGCCATTGCTGCACATTTCGACTATGAAATATAGCAGATGGATGTCAAGACAGCTTTCCTAAATGGAATCCTAACTGAGGACGTGTATATTATGCAGCTCGAAGGTTTTGTCGATCCAAACAATGCTGGAAGGTATGCAAACTTCTGAAGTCCATTTATGGGCTGAAGCAAGCATCTCGGAGTTGGAACATTCGATTTGATGAAGTTGTAAAGGAGTTTGGCTTCATTAAAAACGAACAAGAAACTTGTGTTTACAAGAAGGAAAGTGGGAGAGCGCTGGTATTTCTAATCTTATATGTAGATGACATATTGCTGATTGGAAAAGACATTCCTATGATCGAGTCTGTTAAGACCTCATTGAAATATAGTTTTTCGATGAAGGACTTAGGAGAAGCGGCATATATTCTAGGCATCAAGATCTATAGAGATAGATCAAGGAGGCTAATTGGATTAAGCCAGAGTACATACATTGACAAAGTGTTGAAACGGTTCAGCATGGAAGAGTCTAAGAAGGGGTTCTTGCCCATGTCTCACGGCATTAAACTCAACAAGACTCAGTGTACTTCGACTATTGATGAGCGTGAGCGCATGAGTAGGGTTCGATATGCTTCGACTATTGGATCCATCATGTATGCAATGATATGTACTCGCCTAGATGTTTCCTATGCTCTAAGTGTTATGAGCATATATCAGGCTGATCCAGGTGAAGGTCACTGGACAACGGTAAAGAATATCCTTAAGTACTTGAGAAGGACTAAGGATGTGTTCCTAGTTTATGGAGGTGAGGATGAACTCAGTGTAAGGGGTTACACAGATGCGAGTTACCTTAACGACTCAGATGATTCCAGATCGCAATCTGGTTATGTGTTTATCATGAATGGTGGTGTTGTGAGTTGGAAAAGTTCCAAGCAAGATACGGTGGCCTCCGCTTCAACAGAAGCTGAATATATTGCCATCTCGGAGGCTGCAAAGGAAGATGTTTGGATTAGGAATTTCCTGATTGCTCTTGGTGTGGTTCAGGGTGCGTCCAATCCCATGGACGTTTATTGTGACAACAATGGTGCTATTTCACAAGCCAAGGAACCTAGTCAGCACTAGAAGAACAAACATATTCGCATGCGTTACCATCAGATTCATGAGTTTGTTGAGGATGGTAGTGTCATGATATGCAAAATACATATAGACTCAAATGTTGTTGATCCTTTTACAAAGCCACTCCCGCAGCCTGCGCATGAGGTGCACACAAGAGCAATAGGTATTAGATACAATCTAGATTGACTCTAGTGCAAATGGGAGACTGAAGGAAATATGCCCTAGAGGCAATCATAGAGATGATTATATTTCTTATGTATCCATGAGTTATTGTATTGTTCCTTGAATATCCATATCAGGCAACTTGTATTGATTGGCAATTATGTGAATTGTTTGTGAAACTCTTTACTTGTATGGTTATTTAATAGTTGTCCCTAGTCGGAGTTCATGTGAGGACACATGTGAATATTAGACTAGCACATCGATTGGTTGATGACTATGTTTCGCAAGTCATAGACATGGAGATGTCAAACCAATGATGTGGACACATGTTATGAATATGGGGTTGGACTGACCCAACTTGAGACTGGCAATTAGTTGCAGCTCTCTCTCTACACATCGTGTACGTTTTGTCCTTAGACCTGGGATTGTCGCATGTACTTGAGATGTGGATCGATATACTTTGGGGCTATCAGACGCTACTCCATAATTGGGTAGTTATAAAGGTAGTTTTCGGGTTTGTACTGAAGCATGCTGCAAGGCATGGTCATTCAAGATGGGATTTGCCCCTCTCTACTTGAGAGATATATCTCTGGGCCCCTCGAGTGATCGGATCCAGAAATGCATGGCCGTGCTACATATGGTTAAGAGTTAACCTAGTAAAGGGATTCCGAATCACAGTATCGAGAAAGGGAGGTCAGCTTGGAGCTAGACCAAATATCGTGAGGCAAAGGGAAAGACATGTACTAAACCTTGTGATGATTCGTCCGATATAATCTTTGTATGCGTTTAGGAGTTGGCATATCTTGCTAGAGGCCGCTACCAACTATTGACAGAATAAGTGTATTCATGTCATGTCTATACGTATATGAACCTATAGGGTCACACACTTAAGGGGTTGGAAGCCTAATGAGGATTGGATCTGAATTAGACCAGGCTTAGGCTACTAATGGGCTGCTAATGTAGAAGCCTACTAGGGATGCCTATATAAGAGAGGGTGGGGCGTGCTGACCCGGGTTAGACCATTCCACCCAGCCTCCACTCCTCACGCCTGTGTTGCACGCGCGGACCTAGCAGTTCGGCGTCTGACGCTTCCATCCTGTACGTGTGGATATCTCGGAGGCGTTGCATCTGTAGCGCTTGGACAAGCCGCGCAAGGGGAGCTTCTTGTGGGACGAGAACAAGGAAGAGACGTAGATCGTCTGCACTGCCTCGACGCGCTTCATCAAGTTCCACAACTGCGCGTCTAGTGGTAATCCCGTGATCTATGACAATAGTAATCCTGGTTTACGCGGTAGAAAATTTTGATTTGCGCTAGTGTAGCCTACCCGTATTCTTTCAGTTACTACTATAATGACCTTTCCTTATACTTTTTGTTTGCTTTTTGTGCCAAGAATGACCTCTAATGAGAGGGAACTAAGATTTGGGAGTTGCTGTCCCGAAATAGATTTCTTTCCTCCACCAAAAAAATTCGTGAGGAGGCTCTGTAACTCGGATTGAGCTTAAAATTTACGAATAAATCTCCCAGTATGTTGGATAACTT
Source organism: Avena insularis (assembly GCA_023614405.1). Lineage (NCBI taxonomy): Eukaryota > Viridiplantae > Streptophyta > Magnoliopsida > Poales > Poaceae > Avena > Avena insularis. The sequence continues at coordinate 279,051,346 of CM042689.1, read as the reverse complement.
TTGTTAGTTCAACACTTTTTGATTTGAGCAACAGAAGATGTTCGAAAAAAATCTTTTCTACCCGCTGGTCTGTTTTGACAGATTTCTGCCATTATTTGCATTTGCTTCTTATTGATTCCTTTTTTAGCTCTCTTCAGGTAAATTGAGTTTCTTTGAAGGAGTTAATTCAGTAGCTTGTGTTTTTAGTGAAAATCCTTGCTATTCCAAAGCTTTGCTAGTGGTCTAATATCTTTTGAATAAGCTAATGTTGCTAATGAAGATTGTGTGAAGTTTTGTATAAAGGAAAAAAATTAGGTGTAGAGAGAGAATGATGCAATGAGATGAAGAATGGACAAAAGCTCAAGCTTGGAGATGCCACCATGGTGTCACCCCAAGAAATATCCAAGAAGTACAAGCGTCAAAGCTTGGGGATGCCCAAGGCATCCCCTTCTTCATCAATAAAAAGCTCAGGTCCGTCTAGACACTTCACTTTTATTGTTTCATGCCACCATGGTGTCACCATGGCGTCTTAGTTTTCGTTTTCTTTGCTTAGGTTGTTTAGTTTGCTTGAATAAAGAAGTTTGGACCCCTGTTCTCGCTGTGTTGTTTTGCAAATAAGTTTCCTTGGTGTTTGGAAAGGAGTAGTAAGTTCTTGCTTGAAGTGCAAGAGGAGCTTGCATTGACTGTGACTTAGACTTTAGCCTGACATTCTAGGTGTTATTTTTGCATTATGCTTAGTGACTATTGTTGTAGCATGTCTTGTTACAAACAATTGGGATTGCTTAGTATGCCTTGAAGAAATTATGCGTTGTTTTAGCATGCAAAAGCATAGTATTGTGGTATTCTCCTTTGATGTTTTGCTTGGGTTGACTTGGCACATGCTTACACCATGTTATGACTATGGCAAGTCACCATTAGCCTCTATGATCATTTAGTCCTTGAATTGTAGTACCACTCTTTGCTTTGATTAGTTTGCTTTGTTGCATTGCATAATTATGGCCATTATTGCTCTCTTAGTTGGTTGCTCCCAGTCTTTTGCTAGCCTCCACTTGTATGAGTAAGTTCTACTTATGCTTCCAACTCCCAAGAAACCAAGTTATTCCAAAGTGTCCACTATAAACTCCTATGCATGGTGTGTTACACCATTCCAAGTATATTCTTGTTTTCATCTATCTTCCAATTAAAAACTATTTTGTTATGTGAAAACTTAGTGATTAAAGCCATCACGAACTTGATGGCACAGTTTATTCTTTGCCCCTAATAAACTTGAACCATTATGACAACTTTGTTGTATATTCTTGCACTTATAAGTTGGAGTTAGCAGAACCGTGCTGTCACGGGGAACGTTTTCAACATTGCACTTGTACCTTGTTGTACTCAGTTGATATCATGTTCTTTTGTCTAGGGATGTCACCGGTGTGAAATAAAGAGGGAACTTGTAAGTCCATGAAGTTTGTATCCTGTGTTAGAGAAACGCCTGGGCCGCTAGCCTAAGCCATGCCTAATCATGGTGTAAACTTGCAGCCTCACCATAGTGACATCTATGAAGCATTCTTCTTTAAAAAAGAGACACGTTGAGAAAAGAGGAAAGAGAGAAAAAAGCACCATATCCCCATGGTACATAAGAAGAATTGCTGAGATGCTCATTGTCTGCTTGCCTTGTCATTTTGGTTATCGGAAAGCTCCTGTACCATGTGCAAGGGGTACCCCATTGGAGGTTCTCAATGATATGCAAATACTTACAGTGACAAGAACTTACCTGGACCCAAAGTTGAGTATGCATGAGGTGTGGCCCTCGTATTCAAGGGGCATGAGATTGCCAGCTTATACTTTGTCAAGCATATACTCCAGATTTGCCACTTTAACCTTAACCACTTCAAGATGCTTATGATAGGGGCAATGAGGTCTGAAAGCTAACAAGTACCATAATTTTTGGAAGCTCTTTTTGAAACTTGAAATCCCTGCTTCCTTTATAAAAGGCCTTTCTTCCACCATTATTTGAGTCTCCACCTTCTACCTTTAGGCACCATTAAGAGAGCATAGTTGTCATTCTGTGTGCAGTGTTCCAAAGCTTATTAATTGATGCATATTGTGTTATTACTTGTTCTTGTTGCTATTTGTTTCTAGTCACCCTTGTTAACTTTGCAGGTGTCCTATGCATTATATTGCTACTCTATGAGGGACAAGCTGATTGCCACTATGCTATGTTTTATGCATGTGAAACAAACAAACGTTTTTCAATACATATTATTCATGATCTTTGTTTGTAGCTTGTCATGTTGCATGCATAGTTACTATGTCCTATTTTTATAACTCCATCTTTCATGCACATGTTTAGAGTTCTTTGATCCCAACTTTTAATGCTTGCAAATGGTTGGATCTTTATTATGAGGGTGCATGTCACCTCAAAAATTATTCCTTTTATCACTTACCTACTAGAGGGCAGTAGGAGTTAAGCTTAGGGATCTTGTCGTTGGAAACGTATCTATAATTTTTGATGCTCCATGCTTGTTTAGTATCTACTTTGCTTTACTTGTCTACACTTTGAGGTGCTTTTTACATGTTTTCTGGTACTAACCTATTAACAAGTTGCAACAGTGCCAGATGCCTGTTTTCTGCTGTTTTTGGTTTCAGAAAAGTTAGTAAATAAATATTCTCGGAATTGGACGGGACGAAGGACAAAGTCAATAACTTTCTGTGGGGAACAAGAAGTCTAGAGGAGAGCCCGAGGGGACGGCCAGAGGGGCCAGACCCCCCAGGCGTGGGTGGGCCCTACCCCGTGCCTGGCTAGGGTTTGGCCGCCCTGGCGGCCTCCTCGGTCTCCCCCTTCGACTATAAGAAGCCCCCGATACAGAAACCTTGAGTACCCGATTATAAATCCACGAAATCGTCTGTAGCTGCTGCCACCATCAACCCTAGATCGGGGGATCTAAAGTTCTTCCCGGCACCCTGCCGGAGGGGAGATCATCCCGGAGGCCTTCTCTCCGTTATGATTTGTGAGTTGTTCCACCTTGGACTATGGGTCCATGTAGTAGCTAGATGGTTGTATCTCCTCCTTTGTGCTTTCATGTATAGATCTTGTGAGCTCTGTTCATGATCAAGATCTAATCTATTTTTTAATCATGCATGTTGTGTTTACGGGGATCCGATGGATATTGAGATTATTATGTTGGTTTGATTAATGGTTCTATCTTTATGATTCTATCATGTCTGTGTTGTTTGTGATCTTGCATGCTCTCCGTTGTTAGTAGCTATCTTGGCCAAGTAGTTGCTAGTGACTCCAAGAGGGAGTATTTATGCTCGATAACGGGTTCATGCCTCTAGTTTCCAAGGGAAGTGACAAAAATCTCTTCGGTTGTAGATGTGCTGTTGCTACTAGGGAGAAAACAACGGTCTCTTGTTCATGGAGCATGTGGACTATTTACCTTACACACTTTGCTTAAAGCAGTTGTCTGTTGCTTGCAACTTAATACTAGAGGGGGTTCAGATGATAACCTGAAGGTGGACTTCTAGTCATAGATGCAGTTGGATTACGGTCTATGTATATTGTTGTATTGCCCAATCAACTTCATAGGATCTTTCTGACTAGTAATTGCATTGTTATGCCTTGCTCAGTTCCTGTTAATTGCCCTGCTGTAATTTGTTTACCCTTCATGCCATGTTGTTTATATAAGGAGATCACCTCTAGTGAACTATGGACCCCGGTCCAATCTTTACCATTGATACATCTTCCACTGTTACTTGTTTACTTGCTGCAAACCATTACCTTCCACACCATACATTTAATCCTTTGTTACAGCAAACCGGTGAGCTTGACAACCTCACTGATTCTTTGGGGCAAAGTCTTGAGTTTGTGTTGTGCAGGTCTCCACGTTGTTTGCAACACATGTGTGACGTTTCCTTCCTTCTTCTGGTTCGATAACCTCGGTCTCTACTGAGGGAAGACTTGCTGCTTCATACCTTGCTCTTGGGGTTTCCAACGAAGCGCTTCCACGTCAAACACCAGGCGCCATCAAGCTTTCTGGTGCCATTACTGGGGAATCTACTTCAACCTCTTCCACCTTGTCAAGCGCTATCAAACGTTTAACGCTTTCATTCTACATGAGTATGTTACTGAAACTCTCTCTGTTACAATATTAGTACAAGATAGATCCTTGTATTTTTTGTGGCGCTAGTCATATTTTTTTCCTAATTCTAACCCCTTCAACATGTGCCAATAAAAAATGGATGGTTGGCTGGACTTAGTAGATTGTGTTGAATCGAACCCATATGGCCAGAGATGTAGAATATTAATAGGTTCGGATGATGGGTATCTGGTTTTGGAAACTACTTTCCAAATTATCGTGTTGTGGACTTCTCCCCATAATGGTGCAAAATGAGCGCAATGGTCAAATGGGTCGACCATATCACATGGGTGAAGTGTACAACCCCTAGAGGGTGTCTAATCTAAGTACTTAGTCGTGTTCTGAGTCATAGACAAATTGAGTTTCTTGATTTGGAGGTTATGACATGTTTCTCGCTCATCCAACTTATAATTTCTTCAAATTTTGATAGGACAACTTAATTGGGTTTGTTAAGGAAAGAAAACCTGTTTGTTGAAAGTAGGATAAAAGTATTTGTATTGCTTACAAATTAGCCAAACCTCCACCTATCCAAATAAGCATGTCATTGCTAGGTTCTATGTCTTCTTACTTAGCCCTATTTGACATACATTTAATTTATTGTTGCAGGTTATTCCGTTTCTATGTATTCATTCATAGATCACGAGACTCCACTCAATAATTATTTACATGTGGAAAATTTGAAGGATGGAGATCTATCTTGTATTATCTTCCACTGTATACTTAAATAATATAATTGAAAATTCTAGATCATGCGATGTAATAATGATGCACTATGAAATTTTTTGGTATTCATCTGTATTGTGTGCTAGTGAAGCGATCTAGTGATTAGCACTATACATAGAAACTCGGCCTTATATTGAGCGACAGTGTTACATATACTTACCATTGAAAAAAGTACAAAAGTATAAAAAACTAGCAAATCATCATGGTAATCAAACTCTTTCTTGTTTCATGACATAATACTTCTTCGAACACAACCGCAAAAAAGCCATATGTACCAAACTAGAGACTTTTAAATACGAATGAGGGATCTCACATAATTTTAATTTGAGCCGTAGTGCCAAGGTAACGTGCAATCGTATCCACTAGAGTAATCAACTAACAACAACAAGAGTATCAATACCAATATTCCAGGAAAGACAAAACGAACATTCTGGTCGATGTTGTCGTGGAGCCAAGAGTATAAATCAACATTGTTGAGGACATAGTAGCTGGGATATATTTTGCAAGGACAAACCTCCTCCTACAACCATAAAAACAATCCAAGATCATCTAGTGAAGCAAGATCTGAAGGACCATACCAAAATAAATTTCATTTACCAACACCATCATTGATGTCCGGAAGGAAGAAATTTCATCTACCAACACCATCATTGATGTCGGGAAGGAACTCGTGTCATCGAACGAAGGGTCAAAAACACTTATTGAAGAAGTTATCATCTACATCGACACGAAGACCAAGAAGAAGACGACCACAAAATACGACACTAAAATGTTGAAAAACTCCACCCGTGAATTAGGTCCCCTCCTGATAGCGCCAAGACATGCTAGAGGAGCGGGAACAGATCAACAAAAAGACAGAGTTCTGGCATCTAGGGTTTTTGGAGGAGTAGGCGGCAATTAGGGTTTCTTCATAGAATTCTCGTCCTTTTTTGTGACTTGTGCCACCTCTATGCTCCTTGTGGTAGAATGTTAGGGGTGACCCCTTGGGATGGCCTGATCTTTCACGAATCCCATGGAAATCGAGGGATAAGCGAGTGGGAGGAACAGGAGGGATGAAATCCACGAACACACACACAAAGAACTCAATGAACACACACACACGAAAACACGATACAAGCCGATAGCTCACGCCGGTGGCAACCGGTCCAACACAATCCCTAGGATCGACGTTGGGCAAGACACTCTCCCATGGCCAACAACGGGGGTGAGAGGCTTGATGAGATCTTGACTACACGGGGACGAGACATGATGAATCCTTGATAGCGCCAGAGAACTTGGTGCTTGATGTGGAGTCTTGTTGGGAACCCCAAGAGCAAGGTGTGAAGAGCACATTAGCAAGTCTTCCCTCAGTTGAGACCAACGTTATCAAACCAGAAGGAGGAAGGAAACGTCACACAGGTGTTGCAAGCAACACGGAGATCTGCACAACACAAACTCAAGACTTTGCCCCAACGAATCAGTGAGGTTGTCAAGCTCACCGATTTGCTATTACAAAGGATTAAACGTATGGTGTGGAAGGTAATGGTTTGCAGCAAGTAAACAAGTAATAGTGGAGGATGTATCAATGGTAAAGATTGGACCGGGGTCCATAGTTCACTAGAGGTGCTCTCCTTAGATAAACAACATGGCATGAAGGGTAAACAAATTACAGCAGGGCAATTGATAGGAACTAAGCAAGGCATAACAATGCAATTACTAGCCAGAAAGATCCTATGAGGTTGATTGGGAAATACAACAATATACATAGACCGCCATCCAGCTGCATCTATGACTAGAAGTCTACCTTCAGGTTATCATACGAACCCCCTCCAGTATTAAGTTGCAAGCAACAAACAATTGCTTTAAGAAAAGTGTGTAAGGTAAAACAGTCCACATGTTACATGAACAAGAGACCGTTGTTTTCTCCCTAGTAGCAACAACACATCTACAACCGAAGAGATTTTTGTCACTTCCCTTGGAAACTAGAGGCATGAACCCACTATCGAGCATAAATACCCCCTCACCAGCAACTACTTGGCCATGAGAACCACTAGCAACGGAGAGCATGCAAGATCACAAACAACACAGACATGATAGAATCATAAAGACAAAACCATTAATCAAACCAACATAATAATCTCAATATCCATCGGATCCCCGCAAACAAAACATGCATGATTACAAATAGATTAGATCTTGATCATGAACGGAGTTCACAAGATCTATACATGAAAGAACAAAGGAGGAGATACAACCATCTAGCTACTACATGGACACATAGTCCAAGGTGGAACTACTCACAAATCATACCGGAGAGAAGGCCTCCAGGATGATCTCCCCTCCGGCAGGGTGCCAGGAAGAACTTCAGATCCCCCTTGATCTAGGGACGATGGTGGCGGCGGCTACAGACGATTTCGTGGATTTATGATCGGGTACTCAGGGTTTATGTATCGGGGGCTTCTTATAGGCGAAGGGGGAGACCGAGGCGGACACCAGGGCGGCCAAACCCTAGCCAGGCGCGGGGTAGGTCCCACACGCACGCCTGGGGGGGTCTAGCCCCTCTGGCGGGCCCCTCGGGCTCTCCTCTGGACTTCTTGTTCCCCATGGAAAGTCAGTCCTTCGTCCCGTCCAATTCCAAGAATATTTCTTTACTAACTTTTCTGAAACCAAAAACCATAGAAAACAGGCATCTGGCACAGTTGCAACTTGTTAATAGGTTAGTACCAGAAAACATGTAAAAAGCACCTCAAAGTGTAGACAAGTAAAGCAAAGTAGATACTAAACAAGCATGGAGCATCAAAAATTATAGATACGTTTCCAACGTATCAGCATCCCCAAGCTTAACTCCTACTCGTCCTCTAGTAGGTAAGTGATAAAAGGAATAATTTTTGAGGTGACATGCACCCTCATAATAAAGATCCAACCATTTGCAAGCATTAAAAGTTGGGATCAAAGAACTCTAAACTTGTGCATGAAAGATGGAGTTATAAAAATAGGACATAGTAACTATGCATGCAACATGACAAGCTACAAACAAAGATCATGAATAATATATATTGAAAAACGTTTGTTTGTTTCACATGCATAAAACATAGCATAGTGTCAATCAGCTTGTCCCTCATAGAGTAGCAATATAATGCATAGGACACCTGCAAAGTTAACAAGGGTGACTAGAAACAAATAGCAACAAGAACAAGTAATAACACAATATGCATCAATTAATAAGCTTTGGAACACTGCACACAGAATGACAACTATGCTCTCTTAATGGTGCCTAAAGGTAGAAGGTGGAGACTCAAATAATGGTGGAAGAAAGGCCTTTTATAAAGGAAGCAGGGATTTCAAGTTTCAAAAAGAGCTTCCAAAAATTATGGTACTTGTTAGCTTTCAGACCTCATTGCCCCTATCATAAGCATCTTGAAGTGGTTAAGGTTAAAGTGGCACATCTGGAGTATATGCTTGACGAAGTATAAGCTGGCAATCTCATGCCCCTTGAATACGAGGGCCACACCTCATGCATACTCAACTTTGGGTCCAGGTAAGTTCTTGTCACTGTAAGTATTTGCATATCATTGAGAACCTCCAATGGGGTACCCCTTGCACATGGTACAGGAGCTTTCCGATAACCAAAATGACAAGGCAAGCAGACAATGAGCATCTCAGCAATTCTTCTTATGTACCATGGGGATATGGTGCTTTTTTCTCTCTTTCCTCTTTTCTCAACGTGTCTCGTTTTTAAAGAAGAATGCTTCATAGATGTCACTATGGTGAGGCTGCAAGTTTACACCATGATTAGGCATGGCTTAGGCTAGCGGCCTAGGCGTTTCTCTAACACAGGATACAAACTCCATGGACTTACAAGTTCCCTCTTTATTTCACACCGGTGACATCCCTAGACAAAAGAACATGATATCAACTGAGTACAACAAGGTACAAGTGCAATGTTGAAAACGTTCCCCGTGACAACACGGTTCTGCTAACTCCAACTTATAAGTGCAAGAATATACAACAAAGTTGTCATAATGGTTCAAGTTTATTAGGGGCAAAGAATAAAGTGTGCCATCAAGTTCATGATGGCTTTAATCACTAAGTTTTCACATAACAAAATAGTTTTTAATTGGAAGATAGATGAAAACAAGAATATACTTGGAATGGTGTAACACACCATGCATAGGAATTTATAGTGGACACTTTGGAATAACTTGGTTTCTTGGGAGTTGGAAGCATGAGTAGAACTTACTCATACAAGTGGAGGCTAGCAAAAGACTGGGAGCAACCAACTAAGAGAGCAATAATGGCCAAAATCATGCAGTGCAACAAAGAAAACTAATCAAAGCAAAGAGTGGTACTACAAGTCAAGGACTAAATAATGATAGAGGCTAATGGTGACTTGTCATAGTCATAACATGGTGTGAGCATGTGCCAAGTCAACCCAAGCAAAACATCAAAGGAGAATACCACAATACTATGCTTTTGCATGCTAAAACAACGCATAATTTCTTTAAGACACACTAAGCAATCCCAATTGTTTGGAACAAGACATGCTACAACAATAATCACTAAGCATAATGCTAAAACAATACCTAGCATGTCATGCTAAAGTCTAAGTCACAGTCAATGCAATCTCCTCTTACACTACAAGCAAGAACTTACTACTCCTTTCCAAACACCAAGCAACTTATTTGCAAAACAACACAGCGAGAACGGGGGTCCAAACTACTTAATAAAACTAAACAAACTAAGCAAAGCAAATGAAAACTAATACGCTCCAAGAACAACACAACTGTGCATGAAACAATAAAAACGAAGTGTCTAGACAGACCTGAGCTTTTTATTGATGAATAAGGAGATGCCTTGGGCATCCCCAAGCTTTAACGCTTGTACCTATTCGATATTTCTTGGGGTGACACCATGGTGGCATCCCCAATATTGAGCTTTTGTCCATTCTTCATCTCATTGCATCATTCTCTCTCCACACCTGAAATTTTTCCTTCATACAAAACTTCACACAATCTTCATTAGCAACATTAGCTTATTCAAAAGATATTAGACCACTGGCAAAGCTTTGTAACAGCAAGGATTTTCACTAAAAACACAAGCTACTGAAGTAACTCCTTCAAAGAAACTCAATTTACATGAAGAGAGCTCAAAAATGAATCAATAAGAAGCAAATGCAAATAATGGCAGAAATCTGTCAAAACAGACCATCGGGTAGAAACGATTTTTTTAGAACATCTTATGTTGCTCAAATAAAAAAGTGTTGAACTAATGAAACTTAGATAACATACTGGGGGATTTATTCGTAAATTTTGATCTCAATCCGAGTTACAGAGCCTCCTTACGATTTTCTTTTGTGGAGGACAGAAATCTGTTTCGGGACAGCAACTCCCCAAATCTTACTTCCCTCTCATTAGAGGTCATTCTTGGCACAAAAAGCAAACAAAAAGGATAAGAAGAGGTTATTACAGAATAAATAACTTTCAAGACTCAAGGAAACTCTTAGTTTATCTCCCAACAAGTACTTTTCTTTAACGCCTTTAAGTTAGGCACAAGAAGCAAGTAGAATTAAGTATTTTCAAATGAGGAAGCATTAACATCAAATCTTGCTTTCAAAGGGGGAGCAAAAATCAACTCCTCTCTTCTCATTGGTAAGTGTTCAATACCTTTATTGAATGGAAAATGATATTTAATGGTGCCTTCTTTCATATCAATGATGGCACCAACTGTTCTAAGAAAAGGTCTTCCCAAAGTAATAGGACAAGAAGCATTGTATTCAACATCCAAAACATAGAAATCAACAGGGACATAAGCATTGTTAACCATGATGAGAACATCATTAATACTCCCCATGAGTTTCTTCTTAGCATTATCATTGAGTGGGACATCCAAATAACAATCTTCTAATGGTGGCAAATCAAGCATTTCATAAATCTTCCTAGGCATAATATAGAGACTAGAATCAAGATCACATGAAGCTTTGAGATCAAAGTCATTCACTTGCATATTAATAATGGGTTCCCAACTATCTTCTACTTTCCTAGGAATAGAAGCTTTGTGTTTTAGCTTCTCTTCCTTAATCTTAACAAGAGCATATGTAATATGTTTGGTAAAGACAACATGTATATCACTAGCATCAGGACTTTTAGCAAGATTTTGCAAGAACATAATCACTTCAAAAATATTGCAACCATCAATATCAAAGTCAAACTTAGCATCACTAGTGGTAGGCATAGTAGGAGGATGAATAGGGGCTACTTGTGGTTTAGTGGTGATAGTGCACACACTATTGTTTCTATCAATTTCAGCTTCCCTTTCCCACTTAGCATGAAGTTGAGCTAACAACCTAACATTTTCATCAATAGTAACTTGTATGGCATGAGCAGTATCAAAGGTATTTTCCATAGTTTTAGGTTTAGCCGCCATTTTATTAACCAAGGAAGTTTGAGCTTCAGACAAAGAGGATATATTTTTCTCAACAGTTAAAAGCTTTTCCTCTATAGTCTTACTGAAAGTGGTTTGTTTACTAATAAAGTCCTTAAGCACGACTTCAAGTTCAGAGGGGCCACTTCTAGCATTATTGTAAGAGCTTCCATAGGAGTTTCCATTATTAGGAGGATAAGGCCTATATTTTTTGTTGCTACCAAAATTATTCGTATAGGCATTATTGTTGAAATTGTTGTTTCTAATGACGTTCACGTCAACTTGCTCTTATTGAGCAACCAAAGAGGCTAAGGGAACACTATTAGGATCTAGAGGATCTTTCCCATTAACAAGCATAGCCATAATAACATCAATCTTTTCACTCAAAGAGGAAGTTTCCTCAACAAAATTTACCTTCTTACCATGTGGAGCTCTCTCAACGTGCCATTCAGAGTAGTTAACCATCATATTATCAAGGAGCCTTGTTGCAGCACCCAAAGTGAGGCCCATGAAGGTATCTCCAGTAGCAGAATCCAACAGGTTTCTTGAGGAGAAGTTCAAACCTGCATAAAAAGTCTGGATAATCATCCAAGCAGTGAGTCCATGAGTAGGGCAATTTTGAACCAAAGATTTCATTCTTTCCCAAGCAGGAGCAACATGTTCACTATCAAGTTGTTTAAATTTCATAATGTCACTTCTCATAGCAATAATCTTAGCAGGAGGATAGTACTTTCCAATAAAAGCATCTTTGCACTTAGTCCAAGAATCAATACTATTTTTAGGCAAAGATAGCAACCATTCTTTAGCTTTTCCCCTCAAGGAGAAAGGAAAAAGCCTGAGCTTAATAATATATCCATCTACATCCTTATACTTTTGCATCTCACAAAGGTCAACAAAGCTATTAAGATGGGTAGCAGGATCATCAGAACCAGCACCATAAAATTGCTCTCTCATCACAAGATTTAACAAGGCAGGCTTAATTTCATAAAAGGTAGCATCAGGAGCAGGTGGAGCAATAGGAGTTCTTAGGAAATCATTGTTATTGGTGCTAGTGAAGTCACACAACTTGGTGTTCTCGGCAGAGTTCATTCTGGCAAAGGTGGGAACGCCAAAAACAGCAGCAACAACAGCTAGAGCAGGAACTAATTTTTTGTGTTTTTGAATAAAGAAAGCAAACCAAGCTAGACTAATTTTTTTGGTTTTTTTTAAAAGAGGCAAACAAAACCAAGCAAAAGAAACAAAGAAAACTAAAAACAAAGTAAAGAGAAAGGAAGTGAAGGACTCCCCTAGTGAAGACATCCTTAGCCTCCCCGGCAACGGAGCCAAAAAACTTGTTGATGACTCCTTGATGGCGCCAGAGAACTTGGTGCTTGATGTGGAGTCTTGTTGGGAACCCCAAGAGCAAGGTGTGAAGAGCACAACAGCAAGTCTTCCCTCACTTGAGACCGAGGTTATCGAACCATAAGGAGGAAGGAAACGTCACACAGGTGTTGCAAGCAACACGGAGATCTGCACAACACAAACTCAAGACTTTGCCCCAACAAATCAGTGAGGTTGTCAAGCTCACCGGTTTGCTGTAACAAAGGATTAAACGTATGGTGTGGAAGGTAATGGTTTGCAGCAAGTAAACAAGTAATAGTGGAGGATGTATCAATGGTAAAGATTGGACCGGGGTCCATAGTTCACTAGAGGTGCTCTCCTTAGATAAACAACATGGCATGAAGGGTAAACAAATTACAGCTGGGCAATTGACAGGAACTAAGCAAGGCATAACAATGCAATTACTAGCCAGAAAGATCCTATGAGGTTGATTGGGAAATACAAAAATATACATAGACCGCCATCCAGCTGCATCTATGACTAGAAGTCCACCTTCAGGTTATCATCCGAACCCCCTCCAATATTAAGTTGCAAGCAACAGACAACTGCTTTAAGCAAATTCTGTAAGGTAAACAGTCCACATGTTCCATGAACAAGAGACCATTGTTTTCTCCCTTGTAGCAACAACACATCTACAACCGAAGAGATTTTTGTCACTTCCCTTGGAAACTAGAGGCATGAACCCACTATCGAGCATAAATACCCCCTCTTGGAGTCACTAGCAACTACTTGGCCAAGATAGCCACTAGCAATGGAGAGCATGCAAGATCACAAAGAACACATACATTATAGAATCATAAAGTCAAAACCATTAATCAAACCAACATAATAATCTCAATATCCATTGGATCCGCACAAACACAACATGCATGATTACAATTAGATTAGATCTTGATCATGAACAGAGCTAACTAGATCTATACATGAAAGCACAAAGGAGGAGATACAACCATCTAGCTACTACATGGACCCATAGTCCAAGGTGGAACTACTCATGCATCATACCGGAGAGAAGGCCTCCGGGATGATCTCCCCTCCGGCAGGGTGCCGGGAAGAACTTCAGATCCTCCCCGATCTAGGGACGATGGTGGCGGCGGCGGATACAGACGGTTTCGTGGAGATTTTATCCGGTACTCAGGGTTTCTGCATCGGGGGCTTCTTATAGGCGAAGGGGCGAGACCAAGAGACGGCCAGGTCCACCAAACCCTAGCTAGGCGCGGGCCCACCTGCCCCCGCGCCTGGCGTGGGTCTGCCCCCCTGGTTGGCCCCTATGGCTCTCCTCTGGACTTCTTGTTCTCCACGGAAAATAATTGACTTTGACGTTTGTCCGTCCAATTCCGAGAATATTTCTTTACTAACTTTTCTGAAACCAAAAACAGAAAACAGTAATGGCATTGCATTGCAACTTGTTAATAGGTTAGTACCAGAAAACATGTAAAAAGCACCTCAAAGTGTAGACAAGCAAATAAAAGTAGATACAAAACAAGCATGGAGCATCAAAAATTATAGATACGTTTCCAACATATCAAGACACCGAGATACCAAGGACTTGTACAACTTGAACGCACGAGGCAAAATCCAAGAGGTGGGGGATAATTGGTGCTCCTTGTCAAGGAGCATGAGACTAGTAATTGATAGATTCTCAAGGGTGTCTTCAATTACAATTATCCAAGTATAGGGTTTACCATAGAGGGGTGGGGCTATTTATAGGCCAGCCACTTATACAAGGGTAGTTTGGGAATAAAACTAGAAGTTGGGGCGAAACTGGGGGTTACATGGGCCAGGCCTGAAAGGCCTTTACATGCCTGTTGTCGCGCATGCCGGAGAATCCGGTGGTGGGTTCTAGAGACTCCGGTCTGGACCGGAGACTCTGGTCAATCTCCGGACTCGTCTCCGGAGGGGCCTTCTGACTATCCTCGGGTCGGGTCCTGGGGCCGGACCGGGGGTCGGTCCGGAGACTCCGTTGTGCAGGACCGGAGACTCCAGTCAACACCGGAGATTCCGGTGTGCAGCGCTCCAGCAGCGGCTTCTCCTGGTTCTTGTTCCTTGGGGGCTTGGTGAGGTACTGTTGCTTCATAGCCGAGAATGCATAGTGTAGTTGCATGTCGTGGTGGTGGCACGGCAGATGCCATGGGTAGGCTTAAGTTGGGGGCCGAATGGGTGCTTGTGGTCATCGGGGAGGGAGTGCACGGTCGAGCCATGCACGAAGAACAAGAAGAACTCTCCACACTTGACAATTTGATTGATATCCCAAAGATTACAAGTGCTCCTTGAGTTGTATTGGCTTGAGTACGCAGCACCTGTTCTCTACTTCGTCCAACCTCCTTCTACTACTGCTATGCCTTCCCTTATATAGGCAGTGCTAGCTAGCTAATACCCCTTTGGGTTCTAGGGTTTACTGTTTGGATCTTGGTCTCTACAATATGGTCCGGGTTATGGGCTTGCCCTAATCCCATAGGCCCGGTCCATAAAGCTTGATAGCTAACGGTCTTCTGGTACGCTGCTTCTTGTTCTTTTTGGCGTCATGCTTTTACTTTGTACGTCAGCGCTTGCTTTGGGCGTCACCCGGCTCCTTTTGTGTCACCCGGTGTCGCCCTTCTCTTTTGACCATGCTTTACCATGGTCCTTCCCGAACCTTACTCGGAAAGGTGCCACGTGTCCTTCTTGACTTGGTCCTTCCTCAGTTGACTCGGCTCGTTGGTACCTGCAAGGGTTAGAACTTTGTCCTATATGGGCCGAGATAGTTTGTATCTCGGCTCTCATGCTTATCTTTCCCGGCCGTTCTTACCCGGCCTGGTTCATTTTTTACTCGGAGCCAACCCAGCTGCGCTATGTTTCCCCTCTTGTGACCCTACCGGGGGTTATCCCCCCGACATTAGTCCCCGAAGCTGGTGAGGTCTAGCAGTTCAAGCTGTTAGGCGTCTCCAGGTTCCTTTTGTGTGAATGGAACTTAGTTTTCGTTTTTTATCTATCTCAGTTTCGCACCTTGTCGGGTTAGTCTGACAATTTCGGGTCAATTCTTTGACTTCTTGGCTCATTCTTGTCTCGAGCCGAGTTATTTTGGCCAATTCCGGGTCATTTTTGGCGCGCTTCAGTCACTGACAACTAGTAATCATGATTACTTGCCTCAATTTTTGTTCCAAATTCTGCCGGCACAGTGACGGCTGTGCAGTTATTCCCCATCACTGTGGCAGTCCCATCGGTCTGCGCCTCTTGTCCTTCCAGCCGTGACGTGGCACTTGATTTTTCGTGTATCTTTGGCTACATGGCGCCACGGCGGCTCACTGGCACAGTACCACGGCCACCGCAGCTGGCCGCAAGCTAGATCCCACTACGGGGTTTTTTACTACCCTTAAGTAGGGGTGGGGGTTCCCACTTCCCCCACGCCCGTTTAGTTTCCTTAGCCTTTCTTCCTCCTCGCGCCTGCAAGATCGAACTTCCCCCTTTGTGGTTCCTTATCCCTCTTGCTCCTGTGCTGCGATTGCCCCTGTCCTCTTTCGATTCAAGCACGGGTCCTCGCTGTTCCAAGCCTCTCCTTACTGAGGAGGAGACAGACTCCGATGACCTTATGGACGCTCGCGACGGTGCTGATGGTGCCGAGGAGCAGGAGGTCCCCGCCGGCGAGCGTGGTGGCTGGGAAGGCTCGGAGGTCTCCACCGAAGAAGTGGAGTGGCTCCGGTCTACCAGACGCATTCCACTGCAAGTGGATTGCCGCCTCCCTGCTGGTGAGATCTCCCCTAAACCTCAAGCTAGCGAGCGGGTGGTTTTCCTTTCCCACTTTGAACGGGGTTTTGCTCTTCCTGTGAGCACTTTCTTTTCCTTGTTTCTTTCTACCTTTCGTCTACAGACCCACCATCTTCCTGCCAACGCAATTGGCTCTCTCTCTTGTTTTATCTCTACCTACGAGGCCTATCTTAGAATTTGGCCTACAGTTCTTTTGTGGGCCAAGTATTTTCGCTTCAAAGTTCAGGTTGTCCCCCAGCCTGAAGTTCCCCGTGCCGAGAAGAAGCCTACTCGGTGCGGTGCTGCCAGCATCACTCCCAGGAGGGATTCCATCTTTCCTCGGGTTGCTGGTATTGACTCTTGCAATAAGTGGCATAGAACCTTTTTCTATGTCAAAAACAGCGGGTCCACCGATAACATCCGGCTTCCCCCTTTCTCTGACGAGGTCCCCCACAAGAAGCACTAGAAGCTTGACCCGCGCGACCAAGACGTTGCGGTGAACGATGCCAACACAATTCTAGAAAGGTTACTGTCGCCGAATGAAAACTTTCATCTCGCCGACTTCGACCTCATGTGCACCTTCATCTCACGTCGGGTAAGCTCTATCCAAGCCAGGAGCCACAAGATGTGCTTCATGAGCGGGTCCCACGATCCCACTCGGCATTCCACTAAGGAGCTCATGACTCCATCGCCCGCCGAGTAAGCTCAATATTTAAACTAAACTTGGCGGATGATTGGGCCTGGAGTTGCCCTCCATTTAGCCGGGTCAGGCCTGTCCCCTGGGTAAGTTTCCGGATTACTTTCTCGCCGAGTAGGCTTTAGCTCTTTTGCCACTCTTAGCTTAGTTTTTAGTCTCTCATTCTGTTTGTCTTTCGCAGAATCTCCTTCACCAAAGTTGATGATGATCGTCCCTCCTGCTGGTTATCATGGGATCGCCTCGACTCGGATGAGGTCGAGTATGACCTGGAGTGCTTCATGCCAATCCCGCACACCGCCGCCGCTTTGGTAGAGTCAATCTCGTAATCCCTTACAAGACTGGTCTAACGATGATGAGGATGATGATTGTACACTTTTGAAGGTATATGCCTTGTGAGCTTAATCTCTTTGCTTATTCGAGTAAGCCTGTTATTTACTTTTGTAGTTGGCCAGGTACATGACATTCCTCCTCTCGCCATGGGCGGAGTCGGCAAGATTCCCGTCGCTAAGCCGAAGCAACGCGAAACCTCCTCCAGCACTCAGCCGGCTAAGAAGAACAAGCCCAGTCCGGCAGCTCCTGCTGCCTCTGCTACTGCCAGCCTGGGTGAGACTCGTCAAGCTGCTGGGCGCCGAGTCATGCACCGAGTAGCCCGCGACCCGGTCGTCACCGGGTAATTTTCGCACTTTGCCTTCTCTATTCTTTCCTTTCTCATCACTACTGTTCTCTTATATATGTCCTGTTACTTTCAGTGTTGCACCTTTGACGGCGAGTCAGGCTGCTTCTAGCATTGCCTCGCCGCTTAGGCCTGCACCTCCTCCAGCTGACTCGGCGGCGCCGAGTCCCATCCGGGTTGAGGCTAGCACTGTTGAGGCTCACGCTTCTCAGTGTCAGTCAGACCCGGTGGGTCATTCGGCTAGTGCTCTTGGCGTTGGCCAGGAAAAACTTCCTGATCTTGGTGCCCACAAGTCTGGCGCCGAGAAACCCTCTACCACCAGTTCCTCTGGCATCAGCCCTCAAGCTGATGTGAATGAACAACTTCCTGATCTTGGAGCCAGCAAAACTGCTGAACCCAGTTAGGGGGCTCCAAGATCTTCTCCAAATCATCCTGCTCGCTCTCAAATTCTGTCAAAGGGCCAGACCCATCCCAAGGCTTCTGGTTCTACTCGCCCCTCTTCTGGAAAGTCCACCTCTTCCAAGCAAACAACTCTATTTTGCGCTCCGGGTTCTGCTCCTCAGATCCGGCCTCCGACGTCGGCGTCAAAGCTCGCTTCAACGGGTAAGGGGGACGAATTTGCGGCTGCCGGGTTAGGTGATGACTCCAGGGCTATTACCCTCCATACTTCTGCTACTGCAACCCGTGCCACTGTGGGAACCGCCCTGAAAACAGGCCGAGTTCTCACTCGGACGCTCAGTGGCAAGAGCCTTGGTTCGGCTGAACCTTACGCTGTGGCATGGAATGCAAAGCGATGAGGAGGTCGAGACTCGTTCGGAAGAAGATGAAGCTGGGCCCCAAGCCGTCTCCGACATGACCCGGCAGGCCATTGCTCTGATGGCCCGCGCCGACAAAGTGAACGAGGTAAATTAACTTCTTACTCTTTTGTATCATTGAGTATTTCCTTTATACATATCACCTAGTCCCCGAGGTTACAGTCGAGTAAGAAACTTACTCGGCTGTAAGCTCTTAAGCTCTTTGATTCCTTTGTGCCAAACTCATGTTAGAGCTTCAATCCCTAGCCCTCGAGGTTACTGCCGAGTAACGAACTTACTCGGCTATAAACTCTTAAGCTTTTTTATTTGGCAGGTCGCCTGACTTGACTCTTTCTTATTTGTCTGTCTTTTTTTATTAGCTTACGCATAACAAGCGCCCCAAGGTGCATCAAGCTCTCGTCCTGGTGCATCGCAAGCTCGAACTTGCATATGAGAAGCTACAGACTGACACCTATGGCCAAGTTAAAATCTTTGCTCTTCCTCTTTTTCATTTGGTGTAATTTTTCTTAGTCCATCTTCTCATTTTTCCTCTCACTCTTGTTTCACAGCCACTGCTCAGTCCACCATCAATGAACTTCACTCGCAAATCAGCAAGGCCGAGAGTAAATTTCTTACTTCCCTAAGCCAATTGCTGAAATTTTTCTGTTGGTACTGACAAATATTTGTTCTGAATAAGCAGAGAAGCACCAAGCCGAAATCCAGAAGGAGCGAGATGAGGTGACTCGGCTGAAGGAATTAATGGCCGAGACGGAGTAGAAGCACTTGGCCGAGGTGAAAGGGCTGAAGGAGGAGCTTGCCGAGAAGAATGAGCAGCAGGCTGCCAGCACCTAGAAGACTAAGAAGCTGCTCGACGAGGCCGAGTCATTGGTCGAGTCGACGAATATGAACCTCGACGCCCTTCAAGCCAAGACCAAGACTTGGCATAGCAAGATCGCTCCCATCAACTTCTTTCTCGGTAGTGAGTTCTTACTCTTTATGCATTGTCCAAGTCCTACTGGATTTCTTCCATCTGCCCTTGCTATTTGCTAACTTTATCTTTTTTGCTTGCAGAGAACTTTCCTAAGGCCAACATGTTTGCCATCCGAGCCATGAAGAAAGTGAGAGCCGAAGCTGGTGCTGCTGCTGACGGCGAGGTGTCCATGGAGGAGCTCCTTGTAGCGGTGTCTGAACGGGTCAAGACCCTCAGATCATACGGTGTGGACTTGCTCAAAGCGGCTATCCATGCATTTCGCATGCTCTAGCCAGATGAAGACCCACCCGAACTCATCGAGCCACTCGCCGATAGATTGCTCCTTACTGAAGACCGGCTAGATCAATGGCGTGAGTCAGCCGGGCGGGCTGCAGCGGACAAGGCTCTCTCCTTAGTGCTTTCATGGTACGAGGACATCAACCTTGATGTTCTTGCTCGCATAAGGGGAGATGGCAAATGGTTGAACGACCCAGAGCTGATCAAGAAGCGCCAGGAGCGAGCTTATGCCATGATCGAGTACACCATGGTGCACGCTTGGTGTGAAGGGCCCAGCTTCCTCGACCTTGGTGACCCGCTCGTCGAAGTTCCTGCTGAAGAAGGTGGCGATAGCGAGGCGACTGAGTCAGATGATCCAGATGACCCGGCCGCAGATGCCCCTCACCCGGCCGATGCTCCAAGCACACCTGGCTTCGAGAATGCTCCTCCGAGTTCTCCTGCTCCTTAGGCCAACAAATACTCGAACTTTTATTAGATCCCCGGTATGCGAGGTACAAATGTAACGTACATTGCACTTGAAGTTTGACTATGTGCCTTGTGATAGGCTTTATATATTTGTGTTATGCTTTGAGTGCGAATTACTCAAGGACAAGTCCCCGAGTTTCATTTTGTCGTGTCATCTTTCCTTGCCTTTGGCCCTTGTCTACCATTTTTCGGCGTTCGACATTAGGATATCAAAGTACGGAGGGTTTAGTTAGCGGATATGAAACTCAGATAACTTGGCCGAGATTACTCGACACCTAGTATAACACAACCTACAGAGAGTTAGGCAAAAACTAAAGCCGACTCGTGTTTCTCCCTTGTACTTATCCGGCGTTCGTGTTTACCCGTCTTAGATCTTTTTCTCTTGCTTGCCATGAAGCCGTGTTTTCGGACAACAGCATAGTCGAAGAGTTGATTTCTTCCAAGTAAACACTACTTGTTCCAAGATAAATTTCGGGTATCACGCCAGCCGACGTAAAATAATTGAAATGGAAAGCCTAAGGGGTAGTCCCCGAGTCAGTTTTTCGAATCATACCATTTTATTATTAGCACATAGCCGGCAAACACATCCGACATATGAGAGTTCGAGTGATACATGCACTGCTTCTCCTAAGTATAGAAGGGACGAAGCAGTGCCACATTCCATGGCCTTTTGGTTTCATCTCCTGACCTTTCCGCCTTGTTCTTTTGCGCTTCACGAGCGTCTATGAGATAGTAGGAATCATTGTGCGATTCTTTGCTTACAATGAATGGACCTTCCCAAGGAGGCGACAATTTATGCATTCCGGCTGTGCGCTGCACCAGCCTTAGCACCATATCTCCTTCTCGGAAAACACGAGGTTGCACTTTCTGGCTATGGTAGCGTTGGAGATTTTTTTGATATATAGTAGATCTGGAGAATGCCAGTTCCCTTGCTTCTTTGAGTAAATATACTCCATCTTCTCGGGCCTATTTTACCTCGGCTTCCGTGTATTGCCTTATCCTTGGCGAGTCATATTCTATGTCGGCAGGCAAAACTGCTTCAGCCCCATATACAAGGAAAAATGGCGTATAACCAGTTGATCGATTCGGAGTCGTTCTTAAGCTCCACGATCGAGGGTAGTTCCTCTATCCAACAACCAGGTGATCTCTGGAGTGGTTCCATTAAGCGGGGTTTTATCCCGGACAGAACTAAGCCATTAGCCCGTTCAACTTGTCCATTTGATTCTGGATGGGCGATTGATGCTTTGTCGAGTCTTATTCGGTGTTTCCCACAAAAGCGAGCAAAAGGTCCTTCAGCAAAGTTTGTGCCATTGTCCGTGATCACACTGTGCGGGTAACCATACTGAGGATTATATCCCTTAGGAATGTGACAGTTGTTTTACCGTCCAATTTCTTGATTGGCTTCACTTCTATCCACTTGGTGAACTTATCGATCATGACCAAGATATGAGTCATGCCTCCCCTTGCTGGTTTGAATGGTCCTACCATATCCAGGCACCATACTGCAAAAGGCCAAGTGATTGGTATAGTCTTCAATTCAGATGCTGGTAAATGTGACTTGGACGCATAGTGTTGACAACCACTGCATTTCCCGACTAACTCTTTCGCTTGTGCCAATGCGCTTGGCCAGTAGAATCCATGTCGGAATGCCTTGGCTACCAACGCTCTTGATGACGCATGGTGCCCGCACTCTCCCTGATGGATATCCAATAAGATTTCTTGGCCTTGCTCTGAGCTGATGCAACGCTGCAGCACACTTGTCACACTTCGCTTGTAGAGTTCCTTGTTGATTATGGTGTATGCTTTTGCCCTTCGTGCCATTTGCCTTGCCAGTGTTTCATCACTCGGCAAGGTTCCATCTTTCAAATAACTGAATATTGGATGTGCCCACGTTGGTATTAGTGGTTCAGTGCGCTTCAACATCAATGTCCATTGGTTCGCGAGATATGTTCTGGCGACATAACGAGGAGTGCGAGTGTGATTCGGCGACCCTAAATTGAACGGATCAGTCCCGAGTGACTCGAACCTACCCCTGAAGTCGATGTCCATTGGCGCCTCGATTCTGACTCGGGATGATCCTGATTGATTCGAACTCTGGTGACGGCTTGATCGATGGCTTCCTGAGATGCTCCAATGCTACCCCTGGTGGTATTGCTTGGCTAGATGACCCTAGTTTGGATAATACATCTGCTGCCTCATTTTCTGCTCTAGGAATGAAATGAAAATCACAACCGTCAAAATATCCCGAAATTTATTGTACGTGGAAGCGATATAATGCCATGTTTGCATCTAGTGCATCCCAATGCCCAGACACTTGCTGAATCACCAAATCCGAATCACCAAAACACATGATCCTTTTGATACCAATTTCCTTGGCTACTTTAATGCCATGGACAAGTGCTTCATACTTGGCAACGTTGTTAGAAGCAGCAAAATGAATTTGCAACACATACCTCAGTTGATCCCTCTTTGGAGATGTGAGCACTATCCCGGCGCCCAGACCCATTCTTGTCTTGGACCCGTCAAAATGCATTTTCCAGTAATTTGGATCTGGCAGTGGTGGTTCGTACTGCATCTCCATCCATTCTACAAATAAATCTGCAACGGCTTGAGATTTTATTGCATCCGCCTATCATATTGTAGAGTGTATGGTGCCAGTTCAATGGCCCATTTGGCTACTCGGCCGCTGGCATCTTTGCTGCCCAATATATCCGAGATAGGTGCCTCGCATATTACCCGGATTGGGTGTTCTTGAAAATAATGTTTCAGCTTCTTTGCCGCCATATATACCCCATATGTCATCTTTTGATAATGCGGGTAATTCTGTTTCGAGACAGAGAGCACTTCGCTCAAGTAATATACTGGTCTTTGGAATGATTTGCCCCTTCTTCACGTTCAACCACTATTACTGCACTTACAACTCTGTTGGTTGCGGCGACATAGAGCAGCATTGGCTCCTTGGATAGTGGTGACGCTAATATTGGTGTTGTTGCCAACATTTTCTTTAATTCATGGAAAGCGCTATCAACTTGCTGTGTCCATGTGAATTTGTCTGATTTTTTCATCAGCTGATATAGTGGTAGGGATTTTTCGCCTAGCCGACTAACAAACCTACTCAACGAAGCCAGGCATCCAGTAAACTTCTGTACATCATTGAGGGTTTTTGGCAATTCCATTCTTTCGATGGCCCTAATCTTTGTCGGGTTAGCTTCAATTCCTCGGCTGGATACAAGGAATCCGAGTAACTTGCCAGCCGGGACACCAAATGTACATTTTTCCGGGTTAAGTTTCATCCGGAATCTTCTCAAGTTTGCGAATGTTTGACGCAAGTCCTCAATTAGAGTATGTCTTTGTTTGGTTTTTATTACCACGTCATCGACGTATACTTGAACATTTTTGTCCAATTGATCTTTTAAGCATTTTTGCATGCATCTTTGGTATGTTGCGCCTGCGTTTCTCAATCCGAATGGCATGGTGCGATAGCAATAAGCCCCGTACGGGGTGATAAAAGCTGTCTTTATTTGATCATTTGGATTCAGCGGAATCTGATGGAATCCTGAATATGCATCCACAAATGACAACAACTCACACCCAGCAGTAGAATCTATGACCTGATCGATCCGAGGCAGAGGAAATGGATCTTTCGGACACGCCTTATTGAGGTTCGTGTAATCAATACACATGCGCCATACCTCTGCCATGTTCGGGTCATCTTTCTTCTTCTCGACCAGGACTGGATTTGACAACCAGTCCGGGTGCAGCACTTCCATGATGAATCCAGCAGCTAAAAGTCTTGCAATATCGGCCGCTATTACTTTCCTCCTATCTTCGGTGAAGCGGCGGAGGGGTTGCTTCACTGGCCTTGCATCTGGTCTTACATGAAGAGAGTGCTCAGCCAGCTCCCTCGGAACTCCTTGCAGATCTTGAGTGGACCGTGCAAAGATGTCCCGATTTCTCACGGAGGAAACTGGTGAGCTCGCTTTCCTGTTTATCTGTAAGGCCAGCCCCAGTGGTCACTGTGCGCTCTGGGAAAGTTTCATCCACCTGCACCTTCTTGGTTTCCTTGGTAGCTTTAAATGACACATTGCCATGCGGGTTGGTGAGTGCCGGCATGGACATTTGTGCTGCTTTGGCCAATGCTGCCACCTCCAACATCTGAATTTTCTCTTGTGCTATGACAAGTGACTCGGCCAGTGAAGATCCGGCTGAAGCACAAGCAATAGATCTCTTGTAATCTCCTTCCACTGTGATCACCCCACATGGGCCTGGAAGCTTCATCTTTAAGTATGCCATATGGGTAGTAGCCATGAATCTTGCCATAGCCGGCCTGCCGAGTAAGGCGTGATATGAGCTGACCAGATCTACCACCTCGAACTCTATAGCTTCAGTGCAACAATTTTCCCTGTTGCCGAATAAGACGTCGACCCAGATCTTGCCAATTTGGCTCACAGGACAATCCTGGCACAATCCCGTGGAATGTGGTCTTAGTCCGCTCCAGCATGTTCATGGTAATGCCTAACTTGAGCATTGTATCCTTATACATGATGTTGATGCTACTGCCACCGTCAATCAGTACTTTTGAAAACTTCACGTTGATATCTGGGCCCATGAACGTTGGATCCAAGACCAGAGCGTATCCTCCAAGGGCTCGCATGATCTTGGGGTGATCTTTTATACTCCAAGTTATCTCTTGCTCAGACCAATGCATGTACTTGGGAATTGCCGGCATCGTGGCATTCACTTCCATCATTCGTCGCTGCTGGCTCTTCTTTTCATTTGGCTCTGTGACAAAGACAACATAGCTCTGGTGATGTTCTCTGTACTCATTTCTGGTTCCGTGGCCGATATGAGCATCGTCACCTCTTGGATTGTGCACCTGGTGCACAGCTTCTCTTCTTTCCCGATTCTGATATCTCGGCTGCCTGTTTTCATATCTGTTATCTACTCCTACTGCTTGAGCATTTCCTCCTGTAAGTGGGGGAGGGGGAGGTGGTGGAAGCTGCTTATTCGGCGAGTCCACTCTGCTCCTTTCTGAAACCAAGTGCATTGCCTTGTTGAGTGATTTGTCGGCTTACTCAGACTAGGCGTGTGAAACTTACACGGCTGATCCAGCATCATCTCATAGGTGTATTTTTGTCATTCCTGATACTGTTTCCTCTGATCTTATGGCCTTTTGCCGTCATTCTTTGGCACCCATTGTTGTTGACCATTCGTCCTTTGACGCTGACTGCTTCCAGCATCTGGATGATCCTGACTCACTGCCGCTACCTGAGTCGAACCATACCTATAATCCGGCCTCTCGTCTCTTCTCTTGCTTCTGTATTCGGATCTCTCCTGGCGCCTTTGCAACCCGGCAGCGTCATAGATCTGAGTCTCAGTCATCCCGTCTGCCGACATGAGCAGCGGCTGAGTCGGATCTCCTAACGCATACGAGTCGGCGATTCTTATCGTCTCTGCCAGGCTTGCCGGCATATCTCTTTGTAACCTTTGCCATAACACACTCCCATGTCTACATCCTTGTGCAAACCATGCGATTGCTTGTGACTTGATTACCCCTTCACAAGAGTTACGCATCGTACACCACCTTGTGAGGAACTTCCTATCTGTCTCATTCGGTCTTTGCTTGCACATTGCTAGTTGCTGTGGGCGATTCGGCCTCTTGTAAGTGCTCGTGAAATTGCTCACGAAAGCGTCGTGAAAATCAATCCAACTATTGATGCTTCCGGGTGGAAAATTCTTCAACCATACCCGAGCTGGTCCTTCCAGCATCTGCGGTACGTAACGTAATGCCCATCTCAAGTTTCCCTGCGCGATCTTCACAGCGGTTCCATAATCTATGAGTCAGTCCTCTGGCTTTGTGCTTCCATCATATGTTTTTGTCCCTCTACCCAGCTGGAAATTTGGCACCGGTGGCTCCTTCATGATCCTTGGGCCAAAGCACGGTGGACCCTACGGACCTTGTGATTAAATTATCTCTGCCATTTTTATGCGGTCAAGCTTTAGCCCGGCATCATCCAGATGAAGGTTCCTACCTCCGTATCTCGCTCCCATTGTTTGATATGCATTATCCGGCAGCTCATACCCGTCATTTACCATGGCCGAGAAACCATCATTATACTTATTCGTGTTCGGGTCAGCTGGCTGTTGAACTTCTTTTCCGGCGCTCTGTTGTCTTCTTTCCGGCTGAGCTGGTGCGTTATTCGGAGCTGGATTTCCTCCTCCTACCGAGTGAGTTGCGCGTCGAGTATGAGGCGCAAAATTTTGCCCTCCGTTGTCATTTCTTTGTCCAATTTTTTCCTGGTTTTCATTTTCTCAGGGATTATTTCTTTTTGCCCCTTGCGCATGCGCCGGATTTCCTTGAACTACTGCCGGATCATAGGCGACCATCTGCTTGTTTCTTCCAGAATCTACACTTTTTTCTTTTCTCGGCCTGGGTATCGCTCCGGGTGAGGATGTCGTGTGCCCAGCCGATCTTTACGGGACAGGAGTCGCCAAGTGAACCAGCTGTGATCTCCCTGCTATACCCGGATTTGCTCTGTAATATGCCTCATTCAGCATGCTGGCTGCTTTTACTAACTCATTGACTCGTTCTTGCTGCCTTTTCTTTGCTTCCCCCTCCAAGTGGGGCAATTCTGCCATTGCTGCTTCTGACGCTTGCAGATTAGTTGCTGCTGTGTTGTACGTTGGATGCATGGCCGTCTCATTGCTGTTCTCTGGTGTTATCTTTGATGTCGCATCTGCCAGTTCTTCGTTGAGGTTCCTTCCTCTAAATCTCGTTGCATCAAGCCGGGTCTTTGCGCCCTTGACTCGATTTGCCGAGTTAAGCTCTCGGATAGTGATATCCACATCCTGCTATAACTATGCTAGCTCCTTTGCTTTCTCTAGGACTTTTATCCTGGTTTCTTCCAACTCGGCTTGCACACGCGCCGGGTCAGTTGCTTGTGCCACTGGCTCTGCCAACTTGTCTATTGCTTCCTGCAGTTCCTTAGCTCTTTTGCTCCTAGCTATGTTCTCTGGTATTTCCAGCGGCGCCTTTGCTATTCTTGCAGCCCTTGGCATTTCCTCGTGATTTCCTTCCTCTGCGTTCTCATTCTCTACTGGAACTACTGGGGAGCTGTGGGGTTTGGGGCTGTCATCATTACCTCCATGGAAACGAGTTGGAGAGGTTTCCCAACGACTGGAGCCGTTGGAGGATCCGGCGCCAGGACGACGTGCTCAGGATATGCACCCTCCACGTGCACCGCGACGTAGACCTGGTGCTCGCCGAACTTGATGAAGCGACCGCCCCTAGGGAACGGCTTGGTCCCGAAGCAGCCCGCGTTGTCGCTGACAAAGTTGAGCGCTCCAAACCTCTGGATGAGGCCGGAGTAGACGCGCTCGCCGGTCTTGGCGATGATGTTGCCCGTCCGGATGAAGACTCCATCAAGCACCTGCTTCTGCCCCACGGTAGGTGCCAACTGTCGTGGTGGTGGCACGGCAGATGCCATGGGTAGGCTTAATTTGGGGGCCGAATGGGTGCTTGTGGTCACCGGGGAGGAAGTGCACGGTCGAGCCATGCACGGAGAACAAGAACTCTCCACACTTCACAATTTGATTGATATCACAAAGATTACAAGTGCTCCTTGAGCTGTATTGGCTTGAGTACGCAGCACCTGTTCTCTACTTAGTCCAACCTCCTTCTACTACTGCTATGCCTTCCCTTATATAGGCAGTGCTAGCTAGCTAATACCCCTTTGGGTTCTAGGGTTTACTGTTTGGATCTTGGTCTCTATAATATGGGTCGGGTTATGGGCTTGCCCTAAGCCCATAGGCCCGGTCCATAAAGCTTGACAGCTAACGGTCTTCTGGTACGCTGCTTCTTGTTCTTTTTGGCGTCACGCTGTTACTTCATACGTCAGCGCTTGCTTTGAGCTTGAATCACAAGGCGTATCAAAGTCAGACGCTAATACCCCTTTTTCTTTGAAGTGGCAAGCCATCCAAAGGCGTATCAAAGTCACATGAGGAAAGGAGCAAATTAGCCTTAGCTTGTAGGAGCTTGGCTCGGGCGCGAGTCATTGGTACACTTGGGGGACTAGGTGGCGTAGATGGAGGGGCGTCCGTAGGACGGGCTGCATCAGCTCCCCCCTTGGGAAAGAGTCGTCCTCGACTCTTCATGGTTTACATCTTGATTCTCTCCATGGTACGGTGATAGGTCCTTGACGTTGAACGTATTGCTCATTAGGTATTTGGAGGTTGGTATGTCGATGATGTACGCATTGTTGTTGATTCTTTTAAGGACCTTAAAGGGGCCATCTCCCCTTGGTTTGAGCTTGGAGTCGCAATCATTGGGAAAACGGTCTTTGCTCAAGTGTATCCACACAAGATCGCCTTCTTCGAAGATTATCTCCTTCTTGTTATTGTTTAGCCTTGATTCTTGGTGAAGCACTTATTGCTCGATCGTAGCTCTTGTTTCTTCATGGAGTTTCTTCATTGCTTGGGCACGCTTGTCGACGCCCATATTGGTGCGGTCATGGAGAGGAAGAGGTAGGATGTCGAGCGCGGTGAGAGGCTCGAATCCATAGACGATCATGAACGGGCTCCTCATGGTGGTGGAGTGTTTGGCACGGTTGTAGGCAAACTCCGCGTGGGGGATGCATTCCTCCCAATCTTTAAGGTTCTTTTTAATCAACACGTGGAGTAGTGTTCCGAGGCTTCGGTTGACAACCTCGGTTTGTCCATCCGTTTGGGGATGTGATGCGGACAAGAATAGCACCTTGATGCCAAGCTTAGCCATAAGCGTCTTCCAAAAGTAGCTCATGAACTTGACGTCTTGGTACACCGTGGAGGCGGATTATTTCCCTAAAAAACAAGTTTGCGACATGTGAAGCATCATCGGTCTTATGGCACGGAATGAAGTGTGCCATTTTGGAAAAACGCTCCACTACCACAAATATAGAATCATGACCATGTTTAGATCTAGGCAAACCTAACACAAAGTCCATGCTAATGTCTGAACAAGGTGCATGAGGAATAGGCAATGGCATATAAAGACCAAAGGGGTTAGACTTAGACTTAGCTTGGACACAAGTAGTGTATCGTTGGACATGGCGCTCCACGTCACGCTTCATCTTGGGCCAATAGTAGTGAGTGGAGAGCATGTCATATGTCTTGTCATGGCCAAAGTGACCCATAAGGCCTCCACCATGGGACTCTTGAAGAAGCAAAATTTGGAGAGACAACTTCGGAATGCAAACCTTGTTTTGTTTGAATAGAAAACCCTTATGCAAATAGAAATCATCAACCCCTTTGTCTATTGAACACTTTGCAAAAATTGATCCAAAGAATGGGTCGGAAGCGTACAAAGATTTGATGTCATAAAGACCCAAAACATTTACTTCGAGTTGCGTAAGAAGGCTTGTATTTTTGCGAGACAAGGCATCCGCTACTACATTTTCTTTGCCCTTCTTGTACTTGACAATGTAAGGAAAAGATTCCATGAACTCAACCCATTTGGCGTGCCTTTTACTCAAATTGGCTTGACCCTTAAGATATTTCAACGACTCATGGTCGGAATGGATGATAAATTCTTTGGGCCAAAGATAGTGTTGCCACACTTGAAGGACACGAACCAAGACAAAAAGCTCTTTGTCATAAATGGGATAGTTAAGGCGTGCGCCATCAAGTTTCTCGCTATGGTATGCAATAGGACGCCCATTTTGCATAAGGACGCCTCCAATGCTTATACCACTAGCGTCACATTCAATCTCAAAAGTTTTTGTGAAATCCAGTAACGCAAGGAGTGGTGCTTCAGTGAGCCTCTTTTTGAGCTCATCAAATGCCTTTTGTTGTTCTTTGCCCCAAACGAATGTGACATTTTTCTTGGTCCATTCGTTGAGGGGGAAAGCAATGGTAGAAAAGTCTTTCACAAAGCGATGGTAGAAACCGGCCAACCCATGAAAACTACGAAGTTCACTAACATTGGTAGGGATGGGCCAATCTCGTATGTCCTTAACTTTTGAGACATCAACTTCAATGCCATTAGAAGACACAACAAAACCAAGGAAAATCAGTTTGTCTTTTGCAAAAGTACACTTGGGAAGATTAGCATATAGCTTCTCATGACGAAGGATTTGAAGGACCTCCTTAACATGTGTAACATGCTCCTCTAGTGACTTGCTATAGACAAGAATATCATCAAAGTAAACAACGACACTCTTTCCAATGAGAGATCTCAAAATATGGTTCATAAGGCGCATGAAGGTGGATGGGGCATTAGATAAGCCAAAAGGCATAACCAACCATTCATAGAGACCAAGTTTGGTCTTGAATGCGGTTTTCCACTCATCCCCCTCGGCCATGTGTATTTGATGGTAACCACTACGAAGATCAATTTTCGAAAATATAGTGGCTCCACACAACTCATCAAGCATGTCAACAAGACGCGGTATAGGATGTCGATAACGCACGGTGATAGCATTGATTGGACGGTATTCCATGCATAACCGCAACGTATCATCCGTTTTTGGGACTAGAATCACGGGTACCGCGCTTGGGATAGTGCTTACTTGGATCAAACCTTTGGAGACGAGTTGGTTGATTTGTCGTTCTATCTCCTTCGTATCTTCCGGGTTAGTGCGGTACACGGCGCGGTTTGGAAGGGGTGCGCCGGGTATGAGGTCGAGGCGGTGCTCTATTCCATGAAGAGGGGGTAGTCTATGAGGAAGCTCTTCGGGGAACACATCTTGGAATTCCTGCAAAATAGTCATCAAAGAAGGAGGAACATTTGTGAAGTCATTAGTTCCTTGCGCTAGTCCCTTGCATATAAGGACATAGTGCAAGATGGATGGGTTGTTCCGCACTTCTCTCATCTCACTTTTGGTGGCAAGAAGAACACTCTTAGTTTTTTCACTCGAGTTTGGCTTGTGGCTCTCACTCACTATAGTGTGGTTCTCTCGCTCACCGCTCTTCTCACAAGATGGTGTTATGCTTCGCGCCCTCGCTAAAGCCTTTGCATTATCCGTAATTATTTGGCTAGGAGTCATTGGTTGCAAAACATAAGTCTTGTCAAGCCATTTGAAGGTATAAGCGTTTGTGTGACCATTATGCAAAGCACGCTTGTCATATTGCCACGGCCTACCTAGCAACATATGGAAAACCGTCATGGGGACCACATCACACTCCACCCGTGTCCTTGTATGGTCCAATTGAGAAAGTTACCGAGACGGTGTGCTTGATCTTGACGGACCCTTGATCACTTAGAAATTGTATATGGTAGGGATGCTTGTGTGGATGGAGAGTGAGGTTGAGATTCTCACACAATTCCGTGCTTGCAAGATTGTGGCAACTCCCTCCATCGATGACAACTTTGATGTAATTCCCATTGATACCGGCACGAGTTTGAAAGATGTTTGATCTTTGGTCTTTATTCTCATTGACTAGAGTAGTGAAGAACCTTGTAACCACAAGCGATAGACTTGCATCATGATCACACACAAGTAGTTCTTGGTCATCTTCCAAATGTTGCCTAGCCAATGCTTCCTTGACCCTTGCATCAAACTCATCTTTACTCAAGTATTCTTCATCGCCATTGTCGTGGATGAACAAAACTTTCTTGTTTCCACATGTTGCCGACTTGTGTCCATTGCCTCCACACTTATAGCATTCACCATTGAATGGTTGATCATCCTTTTTGTATTTGCCACTTGGGGGCGGTTTTCCTTGAGGAAGTGTTGGCTTGAAGGGTAGCTTGGTGGTATTTGATGAGATTCCAATTGGGGTTGTTGATGTAGTGGTTGGCGCTTGCTTGTAGGTGAAGTACGTCTTTGGCTTGTTGTACTTGATGTCCTCTTGCACTTGACGTTCGGCTTTTGATGCTATGTGTACAAGCTCAACCATGTTGTTGTACTTTTGGAACTCGATGATGCGCTTGATTGGATGGTTCAAGCCATTGAGGAAGCATGCCATTGTTTGTTCATCACGCTCTTCAATGTTGGCACGGATCATGTTGAGCTCCATTTGCTTGAAGTACTCTTCTACGGTCTTTGTCCCTTGACTAAGCGTTTGAAGCTTGTTGAAGAGGTCACGCATGTAGTGCGAAGGAACAAAGCAAGATATCATATGAGCCTTCATATCTTGCCAAGTTGTAATTAGAGGCTCTTATTTTGCTTCACGAGCGAGTTACACTTGTTCCCACCAAAGGTTGGCATAATCATCAAACTCGAGGGACGCCATGGCCATCATCTTCTCATTGCTATAGTTGTGCATGCGGAAGATCTTGTCAACCGTGAGTTCCCACGAGAGATATTCTTCGGGTTCATTGGAACCGGTGAACTTTGGATTGGTGAATTTGAGCTTGCCGAAAGTTTCTTCTTCATTGCGGTTCCGGTATCGGCGGTTGCCATGATTTTGGTGGCCATCCTCATCATCTGAGCTCTCACGTCTTGCTTGGTGATGGTGGCGTTGCCCTTGCGGTTGTTGTGGTGCCGCATTTGGTGGTGGAACTTGGTCTTGACGACGAGCTTGGGGAGCTTGCTCGTGTTGTTGGCACGGTTGAGGACAAGGCGGAGGCACTTGGTCCTCACGACGAGCTTGGGGAGCTTGCTCTTGTTCTTGGCGCGGTTGATGACGATGAGCATTGTCTTGCGCCATGTGGCGAGGAGGATGGCGAGCTGCATGTGCAATGGGCCGCTCCCTTTCTTCATGATGCGGAGGAGGCTCGTCATGGTGATCATGTTGTCGACGTTGACGTTCATGTCGATGATGACGTCTTGGTGGGTCTTCGAGTGCTTCACGTCGACGGCGATCTTGTTCGTCCAATTCGGAGGCTTCACTTGTTGTTGGAGGGATGTGTCGGTGATGATGGGCTTGGAGGTCCACTTGAGGTTGTTCTTGTTGAATCACGAGTGCCCTTGGTTGTGGTCGGTTTGCTTCACATCTTGGAGGTCTTGCGGAGAGGTCACCATCATAGCTGGACGTTGCGACGTGTTGCGGATATGGTACCGCTTGATAAGAGCTCATGGAGTGAAGAACATGTCCATCTTGGTGCCTTTAAGCGTGATGGAGTGGAGCGCTTGAATCACTTGAGGAGTGCCGTGACGAGCTTGAGTCGCGATATCGCGGCCTTTCTAGCCAATCAATAAGGCGTTGAAGCTTCTCATCCGTTGTGGCGAGAGTGCGACCAAGAGCTTCATTTTGATGGCCGAGGTTGTGTTGCATAGCATGCATTTGTCCTCGGACCTGCTCGAAGCGGTTGTCGATGCTCTTGAACTCCACTCGGGTTTTGCTAAATTGTTCGTCTTGGCGCCTCTCGAGGGCGTCATAACGGTAGTTGAATTCTCCTCGGACCTTCCAATGATCCCACCTTGTCATGTATTGTGTGTCTTCCTCTTGAGGTGGAGTTGGTTGGGAAAAGCCAACAAGGATTGTATATGGAGGAGAAAACGTGGAGAGTTAGCCTTTTACCTCAAATTGGAGATTGTATCAAACCAATTGCCACACAAGATATCTAAGAGCTTGCAAAGTGAAATCTCAAAGAACTCACACACAAGTAAACTACAACTCTCAAAGGCTTTTTGTGGAAGGTTAGGATCGTGGAAAACCAAAGGACCAACCAAACGAAAAGGATAGTCAAAAGTGGATAAGATCCAACAAAACTCAAGTCAAAAGTAGATGGTCAACTCGAAATATGACGAGAACCTACGACTACACACATGCGTGGAGAAAAATGGGGTTAACACGACTATGAAAAAGAGCACAAAATGTCCTAACGAAGACTACGCTCGGTTGTCGTGCCAACTCAAGGAGAGACCACAACTCGTTCGCCAAAAGAGGATAAACAACGGATTTGTGCACTTGCCTTGTTTGATCTTTCTTTTCTCTCTTTTTATTACAAGCTTGATACTCTCTTTGTATTGGGATACTATGTATCTTTCTATTTTTTCTTTTGTTTTTTATTTGTATCTTCCTTTTTATACTACTAAGTTAACTTTTGTCTTTGCTTCCATACACTCAATTTCCAAGGACAAGTGCACAATGCTTAGGCAAACACAAAATTAGTTGCTCTCATAGGATAGGTACACACAAAGGAAGATTGGGCTACAAGGGTTAACACAAGTTATACCTTCGTTGTTGATGATGAGCTTGTGTCGGTGGAGCGGGGGGAGTTTGGGGTCCGTGGTGTCGAAGAGCGCGGGCGATGCTGCGGAAGCTATCTGTTAGTTGGTGACACGCACACGGAACA
This sequence comes from Avena insularis, assembly GCA_023614405.1. Taxonomy (NCBI): domain Eukaryota; kingdom Viridiplantae; phylum Streptophyta; class Magnoliopsida; order Poales; family Poaceae; genus Avena; species Avena insularis. The sequence continues at coordinate 279,016,904 of CM042689.1, read as the reverse complement.
CAAACAACAAGCGGACAAATTAGCCAATACGGAATAAGAGGTAGAAGTCAAAACTGGCGTCCAAGGCTGGAGATTCCGGTCTAGGCCAGAGACTTCGGTCAAGGCCGGAGACTCCGGTCTGGGGCCGAAGACTCCGGTGCAGGGAGAACAGCTCGTGTTCTTGAGCGGAAATCCATGCCGTGAGTCCTCAAATCCGCGAAAAATTGGCCAAAATTGGGCTGGGAAACGCAGGCAAAAGATGGACCAACACCTTAGACAAGATTTGGTCGGATCAAAAGGCAAATTGAGGCTCTTTTTTGGGGAATTGTCGAATTTATGGTGGATATAAGAAAAATTGAGGGGAAATTCATGATCAACCTTGCTCTTGATACCAATATGTTAGGGGTGACCCCTTGGGGTGGCCCGATCTTTCACGAATCCCGTGGAAATCGAGGGATACACGAGTGGGAGGAGGAGGGGGATGAAATCCATGAACACACACACAAAGAACTCAATGAACACACACACACACACACGAAAACACGATACAAGCCGATAGCTCACACCGGTGGCAACCGGTCCAACACAATCCCTAGGATCGGTGTTGGGAAAGACACTCTCCCACGGCCAACAACGGGGGTGAGAGTCTTGATGAGATCTTGACCACTTGGGGATGAGACACCGAGATCCCAAGGACTTGTACAACTTGAACGCACGAGGCAAAATCCAAGAGGTGGGGGATAATTGGTGCTCCTTGTCAAGGAGCATGAGACTAGTAATTGATAGATCCTCAAGGGTGTCTTCAATTACAATTATCCAAGTCTAGGGTTTACAATAGAGGGGTGGGGCTATTTATAGGCCAGCCACTTAAATAGGTGTAGTTTGGGAATAAAACTAGAAGTTGGGGCGAAACTGGGGGTTACATGGGCCAGGCCCGAAAGGACTTTACATGCCTGTTGTCGTGCAGGCCGGAGACTCCGGTCAATCTCCGGACTCATCTCCGAAGGGGCCTTCTGACTGTCCTCGGGTCGGGTCCTGGGGCCGGACTAGGGGTCGGTCCGGAGACTCCGGTGTGCAGGACTGGAGACTAAAGTCAACACCGGAGATTCCAGTGTGCATCGCTCCAGCAGCGGCTTCTCCTGGTTCTTCTTCCTTGGGGGCTTGGTGAGGTATTGTTGCTTCATAGCTGAGAATGCATAGCGTAGTTGCATGAAGTATCAAGCCATCCAAAGGCGTATCAAAGTCACATGAGGAAAGGAGTGAATTAACCTTAGCTTGTAGGAGCTTGGCTCGGGCGCGTGTCATTGGTCCACTTGGGGTACTAGGTGGTGTAGATGGAGGGGTGTCCGTAGGATGGGCTGCATCACTGAAGCATGTCCAGAGGGTATCTCAAACATCCCGTTCCGGATAAACTTTAACGCGGAGGAGGCGGCGACTTATGAGGTGCTCCGAGGGTCACTCCCCTCGTCTCTCTCAAAGGCATCTGATACGGTTTCCTAGTGATCCTCTCCCTTAGGAGGCTTCTCAGTTAGTTTGGCCTACCAGGCCCTTTTCTAGGGGCATGAGCTTCCTTGGACGACTCCCCTTTGGAAAGCGACACTACCCCTAAATGTTAAGATTTTTGTTTAGCATATTCCATGGGATCGTCTACCCTCATGAGTGGAGGTGGCCAAGTGGAGTGGGCCTTGCAATGTAATGCCCCCATTGTATGGGACCTTGGATACGGGGAACCACATAATGTTCATTTGTCCGGTCGCCCAATTTCTGTGGAGAATTGTTCGAGAAGCTCTAGGGTTTGCCTAGCAGGACCATGACCTTAGTGAGCTCCCTGAGACTGAGGCGAACCATATCAGAAAGAGGTGCCACCTCTTCTGGTTAGTATTTGTTGTGTTGACCTGAATGCTTTTGAACATGCGCAACAAGATGTCCATGAGCATATTTTTATGAGGCTTGCTTATGACTCCATTTTAAAACTTATTGCCTATCTTCAGCAGTGACACCTGCTATCTAGGCAGCGGTACAAGAAGCATCTAGGATGCCGGTGCACGTTCTCAGCTCCTCTACCCTACTAAGCTGCTCATCTTGGAGGAGGTTGAGTGCTCCCTTTATTTTTTGTTTTTCCTTTGAGGGCACCTCCACCGGCTCGACCCAACCCGTCTGAGCGCGTCCGAACTCGTCCGCGCGGACAAGCGGGACATGCGCAACACTCCAGCGGCATGATCCATCTGGACGGACGCGTCTAACTCGACCGATCCGTGCACCAAATCTGGGCAACGATTGCGTCATCACAGACGCACGCGGACGGAGGGGTGTACTTATAGTCGGCCACTCGGGGACCATATGTAAGTGAAACATTAGCACTTAAAAGATATCTTTTCATTAGATTAGCCCTGCTAGTTACAAAAAGGAACATTTAAGCAAAATAAAGGGGGACTACTAGTGCTACTGCTACTACTGCTTGAGGACGTCGCTATGATTACTCGTCGTTGTTGCCGCTGCCGCCGACCCCCTCGATTGCCACCCTAGCGTACCAGATGACCCGCTGCTGGAGGCGTTCGTGGTAATGGACGCGAGCCTCCGCCTTGCATGTCGCCTTCCTGCGGTCCTCCTGGTCGCCAGGTCCTTCTCCTTATTGGCGGTCCAGTGGTCCCTCGTCTCCTGGTTAGCGATCTCCATCGCCCGGCGCGCGGCTTCTGCCTCAGCCGCGCTCAACCCCGTCGGAGCTAGAGAACCGTTCAGGCAAAGCCGAGGCCCTATGCGATCTGCAAGATTGATTGGATCAATCGCACTCGGGGTGCATGGAAGATCGGGTGGGTGATGATCAATGAGATTGGTCAGATCTGCATATGGATCGGATTTGGGTAAAAGTGTTTTATTCAATGAAGGAATCCATGGTTTGAATGTAGATGCGATCTAAGATTTTGGAAAATTGTCGAGTGCTACCCGCACTCATGAGGGCCCCTGCCCCTTCGTTCCACACCCACTATCCGGCTAGCGAGACCGCCGGCTCCGCCCTGTCGTAGCGCCTTAGAGGTTGTTGAGGGTTTGACAACACCGGTAGATATGGTATCTATGCATAACTTATTTTGCAGGGAGTTGTGAATGGTATGGTTCATGTACATGTGATGTATGTGTGTAATCCATATGTGATCTGCGTATCACGGGTTTGTCAGCCGGCTGTAGCCAAAGTATTGTCAATGTTATTGTATAACGAACTACGTGTTGGCATGTGATGCCATCTTCTTGTATATTTCTTAGTACTAGTGTAGCATGTTTGTAGGACTCCAAGGATACTACAGCCAAAGGCTTGACGAACAAGTTCATGGAGATGGAGATCGCCATGATGAGCGTCATACCATTTCACACTATAATGAGAATATTTATGATATTGTTATGTCTCTGGTTTTACCTCTATTAGATAGTTGGTAAACTTTTATCCCTAAAAGAAGGTCTAGTCGGTATCCCAGTCAATGTTGCACCATCACAAGTCGGACATTCTTGGTTAGTGGGTTCATAAAATTGAGGTGCTGCCAATTCTTTTCGACTAGGTGGGTTCGAGTCGGACTCTTAAACGCAGAAGAACTCAGTAAGCTCGACGGGTCTATTACAACAGTTGTGGTGATCGGGGAGAGGTCGGTCGCAGCCGGTGCATGAGATGCCACTCTACCAACAGGAGTCGCATGAGATGTGATTAGCAAGGAGTTGCTTACCTAGATCACTTGACGGATAGCAGTGATGCTAAAGCTCACTAATCGACTTGCTTATTTATGATTTTGAATCACTAAGTAACCATTAGAAGGGTGTTGGTTCTAGTGGGAGCATAAGTATTAAAATGTTTAATACGCTTGCTCTTTTATGAATACATGTATTAAGTGTTATTACATTTTTTGTTGTAGATAATGACACCTTGTGGCAGTCTCCCTAAGATATCCGGTTTTGCATTGAGAATCATTCTTGAGAAAGATAAAGTGAATGACACTAATTCTACCAACTAGTATCGAAATTTGAGAATTGTTCTCAAACATGAAAAGAATGATCGTGTTCTAGATAACCCACTTCCAGATGAGCCGACCGAGAATGCAAGTGTTGATGTTACCAATGTGGGTGCGGCACATCTCCCGGATCTTGGTCCAGTTGGCGATCTTGCGGCGAGGCATGGCTGGTGCTCGCTGGCGCTTTTTTGAATACTGGTTTGCTCTTGCTTGGGCTTGTTGTCTCTGCCACGCCGGCGGCCGTCTTTTATGGTGTGTTCGGTCTGGGAACAAAGTGGAATGGAATGTTATGGTTCAATTCCACTAGAATGGGTTGGTTCCGTTCTTATGTTTGGTTAGAACAAAAAATGTGTAATGGAATGGTTCCATCCTATGTTCGGTTGGGCCAAAAAGGTGGAATGGAAAGGTCCCATCCTATGTTTGGGTGCATTTAGCAAAAAGGATGACAAAAGGATAGAGAAGGTGAGAAGGTTTGGGTGGCTTTAGCATAGAGGAACAGGGAGATTCCACCGATTTGAAGAAATGGGTGGGTTCTGGATCTGGAGGGAATATTCTCTTTAGAGGAACCACCTCGTTCCATTCCATTTATCAACTGAACACTCGACTCTCAAGTGTGGAACCATTCCATTACATTCACTTCATGACATGAACCGAACACACCCTTATAGACCTCGGCGAAGGCGGGAAACAGCCGGAGAGGCGTGGGAAGTTTTCTGTCTGCGGGAAGCGAGGCATGCGTAGGAAATGATGGCGGGAAACACCGGTCGTGCGAGAAGCCATCGGCGCTGATAGCCGACATCGCGTCGCCATTAACGTCCCATCGCGAGGGTGTCAACCGGTGACAACGAGGGGAGACGGTTTTGGCTGCTGGGCATGACTGGTCGGACAGGCCGGACCCCAACCCAAAAGCGACCGTGACCTGACCCAAACAGACAGAAACAGACCATTTAGGTCGACCTGTTGGGTTTTCCCGATAAAGATGCCCTGATCTTCGATGCGATGTGGTCTCAATAGACTTTGTTTTTATCTTTCTTACATGTTTGAGACCTAGTGTTATACTCGCATTGTTATGTTTAATTTATAAAGTGGGACGATTTTTTTTTTGATGGATGGATATCCAATCATGTGGGTTTGGCAGCCGATGGGGTGGCGTGGTGGTGCAGCGACCTATGGCCATAGGGCTTGGCTGGCCCAGATCTAGGCCCCTAGGTCCTGATCTGGGTTTGGAGAGGGCCTAGTACGATGACGACGCTCTCTATAGGTGGTGCGGTGGGGCGGGCCAAGCAAAAGGGTAGCGGTGGCGGCTTTCCTGCTGCAGGATGGCGGCGGGGACTTTATGGGCTCAATCCGAGCCCGGCCGGGCCAGAGGGCCTCGTGTGTCCTTGCTTTCGTGTCCGGTCGGCAATTGCCTTTGGCGATAGAGGACGGTCTCCTTCGGATGGCCGTGTTGTTTCCTCCCACCTGTTCCAACCACCTCCACCTCCTACACCTCATAGGCCACACGATGGGCCTCACTACTCGGTGGCGAGTGCACGGATGCCGGGGCGGCAGCCACGAAAAATGGACTGCACGAACGTCTTGATGGCAGCGCGGCGCTGCGGTGGTGATGGTCTGTCTCTTTGTACCATGTGGGTGGCAAGGAGTGGGCGTCAAGGTCTCCTGGTGTGTTAGCGCCTAGATAATGTGTGGGAAGCGCGGCTCAGAGCTTGTTGGTGGGATGAGGTACCAAGTGCGGAGATGGTTTTTCAGGCGAAGGCTCAGCGCTCTGGCGCCAACGATGTCGACGCATGCGGGTGTCATGACCTTCTTGAGGGCCTCATTGTGGCTACTCACTCCACTCTAGGGACCCGGGTGAAAACCCTAGACCTTCTGGTCTCGACCACGGCAGCGCTTTAGTGTGTCGTTACCTCCTTGAGGGTGTTGTCGTGGAGCTCCAGTTTCCTTATTTTCATACGATCTGCGGTGGCAAGCTCGTTGCTTGTTTTTTGTTTATCTTTGATCAACTTGTAAGAGGTTTCCCTCATCACTTTTTATCAGTTCGGCCATATGGCTTTATTTATAAACCGGGGCGAATATCCTATTTCAAGATATCCAATCACGTGCGCATGATTTAGTTTGCTCACCAAGAGTTAATACACGCTCAGCCTAGAGCATCCCCACTCGTTGGGCGTTCCCAGGCCGAAATCCAGACCTTTTTTTTGGCCAGATGAAACTCGGTGTCGGCCTGGGAACGCCGAGTTTCCCACTCGCGTTTCCATACCAAGTTCCCAGGAGAAGAGAAAACAGCGAATTATTCGAATTTTTATCATTCCCGCTGGTGAGAGCTCTGCCAAAAGGTGTTCGATAGAATTACGCCCACAAGTCCGGCGAAAAATTATTACAGAATAGGGTAAAAAGGCCCGGCCATCTCTCAGTCGTCGATGGGGATGGGCTCCTGTGGCGTGGTCTATGCGGCGGGCTCGGGCGTCTCGACCAACTAGTTGGAGGAAGTCGAAGCGGAGCTCGGCGTAGCAGTGGCGTTCGGCGCAGGGGTGGTCGACGCATCGGCAGGCATGATCTTAGCCTGGAGAATGGCCTGGCGGTGTGCCATGTACCAGGCCTTGACCGGCAAAGTCATCGTCGACATGTCCTCGCCGCCCACCAGAAACTTGAGATCCGTCTTCCTCTTCTTGGCGGCGTGGTTGTCCTTGAGGAGGGCCACGTTTTGCCCTTGGGTCTCGATCAGCTACACCCACCTCTCATCGCTCTTCTCGGCCCTCTTCTCGGCGTGCGCCCTCGTGTCGGTGATGCATTTCTTGATTGAAGCCTGGAGACACTCGATGGGAGGTCCGATGGCTTTGAGCATCTTCGCCTTCTTCTGGCCGATCTCCGGCCTTCCTTTGACGGCAGCAGCGGGAGGGGCCTCCGGGTTGTACACGCCGTCCTTGGTCTTGGTGAGGCTCAGGCGAGTGTCCCACCATTTTTCGTAGTTCTCTCGATACAAAGCAAGTGCACGAAGAAGCTGCAAAATGAAAGACAAAGTGTGTCAAGATATGCTTGAGCTTGTCATAACTTCGGCTAGTTCGTGAATACCTTGTTGTCCATGTTTTCCCCGCTGGCTTTTGTCCGTTCCACCTCTTCCACGCAGATATGCCACTTGCTACACGCATGCTGGATGATCCCCCAATGGTTAGTAATAGCCTTACCACCTTGCTCCATATGAATTTTGCTATACTTCGGGTCGCAAAGGCTACGCTCGTCGAACGCTAGCTTCACGCGTCTCCAATAGTTGTCAGAATTTTGGTTGGCACCGGTGATGGGATCCATACTCACCGTTTTCCAGGCTTCATCGAGACAGAGGTCCTCAGGCACCGTCCACTTGATCCGCGCCTCCGACGCTGAAGTGCCCGGCTTATTCTTGCCCTTAGCCAGAAGCACGGCATCATCCTCGGCGTCCTTGGCCTGCGTCGGTTTGGCCTGTTGAAAGAGCATTTCCGATCCTTGTGATTTTGATGTTTGATAACAACACACTTATCATTTTAATCGTGCGCTAAGTGTATCCCAGGTTTTCTAGATTGTGGCACAAATATTGCCTTGCCCACATTTGCCCTTGCCAAAGTCTCTGTGCCAACCGGTAGTACCGGAAAAATGACCGGTACTACCGCTCCTAGTACCGGTTGCATCCGAGCAAGGTGGGAAGGTCTAGTCTTTTCTCAATACCACCCGGTACCGCGGAGCGGCAATACCACTCCAACCGGTAGTACCGCTTGTGGCAAGCGGTAGTACCGCTTGGACATGGTAGTACCGCTCGGGTGTACCGGGCAGCCCGGAGGAAGGACCAGCCCTTCCCCTCTCGCTTAGTACCAACCGGTACTTGGGACCGGTACTACGACGGTAGTACGCGTCTCTTGGCCAGTACTACCGCTTGGGGTACTACCGCAAGGCGATCTGGCATGTCTGGGTCGACCAAGTGATGCCACCTCCGGTGCTTGGTCGGTACTTGACCGGTAGTACAAACCGCAGTACTTACTACCGGTAGTACCGTGCATTTAATGCTCAGATTTCATTTCTCTTCAGTATAAATACCCCTCCACCTACCCTGGGACAAGTTGCTTGTTGCATTCAAGACTACCCCATACATTTGAGCCACCAAATCGCCAAGATCTCTTCACTCCACCATCCAAAGTCGTTGATCTTTGGAGAATCGAAGGAGGAGGCCTTGATCTACTACTTCACAAAAAGAGATCTTCATTTCCCCCTCATTCATTTGAGGGCCCCCATTGCTCTAGTGTTTTATTGGAAACCCTAGTTCTAGATTTGGTTCTTACAAGCTTGTATTTGATTGTCTTGACAGCTTGCTTGTATTTGGGAGCCTCCAATTAAGTTGTGGATGTGTGCCCCAAACTTGTAAAGGTGCCGGCTTCCACCTTGAAGGTTGCTGATATAGTGGAAGGTGGATCGATCCCATTGGGGTGAGGTTCATCGAAGAACAAGGGAGGCCTTTCATGGCGTAGGTGGTTTGATACCACTCGCTCTCCAAACGTAGAAGTACTTACCCTCAAAAGGAAGGAACTACGGGAAACAAATCCTTGTGTCCCCGCGTCCACCACTTTGGTTACTTCTATCCTTTACCGCACTTTACTTACTTGTTCTTTATTAGTGTCGTGTTAGCTAGTGCATGTACGTCATATAGGTAAATTCACCTTAGTTGCATTATCTAGAGAATTTACCTTTCTTGTCAAACCTTAATTTGAAAAAGAATAAAATTTGAAGTAGCACCTATTCACCCCCCCCCCTCTAGGTGCCATACGATCCTTTCAATTGGTATCAGAGCCTCGTCTCTTTATTCGGGATTTACCGCCTAAGAGAATATGGGTATCCATGATGGGGAAGGTGGTGGTGAGCACACCACGGTGACCATGGAAGATCTCAAAAACTTGGAAACAAGATTGAGCTCTTCCTTGGTCAACGAAGTCAAGAAAATGCTTGAGCAACTTCTTAAAGACAAAGATGGCTCATCATCCCTTTCTCCTCAAGAGGAGCCTCCATCAGTTTTACCTAAAGGAAATTCTCTGGTATCTCCCGAGGGTATGATGGTGGGGGGTAATCAAGACAACACTAACTCCTCCACACAAAAGGATGGTGGGAAGGGTGAGCACCGTGAGTCATGGTACTCTCCCAACCCTCCAATTCCTCACAATCATATAGACAATAGCGGTGACCCACCTAAGCTTGAAGCATCTACTACTTTTTCTCAATGGCAATCTCTAATGAAGACTCATGTGCGTAGCTCTTGCATTGAACTATGGAACATCATTGAACAAGGACTCTATATTGGGTATCCAAACAACTTGACAAGAAGAGAAGTTATCAATAGTCAACTCAATGCCACTGCCTTGCACATGATTCAACAAGGATTGGGTACAAAGGATTATCCACACATTGAGCACCTCAGCACTGCTAAGGAAGCTTGGGATGCTGTCACTGTGTTGTTCATTGGGAATGAGAGCATGAGGAGGAACCGGTACGATGCACTAAGCAATGAAGCCGAAGGCTTCTATATGAAGGAAGATGAAGATCATGAAGACATGTATCGTAGGCTCAAATCCACTACCACCGCTTTTAGGAATGTGGGTGCCTCACATGTGGATGATGCATGGATAAAAAGAAAATATGTGAGTGCACTCATGCCCTTCGAGCCCACCGACTTGAAGAGCCTACAAGGAATACACAACTACCACCTCATAACCTCCAATGAAGTTATGCAAGAGATGGCCTCTTTCAAGGTTGCCGCCAAGAATGCCAAAGCTGCCCGTGCTCGGGCCCTTGGAATGACAAATGTTTTCAACCTTGCATTGAAGGCCAAAGTTGTTGAACATGGGGATGGTGATGACAGTGATGATGGCCTATGCATGAGCAACCCCGAAGATGTCAAGAAGTTTCATGGTCAATATATGGCTTTATATGCAAACAACTTATGGAAGAACCCCGCGAAGTCCAAGATGTAAATGCAACAAAAAATCAACCCCGATGGATTAAGATGCAATATGCCAAGATTGAGAACTTGCTACAATTGTGGCGACAGAAATCACTTCTTGGCCAGTTGTCCCTACGAGAGAAGAGAAGATCATGGCGGCAAACTAGTGCCAAAGATAGCTTCCAAAGCTCCTTACAAGAAGCCCTTCATCAAGAAGAATTCCAACAATAAGAAGAAGGGTTAGATTATATTGATCACTCATGAAGCATACTCATCAGACAATGAAGATGATGAAGATGAGGAAGAGGAAACATCAAGTGTGTAACTACCTCGGTGAATTAGGCTCCTAGTTACAAGCCTGGATGAACGGAAATGGTTAAAATAGTACGGTGGGGCCCAAATGCCACTCACAGGTAGACCTTTCGGCCGTCCTAACCATTTCCAAACATCGGGACAAGAACGGGCGACGTAATCGGCAAAGGAAGGATCAACTACATACACAAATGAGTATGTATGCAAGCCACCATACAACAGTCCTCAGAGCCATTCCATCTAAAAGAAATAGAAATATTGCAACGCCATACGGCAAGATCCAAATATCCTAGATAGATATAATAGTTTAGGATATCTCCTCATACATCAAACATCAGAGTATCAGGCGGAAGCGGAAAACAAGATCCGAGTACGGGTAAGAAGCAAATCGGCATAAGATGCCGCATAAATAAACACATCCCGCCCACAGATCTCACGGATCCCCGTTCCCGGAATCTCTACACCGAGTGATCGTTGCCCACATCGTCCGTCTCCTCCACCCAAGATCCATCTTGCGAGTTTACTGTTCATCTGAATCAAACAATTTATCGTGTGAGACCCTAGAATTTTCAGCAAGTCTTTATGCCTCTAAAGGGACACAACCTGGGGTGACGCAATTGCAGCAAAAGATAAACCCTAACAATTCTATAGATACTGCTAACCATCCGCCTAACCAAAGATAGGCGGATGTCCGTGAATTAACAACAGTTATAACGGTAATATTAACAGATCCATCCTCCTCCTAAACTTACCAACGAGGAAGCGGACGAACAAACCCCATCCATTGGCAGTTTTATTATCCATTCCATGAGAATTGCACTATTTACTAGTCAGGTACTTAGTCAGATTAAAAGCGGTACTTTAGTTATACTTGTCTATGATCGAGAAACTGTGCTCCAAGTCGTCCATAACCGCGGACACGGCTTTCAGAAAGTTTTACCCTGCAGGGGTGCACAAATAGCAACACACACTCGATCAACCTCGGAAAAACCAAATCAAAACCCAACGAGGCGATCCACGACAAAGCGATCACAGGATTCAGAAATATTTCAGGGCCACCCCATTAAGCTACCCAGCGAAGTTGGCCGACTCGAGACGGACTCAAGGTTTGTGTGGACGGTATGTATTTGGGAACCGAAAGTGTGACGGGCTTGTCAATACAATGGCGATGTCACGGCCCTAAACAGTACATGTGCTCCACGCACAATCTTAAATAAAGCAGTAAAGCATGGCATAAGTACAGGATAGTAATAAAGCCCCAAACTAATTGTGGCCCCAAGAAATAAGAATGAATCAAGCTCTGGCTCAGGGGGGTTCATAAGCCTCCCGGATGTGGATAGCGCGAATATTCAAGGAATAGGAATCAAGTACTCGGGGTCCTACGGGACACAAGTGAGCATGAAAAACCAAATAGCAGATATTGCTCACCGATGCCACTTTCATTAGTTATCCCATTACTACTCAGGTTAAGTTGTTTAGGTACCTCGTTATCCACCAGACACTCACATGCCCTACACATGCTGTTCTACGACTCGCATGGCTCAAACAACTCCTGTAGTAATGGCTCATGGGATGGAGGAACAAGCTTCGGTGGGGTTTAAAAGTAAAGGCTATGCAGTACTTGGGATTCAGGTTAATGCAATCGCGACTCAATGGTGCAAGAATAAGATAGAGGCAATAGGTACTATATGTATGCAAGCATGTGGTAGTGCTTGCCTGGCAGCTCAGTTGAAGCGAGAGAAGGATCTGGGTAGTGCTCCTGGGTTTCTTGATATATCCCACCTTTCAGCGTCTATTCGAAGAAGAACCAAACAAACAAGGGCCAACATAAATAAAGTGCGCAAGCATATGAATTAAATGCGACAAGCAAACAATCATGCCATGATGAATGATGCACAATTTGCATGGCAATAATGTATCATGGCATGGGTGAGGTGTGGAATACAAGAAATAAGCATTTTATGGAGTTTTAATCATATTTTATACTCAAATAAGTTGCTGTATACTTTATATTTATATGATGCATGATGCCATTCAGAACATGGAATGCATAAACAGAAAGGTCTCGTCGAGCTAATCATTTTAGACATATCATTTGTCAAATTTGGAGTTATAAAACAAAAGTTATTAATTAATTAAGGAAAAGGGCACTTTGTGGTAATTTTAATCAACTTGAAATTTAAAGTGTTCAAAATATATTTTGAAGGGCATATTTGAATTCCTCACATTTTTCTGATTTCAAAACATATATTAATTGTATTATTTGGAATTATATTTTAAAAGATATTTGAAAACAGATTTAAATTGGAATTTAAAATAAAATTTGAAAAAGTTTGAATTAAACAGAAAATCGGAAAACCTTTTGTCACTCACCCAGAGCTAGCCACAGACACCGACAAGTGGGCCAGCGGCTGACTGGGACAAAACGTGCACAGAAAAGCTTTTCTCACCGCGAGCTAATCTAGCCTCTGCGAGTGACAAGTGGGGCCAGCTGGCTTGGGCCCAGGTGCCAGCGAACGAGCGCGCAGGAACTGCCAGGCGGGGCCGAGCTGGAGCGCGGGTTAAGACTCAGATTCTACGGGGTGCTCTTTGTAAAAGGGCCAGGAAGGCTGACTGGTGGGCTCTGCGTACCGCGGGTTGAGACGAAAACAAAAGGAGGGGCTAACTGCAAAAAGGGCACCCGAACTGTGGATCTTCTCCACCGATCGAACGATCGGTGCGCGACCGACATTGCGCGCGCGGGGTCGAACCAGGACTGGCGTCTTGTGAGGCGGCAGCCACTGCGGTAGGGAGGGGTAGTCGTTAGGGAGGTGGGCGTGGCCTAGTTATGGCGCTATGCGCGAGCGAGCGAGCAGCGAAGCAATGGCGGCCAGGGCGCTCGTCGAATCGGCAGCGTGTGTGGCGGTCCGGCGAGGCGGAGCATGTCAGGGAGGTCAGGGCACTCACCGTGGGTTGGTTGGTGTGGTCGGATCGTGCAGGAGGGCGACGTAGTGGCGAGGACGCAGGCGAACTGATGGCTAGGGTTTGCGGTGGCGTCTCGGTCCTGGGGAGCCTGGGGTCCTTCTCCTCCTCGCTGGCGCGTACGGGGTGAAGCAGGGGAACCGCGTGATCTTCCTCGACACCCGTGATCGCCACGCCACCGGCTGGTAAGAGTAGGGGAGGTGGAGGCCGACGGTGGCCGGCGAGGGGTAGGTGGTTGTGGGGGAAGGCAGGGAGAAAGGGGAGCGGTCTGGGGAGATCTGGGAGAGGCAGAGGTGCCGTGTGGGGGAGGAAAAAGAAGGGAGAGGGAGGCGATCAGCTGAGGCAGGGGTGTAGAGGAGGATGGCTCGGTGCCACCTTTTTCCCCCTCGAGCACGTGCTCGGGCTGGACGGCAGGGCAGAGGGAGGGTAGATGGGGACTGGTAGGGCTGCCAGGTGGGACCAGAGAGCAAGGGGAGCTCGGGGTGGGACCTGCTGAGCACGAGAGGGAGAGAGAAAGAGGGAGAGAGGGGTGGCATGGAGCTAGGGTAGGAGGGAGGCTCGGGCTAGGGTTTGGTAGCCTCGGGTTAGGGTTTTAGATGCTTGCATGCATCAAGCAAGACCAAGCATGAAGAGGGGTGGAGATATGGGGGATGATCCACTCAATGATTCAAATAAAAACCAAAAGACTAGAATGTGGTGGTTCTTGCATGGCCCATGCAAAATAATTAATGACATGCTTATTCTTGTGAAAACAATAATATTTACATGGCATTATTCTTATGCATTCCCAAAAGTGTATTAAAGCCAAGCAAAAGAATTTGTAGAAGTAGATCCACCCTATCTCCCATGAGCTAGATTAAATACCAAAAGAAAATAATGACAAGCTCATGGATAATGGGATGGTGGAATTATAAGGTGGTGAAAGAAAAGGTGGTGGAGTGGAATAAAAGATATGCCCCCAACTCAACATGGGCATTAAACAATATATCAATAACCAAATACAATATCAAGAGGCAAATACAATTTACAATGCATATGAGAGAAGATCCAAATGAAAAAGGGGTTTTATATGATGCTCAAATGCAAGGTGGCATGATGACATGAGCATGATATAATTATGATGCAACAATTATATGTAGGAAGGTAGCATCTATATAGACTAGGCTAGTAGCATTGCAATTGTTAGACAATTGGGATGCTACAACTCTCCACCACTAAACAAGAATCTTGCCCCGAGATTCCTAGGAAAAAGCAAACAACACAAGGAGAGGCAGGTGTTCGGAACGAAGGTGATCCTTGCGTTCCCAAGATGATGAAGAACGGAATGGTGCGACCACTACACCTTGCAAAACTTGCTAGACTTGTTGCGAGTCTTGCATTTTGCTTGAGAAACAACGGGTTAGAAGAGTTGAAGGATTGTCGTGAGACAAGAAGGATAGGATGGACATAGCTCCGGTTTTCTCAAGAAACATGATAAAGGAATAAAACCACTTGTGAAAGAAAGGACAAGATGATGCATCATGGATAAAGAAAGACACACCGATAAGATTAAAGATTTACCGATACTAGAGAGGATGGATCTTTGTGTCGCCGGAAGAAAGAGAGCTAGATTGGAGAGGTTTTGAACCACTATGACAATAGCATCGTATCTTCTCTCGGATTTGAGAAATGAAGTACGGAAACAATATTGCCTTCAAACAATAGAGTCCCTCGATATCAACAGAAAGATTTAGTTAGACATCGTCGGATTAGATTTTTGTTGCGCCGGTAAGAACCAAAGGATCACGCAATTGAGGTGCGTGGATATAACTTCCAGAGACGGATGTGAAGCCAGATCATGGTGGAATCCCGAGAAACAAAGAATATGGAGGATCTGGAGTTTATTGTAGAGATACTTATTGCTTTCTTTAGCCTTGAGGCTAACGCAATAGATTTGCGGCTGATGGCATCAACCATAATTGGCTTTAGCACAGAAAAGAATTGATGAAACAAAGAGAGAGATGGTTTCCTTTCATCTTGTTTGTGGATGTCGAGCATCGGTAGAAAGACGAGGACCGAAAAGAGTTTGCGTTTGTTTCCACCAGATAATTGAAGATTTTGCTCCATCTAGAATAGACAGACCACCAACAAGAGATTATTGATTACTTTCTTCGAGAGAGCACTCCGGAAAAACAAAGACGGAAGTAGAAGTATCGAGGGATAGAGGCCACTTCTAACTTCCGTGGAATGAGTGAAATCACATTAATTCACCAATTCAATGTACAAGAGCGAATGATAAGAGTAGTGGTATGGTAGCTACTCCATCCCGCACTCAAAGCATTACTCCGCACATGAATAAGAAAATCATGCAACCCAACTACCAAAACAGACTGAAGGTATTGTCAAAAACTCATGGAACTTCGTTAGAAAACAAGGATAGATGCAAACGATTCGCCGGATTCATAGATAGATAAAGATGATGATGTTGTCGTCATGTCTGAAGTACCAAGCCACCAGAAAGATATGAAGGAAGATTACGGAGAAGACTGCAAGATTCAACAGCTACAGAAAAGATAGCACCAACTTGAACGAAAGGAATACAAGATCTGGAAGGTCTTCATGGCCTCCGGTGGATTGAGCATAGACGACGGAGCGAGAGGGTTTCAAGAGATTACTTGACGAGACTGAGGTGAAAGAACTCCATGTTCTTCTTGAAATGATTGAGAAAGATTTAGCAGTCTTGAGGAAAACTACGGCGGAACGGCGATGATAACTCGACAACAAGGAAAACTCCGGGTTTGATTGAAGATGGAAGATGGAATTAACAATGAACTTGCTGATTCCAGAATTGAAGCGATCTATTTAGCAGAAGGACGTGGCCGAGATAGGTGACTTCAAAAAGTCAGAATTCTCACTTTGAGACTTTGCACACAGACAGTGCTCACGAAGCTTGAGAGAAAGAGACACAGATGATCTTCCATGTCCTTCCATTGATATCGAATAGGCAAGCATATTATCAACATATACCACCATGGATTAACAAGATATTCCCAGAATACCAAGTTCAAAAGGCGAGAGAAACGAACAAATGCTCGAACACTTCCTGAGCTCAACGCTCTTAGAAAGATCAATATTAAGAGCACGGGTTCGTGTTGAAGAAGACGCACTGGAAGAATAGATTATCTGGTCCTTCGGAGGAAAAATAGATGTCACCTGGTTCACATTGTCGATCGGATCACCGGTTACAAAGATAAAGAGATCTTGGATAAGAAATGATGATAGCTCCTACCTCAAGCAAAGCTACCAGAGACGAAAAGATGTAATTCCCTCGTATCAAAGAGGAACTTGCAGATATGGAGTTCAAAAAGATGTGCAGCATGATGGACAAATGATAGCCCGCCGTAGTGCCTTGAGAAACTCCGGATTGACAAAGATGCTTGAATATGCATGGATATGATCACGGTGTACTCAAAATCACAGGAGATAACCGTCACCATTTGGAGGATAGTGTTGATAGCATTTTCCATATTCCACTCATGATAAGTGTTATATAGCTATGCCGAGAACCAAATTACAATCACCAGCATCAGATCGACACATGTTATGTAATTAGCCCAAGAGAATTGGAGATGAAATAAAACTCCAGGATTAAGCGCCGGTGACAAAAGAATGAGTTAGCATGGACATGATGATAAAAGGAAGGTAGATAATGTTTCACACACGACTGGAAATGAGTGTGGTAACACAGATGTATCAAAGAAATTTTTTCCGCATTTTTCAGCATTAAAATACCAATAGATGCGCAAAATCACTTATCAGGTAGAGATTAGCAACTGATGCTTCCACAGGATGTGGAGTTGCTAGAAGGAAGGACACCCTTAAGAAGATGGCACCGGTTAACAAGGAGTCAGATAGATCGCGCCGGTTTTCAAAAGCCCACAAGATGGAATGTACCAACAGTTGATAACCAAAGGCAGATTGTGATAACAAATTGGATACAACAGATAGACAAGGAATTACACACACACACACACACACTTTCTATGGTACTACGGAACCCCAGAACACGTGAATCCTAGTTTGAATTTTAAGAAGAGGATTGAAAATGTTACACTTCCTTACCAGAAAAAGGGTGGTGGGTGGGTAAGAAGAAAAGTGGAAGCAGTCCTACTCTCGCGTTTTGTTTTTCCCTAGTATACATAGCTACCAAAAATATTTGCTAGACTGACAACGACCATTTGGCTGAGACCCTGAAGGGCGGGATGACTCTGATACCAATTGTAACTACCTCGGTGAATTATGCTCCTAGTTACAAGCCTGGATGAACGGAAATGGTTAAAATAGTACGGTGGGGCCCAAATGCCCCTCACAGGTAGACCTTTCGGCCGTCCTAACCATTTCCAAACATCGGGACAAGAACGGGCGGCGTAATCGGCAGGCGAAGGGATCAACTACATACACAAATGAGTATGTATGCAAGCCACCATACAACAGTCCTCAGAGCCATTCCATCTAAAAGAAATAGAATATTGCAGCATATACGGCAAGATCCAAATATCCTAGATAGATATAATAGTTTAGGATATCTCCTCATACATCAAACATCGAGTATCGGTAAGCGGAAAACAAGATCCGATACGGATAAGAAGCAAATCAGCATAAGATGCCCCATAAATAAACACATCCATACAGTTCTCACGGATCCCGTTCGGAATCTCTACACCGAGTGATCGTTGCCCACATCGTCTGTCTCCTCCACCCAGTATCCATCTTGCGAGTTTACTGCTCATCAATCAAACAATTTATCGTGTGAGACCCTAGGGTACTCAGCAAGTCTTTATGCCTCTAAAGGGACACAACCTGGGTGACGAATTGCAGCAAAAGATAAACCCTAACAATTCTATAGATACTCGCTAACCATCCGCCTAACCAAAGATAGGCGGATGTCCGTGAATTAATAACAACAGCTATAACGGTAATATTAACAGATCCATCCTCCTCCTCGCCACCGGACGAGGAAGCGGACTAACAACCCCATCCGTTGGCGGTTTTATTATCCATTCCATGAGAATTGCACTATTTACTAGTCGGTACTTAGTCGATTAAAAGCGGTACTTTAGTTATACTTGTCTATGATCGAAACTGCTCCAAGTCGTCCATAACGCGGACACGGCTTTCGAAAAGTTTTACCGCTGGGGTGCACAAATAACACACACTCGATCAACCTCGGAAAAACCAAATCAAAACCCAACGAGGCAGTCACGACAAAGCGATCACAGGATTCAGAAATATTTCAGGGGGCCACCCCATTAAGCTACCCGTGACGAAGTTGGCCGACTCCGAGACGGACTCAAGGTTTGTGTGGACGGCTGTAAACGACTGGGAACCCGAAAGTGTGACTGGGCTTGTCGATACAGCGAAAACGTGTCACGGCCCTAAACAGTACATGTGCTCCACGCACAATCTTAAATAAAGCAGTAAAGCATGGCATAAGTACAGGATAGTAATAAAGCCCCAAACTAATTGTGGCCCCAAGAAATAAGAATGAATCAAGCTCTGGCTCAGGGGGGTTCATAAGCCTCCCGGATGTGGATAGCGCGAATATTCAAGGAATAGGAATCAAGTACTCGGGGTCCCACGGACACAAGTGAGCATGAAAACCAAATAGCAGATATTGCTCACCGATGCCACTTTCATTAGTTATCCCATTACTACTCAAGTTAAGTTGTTTAGGTACCTCGTTATCCACCGTGACACTCACATGCCCTACACATGTTGTTCTCGACTGCATGGCTCAAACAACTCCTGTAGTAATGGCTCATGGGATGGAGGAACAAGCTTCGGTGGGGTTTAAAAGTAAAGGCTATGCAGTACTTGGGATTCAGGTTAATGCAATCGCGACTCAATGATGCAAGAATAAGATAGAGGCAATAGGTACTATATGTATGCAAGCATGTGGTAGTGCTTGCCTGGCAGCTCAGTTGAAGCGAGAGAAGGATCTGGGTAGTGCTCCTGGGTTTCTTGATATATCCCCGCCAAGGCCTATTCGAAGAAGAACCAAACAAACAAGGGCCAACATAAATAAAGTGCGCAAGCATATGAATTAAATGCGACAAGCAAACAATCATGCCATGATTAATGATGCACAATTTGCATGGCAATAATGTAGCATGGCATGGGTGAGGTGTGGAATACAAGAAATAAGCATTTTATGGAGTTTTAATCATATTTTATACTCAAATAAGTTGCTGTATACTTTATATTTATATGATGCATGATGCCATTCAGAACATGGAATGCATAAACAGAAAGGTCTCGTCGAGCTAATCATTTTAGACATATCATTTGTCAAATTTGGAGTTATAAAACAAAAGTTATTAATTAATTAAGGAAAAGGGCACTTTGTGGTAATTTTAATCAACTTGAAATTTAAAGTGTTCAAAATATATTTTGAAGGGCATATTTGAATTCCTCACATTTTTCTGATTTCAAAACATATATTAATTGTATTATTTGGAATTATATTTTAAAAGATATTTGAAAATAGATTTAAATTGGAATTTAAAATAAAATTTGAAAAAGTTTGAATTAAACAGAAAATCGGAAAACCTTTTGTCACTCACCCAGAGCTAGCCACAGACACCGACAAGTGGGCCAGCGGCTGACTGGGACAAAACGCGCACAAAAAAGCTTTTCTCACCGCGAGCTAATCTAGCCTCTGCGAGTGACAAGTGGGCTACCCGGTGGCTTGGGCCCAAAGTGCCGAACGAGCCCTTGAGGCTGCCAAAGGGCCGAGCTGGAGCGCGGGTTAAGACTCAGATTCTATGGGGTGCTCTTTGTAAAAGGGCCAGGGAGGCTGACTGGTGGGCTCTGCGTACCGCGGGTTGAGACGAAAACAAAAGGAGGGGCTAACTGCAAAAAGGGCACCCGAACTGTGGATCTTCTCCACCGATCGACCGATCGGTGCGACCGACAGCGCCGTGCGCGGGGATCGAACCAGACTGGCGTGCGGCGAGGCGACCACCGCGTAGGGAGGGGTAGTCGTTAGGGAGGTGGGCGTGGCCTAGTTATGGCGCTATGCGGCGCGAGGGCGAGCAGACAGCAGCGAGCGGCGGCGCACTAAGGGCGCTCGTCGAATCGACTGACGTGGCCAGGGCGGTCCGGCGAGGCGGAGCATGTCAGGGAGGTCAGGGCGCTCACCGTGGGTTGGTTGGTGTGGTCGGATCGTGCAGGAGGGCGACGTAGTGGCGAGGACGCAGGCGAACTGATGGCTAGGGTTTGCGGTGGCGTCTCGGTCCTGGGGAGCCTGGGGTCCTTCTCCTCCTCGCTAGCGCGTACGGGGTGAAGCAGGGGAACCGCGTGATCTTCCTCGACACCCGTGATCGCCACGCCACCGGCTGGTAAGAGTAGGGGAGGTGGAGGCCGACGGTGGCCGGCGAGGGGTAGGTGGTTGTGGGGGAAGGCAGGGAGAAAGGGGAGCGGTCTGGGGAGATCTGGGAGAGGCAGAGGTGCCGTGTGGGGGAGGAAAAAGAAGGGAGAGGGAGGCGATCAGCTGAGGCAGGGGTGTAGAGGAGGATGGCTCGGTGCCACCTTTTTCCCCCTCGAGCACGTGCTCGGGCTGGACGGCAGGGCAGAGGGAGGGTAGATGGGGACTGGTAGGGCTGCCAGGTGGGACCAGAGAGCGAGGGGAGCTCGGGGTGGGACCTGCTGAGCACGAGAGGGAGAGAGAAAGAGGGAGAGAGGGGTGGCATGGAGCTAGGGTAGGAGGGAGGCTCGGGCTAGGGTTTGGTAGCCTCGGGTTAGGGTTTGGGGTGGATGGTAGCTAGGTGGGGCCAGGGTGGCCAGGTGGGACCAGCAAGGTAGAGAGAGGGGGTGAAAGAGGTGTGGGTAGCTAGGTTAGCTTAGAGGGGCTCGGGCTAGGTTAGAGAGGAAGCTAGGGTTAGGAGAGAGGATAAAGAGAGAGGGTGAGATAATGGGGTGATGGGTTGGATGGATATGGGTGTAGGGTTTTAGATGCTTGCATGCATCAAGCAAGACCAAGCATGAAGAGGGGTGGAGATATGGGGGATGATCCACTCAATGATTCAAATAAAAACCAAAAGACTAGAATGTGGTGGTTCTTGCATGGCCCATGCAAAATAATTAATGCCATGCTTATTCTTGTGAAAACAATAATATTTACATGGCATTATTCTTATGCATTCCCAAAAGTGTATTAAAGCCAAGCAAAAGAATTTGTAGAAGTAGATCCACCCTATCTCCCATGAGCTAGATTAAATACCAAAAGAAAATAATGACAAGCTCATGGATAATGGGATGGTGGAATTATAAGGTGGTGAAAGAAAAGGTGGTGGAGTGGAATAAAAGATATGCCCCCAACTCAACTTGGGCATTAAACAATATATCAATAACCAAATACAATATCAAGAGGCAAATACAATTTACAATGCATATGAGAGAAGATCCAAATGAAAAAGGGGTTTTATATGATGCTCAAATGCAAGGTGGCATGATGACATGAGCATGATATAATTATGATGCAACAATTATATGTAGGAAGGTAGCATCTATATAGACTAGGCTAGTAGCATTGCAATTGTTAGACAATTGGGATGCTACAAAGTGGTGTGGCTGCTCTAGCCACTACTTCTACTCCGACACTCTCCCTCTTCGATTCTCCAAATGAGAATGCTCCCAACAAGAACGTCACTTGCCTTATGGAAATAGGAACGGAGGTATCCTCATCATCTCACTCCACCCCTTATCTAATGATGAAATTAATGATGAGATGTCTCTTGAAGTAAAGAGGGAATTAATTGCTTTTGATGAGTTTGTGACTAACTTACAAGGGGAAGCCAAGACACATTTTGGGAGTATCTTAGATCAACTTTCCCACACACAAGAGCTTCTAGATGTAAGATGTAAACTCAGGCATGAACACATGATTGAACTAGAAGCCCTAAATAATGCTCTAGAAGAAGAACAAGACACTAGAATGTCTCTTGAACTAAAACTTGAAGGACTTGATGAGGCCAATGATGTCATTGTCAATAGACTCATCAAGGAACGTGATCATGCTATTGCTAAATATAAAAAGGCTAAAAAGGACAAGATTGAGTTTGGGGTGGTTCATAAAAAACTTGCCGAGGACTTTAGTTCACTTGACAAGGCTCACAAGGCATTGGAAAGTGAACTCTTGTCTCTCACAAAGTCCTATGAAACGTTTCAAACTCAATTGATCAATACTCCTTCACCTAGTAATTTCATTCCTTCTAGTAGTACAACTATTCTTGAAGAAAATGCTAGGTTGAAGGGGGAGCTTTCCAAGGCCACATTTCCACAAGGAAACAATTCCATTGATGACCTTTTAAGTAAGCAAAGGCCTAATGGTGAAAAAGGGGCATTGGCTTTGTCTCCAAAGTCAAGAAGAAGAACAAGAAGAAGAAGGCCAAGCCCGCACAAGAGAGAAACAAGACCATTGTGGATAGTAAGACCACAAGTGGTAAAACTATGTCTCATGATGACTTTGCGAGAAGTGCTAACCCTCACTATGTTCTTATGCGTGATTATTATGGTGGTGTGTATGCACAATATGTTGGCCCATATGATGGTTATATTGCTTGGTCTATTTGGGTTCCCAAGACCCTTCTTGCTAACAAAAGAGGACCCATTGAAAAATGGGTACCTAAAAATTAGCTTGATCTTTTGTAGACATATGATTCCGGAGGGTCAAAGTGGGTGCTTGATAGTGGTTGCACAAGTCATATGACCGGAAGCTCGTCTATTGTCAAGGACTTAAGGACAAATGATGAGCAAATCACCGTGGCATATGCCGACAAGTCAAAGTCTAAGGTAATGGGTTTCGGCAAGGTAGTGGTTGCTCATGACATTACACTCATGAACGTCATGCTTGTTGAGACCCTTGGATACAATTTACTTTCAGTATGTGCTCTTGGAAAGATGGGCTTTGCCATCTTTATTGATGATGATATTGTGGTCCTCTTGTGGAGCAAGTCTCTCAAGGTCGCTTTCGTTGGGTACGTCGAGCATGACTTGTATGTGGTGGACTTTTCGGGGCAAACCACTACAAGTGTGATGTGCTTATTTGGAAAGGGCGATGTGGGTTAGTTATGGCATCGCCGACTAGCCCATGTTAATATGAGAACTTTGCAAAGTCTCCACAAGGAGGGTCATATTGTTGGACTAAAAGAAAATGTCTCCTTTGCCAAAGATTGTGTTTGCAGGGCATGTGTTCTAGGAAAAATGCATGATGCTCCCGACAAGCCAAAGAACCGCATCAAGTCAACCAAGATCTTGGATCTCCTCCATGTGGATCTCTTTGGTCCTCCATCTCATACAAGTCTTGGTGGGAAGAAATATTGTTTGGTAATTGTTGATGACTTCTCAAGATACTCCTGGGTATATTTCTTCAAGTTGAAGAGTGAGACCCAAAAGACCTTCATCGACTTCATCAACATGGTTCAACGTCAATACAATCTTCTCGTGTTGATTATAAGAAGTGACAACGGTACCGAGTTCAAGAACTACACCTTGAACGATTTCCTTAGTGATGAGGGGATAAAACACCAATATTCCGCTGCATACACCCCTCAACAAAATGGTGTGGCCGAGAGGAAGAACCGGACTCTTATTGATATGGCTAGGACCATGTTGGCAGAGTTTAAATCTCCATACAACTTTTGGGCTGAAGCCATTTCCACCGCTTGCCATGCATCAAACTGGCTCTACCTCCACAAAGAAATCAACAAGAATCCATATGAAATACTCACCGGTAACAATCCCAACATATCTTACTTCCGGGTGTTCAGTTGTAAGTGTTTCTATCTCATCAAAGGTGTTCGTTTGTCCAAATTCGAGTCTAAATCTTTTGAGGGTATTTTTGTTGGCTATGGTCTCGAATCTCACACTTATAGAATCTATGATAAGCTCTCCGGAGCCGTCATAGAATCTTGTAGTGTGACCTTCGAAGAATATGATAGTCCCCAAGGGGGCGTATTGATGCTTGTGATGAAGATGATGAAATGCCTCAGGATGCCATAGGAAGAATGGGTGTGGGATATATCCGCCCCGTTGAGGAACCCCTTATGGCTGATCGAGAAGAACTATGCTCTACTCAAGTGGATCCCTCATCTTCACAACATCAACAAGCTCCATCCACCGAGGAGGACAATGACTCGAGCCAAAGACAAGATGTGGACCCTCAACATGTTGATCAAAGTGACAACTCTAGCCATGAGGAGCTTGATTCATTCTCCAGGATGGCAAGTGGTGCCAAGTTAATTGTTCAAGGAAGATCCGTACAAACTGCCTTGAGACAAGCTCAAATCGATGCTAGAAGAGTGCTTGATCAAGACCAAGGTCAATCTTTGCCTCCTAATGAAGAGAATAATTCCCATGATGATCAAGATCAAATTGATGGTCAACACGAGGACCAAAATGATTAAGAGGGTCCCCCAATAAACAACGAGGAGATCCACGCTCGTCGTGAAGCTAGAAAGGAGAGAATGTTGGAATTAAGAGACCACTCTCTACAAAATGTAGTTGGTGACCTAAGGAAAGGCATTTCCACAAGAGCATAATTGAAGAGGTTCAGTGAACACCAAGCACACATCTCCATGATTGAACCAAAGAAAGTGTGGGAAGCTCTTGAAGAGTCGGATTGGTTGGAAGCTATGCACAAAGAGCTCAACAACTTTGAGAGAAACAAAGTATGGAAGTTAGTTGAGAAGCCAAATGATTTCCGCAATGTTATAGGAACGAAGTGGATATTCAAGAACAAGCAAGATGAGCATGGAATTATAGTAAGGAACAAGGCTAGATTGGTTGCACAAGGGTTCTCTCAAATTGAAGGCATTGACTATGGAGAGACTTATGCACCCATGGCTCGCCTTGAGTCCATCCGTATCCTTCTTGATTATGTGGCACATCATAACTTTAAGTTGCAACAAATGGATGTAGAAAGTGCATTTCTTTATGGTCCATTAAATGAGTTGGTATATGTAAAGAAACCCCCAGGATTTGAGGATTCCAACTTCCCAAACCATGTCTACAAACTCGATAAGGCGCTCTATGGGCTCAACCAAGCCCCTCGCACGTGGTATGAGCACCTTAGAGAGTTGTTGTTGTTTGACCATGGATTTGAGGTTGGGAAAATCGATCCCACTCTTTTTACTAAGAAGGTCAATGGGGAGCTTTTTGTATGCCAAATATATGTTGATGATATTATCTTTGGCTCATCTAACAAAGCTTTTAATGATGAATTCTCAAAGCTTATGACTGGTAGGTTCCGGATGTCTTTGATGGGAGTTGAGAGTATTTCTTGGTTTTGAGATCAAGCAAGTTAGAGGAGGGACATTCTTCAATCAAGCCAAGTAGACTCAAGATATGCTCAAGAAATTCAAAATGCAAGATTTAAATGGAGCTCCTACTCCCATGGCTACAAAGACTCATCTAGAACAAAATCCAAATGGTAAAGATGTGGATCAAAAGGTATACCGGTCTATGATTGGTTCTTTGCTTTACCTTTGTGCATCTAGACCCGATATTGTGTTGAGTGTAGGTGTGTGTGCAAGATATCAAGCATCTCATAAAAAAAGCCATTTAATGGCGGTCAAGAGAATCTTTCGATATTTAGTTCATACCCCATTTTATGGTCTTTGGTATCCTCGAGGGTCAACATTTGCTCTTTGTGGATACACGGATTCGGATTGGGCGGGTGATAAGGATGATAGAAAATCGACATCCGGGGCTTGCCAATTCCTTGGTAGGTCCTTGTATGTTGGTCCTCTAAGAAGCAAAATTGTATATCTCTCTCCACTGCCGAAGCCGAGTATGTGGCAGCTGCTAGTGCTTGCACCCAATTAATATGGATGAGGCAAACTTTAAAGGAACACGGTGTCCATTGTGACAAAGTGCCTATTCTATGTGACAATGAAAGTGCCATCAAGATTGCCTACAATTCGGTGGATCACACAAGGACAAAACATATTGAGATCCGCCATCACTTTATTAGAGATCATGTTTCCCGAGGTGATATTGATCTATCATATGTGTCAACCAAAGACCAACTTGCCAACATCTTCACGAAGCCACTTGATGAAGCAAGGTTTTGCTACTTGAGGAATGAACTAAATATCGTAGATTCGAGGAGCTTGACTTGATTATCTTGCATTCTCACCTATGATTTGTCCCGTATTTGGTTTAGGTGAAGGCATGGATATAGGGGGAGTGCGGTCCTAATTGATTGGACTATCCCTCCCCCATTATGCCCAAAGCAATAAAAATCATTCCTATTAATATAATTTTGTGATATGTGAGCTTAAATGATGAGTTTCGGTAATGGACCCAAGATATATCTTCGTGGTGCCAAGCCGAGTATACTCAAATATGGTGTCCTAGGCCACCGCCCTCTCTCACTCAAGAGGTTGGTGCTTACTAATGTTTGTCATTTTCAAGTTTTTGTTGGTTTTAAAGTCATGCACTCTCGGTTGGCTCTTCATATGTTTTTCCCTTATTTTAGAGTGCATGTGCTTCACATAGTTTGAATATCTCAACCCAAGCCTTTCTACTCCCTCGAAAAACCCTCATCCAATCCGCACAAGAACCCTTCCTTGAACCTTGGCTACGGAATCAGGTGGGACCGATACTACCGGACCTAGGTGGTTCCCAGGTCATTTCCTGGAAAATACTCCAGGCGCGGTATTACCGCCCGTATGCCCGGTACTACTGGTCACCAGTACTACCGGTTTGTCAACCAGTACTACCGCTTGCGAGAGGTACTACCGCTTGATGAACCGGTACTACTGGTCGGCGTTTTTCTGGTATATAATGGTCGCGCGTGGGGAGGCACCCTTCACTGCCTTATTCTTCTCCCCACCGTCCACACATACCACCACCGCCGCCGAAGCCTGTGACGCCGCTGGAGTCTTGCCGCGCCCTCCTCTCCCCGGATCCTTCTTAGATTCGGACTCCTTGCGGGCTCCCATTCCTTCTCCACCGCCATGGATCCCGGTACAACCGCCCCTTCTCTCTCACTTTTAATTTCCTCATTGGATCTAGGTCTTGCTTAGATTTGTGAAGAAATTGACGTGTTGTGAGGTTGTACTGCCATACATTCCTTGTTACTTAGTAGAATCGATGTTTTATAGATTGTTGAGGCCACTTTTGGACCGTACTCTACCGTTGATGTGCCTGTACCTCTCGACCGGTAGTACCGGAAAAATTTTCGGTACTACCGCTCGCAAACGGTACTACCGGTTGCTAGGTCCGGTAGTACCGGTCCCAACTCTCCTCAACATGTTTACTAAATCATGGATTCTTCTTTGTTCATTGTTGGTTCTTGTGCCCTTACCCCCTTGCTGTTCTCCCTCTTGCTATCACAGATGCAGGTGGTTCTATGGGTGCGTGTAAGCGCTCCAAAGCAAGCCATGAGATTGTTGAGGAAGAGACAGAGTCCGAGGACGGAGTTTTGCCTCAGCCTAGATGTCGTTCGAAGATTCATGCTACTCGAGGTGGCCGTGGGGGTCGTGAGGGGTCACCAAGCGCTCTGCTGGGCGTGGCAGCGCTCCCCTCCTCGCCCCCTTCCTTGGGGTGCACCAAGAGTTGCAGCTCAGGGCCATCAGGGCCAAGGAAACTGTCTGACATTTCTGATTCTGAGTTCCACTCTCTGAGGATTGACAATGCGTATGCCCACAACTATGATGAGATCAGGGAAGACAGTCTGTTTTACAATGACTTCCAAGAGCGCGTCTATCATGAGGTCCTTATGACAAATATCCATATGGTTGTGCCTCAGTTGTGGATTGATATGGAACACATCAACAAGAACCTTGATTATTTTGCTGAAGCTAAGGAAATCTACTCTAACCTTGGCTTGTTCCCTATCATGGAGTTCCAGTATGACTACGAGCCTCTCCTCATTGCTCAGTTTTATGCCACTGCTCATTTCCACACTGGCCGCACTTGGAAGATCACCTGGATGACTCAATGTGCAATCAACGAAGCCACTCTTGCTGAGTTTGCTGCAATTCTGGGGTATGAAGACTTTGGCTGTGACACTCCTTGTGGTTTCCGCTGCCACTTGCGCGAGCACCCCTCCAAGAAGGATGTTCTTGCACCTCTGTATATCCAGGGCCGCGGGGTTGCTGGAAAGATCAAGGATCTTCTCCCCACATATGATATTCTCCACCGCATCTTCCGTGAGACTGTTGCTCCTCATGCGGGCAACAAAGATGAGATTCATAGTTTTTCTGTTGATTTGTTGTTAAACACCTTCCTCAACCGTGAATCAGGCACCGCTCTTGATGTGATGGATTATATATGGAATGAGATGGTTGCTGTGGCTCACTCTCGGAGGGTTCCGCCATTTGCTCCCTACATCATGGCTCTTATTGTTTCCAAGTGCCCTCCCATTGCTAGGACCCTATCCACTCGTCCTCTCATTGTGCACCGGCCCAAGGCACTCAAGATCAAGAAGCATGCTAAGCCCCACATTATGGAGGAGTAGGATGAAGAGGATGACTCTGAGGATGCTGACAATGGTCGTGACATAGATTATGTTGTCTCCCGTCGCAAGAATGCCAAGCCCTCTTGGGCCAAGAGGATGGAGGCCAAGCTCAAGAAGATTTTCTGCTTCCAAGTTGACAACCAAAAGCGCATGTATGAGGCTCATGCCTATGCCAAGAAAGCTTGTGCTCGGCAGAAGGACATGATGGCAGCTCAAGGATTGACCATCTCCGAGGGGTCCGAGACCAACATCAGCCCTGAAGACCAATGGATCTCCCAGCACAGCCATTGGGATGATGATGTCTCTTCCTCGCACCGTGCTCCACCCCCCTATGAGGAGGACTTTGATGATGATGAGGAGGATTGACTGTCGGGACGTTAGTCTTGCACTTGTCCCTTTTTGGCGTCTTGATGCCAAAGGGGGAGAAGTTGCACCTTAGGCACGAGTGTTGCATGGGAAGTCACAAGCTCGTTCTTACTTTGATCTTTTTATTGCTTGTGAACTTTGATTTCCTCCTATTTATGTGTGAACTCTATGTACTAACTATTTGGGAATCACTTGTGCTAAGTTTGTTGAGACTATGTGGGTTATGTCATGGATCCATCTTGTGATGATATGCATTATCCATTGTCAATATATTTCTCATCACAAGTTATTGTGCAAAGGTATGGTTTCAAATGCTAGTATCTATATTTGTGCACTTGTGTTGGGTTTGTAAAATAGAGGGGGAGGTTTGATTCTACTCATCCAGGGGGAGCCCCGTCTCTATTTTACAAATGCCATAAGTATCTTCATAAAATCATCTTGCAAAGGTGTGTTGTCATCAAACACCAAAAAGAGGGAGATTGAAAGAGCATTTCCTATCCTTGTGATTTTGATGTTTGATAACAACACACTTATCGTTTTAATCGTGCGCTAAGTGTATCCCAGGTTTTCTAGATTGTGGCACAAATATTGCCTTGCCCACATTTTCCCATGCCAAAGTCTCTACAACGTAGTAAAAAAAAACGTACGGTACTACCGCACCGGTATACTATCTCCTAGTACCGGTTGCATCCGAGCAAGGTGGGAAGGTCTAGTCTTTTCTCAGTACCACCCGGTACCGCGGAGCGGCACTACCGCTCCAACCGGTAGTACCGCTTGGACACGGTAGTACCGCTCGGCTGTACCGGGCAGCCCTGAGGAAGGACCAGCCCTTCCCCTCTCGCTCAGTACCAACCGGTACTTGGGACTGATTACCCTCACCGGTAGTACGCGTCATCGACGGTACTACCGTTTGGGGGTACTATCACAAGGCAGTACCGGGCATGTTTGGTGCTGGGTCGACCAAGTGATGCCACCTCCGGTACTTGGTCCGGTACTTGACCGGTAGTACCGCTTGCAACCGGTACTACCGCTTGAGTACCGGTAGTACCAGTGCATTTAATTCTCCAACGGCCAGATTTCTTCAAGGGGTATAAATACCCCTCCACCTACCTTGGGACAAGTTGCTCGTTGCATTCAAGACTACCCCATCCATTTGAGCCACCAAATCGCCAAGATCTCTTCACTCCACCATCCAAAGTCGTTGATCTTTGGAGAATCGAAGGAGGACGCCTTGATCTACTACTTCACCAAAAGAGATCTTCATTTCCCCCTCATTCATTTGAGGGCCCCCATTGCTCTAGTGTTTTCTTGGAAACCCTAGTTCTAGATTTGGTTCTTACAAGCTTGTCTTTGATTGTCTTGATAACTTGCTTGTATTTGGGAGCCTCCAATTAAGTTGTGGATATGTGCCCTAAACTTGTAAA
Organism: Avena insularis; assembly: GCA_023614405.1. Taxonomy (NCBI): domain Eukaryota; kingdom Viridiplantae; phylum Streptophyta; class Magnoliopsida; order Poales; family Poaceae; genus Avena; species Avena insularis. The sequence continues at coordinate 278,986,409 of CM042689.1, read as the reverse complement.
GGTGCCGGCTTCCACCTTGAAGGTTGCCGATATAGTGGAAGGTGGATCGATCCCGTTGGGGTGAGGTTCATCGGAGAACAAGGGAGGCCTTTCGTGGCGTAGGTGGTTTGATACCACTCCCACTCCAAACGTAGACGTACTTCCCCTCAAAAGTAAGGAACTACGGGAAACAAATCCTTGTGTCTCCGTGTCCACCACTTTGGTTACTTCTATCCTTTACCGCACTTTACTTAATTATTCTTGCTTAGTGTTGTGTTAGCTAGTTCATGTTCGTCATATAGGTAAATTCACCTTAGTTGCATTATCTAGAGAATTTACCTTTCTTGTAAAACCTTAATTTGAAAAAGAAGAAAATTTGAAGTAGCACCTATTCACCCCCCTCTAGGTGCCCATACGATCCTTTCACCTGTATCTCCTCGGTGTCGATGTCGGCGAAATCCCGAGACTCGATGCCGCATTCAGCATTGGCCCGGGACTGTTCTTGCGTGAAGAAGGAGGTGTTGGCGGCCGAGCCTTGGGCGATCATGTCCTCCATGTATGTCTCGGCCGACATGCGGGTCGGAAGTGCGGCCGGCATTCCGCCAAACATGTTGCGCGCGTTGGCCTCGCCGTAGGTTGCTTGCGACGAGCTTCCGCCGAAAGACAGTGGGCCGCGGCGCATCGCCGTCGAAGGGCCTGCGTACGCCAGAGAGGTGGAGTAGGGGATGTTGATGTCGACGTTGAAGGCCGAAGGAGGGCGCGGCGTGGGGCAGGGGAAGACCATGTTCGGGTTGAACCCGCCGTTGAACTCGTGGGACGAGGAGTACCTCTGCCGAGCGTTCGCCTGGCTCTCCTAGAAGTCGGTCGACGAGACCGGCGAGAATCCGGCTGGTGACCGATGGTTGCTTGGCTTCCCCAGTGGGGGGATACGGCGTCACCATCATCGTCGCTCGTGATGCCGTCGCCTGTTTCGCCTGGTTCGCCCTCATCGTCGCCTGCTCTTGTTCTTACCTGAGCTTCGCCCTCTCTTTTTTGTCCTTCCGTTCGTCTGACATGATCTTCCGCCTCGCCGACTTGGCCGCCCATTCGGCGCTGGACATTCCCTCCGGCTTCGTCATCGGTGCTCTCGGCTTCCTCGGCCTCTTCTCCCCCGAAGTCTCGCTGATGTTCGATCTGGGTTTGACAAAACTCTTGGGCAGCATGGCGGGCGGGAGCTCGGCGAAGTGGCGGGATGGAGGGAATGGGGAAGAAAGGCGGGAGGGGGAAAGAAAAGGGCGGGAGTTCGGCCTTCTCTCGCCCACAGAGCTGGCCCACGTCCGTTTTCGCTCCGTCCGGCGTTCCCAGGACGTTCCCGGGATATGAACTGGGAAGCCCGAACCAAAGTTCGCCTAAATCCGAATGAAAAGAGGTTCCTGAAAATGCGAGTGGGCCAAATTTCGGTTTCCGAACCTATTTTCGGAGTCCGTATGTGCTAGATAGCCGAGCGAAGATTTTCTTAAATCCTCTCCGTCCGTGGGGAATGAAGCGATGTTGATAAACTAAACCTCTTGCGCGTGAAGCGGTCTAGATTTTAGACGCGGCTAAAATTTAGCCCATACCGCTCGGAAAGAGGAAGAAAAAACTGTAGACGGACGATTGGAGCGGTTGGCGCGAGTGGAGGGAGGCAGGTGTAGGTAGGTGATGGCGCGCAATGATTACGGCGGCCGACCTGCGGCCCGACAGGCCGACTCGTCTACCCCCGAACTGGGGGACCTGCCGGCGATTCTCCTGCACCCCGCCCATGCGCCCGGCCGCGTGGCGCGCCGGGCCCCGGCCCCCTTCCTGCTGCGTGGGCCAGTCACCGAGCCAAGTAAGCCCAAACCCGCTCAGCAACTTTGACACGACGAGTCGGGTCAAAGCTCGTGGCTCATGGGACCCGCGGCTGCTGCATTACTATTGGTTGCGTCCTTCTCTTGGGGCACCTCCATCTCGCCATCTCCCAGTCCCAGCCCGTTCGTGCCAAGAGCATGCGTGATCGCAGTGATCACTGGAAATGCTACTACTATGCCACAAGGAAAGAGTAGTAGTACTTTTAGTTTCACCAGGCGGAGACAAATCTGAACGAACGGTTCTGCTGGCAGATAGGTTGGTCATGTCCCGATGGACCGGCTGTTTGGTTAACACTAGTCAGTAAACCAACGCAAGAGTCAAATCATCAATCAATTTGCCTGATCCGTTTCAGAAAAAAAAATCAACCAGTATCGAAATATGTTGTAATCCCAGTCAAAGCAGAAAAACCTCATAATGTCTCGAACAGTGAAAACCTAATAATTTCCTGCCAGACAAAGTACACCACACTGCTCCTAGTGTTGCTCTCCCATACTACAATTTAGTTTTTCTCTCTCTGTGTGATAGATAGATAGTACTGCCACACTGTTAATAGTTCCAACGTAGGAGTAGTGGGTATCCCTGTACCCCGCCCGCCTTTATATAACGTCTCCCCAGGCTTCTACTCCTTTTCAATCTGTCTTTGTCTTGGCCTTTGCCTCCCTCCCCTCCTCTCTTCATCCATACCCGGCCTTTCCTCGCTCTTGTTCCGGGATTGGCTTGTCGCCTCTCATGGGGGCCACCTCTCCTTCAGCTTCAGGCCTAGAGCTCACCATGGCTGTCCCCGGCCTCAGCTCCTCCTCTGGCTCAGGTAATCTACCCCGGTTCTCCTCCCACAACTGCAACTATGTTCGCTTCTTCCTTCAACTGTGAAAGTTGGATCGTGTTCTCGGTTCATGGCTTTAAACCTTGACGACACTTCACATCAATATATAGCTGGCTGTTTGGGGTGTAACATCTAGTAGTAGACCTAACTCTAAACCTTGGTGTCCTTGGCAGAGGGGTTTGTGTGCAACAACAACAACAACACCATCAACATTAGCAGCATCAACGGCAACGGGAATATGATGAGGGACCTGGACATGAACCAGCCGGCGAGCGGTGGCGAGGAGGAGGACTTCCTGATGGGCAGCGTGGAGGAGGACGAGGAGGAGCGGGGCGCCGGCGGGCCGCACCGCCCCAAGAAGCTCCGCCTCTCCAAGGAGCAGTCCCGCCTCCTCGAGGAGAGCTTCCGCCTCAACCACACCCTCTCGCCGGTCAGTGCTCTCAGCCATACCACTAGTCCTCTTGTTGACAAGGTCCTTCAATATCCTGTCTGCTTAGCTAGTTAAGATCAGCATTGGCATGTGTGCTTGCCACCGCAAGTCCAAAAAGGATTAGTATTGGCATGTAGTACACGTACGTGCACCAGAAATCTCTTCCACGGATGATATCATTGCAAAGTCGATCTGTTCGTCGTAGTACGGATGAATCTTGAACTGGATTCGTTACCGTGCGGCGTTAATTACTCTGGTGGGGCATTGAAGTGATCCTGCGACGGGTTCGGACGACCACTGAAAACCATTAAGTTGCACTGCTCCATCTTTGATTATAACATATGGTCCATTCATGGGAAATCAAGATAATGTGGTAGTACCAGTCAGTACTACTATACTCGTTAGTGATAGTAGTACTTTCATGGTGCACAGCAGCTTGAAGAAGAGAGGAGATGAGAGTCTAGTTGGGAAGTAAAGGCCGAATGCATGCACCCGCACCGCCTCTGATTTGTTTCGTGCGGTACAGGGGGTGCATAAAAGTCTACTAGAGACTGTAGAGCGCAACGTTGGTCTATGCATATCGTCGCGGTACAGTACCGTACCGTACAGTACAGTGAGTAATGAACTACTACTCCACTCTATATATGTAGTGTGCCAGCTGCCAGGGTAACGTAGTTACTCCACGTATACTACTACTGGTTTGTTTGACTACTAGCTGGGATCCAGTGTTGGTTACTCCTATTTACTCTTTGCATTACATGGATACTGTGTACTAGTGAAGGTTTGTGTGTCATGGACGTGCAGCAATTTATTTAACGTGTTGGAAAATGGAACTGTTGCAGAAGCAAAAGGAGGCCTTGGCCATCAAACTGAAGCTGCGGCCCAGGCAGGTGGAGGTCTGGTTCCAGAACCGCAGGGCAAGGTAAATATAGGAATCCCTTTACTTCTTGATGTATGCCCCATGTACTACACGCATGTTCACGAGCACACAGCATGGCCAAGCGCATCACGTGCACTTGGAGCTTCACCGTCTACACAGTTTGTTTCGGCAAGGCCGTTGTTCAGTCAAAGGGAACTTGACTAGACTAGACTAGAGATTAGAGTCTACTACATAATGCAACTCACATTATGTAAGTATACTACTCCCTCCGTTTTAAAATATAAAATGTTTTAGGTTTATAAAAATAAATAAATCTAGACTTATTTTAGTACGTAGATTTACTCAACTTTAAAATGAATCTATATATTAAATAAAGTTTAGATTCTTTTTTTCACAAACCTAAAACATCTTATATTTTGAAACGGAGAGAGTAGTAGTACTCGAGAACTTCTGCTAATACCCATTCTCCTCGTAACATAATCATGGGCCCTTTCCTCAATTAAGGTGACATGGATCATTAGCTATCCATCTTGAAACTTGTACTGCATCTAAGATGCGGGACAAGATCAGCTAGGTAGATTCTCTAGCTTGATAAAGTAAGGCGGCTGCCATTTATAATTAGTACTCCATGATACACCTAGTAATTAGATTATTCTTTCGTGGAGCTAGCACCGGCACGTGGACTAATCAGCACGTGCAAGCTAGGGAAACGGCTACAGCTTGACCTACCTCAACAGGTCTCGTGAAGACGAAAGTGGAGTAATCCGAGTGTGCAGCCAGTACGGTCCATCTTATTTTGTCAAAGTCATTGGCCTCCGCTCTACGTCGAGATGACAAGGGGTTATTGGAATGGGGGCCTAATTAAGTTGCGTATAGTATTATACTCTAGTTCACGCCATTTTAAACATCTGTTTGCGTTTTGTTCCGTGTGCTCGTCAATACTAGGACTACTAATTTAACCATGTTCTCATGTTACGTGCACCGTTAACCTAAGCAACTTCAGGTTTCAATGTTCCATGTTCCATCATGTGACCGAGAGCAAATTGTGCTATCAATCCTTCATTATCCTGCTGCTCTGCTAGTGCTAGTGGTACTACTCTCTCTGTTCGGGATTATAGGTTCTCCGCGCATACCTAGGTAGTTAATTTGACTAATAAAATATAACTTATGTATCACAAAAGTTATACCATTAGAAAATATAATCTCTAAAGTTTGTAATGGTATAATTTTTATGCTATAATATTTATAGTTTGTTGTTCAAATTGCCAACCTAGTTATCCACGCGGGACTTATAATCCCAAACGGAGGGAGTACTAGCTAGTCGAGCTGCTCTAAGTTAACTGAACTACGTACGTGTGCAGGACTAAGCTGAAGCACACGGAGATGGAGTGCGAGTACCTGAAACGCTGCTTCGGCTCGTTGACGGAGGAGAACCGCCGCCTGCAGCGGGAGGTGGAGGAGCTGAGGGCGATGCGCGTGGCCCCGCCCACCGTGCTCTCCCCGCACACGCGCCAGCCGCTCCCGGCGTCCGCTCTCTCCATGTGCCCCCGCTGCGAGCGCATCACCGCTGCCGCCAGCCCACGGATCACCCGCCCGACAGCCTCGCCGTTCCACCCACGCCGTCCCTCCCCGGCGTTTTAGGGATTAGCTAGGGCTCAAGAGAAACAGACAAGACTGTCTGAGCTAGAGTTGCCAGTGGTAATGCAGGGTCGTGCAAGATCTACAAAGAAGTCTTGTGTAAATTCAACCGCTCATGTGGGGTTTGGAGGCGGACCATTGCTCGTATCCTGGACAAGATAGTTTTTAGTTTGATGATTGTAGTTTCCGTAGGTCAGTTGGTCTTCAAAGATCGTGTGCTGTCTGTCATCTAGAAAAGGGAATTACCCATGCGTTGTCTTCCATCCTTCATTTATTTGTTTTAGGCGGCCTCATGCATTGTCTTGGTTAGAAAATGGATAGGTCGTCATGTTGTCTTTGCGCCAAACTGGTCTACTGTACGTACCCGCAGTTTTGGGACCTGCAGGACATGCAAGTGGACGAAAGGCCTAAAATTAATAGGCCTTTGCTCGGTTGTTCCTTCCAGAAGTCAGCCCATTTCACGATTGTCCTGTCAAACCCGGGAAAAGCCATAAAGATGGACAAGGTAAACTGGGCCGACCTACAGATGCAAGAGTATGCTCATTATAGTGTTTATACTTTGAAAAATAAACTAACCTTTTTCAAAATAATGCTGATACTAAAAAAATTAGTTCATTTAGTTGTACTAAGAGCAACTCTAATAATACCTGTATTTTTGCGAACTGTAAAACTGAAGTACAGGCTTCCGAAAACGTATAAACAGGTCGCATTTCTCACGGCACATAACGGAACCTGCAAACATGAACTGCATATTCAAAAATTTAAATCGCGGCATAGTTTATGGATTAACAGAGAAGGTTTTGGTGTGATTAGTTCTATTACCCATAGTACAGCTTCATAAAAACTACAATTACATAACAAATCTACTAGCGGTGGACGCCGCCGCAACCTAGAACAAAATTGAGCTCTCGCGATGGTCGAAGCTGCAGGTTGTGGCGGCATTGGGGGCGACGTCGACCTCAGTCCGTGAGGTCGACCAGGTCCGCCATCTCTAGCTTGATGACCGGCACGGCGGCGCGCTCCCACGCCAGGCGCTCCTCCTCCTCCTCCAGCGCCAGCCGCACCTCGGCTTGTTCGATCTCCTCCTCCGCCTCCCGCTCACTGGCCGCATGAGCACGCGCGGAGATGAAGCCCCGGGGCGCGTACGTGCGGAAACTCGGCGGCAGGGACTCCTCGCGGTTCGTCCAATGCAGAGTCACCCACTTCTTGGCGCCCTCCTAGCAGACGAAGGCGTAGCGCGCCGCCTAGTCGATGAAGCGGCGAGCTCCACCGTCGAAACCTTCCCCGCCTCTAGATCGGCGCCCCCTAAGCCAGTAGCTGCTGCTGTGGCTCGACATCGTCGGGATCTGAGCACGTGGACGCGACGAATTTCTCGTCGCAGCGGTGGGCTGGCGGCGGCGCTAGGGTTGGGACGGCGGAGGAGTGCGGTTTGGACCCTCAGTCGCTCACGCACGCCCTATATGTACCGGCCACGGAGAATGCTAACGGGCCGTGGTAAAAAAAATTACAGGCCGGGTCGTGTATACGGGTCTCGCTAGAGCGGCACGATTCACACGGGGTTGTAAACTGTTGAAAATATAAGCAATAATCCATATGATTTAATCCGAATAATAAACTGATAAAGCATGATCATACAAACGGTACTAAAACCAATTATGCAGATCAACACAGTAGATGAACATATTACATCTATAGGAGATAAACCTATCAAATCTATACTAAACGCTAGAATAAAGAACTCTAGCATAATATGAAAATGACAGTTGAGGATCACATACAGTGTAGGCTGAATAGCAGCCGCAGCGGTCGCAGCAGCGTTGTCGCCCATGTTGAGGTTGTCGAAGAGATTGGTGACATCTAGGAAGAAGTCGTTGTTCGAGAACTCATTGTCGGACGACATCGTGGTTGCCAGTAGTCGCGCTTGAGCGCTTCCCAAAAATCTGATCGCCTCTCACCCGTACAGGTTTACGAGAGAAGGGGTTCCGGAGGCATACTGTCCCGATCTGCGGTGCATGCCGCAAGCCGGGATGGGGAAGACGAAGGCGGCGACGCAAGGTTCTGGAGGTAGGCGCGTGTGTGAATTGATTTACCGATTAGGTTTAGCGCAGACGCTTATATAGTGTAGGGAGATCATGGGGCTCAGCCCATGTCCGAGTCGGTAATGCCCACGTCCATAAAAAATGGAAACGACTGTAATTAACGAGTTTGTTAATGACTCATAAATAATTTTCCCAATTAGCAAAATAAAACTCGGCTCGACTGCTGTCAGATTACGAGGCGAGGTATGGCGGCGTCGGAGGAGGAGCACGCGAGGGCTTCTCTCCTTGTCACACCTTAGTGAGTGGTGCAATACTCTACTATATAAGGTGGTCCAACTCCCCTTCCACTAGCAATGTGGGACTAAACTTTAGCACCACTAGCACAGCCATATGCTGCCATATACAAATGGGCCAAAGAGAATTTCAGAATTTGTCTAATGGGCCAACAGCCCCAAACTCACCAAATTCAAACAATCCCCCACAAAATCTTATTGGCACATCACATCACTTTTCTTGCAGAACATTGTTTTATATACCGGTGTGTAGTGGAGACTGTTAAGTTGAACTTCCACGTTAAACTTCATGCTACACTAGCTAGTAACTTGAATAGTGGACTATGTCTTAAACTATAAGTTTTCTGCGCGCTGTTTCACATAAAATTTAGACCGGTATAGGGCTGTTGTCGGCTTCCTCGCAGTTTGGAGCTTATGCGTCATACTCCAGGGCCTTTCATGAGTTTATTAGAGAGAATCCAACTCTCACGGACTGCGACGTTTGACAGCCAGACTCATATAGGTGTGTTTCTCAAGAGATGTTCTGCAGGACAACATCTTCGCTTATAAAAGCCACTTGGAACACATTAAGATAAATATCAACCTGCCATGCAGATTAAGAGAGTATTGCATCTTTATGGAGATGTAAATATAATATGGGGATAGTCTCCTCTCAGCTGATCAACATCTTGTCTCCCATCTCTAATTCACGAAATCTCTGATCACATAGAGTGAGTTGCCACTGGGATCAACTCATAGCGTGGGTATCAAACCAATCTCCCTCGATGCATTATCTATCACATTGCATGATAAACCCTTTGTGAAGGGATCTGCCAGATTCTTAGATGTTTGGATATAATCCAACGCAATAACTTCGGAGTTTCTCAGTTTCTTGACAGATTTCAATCTCCTCTTCACATGCCTTGATGACTTCATATTATCCTTAGAACTGTTTACTTTGATGATCACAGTTTGATTACCACAGTTCATCGGGATGGCGGGTATTGGTTTTTCAACCACAGGTTAGTCCATCAAGAGCTCGTGAAGCCACTCTGCTTCAACAGTGGCTGTGTCTAATGTTATGAGTCCTGCTTCCATTGTTGACCTCGTTAAGATGGTCCGCTTGCAAGACTTCCAGGAAAAAGCGCCACCACCAAGTGTAAACAAATAACCACTTGTGGCCTTAATCTCATCAGCGTCAGATATCCAGTTTGAATCACTATAACCCTCAAGTACCCGTGGATACCTAGTATAGTGAATACCATAACTCGCAGTGCCTTTCAAATAGCACAAAACTCTTTCAAGAGCATGCCAATGATCATCTCCAGGATTTTACACAAATCGACTCAGTTTGCTTATAGCAAAGGATATGTCAGGTCTAGTAGCGCTGGCTAAATACATGAGCGAGCCAATAATTTGAGAATATCTCAATTGATCTTTAGCAATCCTTCGATTCTTTCGAAGTATCACACTCAGATCATAAGGCGTTGGACAAGACTTGCAGCCGCTATACCCAAAGCGACTCAATATCTTTTCCACATAGTGAGACTGAAGTGGTGTAATCCCACCATTATCATCCTTTAGTAGCTTGATGTTTAAGATTACATTAGCCACTCCCAAGTCCTTCATCTCAAAGCAGCGAGATAGGAACTCTTTGACCTCCTCGATAACAGCGAGGTTGGTCCCGAATATCAATATGTCATCAACCTAGAGACACATAATAACTCCCTCGCCCCCACCATGGTGATAGTACACACATTTGTCAGCTTCGTTTACAACAAAGCCTTCAGCAATTAAAGTTCTTTCAAACTTCTCGTGCCACTGTTTAGGAGCTTGCTTAAGACCATACAAAGACTTCACTAACTTACACACCTTTACTTCTTGACCATCTACTACAGATCCTTCAGGATGCTCCATATAAATTTCCTCATCTAGCTCTCCATTTAGAAAAGTTGTCTTAACATCCATTTGATGAACGAGAAGACCATGTGAGGAAGCCAAGGATAGTAGTACTCGAATAGTGGTCAATCTGGCTACAGGTGAGTAGGTATCGAAGAAGTCTTCACCTTCTTTCTAGGTATAACCCTTGGCCACAAGACGTGTCTTGTAATTTTCAATAGTACCATCAGGTCTAAGCTTTTTCTTGAACACCCACTTACATCCTACAGGTTTGCACCCATAAGGACGATCGGTGACTTCCCAAGTACCATTAGCTAAGATGGAGTCCATCTCGCTTCGGACAGCTTCTTTCCAGTAGTCAGCATCTTGAGATGCATAGGCTTCTGAAATAGAAGTGGGAGTATCATCCACAAGGTACACAATGAAATCATCACCAAATGACTTTGCAGTCCTTTGTCTCTTACTCCTTTTGGGAGCTTCATTGTCATACTCCACAGGATCATCAGAGTGTTCTATTGGCATAGTGGGTTCAGGAATTATAGCAAATTCCTGACTAGATGAACTAGTCATCTCCTGATTTGATGAGCTATACATACCTTTCATAGGAAAGATGTCCTCAAAGAAAGTCGCATCATTCGACTCCATAATTGTACCAACATGCATGTCGGATACCTCATATTTTACTATCAAAAATCTATAGCCAATGCTATGAAAATCATATCCTAGAAAAACACAATCAACGGTTTTTGGTCCAAGCTTTCACTTCTTGGGTATTGGAATATTGACTTTCGCCAAACAACCCCAAGTTCATAAGTAAGAGAGTTTAAGCCTTTTCTTTTCCCATTTCTCAAATGGGGTCATGGTTTTATCCTTTACAGAAACACGGTTTAGGACATGACACGCGGTCATTAGCGCCTCCCCCACCATTCCTTGGAAAGACCTGATGTATCTAACATGGCGTTTACCGAATCAGTTAGAGTGCAGTTCTTTCTTTCGGCCACCCCATTTGACTGAGGTGAGTAGGGAGGCGTCCTCTCATGTATAATACCATGTTCCGTACAGAATAAATCAAATTCATTTGAAAAGTACTCTCCACCATGATACGACCTTAGCCGCTTGATTTTAAGATCAAGTTGGTTTTCTGCTTCAGCTTTATAGATTTTGAAGTAGTTCAAAGCTTCATCTTTAGATTTCAGAAGATAAACATAGTCATATCTAGTGGAGTCATCAATCAACGTTATAAAGTATCTTTTTCCACCTTTTGTCAACACACCATTCATCTCACAAAGATCTGAATGTGTAAGTTCTAGTGGTGCTAAGTTTCTCGATTCCGCAGTCGTAGGAGACATACGGGATTGCTTTGCTTGCACACAAACTTGGCACTTAGAACCTTCGATAGTGTTAAATTTCGGAATTAAACTCATATTGGCTAGCCGCACCATTGATGATCCACAAGTATAGGGGGTGTATCGTAGTACTTTCAATAAATAGGAGTGTCGATCCCAACGAGGAGCAGAAGGTGTTGACTAGTGGTATGGAGCAGGAAATCTCTGTAAATACTTAGCAAACGGATATTTAGTGGTTTTCTGATAAGGCAACAAAACAAAGAGCAAGCAATAAAGAAAAAACGCAGCAAGTGGCCCAATCCTTCCTTAGCAAAGGACAAGCCGGTGGAAATACTTATAAAGACCAAACGTTCTCGAGGACACATGGGAATTCTGTCAAGTGCTTTCGCTTCAAATAGCTGAGTACTCTTCTTTGGTGTTGTAAGTGTTGTGTGGGTGAACCTGTGCTAATATACCGACCTTACTTGGACTAATACATAATTGAGATTAAACCCCCTACAAACATCCGTAACTACAGGAAAGTAATTAAGATATAAACCTAACCACAGTCTTAAAATCTGAGATCCTACGCTCCCTTATGCAATGGTGTCCTAAAGGGGGTTCGGGTTTCTGTTACTCCGCCAACCCCACAATTAGTAGCCAAATACACCATGCATTCCCCTATGCCCATAAATGGTGAAGTATCATGTAGTCGACGTTCACATGACACCACTAGAAGAATAGCACCACAACTTAAATACTAAACCATTGAATAATAACTCAACATAAATCCACTAATAACAACATGACTTCTCCCATGTCCTCAAGAACAAGATGAACTACTCACAATACATCATATGGATCAAGATCAAAGATGATATGGTGATGAATAACAATCTGAACATAAACAATAATCCAATGGTTCCACTCACAAGCATCAACTACAATTGTAATTAACACCGGGAAAATTTTCCCCTAAGAACTAAAGCAATATCCAACACAATTATTACAGCAGGACGGAGTGGTGATGATGGTGCTGGTGGAGATGATGGCGTGGATGATGATGATGATCCCAATGAAGCCTATCTTGATGACGGTGTTGATGGCGACGATCTCCCCTCTCCGGAAAGGAATTCCCCCGACAGAAATCTGTCTGCCGGAGAGATCTTTCTCTCTCGGTGTTTTCCGCCCTGCAGAGGCGACGAAAATCTATCTGTGGTCGCTCCCTTCATATTAGGGTTCCATAGGGAAGATATAGGCGAAGGGGCGGAGTCGGGAGCCGGGCAGGTGGGCCACACCTGCCCTACTACGGGGTGTGTGGGCCCCCTGCGACCCTTCTTCGCTCCTTCTTCTGGCTTCCTCAATCTTTTGGAAAAATAATATTTTCCCATATTTTTCTGGTATTTTCCGATCTTCACAAAATTGCATCAAAACGCCTTCTTTTCCATGAGAATCCAGACTCCGACAATTCATCCTCCAAGAATCATCCAACATGCATAAACAGTGGAAAAGACATAAGTAATACCTCATAATAAGACATATATCAATGAATATAGGCAAATTATGATATAGAATGGTGATGCAAATTGGACGTATGAACTCTCCCCAAGCTTAGACCTTCGCTTGTCCCCAAGCGAAAACTGAGCTCAGTAAACATGTCCACAAGTTTATGGAGTGAAGTGTCGATAAACGAATACGAACAAGAAGCATCACACTTACCATTACACAACTTATAGAAGCAAGCAAATCACCATTATATAACTTAGCTTGCAACATGTACAGGAGTCACAATAGAGATGCATAAAGATAAATCATAATTGGAATTGGCAAACTCTTGTTCTTGGTCAGAGAACATCTGACAAATGGTTTCACAAAAATCTTTTTGTAGAAGTTTTATAACAGGAGCACTCTTTGCTCAAAAAGGTTTTTCAATGGAGGCTTTCAAAGTAATACTCAATAAATAAGAGTTTTGTGCAAACAATGAAGATAAAGAACATTATTGAATAAATCACCATATGAATGCTTGAAACACAACAACTCAAATGCTTGTTGGAGATAGAGAGGAAGTAGGTTTACTAACTCAACTTGGTAAATAGGATAAAGGTCCCTTTATAGAGGGTAGCAGGGAGTACAAGTCATAAAGAGCTTCCAAAAGATTGTGGTACTTACTAGCTTTGAGCCCTCATTGCCCCTATCATAGGCATCTTGAGATGATTAAGGTTAAAGTGCACAAAGATGGAGTATATGCTTGACGAAATATATGTTGGCAATCTCATGTCCCTTGAATATGAGGGCCACTACTCATGCTACTCAACTTTGGTCACCGGTAAGTTCTTGTCATTGTAAGTACATGCGTATCATAGAGAACCACCAACGGGGTACCCCTTACACATGGTACATGAGCTATCCCATAACCAAAATGACAAGGCCAGCAGACAATGAGCTTCTAAGCGATCTTTTTATTTACCATGTGCATAGATTTTTATTGAGGATGCTTCATAGATAGCTCACTATGGTGAAGCTGCAAGTTTCCACCATGATTAGGCATGGCTTAGGCTAGCGGCCCAGGCGTTTCTCTAACACAAAATACAGACTCCATGGACTTACAAGTTCCCTCTTTATTTCACACCGTTGACATCCATAGACAAAAGAGCACGATATCAACTGAGTACAAAGTACAGGTGCAATGTTGAAAGCGTTCCCCATGACAACACTGTTCTGCTAATTCCAACGTATAAATGCAAGCATATACAACTTCGATGGCACAATGGTTCAAGTCTATTAGGGGAAAGAAAATAAGGTGTGCCATCAAGTTCGTGAGAGCTTTACTAACTAGTTTTCACATAACAAAATACTTTTTAATTCGAAAGATAGATGAAGCTTGAGAATTTTCTTGGAATAGCAATTGCGAATAGGTAGATATGGTGGACACAAATGGCAAAGGTTTTGGTTCAAAGGGATTGGAAACATGAGAAGTACGCCTTCTCAAAACAGGTTTTTGGCTAGCAAGACTGGGTAGCAAGCAAGAGAGTTGAAAGAAACAAGCAAACATACAACTAATAAAGCCAAACATGCAATCTTCCTTGAACACACAAAATATCTTAAATAAAGAATACTAAGCTTATGAGACAACAAGAAAGAAAGTAAATGATACAAAATACTTGTAAGCTTTTTCTCTTTTTCTTTCAAATCTCAAAAAGTATTGCTACTGACCAGAACTCGGTTTGCCAAAACCAATTTAGATCCACTTGATGATCCAAAAGTGATGCCAATACTGATCAACAAGATCCATCATATAATAGAGATTGCAAACTAAAATAAGGAGTGCAAAAAGTAAAAGATGAAACTTCTCATTAATATTCCAATAAAGGCACTCACACCAAGGGATACATAGATAATCAACTAAAGGAGAGATACTTCCACATGCAACGCAAACTATAAGATAACACCTGTACCAAAGATATGAATCCACTAAAAAGGTAAAAGATAAAAGATAATGATTGTGATACCGCGACACTCCCCCCAAGCTTGGAATAATCCAAGGGGATGCCAAACCTGATGACGAATTACTCCTTTGGCGGTGGCGGTGTTCTCTTGTTTAGGGTCAGAAAATCCTCCAGCATCTTACGCAGTCTGTTATTCTCCTATTGAAGCATATCCACCTTCATCCTCAAAGCACGGTACTTATCACAAAACTCGTCTGTGGTTCGAAGGGCTTCCGCTGCCTCAGGGCATTATCTGGAGTCTGGACCGAAGGCTATGATTCCCTGCATGTTATGAGAAAAAGCATTCCCAGTGTTAATTTCTCCTACCAAAGTAGGTTTCCTTGCCCTTGCCCCTACGGAGGTTTGTTCTTCCAACTTTATCTTCTCCACGGGCTTCTTGCCTTTGTCGTTGGCAGAGACCATGGTGCTCTAAACTTGAGAAATTTTCCTGACAGAAACAGATCAAGAAGAAAACACGATGAAAACACGATGCACGAACCTCGAGGTATCCGGGGGTTATATATTATGAAGTTTCAAAGCATAAGAAATGTTTTGACACGGAAACGAGGCGGAGTCGGAGCTCGGGGGTGGCACACCCCCTCCAGGCGCGGCCAGGCAGGGGATCGTGCCTGGGGTGGGTTTTTCCACCCCGGACTCCTCTCCTCCTCTGTTCCGTCTCGTAACTTCCCTTATGTATTAAAAACATCAAAAATATAAAAAGATTGGGGTTTCACGAACCTTCTGTTTTCACCGCTTTTACCTATTCAAAGACGAACTCTGCAGACTCCTTTTCTCCTTCCCCTGGAAATTCCTTTTCTCTCAAGGAAATACACAAACTTCAATGGAAACATTAGTGTAAGCAAAAAACAATTAACCTTTAGGTACACACTTCAACTGAAATCCATCAAAACAAAGGCTTCTATAAGAGGCAAATGCAAATGATAACAAAAATCTATCAAAATAGACCAGTAGGTAAAGATTGATTTTTTTCGAAAACCTTCTGTTGCTCAAATAAAAAAGTGCAGAACTAATGCAATTTGGGTAACAACTTGGAGAACAAGCTCAGAAAAATACAGCTCCATCCGACGTATTGAGCTCCCTCACGAATTTTTACAATGCAGCACAAAAATCTGTCCCAGGACAGCCACTTTTCACAACTCCTCTACTTCACAAAAGTAGTTGAACTTGACACAAAAACCAAAACAAAAAGGATAAGGAGCGGTTATTACAGAGGTAATAACTTCCAAGACTCGACAAAACTCTTGGATTATCTCCCAACAAGTACTTTTCTTTAATGCCTTTAAGTTAGGCCTAAGAGTTTCAAAGATGCTCACAAAGGAGATATAAATCTGGAGTGAAAAAGAGCATCAAGAAGCAAATAACCAACACACTTGAGTCTAACCCACTTCCTATGCATGGGAGTGTCATGAGAAAACAAATTGCTTAAACAAAAATCCACTAGCATAGGAAGACAAAACAAATGCAACTTCAAAGCTTTAAACATAAAACGGGGAAACTTAACATTATTGAGAAGCATAAAACCATGTTTCCCTCTCTCATAATAACTTTCAGTAGCGCTTTGAATAAAGTTGACTATGTAACCATCAAAGGAATCAATTTTATCACAAGAATGAGCATACTTATAGTCACCAAAAAGAGGTCCAAGGTCATAAACTAGATCAATAGAAGCAAGATGTTCCATCCTGAAATCTTTATTAGGCAAGCTATTTTCACAAGGAGCTTTAGCAAATTTGGAAAATTTAAACTCATAAGAATATCCATCAAAATTAATTAAAACTTTCTCCTTCTTACAATCTATAATTGCTCCACAAGTGTTCAAGAAGGGTCTACCAAAAATGATAGGACAAGTTTTGCTAGCTGCTGAATTAAGCACTAGAAAATCAGCAGGATACTTAATCTTACCACAAAGAACCTCCACATCTCTTACAATACCAATAGGGCAAATGGTTTCCTTATTTGCAAGGTGAATAACCACATCAATGTCCTCAAGCTCACAAGGACCAATTTCATGCATAATTTCTCTGTAAAGCTCATAAGGAATAGCACTAGAACTAGCACCAATATCAGATAAACCATAATAGCAATGATCACCAATTTTAATAGAAAGCACATGAACACTAGCTTTTCTAACTTTACTAGGATGAGAGATAATATTAGAAGAGTCTTCACAGAAGACAATGTGCCCATCCTCTATATTTCTAGTGACAGGGTCTTTCACAATAGCTACCACAGGTTCAATATTCAATTACTCATCAGGCTCCACAGTTTTCTTAGTACCATTATTATCTGCACTAATCATCATAGAATACTCCTTTACCTTAGCTGAGAAAGGTATTTTCTCAACATAAGGTCCAAGCACAATATGATTAGTTGTACAAACTTCAGCACTTCTAACAGGAACATGACTAACAACATCTTTATAAGGTGCATGGTACTTATTCCACTTATTTTTGGGAATTTCTATGTAAGAGGCAAAGGCCTTAAAATAGTTGGCAATACTTTGGGAGTCAAGACCAAACTCATTACTAATATCACGAAAGTTATCAGTTCCCATAAAAGATTTAATGTATTCATAATCATAGTTTATACCTGACTTTCTTCCTTTGTCATTCTCCCAAGCTTCAGTGTTCTCTTGAATACGGTCTAGTAGATCCCATTTAGATTCTTACTTCATCCGTGTGAATGATCCACACATGAAGCATCTAGTAAATCTTTATCATGAAGAGAAAGCCTAGCATAAAAGTTATTAATAATAATATTGTTAGGGAGTTCATGAATAGGACATTTAAGCATTAGTAACTTCAATCTCCCCCAAGCTTGAGCTGTACTCTCTCCATCACGAGGCCAAAAGTTATATATTAGATTTCTATCCTTGAATCTCACGGGGAGGATAGAATTTAGAATAAAAGAGAGAAGCTATTTCTTCCCATTCCATGGATTGTCCATTCTTCAGCAACTTACACCATTCTTCAGCTCTCCCTTTCAAGGATATGGAGAGTAACTTCTTCTTCACCTGTTCAGTTGTGATACCTGCACACTTAAACAACCCGCATAATTCATGGATAAAAAGCAAATGATCACCGGGATGGAAAGTTCCATCCCCAAAATAATAATTATCCATAACACGATCAACAATACTTGTAGGTATCTTAAAAGGATCTATCTCAACAGGTGGTGGTTCATCTACTACCCTAGCAGTGGTAGTAGTTTTCCCAAACAGAAAACCAAGTGGGTTATCCATATTGGAAACAAAGTAACAAGCTGTAACAAAAAACAATACTCACAGTAGAAGTTTCTTTTACCAATTCCACTCTTCAATAGCGCTTCACTCCCCGGCAACGGCGCCATAAAATAGTCTTGATGACCCACAAGTATAGGGAGTGTATCGTAGTACTTTCAATAAATAGGAGTGTCGATCCCAACGAGGAGCAGAAGGTGTTGACTAGTGGTATGGAGCAGGAAATCTCTGTAAATACTTAGCAAACAGATTTTTAGTGGTTTTCTGATAAGGCAACAAAACAAAGAGCAAGCAATAAAGAACAAACGCAGCAAGTGGCCCAATCCTTCCTTAGCAAAGGACAAGCCGGTGGAAATACTTATAAAGACCAAACGTTCTCGAGGACACATGAGAATTCTGTCAAGTGCTTTCGCTTCAAATAGCTGAGTACTCTTCTTTGGTGTTGTAAGTGTTGTGTGGGTGAACCTGTGCAAATGTACCGATCTTACTTGGACTAATACATACTTGTGATTAAACCCTCCTGCAAACATCCGTAACTACAGGAAAGTAATTAAGATATAAACCTAACCACAACCTTAAACTCTGATATCCTACGCTCCCTTATGCAATGGTGTCCTAACGGGGGTTCAGGTTTCTATCACTCCGGCAACCCCATAATTAGTAGCCAAATACACAATGCATTCCCCTATGCCCATAAATGGTGAAGTATCATGTAGTCGACGTTCACATGACAACACTAGAAGAATAACACCACAACTTAAATACTAAACCATTGAATAATAACTCAACACAAATCCACTAATAACAACATGACTTCTCCCATGTCCTCAAGAACTAGACGAACTACTCACAAGACATCATATGGATCAAGATCAAAGATGATATGGTGATGAATAACAATTTTAACATAAACAATAATCCAATGGTTCCACTCACAAGCATCAACTACAATAGTAATTAACACCGGGAAAGTTTCCCCTAAGAACTAAAGCAATATCCAACACAATTGTTACAGCGGGACAGAGTGGTGATGATGGTGCTGGTGGAGATGATGGTGTGGATTATGATGATGATCCCGATGAAGTCTAGCTTGATGACGGTGTTGATGGCGACGATCTCCCCTCTCCGGAAAGGAATTCCCGATGAAATCATGCACGGAGAGATCTTTCTCTCTCGGTGTTTTCCGCCCTGCAGAGGCGACGAAAATCTATCTGTGGTCGCTCCCTTCATATTAGGGTTCCATAGGGAAGATATAGGCGAAGGGGCGGAGTCGGGAGCCGGGCAGGTGGGCCACACCTGCCCTAGGCGCGGGGTCAGGTGGGCCCACGCCTAGGGGGGTGGGCCCCCTGCGACCCTTCTTCGCTCCTCCTTCTGGCTTCCTCAATCTTCTGAAAAAAAATTCCCATATTTTTCTGGTATTTTTCTGATCTTCACGAAATTGCATCAAAACGCCTTCTTTTCCATCAGAATCCAGACTTCGGCAGTTTATCCTTCAAGAATCATCCAACATGCATAAACAGTGGAAAAGACATAAGTAATACCTCATAATGAGACATATATCAATGAATAGAGGCAAATTATGATATAGAATGGTGATGCAAATTGGACGTATCAGTCATGCAACCAAAGTTAATATGACAGTATCGTGAATGCCAAACATTGGACTCATTATCATTGCAAACATGATTAATAACTTTAGTACATGAGTCTGACAAAGACAAGCGGAACAGACCTCCGCACTGATAACCCTTTCCAACAAATTATACATACTTAGAAATTACAACTTTATTGGACTCAAAAACCAAATTAAAGCCATGTCGACATAAAAGCGATCCGCTGACGAGATTCTTATTGATGGAGGGAACGTGCTGCACATTCTTCAGATGTATGGTATTCCCCGAAGTAAACTTCAGATTTACCGTACCAACACCATGAACAGAAGCACGTGAGCCGTTTCCCATCAGCATGGAAGAAGTCCTTGAGACCTGATAAGAGGAAAATATGGAAATATCAGAACATACATGTGTATTAGCATCCATGTCTATCCACCAATCAGGATAATGACATACTGAAAGGATAGTAGACAAAATACCGTACCCAACATCCTTCATCCCAGTATCGCTAATAACAACATTAGCGGCCTTGCCACTGTTCCCATGTTGACGCTTGTCAAAGCGATTAGGACAGCTAGGAGCCTAATGATCAGGATCACCACAGATGTGGCAAGAGCCTTTCCTCTTATCATTTTTCTTCTTGAAGTTGGTTGAGCGCATGGCCTTGTTCTTGCCATCAAACTTCCCTTTTCCTTCAGATTTGTTCTTATTCTTAAACTTGTGGGATTGGAAGTTTTTCTTCTGCACCAAATTCATTTGGTGCAGTAGAACCTCCCTCAAATCCTCGAGCAAACCTTCTCTTCCATATGAAGAGACCCAATGAGATCCGTAACGGAAAACTTTTGTTTCTTATGTTTCTCCACGAGGGAGGAAGCTTGGCAATAATGCCACCGGCCACAAATTTGTCTGGTAAGAAACACTTGAACTGCTCAAGTTCTTTGACAAGTGATTGTATCTCATGAGCTTGCTCAACGATGGAGTGCTTATCAACCATCTTGTAGTCATAGAATTGCTCCATGACATACAACTCAGTGTCAGCGTCCGATACCCCAAACTTGGCCTTGAGCGCTTCCCACGCGTCCTTGCCATTATTAAATGACATATACGGGTCAACAATGTTGTCCCCAAGAACACTGAACAAAGACATCATAAATATGATATCGGCTTTCTTAAAAGTCGCTTCCTGCTCAGCAGAAAGATCTCCTTCAGGCTTGCCAAGGATGGCGCTATAACAGTTTAGGTTTTTAAATCAGAGAACTGCTCTCTGGCGCCATCTCTTATAGTGCATGCTATCAAAAGGAGGCGGCCTAGTAGCCGCGGCTACACTAGTGGAATTCAGTTGCCTATAATCAGGTTTTTGGATTGTTGAAAATATAAGCAATAATCCATATGATTTAATCAGAAAAATAAACTGATAAAGCATGATCATACAAACGGTACTAAAACCAATTATGCAGATCAACACAGTAGATGAACATATTACATCTATAGGAGATAAACCTATCACATCTACACCAAACGCTAGAATAAAAAACTCTAGCATAATCTAAAAAGGACAGTTGATGATCACATATAGTATAGGCTGGATAGCAGCCGCAGCGGTCGCAACAGCGTTGTCGCCCATGTTGAGGTTGTCGAAGAGATTGGTGACGTCCGGAAAGAAGTCGTCGTTCGGGAAATCGTCGTCGAACGACGTCGTGGTTGCCAGTAGTCGCGCTTGAGCGCTCCCCAAAAATCTGATCGCCCCTCACCCGTACAGGTTCACGAGAGGCGGGGTTCCGGAGGCCTACTGTCCCGATCTGCGGTGCACGCCGCAAGCCGGGATGGGGAAGACGAAGACGGCGGCGCAAGGTTCTAGATGTAGGCATGTGTGTGGATTGATTCACCGATTAGGTTTAGCACAGACACTTATATAGTGTAGGTTAGGGAGATCATGGGGCTCAGTCCACGTCCGAGTCGGTAATAGCTCACGTCCATAAAAACTGGAAACTGCTGTAATTAACGCGTCTGTTAATGACTCATAAATAATTTTTCCAATCAGCAAAATAAAGCTCGGCTCATGAGATTCCCGCCGCATCGCATCGTGATTTGGCGTGGCGAGGCGGAATGACGTCGAAGGAGGAGTGCGCGAGGGCTTCTCTCCTTGTCACACCTTAGCGAGTGGTGCAACACTCTACTATATAAGATGGTCCAACTCCCCTTTCACCAGCAATGTGGGACTAAACTTTAGCACCACTAGTACAGCCATATGCTCCCATATACAAGTGGGCCAATTTTTTTTTTTAAATTTGTCTAATGGACCAATAACCCAAAACTCACTAAATTCCAACATAAACTCACAGGAATTTCACAGTTCCGAGCTATTTACATGCATTGTTAGAGTTGCTCTAAGAGGCTAAAAGATGGAAATGGTGTTTTGCGTCGTGGAGGTAGAAGCACCTATTATAAAAAAAATGCACACTAAAATGTCAAAAAAATCCCGAAGCAAAATTCCGTGTATACGTCTAGACATTCTATATATGTTAGCACATGAAAGTTTCATCAAAGAAGAATATTTTTATGGCGCATATTTAAAAGAAAAGAAAGTCTTGTAAAAGTCGTATGGAGCATAAAAAGAATGTTTTTCTACACCTGCTAACAAAATGTTATTTTTTGGCGAAACTTTGTGGTGAACATAGAATGTTCGGACATACCACAAATTTTATTTCAGAAATTATTACAGTTTGAAATGCGATTTTAGACGATGGTTGCATCTGCACGTATGATTCGAAGTGGACTTTCCACTGAAAGGTATCCTAATTTTCCACTTGCATCTCTAGGTTGACCTAAGAAGAGGCACACTGTGCCTGCCTGTTGAAAATATGAGCAATTTAACACTAATATAACGAGCTGTCTATGGTGACCATGGTGTTTGGGCTAACCACTGTTAGATCAGATAAAGAGAACAAACTGTGTTAAGAAAATAGACGTCAGAGCTTATCAGAAACAAAGCGGTACAGCTGATCCTAGAGACAAGTACTTGCATAACATATGTGTGCAGCATAGTAGCTCTTGCATAACACATGTGTGCAACACGGTAGCTTGCCGGCCACGGTTTACACGTCGTGCCACATGTTTTTAAACATGTGATCATCAGCAAACTACTATTATTAGACATACATTTATTGTTTCCGCGTGGACATGGAGTCAATTCCCACGTATGCATTTTAGTCTCCGAATGTGTTTAAACCATCGAAAAAATGCGGAACATTTGCATGCAACTACTTTTTTTGGCATGTGCATATGTCTACATGGTCCTAGAATTAAGGGGTCGGGTACCGCGTGACATATCGATAATCATCATAGGATTTTCTTCTACGGCGTGTAGTGCATACAAGTGGTATATTATATATTTTTATCTTCAAATGAGATACTGCAAGTACGTCTCAAATATATTAGTTTTGTAAGTTTGGACGAATTGATTCTTAAGATCGCATATATACTAGCTTTGGAAAAAAGTTCACAAATACCACATATACATCATATATTTTTGAGTCAGTATATACCACCTTCTTTCGTGATGGAACACGCGCGGGCATGAATTTGCATACACTATAGACCATGTGTTTACTTGTAAAGCTACAAATATATGTAGGTTAAAGACGGTTAACGGCTAGCTGTTTTTAATGCACCGTGGACCATGCTTCACTTGCAAAGCTTCGAAGAGATGACTGTTATACACGGTGAATGGATAGCTGTGCATGCTTATAACAATCGACTACTAGCAACTCAGTTATTTATACATCACACCTGTTACTAGCATCAATATGTCAAGGGAACATGTGCACCACAATCGGACGGTGAGCAGCCTATGGCGTCGTAGCCAACATGGGCAGAAAATCCGCGTTGATATAACCAATTGAAACAATAGGTAAGACATGAGAGGAGAGACATTAGATTAAACCAGCCATGACAATTAGTAGAGAAGATACACATAATATATATCTATACTACTATATAGTATACGAATAACTTTGAACATCGACTGTAATATTGCTAGCAATTGGATCTTTTATTTCATATGTAAAATTATGTCGGGTCTAGCATCCATAAGATTCTGTTGTTAGCACTTAGCACAATGAACACTGTGCACAAATCTTAAAACATACTTCTCCATAATTATAGAATCTCCTATGCTTATAATATCCCAATTTAATTTCCTTAATAGAACTGCATTTTTTCACTTTGTTATTTTTCTCTTGGTTAAAGACTCACCTTAACTAAAATGTATTTGTGTTCTGCATACTGAGCACCGTCAATACGAGATATTTAATTATAATAGACACCTTCGTACAAAATGTGTTTAACATATTTTAGATATGTTTTCTCTAGAGTAGGTCATGCAATTTTCGAGTTTTAACTAGCTAATAACGGTTGCTTTCTAAATGATGTGAAGTGGTATAAGAACTAAATATAGACTCGTTACTTCATGGATGTGGCTCAAAATTATAACTAATTTTTGAACTTTACCAATTATAAATATATTGATGATATGTCATACTCCGTACTACTATTATTTAAGCTCTCACGTGCAAGCCATGTGCAACTTACTAGTAAACTTGGCAAAGTACCTCTCATGTACTTCTATTTTCATACTTTGATAGATGTATCTTGGCGAAGTACCGAGTAGCGATACAACTTCTAGCAGAGTTAGGACTAAGTTTCATTTTATCTTATGGAGAAGTGCACAATTTAGCTTAGCGGTTGTGGAGGCGATTGTAGGGGTTCGTAGCATGGAAAATAAAAATTTTCTACCGCATGCAAACAAACAAGCCAAGATCTATCTACTAGATTGTAGCAACGAGTTAATAGAGGAACTCACCCTCGAAGATTTCAAAGCGGTTAACGAGAGCAGATTCTCGTGGGTGATGTAGTCGTACTCTTGCCGATCTCAAAATCGCGTAGACGATCCTTCCGGCGCTGCGTTTCGGCAGCGCTTCCGCAATCGGTCACACGTTCGGTACTCGATGAAGACCTTCCTCTCCCTTGTTCCAACAAGCAGCGGAGGTTGTAGCACTCTCCTCGCGATTCTGGCAGCACGACGGCGTGGTACCGGAAGTAGAGGGGAGATCTCGCAGGGCTTCGCCTTAAGCCAGAGCGAGTATGGTGGACTATGAGAGAGGCTTTGGCGATCTAGGGTTTAGAGGGCACCAAGGGACGGAGCTTGGCCGGCGGCTAGGGCTTGGGGAAGCCCCAAGTCGGCAGCTAGGAGAAACCCTAGGGGCCGCGGCGACTTGCAGGAGGCAGGCAGCTAGGGTTAGGGTTTGGGTGGTGTTGGGTGTAGGGAAGAGGGGCACCCTTGCCCCTTCTTTTATAGGTGGGAGGGCGCCGGTTGGGAGGATGGAGTCCTTCCCCAACTCGGCCTCCTTGGCCGGCAGGTGGAGGGAGGAGGACTTCCTCCCCAAGTAGGTTTCCTACTCTCCCTCCACCAAGCAAACTTGCCGTTTGACTTTTCAAATTGGCGTTTGACTTTTCAAACTAGGATTTGATTTCTCCCTTTATTTTGCCCAGCCATGATACCTAGTACATGATGCAACCATTCCACATTGTCATGACACATTCATGTACCCTTCCCCTCCGGAGTGCCGGACCTTCCGTAACCTTCTAGAACATTCCCAATGAAAACACCGAAATCATTCCCCAACTCCGAAACAGGACTTTCCTTATATGAATCTTATTCTCCGGACCATTCTGGATCTCCTCGTGATATCCCGGATCCCATCCGAGACTCCGAACAACATTCAGTCTCTTACTCATCATTCCATAACTACTCAACAACATCGAATCCTTAAGTGTGTCTCCCTACGGTTCGTGAATTATGCGGACATGATCGAGACACTTCTCCGATCAATAACCAATAGAGGAATCTGTAAATTCATATGGCTCCCACATATTTCTACGATTACTTTGCGATCGAATGAATCACTTAAATACGATACAAATTTCCCTTTATCTCACGATAGTTTACTTATCCGAGGTTTTGATCGTCGGTATCTCTGCATACCTAGTTCAACCTCGTTACCGATAAGTACTCTTTTCTTGTTCCCGTGATATGTGATCCCTTGTGAGCCAGTCACATGCTTGCAAGCTAATTGGATGACATTCCACCGAGAGGGCCCAGAGTATATCTATCCGTCATATGGATGGACAAATCCCACTCTTGATCCATGTGTCTCAACCCATACTTTCCGAACACTCAATGCCACCTTTATAGCCACCCGGTTACGGTGTGGTGTTTGATGTCATCAAAGCATCCTTCCGGTGATGGTGATAAGCATGATCTCATGGTCGAAGGAATTAGGTTACTATGTATCAGAAAGCTTATAGCAATTGAACTATTAAAATGACTTGATATTTATGCTACGCTTATCTATAGGAGTATGTCCATCATATCATTCTCCTAATGATATGACCTTGTTATTAACAACATCTCAAATGTTCATGATCAAGAAACCATGATCATCTTTAATCAACAAGCTAGTATTATAAAGAGGCTTCACTAGGGACTCTAAATTAGTTTACAAATCACACAAGTATTAATGTTTCTGGTCAATACTATTATAGCATGAATGTAAACATTTATCATAAACACAAAGATATAATAATAACTACATTTATTATTGCCTCTAGGGCATATCTCCAACAGTCTCCCACTTGCACTAGAGTCAACTAATCTAGATTACATGGTAATATACCGAACACCCATGGCAGTTTGGTGTTGGTCATGTTTTGCCCTCGGGAGAGGTTTAGTCAACGGATCCGCCACATTCAGATCTGTGTGTACTTTGCAAATATTTATGTCACCATCTTGGACATGTTCTCGAATAGCGTGAAAACGCATCTTGATGTGCTTCAGCTTCTTGTGTGACCTTGGTTCTTGCGCATTGGCTATGGCGCCCATGTTATCACAGTAGATATACATTGGGTCCATCACACTTGGAACCACACCGAGCTCTGTAATGAACTCCTTCATCCATATCGCTTCTTGTGAAGCCTCCGAAGTAGCTATGCATTCCGATTCAGTTGAAGATCTCGCCACAACGCTTTGCTTTGCACTCCTCCAGCTAACTACTGCACCTTTCAAAGTAAATACGTATCTAGATTGAGATTTAGAATCATCCGGATCAGTGTTCCAACTAGCATCGGTGTAACCATTAACAACGAGATGTTCATCACCTCCATAAGAAAGAACCATATCCTTAGTTCTTCTCAAGTACTTAAGGATGTTTTTGACCGCTGTCCAATGATCCACTCCTGGATCACTTTGATATCTTCTAGTTAAACTAACAGCATATGCAATGTCGGGTCTAGTACATAGCATGGCATACATTAGAGATCCTATGACTGAGGCATAGGGAGTCTTACTCATCCTTTCTCTATATTCTGCCGTTGCTGGACTTTGAGTTTTACTCAACGTCGTATTGGGAAACATGGGCAAGAACCCTTTCTTGCTATCTTCCATTCCAAACCTTTTTAGAACTTTGTCCAAATATATACTTTGTGACAATGATATTAGGCGTCTCGATCTATCTCTATAAATCTTTATGCCTAATATGTAAGCTGCTCCGCCAAGATCTTTCATTGAAAAACTATTATTCAAATATTCTTTGACACTATTAAGAAGGTCTACATCATTCCCAATCAACAATATGTCATCTACGTATAGTATTAAGAATGCTACAGAGCTCCCACTCACTTTCCTGTAAATACAAGCTTATCCATAAGTTTGTATAAAACCAAAACTTTTGATTACCTTATCAAAACGTTGATTCCAACTTCGGGATGCTTGCTTCAACCCATATATGGACCGTTGAAGTTTGCATACCTTGTTAGCATCTTTAGGATCGACAAAACCTTTAGGTTGCATCATATACAACTCTTCATCAATGTCTCCATTGAGGAACGTCGTTTTGACATCCATCTGCCATATCTCATAATCGTAATATGCAGCGATTGCTAACATAACCGTCACAGACTTTAGCTTCGCTACTGGTGAGAAAGTCTCATCGTAGTCAACTCCTTGAATTTGTCGAAACCCTTTTGTGACAAGTCGAGCTTTATAGACAGTAACATTACCATCAACATCTGTTTTCTTCTTGAAAATCCATTTGTTCTCGACAGCCTTCCGGCCATCCGGTAAGTCCACCAAAGTCCATACTTGGTTTTCGTACATGGATCCAATTTCGGATTTCATGGCGTCTTGCCATTTATTGGAATCTGGGCTCATCATCGCTTCCTCATATGTCGCAGGGTCATCGGTGTTGTCCACCAATATGACACTCATAACGGGATCATACCAATCAGGAGTGGTACAAGTTCTCGTTGACCTGCGAGGTTCTGTAGCAACTTCAACCGAAGTTTCACGATCATCATCATTAGCTTTCTCTCTTATTGGTGTAGGCACCACAGGAACTTCTTCCGATGCTGCGCTACTTGCAAGTTCGAGAGAAGGTTCAACAACCTCGTCGAGTTCTACTTTCCTTCCAGTCACTTCTTTCGAGAGAAATTCTTTCTCTAGAAAGGATCCATTCTTGGCAACGAAGATATTGCCCTTGGATCTATGATAGAAGGTTACCAAATAGTTTCCTTCGGATATCCTATGAAGACGCATTTTTCCGCTTTGGGTTCAAGCTTGTCCGGTTGTAACTTCTTTACATAGGCTTCGCAACCCCAAACTTTAAGGAACGACAATCTAGGTTTCTTCCCAAACCATAATTCATATGGTGTCGTTTCAACGGATTTAGATGGTGCCCTATTTAAAGTGAATGCGGCTGTTTCTAATGCATAACCCCAAAACAATAGCGGTAAATCTATAAGTGACATCATAGAACGAACCATATCTAAGAGAGTTCGATTACGACGTTCAGACACACCATTACGCTGTGGTGTTCCCGGCGGTGTCAATTGTGAAAGTATTCCGCATTTCTTTAAATGCTCGCCAAACTTGTAACTTAGATATTCACCTCCACGATCAGAACGTAGAAATTTAATCTTCTTGTTACGTTGATTCTCTACCTCACTTTGAAATTCCTTAAACTTCTCGAAAGTTTCGGACTTATGTTTCATGAAATAGATATACCCATATCTACTCAAGTCATCTGTGAAGGTAAGAACATAACGATAACCACCGCGTGATGCTACACTCATTGGACCACACACATCGGTATGTATGATTTCCAATAAGTCTGTAGCTCGCTCCATCATACCAGAAAATGGAGTCTTAGTCATTTTACCCATCAGACATGCTTCGCATCTTTCAAGTGATTCGAAATCAAGTGATTCAAGAAGTCCATCGGAATGGAGTTTCTTCATACGCTTCACTCCAATGTGACCAAGACGATAGTGCCACATATAGGTCGAGTTATCGCTCAATTTCAAACGTTTAGCTTCAATGTTATTAATATGTGTATTTCCACTATAGCTTCAATGTTATTAATATGTGTATTTCCACTATCGAGATTCAATAAGAATAGACCATCTATTAAAGGTGCATGTGCATAAAACATATTACTCATATAAATCGAACAACCATTATTCTCGGACTTAAACAAGTAACCGTCTCGCAACAAACATGATCCAGATATAATGTTCATGCTCAACGAAGGCACCAAATAACAATTATTTAAGTATAAAACTAATACCGATGGTAGATGAAGAGGTAGCGTGCCGACCACGATCACATCAACCTTTGATCCATTTCCAACGCGCATCGTCACCTCGTTCTTCGCTAGCTTCCGTTTATTCTGCAGCACCTGTTTCGAGTTACAAATATGAGCAACCAAACCAGTATCAAATACCGTGCACTACTAAGTACTAGTGAGATACACATCAATAACATGTATATCGATATACCTTTCTTCTAGATGTTGAAGTTCTTAAAATACGACAAGTACTTTGGGCAATTCGCTCAAAGGACCCTCTCCCTTGCAAGAAAAGCACTCAAGATCGTGCTTAGGTCCAGCCTTGGTATTCTTCGCCGGTGCGGCAACTTTCTTACCACCCTTCTTGAAGTTTCCATTTTGCTTAGACTTGCCTTTCTTGAATTTGGTGGTCTTATTGACCAACAACACTTGATGCTCTTTCTTGATCTCCACTTCTGCAGATTTCAACATGGAGAAGAGTTCTGGCAATGTCTTGTTCATGTTTTGCATATTTTAGTTCATCACAAAGTTCTTGTAACTTGGTGGCAGTGATTGGAGGACACGGTAAATCCCCAAAGCATTAGGAATCACTATACCCAAGCTTTGGAGTTTGTTTGCGTGCCCAGACATCTTAAGCACGTGCTCACTGACGGAGCTGCCCTCTTCCATCTTGCAGTTAAAGAACTTTTCAGAAGCCTCATAACTCTGAACTGCCGCGTGAGCCTCAAATATCATTTTGAGTTCACGAACAATATCATGTGGGTCATGGTTCTCAAACCTTTTCTAAAGCTCCGATTCCAAACCATATAAGATAGCACACTGAACTGTGGAGTACTAATTCTTCTGAGTGAGGTAAACATTCTTTACTTCATCGGTAGCATCAGCTACAGGCGGGTCACCCAGCGGTGCATCCAGCACATAGGTCAAATTACCAGCATTGAGGACAATCCTCAAACTGCGGAACCAATCCGCGAAGTTGCTTCCATTGTTTTTCAACTTTTCTTTCTCTAGGAACGCATTAAAATTGATGGTAGGGGCCGCCATTGATCTACAACATATTTGCAATAGTTTGGACTAAGTTTATGACAAATTGAGTTCTAATCAATAGTTAAATTAATCTAGGTGAACTCCCACTCAAAACAATATCCCTCATATTGTTTTAGTGATCACACGAACCAAGTCCACCACATCAAAACCGATCATCACGAGAGTTGATGTAGCTTCAATGGCGAACAATCGACATGTTCATCATATCTACTATATGACTCATGTTTTACCTTTCGGTGATCCGTGGTCCGAGACCATGTCTGTACATGCTAGGCTCGTCAAGATCAAACCTTAGCTTCCGCATGAGCAAATCTGGCTTGCTCACGTTGTATACACTTGCAGAATCTAACACACCCGATCATCACGTGGTGCTTCGAAACAACAAGCTTTAGCAACGGTGCTTACTAAGGATGAACACTTTAAAACTTGAAATTTATGTCCATGAGGGATCATCTTATAATGCTACCGTTGTTAACTAAGCAATACAAGATGCATAAAGGATTAACATCACATGCAATTCATAATATGTGATATGATATGGCCTTTCTTCTTGTGCTTCCGATCTCCATCTTCAAGCACGAACATGATCTCCGTCATCACCAGCATAGCGTCAAGGTCAATGGCGTCGTTTCATGGTTGTCGTCCACCAGCTCCAACTATTAAAAGTACTTTGAATAGACACGCGGATCTTAATAGAATTTAAAGACAACCATATGGCTCCTTCCGGTTTCGAACATTGCATACATCAAATATAATCACAATCATGGCCATATCACATCACAGCACACCCCTGCAAAACAAAGTTAGACGCCTCTAATTTTCTTTGCATATTTTACGTGGTTTGGGGCTTTCAATAAGTGTCGATATAACTTACGAACAAGAACCACAACGTTGATGTTTGAACTATCAAGTGCCCGTTGTAAATTGGATCTATACTATAATGGGAGAGACAGACACCCACAAAGCCACTTATGCAATACAAGTTGCATGTTGAGCGTGGAGCAAGTCTCATGAACGATGTCATGTAAGGTTAGCCCGGGCCGTTTCATCCCATCATACCGCAAGATGCAAAGTACACAAGAAGCAATTGATAATAAAAACACCACCGCCCACAATGACCATTGTGTTCTACTCGTGCAACAGATCTACATATAGACACGGCTCTGATACCACTGTAGGGGTTCGTAGCATGGAAAACAAAAAAATTCTACCGCATGCAAACAAACAAGCCCAGATCTATCTACTAGATTGTAGCAACAAGTCGATAGAGGAACTCACCCTCGAAGATTCCAAAGCGGTTAACGAGAGCAGATTCTCGTGGGTGATGTAGTCGTACTCTTGCCGATCTCACGATCGCGCAGACGATCCTTCCGGCGCTGCGTTCCAGCAGTGCTTCCGCATTAGGTCACACGTTCGGTACTCGATGAAGACCTTCCTCTCCCTTGTTCCAGCAGGCAGCGGAGGTTGTAGCACTCTCCTCGCGATTCCGGCAGCACGACGGCGTGGTACCGGAAGTAGAGGGGAGATCTCGCAGGGCTTCGCCTTAAGCCGGAGCGAGTATGGTGGACTATGAGAGAGGCCTTGGCGATCTAGGGTTTAGAGGGAACCAAGGGGCAGAGATTGGCCGGCGGCTAGGGCTTGGGGTTTCCTACTCTCCCTCCACCAAGCAAACTTGCCGTTTGACTTTTCAAATTGGCGTTTGACTTTTCAAACTAGGATTTGATTTCTCCCTTTATTTTGCCCAACCATGATACCTAGTACATGATGCAACCATTCCACATTGTCATGACACATTCATGTACCCTTCCCCTCCGGAGTGTCGGACCTTCCGGAACCTTCTAGAACATTCCGGATGAGAACACCGGAATCATTCCCCAACTCCGAAACAGGACTTTCCTTATATGAATCTTATTCTCCGGACCATTTCGGATCTCCTCGTGATATCCCGGATCCCATCCAAGACTCCGAACAACATTCAGTCTCTTACTCATCATTCCATAACTACTCAACAACATCGAATTCTTAAGTGTGTCTCCCTACGGTTCGTGAATTATGCGGACATGATCGAGACACTTCTCTGATCAATAACCAATAGAGGAATCTGGAAATTCATATGGCTCCCACATATTTCTACGATTACTTTGCGATCGAATGAACCACTTACATACGATACCAATTTCCCTTTGTCTCACGATAGTTTACTTATCCGAGGTTTTGATTGTCGGTATCTCTGCATACCTAGTTCAACCTCGTTACCGATAAGTACTCTTTTCTCGTTCCCGTGATATGTGATCCCTTGTGAGCCCATAGTATGTGATCCCGTCACATGCTTGCAAGCTAATTGGATGACATTCCACCGAGAGGGCCCATAGTATATATATCCGTCATATGGATGGACAAATCCCACTCTTGATCCATGTGTCCCAACCCATACTTTCCGAACACTCAATGCCACCTTTATAGCCACCCAGTTACGGTGTGGTGTTTGATGTCATCAAAGCATCCTTCCGGTGATGGTGATAAGCATGATCTCATGGTCGAAGGAATTAGGTTACTATGTATCAGAAAGCTTATAGCAATTGAACTATTAAAATGACTTGATCTTTATGCTACGCTTATCTATAGGAGTATGTCCATCATATCATTCTCCTAATGATATGACCTTGTTATTAACAACATCTCAAATGTTCATGATCAAGAAACCATGATCATCTATTAATCAAAAAGCTAGTATTATAAATAGGCTTCACTAGGGACTCTAAATTAGTTTACAAATCACACAAGTATTAATGTTTCTGGTCAATACTATTATAGCATGAATGTAAACATTTATCATAAACACAAAGATATAATAATATCTACATTTATTATTGCCTCTAGGGCATATCTCCAACAGCGATAACAAGTATCCGAGAGCGCAAATCCTACGGGTGACATAGAAGATCGTGTGAAGATGGATCACCTTGCATCTGCTAAGGCAGAACCTAAAATTTTAGCACCATATTTGGAACATTGTGCCGTACTTTTAGCTTCGTTCCATGGTTTAAGTGGAAACATGGTGAGCGAACTAGATTCTTTGTGGTCTTGAAGTTTCTTTGGACCCACTTCTCATCATCGGCTAGTTCCTTGTAGCAATAGTGTATTGTGAAGGGTTTGCCATCATTCTTGTTGTTGTGTTGCTTAAAGAGATCTTGTTGGATAGGCCCATACTCTGTCGTTGGCATCCCACTCGGTGGTGCATTATTCACTTGACCAACACAATGGAACTATCGATTGCACTGCTCAAGGATAGTGCCCCAATGATATACAAGAGAGCCTTGTGAGCTGCCAGACGAATGAGTCATTGGTGTCGACCCCGTGGCCTTCCTCTTCTTATTTTGGGCCAATGCCTCGGCGAGAGCCTTCACGGCCTCTATCGGCTTTCGGGATCGTAGACTACTGAGAACCGGAGCAAGGGTAGTGCGATGACCCAGCATACCACTGCATGATGTAGTATACTATAGTCGTTGACATAACACTAATGAAACACCGTTCACTAGTATTACTTCCCTCAGAGTGGTACAACAGAAACACAGCAGGTCCAAGACATGACTATAGGTTACAACTCAACTCTTTACACAAGATCCAGAGAACACTCTAGGTTAAAGAGAGAGAAAGAAACTTCTTACAAAGAAGATCAGAGATAAACAACTCAAAAACTATCATACTAATAAGACTAGTATTTTAACTAATGGTCTAGTACTGCTACTATTGCAATACTCTACAGAAGTAGGTTCTATGGCTAGAAGTTATATTCTTATCTATTCCGCAACTTCGTCTTGACTTGAGTGGATATATATGTTGACTTCCTTGATTTCATTGAAGAGCTTTAGGTTTTGATGATGATTCTTGGAGCATATCTTGATGCATACGGCGTCTATACTGGCTTTAGAACCTAGCAAGGGTTAAGAAGATACTTTGAGTATGAGCGTACTCAACAAGTTCACTAGAAAAGGAGTGTTTGATGCACTATATCTATAGCCACAGACCATAGGTCGTAGGCAATGCAGGTTTTCGTAAACATTTCTTCAAAGGTTGCTTTTATTATGAAAATCTATGTCCATCAGCCTTCACGGGTTTACCAGAACTTTCATGGAGTTCCTTTCCCGCCGCGTTCGCAACTCCTTCCCGGAACAGGGAGTAACAAATTACGGTTCTTACACTCTGCAGAGGTGCGTCACTTTACCCATGAGAGTTCTTAGCTTTGTTGCACATCCGAATTGCAGGTTCGTTCACACTTCCTTGGTGTGAGGCCTAGACTAAGATCCAAGCCAATCACTGCCTTCTCCGCGACCCCGCATGTCTCCTTGGTGTACGCCATCCCACCTATTGAATTACGACAATTGGCAGTACAGACCGTTCAGATGCCGAAACTATCGTGGGACGTTGAGGGCTCTCACCCATATGCTGCATATCCTCTATGAATTACCATATAATATGCATGCTACGAGTGATAACAGCCACGACCCGCACATCTGGCTCCATGCGAGAGGGAAAAGATACAACTGACTTCTCTGTCCCATTCCAAATCTCATGGTCAACGCATGATATACGGCGCAAGAAACACTGACGAATTGGTTGTTAAGTCCTAGGTAATATGTTCTTTTACCATCGGAACTCTTATACTAGGTTATTACCTCATGGTAAATAACCTATAATCACATTATTATGAAAATAGTGTTTTCTGTCCTTTTTCAAATGCAGGTGATGACAACACTGGATTTGCAAAATACTTTACAGAAAATAATCAAACGACATGAGCAAGTGTGAACTTGCCTTTTGTGATTGCAAGATTATGCACTCACAGTCTTCAAGACAATATAAAAGATCCAATATCTGAAATCAGCATCATTGGTTCGGTAAGGACTAATGTTTAAAGAAGCAAGATGCTTTTATGCATAAGCAATGTAATGCAAGTCGATAAACGCGAATCTCAAGGATAACGTTGTTCTAGGGTTTGGATATTGGAAAGAGTTTCCTTGGAATGTGTTGCCCTTTTAGATTAAGTTTCACACATGTGCTTCTTATTAAGGCTTGTGAGTGTGTGTGAAACAATATGTAAGTATAGTAAAGCACACACAGTAATGGAATACTCAAGTGGAAAATATATCTGTAGACTATGTATATAAGGTTTGTTTATTATTTAGAGCTTTCATAAAAATGCTTATGTCTTGCTTTATAATGTTTCTTAAAAGAATAACTTTTGAAGAAATTCTTACTTAGCTAAAGAGAAGTATTTAAATTTTAATTTAACCTTATTAGGGTTTCTTTTAAGTTATAGTCTTTAAGTAAGAAAGAATTGCTTTATTTGAATAGTGATATTAATAGTATTTGAGACTTATCTATCTTGGTTTTGAACTTGGTTAGTTTGGGATTAAGATGCTTTATAACTTAATTATAATAGACCAAGGTTAACTATAAAACACATAATAAAGTCTTTTTAGAATAGTATTTAAAGTATTATAGACTAAAGTTAACTTTAGAGACATAGATGGACTTAAAGCATATTGCTTATGTTATTTGTAGCAGGTGTACTTTATAATGTTTCCCTAAGGATACTTTAAGAATGGTAATACTTCTATTTGAATAGTGGTTTCCTATTTTTTTAGTGGAATAGAATCATTTTCCTTTTTATGGATGAGTGGTTATAGTTTGTAAACAAAGAAAAAATATTACTTAACTACTTATGGATTCAATATAGTGTTTTGGTTTGTTTATAACTTGTAGTTGAAGTATTGGAGTAGGTTTTACTACAAAATTATTTTTTGGAGATTTTATAATGGATAAGGGTTCTTTTATAAAATAATCTATATTAATGGTTGACAGATAATTTAATAAAATTGTATTTAAAGTGTGCTAAATCAGTTTCACTTCACACTAATAATATTTAAGACTAATACTTTTTATTAGACTCAATTTATTAATTTAAGAAATATTAACAAATTTTATTTGACATTATATGAATTATTAACTAAAGAAATAGCTTTAAATTCAATTTATTAAAGTGTTTAACTTTTTATTTACCTCAAAAGTGGAATATCACATTTTTAACATGTAGGAATTATTTTTGTGATCATTTTGGTATATTTCATTTAATTTTTATGATTTATAAATAATAAGATATGATTTTATAAGATTTATTACTTTATAAATACTTAATAAATAATGAATATTTAATTAGGTGAAATGATAATGCATGGTTATAATTTTAAATTATAGTTCTTATTTTTCTAAGATTTATGGTATTTTATTTATATATTTTTTTAACATTTACCATTATTAAAATATGAATTATCAAAGTTTTATTAATTATAATACCTTTATTAAATAATATTTATTTAAATAATCACCATAATAATATTTGAGAATAGTTTTAAGTTGTAGATTTTATTTTTCTGAAATTTTTCATATATTAGACATATTTTTCCGAATTATAAAACAAAAGATAATTAAACAAGATTTAATTCTTTTATTTTATTTCTATAATATTAATATTTGAATTCATATTGTGTTTATCAATTTTTTACTAAACAGCTAATACTTTTCTTACCGAGGCAAGACCTACCCAAGGACACTGACCAGTGGGATCAGTACCACGTTGGATGCCACATGGGCATAGACCAAGTAAAATGTGCTGACTGGGCTGAGGTGGCGTGTGCATGACATAGTGATGACGTCATAGAGGATGATCCTCTCAGATCGATGATCTTCCCATCGATTGAGAGCGCACGGGCTAGCAAGGAGGGTGGTGTTCGAAAGAGGGATCCACGACGAGTCTATTGGTGGTGGCGCAGCTCTAAAATGGTCACCGGAAGGCAGGAAACAACGACAACTGGCGGCTATGCACGGCGGCGCTCGTCGGTGACTCGATACAGGAAGCAAGCAGAGCTTTTAAGCATGCGAGGAGATTCAGTGACTCACCCAGAATACGATGGTGCGGTTGATAGGGCGAGGCGAGGTCGAAATCGACGACGAACGTTGGTGATGGGCGGCGACAGTGATGTGTCGATTGCGCCGATAGGGGAAACTTCGGCCTTCATGGCTTGGCTTGGGAGAACAAGGACAACAAGTCGAGGCTAACGGTGCTCTCAGGAAGTCCAGGGGAGCTCATGAACGACGACGATGTGCAGCTCTGGCGAGTTAGGTTTTTAGTCAGAGAGGAACTCGAGAGAGAGAGAGAGAGAGAGAGAGAGAGAGAGAGTTTCAGAGGGGGAAATGGGGATGAGGACGAGCGGGAGAGTCACGGTGGAAATCTTATCTCCACACCGAGTGTCGGTGGCGATCATCACAGCGCACGGCAGTGACAAACGGCATCGGCTACCTCCACCGAGCAGCTTCCAGTAGACGAGGAAGACGACGAAGGTCTTTTGCGGATAACCCCCTGTGACGCTTCAGGGTTCAACCCACAGTCCCTTGCTGGCCCACTCGTCAGCCAGAGAGAAATCTATGCCGGGCTGGTTGTTGGGCTACTACTGGGCTTCGGTTGGATTGCTGTGGATGCTCGTGGGCGATGGATAAGAAAGATGAAGATGGGCCACGTGCCAGAAACAAATTCCTTTGTTTTTCCTTGTCCTATTTCTTTTTCTATATTCTGTTTCTTCACATTTGTTTTAAGATTTGTATTTTACTTATTTGTTTGAAATTTTCTATAGAATTTTATCTGTTAGATAATTGCAGCAAATCCTAAAATGTACTAAAAGTCATTTTGTGAATTTTTATTGTATAATGATTATTTCTTTATTTTCTTTTTATATATATATTTCTTATTAATATATGTACGACTTTTGATATGAATTTAGTTAAGCTAAAATTCATAAACTTATTAAAGAATGTATTAATATTAATCCATGAGTTTTAATTCTTATTGATTTATAATATTAAAGAAACTTTTATATATATAGTGATCCTTCATAATTATTTGATACATAAATTATAAGTATTAATAGTGTTTGAAATTATAATTACTTACCCTAGGGTTTTAGGGTTCTTGATACATTTGTATTCTTTTATTGATATGAATAAAGATTAATGGCTAAACACATTGTCTTTATATTTGTGATTAGAATGATGTTACCCTTTTACAAACAGTGGAGTGATTCTTTAGAATGACTTATGAGAAAGAATTGATAGAGATAGCTCCTAAGCACATATGGTTATAATAAATGGAATTGATAAAAGATGTGCTTAATTGATTTGTTATAAGAAAATATTCCTACAGAAGGATTTATCCATCAAATGATATGGATGTTAAGCTTGATTATACATTTAGGGTTTAGGGTTTACCAAGGATTCCTATCTTCCATATTTCATAATTCTAGACTTCTAATTAAGAAATTCCTTTCCTAGATATATTACTTCTCTATGTCCATCATCATGTGCTAACATGATGAGCTTTGCTTTACAGAATATTCTTATCCACCTTTTATTCTTCTAAATTCATTTGTAAATCCAATGAGCTTGACACTAAAGCTTTTCATAATCTTTTCATATCCATACTTGGTTATATCCACTACTCTGTTGTTGATAATCCCCAATCTAACAAGTGGTTACTTCTAACTCCAATCATGCTCTTCCTTAATCATCCTTCACTAATATCACTTCAATAGATGTATACATGAAATCCTACTTCACCTCAAGTGCTTAGTATTTCCAAAGAGGAAAATACTACTTCTTTAATCCAATGTTTCTCTAACATCATTTTAATCATACTATCTTGTCTCTACTTGACTCCAATATCTAACATTCCAACCTCACATTATATTAATGTGACTGGTAATGACTAATCTAGGATAATATATCTATATTATGGTTCAATCATGTTTTATCCACCAATGTCACTTATACATGGTATAAGCATTCAATATTGGTGAATAAGGCATGATCATTATAATCCTTTGATCCTTTATGATTCAGGTTTCCAGTTGGCTAAACAAGGCTTCCATCCATACAACATTACAGTTGTATTCTAATTATCTTTTGTTTAGCTCTATTGGATTAGGAGATATAATTCATTGACTATACCTACTTAATCCATTAGGACTACTCCTGGTAACTATCTTTAGACTTCATTCTTGTAATCTTCTTTGTTACCATATTGATTTGATTTCCTCCAATCACTCCCATCCTATAGATGACAAATTAAACTAGCATCACTATTTACCTCTTCTTACTTCTTTCTTTATAAGCCCTAAGTGAATGCTATAATAAGTACAAGAGTTGATAGGTCAAGAATTGATAGGTTAAGAATTGGTGAATCAATAGTTGATTTCTCAATATTGATGAACAACAAATATAAGGATAGGATTCAATAGAGATGATAAAGATTGATATGGAAAGAAAGATATATGGTGAATGATCTTAACTTTGGTTTCTTTCCTACTCAATCTCACTAGAGAGTTAAAGTTAGGTATTTCCATGATACTCATGGTATAAGTAGATGAGATTAAGATATAGTTGTTACATTCTTATTATTTGTGTTATATTTATAATTTGGTATTCATGAGTGATTATAATGAATACTATGATATGATCACCTAACGATCAAATATAAATCATTAAGTAATGTATTAGGTTTGAATTTTATTACATTTGATCCACCCTTAGATCAAATCATGTTTACCCAAAATAAGGTTTTAGCAAAGGTCCTATTGAAACTTATCACAGTCAACTTGATGATCTACTTCAATTTCATCAGGTTAAGAGAAGCTTCAATCACTTTGACAAGTTTTTATTTAAAAGCGCGAAAATTATTCAGAATTTCTATGCATGAATGCAATGCACACATCTGTGTTCAGCTTATTTCTAAGATCTAATGTTGGGATGTTACAGGTAGGCCGATCCACCTGCACCGTCGTCGCTAAGGCCTTACCGCCCCCTTGCCGACGGCATTTCCCTGCCACCGCACCACGTTGGTGTTCCCCAACCGCTTTCACGGCATCAGAAGCGTCGTGTGGGACAATTTCGGTGGCATCGAGCCGACAGGGAACTCCGGCGGGTTGTGGAAGCGCCTCATGGTTCCATTCCAGCGAGGGTAGGGGCCGATGATGGCACCGACAAGAGGGCCAACGAGATTGGGTGGGAGAGTCGGATGGCTCGGCGGAAAAAATGGAAAGGAATTTATGCTCACTCAAAATAATCCGAGGACCAGCGATAAAGCAGATATTTCACTCCTCCAACCAATTTTAGGTTATCGGCTAATCCGAGGGCCAGCGGAGGGGAGACGGACCAGGCGGCTTTGTCGAAGATGGGTTCTAGATTGTCTTCTGTCCCGCCTGCGTCTGAACCGACAATTGCTAGTTTATTTTTTTAGTTTCCCAAAGTTTAGTGTACAACAAATATAAACACTGGCCGGCCAGGGGATCGATTGATCCTGAAAAAAATTAAAGCAGGGCAGCTTTTGACAATTTGATACCTACCGAAGCCGCAGAGCACGCAAATCAAACCAATCCTGATGCCAAGGTACATAGAGGATGATTGATCGATCGACGGAGAATTTCACCTCCTTGACTGTCTGTTCCATTCTCTCGGATCAAAACAGATTGAGATATCGTGACCGGCTCGTCCCCGCAGGTGGCCGGCCACGCCATCACTCCTTGTTGCGAGCCCTCCTCCCCGCCTCCTCCCTCCCGCCGTCGTTAGCGGTTGGCGACGGGCTAGCCCCGGGAGGCGCTGGCGCTGGCAGCGGCTCCCGGCCCTTCCCTGCTCATGGCCTCTCCTGCGCGGGTTGGCGAGGCGATGGGGGGGGGGTGTCCCTAGGCGGCGGCATCCTGGCGCGGCGGCTGATTCTTCAGCGCTGGCGAGGATGGCGCAGGTGGCATAGGAACTGCCATTGGTGGCGGGGAACGGCGCCGAACTGGTGGAGATTGCCCTCCCGCTCGAGATCTAGGCCCGCCGGGCTGCTCAGTGCGGTGGTGGCTCTTCCGGTGGACTGTTAAGTTGGAGCTAGTGCGGGGTTTGGCGGTGTCGATGGTGCCCTTGCTGCAGTGCGGCGGCAGGGGCTTTATGTGCCCATTCGGGCTCGTCCGGGCCGGAAGGCCTAGTTTGCTCCTGCTGCAGCTTTCGGTCGGCGGCCGCCCTTCGGTGGTGGAGGTCCCGCTTGCGATTGCCCCGCTGATCTTGCCAAAGCTTCTTCTTTTCGGTCCATCGACCTCGCATCCCGAGCCATGGTGCGGCGATGGCGATGACTGCAAGACCGTGTTGACGTGCGCTGTTGGGCGGCAAACTTAGTGGAGCGAGGCGGAGCGTCTTGGGGTCTGGTTCTTTGGGGGTCGGGAGAAATCCTTGCCGTCTTGGCACCGACATGGTGACGCCTGCGGGTGTCGCCATCCTTCAAGGGCGTCGGGTGTGCCTCCGCCCCATCCCCATTGCGTACCGCGGGAAACCCTTGGACCGGTTCGGGCAGCAGCATCGTCGTCGTCGTGTTCCTTCTTAGAAGTATTGCTTGGTACGTGACGCTCTGGAGTGGTAGGAGTGAGGTGGTAATTCTCTAGAGGGCGCAGTGGTGGCGAGTCATCTCTTTTTGCATTGTATCGATGGTGTCGGCATTGCTTTTTTTGTTTATTTTATTTCTTTTGGACTGGTTTTGTGTTGTCTACTCTAACAATATTATTTTAATTGTATCAGTCGTTTGCTATATTAATATAGCGGGCTAAAGACTGATTCCAAAAAGACCGTCTGTTGCAATATGACCATGTACGTACGCACGCACCGGCGGGGCGCAGCCGCCCAACGCTGGCCCTCGTCTCGGTCGCAGACGCAGTGGTCGAAAAAGCGATCTCCCCGCCACCTGGCCGGCGCCTCGACAGCTCGCATCGTCTTTCTACCGGTCTGGGCTGGGAACAAGGACGGGGACACTGGGCCTTCCCTGCTGTCGGCACAACGGCCGATTTTGGGCCAGCCGAACTTGAAACATGCATGAACGATCGGACTCGATCGGTCCATAGATGCTAACGACTACGAGTACGTGACTAACTACTTGTTGATTCTGACGCAAATTCAGCCGATGAGCCGGTCGATCGAATCTGAATCTAATGCTATACTCGGTCCTCGGTAGTAGTGCATGGACAAAAACTTGATGTTGACAGCAGCATCTCGGGTAACCAATTGAAAGGCGCGATACAGTGGTGATGCTTTTGCACGTAAGGGTCGGGCTAGTTTACAGCACGCGTGGCAAGTTGGACACCTCCAGCGGCCACGCTTAAGTTGCACGTGCTAAATTTTATTTCGCGCGTGGCAATTTATGCTCATCGACGCCGTAAAATTGACGCTCCTCGTCACGCGCACTATCGTTTGGAGATAGGCGTGAACCCCAGCCGCCGTGCTAAAAGTTCACCCGCATCCGCGCTCTCCTTTCCCGCCCCCATTCCATCGATGCCGTTGTCTGATTCGTCATCGATGGCATGTCACTCTGCGGAAGATGGCGTTGGA
This sequence comes from Avena insularis, assembly GCA_023614405.1. NCBI lineage: Eukaryota > Viridiplantae > Streptophyta > Magnoliopsida > Poales > Poaceae > Avena > Avena insularis. Next base: position 278,943,706 of record CM042689.1, on the reverse strand, counting down.
CCGCTCCCTCAATAACGCTGCATCGACATCGACGTCGGCATCACCATCAACATCGGCCTAGTAGTTTTTACTATGTTTTTCTTTTTTTAGCCTAATGCAGTCAAAATTCGGGTATATGTCCGAATTTGACATAATATGTACGAACTCACCTATGTTTAAATAAAACGCTATATTCGTCCAAATTTCGTCGAGTGTGTTCGAAATTTAGCCAAAACCGAGAACTCGGTCTGAAAACGCAAATGCGAAACTAGACGTTTCTAGACAGAATGTTACATCAGTCTGGCCCTAAGCGCCAGAATTAGGCCGGAAACGCCAAACAGTAGAGGTGGTCTTACAGCTGTAATTATGGCAAAATATGAAAGCAGAACAGTGGGTTGGCAAAATGCTGTGGCACACAACCAAGGTACACGCTGGCTGCCAGGTACAAACTACAAGGGCAAAGTAGCTATCATGCACTGTTTAATTGTGTAGACTGGTCATTAAAAGTCGTTGCAGCCAATAACACCTAGAGTCGCCGGTCTTTGCAACAAATTTTTAAGTCACTGGTCTCAGTGGTCTGTGCAACGTTTGCCCAGAAAGATACTGGTTTATGCAATTTCCTCTTTCAATCTGTACAGTACAGCACTAGCGAGCGAGCGAAGTCTTTCGGTAGCGTAAAGTGACGTTCTTGTTGCGACTAGACCGATCGATCAGCAGCAGAACGTTGCACGGTTTCCAACAGGCATTGAACCTGAAATCAAGGCCCAAACCATGGTATTCTGGCAGGTTGCCCAAGCTTGACGTATAAACATCCGTCCAAATGACTAGGGTCATAAGTAGTGCCGGAATGCCAGTTCTTCACATGTGACCGTCAGTGGTTGACACGGGCCTTTCCTCAGATCGCCAATTAATTGCTCAAGTTCATGAAACGTGAAAGAGCGCTTTGTGCAACACTGTCGCTATGAGCTACTCCCCTCTGCTTTCAAAATATAAAATGTTTTAGATTTGTAAGAAAATGTATCTAAACTTTTTAATGTATGCATTTACTTTAGACCTAAGCGAATCTACATACAGACAGAAATCTAAATACATTTACTTCACAAAGCTAAAATATCTTATATTTTAAAACGGAGGGAGTAATTTAAGATACTCCAACTTACCACATAGGTTGGTAAGAGCATCTTGAATTGGCCTCCCTAAATAGATTACTCCCTCCATCTTAAAATAGATATAGAAAACCTATATAAATTTAGATGTATATATATATATATTAAATTGTGTCTAAATATATCCAAATTTAGAAAAAATTACGATATTTATTTTGAGATGGATATGGATTACTATCTATCTGCCTACTGCACCCACCGGGCCTGCCCAAATTATGTCAGCTTTTGAATTGAGAATTAAACTTAATTTATTAGTAATGATAATTAAAGCTAACCCAAACTCTAGATCTAGTCAATCAGGATGATAGTGTCCTCATGGATGACCATGGGCTTTGATATAGATGGGGGTCGGCAAGGTGCGTCAGAACTAGCCCGCTCATGCTCACGGCTGGCCGACAATGAGTTGGCGTGGCAGAAGCAACTACCGTGAGAGTAGCCAACCCCAAATTGCAGAGAGAGAGAGGAGTTGCCACCGCCAAAGGAAGACCAGCGTGCGGACGAGGACCGACAAGGCTAAAGCCGCTTCGGCGAGAGGAGCCAACCCTGACAGACCCTACCTAAACGCCGCCGGTTAGGCATCACGGGGGAGGGGCGACAATCTATGGGTGGTGACGATTCACGGACAACACACTATGTGGCAAGGCCAGTGAATTGGAAAGCAGAAGTGAATACCCGCGAGGCTTTTTATAATTTGAAATTTGTGATGCATTAGTGATTGACAATGATCCACTAAAATTTGTCACAAAATTCATTATTAAGCCTGAGGGGAGAATATGTCGTCTTTCTTAATAGCTCAGCATTTTTATGACTCGAAATATTTTGTTTGAGAGTACGCCAAAAGTGTACCATAATTTTATAGAAGGCAGAGGTTTGAGTATAAGAACGCTACCACTCGTTGCAAGCAATGAGCACAACATGAACTCCACATCGGCAATGTCCAAAGACAGACACCACAAACAAAACAACAAAAAATAGCCTATCCTAAGCTAAGCAACAAAACCGCATCTCAACCGACACCGAATGCCTCCGAAGAATGGTTGCTCCAAAAGAGACCCTCCTTGTCAACTCACCATCTAAAGAGAAAGATGACAGAACTTGATCGAATCCCAAGACAGCGTTGTCTTTGACTTGCTAGCGACAGCGTGCATAGCGCCCTTGACAATCAGCCTCGAATCGTGGCAAGCATCGGAGGAGTGCAACCTGGATCACTACGCTGAGTCTCCAAACGTGATGCTCCCAAGAGAGTGACAACGTCGAGGACGCGCCATCGAGTCGATACACTCTAGACCTAGGATTTCGCCCAGAAACTTCTACCCTACCCGAGAAAGTGTGAGCGAGTATCGGCACACCTCGGCGATGCCTCCAGGGAGGAATACGACACCCACGTGTGCCGTCGTCATCGGCACCGACCAAAGCCGGGCAAGTCCTTCATCTGTTTCTCCACACACCGCTGCCAACTCGCCGGACAGGGGCAACCATCCATGTTGATCATACCACCGCCGTCGCAACATCTCTATGTCTTCGCTGAACTATCGTGGATCTCTGGCAACGCACGAACAAGAGCGCTTCGTCTTCCTGCAGCCCCCACCCTACTTCCACCTCCTGCGCAGTCAAAGGCTCTCTGCATCGCAATTGTCACCTCCTGACAGTTCTGCTGCAGGCATAGCCTCAGCCCTTAGGCCTAGATCGGGCCCTGATGGGCCCAAATTTGGCCCCCGCCACCAGTAGTCAAGACCGCCTGCGTAGGATCCTCCGTGGCCCACGCCGCCTCCAGGAGCCCCAACACCGGGGGCACCACCGCAACACCACCAGCCTCGCCTCCGAGGCCCGAGAAGGCCCGCGTCACAGCCCAGGAACCGCGCTGCCGCCTCCAGCACGCATACACCTTCGCTCGCACACTGTCCTCCCCACCAAGTACTCCAGCCAGGTCATCCGCTCCTCGTCACCATGCGCCACCACTGACTTACCCACACGCCGCCTGGGAAGTCGTCCACCCCATGCAAGGAAGGCGAAGGGCTCGCTTTCCTCGCCGACACGTTGGAAACGTATCTATAATTTTTGATGCTCCATGCTTGTTTAGTATCTACTTTGCTTTACATGTCCACACTTTGAGGTGCTTTTTACATGTTTTCTGGTACTAACCTATTAACACGTTGCAACAGTGCCAGACGCCTGTTTTCTGCTATTTTTGGTTTCAGAAAAGTTAGTAAAGAACAGTGCCAGACGCCTGGTTTCAGAGGAGAGCCGGAGGGGCCAGACCCACCCTAGGCACGAGGGTAGGTGGGCCCGCGCCTGGCTAGGGTTTGGCGGCCCTGGTCGCCTCCCGGTCTTGCCTCTTCACCAATAAGAAGCCGCCAATGCAGAAACCTTGAGCACCCGATCATAAATCCACGAAAACCGTTTGTAGCCGCCGCCACCATCGTCCCTAGATCGAGGGGAATCTGAAGTTCTTCTCGACACCCTGCCAGAGGGGAGATCATCCCGGAGGCCTTCTCTCCGGTATGATTCGTGAGTAGTTCCACCTTGGACTATGGGTCCATGTAGTAGCTAGATGGTTGTATCTCCTTTGTGCTTTCATGTATAGATCTTGTGAGCTCCATTCATGATCAAGATCCAATCTATTTGTAATCATGCATGTTGTGTTTGTGGGGATCCGAGAGATATTTAGATTATTATGTTGGTCTGATTAATGGTTTTATCTTTATGATTTTATCATGTCTATGTTGTTTGTGATCTTGCATGCTCTCCGTTGCTAGTGGTTATCTTGGCCAAGTAGTTGCTAGTGACTCCAAGAGGGAGTATTTATGCTCGATAGTGGGTTCATGCCTCTAGTTTCCAAGGGAAGTGACAATAATCTCTTCGGTTGTAGATGTGATGTTGCTACTAGGGAGAAAACAACGGTCTCTTGTTCATGGAACATGTGGACTGTTTAACTTACACACTTTTCTTAGCGGTTATGCATTGCTTGCAACTTAATATTGGAGGGGGTTCAGATGATAACCTGAAGGTGAACTTCTAGTCATAGATGCAGTTGGATGACGGTCTATGTATATTGTTGTATTGCCCAAAAAACCTCATAGGATCTTTCTGGCTAGTAATTGCATTGTTTTGCCTTGCTCAGTTCCTGCCAATTGCCCCGCTGTAATTTGTTTACCCTTCATGCCATGTTGTTTATCTAAGGAGAGCACCTCTAGTAAACTATGGACCCCGGTCCAATATTTACCATTGATACATCTTCTACTGTTACTTGTTTACTTGCTGCAAACCATTACCTTCCACGCCATACGTTTAATCCTTTGTTACAGCAAACTGGTGAGCTTGACAACCTCACTGATTCGTTGGGGAGAAGTCTTGAGTTTGTGTTATGTAGGTCTCCACGTTGCCAGCAACACCTTTGAGACGTTTCCTTCCTCCTTCAGGTTCGATAACCTCGGTCTCTACTGAGGGAAACATGCTGTTGTGCTCATCACACCTTGCTCTTAGGGGTTCCAACGAAGTGTCCCACGTCAACACTAGGTGCACGCATCAAGATTTCTGGCGCCGTTGCCGGGGAGGCTAAGGATGTCTTCACTAGGGGATGAAGGGTTTCGCAGCATAGTAAATCAAAAAAATTCTACGGATGCGAACGGGAAAGCCAAGATCTAATCTAGGAGATGCAATCAACGAGAGGGATAGATGAGATCTTCATACCCTTGAAGAAATCGCACAGCAGAACGTTCAACAGAAAGTGCTTGATGTAGTCGTACTAGACTTCTCCTCCTCGCGATCCGATCCGATCCAACGCCGCAAGTGGCGACGCCTCCGAGAGATGCACACGTACGGCACCGCGACGTCTCCTCCTTCCTCGGTCCAACAAGTGGGGTGGAGAGATAGATTGGATCTATAGCACGACGGCGTGGTGCAAAGGTGCAGGCTTCGCCCACGCTGCAATGGGAGAGAGATCCAGAGGGCAGCAGGTAGGCGGCTAGGGTTCAAGGAGGTGTGGGAGGAGGGTGCGCCCCTGCCCTCTTTATATAGAGGGCTGGCTGGCCCCCTTGCCCCCTCCTCCAAGCCCTAGGGCGGCGGCCCCAAGGGTGGAGTGGGGGGCAAGTCTTCCCCACTTCTAGAAGGTCCCCCTAGGGTTTCCCTAGGGTTTTGGCCGGCTGGGCCTATGGGGCCTTGTGCCCCCCTGGCCCAATGCGGCCAGGGCACTCCCTCGTAGGCCCATGCCCCCCTCCGACAAGTGAGGCCACGTTGGTCCCACTCCGGAAGCTTCTAGAACCTTCCGGTACCATAACGAACATTCCGAAACAATTCCGAAATCCAAAATCTGCTTTCCTTTATATGAATCTTATTCTCAGGAACCTCTCGTGATGTCCTGGATCTCATCCGAGACACCGAACAAAAACTCATAAACCAATTATCCATTCTATCCTAGCGTCGAGGCACGTTAAGTGTGTGACCCTACGGGTTCGAGAATATGCAGACATGATCTTCTATCAATCATCAACAGCGGGATCTGGAAACCCATATTGACTCCCACATATTTATCGATGATCATATCGGATGAACCACGATGCCAGGATTCAATTAATCCCATATATATTCCCTTCGTCACGCAAAATTTTACTTGCCCGAGATTCGATCGTTGGTATCGGCATACCTAGTTCAATCTCGTTCACAGCAAGTACTTTACTCGTTCCTTAATCTGATATCACTTTGTGATTAACTCCTTAACCACGTGCTTGCAAGCGGTGTTGATATTGATTACCGAGTGGGCCCGAAGTATATCTCTCCGACTTGGGAGGGACAAATCCCATCTTGATACATACAACCCAACAAGTATTTTCCGATCACCTGAGAGACACCTTTATGATCACCCTCTCATAGGATGACGTTTGATGACCTCAAAGCTTTCTTCCGATACCAGGGAATTGCATTATCTCATGGTCTAAGGAATACAATATTTGACATAATAAAAAGCTTCGCAAAGATGAACACGATGACACGATCTAATTTCTCTGCTTGATTTGGGTCTGTCCATCATATCATTCTCCCACTGATATGATCTCATTATTAATCGACAACTCATGTCTATGGTTAGGAAACTTAACCATCATTAATCAATGAGCTAGTCCATAGAGGCGTACTAGGGACACGGTGTTGTTCATAAACCACACAAGTATCAAAGTTTCCGCTTAATACAATTCTAGCATGGAATATAAACTTTATCATGAACAAGAATTATAACAATAACACCTTTATTATTGCCTCTAGGGCATAATTCCAACAGTCTCCCACTTGCACTAGAGTCAATAATCTAGTTTACATTTGGAAACAATCTAACGCCCATGGCATTAAGGTGCTGATCATGTTTTGCTCGTGGAAGAGGTTTAGTCAACGGATCTGCGACATTCAGATCCGTATGTACTTTGCTAATCTTCAGATATCCATCTATTATATAATCTCGAATTATATGAAATTGGCGGTTGATGTGCTTGGTATTTGGATGATATCTTGGTTCCTTAGCCAATGCTATGGCGCCAGTGTTGTCGCACAATATCTCCAGTGGGTCCAAGGCACTTGGAACCACACCAAGCTCAGTGATAAAGTTCCTGATCCAAACTCCTTCACTTGACGCTTCTGCAGTAGCCATGTATTCCGATTCTACTGTAGATCCCGCGATCACGCTTTGCTTGCAGCTTCTCCATCTCATAGCTCCTCCATTAAAAATATAAATGTATCCTGTCTGAGATTTAGAATCATCCGGGTCGGTGTCGAAACTAGCGTCGACGTAACCTTTTACGACGAGTTGTTCATCACCTCCATATACCAAGAACATTTCTTTAGTCCTATTTAAATACTTTAGGATGTTCTTTACGGCTGTCCAGTGTTCCACTCCTGGATCACTTTGGTATCTGCTCGTCAAACTAAGATCATTGGACACATTCGGTCTAGTACACAGAATGGCATACATGATAGAACCTATGGCTGAGGCATAAGGCACTTTGCTCATGGTTTCTCTATCGTTTATCGTAGCTGGACACTGAGCCTTGCTCAATATCTTACCTGACAACATGGGCACTGAACCTTTCTTTGCCTTATCCATTCTGAACCTTTTCAGAACTTTGTCAAGATATGTACTTTGGCTTAAAGATATTAGGCGTCTTTGTCTATCTCTATAGATTTTGATGCCTAATATATAAGCAGCTTCTCCTAGGTCTTTCATTTGAAAACATTTATTCAAATAACTTTTCACATCGTTAAGCATACCAATGTCATTTCCAATAATCAATATGTCATCCACATATAGTACTAGAAATGTCACTAAGCTCCCACTCACTTTCTTGTAGATACAAGCTTCGTAGCAATTTGGAACAAATCCAAAGCTCTTGATCACCTGATCAAAATGAAGGTTCCAACTCCGAGATGCTTGCTTCAGTCCATAAATGGAACGCTAAAGTTTGCACACCTTATCAGCATCCTTAGGATCGACCAAACCTTCGGGTTGCATCATATACAACTCTTCATCAATGTTGCCATTGAGAAACGCAGTCTTGACATCCATCTGCCATATTTCATAATCATGAAACAAAGCAATTGCTAATAAAATCCGAATGGACTTAAACATCGCTATGGGAGAGAAAGTCTCATCGTAGTCAACACCTTGAACTTGTCAAAAACCTTTCGCGACAAGCCGTGCTTTATAGACAGTAACATTATTATCTGCGTCCGTTTTCCTTTTGAAAATCCATTTGCACTCAACAGCCTTTCGGTCGCTAGGAGGGTCCACCAAAGTCCATACTTGGTTTTCGCTCATGGATCCCAATTCGTATTTCATGGACTCTAGCTATTTCTCAGAGTCTGGGCTCATCATTGCTTCCTCATAGTTCGTAGGTTCACTGTTGTCTACCAACAAGATAGCAGACAGGTTACTGCATTCACTCAGGAGGGGCACGTGACCTTGTCGACCTGCGACGTTCAGTAGTAGCATCGTCCGAAGCTTCATGATCCTCGTCATTAGCTTCCTCTATTGTTGGTGCAGACGGCACTGGAACAATTTCAGGTGTTGCGCTACTCTCCAACTCAAGAGAAGGTTCAATAACCTCGTCTAGCTCTACTTTCCTCCCACTCACTTCTTTCGAGAGAAACTCCTTCTCAAGAAAGGATCCGTTCTTTGCGACAAACACTTTGCCTTCAGATCTGTGGTGGAAGGTATACCCAATCGTTTCCTTAGGGTATCCTATGAAGACGCATTTCTCCGCTTTGGGTTCGAGCTTGTCCGGCATCAACTTCTTGACGTAAGATTCGCATCCCCAAAATTTAAGAAACGACAACTTAGGTTTAGCACCAAACCACAGTTCACACGGTGTCGTCTCAACGGATTTAGATGGTGCCCTATTTAAAGTGAATGCAGCGGTTTCTAATGCATAACCCCAAAATGATAACGGCAAATCTGTAAGAGACATTATCAATCGCACCATATCTAATAGAGTTCGATTCCGGCGTTCAGACACACCATTGCGCTGTGGTGTTCCGGGCGGCGCGAGTTGCGAAACGATTCTGCTTTCTTTAAGATGCGTGAGAAAATCATAACTCAAATATTCACCTCCACGATTGGATCGTAGAAATTTAATTTTCCTGTTACGATGGTTTTCCACTTTGTTCTGAAATTCTTTGAACTTTTCAAACATTTCAGATTTATGTTTCATTAAATAGATATACCCATATCTACTTAAGTCATCAGTAAAAGTGAGAAAATAGCGATATCCACCGCGCGTCGAAACACTCATTGGTCCGCATACATCGGTATGTATGATTTCCAACAACTTTGTTGCTCTCTCCATTATACCGGAGAACGGGGTTTTGATCATCTTGCCCATGAGGCACGGCTCACACATGTCAAATGATTCAAAATCAAGAGACTCCAAAAGTCCATCAGAATGGAGTTTCTTCATGCATTTTACACCAATATGACCTAGATGGCAGTGCCACAAATAAGTTGAATTATCACTATCTACTTTGCATCTCTTAGCCTCAATGTTATGGATGTGTGTTTCATTGCTTTCGAGATTCATAAGAAATAAACCATTCATAGCAGGTGCATGACCATAAAAGATGTTACTCATATAAATAGAACAACCATTATTCTCCGATTTAAATGAATAACCGTCTTGCAATAAACACGATCCAAATATGATGTTCATGCTCAACGCAGACACATAATAACATTTATTAAGGTTTAAAACTAATCTCGAAGGTAAAACTAAGGAGAGCGTGCCGACGTCCATCACATCAACTCTTGATCCGTTGCCAACGCGCATCGTCACCTCATCCCTCGCTAGCCGCCGACTATTCCGTAGCTCCTGTTTCGAGTTACAAATATTAGCAACTGAACCAAAGATCAAATACCGTGCACTACAACAAGCGCTAGTAAGGTAAACATCAATAACATGTATATCAAATATACCTTTAATGGTGCCATCCTTCTTGTCTCGCTAAGTACTTTGACAGTTATGCCTTCCAAGGACCCTTGTCCTTGCAATAGAAGCACTCAGTGTCCGGCTTAGGTCCAGACTTGAGCTTCTTCTCAGCAGGGGCAACGCGCTTGCCGCTGCCTTTCTTGAAGGACTTCTTTGCACCCTTACCTTTCTTAAAGCTGGGGGGCTTGTTGACCATCAACACATGATTATCTTTCTTGATGTCCACCTCCGCAGCTTTCAGCTTAGCGAAGAGCTCAGTGATCGTATCAGTGGAATCAATCTTATTATGAGTAACTACAAAACCTTTGTAGCTAGGAGGGAGTGATTGCAGAACTCTGTCAATCTTGAGCTCTTCTGGAATCTTGCAGTCCAGTTGCTCAAGACGTTGAGTGTATCCTGACATCTTAATGGCGTGCTCACTAACGGAACTCCCTTCCTCCATCTTTGTAAGGTTCCCAACCTTCAGTAAGGTAGAGATCCCTATGTTTACAATGCTAGTCCCTGGATCAATAGCTAGCATCCACAGTTAAGATGTAATATCAAGAAACAAAGGTCATAATACAACTTTATAACCAGGAATAAAATAATTTATTACATCTTACATAGCTCATTTGGCTATTTCATTACAATGCAGCAGAATATAACAATAGCATGGGGTCCTTCATCTTCAAAGTGCCACAGGCAGTCATGTTGGTTGTAGACTTGTAATCCTAATCAATAAACTTCACTAATTTGAAACAAACCTGCAACATAATAAGTTATAGCCACAAGGGTCAATACATTTGAATTGTATTGGCAAGTGATACTATGGTAGTATAGTGGAGTCTATCATCTATATGCATTTGGCTAAGTGGAGCTTAGGCTTGCTTTGCTCAAAATAGTTTTTCCTTATCATTTGAAAACACTAAGTTTTTGCTTGACAAAATCACCCAAGGCATCTCCCAATAGAAATTGGTGATCCTTCAACCCTTGTTAAACCACAATTTTTTAACTTAGAAATTGGGATGAGGAGATTCTTGATAGCTTCCATGTCTTGATGCTCAAATTGTCCTTTGCCAAGGACATGGCTAAGTACTTAGATTCTTCTATCTACAGAGGTTGTGCACTTTCCCCACAAGACTTGGTTTCACCAAGACAAGATCTTTCAGAAGCCTTCCCTTAGACCAGAATGGACGCGTTCCAACCTATCATACCCTAACACCAACTGTCCATTTGGCTAAGTTATTGCAACCTATATGATCCAGGCAGAGCCCACAATGCCAAGTGGCTGCACTTGAAGCTTCTCAACATTTGACATCTCAAATCTCTTTGTTCCTGGGTGGCCATCCACAAGTGAGATACACAAGGTAAACCATAGAAATGGGCCTTGTGTAACCACTCAACACAAATCATTCCTTCCATTCCACCTAGGTGATTCATTCACTTAGTTGTTTTATTAAACAAAACACAAGTCCTTGACTTAGAAACATTCCATAGTATGAATATATTCCACCCTTGTTTTCTACTAGCTAAGCTAAGCATGATAGTAGTAGGAATCTTAACTTAGGAAAATTCTACTAAGGTTTGATCTACTAGGATTTCCCATGGCATAGTTTATACTTAGCAAAAATTCCATGCAAGTCCTACTTTAGAAATATCACTAATGCATAGTGAAAATAATGGGACAAAAGTATGAAGCATCACTTGCCTTTTTGGTAGAGAATATAAGTTCACTCCTTGATCTTGCAATACTCACACTCTTCAAATCACTACAATTCAATCAAGCAAACAATATTTCATTCTACCATTCAAGCAAACATCACACAAAATAATAGAAACAAAGCAATGCATGCAAGCATGCCAAAGATTGTTTTTTTATATAAGTGGTTTCTAATGGGTTATAAAATTCTAAAACACCTATTGGTTATTTTATAAAAGTGGCCAAAACCATTTGTAAAAGGTTTTACTTATAAATCATTTTTAAACCAAATCAATATTTTATGTGGTTAAAATTGCTTTTAGCAAAGTAATAAATTTTATAGGGTTCACAAAATATGTTTTCAAAACATAAATCTTTGTGTTTAGGGTCATAGAGTTTAAATCAAAACATTTCCCAAAGATTTTCCTTCAAAAATTATTTTTAACATATAAACAACATTTTTACTTGACTAGAAATGGTCTAAAATAATGATTTATTCTTTTGCTTCACATAATATGTTTTTGAAACCGCAAATTGATTTATATGGTCAATAGGTTCAAAACAAACCATTTTCCAAAGATTTTATCACAAAATAATTTTAGAATAATTTTTATAATCAAAATATGTCTACACAAGTTTCTGCAAAAACAACCAATTTAACAGAAGCAATTTACTAAACAAAGTGCATGGTTGGATAGGGTTTGTCTTGCTGATTCCATTGATATAAAGTTTACAAAATTTGGACGTGTGGTTTGAAAGTTATGCAATTTTCAAAATTGAACATCTAATAGAACATAATTTCTGTTTTAAATCAACTCTGGCCACGTGGCTGCTTCTTATTCGTCGGTAACGGATCAGTTGGATCGACAGAGGACAGACGTTAGATCTAAAGTGGATCGTGCGGCACAGGGCACTACTTACCCCTTCGGTTAAGGTTCTATCGTATCCGCTGGATCTACATCGGACGGCTACTAACGTCTTGCCAAGAACTGGCGGCGCGACGAAGATGGCGCGCGGCGGTGGCGCTATGGCTACGGCGTAACGGCGAGAACAGGAAGCGAGAGGAGTAGGGGAGATGCTCACCAGAATTGCCACGACGTACTGATGCTAAACGTGTCTTCTCCGTCGAAGGGGCGCTCAGGGTGGATGGCAATCGCTCGCCGGAGTTCAGGACAGCGTCGGGCATGCACTGGCGTCGTAGTTGGCAAGGCTACAGGCCACGGAAAGAAAAAAACGGGGGGTCTGTTAGGCGCGCGAGAGAGAGGGGAGCGTAGGAGTATCATCCTGAGAGGAAGGGGAGGTCGGTGTTACCGGGGAGACGTCGACGAAGTTGGAGACAGACGGTGGCGCATTCAGTCGAGGTAGCTGCCGACAATGGGGGGCACGCGCGAGCGAGCAGAGGCCACTGGGAGGTTCAGGGAGTGATGGGGATCATGCTTGCGTGGTCAAGAGAGCGAGGCGCGGCGAGGCGTGGCCGGAATCATCGTCGGAGCTCGTCGGAGGCAGCGGTTGTCTAAGTGGAAATCAGGGCAGCCTAGGGGCTCTCGAGGTGTGGCGTCTGGGGGGAAATGGAGAGGGGAGGGAGGAGATTAAGAGGGCACGGTCGCGGGGTGGATTCACTGCACCGTTAACGCGAATTTACTCGAGCAATTCAACGGCAGAAACGGCCGGGCGTGGTTAGCGCGGTGAGGAAGACGATGACGTGGTCGTGGGGCCTGTTTGACAGCGAGTGAGAGAGAGGAGGAGTGGGTCCAGCTAGTCATTGGCTCTGCGGGTGGGAGTTCGAGTACGAAACGTTTTTCTGTGGGAGAGAGGAAGTGGGTTGGACTGCTGGGCTTAGTGGGCTAGCTGGACTAGACTGGTTTAGTTCATTTTTTTGTACAGATTTCTTTTCCCTTTTCTATTTCTATTAATCTGTTTTGATTTTGTTTATTCAATTCAAACAACAATTTGAATTCAGATTCCAACCAAACTTTGAGTAGATTTTAATACTGATTATTTATATATACTGAAGTTAAATTTGGAATAATTCATTTATTCTTTTTAGGGAATATTAATTAATTAAAAATAGGCCCTTGTATTAATTCAAATAAGATTTAATAATGTTTTTCAAACTTCATTTGAAATCTAAATCTTTCCAAATCCTTTCTGTAGGTTTTATTTATTCATTAGGTGTCAAATAATTCACTTTGAATTATTTGGAATATTTTTAATATGATTTATTAATCATTTAAATTGGGGATTTGTCTTTATTCCAATGAAATTAAATGTGGGTTTAATTCCATAAATTCTATTTAGTTGATTTCTTTGATCCTATTTAAGTTAATTAAATAACTTTTATTCCACTTGGATAAATTCAAATTATTTTCCCTAATTTAATTAATCATTTCTAATAGGGATTTTTATCTTTATTCAAAATAGAAATAGAATTTGGTTAATGCCATTTTATTTTATTTGGAAAATTCTTCTTCCTTTTATTTTATTTGGATTTGGATTATGTTTATTCCATTTGCTTATGGATTAGGTCAAGATTTAATTTGGTCTTTAAATATTCCTCCTTTAATAATTTCTTTCTTTATCTTATAAAATCTATATCTTTTATTTATAGATCCAAACTTGGTGATTTCAATTTGTAAAATCTTATTTGATATTAATTTATCCTTTTAAATATCTTTAGGATTAATTTCTCACTATTTGGTATGGATTTTTAGATAGGTGCTTTATTAGCTTTGGAAATTCAATTTCCTTATCTTATTAAGTTCATAAGATTTTATTTGTGGCTCCAAATTAAGTGAAACCAATTTCTATGGTTTTAGTAATATTTCTATTTGTCATTCTTGATCATTTTGAAATGTTTGTTTGACAAATTTTTATATGGTTCAAATCCATAGGCTTAGAGATATCTTGGAAATGATTTTATTCCATTACGGTTTTAGAGTTTTGGTTTATTTTCCAAGTGTTTAAATTTTCAAGATGCTTTTATGAAGGAAGCATTCCACTTGATTTGAATTTAGTTGGATTCAAACATTAATCAAAGTTTGTTCAAATGGGATTTTTAAGTTTCCATTTGGAAATCAAAAGTTTCTTTTCACCCTAAATTTCAATAATTATTTATTTTGTTTATTTATTTTTTCACATTACAAAATTTGGAAAATTTTGGGATGTGACAATCTTGCAGTTAAATAATTTCTTAGAGATCTCATATCTCTCAGAACGGGCCTGAGTCTAAAACATGGTTTTCAGTTTCTCAAGAATCTCAAAGGGCCCGGCGAACTCCTCAAAACGATTTTGAAGGTCCGATTCCATAGCAAACAACATGGTGCTCTTAATCACACCATAATCATCTTTCTTGTATCGATAAACAGCTTTTTCATCAATGCGCATCTACTGATGAGGGCGTCACCTAGCGCTTTCTCAAGGACATAGTCCTTTTGTCCGCCAATGAGAATGATTCTCAGTTAAGGAACCCGGTTGGTGAAGTTAGACCCATTGTTCTTAAGCTTTTATTTCTCAGCAAAAACGTTGAAGTTGAAGTTGGACTTAGCCATTTGATCTACAAAATTTGCAAGTACAATTTAGACTATGTTCATGATAAGTAGTTCAACTTAATCAAATTACTAGATGAACTCCCACTAAATTCAACATCCCTCAAGTTGTTTAGTGAACACGATCCAAATTCACCACACCTAATCTGATCTTCACGAGAAGAGATGTGGTTTCAATGGTGGACAACAAAGTGTCGATCATATCATTCATATGACTCATGCTTAACCTTTCGGTTCGTATGTTCCGAGGCCATGTCTGTACATGCTAGCCTCGTCAAGTCAAACCCAAGTATTTACGCGTGTGCAAAACTGGCTTGCACCCGTTGTATGTGAACATAGAGTTTATAGCACCCGATCATCATGAGATGCTTGAACACGATGAACTTGTACAACGGTGCATACATGGGGAGAACACAATTTTATCTTGATCTTTAAGTGAGGAATCATCTTATAATGCTACCGTCGCGATCGAAGCATAATAAGATACATAAAAGGATAAACATCACATGCATATAATTTTATGTGACATGGTATAGCCAATCTCCGCGCAATGATCTCCATCTTGTGCGTGCTAGCATGATCTCCATCACTCCACCATGATTGCCTCCACCACGAATAACAACTACAACTATTGCTAACTACTTAGCGATAAAGTAAAGCTATTACATGGCGTATAAGAAGTTGACACACAGGTCATACACAATTATAAAGACAACCATATGGCTCCTGCCGGTTGTGTACTCATCGACATGCAAGTCGTGAAATATTACAAAACATGATCATTGCATACAACATACACATCATATCTTGGGCCATACCATATCACAGAAACACTCCCTACAAAAACAAGTTAGACGCCTCTACTTTGTTGTTGCATGTTTTACGTGGCTTATGGGAGTAACAAGCTAAGAACGATTCTTAACTACGGAAAGCCACAACGGTGATATTATGGTTGCCAACATCCTGTGTAAATCTCATGACAACTATAGTGAGAGAAACTGGCATCCACCAGCCGCATGTGTGGAACAAGCCACACGTCAAGTGCAGAGCCGGTCTCGCGAACGAGGTCGCGTAAAGTTGGCCTGGACCGCTTCGATCTCACTATCCCGCGTCATAAGAAAACACACTAAGAGTCTTGTAACAGAAAACATCAACGCCCGCAACAAGCATGTTGCGTTCTACTCGTGAAACACATCTACGCATAGATCTATCTCTGATACCACTGAAGGGTTTCGCAGCATAGTAAATCAAAAAAATTCTATGGATGCGAACGGGAAAGCCAAGATCTAATCTAGGAGATGCAATCAACGAGAGGGATAGATGAGATATTCATACCCTTGAAGAAATCGCGCAGCGGAACATTCAACAGAACATGGTTGATGTAGTCGTACTAGCCTTCTCCTCCTCGCGATCCGATCCGATCCAACACCGCAAGTGGCGACGCCTACGAGAGATGCACACGTACGGCACCGTGACGTCTCCTCCTTACTCAGTCCAGCAAGTGGGGTGGAGAGATAGATTGGATCTACAGTACGACGGCGTGGTTCAAAGGTGGAGAGTTTCTGCGGCAGGGCTTCGCCTACGCGCAGTCGGGAGAGAGAGAGATCTGGAGGGCAGCAGGTAGGCGGCTAGGGTTCAAGGAGGTGTGGGAGGAGGGTGCGCCCCTGCCCTCTTTATATAGAGGGCTGGCCGACCCCCTTTCCCCCTCCTCCAAGCCCTAGGGCGGCGGCCCCAAGGGTGGAGTGGGGGGCAAGTCTTCCCCCCTTCTAGAAGGTCCCCCTAGGGTTTCCCTAGGGTTTTGGCCGGCTGGGCCTATGGGGCCTTGTGCCCCTGGCCCAATGCGTCCAGGGCACTCCCTCGTAGGCCCACGCCCCCTCCGACAAGTGGGGCCACGTTGGTCCCACTCTGGAAGCTTCTAGAACCTTCCGATACAATACCGAACATTCCGAAACAATTCCGAAATCCAAAAACTGCTTTCCTTTATATGAATCTTATTCTCCGGACCATGCCGGAACCTCTCGTGATGTCCTAGATCTCATCCGAGACACCGAACAAAAACTCATAAACCAATTATCCATTCTATCCTAGCGTCGAGGCACGTTAAGTGTGTGACCCTACGGGTTCGAGAATATGCAGACATCTTCTATCAATAATCAACAACAGGATCTGGAAACCCATATTGACTCCCACATATTCATCGATGATCATATCGGATGAACCACGATGCCAGGATTCAATTAATCCCATATATATTCCCTTCGTCACGCGATATTTTACTTGCCCGAGATTCAATCGTTGGTATCGGCATACCTAGTTCAATCTCGTTCACAGCAAGTACTTTACTCGTTCCGTAATCTGATATCACTTTGTGATTAACTTCTTAACCACGTGCTTGCAAGCGGTGTTGATATTGATTACCGAGTGGGCCTGAAGTATATCTCTCCGACTTGGGAGGGACAAATCCCATCTCGATACATACAACCCAACAAGTACTTTCCGATCACCTGAGAGACACCTTTATGATCACCCTCTCATAGGATGATGTTTGATGACCTCAAAGCTTTCTTCCGATACCAGGGAGTTGCATTATCTCATGGTCTAAGAAATACAGTATTTGACATAAGAAAAAGCTTCGCAAAGATGAACACGATGAGACGATCTAATTGCTCTGCTTGATTTGGGTCTGTCCATCATATCATTCTCCCAATGATATGATCTCACTATTAATCGACAACTCATGTCTATGGTTAGGAAACCTTAACCATCATTAATCAATGAGCTAGTCCATAGAGGCGTACTAGGGACATAGTGTTGTTCATAAACCACACAAGTATCAAAGTTTCCGCTTAATACAATTCTAGCATGGAATATAAACTTTATCATGAACAAGAATTATAACAATAACACCTTTATTATTGCCTCTAGGGCATAATTCCAATAGGGGAGTCCTTCACTTCTTTTCTCTTTACTTTGTTTTTAGTTTTCTTTGTTTATTTTGCTTGGTTTTGTTTGCCTCTTTTCAAAAAAACCAAAAAAATAGTCTAGCTTGGTTTGCTTGCCTTATTCAAAAACACATAAAATTAGTTCCTGCTCTAGCTACTGCTGCTATTTTTGGGTTGCCCACCTTTGCCAAAATGAACTCTATTGAGAACACCAAGTTGTGTGACTTCACTAGCACCAACAACAATGATTTTCTAAGCACACCTATTGCTCCACCTGCTCCTGATGCTATCTTTTATGAAATTAAGCCTGTTTTGTTGAATCTTATGATGAGAGAGTAATTTTCTGGTGTTGGTTCTGATGATCATGCTGCCCATCTTAATAGCTTTGTTGAACTTTGTGAGATGCAAAAGTATAAGGATGTAGATGGAGATATTATTAAGCTCAGACTTTTTCCTTTCTCCTTGAGGGGAAAAGCTAAAGAATGGTTGCTATCTTTTCCTAAATAGTATTGATTCTTGGACTAAGTGCAAAGATGCTTTTATTGGAAAGTACTATCCTCCTGCTAAGATTATTGCTATGAGAAGTGACATTATGAAATTTAAATATCTTGATAGTGAACATGTTGCTCCTGCCTGGGAAAGAATGAAATATTTGGTTAAAAATTGCCCTACTCGTGGACTCACTTCTTGGATGATTATCCAAACTTTTTATGCAGGTTTGAACTTCTCCTCAAGAAACCTGTTGGATTCTGCTGCTGGAGGTACTTTTATGGGACTCACCCTGGGTTCCGCAACAAGGCTCCTTGATAATATTATGGTTAACTACTTTGAATGGCATGTTGAGAGAGCTCCACATGGTAAGAAGGTAAATTCTGATGAGAAAACTTCCTCTTTGAGTGAAAAGATTGATGTTATTATGGCTATGCTTGTTAATGGGAAAGCTCCTCTAGATCCTAATAGTGTTCCCTTAGCCTCTTTGGTTGCTCAAGAAGAGCAAGTTGATGTGAACTTCATTAGAAATAATAACTTCAACAACAATACCTATAGGAATAATTTTGGTAGCAACAACAATTATAGGCCTTATCCTCCTAATAATGGCAATTCCTATGGAAGCTCTTACAATAATGCTAGAAGTGCCCCCTCTGAACTTGAAGTAATGCTCAAGGACTTTATTAGTAAACAAACCACTTTCAATAAGACTATAGAGTAAAAGCTTTTAACTGTTGAGAAAAATATATCCTCTTTGTCTGAAGCTCAAACTTCCTTGGTTAATAAAATGGCTGCTAAACCTGAAACTATGGAAAATACCTTTGCTACTGCTCATGCCATACAGGTTACTATTGATAAAAATGTTAGGCTGTTAGCTCAACTTCATGCTAGGAGGGAAAGGGAAGCTGAAATTGATAGAAACAATAGTGTGTGCACTATCACCACTAAACCACAAGTAGCCCCTATTCCTCGTCCTACTATGCCTAAGCCTAGTGAGCCTACTACTAATGATGCCAAGTTTGACTTTGATATTGATGGTTGCAATATTTCTGAAGTGATTATGTTCTTTCAAAAACTTGCTAGAACTCCCGATGCTAGTGATATGCATGTTGCCTTTACCAAACACATTACAGATGATCTTGTTAAGATTAAGGAAGAGATGCTAAAATAGAAAGCTTCTATTCCTAGGAAAGTAGAAGATAGTTCGGAACCCATTAAAGCTTCATGTGATCTTGGTTCTAGTGTCTCTATTATGCCTAGGAGGATTTATGAAATGCTTGATTTGCCACCATTAGAAGATTGTTATTTGGATGTCCCACTCAATGATAATGCTAAGAAGAAACTCATGGGGAGTATTAATGATGTTCTCATCATGGTTAATAATGCTTATGTCCCTATTGATTTCTATGTTTTGGATGTTGAATACAATGCTTCTTGTCCTATTACTTTGGGAAGACCTTTTCTTAGAACAGTTGGTGCCATCATTGATATGAAAGAAGGCACCATCAAATATCATTTTCCATTCAAGAAAGGTATTGAACACTTCCCTATGAGGAGAGAGAAGCTGCTTTTTGCTCCTCCTTTGAAAGCAAGGTTTGATGTTAATGCTTCTTCATTTGAAAATACTTGATTCTTCTTGCTTCTTGTGCCTAACTTAAAGACATTAAAGAAAAGTACGTGTTGGGAGAAAACCCAAGAGTTTCCTTGAGTATTGGAAGTTATTACTTCTGTAATGACCTCTCCTTATCCTTTTTGTTTGCCTTTTGTGCCAAGAATGGCCTCTAATGAGAGGGAAATAAGATTTGGGGAGTTGCTGTCCCGAAACAAATTTCTATCCTCCACCAAAAAAATTCGTGAGGAGGCTCTGTAACTATGATTGAGCTCAAAATTTATGAATAAATCTCCCAGTATGTTGGATAACTTTCGTTAGTTCAACACTTTTTGATTTGAGCAACAAAAGATGTTCGAAAAAATTCGTTTCTACCTGCTGGTCTATTTTGATAAATTTCTATCATTATTTGCATTTGCTTCTTATGATTCCTTTTTGAGCTCTCTTCAGGTAATTTGAGTTTCTTTGAAGGAGTTACTACAGTAGCTTGTGTTTTTAGTGAAAAGCCTTGCTGTTCCAAAGCTTTGTCAGTGGTCTAATATCTTTTGAATAAGCTAATGTTGCTAATGAAGATTGTGTGAAGTTTTGTTTGAAGGAAAAATTTCAGGTATAGAGAGAGAATGATGCAATGAGATGAAGAATGGACAAAAGCTTAAGCTTGGGGATGCCACCATGGTTTCACCCCAAGAAATATCCAAGAGTTACAAGCGTTAAAGCTTGGGGATTCCCAAGGAATCCCCTTCTTCATCAATAAAAAGCTCAGGTCTGTCTAGACACTTCATTTTTATTGTTTCATGCACAGTTGTGTTGTTCTTGGAGCGTCTTAGTTTTTGTTTGCTTTGCTTAGTTTGTTTAGTAGTTTGGACCCCCGCTCTCGCTGTGTTGTTTTGCAAATAAGTTTGCTTGGTGTTTGGAAAGGAGTAGTAAGTTCTTGCTTGAAGTGTAAGAGGAGATTGCATTGACTGTGACTTAGACTTTAGCATGACATGCTAGGTGTTGTTTTAGCATTATGCTTAGTGATTATTACTGTAGCATGTTTTGTTCCAAACAATTGGGATTGCTTAGTGTGCCTTGAAGAAATTATGTGTTGTTTTAGCATGCAAAAGCATAGTATTGTGGTATTCTCCTTTGATGTTTTTTCTTGGGTTGACTTGGCACATGCTCACACCGTGTTATGAAAATGACAAGTCACCATTAGCCTCTATGATCATTTAGTCCTTGACTTGTAGTACCACTCTTTTCTTTGATTAGTTTGCTTTGTTGCATTGCATAATTATGGCCATTATTGCTCTCTTAGTTGGTTGCTCCCGGTCTTTTGCTAGACTCCACTTGTATGAGTAAGTTCTACTCATGCTTCCAACTCCCAAGAAACCAAGTTATTACAAAGTGTCCACTATAAACTCCTATGCATGGTGTGTTACACCATTCCAAATATATTCTTGTTTTTCATCTATCTTCCAATTAAAAACTATTTTGTTATGTGAAAACTTAGTGATTAAAGCCCTCACGAACTTGATGGCACACTTTATTCTTTGCCCCTAATAAACTTGAACCATTGTGACAACTTTGTTGTATATGCTTGCATTTATAAGTTGGAATTAGCAGAACCGTGCTGTCACGGGGTACGTTTTCAACATTGCACTTGTACCTTGTTGTACTTAGTTGATATCATGTTCTTTTGTCTATGGATGTCACCGGTGTGAAATAAAGAGGGAACTTGTAAGTCCATGGAGTTTGTATCCTGTGTTAGAGAAACACCTGGGCCGCTAGCCTAAGCCATGCCTAATCATGGTGGAAACTTGCAGCATCACCATAGTGACATCTATGAAGCATTCATCTTATAAAAAAAGAGACACATTGAGAAAAGAGGAAAGAGAGAAAAAAGCACCATATTCCCATGGTACATAAGAATAATTGCTGGGATGCTCATTGTCTGCTTGCCTTGTCATTTTGGTTATGGGAAAGCTCCTGTACCATGTGCAAGGGGTACCCCGTTGGCGGTTCTCAATGATATGCAAATACTTACAATGACAAGAACTTACCTGGACCCAAAGTTGAGTATGCATGAGGTGTGGCCCTCGTATTCAAGGGACTTGAGATTGCCAACTTATACTTCGTCAAGCATATACTCCATCTTTGCCACTTTAACCTTAACCACTTCAAGATGCTTATGATAGGGGCAATGAGGGCTAAAAGCTAACAAGTATCATAATTTTTGGAAGCTCTTTTTGAAACTTGAAATCCCTGCTTCCTTTATAAAAGGCCTTTCTTCCACCATTATTGAGTCTCCACCTTCTACCTTTAGGCACCATTAAGAGAGCATAGTTGTCATTCTATGTGCAGTGTTCCAAAGCTTATTAATTGATGCATATTGTGTTATTACTTGCTCTTGTGCTATTTTTTCTAGTCACCCTTGTGAACTTTGCAGGTGTCCTATGCATTATATTGCTACTCTATGAGGGACAAGCTGATTTCCACTATGCTATGTTTTCTGCATGTGAAATAAACAAATATTTTTTAATGCATATTATTCATGATCTTTGTTTGTAGCTTGCCATGTTGCATGCATAGTTACTATGTCCTATTGTTAGAACTCCATCTTTCATGCACATGTTTAGAGTTCTTTGATCCTAGCTTTCAATGCTTGCAAATAGTTGGATCGTTATTGTGAGGGTGCATGTCACCTCAAAAATTATTCTTTTATCACTTACCTACTCGAGGACGAGCAGGAGTTAAGCTTGGGAATGCTGATACGTTGGAAACGTATCTATAATTTTTGATGAACCATGCTTGTTTAGTATCTACTTTGCTTTACTTGTCCACATTTTGAGGTGCTTTTTACATGTTTTTTGAGGGTAAAACAGTAGGGTAAAAAACCCCACTACAATTTTTATAAATCATAAAGGGTTACAAGTAGTGCATATTTACAAGTTACATGCCACCTCAATGAGGGATAAGAAACACCATGGCTAACTATCTCCTGTCTAAGTTATTGCTAATCCAGTCTTTGAGGTCCTGATAATACTTTCTCTTAATTCTACACAGGACCCATCTTAATTCTTGAGAAACAATAGCCCTCCATTCATCAAGGGAAGCATGCTTGTTATTGAATATTTCATTGTTTCTACACATCCATATGCCCCAAGCCCCAAAAATAATGATTTCCATTGCAAAGGGGACTTTTAGGCTGCTTTTAATACTAGTCAACGCCTCGAAGAGATTTAGACCATTGTCTCGAACAAGACAAATTTCATCCCAGCATGCTTTTGCAAAAGAACAGTCCCAAAATAAGTGAAGTAAAGTTTCCTCACTAGTGCAACCATGGAACACACAATCATAGGAGGCCAGAGCGAATCTTTTCCTTTTCAAAAGATTTCTGGTGTTCAGTCTATCAAGGAGCAAAAGCCAGAAGAAGAACTTGTGTTTTTGCTGGCAAGAGGACTTCCACAACCAGGAAAAATGTGGTTGCACAATCATGCTTTTTACATGTTTTCTGGTACTAACCTATTAACAAGTTGCAACAGTGCCAGACACTTGTTTTCTGCTGTTTTTGGTTTTAGAAAAGTTAGTAAAGAAATATTCTCGGAATTGGACGGGACAAACGTCAAATTCAATTACTTTCTGTGGGGAACAAGAAGTCCAGAGGAGAGCCGGAGGGGCTGACCTGGGGGGCCAGACCCACCCCAGGCGCGGGGGCAGGTGGGCACGCACCTGGCTAGGGTTTGGCGGCCATGGTCGTCTCCCAGTCTCGCCCCTTCGCCTATAAAAAAACCCCGATGCAGAAACCCTGAGTACCAAATCAGAAATCCACGAAACCGTCTGTAGCCGCCGCCACCATCGTCCCTAGATCGGGGGAGATCTGAAGTTCTTCCCGGCACCCTGCCGGAGGGAAGATCATCCCGGAGGCCTTCTCTCCGGTATGACTCGTGAGTAGTTCCACCTTGGACTATGGGTCCATGTAGTAGCTAGATGGTTGTATCTCCTCCTTTGTGCTTTCATGTATAGATCTTGTGAGCTCCGTTCATGATCAAGATCTGATCTATTTGTAAACATGCATGTTGTGTTTGCGGGGATCTGATGGATATTGAGATTATTATGTTGGTATGATTAATGGTTTTATCTTTATGATTCTATCATGTCTGTGTTGTTAGTGATCTTGCATGCTCTCCGTTGCTAGTGGTTATCTTGGCCAAGTAGTTGCTAGTGACTCCAAGAGGGAGTATTTATGCTCGATAGTGGGTTCATGCCTCTAGTTTCCAAGGGAAGTGACAATAATCTCTTCGGTTGTAGATGTGATGTTGCTACTAGGGAGAAAACAACGGTCTCTTGTTCATGGAACATGTGGACTGTTTAACTTACACACTTTTCTTAAAGCAGTTGTCTGTTGCTTGCAACTTAATATTGGAGGGGGTTCAGATGATAACCTGAAGGTGAACTTCTAGTCATAGATGCAGTTGGATGACGGTCTATGTATATTGTTGTATTGCCCAATCAACCTCATAGGATCTTTCTGGCTAGTAATTGCATTGTTTTGTTTTGCTTAGTTCCTGTCAATTGCCCCGCTGTAATTTGTTTACCCTTCATGCCATATTGTTTATCTAAGGAGAGCACCTCTAGTGAACTATGGACCCCGGTCCAATCTTTACCATTGATACATCTTCCACTGTACTTGTTTACTTGCTGCAAACCATTACCTTCCACACCATACGTTTAATCCTTTGTTACAGCAAACCGGTGAGCTTGACAACCTCACTGATTCGTTGGGGAAAAGTCTTGAGTTTGTGTTGTGCAGGTCTCCACGTTGCCAGCAACACCTTTGAGACGTTTCCTTCCTCCTTCAGATTCGATAACCTCGGTCTCTACTGAGGGAAACTTGCTGCTGTGCTCATCACACCTTGCTCTTGGGGTTCCAACAAAGTGTCCCACGTCAACACTGGGTGCACGCATCACCCACCGCCTTCGACAGTCGGGCACCACCACCACCGCCAACACTGGTGGCGACAACGGCTAGGGGAGCTCGGGGCGGGGCTGCTCCTGCGTTAGGGTTTGTCCCTCCGGGGCTGCCCGCGCGTGCGACCCGGGAAGGGAGTTTTTTTAAGTTCGCCTATACACTCTTAATGACTCAAAATATTTGAAACACGTCACTTAATGAACGGCAAGGTCACGGCTAACACTTAACCAATATTATGGGCATGGATTTTTTTTTGGATCCAGACATTCGAGTCACGCAGAGGGGTTAATCACATTTTTTGCGGGCATATACTGAAACTTTATTAGACAGGAAGGAGAGATTAAAAAGCGATCGCGTTCTAGCAACTGAAGAGCATTTTCAAGTCCAGAAACCCAAACAAGTTACAGTGTGGTGTTGCAATCTTGCAAAAGATGCAAGAAAGTCAGCGTTCCACCTTAACAAAAACACACTCTCTATCTTGATTAACTAAGTTCCTGATCTCATGCACCCAATGGACTAGGGTGCCCTTTCCACCTGGGAGGAAGATGCAACAGCTACCAACTAGGCACAATCTGTCTCGACAATGATTGGGAGCTGGGATTGGCGGAGTGCTATTTTGAGCCCTTCAACACATGCTCTGAATTCCGCTTCAGCTGGTGACTGACGGTTGTGCAAAGAGCGGCGGACCATGAAAATTGGATCACCAACTTCATCTCTTAAAATCATGCCCAATCCGTCTAATTTATCTAAATCACTAAATGATCCATCTATCGGGAGCTTCACCCAACCACTAGGAGGCTTCGACCAAGGCTTATCAGGAGCATTCTTAATCTAAATTGGGGTAGGAAGGATCCCAAACTCAATCACCGGGCTCTTCCCTTTCAACAATACGTCTATTGATTTGTTATTTATATCACATATCAATTTCAAATAGCTACAAATAAATCTTTTGGACCCCTCAATCGGCAGGAGTGGCTTCTCATGTGTTACTTCGTTCCTTGCATACCATGCTCTCCATGCAACGAGGAGGGTAGTATCAATCATATGATCGGGAACATGCGGCAGTAAACTGGAACCAATTAGCAGATAAGATTACGAGATCTCGAGCCATAGGTAAGCTCCATATAGGCCTCATCTCTTCCCATAGATCCAGTGCATGTTGGCATTTATACAGAGCATGGGCCACATCCTCTTGTCCAACCTCACAAATTTTGCACATAACCGTGACATGCATATGCCTCAGCAACTTATTCTTCTCCATCTCTAGACCCTCTGAGGTAGCCCTGAACGCAAATGTTATGACTTTGGGCGGAACAACAGCCTTCCAGATCTTCTTCCAGCAAGGGTGTTGACCATCTAGGAAGGAGCTTGTAGCAGCTATGTCACTTTGCACCGGCTAAAGGTTGGGTGCCATGCACCTCGCACCGAAAATACATCCAATCTTTCAAGTTGCCGAGATAGGACGTTGACATGGATATGCCCTACGGGTACCCGATGTTAGCATACCTGGTCTAGCCCGACGGAAGGCCCACTCGAAGACCTGCCAGGGTCCATAACGCCTATGACAGTTCGGCTGATATGAAGCCCATATGGACATGGACTCCCAAGCGCACAAGCAAGGAAATCTCAAGACTAGAGTTTGAATACAACTTGTAACCAAATCGTATTGGCACCCGCGACCTAGCCTCCCCATATATAAAGGCTAGGAGGGTCCAACGAGGAGGAACCTCCACAATAGACTAGACCACAACATACCTACAGATCTGGCATCCTTTTTCCATCGCATACACACCTTCACGCCAGATTGCATCTGCGCACCCCTGTAACATTCGGTTCCGCCGTAATTAAGAGCAGACAAGCAGGAGTAGGGTTTTCCCTCCGAGGGCCTGAACCTGGGTAAATCTCGTGTCCCCTGGTTGCTTGTCTGTTAACCGTTTCGTGATCTCCAACACCCCCTTCTTCTCCAAAACCCAAGCTTATAACAATGGGCATTGACGAGTCGAAACCTCGTCAATTGGCGTCGTCTGTGGTCTTCGGCTCTAGCAACCTGCTACGGTCCTCGGCATTGGCGACCCACTGCGGCCTTCAGCTGCGGTGACCCGCTGCATCTTTCAGATGCGACGACCCGACGTTATCTTTGATTGTAGCAACTGGCTGCATCGGCTTCAGCGACCACGACTCGGGGGATCTTTCGACTCCAGCGACCCGTTACAGTCTTCGGCTCCGATGTAGGGCCTTCGGCTATGGTTACCCGCTGCAATCTTCGAATGCGATGACCCGCTGAAGTGTTTGTATGCGATGACCCAGTGTGGTCTTCGATTGCGACAATTTTCCACCGCGTGACCCGCTATCGCGTCAACTTCTCCACGACAACCAACAAAGCTAATTTTCCCTCTACTTAGAGCTGATTTCTTTTTAACTCGCACTCGATACACTCGGGGGCTGCGCCCTCTTCGAGTGACCTAATGTGCCATCGGCTCCACGCACTCGAGTACCTGATACGCGACAGCCCAAGTAGCTGATTCTTTTTGACCGTCGAATCCTTGAACTCCGAGTGCCTCGGCAAGGTACTAAGACTAAGGGTAATTAGGCTAACAAAAAGGCCTAGCATACAGTGCAAAAGTGTTGACTCGATCGGCACCAGAATCTTGCTATACAAGCCGAAAGGCAAATATTTTTTACAAGATACAAGTACTTCACAATTCGTCATGTTTTTCTGCAGCTTACAAGGACGTTGACGGCGTCGAGCTATTCTATTGGGTTCTCCAACAGGAGTCAACAAAATAGCTGGCTACGCCATACACCCAAGACTCGAGTAGAGTCACTCCTCAGATGGTTGCATCTCTTGATGCTACAAAGATGTGACGCTGGTCGCGCGCTCAACAGTAGAAACGGCGTCGAATCCTTCCGGCTGAACGCCGCACGACTCCGCCACGTCAACTCCGACTGCATCATTGATTCTTGGCTCCGTATGCGTGAGACGCTGACTCGATGCACTTCCGGGTCAGTGGTTTCTCCTCGCATGAGTCTCCACTCGAGTCTGCGACTCGACTAGACACTCGGGGGCTACTCCTATCAGGAGCGCTGGTCGCGCACACAGAAGATCTTCGAGTGGCACGCTTCGATTCCTCACTCGAACAACGATTCAACTAAGGACTCGGGGGCTACTCCCATAGGGAGCGCTGGTCGCGCATTCGAAAAAATGAAGGCATTCAGGACATCTGCAAGGTCATCCGAAGAACTTCTAGATCACTGTATTGCGCAAGTGACGACTATAAGTCTCTGCTCGAGTCTACGACTCGAACAGACACTCGGGGGATACTCCCATAGGACGCTGGTCGCGCATCCTATAGTCCATTGTGTTGACTACGTCCATAATGCTGACTCATTTACAGCAACCGAACAAAATCAGCTGACCCGACGAACTTTGGTGTGAAGTGCTTTACACTCGACACAACTTTCGACTTCGACATCCAAATGCAAGGTTCAAGACAACTAAGTCTCCACCCGAATCTATGTTCCGGATGGACACGGGGGCTACTGACATGGATATGCCCTACGGGTACCCGATGTTAGCATACCTAGTCTAACCCGACGGAAGGCCCACTCGAAGACCTGCCAGGGTCCATAACGCCTATGACGGTTCGGCTGATATGAAGCTCATATGGACACGGACTCCCAAGCGCACAAGACAAGGAAAGCTCAAGACTAGAGTTTGAATATAACTTGTAACCAAATCATATTGGCACCCAAGACCTAGCCTCCCCATATATAAAGGCTAGGAGGGTCCAACGAGGAGGAACCTCCACAATAGACTAGACCACAATAGATCTACAGATCTGGCATCCTTTTCCCACCGCATACACACCTCCACGCCAGATTGCATCTGCGCATCCCTGTAACCTTCGGTTCCGTCGTAATCAAGAGCAGACAAGCAGGAGTAGGGTTTTCCCTCCGGGGGCCTGAACCTGGGTAAATCTTGTGTCCTCTGGTTGCTTGTCTGTTAACCGTTCTGCGATCTCCAGCACCCCCATCTTCTCCAAAACCCAAGATCATAACAATGGGCATTGACGAGTCGAAACCTCGTCAGACGTCCTGCTCGAGTCGCTGAGATGGACTAGTACTTAAAATAGCCTCCACGTCAATTGGATAAAGGTTGTACATATAAATTCCGTCTTACATCTCCCATCGGCATTAATAAGCTGAGAAACCCTATGCAAGCGACAATTGCGATGAGGTGTAAGGGTTTTTCAAGACATAGGTCTAGGAACCCAATTGTCACGCCAGATTCTCACACTACGGCCATTTCCAATTCTCCAAATCAATCCTCTTTTGAGTAACTCTAGACAATAGATATGGCCGTCCAGGTGGAAGAGGGATTCCCAGATAAGAACGTATCAACTAGCTCGCCATTGGGATAATATCGAGTCTTGAGAACACGAGCACACAAACTCTCAGGGTGAATCACCAGCCGCCAATCTTGACGTGCCAAGAGGGCAACAACCGCATATCCTAAAAACCTAATCAACCATGAAATTTTGATCTTTTAACTTGGGCTAGCTTACCCAATGAGTTCTGGGTGTTCCCTGCACCCCACCAATAATCCCTGATCATCTTAGTTAAATCATCACACGCCGATACCGGTAACTTAAACACTCCCATAATATAAGTAGGGATGGTTTGAGCCACAGCCTTGATGAGAATTTCCCTCGCCCTTCGAGCTAAAAGGTTATCATTCCATTCAAGTAACCACTTGCTCAACCTTGATTGTAAGTTGTCAAATTTCCCCTTATGCCTATGCCCATCAGGAATAGGAAGACCTAGGTATTTAGCCTCGAACCCATGTTGTTTAACATGTAATATATCCTTGATTGCCACTTGTGCTGTCTACGAACAATTTTTACCGAATAAAATGGAACACTTTCTTGGGTTAATCAATTACCCCGTACAAGAAGCATAAACCTCCAAGGTATTCCTCACCGCAAGAGCTTGTTTCTCAGTTGCTCTGGAGAACAATAGAGTGTCGTCCGCAAATAGCAAGTGAGATACACCTGGAGCATGCCGACATATTTTAATAGGGGTGATCCTATTATGTTGAACCTCATTCCATAATAATATATATAAACCATCAGCCACAAACAAAAAGAGAAAGGAGGAGAGAGGATCACGTTGCCTTAAGCCGCAAGAAGAAAAGAAAGCTTCCAATAAGATTCCATTAAATTTAACCGAGTATTTCACTGTGGTAACACACATCATAATCCATTGTATCCACCGGTGAGAAAACCCCGCAATGTACTCTCCAAAAAGCGCCAATCAACTCTATCATAGGCCTAAAGAATCAGCATGTATAATCTCCGGACCAAAAAGAATCAAAACTAAGAGCAAAACTTACAAGTTGCAGGCCAGCGCGCTTAGTCATCGCAAGGGGATTTTACAGGCATGTGACACAAAATTACAAGCCATCCGCCATTCATGGACTAAGCCTACTACTCAGAGTGGCTACAGTAGAAATAGCTACAGTAGAAAAGAAGTCGGTGCATACTTCCCCTTTTTAAAATATAAGATGTTTTAGATTTATAAAGAAAATGTATCAAGACTTTTTTTTAGTGTGTAGATTCATTCCAAACATGAGTGAACCTACATACTAAAAATAGTCTAAATACATTTACTTTCAAAGCTAAAACATCATATATTTTGAACGGAGGAAGTATATCGCAAGGGGATTTTACAGGCAGTAGCTACAAGTATGATCTGTCATTGCAGCAGTACGATATCTACGTCTCCTATGAGCGAGCTTGCAAGAGCTAGCGTTCTTGATCAATGTACTAGTCCAAGAAAGGCGTAGTAGAGCACTGTGATGGGAAGAGCTATTAGCATGCCAAAAATGACGCTGCAAATTCAGATTTAGAAACGGTTAGGAGGTAAAATCCCAGTGGCCAGTGCCAAACAGGACGTGTATATATGCATCAGTAGTAGTGTAGCCGGTAGTTACTTACGCGGTGCTGAGTATGGCAGGGTGGACATTGTATTCCTTTGCGAAAACAAAAGGCACAATCCCTTGTGGTAGGGCCGCCTGTCAAATGATTGCATTGGTACCGAATATTAGTTTTTCATTATACGCTACATAAGATTATAGAATTCATTCATTCATATGCAAATTGAGGAGTCCTTAACATAGGAGCAAAAAAAAAAAGGTTAGTACTACCTGAACAATGGCGACCTTGAAGAGCGTCCCACGTAGACCGACGGCGGCAGACGCGGCAGCAGTGATGGCGGGGCCCGCGAGGAAGCGGACGGCCATGGAGACGAGGGCGACGGAGTTTCCGCAGGCGATGATGCTCGGCTGCAGCGCCATGAACAATCCTGCCCAGGGGGAGAGAGGTTGACAGACAGTGTTAGCTCGGGCGCGGGCCAGGTGGTGGTGGTGGGCACGAGAGCGAGGGGGAAGGAGGATTAATTGCGGGGCAACAAGGTGTAGGGCAAGTGGGAGACAGGAGCACAAGGGAGGTGGGGCACCCACCCAGGCTAAACATGGCCATCCCCAGGCCGGCGTCCGAGAGGATGGAGATGGACTTGGCGACGATCGTTGGCATGGAGATGTGCCACCTGCGATCAATCAACAGTTACATGAGGACATCATTGGGCACTAATAATAACATCAGTAACAGAAGAAGAAGATGGATATGATGGCGATGATGATTAGTGCAAGTAAACAGTTGTGTAACCCGTGCAAACTCTGCATCTTTTCTCTCCGGACAATATATACAGTTCGCGATTGGCGCTGCCCGGGGCCCAGCGCGGTGGTCCGGCATCGGCGGATTGCTCGGCCCGCCAACACCACCGTCCGGCCGGGGCAGGGTATCCGTAAAAGCTGCTTTTCGGTGATCCCCACCGGCAGCGCACCGCACAGTTTCGGTGCGCCCTTTTTAGCCCTTGCTGATGCAGCCTAGTAGTACGTGCCTACGGTGCTACTACGTATATTGCTTTTGCCAAGAATGTCGCCATGGCATTCCGCACCAACCAATTCGAAGCTACCCTAGATTTTACGCGGGACATCGATCGATTCCTTGCCGACCTTGTCGTCTCTCAGTCTCTGCTGCGTAAAATCACACAGCCTGGCTAACTTTAATCAGTGGCAGTACACGGGCGACTGGTATGAGCACACCACGTGTGGAAGTAGAGCCGTACGTACGTACCGGAAGGCGACGAGGGACCATGTGAGGCCGATGAGGCTGGAGTACGTGTTCGGGTTGCGGATCAGCTTGCGCCACACCATGATCAGTATCAGCCGGGTCATCACGCTCGCCGGCGGCATTTGGTGCTGCCGCGCCGCCCTCTCGGCGTCAACAACATCCTCGGGGATGGATGTTTGCTTCGCCGTCCCACCAGACTGCACCGGATCGTCGTCCTCCACCGTCTTGCCGCCTCCCGTCGCTGCCACCGCGCCATAGTCCCCGTTCTGATCTATAATTGGCCATCGATCGATGATTGTTACTCTTGCTTGCTTGCACATGAAACCCGTGAAGCAGCAGTGATATGGACGTACGTGGAGTACTATGCATATGGCATTAATTAATGCAGAGACGGACCTTTGCATGAGCCGTTCTGCGGCGGGTCCGCGGGGACAACCATGCGGATTTCCTTGGCGCCGGCGTGGAGATGCGCTGCCCCCGTGCTGCCGTTGAATAGAGGCAAGCCGCTCGCCTCTGACACGGGAGAGGCGCTCGAGCTCCACACGAACATGTGGAGCTCCTTGGCGTCATGGCTGTGCGCCCCGGCGTCTGCCGCCTCTGCGAAGTTAGAGTCCCTCGGAGTCGGCCCCTGCGAAGAATGCAGGGAGTAGTGTTCGGAGGCGCCGAAGCTCGAGCCGTGCAACATGGCGGGCGTCGGCGGCGGTGGCGCGCCGCCGACCACGGCGAAGAAGTCTGCGTGGTTGAAGTTGGAGCCCCGCGGGGTTGGGTTCTGCGACGAGCTAACCGAGTAGATCTCCGCGCCCGTCAGGTTCGACGGCCGCGGCGTCACCATCAGCGTGGACCGCCGCGACACCGAGGACCGTCGCACGGTGACGTGCAGACGCCCGTCCGCGGCCACCTCCGACTCCGTCTCCGCGCGGCCGCCCTCCAGGGACACCACGTCGGAGTCCACGTGCAGCGACACGATTGACGCCGCGGTGTCCGGGAACTGGTCGGCGATGAGCATCCGCGCGGCGCGGAACTCGAAGAGGAAGAGCAGCAGCGTGTACCAGATGATGCACTGGAGGACGACGATCTGGACCATCAGCGAGCCGGCGTAGGGCCCGTACATGGCGATGAGCAGCGGAATCCCCATGACGAGCGTGTTGGGCAGCGTGGACAGAGAGAAGAGCGTGATGGACCAGTCCAGGCGCGGCGAGGGGACGAGCAGGCGCGAGGACGCGGCCAGCAGGGACAGGACGAGCAGTTTCTGCAGGGTGTCGGCGGCGAGGAAGCGGAGGTTCATCTCGTAGGGGTTGTTGGTGGAGATGAAGTGGAAGGAGAGCAGCGGCACGGCGAAGATGGCCACGAAGCGGTTGATGCCGGAGCACTGGTCGGGCGTGAAGATGCCCCACCACCGCACCGAGCCGTACGCGAGGATCATCGCCACGTACAGCGGCACCACCGCCGCCAGGACCGTGTACAGGTCGTGCACTGATATCATCTCGCCGCCTGGACTGGACCTGGAGGCAGCTTATGGCTTTTGGGGCCGGGTGTTTGCCTCCGCCTCTTGGAAATGTGGAACGTGCAGTGCGAGAGTAGCGGTGTCTTGGGGGGAGCAGCGTACGAGTCGCATTCAGGGGAAGCTTAAGATCGAGTTTGGGTCACTTGCGAGGTCGGGTGCAGCCATTCATATACGGTGGCAGAGCAGGGGGCGAATATGGTTCGACCGGCGCAGTCCCGACGCCGGGGGCGGTTTTTCCGTCTGAACTCTCTAGTGGCAGTGGAGATGGAGAACAACCCAATAGGGGCTAATTCGGTGCGGCAAAAAAGCACGAGAGATCCGTTGCACGTGTACCTGCACAAGTCATGTACTACAAGCAAGAGACTGGACTAGTGTATCTTCACGGTCCACTTGTGTTGTCAATGCCCAGCACTACGAGCATGGCAGTATGACACAGCCACGGGATACAAAGCCAGAAGAAACAAGCGCGTGACAGATATCGGTCCGTGCTAATCATGGTTGGTGTTATCCATCTTCAAGCTATGTTATGTAACCGTGGATCCCTTTTAGTCATCCGTGGAGTTTGACTTCACAATATCGATCTTTTGGAGAGGATCTAGACGGTGCATTTATACACAAAACCTGGTGCGCATATTATGTACTCCCTCCGCTTTTATAATACCCTCTCCATCTAAAAAAGAAAGATGCAACATGCTTTTCCGGAGGGTGGAAGTATAAGAGCTATCGGCATCCCCAAACCCGCCTCCAACTGAGTTGGGATGGAGGACAAAATTCGGTCTGCATTGCTGGTCTCTAACCGGTGACGGCAGTTTGGGCCGCCCACTAAAATGTCTGGCATCCTCTTGCCCCCCGGCAACTAGGGATCGGGCTAGGACTGTTGGCAACACGTATTGCGCCTGTTTGTGTCGGACCCAGTTGGCAGCCACTCAACGGGCCGGTCAAAGCTATTTATGACTCTGCGTCATTTCCATACACGTCCCCATGGTTCTTCGCCGGGTTCAGACGCCACCGCACGCGTGACGGCTCCTCTCCCGACGAGCTGGAGTAAATGGCACGGTAGCCATTTCGCCTACCCACAGCGCCCGTAAAACGACTCTTCCTCACCGGTGCACACACGCCCGTTCCCCCTCTGCCCTCTCCTCCTACACTCTCCACCGGCGAAAAACCAAGCCCCGCAACGACCACGAGGCCAGCAGCAGGAGCGGCGGCTCGAGGGCATGCAACCTAAGCTTCAACGAGGCGAACCTCCTCGTGCTACCGGACTGGCACCTACACGACATGTGGAACATCGGCCATGATGGGAGCGCCATCCTGCCCCTCAGCACTAGTGACAATGACCTGCGGGGGGTCATCGCCTACCGCCGGTCCCTGCTGCCACCGATCAACCAGCTGGACCCCGGTTGGCAGGACGAAGGCTAGTGGCGGCGATCCTCCACCAGGAGCGTGAGGACGCGGTACACCACAAGACCGTGACCTATGGTGGGCATGTATGTTCGTTGTAAGGTTTTGTGAGTCTTTGTTTAATAAATGAAATAAAGGCCGTATGTACCACTTAGATAGAGATATCGGGTACATCCTCTTTTCGAAAAACACACATATGAAAGTTTTCAATGCACATGAACGAATAGAACTATCACTATGCATGGGTGAGCTATGCACCTCTACAGTGCACATAGTTTTTTTGACAAACAATACCATATTATATTAATAGAAGCAAATAGTACGTAGTAGAGATACATGAGCTGACTCCAACGATTACAAAATAAAGTCTAAAAGAAACTAGCAAATCTTCGAGGTCTTCGTACCCTTTATTCTTCCATGATACAATCTTGCACTTTCGGACTTTCCTGAAGGCAGTCAAACTAAACTAACATAGAAACAAAACCAAGGACCTGTAAATACCAAAATGCCAAGCCTCCATGCACACACATAGCCATTAAAGTAATCAACCAACATCGGCAAGAGTACTAACACCAATATTTCAGAGAATAATAAACAAACAGCCTATTCAACGTCCCTGATAAACCGATAGTATGAATCATCATTGTCGAGGACATAGCCGCCAGGACAAATATTGCGAGGACAAACCTCGCTGCAACCATGAGAAAAAAATCTAAAATAGATCCGGCGAAGCAAGATCTAAAGACCCATACCTAAAGAACTTTCTTCCAACATCACCATTGACATCGCAAAAGAGATCTCGTTGTCGGACGAATGACCGAAGATCGCTTATTGTAGATAATGCCACCTCCATTGAGGCGAAGATGGCTAGCAAAACCCTAAACCTATCTACCAAAATCGGTACTATTACTAGAAACTCCACTCATAGATCGGGTTCCCCACCCCTCCCGATGCCGACGAGGCTGACCGGAGAAGGGGGAACCGATCTACAAAGGAGGCGAAGGCGAGAGGCGACGACTTTTTCTTCTGGCGGCGGCTGTTTCCGTTACAAAAGGGTTCTACTTGGCACATGTTTTTCTTACCGCAAGCGTGT
Source organism: Avena insularis (assembly GCA_023614405.1). Taxonomy (NCBI): domain Eukaryota; kingdom Viridiplantae; phylum Streptophyta; class Magnoliopsida; order Poales; family Poaceae; genus Avena; species Avena insularis. The sequence continues at coordinate 278,907,694 of CM042689.1, read as the reverse complement.
GCGAATGTTAGGAACTTAGTGTGATGTTTTATTCTTGTAAACGGTTGTTCATGTACATGTGGATTAAACTTAGCTTTGAACTTGTGGTGCTATTTTGGCTTTGTACTTATGATGGTGATGCACTTCATGATGATTATGTAGTTTTCATGGTCTATTGTGTCTATATATACGTGAAAATATGGTATGTTATTTTGGGAAATAAATATAATATTGTGTTCTTTGTAGGGATATTTAGAAAAACAAAAAGAAGTATAGGATCTTTGCCAAGTGTAAACACTCGCCCAAATAATCGTTGCCGGGTGTTACACTCTCCAAAGGTGCCAAGTGTCAACAACACGTAAAGTCTGGCATTTGCCTCGACGAGATGGTCACAACGGTGAAATGTTTGTCATGTTTTTTATATGTACACGAGGCAAAATATTTGCCGTGTGTGTGCAAAAAATCCACATATTAAAAAATTAGGTTTTGTCTTGAATTATAAAAAATACTTGCAAAAAAATGTTGTGTGTAGGGAAAAACATTTGTCAAAGTTGTCCACATGACTTCTCCATTTGGTCCACCAGCTGTCAAGTCATGTTATTTTGTCATATATACAAAAATACACTTCACAAAGATTTTACTGAGCGAGAATCAATATGTGGTTGGATGGTTAGGAAGACAGTGGTATACTATCCCATCGGAATTTAAATCCCAGGATTGATATTTTGATGTCTCATAGGTGGAATATTTTTAGTGGGAAGATACGTTCCCATCGACAACGGGGCAACTGTGGTGATCTCGTTACTCTCAAGACCCGTCGGATCATTCTGTAAGGCTCAGTCTTTTGGAGGTTCTCATAGAGATATGGTGTGCCTATTTGCAGCCTCGGGCACATGGGAGTGCGACCAGTGCGGCCGCACAGGACCCAGTTTCTTGGGGCTCAATATTTCAAAATTGACCCTTTCTATAGATTAGACTTTTATATTTAATCATGTAACAAGTTCATCCTAATTGGTGCTTGAGCTCACCAACGGTAGTTGAATGGTGAGCAGTGGCAAGTTATGTTCCCTGTAGCTTGTATGTCATATTATTTTCTCCAACATTTTTATTATTTTGATTGATGTACATACTTTTTTGAGAACATTAATGTAAATACTTGAATATGCATTTTATTGGTATTGAATAAAACTTAGATAAGCCATCACCAAGTTGGTCTGCATATCTAACTAACACTATACCTACTTTTCTAATTTCAAGTCTTGAACATGTAATAAAAATTGTGGCACTGAGATACTCAGTTTCTTATATTCAAATGAAATGATTAATCATTATGATATTATTTTTAACTTATAAAGAGTCTTATCGTATTCCTCTCATGGGGTTAGTTCTTATAACATGCTTATGTATGTACATCTTTTTGTTGGGAACTTGATAAATTTACATTTTTCTAAAACCCAAACAGTTCATTTTTTTTGCATGAAAACAGTTCAAATGTTGAAAACCATTAGATGTAGGTTTTTCCTTGGCACCACTGGTCAGGACGGTTTTTTAAAACTATATATGTATCCTCTTAAAACGGTTTTAAGACTATTTTACCAAGTGTATAGAATCTATGGGCATTAAGAATAGATTTTCAATTCAGACATCCATCTAATAAATATATACATTATAATTGTTTATTAGTTCTATTTTTTGATGATATATATATGTATGGAGTTGTGAATACCGCACGGTAGTCCTTTGCCATGTGGGCATACACACACGACAAAGATACTCTAAAATAGGACAAAGGCTTTGCCATGTGTATATACACGACAAGAACCACACGACGACATTCGCCACGACAAAGTGGCATTGTCGTGTGTCCTACCAAAAGAACACGACAAAGAACTTTGCCGTTTATCTAGCTAGAAGCACACAACAACGTAAAACACAGATCACATCGCGCTGCATCTAACGACATAATAGCCCTTTGTCGTGTGTCTGCTCTTTGCAGTGTGCCAGAAACATTGGCGTGTGTCTCCTCTTTGCCGTGTGCCAGAAACATTATCATGTGACGATCCTTTGCCATGTTCCCCAATGTTGTCGTGTGGGAATCCTTTGCCGTGTGCCCAAAGGTTGCCGTGTAGAACTCTTTGCCATGTGTCTTGCTCACAGAAGACACGACAAAAGGGTTTGCACATAGCCTAGGCTGCGGCCACGTGCAAAGTGACCATTTGACACTTTTTCGTGTGTAAGTCACCATTTGACACTGCCAGGCCCTAGTTTTTTTGAAAAAAAAATATGTTTTTCCTATATCCCTGCATTTCAAACAACAATTGATATATATGATCATAATACCACTTCACTCACACATACAGCACAACAAAATAATTCAAACATGATATAAACAAGCATACACTTGACAAATATGATAAAAACAAGCATACACTTCACAAACATGATATGCTTGTTTCACAAACATGATATGCTTGTTTCACAAACATGATATGCTTGTTTCACAAACATGAAGCATACATTGTATAAAACATAGTGTCATTCAAATGCATCATAAACTAGGCAACAAGATGGCCACAAGCGGCGAAGATCGACGTCCTTGATGCACTCCATGGCCACCACCTATCCACATCCTACATGGTCCAAAGCAAAATAGTGATATTCACATGAAAATTGTACTATGGTGAGATTGACATAACAAGAAAAATGGTGAGGTTCACATGACAATTTCTATGGCTAAATTTTCACAAGTATAGTAGTGGCAATGTAGCAACATAGAAACCTACTACTTGGCAATGCCATACAAAACTAGTATTGATCAAGTCTCATGGCAAGTTGATGACAATGGCAATTATATGTGATTTTGACAAGTCTCATGGCAAGTTGATGAAAATGACAAGTAAATTTTCATAATGGCATTGAATTATCTATAAGTTTCATGGCAAGGCTAAATTTTCTACAAGTGTCATGGCTAAACCTAGCAATGGTTCCTTAACTAAACCAAACCTAGACCATATCCAGTCCCATAAAGTTTGGAACTAAAACTAAACCACACCCAAGAATCATCCCGCACAACCAAAACTTGACCAAACGATAAGCTTTGTGCAATCAAACCAAAACTAAACCATTCGTCGATCTATGTGTTGAACCCGGTTCCTAGTTTTGGTTGAAACCATATCAAACTGCTGTGGGGGAAAGCTTGATGTTTTGTATCGTGATGTATCTCATGAAAAGTACGATGTATTGTTTTTGCTAAGGATAGGCCAACCGCAAGCACCGCAGGATGCAATCACGAAAGAGCAGACAGAGCAAGCCATGCCTATTGCCTAAACGGCTAAACAAATTTCAGGAACTGGTTATTAACTATGGTTTAAACTATTTGGAACCAGAACTATTCGGGCCCATATCTGACTATACCCAACCATTTGCTATACAAAACCGAACTAAACCAAATTGTTAACAAAATCAGCTTGTTAGCACCCAAACTACACAAGCCCACACAAGGAAACCGATCCAACCCACCAGGTTATTGCGAAACCAGTCCCAGGTTTAGTCATGGCATGCCTAAATTTTCTATAAGTGTGATGGCATGGATAAATTTGACAAGTGTAGGAGAACTAACCGTGATTAGGGGTGGGCATAAAAACCGATAACCGAAGACCGAAACCGAAAAGACCAAGACCGAACCCGAATAGACCAAAACCAAAAAGACCGACAAGAAAATTAGGTAGTGAATTTTATAGACCGAATTTAGTTTGGTATATTCGGTCTTTAGTTCCTAAGTAACCGAATAGACCGAACTGACCGAATTTTACATGAGACTATCTGAAACTCCAAATTTATGTGATGTGCATGAATTATGGCATTGTTGAACGGTCATCAAAGTGCTATTGTAGAGTTGCTACATTTTATTAGGATTGTTGCATGTTTATTTCTTCCACTAAATAATAACATATGTATTAAAATATTTAAAATATAGTTGAAAAATTGTCATATTTTTAATAAGTAATGTCTATCTTTTGTGTTGACAATATTGACCATGTTATTCGGTCATGAACGAACCCGAACCCAAATTAGTAGGTACCCGAATTTTTCGGGTAGTAAAACTATCAAGTATAATTCGGTCTTTATTTTTTCAAGGACCGAATTTAAAATAGACCAAAATACAAAGATCGATTTGTCGGTCTTGACCGAACGCCCACCCCTAACCGTGATGCACACATGATGGCCACAACATCAAACCCCTCCTACAAGGTCAAAAGCACAATCATGAGACTCACACAATCGATTTCCAAGTGTAAAGGGTACCGACATCGAGTGATGCACAATTTCAAGTGTAGGAGAACTAACCCATAGGACTCTGATTCAGCTTCCGGATGATTGAATATTGTTGACAATGAAAGGATCCACCCGCTGATACACCAGGCGACGGCATTGTTAGGATACATGTACACAGGGGTAGGTAGAGACTTGGAGTACAAGATAATGTAAAGTCTTAGTATACCTCTACATGTATACATATGTATCATAACATCCCCCCCTCACTCGTAGTGGGAGTGAACCGGACGATTGCGATTGAATTTGAAGTCTGTCGTCTTATCCTCCTTGTCATCATCAACTGCATCTCTAATGATCATGGCCAACACCTAGGGGTGGTGAATGTGTCCCCTTATGGTGCTTATCTTCCCTACCGCAGTCACAACGGGAGTGTCATGGACGTAGGTGATGACGCGGACATTGTTGACTGGAGTTGTTGCTATTGTGTAGTTATAGACGTTTTTGTTGGTGTCGATGTCGAGGTAGCCGATCATGATGTAGCCGTAGTCTAGGTGGGTGTGGTTGATGTCGTAGTCGTCGTAGTGGTGTGGACGCCAGTACTGAAGGCGCAAAAAATGTGTGGTTTTGTTGTTGTCATTGTTGTTGATTGAGCTGCAGCTGTAGACGTTTTTCACCTTATAGAGGTACCGTCGGGGCGTATCGTTGACGCAGTTATAGGTGAGACCACCAGTTTTTGCGGGACTGGAGGAATTCACCGAGCACACACAATTTTGCTAGAACCGTATGCGCGGTCGTAGGGGCATCACAATTGTGAAGTCAGTTTGTTGATGCAGTTTTCGGTGTCGTGGATGCGACTGATGCCATCATAGGCGTTGTGGACACGACCATGCTGTCGTCGTGCCTTGTTATACGTATACTGTCAGAGGGCATCGTAGTTTTCTGTCCATTGTGTGGATGATGTAGCGGTGGCGGCGGTGTGTTAACAAAGGTGTTGATGAAGGCCACGTTGATATAGACCTTGACGATGATGTTATCGGCGATGTTGGCATAGGCATGTCGGTGATGATCGTGTCGCTCGAAGGCGTCCCTTTGTGGCGGCAATGATGTCGAAGTATGGCTCGCAGTTTGATGGTGGTGTACAGCTCGATGTCTTGTGTTGGGTCATTGTAGTTTGGCTCGATGCAGTACATATCTTAGTATCGGTACAGCTCAAGTCTCGAAGCAGTGCAGATCTTGATGTCGGTGTAGTCGCGTCTCAAAGTAGTGCGGTCTCAAAGGATATGGGCGTCACATAATGGTAGGTTGCTTGATGATGCATCTTGGAGCTAGCTAGATCCGATCCGATCATAGACACATAGTCATGTCCATGCACATACCTGAATTCCGATAGGAATCTGGGGCGGTTGCATGTACTTGAACTTTCGTCGGCAAGCATGTATTGATGCTGCTGCATGCTCGTGGATGCCTGGATGGATCCAGCCTGCCGCGTCATTTCGCTCCTGGACAACGTTGGAAAGACATGGCCGGGATCGCTCGATAAAGCTAGCTATGCTTGGCATCGATGTCGTGCGGTGAGCACGTGCTGCCCTGAGCTCGTCGGTTTCGTACCAATTTGCACCGTCCAATTTTTGCGTTGTGTCGCCAAATGTTTTTTGCTATGGTCTAGGGATTTATTCGTGGCTAATTGGATCTAATCTAAAGAATTAGGGAATTTTGATTTGGATCTAATCTAGTCTATGAACCGACCCGATCTTTGATTGAAATCAGGTGTCGCGCTCTCGAGGAGAAAAGATTGATCTCCCTGGGAACGGTGCAATGCGGAAGTGGTAGAAGGTCTAGGATCAGCGTCGTGAGGCTAATCGCTCTGATACCATGTAGAAATTGTAGAATCCTAATATTTTGTTGTATTGATCTGACACTCAAGAGGGTATATATAGGTACATGAGAGAAGTAGACTTGGAGTACAAGAAGGTCTAGAATCCTAGTCTATTATATAACTCCTATATGTACACGTATTCTAACAGTCATCACATTGCCCATCTACAACATGGGAAATTGTGAGCATTAGACAATAACATATGATTAAAAATTATGAGCATTAGACAATAAGACACTTGATCATTTATCCACGGGAAGACGAAATAAGGAGTAGGAAGAGAATTTGGTGGAGCAGTCATGAGCATTTGATGTGTCATCAACTGCATCATATGTTGCTGCTGATCCAACATCACCTGCTGGTGGCTAAGCTGTTGCTCCAGTTGTTTCTGCCGTTGCTCGGCCGCCTCTTTGCATGGCCTATCAGCGGCCACCTCCTCCTACGTTGTGTCGCTGTGATGTCATGAACATTGCAACACAAAACATGTAGTAAAACATAGATAACCGAGGAAGAAGAACATACACGTAACTGGTTGATAGCTAGAACCGATGGCTGTGGGCGGGTATCAACGGTAGGCTGGGAGATCGTCCTACCACGCCGGACCTAGCGCATAGATGGAACGGTCCTAGGGTCGACGGACCCGTCAACAATCCATAGGCGGCCATTTCTCTGGCCTTGTCCCGCCACCACGACAACCTCGGGGTCGAAGTGGTCGGTGTCAGGGTTGGAATCTTTACCGTGCACCTTCTTGTACTTCGTACCCTAGAGCTTGGATCCCTCATTGATTCACGTGGACCTGTTCACAGGCTCTTCCAAGGTGTGTGTCTTCTTCCAAATGGTAAACATGGATGGCTCCACACCTGTCTTTACTTTTTGGAAAAGAGAGCACGAAGATAAGTGAAAGGGGACTCCCTTGCGAGTAAAGAATAACATGAGAAGAAAGAATAAAGAAAACATTTGCTCACCTCTTTTTGCCTGACAAGGGCGAGGGGTGCTGCCTTGGCGGTGTGATCCACCCCTCATCTCATGTCGCCGCTTCTTTGCGTCTGCATGTCTCTTGAGGTACTCGGTGTGTGTCCACCATGATACCATCTACGTGAAACACCGCATGCCATTACCGACGAACTAAGGAGTGTTCTACATCCACAAGATACACGTATTAGTACAGCAAAAATAGACGGAGGTCAAGAAATCAATAAAACAGAAATGCAACTACCTGCAAGTACTGCCATGGCTCGAAGAGAATGTCCGGGGCTTGAATCTTGTCCATCCAAATCTTGCGGTCACCAAAATAGTTGCAGACGTAGTTCATGCATGCCTCGTAGTGCATGTATTGCATCTTCATCTTGGTAAGCTCATTCACGATCACCACACACTCCCTTGTGTTGTCCCTGTCCATGTCGAAGTACTTCTACAAGTATGCACATAGGTAAAAAGGGGTCAAAGCCATGAGTACAAGTATTTTCAACCTCGGGGTGATTGAATTATGAGAAGTGAAACAAACTTACCTAGAATAGAAATTGAACCTTCTCTTGCATGTTGTTGTACTCTCCATCCGGATCCTCAAAATAGCTATAATGATTCCAAGTCCAAGCTACATCCTCGAGACCATTTGGGAGAGTGACAATCCTAGGAAAATATCTTATAACCAGGGCTCCAAGTATGCTTGAGTAGCCACGAAATGGCTTCATTCCATCCTAACATAGAAAGGAGCTGCACAATGAAAATTCAAAATCAGTATGTAATGAAAAATCCAATAATTGTGATGATATATATGGTTAGCGAGTCAAATCATGTACCTTTTCACAGCGGGCACGAGAACATGATCCGTATAGGCATAAGGTAGCTGGGGGAGTCTCAAAACCCCACACCGATACGGAGCCCTACTCTGTGGCCTCAGCCGTGGGTCTAAGGAATCATACGCCTCAAGGTATGACGTCTCATCCTCTAGAGGCTCCCACCTCAAGGTCATGTCAAGCTTGTAGGGTAAAAACCCCAACCCCTCATCATCTGATTGGTGTGACCCATCACTATCATCATCATCATCCTCCGAGTGTGCCTCCTCCTCCTAACGAACTAGCTCCTCCTCCTCGTCCTCCTCCATGTGCACCTCCTCCTCCTGCTCCTCCTCCTCCTTCTCCTCCACCATAGTTGGGGGGCTAGGAGTCCTCCCATGCCTCCCACGCCCATGTTGCTGCGGAGTGCGTGGTGGAGGACTAGCACACTCTCTCGAAGCCAATGTTGAAGCTTTCAGACCACCATTTTTCGATCCACCACTGGTCACAAGGTCAACCAAGCTTTTGAGTTTTGTTGTAACGCCCTTTCCCCCGGCATATTTCAATCACCTGCAAAAACAGAATAAAAAGAGTAGTTTATTAGTACACATGATAAGCAACAATGAACATAGTTAGAAAGAAACAATGAACATAAATAGATGAATATTAGTAAAAAACAACAATGATGCAAATCAATGGATTTTAGTAAAAGCAACAAATTTTATTACATAGCATAGAGTTCTTATAAATACAACAGCCCGACAAACACTACTACATAGATTAGCCTCACAATTATTACTACTACATGGATCAGAAGCCTAAGACGGGATTATGAATTGGATGACAGGTTTCCTCATTGCTATTATTCTTAGGCCACCAATAATAATCCACGAAACCTAGAGGTGGTCCCTTTGGATCATTTACATCAAGGCCTGCATGGAACGCCTTGAGCAAACTCACATCTTGTTGGTTGTGAACCTCCTTAGCTTCATCTTGTGCAGTGACTTCCTCCTCAGCTTATTCTTGCTCATCGTCTATGGCTATGTCCCCATCTGTGGACAATTCGATAGTGAATTGACCGGGGAGCCATTTTTCCTGATAAAACACGCAATAATTTGTTAAGGGGTCTAGGCGGAGATAATCATCCTTGTTTGGAAAGGGTGACCTATTGCGTGTCGATACCGTCATCACAACATCCTAGTCCTCTAGACACAAAAAAAACCTAGATACAAGAGAGGCGAAAGGATTCTCACCCTCGAAGCGTGATCGACGCAGGTAAAGAAGACTGATGGCTCTTAAATTTGCCATATTTCTCTGCGTTTAATCATTGTTTTTAGTCAAGCAATTGACAAGAAACTTACAATCCTTGCCATTAATGACTAATAATTGTAAAGATATGCAAAACCTTGATTTGAATTATGTTGTGTAGGAAATCATAGGTTTTAATGCCAATTCAGGAGTCATAATGAAGGAATTTGAGAAAGTCCACACACCCAAGTAATTGGGAAGCAAATTCCAAGAGTCAATACGCGTAACGACCTATAGTATGGGCGGAGCCTGCCCGTATGGCCCTCCCGTACGGGATGCCGACGGCTTCGTCTCGTTAAACCCTACAACCTTTGTGAAGATGCCTATATATTTTGAGGCTCCATCTGCCGCCTAGAGGTCCGCCATTCTCAAATTTCCTCACAACACCACCAAAGGAGATCCACGCCATTTTTCATACACTCCACCATCCATCCCTCCACTAGCCGTAGCCATTTCTTTGTACTTTAGATATCCTTGTGATTTGGCGACCATTGTAAGAATATTCGATTTCAATCTAAGTATTTTGCACAATGTTTTCTATCCTTTATCTATTTTATGAGTGAGTAGTCCTCACGGGCTGTGGGTTGGGGAGAAACCTTGCACCAACTATGTGCATCTAATCATGGGAGTATTGTATTTTGTTTGCAATTGAGATTTGTATCTTTTGTTTCTTTATCTCTTCTCTCGATCTGTGGACTTGTAGGTACCCAAGATACCATAGATTGATAAAGGCTTGAGGTGAGATACTTGGCAAGCGGCGATCTCATTGGAACCCAAGTGACAGAAAGGGTAGTACGATCTTTGCTTAGCGACCCATTCGGGATCACAACAACACCACCACTTAATGCTTTAATCTGTTTTCTTCACTTAATAATCATTTGTAACCCGTGACTTTGGTGTGCACTCGGTTGGATTAAAAGACTATTGATATGCCTGCTGCATCACGGGGGTTCTAGTATATTAGGATGTGTTGCCCACGAGTGATTATATCCATTTAAACATTACACACGACTATGCTTATTATTATCTTTTATCCCATATGATGTGTAGTTGCAGGTGGATCTTCAACCGTGGCCTATGTCCATCCATTGATTCAACTCATTATAAAAAGTAAACTAGATTGGTCCGGTAAACTAAGGTAAAACAAAGAAACAAAGTCTAGTAGATATGTACTTATTTATTTCCTTTTAGCATCGCTTTCCAAGGTTCGATTAAACCTAGGTCTTCTAGGGGAAAAGTTATTATACTACATATGTGAATCCGGATCGAATATATCAACCCGTTTTTAGGCGCCGTTGTCGGGGAAGCAATTTTGCTATCCTAGTGAGGTCACTAGAGACCTTGTTTTAGTTTTATTATTAGTTTGTAGTTTTATTCTTGTTATTAGTTTACTTTCTTTTTATCTATTTGAAAACCCAACAAATTAGTTACTTGTTATTTGTTTTATTTACTTAAAATTTAACAAAAATATAAGAGCCATGGCTCAAAAGAAACTTGGGGAGTATGCTACTCCCACCGATGACTTTATTCGTGCACCTATAACTTAGCCCGCTATTGATGCAGAAACTTATGAAATTAAGCCTAACCTTTTAAGCTTGGTTCAACAAAACCAATTTGGGGGCTCATCCTCTGAGGATTCAGGTTTGCACTTAAACACTTTTACTGAAATTTGCAACATGATGCATATTAAGGATGTAGATCCAAACGATGTTAAATTAAGATTGTTTCCTTTCTCTCGAAGTAAAGGATAAGGATTGGTTGCTAGCTCTACCGAAGGGCACTTTTAAATCTTTGGAGGAATGTACTAATTTGTTTATGACTAAAAAATTGCCCCTAGCTAAGACTATGCATTTAAGATCCAACATTACAAGCTTTACACAAGAAGATCGTGAGCCACTAACGCTTGCACGGGAGAGGATGAAAGAAGCCTTAATGAACTTACCTAGTCATGGGATGGAAGAATGGCTTATATTAAATTTGTTTTATAATGGTCTTAACCCAATGTCTAAGTCTATGCTAGATACTGCAGCAGGAGGAACAATCATGGGAAAGCAAGTGAGTGTTGCAAAGAAACTTATTGATGATATGAAAAATAACCATGCCCAATGGCATGTGAAAAGAACCTCGAAGAGAGTAAGTTTAATCACCGAGGTAAATAATGAAGAGCTTACATCTAAGGTAGATGAGCTGCTAAGCATAGTAAAAGGTAAAGATGATACCCAAGTTAATGTTATCGCTAACAATGTTAATGATGTTAATTTTATAGCTCGCACTCCTTTTAATCCTGCATGAAAAAATCATTATGCTTCTAATGCTCAAAAACAATTATCCAAATCCTGCAGGAGCTCCTTATAATAGTTATGATAATAATAATAATGGAAAAAATCATGGCAATCTCTCGTTGGAACAAACTATTAGAACATTTATAAAAGATCAAAACAAGCAAAATAATATGCTTATTTAAATCATGGAGAACCATGAAAGCAGTATAGGAAAATTATCTAACCAGGTCGTTGCAATTAGAAATGATGTGCATGCTCTACAGGAAAGGACAAAGACAGTGGAGTCTCAACTGGGTAAAGTTGCTGAGAGCCAAGCTCTCATACTGGCAAAGTTTGCTGGAAAACCCGAGCCAAATCCGGTAGAATACCTCAAGATGATGAGGGTTGCAACCAATGAAGAAAACTTAAAGAGCTAGATTATAGCAATGCGCCAACACCGGAGTATACCGTGGAAGATCTATTGAAGATGATCACCGTAAAGAATCCCGATAAAGAACAAGGTAACGATGCTATGTACCAACAATTTATACAACAAGTAGCATCTAAAGTTCATGAGCTCGAGTTGGAGTACAAAAGACTAGCTGATAAGCTTCCTGCTAAGCTAGATGATATATTTGAGCCTACTATTAAAGTTAAGCTGGGAGTCAATGAGATATCCTCACCGTGTGATCTTGGTGCAAGCGCCTCAAAAATTTCCAAAAGGTTATTTGATAAATTAAACTTGGGACCATTTATTACTACTGAATTAAGACTCAACCTAGCGGATTCAACCTATAAACAAGCTATTGGGATAAAAGAAAATATAGTTGTTAAAATTAAAGGTAGTCCCACACTTATTGATCTTATTATTGTGGGCATGCCTGAAGATCCCATAGCACCTATAATTTTGGGAAGGCCATTCTTAAGAACTATTAAAGCTTTAATTAATTTACATGAAGGGAATGTGAGAATTGGTCTACCATCTAGAGATCCTTTTATAGTCCACTTCCCTAGAAAAAAGAAGGCCAAGCCTAATGATGATGATGATGGTATAATGCGGTGACCCAGCATACCACTGCATGTGTAGTACACTATATTCATTGACATGACATCCATAGAACACCGTTCCGTAAATATCACATCCCTCAGAGTGGTACAACAAAAACATTGCGGGTCCATATTACAAAAATACAAACATTATTATTATTACAATACAAGAAGTTCAAGACTTCAAAAGATTCAACTTACAAACCAAATATAAGTGTTTCAGCGGGAGTTTTAAAGTGATAACTTAAACTCCAAATTGAGCTCAACAACTTATTGTTATATATTGTCCATGTTGCTCAGCTCAATTGGTTCCTAGTACTATGGTAATTATTCTGACTCATGGTGCTCTCCTTTGTAGACGACATCGTAGTCCACCCCTTCTACGACACCGTACATCTTGGGCTCTTCATAGAAGACCTCCTCTTGGCTTTCAGCTGCATACATTGGAGTTTCTTCTGGATCCTCAGAGTCTAAGCAGGGGATCAAAGGAAAGGGTGAGTAACAGTGTTACACAACAAGTTAATTATATGCAAGGTGGGAAGTTTGATGCTCTATCTACCACCTTGGACTATAACTCCTTGGAACTATGCAGTTTTCGTAAATCTTTCTTCAAAGATTGATTTTATTGTGAAAATCTATGACCATCAACCTTCACAGGTTTACCAGAACTTTATGGGAGTTCCTTTCCTGCCGCGTTCGTAGATCCTTCCCAGAACAGGGAGTAACAAGTTACAATTCTTACACTCTGCAGAGGTGCGTCACTTTACCCATGAGAGATCAACTCCTTGTTGCACAACCGGGCGTACTTTCCCATCCACAATTCCATGATATGGGCCCAGTAGGTTATCCAAGCCAATCCTTGCCCTCTCCGCGACCCCATATGTCTGCACGATCCTTTGGGGCTGGCTCACCTCCGTTAAGCCCCCTTCCAGGCAGGCTAAAACCCTGATGAGTTCTCGAAGAATCTATGAGCTGGTGGTGCCTAGGTAAGTACCTTATAGGTCCGACTAAACCTCCTGTAGCCACTCATAGATAATCTAGACACCAAAAACGCGGGGCCTAAGGGTTCCCACCCATATGTTGGCTCCGCACAAGGAATCGCAATGTCAAGTTAAGGTAGTCTTGCCTCCATACGAAAGGAAAAGGATACAACTGACTTCTCTGTCCCATTCCAAATCTCATGGCTAACGCGCAATATACGACGCTAGAATCACTGATGTCATGGGTTGTTAAACTCCTAGGTGGTTATCATTGTTGCAAATAGAAACCTAAGTTCTATTGCTTCATTATATCATCACTTAGGATGATATTAACAATTTATTTATTTGAGAAAATAATATTTTCTTTTCTTGAAACATAGATGATAACACACAATTTACAAATACTTTGGTAAAGACTCTTCAAAGGACATGAGCAAGTGATGAACTTGCCTTGTGATTGCAAGGTAGTGAAGTCGGATGCTTGCACTGGACCTTGAGCTTCTATGTCTACAAAACATCATTATTGCCCGGTAAGGACAATATTTAAAGAAGCAAAATGAATATGCATAGTAATGTAATGCATTATTTATCATTTATTTTCTTTATGTGTTTTACCCAATGTTTTGTTTTCAAGAATTCCTTTAAGTAATAAAGGATTTCATTTTAAAGAATAATCTTTAATATTTTATAAATATTTCATTCTATATATAAGTAATAAAGCTAAGCATATTTATTAAATATAAATTCTCATATTTATTTGTTACTATAATTTCTTTTAGTATTTAGATAAAATAGAATTTCTTTTATTGACTTTAAATATTTATTTAGTATTTTTCTAAAATACTATAATAACAAAACACAATAATAGTGATTTTTATTTATTTTTATACTTTTTCTTTAATTTTATAAAATTCCCTAAGGAATATATATATCACAAAATTCTTGACCAAAAATTATATACATAAAAATTATTTATTAATTCAATTAAATAGGTTGGATTATTATGAATCCAAAAATATATTTTTTGCAATTTTTGGACTTCTATTTTATTTTATAGAATTTTATTTAATTCTAGGGGTATTTTGGTCTTTTATTAATTATTAAAACTTCTGTTAAGTTTTGGGCTAACCCTTTTGGGCTTTATTGGGCCAAACTGGCCCAAGTGATTTGGCCAAAAGGTCTCCCCGAAGGGCTCTGGCCCTATCGGCCCATTCTCTCTGTCTCTCCCTCTCTCGACCTCACCTCTTCTCCTTCTCGACCCCGTGGTCGCTGGCGCCGCCGACGAGCGATTTTTCACCACCGTGGCCTTCCCTGGCCGCCGCCGTTGTGTATGGCGAGGTTGTCGGCCATCTTCCTTCAACTTCTCAGACTAGATTTGGCTTTGGGGCCCTCCTGTGGCCAGGCTAGCCCCATCCCGAACCCTAGGTTTAGGATGGTGTTGTTAACGCTGCCGTCGATGCTCCCATGGTGACCTGCGGTGCTTGTGCACCCTCGTGTGCTGCTGTGGATGTCGTCGTGGCTGGTGCGGGCTGCAACGCCCTCTGGGGTGCTTCCCGTGCTGCAGCAAGCTCGTCGTCCCCTCTCCTTCCTCTTCAATTCTCCAGCGAGGACCACAAGTGAGTTGGTTTCTCTATGATCTCTTGTGCCTCTGTCTAATTTGAGTATCTCGATGTGTAACTAGTGGCTATCCTTTATTAGGGTTTGTACTGGTTCCGGGGTACATCCCTGGTTCTAGGGTTCACCCCTGGTTCCAGGGTTCATCCCTCTGCATGCTTGTATGATAAGGATTTGATCAAGCAGTGATGCCAGTATGAATTGTGCTCACTGTAATTTAAGGCTTACTGTCATGATTTGATTGTCTGATGCCACTGTGAATCTGATGCTAATGGTTAGATGATGTTGCCTCTGATTGGTGATTAAACTGGTTAACCTGATGGCATAATTGTGAAATCTGTTGGGTGGGATTGATGCTTAGTGTGTTCACTTGCTGTCATTACTCTAATACTGACAGTAACACTGTCAGTGGTTGTTCACTGCATTAGTGAATGTTGGCTTGTATGTTTATCAATAGACTAAACTTAATCATTAGAGCCTAATGATACTTTGAAAATATATGTATATATTAGATGATCTCTGAGTATAATCTCAGGGAAATGATAATTATTGACTTACTGATTTATTCATGAAAGCTAGAATATCTGTTTGGATTGGTTGTAGGATTTGTTCTTGTGACACCATCTTAGAATGGTACACAAGTTGATTATACTACTAGCTTTACTTATGGTCAGTTCTTGAGATTTGACAGATGACTAAAAATAAGTTGAAAGCTTTTCTTGATATCTATGCCTATGATGTTGGTCTGAGGCTCTAGGAACTAGATTCCGATCTTGTTTTCCCTTTCAACTATGCTAGAACATCATGGTTGCTCACTGGATCTTGGATCCTTGTTGGTTAAGATGATTGGTTTGTTTGTATCTTATGAAATCTAAGGTGCTACTCTTTTAAGAGATGTGCCCAGATTTTATATGCACAAATGATGGAATGTATAAGTTGTTTTAGTATCACCATATCTATGATGCTAGTCTGAGATTTTGGTGGTTTGGTAGAGTTTTATTCTGGCCCTTTTATTTCAAATCCTCTAGGATAGGTTCACCCCACTTGAGTGATCACTGAGAGGTTAACTCTAAAATAACACATGCTTTTCTATTTGGATAAGATGAACAGAATTTGTGGATGTTTTATGATGCTCACCACACAGTTGATGATTGGTGATGGTTGTTGATTGATCTGTGGCTTCATCTTGCTGATTTTGTTGCTGGCATGATCATGTCCTTCACCTCCTGGTGTTGTGCCGGTTCCCCTGGCTCCTGTGCCTGGGCTTGATCAACCCTGCTCCTCCTAGCTCTTGTGAGCTTGACCTTGCTATCCACCTGATTCTCCCCCTCCTTATGTCACTCTGGTGATGTTTGGATTGATCTAGTATGAGGTTTTGGCTAGTGGTTTGCTTGGCTTTGCTAAGCTGGTTGTTCTTGTGTGGTGTGGGAAATGCAGAGATGCACTAGCAGCTGCCCACGACTGTGCTTGGTCCTTTTACTTGGTGAGTTGTTGTGGCTATGTCGACAACACACCCATGCAGTTTGGTGATTGAGCTGCCTGTGTCTGTTGCATGGTTGTGTAGGAGATCAGTGAGGTGTTTTACCCCTTTATCTTTTTACTGTTATCCTGCTTGGTGAAACTTGGCTCTTTTTACTTGCTGTGATCATTTGACTCATGGCTTATTTACTATGAAAGTTTTAATTCTTTCATATTGGTGAAACTTGCCCCTAAAAGATTTACTCAATGATGTAAACTTGAGCAGTGCAACTCAGTGCTCTCTACTGAGAGTAAAATTAATAATTTACTTTCATTTTCCTTTTTGTTTGTTCTATATTTTGCAGGTACAAGATCTGAAGATTCAAGATTAGTATAGGTTTACTTTTGGACAAATAAGTTCCTTTGTAATTTTTCTATTTCATTCTTTTGTAAGAAATTTTAATAATCTATTCATATAGACATCTTTCTCTTATTCGTAATTTCATTACTGTAATGATTCTTTATTAACTCTATGATTTAATATTTGTAATTTATTTATGGAATAAAGATAAGGAATAAAATATTCATTTCTTAATTGGATTTCTTTATTTAGAGTTTCTATTACTATTTATTATTTTTTGATTAAATAATATTACTAAATCATTTTAGAATTCATTTTAAAATACCAATACCTAAATTTAAAGTATAAATTCAAATTTCAAATTTGGATTCAAATTCTTTTCCCCCAAAACACACTAATTCATAAAGATCATGTCAAAATTTATAACGATCACTTTTTAGAGATATTCCTACACTTAGAGAGTGAAAGAAACTCTTATTACTTTAGATTTTTTATTTGGCGAAAAATTTACCCATATTTTTACAGATGAATGCATGCATATGCACAAATTCCTACATCTGCCCTTCATTGGTTCCTAAATGATGGGATGTTACATATAATTACTTTGAAAACCAACTATTTTGTAGTGGGTATTCCACTCCTCCAACCTAAATGATTGCCATCAGCGTTAAGCTAATTGACCTTAACTAAAAGCGCTTCATGGGAGTCAACTCATGTAAAATAAAATTTTACTTTTGTATTATTCTTGTTAGTTTATGTTTATGTTTTGTTTTATTTTAAATAAAGAGTGTTCAAGAAGACCTTTGGAGAGAGGAGAAGAAATAAGGTAATCCTCGATCTTTTATTTTTAGTAACACATGACCTAAAGTATTGCTGAATTTTTATATAGTATGTTTACTGTTATTTTACTTATGACGAGATGTGCAGAGGCGTACGAAGCTACTAATCAAATTTGTGGAGTTTTTACAGCTCACACTCTACTTAACGACCTATGGTACGGTCGGAAGGGACCGTACCATGCACCCGTACCACCTTAAGTTGAAGAAAAATAGAAAGTTTGATTTTTGCCGTAGTGAACAGTGTCGATAACAACCTGTGATATGGTTGGATGCGCCCGTACGGTGCGCCCGTACGGTGCGCCCGTACCGTACCCTCAATAAAACATTACTTTTCAAGCAAATCGTACCGCACCGATAATGACCAGCAGTATGGGCAGCGCTGACCATACCTTGAGAGCCAGTATAAACACCCCGAGGAAGGTAACCTAAAATCCCACAAATATCAATCTCTCTTTCTTCTTCCTCCAAACTCTAAACCACCTAAATTGGATCTTCAAAATTACTCAATATTTCTTTGATTCCTCGCACTCAATTGATCTAGGGTATAATTCTTCTCTGGTCCTCAACTTATTTTTGCAAAAGCTTCACTCAATCATTTACCATTGCCAATCGAGACTTAGGTCTTGTTTTTTATTTAATCTTGATATTGAGCATCCTTAGTATTGGTTTAGAGGAGAATTCGTTTGTAACTAGTATAGAGGATCACATATGATATGATTCTATCGGATCAAAATTTATTGTTAGCAATTTTTATTATTTCATATTTATTCTATCTTATTAGTTTTAGATAAACACGAGGAGTCATACGCGTGCGGTGGTTGTGGCATCTTCGGCACCACCCATTGATACGTTGACCCCCTGAGTCACTTGGTATCGAGTTCACTGAGAAGTTCCAGCTGAGCCATTTCAACCGTCTCAAGCTTCAGGAAATCAAGTCCACTAAATGGGCGTTTCCCTACATCCTGAAGCAACTTGGCATTCATGCTGATTTTGATTTACTTTGAAACAATGTTGGTTTGTATGACTTTGTATTTCAGGATGTCGCCACGTGTTGATCGCATAAAATTCCGCCTTATGAACCGTGAGTATATCCTAACACTCGGTCAATGGGATCAATGTTTTGGGTTTGTCAACAATATCACCTATGTACACACAACTACTTTTATTTTAGACATGCACCTTAGAAATACTTCAACTTAATGAGAATTCATGAAAACACACCTAAGGGAAACCAAATTAGTCACCCTGCTATTCGCTATTTATTTTATGTGATTGCTAACACCTTGCAGGCACGTGGTGAGTTTACTAGAGTTAATAAGCAGGACATGATGATCCTTGTGTAGGGGTTCGTAGCATGGAAAACAAAAAATTTCTACCGCATGCACACAAACAAGCCAAGATCTATCTACTAGATTGTAGCAACGAGTCGATAGAAGCACTCACCCTCTGTAACATCCCAAAAATACTAAACTTGGATCATCAAACTCTAATCATCAAAATTTAGGATTAACAAAAACTTTCCTAAATAAAAATGTGAAAGCATGTATGTGTGTATGCATTCCAATTTGATTCTTTTGAATGACCTTGCTTGTGTGTTTCTTTGATTGTAAAAGGATTCTTAGGTGAAATAAACATCATCTAAACAATCCCCACACTTTTACCAAAGACAAATAAATCAAAACAAACAAAATAAGGGAATGGTCATTTTGGTCAATTTAACTCCCATGCCTACTTTGGCTATCTCTAACTTTCAAAACTTAACAGAAACTTGTTTGGATCTTTGCATCCCTTGATAGTATTCATAACAAATTACCAAGGCCCACCTTGTGATCATCTAAAAACATTTGAATGCATAGTTTAAATGACAGTTCAAAATTGAATCTATCATATGGGAAGATCCCACTTTTTCAAAAACCACTCAAACAAGCTCAACTTTAAAAACCCAAGCATCCATAGACTCACCAACACATGCCTAGCACACCCACCAAAAATCTTTTCAAAATTCAAAACTTGAATTATTGCGGCCATTTCATCAAACACCTTGCTGATTCAAATCAAATAAAATCCAAACACTATTTGGAGCAGTGATTTGAGCCTAACTTGTTACCTCTCTGGTTGCAACTAGGCTTTAGTAGATCATCTAGCTCATTTGCAAACATCTAGCACCACTGTAAGCTTGGCAATGTCATCAATGGTGAACAACCGAAGGTAACCTTGTCACCCCAGTGTGGACATCAAGCTAGGAGCAGCACCAACCTCGCCAACCTTGTCTGGGAGCAAGCTAGCACCCCACCGCCACTCCCTGTCCAGCGCTCGAACCTTGCCAGCCCCTGGACCACACGCACAGACCGTGCCCAGCTCGCCAGCAACCATGCCGAGCGTGCGCCAGAGCGCCACCCTCGACACACGCCCACAGACCGCGTGCCGCCCTCGCCGCGTGCATACACGATCACCACCGTCCCAGGAGACCGCCAGACATCCCCGTTCGTCGCCCCATGCCTCACAACCACCGCTCGCCGTCGAAGACGCCGCCTCTGCCGTGTAGAGCATCGCGTGTTCCAGACCGTTTGCCACCGCCGCTACACGCGCATTAAAGTCGTAGAGCATCGCCAGGAGACCACCGATCGATCGTCACCGCCAGCCATGCCTCTAGCAGCCTGTAGCCATGTCGCCACCGTCGCCTGCCTATCCCGTTCGATCTCGTCGTCGAGACTATAAATAGAGACCACCCCAGCTCAAACTCTTCACACCATTCTACTCCCCTCTCCTCACTGATCGTTCCACCCCGTTCCCAGAGCAAGACGAGCAGCGCTTCGCCGGAATTTCACCGGAGCCCATCGCTGCTGGAGAAGAAGGGTGCCAGCGGTTGGAGCCTCCCTAGGAGAAGCTGCCGGTACCAGGAGGTTCGCCGTCATCGACTTTGTCGTTTGCCCGCATCGCCGACCCTCGCCTGAGCCCCGATGAGCCCCAGACGACCCCCACCTGCCGCGTTAGGGTTCTGTCTCGCCGGCGCTGCCCGACGTGGACGATGAACCAGGGCCGTTAGATTAGAACAAGATCCCACGGTCCACGTTGCCCCGTACCGCTTCGCACCCCCTCGTCTCACTAACGCGTGAGGACAACAACTTAACCAGCCCACATAAGCGCTGTGCTTAGCAGGTCGGCCCAGTATCATTTCCCGCGCAGCCCATTCGTTTCAATTTGGATTTTTCCATTTTCATTCAAACACACTTGTACACCTAGTTTCAAAAATCAACCCAGCTCGATTCAGTGAACCAAATCGAATGAAACCAATTTTTTTGGAAAGGTCTGGAAAGGCTGAATCTAAGACCATTGGATTCAAATCATTTGGATCTGTAGATCACCCTTGGTAAAAATAACAAGGCAGCAGCTTTTCTGCATTCAAACATTTTTCAAATTTAAACCATATAATAGCTTTTGAGTTGATTCCAACTCTCAAAAATCACATTTAACCTTACCTTTCAGAATATATAAAAATATATGGGTTTACTTACAGAAATAATGTTCAAGTAATAAAAGAATGCCACATAAGAATTTCTAGTCACTTTATTTAATTAAAATAAAAGGGTAAAACCTTATTAAATTGTGACACC
Organism: Avena insularis; assembly: GCA_023614405.1. Classification (NCBI taxonomy): domain Eukaryota; kingdom Viridiplantae; phylum Streptophyta; class Magnoliopsida; order Poales; family Poaceae; genus Avena; species Avena insularis. The sequence goes on along the minus strand of CM042689.1, from coordinate 278,886,307 downwards.
ACTTTAAATCACATTCCCATGGACTAAAATATGTGGTGATGACATGTGTCAACATGATCCCATGTTTGGTTTGGAGAATATTAAATCTTAAGTAGTTTTTCAATGAGTAGAAATTACTTTTCTAAAAATAAAATCATTAATTCAAGTGCTTTAGTCTTGTAATGTTAGTGATGATGCTAGATCATCTATAGAACCCCTTTGTGTGATGATTGCAAGTAGTTAAGTATTGTTTGGTGATGGTGTACCTCGTATTTATTTATAGACGCTAGTACTGACCAAGGATACGAGGAGGAAGGAGGATGCTACGAAGAAGAAGCCGAGGAGAACTTCAACCACTGCTCTGCACAAGGCAAGCTTATACTAATGATTGCAAGCCTTACAAATAAAGTTGACCTATGCAAGCAAACACTTGCAAGATACTCTACTGATGCAAACAAATACTTACCCGTTACCATGCCAACTATATGCCTTAAGCATATGTGATCATACCCACTTGATACCCAATCCTAGTTTTATTTGCAAGCTTTTACTTTATTTCTTTATAAAAGCTACTTCCTTAGAATGTACTTAAGTGACTTGTAGATTCTAGAAAGATAACTGAAGGTTGCATAAAGAGCATAAAATTTGGCCTAAGTTAGAAAACCCTGATGTCATCCTAAGATATGAGGTGGTACTTAGTTGAAACTCCACTTGTTTATCACCCCTCGTTAGTACTCACCCCCACTTGTAGATGCTAGTGCTAAGCATAAAACTTGATCAACTTTAGATGGGAGTACTTGGTGAAAATGGTTATGAAAACCTTAGAATGATGGATCATTCTACTGAGATGTTTTGACATTGGTTTCCGAACACCAGATGATTTTGGTGATAAAAATGTTGAGGCATGAGCCTTAGCCCTTTATAAAACTGATGGTTGTCTGGATGCGATACCATTCCAATTTTACCGTACAACCACAATACCCGAAGATTGGGTAGGGCTTGACAAGGAACTTATATACCTTAGTATTGGTTCCTTCACGGCCAAGGTCTGAGCTGAGGCTACCTTGTGAAGATTGTCCACCTGTGCAGTACCCAAGATGACAGTTGGTTGGGAGGCCAAAATCACAGGAGAGGTGCTTATACTAGGGCGTGTAATTGAAAGGTTAGGATTGATTATCCGCATACTGAGTATGGTGAATTCAGGATTTGTTCCTGACGGATGTATCGAATGTTGTGGTGAAAGTGTATAATCTCTGCAGAGTGTCAAACTATTCGAATAGCCGCGTCCGCGGTTATGGACAGTTGGAGTGGCCATACTGTTACCCCGCCAGATGTTTTCAAAATGACTTGTGAAATGACTTGAGACTTCGACTTGACCACAACAGGGTTGTGGCACGAGACACAAGTTCCCATTTAGGTGTTATAAAACTTCAACTAGCATTCTTTGCTTCTGAACTTAGTAGATGTAAATCTGGCTTTTTGCAAAACAATCCTAGAGCCTAGTGCCCTATTACAAAAAACCCCTTCACTTGTTAGTATTAGTTTGCGAGTACTTAAAGAGTACTCATGGCTTTGTCCCTGGCTATTCCCGTGGCCAGACTATGAAGAGGAGTACCAGGATGATGGACCCCAGGAAGGTTACGACAAATAGGATCATCTCCCATCGTCAGCATTGCTTGTGACCCCGAAGATGGAGCTTCGCCTACGCTACCTTTATTATTACGTGTTTCCGCTGCTTGAGTTGTATTAAGAACTGGATCATGAGATCCTTATTTGTGTAAGACCTTATGTATGGTTTGTAATGGATGATGTACTGTGGTATCCAATTCTGTTATGTCTCGCAAAAATGGTAATCTTGGGATTGCGATGTATGGCATACCATGCATCTGGGATTAAAAATCCGGGTGTTGACACCCTCAAAGATTCCAAAGCGGTTAACGAGCAGATTCTCGTGGGTGATGTAGTCGTACACTTGCCAATCTCAAGATCGTGTAGACGATCCTTCCGACGCTGCGTTCCGGCAGCGCTTCCACAGTCGGTCACACGTTCGGTACTCGATGAAGATTCCTCTCCCTTCTTCCAGCAGGAAGCGGAGGTTGTAGTTCTCCCCTCGCGATTCTGGCAGCACGACGGCGTGGTGTCGGAAGTAGAGGGAAGATCCCGCAGGGCTTCGCCTAAGCCGGATGCGCGTTATGGTGGATTAGGGTTTCCCGGAGATCTAGGATTTAGATGACCGGGAGGAGGAGGAGGTGTCGGCGGCGGCTAGAGCGGCGGCGACGAACCAGAGGCGGCGCGGCGGCGGCTTGGGCGAGGTGGCAACGGTGGCACGGGTGTGTGGGGAGGGCTTGGCTCTTGCGGTGTTGGGGCAGCCCTCCCCCTCTATTTATGAGAGGGAGGGAAGCCTTGGGAGGGGTGGGTTTGAATCCAAACCCAAACCCAAGTTGGATTGAGAGAAGGACTTGTTTATTCTCCCACTAGGAAACCATTGTTCTAGTTTGACTTTTCAAACCTCCCGTTTGACTTTTCAAACCTCCCGTTTGACTTTTCAAACCTCCCGTTTGACTTTCAATTTAGAGCTTTAATTCTCTCTTGCAAATGTCAACACCAAGTGACCTAGGATATGATCCAATCATTCCACATATCCATGACACATTCATGGACCATTCCCCTTCCGGACCGGTGAACCTTCTAGACCCTTCTAGAACCTCTCTGATGAAATCAACGGAAACTTTCCCGAACTCCGAAATAGGACTTTCCTTATATGAATCTTATTCTCCGGACCATTCCGGATATCCTCATGATATCCCGGATCCCATCCGAGACTCCGAACAACATTCGGTATCCCTACTAACATTCCATATCTACTAAACAACATCGAATCCTTAAGTGTGTCTCCCTACGGTTCGTGAATTATGCGGACATAACCAAGACACTTCTTCGATCAATAACCGATAGAGGAATCTGGAAATTCATATGCCTCCCACATATTTCTACGATTACTTTGCGATCGAATGGACCACTTACAGACGATACCAATTTCCCTTTGTCTCATGATAGTTTACTTATCCGAGGTTTTGATCGTCGGTATCTCTGCATACCTAGTTCAACCTCGTTACCGATAAGTACTATTTTCTTGTTCCCGTGATATGTGATCCCTTGTGAGCCAGTCACATTCTTGCAAGATAATTGGATGACATTCCACCGAGAGGGCCCAGAGTATATCTATCCGTCATATGGATGGACAAATCCCACTCTTGATCCATGTGCCTCAACCCATACTTTCCGAACACTCAATGCCACCTTTATAGCCACCCAGTTACGGTGTGGTGTTTGATGTCATCAAAGCATCCTTCCGGTGATGGTGATTAACATGATCTCATGGTCGAAGGAATTAGGTTACTATGTATCATAAAGCTTATATCAAACGAACTATTGAAATGACTTGATCTTAATGCTACGCTTATCTATAGGAGTATGTCCATCATACCATTCTCCTAATGATATGATCTTGTTATTAATAAAATCTCAATGTTCATGATCGAGAAACCACGATCATCTATTAATCAACAAGCTAGTATTATAAAGAGGCTTTACCAGGGACTCTAATTTATTTTACAAATCACACAAGTATTAATGTTTCCGGCTAATACTATTATAGCATGAATGTAAACATTTATCATAAACACAAAGATATAATAATAACCACTTTTATTATTGCCTCTAGGGCATATATCCAACACCTTGCTAAAGTTGTTATTGTTAATTGTAACTTAATGCAAAATTTGGGTGCTTTTCTTGTGTTTTACCTTAAGCAACATGCTCTTTATCGCGTGGACCCATATATGGAGGGGGAGTTGTGATCGTCCTTGCACATGCACTTCACATCAACCTAGGTAATATCCAACTGTTGGTAGGAAGTCACCATCTCGGTCTCCCTACTCTAAGAGCATGTGGTATGGTCTCTAAAACTCATGGTAGATATTTTCTATATATACCTAGAGCGGATTATTTGATCCCAGCTCCTTTATCTAATGGTCTATTCTCTATCTAGGAGGGAGGTTTGTGTTATGACGTGCAGGTTGAGGCTAACCTACGCCAACAAGAGATACCCATGGGAGGAGGAGGAGAAGATGAAGAAGTAGAACAAGAAGAACCCGAACAAGATGAGCAGACACCAAACTACTACACCACCTATGAATACATGCACGCACTTGAAGGAAATATCCAAAACATGAATAACCTCTCCATCAACCTTCGAGATGCTACTGCAAGCCTCAACACCCAGGTCCAAAATTGGCACGGCCAATGGAACATGGGAAATTATCCACTGCCACCACAATGAGCAACAAAGGGGCTTGCAAAATCCTGATCTTGGGGATCTGTTCCCCTTGAAAATTTATTTGTGTAATAATGAGGTTGTACTCCAGCTCCTTGGGATCTTTGAAACACTCGTGTTGGTTTATTCCAACACTTTTATTTTTTCCTTTTCTTTTTAGTTTTCTTTTTTTGTTTGTTTTTATTTTATTAGAACCCTTGCTTGGTCACAATATATTTTCTATTCTTTAATCCCTTTCCTCAAAAATACAAAAATACAAAAATATTTTTCTGTTTTTCCTTTTTTTGTAAATGTGGATTCGCATTTTGCCTCTTTTCTTTTATATTATTATGAGAGTAATCGTGTTTGAGTTTTTGAAGGAACACATCCCTATAAGAAAGAGAATCATGAAGTCGCTTATAAGAGGTATGTCCTATGTCTCCCACTTTTGAAGTTTGAGTTGTTTATCCTAGTTAGTCGATTTGCTAAAATGATATGCCCGCGGGAGTAATTTAATTTAGTTAAAGTAAAGTTTTTTATTAGTATGATGGTTAGTTGTTGAAGGTATTGCTCTAGTTCTTTTAGCTAACCAAGTCTTTCCTTGGAAATAATAATAATGCCAAACTAGTACAATATGAAAAAGTCTGAAATTTATGACTTGTTTGATGAATGATTGTCTTGAGAGTATACCCTTGAAGATACTTAACCCCATCGATATTTTGATAGTCTTGATGACACTCTGTAAAGGAGTTGTTTCATTGAAATAAAGTCTAGTGGTAATTGCGATGCATGCCAAAGCTAACTTTGTGGATCAAACCATGGTACCATCTCATAAAAAAGAGAGAAAGAGAAATTCTGCTATTTATGTTCCTAGTGCACACCTTTGGGATGCCAACAACTCCGCTAGCTTTTGAACAATCTATGGTATAACCTCGGATTTTGGCTATAAGTTGATGACATGATTGGCATCAGTGTCAATGTATGGACAAAAGTATTGGTATTCTTAAAGGTTGTGCAAGCACTTTCAAAAGAAACAGCCAGCAATCCTTGAAAAGAAAAATATATCTTTGAAGATCCACATCACAAGTCCTTGTCATGGTCTCATTACTACTCTAATAATTTTTCTTGAAAAACAATGATTGGATTAGAAGTGTTTTTGATAGACTTGATTTATTGATGTGGGTGTAAATAAGACACTTCATTGTTATATTACTTAGGACATGAAGCTCTCTTACTCAATCATGCTATTTAAACATCCTAGTGTTCCTTGGCAAGCTGAGAGTTAACTAGAAGAATTGGATTGATTGCTACACTTCTAGTTATTCATATTGATATTAAACTCTAATTTGATTGTCTTGAATTGCCGAAGCTTGTATAGTACTCTTGTCATCTCTCTAACTTTGATAAGCCTCACAAATGAATGAAGTGTTATGCACATACGACTACCAACCCTAAGTGAATTCTTATTCTCATTGTTTCAAGCTTAAACGTTGAATTCCTTATAGTTCTTTTGTTTCTTCTTGCTCAAGGGCGATCAAGGTTTGAGCTTTGGGGAATTTGATGGCTCTGAAATTTGCCACCTTTCTCTATGTTTAATGTTTTTAGTCAAGCAGTTGACAATAAACTCTCAATCCTTGCCCCTAATGACTAATAATTGCAAAGATATGCAAAATCTAGCTTTGAATTATGTTGTGTAGGAAATCACAGGTTTTAATACGAAATCAGGAGTCATAATGAAGGAATTTGAGGAAGTCCACACGACCAAGTAATTGGGAAGCAAATTCCAGGCGTCAGTACGCGTAACAATCTACAGTACGGGTGGAGACTGAAGGGTTCATAGCATGGAAAACAAAAAAATTCTATCGCGTGAACACACAAAACCAAGATCCAATCTATGGCAAAGCCAAGATCTAATCCACGAGATCGGTGCAATGGGATTGAAGAGAACTATTCCTCGTAGATCCAAAGCGTTTAACGAGATCAGATTCTTGTGGTTGATGTAGTCGGTCACTTGTTGATCTCAAGATCGTGTAAACGATCCTTCTGGCTCCGCGTTCTGGCAGCGCTTCTATAGTCGGTCACACGTACGGTAGTCGATGAAGACCTTCCTCTCCCTTGTTCCAGCAAGGCAGCAGAGGTTGTAGATCTCCTCGGAATCCCAACAACACGACAGTGTGGTGGTGGAGGAGGAGACATTTCTGCAGGGCTTCGCCTAAGCTGGAGCAGGATGGTGGATGAGAGAGAAGAGAGGCTGCGGTTAGGGTTAGGCGCTAAGGGACAAGGGATGTGTGTGGGGGGGTGCCCCTACCCCTCATTATATATGTGGGGGGCGACCGGCCAAGGGTTCCCAACCCAGGCCGTGTCCCCTCCCAAACTCGACCACCAAGGGAAGAGCTTTAAACCTTTTCCACCAAGTCTTCCTTCTTACCAAAAACTAGAGTTTGACTTTTGATACGTCGTAAACGTATCTATAATTTTTTATGTTCCATGGTTGTTTAGTATCAACTTTGCTATGCTTTGTCTACACTTTGAGGTATTTTTATATATTTTCTGTGACTAACCTATTAACAAGATGCCGTAGTGCCAGTTGCCTGTTTTCTGTTGTTTTTGGTTTCAGAAAAGCTAGTAAGGAAATATTCTCAGAATTGGACGGGACAGAATCCAAAGTCAATATTTCACCGAGACGAACACAGAGACCGAAGGGCAGTTGAAGGAGCGCCACATGGCAGCCACAACCTAGGGCCGTGCGAGCCCACCCTAGGGCGCGCCGCCCTATGGTGTGTGCCCCTGGCCTCCCTCCTACCCCGCCTCTTCGCCTATATAAGCTCCTCGATGCCAAAACTCTAAGAACCCGATCAGATCTCCACAAAACAGTCCACAACCGCACCACCATCGTCCCTAGAGCGGGGATCTGAAGCTCTTCCCGGCACCCTGCCAGAGGGGATATATCATCCCGGAGGCCTTCTTCATCACCATGCCAGCCTCCAGTATGATGTGTGAGTAGTTCACCCTTGGACTATGGGTCCATACAGTATCTATATGGTTGTTTGTCCTCCTTTATGCTATCATGTTTAGATCTTGTGAGCTCCGTTAATGATCAAGATCATCTATTTGTAATCATGCATGTTGTGTTTGCGGGTATTCGATGGATATTGAGATACTATATCAGATTGATTATTTATTATATCATGTTTTATGATTATTGATTCTGTCATGTCTGTGTTATTTCTGATCTTGCATGCTCTCCATTTCTAGTAGCTATCTTGGCCAAGTAGATGCTAGTGACTCCAAGAGGGAGTATTTATGCTCGAAAGTGGGTTCATGCCTCTATTAAATTTGGGGAAGTGACAGAAATATCTAAGGTTATAGATGTGTTGTTGACACTAGGCATAAAACAACAATCTTTTGTTCATGGAACAATTGTATTGTTTACTTTACACACATTGCTTAATGCAGTTATCCGTTGCTTGCAACTTAATACTGGAGGGGGTTCGGATGATAACCTGAAGGTGGATTACTAGTCATAGATGCAGTTGGATTGCGGTCTATGTATATTGTTGCAATGCCCAATCAAATCTCATATGAATCATGAATGTCTAGTATTGCATTGTTATGCCTTGCTCAGTCCTGTCAATTGCCCCGCTGTAATTTGTTTATCCAGCATGTTATGTTATTTATCTTAAGGAGAACACCTCTAGTGAAATGTGGACCCTGGTCCAATATTTACCATTGTTACATCATCTACTGTTACTATTTACTTTCTACAAGCAACCTTTACCTTCCACACCATACGTTTAATCCTTTGTTTTGAGGAAACCAGTGAGATAGACAACCTCACTGTAAGTTGGGGCAAAATCTTGAGTTTGGGTTGTGCAGGATTCCAAGTTGCTAGCAACACCTGAGTTGTTTCCTTGCTCCTACTGGTCCGATAACCTTGGTTTCATAACTGAGGGAAAATTTGTCGTTGTGCTCATCATACCTTCCTCTTGGGGTCTCCCAATGTAGAGGTCCCAACCTGATAAGGTAGAGATCCATGTGTTTACATGCTAGTCCATGGATCAATAGCTAGCATCGACAGTTTAAGATGTAATATCAAGAAACAAAGGTCATAATATAACTTTATAACCAGGAATAAGATAATTCATTACATCTTACATAGCTCATTTGGCTATCTCATTACAATGTAGCAGAAATAACTATATAGCATGGAGTCCTTCATCTTCAAAGTGACACAGGCAATCATGTTGGTTGCAGACTTGTAATCCTATTCAACATACTTCACTAACATCAAACAAACCTGCAACATAATAAGTTACAGCCACAAGGGTCAATACATTGGAATTGTATTGGCAAGTGATACTGGTAGAATAGTGGTATCTATTATCTATATGCATTTGGCTAAGTGGAGCTTAGGCTTGCTTTGCTCAAAATAGATTTTCCTTATAAGTTGAAAACACTAAGTTTTTTTTTGTCAAAAACACCCAAGGAACAACCAATGAACATTTGTTAACCTTTTTCCCTTGTTCAACCACAAGTTTTTAACTTAGAAATTGGGATGAGGAGATCCTTGATAGCTTCCATGTCTTGATGCTCAAATTTTCCATTGCTAGGGACACGGCTAAGTACTTAGATTTTACTCTCTCAAGAGGTGGTGCACTTTCCCCACAAGACTCGACATGCATCGAGACAAGATCTTTTAGAAGCCTTCCCTTAGAACAAAATGGACGCGTTCCCAAACCTATCATCCCTACCACCAACTGTCCATCTGGCTAAGTTATTGCAACCTATATGATCCAGGCAGAGCCCATAATGCCATGTGGCTACACTTGAAGCTTCTCAACATTTGACATCTCAAATCTCTTTGTTCCTGGGTGGCTTTCCACAAGTGAGATACACTAGGGTATGCCATATATATGGGGCCCTGTTTAACCACTCAACATAACCCATTCACACCATTCCACCCAGGTGATTCATTCACATAGTTGTTTTATTAAACAAAACACAAGTCATAGACTTAGAAATATTTCATAGCATGAATATAATCCACCCTTGTTTTCTATTAGCTAAGCTAAGCATGATAACATGGCAAGTTCCTAACTTAGGATAATTCTACCGAGACATCATATAGGATTTCCCATGGCATAGCTTATACTTAGAAAATTTCCATGCAAGTCCTACTCAAAATATCACTAATGCATAGTGAAAATAATAGGACAAAACTATGAAGCACCACTTGCCTTTTTAGTAGAGAATATAGATTCACTCCTTGATCTTGTAATTGTCACACTCTTCAAAGTTCACTACAAATCAATCAAGGCACAAATTCAATCTAGCATCAAACAATTCACCACATAAAATAAACAAAACGAAACAATGCATGCAAGCATGCAAAAGATTGTTTTATTTGGAAAGGTGGTTTATAATAGGTTATAAACATTTTAAAACACCTATTGGTTATTTATAAAAGTGGCAAAACCATCTGATATTAAGTTAGTGAAAATGGCCACTTTAAATCATTTTTGTTTTGCTACAAATGATTTAAATCAAAGTAATAATTTCTAGTGTTAGACAAAATGTTTTTTATACACAAATATTAATATTTAGGGTCAAAATGTTTTAAAACAAATCCATTTTCAAAAGGTTTCACTCAAAACCAATTTTAAATCAAAGCAATAGTTTTATTTTACTAGAAATGCCTTTATTCAAAGGAATAATTCCTTAGTGTCACAAAATATATTTTTAAATCCAAAAGTTGGTTTTTATGGTCAGTAGGTTAAAAAAAACCATTTGCAAAAGATTTTACCCTAAAAAAATTTAGAATAAATTTTATAACCAAATTAGACCTAATAATGTTTCTACATAAACATCTACTTTTACAGAAGCAAAAACTAAACAAAGGGCATGGTTTCAAAGGTTTCATTTTTCTGATTCCAATGATATAAAATTTGTAAATTTTGGACGTGTAGATTTAAAGTTATGAATTTTACAAAATTAATCTACTAATAGACAAGTTTCTGTTTTTAAATCAAAAGGCTGGCCATGTGTCTTGATCTACCTGGTGCGTACCGGTTCGGCTGGATCGAGCAGCTACAGCCATCAGATCTATTTAAATCGCACGGCATAGAAGAGAACATACCCCTTCGATAAGTGATTCTATCCTAGCCAACAGATCTACATCCTACGGTTCAAACTGCAGTGGCCAAAGATGGGCGGCGCGGCGACGATGGACAGCGGCGGCGCGCTCTGCTCGCGTTGGTTCCGGCGATATAGGAAGCAAGGGAGGAAGAGGGATGTCTCACCGTGCTCGCAATGATGTGTTGAGGCTCATGTAGGGGTTTGTAGCATGGAAAACAAAATTTCTACCGCATGCTCACACACAAGCCAAGATCTATCTACTAGATTGTATCAACGAGTTGATAGAAGCACTCATCCTCGAAGATTCCAAAGCGGTTAACGAGAGCAGATTCTCGTGGGTGATGTAGTCGTACACTTGCCGATCTCAAGATCGCGTAGATGATCTTTCCGGCGCTGCGTTCCGGCAGCGCTTCCGCAGTCGGTCACACCGGTACTCGATGAAGACCTTCCTCTCCCTTGTTCCAGCAGGCAGCGGAGGTTGTAGTTCTCCCCTCGCGATTCCGGCAGCACGACGGCGTGGTGTCGGAAGTAGAGGGAAGATCCCGCAGGGCTTCGCCTAAGCCGGTGCGACTTATGGTGGATTAGGGTTTCCCAGAGATCTAGGGTTTAGATGACCGGGAGGAGGAGGAGGTGTCGGTGGCGGCTAGTGCGGCGGCGGGGCTGCGGCGGCGGCTCGTGTGCGGGGAGAGGGCCTAGGGCTTGTGTGCTTTGGGGCAGCCCTCCCCCACTATTTATGAGAGGGGGCAGCCTTGGGAGGGGTGAGTTTGAAACCAAACCCAAACCCAAGTTGGATTGAGAGAAGGACTTGTTTCTTCTCCCACTAGGAAACCATTGTTCCAGTTTGACTTTTCAAACTCCCGTTTGACTTTCAATTTAGTGCTTTAATTCTCTCTAGCAAATGCACACACCAAGTGACCTAGGATATGATCCAATCATTCCACTTATCCATGACACATTCATGGACCATTTTCCTTCCGGGCCGGTGAACCTTCTAGAACCTCTCCGATGAAAACATCGGAATGTTACCCGAACTCCGGAATCAGACTTTCCTTATATGAATCTTATTCTTATTCTCCGGACCATTCCGGATCTCCTCGTGATATCCCGGATCCCATTCGAGACTCCGAACAACATTCGGTATCCCTTATTAACATTCCATATCTACTAAACAACATTGAATCCTTAAGTGTGTCTCCCTACGGTTCGTGAATTATGCGGACATGACCGGGACACTTCTCCGATCAATAACCAGTAGAGGAATCTGTAAATTCATATGCCTCCCACATATTTCTATGATTACTTTGTGATCGAATGAACCACTTACATACGATACCAATTTCCCTTTGTCTCATGATAGTTTACTTATCCGAGGTTTTGATCGTCGGTATCTCTGCATACCTAGTTCAACCTCGTTACCAATGAGTACTCTTTTCTCGTTCCCGTGAGATGTGATCCCTCATGATCCAGTCACATGCTTGCAAGATAATTGGATGACATTCCACCGAGAGGGCCCAGAGTATATCTGTCCGTCATATGGATGGACAAATCCCACTCTTGATCCATGTGCCTCAACCCATACTTTCCGAATACTCAATGCCACCTTTATAGCCACCTAGTTACGGTGTGGTGTTTGATGTCATCAAAGCATCCATCCGGTGATGGTGATTAGCATGATCTCATGGTCGAAGGAATTAGGTTACTATGTATCAGAAAGCTTATAGCAAACGAACTATTGAAATGACTTGATCTTTATGCTACGCTTATCTATAGGAGTATGTCCATCATACCATTCTCCTAATGATATGATATTATTGTTAATAACATATCAATGTTCATGATCGAGAAACCACGATCATCTATTAACCAACAAGCTAGTATTATAAAGAGGCTTTACTAGGGACTCTAATTTAGTTTACAAATCACACAAGTATTAATGTTTCCGGTTAATACTGTTATAGCATGAATGTAAACATTTATCATAAACACAAAGATATAATAATAACCACTTTTAATATTGCCTCTAGGGCTTATCTCCAATAGTCTCCCACTTGCACTAGAGTCAACTAATCTAGATTACATGGTAATATACCAAACACCCATGGCGGTTTGGTGCTAGTCATGTTTTGCCCTCGGGAGAGGTTTAGTCAACGGATCCGCCACATTCAGATCTGTGTGTACTTTGCAAATCTTTATGTCACCATCTTGGACATGCTCTTGAATAGCGTGAAAATGTAGCTTGATATGCTTCAGCTTCTTGGGTGACCTTGGTTCTTGCACATTGGCTATGGTGTCCATGTTATCACAACAGATAGACATTGGGTCCAGCGCACTTGGAACCACACCGAGCTCTGTAATGAACTCCTTCATCCATATCGCCTCTTGTGAAGCCTCCGAAGCAGCTATGTATTCCGATTCAGTTGAAGATCTTGCCACAACGCTTTGCTTTACACTCCTCCAGCTAACTGCTGCACCATTCAAAGTAAATATATATCCAGATTGTGATTTAGAATCATCTGGATCGGTGTTCCAACTAGCATCGGTGTAACCATTAACAACGAGCTGTTCATCACCTCCATAAGAAAGAACCATATCCTTAGTTCTTCCCAAGTACTTAAGGATGTTTTTGACTGCTGTCCAATGATCCACTCCTGGATCACTTTAATATCTGCTAGTCAAACTAACAACATATGCAATGTCGGGTCTAGTACATAGCATGTCATACATAAGTGATCCTATGGCTGAGGAATGGGGAGTCTTACTCATTCTTTCTCTATCTTCTGCCGTTGCAGGACTTTGAGTTTTACTCAAGGTCGTATTGGGCAACATGGGCAAGAACCCTTTCTTGCTATCTTCCATTCCAAACCTCTTTAGAACTTTCTCCAAATATGTACTCCGTGACAATGATATTAGGCGTCTCGATCTATCTCTAAAAATCTTTATGCCTAATATGTAAGGTTCTTCGCCAAGATCTTTCATTGAAAAACTATTATTCAAATAATCCTTGACACTATTAAGAAGGTCTACATCATTCCCAATCAACAATATGTCATCTACATATAGTATTAAGAATGCTACAGAGCTCCCACTCACTTTCTTGTAAATACAAGCTTCTCCATAAGTTTGTATAAAACCAAAGCTTTTGATCACCTTATCAAAACGTTGATTCCAACTCCGGGATGCTTGCTTCAATCCATAAATGGACCGTTGAATTTTGCATATCTTGTTAGCATCTTTAGGATGGACAAAACCTTTGGGTTGTACCATATACAACTCTTCATCAATGTCTCCATTGAGGAACGCCGTTTTGACATCCATCTGCCATATCTCGTAATCATAATATGTAGTGATCTCTAACATAATCCTCACAGACTTTAGCTTCGCTACCGGTGAGAATGTCTCATCATAGTCAACTCCTTGAATTTGTCGAAACCCTTTTGCGACAAGTCGAGCTTGATAGACGGTAACATTACCATCAGCATATGTTTTCTTCTTGAAAATCCATTTGTTCTCGGCAGCCTTCCGGCCATCCGGTAAGTCCACCAAAGTCCATACTTGGTTTTCGTACATGGATCCAATCTCGGATTTCATGGCTTCATGCCATTTATGGGAATCTGGGCTCATCATCACTTCCTCATATGTCGCTGGGTCATCGGTGTTGTCCACCAACATGACACTCATAACGGGATCATACCAATCAGGAGTGGTACGAGTTCTTGTTGACCTGCGAGGCTCTGTAGTAACTTCAACCGAAGTGTCATGATCTACATCATTATCTTCCTCTCTTATTGGTGTAGGCGCCACAGGAACTACTTCTGGTGCTGCGCTACTCTCAAGTTCGAGAGAAGGTTCAACAACCTCGTCGAGTTCTACTTTCCTTCCAGTCACTTCTTTCGAGAGAAATTCCTTCTCTAGAAAGGATCCATTCTTGGCAACGAAGATTTTTCCCTCGGATCTATGATAGAAGGTATACCCAATAGTTTCCTTCGGGTATCCTATGAAGACGCATTTTTCCGCTTTGGGTTTAAGCTTGTCGGGCTGTAACTTCTTTACATAAGCTTCGCAACCCCAAACTTTAAGAAACGACAATTTAGGTTTCTTCCCAAACCATAATTCATACGGTGTCATTTCAACGGATTTATATGGTGCCCTATTTAAAGTGAATGCTGCTGTTTCTAATGCATAACCCCAAAATGATAGCGGTAAATCTGTAAGTGACATCATAGAACGAACCATATCTAAGAGAGTTTGATTACGACGTTCGGACACACCATTACGTTGTGGTGTTCTCGGCGGTGTCAATTGTGAAAGTATTCTGTATTTCTTCAAATGCTCGACAAACTCATAACTTAGATATTCACCTCCACGATCAAATCATAGAAATTTAATCTTCTTATTACGTTGATTCTCTACCTCACTTTTAAATTCCTTAAACTTGTCAAAAGTTTCGGACTTATGTTTCATGAAATAGATATACCCATATCTACTCAAGTCATCCGTGGAGGTAAGAAAATAGCGATAACCACCGCGCGATGCTACACTCATTGGATCACACACATCGGTATGTATGATTTCCAACAAGTCCGTAGCTCGCTCCATCATACCAGAAAATGGAGTCTTAGTCATTTTACCCATCAGACATGCTTCACATCTTTCAAGTGTTACGAAATCAAGTGATTCAAGAAGTCCATCGGAATGGAGTTTCTTCATACGCTTCACTCCAATATGACCAAGACGACAGTGCCACATATAGGTCGAGCTATCACTCAATTTCAAACGTTTAGCTTCAATGTTATTAATGTGTGTATTACTAAAATCGAGATTCAATAAGAATAGACCATCTATCAAAAGTGCATGTGCATAAAACATATTACTCATATAAATCGAACAACCACTATTCTCGGACTTAAACAAGTAACCGTCTCACAATAAACATGATCCGGATATAATGTTCATGCTCAACGCAGGCACCAAATAATAATTATTTAAGTATAAAACTAATCCCGATGGTAGATGAAGAGGTAGCGTGCCGACCGCGATCACATCAACCTTTGATCCATTTCCAACGCGCATCATCACCTCGTTCTTCGCTAGCTTCCGTTTATTCAGTAGCACCTGTTTCGAGTTACAAATATGAGCAACCAAACCAGTATCAAATACCCAGGCACTACTACGATTACTAGTGAGATACACATTAATAACATGTATATCGGATATACCTTTCTTCTTGATGTTGCCGTTCTTCAAATCCGCCAAGTACTTAGGGCAATTCCGCTTCCAGTGACCCTCTCCCTTGCAGTAAAAGTACTTAGGGTAATTCCCCTCGCGATTCCGGCAGCACGACGGCGTGGTGTCGGAAGTAGAGGGAAGATCCTGCAGGGCTTCGCCTAAGCCGGTGCGAGTTATGGTGGATTAGGGTTTCCTGGAGATCTAGGGTTTAGATTACCGGGAGGATGAGGAGGTGTCGGGGGCGGTAGTGGCGACGAGGGCAAGGCCAGCAGCTGGAGGCGGAGGCTGGCGGCGCGGCTCGTAAAGGGAGAGGGGCTAGGGCTTGTGTGCTTTGGGGCAGCCCTCCCCCTCTATTTATGAGAGGGGGGTAGCCTTGGGAGGGGTGATTTTGAAACCAAACCCAAACCCATGTTGGATTGAGAGAAGGACTTGTTTCTTCTCCCACTAGGAAACCATTGTTCCAGTTTGACTTTTCAAACTCCCGTTTGACTTTCAATTTAGAGATTTAATTCTCTCTAGCAAATGCACACACCAAGTGACCTAGGATATGATCCAATCATTCCACTTATCCATGACACATTCATGACCATTCTCCTTCCGGACCGGTGAACCTTCTAGAACCTCTCCGATGAAAACATCGGAATGTTTCCTGAACTCCGGAATCGGACTTTCCTTATACGAATCTTATTCTCCGGACCATTCTGGATCTCCTCATGATATCCCTGATCCCATCCGAGACTCCGAACAACATTCGGTATCCCTTATTAACATTCCATATCTACTAAACAACATCGAATCCTTAAGTGTGTCTCCCTACGGTTCGTGAATTATGCGGACATGACCGAGACACTTCTCCGATCAATAACCAGTAGAGGAATCTGGAAATTCATATGGCTCCCACATATTTCTACGATTACTTTGCGATCGAATGAACCACTTACATACGATACCAATTTACCTTTGTCTCATGATAGTTTACTTATCCGAGGTTTTGATCGTCGGTATCTCTGCATACCTAGTTCAACCTCGTTACCGATAAGTACTCTTTTCTCGTTCCCGTGATATGTGATCCCTTGTGAGCCAGTCACATGCTTGCAAGCTAATTGGATGACATTCCACCGAGAGGTCCCAGAGTATATCTATCTGTCATATGGATGGACAAATCCCACTCTTGGTCCATGTGCCTCAACCCATACTTTCCGAATACTCAATGCCACCTTTATAGCCACCCAGTTACGGTGTGGTGTTTGATGTCATCAAAGCATCCTTCTGGTGATGGTGATTAGCATGATCTCATGGTCGAAGGAATTAGGTTACTATGTATCAGAAATCTTATAGCAAACGAACTATTGAAATGACTTGATCTTTATGCTACGCTTATCTATAGGAGTATGTCCATCATACCATTCTCCTAATAATATGATCTTGTTGTTAATAACATCTCAATGTTCATGATCGAGAAACCATGATCATCTATTAACCAACAAGCTAGTATTATAAAGAGACTTTACTAGGGACTCTAATTTAGTTTACAAATCACACAAGTATTAATGTTTCCGGTTAATACTGTTATAGCATGAATGTAAACATTTATCATAAACACAAAGATATAATAATAACCACTTTTATTATTGCCTCTAGGGCATATCTCCAAAAGCTCAACGTCGTAGATGAAGGTGCTTGCAAGCCAATTGGATGACATTCCACCGAGAGGGCCCAGAGTATATCTATCTGTCATATGGATGGACAAATCCCACTCTTTATCCATGTGCTTCAACACATACTTCCGGAATACCCAATGCCACCTTTATAACCACCCAGTTACGGAAGTGGTGTTTGATATCATCAAAGTACTCGTCCGGTAATGGTGATTAACATGATCTCATGGTTGAAGGATTAGGTTACTATGTATTTGAAAGCTTGTAGCAAACAAACTCTAAATGACTTGATCTTATGTTAGGCTTACTATGGATGTGTGTCCATCACATCATTCTCCTAATGATATGACCTTGTTATTAATAACATCCAATGTCCATGATCAAGAAACAATGATAATCTATTAATCAACAAGCTAGCTTAACAAGGGGCTTACTAGGTACTCTTTTATGTTTATAAAACACATAAGTAATAATGTTTCATTTTAATACAATTATAGCATGGGATGTAAACATTTATCATAAACACAAAGATATAATAATAACTACTTTATTATTGCCTCTTGGGCACATCTTCAATAGAGAACGCCCGTACGCCCCCCCGGTATAGGGTGCTGACGGCTTCATCTCGTCAAACCCTACAACCTTTGTGAAGACGCCTATATAGTTTGAGGCTCCAGCCATTGCCTAGAGGTCCGTCATTCTCAGATTTCATCACAACACCACCAAAGTAGATTGATGCGTGCACCCAGTGTTGACGTGGGACACTTCGTTGGAACCCCAAGAGCAAGTTGTGATGAGCACAGCAGCAAGATTCCCTCAGTAGAGACCGAGGTTATCGAACCAGGGGGAGGAAGGAAATGTCTCAAAGGTGTTGCAAGCAACATGGAAACCTGCACAACACAAACTCCAGACTTTGTCCCAACGAATCAGTGAGGTTGTCAAGCTCACCGGTTTGCTGTAACAAAGGATTAAACGTATGGTGTGGAAGGTAATGGTTTGCAGCAAGTAAATAAGTAATAATGGAAGATTTATCAATGGTAAAGATTGGACCGAAGTCCATAGTTCACTAGAGGTGCTCTCCTTAGATAAACAACATGGCATGAAGGGTAAACAAAATACAGCAGGGCAATTGACAGGAACTGATCAAGGCATAACAATGCAATACTAGTCAGAAAGATCCTATGAGATTCGATTGGGCAATACAACAAGATACATAGACCGCCATCCAACTACATCTATGACTAGAAGTCCACCTTGAGAGCATGCAAGATCACAAACAACACAGACATGATAGAATCATAAAGACAAAACCATTAATCAAACCAACATAATAATCTCAATATCCATCGGATCCCCACAAACACAACATGCATGATTACAAACAAATTAGATCTTGATCATGAATGGAGCTCACAAGATCTATACATGAAAGCACAAAGGAGGAGATACAACCATCTAGCTACTACATGGACCCATAGTCCAAGGTGGAACTACTCACGCATCATACCGGAGAGAAGGCCTCCAGGATGATCTCCCCTCCGGCAAGGTGCCTGGAAGAACTTCAGATCCCCCGATCTAGGGATGACGGTGGCAGAGGCTACAGAAGGTTTCGTGGAATATTGATCGGATACTTAGGGTTTCTGCATTGGGGGCTTCTTAAAGGCGAAGGGGGAGGACGAGGCGGTGGCTAGGGCCCCACACCCTGCCTAGGCGCGGGGCAGGGCCCACCCGCGCCTAGGGGGGTCTGGGCGCCCTGGCACCCCTCTCCATCTCCCCTCTGGACTTCTTGTTCCCCACAGAAAGTAATTGACTTTGACGTTTTTTCCGTCCAATTCTGAGAATATTTCTTTACTAGCTTTTCTGAAACTAAAAACAGCAGAAAATAGGCAACTGGCACTGTGGCAACTTGTTAATAGGTTAGTACCAGAAAACATGTAAAAAGCACCTCAAAGTGTAGACAAAGCAAAGCAAAGTAGATACTAACAAGCATGGAACATCAAAAATTATAGATACGTTTCCGACGTATCAGAGATCCACGCCATTGTTCATCTATTGTTCATCCACTCCACCATACATCCCTCTACTAGCCATAGCCATTGCTTTGTACTTTAGATCTCCTTGTGATTTGGTGACCATTGTAAGAATAATCGATTTCAATCTAAGTATTCTGCACAATGTTTTTTATCCTTGATCTATGTGTTATGAGTGAGTAGTCCTCGTGGGCTGCAGATTAGGGAGAAACCTTGCAGCAACTATGTGCATATAATCATGGGAGTATTGTATTTTGTTTGCAATTGAGATTTGTATCTTTTGTTTCTTTGTCTCTTGTCTCGATCTGTGGACTTGTAGGTACCCAAGATCCCATAGATTGATAAAGGCTTGAGGTGAGATACTTAGCAAGCGACAATCTCATAGGAACCTCAGTGACAGAAAGGGTAGTACTGTCTTCGCTTAGCGACTCATTTGGGGTCACAACTACACTGCCACTTAATTCTTTAATATGTGTTCTTCACTTAACACTACTAGGAAAACGGCTATAGGTAATCCACACTTCTGTGGTGCACTTGCTAGTGGTGCCCCACGAGTAAAATAGGCGTGGCGCACTACCCACAGGTGCCCTACGGCTAACTGCCATAAGCGTGACGCACATGGGGATGGTGTGCCACGACTATGTATGGGTCAGGGCACAGGTGGCCGCAACACACATATCCGTAGTGCACTAGGTCAAGGTGAGCCACGGAAGTGTCACTTAGCCGTAGCGCACCTTGACCTAGTGCGCTACGGGCATGTGTGCTGCAGCAGCAGGGTCAACTTAGCCGTAGGGCACTCTGCCCTAGTGCCCTACGGCTAAGTGGCCTGCACCAACTCCACCCCCACGCCCCCACCCCCGTGGATCGCCTTTTTATGTTTTACAAAAAAATAAAAGAAAATGATAAACACTTCCAAAAATATAATCCTTTCATATTTAGGTAGATAATGTGGTATAGTTTGTAGGGAAATTAACAAACAATAATTTCGACTTTATCTGCAAAGAAAAGTCATGCCACGATAAAATGGCCATAAATTTTGCATACGATGTCGAAAAAAATCGTATAATATACCAAAATGACGAGAACGAGATTTCGCATCCGCTCGCAACGACCGAGGTCGTTTAGCGATTATTTAGATTTTCAAAATTCAAAAAGAGTAAAAAGTTACGGTCAAAAGACCGTTTTTTTCTACAAAAAAATAAAGGGCAACTTACCCGTAGCGCACCACCACCTCGTGCGCTACGAGTAAGTTGGGCAGGATTCAAAATTTGAATCCCCACCCCGCCCACCTACCCCTTTTCTTTCCCCTCCCCTTCTCTCCTTTTCCTTTTCCTCCCTTTTCCTTTTCCTCCCTTCTCCTTTCCTTCTTCTTCTTCTTCTTCTTCTTCTTCTTCTTCTTCTTCTCCTCCACCTCCTCCTTCTCCTTCTCATTTTCCTCCTCCTTCTCTTTCTCCTTCTCCTTCTCCTCCTCTTCCTCCTCCTTACAGTGAAGATGGTGATGGAGGCCTCCTCCTTGTAGTGACGACGATGACGGCGGGCTCCTTCTTCTTCTCCTCCTCCTCCTCCTTGCAGCTCCGACAACGACGAGGCCTCTCCGGCAGCGAGGCATGATGACGACAACGACGGCAGGCGGCGATTTATCGAGGCGACGAGGCGACAACGACGACCTACACCGATGACCGACGGCACTAATAGCGAGATCCAGATCTGCCTTTTTTTTGAATTTTGAAAATTGTATCCATGGCACACAACACGTAGTGCGCCACGATTATCATTTCATACGCGTGGCACACCTGGACTACTTTCCGTGATGCACTGGCATGTGCGCCACGCCTATCTCAACACAACCGTGGCGCACCAGGTAGTGCGCCACGGCTAGGAGATAGCCGTAGCGCGAGGCCCGATGCTGTTTACAGGTGCGCCACAAACGACCTATTTCCTAGTAGTGTAATAATCGTTTGCAACCCATGGCCTCAGTGTGCACTCTGTTAGATTAAAAGACTATTTCTGTTCCCACTTCATTAGGGGGCTCTAGTATATTAGGATGTGTTGCCCACAAGATATTATCTCCATTTAAAAATTACACATGACTATGTTTATTATTATCTTTTATCCCATATGATGTGCAGCTTCAGGTGGATCTTCAACCTTGGCCTATCTCCATCCATTGATTCAACCCACTATAAAATTAAACTAGATTGGTCCGATAAACTAAGGTAAAATGAAGAAACAAAGTCTTATAGACGTGTCCTTATTTATTTCCTTTTAGCATTGATTTTCAAGGTTCGATTAAACCTAGGTCTTCTAGGGAAAAAGCTATTATACTACATCCATGAATCCGGATTGAAGGTATCAGAGACCAATGTCCCTCCGGCTAAATCCCCTCCGACAATGGTCCCCCCTCTCAAACTCAACCCATATCATGCATAATATGCACAAATTTACCGATTATATTGTGAAATCCACATCAAATGCTAAATACACACATATTTCTAAATCATCCTATATTGCATACATGTGACAATATATTTAACAATATACAATAAACCCTAATACCCTAAATATGGACATTATATTGAAAAAAGAAATTTCCTAAATACCCTAATACCCTACTGTTTAACAATACCCTAATATTTCCTAAATACCATGTAATATAATACCTAATATGTGAGTAACTAAAAAGAAAAAGGGGAAAGTGAACTTACAGTTGAGGAGGTGCTCGTCGGATGGGAGGATGGGGAACCAATGTGGAGGTGGACGGTGCGGCGTTGGGGCATACGAGGCAACGAGGTGGCCAAGACTGCCTGTCAGAGCTCCTCTAGCGACCGGCAGCGCCCACAAGGTGACAGGGATGATGGGGCGGGGCAGCTTGGGCCGGGGGTGGGGCACAACGAGGTTAGGGAGGAGGGGAGGCGGGCCTGCAACGGGGGGCGGAGGCTAGGGGAGGTGGCGGGGGCCAGTGACAGCGGGCGGCAGCGCCCACAGGACCACCGGGACAGGTGACAGGGATAGCAGGGCAGGGAAGCTCGGGCTGGGGTGGGGCACAATGAGGTCAGAAAGAAGAGAGGAGGGGGCGGGGCGGGCCTGTAGCGAGGGTTGGCGGTGACAGCGGGCGGCAGCGTAGTTAGTGACCATGGGTGGAGCGCACACGGGGGTTCAATTTGGGGTCGAATGGTTTTTTTCTTGGGTGGGCTCTAAAACAAGGGTTGGGCCTTTGCCATGTGTCTACACATGGCAAAGAACATTCCAACGAAACAACACAAGGGACGCATCCTAGTTACATACAAGAATCGACTAGTACCATAGTGGCAGGACATGCACGCTTTGCCAACCTACCGTCCACAGTTCGAATCCCATACACGACCGGTTTAAGCCTTTTTTCTGAGGAAAAAGTACTCTTTGACATGTACCATAGGTAGGACACACGGCAAAGAACCCCATTATCTTGTACCACAGTCGGGCCCTTTGCCATGTGTTTTCACCTTTGTCGTGTGCCTTTTGGTACTTTCTGATTTTATTTCATTTTTCCTTTTAATTGTATTCATTTTAATACTTATATTTGTTCTTTAAATTAGTTTAAGTTTTTAGAGTACTTTTTGTTGACTATTTATTAGTGTTAGTTTAAGACAATGTGTACACACATACTTTTTGCAATACTACTCCCTTCGTTTCATAATATAAGATGATTTAGCTTTATAAAACAAAATGTATCTAGACATCTTTTATTGTCTAGATAGCTTTGTAAAATGAATGTATCTAGACCCTTTTTAGTGTATGGGTCACTCTGAATCTACACACTAAAGATGTCTAGATAGATTTTGTTTCACAAAGCTAAAAAATCTTATATTTTGAAACGGAGGGAGTACATATGCTCAGGGCCGGTCCTGAGATTTTGGGGGTCCGGGGCGAAACTAAAATATTGGGACCCTTATTATAATTTTTATTCAGATATGAGATGATGAAAAATAAATAGTTTATTTAAACTTCTAACTATTATATTCATATAAAAATAACAACATTTACATGATACCTTAAGATTTCTTCCAAAAATTTCTACAAGCAAAGTCCGTGACGATGGAATTAATATCAATCTCGTCCACTAACTTCTTCTCGATGCATAGAGTCGTCAAACCATTTAACCTCTCATGAGATATTGTAGATATCAAATAGTTCTTTAACAATTTCAACTTTGAAAAGTTTTTTCAGCTGATGCAACAGTCACGAGCATAATAAATAAGATGTGATAAGCGATTAAAATATTAGGATAACGATCCGCTTCCTGACAAAATCAAAAAACTCCATAGCAGATATTTATAAAAAGTGCTTGTGTTGCTCTTCAAAAATTTATGAAAAGATCCTCTCTCTGATTCTATTAATTTCTTCTCTTGTTCTCTCCTTTATCTTTTCATAGCACCGAATTCGGGTGTCATAATCTCGCTCGCTACAAAGAAAAACAATTTTAATTAGAATTAAGAACTAAGAATTAGGGCGTAACCGGCAAAGACATGGGAGGGGGCGGACCACCGGACCAGCAGCCAGGCGGTCGATCGTCTCGTCGATGGTCTATCCTTCGCGCCTGCCGTTGATCGTCGAGGGCTTCGAGGCTTCCAACTCCCAAATCCCGATCCGATATTCCGATCCAGTGGAGGCGACACGACTCGGGCATGAGTCGTATGACCAATTGTTGGTTCCATTTCCTGGGAGGAAGCGAAGTGACCGACGCCGTCTGGGACTGGGAGTCGAGCGGTTAGCCTCCGCCAGTCCTCCATGGCCTCGCCTTGTACCTGTATCGATCGCCTAGGCTTAGAGTCTATGATAGCGTAAAAAAATGGCCTAATTAAGCCACCAGCCTAATAAAAAATCTTTTTACGATATACACTGGGCCTGCCTATATAGCATATTTCTATGAGGGCCCCTATTTTTTGGGCCTGGGGCGACTGCCCCACAGCCCCCCCAAGGGTCGGCCCTGCATATACTTTACATCTTAATGCCCCCCACATTTTGGTAGGATGGTGGTGGAACGTTGAAATGTCCAAAACCTGGTTTCCAAGTGTGACCCCCTTCACATACATGCGATGTCACCTAAAAATGAAGGTTCTAGAATTTAATTATTATGGGGAAACTCCCCATTTTGATGAAACCGGGGTTGATATTGTCACAACATATGCCCAAACATGGTTTGAAATTATCCTATGACCTAACCGAGCAAAAATCAAGAGAAAAGTCCACCGGTCTATCCCTGTCAGAAGAATATCTAGGGGGTAGACGATCCGGGGCCCAGGGACCAGGGTTTCATAGGAATAAGCGCTTCGGGGCCTAGGAATACCTCCAAAACTTGCATGTGAACCTAGAAAGTGCATTAAAAGGTGGTATAATGTTGAAATGTCCAAAACCTGGTTCCCAAGTGTGACCCCTTCGCATACATGCACTGTCACCTAAAAACGAAGGTTCTGGAATTTAATTATTACGGGGGAACTCCTTGTTTTGGTGAAACCGGGGTTGATCTTGTCACAACCTATGACCAAACATGGTTTGGAATTATCCTATGACCTAACCAAGCACAAACCAAGAGAAAAGTCCATCGGGCTACCCCTGTCAGAAGAACATCTAGGGGATAGACGATCTGGGGCCCAGGGATCAGGGTTTCGTAGGAAGAAGCGCTTTCGGGCATTGAAACACCTCCAAAACTTGCATGTGACCCTAGAATGTGTATTAAAGTGTGGTGGAATGTTGAAATGTCCAAAACCTGGTTCCCAAATATGACCCCCTTCGCAGACATGCGCTGTCTCCTAAAAATGAAGGTTTTGGAATTTAATTATTATGGGGAAACTCCCCGTTTGCCAGGGTTGATCTTGTCACAACCTATTCCCAAACATGGTTTGGAATTATCCTATGACCTAACCAAGCACAAACCAATAGAAAATTCCACCTGTCTACCACTGTCAGAAGAACATCTAGGGGGTAGACGATCTGGGGCCGAGGGATTAGGGTTTCATAGGAAGAAGCGCTTTGAGGCATCGAAACACCTCCAAAACTTGCATGTGACCCTAGCATGTGTATTAAATTGTGGTGGAATATTTAAATGTCCAAAACTTGGTTCCCAAGTGTGACCTCCTTCGCATACATGCGTTGTTACGTAAAAATGGAAGTTCTGGAATTTAATTATTATGGGGAAACTCCCCGTTTTGGTGAAACCGAGGTTGATCTTGTCACAACCTGTGCCCAAAGATGGTTTGTAATTATCCTATGACCTAAAAAATCACAAACCAAGAGAAAAGTCCACCGGTATACACCTGTCATAAGAACATCTAGGGGGTAGACGATCTGAGGCCCACGGATAAGGGTTTTGTAGGAAGAAGCGCTTTAGGGCATCGGAACACCTCCAAAACTTTCATGTGACCCTATCATGTGAATTAAAGTGTGGTGGAATGTTTGAATGTCCAAAACCTAGTTTCCAAGTGTGACCCCCTTCGCATACATGCGCTGTCACCTAAAAATGAATGTTTTGAAATTTATTTATTATGGGGGAACTCCTTGTTTTGATAAAACAAGGGTTGATCTTGTCACAACCTGTGCCCAAACATGGTTTGGAATTATCCTATGACCTAACAAAGCACAAACCAAGATAAAAGTCCATCGGGCTACCCCCTTCAGAAGAACATCTAGGGGATAGACGATCCGGGGCTCAGGAATCAGGGTTTCATAGGAAGAGGCGCTTCAGAGCATGCATCAGAATACCTCTTGACATAGCTTGTGACCCAACATGGGTTGACATCATCCTATGAACTAAATAAACATGACCCATGATAAAATTCCACTAGACTACCCTTGTCCGAAAAATATCTACGGCGTAGATCAACGAAACCGGGCGACACAATAAGAACCATTTCATCACAAGGAGGCCATGCAAGCTGGACGATGAGAGACCAAAACAACCTATTCATATGTGTGTGCTCGTGATCCTGTGAAATAGCAGCACCTAACACATATGTAATATAATACTTTCTAATTAATTAAAATAAAATAAATAAAAAGGGCTTTGTTGTGTATACAGGCGAATACACACGAAAAAAGTCTTATCTTTGCCATGTGGTTGTCCACGATAGCACACGATAAAGAGCCTACCGTATTTAGTCGTCATCTCCTCCCTAGAAGGTGCACTTGTGGGGCCATGGGTCCCACCTCTTGTGAGTAAAATAGCAATTACCAAGAGAATTAACCAAGATAAACGCTAGATAGAACATGAATAGAATAATAGAAATTAATCTAATCATGTCAATTAGTGGATACAGATTAAGGCAGATAACCAAACGGATTGCAAGGCATAGAACTTGAGATAATATCAGAACAAGGTCTAAAACAAACCAAAAGGAACGACCTACTGTTAGACTAAGATAAACAAGACTGAGAAAGAGGATGTACATCACACTAGAGGAACCGCCAACGTTGGTGTTAGCACTGTCATCAGCCATGCCGTCAAGGAAGAGGTTGATGATGTGGGGGAAGAATTCATTGTTGGGAAAAACGTCGGTGCTGCCGCTATCCATGAAGGAGTCCGCGATGAAGCCAGTAGTCGTGTCAATAGTACTCCCCAAAAACCTTATCGCCCTTCTCCCATACACGACTCGAAGCAGTGGGGTCTCGGAGGCCTACTGTCCCGGCTCGCGGTGCACACCACAAGACGGGATGGGGAAGATATAGGTAGCGCAGTGCTCTAGAACTAGAGGTGCAAAGAAGTGTGCGATGGTGTGTCTGAGAGGAGGCGCAACCTCTCTCTCTCTCTTATAGGCATAGAGGGAAGGCAAACAAGCTACGCATGAGATGAAACAAAGAGGTGGAAGCTGAAGCGAACAGGCGGCAGCCAGAAACCGAACAGCCTCCACTCAGTTCGCATTCATTTCCACTTAGCTCATATTAAAAATCCACTCGAGCAAAACATTTCAGATTTTGTACAACTATTCATGTACCACTCATGTGTGGCAAAATAAAGCTCGGATCACCAAGATTCCCGCAATCCGTAGCACGCACATCGTGACGAGTCGAGGCGTGGCGTGGTGTGGCAAGGAAAGCGAGGAGGAGGAGGAGGAGCGTGCGTCTATATGTCTTCTCTTCTCAAGCTCGTACAAGTGGTGAGCTCTCCTTATAAGCTGGTCCAACTTCCACTGAACTAGCAAAATGTGGGACTACACTTTTTGTCCCACCTCTTGCCTTGCATGAATGGGCCAAGTGGGCCTCTAGGATTTCGGGAATTTATTAGCATGTAATAAATGGGATGAGCCTTTTTATGCAAAAATTCCAACAATCCCCCCAGATCCTAGAGGCGCATGAAGTGTGCCTTTGGTTCCAAAACATTGTTTATATACCGGTACTGCATTGAAGACTGTTAAGTTCAACTTCCACTAGAGCTTTATGTTATACTAATCTACAACTTGTACAATGGACTATGCCTTGAACTGCAAGTTTGCTAAAAACC
Organism: Avena insularis; assembly: GCA_023614405.1. Taxonomy (NCBI): domain Eukaryota; kingdom Viridiplantae; phylum Streptophyta; class Magnoliopsida; order Poales; family Poaceae; genus Avena; species Avena insularis. Next base: position 278,858,491 of record CM042689.1, on the reverse strand, counting down.
TAGCTTCACACAAAGTCTTGACCGATACTAGGCTACCGTGGGACTTCCTCGCAGGTGGAGCTTATGTGTCATACTCCATGGCCTTTCATGAGTTTATTTAAGAGCACTCTACTCACATAGACTGCAACGTTTAATAGTCATACTCATAATCATACAGGTGTGTTCTTCAAAAGATGTTCTGCAAGACAACATCTCTGCTTAAGATAAGCCACTTAGAACACATCAAGATAATAAATCATCCTGCCGTATAGAATAGGAAAGTATTGCATCTTCATGGAGTGGTGTTTATTAAAGTAGGGATACTTTTCTATCAGCTAACCAACATCTTGTCTCCCAATTCTAATTCATGGGATCTCCGATCACATAGAGTGGTTTACCACTATGGAAAACTTATATCGTGGGTCTCATACTCATCTCCTTCGATGCATTTTCTATCATGTTGCGTGATAGACCCTTTGTGAAGGGACCTGCCAAGTTTTTAGATGTTTGGATATAATCCAATGCAATAACTCTAGAGTTTCTCATTTTCCTGACATATTTCAGTCTCCTCTTCATATGTCTTAATGACTTCATATTATCCTTAGAACTATTTACTTTGAAAATCATAGTTTGATTATTCAGTTCATAAGGATTGCAGGTATTGGTTTTTCAATGACAAGTAAGTTCATCAAGAGTTCATGAAGCCACTCTAATTCAACGGTGATTGTGTCTAATGCTGTGAGTTCTGCTTCTATAGTTGACCTCATTAAGATGGTCTGCTTGTAAGACTTCCAAGAAACAACACCACCAGCAAGTGTGAATACATATCCACTTGTGGCCTTTATCTCGTCAGCATCAGATATCCAATTTGAATCACTATAACCCTCTAGTACCCTCGGATACCCGATATAGTGAATGCCATAGCTCATGATGCCTTTTAGATAGCGCATAGCTCTCTCAAGAGCATGCCAGTGATCATCTCTTGGATTTGAAACAAATCGACTGAGTTTTTTCACAGTCCTCGTAGCGCTAGCTAAATACATAAGCGGGCCAATAATTTGAGAGTAGTTAAGTTGGTATCTAGCATTTCCTCGATTATTTTGAAGCAACACACTAGGATCATACGGTGTAGGAGAAGACTTGCAGTCACTATACCCGAAACAACTCAAGACCTTTTCCACATAGTGAGACTGAAGCAACGTAATCCCATCACCATCATCTCTCAATACCTTGATGTTCAGGATAACATCTGCTACTCCCAGATCCTTCATATCAAAAGAACGAGATAAGAAATCCTTGAATTCCTTAATTACATTAAGGTTGGTTCCGAAAATCAGTACGTCATCAACATACAAACAAAGGATGATTCCCTCACCCTACCATGGTTATGGTACACACATTTGTCAGCTTCATTTACAACAAATCCTGTAACAGTTAAAGTTCTTTCAAACTTCTCATGCCACTTCTTAGGGCTAGTTTAGGCCATATAAAGACTTCAACAACTTTCACACCTTTCCTTCTTGACCACTTACCACAAAACCATCTGGCTGATCCATGTAAATTTCCTCATCCAACTCTCCATTTAGGAAAGCTGTCTTAACGTCTATTTGATGAACGAGAAGACCATGAGAGGCAGCCAATGAAAGTAGTATCCGAATGACGGTCAATCTGGCAACAGGTGAGTAAGTGTCAAAGAAGTCTTCACCTTCTTTTTGAGTATAACCTTTGGCCATAAGTTGTGTCTTATACTTCTCAATAGTACCATCAGGCCTAAGCTTTTTCTTAAGCACCCACTTGCATCCTACAGGTTTGCACCCATAAGGGTGATATGTGATCTCCAATGTTCCATTAGCTGAGATGGAATCCATCTCACTATGGACGGATTCTTTCCAGTAGTCAGCATCAGGAGATGCATAGGCTTCTGAACTAGAAGTAGGAGCGTCATCCACAAGATACACAATGAAATCATCACCAAAGGACTTTGTAGTCCTCTGTCTCTTGCTCCTTTTAGGAATTTCATTATCATCCTCCTTAGGACTTTCAGAGTGTTCAATTGGAATGGTAGGTTCAGAAATTGTAGCAAATTCCTGATTAGATGAACTAGGTATATCTGGATTTGATGAGTTAGGTTTATCTTTCATAGGAAAGATATCCTCAAAGAACGTCGCATCAGTCGACTCCATGATTGTACCAACATGTATGTGAGGTACTTCAGATTTTACTATCAATAATCTATAACTAATGCTATGGAAGGCATAGTCCAGAAGAACACAATCAATGGTTTTTGGTCCAAGCTTACGCTTCTTGGGAATTGGTACATTAACTTTTGTTAAACAACCCCAAGTACGTAAGTAAGAGAGTTTTAACCTTTTCTTCTCTCATTCTTCGAATGGAGTAATTGATGGGTTTCGTAGCATAGTAAATCAAAAAAATTCCTACAGAAGCGAACAAGAAAGCCAAGATCTAATCTAGGAGATGTAATCAACGAGAGAGAATGATGAGATCTTCATACCCTTGAAGAAATCGCATAGCAGAAACGTTCAACAGAACGTGGTTGACGTAGTCGTACTCACCGTCTCCTCCTCGCGATCCGATCCTACGCCGCAAGTGGCAGCGCCTCCAAGAGATGCACACGTACGGTGCAGCGACGTCTCCTCCTTTCCTTGGTCCAGCAAGTATGGTGGAGAGATAGATTGGATCTGCAGCACGACGGCGTGGTGCTTATGGTGGAGAGTTTCTGGCGAGCTTCGCCTCTGTGATCGGGAGAGAGAGGTGGAGGCGGCGTTGAATGGCTAGGGTTGGAGTGGGGGGAGGATGCACCCCTTCCATCCTTATATAGGGGGTTGTCCGGCCCCTTGACCCCTCCTCCAAGCCCTAGGGCGGCGGCCCAAGGGGTGGAGTGGGGGGGAAGTCATCCCCCCCTCTTCTGGAAGGTTCCCTTAGGGTTTCCCCTAAGGGCTGGCCGGCTGGGCCTTAGGGGCCTTGTGCCCATGGCCCAAAGTGGCCAGGGCACTTCCCCTTAGGCCCACACAGGCCTCCGACAAGTGGGCCCACGTTGGTCCCACTCCGGGACCTTCTAGAACTTTCCGGTACAATACCGATAAACTCCGAAATGATTCTGAAATCCAAAAACTGCTTTCCTTTATATAAATCTTATTCTCCGGACCATTCCGGAACCTCTCGTGATGTCCTGGGTCTCATCCGAGACTCCAAACAAAAAACTCATAAACCATTTATCCATTCTATCCTAGCGTCAATGCATGTTAAGTGTGTGACCCTACGGGTTCGAGAATATGCAGACATGATCTTCTATCAATAATCAACAGCGGGATCTGGAAACCCATATTGACTCCCACATATTCATCGATGATCATATCGGATGAACCATGATGCCAGGATTCAATTAATCCCATATATGTATTCCCTTCGTCACGCGATATTTTACTTGCCCGAGATTCGATCGTTGGTATCGGCATACCTAGTTCAATCTCATTCACAGCAAGTACTTTACTCGTTCCGTAATCCGATATCACTTTGTGATTAACTCCTTAACCACGTGCTTGCAAGCGCTGTTGATATCGATTACCGAGTGGGCCCGAAGTATATCTCTCCGAATCAGGAGGGACAAATTCCATCTCGATACATACAACCCAACAAGTACTTTCCGATCACCTGAGAGACACCTTTATGATCACCCTCACATAGGATGACGTTTGATGACCTCAAAACTTTATTCCGATACCAGGGAGTTGTATTATCTCATGGTCTAAGGAATACAATACTTGACATAGGAAAAGCTTCGCAAAGATGAACACGATGACAAGATCTAATTGCTCTGCTTAATTTGGGTCTGTCCATCATATCATTCTCCTAATGACATGATCTCATTATTAATCGACAACTCATGTCTATGGTTAGGAAACCTTAACCATCATTAATCAATGAGATAGTCCATAGAGGCGTACTAGAGACACGGTGTTGTTCATAAACCACACAAGTATCAAAGTTTCCGCTTAATACAATTCTAGCATGGAATCTTTATTATTGCCTCTAGGGAATAATTCCAACAGTCTCCCACTTGCACTAGAGTCAATAATCTAGTTTACATCTGGCAACAATCTAACACCCATGGCATTAAGGTGCTGGTCATGTTTTGCTCGTGGAAGAGGTTTAGTCAACGGATCTGCGACATTCAGATCCGTATGTACTTTGCTAATCTTCAGATCTCCATCTGCTATATAATCTCGAATTATATGAAAACGGCGGTTGATGTGCTTGGTCTTTGGATGATATCTTGGTTCCTTAGCTAGTGCTATGACGCCAGTGTTGTCACACAATATCCCTAGTGGGTCCAAGGCACTTGGAACCACACCAAGCTCAGTGATGAAGTTCCTGATCCAAACTCCTTCACTTGACGCTTCTGAAGCAGCCATGTATTCCGCTTCTGTTGTAGATCCCGCGATCACGCTTTGCTTGCAGCTTCTCCAGCTCACAGCTCCACCATTCAAAATATAAACGTATCCTGTCTGAGATTTAGAATCATCCGGGTCAGTGTCGAAACTAGCATCGACGTAACCTTTTACAACGAGCTGCTCATCACCTCCATAGACCAAGAACATTTCTTTAGTCCTATTTAAATACTTTAGGATGTTCTTTACGGCTGTCCAGTGTTCCACTCCTGGATCACTTTGGTATCTGCTCGTCAAACTAAGAGCATTGGACACATACGGTCTAGTACATAGCATGGCATACATGATAGAACCTATGGCCGAGGCATACGGCACTTTGCTCATAGTATCTCTATGTTTTACCGTAGCTGGACACTGAGCCTTGCTCAATATCTTACCTGACAACATGGGCAATGAATCTTTGTTTGCTTTATCCATTCTGAATCTTTTTAGAACTTTGTCTAGATATGTATTTTGGCTTAAAGCTATTAGGCGTCTTTGTCTATCTCTATATATTTTGATGCCTAATATATAAGCAGCTTCGCCTAGGTCTTTCATTGAAAAACATTTATTCAAATAACTCTTCACATCGTTAAGCATACCAATGTCATTTACAATAATCAATATGTCATCCACATATAGTACTAAAAATTTCACCGAGCTCCCACTCACTTTCTTGTAGATACAAGCTTCATAGTAATTTGGAACAAATACAAAACTCTTGATCACTTGATCAAAACGAAGGTTCCAACTCTGAGATGCTTGCTTCAGTCCATAAATGGAACGCTGAAGTTTGCACACCTTATTAGCATCCTTAGGATCGACAAAACCTTCGGGCTTCATCGCATACGACTCTTCATCAATGTTGCCATTGAGGAACACGGTCTTGACATCCATCTACCATATTTCATAATCATGAAATGCAGCAATTGCTAATAAAATCCGAATGGACTTAAACATCGCTATGGGAGAGAAAGTCTCATCGTAGTCAACACCTTGAACTTGCTGAAACCCTTTTGCGACAAGCAGAGCTTTATGGACAGTAACATTACCATCCACGTCCGTTTTCTTCTTGAAAATCCATTTGCACTCAACGGCCTTACGGTCGCTAGGAGGGTCCACCAAAGTCCATACTTGGTTTTCGCTCATGGATCCCAATTCGGATTTCATGGCCTCTAGCCATTTCTCAGAGTCTGAGATCATCATTGCTTCCTCATAATTCGCAGGTTCACTGTTGTCTAACAACAAGACGGTTAAGACAGGGTTTCCGTACCATTCAGGAGTGGCACGTGACCTTGTCGACCTGCAAAGTTCAGTAGTAGCATCGTTCGAAGTTTCATGATCCTCATCATTAGCTTCCTCTCTTGTTGGTGCAGATGGCACTGGAACAACTTTAGGTGCTGCGCTACTCTCCAACTCGAGAGAAGGTTCAATAACCTCGTCTAGCTCTACCTTCCTCCCAGTCACTTCTTTGGAGAGAAACTCCTTCTCAAGAAAGGATCCGTTCTTTGCAAAAAAAACACTTTGCCTTCAGATCTGTGGTAGAAGGTATACCCAATCGTTTCCTTAGGGTATCCTATTGAAGACGCATTTCTCCGCTTTGGGTTCGAGCTTGTCCGGCATCAACTTCTTGATGTAAGCTTCGCATCCCCAAACTTTAAGAAATGACAACTTAGGTTTAGCACCAAACCATAGTTCATACGGTGTCGTCTCAACGGATTTACATGGTGCCCTATTTAAAGTGAATGCAGTGGTTTCTAATGCATAACCCCAAAATAATAACGGCAAATCTGTAAGAGACATCATTGATTGCACCATATCTAATAGAGTTTGATTCCGGCGTTCAGACACACCATTGCGCTGTGGTGTTCCGGGTGGCGTGAGTTGTGAAACGATTCCGCTTGCTTTAAGATGCGTGATAAAATCATAACTCAAATATTCACCTCCACGATCAGATCGTAGAAATTTAATTTTCCTGTTACGATGGTTTTCTACTTCGTTCTGAAATTCTTTGAACTTTTCAAACGTTTCAGATTTATGTTTCATTAAATAGATATACCCATATCTACTTAAGTCATCAGTAAAAGTGAGAAAATAGCGATATCCACCACGCGTCGAAACACTCATTGGTCCGCATACATCGGTATGTATGATTTCTAATAAGTCCATTGCTCGCTCCATTATTCCGGAGAACGGGGTTTTGATCATCTTGCCCATGAGGCATGGCTTGCACGTGTCAAATGATTCAAAATCAAGAGACTCCAAAAGTCCATCAGAATGGAGTTTCTTCATGCGTTTTACACCAATATGACCTAGACGGCAGTGCCACAAATAAGTTGGATTATCACTATCTACTTTGCATCTCTTAGCCTCAATGTTATGGATGTGCGTTTCATTGCTTTCGAGATTCAGAAGAAATAAACCATTCACATCAGGTGCATGACCATAAAAGATGTTATTCATATAAATAGAACAACCATTATTCTCTGATTTAAATGAATAACCGTCTTGCAATAAACACGATCCAGATATAATGTTCATACTCAACGCAGGCACATAATAACACTTATTAAGGTTTAAAACTAATCCCGAAGGTAAAACTAAGGAGAGCGTGCCGATGGCCATCACATCAACTTTTGATCCATTGCCAACGCGCATCGTCACCTCATCCCTTGCTAGCCGCCGTCTATTTCGTAGCTCCTGTTTCGAGTTATAAATATTAGCAACTGAACCAGTATCATATACCTAGGCACTACAACAAGCGCTAGTAAGGTAAACATCAATAACATGTATATCAAATATACCTTTAATGGTGCCAGCCTTCTTGTCCGCTAAGTACTTCGGATAGTTGCGCTTCCAGTGACCCTTGTCCTTGCAATAGAAGCACTTAGTGTCTGGCTTAGGTCCAGACTTGAGCTTCTTCTCAGCAGGGGCAACGCGCTTGCCGCTGCCTTTCTTGAAGGATTTCTTTGCACCCTTAGCTTTCTTAAAGCTAGTGGTCTTGTTGACCATCAACACATGATTATCTTTCTTGATATCCACCTCCGCAACTTTCAGCTTAGTGAAGAGCTCAGTGATCGTATCAGTGGAACCAATTTGATTGTGAGTAACTACAAAACCTTTGTAGCTAGGAGGGAGTGATTGTAGAACTCTGTCAATCTTGAGATCTTCTGGAATCTTGCAGTCTAGTTGCTCAAGACGTTGAGTGTAGCCCGACATTTTAATGGCGTGCTCACTAACGGAACTCCCTTCCTCCATCTTGCAGTTAAAGAACTTCTTAGAGATCTCATATCTCTCAGAACGGGCCTGAGTCTGAAACATGGTTTTCAGTTCCTCAAGTATCTCAAAGGGCCCGTCGAACTCCTCAAAACAATTTTGAAGTTCCGGTTCCATAGAAAACAACATGGTACTCTTAATCACTCCATAATCATCTTTGCGTGACTGATAAACAGCTTTTTCATTAGCCGGCGCATCAGTAGCAGGGGCGTCACCTAGCGCTTTCTCAAGTACATAGGCTTTTTGTCCGCCAGCGAGAATGATTCTCAGATTGCGAAACCAGTTGGTGAAGTTAGACCCATTGTTCTTAAGCTTTTCTTTCTCAGCAAAAACTTTGAAGTTGAAGTTGGACTTAGCCATTTGATCTACAAAATTTGCAAATACAATTTAGACTATGTTCATGATAACTAGTTCAACTTAATCAAATTACTAGATGAACTCCCACTAAATTCAACATCCCTCAAGTTGTTTAGTGAACACGATCCAAATTCACCACACCTAATCCGATCTTCACGAGAAGAGATGTGGTTTCAATGGTGGACAACAAAGTGTCGATCATATCATTCATATGACTCATGTTTAACCTTTCGGTTCGTGTGTTCCTAGGCCATGTCTGTACATGCTAGGCTCGTCAAGTCAAACCCAAGTATTTCCGCGTGTGCAAAACTGGCTTGCATCCGTTGTATGTGAACGTAGAGTTTATAGCACCCGATCATCACGAGGTGCTTGAAAACGACGAACTTTCGCAACGGTGCATACATGGGGAGAATACAATTTTATCTTGATCTTTAAGTGAGGAATCATCTTATAATGCTACCGTCGCGATCTAAGCATAATAAGATACATAAAAGGATAAACATCACATGCATATAATTTTATGTGGCATGGTATAGCCAATCTCCGCGCAATGATCTCCATCTTGTGCGCGCCAGCATGATCTCCATCACTCCACCATGATTGCCTCCACGACGAATAGCAACTACAACTATTGCTAACTACTTAGCAATAAAGTAAAGCTATTACATGGCGTATAAGAAGTTGACACGCAGGTCATATACAATCATAAAGACAACCATACGGCTCCTGCCGGTTGTGAACTCATCGACATGCAAGTCGTGAAATATTACAAAACATGATCATTGCATACATCTCAATTCATACACATCATGTCTTGGGCTATACCATATCACAAAACACTCCCTGCAAAAAAAAGTTAGACGCCTCTACTTTGTTGTTGCATGTTTTACGTGGCTTATGGGAGTAACAAGCTAAGAACGATTCTTACTTATGGAAAGCCACAACGGTGATATTATGGTTGCCAACATCCATTGTAAATCCCATGACTACTATAGTGAGAGAAACTGGCATCCACCAGCCGCATGTGTGGAACAAGCCACACGTCAAGTGCGGAGCCGGTCTCGTGAACGAGGTCGCGTAAAGTTGGCCTGGACCGCTTCAATCTCACTATGCCGTGCCATAAGAAATACACAACAAGAGGTTTGCAACAGAAAACATCAACGCCCGCAACAAGCATGTTGCGTTCTACTCGTGAAACACATCTACGCATAGATCTAGCTCTGATACCACTGATGGGTTTTGCAGCATAGTAAATCAAAAAAATTCCTACAGATGCGAACAAGAAAGCCAAGATCTAATCTAGGAGATGTAATCAACGAGAGAGAATGATGAGATCTTCATACCCTTGAAGAAATTGTACAGCGGAAACGTTCAACAGAACGTGGTTGACGTAGTCGTACTTGCCGTCTCCTCCTCGCGATCCGATCCGATCCGATCCTACGCCGCAAGTGGCGGCGCCTCCGAGAGATGCACACATACGGTGCAACGATGTCTCCACCTTTCCTTGGTCCAGCAAGTATGGTGGAGAGATAGATTGGATCTGCAGCACGACGGCGTGATGCTTATGGTGGAGAGTTTCTGCGACAGGGCTTCTCCTACGCGCAGTCGGGAGGGAGAGAGAGGTGGAGGGGCAACAGTTGGACAGCGGCTAGGGTTGGAGTTGGGGAGGCTGCGCCCCTGCCCTCCATATATAGGGGGCTGGCCGGCCCTTGACCCCTTCTCCAAGCCCTAGGGCGGCGACCCAAGGGGTGGAGTGGGGGGCAAGTCATCCCCCCTCTTCTGGAAGGTTCCCTTAGGGTTTCCCCTAAGGGCTGGCCGGCTGGGCCTTAGGGGCCTTGTGCCCCTGGCCCAAAGTGGTCAGGGCACTTCCCCTTAGGCCCACGCAGGCCTCCGACAAGTGGGCCCACGTTGGTCCCACTCCGGAACCTTCTAGAACCTTTCGGTACAATACCGATAAACTCCAAAAACGATTCCGAAATCCAAAAACTACTTTCCTTTATATAAATCTTATTCTCCGGACCATTCCGGAACCTCTCGTGATGTCCTGGGTCTCATCCGGGACTCCGAACAAAAAACTCATAAACCAATTATCCATTCTATCCTAGCGTCGATGCACGTTAAGTGTGTGACCCTACGGGTTCGAGAATATGCAGACATGATCTTCTATCAATAATCAACAACGGGATATGGAAACCCATATTGACTCCCACATATTCATCGATGATCATATCGGATGAACCACGATGCCAGGATTCAATTAATCCCATATATGTATTCCCTTCGTCACGCGATATTTTACTTGCCCGAGATTCGATCGTTGGTATCGGCATACCTAGTTCAATCTCGTTCATAGCAAGTACTTTACTCATTCTGTAATCCGATATCACTTTGTGATTAACTCCTTAACCACGTGCTTGCAAGCGGTGTTGATATCGATTACCGAGTGGGACCGAAGTATATCTCTCCGACTCGGGAGGGACAAATTCCATCTCGATACATACAACCCAACAAGTACTTTCCGATCACCTGAGAGACACCTTTATGATGACCCTCACATAGGATGATGTTTGATGATCTCAAAGCTTTCTTTCGATACCAGGGAGTTGTATTATATCATGGTCTAAGGAATACAATACTTGACATAGGAAAAAGCTTCGCAAAGATGAACACGATGACACGATCTAATTTCTCTGCTTAATTTGGGTATGTCCATCATATCATTCTCCTAATGACATGATCTCATTATTAATCGACAACTCATGTCTATGGTTAGGAAACCTGAACCATCATTAATCAATGAGCTAGTCCATAGAGGCGTACTAGGGACACGGTGTTGTTCATAAACCACACAAGTATCAAAGTTTCCGCTTAATACAATTCTAGCATGGAATATAAACTTTATCATGAATAAGAATTATAATAATAACATCTTTATTATTGCCTCTAGGGCATAATTCCAACAGTAATTTATTTGTTCTTTGTGGGAACTCGGTTTAGGACATGACACGTAGTCAATAGTGCCCCCCACCATTCCTTGGAGAGACCCAACGTATCTAACATGGTGTTAACCAAATCTGTTAGAGTACGGTTCTTTCTTTCGGCTACTCCATTTGAGTGGGGAGAGTAAGGAGGCTTCCTCTCATGAATTACGCCATGTTCCGCACAAAAGGAATCAAACTCGTCAGAAAAATACTCTCCACCACGATCAGACCTAAGCCTCTTAATCTTTCGATCAAGTTGATTTTCTGCCTCAACTTTATAGATTTTGAAGAAACTCAAAGCCCCATATTTTGATTTCAGAAGATACACATGACATTATCTCGTAGGGTCATCTATCAAAGTCATAAAATATTTCTTTCTACCTTTTATCAACACACAATTCATCTCACAAAGATCACAATGTATGAGCTCTAGTGGTGTTAAATTTCTCACATCTTTAGTCGTATGTGATTTGTGAGGTTGTTTAGCTTGCACGTAGAGTTATCACTTAGATCCATTAACGGTAGTGAAATCATGGATTAAATTCATTTTAGCTACCGCGTCATACAACTAAAATTAATATGGCAAAGATGAGAATGCTAGTCATTTGATTCAAAATTCGTGTAAATATGATTAACAACTTTATTACAAATGTCTGACAGAGATAAGCGGAACAAGCCTCCGCACTCATAAACTTTACCAACAAAGGTTCCATACTTAGAAATTACAAATTTATTGGACTCGAATACAATTTTATAGCCGTCTCGACATAGAAGAGATCCGCTAATAAGATTTTTATTTATTGAGGGAACATGATGCATGTCCTTCAGGCGCATGGTCTTTTCTGAAATGAACTTCAGATCGACCGTACCAACATCATGAACAGAAACATGCGAGCCGTTCCCCATCAGCACGGTTTGAGTCCCTCTGACCTGATATGAATAAAACATGGAAATATCAGAACAAACATGTACATTATCGCTCGTGTCAATCCAGCAATCAGGAGAATAACATAATGAAAGAACAGTAGGTAATATACCATACCCAACATATTTCATCTCAACGTCGCCCATGACAACATTAGAAGTCTTGCTGCCCTTCCCATGGCGCTTGTCAAAGCGGTTGGGACAAGAAGGAGCCCAATGATCATGATCACCACACACATGACAAGCACCTTTCTTCTTATCAGTCTTCTTCTTGAAACTGGTGGACTGTGAGGCCTTGTTCTTTCCATCGAACTTTCCTTTGCCATCAAACTTGCCCTTGTTCTTGAACTTATGAAGCTCGAAGTTCCTTTTCTGTACCAGATTGACATTAGAACCTCCCTCAGTATATCGAGCACGTGTGTCTTCTGCTCTCGCATTCTCTTCCACATCAAGAGTTCCAATGAGGCTCGTCATGGAAAACTCTTGTCTCTTATGCTTCAGAGAAGTAGCAAAATTCCTCCATGACAGGGGAAGCTTGGCAATAATGCCTCCGGCTACAAACTTGTCCGGTAACACACAAGTGAAATGCTCGAGCTCCCTAGCAAGCGAATGTATTTCATGAGCCTGATCCACAATGGGGCGGTCATCAACCATCTTATAGTCATAGAATTGTTCCATGACATAAATTTTATCTCGAGCGTATCCCACATATCCTTGCCATTGCTAAATGACAGGTATGACTCGACAATATTATCACCAAGAATGCTAACCAAGGCAGCCTTGAAAGTGGTATCAATTTTTTGGAAGGCCTCTTCCTGAGCAGGATTAAGATCTCCCTTAGGTACGTCATAGATGACGTTATAGAAGCTCATGGTCTGAAACCAGAGCACTGCTCTCGTACGCCATATTTTGTAATTGACACCTTCAAACACATGTGGCTTCATGGAATCAACAAAGCCACTTGGGGCAAATTGCCTGAAATAAGGTTTTTGGATTGTTGAGTAAAAGAGCAATTTACCAAGAGAATTAACCATGATAAACACTAGATAGAATATGAATAGAATAATATAAATTAAACTAATCATGTCAATTAGCGGAAAAAGATTAAGCCAGATAACTAAACGGATTGCAAGGCATGGAACTTGAGATAAGATTAGAACAAGGTCTATAGCAAACCAAAAGGAATGACATACTATATGACTAAGATGAACAAGATTGAGAAAGAGGATGTACATCACAACAAAGGAACCACCAACGTTGGCATTGGCATCGTCATCAGCCATATCGTCGAGGAAGAGTTTGCTGATGTCGGGGAAGAAGTCATCGTTGGGAAAGACGTCGGCGCTGCCGCTATCCGTGAAGGAGTCCATGATGAAGCCAGTAGTCGCGCCAATAGCGCTCCCCAAAAAACTTATCGCCCTTCTCCCATACAGGACACAAAGCAGCGGGGTCTCGGAGGCCTACTATCCCGGCTCACGGTGCACGCCACAAGACGAGATGAGGAAGATCTAGGTAGTGCGGTGCTATGAAACTGGAGGGCGAGCGAGGAGGAGGAGGAGGAGCGCGCGTGTATATGTCTTCTCTTCTCAAGCTCGTACAAGTGGTGAAAGAGCTCTTCTTATAAGCTGGTCCAACTTCCACTCAACTAGCAATGTGGGACTAAACTTTTTTGTCTCACCTCTTGCCTTGCATAAATGAGCCAAGTGGGCCTCTAGGATTTCACGAATTTATTAGCATGTAATAAATGGGTTGGGCCTTTTTAGGCAAAAAATCCAACACCTCTTTGCCGTGATAAAACCTATGCCGTGTGTCCTCCAAAACTTTGTCGTATTCCATTTTTTTGTGGTGTTCCCTTTGTTGCTCATTGCTGTATTTATTTTCTTGCCATGTGTTTTGCTGGAATTCTGCCGTGTTGCTGCGTTTTGCCGTGTGTTTGCTGGGAGCCACATGGCAAAGAAATTCTTTACCGTGTTCCGGGTCATTAGACACACGGCAAAGGCTGGAGGCCATGGCAGCGACAATTTTTCATGTACTGACGTCAGTGATTATATGAGTTTCGCAAAAGAGAAGAAAAAGTACCGAGTTTTGGTAGGAAAACACTCGGCAAACTCCCTTTGCCAACGTGTTTTCTTGCCGTATAACACAAGAATTTTTGTATGCATGTGTTCTGAAAGGGTTTTGCCCGAGTGTTTTTCCCACTCTGCAAAAATATAAACTCCGGTAGTAGTTAGTTCGAGTGCGGGGAGCTATGTACAGCTAAGCTAGATCCAGTGCGTTGGTGCCACATTCAGATTTCGCCAACAAAACATAGGTTCAGCTCCTTCGGTCGAATAGACGTCATCCAAATGAAGGTAGCTACGAAATTGCATGGACCATCCCAAGATCGATCATACTCAGGCCAGCGCGTGATGGTGAGATTGGCGTCTAACAATTGATTACTATCATTGCTAGATGCTGGGTTGGCCTCGTGCCGTCGCGTCGGGCTCTCTTATTTGATCCTTTCAGTTCTTCACTAACCTTTTTTCTTTGACATGTTCTTCACTAACCGTTGATTTTCCCGAGGTGCGTCTCGTTTGATCAGTCCCAGGACTCGCTCATTAATTAATCCTCCCTAACTGCAGTGGCGGAGCTGCACATATACTATGTGGTTGCTTGACCACACAAAAAATTAGTGAGCATTGAAGGTTTAGCTATAAATACATCATAATGACCCCATAAATCCTTATTTTTGATATCACTCTAGTTGTTTTTAAGCTTTGACATCACTAACCGCTGATCCTAGCTCCGCCACTGCCTAACTGAGTGACCCTCCTCTAAAAAAACTGAGTGACCCTCCTGTAATTCTGAAAAAAAGAATTGTCTTCCCTGGCTGCAGTGTACTTTGGCCGGTCGGTTGATATCAGTGTCATTAGTACGGAAACTTGATGATCTGGACGTCAGTTCAAAGGACAAAACGTCGGAGGTGAGGTGGGTAGAGTTCATCAAGAACGCGGTCGGCACACTGCTGAGACATGGCAGGCAACGTCGGGCCGGGACCAAACCCACACGGGCCGTGCATGCATGGACATGCACGACGTGGTCCGGGCGAGGCGTGACCTCGCGAGGAGAAAAGCAGCGGGCGATTTGTCGTGGCCGATCGAAGATCCAACATCACATGCATGGCCGGCCGGCATGCTTTTGTCGTCCGTCCGATCATGCTAGCTAGAGCTAGGTGCAGCTACAGGC
Source organism: Avena insularis (assembly GCA_023614405.1). Taxonomy (NCBI): domain Eukaryota; kingdom Viridiplantae; phylum Streptophyta; class Magnoliopsida; order Poales; family Poaceae; genus Avena; species Avena insularis. The sequence continues at coordinate 278,843,301 of CM042689.1, read as the reverse complement.
TCACTCTCGAGTCGGTGCCGTGACGTCGTGCGGTCTGTCTTTCTGGCGCCCATCTATCGATCTTTAGGCCCCAGGACCAGGACACGGCGACCCCGCACGATATTATTGGCTTTTAATTACACCATGTAGCCTGCGGCCTTATCGAATTGTGCAGAAAAGAGAAGTTGAAGCTCCATGCATGTCTGTTGAATGTGTGTAGTATGTTTTCATGGACCATATTGCATTGCATGCGCTGCACCCTAGGCACGGCTGCGTCACCTGACATGCAAGTACTACTGTACTAGAGGATGATACAACCATAATACACAACAACAACAATGCGTCCATGCGGTTGTCCCGATTGAATGCATCGTTTACCCTGGGCATTGTATATTTGTCTTTTGAATATATGCGAAGATGCCACCCAAATTTAAGCGCCTCTGTGATACCATACATCGACTTTTGTTGAAACCATGCCCGATACCTACGCTTGGTTGTGTGTTATATTGGCAGGAAGAGCCCCTACATAGAGGAGTCCGTGCACGGTTGGTATACTATATCACACAACACCGAGTACGACTCATATTACATGTTTAACAACATTCCTCAATATTAATCATAGCAAGATTAAGATTACACTTAAAATCATCATAAAGATCTACACATAAAGTTTTGAAAAAATCATCAGCTACTTGATCTTTATTTGAGATGAATATTATATCCAACGGTTTACTGGCAACTCGTTTCTGAACAAAGTGACATTTAATCTCAGTATGCTTACTCCTGGCATAGAAGACATGAAGCATGGACGTTCTTGAAGTGAAACACCAAGTTCTCAAATCAAGTTTCAACCCAAATCAACTCGTTATTAGCATTATCAATAGATTTATATTCAGCTTCTATAGTATGTGATATCAAGTTAGGACACAAATATAGCAACACCTCTAGTGAGTCGTCTATCATCAACACAGTCTGTCCATTTGGCATCTAAAAGGGCATAGGTGTAGGCGTGCAACATGTCATATGTACTCGTGCAAATATATTTGTCTTGAGTCAACACAGTATTGCCATTAGTTATTTTAAGCTCAATACCCAAGAAATAATGCAAATCACCAAGATCCTTGATAGAAAAACGTGCACTTCAACTGGCAAAATAGAACTGTGATAGCTTGATCTGAAGAGCTAGTAATAATGATATCATCCACATATATGAGAAAAATTAACAAAAAAGATGTTTCTAAAAATAATGACGTGTCTATTTTGGAGGATTGAAAACCAAGCTCAGTTAACTTCAAAATAAGACGAGAGTACCATGCTTGAGGGACTTGTTTTAATCCATAAAGGCATCTATCCAATTTAAAAATATGATTCAAAAAAGCATGAATCTTCAAAACCAAAAGGTTGTTTTATATACACTTTCTCTTCCATAACATCATATAAAAAATGCGTTCTTTATGTCTAGTTGTCGTAAACTTCATCCTTTTGACTCTAAGATAGCTAATACAAGAAGAATACTAGCTATTTTGACAACATGACTAAAGGTAACTTCATAGTCAAGCCCATACCTTTTCTTGAATACTTTACAAGAAGTTGTGCTTTGTATCTATCAATAGTACCATCTGTCCATTTCTTGATGTGATAGACCCACTTGGAGTTGATCAATTTATTGTTGGAACTAGGAGGGAGAAGGTGTCATCTTCTTCCTGGAATGTTTTGGGCAATGTGGAGTTGGTGCCGTCAAGCAACCCCATAACAAGCGCACCATGAAGGCGGGCATACCTTGCATCTTCCAAAGAAGGAAATTTGACCGCGTAAGCTTTTTCGTGGCGGGTGCCCCGAGGAAAGCCCGGGGAAGCCGCCAAGGACGTCGATGTTGAAGAGGACAACCATCAAAAAGGGAGGGATGGTTGATTTCTTCTTCACCACTGATCGGAACCGGAGGGCAAATCACTGATGTTGATCAACGGTTTTTATTCTTCTCTTCTTTTCTTCACCACCGATCAAAACTAGAGGGCAGGTCGCAAATCTTGATCAGCAGTTGTTCTTCTATCCTTCTCAGATCAATCAATCAATCTATGGTTTTGGGTTTGGTCAAGAGCTAGAAAATGTGAAAACCCCCAGCTTTGATACCTTGTCGATGTTTGTGGGAATGATACCCGATACCTAGGGCTTGAATGTGTGTTATATTGGCAGGAAAAGCCCTTGCCGTGGCGGTGTACATAGAGGTGTCCATACACGGTTGGTATACTATACCATATCGTGTACATCTCAAACTATATGTCTAAAACTCACAAATCACAAAAGAAGTAACCTATGCACCGACCACCTTGGCGTAACCTGGCTAGATGATCGAATCTATACTAGGCCTAAGAGCATTTCTAGCAGATCCTGAAAAAACACGAAACCCGTATAATAGTTGATTTTTTCGGTCTTGGTGCGAAAAATTGACCCGATCAGATCCCATAAAAACGCACGGCCCTTAAAACTTTGTACCATGCACCGAAAATCTCCTCCCCCACCGCTACGTGCTCATCTCGTGACCAAACCGTTCTTGTCCCCATTTCTCCGTGGAAGCCTTTAGTGCGCTAAAATCCCCCCTTCGCGCACTTCCGCCTTCGCTGTCGTCAGTGCCTCTTACCACTTGCCACGTGTCGCTGCAACCAAGTACTCTATCGTCCGCTGCTTCCATTCTATACAATTGGGAGGTTATATCTCGCGATTTGACCAGGTCCCATTTGCTGGAATGGGTCACCGAGGTTTCAGGGACCATGGACGCGATAGTGAGGTCGGGCGACTTGATTCAGCCGCGCCAGAGCACCAGATGCCACCTCTTTGCAATCCCCAAGGGGGAATGCTCCAAATCGACCTCGCATGTCACCGTGGTCGCATCGTCCATGGATGAGGTATTTGTTCAATTTCGCGACTATCTTTGGTAGATTTTGAGTTCACTGTTAATGAAAAGAGTGTGGGTTGGGCATGCTAGATAATATTGATTTTATGCATTGGAGGTGAAAGAATTTCCCAAAGGCATGCCATGGTAAATATTGCGGTAAAAGACGTGATCTAACCATTGTGCTTGAGGCTCTGACGTCGGAGGACTTGTGAATTTGGTATTTTTTTGGTTTGTCGGGATCACTCGATGACATCAATGTCTTGCACGGTTCCTATCTTTTTGCTAGCCTGATAGTGGAGATGCTTCGTCTTGCAACTACAAATTCAATGGCAATGACTACACAATTGACTACTATCTTGCCAACGACATATATCCTTCATGGTTAATATTTATGAAGACCATTTTTGAGCCAAAAACAAGGAAATAATATGTTTTTACCACAGCTCAAGAGGCATGCCGCAAGGACATCGAGAGAGCTTTTGGGGTGTTGCAAGTGTGGTTTGCTATTATCCTAAGTCGTTCTCGTTTTGGGGACAAGATATCTCTAAACATCATGACTTGTGTGATTCTCCATGACATGATCATCGAGGATGAGAACGACTTGAATTTGGAATTCTTCTTCGAGTGAGACCACAGATGAATCCCGATCGCATTCATGTTTTCTTGAGACGTATCGGGAGGTAGAAAAATCCTCCACGCATACCACACTTCAATATGATCTCATTGAGCACCATTGGCAGCTGCATGGATGATGATGATCTCGCCCTCTTCATTCATTTATTTTTCTATTCATTCATGTGAGGTAAACATAATTTTCTAACCATTCATTCATTTGATTTGAACAACGGTTGTAATTTTATTTGAACAATTATTGTAATTTGAATTATTAATGTGTTGTGTGATATTTAAACATCCATAAATTTGAGCTATGTTGATGTCATATGAACTACCCCTTTTCAAAATATAAGATGTTTTAGCTTTGTGAAATAAATATATCTAGACTACTTTTAGTATATAGGTTTACTCATGTTTAGGGTGAATCTACACACTAAAACAACTTTAGATCTATTTTCTTCACAAACCTAAAACATCTTGTATTTTAAAACGGAGAGAGTATATGTTTGTGCAATTCGATGAAATGTGAAAATGTTTTACTGTCCCACACGTATCTGTTCCGTGCGAGTCTAAACAAAACCGTAAAACATGTTTTCCACGAATTGTAAACGCGTTTTACATGCCGCATTTTACCGAAATCTTATTGCAAATCCATGGCACGGTAGTACGGATCTGCTGTAAGAAAAAAACATCGATCCGTCAGACACTGGCACGAGAGGCAGCTGCAATAAGATGTCTCCACACCATGTAGGTATGTACGCATGCATATCATTGTGCCATGAGCTGTGATTGTCGGCCTGGTCACCGGAACGTGTGAGCGACGTGCAAGAAAACGTGTGTTATACTCCCTCCGTTTCAAAATACTCTTCCATTTAGAAATATAAAATGTTTTAGATTTGTAAAAGAGATGTATTAGATATATTTTAGTGTGTAGGTTTAAATGAATCTAGACACTAAAAGGGGTCTAGATACATCTCATTCACAAACCTAAAACATCTTATATTTCCAAACGGAGGGAGTATAAAATATTTTAGCTTTGTGAAACAAACGTATTTAGTTTTGTTTTAGTATGTAGGTTCATTTAACTTGGGGTAAATCTACACATTAGAAAAGTCTAGATTTTTTTTTCACAAACCTAAAACATTTTATATTTTAAAAGGGAGAGAGTATTTGCCATGTACTCCTATCAAGGTGGTTAGAAGAAACCGCACTCGTGCTGGGCCGGAGAGAAGTTTCATTTGCCAGGGTAACCTGCCTTGAGCCTGGTATATGTGCCCACCATTGGCGTGGGCTCGTGAACTCGTATGTTTCTTACTTTTATAAATCTCAGGGGAAACTTTTATTTAATTATATTAAACAGTGTTAAAAAAAGTCAATTTAATCATAGAGAGTATATGATAACCCAAGTGCAAAAGATACTTGTGGCATGTTTTAACGTGGAAGTGAAAGTGAGTATCCAATCGTGTGACCTAGAACGGAGGAAAAAGCCACTTGCACCCGTCCACCCCTCTTGCCCCCCCACCCCCCAACCACCAACGGGCGATGGGGGACACCGCCCCCCTCCCCCGGCCGAAAACCCCTCCCCTCCTCAACTCCCGTCGCCTCCGTCCGTGGGATCTGCCGGGCCTAGCCCGTGTGGAACCGGCGGGGAGGGGGGGTTCCCATAGCTCGGAGGCGGGGTCGGGGACCTGATTCCTCCGGCAGCGGTGCTCCTTGGGCGGCGACTGTCCTAGCTTCGGCGGGGAGGATCCTGCGCGGCGGGGCGACTCTGGCGGCGGGGTAACACGCCACCGTTGGCGGAAGGAGGCGGAGGGACGACCTGCAGGCCCTGCCAGCCCAGATCAGGCCCTTAGGGACCCATATGGGGCTAGGCGGGTCGATATGCCCTAACGTCGGCTTGTTTTGTATGTTTTGGCGAAGGCACCTCGGGCAGGGACCGGCGGCGACCATGTTTGGCTTGTTGCAGCACAAGTGCGGGTTTTATGGGCCCATTTGGGCCTGGCCAGACCCTCTTGGACTAGTGTGCCCCTGTTGGGCTTTACGGGCCTGCTGGGCCCGGTCGGATCTGACTGTTGGAGATATGCCCAAGACGCAATAATAAAGTGGTTATTATCATATCTTCATGCTTATGATAAATGTTTACATACCATGCTATAATTGTATTGACCGGAAACATTAATACTTGTGTGATTTGTAAATATAAAAGAGTCCCTAGTAAAGCATCTTGTTAAACTAGCTTGTTGGTTAATATATGATCATGGTTTCCTAACCATGAACATTGAGATGTTATTAACAACAAGATCATATCATTAGGAGAATGGTATGATGGACATACTCCTATAGATAAGCGTAGCATAAGATCAAGTCATTTAAAATAGTTCACTTGCTATAAACTTTCAATACATAGTAACCTAAATCCTTCGACCATGAGATCATGTTAATCACCATCACCGGATGGATGCTTTGATGACATCAAACACCACTTCATAAATGTCTGGTTATAAAGGTGGCATTGAGTGTTCGGAAAGTATGTGTTGAGGCACATGGATCAAGAGTGGGATTTGTCCATCCATATAACGGATAGATATAGTCTGGGCCCTCTCGGTGGAATGTCATCCAATTAGCTTGCAAGCATGTGACTGGCTCACAAGATATCACATATCACGGGAACGAGAAAAGAGTACTTACCGGTAACAAGGTTGAACTAGGTATGCAGAGACACTGACGATCAAACCTCGGATAAGTAAAATATCGTGAGACAAAGAAAAATTGGTATCGTATGTAAATGGTTCATTCAATCGCAAAGTAATCATAGAAATATGTGGGAACCATATGAATTTCCAGATTACTCTATTGGTTATTGATCGGAGAAGAGTCTCGGTCATGTCTGTATAATTCACGAATCATAGGGAGACACACTTAAGGATTCGATGTTTTTTAGTAGATATGGAATGTGAGTAAGAAGACCGAATGTTGTTCAGAGTCTCGGATGGGATCCGGGATATCACGAAGTGATCCGGAATGGTCCGGAGAATAAGATTCATATAAGGAAAGTCCAATTCCGGAGTTCGGGAATAGTTCTGGTGTTTTCACCGGAATGATCTAGAAGGGTCTAGAAGGTTCACCGGGCCGGAAGGGGAAGGGTACATGAATATTTCATGACTAAGTGGAATGATTGCATCATGTCCTAGGTCACTTGTGTAGGCATTTTAAAGAAATAAATTAAACTCCTAATTTTAAAGTCAAAAGGCAAGTTCAAAAAGTCAAACTGGAACAATGTTTCCTGGTGGAGGGAGGAGATAAAACCTCCTCTCCCTCCACCACGCGCCTAGTAGGAGAGGGAGTTGGGGAAGGATTCAAACTCCCCTCCCCTAGCTGCCCCTCCCTCTCATAAATAGATGGGAGGGGTGCCCCCCAAGACCACAACAAACCCAAGCCCCCCAAGCCGTCGCCGCTAGACGCAGCACCGCCGCCCTAGCCGTCGCTGGATCGCCGCCGCCCTAGCCGTTGCCGGCCCCACCTCCTCCTCTCCGGCTTCAAAACCCTAGACGCCGGGGAACCCTAATCTCCACCATAACCCGCTCTGGCTTAAGGCGAAGCCCTACGAGATTTCCCCTCTAACTCCGACACCATGCCGTCGTGCTGCCGGAATCGCGAGGAGAGAACTACATCCTCCGCTTCCTGCTGGAACAATAGAGAGGAAGGTCTTCATCGAGTATCTTACGTGTGACCGACTGCGGGAGCGCTGCCGGAACACGACGCTGGAAGGATCGTCTACGCGATCTTGAGATCGGCAAGTGAACGACTACATCGACTCGTTGGATCTTCGAGGGTTAGTACTCTATCGACTCGTTGCTACAATCTAGTAGATAGATCTTGGCAAGTGTGTGTTCTTGCGATAGAAAGTTTTGTTTTCTATGCTACAAACCCCTACAGTGGTATCTGAGCCGTGTCTATATATAGATCTATTGCACGAGTAGAACACAATGGTCATTGTGGGCGGTGGTGCTTTTATTATCAGTTTCTTTTTATGTACTTTGCATCTTGCAGTATGGTGGGATGAAGAGGCCTGGGCTAACCTAAATGACATTGTTCATGAGACTTGCTACACGATCAACATGCAACTTGTATTGCATAAGTGGCTTTGCGGGTGTCTGTCTCTCCCATGATAGTAAAGATTCAATTTACAATGGGCACTTGATAGTTCAAGCATCAACGTTGTGGTTCTTGTTCGTAAGTTAGAACGATACTTATTGAAAGCCCCAAACCACGTAAAATATGCAAACAAAATTAGAGGCGTCTAACTTTGTTTTGCAGGGGTGTGCTGTGATGTGATATGGCCATGATTGTGATTATATATGATGTATGCAATGTTCCTTATGTAAGTCGGCAACCGGCAGGAGCCTTATGGTTGTCTTTTAATTTTTTTAAGACCTGCGTGTCTATTATTCAAAGTAGTTGTAATAGTTGATATTGGTGGACGACAACCATGGAGTGGTGCCATTGACCTTGATGCCACGCCGGTGATGATGGAGATCATGTTCGTTCTTGAAGATGGAGAACGGAAGCACAAGAAGAAAGGCCATATCATATCAAATATTATGAATTGCATGTGATGTTAATCCTTTTATGCATCTTGTATTGCTTAGACCACGACGGTGGCATTATAATAGTTTCGAAGCACCACGTGATGATCGGGTGTGTTAGATTCTATGAGTGTATACTAGGGGAGCAAGCCAGATTTTCTTATGCGGAAACTAAGGTTTAATCTTGACGAGCCTAGCATGTACAGACATGGTCTCGGAACACGGATCACTGAAAGGTAAAGCATGAGTCATATAGTAGATATGATGAACATGTTGATTGTTCGCCTTTGAAACTACATCATGTCTCGTCATGATCGGACTTGGTGTAGTGGATTTGGTTCGTGTGATCACTAAAAAAATGTGAGAGATATTGTTTTGAGTGGGAGTTCAACAGTAATATGATTAAAAGTTGAACACTATTTATCATAAATTAAATCAAAGTGAATTTGTATACTTGTTGTAGTCATTGGCATCCGTTTACCACCTTATGCTTAGTTATAATTGAGATAATAGAACTATAGAATTCTGGTTAGTTACTTTACGAACTGGTATCATATTGTTTTGAAGTGTTAATCTAAAGTTTAAAAAGTCCTATTGCAAACTTTCAGTAAGTTCTGGTTACTCCGTGAAGTTTAATAATTGGTATTAAATCAACAATATCAATTCCAGTGTTAGTATATAAGCATCATGTTTGTCTCCATGATTCTTGATATTCAAAAGATTGTTTTAATATCAAGGTTATCGGGGAGCTAAAAGAATTGTTTCAGAAACCATCATGCGTGGAAGATATTGCGATATATAAAACGATGTTTTGGTTACAACATGATAGAGTATGATATGGCAAAGTTTATGTTCTCATATTTGATGAGAATTTGCAAAATGTTGGAGACGTTGGTCGTCCTCATCCTCCAAAAGGTTTTGGAGAGCAACATTATACTTGCAATTCACCGTTATAAGCTAAAGTAGCTTGATCATTAATAGCTCCATGATAAGGATGAATATTTGGTGTAGATAAAATGTTTACTATACTAAAAGTTTACTAAAGAATGGAATTTTAAAGAACACCAAGCATTTGATGATGGTGATCTACTTCAAAGTACAAGTCCAAAGACATTGGTATTTAACTATACACGCTTTGGACTATGTGTCATGAGTATGGCACCATTGTTGATGTTGATAGATTCTTTTGAAAGGATAAAGAAATACTGAAAGAGAAATCTAAAGAAATATTTGGCAAAAGAGAAAAGAATAGAATTGTTTAGCTTAGGTATATAGAAGATATACATGTTATAGCTATATTCTTTGCTTGTTAAACAATGTGGTTCTTAAGTATTGGATACTGAATTTGTTTGTGTGAATTGTCATACGAAAGAACACAATTCATGAACTGCAATGGCCTATGTAACTAGCAAGAGAATATGTGATGATATTCATCGAGAACAAATAAAGTGTTGATGTGTTTCTCGTTGACATCAAAGCTTGCCTTCAAGATTTGTTTTATCAGGTGTTATGAGAACAAAAGGGTTGTTCAAAATAATTGTCGTAATCCATAAAAGATGGATGATTTACAAATATCGTTGGATAAATCACATCCATAAAACAAGTGCTAAAAATGTCGAAAGACAACTGATTGAAAGATCACTTAGGAAGTGACATCGCCGTTTTAAATTATATTGGAAAGAAAACATGAAGAAACTCCATGTGGATGGAATTTTGGAGTCTTTTGATTTTGATCAAATGACACTTGTGAAACTTTCCTAGAGATAATTAAAACTCCGTTCATAGGCCAAAAGTGAACGAATGACTAGCTTATTGGAAGTTGTACATATAGATGTATGAAGCCCATTATGTGTAGTCAAGAGCGATGGATTTCAACTTCATATGCTTCCTCCGGAAATTTGAGTGAATATATGAATATTTACTTAATAAGGATGAAGTGTGAAACATTTGAAAAGTTTGAAGACTTTCAAGATGAAGTGCAAAATCAATGTAACAAGAAAATAACAAATGTATGATAGGATCATAAAGGAAGATTTTTTTTAGCATAACACCTAAGATTTGAGGAATCGTTCCATGGATTTGCGTTTCTCGAAACACCATATGAGTATGGAGTGTTTGAGATATGTAATAAAACCTTGTTTGACATGGTAAGATCAAAGGTGTAATTTATAAAACTGCCATTATATTTAAAAGATTAAAGCTTTAGAGACTACCGCTTTTTCACTGAAAAGAGCTCCATCATGATCCGTTGAAATGACACCATATAAAGTTATGGTTTGGGATAAAACCCAAGTTGTCCTTTCTTAAACATTGGTGTGCTATGCATAAGAAAGATGTTTGCAACCAAAGTCGGATGAACATATCTTTGTAGGTTATTTCAAATAATCATTGGGTATTTCTCCATAACACCAAAGACAAAAGTGTTTGTCACTTAGAACGTCAAAGTTTATTTTAGAAGAAATTTTTCCGTGAAAAGTTAAGTGGGAGGACAATAGAACTTTGATAAGGTTAAAAGAACCTTAGCTATATGTGCAAAGTTGCGTAGCATCGGAAAGCGTTCTGGAGGCAGCAACAATGCTCATGGCTCACGTGCCTCAAAGGTTAGTGTCACGGAGGTGTAAGTTCGTATTGAACCTAGTAGGTCAGCTAAACAATCAAATACTAAGATTTGAGAGTAAATCATTGTTTGACAATGATGAACCGACTATATGCAACGAAGCGATGATGGGCCTTGACTCCGTCAAATGGCTTGAAGCCATAGAATCCGTGATAGTTTCATACAGGAGAAATCAAGCTTTGAACTTGAAAGACCCTCTAGAAAGGTGAAGGACCTTACAGTCATGTTTGGATCTATAAAGAAATAGACATGGATGTTTCACATCTATGAAATAGTCAACATGTCGGGAAAGAGTTTACGACAATGTTCAAGCAGTTGACTATGACAAGATTTGATCTTTCATAATGATATTTTAGTCTAGACGGATTAATGTAGCAACTACTACATATAATTTGTTATGTGATAGTTGAATAAAGAAACAAGTTCTTCTAATAGAATGGTTACCTAGGACGTGTACATGACACGGTCCAAAGGGTTTTGTTAATTCAAAGGATGCTAAAAGCGAATGCAAACTTCAATGGTTCAAGTAAGCATCGCGGAGTTGGAATCTTCCATGATGAAACTGTTAAAAGAGTTTAAGTTCATTGGATACGATGAAGATACTTGCATTTGCAAGAAATTAAGTGGGAGCGCTAAGACATATTTCTAATAAATTATATGGAAGACATATTGTTGATTGGAAATGATGTATTTTTTATTAACACAGGTTAAGAATTTCATCTCAATGAAAGACTTTGGCAAAACCGGAATGTTTGGCATCAATATCTATATAGATAGATTGAGATGCTAATATGGTTGTGCCAAATGTAAATAGATGATGTCAACACCCGGATTTTTAATTCCAGATGCCTGTTATGCCATACATCGCAATCCCAGGATTACCATTTTTGTGAGACATAACAGAATTGGATACCATAGTACATCATCCATTACAAACCATACATAAGGTCTTACACAAATAAGGATCTCATGATCCAGTTCTTAATACAACTCAAGCAACGGAATACGTAATAATAAAGGTAGCGTAGGCGAAGGTCCATCTTCGGGGTCACAGGCAATGCTGACGATGGGAGATGATCCTAGTTGTCGTAACCTTCCTGGGGTCCTTCCTCCTGGTACTCCTCTTCATAGTCTGGCCACGGGAATAACCAGGGACAAAGCCATGAGTACTCTTTAAGTACTCGCAAACTAATACTAACAAGTGAAGGGGTTTTTTGTAATAGGACACTAAGCTCTATGGTTGTTTTGCAAAAAGCCAGATTTACCTCTACTAAGTTCAGAAGCAAGAAAAGCTAGTTGAAATTTTATAACACCTAAGTGGGAACTTGTATTTCATATCACAACTATGTTGTGGTCAAGTCAAAATCTCCATTCATTTCACAAGTCATTTTGAAAACATCTGACGGGGGAGCAGTATGGCCACTCCAACTGTCCATAACCGCGGACACGGCTATTCGAATAGTTTGACACTCTGCAGAGATTGTACACTTTCACCACAACATTCGATACATCCGTCAGGAACAAATCCTGAATTCACCATACTCAGTATGCGGATAATCAATCCTAAACTTTCGATTACACGCCCTAGTATAGGCACCTCTCCTGTGAGTTTGGCCTCCCAACCATGACCAATTGTCATCTTGGGTACTGCACAGGTGGATAATCTTCACAAGGTAGCCTCAGCTCAGACCTTGGCCGTGAGGGAACCCATACTAAGGTATATAAGTTTCCAGTCAAGCCCTACCCAATTTTCGGGTATTGTGGTTGTACGGTAAAATTGGAATGGTATCGCATCCAGACAACCATCAGTTTTATAAAGGGATGAAGCTCATGCCTCAACATTTTCATCATCAAAATCATCTGGTGTTGGGAAACATATGTCAAAACATCTCAGTAGAATGATCCATCATTCCAAGGTTTTCATAACCATTTTCCACCAAGTATTCCCATTTAAAGTTGATCAAGTTTTGTGCTTAGCACTAGCATCTACAAATGGGAGTGAGTACTGATGAGGGGTGGTAAACAAGTGTAGTTTAACTAGGTTCAATCTCATGCCTTAGGATGACATTAAGATTATCTAGCTTAGGCCAAATTTAATGCTCTTTATGCAACCTTCAATTATCTTTCTAGTATCTACAATTTACTTAAGTAAACTCTAAGAGAAAGCTTTGATAAAGAAATAAAGTATAAAGCTTGCAAGTAAAACTAGGATGGGGTATCAAGTGGGGATGATCACATATGCTTAAGCCATATAGTTGGCCTGATAACAAGCAAGTATTAGCTTGCATAGGTCAACTTGATTAGTAAGGCTTGCTAAAGTAGAGTATCTTGCAAGTGTTAGCTTGCTCAATCAACTAGTAGTATTAGGCTTGCCTTGTGTAGAGCAGTGGTTGAAGTTCTCCTCGGCTTCTTCTTCGTAGTATCCTCCTTCCTCCTCGTATCCTTGGTCGGTACTAGCGTCTATGAATAAATACGAGGTACACAATCACCAAACAATACTTAAATAATTTCAATCATCACACAAAAGGGTTCTATAGATGATCTAGCATCATCACTAACATTACAAGATTAAAGGATTTGTCATATTTATTTTATTTTTAGAAAAGTAATTTCTACTCATTGAAAAACTACTTATGATTTAATATTCTCCAACTCAAACATTGGATCATGTTGACACATGTCATCACCACATATTTCAGTACATGGGAATGTGATTTAAAGTGGTGCCACAATTTAATAAGGTTTAACCTTTTTATTTTAAATCATTAAAGTGGCTAGAAATGCCTATGTGGCATTCTTTTATTACTTGAACATTATTTCTGTAAGTAAACCCATATATTTTTATATATTCTAAAAGGTATGATCAAATAGATTTTTGAGAGTTGGAATCAACTCAAAAGCTATTATGGTTGAAATTTGAAAAATGTTTGAATGCAGAAAGCTTCTGACTAGTTATTTTTACCAAGGTTGATCTATAGGTCCAAATGATTTGAATCCAACGGTCTTGGATTAAGAATTTCAATATCTTTCTAACAAAATTGGTTTCATTCAATTTGGTTCACTAAATCGAGTTGGGTTGATTTTTGAAACTAGGTACAGAACTAAGTTTGAATATAAATAGAAAAAGCTAAATTCAAACGAGTGGGCTGCGTGGGAAGGGGTAATGGGCCGGCCCAGTGTCACTCCACAGCGCGGGGCACAACTGACAGGAGGGTCTACTGGTCAGTGGCTCTTTAAACACGAAGCGGTACGGGGCGATGTGGTGCGTTGGATTAGAATGAAGATCGACGGCTGAGGGTCGTCGATCGACGATGAACAGGTCACCGGCGAGCTCGAACCCTAGCGGCTCAGTGGGGGTGCATAGGGGGCATACCGGGGCTCCAGTGACGACGGCGAGGCGGGCAAACGATGAAGTCGACGATGGCGAACTCAGGGGTGGTCGCGGCAGCTCCGGGGGTGGTCGAAATCAACGGCTCCTCTTCTCCTATACAACAGCGAGCTCCCGGCCAAATTCCAGCGATGCGCTGCTCGCCTTGCTCCGTCTAAGGGATGGAATGATCAGTGAGGTGAGGGGAGTGAAATGGTGTGCTTCAATTGTCTAGGGGTCGCCTCCTTTTATAGGCTCGACGGCGAGACCGAGAGGGATGGGCAGGCGACGGTGGCGACACGGCTACGGGTAGCTAGAGGCATGGCCGAGGTTGGCGTTCGACGGGTGGTCTCCTGGCGATGCTCTAGAGATTAAATGTGCATGTAGGGCGGTGGCAATTGGTCGGGAACGTGCGGTGCTCTGCGTGGCAGAGGCGGCATCTTCAATGGCGAGCGGTGGCTATGAGGCATGGGGCGGCGAACGGGGGTGTCTGCGGGGTTGCTGGGGCGGTGGTGATCACGCGCGCGCAGCGGCCTTGTGATGCGTGTGCGAGGTGGCGGTGGCTCTGGCGCGCTCTCGGCATGGTCGCAGAGAGGTTTGGCATGGCCTGGGCGTGTGGTCCAGTGGTGGTAGGGTTCGAGCGCTGGACAGGGGGTGGCGGTGGACGGTGGCCTGTGGCCTAGACATGGTGTGTAGGCTTGGTGCTTGCTCTGGCTAGCTAGCCATGGTCGGCTGGCAAGGGTTCCTTCGGATTGGCATGGCATGGTGAAAAGGGTAGGGGTAGGGGTGGTCAAGGCACTGGTTGGCACTGGGGGAGACAAGTGTGATCAATGGTGAACAATGCTTAGCCAAGTTACTGCTCAAAACAGTGAAGTTTGGCCAGTTTGATTTGTTGTCTCCAAGTGTTTGATGAAATGGCCGCAAGAACTTGAGTTTTGAATTTTGAAAAGATTTTTGGTGGGTGTGCTAGGAATGTGTTGAGGATTCTGTGGATGCTTGGGTTTTGAAAATTGAGCTTGTTTGAGTGGTTTTTGAAATAGTGGGATCTTCCCATATGAAATAGATTCAATTTTAAACTGTCATTTAAACTCTGCATTCTAATGTTTTTGGATGATCACAAAGTGGGCCTTGGTTACTTGTTATGAGTACTATCAAGGGTTGCAAAGATCCATACATGTTTCTGTTAAGTTCTGAAAGTTAGAGATAGCCAAAGTAGGCATGGGAGTTAATTTGGCCCAAGTGACCATTCACTTAATTTGTTTGTTTTGATTTGTTTGTCTTTGGAGAAAGTTTGGGGATTGTTTAGATGATTGTTATTTCACCTAAGAATCATTTTATAAGCAAAGAAACATAGAATCATGGCAATTCAAAAGAATCCAAATTTTAATACATACACATACGAATGCTTTCATATTTTTAATTTGAAAAGTTTTTGTTAACCCTAAATTTGAAGATTGGAGTTTGATGATTTAAGTTAAATATTTTTGGGATGTTACAAACCTTCACCCCTTAAACAAAATCTCGTCCCGAGATTTGAAAAAGGACGAAAAAGATTACCTAGGATTTGAAGAGATCGGGAA
This sequence comes from Avena insularis, assembly GCA_023614405.1. NCBI lineage: Eukaryota > Viridiplantae > Streptophyta > Magnoliopsida > Poales > Poaceae > Avena > Avena insularis. Next base: position 278,827,664 of record CM042689.1, on the reverse strand, counting down.
ACTCCGTCCTGATGTGATCGTCGCGCTCCCAGGTAGCTTCCTATTATGTGTGGTTGCTCCACTGAATCTTGATAAACTTAATGCTTCGGGTTCTGGTAGTTCTGAAAACTTCTTACAAAATACGGATGGGTACTTCGGGATAGGTCAGGTCATTGTTGATTTCTATGGTCTGGTGATCAATATTCTTGAACACTTCGGTCTTCTCTAGAACTTTGAGGCACTTGCGAAGTAATGAGATATGGAACACATTGTGCACGGCTGACATCTCTTCCGGTAGTTCCAATTGATACGACACTTCTCCTCGACGGTTCAGAATTTTGAAGGGTCCAATATATCTGGGGGCTAACTTTCCTTTCAGCTGGAAATGTTGCATTCCTTTCAATGGCGACACCTTCAGTTACAAAAAATATCCTATGTTGAAGGCGAGGTCTCGACGTCTCTTGTCGGCGTAACTCTTACATGCAGGTAGTCTTGAGGTGCTCACTAATCTTGTGAACCTTCTCTTCTGCTTCTCATAGGATGTCGGGTCCAAAAATCTGACTCTCCTACTTCCGACCAGTTCAAAGGGGTGCGACACTTTCTTCCATACATGAATTCAAATGGGGCCATTTGCAAATTGGCTTGATAACTGTTGTTGTATGAAAATTTTGCGAATGGCAGACAGTCTTCCCACTTAGATCCATATTCTAACAAACATGCTCTCAACATATATTCGAGTATTTGATTTACTCGCTCCGTTTGTCCGTCGGTCTGAGGGTGATACGCGGTGCTGAAATCTAGGCGGGTTCCTAAACCTTCTTGGACTTTCTTCCAGAATCTCGAGGTAAACTGAGTTCCTCGATCCGATACGATGTTCTTGGGGACTCCATGCAAACTGACGATTCTAGCGATGTATAACTCCGCTAGCTTCAAACTCTGATATGTGGTCTCGACGGGTAAGAAATGGGCGACTTTGGACAATCTGTCCACTATGACCCAGATAGAGTCATTTCCCCTACTAGAAGTAGGCAATCCGGTGATAAAGTCCATTCCAACGGAATCCCATTTCCATTCCGGAATCTGCAATGGTTACAACAATCCAGCGGGTCTTTGATGTCCCGCCTTGACTCGCTGACATATATCACACTTGGCGATATAGCTTCCGATTCTCTCTTCATCTTATGCCACCAAAATTGCTCTTTCAAATCTTGATACATCTTAGTTCCTCCGGGGTGGATAGAATAAAGAGTATCATGAGCTTCCTTTAGAATAACTTCTTTCAACTCAGAATCTGCTGGTACAAAAAGACGTCCTTTGTACCACAGGACTCCTTCTTCGTCTTCGGTGAATCTGGGTACTTTGCCTGTACCGATACGACGCTTGATTCCATCGATACTAGCATTTCCTTTTTACGCCTCTTTGATCTGGCTGATCAAAGTGGGTTGAAGTTCTATGCTAGCCAAAAATCCTTCACTCACTAATTCCATTCGGAAATCTTCCATCTCTTTGTGCAAGCTTGGTTGCTCCTTCAAAATCATAGAGTTCAAGCGGCACGGCAATCTGCTAAGGGCATCTGCTACCACATTGGCTTTACCGGGGTGATAGTGAATGTCCAGATCATAATCCTTGATTAGCTCAATCCATCTTCTCTGTCTCATATTCAGCTCCTTCTGAGTGAATATATACTTCAGGCTCTTGTGATCCGAATAAATCTCACAACGGTTTCCCATCAGGTAATGCCTCCATGTCTTCACGGCTAGAACTACGGCTGTGAGTTCGAGGTCATGGGTTGGGTAATTTTTCTCGTGTTGTTTCAGTTGTCAAGATAGATAAGATATAACTTTTCCTTCTTGCATTATCACACATCCGAGACCGATCTTGGATGCGTCACAATACACGTCGAAGGGCTTCGTGATATCCGGCATGATTAAGATTGGGGCTGAAATCAATCTCGTCTTGAGTTCTTGAAAACTTGCTTCACATTTGTCGGTCCATTCAAACTTCTTGTCCTTCTTCAGCAATTGGGTCATGGGTCTGGCAATACTCGAGAATCCTTCTACGAACTTGCGGTAGTATCCCGCCAATCCGAGAAATGCACGAACTTGGGTTTGAGTGGTTGGGGCTTGCCAATCTTCGACATCTTTTACTTTGGCAGGGTCAACGGTAATTCCTCCGGCTGATACAATGTGGCCGAGGAATCCTACCTCCTGTAACCAGAATTCACATTTGCTAAACTTGGCATACAACTGATGCTCTCTAAGGGTTCCAAGAATGGTCCTTAGGTGTAGCTCATGTTCTTCTTCCGATTTGGAATAAATCAGAATGTCATCGATGAAAACAATGAAAAACTTATACAGGAAGTCCATAAAAATCTTATTCATGAGATTCATGAAATAAGCGGGGGCATTGGTTAATCCAAAATACATGACAATATACTCGTATAATCCATATCTAGTGGTAAAGTCAGTCTTTGGAATATCCTCTGCACGAATCTTGAGTTGATGATAGCCTGTTCTAAGATCAATCTTAGAAAACACTTTGGCACCGGTCAACTGATCAAACAAATCTTCTATCTTGGGCAATGGGTACTTGTTCTTGATGGTGACATCATTCAACTTCTGGTAATCCGTACACAAATGGTTACCTCCATCCTTCTTGTCTACGAACAAGACAGGTGATCTCCATGGTGATGCACTTGGTTGAATTAATCCAATTTCCAGCATGGAATCCAGTTGCTTCTTCAGTTCTTCTAGTTCATACGGGTTCATACTATATGGTCTCTGGGCTATGGGTCCTGTTCCGGGGATTAGTTCGATGATAAACTCGATATCCCTATCTGAGGGCATACCGGGCAAAACATCTGGAAATACATTGGGGGTATTCACAGACTATCTGGACTTGGTCAATGGTAGGTTGGGCTATACTCTTGTTGCACTTGAATTGACGAGGTAAGGTTTCAGATACATGCTCGACTGATATTCCGGCTGTACTGGTCATGGTTATGGCTTTCTTGGCATAGTCAATTAATCCTTTATGTTTGGTCATCCAATCCATTCCTAGTACTACTTCCAAACCTTTAGTTTCGAGTACTATCAGATTAGCTTAAAAATCTATGCCATGGATTCAGATAGGGACGGCCTTGCAAGTTTGCCTAGCTTTGGTGGTTGAACCGGGGATTTGAACAATCATAACATGCTTCAGTTTGGTTGGTTGAATCTTACTAGTGCATGCAAATTATTCGGTGACAAATGAGTGCGATGCACCAGAATCAAACAACACTCTAGCGAGTACTGAATTAACAGAAAACATACCCGGCCCGTCTGGCGCTTCTGGCTTCTTCACGTGCATGAGAAAAAAGGCGGCCGTTGCGGTTGAGCGAGTTCCACAGGGCAAACTTTCTTCGGGCTGAACACCGATGTTCTTTGGTGGGGCATTTGCATTGGGGGCTGCGGCATTCTTCTTGGGGCACTCATTGGAGTAGTGACCCTTATTTCCACAGTCATAACAAGTCACTTGCGACTTGTCCTTTGCTACAACAGGCACAACATTGCTTCCAGTCCTCGGGGCAGTGTTGGTATTGGTGGTAGCATTGTTGTTGTTGAACTTGGGTGGTGCACGGTTGAAATTGCCAGAGTTGCCGGGGTTGTTGTGATTCTCTCCGGGCCTCGGGTTTCCATGGTTGGGATAGGTCGAACGGTTCATCGGGGGTCTGTTGGTTATTAGGGCAAATCCTGGAGATGGGTTAGGGCAATACTTTGGGGTCTGATGGGTTCCTGGCTGATGCATCATGCGACGCCTGCAGTTCTCATTGGCTTGGTTGATCTTTCCTTCCATCTGGATGGCAGAGTCGACAAGGGCTTCAATATCAGCAAAGGGGATATTGACCAACACAGTCTGCATCTCATCGTGCAGACCATTCAAGAATCTCTTTTTCTTCTTGGCTTCGGTGTCGATCTCATCCGGGGCATACCTAGCTAATGACAAGAATTTGTCACGGTATTCCACTACGGTCATCCGTCCTTGCTTTAGTTCTCTGAACTCATCTCTCATTCTCTTGATCAAACCCGGTGGCACATGGGTTCTATTGAACTTGACCTTGAATTCCTCCTAGTTCATCATCTGTCCTCCGGTCATTGCACGAACACTGTTCCACCATGCTCTTGCATCTCCGGCTAGATAATGGGTGGCAAACAGAACTTTCTCGTTAGCTTCCACTCCGGCGACTTCTAGGTTGTTTTCCATGGTTTGCAGCCATTCATCGGCGTCTAAAGGCTCTTCTGACTTAGTGAAAACAGGTGGGTTGGTGTTCTGGAAATTCTTGAGCTTAGATCCATGGTTGTCCTGGTTTCCTTGGCCTTGATTGTTGTGGGCTAGCTGAGCTATCTGCTGAAGGGTGGCTAGGTTGGCTTGACGTTCAGCTCTTTCGGCTTCGCGGTCAGAAACCAACATTTGCAGGATCTGCAACATTGGGTCCGGGGATGAACCACTTCCTACGCGTGGCATCTAAAGATTGAGATAGATCATGAGAAAAGAGGGAAATTTCTAAGGTTCCAGGACTTTGAAAAGTTCTTAAAGTTTGACTCAGATTTTCTAGCAACTTGCTTTTCATTCATTCATTCATAGCACACGATACAAACACACACCACAAAATAAGAAAAGCGGATGGTTTTAAGAACCATTCTAGAAACTACGATACAGTGGGACCGAATACAACTCACTACACTAGTGCTCAAGTGCTACTACTCCTCGGAGTCGGTGTAGTCGTCATCCTCATCATCCTCATCATAATCGATGAAGGCGAAATCATCCTCATCGGTGAAGAAGTCCATAGCCTGATCCTCCAAAAAATCAGTAGGGGTCTCCACGAAGATCCTCTCCGGCATTCTCCCTTTCCTCCAACTGCATGTCTCTCTCGTGGATGGTCTCCTCCAAATACGAGATACGGTGGCGAAGACGGGAAATGATGCGCTCCTTCTTGTCGAGCTGACGGCGGCGAGAGTTGCGATCCTTTCCTAGCATGGCGATGGTCTGATCCTTTGTCTTGATGATGGCGGACTTGTGGTTGGATTAGTCACAGCAATTCTCCAATTCCTGCTGACGATCATACATCATGAAGCTAAGGTGGTCCAACTGAGTCTTCAGCTCGTGGTGGTATGGGGATTCTAGTGCCTGTCCCATAGCATCATGCCTTGGATAAAACTCAAAGCGGGTACCCTTGATCTGGTTGATACTCTACCCACACAGACGGGCAAGAGCTTCCTGCATGGCCCTGGCAAGTCCATCGAGCCAGTTGTTCTCTCTTAAGGTAAACTGAATTCCCTCGGCAGTGGGAGGTTCAATCTTTCCTTGGAGACTTGCAACAATTAGCCACTGCAGATCTTCTCCTCCTTGATCATTGAGTTGAGCTTCGAAGAACTCGGGGTGCGGACGCTCCAGAAGTTCCGAAAGCTGGTCCAAATCCCGCTTAAAGATAAGCTCCTCCATTCCCCAACTGATAAAACTTGTTGTACTTGACGTACATCTATAAGAATATAGTATGAGTAAGTTAGTAGAGTCATCAAGTGTGTCAAATTTTATGTATTTTGCAAGAGTTTTTGAGGAACATGAATTTTTATGAAAGAATCAAGGTGATAAGAATGGGAATAAGTTTTTGTAAATATTTGCTTCCTTTGGTTTTGAAACTAAGTTTTTGATTCAAACGTCCAGTCTAACTAGGGTCTCCTATGGTCAGGATGGCTCTGATACCAACTTGTCAACACCCGGATTTTTAATCCTAGATGCCTGTTATGCCATACATCGCAATCCCAAGATTACCATTTTTGCGAGACATAACAGAATTGGATACCACAGTACATCATCCATTAAAAACCATACATAAGGTCTTACACAAATAAGGATCTCATGATCCAGTTCTTAATACAACTCAGGCAGCGGAATACGTAATAATAAAGGTAGCGTAGGCGAAGCTCCATCTTCGGGGTCACAGGCAATGCTAAGATGGGAGATAATCCTAGTTGTCGTAACCTTCCTAGGGTCCTTCGTCCTGGTACTCCTCTTCATAGTCTGGCCACGGGAATATCCAGGGACAAAGCCATGAGTACTCTTTAAGTACTCGCAAACTAATACTAACAAGTGAAGGGGGGTTTTTGTAATAGGACACTAAGCTCTATGGTTGTTTTGCAAAAAGCCAAATTTACCTCTACTAAGTTCAGAAGCAAGAAAAGCTAGTTGAAATTTTATAACACCTAAGAGGGAACTTGTATTTCATATCACAAATCTGTTGTGGTCAAGTCAAAATCTCCATTCATTTCACAAGTCATTTTGAAAACATCTGACGGGGGAACAGTATGGCCACTCCAACTGTCTATAACGGCGGACGCGGTTATTCGAATAGTTTGACACTCTGCAGAGATTGTACACTTTCACCACAACATTCGATACATCCGTCAGGAACAAATTCTAAATTCACCATACTCAGTATGCGGATAATCAATCCTAACCTTTCGATTACACGCCCTAGTATAGGCACCTCTCCTGTGAGTTTGGCCTCCCAACCATGACCAACTGTCATCTTGGGTACTGCATAGGTGGACAATCTTCAAAAGGTAGCCTCAACTCAGACCTTGGCTGTGAGGGACCCATACTAAGGTATATAAGTTTCTAGTCAAGCCCTACCCAATTTTCGGGTATTGTGGTTGTACGGTAAAATTGGAATGGTATCGCATCCAGACAACCATCAATTTTATAAAGGGCTAAGGCTCATGCCTCAACATTTTCATCATCAAAATCATCTGGTGTTCGAAAACACATGTCAAAACATCTCAGTAGAATGATCCATCATTCCAAGGTTTTCATAACCATTTTCCACCAAGTATTCCCATCTAACGTTGATCAAGTTTTGTGCTTAGCACTAGCATCTACAAATGGGAGTGAGTACTGATGAGGGGTGGTAAACAAGTGTAGTTTAACTAGGTTCAATCTCATGCCTTAGGATGACATCAAGATTATCTAGCTTGGGCCAAATTTAATGCTCTTTATGCAACCTTCAATTATCTTTCTAGTATCTACAATTTACTTAAGTAAACTATAAGAGAAAGCTTTGATAAAGAAATAAAGTATAAAGCTTTCAAGTAAAACTAGGATGGGGTATCAAGTGGGGATGATCACATATGCTTAAGGCATATAGTTGGCCTGGTAACAAGCAAATATTAGCTTGCATAGGTCAACTTGATTAGTAAGGCTTGCTGAAGTAGAGTATCTTGCAAGTGTTAGCTTGCTCAATCAACTAGTAGTATTAGGCTTGCCTTGTGCAGAGCAGTGGTTTAAGTTCTCCTCAGCTTCTTCTTCGTAGTATCCTCCTTCCTCCTCGTATCCTTGGTCGGTACTAGCGTCTATGAAAAATACGAGGTACACAATTACCAAACAATACTTAACTACTTTCAATCATCACACAAAAGGGTTCTATAGATGATCTAGCATCATCACTAACATTACAAGATTAAAGCATTTGTCTTATTTATTTTCTTTTTAGAAAAGTAATTTGTACTCATTGAAAAACTACTTAAGATTTAATATTCTCCAACTCAAACATGGGATCATGTTGACACATGTCATCACCACATATTTCAGTACATGGGAATGTGATTTAAAGTGGTGTCACAATTTAATAAGGTTTAACCTTTTTATTATAAATCATTAAAGTGGCTAGAAATGCCTATGTGGCATTCTTTTATTACTTGAACATTATTTCTGTAAGTAAACCCATATATTTTTATATATTATGAAAGGTATGATCAAATATGATTTTTGAGAGTTGGAATCAACTCAAAAGCTATTATGGTTGAAATTTTAAAAATGTTTGAATGCAGAAAAGCTTCTGACTTGTTGTTTTTACCAAGGTTGATCTATAGGTCCAAATGATTTGAATCCAATGGGCTTGGATTAATAATTTCAATATCTTTCTAACAAAATTGGTTTCATTCAATTTGGTTCAATGAATCGAGCTGGGTTGATTTTTGAAACTAGGTACAGAACTGAGTTTGAATATAAATAGAAAAAGCTAAATTCAAACGAGTGGGCTACGCGGGAAGGGGTAATGGGCCGGCCCAGTTTCACTCGGCAGCATGGGGCGCAACTGACAGGGGTCTACTGGTCAGTGGCTCTTTAAACGCGAAACAATAGGGGGCGATGCAGTGCGTTGGATTAGAATGAAGATCGACGGCTGAGGGTCGTCGTCGACGATGAACAGGTCACCGGCGAGCTCGAACCCTAGCGGCTCAGAGGGGGTGCATAGGGGGCATACCGGGGCTCCAGTGACGACGGCGAGGCGGGAAAACGATGAAGTCGACGACGGCGAACTCAGGGGTGGTCGCGACAGCTCTAGGGGTGGTCGAAATCAACGGCTCCTCTTCTCCTCTGCAGCAGCGAGCTCCGGCCAAATTCCGGCGATGAGGGTCTCGCCTTGCTCCAGCTAAGGGGTGGAATGATCAGTGAGGTGAGGGGATTGAAATGGTGTGATTCAATCGGCTGGGGGTCGCCTCCTTTTATAGGCTCGACAGCGAGACCGAGAGGGATGGGCAGGCAACGGTGGTGACACGGCTACATGCAGCTAGAGGCATGGCCAAGGTTGGCGTTCGATGGGTGGTCTCCTGGCGATGCTCTAGAGCTTAAATGTGCATGTAGGGGCGGTGGCAATTGGTCGGGAACGTGCGGTGCTCTGCGCGGCAGAGGCGGCGTCTTCGACGGCGAGCGGTGGCTGTGAGGCATGGGGCGGCGAACGGGGGTGTCTGCAGGGTTGCTGGGGCGGTGGTGATCACGCGTGCACGCGGCGAGGGCGACACGCGGTCTATGGGCGTGTGTCGAGGGTGGCGCTCTGGCGCGCTCTCGGCATGGTCGCGGAGAGATTTGGCATGGCCTGGGCGTGTGGTGCAGTGGCTGGCAGGGTTCGAGCGCTGGACAGGGGGTGGCGGTGGATGGTGGCCTGTGTCCTAGACATGGTGTTTAGGCTTGGTGCTTGCTCTGGCTAGCTAGCCATGGTCGGCTGGCAAGGGTTCCTTCGGGTTGGCATGGCATGGTACAAAGGGCCTAGGGGTGGTCAAGGCACTGGTTGGCACTAGGGGTGACAAGTGTGATCAATGGTGAACAATGCTTAGCCAAATTACTGCTCAAAAGAGTGAAGTTTGGCCAGTTTGATTTGTTGTCTCCAAGTGTTTGATGAAATGGCCGCAAGAACTTGAGTTTTGAATTTTGAAAAGATTTTTGGTGGGTGTTCTAGGCATGTGTTGAGGCTTCTGTGGATGCTTGGGTTTTGAAAATTGAGCTTGTTTGAGTGGTTTTTGAAATAGTGGGATCTTCCCATATGAAATAGATTCAATTTTAAACTGTCATTTAAACTATGCATTCTAATGTTTTTGGATGATCACAAAGTGGGCCTTGGTTCCTTGTTATGATTACTATCAAAGGGTGCAAAGATCCATACATGTTTCTGTTAAGTTCTGAAAGTTAGAGATAGCCAAAGTAGGCATGGGAGTTAATTTGGCCCAAGTGACCATTCACTTAATTTGTTTATTTTGATTTGTTTGTCTTTGGGGAAAGTGTGGGGATTGTTTAGATGATGTTTATTTCACCTAAGAATCATTTTACAAGCAAAGAAACACATAATCATGGCAATTCAAAAGAATCCAAATTTTAATACATACACATATGAATGCTTTCATATTTTTAATTTGAAAAGTTTTTGTTAACCCTAAATTTGAAGATTAGAGTTTGATGATTTAAGTTTAATATTTTTGGGATGTTACAGATGAGATATTGAATGAGTTCAATATGGAAATGACAAGAAAGGTTCTTGCCACACAGAAAGGATTAAATCGAAATTCAAGTGTATCGACACTTGGTAAGTGAAACAAAGATTCAAGTATTGATTGATACTTGATGAATAAAATCACAAAGAGTGTTTTTTCAATCATACTGTGATATGTACAAATACATATATGTCCTATGCTCTAAATGTTATGAGCATATACCAGAATGATTCATAATATGATCATTGGACGATAGTAAGGATATTCTTATGATCTTTTGGAAGAACTAAGAATATATTATTTTTATAGAAGTGAAAAATAGATGGTTAGTTTATTGTAAAAGTACTACATTGATACTATTTTTGTCACAAAGTACAAATTAAGTTTATCTCAATCTAAACTAAGGGTGGCACAATATGATGGAAAGTAAGTTCCATAATGGATTTGGATGAGTTCCAAAGTTAAGACATTGTGACAGATACTGTTGGGAATATGCCCTAGAGGCAATCATGTATGATGAGATTTCCAATTGTATTCATAAATATATAAAGTTGTCCTTATATAACATCTGATGTGTATCATTGATATGTGATTCGGTTGTGGAACTATGCATTCATGTTGTTTGTACTAAATGTCCTTGGTCATTGGGGTTGTGCTGGACACACAACTTAGACCAATGTGAAAGTTGGCTTGATGACTCGGTTCCACTTTTCATGGGCATGGAGATGCTATTCCAACTTACACAGATTCGGCTAAAGAGTTTAGCGAGTCGGATTGACCCATATTGAGGTACAACGAACAAGTTGTCATTTGTATATCTCAATCAATGTAATCCTTAGACCTGAGGTTATTGCATAGTCCGAGTTGAGGATCACTGACTTAGGTTATGTCAAACACTGATCCGTAACTGGGCAGTTATAAAGGCAGAGTTCGGGTCGACTGAGAATCAAGCTGCGTGATGTGAATAACCAAGATGGGATTTTGACCCTCCACTTGGAGAGATATTCTCTAGGCCCTCTCGGATGATATGATTAGGAAAGCATGGCCATGCACGACTCGGTTAAGTGTTAACCGAGGCGATCGACTAAGAGTTAGTTGGGTGAATCACTTATCTCGGATCGAGAAGAGAGTCGGACTATTTAAGGGATGACATATATTCGCCTATAGTCTGACAAGGTATATCGTGAGGCAAAAGGGACTCGAATGCAAGTCACATTGGAAAGGCAAGTCGTCATGACTCTTTGGTACTTGGGAGTCAGCACGTTCTGCTAGGAGCCGCTAGCGACTGATCGATTTAGAGTCGGACTCTAATCGTGTCCAAGTAGCCATGAGCTTATGGGGTCACACACTTAAGAGTGGGAGCAAGTTTGGATTGGATCTGAACTGGAAATCTGGTTGGGTTGGACCCGAGCCTGATTTGGACTGAGTCAGTGAGTTGGACTCACAGGGACTAACATTATATGGGCTTTAGTGAATGGGCCGCGCGAGCAGAGCCCAGGTCCACTCCCTATATATAGTGGAGCACCGTAACCCAGAAAGGTTAATTGTTGATCGGTTAGGTCATTCCATGTGTTGGAAATCCTAGCTCCACAGCAGTCATGCCGTCGTACCGAACCTAGCAGTTCGCCGCCGGTGCTCCTCCTTGCACGTGTGGATACCAGCAGAGGTGTTGTACGATCAGCACCAGGACGATTGGATTGCATAGGACTGCACTGCATCAACTGACGCGCTTCATCAGTAATCCACAACTGCGCGTCTAGTGGTAAACCTCGTGGCCTTGTACCTCAGCTAGATCTTGGGATCACCACGTTAGAGGAAAAGTTTTGTTTTATCTCTGCGTGGCCCAACAGTGGTATCAGAGCAATAGCTTCTGGTTTTAGGCTCGAGATCTCGCATATGTGATATGTTGTTGGCTGTAGATGAGATCTATATGCTGTTTTGGTGGTCGATCTATGAGATAGATCGGTTTTGTACGAGGTTGATTGGATCAACTGTACTCGGGGAATGGTGGATCTGATTTCCGTGATCATGCTGCTGAGGTCGTGGAACGACATACCCCTACCGGTCTGCTTCCGCCATCGGGGTAGACTGTGACACGTAAATCCAGATGCGGTGATCGAAGATCAAAGAGTTTGATCGAGTCAGACCGTCGGCTTCACCCTGTCATAGCGCCTTAGATGTCGTTGCGAGTTTCACAACGCCGGTAGATATTGTATCTATGCATAACTTGTTTTTGCAGGAAGTTGTGAATGGTATGGTTCATGTGCATGTGATGTATGTGTGTAATCCATACGTGATCTGTGAATCACGGTTTTTGTCAGCCGGCTGGAGCCTAGGTGCTGTCATTTTATTGTATAACGACCTGCGTGTCGGATTCTCCTTGTAATTTACTTTACTAAGCTAGTGTAGTTGTTTGGAGAACCCGGAAGGCATGCAAGACGATGTACATGTCGGCGACATGGAGTAAGATGGCAAGTGACAAGAGTTGGCATGAGTCAGATTACAGGCTTTGTGGAGATGGAGATCGCCATGAAGAGAGCCATACCATTTCACACTATAATTGCTTTATTTTGTGTTATTGTTATGTCTCTGTTTTACCTCTATTAGATAGTCGGTAAAATTTAATCCCTCAAAGAAGGTCTAGTCGGTTTTCCCGCCAGTGTTTGCACCATCACAAGTCGGATATTTTTGGTAGTGGGCTCATAAAATTGAGGTGCTAGCAATTCTTTTCGACTAGGTGGGTTCGAGTTGGACTCTTACTGCGGGAACACTCGGTAAGCTAGACGGGTCTATCACAACAGTGTGGGGCTCGGGGAAAGGTCGAATGGGAGCTGGGGCATGTGATGCCACCTGTCCAACATGAGTCGTATGAGATACGATTGACAAGGAGTTGTCTACCTAGATCACTTGGCGGCTATCGGTGATGCTAAAGCTCACTAGCCGACTTGCTTATTTAGGATCCTAAATCACTAAGTAACCATCGGAGGGGTGTTGGTTCTAGTGGGAGCATAAAATATTAAAATGTTTAATATGCTTGCTCTTTTATGAATACATGTCTTAAGTGTTATGCATATTTGCTGTTGTAGATCATGGCACCAAGTAGCAGTCACTCTCATATATCCGGTTTTGCGTTGAGAACCATTCTTGAGAAAGATAAACTGAACGACACTAATTTTACCAACTGGTATCAAAATCTGAGAATTGTTCTCAAACAAGAAAAGAAGGACCATGTCCTAGACAACCCACTTCCAGATGAGCCGAATGAGAATGCGACTATCGCTGCCACCAATGCCTACCGTCGGGCTAAGGATGAGTCCACGGATATTAGTTGTCTTATGCTTGCTCACATGGAGCCGGACTTGCAAAAGCAGTTTGAGCATGTTGAGGCCTACGATATGATCGAAAGCCTCAAAAGTATGTTCCAGGCTCAGGCGAAGACTGAGAGGTATCAAGTCTCTCAGGCTTTGCTGAGTTGCAAGCTTAAGGATGGTGATCCACTGAGTCCGCATGTGATCAAAATGGTTGGTTATGTGCAGTATCTAGAGAGGCTTGGCTACCCCATTAGCGAAGAGTTCGCTATGGATATAATTCTGAACTCTCTTCCTAGTGCATATGGGCAGTTCATTTCGAACTACCACATGCATGGTATGGATAAGAAGCTCACTGAATTGCATGGGATGCTCAAGCAGGCAGAGGCGGATCTCAAAAAGGGCGCCAGTCAAGTGTTGATGGTGCAGAATAAGGCTAAGTTTAAGAAGAGTTCTTGGACTAAGAAGAAGGCTAAGTCAGCAGGAAAGCAGGCTCAGGACCCGGTCCCAAGCGCTTCCTCGGGGACTAAGCCATCTCCTTCAGCCGGATCCACTTGCTTCTATTGCAAGGCGGATGGCCACTAGAAGAGGAACTGCAGCAAGTATTTGGCCGACAAAGCCAAGAGTGGAGGTATGACTTCCGACTCAGGTACACTTATTTGCAATGTTATATACATATATCTTGCTAATGCACCTAATAGTTCTTGGGTATATGATACCAGATCAGTTATTCACATCTGCAACTTGTTGCAGGGACTGGTAAGAACTAGGAGCGTAGCAAGAGGCGAGGTTGATATTCGAGTTGGCAACAAAGAAAGAGTTGTTGCGTTGGAAGTAGGCACGATGCAACTTCATTTACCTTCTGGATTCATTATGGAACTGAATAATTGTTATTATGTTCCAGTGCTTAGTCGAAACATTATTTCTGCTTCATGTTTGATGAGGCAAGGCTATGAGTCGAATATCAAGAATAATGGTTGTTCTTTGTATTTGAATGATATGTTTCACGGCTTTGCACCCGTCCAGGACGGGTTATTTATTTTGAATCTTGATGGTGAGTCGGTTTATAACATAAATGTTAAAAGGTTGAAACCAAATGATCTGAATATGACTTACTTTTGGCACTGTCGGCTTGGTCATATAAGTTGGAAACGCATGAAGAAGCTCCATGATGATGGACTCTAACCCGTTCGACTTGGAGTCGTTCGAGACATGCGAATCTTGCCTACTCGGCAAAATGACCAAGACACCTTTTGCAAAGAGTTGTGAAAGGGCGTCCGACTTGTTGGGTCTAGTACTTAGTGATGTATGTGGACCAATGAGCACGACAGCCAGGGGTGGTTATGAGTACTTCATTACCTTCACTGATGATTTGAGTAGGTATGTATATATCTACTTGATGAAAAATAAGTTGGAAGCCTTTGAAAAGTTCAAAGAAATCCAGAATGAAGCACAGAATCAACTCGGCAAGAAAATAAAGTTTCTTCGGTTGGACCGAGGAGGCGAGTACATGAGCCATGAGTTTGATGACCATCTGAAAAGTTGTGGAATAGTTCCTCAACTTACTCCGCCAGGAACGCCGCACAGGAACGGTGTTTCGGAAAGGCGGAATCGGACCTTGTTGGACATGGTACGATCAATGATGAGTCGGACAGATCTGCCTTTATCATTTTGGGGTTATTGTCTAGAAACAGCAGTGTTCACACTAAACAGAGTACCATCAAAGTTGGTAGAGAAGAAACCGCATGAGATGTGGACAGGTAAAAGTCCGAGTTTGTCTTTTCTTAAGATTTGGGGTTGTGAAGCATTTGTCAAGCGACTTCAGTCGGACAAGCTTATGGCCAAGTTGGATAAGTGTATTTTTGTAGGGTATCCGAAGGAAACCTTGGGTTACTACTTCTACAACCGAGAAGAGGGCAAAGTGTTTGTCGCTCGAAACGGTGTCTTCCTTGAGAAAGAGTTTCTCAGTCGGGGAGTCAGTGGGAGCACGGTGCAACTCAAAGAAATTCGAGAGCAACCGGCTAGTAGCGAGTCGGCAAAAACCTTGGAGGTTGAGCCGGTCGTGGTAGCTGAGCCGGCAGCAGCACCTGTACTACGAAGATCGGCGATATTACGAAGTGTTCGTGATGTGTTACTGTTAGATAGTGATGAGCCAGCAAATTATTTGCGATGGTGGGATCTAATTCCGAGTCATGGCTTGGCGCCATGAGATCCGAGTTAAAGTCCATGGATGAAAATCAAGTTTGGAACTTGGTTGATCTGCCAGACGGTGCAAGACCTGTCGAGTGCAAATGGGTCTTTAAGAAGAAAACCGATATGGATGGAAATGTTTCAATCTATAAAGCACGTCTTGTCACGAAGGGGTTCCGACAAGTTCAAGGAGTTGATTACGATGAGACCTTCTCGCCCGTAGCAATGCTTAAATCAGTTCGGATCATGTTAGCTATAGCAGCCTATTTCGACTATGAGATATGGCAGATGGATGTCAAAACGGCTTTCCTTAACGGAAATTTAACTGAGGACATGTATATGATATAGCCCGAGGGTTTTGTCAATCCGGCTAATGCTGACACGGTATGCAAACTTCAGAAATCCATTTATGGGTTGAAGCAAGCATCTTGGAGTTGGAATATTCGCTTTGATGAGGTAATCAAATCGTTTGGCTTCATCAAGAGTGATCATGATTCTTGTTTGTACAAGAAGTTTAGTGGGAACAAAGTAAACTTTCTAATCTTATATGTGGATGACATATTACTGATTTGAAATGATGTCCAGATGTTGCAAGAAACCAAGGAATCATTGGAAAGGAGTTTCTCAATGAAAGACTTGGGTGAGGCAACATACATCCTCGGAATCCGGATCTATAGAGATAGATCAAGGAGGCTCATTGGATTGAGTCAGAGTACTTATTTGGACAAAGTGTTGAAGAAGTTCAACATGGAATCGTCTAAGAAGGGGTTCTTACCGATGTTCCATGGTGTAAAACTTAGCAAGACTCAGTTTCCTTCAACAATTGATGAGCGAAGTCGGATGAGTGCGATTCCGTATGCTTCTGCAGTCGGATCCATCATGTATGCCATGATTTGTACTTGGCCGGATGTTTCATATGCTCTGAGTGTTGTGAGCATATACCAGGCTGATCCTGGAGAAATCCACTGGACATCGGCTAAAAATATCCTAAAGTACTTGAGAAGGACTAAGGATATGTTCTTGGTTTATGGTGGTGAATATGAACTTAGTGTAAAGGGTCACACGGATGCGAGTTATATTACCAACTCTGATGATTCTTGTTCACAATCCGGATACGTGTTTATTATAAATGGAGGTGCTGTGAGTTGGAAGAGTTCCAAGCAAGAGACTGTGTCTGCATCTACAACAGAGGCTGAGTATATTGCCGCCTCGGAGGCAGCAAAGGAAGCTGTTTGGATGAGGAATTTCCTCATGGATCTTGGTGTGGTTCAGGGCTCGTCCAATCCGTTAGATGTGTATTGTGACAACAATGGTGCTATTGCACAAGTCAAGGAACCTAGACAACACCAGAAGAACAAGCACATACTCATGCGGTACCACCTGATTCGCCAGTTCGTGGATCAGGGTGATATCAAGTTATGCAAGGTACACACGGATGAAAATATTGCGGATCCGTTGACAAAGCCGTTACCCTAGCCAAAGCATGAGGCGCACCTGAGAGCCATGGGCATTAGATGCTTAGACATGTGATGTCGGAAGATTAACTCTAGTGCAAGTGGGAGACTGTTGGGAATATGCCCTAGAGGCAATCATGTATGATGAGATTTCCCATTGGATTCATAAAGATATAAAGTTGTCCTTGTATAAACATCTGATGTGTATCATTGAATATGTGATTCGGTTGTGGAACTATGCATTCATGTTGTTTGTAATAAATGTCCTTGGTCATTGAGGTTGTGCTGGATACACAACTTAGACCAATGTGAAAGTTGGCTTGATGAATCGGTTCCACTTGTCATGGGCATGGAGATGCTATTCCAACTTACACAGATTCGGCTAAAGAGTTTAGCGAGTCAGATTGACCCATATTGAGGTACAACGAACAAGTTGTCATTTGTATATCTCAATCAATGTAATCCTTAGACCCGAGGTTAGGTTCTATCAAACACTGATCCATAACTGGGCAGTTATAAAGGCAGAGTTCGGGTCGACTGAGAATCAAGCTGCGTGATGTGAATAACCAAGATGGGATTTTGCCCCTCCACTTGGAGAGATATTCTCTGGGCCCTCTCGGATGATATGATTCGAAAAGCATGGCCATGCACGACTCGGTTAAGTGTTAACCGAGGCGATCGACTAAGAGTTAGTCGGGTGAATCACTTATCTCGGATCGAGAAGAGAGTCGTACTATTTAAGGGATGACATATATTCGCCTATAGTCTGACAAGGTATATCGTGAGGCAAAAGGGACTCGGATGCAAGTAACATTGGAAAGGCAAGTCGTCATGACTCTTTGGTACTTGGGAGTCGGCACGTTCTGCTAGGAGCCGCTACCGACTAATCGATTTAGAGTCGGACTCTAATCGTGTCTAAGTAGCCATGAGCCTGCGGGGTCACACACTTAAGAGTGGGAGCAAGTTTGGATTGGATCTGAACTGGAAATCTGGTTGGATTGGACCCGAGCCTGATTTAGACTGAGTCAGTGAGTTGGACTCATAGGGACTAACATTATATGGGCTTTAGTGAATGGGTCACGCGAGCAGAGCCCATGTTCACTCCCTATATATAGTGGAGCACCGTAACCCAGAAAGGTTAATCGTTGATCGGTTAGGTCATTCCATGTGTTGGAAACCCTAGCTCCACAACAGTCCTGCCATCATACCGAACCTAGCAGTTCGCCGCCGGTGCTCCTCCTTGCATGTGTGGATACCAGCAGAGGTGTTGTACGATCAGCACCAGGACGATCGGATTGCATAGGACTGCACTGCATCAACTGACACGCTTCATCAGTAATCTGCAACTGCGCGTCTAGTGGTAAACCTCGTGGCCTTGTACCTCAGCTGGATCTTGGGATCACTATTTTAGTGGAAAAGTTTTGTTTTATCTCTGCGTGGCCCAACAGATACTACAATAAAAGGCTAAGTATATGACTGCTATTATAGCAGCAAAAGAGGGCATTTGTGTTAAGTAGTTTGTTATCAAACTAGGTGTGGTTCACAGCGGGATAGTACTATGAAGATATATTGTACGACAATATTATCAACATGTTTTAACCCCAAGAAACTAAAGGTCTCATCAAAGGACTAAATTTATACAAAGCCATCTCATTAGAGAATGAGTGATGCGTAGAGATGCAAAGACATGCAATTACACACGGACCTGTAAGTGTCGGATCTGAAGATTAGTTGACCACTAGCAATCGCGTACATATAACACCGAAAGCCATAGGTGTTGAATACACAAAGATTTGAAACTAGATTATTCATTATTGTCTCTAGTGCAAGTGGGAGACTATTGGAGATGTGCCCAAGAGGCAATAATAAAGTGGTTATTATCATGTCTTCATGCTTATGATAAATTTTTACATACCATGCTATAATTATATTAACCGGAAACATTAATACTTGTGTGATTTGTAAACATAAAAGAGTCCCTAGTAAAGCCTCTTGTTAAACTAGCTTGTTGGTTAATATATGATCATGGTTTCCTGATCATGAACATTGAGATGTTATTAACAACAAGGTCATGTCATTAGGAGAATGATGTGATGGACATACTCCTATAGTTAAGCATAGCATAAGATCAAGTCATTTAAAATAGTTCACTTGCTATAAGCTTTCAATACATAGTAACCTAAATCCTTCGACCATGATATCATGTTAATCACCATCACCGGATAGATGATTTGATGACAGCAAACACCACTTCATAATTGTGTGGTTATAAAGGTGGCATTGAGTGTTCGGAAAGTATGTGTTGAGGCACATGGATCAAGAGTGGGATTTGTCCATCCATATGACGGATAGATATACTCTGGGGCCTCTCGGTGGAATGTCATCCAATTAGCTTGCAAGCATGTGACTGGCTCACAAGGGATCACATATCACAGTAACGAGAAAAGAGTATTTATCGTTAACAAGGTTGAACTAGGTATGCAGAGATACCGACGATCAAACCTCGGATAAGTAAAATATCAAGAGATAAAGGAAAATTGGTATCGTATGTAAATGGTTCATTCGATCACAAAGTAATCGTATAAATATGTGGGAACCATATGAATTTCCAGATTCCTCTATTGGTTATTGATCGGAGAAGAGTCTCGGTCATGTCTGTATAATTCACGGACCGTAGGGAGACACACTTAAGGATTCGATGTTGTTTAGTAGATATGGAATGTGAGTAAGAAGACCGAATGTTGTTCAGAGTCTCGTATGGGAACCGGGATATCACGAGGAGATTCGGAATAGTCCGGAGAATAAGATTCATACAAGGAAAGTCCAATTTCGGAGTTCGGGAATAGTTCTCGTGTTTTCTCCGGAATGATCTAGAAGGGTCTAGATGGTTCACCGGACCGGAAGGGGAAGGGTACATGAATATGTCATGACTAAGTGGAATGATTGCATCATGTCCTAGGTCACTTTTCTAGGCATTTTAAAGAAATAAATTAAACTCCTAATTTGAAAGTCAAAAGGCAAGTTTGAAAAATCAAACTGGGACAATGTTTCCTCGTGGAGGGAGGAGATAAAACTTCCGCTCCCTCCACCACACGCCTAGTAGGATATGGAGTTGGCGAAGGATTCAAACCCCCTCCCCTAGCTTCCCCTCCCTCTCATAAATAAAGGGGAGGGGGTGTCCCCCAAGCCGCCGGCGCCGACTCTGATGATGTGTCGCTCAGATCACTTTAGAGCTTCATTGGGAGACCCCAAGAGGCAGGTATGATGAGCACAGCAGCAAGTTTTCCCTCAGTAAGAAACCAAGGTTATCGAACCAGTAGGAGGAAGGAAATGACTCAAAGGTGTTGCTAGCAACTTGGAAACCTTCACAACACTGATACGTTGGAAACGTATCTATAATTTTTTATGCTCCATGCTTGTTTAGTATCTACTTTGCTTTACTTGTCCACACTTTGAGGTGCTTTTTACATGTTTTCTGGTACTAACCTATTAACAAGTTGCAACAGTGTCAGATGCCTGTTTTCTGCTATTTTTGGTTTCAGAGAAGTTAGTAAAGAAATATTCTCGGAATTGGACGGGACGAAGGACAAAGTCAATAACTTTCCGTGGGGAACAAGAAGTCCAGAGGGGACCCGGAAGGCCAGCCAGGGGGGCAGACCCACCCTAGGCGCGGGTGGGCCCTAGCCCGCACCTGGCTAGGGTTTGGGCACCCTTGCCGTCTCCCGGTCTCGCCCCTTCGCCTATAAGAAGCCCCCGATGCAGAAACCCTGAGTACCCGATCAAAAATCCACAAAACCGTCTGTAGCCGCCGCCACCATCGTCCCTAGATCGGGGGGATCTGACGCTCTTCCCATCACCCTACCGAAGGGGAGATCATCCGAAGGCCTTCTCTCCGGTATGATTCGTGAGTAGTTCCACCTTGGACTATGGGTCCATGTAGTAGCTAGATGGTTGTATCTCCTCCTTTATGCTTTCATGTATAGATCTTGTGAGCTCCGTTCATGATCAAGATCTAATCTATTTGTAATCATGCATGTTGTGTTTGCGTGGATCCGATGGATATTGAGATTATTATGTTGGTTTGATTAATGGTTTTATCTTTATGATTCTATCATGTCTATGTTGTTTGTGATCTTGCATGCTCTCCGTTGCTAGTGGTTATCTTGGCCAAGTAGTTGCTAGTGACTCCAAGAGGGAGTATTTATGCTCGATAGTGGGTTCATGCCTCTAGTTTCCAAGGGAAGTGACAATAATCTCTTCGGTTGTATATGTGCTGTTGCTACTAGGGAGAAAACAACGGTCTCTTTTTCATGGAACATGTGGACTATTTACCTTACACACTTTGCTTAAAGCAGTTGTCTATTGCTTGCAACTTAATACTGAAGGGGGTTCGGATGATAACCTGGAGGTGGACTTCTAGTCATAAATGCAGTTGGATGAAGGTCTATGTATATTGTTGTATTGCCCAATCAACCTCATAGGATCTTTATGGATAGTAATTGCATTGTTATGCCTTGCTTCATTCCTGTCAATTGCCCCACTGTAATTTGTTTACCCTTCATGTCATGTTGTTTATCTAAGGAGGGCACCTCTAGTGAACTATGGACCCGGTTCCAATCTTTACCATTGATACATCTTTCACTATTACTTGTTTACTTGCTGCAAACCATTACCTTTCACACCATACGTTTAATCCTTTGTTACAGCAAACCGCTGAGCTTGACAACCTCACTGATTCGTTGGGGAAAAGTCTTGAGTTTGTGTTGTGTAGGTATCCACATTGCCAGCAAAACCTTTGAGACGTTTCCTTCCTCCTTCAGGTTCGATAACCTAGATCTCTACTGAGGGAAACTTGCTGTTGTGCTCATCACACCTTTCTCTTGGGGTTCCAACAAAGTGTCCCACGTCAAACACTGGGTGCACGCATCAAGATTTCTAGCGCCGTTGCCAGGGATCTACAGGACAACTTCAACCTCTTCCTCCCCGTCAGGCACCCAGATTTCTAGAGCCGTTGCCGGGGAGGCTAAGGACGTCTTCACTAGGGGAGTCCTTCACTTCCTTTATCTTTACTTTGCTTTTAGTTTGCTTTGTTTCTTTTTCTTGGTTTTGCTTTCCTCTTTTCAAAAAACCCAAAAAAATTAGTCTAGTTTTGTTTGCTTGCTTTATTCAAAAGCACAAAAAAAATTAGTGCCTGCTCTAGCTGCTACTGCTATTTTTGGCTTACCCACCTTTGCCAAAATGAACTCTGCTGAGAACACCAAGTTGTGTAACTTCACTAGCACCAACAACAATGATTTCCTAAGCACTCCTATTGCTCCACCTGCTCCTGATGCTAGCTTTTATGAAATTAAGCCTGCTTTGTTGAATCTTGTGATGAGAGAGCAATTTTACAGTCTGGTTCGATGATCCTACGCCCATCTTAATAGCTTTGTTGAACTTTGTGAGATGCAAAAGTATAAGGATGTAGATGGAGATATTATTAAGCTCAGGCTTTTTCCTTTCTCCTTGAGGGGAAAAGCTAAAGAATGGTTGCTATCTTTGCCTAAAAATAGTATTGATTCTCGGACTAAGTGCAAAGATGCTTTTATTGGAAAGTACTATCCTCCTGCTAAGATTATTGCTATGAGAAGTGACATTATGAAATTTAAACAGCTTGATAGTGAACATGTGCTCCTGCTTGGGAAAGAATGAAATCTTTGGTTAAAAATTGCCCTACTCATGGACTCACTGCTTAGATGATTATCCGGACTTTTTATGCAGGTTTGAACTTCTCCTCAAGAAACCTGTTGGATTCTGCTGCTGGAGGTACCTTCATGGGCCTCACCTTGGGTGTTGCAACAAGGCTCCTTGATAATATGATGGTTAACTACTCTGAATGGCATGTTGATAGAGCTCCACATGGTAAGAAGGTAAATTCTGTCAAGGAAACTTCCTCTTTGAGTGAAAATATTGATGTTATTATGGCTATGCTTGTTAATGGGAAAGCACCTCTAGATCCTAATAGTGTTCACTTAGCCTCTTTGGTTGCTCAAGAAGAGCAAGTTGATGTGAACTTCATTAGAAACAACAATTTCAACAATAATGCCTATAGGAATAATTTTGGTAGCAACAACAATTATAGGCCTTATCCTCCTAATAATGGCAATTCTTATGGAAGCTCTTACAATAATGTTAGAAGTGCCCCCTCTGAACTTGAAGTAATGCTCAAAGACTTTATTAGTAAACAAACCACTTTCAATAAGACTATAGAGGAAAATCTTTTAACTGTTGAGAAAAATATATCCTTTTTTTAAAGCTCAAACTTCCTTGGTTAATAAAATGGCTGCTAAACCTAAAACTATGGAAAACACCTTTTCTACTGCTCATGCCATACAAGTTACTATTGATTAAAATGTTAGGCTATTAGCTCAACTTCATGCTAGGTGGGAAAGGGAACCTAAAATTGATAGAAACAATAGTGTGTGCACTATCACCACTAAACCACAAGTAGCCCCTATTCCTCCTCCTACTATGTCTAAGCCTAGTGAGCCTACTACTAGTGATGCTAAGTTTGACTTTGATATTGATGGTTGCAATATTTCTAAAGTGATTATGTTCCTGCAAAAGCTTGCTAGAAGTCCTGATGCTAGTGATATGCATGTTGCCTTTACCAAACGCATTACAGATGCTCTTGTTAAGATTGAGGAAGAGAAGCTAAAACACAAAGCTTCTATTCCTAGGAAAGTAGAAGATAGTTGGGAACCCATTATTAATATGCAAGTGAATGACTTTGATCTCAAAGCTTCATGTGATCTTGTTCTAGTGTCTCTATTATTCCTAGGAAGATTTATGAAATGCTTGATTTGCCACCATTAGAAGATTGTTATTTGTATGTCCCACTCAATGATAATTCTAAGAAGAAACTCATGGGGAGTATTAGTGATGTTCTGATTATGGTTAACAATGAGTATGTCCCTGTTGAATTCTATGTTTTGGATGTTGAATACAATGCTTCTAGTCCTATTACTTTGGGAAGACCTTTTCTTAGAACAGTTGGTGCCATCATTGATATGAAAGAAGGCACCATCAAATATCATTTTCCATTCAAGAAAGTTATTGAACACTTCCCTATGATGAGAGAGAAGTTGCTTTTTTGCTCCTCCTTTGAAAGAAAGGTTTGATGTTAATGCTTCCTCATTCGAAAATACTTGATTCTTCTTGCTTCTTGTGCCTAACTTAAAGGCGTTAAAGAAAAGTACTTGTTGGGATATAACCCAAGAGTTTCCTTGAGTCTTGGAAGTTATTACTTCTTTAATGACCTCTCCTTATCCTTTTTGTTTGCTTTTTGTGCCAAGAATGATCTCTAATGAGAGGGAAGTAAGATTTGGGGAGTTGCTGTCCCGAAACAGATTTCTGTCCTCCACCAAAAATATTCGTCAGGAGGCTCTGTAACTCATATTGAGCTCAAAATTTACGAATAAATCCCCCAATATGTTGGCTAACTTTCTTAGTTCAACACTTTTCAATTTGAGCAACAGAAGATGTTCAAAAACATTCGTTTCTACATGTTCGTCTGTTTTGACAGATTTCTGCCATTATTTGCATTTGCTTCTTATTGATTCCTTTTTGAGCTCTCTTCAGGTAAATTGAGTTTCTTTGAAGGAGTTACTACATTAGCTTGTGTTTTTAGTGAAAATCCTTGCTGTTCCAAAGCTTTGCTAGTGGTCTAATATCTTTTGAATAAGCTAATGTTGCTAATAAAGGTTGTGTGAAGTTTTGTATGAAGGAAAAATTTCAGGTGTAGAGAGAGAATGATGCAATGAGATGAAGAATGGACAAAATATCAAGCTTGGGGATTCCACCATGGTGTCAATCCAAGAAATATACAAGTGGTACAAGCGTCAAAGCTTGGGGATGCCCAAGGCATCCCCTTCTTCATCAATAAAAACCTCAGGTCTGTCTAGACACTTCATTTTTATTGTTTCATGCACAGTTGTGTTGTTTTTGGAGCGTCTTAGTTTTCATTTGCTTTGCTTAGTTTGTTTAGTTTGCTTTAGTAGTTTGGACCCCCGTTCTCGTTGTGTTGTTTTGCAAATAAGTTTGCTTGGTGTTTGGAAAGGAGTAGTAAGTTCTTGCTTGAAGTGCAAGAGGAGCTTGCATTGACTGTGACTTAGACTTTAGCATGACATTCTAGGTGTTGTTTTAGCATTATTATTAGTGATTATTGATGTAGCATGTATTGTTCCAAACAATTGGGATTGCTTACTGTGCCTTGAAGAAATTACGCATTGTTTTAGCATGCAAAAGCATAGTATTGTGGTATTCTCCTTTGATGTTTTGTTTGGGTTGACTTGGCACATGCTCACACCATGTTATAACTATGACAAGTCACCATTAGCCTCTATGATCATTTAATCCTTGACTTGTAGTACCACTCTTTGCTTTGATTAGTTTGCTTTGTTGCATTGCAAAATTTTGGCCATTATTGCTCTCTTAGTTGGTTGCTCCCAGTCTTTTGCTAGCCTCCACTTGTATGAGTAAGTTCTACTCATGCCTCCAACTCCCAAGAAACCAAGTTATTCCAAAGTTTCCACTATAAACTCCTATGCATGGTGTGTTACACCATTCAAAGTATATTCTTGTTTTCAGCTATCTTCCAATTAAAAACTATTTTGTTATGTGAAAACTTAGTGATTAAATCCCTCACGAACTTGATGGCACAATTTATTCTTTTTCCCTAATAAACTTGAACCATTGTGACAACTTTATTGTATATGCTTGCACTTATAAGTTGGAATTAGCAGAACCGTGCTGTCACGGGGAACGTTTTCAACATTGCACTTGTACCTTGTTGTACTCAGTTGATATCATGTTATTTTGTGTATGGATGTCACCGGTGTGAAATAAATAGGGAACTTGTAAGTTCATGGAGTTTGTATCCTATGTTAGAGAAACGCCTAGGCCGCTAGCCTAAGCCATGCCTAATCATGGTGGAAACTTGCAGCATCACCATAGTGACATCTATGAAGCATTCTTCTTATAAAAAAAGAGACACATTTAGAAAAGAGGAAAGAGAGAAAAAAGCACCATATTCCCATGGTATTTAAGAAGAATTGCTGAGATGCTCATTGTCTGCTTGCCTTGTCATTTTGGTTATGGGAATGCTCCTGTGCCATGTGCAAGGGGTACCCTGTTGGCGGTTCTCAATGATATGCAAATACTTACATTGACAAGAACTTACCTGGACCCAAAGTTGAGTATGCATGAGGTGTGGCCCTCGTATTCAAGGGGAATGAGATTGCCAACTTATACTTCGTCAAGCATATACTCCAACTTTGCCACTTTAACCTTAAACACTTCAAGATGCTTATGATAGGGGTAATGAGGGCTGAAAGCTAACAAGTACCATAATTTTTGGAAGCTCTTTTTGAAACTTGTAATCCCTGCTTCCTTTACAAAAAAGCCTTTCTTCCACCATTATTTGAGTCTCCATCTTCTACCTTTAGGCACCATTAAGAGAGCATAGTTGTCATTCTGTGTGCAGTGTTCCAAAGCTTATTAATTGATGCATATTGTGTTACTACTTGCTCTTGTGCTATTTGTTTCTAGTCACCCTTGTGAACTTTGCAGGTGTCATATGCATTATATTGTTACTCTATGAGGGACAAGTTGATTGCCACTATGCTATGTTTTCTGCATGTGAAACAAACAAACGTTTTTCAATGCATATTATTCATGATCTTTGTTTGTAGCTTGCCATGTTGCATGCATAGTTACTATGTCCTATTATTAGAACTCCATCTTTCATGCACATGTTTAGAGTTCTTTGATCCCAGCTTTCAATGCTTGCAAATGGTTGGATCTTTATTGTGAGGGTGCATGTCACCTCAAAACTTATTCTTTTATCACTTACCTACTCGAGGACGAGCAGGAGTTAAGGTTGGGGATGCTGATACATTGGAAACGTATATATAATTTTTGATGCTCCATGCTTTTGTAGTATCTACTTTGCTTTACTTGTCCACACTTTGAGGTGCTTTTTACATGTTTTCTGGTACTAACCTGTTAACAAATATTCTCGGAATTGAGGTACCAGATGCCTGTTTTCTGCTATTTTTGGTTTCAGAAAAGTTAGTAAAGAAATATTCTCGGAATTGGACGGGACAAAGGACAAAGTCAATAACTTTCTGTGGGGAACAAGA
The DNA here is from genome assembly GCA_023614405.1 of Avena insularis. NCBI lineage: Eukaryota > Viridiplantae > Streptophyta > Magnoliopsida > Poales > Poaceae > Avena > Avena insularis. Next base: position 278,800,749 of record CM042689.1, on the reverse strand, counting down.
AGTCCAGAGGGGAGCCCGGAAGGCCAGCCAGGGGGCCAGAGCCACCCTAGGAGCGAGTGGGCCCTAGCCCGCGCCTGTCTAGGGTTTGGGCACCCTGGCCGCCTCCTGGTCTCGCCCCTTCGCCTATAAGAAGCCCCCGATGCAGAAACCCTGAGTACCCAATCAGAAATCCATGAAACTGTCTGTAGCCACCGCCACCATCGTCCCTAGATCCGGGGATCTGAAGCTCTTCCCGGCACCCTGCCGGAGGGGAGATCATCCCGGAGGCATTCTCTCCGGTATGATTCGTGAGTAGTTCCACCTTGGACTATGGGTCCATGTAGTAGCTAGATGGTTGTATCTCCTCCTTTATGCTTTCATGTATAGATCTTGTGAGCTCCGTTCATGATCAAGATCTAATCTATTTGTAATCATGCATGTTGTGTTTGCGTGGATCCGATGGATATTGAGATTATTATGTTGGTTTGATTAATGGTTTTATCTTTATGATTCTATCATGTCTATGTTGTTTGTGATCTTGCATGCTCTCCGTTGCTAGTGGTTATCTTGGCCAAGTAGTTGCTAGTGACTCCAAGAGGGAGTATTTATGCTCGATAGTGGGTTCATGCCTCTAGTTTCCAAGGGAAGTGACAATAATCTCTTGATTTGTATATGTCTTTGTTGCTACTAGGAGAAAACAACGGTCTCATTATCATGGAACATGAGGACTATTTACCTTACACACTTTGCTTAAGCGGTTATGCATTGCTTGCAACTTAATACTGAAGGGGGGTCGGATGATAACCTGGAGGTGGACTTCTAGTCATAAATGCAGTTGGATGAAGGTCTATGTATATTGTTGTATTGCCCAATCAACCTCATAGGATCTTTATGGATAGTAATTGCATTGTTATGCCTTGCTTCATTCCTGTCAATTGCCCCACTGTAATTTGTTTACCCTTCATGTCATGTTGTTTATCTAAGGAGGGCACCTCTAGTGAACTATGGACCCGGTTCCAATCTTTACCATTGATACATCTTTCACTATTACTTGTTTACTTGCTGCAAACCATTACCTTTCACACCATACGTTTAATCCTTTGTTACAGCAAACCGGTGAGCTTGACAACCTCACTAATTCGTTGGGGCAAATTCTTGAGTTTGTGTTGTGCAGGTCTCCATGTTGCCAGCAACACCTTTGAGACGTTTCCTTCCTCCTTCAGGTTCGATAACCTCGGTCTCTACTGAGGGAAACTTGCTATTGTGCTCATCACACCTTGCTCTTGGGGTTCCAACAAAGTGTCCCACGTCAAACACTGGGTGCACGCATCAAAAACAAACTCAAGACTTTGCCCCAACGAACAGTGAGGTTGTCAATATCACCGGCTTGCTGAAAACAAAGGATTAATTGTATGGTGTGGAAGGTAATGGTGGCTTGCGGAAAGTAAACAGTAATAGTGGAAGATGTATCAATGGTAAAGATTGGACCGGGGTCCATAGTTCACTAGAGGTGTTCTCCTTAAGATAAACAACATAAGATGTTGGGTAAACACATTACAGCGGGGCAATTGACAGGACAGAGCAAGGCATAACAATGCAATACTAGACATTCATGATCCTATGAGATTTTATTGGGCATTACAACAAGATACATAGACCGCCATCCAACTGGATCTATGACTAGTAATCCACCTTCAGGTTATCATCCGAACCCCCTCCAGTATTAAGTTGCAAGAAACGGATAACTGCTTTAAGCAAGGTGTGTAAAGTAAACAATCCACTTGTTCCATGAACAAGAGATCGTTGTTTTATCCCTAGTAGCAACAACACATCTACAACCTTAGAGATTTTTGTCACTTCCCTAGATTAAATAGAGGCATGAACCCACTATCGAGCATAAATACCCCCTCTTGGAGTCACTAGCATCTACTTGTCCAAGGTAGCTACTATAAATGGAGAGCATGCAAGATCTCAAACAACACAAACATGATAGAATCAATAAGATAGAATAATTAACCAATATGACATAGTAATCTCAATATCCATTAGATCCCCATAAACACAACATGCATGATTACAAATAGATGATCTTGATCATGAACGGAGCTCACAAGATCTAAATATGGTAGCACAAAGGAGGAGAAACAACCATCTAGCTACTACATGGACCCATAGTCCAAGGTGAAACTACTCACGCATCAAACCGGAGGCTAGCATGGTGATGAAGAAGGCCTCTGGGATGATCTCTCCCCTCCGGCAGGGTGCCGGGAAGAGCTTCAGATCCCCCCGATCTAGGGATGATGGTGGCGGCTACGGGCTGTTTCGTGGAAGACTGATCGGGTACTTAGGGTTTAGGTATTGGGGGCTTCTTATAGGCGAAGAGGGAGGCCGAGGGGGTGCCCGAGGCGGCTGCACCCTCCCCCCCAGATGCGGGCCAGGGGGTGTGGCCCCCTCGAGTCCCTCCTCCGTCTCATCTTCTGGCTCCGTGTTCCCCACGATAAAATATTGACTTTGGCTTTTGTCCCGTCCAATTCCGAGAATATTCATTTCTGACCTTTCTGGAACCAAAAACAACAGAAAACAGGCAACTGGCACTGTAGTTCTTGTTAATAGGTTAGTCCCAGAAAACATATAAAAATACCTCAAAGTGTATACAGAGCAAAGTAGATACTAAACAAGCATGGAACATCAAAAATTATAGATACGTTTACGACATATCAATGATGTCCACGCACTTCTATTCTTATAGACAGTTGTTGGTCCTCCAAGTGCAGAGGTTTGTAGAACAGCAGCAAGTTTCCCTTAAGTGGCTCACCCAAGGTTTATCGAACTCAGGGAGGAAGTGTTCAAAGGTATTACCTCTCAAGCAACCCTGCAATCAAGATACAAGAAGTCTCTTGTGTCCCCAACACACCCAATACACTTGTCAGTTGTATAGGTGCACTAGTTCGACGAAGAGATAGTGAAATACAAGTGGTAACGGTGCCAGAAAAGAGCTTCTGACTTGTTGTTGACGTGGGAGAAACTAAAGGCAAACTGAAATTAAGATGGAAGCAAGCAAACATGCAACAGATCTAGATGCAAACGGTGTTTCAATACTTAGAAAAAAGGCCTAGGGATCATACTTTCACTAGTGAACACTCTCAATAAATATATTCTCTTCATGATACTACCCCGAACTACTCTCCGGTTGGACACTCTAATCCACGGTAGGGCCTTCCCCAATCTAGATAACCCCACACTGTCACCTTGAGCTCTAGATGGTTCCAACAAACACCACAATTTCATAAAGACATCCAACTCCAAATATAAATCATAACAAATATATATGTAGTCTAGGTTAAGTGCTACACACGGTGTGCACGCTGTCACTTTCACACACATGGGGAAAAGCATAGATCTATTAAAGCACAATGAGTATGTATGTAGACTCAAGCCTAAGTGCCACCATGGCGTGCACGTTGTCACTTTCACACACATGGGGAGAGTAGAGATCTATTAAAGCACTTGAGTAGCAGAGCAGATCTACTTGATTACAAAGATCATGGCCACAACATGATCATGCATAGAGAGAGAGATGAACACATAGCTACCAGTAGAGCCCTTAGCCTCAAGGAAGAACTACTCCCTGCTCATCATGGGAATCAGCAGCGGTGATGGAGATGGTGGTGGAGATCGATGGAGATGTCTCTAGGGCAATTCCCCATCCCGGCAGGGTGCCAAAACATAGACTTTCTGTCCCCTGAATCTCCCCTTCGGTGGCGGTGGCGCTATGGAGTTTTTTGTGGATTTCTTCTGGATGATTTAGGGTTTTCTCCCCGGGGGCTTTCTTATAGGCGCAGGAGGCAAGGTCGGTGGAGGTCCAGGGGGCCACAACCCCTGTGGGCGCCACCAGGGCTGGCCCGCGCCTAGGGGTGCGGCCACCCTGGTGTCCTCCTCCAACTCTGCTTTGTGGTTCCGTGTTGCTCCGGGAAAATAATGATTTTGTCTTTTGTCCCATCCAATTCCGAGAATATTGATTTTCTGCATTTCTGGAACCAAAAACAGAAGAAAACAGGTAACTGGCAATATGGCATCTTGTTAATAAGTTAGTACCATAAAACATATAAAAACACCTCAAAGTGTAGACAAAGCAAAGCAAAGTAGATACTAAACAAGGATGGAACATCAAAAATTATAGATACGTTTATGACGTATCAAGCATCCCCAAGCTTAACTCCTGCTCGGCCTCGAGTAGGTAAGTGATAAAAAGTATAATTTTTGAGGTGACATGCACCATCAAAACCAAGATCAAACCATTTGCAAGCATTGAAAGCTGGGATCAAAGAACTCTAAACATGTGCATGAAAGATGGAGTTCTAACAATAAGACAAAGTAACTATGCATGCAACATGAAAGGCTACAAACAAAGATCATGAATAACATGCATTGAAAAATGTTTGTTTGTTTCACATATAGAAAACATAGCTGATGCAGCGCTGAGTTGATGTAGGAGCGCTTCGTTGGGAACCCCAAGAGCAAGGTGTGAAGCAGCACAGCAGCAAGTTTTCCTTCAGTAAGAAACCGAGGTTATCGAACTAGTAGGGGGAAGGAAACGTCACACAGGTGTTGCAAGCAACAGGGAGACCTACACAACACAAACTCAACACTTTGCCCCAACGAAGCAGTCAGGTTGTCAAGCTCACCGGTTTGCTGTAACAAAGGATTAAACGTATGGTGTGGAAGGTAATGGTGGTTTGCAGCAAGTAAACAAGTAACAATGGAAGATGTATCAATGATAAATATTGGACCGGGGTCCATAGTTCACTAGAGGTGCTCTCCTTAGATAAATAACATGGCATGAAGGGTAAACAAATTACAACAGGGCAATTGACAGGAACTGAGCAAGGCATAACAATAAATTACTAGTCAGAAAGATCCTATGAGATTCGATTGGGCAATACAACAAGATACATAGACCGCCATCCAACTGCATCTATGACTAGAAGTCCACCTTCAGGTTCTCATCCGAACCCCCTCTAGTATTAAGTTGCAAGCAACAGACAACTGCTTTAAGCAAAGTGTGTAAGGTAAACAGTCCACATGTTCCATGAACAAGAGACAGTTGTTTTCTCCCTAGTAGAAACAACACATCTACAACCGAAGAGATTATTGTAACTTCCCTTGGAAACTAGAGGCATGAACCCACTATCGAGCATAAATACCCCCTCTTGGAGTCACTAGCAACTACTTGGCCAAGATAGCTACTAACAACGGAGAGCATGCAAGATCATAAACAACACAGACATGATAGAATCATAAAGACAAAACCATTAATCAAACCAACATAATTATCTCAATATCCATCGGATCCCCGCAAACACAACATGCATGAATACAAATAGATTAGATCTTGATCATGAACGGAGCTCACAAGATATATACATGAAAGCACAAGGAGGAGATACAACCATCTAGCTACTACATGGACCCATAGTCCAAGGTGGAACTACTCACGCATCATACTGTAGAGAAGGCCTCCGGGATGATCTCCCCTCCGGCAGGGTGCCAGGAAGAACTTCAGATCCCCCTGATCTAGGGACTACGGTGGCAGCGGCTACAGAAGGTTTCATGGAGATTTGATCGGGTACTTAGGGTTTCTGCATCGGGGGCTTCTTATAGGCGAAGGGGGAAGCCGAGGCGGTGGACAGGGGCCCCACACCCTTCCTAGGCGCGAGGCAGGGCCCACCCACGCCTAGGGGGGTCTGGGCGCCCTGGCATCCTCTCCGTCTCCCCTCTGGACTTCTTGTTCCCCACGGAAAATATTGACTTTGACGTTTGTCCCGTCCAATTCCGAGAATATTTCTTTACTAACTTTTCTGGAACCAAAAACAACACAAAACAGGCAACTTGCACTGTGGCAACTTGTTAATAGGTTAGTACCAGAAAACATGTAAAAAGCACCTCAAAGTGTAGACAAAGCAAAGCAAAGTAGATACTAAACAATCATGGAGCATCAAAAATTATAGATACGTTTACGTATCAAGCATCCCCAAGCTTAACTCCTGCTGGTCCTCGAGTAGGTAAGTGATAAAAAGAATAATTTTTGAGGCGACATGCACCCTCACAATAAAGATCTAACCATTTGCAAACATTGAAAGCTAGGATCAAAGAACTCTAAACATGTGCATGAAAGATGGAGTGATAACAATAGGACAAAGTAACTATGCATGCAACATGTCAAGCTATAAACAAAGACCATGAATAACATGCATTGAAAAACGTTTGTTCGTTTCACATACAGAAAACATAGCATAGTGACAATCAGCTTGTCCCTCATAGAGTAGCAAATAGATGCATAGGACACCTTCAAAGTTCACAAGGGTGACTAGAAACAAATAGCACGAGAACAAGTAATATTACAATATGCATCAATCAATAAGCTTTGGAACACTTCACACAGAATGGCAACTATGCTCTCTTAATGGTGCCTAAAGGTAGAAGGTGGAGACTCAATAGTGGTGGAAGCAAGACCTTTTATAAAGGAAGCAGGGATTTCAAGTTTCAAAAAGAGCTTCCAAAAATTATGGTACTTGTTAGCTTTCATCCCTCATTGCCCCTATCATAAGCATCTTGAAGTGATTAAGGTTAAAGTGAACAAAGATGGAGTATATGCTTGACGAAGTATAAGTTAGCAATCTCAAGTCCCTTGAATACGAGGGCCACACCTCATGCTACTCAACTTTAGTCACCTGTAAGTTCTTGTCATTGTAAGTATTTGCATGTCATTGAGAACCATAGCAGGTACCCCTTGCACATGGTACAGGAGCTATCCCATAACCAAAATGACAAGGCAAGCAGACAATGAGCATCTCAGCAATCTTCTTATTTACCGTGGGAATATGGTGCTTTTTTCCTCTCTTTCCTCTTTTCTCAATGTGTCTCTTTTTTATAAGAAGAATGCTTCATAGATGTCACTATGGTGATGCTATAAGTTTCCACCATGATTAGGCATGGCTTAGGCTAGCGGCCCAGGCGTTTCTCTAACACAGGATACAAACTCCATGGACTTACAAGTTCCCTCTTTATTTCACATCGGTGACATCCATAGACAAAAGAGCATGATATCAACTGAGTACAAAGTACAAGTGCAATGTTGAAAACGTTCCCCGTGGCAGCACGGTGCTGCTAATTCCAACGTATAAGTGCAAGCATATACAACATATATGACACAATGGTTCAAGTTTATTAGGGTCAAAGAATATAAAGTGTGCCATCAAGTTTGTGAGGGATTTAATCACTAAGTTTTCACATAACAAAATAGTTTTTAATTGGAAGATAGCTAAAAACAAGAATATACTTGGAATGGTGTAACACACCATGCATAGGAGTTTATAGTGGACACTTTGGAATAACTTGGTTTCTTGGGAGTTGGAAGCATGAGTAGAGCTTACTCATACAAGTGTAGGCTAGCATAAGACTGGGAGCAAGCAAATAAGAGAGCAATAATGGCCATAATCATGCAGTGCAACAAAGCATTACTAATCAAAGCATAGAGTGGTACTACAAGTCAAGGACTAAATGATCATAGAGGCTAATGGTGACTTGTGAGAGTCATAACATGGTGTGAGCATGTTCCAAGTCAACCCAAGCAAAGCATCAAAGGAGAATACCACAATACTATGCTTTTTGCATGCTAAAGCAACGCATAATTTATTCAAGGCACACTAAGCAATCCCAATTGTTTGGAACAAGACATTCTACATCAATAATCACTAAGCATAAGATCAAAACAACACCTAGCATGTCATGCTAAAGTCTAAGTCACGGTCAATGCAAGCTCCTCTTGCACTTACAAGCAACAACTTACTACTCCTTTCCAACACCAAGCAACTTATTTGCAAACAACATAGCGAGAACGGGGGTCCAAACTACTTTAGTAAAGCAAACTAAACAACCTGAGCAAAGCAAACAAAAACAAAGACGCTCCAAGGATAACACAACTATGCATGAAGCAATAAAAACGAAGTGTCTAAACAGACCTGAGCTTTTTATTGATGAAGAAGGGGATGCCTTGGGCATCCCCAAGCTTTGACGCTTGTACCTCTTAGATATTTCTTGGGGTGACACCATGGTGGCATCCCCAAGCTTGAGCTTTTGTCCATTCTTCATCCCATTGTATCATTCTCTCTCTACACCTAAAATTTTTCCTTCATACAAAACTTCACACAATCTTCATTAGCAACATTAGCTTATTCAAAAGATATTAAACCTCTGGCAAAGCTTTGGAACAACAAGGCTTTTCAGTAAAAACACAAGCTACTGCAGTAACTCCTTCAAAAAGCTCGATTTACCTAAAGAGAACTTAAAAAGGAATCAATAAGAAGCAAATGCAAATAATGGCAGAAATCTGTCAAAATAGACCAGCAGATAGAAACCGATTTTTTCGAACATCTTCTGTTGCTAAAATGTCACATCCCAAGATTTTCCAAATCTTGTAATGTGAAAAATAAATGAATAAAATAAAACTTTGTTGATTTTCAGGGTGAGAAGAAACTTTTGAAACCAATTGGAAACTTTCAAAACCTATTTGGATCAAATAAAATCCTAAAGGGATTTAAAAAGATAAATAAACAATAAACTTAAAAATATTTAAAATTACTATTTTAGGATCTTTTAATAAAAGATTTGGTTTTCAAAAGAAAAGGTAGATTTATAAATAAGGATTATTTTATAGAGCCAAAATTAAACCTTGGCCAAGCTTTTGAAATAAAACATTTTGTTTTGATAAAAAAATAGTAAAGGTTTATTTAAATAGAATAATAAGGATTTAATATCCAATTTTATTTAAATAAAAGGTTTTACCATTTTAATTAAAACATCAAAACTTATTAAATTATTTTAAATAAGTTTTCCAAGTGTTTATTGTTTTCAAATAAAACCTACTGAATGGTTTTGGTACTATTTTGGATTTCAAATAGAGTTTTGAAAATAAATAAAACAAACCCTATTTGATTTAATAACTAAGGTCCATTTTTATTTAATTATTAATGGACCCTAAAATAAAAATGTTATTTTATTTTAAGCAAGTTTTCCAAATATCTTCTATTTTCAAATAAAACCTACTGATTTTATTTTGATAATATTTAGTTTTCAAATGGAGATTTTATTAAATAAATCAAAACCTATTTGAATTAATAATTAAGATCTACTTTATTTAATTATTAAATAGATCCTAAAAAGAATAAAAATACTATTTTTGTCTTTGGACTTTGGTTTATGTTGTTAAACAGAACCAAAACTCAATAGAAGTTTGGAGGAGTTTGAATTGAATTGAATGTTTGTTTTGTTGATTGAAATTCAAAACAGAAAATCAAAAGAGAAAAAGAAAAAGATTCAGAACAGAAAAAAATAGAGCAAAGAAGACCCAGCCCAGCTAAGCCCATCCCGGCCCAGCCAGCCCACTCCCTCTCTCCCCGCGAGAAAATGCTTCGCACCGTGAAAGAAACCCGCTTAGTCACTGACTCGTGGACCCCTTCCCCTCACTCCCTTTCTCGCTGACAAGCATGCCCCACCCCTCCAGCTCATCTTCTTCCTCCCCGCGACGACCACGCCGGCCGTTTCCTGTCGTTGATGTCGCGGTTAAATTCGCCTTAACGCCTTCGCCATTACTCGCTGCGACCACGCACGTTAAAGCGTCTCCCTCTCCACGCACGTTAAAGCCATGCCCTTGCGAACCTAACGGTGTCTCCCTTTTGTCCTAGGGTGCCCCCCATCCTCGCCCTCGACGACCTCCAGAGCCGCCCGACGCCAGGAGCAACTCCGGCGAGCCATTACCCTCACCTCCGTGCGCCCCTTGACTCCTCGAGAACACCTTGAGCTTCCCCAGGCTTCTGCGAACGCGGTGAGCATCTTCCCATCCTCTCTCGCTTCCTGCTTCGCCAGCACCGCCACCACCTGAGCGCTCCGCCGCCAGTAGCCACCGCAGCGCCGCCCGTCTCTGGCAAGTGTGCTAGATGTCGTGCGATTAGGATCCAGCGGCTAGGATAGAAGCTAGGCGAAAGGGTAAGTAGCATCTACGCGTCGTGCGATATGAATTGATCCAACGGTATGTGTTAGTCGATCCACGCAAAACGTTTTCGACGAATAGAAATCAGACGCGTGTCCCAGAGTTTGTTATAAAAACAGATTTAAATCTATTAGACTTGTGATTTTGTAAATTGCACAACTTTTAAACCACACGTCCAAATTTTGCAAATTTTATATCAGTGGAATCAGTGGAACAAGCCCTAGCCAACCATGCCATTTGTTTAGTAAAAAGTTTTTGTTTAATTGCTTGTTTTTGCAGAAACATTTGTATGCTTGTTTAGATTATAAAAATTGTTCAAAAATGATTTTGGGGATAAAATCTTTTGCAAATGGAGTGATTTGAACCTACTGACCTTAGGAAACACTTTGTGGTTTCAAAAATGTATTTGGTAAAGAAAAAGAATGATTCTTTGATTTAAAAACCATTTCTAGAAAAATAAAAATATAGTTTATTTATTAAAAATGGTGTTGGAAGAAAACTTTTGGGAAATGTTTTGTTTTAAACTCTCTGACCCTAAACACAAAGTTTTATGGTTAGAAAACATATTTTGTGAATCCTATAGATTAATGCCTTAGTAAAAACATTTCTACACCACATAAAATGATACCTTGTCTTGAAAATGGTTTATGAAGTGAAACCTTTTGCAAATGACTTTGCCACTTTACAAAATGACCATTAGGTGTTTTCAAATGATTATGACCCATTAGGAACCACTTTTCCAAATAAAACAATCCTTGGCATGCTTGCATGCATTATCTTGTTTATATGATTTTATGTGATGAATTGCTTGAATGGTAGATTGAACTTGTGCCTTGGTTGATTGAATTGTAGTGACTTGAAGAGTGTGATTGTAGCAAGGACAAGGAGTGAACTTATACCCTCTACCAAAAAGGCAAGTGATTCTTCATACTTTTGTCCCATTACTTTCACTATGCATTAGTGATTTTTCTAAGTAAAACTTGCATGGAACTTTTGCTAAGTATAAACCTTGCTATGGGAAAACCTAGTAGATGAAACCTTAGTATAAATTTTCCTAAGTTAAGATTCCTACTACTATCAAGCTTAGCTTAGCTAATATAAAACAAGGGTGGAATATATATTCACACTATGGAAAAATTTCTAAGTCTGAGGACTTGTGTTTTTGGTTTAATAAAACAACTAAGTTAATGAATCACCTGGGTGGAATGCTAATTGCTTGGTGGTTTTTGGTTGAGTGGTTACACAAGGCCAGGGGACTGGTGAACCTTGTGTATCTCACTTGTGGATAGCCACCCAGGAACAAAGAGATTTGAGATGTCAAATGTTGAGAAGCTTCAAGTGCAACCACTTGGCATTATGGGCTCTGCCTGGATCATATAGGTTGCTAGAACTTAGCCATTTGGACAGTTGGTGGTAGTGGTATGATAGGTTGGAACGCGTCCATTTGGTCTAAGGAAAGGCTTCTGAAAGATCTTGTCTTGGTGAAACCAAGTCTTGTGGGGAAAGTGCACCACCTCTGCAGAGCGTAAAATCTAAGTACTTAGCCATGTCTCTGGTAAAGGACAATTTGAGCATCAAAACATGGAAGCAATCAAGAATCTCATCATCCAAATTTCTAAGTTAAAAACTTGTGGTTAAACAAGGGTTAAAGGATCTTCAATCTTTGATTGGTAGATGCCTTGGGTGATTTTTGTCAAGCAAAAACTTAGTGTTTTCAAATGATAAGGAAAAATCTATTTTTGAGCAATGCAAGCCTCAACTCCACTTTGCCAAATGCATATAGATGATAGACTCCACTATACTACCATAGTATCACTTGCCAATACAATTCAAATGTATTGACCCTTGTGGCTGTAACTTGTTATGTTGCAGGTTTGTTTGATATTAGTGAAGTTGATTGATTAGGATTACAAGTCTACAACCAACATGTCTGCCTGTGGCACTTTGAAGATGAAGGACCCCATGCTTATAGATATTCTGCTGCAATGTATTGTAATAGCCAAATGAGCTATGTAAGATGTAATAATTTATTTTATTCCTGGTTATACAGTTGTATTATGACCTTTGTTTCTTGATATTACATCTTAACTGTGGATGCTAGCTATTGATCCAAGGACTAGCATTGTTAACACAGGGGACTCTACCTTATTAAAGGTTGGGACCCTTACAGATGGTATCAGAGCACTGTGTTGCCTGTAGGATTTGTAACCCTAGGATTGGACAAAAACCCCTTAAAAATAGGAGTTGTATTTGTTCCAAAACTTATTTACAAACAATCTTGTAAACTCTTTCCTCAACCATTTTGGTTTTGATTCTACATCTCTTCTATTTCAACCTTGATGGAAAAACCTACCCCATGGCCAAAGACTTCACCATGAGCTAAGAACTTCTTCAACTCTAATGACTTCAACATCTTCAACTCTAATGACTTCAACATCTTCAGCATTTTCACCAAGGACCTCAACCTTAGATGTCACTAAGGACAAGTGAGACAAGGAAATATTGCTCAAGATTTGGAGACTAAGGAAACACAAGTTAGAAGGAGCCCACATCACTTGAAGTTTTATGACCAAGAGTTTTCCCAAGGAAACCGTGAACTCATGCAAGAAGAATCAACCAAGAAAGATGGAAAGATCACAAGTGAACCATGTAGATGGACCACCATATTTAGCTAAGTCAAACACACCAACTTATGTGGTGTAACAAAATATTTTGTTGCCTAAAAATGTGCTTGAACTTTGTTGTGTGAGTGAAATGTTTGTTTGTTATTGCTTGCACAATGCTTGTGTGAATTGTGATGTGTGTGATTAGAATCCTTATTTAGAAATCTTTTGCCTATTCTAATCCCAATTCAACCCAAACAGATGACTTCTCCAAGAAACTCCAACATCAAGGATGGTGACACCAACAACAACCAAGAGGACAACATGAGAGAACTCATAGCAAACCAAAACCAGTTGAGCCAAGAGATAACTCAGCTTTTAGCCAACAACAATGGATTAGACCCATCCATACAAAGGATTTTGAAACTTCAATCCCAATTGTTGCAAGGATTGGTTACCCAAATGATCAACATAGGAGAAAACTTTTCCCAAAGAGCTAATGACAACAAGGATGACAAAGATGTTATTATAGAAGGAACCAAAGCTTGCAATATTTGTGGAGATAAGGATCATACATCCAAGGAGCATGAAAACCAATTCCCTAATTGTGAAGAAGAAAGTCATATCTCTAGTAACTTCCCCAAGAAGAGAGAAAGATTTCCCACCTTTGAGGTGAGGTATGAAGAACATGAACTAGAAGAACTCCTAGCTTTGGAGAGACCCAAAAAGAAGAAGAAGGATATCACTCAAGTGCAATGTTACAATTTGAAAGAGATGGGACACTATGCCAGTGAATGCCCAGAAAAGAAGAAGACACAAGAAGACAAACAAAAGCTAGTGAAACCCAAGATGAGGAAGGATTTTAGCCAAGTGATGTGCAACCACTGCAAAGAGTTAGGACATTATGCATCATATTGTCCAGAGAAGCCACCTCAAGACCTCAGCCTTATCACATGTTTCAAATGCCAGGAACTAGGCCACTATGCAAACTTCTGTCCAGGAAAGTTACACCAAGATCCCAAGTGAGACAAGGTGTAATTTAGTTAGAAATTTTTTAAGGGTGGTAGTACCCTAGATGCTTTTGAGCCAACTTGTAAACCCTAGCCTCCCCAAATCTCGGGACGAGATTTATTTTAAGGGTGGTAGCCTGTCACATCCCAAGATTTTCCAAATCTTGTAATGTGAAAAATAAATGAATAAAATAAAACTTTGTTGATTTTCAGGGTGAGAAGAAACTTTTGAAACCAATTGGAAACTTTCAAAACCTATTTGGATCAAATAAAATCCTAAAGGGATTTAAAAAGATAAATAAACAATAAACTTAAAAATATTTAAAATTACTATTTTAGGATCTTTTAATAAAAGATTTGGTTTTCAAAAGAAAAGGTAGATTTATAAATAAGGATTATTTTATAGAGCCAAAATTAAACCTTGGCCAAGCTTTTGAAATAAAACATTTTGTTTTGATAAAAAAATAGTAAAGGTTTATTTAAATAGAATAATAAGGATTTAATATCCAATTTTATTTAAATAAAAGGTTTTACCATTTTAATTAAAACATCAAAACTTATTAAATTATTTTAAATAAGTTTTCCAAGTGTTTATTGTTTTCAAATAAAACCTACTGAATGGTTTTGGTACTATTTTGGATTTCAAATAGAGTTTTGAAAATAAATAAAACAAACCCTATTTGATTTAATAACTAAGGTCCATTTTTATTTAATTATTAATGGACCTTAAAATAAAAATGTTATTTTATTTTAAGCAAGTTTTCCAAATATCTTCTATTTTCAAATAAAACCTACTGATTTTATTTTGATAATATTTAGTTTTCAAATGGAGATTTTATTAAATAAATCAAAACCTATTTGAATTAATAATTAAGATCTATTTTATTTAATTATTAAATAGATCCTAAAAAGAATAAAAATATTATTTTTGTCTTTGGACTTTGGTTTATGTTGTTAAACAGAACCAAAACTCAATAGAAGTTTGGAGGAGTTTGAATTGAATTGAATGTTTGTTTTGTTGATTGAAATTCAAAACAGAAAATCAAAAGAGAAAAAGAAAAAGATTCAGAACAGAAAAAATAGAGCAAAGAAGACCCAGCCCAGCTAAGCCCATCCCGGCCCAGCCAGCCCACTCCCTCTCTCCCCGCGAGAAAATGCTTCGCACCGTGAAAGAAACCCGCTTAGTCACTGACTCGTGGACCCCTCCCCCTCACTCCCTTTCTCGCTGACAAGCATGCCCCACCCCTCCGGCTCATCTTCTTCCTCCCATGACGACCACATGGCCGTTTCCTGTCGTTGATGCCGCGGTTAAATTCGCCTTAACGCCTTCGCCATTACTCGCTGCGACCACGCACGTTAAAGTGTCTCCCTCTCCTCTCTCGTTCCCCTCTGTCGCCCCACCTCAACACGCCCCTAGGCCGCCCAATTCCTCGCCACACCACCCTCTGCTCCGACGAGCCACCGTGCAAATTCCGGCGAAGCCAGACAACCCCATTGCCCCTGGAGCACACGAGCTCGCTCCTTACCTTCTGACGCATCACCCTGTGCTTTCCATTCATCTGCGCGAGCACCGTGAGCTCGGCAACGTCTTCCCCGAGCCAGCGCCGCTGTCTGCTCCAACTGCGGCGACGTCTCCCCGGTAAACCCGACCACCCCTCTCTTCCCCGTGAACATGATAATGATCGCCATGCCCTTGCGAACCTAACGGTGTCTCCCTTTTGTCCTAGGGTGCCCCCCATCCTCGCCCTCGACGACCTCCAGAGCCGCCCGACGCCAGGAGCAACTCCGGCGAGCCATTACCCTCACCTCCGTGCGCCCCTTGACTCCTCGAGAACACCTTGAGCTTCCCCAGGCTTCTGAGCAGTGAGCATCTTCCCATCCTCTCTCGCTTCCTGCTTCGCCAGCACCGCCACCACCTGAGCGCTCTGCCGCCAGTAGCCACCGCAGCGCCGCCCGTCTCTGGCAAGTGTGCTAGATGCCGTGCGATTAGGATCCAGCGGCTAGGATAGAAGCTAGGCGAAAGGGTAAGTAGCATCTACGCGCCGTGCGATATGACTTGATCCAACGGTCTGTGTTAGTCGATCCACGCGAAACGTTTTCGATGAATAGAAATCAGACGCGTGTCCCAGAGTTTGTTATAAAAACAGATTTGAATCTATTAGACTTGTGATTTTGTAAATTGCACAACTTTTAAACCACACGTCCAAATTTTGCAAACTTTATATCAATGGAATCAGTGGAGCAAGCCCTAGCCAACCATGCCATTTGTTTATTAAAAAGTTTCTGTTTAATTGCTTGTTTTTGCAGAAACATTTGTATGCTTGTTTAGATTATAAAAATTGTTCAAAAATGATTTTGGGGATAAAATCTTTTGCAAATGGAGTGATTTGAACCTACTGACCTTAGGAAACACTTTGTGGTTTCAAAAATGTATTTGGTAAAGAAAAAGAATGATTCTTTGATTTAAAAACCATTTCTAGACAAATAAAAATATAGTTTATTTATTAAAAATGGTGTTGGAAGAAAACTTTTGGGAAATGTTTTGTTTTAAACTCTCTGACCCTAAACACAAAGTTTTATGGTTAGAAAACATATTTTGTGAATCCTATAGATTAATGCCTTAGTAAAAACATTTCTACACCACATAAAATGATACCTTGTCTTGAAAATGGTTTATGAAGTGAAACCTTTTGCAAATGACTTTGCCACTTTACAAAATGACCATTAGGTGTTTTCAAATGATTATGACCCATTAGGAACCACTTTTCCAAATAAAACAATCCTTGGCATGCTTGCATGCATTATCTTGTTTATATGATTTTATGTGATGAATTGCTTGAATGGTAGATTGAACTTGTGCCTTGGTTGATTGAATTGTAGTGACTTGAAGAGTGTGATTGTAGCAAGGACAAGGAGTGAACTTATACCCTCTACCAAAAAGGCAAGTGATGCTTCATACTTTTGTCCCATTACTTTCACTATGCATTAGTGATTTTTCTAAGTAAAACTTGCATGGAACTTTTGCTAAGTATAAACCTTGCTAGGGAAAACCTAGTAGATGAAACCTTATTATAAATGTTCCTAATTTAAGATTCCTACTACTATCAAGCTTAGCTTAGCTAATAGAAAACAAGGGTGGAATATATATTCACACTATGGAAAAATTTCTAAGTCTGAGGACTTGTGTTTTTGGTTTAATAAAATAACTAAGTTAATGAATCACCTGGGTGGAATGGTAATTGCTTGGTGGTTTTTGGTTGAGTGGTTACACAAGGCCAGGGGACTGGTGAACCTTGTGTATCTCACTTGGGGATGGCCACCCAGGAACAAAGAGATTTGAGATGTCAAATGTTGAGAAGCTTCAAGTGCAACCACTTGCCATTATGGGCTCTGCCTGGATCATATAGGTTGCTAGAACTTAGCCATTTGGACAGTTGGTGGTAGTGGTATGATAGGTTGGAACGCGTCCATTTGGTCTAAGGAAAGGCTTCTGAAAGATCTTGTCTTGGTGAAACCAAGTCTTGTGGGGAAAGTGCACCACCTCTGCAGAGTGTAAAATCTAAGTACTTAGCCATGTCCCTGGTAAAGGACAATTTGAGCATCAAAACATGGAAGCAATCAAGAATCTCATCATCCAAATTTCTAAGTTAAAAACTTGTGGTTGAACAAGGGTTAAAGGATCTTCAATCTTTGATTGGTAGATGCCTTGGGTGATTTTTGTCAAGCAAAAACTTAGTGTTTTCAAATGATAAGGAAAAATCTATTTTTGAGAAATGCAAGCCTCAACTCCACTTTGCCAAATGCATATAGATGATAGACTCCACTATACTACCATAGTATCACTTGCCAATACAATTCAAATGTATTGACCCTTGTGGTTGTAACTTGTTATGTTGCAGGTTTGTTTGATATTAGTGAAGTTGATTGATTAGGATTACAAGTCTACAACCAACATGTTTGCCTGTGGCACTTTGAAGATGAAGGACCCCATGCTTATAGATATTCTGCTGCAATGTATTGTAATAGCCAAATGAGCTATGTAAGATGTAATAATTTATTTTATTCCTGGTTATACAGTTGTATTATGACCTTTGTTTCTTGATATTACATCTTAACTGTGGATGCTAGCTATTGATCCAGGGACTAGCATTGTAAACATAGGGGACTCTACCTTATTAAAGGTTGGGACCCTTACATAAAATCAAAAAGTGTTGAACTAACGAAAGTTAGCTAATGTACTGGGGGATTGATTCATAAATTATGAGCTTGATCCAAGTTACAAAGACTCCTCACGATTTTTTTTGGTGGAGGACAGAAATCTGTTTCGGGACAACAACTCCCCAAATCTTACTTCCCTCTCATTAGAGGTCCTTCTTGGCACAAAAAGAAAATGAAAAAGGATAAGGACATTACAAAAGTAATAACTTTCAAGACTCATGGAAACTCTTGGGTTATCTCCCAACAAGTACTTTTCTTTAAAGCCTTTAAGTTAGGCCCAAGAGGCAAGAAGAATCAAGTATTTTCAAATGAAGAAGCATTAACATCAAACCTTGCTTTCAAAGGAGGAGCAAAAAGCAACTTCTCTCTCCTCATAGGGAAGTGTTCAATACCTTTCTTGAATGGAAAATGATATTTGATGGTGCCTTCTTTCATATCAATGATGGCACCAACTGTTCTAAGAAAAGGTCTTCCCAAGGTAATAGGACAAGGACCATTGTATTCAACATCCAAAACATAGAAATCAACAGGGACGTAAGCATTGTTAACCATAATGAGAACATCATTAATACTCCCCATGAGTTTCTTCTTAGCATTATCATTTAGTGGGACATCCAAATAAAAATCTTCTAATGGTGGCAAATCAAGCATTTCATAAATCTTCCTAGGCATAATAGAGATAGTAGAACCTAAATCACATGAAGCTTTGAGATCAAAGTCATTCACTTGCACATTAATAATGGGTTCCCAACTATCTTCTACCTTCCTAGGAATAGAAGCTTTATGTTTTAGCTTCTCTTCCTTAATCTTACCAAGAGCATCTATAATGTGTTTAGTGAAAGCAACATGCATATCACTAGCATCAGGACTTCTAGCAAGCTTTTGTAGGAACATAATCACTTCAGAAATATTGCAACCATCAATATCAAAGTCAAACTTAGCATCACTAGTAGTAGACTCAATAGGTTTAGGCATAGTAGGAGGAGGAATAGGGACTACTTGTGGTTTAGTGGTGATGGTGCACACACTATTGTTTCTATCAATTTCAGCTTCCCTTTCCCACTTAGCATGAAGTTGAGCTAACAGCCTAACATTTTCATCAATAGTAACTTGTATGGCATGAGGGTCAGCAAAGGTACTTTCCATGGTTTCTTTAGCTTTTATTAACCAAGGAAGTTTGAGCTTCAGACAAAGAGGATATATTTTTATCAACATTTAAAAGCTTTTCCTCTATAGCCTTATTGAAAGTGGTTTGTTTACTAATAAAGTCTTTGAGCATGACCTCAAGTTCAGAGGGGGCACTTCTAGCATTATTGTAAGAGTTTCCATAGGAATTTCCATTATTAGGAGGATAAGGTCTATAATTGTTACCACCAAAATTACTCCTATAAGCATTGTTGTTGAAATTTTTGTTTCTAATGAAGTTCACATCAACTTTCTCTTCTTGAGCAACCAAAGAGGCTAAGGGAACACTATTAGGATCTAGAGGACCTTTCCCATTAACAAGCATAGCCATAATAACATCAATCTTTTCGCTCAAAGAGGAAGTTTCCTCAACAGAATTTACCTTCTTACCATGTGGAGCTCTATCAACATGCCATTCAGAGTAGTTAACCATCATTTTATCAAGGAGCCTTGTTGCAGCACCCAAAGTGAGGCCCATGAAGGTACCTCCAGCAGCGGAATCCAACAGATTTCTAGAGGAGAAGTTCAAACCTGCATAAAAAGTCTGGATAATCATCCAAGCAGTGAGTCCATGAGTGGGGCAATTATTAACCAAATATTTCATTCTTTCCCAAGCTGGAGCAACATGTTCACTATCAAGTTGTTTAAATTTCATAATGTCACCTCTCATAGATATAATCTTAGCAAGAGGATAGTACTTTCCAATAAAAGCATCTTTACACTTAGTCCAAGAATCAATACTATTTTTAGGCAAGGATAGCAACCTTTCTTTAGCTTTTCCTCTCAAGGAGAAAGGAAAAAGCTTGAGCTTAATAATATCTCCATCTACATCCTTATACTTTTGCATCTCACAGAGTTCAACAAAGCTATTGAGATAGGCAGCAGGATCATCAGAACTAGCACCAGAAAATTGCTCTCTCATCACAAGATTCAACTAAGCAGGCTTAATTTCATAAAAGGTATCATCAGGAGCAGGTGGATCAATAGGTGTGCTAAGGAAATTATTGTTGTTGGTGCTAGTAAAGTCACACAACTTGGTGTTCTCGGCATAGTTCATTTTGGCAAAGGTGGGCAAGCCAAAAACAGCAGCAGCAACTAGAGCAGGAACTATTTTTTTTGTGTTTTTGAATAAAGAAAGCAAACCCAACTAGATTAATTTTTTTGGAGTTTTTTGGAAAGAGGCAAACAAAACCAAGAAACAAAGCAAACCAAAAACAAAGTAAAGAGAAAGGAAGTGGAGGACTCCCCTAGTGAAGACGTCCTTAGCCTCCCTGGCAACGGCGCCAGAAAAGCTTGATGTTAGCGCTGAGTTGATGTAGGAGCGCTTCATTGGAACCCCAAGAGCAAGGTGTGAAGCAGCACATCAAAAAGTTTTCCCTCGATAAGAAATCGAGGTTATCGAACCAGTAGGAGGAAGGAAACGTCACATAGGTGTTGCAAGCAACACGGAGACCTGCACAACACAAAATCAAGACTTTGCCCCAACGAATCAGTGAGGTTGTCAAGCTCACCGGTTTTCTGTAACAAAGGATTAAACGTATGGTGTGGAAGGTAATGGTGGTTTGCAGCAAGTAAACAAGTAACAATGGAAGATGTATCAATGATAAAGATTGGACCGGGGTCCATAGTTCACTAGAGGTGCTCTCCTTAGATAAATAACATGGCATGAAGGGTAAGAAAATTACAATAGGGCAATTGACAGGAACTAAGCAAGGCATAACAATGCAATTACTAGTCAGAAAGATCCTATGAGATTCGATTGGGCAATACAACAAGATACATAGACCTCCATCCAACTACATCTATGACTAGAAGTCCACCTTCAGGTTATGATCCGAACCCCCTTTAGTATTAAGTTGCAACCAACAGACAACTGCTTTAAGCAAAATGTGTAAGGTAAACAGTCCACATGTTCCATGAACAAGAGATCGTTGTTTTCTCCCTAGTAGCAACATCACATCTACAACCTAAGACATTATTGTCACTTCCCTTGGAAACTAGAGGCATGAACCCACTATCGAGCATAAATACCCCCTCTTGGAGTCACTGGCAACTACTTGGCCAAGATAGCTACTAACAACGGAGAGCATGCAAGATCACAAACAACACAGACATGATAGAATCATAAATACAAAACCATTAATCAAACCAACATAATAATCTCAATATTCATCGGATCCCCGCAAACACAACATGCATGAATACAAATAGATTATATCTTGATCATGAACGGAGCTCACAAGATCTATACATGAAAGCACAAGGAGGAGATACAACCATCTAGCTACTACATGGACCCATAGTCCAAGGTGGAACTACTCACGCATCATACCGGAGAGAAGGCCTCCGGGATGATCTCCCCTCCGGCAGGGTGCTCGGAAGAACTTTAGATCCCCCTGATCTAAGGACGACGGTGGCGGCGGCTACAGAAGGTTTCGTGGAGATTTGATCGGGTACTTAGGTTTTCTGCATCGGGGGCTTATTATAGGTGAAGGGGGAGGCCGAGGCGGTGGCCAGGGGCACCACACCCTGCCTAGGCGCGAGGTAGGGCCCACCCACGCCTAGGGGGGTCTGGGACCCTGGCACGCCTCTCTGTCTCCCGTCCAATTCCGAGAATATTTCTTTACTAACTTTTTGGAACCAAAAACAGCAAAAAACAGGCAACTAGCACTGTGGCAACTTGTTAATAGGTTAGTACCAGAAAACATGTAAAAAGCACCTCAAAGTGTAGACAAAGCAAAGCAAAGTAGATACTAAACAAGCATGGAGCATCAAAAATTATAGATACGTTTCCGATGTATCAATAGCATAGTGGCATTCAGCTTGTCCCTCATGGAGTAGCAAATAAATGCATAGGACACCTTCAAAGTTCATAACAGTGACTAGATACAAATAGCACAAGAACAAGCAATATCAACAATATGCATCAATCAATAAGTTTTGGGACACTGCACATAGAACTAAGAATGACAACTATGCTCTCTTAATTGGTGCCTAAAGGTAGAAGGTGGAGACTCAGTATAATAGTGGAAGAAAGGCCCTTCACAAAGGGAAGCAGGGATTTTAAGTTTCAAAAGGAGCTTCCAAAAATTATGGTAGTGGTTAGCTTTCAGCTCTCATTGCCTCCATCATAAAAATCTTGAAGTGATTAAGGTTAAAGTGAACAAACTATGGAGTATATGCTTGACAAAGTATAAGTTGGCAATCTCATGTCCCTTGAATACGAGGGCCGCACCTCATGCTACTCAACTTTAGTCACATGTAAGTTCTTGTGATAGTAAGTACATGTGTATTATAGAGAACCGCCAACGGGTTACCCCTTTCACATGGTACAGGAGCTTTCCCATAACCAAAATGACAAGGAAAGCAGACAATGAGCATCTCAGCGATCTTTTTATTTACTATTTGCATAGGTTTTTATTGAGGATGCTTCATAGTTTGCTCATTATGGTGATGCTGCAAGTTTCCACCATGATTAGGCATGTATTAGGCTAGCGGCCCAGGCGTTTCTATAACACAAAATACATAACTTCATGGACTTACAAGCTCCCTTTTTTATTTCACACCGGCGACATCCATAGACAAAAGAGCATGATATCAACTGTGTACAAAGTACAAGTGCAATGTTGAAAACGTTCCCCATGACAGCATGGTTCTGCTAATTCCAACATATAAGTGCAAGCATATACAACATAGATGACACAATGGTTCAAGTTTATTAGGGACAAGATATATAAAGTGTGCAATCAAGTTCGTGAGAGCTTTAATCACTAAGTTTTCACATAACAAAATACTTTTTAATTGGAAGATAGATGAAAACAAGAATATACTTGGAATGGTGTAACACACCATGCGTAGGAATTTATAGTGGACACTTTGGAATAACTTGGTTTCTTGGGAGTTGGATGCATGAGTAGAGCTTTCTCATACAAGTGGAGGCTAACAAAAGACTGGGAGCAACCAACTAAGAGAGCAATAATGGCCATAATCATGCAGAGCGAAAAAACTTTACTAATCAAAGCATAAAGTGGTACTACAGGTCAAGGAATAAATGATCATAGAGGATATGGTGACTGGTTCATAGTCATAACATGGTGTAAGCATGTGCCAAGTCAACCCAAACAAAGCATCAAAGGAGAATACCACAATACTATGCTTTTGTGTGCTAAAACAACGCATGATTCCTTCAAGACACACTAAGCAATCCCAATTGTTTGTAACAAGTCATGCTACAGCAATAATTACTAAGCATAATGTCAAAACAACACCTAGCATGACATGCTAAAGTCTAAGTCACAGTCAAAGCAAACTCCTCTTGTACTACTCAAGCAAGAACTTTTTACTCATTTCCAACACCAATAACTTATTTGAAACAACTCACAAAGATAATCATCAATAAAGATCAGTGAGCATGTCTCACAAATCCACAAAGAAGAACTAAAAAGTTCTAAGATGAAAGCACAAGAAAACTAAGGCTAAACACAGTGCTAGCAAAAGAGAACACTCATAGAACAATAAGAATGAAAACTAGAGTGGTCTAGGCAATGAAAACAGAGTGTGTCACTCTCCAAAAGATGTGTGTTGTGATCAACCAACTTACTCAAGCAAACTAAGCAAACAAAAACCAAAAATAAAAACTAAGACGCTCCAAGAACAACGCAACTATGCATGAAACAATAAAAACGAAGTGTCTAGAAAGACCTGAGATTTTTATTGATGAAGAAGGTGATGCCTTGGGCATCCCCAAGCTTTGACGCTTGTACCTCTTGAATATTTCTTGGGGTGACACGGGCTGGCATCCCCAAGCTTGAGCTTTTGTCCATTCTTCATCTCATTACATCATTCTTCCTCTACACCTGAAATTTTTCCTTCATACAAAACTTCACACAATTTTCATTAGCAACATTAGTGCATTCAAAAGATAATAGACCCTTGGGTTTAGCTTTAGAACACCAAAAATTTCACTAAAAACACAAGATACTGTAGAAATTCCCTCAAAAAGCTCAATCCCAAAAAGAACCCAAAAAGGAATCAATAAGAAGCAAATGCACATAATGGAAGAAATCTGTCAAAACAGACCAGCAGGTATAAAACAATTTTTTCGAAGCCTTCTGTTGCTCAAATTAAAAAGTGTTGAACTAATGAAAGTTAGTTAACATACTGGGGGATCTATTTATAAAATATCAGCTCAATCTGACTTATAGAGATTCCTCACGTATTTTTACGGTGGAGAACAAAAATCTGTTTCAGGACAGCAACTCCCCAAATCTTACTTCCCTCTCATTAGAGGTTATTTTTGGCACAAATAGCAAATAAAAAGGATAAGGAGAGGTTATTACAGAAGTAATAACTTCCAAGACTCAATAAAACTCTTGGGTTATCTCCCAACAAGAACTTTTCTTTAACGCCTTTAAGTTAGGCTTGATAGTTTGAGAAGATGCTCACATAAGAAATATGAATTGAGGTAAAAGAGAGCATCAAGAAGCAAATTCAAAACACATTTAAGTTTAACCCACTTCCTATGCATAGGAATCTTGTAAATAAACAAGTCATGAAAGCACAAGGCAACAAGCATAGGAAAGCAAAACAAGTGCAACTTCAAGACTTTCAACATAAAGAGGGAAAACTTAATATTTTTGAGATGCATAAGGCCATGTTTCCCTCTCTCATAATAACTTTCAGTAGCAACATGAATAAAATTAACAATATAACTACCACATAAAACATTCTTATCATGAGCCACATGCATAAAATGATTATTACTCCCCACATAAGCATAGTCATTCTTATTAGTTGTAGTGGGAGAAAATTCAACAAAATAGCTATCATTGTTATTCTCATCACCATAATCATCAGATATAGGAGGAAGATTGTAATCAAAATTAACTTTCTCCTCAATATTAGGTGGACTGAAAATATCATACTCATCATTGTAATCATCATAAATTAGAGGTTTGGTATCATCATAAGCAATAAAATAGCTATCTTCCAAAGTTGGGGAACTAAAAAGATCATTTTCATCAAAACTAGCTTCCCCAAGCTTAGACTTTTCCATAGAATTAGCAATAATGGTGTCCAAAGAATTCATACTAATAACATTGCTATTAGCATGCAAATAAAGTTCCATAGGTTTTTTTATTTTTCTCTTCAAACACTTCATGTCCTAACTCAAGATTAACATTATAGAGCTCTCTAATTTTATTGTTGTTTTCCATTAAGCCTAACTAGTGAAAACAAGAAACAAAAAGAAAAAATTGCAGAATCTAAAGGAAATAACTTTGAGCACTCACACCGGAGGATGTGAGTACCTTTTACCATACCTCCCCAGCAACGGCGCTAGAAAATAGCTTGATGTCTACGCACTTCTATTCTTGTAGACAGTTGTTGGGCCTCCAAGTGCAGAGGTTGTAGAATAGAAGCAAGTTTCCCTTAAGTGGATCACCCAAGGTTTATCGAACTAAGGGAGGAAGTGGTCAAAGGTATTCCCTCTCAAGCAACCCTGCAATCAAGATACAAGAAGTCTCTTGTGTCCCCAACACACCCAATACACTTGTCAGGTGTATAGGTTCACTAGTTCGGCGAAGAGATAGTGAAATACAAGTGGTAACGGTGCAGCAATAGAGCTTCTGACTTGTTGTTAACGTGGGAGAAACTAAAAGCAAACTGAAATAAAGATGGAAGCAAGAAAACATGCAACAGATCTAGATGCAAACGGTGTTTCAATACTTAGAAACAAGGCCTAGGGATCATACTTTTACTAGTGAACACTCTCAATAAATATATTCTCTTTAGGATACTACCCTGAACTACTCTCCAGTTGGACACTCTAATCCACGGTAGGGCCTTCCCCAATCTAGATAACCCCACACTATCACCTTGAGCTCTAGATGGTTCCAACAAGCACCACAATTTCATAAAGACATCCAACTCCAAATATAACTCATAACAAATATATATGTAGTCTAGCTTAAGTGCGTGCACGCTGTCACTTTCACACACGTGGGGAAAAGCATAGATCTATGAAAGCACAATGAGTATTTATGTAGACTCAAGCCTAAGTGCCACCATGGCGTTCACGCTGTCACTTTCACACACATGGGGAGAGAAGATATCTATTGAAGCACTTGAGTAGAAAAGCGGATCTAATTGATTACAAATCTCATGACCACAACATGATCATGCATAGAGAGAGAGAGAGATGAACACATAGCTACCGGTAGAGCCCTTAGCCTCAAGGAAGAACTACTCCCTCCTCATCATGGGAATCAGCAACGGTGATGGATATGGTGGTGGAGATCGATGGAGATGGATCCAGGGGCAATTCCCCATCCCGCCAGGGTGCCGGAATAGAGACTTTCTGTCCCCCGAATCTCCCCTTCGGTGGCGGCGGCGCTATGGAGGTTTTTGTGAATTTCTTTTAGATGATTTAGGGTTTTCTCCCCAGGGGCTTCTTATAGGCGCAGGAGGCAAGGTCGATGGAGGTCCAGGGGGCCCACACCCCCTATGGGCACCACCAGGGCTGGCCCACGCCTAGGGGGGGGTGCGGCCACCCTGGTGTTCTCCTCCAACTCTGCTTTGTGGTTCCGTGTTGCTCCGGGAAAATAATGACTTTGGCTTTTGTCCCTTCCAATTCCGAGAATATTGATTTTCTGCCTTTCTGGAACCAAAAACAGAAGAAAACAGGCAACTGGCACTGTGGCATCTTGTTAATAGGTTAGTACCAGAAAACATATAAAAACACCTCAAAGTGTAGACAAAGCAAAGCAAAGTAGATACTAAGCAAGCATGGAACATCAAAAATTATAGATACGTTTACGATGTATCAATCAAGCATCCCCAAGCTTAACTCCTGCTCATCCTCGAGTAGGTAAGTGATGAAAACGATAATTTTTTAGGTGACATGCACCATCAAAATCAAGATCAAACCATTTGCAAGCATTGAAAGTTGGGATCAAAGAACTCTAAACATGAGCATGAAAGAAGAAGTTCTAACAATAAGAAAAAGTAACTATGCATGCAACATGGAAGGATACAAACAAAGATTCATGAATAACAATGCATTGAAAGACGTTTGTTTGTTTCACATATAGAAAACATAGCATAGTGGCATTCAGCTTGTCCCTCATAGAGTAGCAATAAATGCATAGGACACCTTCAAAGTTCATAAGAGTGACTAAATACAAATAGTTCAAGAATAAGCAATATCAACAATATGAATCAATCAATAAGTTTTGGGACAATGCACATAGAACTAATAATGGCAACTATGCTATCTTAATTGGTGCCTAACGATAGAAGGTCGAGACTCAATATAATAGTGGAATAAAGGCCCTTCATAAAGGGAAGCATGGATTTCAAGTCTCATAAAGAGCTTCCAAAAATTATGGTACTTGTTAGCTTTCAACTCTCATTTCCCCTATCATAAGCATCTTGAAGTGATTAAGGTTAAAGTGAACAAACTATGGAGTATATGCTTGACAAAGTATAAGTTGGCAATCTCATGTCCCTTGAGTACGAGGGCCGCTCCTTATGCTACTCAACTTTAGTCACCGGTAAGTTCTTGTCATAGTAAGTACATGTGTATCATAGAGAACCGCCAATGGGGTACCCCTTGCACATGATACAGGAGCTATACCATAATCAAAATGACAAGGCAAGCAGACAATGAGCATCTCAGCAATCTTCTTATTTATCATGGGAAAATGGTGCTTTTTTATCTCTTTCGTATTTTCAATATGTCTCTTTTTTATAAGAAGAAAGCTTCATAGATTGCTCACTATGGTGATATTGCAAGTTTCCACCATGATTAGGCATGGCTTAGGCTAGAGGCCCAGGCATTTCTCTAACACACATACATAACTCCATGGACTTACAAGCTTCCCTTTTATTTCACACCGACGACATCCGCAAACAAAAGAGCATGATATCAACTGGGTAATATGTACAGGTGTTGAAAGCGTTCCCCGTGACAGCACGGTTCTGCTAATTCCCAACTTATAAGTGCAAGCATATACAACATAGATGGCATAATGGTTCAAGTTTATTCAGGGGCAATAAAAATAAAGTGTGCCATCAAGTTTGTGAGAGCTTTAATCACTAAGTTTCACATAACAAGTTTAATTTGGAAGATATATAAAACAAGAATATACTTGGAATGGTGTAACACACCATGCATAATAATTTATAGTGGACACTTTGGAATAACTTGGTTTCCTGGGAGTTGGATGCATGAGTAGAGCTTACTCATACAATTGGAGGCTAGCAAAAGACTGGGAGCGACCAACTAAGAGAGCAATAATGGCCATAATCATGCAGAGCGATAAAACATTACTAATCAAAGCATAAAGTGGTACTACAAGTTAAAAACTAAATGATCATAGAGGCTAAAGTGATTGGTTCATAGTCATAACATGGTGTGAGCATGTGCCAAGTCAACCCAAACAAAGCATCAAAGGAGAATACCACAATATTATGCTTTTGTATGCTAAAACAACGCATAATTCTTTCAAGGCACATTAAGCAATCCTAATTGTTTGGAACAAGTCATGCTATAGTAATAATCACTAAGAATAAGGTCAAAACAACATCTAACATGACATGATAAAGTATAAATCGCAGTCAAAGCAAGCTCCTCTTGTACTACTAAAACAAGAACTTCCTACTCCTTTCCAACACCAATCAACTTATTTCAAACAACACAGTGAAAACAGGGGTCCAAACTAATTTATTCAAGAAAACTAAGCAAACAAAAACCAAAAACTAAAACTAAAATGCTCCAAGAACAACACAACTGTGCATGAAACAATAAAAACGAAGTGTCTAGAAAGACCTGAGATTTTTATTGATGAAGAAGGGGATGCCTTGGGCATCCCCAAGCTTTGACGCTTGTACCTCTTGAATATTTCTTGGGATGGCATGGGGTGTCATCCCCAAGCTTTAGCTTTTGTCCATTGTCCATCTCATTACAACATTCTTTCTCTACACCTGCAAATTTTCCTTCATACAAAACTTCACACAATCTTCATTAGCAACACTAGTGCATTCAAAAGATAATAGACCTTTGGGATTTAGTTTTAAAACAGCAAAACTTTCACTAAAGACACAAGATACTTTATAAATTCCCTCAAAAATCCCAATTTCACAAAAAGAACCCAAAAAAGAATCAATAAGAAGCAAATTCAAATAATGGCAGAAATCTATCAAAGCAGACCAGCAGGTAGAAACCGATTTTTTCAAAGACCTTATGTTGCTCAAATAAAAAAGTAATGAACTAACAAAAGTTATCTAACAACCTGGGAGATTTATTCAGAAAATTACAGCTCAATCCGACTTACAAAGATTTTACACGAATTTTTACAGTGGAGCACAAAAATCTGTTTCGGGACAACAACTCCCCCAAATCTTACTTCCCTCTCATTAGAGGTTATTCTTGGCACAAAAATCAAATAAAAAGTATAAGGAGAGGTCATTACAGAAGTAATAACTTCCAAGACTCAATAAAACTATTGGGTTATCTTCCAAGAAGTACTTTTCTTTAACGCTTTTAAGTTAGGCACAAGAAGCAAGAATCAAGTATTTTTAAATGAAGAAGCATTAAGATCAATACTCGAAATCTCTTCAACTAGGAAAGGTATCTCATCCAAATGAGTTTTAGAGGATCCTTTCACAACACTCTTGGGTTCACTACTTTCATCAAATAGGTTTCCAGGAAGAATCCAATCAAAATTCTTTTCTAAGGCTCCATGCATTCCTACAAGTTAAAAAGGTGTGGGTATCTTAATTTCCTCTCCATTGGGTTTGGTTTTATCCAACTTTTCTGAAGTATCCATAACATCTACACATGAGCCCATCATATTAAAACATTCAAAGACCTTTTTGGCTTCCTTAGCAACATCATTGAACTCTTTTAGCAAAGCTTCTAGGATAAAATCTCCCTTTTCAGCATCCTCCTCTTTTTTTAGTTTAAGAAATATTATTTGCATCATGGGGTTAAGGTTAACAAACCTAGCCTCCAACATGTAAACTAAAGAATCCACATCAATTTTATAATTAGGAGCAAGTTATGCTAAGGATCTATCCTCAATATCCTCATGTTTGCTAACATGATTAAAGAATTCTTCAATATTTACTTTTCCAATTATTGACCCACTATCTATTGAAAGGTCTTTCAGGGTGAACTTAGGGATCAACATGGTGAGCTAGAGAAAGGTGACAACTATAGGAAGAACGAATTTTTTTGTGTTTTTGATAAGAGAAAGCAAACCAAAAGAAACTATTTTTTTGGAGTTTTTGATAAAAAGAAGCAAACAAAATAAGGCAAAGAAACTAAGCAAAACAAAAACAAAGCAAAGATAAAGGTTGTGAAGGACTCCCCTTGTGAAGCTGTCCTTAGCCTCCCTGGCAACAGCGCCAGAAATAGCTTGATGATGTGTAGCTCAGATCACTGTAGAGCTTCATTGGGAGACCCCAAGAGAAAGGTATGATGAGCACAACAACATGTTTTCCCTCAGTAAGAAACCAAGGTTATTGAACCAGTAGGAGGAAGGAAACGACTCAAAGGTGTTTCTAGCAACTTGGAAACCTGCATAACACAAACTCAAGACTTTGCCCCAACAAACAGTGGGGTTGTCAATCTCACCGGTTTGCTGAAAAGAAAGGATTAAACGTATGGTGTGGTAGGTAATGGTGGCTTCCAGAAAGTAAACAGTAACAGTGGAAGGTGTATCAATGGTAAAGATTGGACCGGGGTCGACAGTTCACTAGAGGTGTTCTCCTTAAGATAAACAACATAACATGCTGGGTAAACAAATTACAGCGGGGCAATTGACAGGACAAAGCAATGCATAACAATGCAATACTAGACATTCATGATCCTATGAGATTCAATTGGGCATTACAACAATATACATAGACCGCCATCCAACTGCATCTATGACTAGTAACCCACCTCCAGGTTATCATCTGAACCCCCTCCAGTATTAAGTTGCAAGCAACGAATAAATGCTTTAAGCAATGTGTGTAAATTAAACAATACAATTGTTCCATGAACAAAAGATCATTGTTTTCTCCCTAGTAGCAACAGCACATCTACAACCTTAGAGATTTCTATCGCTTCCCCAGATTCAATAGAGGCATGAACCCACTATTAAGCATAAATACTCCCTCTTGGGGTCATTAGCATCTACTTGGCCAAGATAGCTACTAGAAACAGAGAGCATGCAAGATCTCAAACAACATAGACATGATAGAATCAATAAGATAGAATCATTAACCAATCTGACATAGTAATCTCAATATCCATCGGATCCCCGCAAACACAACATGCATGATTACAAATAGATGATCTTGATCATGAACGGATCTTACAAGATCTAAACATGGTAGCACAAAGGAGGAGAACAACCATCTAGCTACTACATGGACCCGTAGTCCAAGGTGGAACTACTCACTCATCAAACCGGAGGCTGGCATGGTGATGAAGAAGGCCTCCGGGATGATCTCTCCCCTCCGGCAGGGTGCCGGGAAGAGCTTCAGATCCCTCGATCTAGGGATGATGGTGGCGGCGGCTATGAACTGTTTCATGGAAGATTGATTGGGTACTTAGGGTTTAGGTATCCGGGACTTCTTATAGGCGAAGAGAGAGGCCGAGGGGGTGTTCGAGGCGGATGCACCCCCCAGGCGCGAGCCAGGCCTGGCCGCGCGGCCAGGGGTGTAGCCCCCTCGAGGCCCTCCTCCGTCTCGTTTTCTAGATCCGTGTTCCCCACGGTAAAATATTGACTTTGGCTTTTGTCCCGTCCAATTCCGAGAATATTCATTTTCTGACTTTTCTGGAACCAAAAACAACAGAAAACAGACAACTGGAACTATGGCATCTTGTTAATAGGTTAGTCCCAGAAAACATATAAAAATACCTCAAAGTGTAGACAAAGCAAAGAAAAATAGATACTAAACAAGCATGGAACATAAAAAATTATAGATATGTTTACGACGTATCAGGCCCCACCTCCTCCTCTCCGGCTTCTAAACCCTATACGACGGGGAACCCTAATACTCCACCATAACCCGCTCCGGCTTAAGGCGAAAGCCAGCAGGATTTCCCCTCTAACTTCGACACCACGCCGTCGTGCTGCCGAAATCGCAAGAAGAGAACTACATCCTCCACTACCTGCTGGAACAAGGGAGAGGAAGGTCTTCATCGAGTATCATATGTGTGACCGACTGTGGGAGTGCTGTCGGAATGCGGCCCCGAAATGATCATCTACGCGATCTTGAGATTGGCAAGTGAACGACTATATCACCCACGAGAATCTACTCTCGTTAACTGCTTTGGATCTTCGAGGGTTAGTACTCTATCGACTCGTCGCTATAATCTAGTAGATAGATCTGGGCTTGTGTGTGTTCTTGCGATAGATTTTTTTGTTTTCCATGCTACGAATCCCTACACTGATGGGGACTGGTGTGCCTGCAGTTGTGTCTGGTACACTACTGCCATTGGCGATGGAGGTAGTTCCCTCCCGCCGGTCATGGTTCTGCTAGTCTCGATTCGAGCTACCTTCTGCCTTTGTCGCGCAGACCTCACGATGGTGTTCTTGGTGAGACGATGATCACGGCTTCATGACCGGAGTGGCGCATGCTCGTGGACGGCAAGTTTGGTAGTGGAAAGGATTCGTCCTCGTGGTCCTTCTACGCAAAGGATCACCAGGGGTGAGGGATAGGGTTTTTTCAGGAGAAATCCTTGTCGGCTCGATTGACACCGACGCAGTGCCGCCCTCTGGTGGCACCATTCCTTCCTGGAGGTTGTCATGGCTACCTATCACTTCCATCTATGTGCCGAGGGAAACCCTAGGATCAGCTATGGTCTAGTCAGCAGCATTAGCTTTCCTTTTTGAAGGTGCTGCTTGGTGCTTGATGAGACGTTGCTAGGAGTGTGGTGGTACTTCTCCGGCGGGCGCAACGATTGCAGGTCATCTTTATTTAGTTGATCCACCTCTGTCTCCATTTTGTTTTCCTTTTCTTGGCGTGTGTTTGCTGCTGCCCTAGTATGCTCTTTCATTTCGGAACTCATGGTTGTATGGTGGTTGCTATATTAATATAGCGGGGTGAAATTTCGAGTGAATCATGTGACCTAGTAGGTAAACCAGTTAATCTCTCAAACTATGACTGACTTACTTATGATGAGAGAGAGAATCCAACACGAGTAAATATTTCGGACAATTGACTATCTTATAAAGAAACGATCAATTCCAAGTGAGTGTTCGGAGATAAAATCTACATGGGCACAAGTGATGCACATAATACGCCCCAATGTTCTACCTATACTCACCGGTCACCACCCCAATGCCACACCTAGAAACCTCGTAGCGGCGGGTAGACAAATCAATAAGTACATGTGACTTTAGTGATCCCGCTATAGGGTATAAGTGTTTGTTTATTTCTAGGGTGAAGCCATAACTTTCTTCCCATATCCATATCAAATTATACAACATGTCCCTATGCAAAGAACATGTCCCTGTGCAAAGGAATATTAAGACAAAAGACAAACCACAAATTTAACTTTTGAGGTCACATTGAATCCCCTACATACATGAATATTAAGATACAATTTCTTTTCATTTTGGACCCCCCTCTTCAATTCATTAAGATATAGTGCAATACTTATGTGACTGTTGTGGTATTGCTGACGAGTACGCCATGGAGAGGTCCTCACAATGCGTGTTTAGAGACGTGGGGTAAGGCGGACGGTTGACGGTACGAGGTAACACAGCTTACCCAGGTTCAGATCCCACAACAGTGGCGGAATCCTACTCCTGCTATAAATCACTATAATGGCAATATGCCGAGTTACAGAGATTAGGTTCGTTGTGCGAGATGTATGTAAAACAATGTTAGGTTGTGCCCTAAAGGCTCCCATAGGCCCGACTTATATAGTCGCCAGGTCCTAGGGTTACAGGGAAAAGTCCTAGCCGGACAGGTTACAGAGTTCTACACCGTCTATTACTAGTCTTGTGTATCTTGCACTCCAAGGCTTCGGGTACGCTGGTGACTCCACCGTAGCCTTCCTTTATCCGGCATGGGCCTCCCTTCTGGATTCACCTAACTGGGCCGCCCAGCAGGCCATAGGCCATGCTACCGACTATGGGCCACCCGGGTTAGTTGGATAAGAGACATGCTATGAGGCTACCCATATAGCATATCCCCAATAGTAGCCCCCGGAGAACTCCGAGATCTTGCGACGTCTTGCCTCTTCCCGTGGAATGCTCCGTCTAGATGGATGTCGGCAAATCATCAAGCAATATCTTGTAGTCCTCCCAAAGAACCCTGCAAGGTTTTCTCCGTCTTCTATGAGTAAGTCGGAGAAATGCTGAATCTTCCATCGTACGCTCCCGTTGTCGGATTAAATCCATCCATGCCGGAACCTTCGATGGGACGGCTCATCTACCATGTCAGTTATGACGACGTAGGCTGTAGGTCAGCGACGCCTCGTAACTCACACATGCAGAGAACGTAATCATATCCGATTTTCCCGCGCGAGCGATACGAACCGTTGGCGGCGACGGTTGGAGACGTGGCAAAATTACCACACACGTTCACGAACACGTCGTCTACGTGGCAATCGTCCGATTTGCTGCACGAATCTTGACGCAGAGTAAGATAAATAGTGATCGTGGGACACTTGCCGCTTTTTCACCCCATTCTCTCGTGTCATCGTATTCTTCCTCCAGCCGCGCGCCTCCTCGAGCTCTCTGAGAAAACCTCAAAAAACCCTAGCTTCAATCTCTGCACCAGTCGTGTCCTTTCCCTCCTCCATGGCTAGCAGCAGTTCATCCCCATCAATGGCGGCGTCGAGCGAAGCCGCGACAAAGCCGGCGAGCTCCATCGTCGTGCCCCCAGAAGGTCTGGTCATCCCCGCATCGGCGGTGATAGAAACCACCGGCGGCGACCATAACCTGGTGGCGCTGGAGCCCCTGGAAGAGGAGCCAGACTCGCACAAAGGCGACTGGCGCGGCTCGGACATCACCGGACGCGACATCCAAGAGATGGTCGCTGAGGGTTACCTCCCTGCGACGGAGGGGATTGCCTGGCGGGCGGTGCCGGACGGCGAGGTGACCCCCTCTCCCCAAGCCGGAGAGAAAGTATACCTCAAGGCGCAATTGGTACGCGGCGTTTCTCTGCCCATCTCCCACTTCTTACTGTCCGTCTTGAATCACTTCAAGGTCCAACCCCACAACCTCTCCCCCAATAGCATCTTAGTGCTTAGCAACTTCGCGGCACTTTGTGAGGGTTACCTGGGGATTAGGCCTAGGTTAGATTTGTTTGTCTACTTCTTCACCGTCAAACGTGAAGCCGGACACAGTAAGGAGGAGATTAGAAACTGCGGCACCATAAGCTTCAAGATCCGTCCTGGCCGGCGGTTCCTCGACATCGTCGGCCACGAGTCATGCAAAAATTGGCAGCGGACGTACTTCTACGGCCCCGACATTCCTTTGGCGGGCCGAGAAGTTATGTACCCGGACTTTGTGGACGAGCCGCCGTTGAAGTCCCCACATGGCGGTCCCATGCCTCCCTTCCCTCCGACCTCAACGCTTCTCGCGCAATAAGGCGGATCGAGTGGTTTGTAGAGACGGGTCTGACCGGCTTGGACCTAGCCATGTGCTGGTTCATCAGGCGGATTCAACCTCTGCAGCACCGTACGAAGCTTATGCACGAGTACACCGGTGACCGAAGGGATACCCTCCGGATCTCTGAGGACAACTTGTCAAGCGACTCCGTCAAGTTCCGACTGAAGGACATCATCAAGGTGAAGGACAAGAAGCGTGGCTTCACCCTTACCTACGACATGTTCGTAAACGGAAAGTGCCCAAAGGTAGGTATTTATTTTCCGTGTATGACATTACTCCAGTTTTTCCATCTCGCCAATATCATCTTGTCTAACACAATGATTTCTTACTTAACAGCTTAGCGATCTAGAGGAGGGCAACCTGGCCGCCCAAATCTACGATCCCAAGATGAAGGAAGTCATGGTTGTGTCCGACGATGATGCCCCGTTGGCACGAAAGCGGAAGAGCTCCACCTCTGACGCTGCCGACGGAGGCAAGAAGAAGAAGACGGAGGGTGGAGCCTCCAAAAAGAGTACTGCCGCCCTGGAGGTGGAAAAGAAGAAAGCCACCGGGATGTTTGCCAAAGCTCCCCCCTAGTGTAAGCTTCTTATTCTCCGACATTGCCTTGTTTATCTGTCTCATGCCTGTACTTATGCATTTTGCACATTTCAGGAAGAAAGCCACAACCAGCCTCAAGAAGTCCTCCAAGACTCTTGGGGCTTCTAAAAATATCAAAGATATGCTGCATCGTGACTCTTCCCCCGCCATCGCCCCTGCTACTCCTGCCACAAGCCTCCTCCTCCGTTCGACAAGCTCCCAAGCCCGGGAGGCACCAGCCCTTCCGCCATGGAAGTGGATTCTGCGCCTACCGAACTCGCAATTGTCGGCGAGCAGGTGACGCAGGAGAGTGCTGCTCTTCAAATGGCTGAAGCTCCGGCTAAGGATGCCATCGGTAGCGGCAAGGCGGTGGTGGGTGCTGGTACTTCTCAAGGCGGCGCTTACTCCCGAAACCCTCGAATTACCGAAGATTATCTTCCCGGTGCTTACGCCGGGTAGCACAACTATGGTTCCTAGAGGAGTGCCGTCATCTCCGACGTGCGGTCTTGAGGAGCTACTCCGTCAAGCGGACATCTTGCAAAGTAACAGCGTTTCCTTTGGCAAGCTGCTGGCCGAGAGTGCTACAAACCTCAAGATCATCGCACTTGTAAGTTTTACTTTACCTTTTGCATTTCATATGAGTATCCCATCAGAGCCCCGAGGATGTAAACGGAAAACCATTGGCTTTGCGTCTATATGCTCTAAGAGTGACTAAGTTAGAAAAAACTCTCACTGTAGCCCCCAAGCATTTAGATGGAATGAATTATTCCAACTAGATGCTTTAAGAGTAGCATACACAGTGTTCATAATTTTAAGTGCTGTAGCCCCCAAGCCTCTAGTTGTAACTGAATTAGTTCCGACTAGATACTTAAAGAAAAGCTAAGCATTTTCCGAGTTATACTTTATACTGTAGCCCCCAAGCTTCTAGCCGAGAACTGAATTAGCTCCGACTAGATGCTTAAAGAAAAGATAAGCATATTTCTAAGTTAAAAACTCTCGCTGTAGCCCCCGAGCACCTAGATGGAAAATCTCCGACTAGGGGCTCCAAGTAGACTGAACAACGACTTGACTTTGTATTTGTGTCCTGAGCGAGAATGCTTGAGGGCATGGCCAATGATAAGTACCAGAAGATGCACGCAGACCTTGAAGCTGAAAAGGGTAAAACCGCCATCTTGAAGGAACATATCATCAAAAACAAGAGTCTGTTTTCTTTTTGCGCATTTCCGTCTTACTTTTGTGCCTTCCTTCTTCGAGTACTCACTGTGTACTTTGTTTTCTCCGACCTGCAGAGCATGTAGCCAAGGCCAAGGATATTGTCGAGCAGTCCAAGCACATCTAGCATCTAGACAGCGAGAACAAGATCCTTAAGAAGGAGAGGGAAGAAATGCTGAAGATGCACGAGGATTCCATGAAAGCCCTGCAGGACTCTGCCTCAGCTGAGATCAATCGTTTGAAGGAGGAGCTTGCGATCCTAAAGGATCAGAAGCAATCTGCCGATGAGCAAAACCTTCGCCATAGCGAGGCGTTTAAGCTCCTCCAACAAGAGAAGGATCTTTAGGCGACGTCAGCGTGCTAAGGCCAGCATCTTCAGTAAGTGTCCTCCGCCTTGTAGCTCTGTAGTCTGGATACTTAGAATTTTTGAACTCATGCAATCGTTGTCGGAATTTTCAGCGCCCATGGGTTTAACCCGCTCGCCTCCTTCGGACAAGGAATGCATGATTCTTGCTGGCAACTTCATCAATACCGCCATCACCCAAGCCAAGGAGATCGCCAAGCCCCTCCAAATTTATATCAAGGCCTCTGACTCCGTGCTGAAGTACTCGGAGATTCTGCGCCGAGCCCCCGAGCGTGTCACAAGCTGGAAAGCTTCATGTGCACGGGCTGGCGCTAGGATGGCATTGTCCATGGTGAAGGCGCACTATGAAGGTGCCGACATCGACACGGTAACATCTGGTATCCCCGACGTGGATGATGACGGCAAGGAGATCGATCACGAAGCCATCCTATCATCACTCGCGGGTTATGACACCAGGGTTGCCGAGTTGGTGGATGTCGACGTCTTCGTGCCCAGGAACTTTCTTGACAACGCCGACCCTGAATCCTCCGAGTCTCCTCATAGTGGTGACGCTGAGGGTGAATCTCCGGCTGGTGATGATGCGGCCTCCAAGTCCCCTACACCCAAGGAGTGAAAAACACTTTGTAATTCTTGTTTCACCTTTGGAGTGTGCATTGAAAAAACTTGGTGATGTAATCTTAAGGCGGAAAACAGTGGTTGTCGTATCCTGCTAATTAAGAATTAATGCCCAGTATTATATATTTTTTAAGCAAGTGCTGGCTTATCCGTTACTCTGGTTCTTATGCTTGACTTTTCGTGAGTCGGAAGACTCGTTGTCGGAACCATGCGCTTAGGTGATGATACCCAATGGCACCGTCAATAATCTTAGCACAAAATCACCGACAATAAGTGCCGAAATTCACTACTCCAGAATCCACATAAAAACAACAAAGAACGTGTAGACCAGAAAACTTAAGCTAACTCCCGTAGGCGGAATTTTCACAAGTGCAATCGCAAAGCTTGTGCATAAAGGTTTATATGATCCAAAAATGAACACTAAAGGAGGTAAAAGACTCAGCAATATGAGTGAACCAAAGAGCTTTATTTCATTGATCATATAAAAGGTACACAATTAGATAAAAAATGCTAAGTGTAGAAAGGACGTAGCTATGCTATGTTCCATGGCCGATCAAGCTCCGGGTAGTCATCATCCAGGTCACGTCGCTTATGATTATGATCCTCGTTGGGTCTATCCTTGAGCTCACGATTGTCGACAAGGTAGTAAGACCCATTGAGCAGCGCCTTGCTTATAATGAACGGTCCTTCCCATGGCGGGGATAGTTTGTGCGACTTCTTCTGCTTAAGTCGGAGCACTAAATCCCCTCTTTAAACGAGCGATGCCGGACGCGGCGACTATGGTAGCTACGTAGCTTC
The DNA here is from genome assembly GCA_023614405.1 of Avena insularis. Taxonomy (NCBI): domain Eukaryota; kingdom Viridiplantae; phylum Streptophyta; class Magnoliopsida; order Poales; family Poaceae; genus Avena; species Avena insularis. The sequence goes on along the minus strand of CM042689.1, from coordinate 278,761,522 downwards.
TGCTGGTAGATGGCGGATCTTTGGCATGCCAAAACACGCTCCTCCTCGGGAAGGTCCACATCTATGCGTCTGGATTCTTCAGCATCATCTTCATCGTAGGCGGCAACTCTTGGTGCATCATGGAGGATGTCGGAAGGTAGGATGGCTTCTGCTCCATATACCATGAAATAGGGAGTGTAGCCGGTGGATCTGTTGGGTGTAGCTCGTAAACTCCACAGCACAGATGGCAATTCTTCCACCCAGGCTCCAGCTGCTCTATGTAGCGGTGCCTCAAGACGTGGCTTGATTTCCTGCAGAATTAATCCATTGGCTCACTCAACTTGACCATTGGATTGTGGGTGTGCCACAGGTGCAAGGTCAAGTCGGATGCCTTTGTCCCAGCAATAGGCCTCCACTTCTCCGAGTGACAAGTTGCTTCCATTATCGGTGATGGTGCTATGTGGGAGACCAAATCTCACCACTAGATCCCGGACAAATCTAAGGGCAGTTGCCCCATCAAGCTTTCTAATGGGTTTAGCTTCTATCCATTTGGTGAATTTGTCAACTGCTACAAGAAGATGCGTAAACCCACACGGTGCCGCTTGTAACGGTCCCACAATGTCTAGCCCCCAGACTGCAAATGGCCAAGTTATTGGTATTGTTCGCAATTCTTCAGCTGGGACATGTGGTTGTCGGGCATAATACTGGCATCATGTGCATGTTTCAACCAGCTTGTCGGTGTCCACCTTCGCGTTCAGCCAGTAGAATCCTTGCCGGAAGGCTTTCGCGACCAACGATCGAGGAGCGGCGTGATGCCCGCAATCTCCAAGATGGATTTCGCGTAGGATTTCCATACCTTCTAGCTGGGAAACACACTTTAGGTATACACCAGTAGTGCTCCTTTTGTAGAGTTGCCCATTGATTATGGTATAACCCTTTGCTCGCCGTACTATCTGTCGTCTTTCGACCTCGTCGTTGGGCAAAGTTCCGTGTTCGAGATATTCCATGAACGGTTTTGTCCAAGCCGGAGGGGTCTTTGTCACCATGTTGACGAAAGAATCAGCTCTATCTGGGTTATCGATGTCGGCGCCCTTCACGGATGGTGTGCGTAGATGCTCTAGGAAAACTCCTGGTGGAATTTGCTTGCGCCCTGATCCAAGTTTAGACAATAGATCAGCCGCCACGTTTTGCTACCTAGGCACATACTTGACTTCATAGCCCAAGAAGCTCTTGTCTATCTCGTCCACTTCGTCGCGATATGCCGCCATCATAGGGTTCCACGCATTCCAGGTGCCAGCCACCTGCTGGGCAACCAAGTCGGAATCTCCACAGCAAACTATGCGCTTGATGCCAATATCCTTGGCTACACGCAGTCCGTGAATGAGTGCTTCATACTCCGCCATGTTGTTTGTATCCTCGAAGTGGATCTGCAGAACGTAGTGTAGCTTGTCTCCTTTTGGTGATCAGAGCAATACACCAGCCCCCGAGCCGTTGAGCAGCTTTGATCCGTCAAAGTGCATCACCCAGTACTCTGGTTCCGGCAACGGAGTGGCATCCGGCATCTTCGTCCAATCTGCAATAAAATCCGCCAAGGCTTGTGACTTGATAGCGTCGCGTATTTTGTAGGTGATCTCGAAGGCGGCAAGTTCAATGCCCCACTTTGCGACCCTTCATGTAGCGTCGCTGTTGTTGATAATGCCGGACAGTGGAGTCTTGCTCACTACTGTGATTGGGTGCTCCTGAAAGTAATGCCTCAACTTCCGTGAAGCAAGGAATACTCCATAAGCTATCTTTTGGTAGTGCGGATAACGCTGCTTGGACTCCTTCAAGACCTCGCTTACATAGTAAACTGGTCGTTGAACTCCGTGCTCATAGCCTGGTTCCTTCCGTTCTACCACGACGACGATGCTGATAACCCGGTTGGTTGCCGCCATGTAAATTAACAGGGGCTCACCAGGCTCGGGTGCTGCAAGGATGGGCGCTGAGGAAAGAATGTCCTTGAGCTACTTCAATGTTGCATCTGCCTCGTCCGTCCACGTGAATTTGTCCGCCTTCTTCAGCAACTTGTACAGCGGCAGAGCCTTCTCTCTAAGTCGGCTGATGAACCGACTAAGTGCTGCAACACAACCTGTTAGTCGTTGGATGTGTTTTAGACATGTCGGACGGTTTATGTTTAAGATGGCCTTGATTTTCTCCGGGTTGACCTCGATTCCCCGCTGGGAAACGATGAAGCCCAACAGTTTGCCGGCTGGAACCCCGAAGACGCACTTCTTAGGGTTGAGCATCATGTTGTATTTCTGGAGATTATCAAAGGTTTCTTTTAAGTCGGAGATTAAGTCGTTTGACTTTTTAGACATCACCGCGATATCGTCCACATAGGCGTGAACGTTCTGACCAATTTGGTCGTGAAGGCAATGTTGCATTGTCCGCTGGTAGGTAGCACCTGCGTTTTTCAACCCAAAGGGCATCGTGACATAGCAAAACGTGCCATATGGGGTAGTGAACGAAGTGGACAATTGGTTCGACTTCCTCATCTTGATCTGGTGGTATCCTGAGTATGCATTGAGAAAACACAAAAGTTCCGAGCCAGCCGTCGAGTCAATGACTTGGTCAATGCAAGGCAAAGCAAACAGATCTTTGGGACATGCTTTATTCAAGCCGGTGTAATCAACGCACATTCTTAATTCATTGGTTCCCTTTTTGGGGACAAATACAGGATTAGCCACCCATCGGGTGTGAAGGACTTCTCAGATAAACTCAGCCTTAAGTAACCTAGCTATCTCTTTGCCAATGGCGCGTCTCTTCTCATCTCCGAAGCATCGTAGAGGTTGTTTCACTGGTTTACATTTTGGATCTATGTTTAAGCTGTGCTCGGCAAGTTCCCTAGGTACACCTTTCATGTCGGCAGGTTGCTAGGCAAAGATGTCCCTATTCTCACGGAGGAACTCGACGAGCGCGCTTTCCTATTTGGGATCCAGGTTCGTCCCAATGGCGACGGTCTTGGAGGCATCGCCTACCACAAGTTCCACCGGCTTGGTCTCGATGGCGGCCTTGAATGCAGGAGCGGAGTCGGAGATCTGCTTCTTCGACGCGGGCATCTCTGAGTCATTGACCTTACTCTGGATCTCCTTGAATTCTTTGCTGTAGAGGACAGCTTCTGCAACGGCTGCTTCATTGATCTCGCAGTCCCTTGCCTTGGTAAAGCTTCCGGATACGGTGATGACACTGTTTGGGCCGGGTATCTTGAGTTTGTTGTAGACGAAGCATGGCTTGGCCATGAACGTGTGGAATATGTCGCGACCAAATATGACGTGGTACACGCTCTTGAAGGGGACAACCTCAAAGGTCATGCGCTCTTGGCGGTAATTATTAACGTCGCCAAAGGCTACCTGAAGTGTGATGCACCCAAGGGACCGAGCCTCTCGTCCAGGAACTACGCCATGGAACACGGTGTTGGTCCGCCTTAGGTTTGCCTCCGTCAAGTTCATCTTTTGCAGTGTATCCAGGTACATGATGTTGATGCTGCTTCCACTATCCACCATGCACTTGGTGAACTCCACGCCGTCAATCAATGGGTTGATGACCATGGCGTATTGGTTCTCCGTGGGCACAAGGTCTAGGTGGTCCGTCCTGTCCCAAGTGATTGGAACCTCCGACCAGCGCAGGTATTGGGGGACTGGGGGGAGAGTGGCCATCATGATCCTTAGAGAGGTCTTCTATTGTCGGACGGTGGGGGTGCCAAGGAAAGTGTGGTAGACTGGGGCCTTTTTTGAGAAGGGGTTCTTGCCCTTGTCGTCTCTCTTGGCGGCGTGCTTGGGGTCAATGTCCTCGTCCATGTCACTTGAATCCTTGGACTCCTCTTCCTTCTTATTCTCCTTGCCCTTGCCTCACGGTCTGTTCTTCCGACTTCGCTTATAGCCGGACTCCGGGTCTTCCTTAAGGTCGTTGACGAACTTGCAGTGTCGATTGGTATGGGTGGCCTTGCCGTTGGCGTCGAGGTGTACGAGGCACGGCATATCGCGGTACTCTTCGTAGGTTTGGGGAACATGGAGCGGCGCCGAGTTGGTTTCACTTCCTCGCTGCTGCCCACGGCCTGCTCCCCTTCCTCGGCCACGTTGTCCGCCGTCGCCTCGTCTTGCAAAATTCATGGCGACCATGTCGGTAGATTGCTTTTCTTCTGGAGAGGTTTTCCGCGTACTGCTGTTCCTCCGAGCTTGGGTTGGAACGGCCGTTGCTGGCAAAGAGCCACGAGCGTCGTCGTCGGTAGTTGTGAACTCACTAGCTAACTTAATCATCTGATTCAAGTCAAGCTGATGATTGTCCTGCAAGCGTTTTAGCTTATGCCGGAGTAACGTTCCCCTTTCCAATCCATTGATGAAGGCGGCCATGGTGGTCTGGGCGTGCACTCCTACGCAGGAATTCTTCATATCCAGCCAGCGGGAGAGGTAGGCGCGAGATGTCTCGTCTTTCTCTTGCACGCACCGCTGTAGATCGCCCACAGTGCAGGGACGCTTCTATGTACCCTCGAAGTTTTTGGTGAACGTTTCTTGCATGTCCAACCAGTTGTAGATAGATTTCTCCGGCAAGTCGTCGATCCATTGAAGGGTTGTGCCCGCCAACATTAATGGGAGGTACTTGACGGCGACGTTGGGGTTGCCTCCAGCAATCTCCACCACATTGTCGTAGTCCTGCAACCATGTGGCAGGCTTGGCGGTGCCGTCATAGGGCTTGATGGTCTTGTCAATCCGGAAACCTTTGGCGTAAGTTGTGGACCGTATTGCAGGTCCAAAGCAACGTGGTCCCAGGTATGGTCCTTCCCGGGCCTCGTGGATCTTATCGATCCGCGAACGTGCATCGTATGGCTCCGGGTTCTTTTTCTTGTTGTCAACAGGGGATGGGCTGCATGAACGACGCGGGCCTCTTCCGTCATGGTGACTGCTTGGCGGTGACGGAGGCGGAGGTGGCGGTGGGTTAGCCTTCTTGCTGTTACCCTCCTGCGACGCCCCACGCCTGTCCCGGTTGCTTGCCGAACGCGGAGGGTCATGGTGTGACCTGCTCTTATGTCCCTGGTGGCGCTCTCCATCATGACGGGTCTGTGCCGTGTTGTCGCAGATGACGATGTTGCACTGCTTTGGAGGGGGCATATCCGTACGATGGTGAGTCTTGTAATCTTCCTGACATCGGGGGGATCGGGGCGGTGGTGATGGGCGGCGAGGTTGGTCTCTTTCTCCGTGGTCGGAGGATATGGGGATAGCATCCTTCCTATTGCACGCATCCCTCCGTCTTTGTTCTGATGAACCCGTCCATGATCCGACATCCTGAGGAGATCTGTGCCTTGGCGGTTTGTACTGGCTAGATCGGCAGAGTGCTGGGTCAGACTCAAGCCTCTGAGAGGTGGCCTTTTCCTGCTGCTTTACCTCCTTGGCCACTAGGTCATAGACCTGCTCGACTGCCTCAGGCGATCTATCCTGCTCCAGGAGGGTCTTGGCGACGGCGAGGTTAAGGAGTGGGGTGGGCATCACCTGCTTGCCTTCACTATCAATGTATGGCTTGGCCTGTGCCGGCTTCGAGGGAGCCCATCCTAGGTTGCGCCATACACCAGGATCATTGATAACGCGAGCCGGAGCTTTCTTAGCCTTCTGCTGCTACAGCAGAGTCTTGTACTCGGCCTCCATTGCTCTTGCTTTCTCTATGGACTTCTGCGTGTTGACCAGATCTCGATCTAGTTTAGCGCCTTGCTCCGTGATGGCTTGCGCCTCCTCCAGCAGCTGCTGGCGCTTCTCGTCAAGCTGAGTCACGTTCTGGATATGATCAACAGTTAGTGGCTCAACGAGGAGATTGTCGTACATCACTCTATCAGCTGGAGTAACATGGGCTGCTGCCGACGTGGATGCTGGAGGCGGCAAGTTCGCGGTATTGTTGTTGCTTGGACCGGTGCCGAGTTCCTGCGGCTGCTGCACTGGGTTAGGCGGAGGTGGCATGACTTTTGCGCGATCAATGTCGTCAGTAATTAGTGGTCCCTTCCCCTTATCCAATGCCGTAGGCGGAGCTTGCGCATGCTGGTCTTCGTCCATCGTTGTCCCAATGGTGACGAACACTCCTCAGGACATGACGGTGTTATTAGCTTGCTTGTCGCGCGAGTACTCCTCCTCCATCTCCTGCATGGCGGAGTCTAGCTCTTCTGGACTGAAGTCTATTTCCTCTGAATCTGCACTGAAGTCAGCATAAAGCGCGTCAATGACAGAGTCGGAGGGTGCCAGTGTTGGAGATATGCCCTAGAGGAAATAATAAATATAGTTATTATTATATCTTTGTGTTTATGATAAATGTTTACATTCATGCTATAATAGTATTAACAAGGAAACATTAATACTTGTGTGATTTGTAAACTAAAATAGAGTCCCTAGTAAAGCCTCTTTATAATACTAGCTTGTTGGTTAATAAATGATTGTGGTTTCCCTATCATGAACATTGAGATGTTATTAACAACAAGATCATATCGTTAGGAGAATGATATGGTGGACATACTCCTATAGATAAGCATAGCATAAAGATCAAGTCATTTTAATAGTTCAATTTCTATATGCTTTCTGATACATAGTAACCTAATTCCTTCGACCATAAGATCATGCATATCACCTTCATCGGATGGATGCTTTGATGACATCAAACACCACACCGTAACTGGGTGGCTATAAAGGTGGCATTGAGTGTTCGGAAAGTATTGGTTGAGACACATGGATCAAGAGTGGGATTTGTCCATCCATATGAGGGATAGATATACTATAGGCCCTCTCGGTGAAATGTCATCCAATTAGCTTGCAAGCATGTGACTGGCTCACAAGGGATCACATATCACGGGAACGAGAAAAGAGTACTTATCAGTAACGAGGTTGAACTAGGTATGCAGAGATACCGACGATCATAACCTCGGATAAGTAAACTTTCGTGAGACAAAGGGAAATTGGTATCGTATGTAAGTGGTTCATTCGATCACAAAGTAATTGTAGAAATATGTGGGATCCATATGAATTTCCAGATTCCTCTATTGGTTATTATTCGGAGAAGTGCCTCGATCATGTCCGCATAATTCACGAACCGTAGGGAGACACACTTAAGGATTCGACGTTGTTTGAGTAGTTATGGAATGATGAGAGAAAGACCGAATGTTGTTCGGAGTCTCGGATGGGATCCGGGATATCACGGGGAGATCCGGAATGGTCCGGAGAATAAGATTCATATAAGGAAAGTCCTGTTTCGGAGTTGGAGAATGGTTCTGGTGTTTTCATCGGGAATGCTCTAGAAGGTTCCGGAAGGTCCGGCACTCCGAAGGGGAAGGGTACATGAATGTGTCATACCAAGTTAGAATGATTGCATCATGTACTAGGTGTCATCGCTGAACAAAATAGAGGGTTTAATCAAATCCTAGTTTGAAAAGTCAAACGCCAATTTGAAAAGTCAAACGGCTATTTTGGGAAGTGGAGGGGAAGGTGGAAACCGAGTTGGGGAGGAGTTCCTCCCGTCCACCGCCGGCCCCCTTGGGAAACCGAGTTGGGGAGGGACTCCCCTCCCCTGGCGCGCCCCCTCCACCTATATAAGGAGGGGCAGGGCTGCCCCTCCTAGGACCCAACACCACCACCCCGCATACCCTAGCCCTAGCCGTCGGCTCCTCCTGCAGCCGCCGCCGCCCTAAGGCAAACCGCCGCCGCCTAGCTAACCCTAGCCGCCGGCCAAGCCTCCTCCTCGGTTCATCTAAACCCTAGATCGCCGGGGATCTCTCTCATAGTCCACCATACTCGCTCCGTCTTAAGACGAAGTCTTGCGAGATCTCCCCTCTACTTCTGGTGCCACGCCGTTGTGCTGCCGGAATTCGAGGAGAGTGCTACAACCTCTGCACCTCTTTGGAACAAGGAGAGGAAGGTCTTACGTCAATTTAACGCAGATCGATGTGAGACCATTCTTGGGAAGCTAGCAGCAGGAAGGATCGTCTAGGCGATTTTGAGATCGGGAAGAGTACGACTACATCACCCACGAGAATCCGCTCTTGTTAAACACTTTGGAATCTTCGAGGGTGAGTTATTCCATCGACTCGTTGCTACAATCTAGTAGATAGATCTTGGCTTGTTTGTTTGTATGCGATAGAATTTTTTTGTTTTCCATGCTACGAAACCCTACAGTGGTATCAGACCGTGTCTATATGTAGATCTGTTGCACGAGTAGAACACAATGGTCATTGTGGGCGTTGATGCTTTTATTGTCGATTGCTTCTTGTGTACTTTGCATCTTGCGGGATGTTGGGATGAAGCGGCTAACCTTACATGACATCGTTCATGAGACTTGCTCCACGCTTGACATGCAACTTGTATTGCATAAGTGGCTTTATTGGTGCTGTTTCTCCAGCATAGTTAAGATTCAATTTACAACGGTGATTAACAATGCTAGTATCAATGTTGTGGTTCTTGTTCGTAGTTAGAACGAAACTTATTGAAAGCCCCAAACCACGTAAAACATGCAAAGAAAGTAGGCGTCTAACTTTGTTTTGCGAGGGTGTCTGATGATGTGATATGGCCATGATTGTGATTATATTTGATGTATGCAATGTTCCTTATTGTAAGTTGGCAACGGCGAGCCATATGGTTGTCTTTAATTTATGTTAAGACCCGCGTGTCTATTCAAAGTAGTTGTAATAGTTGAAGCCGGTGGACGACAACCATGGAGAAGCGTCATTGACCTTGATGCAATGTCGGTGATGATGGAGATCATGTTCGTGCTTGAAGATGGAGATTGGAAGCACAAAGAAGAAAGGCCATATTATATCACATATTATGAATTGCATGTGATGTTAATCCTTTATGCATCTTGTATTTCTTAGTTAACGACGGTAGCATTATAAGATGATCCCTCATGCACATGAATTTCAAGTCATAAAGTGTTCACCCTTAGTTAGCACCGTTGCTAAAGCTTGTTGTTTCGAAGCACCACATGATGATTGGGTGTGTTAGATTCCGCAAGTGTATACAACGTGAGCAAGCCAGATTTGCTCATGCGGAAGCTAAGGTTTGATCTCGACGAGCCTAGCATGTACAGACATGGTCTCGGAACACGGATCACCGAAAGGTAAAGCATGAATCATATAGTAGATATGATGAACATGTCGATTGTTCGCCATTGAAACTACATCAACTCTCGTGATGATCGGTTTTGATGTGGTGGATTTGGTTCGTGTGATCACTAAAACAATGTGAGGGATGTTGTTTTGAGTGGGAGTTCACCTAGATTAATTTAACTATTAATTAGAACTCAATTTGTCATAAATTTAGTCTAAACTATTGCAAATATGTTGTAGATCAATGGCAGCCCCTACCATCAATTTTAATGCGTTCCTAGAGAAAGAAAAGTTGAAAAACAATGGAAGCAACTTCGCGGATTGGTTCCAATTTGAGATTGTCCTCACGGTGGTAATTTGACCTATGTGCTGGATGCACCGGGTGACCCACCTGCAGCTCGCTACCGATGAAGTAAAGAATGTTTACCTCGCTCGAAAGACTCGATTACTCCACGATTCGATGTGCTATCTTGTATGTTTTAGAATCGGAGCTTCAGAAAAGGTTTGAGAATTCAGACCCACATGATATTGTCCGTGATCTCAAATTGATCTTTGAGACTCATGCGGCAATTGAGAGCTATGAGGCTTCTGAAAAGTTCTTTAACTGCAAGATGGAAGAGGGCAACTCCGTCAGTGAGCATGTGCTTAAGATGTCTGGGCACGCAAACAAACTTCAAATCTTAGGTATAGTGATTCCTAATGCTTTGGGGATTTACCCTGTCCTCCAATCACTACCACCAAGTTACAAGAACTTTGTGATGAACTACAATATGCAAAACATGAACAAGCAGTTGCCAGAACTGTTTGCTATGTTAAAATCTGCAGAAGTGGAGATCAAGAAAGAGCACCAAGTGTTGATGGTTAATAAGACCACCAAATTCAAGAAAGGCAAGTCTAAGCAAAAGGGACACTTCAATAAGGGTGGTAAGAAATTTACCGCGCCGACGAAGAAGACCAAGGCTAGACCTAAGCCTGATACTGAGTGCTTTTACTGCAAGGGAGAAGGTCACTGGAAGCGGAATTGCCCAAAGTACTTGGCGGATTTGAAGAACGGCAACATCAAGAAGAAAGGTATATCCGATATACATGTTATTGATGTGTATCTCACTAGTACTAAATAGTAGTGCACTCGGTATTTAATCTTGGTTCGGTTGCTCATATTTGTAACTCGAAACAGGTGCTACAGAATAAACGGAAGCTAGCAAAGAACGAGGTGACGATGCGCGTGGGAAACGGATCAAAGGTTGATGTGATCGCGGTCGGCACGCTACCCTTCATCTACCATCGGGATTAGTTTTATACTTAAATAATTGTTATTTGGTGCCTGCGTTAAGCATGAACATTATATCGGGATCTTGTTTATTGCGAGACGGTTACTTGTTTAAGTCCGAGAATAATGGTTGTTCGATTTATATGAGTAATATGTTTTATGCACATGCACCTTTGATAGATGGTCTATTCTTATTGAATCTCGATAGTGGAAATACACATATTAATAACATTGAGGCTAAACGTTTGAAATCGAGCGATAACTCGACCTATATGTGGCACTGTCGTCTTGGTCACATTGGAGTGAAGCGTATGAAGAAACTCCATTCCGATGGACTTCTTGAATCACTTGATTTTGAATCACTTGAAAGATGCGAAGCATGTCTGATGGGTAAAATGACTAAGACTCCATTTTCTGGTATGATGGAGCGAGCTACGGACTTATTGGAAATCATACATACCGATGTGTGTGGTCCAATGAGTGTAGCATCGCGCGGTGGTTATCGTTATGTTCTTACCTTCACAGATGACTTGAGTAGATATGGGTATATATATTTCATGAAACATAAGTCCGAAACTTTCGAAAAGTTTAAGGAATTTCAAAGTGAGGTTGAGAATCAACGTAACAAGAAGATTAAATTTCTACGTTCTGATCATGGAGGTGAATATCTAAGTTACGAGTTTGGCGAGCATTTGAAGAAATGCGGAATACTTTCACAATTGACACCGCCGGGAACACCACAGCGTAATGGTGTGTCCGAACATCGTAATGGAACTCTCTTAGATATGGTTTGTTCTATGATGTCACTTACAAATTTACCGCTATCATTTTGGGGTTATGTATTAGAAACAGCCGCATTCACTTTAAAAAGGGCACCATCTAAATCCATTGAAATGACACCGTATAAATTATGGTTTGGGAAGAAACCTAAATTGTCGTTCCTTAAAGTTTGGGGTTGTGAAGCCTATGCAAAGAAGTTACAGCCGGACAAGCTTGAACCCAAAGCGGAAAAATGCGTCTTCATAGGATACTCGAAGGAAACTATTGGGTATTGTAGAGGGAGTGTCCCAACCTTTATTAACATAAGGTGGTGTCCCCTGTGTTTACAATGCTAGTCCCTGGATCCATAGCTAGCATCCACAGTTTAGATGTAATATCAAGAAACAAATGTCATAATATAACTTTATAACCAGGAATAACCTAATTTTATTACATCTTTACATAGCTCATTTGGCTATTACATTACATTGCAGCGGAATAACTATAAGCATGGGGTCCTTCATCTTCAAAGTGCCACAGGCAGACATGTTGGTTGTAGACTCTGTAATCCTAATCAATCAATCTTCACTAAAAACAATCAAACCTGCAACATTACAAGTTACAGCCACAAGGGTCAATACATTTGAATTGTATTGGCAAGTTTCACTACTATGTAGAATATAAGTGGATCCTATCATTACATGCATATTTGGCTAAGTAGAGTTTTAGGCTCATTTGCATAAAGCAATAATTTATCCTGTCTTTTCAAAATGGTTTTGGTCCTTTGTCAAATCTCCTTTTCAAAATCCCTTGAACTCCTTGGTAAATTCCCAAGTGTTCAAGTCCTTGTCAAAAATCCCTTGAGCTCCTTGGTAACCCCAAGTGCATCAAGTTTTATCAAAATCTCTTGAGCTCCTTGGTACCCCCAAGTGCATCAAGTTTTATCAAAATCTCTTGAGCTCCTTGGTACCCCCAAGTGCATCAAGTCTTAAAAGTTTTCTTTTAGAAATTAGAATGTCGAGATTTCCCATAGCTTCAAACTTTAGTTGCTCAGTATTGTCCATAACCGGGGACACGGCTAAGTACTTAGATTTTATTATCTTCTGCAGAAGTAGTACACTTTACCCACATGTCACAATCCCATCTTGTTGCCACCAGTGGCCACTGGATTAGTGCTCACCAAGATGGAGTACCGGCAGGTTGAGAATGTGACGAAGTCTTTCCAAAGGGTCCTCCCATACACCATTGCTAGCTTGTCTTTAGTACCCATGTAGGATTCCAGGTCCTCATGTCCAGTAACTTGAAGACAATGCACGGGTCTTCCCAATGTAGTTGACTAAGCCAGAGCCATAAATAGCATGTGGTTGCACACGAAAGCCGCAATTGGAGAAACATGTTCAATCTCTAAGTTTCCTGGGTGGTTTTTCCTTTTGAGCACAACACAAAGAGATTGCCATAGACATGGTTCCTTTTGTTGCCACCTTCTCCAAAACTCAAAGTATCCTTGTCCACCCAGGTGGTTCATTGAGTCCTTGTTTTATTATATAAAATCACAAGTCCTTTTCTCAACTTCATAAAATCTCAACATGTATCTCTTTTCAAAATATAGCATGGCTAAGCATGTAACAACTACATTGTTTTCACTAAGGAATGTATAGGGTATCCTATTAGGATTTAGCATAGCATAAGTATAGAAATTCTTTTCATGCATGTTTCAAAATCCACTAAGTATAATGAAAATAGTAGGACTTTTAGATGATAGTGTAACTTGCCTTTCTTTTGGTAGGGAATGTTGGTTTACTCCTTGATCTTGCTAGTCTCACACTTTTCTAACTTCACTACAAATCCATCAAGCAAACACAATATCAACTAACATTCCAAACCAATAATCAATCAAACAATTCACACACATAAAAACAATGGGATCTAAGTCATGCATGTAAGCATGCAAAAGATAGTTTTATTTGCAAGGATGGTCTCCACTAGGCTTCTAAACTTTGTAAGGTTCAAAGTGGTCATTTTCCAAAGTGGAAAAGTCATTTGCAAAAATGGTTTTATCCATGAACCATTTTTAAATCCAAACATTATTTTATGTGGTGGAAAATATTTTTATCAAAGCAACAACTTTTATGTTGTTCACCAAATAAGTTGTTGTTTCTCAAAACTTGGTGTTTATGGTCAGTAGGTTTGGTCCAAAACATTTTCCCAAAGTTTTTACTCCAAAATCATTTTCATAACAAAACCATTATTTTTATTTGGCTAGAAATGGGCTAAATTAATTAATCCATCCTAAATTTCATCAAATTCATTTTTAACTCCATGGGTTGGTTCCTAGGGTCAGTAAGTTCATCACAAACTAATTTGCCAAGGTTTCAACCTCAAAAACATTTTTGAATCATTTTTCTAATCTAAACAAGCATACAAATGTTTCTGCAAAAACAAACAATCTAATAGATACTATTTTCTAAACAAATTGCAGGGTTGGCTAGGGCTTGTTCCACTGATTCCAATGATATAAAATTTGTAATTTTTGGACGTGTGGATCAAAAGTTATAGGGTTTTCAAATCTGCAATTCAAATCTGCAATTCAAATCTGTTTTCAATCTGTTTTTAAATCGAAAACCTGGCCACGCGTCATGTTCCTATTGGGAGGTACCGCTTCGCGCGGATCAGCCTCTCTGGTGCATTGGATTTTAAGTAGATCGCACGGCGCAGGCTCACTCGTACCCTTTCGCTCTGGTTCTATTTCTAACCGCAGGATCAAAATCTAACGTACAATAGTCGACTAGTTGACCATACTAGCGCTGGCCATGGCGGCGCGGTCAGGCTTGGACGGTGCCGGCGGTCTAGGAAGCGAGAGAAGAGGAGGAGAGGCTCACCGTGATCGCAGAGGCCTGGGGAAGCTCAAGGTATCTTTGGTTTGACGAGGGGCGCACAAGGTTGCGGTGGATTGCTCGCCGGAGACGTGGTCGGCGTCAGATGGTCCTAGAGCTCGTCATGGATGGTGTTGTGGTTCGCCCCGAGGAAAAAGGAAGATGCAGTTAGATGCGCTAGATCAAGGCGAACTTGCGTGCGTGAATGAGAGGAAGAGGGACGGTCAGGTGATTACCAGAAGGGTTGCCGGAGTTGCTTGCAGACATGGCGGCGTTCAGAGATCGTCGAAGTCGACGCTCAGGGTGCCCGCGGTTGAATGGAAGGTACTGGCAGGAGCGCCTGGGAGTGGGGAGTAAGTTCGTGTGCTCGGGGAGGCACGGGGTGGAGAGGCTCGACCAGAATTTGTGCCGGGCAGATGGTTTCTGCGTGAAATCGTGGAAGCCTTGTGGCGGAGAGGAGTGGCGAGGGAAATGGAGAGGGAAGAGGCGGCTTAAGTGCACGCAGTCACGGGCTGAATCAATGCGTGGTTAAGGAGGAATCAAGCGCGCATTCAAACAGCAGAAACGGCGACAAGGTTTGGGGAGAAGAAGTCGCGCGGGTGAGGAAGAAGGCTCGGGTGTGGGGCCGTTTCGTCAGTGGAGCGAGAGAGAGGGTTGGGGTCCAAAAGTCAGTCACTCTGCGGGTCAGGGAGCGGGTGCGAAGCGTTTTTCTGCGGATGAGGGGAACTGGGCTGGTTGTTTGGGCTTCCTAGGCTTGGTCAGTTGGGCTGAGTCCAAAACCATTTTTTTTTCTTCCTAAAACCTTTTTCCTTTTTCTATTTCTAATTTCTGTTTTGAAATTCAAACAACCAAACAATACTCAAATCAATTCAAACAATCACCATACTTTATAACTTTGAATTTGGTTCTGTTCAGTAACATAAACCAAAATTCCAAAACCAAAATAATAATTTTATTTTAGGGTCCATTATTAATTAAATAAATAGACCATTGTTATTAAATCAAATAGGATTTGTTTTATTTAAATACTCCTTTTGAAATCTAATTATTTTCAAAACCAAATCAGTAGGTTTTATTTGGGAATATAAAATACTTGGAAAACTTATTTTAAATAAATAAATAAGTTTTGATGTTTTGGAAATAGTAAAACCTTTATTAATAAAACTTGGATATTAAATCCTTATTACTTTATTTAAATAAACTTTTACTAATTTTCCCAAATAGAAATATTTTGTTTTAAAAGACTTGGCCAAGTTTTAATTTGGCTTTGTAAAATAATTTCTTATTTAAAATCCTTCCTTTTCTTTTGGAAACTAAATCTTTTTATAAGAAGATTTCAAAGTAGTAATTCTAAATATTTTTATTTTCCTTTAATAAATGTTTTATCTTTTTAAATCCCTTTAGGATTTATCTTTATCAAAATAGGTTTGAAGGTTTTTCAAATAAATCCAAAAAGTTTCTTCTCACCTTGAAAATCAAACAAAGTTTTATTTTATTCATTTATTTTTCACATTACAAGATTTGGAAAATCTTGGGATGTGACAGGTATACCTTCTATCATAGATCCGAAGGCAAAATCTTCGTTGCCAAGAATGGATCCTTTCTAGAGAAGGAATTTCTCTCGAAAGAAGTGACTGGAAGGAAAGTAGAACTCGACAAAGTTGTCGAACCTTCTCTCGAACTTGCGAGTAGCACAACACCGGAAGAAGTTCCTGTGGTGCCTACACCAATAAGAGAGGAAGCTAATGATGATGATCATGAAACTTCGGTTGTAGTTGCTACAGAGCCTTGTAGGTCAACGAGAACTCGTACCACTCCTGATTGGTATGATCCCGTTATGAATGTCATGTTGGTGGATAACACCGATGACCCTGCGACATATGAGGAAGCAATGATGAGCCCAGATTCCAATAAATGGCAAGAAGCCATGAAATTAGAGATTGGATCCATGTACAAAAACCAAGTATGGACTTTGGTGGACTTACCGGATGGCCGGAAGGCTATCGAGAACAAATGGATTTTCAAGAAGAAAACAGATGCTGATGGTAATGTTACTGTCTATAAAGCTCGACTTGTCGCAAAAGGGTTTCGACAAATTCAAGGAGTTGACTACGATGAGACGTTCTCACCAGTAGCGAAGCTAAAGTCTGTAAGGATTATGTTAGCAATCGCTGCATATTATGATTATGAGATATGGCAGATGGATGTCAAAATAGCATTCCTCAATGGAGACATTGATGAAGAGTTGTATATGATGCAACCCAAAGGTTTTGTCGATCCTAAAGATGCTAACAAGGTATGCAAACTTCAACGGTCCATCTATGGATTGAAGCAAGCATCCCGAAGTTGGAATCAACGTTTTGATAAGGTGATCAAAAGTTTTGGTTTTATACAAACTTATGGAGAAGCTTGTATTTACAAGAAAGTGAGTGGGAGCTCTGTAGCATTCTTAATACTATATGTAGATGACATATTGTTGATTGGGAATGATGTAGACCTTCTTAATAGTGTCAAGGAATATTTGAATAATAGTTTTTCAATCAAGGATCTTGGCGAAGCAGCTTACATATTAGGCATAAAGATTTATAGAGATAGATCGAGACGCCTAATATCATTGTCACAAAGTACATATTTGGACAAAGTTCTAAAGAGGTTTGGAATGGAAGATAGCAAGAAAGGATTCTTGCCCATGTTGCCCAATACGACCTTGAGTAAAACTCAAAGTCCGACAACGACAGAATATAGAGAAAGGATGAGTAAGACTCCCTATGCCTCAGCCATAGGATCTCTAATGTATGCCATGCTATGTACTAGACCCGACATTGCATATGCTGTTAGTTTAACTAGCAGATATCAAAGTGATCCAGGAGTGGATCATTGGACAGTGGTCAAAAACATCCTTAAGTACTTGAGAAGAACTAAGGATATGGTTCTTTCTTATGGAGGTGATGAACAGCTCATTGTTAATGGTTACACCGATGCTAGTTGGAACACCGATCCGGATGATTCTAAATCACAATCTGGATACGTATTTACTTTGAATGGTGCAGCAGTTAGCTGGAGGAGTGCAAAGCAAAGCATTGTGGCGAGATCTTCAACTGAATCGGAATACATGGCTGCTTCGAAGGCTTCACAAGAAGCAATATGGATGAAAGAGTTCATTACAGAGCTGGGTGTGGTTCCTAGTGCGCTGGACCCAATGTCTATCTACTATGATAACATGGGCGCCATAGCCAATGCGCAAGAACCAAGGTCACACAAGAAGCTGAAGCACATCAAGCTACGTTTTCACGCTATTCGAGAACATGTCCAAGATGGGGACATAAAGATTTGCAAAATACACACAGATCTGAATGTGGCGGATCCGTTGACTAAACCTCTCCCGAGGGCAAAACATGACCAACACCAAACTGCCATGGGTGTTCGGTATATTACCATGTAATCTAGATTAGATGACTCTAGTGCAAGTGGGAGACTGTTGGAGATATGCCCTAGAGGCAATAATAAATATAGTTATTATTATATCTTTGTGTGTATGATAAATGTTTACATTCATGCTATAATAGTATTAACAAGGAAACATTAATACTTGTGTGATTTGTAAACTAAAATAGAGTCCCTAGTAAAGCCTCTTTATAATACTAGCTTGTTGGTTAATAAATGATTGTGGTTTCCCTATCATGAACATTGAGATGTTATTAACAACAAGATCATATCGTTAGGAGAATGATATGGTGGACATACTCCTATAGATAAGCATAGCATAAAGATCAAGTCATTTTAATAGTTCAATTGCTATATGCTTTCTGATACATAGTAACCTAATTCCTTCGACCATAAGATCATGCATATCACCTTCATCGGATGGATGCTTTGATGACATCAAACACCACACCGTAACTGGGTGGCTATAAAGGTGGCATTGAGTGTTCGGAAAGTATTGGTTGAGACACATGGATCAAGAGTGGGATTTGTCCATCCATATGAGGGATAGATATACACTAGGCCCTCCCGGTGAAATGTCATCCAATTAGCTTGCAAGCATGTGACTGGCTCACAAGGGATCACATATCACGGGAACGAGAAAAGAGTACTTATCAGTAACGAGGTTGAACTAGGTATGCAGAGATACCGACGATCATAACCTCGGATAAGTAAACTTTCGTGAGACAAAGGGAAATTGGTATCGTATGTAAGTGGTTCATTCGACCGCAAAGTAATCGTAGAAATATGTGGGAGCCATATGAATTTCCAGATTCCTCTATTGGTTATTGTTCGGAGAAGTGTCTCGATCATGTCCGCATAATTCACGAACCATAGGGAGACACACTTAAGGATTCGACGTTGTTTGAGTAGTTATGGAATGATGAGAGAGAGACCGAATGTTGTTCGGAGTCTCGGATGGGATCCGGGATATCACAGGGAGATCCAGAATGGTCCGGAGAATAAGATTCATATAAGGAAAGTCCTGTTTTGGAGTTGGAGAATGGTTCCGGTGTTTTCATCGGAAATGTTCTAGAAGGTTCCGGAAGGTCCGGCACTCCGAAGGGGAAGGGTACATGAATGAGTCATACCAAGTTAGAATGATTGCATCATGTACTAGGTGTCATCGCTGAACAAAATAGAGGGTTTAATCAAATCCTAGTTTGAAAAGTCAAACGCCAATTTGAAAAGTCAAACGGCTATTTTGGGAAGTGGAGGGGAAGGTGGAAACCGAGTTGGGGAGGAGTTCCTCCCCTCCACCGCCGGCCCCTTGCGATATCGAGTTGGGGAGGGACTCCCCTTCCCTGGTGCGCCCCCTCCACCTATATAAGGAGGGGCAGGGCTGCCCCTCCTAGCACCCAACACCACCACCCCGCATACCCTAGCCCTAGCCGCCGGCTCCTCCTGCAGCCGCCGCCGCCCTAAGGCAAACCGCCGATGCCGCCTAGCTAACCCTAGCCGCCGGCCAAGCCTCCTCCTCGGTGCGTCTAAACCCTAGATCACCGGGGATCTCTCTCATAGTCCACCATACTCGCTCTGGCTTAAGGCGAAGCCCTGCGAGATCTCCCCTCTACTTCCGGTACCACGCCGTTGTCTTTGCCGAATCGCGAGAGAGTGCTACAACCTCCGCCTGCTGGAACAAGGGAGAGGAAGGTCTTCGTCGCACCGAACGTGTGACCCATTGCTGCGCCGCTTAACGCAGTCGGAAGGATCGTCTACGCGATTTTGAGATCGGGAAGAGTACGACTACATCACCCACGAGAATCCGCTCTCGTTAAACACTTTGGAATCTTCGAGGGTGAGTTATTCCATCGACTCGTTGCTACAATCTAGTAGATAGATCTTGGCTTGTTTGTTTGTATGCGATAGAAATTTTTTGTTTTCCATGCTACGAAACCCTACAGCCAGGACTTCCTCGATGACGAGCGGTGGAGGTGCAAAGGCCTCGACGATGACTGGATGTGGTGGTGCTGCCGCGACGATGGCGGCCGGAGGCGATGGTGGCGGTGGGTGAATCGGAGGGGCTCTGTCAATGAGCACAAGCGCTGTCTGAGCTGCCGCTTCAGCCTCCCCGTAGTTGTTGACGGTGTTCACCATGCCTTCGAAGGTGAGGCGTCCTGACGCCTGTTGCCGTCTTAGAGAGTGTCGGAGAAGCGTGTCGTGGTCCAGTCCTTCCACAAAGTGATAGATGGCATCATCATTGGGGTAATTGGCCAGGTTGGCCCGTATACGGAGCCACTTGGCGAGGTAATCGCGGGGGTTTTCGCCCTCTCTCTGAACGCAGCGCGCCAGATCGAAGATGGTAACCACGCCGACGAACTTGGATCTCTGCTGTCCAGACGCACGTACAAAGCCGGCGGATTTGCAGTGATATTCTACCTTTATATCCTGCAGAGGGGCGGTTTGGGTGGGCCTTGAATTTTTCCGATCTTTGCAGGCAAATTCCGAGGAGAGATCTGACATCGATCCTTCCGCGAACTTATCCTGCCCGTAGGCGGTCCGTGCGGGTCTTGGTGCTCCTCCGACTCCCAGGGAACTAGTGCCCGAGTCGGTTTCGCCAATGAAGAGGTGGATGTCTCCGATAGGAACGATCGAACACCGCGTAGGGTTCGTCTTCGCCGGGATCCAGAACTCGTCGGGGGGGGGGACGATCGGTACGTTGCCAGAGAAGAGAACACGACCGATGGCTACGGTTTCGCCGATTCCCGTGAAGATCTTGGTCCTCGCCCACTGAAGAGTCTGAAGCGCCTCTTGCCCCACGGTGGGCGCCAACTGTCGTGGTATTGCCGACGAGTACGCCATGGAGGGGTCCTCACAATGCGTGTTTAGAGACGTGGGGTAAGCGAGCGGTTGTGGTACGAGGTAACACAGCTTACCCAGGTTCAGATCCCACAACGGTGGCAGAATCCTACTCCTGCTATAAATCACTATAATGGCAATACACCGAGTTACAGAGATTAGGTTCGCTGTGCGAGATGTATGTAAAACGATGTTAGGTTGTGCCCTAAAGGCTCCCATAGGCCCGACTTATATAGTCGCCAGGTCCTAGGGTTACAGGGAAAAGTCCTAGCTGGACAGGTTACAGAGTTCTACATCGTCTATTACTAGTCTTGTGTATCTTGCACTCCAAGGCCCCGGGGACGCTGGTGACTCCATCGTAGCCTTCCTTTATCCGGCATGGGCCTCCCTTCTGGATCCACCTAACTGGTCCGCCCAGCAGGCCATAGGCCATGCTACCGACTATGGGCCACCCGGGTAGTCGGATAAGAGACATGTTATGAGGATACCCATATAGCATATCCCAACAGTGACACCTAATATAATGTCCATTTGCGCTCATACACTAGTACAAAAAATTGTACATAAATTTACTTACATAAACCCAAAAAGCTATTTCACCGACAACATAGAGCAAACTACTACTCAAATAGTTACATAGTGATGCAATAAATTCTAGAGAAATGGTTTATAGTACGCCATGTTTTCTACTACGGATGGTCTAGTTATTGAGATGGTGAGGCGGTAACCCCACCGGAAGAGAGAGGTAGTGGCGGGAAGGCCAACTATGAACCCTTGCGGCGCCTTCTCCCTACTCCGTCTCAAGGTTTTTTCTTTTTCAGAAATTGTACGCCAGATTGTATCCAATAAACTGTTTGTCACGATTTATTATAATCAGTAAACTGTCACATTCTCTAAAAAAATCACAAAAGTGTGGTATACATAGGTATTCTGAAACTCTATTTGGTATCTGAAAATATAATCACGATTTTTTTGTGAGGATTGCATCTGAAAATATAATTCGATGGAAATCTTAACAAACATATTTGACATTAATATACTTGTATGTTTTTTCATTATATTTTGAAGTGTAAAATAATCTTTTAGATTTTTTATTTGAAAACGGGCTCATGGTAGCCCGAGCTACCTACAAGATTTCCGTCTCGCCACTACGTTCATACACTGATCCATGGAGGCCCAAGCAGCCTCTGTTTGCTGCATCCAAAGGCCCACGACGAACCCACCAAATTAGGGCTTTGCTGAGGGTTTACCAGCGGTCCCTCCTCCTCTTCTTCTTCTTCTTCTTCTTCTTCTTCTTCCTCTTCCTCCTCCTCCTCCTCTCTCAGCGACGCGGCAGCATGTCGGCCTGCACCTCCTCCTCTATTTTCTCCCGCCGCTTTCTCCTCCTCTCCCGCCGCTTCGTCTCTTCTCCTCTCCGCCCCTTCTCCACCACCTCCTCCCCGTCCTCAAACTCCGTCTCAGAATCCGATGCAGAGCCCGATCCCGAGCAACCCCCGGCCGATCAGGGTAATCAGCCCCCGAACAACAAGCCCCCCAACAGCAGCCGTCCCCTCGAGAACGGCCTCGACCAGGGAATCTATAAGGTTATATGGAACCCATGGTTCTCTTCCCCCTTTGGGCTATGCTTTGGCAAGAGCCGAAATGTGATGTGCGCTTTTTGTTTTGTGGATTCGCGAAGGCTATAATGGTGGGGAAGGTGGGGCAGGAGCCTATGCAGAAGCGCCTGCGGAGCGGGAGGACAGTCGTGCTGTTCTCGCTGGGCACCGGCGGCATCCGCAACAACCGCCGCCCGTTGGACAACGAAGAGCCGCACCAGTACGCCGAACGCAGCTCCGTGCAGTGGCACCGCGTATGCGTCTACCCGGACAGACTGGGAAGCCTCGCGCTGAAGCATGTCAAGACTGGGTGAGCGTCTTGCCTCGTCCCAAGCGTGCGTTGTTTAGATTTCCTTTTTATGGGCTGCAATTGTGACCTGGATGAGTTTCGTGGTAGCGAGGATTGTAGTGATGTTTGAGCGTTCCCATCTCAGCTTTGCTAACTGGGATCATGTCGCTCGAAACTGTTGCTGATCGAGCTTTATAATTTAGTATGATATGTTTGAAATTTTATGTAAACAGGATTCTTAAATCCTCTAATGCCGTTTTCAGACCAATTAATTTTTTTTGAGCGAGTGCAGCAACTAGATTGAAAATGTTGTACTTGGTTCCCTTGATGGATAATTGAATATAGGCCATCTAGTTTACCTTTTAGGTTTTGATGAGTGGGAGTTGGAGAACAATATTTTTTTTCTGCAGTGGATCGATTATCTTAGTTGTTGGAAACGGATATCTGTCTTGTCGCTTGTAGACTTGAATATGCATATTGGTCAAGTGACGAATTGGTCGGTTTTGTTTAAGCTTTATGTTGTTGCCTTTGTGTTTCTGCCTGCTTTTGTTGATTGACTTCACTCATACCATTAAATCTGCATCAATTGTGACATTTTAGGTCTATTATCTATTTGGAAGGAAATATCGAGACAAAGGTCTTCTCTGATCCTATTACTGGGCTGGTTAGACGCATAAGAGAAATAGCCTTGCGTGGAAATGGTATGCTTGTATGACACTCTCACTATTAGATACAGTATTTCATTCATGTATTCCGCTTCTTTATTGTTCATACATCTGTTTTTTTACCAGCCTTCTTTTAAAAACCTTAAGTTTTGTGAGATTTTACATGCCAAACTTTCAGTTTTTAATTTTTACAAAGGAGAAGTTGTTAAATATTACAGTCTAAATGCCATTGGGACTGATTTTCTTATTTCTGTGAAATTCTTTTTCCAAACTTTGCTTCAGGGGTTTGAATGATCATTGTTCAGTTATTCAGGATAACAGCTAGCTGTGGAGTTCCATTTCCTTCATTGTTCTGAACCAGTAGACTTGTCCTCTCAGCCTATGTTAATGTATCCACACACCAAGCTGTACTGAAGAAAAAACATGCCAAAGACACTTGTGAAACCCCATAAATGAATGCAATAAAATGTAATAAAAAGGCTCTTATGGATTCCACCATTGTGTACTTCACAATCAACCACTATCTAGATTTGGTATAATCTTCAAGCTGATTCACAACTGCAGAAGTAGGGTAGTCTGTAGCTGCTCTGCCACTAACCTATATAGCAGCCATCTTCAGTTCATCGGGCATCTCATCCTTGAACCCTGTAGTACTACGCAATGTTTCAAATGGGCTTGTGAAGTGGCGAACTGTTTTCTACATGTGATCTTTGTTGCTCAAATACTTAATGTTTTCAGGAGTTTAGGTTGTTCACTAAAAGACCACCTACGTAAGCACATGTAAATTGTGTAGGAGTTTGAATCTGCATCTTCTATATTTTGTCTTTAGATCACGTTTCCTTCTGCGTTTAACATAAAAACTGTTTTCTACATGTGATCTTTGTTGATCAAATACTTAATGTTTTCAGGAGTTTAGGTTGTTCACTAAAAGACCACCTACATAAGCACATGTAAATTGTGTAGGAGTTTGAATCTGCATCTTCTATATTTTGTCTTTAGATCACGTTTCCTTCTGCATTTAACATAAAAGAGTAGCTGACTGTAAGTTGTTTCCTGGCAATCAAAACATCAAAACTTCACTAAGAGATATGGGTTTTATTTTAATATCACAAAACTATGTTGTTTGTGATTTTCCATGCTAATCTTACCTTCCGCTTGTGTGTTTCCTTACAGTTTTGGGTTAGGCTCTCACCTATGGTAATACTGCATAATTCCAAGTATTCACCCATGTGACAACATAATAATCATTTTATTTAGAACAACTCTGCATCTAGTACTACTCCCTCCGTCCCAAAATGAGTGACTTCCATTTGTCTAGATTTGTATGTATGTACACGGTAAAACGCGTCTAGGTGCATGCGAATCTAGAACAATCTAAGTCACTTATTTTGGGACAGAGGGAGTATCAAAAATCATCGGAACACCATTTAGCGCTGCCATACAGCTGTGTCATACCCCCCCCCCCCATACACCATATAGCTCTGCCACTGACTATTTCTTCTGTACGTAGTTTGTTTTATGCTAAGTTTTCACATACTAATTAAAGTTACATGGCGTTTGAAGCTATGTTCAACTTCACATTGATTTTAATGTTCTGTTGAATATGATGACCTGCTTCTTACAAACAGGTCGGCTTCTGTTTCTTGGTAACGATGGCAATGGTCCCAAGATAGGGGACGTGAAGGGCGTTGGGTACTTCTGAAAGTGAGGTCCAACAGAATCGATTTGAGAATGCAACTGTGCTACTACTGTCAGCATCTCAGCAGTGGACCAATAATGTATGTTGCCATAGTTTCTTAGTTTGGCTGTGCCTAATCACATTCATGTCTTCATTAAGCTTTCAACACCATTGTAGATGCCATGTAATTGACGAGTAACTGGTTCGTACGGCTTAATTCCATTTAAAACAGTGCTTGTTCTTATGGAGCTAGTTTAATTTCCCCAGATGTTTTTTTGCCGGAGATGTTTCTTGTTACTTTGAGATTAAGCTAGGGGCAGAGGTTCTCTAACCTGTACAGAAGGCAAGTCAGAGGCTAACTTACACTGGATGCCGTGCATTCCTTATCCAAGGGCTGCTATCATCTCTAACTCTCTAGCAAAGCAGCACGGCCCACAGGAACGTTTGAGCCCACCTAAAGCCCAGTTCGGGACAGAAAACAAGAGACAACAGAGTACTCTGTTTCAGTATCCACTAAAAAAAAAAGAGTACTCTGTTACAGTACAGCAGTAACATAAGGCGTCAAGTCTCTGTTTCAGTTTTACCCTGACAATTTTTTTTAAATGATTTACAACACACAAGCTAAGTTTACAGAATTACAAGAATTGCTACACAAGAACATGTACAAAAACAAAGCAGCATACCCATTGTAGCTATGCAAAGGGGAGCCAAATTAGGAATGGAGCAGAATCACTTGGTACTAGCAAAATTCAGATTTTAAGATTGAACTGCAGCTACCCAACTGTGTGTACATTCAGTACAGCAGTAATCTGTCACACATTCATATCTCATGCACTCAAAAAAAAGTAACCTCCACCTTGGAATCAACTAAAAACAAGGGCCTGCAGAAGATCATCGGCATAAAAATCATTAATTTGACTGCTCCCTGGAAAGACAAAGAAAAAAGAGAAACAAAGCTTTGTATGAATTCATGTTAAATACTCTCAATTGCAGTGCAATTAGCAGTTCGGTGAAGGAAGCGAAGCTTTTTTTGTGTGTGCAAAAAGCCTCGCCAACCTATTGATAATCATCCATAATAATACAAAGAACCCAAATTGTAATACCAACACGCACGATCCTCCATATGTGGCACAAATCGACCGTGTCCACACCATGTTTGCACGAATCACGCATCAAACCTATAAAAGGACAAATGCCACATGGTTTCTTCCCTAGCTTCCCTGCGATTTCTTCCTCGGTCTTCTTCTTCCTCGCGCCGATACCCCGAAATTCCCACCTCCAGTCTCTCCTCGCCAAATCCTCGTACATTTTCCCATAGAGCCTTCCTCTTCCAGCTCGACGGCAACAAAGTTGTTAGCATAAAACTTCTACATTGACAACCAAATTCATAGAATGGTACCGGTTGATGTTTCAATCGCAAAAGACTACCACATCAGAACCGAGTTTTCACGAAAAGCACTGATTGCATGTTGATCACAAATTGACATCGTTTTTGACAGGTGAGGCATATTTGTTAGGGCCAAATTGATGACGTGGCATGGGACCCCCCTTGGACTCCTTTGCTGAGGTGGATGTGGTCCCACCTGTCAACCTCCCATCTCTCCTTCCTCTCTCTACCACCAGCAACAGAAAACCCGATGTTGAAGCCCTAGGCCCCCTACCTACAGCCCCTACTTTCGCTAAGATCACCTTTCGTCAAATTGCCGATCCAGTGATCGATCTCGCTCTCTGTTCTCGAGCACGCCTATCGTCATGGTCACGCGTGTCGGTGGCACTACGGTTCAATTCCAACGATGCCAAGGGTTCCAGGCTTCCAGCAACTAAGCCAGCTTGAATCCTAGATTCTCGCTGTCTAGCTATCTTGTTGAGGTATTTCTTTTTTGAAACTGATGATAGTCTGAGCTCATGCCAAAGGTAGCTAGACAGCGATAATCTAGGAAACAGTGCCCAAGCGTCGTCGTTGTCCGATCAAAGATCATAAGTTTTCACCCTGGAGGAAGTCCTTGCTCACAAAGCAATGCCTTTAACAAGGTCATTGCCAGGCACAACTAGTTAAGGCCAGACCTTGGATTTTCACCCTGCAAGGTAAGACCGAGAACTCCCCTGCGTTGTCTTCCCGCACCAACGGTCGCTGCAATGAGTCCTAGATCACGTAGCCAGATCTCCGTCGCTACAAGAACTAAATCACCATCGCTACCCTCATTTTTCCGTTTTCCTGACATTCTCCGCATCTGACTTCACCATGGCTCTAAGAATGGCACTTGGTGGGAACAAACAACAGAGCTTCGCAACGCTCCCGCTGAAACCAAACGGCCAGAAAAACAAGGTACACACGACCGAATACCTTCCGATCCAGCAATCTCCAGGCATGATACGTCCATGGGAGTTCGCCGACGGAGCCTTCCGGAACTCGCCTCTCCAGACCAGATCAACGAGGGCAGACATCAAGCAGACCTTCGTCATCGTGCGAAAGAAACCAAAGGACCACCTCCTTTATTAGATCCGACACAGCGATCCCCACCCGCCGGCCGGTTTCCGGAGAACGGATCGAGTAGGGCGACCATCGGTGCCGATGAGCACATGCAGCCAGTGCGCGAGGAGTACCGCTCGAGCTCGCCGGCGAGAGGGCCAGGCCATGGCACGCCGCCGCACCACCTCCCCCATGGCCAGAGAGGCGCCAACAGAGAGGAGCCGCACCCCGAGCTTCCTCCTCCCGCTCTGTGGCCGAGCCCCGCCGCTGCGTCCCGCGACACCGTTTCCCGCCGAGGAGCCCAAGCTGCCACCGCCGAACCCCTCCCTGCGCCGCCCAGGAGAGGCCCCACCTCCGCGCGAACGGACTGCCTCAGGGCGCGCAACCGCCGACGCTCGCCGTCTTCGCCGGCCAGGCATGGCTGCCACCACCCGCAGCGGCGGGGGCGGCGGCCGGGGAGGAAGGCCGGATACGGCTTCTAGGGTTAGGAGGTGGGGAGCCTCTAGAGCCCTCTCGTGCGAGAGGACCCTAAATCATTAAATATAGATACACCACTTAAAAACAATGCATTGGAGAAGTTGTCTCTTAACAATTTATTTATACTAGGATAATGTAAGATCTCCATTGTGAAAGTCCTAAGTTATTAAATGACATGCCACATAGATAAAGCACCTAGGATACTGCGTTAAGAAACACTCATTGTAAAAAAGGCCTAAATTTTCATAATTTTTATTCACGAGAACTCTTGGATTTCAAATCCCTAAACAGGCAAGAGCGTTTAAGCGGTTTGCTGCCTCCGCCGCTTTGGTTCCAATCTGTTGATGTGATCTCGAAAAACGTCATGCCTATACGGTCATAGACATTCGGACCAAGGTAACCTACAACATCTCGATATCTCAATCTACAATGCGGCTCCTGCATCTCTCAGCAGATAAGCTAATTCTTCTTGTAGCTTTCGAGGATAGTCCATACGGGAGTAGTACCTATGGTTCCATCTGAGTTGCTAAATTGCCTCAAATAGATGCCTATCCAAATATCCATCTGCCACGTACTCGTGCAGCAAAAGTCCAGCAACCGGCGTGGCACCATCACATGTGGAGTAAAGCACCGATCGTGTAAGACTATTTTTTTCTCACGAATATATAAGAATAGTTTGTATTTCGACGCATTGATAGGAAAAAAACATTTATATGTATAATTCCAGCGAGTGCACCAACATTCAGGCCATACAACTCAACCCAAGAAACCTAATCTAAGGGAGAAGTTGGCGTAACCCTCGTGCCCTGCATATGCCCACGATCTGGCCTCGGCCTTCATCGTGTCAGTGAGGGAGGCTACCGAAGGCCTCTCGTTGTTAAATACGGTGACATTCCTATGCTTCCAAAAATCCACCACCATGAGCATAATCAACGATGAAGTTCCATTGCGCATCTGACATGGCCTGGAATGCATGACCAACTTCCACCACTCTGTGAAGACCCCTTCAACTATAGGGGGCCAGCAGTAATCGGATTCGGGATAGGACCTGAAGCCAGATCGCCTATGAATAAGGACAACCTGTAAGGATGTGTGACATAGTCTCCTCGGAATGCTGACACAACACACACTGTGATCACTGGGAAAGCCGACAACGCGCGATCCTCTCACCCGTCCAATATCTATCTTACCAAGCAAGCCAGACAAAGAAATTCACCTCGGGTGGTGCCTAAGATTTTCAGTTCAGCTTCCACGACCCTCATATAACTGATCCATGGAAGAGAGCGTTGTAGCAAGACTTGGAAGAGTACCGGCCATCGGTCATACACCACCAGACCAACTTCTCTGGATCATCCACCAGGTGTAACCCCTGCAACCTGGACCACAGTTGCACGTACTACCAAAGAGCAAGGGGCCCACCTCTCCTGAGATGTCTGTGATCCAACTGCGATTGGAAAGCGCCTTTCTCACCGTTCGAAGCTTCTTGGGATGAGCGCTAGCAAGTCTGGTGCTATCTCCTGAATAGAATTCTCGTCCAACCATCTGTTGTCGCTTCCATGGAATACTGAGGTGCACGGGCCGACGGGCAAAGGACCGGACATCTCCGAGGACCGGGGCATCCTCCCCGGGACCCCGTGGAACCCCACGACAAGGGACACCCCGAGTACCGATCACGAGAGTGGAAGACCGAAGCGTGCCCCAAGGAGAGAGAAGGACACTGTCCAAAGATGCCTGACCAAGGAGACAAACTACACCTTGTGCATGCATAACCCGACCCACACTAGTGGCTAACAGAGCAGTTGTGCCATGTCACGGTCATGCGCACCACGTCTGCCGCATGGTGTCTCAGCATCACCGCATGGTGACCGACCCTTGTGGTGTCCCATTTCTATGATAAAAGGAAGCCTAGGTCGGTAAAGAGAGAGGGCGAGACTTAGAAGGGAAAGAACTAGCTGAGTTCTTCCCCGGGAACAGATTCTGGAATCATGTGATCATCCACCATAAAGTAGATAGTTGTAGGACATAGGGATCCGCACATCGTGGCCTGAACCTGGGTAAAAAACTTGGGTCTCTTTGTGATTGTGTGTTCATCCAGGTCGCCGATCGAGCTTGCCGGACGTTGTGCCCCTGGCCAAAATAAAAAGGGAATCTCCCATCCCGCTGTTGAAATCCAAGACACGACATCTGGCGCGCCAGGTAGGGGGCACAAGCTTGCGAGCAACCTTCACTGACGATACTCTGCTCCCCTCACACATGACGGCATGAGGGAGGGGTGGACACAGTCAGAGGGCATTCGGTTTGGCAGCGCTGGCAGGAGAATGGCCAACATTCTTCGCTAAACGAGGCGCGACTGAGCCGGGCCGCATTTCCCTCTCCCTCTCATAAGGAGGTGGGGCCAGCGGTTCACCCAGGAGGGGCGGTGATGACTGCAAGTGCACAAATGGATTGTAGCTAGTTTCAAAATAAGAGTATCAAATCCACACAGAGCTATTTGGTTAAGGTCTTTATGCCCCTCGTCACTATCTACCAAAGAATACATGTAAGATGCCTTTGATTTCAAGTAAAGGGTGTTTGAAAGGTTTTGTGTTTGTGCGCAAGAAAGTAATAAAAACAAGTAAAGTAAACAAGTAATGAAAGCGTTGGTAAATGTTCTCACAGATTTAGGATACACCTCTAGCATATGACAATTATTCATGATTAGGATAATCTATTACTTTTGTCATGACATGTGTGGAGAGAGCTCAATAATAAGATATTCACTACAAGTATCGTGAGCAACCGCTTCTTGAGTCAAGTATTGAGGTCATATGTAAATAACCACAGTGACGCCTGCGAGCAAACCACTTCTACGGACCACCACAACTAAGGGTTTTCCCATGGATATCGTAATACGAGTAGTGAATCTCTCTTAATTCCCCCTTTGACCGTGTAGGTTATAAGCCAATGCTTGTACTCACAAAGTAACACTGGACATACTCACATACACTACCTAGGGGCATCTCACTCTCTTTAGTACCGAAGTGCATATGCTATGTGGTCGACTTCACATACTATCTAAAGGGAGAGATCTAACACAATATCGTAGACCAATGGATCATGGACCAAAGTTATAGATCATATTTATTTCATTTCATAATAATGCTATGGTTTCGCCATCTCCCTAAGAACAAGGGAAACTACTCACACATGGAAGCAATCAACAACATCATCATATTTATATGGATGGATCGAAAGTGCAAAGGTAAATCTAGTGGAAACCACCATTGTATTGGAATTACAACAGGCTCTAATGGATGATAGAGGGGAATGATATTGGTGATGGAGATGCAGTGGTTGGTGATGAAGAGGATGATGTGATGTCCTTCGATTATCCGTGAAGTAGCAAGGATTCACCCTTATCCAAGTTCCTCCTTTAGATCCCTTCATGGTGTGGTATTTCAAGGCTATAGGTTTCTGTGAATGTCGTATCTCACATCCGTATTCGCATGGTGAGAGTATTTGATGAGGCGGACACGCTGATAGGTGGTACAGGCAGGCGGTACGGGAATCTCCAGCCGTATCGCAGGTCGTTAAACACTCAGTAGCCTCTCCTCGCATCCTCTCTTCTCCTAGGTGCGTGGAAAGTCATTTACATGACATTTATCACTTAGAGATATCATATTATTGCATAACATGACAGTTCCAATTGATATATTCACAAAAAGACTTAATAATTCAGGATCCTCTTGAAACAAGGATAGGGTGCATGCGAGCACAGTAAAATACCAAAAATCCTATTCTACTTGTGCAAAAACATAAGGTAAATATGCTTAAAACAATACCCATCAGGTGGTTGAGGATGATGCAGATGAAGCCGCCAGTGAGCTACCATAACCTCCTCCTTGCTTTCTCTGACAGGGGGATGCGATCGTGGCCGCCGATGCTCTGTTGTGGTTTCCACTAAAATCCATTGGAAGCAGCTCCTCCGTGGGTCATGGCTCATTGAGTTAGTGGACTTGGTGCAATACTAACCCATCCAATACCACTAGGTGATGTGCCCCCACTTCACAGGGATCACCTGTGTCTACAAATGCACATCGAGGGAGGACACTTAGATACATAAGAAGGGGAGACTGACACTTAGTGCGTCTCCTCCATACTCCCCGGACGTGTGCCTGCCACGGAGGCCATGTTCGGACGCACTTCATATCATGTGACGTGTTGTGCATCCAAGGGGGTTCCTCAGCGTTCTCCTCGCACATCGCCATCAAGATGTTTACCAGAGAGGTGTTGAATAGACATCTTTATCTTTGTTTAAACATTGTTTTTAGTCAAGAAATTGACAAGAATCTCTCTAGATTTGCCACTAATGACTAATTATTGCAAAGATGTGCAATCTATTGCTTTGAGTTGTGTTGTGCAGGAAATCACGCTTTTAAAGCAAAATCAGGAGCCATAAATGAAGATTTTGAGGAAGTCTGCCAAGCAATCCTAGAACCAACTCCAGGCGCCAGAGGCCATAACGACCATTGGTACGGGCAGGGCCCGCCCGTACCAGGTGGCAACGGCTTCATCTCGTCAAACCTTATGACTTTCTTGAAGGCGCCTATATATTTCGAGGTCCCAGCCGCCGCGCAGAGGGCCGCCATTCTCAGATTGCATCACAACACCACCAAACGAGATCCATCGCCATAGTTCATCCTCTCCATTCTCTCCATAGACATAGTCATTATCTTGTACTTGAGATCTCCTTATGATTCGATGACCATTGTAAGAATATTTAATTTCAATCTAAGTATTTTGCACAATTCTTTCTATGCTTCATCTTATTGTTACAAATGAGTAGTCCTCACGGGCTCTGGGTTGGGGTGAAACCTCGCAGCTATTATGTGCATATAATCTATGGGGCATTGTGTATTATTTGAACAAGGGATCTGTATCTTTGTTTCTTTGTCTTTTGCCTCGATCTTTGGTCATGTAGGTACCCAAGACCCCCAAGATTGATAAAGGCTTGAGGTGAGATACTTGGTTAGCAATAATCTCATAGGAAACCTAGTGACATAAAGGGGTTTACGGTCTTCGCTTAGTGATCCATTCGGGAACAACAGCAACATCACTTCTTAAGGCTTTGATCTATCTTTTCACTTAATAATTGTTTATAGCCCGGTATTTCGTGGTGCAAATGGTTTGATCAAAATACCATTGCTATGTCTATGGCTCGCAGGGGCTCTAGTATATCGGGATGTGCTGCCCACAAATTTGATCTCTATTAAAACATTACATATGAATGTGATTATTATTATCTTTATCTTATATGATATGCAGCTGCAGGTGAATCTTCAACGCTGACCTATCTCCATCCATTGAAACAACCCTCGATATGAAGTAAACTAGAAAGGTCCAATAAACGAAGGTAAAACAAACAAAGTCTTGTAGACGTGTCCTAATTTAATTCCTATTAGCATTATTTTACAAGGTTTGATTAAACCTAGGTCTTCTAGGAAAAAGCTATTGTACTGCATCCATCAATCTGAATCGAAGGTATCAACCCTTTTTCTGGCGCGGTTGATGGGAAGCAATTCGCTATCGTGGCGAGGTCACTAGAGACCTTGTTTTTAGTTTTACTTTTGTTTATAGTTTATTTGTCATTATTAGTTTACTTTCTTATTATCTATTTGAAAACACAAAAAATAGTTACTTGGTTATTTGTTTCTTGTATTTCAAGAACACCAAAAAGAAAAGAGCCATGGATCAAAAGAATCTTGGGGAGTATGCTACTCCTACTGATGATTTTATTCGTGCACCTATTACTCATCCCGCTGTTGATGAGGAAGCATATGAAATTAAGCCTAACCTTTTGAGTTTGGTTCAACAGAACCAATTTGGAGGCTCATCTTCTGGGAATTCAGGTTTGCACCTTAATACTTTTACTGAAATTTGCGACATGATACGCATTAAAAATGTTAACCCAAATACGGTTAAATTACGTATATTCCCTTTATCTCTAAGTGGAAAGGCTAAGGACTGGTTGCTAGCTTTGCCTAAAGGCACTATTACATCTTAGGAGGAATGCATTAATCTCTTTATGACTAAATTTTTCCCTCCAGCTAAGATTATGCAGCTAAGATCCAACATTACAAGCTTTAGACAAGAAGACCGTGAGCCACTCGTGCTTGCTTGGGAAAGGATGAAATAAGTAGTAATGAACTTTCCTAGTCATGGGATGGAAGAATGATTTATATTACATTTATTTTATAATGGCCTTAACCCAATGTCTAAGTCTATGCTAGATACCGCAGCAGGAGGAACCATCATAGAAAATCAAGTGAGTGTTTCAAAGAAATTACTTGATGATATGCAAAACAACCATGCCCAATGGCATGTGGGAAGAACCTTAAAAGGGTGATTTCAATCACCAAGGCAAACAATGAAGAGCTTACTTCAAAGGTAGATGAGTTACTCAACATAGTAAATGGTAAGAGAGATACCCAAATAAATACTATCACTACTGATGTTAATGATGTTAATTTTATAGCTCGCAATCCCTATAATCATGCTTGAAATAGTCAAAACTTTGGATCTAATTTTCAAAAGCAATATTCTAATCCTACATGTGCTCTACATAATAAATATGATAACCATAATGGAGAAAATCATGGCAATCTCTCTTTTGAACATATTGTTAGAACTTTCATGCAAGCTCAAACCGAGCAAAATTATATGCTTATTAAAATCACGGATAACCATGAGACTAGTATTGGTAAATTATCTAATGAGGCCGATGCAATTAGAAATGATGTGCAGGCTATATAGGAAAGAACCAATATCGTGGAGTCATAATTGGCAAAGTACCGAGAGACAAGCTCTCATACTTGCAAAATTTGCTGGAAAGCCCGAGCCGAACCCGGTAGAAGACCTTAAAATGATGAGGACAGAAATAAAAGAGGAGAAGCTCAAAGAGATGGAGTATAGTAATGCGCCATCATCGGAATACACCGTGAAAGGCTTATTAAATATGATCACCGTAAAGAATCTCGGTATAGAACAAGGTAACGATGCTACATACCAACAATTTATATAACAAGTAGCATCTAAAGTTCGGGAACTAGAAATGGAGTATAAGAAACTAGCTGATAAGCTTCCTGCTAAGCTAGATGATATATTTGAGCCTACTATTAAAGTTAAAATTAATAATAATAATGTATCTGCACTTTGTGATCTTGGTGCAAGTGTCTCAACGATTTCCAAAAGTCTATTTGACAAGTTAAAGTGGGGCCTTATATAACTACTAAAATGAGACTTGATCTTACTGATTCAACCTAAACACAAGCTTTTGGGATAAAATAAACATAGTTGTTGAAATTGAAGGATGTCCTTCTCTTATTGATCTTGTTATAGTAGACATGCCTGAAGATCCCATAGCACCTATAATTCTAGGTAAGCCATTCTTAAGAACTATTAAAGCTTTAATTAATCTACATAAAGGGAATGTGAGAATAGTACTACCATCTAGAGATCCTTTTATAGTCCACTTCCCTAGGAATAAGAAGGCCAAGCCTAATAATGAGGATGATGGTATAATCACACTAAAAGCTAATTACTTTGTAGTGGGTGTTCCACTCACAAAACCTAAATGATCACCATCTTGGTCAAGGTAATTGACCTTAACTAGAAGCGCTTCATGGTAGGCAACCCATGTGAAATAAAGTTTTTACTCTTGTGTTTGTTTTTGTTTTTGTTTTTAATAAGGAGTGTTCAAGAAGTCCTTTGGAGAAAGGAGAAAAAAGGTAATCCTCGATCTTTTATATTTGCTAATACATGACCTAAGGTACTGCTATTTTTTATGAAGTCTATTTGCTTTTATTTTGTTGTTACTAAGATGTGCAAATACGTGTGAAGCTACTAATTCAAATTCACAAGTTTTTAATCTTCCAGGGCATATAACGACCACTGGTACGGTGGGGAGACCATGTACCACACGCCCGTACCACATCGCAGTTCAAGAAAATAGATACTTTGATTTTTTGCTACAGAATACAATGGCCGTAACGACCACTAGTATGACCGGAGGGGGCCATACCTCCCATCCATATCGTACCCCGAGCAAAACATCAAGTTTGAAGGCAAACATACTGACCGAATAATGACCAGTCATATGGGCACACGCGTCCGTACCACGCGCCTATACCGAGTTCCCCACCGGAGGGAAATGTCGATCCCAAGGTAGGACACTCGGCACGGGAGGGCTCCGGCCGTATCTTTCGCTCGTACCGAGTACACGACCACAATTTCTACCCAGGAAAAGGTAACCCTAAAATTTCCAAAACACAAATCTCTCTTTCTTCTACCTCCAAACTCCAAACCACCTCCATTGGATCTTCAATTCTACATGTTCCTTAAATGATTCCTCGCACCCAATCGATCTAAGGTATGTTGCTCCTCCAATCCCCAACTTATTTGTATCAAAACCATGCTCAATCTTTCACCATTATCAATCTAGACTCCGGTCTTGTTCTTGAGATAATATTGATTATGAGCATGTTTAGTTTTGTTTTTAGAGGAGTTTATTTGTAAGAAGTGTAGATGACTGTTTATGCTATGTTTCTACTGTAATAGATTTTTTGATTAGCATTAGTATTTATTTTGTTTTAGATGAACACGAGGAGCTGTACGGGTGTAATGGCTGTGGAACAAGCCGCACCACCTGTTGATACGGTAACCCCCGAGTCACTTGGCGACATGGATATGCCCTACGGGTACCTGATGTTAGCCTACCTGGTCCAACCCAGCAGATGCCCACAGGAAGGGCCTACTGCAATCATGAAGCCCAAGGAGACTTCGGATGGCCCAAGACCGGAGAAAGTTCGACTTCTTGGAGGACACAGCTAATGTAGATATAAATTCAAAGGGTCTAACCCTAATATGTAAGCGACTCAACCTACCCCGAGACATGTACTCCCCATATAAAGGCCAGGAGGGCACGATAAGGAGGCTCTCTAGCCTCATACCCTAGAACACACCTCACGCCAGATTGCATCTGCGCACCCTTGTAATAATCGGCATCGCCATCAATCAAGAACAGACAAGAAGGAGTAGGGTGATGGCGCCCAATACTTGTCGTGGAACGCTTCATTGGAAACCCCAAGAGCAAGGTATGAAGCAGCACAGCAGCAAGTTTCCCTCAGTAAGAAACCTAGGTTATCGAACTAGTAGGAGGAAGGAAACGTCACACAAGTGTTGCTGGCAACATGGAGACCTGCACAACAAAAACTCAAGACTTCGCCCCAACGAATCAGTGAGGTTGTCAAGCTCACTGGTTTGTTGTAACAAAGGATTAAACATATGGTGTGGAAGATAATGGTTTGCAGCAAGTAAACAAGTAATAGTGGAAGATGTATCAATGGTAAAGATTGGACCGGGGTCCATAGTTCACTAGAGGTGCTCTCCTTAAATAAACAACATGGCATGAAGGATAAACAAATTACAGCGGGGAAATTGATAGGAACTGAGCAAGGCATAACAATGCAATTACTAGCTAGAAAGATCCCGTGAGGTTGATTGGGCAATACAACATTATACATAGACCGTAATCCAACTGCATCTATGACTAGAAGTCCACCTTCAGGTTATCATCCGAACCCCCTCGAGTATTAAGTTGGAAGCAACAAATAATTGCTTTAAGCAAAGTGTGTAAGATAAACAGTCCACATGTTCCATGAACAAGAGACCGTTGTTTTATCCCTAGTAGCAATAGCACATCTACAACCAAAGAGATTTATATCACTTCCCTTGGAAACTAGAGGCATGAACCCACTATCGAGCATAAATACTCCCTCTTGGAGTCACTAGCAACTACTTGGCCAAGATAACCACTAGCAACGGAGAGCATGCAAGATCACAAACAACACAGACATGATAGAATCATAAAGATAGAACCATTAATCAAACCAACATAATAATCTCAATATCCATCGGATCCCCGCAAACACAACATGCATGATTACAAATAGATTAGATCTTGATCATGAACGGAGATCACAAGATCTATACATGAAAACACAAAGGAGGAGATATAACCATCTAGTTACTACATGGACCCATAGTCCAAGGTGGAACTACTCACGAATCATACCGGAGAGAAGGCCTCCGGGATGATCTCCCCTCCGGCAGGGTGCTGGGAAGAACTTCAGATCCCCCTGATCTAGGGACGATGGTGACGGTGGCTACATACGGTTTCACGGATTTCTGATCGGGTCCTAAGAGTTTCTGCATCGGGGGCTTCTTATAGGCGAAGGGGCGAGTCTGGGAGGCGACCAGGGTCGCCAAACCCTAGCCAGGCGTGGGCCCACCTGCCCCCGCGCCTGGGGTGGGTCTGGCCCCCCTGGCCAGCCTCTTCGGCTCTCCTCTGGACTTCTTGTTTCCTACAGAAAGTTATCGACTTTGTCCTTCATCCTGTCCAATTCCGATATTTCTTTACTAACTTTTTTGAAACCAAAATTAGCAGAAAACAGGCATCTGGCACTGTTGCAACTTGTTAATAGGTTAGTACCAGAAAACATTTAAAAAGCACCTCAAAGTGTAGACAAGTAAAGCAAAGTAGATACTACACAAGCATGGAGCATCAAAAATTATAGATACGTTTCCAATGTATCAGCATGCCCAAGCTTAACTCCTGCTCGTCCTCGAGTAGGAAAGTGATAATAAGAATAATTTTTGAGGTGACATGCACCCTCACAATAAAGATCCAACCATTTGCAAGCATTGAAAGATGGGATCAAAGAACTCTAAACATGTGCATGAAAGATGGAGTTCTAACAATAGGACATAGTTACTATGCATGCAACATGGCAAGCTACAAACAAAGATCATGAATAATATGCATTGAAAAACGTTTGTTTGTTTCACATGCATAAAACATAGCATAGTGGCAATCAACTTGTCCCTCATAGAGTAGCAATATAATGCATAGGACACCTGCAAAGTTCACAAGGGTGACTAGAAACAGATAACACATGACCAAGTAATAACACAATTTGCATCAATTAGTAAGCTTTGGAACATTGCACATAGAATGAAAACTATTCTCTCTTGATGGTGCCTAAAGGTAGAAGGTGGAGACTCAATAATGATGGAAGAAAGACATTTTTGTAAAGGAAGCAGGGATTACAAGTTTCAAAAAGATCTTACAAAAAGTATGGTACTTATTAGCTTTCAGCCCTCATTGCCCCTATCATAAGCATCTTGAAGTGGTTAAGGTTAAAGTGGCAAAGCTGGAGTATATGCTTGACAAAGTATAAGCTGACTATGAGGGCTACACCTCATGGATACTCAACTTAGGTCCCATGCAAGTTCTTGTCACTGTAATTATTTGCATATCATTGAGAATCGCCAACGGGGTACCCCTTGCACATGGTACAAGAGCTTTCCCATAACCAAAATGACAAGGCAAGCAGACAATGAGCATCTCAACAATCTTTTTATTTACCATATGCATAGCTTTTTATTGAGGATGCTTCATAGATAGCTCACTATGGTGATGCTGCAAGTTTCCACCATGATTAGGCATGGCTTAGGCTAGCGGCCCAGGAGTTTATCTATCACAGAATACAAACTCCATGGACTTACAAGTTCCCAATTCATTTCACACCGGTAACATCCATAGACAAAAGTGCATGATATCAACGGAGTACAAAAAGTACAAGTGCAATGTTGAAAACGTTCCCCGTAACAGCACGGTTCTGCTAATTCCAACTTATAAGTGCAAGCATATACAACAAAGTTGTCACAATGGTTCAACTTTATTAGGGGCAAAGAATAAAATGTGCCATCAAGTTCGTGAGGGCTTTACTAAGTTTTCACATAACAAAATAGTTTTTAATTGGAAGATAGTTGAAAACAAGAATATACTTGGAATGGTGTAACACACCATGCATAGGAGTTTATAGTGGACACTTTGGAATAACTTGGTTTCTTGGGAGTTGGAAGCATGAGTAGAGCTTACTCATACAAGTGGAGGCTAGCAAAAGACTGGGAGCAACCAACTAAGAGAGCAATAATGGCCATAATTATGCAATGCAACAAAGCAAACTAATCAAAGCAAAGTGTGGTACTACAAGTCAAGGACTAAATGATCATAGAGGCTAATGGTGACTTGTTATAGTCATAACATGGTGTAATCATGTGCCAAGTCAACCCAAGCAAAACATCAAAGGAGAATACCACAATATTATGCTTTTGCATGCTAAAACAACGCATAATTTCTTCAAGGCACACTAAGCAATCCCAATTGTTTGGAACAAGACATGCTACAGAAATAACCACTAAGCATAATGCTAAAACAACACCTATCATGTCATGCTAAAGTCTAAGTCACAGTCAATGGAAGCTCCTCTTGCACTTCAAGCAAGAACTTACTACTCCTTTCCAAACACCAAGCAAACTTATTTGCAAAACAACACAGTGAGAGCGGGGGTCCAAACTACTAAAGCAAACTAAGCAAAGCAAACGAAAACTAAGACGCTCCAAGAACAACACAACTGTGCATGAAACAATAAAAGTGAAGTGTCTAGACATACCTGAGCTTTTTATTGATGAAGAAGGGGATGCCTTGGGAATCCCCAAGCTTTGACGCCTGTACTTCTTGGATATTTCTTGGGGTGACACCATGGTGTCATCCCCAAGCTTGAGCTTTTGTCCATTCTTCATCTCATTGCATCACTCTTTCTCTACACCTGAAATTTTTCCTTCATACAAAACTTCACACAATCTTCATTAGCAACATTAGCTTATTCAAAAGATATTAGACCGCTTGGCAAAGCTTTGGAACAGCAATGCTTTTCACTAAAAACACAAGCTACTGAAGTAACTCCTTCAAAGAAACTCAATTTACCTGAAGAGATCTCAAAAAGGAATCAATAAGAAGCAAATGCAAATAGTGGCAAAAATCTGTCAAAATAGACCAGCAGGTAGAAACGAATTGTTTCGAACATCTTCTGTTGCTCAAATAAAAAAGTGTTGAACTAACGAAAGTTATCCAACATACTGGGGGATTTATTCATAAAGTTTGAGCTCAATCCGAGTTACAGAGCCTCCTCACAATTTTTTTTGGTGGAGGACAGAAATCTGTTTCGGGACAGCAACTCCCCAAATCTTAGTTCCCTCTCATTAGAGGTCATTCTTGGCACAAAAAGCAAACAAAAAGGATAAGGAGAGGTCAATACAGTAGTAATAACTTCCAAAAATCAAGGAAACTCTTGGGTTATTTCCCAACAAGTACTTTTCTTTAATGCCTTTAAGTTAGACACAAGAAGTTTGAGAAGATGCTCACATAAGAATTATGAATTGAAGTCAAAGAGAGCATCAAGAAGCAAATTTAAAACACATTTAAGTCTAACCCACTTCCTATGCATAGGAATCTTGTACACAAATAAGATCACAAAGAACAAAGTGACATGCATAGGAAGATAAGACAAGAGTAACTTCAAAACTTTCAGCACAAAGAGAGGCGTTTCAATACCATCAAAACTTCTACAACCAAATTTTCTCCCTCATAATAATTTTCAGTAGCATCATGAATAAACTCAACAATATAGCTATCACATAAAGCATGCCTTTCATGATCTACAAACACATAATTTTTATCAAGCTCAAAAAATAGTGGGATTAAAACCTTCATAGGTTTTATCCAAAGTAGATATTTCAAAAGG
This sequence comes from Avena insularis, assembly GCA_023614405.1. NCBI lineage: Eukaryota > Viridiplantae > Streptophyta > Magnoliopsida > Poales > Poaceae > Avena > Avena insularis. The sequence goes on along the minus strand of CM042689.1, from coordinate 278,720,394 downwards.
ATCCACAAGAACATAACATTCATCCTCCTTTGGTAAGAATGGGGGACAATCAAATAATGTAAGGGATAAAGAGTTACTCTCATTAGAAGGTAGGCATGGGTAGATCCATTCTTCCTCCTTTTGTTCATCACTCTCTTCCTCTTTTTCATCTAATGAGCTTCCAGTTTCAACAATTTCTTCTTACACAGGCTCCTGCAAGGCATTAGTCTCTTCCATTTGTGGAAAACACTTATTAAAATATTCAAGAATATAGCCATTGTCTTCCTTGTAATTATCAAAGAAAAATTTAAGTATCTCATAAACCTCGCATTCATAAGGTGCATCATCAGTATTTTCAAGCAAACTAGCAAGTTCAAATGAACCCTTGAAAGCAATAAATTCTTCAATTTGTTACAGATCATAAAAGTCATAATTTCCTTTAACATAAGAAGATATGGTAACATTATCATTATACTCACATTGAAAAGGTAGGTGTTTATACCTCCTGCAGCAACAAGATTTATCAAAGCAATAAGTAACATTATAAGTAGAGAACACCTCTCTAGCAATAGCATTCAACTTATCAATTTGTTCCCATAAGTGTTTCCCTTTTTGTGACAAACGGTGTTCCTTATAATAATACTTTTGTTCTTCCGTGAACCCACCTTGCCAATAAGAACTAGTTTCAAAGAAACCATCCATTGATAGAAAGCATGACGAAGCAAGGCAACAACAGACCAGCAACTAGAGCAGGAACTAATTTTTTGTGTTTTTGAATAAGGCAAGCAAACCAAACTAGACTAATTTTTTTTGGTTTTTTTTGGAAAGAGGCAAACAAAACCAAGCAAAATAAACTAAGCAAACTAAAAACAAAGTAAAGAGAAAGGAAGTGAAGTACTCCCCGAGTGAAGACGTCCTTAGCCTCCCCGGCAACGCCGCTAGAAATTAGCTTGATGGCGCCCAATACTTGTCGTGGAACGCTTTGTTGGAAACCCCAAGAGCAAGGTATGAAGCAGCATAGCAACAAGTTTCCCTCAGTAAGAAACCGAGGTTATCGAACCAGTAGGAGGAAGGAAACATCACACAGGTGTTGCTGGCAACGTGGAGACCTGCACAACACAAACTCAAGACTTTGCCCCAACGAATCAGTGAGGTTGTCAAGCTCACCGGTTTGCTGTAACAAAGGATTAAACGTATGGTGTGGAAGATAATGGTTTGCATCAAGTAAACAAGTAACAGTTGAAGATGTATTAATGGTAAAGATTGGACCGGGGTCCATAGTTCACTAGAGGTGCTTTCCTTAAATAAACAACATGGCATGAAGGATAAACAAATTACAACGGGGAAATTGACAGGAACTGAGCAAGGCATAACAATGCAATTACTAGCTAGAAAGATCCCGTGAGGTTGATTGGGCAATACAACATTATACATAGACCGTAATCCAACTGCATCTATGACTAGAAGTCCACCTTCAGGTTATCATCCGAACCCCCTCGAGTATTAAGTTGGAAGCAACAGATAATTGCTTTAAGCAAAGTGTGTAAGGTAAACAGTCCACATGTTCCATGAACAAGAGACCGTTGTTTTCTCCCTAGTAGCGATAGCACATCTACAACCAAAGAGATTTCTATCACTTCCCTTGGAAACTAGAGGCATGAACCCACTATCGAGCATAAATACTCCCTCTTGGAGTCACTAGCAACTACTTGGCCAAGATAACCACTAGCAACGGAGAGCATGCAAGATCACAAACAACACAGACATGATAGAATCATAAAGATAGAACCATTAATCAAACCAACATAATAATCTCAATATCCATCGGATCCCCGCAAACACAACATGCATGATTACAAATAGATTAGATCTTGATCATGAACGGAGCTCATAATATCTATACATGAAAGCACAAATGAGGAGATACAACCATGTAGCTACTACCTTTACCCATAGTCCAAGGTGTAACTACTCATGAATCATACCGGAGAGAAGGCCTCCAGGATGATCTCCCCTCCGACAGGGTGCCGGGAAGAACTTCAGATCCCCCCGATCTAGGGACTATGGTGATGGCGGCTACATATGGTTTCGTGGATTTTGATCGGGTCCTGAGAGTTTCTGCATCGGGGGATTCTTATAGGCGAAGGGGCGAGTCTGGGAGGCGACCAGGGTCGCCAAACCCTAGCCAGGCGTGGGCCCACCTGTCCCCGCGCCTGGGGTGGGTCTGGCCCCCTGGCCAGCCTCTCCGGCTCTCCTCTAGACTTCTTGTTTCCTACGGAAAGTTATTGACTTTGTCCTTCGTCCCGTCCAATTTCGAGAATATTTCTTTACTAACTTTTCTGAAACCAAAAACAACAGAAAATAAGCATTTGGCACTGTTGCAACTTGTTAATAGGTTATACCAGAAAACATGTAAAAAGCACCTCAAAGTGTAGACAAGTAAAGCAAACTAGATACTAAACAAGCATGGAGCATCAAAAATTATAGATACATTTCCAACGTATCATAGGGTTTTCCCTCCGGGGGCCTGAACCTGGGTAAACCTCGTGTCCCCGTGTTGCGAATCTGTTATCCGTTCCATGATCTCCAGCTTCCCCTTCTTCTCCAAAACCCAAGTCCATAACAATGGGAATTGACGAGTCGAACCCTCGTCGATTAGCGCTGTCTGTGTGAACTAGGGATGCTGATCGTGTGATCGTGACGGCCCCATCCACCACAATCTTCGACTCCTCTGCTGCGGAGAACCACCTCCTCTTCGGCACCATCTACTTCACCGTCCACTCGCCAAGATTTCGTATCCGTGGGAGACAGAGTCGACATGATGCTTGGGAGCTTATACTTCCAGGTAGGCAAGATCGACACCATCCGCCTCCTAGAGCGGTTGGTGCCTCTGACAATCGTACCCACTCCATGGGTGCTGCCAATCGGTGTCCTAAGCTCACCATCGCTGACAAGCGATTTGGATGACAACAACAGCTACAATTGCGACCTCTACGAACCTCATACAAAGGAAGGAACCTACGGTTCTGGATTAGATAGCTGTGGGAGCAACGATCTCCCCATCTCTACATGTGCGCGGCCATCCACGATGGTCATGTCGACAATGGAGCTGAGCCAACGGATCCTCCTCCCAACCCGCAGGCTCCTATCCCCAGGAACGGAGGAAACGACCCACCCCCGGCCCATACTAATGGGAACGAGCCACACAAAGTTGCCAACAGCGACAATCACAATCAACAAGAGATCCATCTCAACGACGCTTAGTGGGAAAGAGTCTAGGAAGCTGTGCGAGGTGCCAATCCCCTGCCACTCCCCTTCGACATGTTGATGGTCTACCACAGGATACTCATAAAGGAGCACAATCGACAAGTCGAGCAACATAAGGAGCTCGATCAGCACAGGCGAGCAACCGACGAGTCAAGCATGCGACGGGCCGAGCTCTCCCCATTGGCGGATCCTCCTTGAAAGGCTACGACATCCACAAGCATCACTACCGTCTGGAGCGCATGGACCCTGCCGCAAGATGCGAGACCACAAAGGCACTCGACCTGTCCTTCATGTCGATGGACTCGCAGGGCAACATCATGCCCAAGACATTGCAGGCCGCGGTCATGGCAGCCACCACCTACCTGGCAGCAAACCCGCCACCGGCAGGGGATCCCCGATACGGAATCCATAAATCTGGGATTGCAGGTCTTGGTCTTGTTGGAGCCTCATTACATATAGAAACGTCCTAGAGCCGAAGAAAAAGGCTGCGGTAAAATTCACTAGAAGCTGCACACCCTCATACGACGAGGAGAAGCATGACCTGCCGCGGCGTCGCCGCAGCCCACAGTGAAAGAGCCGCAACTATGATTACCGTGACGAGCTCACACAATGCAAGATTGACAAATCACACGCAAAACGTGCGTGCTCCATAGACTCTGAAGAGGAAGACCCGGAGCTATGTAGCGCCAAGTGCTTTAGCAGGGCCATACGGCAAACACGATGCCTAAAGGCTTTAAGCTCCCTTCGGATAACCCGAAGTTTGACGGCATACAGGAGCCGGATATCTTCCTGGATGATCATATCTCGTCGGTCAAGCTCCATGGAGGGAGCAAAAACACAACCATGCAATACCTTCAGCTGCACCTGACGGGCGCGACCAGATCCTGGATTAATAACCTTCCATCTGGATCCATCTGCAGCTGGGAAGAGTTGGTGCACTGCTTCATCTGCAACTTCAAAGGCACCAGCAAGAGGCCAGCTTCAATCAAGGAGCTAGACGCATGTTGTCAATGGTCCAACGAGTCCATCCGCTCGTACATACAGCATTGGTCCGTGATCAAGAATTCCACCGAGAACATCTTGGAGGAAAGGGCAATCGACGTCTTCAATGGCGGCCTAAGGCGGCGCGAATTCAGAGAAGATTTAGGGCGCGTCAAGCCCAAAACCATCGATCATCTGATGGAAATTGCTAATTGTTGGGCTGATGGCGAGGATGTCATCAAACGAACGCGTTCAGATGACGGGGACGACTTCGGCCGTAGGTGCAATCGCCATGGGAAAAGAAGAGCGCGCATCCACGACGAGCGTGAAGAGGTCGATATGGTCGTGGCTAGCTACGCCGACCGCCGTGAGGATGGAAACCACAATAGCGGATATCACAGCGGCAACTACCGCGATAGCGGAAAACCAACAGAAACATGGCAGCGCCGCAACCGCGACGATGAGCCATCTGCACTCGACAAACTGTCGGGTTCCTGCACCATCCACTTCTACATCGACAAGCACGATGGCAAAAAGAAAGCCATCCACATGCTCAAGGATTACAGGGAGTTCCAGAAGCTCCATGAAGGATATGCCCAGATGAGGCGCGAGGCGGTGAATCAGGATTTGCCCCTGCCCCAGGAACTGTCGCATACGGCACCCCACCCCGCCACCTCCAAACAATGGAGCAGATCCAGCTCCGAACAATGGAGCAGAGCCATACCCATGATCGCTGGGGGCTATGATGATACAAAAGGGACGTCCATCCAGCATGTTACAAAAGACGATCACCAGATAGGTCAACTTGGCCGTTACCTCTCCGCCTGCCATACCTGAGTACCTCAGTAGCTCAGAATCATGCATCACACTCGACCATTCGGATCACCCACGACAAATACCTCGCCCGTGCCATTCTGTCCTCATGCCCGAGGCCCAGATCGGAGGATTCAAAATGAGTCGCGTCTTCATGGACAATAGTAGAGGCATCAATATGATGTTTGCCAGCACACTCGTAGCTATGCGGATCCCTCTATGCGCCTGGAGGCATTGGACACAACCTTCCATGACATCGTCCTAGGGAAAGAAGTATATCCCCTAGGCAGAATATGGCTCGACGTTATCTTTGGCACCCCCAAGAACTTCAGGCGGGAACGGCTCGAGTTCGAGGTGGTAGACTGGCCCTCACAATACCACACTATCCTCGGGCGCGTGGCATTCACAAGATTCATGGCAGTGCCACACTACGTGTATCTTCTACTGAAGATGCCAGGGCCTAACGGTGTCATCACCATTCCAGGTAGCTTCACCAAGTCCGATATGTATGGCAAAGAATTCAACAGAATCTCCCAGTCATTTGGCATGCAGGAGGAGCTCGCAAGGCTGAAGGAGTCAACAGACAACAGCCTACCCCTGTCACCAGGCAAAACACACCTGACATTTCGTTTGACTCCATAGTCAACACGAAGGCGGTGCAGGTCCACCCGACGGACCCCACCAAGATAGCTCTGATCGCCAACAACCTAAGTTCCGCATAGGAACTCGTGCTCCTCGAATTCCTCCATGAGCGCTGGGAAATCTTCGCCTGGTGTCCTACAGACATGACAAGAGTTCCCAGGGAATTCACCGAGCATGCACTCAACGTGTTTCCAGATGCGAGGCCGGTCAAGCAGATGATGTGTTGACTATCCGAGAGCAGAGCTGAAGTAATCGACACCAAAGTCAACAGAATCCTCGATGCCAATGCCAATGCCATAAGGGAGATAAAGGAAAGCACCTGGGTAGCTAACCCCGTGCTATTCCCTAAGAAGGACACGGACATCATGTGGATGTGTGTGGACTTCACGGTGCTTAACAAGCATTGTCCTAAGGACCACTTCCCCTTGCCGCGAATCGATCAGATATTGACTCCACTGCAGGATGCGAGAGAGACTCCGTCCTCGATGCCTACTCAGGCTACCATCAGATTAGACTAAAGGTCGAAGATCAAGAGAAGACGTCATTCATCACACCGTTGGGTGTTCTGCTACAACACAATGCCTTTCGGGCTCAAGAACGCAGGCGCAACCTACCAATGGTGCATGCAAGCATGCCTGAAGAACCAAATTGGTCGCAACATCCAAGTCTATGTCGATGACATAGTAGTCAAGACCAAGGAAAGCCGAACACTGGTCGACAATCTCCACGAGACGTTCGATATCCTTGATTGCTATAGGATCAAGCTAAACCCGGAAAAGTGTGCCTTTAGCATCCCATCTGGGCAATAACTCGGGTACTTCATCTCCAAAAGAGGCATTGAGGCCAACCCGAAGAAAATCAAGGCTATACTATCCATGGAGAAGCCGAAGAACGTCAAAGGAGTCCAGCAGCTAGCTGGGCGAATTGCGGCACTCAGCAGGTTCATCAGCCGCATGGGTGAAAAGGCTCTACCCTTCTACCAATTGCTCCACAAGGCCGACAAGTTCAAGTGGACGGCTGAAGACGATGAGGCATTCGAAGACCTCAAGTTCTTACTCTCTACATCTCCCGTATTGGTAACGCCAAAGGAGAGAGAGCCCATGCTGCTCTACATTGCCGCCACACACCAAGTGGTTAGCACTATCCTCATGGTCGAATGAACCGAAGAAGGCAAAACCCATGGGGTACAGCGCCCATTCTACTACCTCAGTGAGGTGCTAATGCCTACAAACCAAAGGGATCCCCACTACCAAAAGCTCGCCTACGGCGTATTCATAACTGCGTGTCAATTGCGCCACTACTTCCAGGAGCATTAGATCATGGTCGTCAATGACACACCACTATCACACATCCTCAACAACCTCGAAGCTACAGGGCGGGTAGCCTTATGGGGCATCGAGCTGTCCCCTCGGGGCATCATCTACGAGCATCGCACCGCTATCAAGTCACAGGTGCTCTCGGACTTCTTTGTCCGCTAGATGGAGATCTAGCTACCGGACACTCCGGACATGTCCCAGCTCTGGACATGCACTTCGTCGGCTCCAAGCGCGACACTGAAGCAGGAGTCAGAGTAATCTTGACATCCCCCCAAGGGGACAAGATGAGATATATGTTGCGGACGAAATTCCGCGCATCCAACAATGAGGCTAAGTACGAGGCACTCCTGCATGGCATGATGAAAGGACAAAGTGTGTGGTGCCACACGTTTAGTCATCTACGGTGACTCCAACCTTGTCGTTCAGCATATGATGAACGAGTGCGACACCCACTACAGCAAGATGATCGCATACCGTGCGCTTCTCAACTCACTCGAAGGGGACTTCAACGGCTATGAACTTCGACACGTCGGTAGGGAAAGAAATGAGGAGGCCGACAAGCTCGCCAACATTGGCTCCACCCACGCCCCAGTGCCACCGGGTGTGTTCTTCGAGCAAATCTATGTGCCCTCCATCAAGCGAAAAACTCTGAAGGACACAATCGATGCCGCGGACACTCGGGGGCTACGCCACCCGAGAAAACCGAAGCACCCGAAGAACTTGACACAAACGTCGAGCTGGTGAGTCTCATGCAGGTCCTGTCAATCGAGCAAATGTGGACTCAGCCATACATCATGTACCTGGTGAGAAAACAACTACCCGAGGATCCGACGGACGCCAGACACATCGGTCGGCGATTAGAATCCTTCACCATCATCAATGGAGAGCTGTACAAGCACAACATTATAGGAGTACGCCAGCGGTGCGTCACCAACAGTGACGAGATCTGCGACCACCACGTTGGCAGCCGCGCCCTTTTCGTGAAGGCTCTATGAGCTGGCTTCTACTGTCCAACCGCGATGTGTGATGCCAAGGACATCGTCGAAAGGTGCAATGCCTACCAAGTTCGCAGACAAGCCACACACGCCTGGCTCAGAGCTGTGACCCATACCATTGGCCTGGCTCTTCGCCCAATGGGGACTCGACATGGTCGGCAAACTATAGAAGTCCTCACCCGGAGGACACGTCTTCCTCCTCGTGGCAGTTGATAAGTTCACGAAATGGATTGAAGCCATGCCTATGACTAACCAAACCGGCACCACCGCCATTAAATTTTTTCAATACACCGTCTATAGGTTTGGAGTGCCTCACATCATCATAACCAACAACGACACGAACTTCACCTCGAAGGAGTCCCGATACTTCTGTGAAGGTATCGACATCAATGTCACATATGCCTCTGTGGCACATCCGCAGACCAACAGGCAGGTCAAAAAGGGCAACAGACTCATCTGCAACGGAATCAAGAAGCGGCTACTACGCCCACTCGAATGGCTAGCGGGATCCTAGAAAGATGAGCTACCCTTCGTCCTCTGGAGCCTACACACAACGCCAAACAGGGCCACTGGCTACATGCCTTTCTTCATGGTGCACGGAGATGAAGCAATGTTACCTGCCGATGTACGGTATAAGGCCCCGCGGGTCATCTCTTACAGCAAAGCCAAATCAACGGCTACACTTGAAGATGTCGTCGACACACTCGCCATCACTGCGGCCCTTTTGACGGTATACCAGCAAAGTCTACACAACTGCGACAGTAGACGGCTACGCCCAAGGTCCTTCGTCGAAGGAGACCTCGTCCTGCGACTCAAGCTGAAAGGGCATCTGAAACTAGAGTCACCTTGGGAAGGACCCTACGTGGTCAACGAAGTAATCCCGGGTAGCGCCTATCGCCTTAAGGACGCCGAGTCCAGAGTAGCATACTCCAACCCCTGGAACATCGCACAACTATGACGCTTCTACTCTTAGTCGTCTTTTACTTTCAGTAAGGCTATTCAGTCAGGCTACTTAGCCGAAATTTGTACCCCCTACTATGTGATGAATAAAAGCTAAGTTCCTTGGCCAACACATTTTCTCTCATGTGTACATTTACATTCCTAAATATGCTCGGGGGCTGCGCCTCACCTCATGACTTCGTCGACTGTCACAATAATGCATCATCCTGAGTAGCTGACCACGTCAGGCTAACGAAAAGGATATGCACAAATTAAAAACAATAATGCACTACGTGCAAATACATACTTACAAACTTCACAAGGGCACAAAAGCCCACTCGAGACTATACATATTTTACATCACTATGTTCAAAACTTGTAGGACTCAACTACGCTGGAGCAGGACGTTCGTCCGCTCGTCGAAGAAGTCGACGATGTCCTCAACATGGTGAGCAACCGTAACATAGTGCGGGCGCATGTTCCACGCTATACCATCCTGAGGAGCGGGCAGCCCCGCCACTATTTCCGCCAAGTCAACATCACGGCGATACAACTGAACAAGCGCCAGTGCCGCCTTCGCACCCGCCACAAATTGTTGATGAACAAGATCTTTTACAGCATCCATGCTGCCGAACTTTCCTAGCAGCCCAAAAAAACTGGACGGAGCTGCATCCAGGGGAAACATTGCAGCCCAGATAGACGCAAGCGACGACCTCACACACTTTAAGACCTGAAGCACCTAGTGGACACGATCCTAAAACGTTGTGACAAAAGTCGCCCGGTCACGGTCCATCAAAAAGAATCCTCCAGCCTCCAACTCTTGTTGGTTGAGGCAATTAAGCCGAATAGCAACACGCGCTTTCTCTTCCTATGGAAGGAGATTGTCAACTACAAACAAGAGCAGCAGCTCAGAAACTAAGTTGTCGGGCTTAGTCAAAAGGGAAAACACGGACACCCATGATGACGTACATTGGAGTTGCTCGCCGACCTGCCGAAACTCTTCAAGGAGAAATTCTTCTCTAACAACGGCTCGCTCCGTCTTGGATTTCCACACATCCGCATAGCCACGAATGATGAGAACGTCCTTCTCTAAGATCTGGATGCGGTCACACAATAAGGGCAACTGCTGTAACTACCTCGGTGAATTACGCTCCTAGTACAAGCCTGGATGATCAGAAATGGTTGAAATAGTACGGTGGGACCCAAATGCCACTCACAGGTAGACCTTTCGGCCGTCCCAACCATTTCCAAACATCGGGACAAGAACGGGCGGCGTAATCGGCAAAGAAGGATCAACTACATACACAAATGAGTATGTATGCAAGCCACCATACAATAGTACATCAGAGCCATTCCATCTAAAAAGAAAGGAAATATAGCAACGCCATACGGCAAGATCCAAATATCCTAGATAGATATAATAGTTTAGGATATCTCCTCATACATCAAACATCAGAGTATCAGGCGGAAGCGGAAGACAAAATCCGAGTACGGGTAAGAAGCAAATCGGCATAAGATGCCCCATAAATAAGCACATCCCATACAGATCTCACGGATCCTGTTCCCGAATCTCTACACCAATGATCGTTGCCCACATCGTCCGTCTCTTCCACCCAGATCCATCTTGTGAGGGTACCTGCTCATCTGAACCAATAATTTATCGTGTGAGACCCTAGGGTACTCAGCAAGTCTTTATGCCTCTAAAGGGATACAACCTGGGTGACGAATTGCAGCAAAAGATAAACCCTAACAATTCTATAGATATCGCTAACCATCCGCCTAACCAGAGATAGGCGGATGTCCGTGAATTAATAACAGCAGATTATAACGGTAATCTTAACAGATCCATCCTCCTCCTCGCTCGACGAGGAAGCGACGAACAACCCCCATCGGTTGGCAGTTTTATCCATTCCGTGAGTATTGCACTATTTACTAGTCGGTACCTAGTCTAGTCAAATTAAAAGCGGTACTTTAGTTATTCTTGTCTATGATCGAAACTGCTCCAAGTCGTCCATAACGTGGACACGGCTTTGAAAGTTTTACCTGCAGGGTGCACAAATAGCAACACACACTCGATATGCCTCGGAAAAACCAAATCAAAACCCAACGAGGCGCCACGACAAAGCGATCACAGATTCAGAAATATTTCAGGGGCCACCCCATTGAGCTACCCGCAACGGTTAGCTGACTCGAACGGCCTCAGGTTTGTGGGCGCCCAGCCGTTGTAAAAGGTAAACCCGAAGTGTGGACTGGGCTTGTCGACATACAGCGAACGGGTCACGGACCTAAACAACAGATAGGTGCTCTCGCACAATCTTAAATAAAGCAAGAAAGCATGGCATAGGTACAGGATCGTAAATAAAACCTCAAACTAGTTTGTGGCCCCAAGAAATAAGAATGAATCAAGCTCGCCTGTGGGGGTCCATAAGACTCGGATGTGGATAGCGAATATTCTTGGAACAGAATCAAGTACTCGGGGTCTTACGGGACACAAGTGAGCCTGAAAACCAAATAGCGAATATGGATCACCGATGCCACTTTCATTAGTTAACCCATTACTACTCAGGTTAAGTTGTATAGGCACCTCGTTATCCATCAGACACTCACATACCCTACACATGCTGTTCTACGACTCGCATGGCTCAAACAACTCCTGTAGTAATGGCTCATGGGATGGAGGAACAAGCTTTTGGGGTTTAAAAGTAAAGGCTATGCAATACTTGGGATTCAATTTAATGCAATCGCGACTCAATGATGCAAGAATAAGATAGAGGCAATAGGTACTGTATGTATGCAAGCATGTGGTAGTGCTTGCCTGGCAGCTCAGTTGAAGCGAGAGATGGATCTGGGTAGTGCTCCTGGTTCTCTTGATATATCCCCGTCAAATAGTCTATTCGAAGAAGAACCAAACAAACAAGGGCCAACATAAATAAAGTGCACAAGCATATGAATAAATGCGACAAGCAAACAATCATGCCATGATGAATGATGCACAATTTGCATGGTATTAAGGTAGCATGGCATGGGTGAGGTGTGGAAACAAGATTAAATCATTTTATGGGGTTTTGTCCCATTTTATTCTCATATTAGTTGCTGTATACAATATATTTATATGATGCATGCTTCAAATCAAACCAAGGAATGCATAAACAGAAAGGTCTCGTCGAGCTAATCATTTTAGACATATTATTTGTTAAATTTGGAGTTATAAAACAAAAGTTATTAATTTATTAAGTCAAAAGGGCATTTTATTGTAATTTAAATAAACTTGGAATTTTAAATGTTCAAAATATATTTTGAAGGCTATATTTGAATTCCTCATATTTTTCTGAATTCAAAACATATATTATATGTATTATTTGGATTAATATTTGAAAAGTTATTTAAAAACAGAATTATATTTGAATTTGAAATAATTAGAAAAAGATTTGAATTTAAACAGATTTGCAGAATTACTTTTGTTACTCCCTCACAGCTAGCCACAGCCAATGACTTGTGGGGCCAGCATCTTACTCATCAACACACTAACGCAGAAAACCTTTTCTCACCGCAGAAAACCTAGCCTTAGCTATTGACAGTTGGGGCCAACTGGCTCAGCCAGGCGTGACGGTCACATGAGGCTGCAGTGGACCAAGCGAGGCCGCTGTTATGTCCGGAGAAACAGAGGGGCTTCTCTGCAAGATCTTCGGGGTGGCTGGCAGATGGGGCTTGGTGGACCGCGGGTTAAGCAGAAACAAAACGGAGGGGGGTATCGGCAAAACGTCCGCCCGTACTGTGCTTCTTCCCGGCGCTGGCGACCGATCGGTGCTCGCGCGCGGCGCGCGCGGGGATCGAACCAGGAACCTGCGGGCGCGCTGGGGTGGCGAACCACTGCGGTGGGCTGGGGTAGGTGTTCGCTAGGAGGTTGGGGCCTAGCTAGGGTTTCTGCGCGCTGCGGGGACGAGCAGACGCACGCGACGCCGGCGCACAGAGGCCGTTCGTCGGATGGTCTGGCGCGACCAAGGCAAGGATGCGATGGCGAGGATGTCCAGGAGGGAGGTGGGCTCACCGCGAGTGTGTCAGAGGCGTTGGATCGGTTCGGCGGGCAGACGATCGGTGACGACGCAGACGGACGGCGATCTAGGGTTTGCCAGGCGCGCCGGTGTTCTTGGCTCGGTGCTCCTCCTCTGCGCAGCGGCGTCTGAGACGATGCGATGGACGACCGTGAGCTTCCCCGACACCCAGGAGCGCCACGCCACCGGCTGGTAGAGGGAGATCGGTGGAGGCGAAGGTTGGCCAGGAGTGTAGGCGGTGGAGAGGAGAGAGGGGAGGCGGGCGCCTTGAGGTAGATCTGGGGAAGCAGGGGAGGCGAGAGAGGGGGTGGATAAGGCAGAGAGGAAGCGAGGATGCCGTGGGGAGGTGGTAGACGATAAAGGTGGCTCGGCCACCTTTTGTCCTCCTCCTCACGTGCTCGGCTGGGAGGCTGAGGCAGGCAAAGGCGGGCAGGTGGGGAGCTGCCGGGTGGGGTAGGGCTGAGGCCGGGGTGGTTCGGGCTAGGGCCCCTAGGGCAGAGAGAGCACGAGAGGGAGAGGTGAGGTAGCCTCGGGTGGGGTAGATCTAGGATCGGGTTTGAGCTAGGTGGGGAGCAAGGGTTGGGGTGGTTCGGGCTGGGTGAGGGACTGTGGGGCTGCATGGCGTAGAAGGAGGAGGGAAAGAGAGGGGAGATGGTAGCTTAGGGTTTAGGTCATGGTGGGGTTTAGGAGAGGGGGTTATGGTGATGATGATGGAGTAGGTTAGATGACTAGGGTTAGGGTTTAGGGTTAGAGAGTTAGATGAGGGCAAGGTAGATTAGGGTTTACTATGGACAAGGTCAAGCCAAGATCAACCAAGATCAAACCAAAACAAAACAAGAAAAGAGGGGGAGGTGGTTTAAGCATGATCAAATAAGATCAAGCCAAAAGAAAAGATAGAGGTAGAGATGATCCACTCCAAGAACAAATAAAATCAAATGACAAGCAAAAGGTGGTGCTTGCATGGCCCATGCAAATTATTTAATGCCATGATAATTCTTGTGAAAACAATATTCTTTCATGGCATTATTATTATGCAACCCAAAGTTGGAGTAAGGCCCAAGCAAAGGAATTTAGAAAGAATTCCAAGTGGAGTATATGGAGATGATCACATTGGATTATATTTGGGACTTGCTAGTGTGTATATGCCACTAGGTATTTAATAAGCCCACAAAATATCCCAACATGATGATAACCCCAAAAACACACATATGGAAGCTAGGAAAAAGGTTCCACCCACAAGGCATGCAAAGGTGGCCATGTGGCTCTCATGTATCAATAATGTGAAAACAACATGATACTAAGATGAGAGCATGTGGTAAAAGAATTGGATCCATCCCAACCCACATGAGCTAGAGATAAACTCAAATAAAGCCAAGATCATATTTAGTTGGATGGTGGAATTATAAGGTGGTGACAGAGAAAAGGTGGTGGAGTTAATAAGAGATATGCCCCCAACTCAACTTGGGCATTACACAATATATCAAGAACCAAATACAATATCAAGAGGCAAATACAATTAATAATGCATATGAGATAAGAACCAAATGGAAAAGGGTTTGATATGATGCTCAAATGCAAGGAGGCATGATGACATGAGCATGATACAATGATGATGCAACAATTATATATAGGAAGGTAGCATCTATATAGACTAGGCTAGTAGCATTGCAATTGTTAGACAATTGGGATGCTACAACTCTCCCCCACTAAACAAGAATCTCGCCCCGAGATTCCTAGGAAAAAGAAAACAACACAAGGATAGGCGGGTGTCCGAACGAAGGTGACCCTCACGTTCCCAAGGTGATGAAGAACTGAATGGTGCGACCACTACACCTTGCGAAACTTGCTAGACTTGTTGCGAGTCTTGCGTTTTGCTAGAGAAACAACGGTTAGAAGAGTTGAAGTATTGTCGTGAGATAAGAAGGATAGGATGGACATAGCTCCGGTATTCTCAAGAAACATGATAAGAGAAAAAGGACCACTTGAGAAAGAAAGGACAGGATGATGTAGCATGGATAAAGAAAGGCACACCGATAAGATTAAAGATTTACCGATACTAGAGAGGATGAATCTTTGTCTCGCCGGAAGAAAAGAGCTAGATTGGAGAGGTTTTGAAGCACTATGACAATAGCATCGTATCCTCTCTCGGATTAGAGAAATGAAGTTCGGAAACAATATTGCCTTCAAACAATAGAGTCCCTTGATATCGACAGAAAGATTTAGTTAGACATCGTCAGATTAGATTCTTGTTGCGCCGGTAAGAACCAGAGGATCACGCAATTGAGGTGCGCGGATATAACTTCCAGAGACGGATGTGAAGCCAGATCATGGTGGAATCCTGAGAAGCAAAGAATATGGAGGATCTGGAGTTTATTGTAGAGATACTTATTGCTTTCTTTAGCCTTGAGGCTAACACAATAGATTGTGGCTGAGGGCATGAACCATAATTGGCTTTACCACGAAAAAAAGAATTGATGAAACAAGAAGAGAGATAGATTCCTTTCATCTTGTTTGGGGATGTAGAGCACCGGTAAAAAGACGAGGATAGAAAGGAGTTTGCGTTTGTTTCCACCAGATAACAGAAGATTTTGCTCCGTGTAGGAAAAGATGAAATCACCAACGAGATATTATTGATTACTTTCTTCGAGAGAGCACTCCGGAAAAACAAGGACGGAAGTAAAAGTATCGAGGGATAAAGGCCACTTCTAACTTCCGTGGGATGAGCGAAATCACATGAATTCCCCAATTCATTGTACAAGAGCGAATGATAAGAGTAGTGGTATGGTAGCTACTCCATCCCGCACTCAAAGCATTACTCCGCACATGAATAAGGAAAAACCATGCAACCCAACTACCGAAATAGACTGAAGGTATTGACAAGAGCTCATGGATCTCCGTTAGAAAACGAGGTTAGATGCAAACGATTCCCGGATCCAAGATAGATAAGGGTGATGATGTTGTCGTCATACCTGATGTAACAAGCCACCGGAAAGATATGAAGGAAGATCATGGAGACAACTGCAAGATTCCACAGACAAAGAAAAAGATAGCACCACTTGAACAGAAGGATTACGAAAGATCTGAAAAGTCTTCATGGCCTCCGGTGGATTGAGCATAGACGATAGAACAAGAGAGTTTCAAGAGATTACTTGACGAGACTGAGGTGAAAGAACTCCATGTTCTCCTTGAAATGATTGAGAGAGATTTAGCAGTCTTGAGGAAACTTCGGCGGTACAACGATGATAACTTGCCAACAGGGAACAACTCCGGATTGGTTGAAGATGGAGGATGGGATTAACAATGGACTAGCTAATTCCAGAATTGAAGCGATCTATTTAGCAGAAGGACGTGGCCGAGATAGGTGACTTGAAAGAGTCAGAGTTCTCACTTTGAGACTTTGCACACAGGCAGTGTTCTCAAAGCTTGAGAGAAAAGACATAGATGATCTTCCATGTCCTTCCATTGATATAGAATAGGCAAGCATATTATCAACATATACCACCAAGGATTAACAAGATATTCCCAGAATACCAAGTTCGAGAGGCGGGAGAAACGAACAAATGCTCGAAACACTTTCTGAGCTCAACGCTCTTTGAAAGATCAATATTAAGAGCACGGGTTCGTGTTGGAGAAGATGCATTGAAAGAATAGATTATCTGGTCCTTCGGAAGAAAAAGAGATGTCACCTGATTCACATTGTCGATCGGATCACCGGTTACAAGGATAAAGAGATCTTGGTTAAAGAAAAGATGATATAGCTTTGCTTATGGTATGAGCTATCAGAGACGAAAAAGATGTGCAGATATGGAGTTGAAAAAGATGTGCAGCATGATAAACAGATGATAGACCGCCGTAGTGCCTTGAGAAGCTCCGGGTTTCCAAGGATGCTTGAATAAGCATAGATAGGATCACGGTGTACTCAAAATCACAGGAGTATCTTTGGCAATCCGGAGTTGTAGCATTTTCCATATTCCAATCGACACTATCATGAGTGGAGTATAGCTATGCCGAGAACCAAATTACAATCACCAGCATCGGATCGACACATGTTATGTAATTAGCCCAAGAGAAAAGGAGATGAAAAGAAACTGCAAGATTAAGCGCCGGTGACAAAAGAATGAGTTAGCATGGACATGCTGATAAAAGGAGATAGATAATGTTTCACACACGACTGGAGAGGAGTGTGGAAACACAGATGTATCAAAGAAAAATTTTCCGCATTTTTCGGCATTAAAATACAAATAGATCATAAAATCTCTTAGCGAGATAGAGATTAGCAACAGATGGTTACACGAAGAGGAGTTGCTAGAAGGAAGAACACCCTTAAGAAGATGGCACGGTTGACAAGGAGTCGGATAGATCGCCGGGTTTTCAAAAGCACATTAATATGGAATGTACCAACAGTTGATAACCAAAGGCGGATAAAGATAACATGTTGGATGCAATGAGATAGACAAGGAATTACACACACACACACTTTCTATGGTTCTCTGAAACCCGAACACGTGAATCCTAGTTTGAATTTTAAGAAGAGGATTGAAAAGCGTTACACTTCCTTACCGTAAAAGGGTGGTGGTTGGGTAAGAAGAAAAGTGGAAGCAGTCCTACTCTCGTTTTGTTTTCCCTATTATACATAACTACCAAAAATATTTGCTAGACAGACAACGACCATTTGGCTGAGACCCTGAAGGTCGGGATGGCTCTGATACCAATTGTAACTACCTCGGTGAATTACGCTCCTAGTACAAGCCTGGATGATCAGAAATGGTTGAAATAATGCGGTGGGGCCCAAATGCCACTCCACGGTAGACCTTTCGGCCGTCCCAACCATTTCCAAACATCGGGACAAGAACAGGCGTAATCAGCCGAAAAGGGATCAACTACATACACAAATGAGTATGTATGCAAGCCACCATACCATAGTACATCAGAGCCATTCCATCTAAAAAGAAAGGAAATATAGCAATGCCATACGGCAAGATCCAAATTTCCTAGATAGATATAATAGTTTAGGATATCTCCTTATACATCAAACATCAGAGTATCAGGCGGAAGCGGAAGACAAAATCCGAGTACGGGTAAGAAGCAAATCGGCATAAGATGCCCCATAAATAAGCACATCCATACAGATCTCACGGATCCCGTTCGGAATCTCTACACGAATGATCGTTGCCCACATCGTCTGTCTCTTCCACCCAAAGATCCATCTTGTGAGGGTACCTTCATCTGAACCAATAATTTATCGTGTGAGACCCTAGGGGTACTCAAGTCTTTATGCCTCTAAAGGGGACACAACCTAGGGTGACGAATTGCAGCAAAAGATAAACCCTAACAATTCTATAGATACTGCTAACCATCCGCCTAACCGAGAGATGAGCGGATGTCCGTGAATTAATAACAACAGTTATAATAGTTATAAGTAATCTTAACAGATCCATCCTCCTCCTCGCTTACCGGCGAGGAAGCGGACGAACAACCCCCATCGGTTGGCGGTTTTATCCATTCCGTGAGTATTGCACTATTTACTAGTCGGTACCTAGTCTAGTCAAATTAAAAGTGGTACTTTAGTTATTCTTGTCTATGATCGGAAACTGTGCTCCAAGTCGTCCATAACATGGACACGGCTTTGAAAGTTTTACCTGAGGGTGCACATAACAACACACACACCGATATGCCTCGGAAAAACCAAATCAAAACCCAACGAGGCGATCACGACAAAGCGATCACAAGATTCAGAAATATTTCAGGGGCCACCCCATTGAGCTACCATAGCGAAGTTAGCCGACTCAGACGGCCTCAAGGTTTGTGGAGCCGGTACGTAAACGGGAACCCGAAAGTGTGGCCGGGCTTGTCTGACATAAGCAAACGGTCACGGACCTAAGCAGATCAGGTGCTCCTCGCACAATCTTAAATAAAGCAGTAAAGCATGGCATAGGTACAGGATCGTAAATAAAACCTCAAACTAGTTTGTGGCCCCAAGAAATAAGAATGAATCAAGCTCTGGCTCAGGGGGGTCCATAAGCCTCTCGGATGTGGATAGCGCGAATATTCTTGGAACAGGAATCAAGTACTCGGGGTCTTACGGGACACAAGTGAGCCTGAAAACCAAATAGCGAATATGGCTCACCGATGCCACTTTCATTAGTTAACCCATTACTACTCAGGTTAAGTTGTATAGGCACCTCGTTATCCATCAGACACTCACATACCCTACACATGCTGTTCTACGACTCGCATGGCTCAAACAACTCCTGTAGTAATGGCTCATGGGATGGAGGAACAAGCTTCGGTGGGGTTTAAAAGTAAAGGCTATGCAATACTTGGGATTCAATTTAATGCAATCGCGACTCAATGATGCAAGAATAAGATAGAGGCAATAGGTACTGTATGTATGCAAGCATGTGGTAGTGCTTGCCTAGAAGCTCAGTTGAAGCGAGAGATGGATCTGGGTAGTGCTCCTGGTTCTCTTGATATATCCCCTGCTCAGCGTCTATTCGAAGAAGAACCAAACAAACAAGGGCCAACATAAATAAAGTGCACAAGCATATGAATAAATGCGACAAGCAAACAATCATGCCATGATGAATGATGCACAATTTGCATGGTATTAAGGTAGCATGGCATGGGTGAGGTGTGGAAACAAGATTAAATCATTTTATGGGGTTTTTGTCCCATTTTATTCTCATATTAGTTGCTGTATACAATATATTTATATGATGCATGCTTCAAATCAAACCAAGGAATGCATAAACAGAAAGGTCTCGTCGAGCTAATCATTTTAGACATATTATTTGTTAAATTTGGAGTTATAAAACAAAAGTTATTAATTTATTAAGTCAAAAGGGCATTTTATTGTAATTTAAATAAACTTGGAATTTTAAATGTTCAAAATATATTTTGAAGGCTATATTTGAATTCCTCATATTTTTATGAATTCAAAACATATATTATATGTATTATTTGGATTAATATTTGAAAAGTTATTTAAAAACAGAATTATATTTGAATTTGAAATAATTAGAAAAAGATTTGAATTTAAACAGATTTGCAGAATTACTTTTGTTACTCCCTCACAGCTAGCCACAGCCAATGACTGGTGGGGCCAGCAGCTGACTCAGCAACACACGCACGCAGAAAACCTTTTCTCACCGCAGCAAACCTAGCCTAAGCGATTGGCACAGGGGGCCAATCGCCCTGGCCGGGCCAACGTGACGGCCGCTGTGAGGCGCCAGTGGACCGAGCGGCCGAGCGGGTTATGTCCGAGAAAGCAGAGGCTTCTCTTGATCTTGGTGGCTGGCAGGTGGGGCTTGGTGGACCGTGGGTTAAGCAGAAACAAAACGGAGGGGGGTATCGGCAAAACGTCCGCCCAGCTCTTCTTCCGGCGGCATCGACGATCGGTGCTCAGGCGCTTGAGATCGAACCGAGGAACTCCTTGGCGCTACTGGGTGGCGAACCACTGCGGTGGGCTGGGGTAGGTGTTCGCTAGGAGGTTGGGGCCTAGCTAGGGTTTCTGCCACTGAGCGAGCAGCGGCGACGCCGGCCGCCAGGCCTGAGGCGTTCGGATGGTCCGGCGGCACAGGATCACGATGGCGAGGATGTCCAGGAGGGAGGTGGGCTCACCGCGAGTGTGTCGGAGGCGTTGGATCGGTTCGGCGGGCAGACGATCGGTGACGACGCAGACGGACGGTGATCTAGGGTTTCGCGGCGCGGCCGGTGTTCTTCCGGTGCTCCTCTCTGCGGCCATGTCACAGACGACGATGCAAGGACGACCGTGAGCTCCCGACTAGGAGCGCCACGCCACCGGCTGGTAGAGGGAGATCGGTGGAGGCCAAGGTTGGCCAGGTGTGTGGCAGCGGTGGAGAGGAGAGGGGAGAGGAGCCCTTGGGTAGATCTGGGGGGCGGGGAGGCGAGAGAGGGGGTGGATAAGGCAGAGAGGAAGCGAGGATGCCGTGGGGAGGTGGTAGACGATAAAGGTGGCTCGGCCACCTTTTGTCCTCCTCCTCACGTGCTCGGCTGGGAGGCCAGGGCAGGGCAGGGGCAGGTAGGGGAGCTGCCAGGTGGGGTAGGGCAGGCCAGGGTCAGGGTGGTTCGGGCTGGGGCCCCTAGGGCAGAGAGAGCACGAGAGGAGAGGTGAGGTAGCCTCGGGTAGGGTAGATCTAGGCTCGGGTTTGAGCTAGGTGGGGAGCTAGGGTTGGGGTGGTTCGGGCTGGGTGAGGGACCAGGTGGGGCCTGCATGGCAGGTAGAAGGGAGGGCCGAAAGAGAGGGGGAGATGGTAGCTTAGGGTTTAGGTCATGGTGGGGTTTAGGAGAGAGGGGGGTTATGGTGATGATGATGGAGTAGGTTAGATGACTAGGGTTAGGGTTTAGGGTTAGAGTTAGATGAGGGCAAGGTAGATTAGGGTTTACTATGGACAAGGTCAAGCCAAGATCAACCAAGATCAAACCAAAACAAAACAAGAAAAGAGGGGGAGGTGGTTTAAGCATGATCAAATAAGATCAAGCCAAAAGAAAAGATAGAGGTAGAGATGATCCACTCCAAGAACAAATAAAATCCAAATGACAAGCAAAAGGTGGTGCTTGCATGGCCCATGCAAATTATTTAATGCCATGATAATTCTTGTGAAAACAATATTCTTTCATGGCATTATTATTATGCAACCCAAAGTTGGAGTAAGGCCCAAGCAAAGGAATTTAGAAAGAATTCCAAGTGGAGTATATGGAGATGATCACATTGGATTATATTTGGGACTTGCTAGTGTGTATATGCCACTAGGTATTTAATAAGCCCACAAAATATCCCAACATGATGATAACCCCAAAAACACACATATGGAAGCTAGGAAAAAGGTTCCACCCACAAGGCATGCAAAGGTGGCCATGTGGCTCTCATGTATCAATAATGTGAAAACAACATGACACTAAGATGAGAGCATGTGGTAAAAGAATTGGATCCATCCCAACCCACATGAGCTAGAGATAAACTCAAATAAAGCCAAGCTCATATTTAGTTGGATGGTGGAATTATAAGGTGGTGACAGAGAAAAGGTGGTGGAGTTAATAAGAGATATGCCCCCAACTCAACTTGGGCATTACACAATATATCAAGAACCAAATACAATATCAAGAGGCAAATACAATTAATAATGCATATGAGATAAGAACCAAATGGAAAAGGGTTTGATATGATGCTCAAATGCAAGGAGGCATGATGACATGAGCATGATACAATGATGATGCAACAATTATATATAGGAAGGTAGCATCTATATAGACTAGGCTAGTAGCATTGCAATTGTTAGACAATTGGGATGCTACAACTGCGACGCCAAGGAACTTAGCAGGTGGCCACAGGGGTAACATTCGAAGGGCCCTAGCAGGTGCACAAATAACAAATCATAAGAACAAGCACAATCAACAGCAGTAGAAGAAGATGCATATATTCACATCAAAAGGACCATTGTGTGGCTGTGTCAAGAGTCATTCACTAGATTACATATCAACTACAACAAAAGCAAGAACTACAGACTAAAGAGAAGACCCTAAGGAGCAGCCACATCCAAAGCAACCGCAGACTCAGAGGCCCGCGCCTTAGCCATTTGCTGCTGTGAGACCCTGGCGCATGGCTTAATAGGATCGATAGGAAACTCATACGAACAAGTTGCAACTTATTTTCTGGAAGCTCATCCGAAAAGAACTCTAAGGTTAAGCGTGCTTGGCCTAGAGCAATTTAAGGATGGGTGACCGATCGGGAAGTGGGTACCGGGTGCGCATGAGTGAGGACAAAGTGTGCAGAAAAGACTAGTGTTGGTCTGTTGGGCTAGTCTAGAGATCCTATTGAGTTGCCATGAGTGACAGCCGCCAGTCCGGAGAGGTTGGGGTGTTACAGCTGCTTCCCTAAAGTATAGGTGGCCAGCAGGTCAATCAGGCGAGGACCATAGGACTTGCAGCGTGAAGCGTAGGAGGCGAAGGCTACCTCGGTGCCGTCAGCTACAATGGGCATCTTGGAGGTGATCTGTCCCAGATTCAACTGGGAGCCAGAGGCCATCGCCATGGCCAGACAAGGGTAGCACCTACGCCCTCCTGGGTCCTCTTGTAGCTCGTCGGTGCATCCCCATCCAATGCATTTACCAGGGAGTCGACGTCATCAAGGGCTACGCCCTTGGGGAAGATTTCCCGGTAGAAGCGGCTGAGGACCTCCTTGGCCTCCCCCACCGTCTCAATGGTGAAGCTGCAACGGTCTTCGACCGCGGCAACTGCATCTGCGAGGGGATCCCTGTCGTCCAATACATCACGATCGAACGCAATGCCAAAGGCATATGAAGAAGTTAGGATGAAGGAATGCTCAGATCAAGAGGAAGACGCAAACACAAATTCAGAAGAGGAAGAAAAACAACAACTAACCTGACAGCACCTTGGCAGCAACCATAAGCTCCTCTGTCATGGCCTTCTCTTGGGAGGCAGTAGCAACCATCAGTTGGTTCTCTCGCTCTTGGGACTTACTTTTAGCGCTCGAGAGCCTCCATAGCGTCCTTCTCCTTGGTCTCCTGCTAGCTTTTCTTCTTTCCAAGAGCGTCCAGTTTGCGGAGAGCATTATTATTTTCATCTGCCAAAAATCAAAAGACAGAGGAATAAGAAGATGGACTACAACACTAGCAGTCGCAACATAACGAGAAACTCAATACTCACCTTGGATCTACTGAAAGATCTCCTCCAAAGACAAGTACTGCTGGCCGATGCGTTACAAATCGTGCATCATAGGCTACAACAAGAAAATGAAGGTCAGCGGAGCAGAAGGTGACTCGGGGTATTGAGCGTAACAGTCGAAGAATACTTACATGGGCACCGAGGACTCCGAAGGTCTAATTTGTGTCTTATGAGCGACAACCGCGTGAGTCCTTGGCTTCGAGGAGCTCGACGCTTCATCGCCGGAGTTGGCCGGCATCTTCGGGGAGGCCACAACAGCCTCAGTATCCATAACCTTCGGATCCCTAGTCATCTCATGAAGTTCTTCCTTGAATGATTCGTATGAAGTTCCTCCTAGCACAGTCGAAGCATTCAAGTTATTTGAAGAACCAGCAAGCTAACACTTAGCACGTTGAAAACATAAAGGTACCAGGAAACTTACAAAGGAATGTTAGATAGGTTCACGAGCAGCGCCTCCTTCTTATTTTTCTTCTTCTTGGATGGCAGCTGAGGAGCCACAGCTCTAAGGGGAACATCAGGAAATGGAGAGGAGGCGTCGTCCCCCAGTTCATGCTACTCCAGATGAGCAGGCCCCTGTGGGGTCAATGGCGTCGAAGAATCCAAGCTTTCGCTCTGGGCTCTCTTCAGAGAGAGCTCGTCGCTGCGCTCAGGGTCTTCGTAACCGGCAGACGACTGAGCTTGGGGGACGGTAGATTTCGAGTCCACGTCCCCACCATCTGGCGCCACCGAGAATTCCTCAGGAAGAAGCGAGAACATGCCCGCGACGATTAGATCATGCACACTTAGAGAATATTTTGAATAAAGCAAAGTGATAAAACAAAAGAATTGTCAACAAATATATTTCAATAACGATAAAGGCTCATACCCAAGGAACCGCATTCCGCACACTGAAAGGTGCAGTCGACGACTCCGCGAGCAGAGGCTCATCAGCCTTGAACTTGAGCAGAGGCCGGAGCGCCCTGCCCAAGTCTTCTAAAGACATATCCTCCTTTGTCACCCTCGTAGGGTAGCTAGCACTAGCATACTGAAACATCAGATGAGTCCTAGCTTGGAGGGGCTGCACCCGACGCTTTAGGAACGTCTGGATGATGTCGACTCTAGAGACTTCTTTGCCTGGCACCAGCTGGAGGGCCTCCACTCGCTGGTACAGTCGGTTCACCTCTGCGGCCTCACCCGCAAGAATTTCGTTCGACCACAAACGCTTGTGGGATA
The DNA here is from genome assembly GCA_023614405.1 of Avena insularis. NCBI lineage: Eukaryota > Viridiplantae > Streptophyta > Magnoliopsida > Poales > Poaceae > Avena > Avena insularis. The sequence continues at coordinate 278,695,494 of CM042689.1, read as the reverse complement.
CCAGTTTGCTGGTGTCGAAGGGGCCAGACCGTAATGTTGGAGATATGCCCTAGAGGCAATAATAAATGTAGTTATTATTATATCTTTGTGTTTATGATAAATGTTTACATTCATGCTATAATAGTATTAACAAGGAAACATTAATACTTGTGTGATTTGTAAACTAAATTAGAGTCCCTAGTAAAAGCCTCTTCATAATACTAGCTTGTTGGTTAATAAATGATTGTGGTTTCCCTATCATGAACATTGAGATGTTATTAACAACAAGATCATATCGTTAGGAGAATGGTATGATGGACATACTCCTATAGATAAGCGTAGCATAAAGATCAAGTCATTTTAATAGTTCAATTGCTATATGCTTTCTGATACATAGTAATCTAATTCCTTCGACCATGAGATCATGCTTATCACCATCACCGGAAGGATGCTTTGATGACATCAAACACCACACCGTAATTGGGTGGCTATAAAGGTGGCATTGAGTGTTCGGAAAGTATGGGTTGAGACACATGGATCAAGAGTGGGATTTGTCCATCCATATGACAGATAGATATACTCTGGGCCCTCTCGGTGGAATGTCATCCAATTGGCTTGCAAGCATGTGACTGGCTCACAAGGGATCACATATCACGGGAACGAGAAAAGAGTACTTATCAGTAACGAGGTTGAACTAGGTATGCAGAGATACCGACGATCAAAACCTCGGATAAGTAAACTATCGTGAGACAAAGGGAAATCGGTATCGTATGTAAGTGGTTCATTCGATCGCAAAGTAATCATAGAAATATGTGGGAACCATATGAATTTCCAGATTCCTCTATTGGTTATTGTTCGGAGAAGTGTCTCGATCATGTCCGCATAATTCACGAACCGTAGGGAGACACACTTAAGGATTCGATGTTGTTGAGTAGTTATGGAATGATGAGTAAGAGACTGAATGTTGTTCGGAGTCTTGGATGGGATCCGGGATATCACGAGGAGATCCGGAATGGTCCAGAGAATAAGATTCATATAAGGGAAGTCCTGTTTCGGGGTTGGAGAATGGTTCCGTTGTTTTCATCGGGAATGTTCTAGAAGGTTCCGGAATGTCCGGCACTCCGGAGGGGAAGGGTACATGAATGTGTCATAACAAGTTGGAATGGTTGCATCATGTACTAGGTGTCATCGCTGAGCAAAATAAAGGGATATATCAAATCCTAGTTTGAAAAGTCAAACGCCAATTTGAGAAGTCAAACGGCTATTTTGCTTGGTGGAGGGATAGTAGGAAACCTACTTGGGGAGGAGTTCCTATCCCTCCACCCGCCGGCCTTGGAAGCCGAGTTGGGAGGACTCCTCCCTTGGCCGCGCCTCCACCTATATAAGGAGGCATGGTTGCCTCCAAGACTACACCTTGCCCTCTCCAAACCCTAGCCCTAAGCCGCCGCCTCGCCACCACCGCCTAGGGCAAACCCTAGCCGCCGACTTGGGCTTCCCCAAGCTCTAGCCTCTGGCCTAGCCCTCTCTCCTTGGTGTGTCTAAACCCTAGATCACCGAGGCCTCTCTCATAGTCCACCATACTCGCTCCGACTTAAGGCGAAGCCCTGCGAGATCTCCCATCTACTTCCGGTACCACGCCGTCGTGCTGCCAGAATCGCGAGGAGAGTGCTACAACCTCCACTGCCTGCTGGAACAAGGGAGAGGAAGGTCTTCATCGAGTACCGAACGTGTGACCGATCAAGGGAGCGCTGCCGAACGCAGGCCGGAAGGATCGTCTACGATCTTGAGATCGGCAAGAGCGACTACATCACCCACGAGAATCCGCTCGTTAAACACTTTGGAATCTTGAGGTGAGTTATTCCATCGACTCGTTGCTACAATCTAGTAGATAGATCTTGGCTTGTTTGTTTGTATGGTAGAAATTTTTGTTTTCCATGCTACGAATCCCTCACAAAGGGTATCAGAGCCGTGTCTATATGTAGATCTGTTGCACGAGTAGAACACAATGGTCATTGTGGGCGGTGGTGCTTTTATTATCAATTGCTTCTTGTGTACTTTGCATCTTGCGGTATGATGGGATGAAGCAGCCCGGGCTAACCTTACATGACATCGTTCATGAGACTTGCTCCATGCTCAACATGCAACTTGTATTGCATAAGTGGCTTTGCGGGTGTCTGTCTCTCCCATTATAGTATAGATCCAGTTTACAACGGGCACTTGATAGTTCAAACATCAACGTTGTGGTTCTTGTTTGTAAGTTAGTTCGACACTTATTGAAAGCCCCAAACCACGTAAAATATGCAAAGAAATTAGAGGCGTCTAACTTTGTTTTGCAGGTGTCTTTGTGATGTGATATGGCCATGATTGTGATTATATTTGATGTATGCAATGTTCCTTATTGTAAGTTGGCAACCGGCATGAGCCATATGGTTGTCTTTAGTTTCTGTTAAGACCCGCGTGTCTATTCAAAGTAGTTGTAATAGTTGAAGCTGGTGGACGACAACCATGGAGCAGCGTCATTGACCTTGATGCAATGCCGGTGATGATGGAGATCATGTTCGTGCTTGAAGATGGAAATCGGAAGCACAAAGAAGAAATGCCATATCATATCACATATTATGAATTGCATGTGATGTTAATCCTTTATGCATCTTGTATTGCTTAGTTTAAGACGGTAGCATTATAAGATGATCCCTCATGCACATAAATTTCAAGTTCTAAAGTGTTCATCCTTAGTAAGCACCGTTGCTAAAGCTTGTTGTTTCGAAGCACCACGTGATGATCGGGTGTGTTAGATCCTGCAAGTGTATACAATGTGAGCAAGCCAGATTTTCTCATGCGGAAGCTAAGGTTTGATCTTGACGAGCCTAGAATGTACAGACATGGTCTCGGAACACGGGTCACCGAAAGGTAAAGCATGAATCATATAGTAGATATGATGAACATGTCGATTGTTCGCCATTGAAGCTACATCAACTCTCGTGATGATCGGTGTTGATGTGGTGGATTTGGTTCGTGTGATCACTAAAACAATGTGAGGGATGTTGTTTTGAGTGGGAGTTCACCTAGATTAATTTAAATATTAATTAGAACTCAATTTGTCATAAACTTAGTCTAAACTATTGCAAATATGCTGTAGATCAATGGCGGCCCCTACCATCAATTTTAATGCGTTCCTAGAGAAAGAAAAGTTGAAAAACAATGGAAGCAACTTCGCGGATTGGTTCCGCAATTTGAGGATTGTCCTCAATGCTGGTAATTTGACCTATGTGCTGGATGCACCGCTGGGTGACCCGCCTGCAGCTGATGCTAACGATGAAGTAAAGAATGTTTACCTCACTTGGAAGACTCAGTACTCCACAGTTCAGTGTGCTATCTAGTATGGTTTAGAATCGGAGCTTCAGAAAAGGTTTTAGAATTCAGACCCACATGATATTGTTCGTGAACTCAAATTGATTTTTGAGACTCACGCGGCAGTTGAGAGCTATGAGGCTTCTGAAAAGTTCTTTAACTGCAAGATGGAAGAGGGCAGTCTGTCAAAGGAGCATGTGCTTAAGATGTCTGGGCATGCAAACAAACTTCAAAGCTTGGGTATAGTGATTCCTAATGCTTTGGGGATTTACCGTGTCCTCCAATCACTACCACCAAGTTACAAGAACTTTTTGATGAACTACAATATGCAAAGCATGAACAAGCAGTTGCCAGAACTCTTCTCCATGTTAAAATCTGCAGAAGTGGAAATCAAGAAAGAGCACCAAGTGTTGATGGTCAATAAGACCACCAAATTCAAGAAAGGCAAGTCTAAGCAAAAGGGACACTTCAAGAAGGGTGGTAAGAAAGTTACCGCACCGCCGAAGAAGACCAAGGGTGGACCTAAGCCTGATACTGAGTGCTTTTACTGCAAGGGAGAAGGTCACAAGAAGCGGAATTGCCCAAAGTACTTGGCGGATTTGAAGAATGGCAACATCAAGAAGAAAGGTATATCCGATATACATGTTATTGATGTGTATCTCACTAGTACTCGTAGTAGTGCCTGGGTATTTGATACTGGTTCAGTTGCTCATATTTGTAACTCGAAACAGGTGTTGCAGAATAGCGGAAGCTAGCGAAGAACGAGGTGACGATGCGCGTGGGAAATGGATAAAAGGTTGATGTGATCGCGGTCGGCACGCTACCTCTTCATCTACCATCGGAATTAGTTTTATACTTAAATAATTGTTATTTGGTGCCTGCGTTAAGCATGAACATTATATTGGGATCTTGTTTATTGCGAGACGGTTACTTGTTTAAGTCCGAGAATAATGGTTGTTCGATTTATATGAGTAATATGTTTTATGCACATGCACCTTTGATAGATGGTCTATTCTTATTGAATCTCGATAGTGGAAATACACATATTAATAACATTGAAGCTAAACGTTTGAAATCGAGCGATAACTCGACCTATATGTGGCACTGTCGTCTTGGTCACATTGGAGTGAAGCGTATGAAGAAACTCCATTCCAATGGACTTCTTGAATCACTTGATTTCGAATCACTGGAAAGATGCGAAGCATGTTTGATGTGTAAAATGACTAAGACTCCATTTTCTGGTATGATGGAGCGAGCTACGGACTTATTGGAAATCATACATACCGATGTGTGTGGTCCAATGAGTGTAGCATCGCGCGGTGGTTATCGTTATGTTCTTACCTTCACGAATGACTTGAGTAGATATGGGTATATCTATTTCATGAAACATAAGTCCAAAACTTTTGAGAAGTTTAAGGAATTTCAAAGTGAGGTGGAGAATCAACGTAACAAGAAGATTAAATTTCTACGTTATGATCATGGAGGTGAATATCTAAGTTACGAGTTTGGCGAGCATTTGAAGAAATGCGGAATACTTTCACAATTGACATCGCCGGGAACACCACAGCGTAATGGTGTGTCCGAACGTCGTAATCGAACTCTCTTAGATATGGTTTGTTCTATGATGTCACTTATAGATTTACCGCTATCATTTTGGGGTTATGCATTAGAAACAGCCGCATTCACTTTAAATAGGGCACCATCTAAATCCGTTGAAATGACACCGTATGAATTATGGTTTGGGAAGAAACCTAAATTGTCGTTCCTTAAAGTTTGGGGTTGCGAAGCCTATGTAAAGAAGTTACAGCCGGACAAGCTTGAACCCAAAGCGGAAAAATGCGTCTTCATAGGATACCCAAAGGAAACTATTGGGTATATCTTCTATCATAGATCCAAAGGCAAAATCTTCATTGCCAAGAATGGATCCTTTCTAGAGAAGGAATTTCTCTCGAAAGAAGTGACTGGAAGGAAAGTAGAACTCGACGAGGTTGTCGAACCTTCTCTCGAACTTGCGTGTAGCGCAACACCGGAAGAAGTTCCCGTGGTGCCTGCACCAATAAGAGAGGAAGCTAATGATGATGATCATGAAACTTTGGTTGAAGTTGCTACAGAACCTCGCAGGTCAACGAGAACTCGTAGCACTCCTGATTGGTATGATCCCGTTATGAGTGTCATGTTGGTGGACAACACCGATGACCCTGCGACATATGAGGAAGCGATGATGAGCCCAGATTCCAATAAATGGCAAGAAGCCATGAAATCCGAGATTGGATCCATGTACAAAAACCAAGTATGGACTTTGGTGGACTTACCGGATGGCCGGAAGGCTATCGAGAACAAATGGATTTTCAAGAAGAAAACAGATGTTGATGGTAATGTTACTGTCTATAAAGCTCGACTTGTCGCAAAAGGGTTTCGACAAATTCAAGGAGTTGACTACGATGAGACTTTCTCACCAGTAGCGAAGCTAAAGTCTGTGAGGATTTTGTTAGCAATCACTGCATATTATGATTATGAGATATGGCAGATGGATGTCAAAACAGCATTCCTCAATGGAGACATTGATGAAGAGTTGTATATGATGCAACCCAAAGGTTTTGTCGATCCTAAAGATGCTAACAAGGTATGCAAACTTCAACGGTCCATATATGGATTGAAGCAAGCATCCCGAAGTTGGAATCAACATTTTGATAAGGTAATCAAAAGTTTTGGTTTTATACAAACTTATGGAGAAGCTTGTATTTACAAGAAAGTGAGTGGGAGCTCTGTAGCATTCTTAATACTATATGTAGATGACATATTGTTGATTGGGAATGATGTAGACCTTCTTAATAGTGTCAAGGAATATTTGAATAATAGTTTTTCAATGAAAGATCTTGGAGAAGCAGCTTACATATTAGGCATAAAGATTTATAGAGATAGATCGAGACGCCTAATATCATTGTCACAAAGTACATATTTGGACAAAGTTCTAAAGAGGTTTGGAATGGAAGATAGCAAGAAAGGGTTCTTGCCCATGTTGCCCAATACGACCTTGAGTAAAACTCAAAGTCCAAAGAACGACGTAAGATAGAGAAAGGATGAGTAAGACTCCCTATGCCTCAGCCATAGGATCTCTAATGTATGCCATGCTATGTACTAGACCCGACATTGCATATGTTGTTAGTTTGACTAGCAGATATCAAAGTGATCCAGGAGTGGATCATTGGACAGCGGTCAAAAACATCCTTAAGTACTTGAGAAGAACTAAGGATATGGTTCTTTCTTATGGAGGTGATGAACAGCTCGTTGTTAATGGTTACACCGATGCTAGTTGGAACACCGATCCGGATGATTCTAAATCTCAATCTGGATACATATTTACTTTGAATGGTGCAGCAGTTAGCTGGAGGAGTGCAAAGCAAAGCGTTGTGGCGAGATCTTCAACTGAATTGGAATACATAGCTGCTTCGGAGGCTTCACAAGAAGCGATATGGATGAAGGAGTTCATTACAGAGCTCGGTGTGGTTCCAAGTGCGCTGGACCCAATGTCTATCTACTGTGATAACATGGGCGCCATAGCCAATGCGCAAGAACCAAGGTCACACAAGAAGCTGAAGCATATCAAGCTACGTTTTCATGCTATTCGAGAACATGTCCAAGATGGTGACATAAATATTTAAAAGTACACACAGATCTGAATGTGGCGGATCCGTTGACTAAACCTCTCCCGAGGGCAAGACATGACCAACACCAAACTGCCATGGGTGTTCAGTATATTACCATGTAATCTAGATTAGTTGACTCTAGTGCAAGTGGGAGACTGTTGGAGATATGCCCTAGAGGCAATAATAAATGTAGTTATTATTATATCTTTGTGTTTATGATAAATGTTTACATTCATGCTATAATAGTATTAACAAGGAAACATTAATACTTGTGTGATTTGTAAACTAAATTAGAGTCCCTAGTAAAAGCCTCTTCATAATACTAGCTTGTTGGTTAATAAATGATTGTGGTTTCCCTATCATGAACATTGAGATGTTATTAACAACAAGATCATATCGTTAGGAGAATGGTATGATGGACATACTCCTATAGATAAGCGTAGCATAAAGATCAATTCATTTTAATAGTTTAATTGCTATATGCTTTCTGATACATAGTAACCTAATTCCTTCGACCATGAGATCATGCTTATCACCATCACCGGAAGGATGCTTTGATGACATCAAACACCACACCGTAACTGGGTGGCTATAAAGGTGGCATTGAGTGTTCGGAAAGTATGGGTTGAGACACATGGATCAAGAGTGGGATTTGTCCATCCATATGACGGATAGATATACTCTGGGCCCTCTCGGTGGAATGTCATCCAATTGGCTTGCAAGCATGTGACTGGCTCACAAGGGATCACATATCATGGGAACGAGAAAAGAGTACTTATCGATGCGAGGTTGAACTAGGTATGCAGAGATACCGACGATCAAAACCTCGGATAAGTAAACTATCGTGAGACAAAGGGAAATTGGTATCGTATGTAAGTGGTTCATTCGATCGCAAAGTAATCGTAGAAATATGTGGGAACCATATGAATTTCCAGATTCCTCTATTGGTTATTGTTCGGAGAAGTGTCTCGATCATGTCCGCATAATTCACGAACCGTAGGGAGACACACTTAAGGATTCGATGTTGTTGAGTAGTTATGGAATGATGAGTAAGAGACTGAATGTTGTTCGGAGTCTCGGATGGGATCCAGGATATCACGAGGAGATCCGAAATGGTCCAGAGAATAAGATTCATATAAGGGAAGTCCTGTTTCAGGGTTGGAGAATGGTTCCGTTGTTTTCATCGGGAATGTTCTAGAAGGTTCCGGAATGTCCGGCACTCCGGAGGGGAAGGGTACATGAATGTGTCATAACAAGTTGGAACGGTTGCATCATGTACTAGGTGTCATCGCTGAGCAAAATAAAGGGATATATCAAATCCTAGTTTGAAAAGTCAAACGCCAATTTGAAAAGTCAAACGACTATTTTGCTTGGTGGAGGGAGAGTAGGAAACCTACTTCGGGAGGAGTTCCTCTCCCTCCACCCGCCGTCCTTGGAAGCCGAGTTGGGGAGGGACTCCCCTCCCCTTGGCCGGAGCCCTCCACCTATATAAGGAGGGGCAGGGCTGCCCCTCCAAGACTACACCTTGCCCTCTCCAAACCCTAGCCCTAAGCCGCCGGCGCCACCACCTCCTGTTGCTACCGCCGCCTAGGGCAAACCCTAGCCACCGACTTGGGCTTCCCTAAGCTCTAGCCGCCGGACTAGCCCTCTCTCCTTGGTGTGTCTAAACCCTAGATCACCGAGGCCTCTCTCATAGTCCACCATACTGCTCACGGCTAAGGCGGCCATGAGATCTCCCTCTACTCGTACCACGTCAGTCTTCACTGGAATCGTGAGGAGAGTGCTACAACCTCCGCCTGCTGGAAAAAGGAGAGGAAGGTCTTCATCAAGTACAGAGCAGGTGTGCCAAACGCAGCGCCGGAAGGATCTCTACACGATCTTGAGATCGGCAAGAGTACGACTACATCACCCATGAGAATCCGCTCTCGTTAAACACTTTGGAATCTTCGAGGGTGAGTTATTCCATCGACTCGTTGCCACAATCTAGTAGATAGATCTTGGCTTGTTTGTTTGTATGCGGTAGAAATTTTTTGTTTTCCATGCTACGAATCCCTACACGTAATTCTGGCCAACGAGCTTGGAGTCGTGGATGTAGAGCCACTTGTTCCTCCACCCTTGGACATAATCGCAAAGGGAAAAGGAGAAATACTGAATGTTGGGGCAGATGGATATCCCGCACCCGCCCAGTTCATAGACTCCTTGGGAGCCCGACTTCCTCTTCAGGGAATAGAGTTACCTAAAGAGGCCGAAGTGCGGCTCGATACCGACCTAACACTCGCACAGTGTGATGAAACATGCAATGTGCAGAATAGAGTTGGGCGTCAGCTGATGTAGATGAAGCCCGTAGAGAAAAAGAAGCTCACGAAGAAAGTCGTGGGCAGGAAGGGAAAGGCCTCGAACGAGGAAGGCAACAAAGACCTCAGAAGAACGAGGAATTACCTCATTGTAAGGGATGAGGACGTCGCCCTTCTTCTCCGGGATCAGATGCGACTCACGCAGGCGGCGCAAATCTGCCTCCCTCACGGTCGATTGCCGCGAGCTGCCATTCGTGACACAGCCATCGTTGGAGGCCTTCTAGGCAGCACCCGCGGTGCTTGTACCTACGACAGCGGAAGATTTCTTGGACTTTCCCATCTTTCTAGTGCGGCGCGCAGAGCGGTGGGTGAGAAGGAAAGGGGATGGAAACATGAGAAGGACGTCCAGTGTATGGTGCGCGCGAGCTCTGAGAATGGCGAAGGCAAAGCAACAACGACAGGCAGGAGTGAATGGTGAAGGGAAAAATTACCACCATGCCTTGCTATATAAATCAACAAAGACGGCAACGTAGAACCGTCGATCTACTTACCCTAACGTGTTCCCTTCATCACACCGTACATGTGGCAGGCGTCGCCCGAACCGTCGCAAGCACGCCATCCACTACACATGGAAATCGAGGAGACACAATAACTTTTTGCTTAAACAACATGTGACTGGTCAAATTCCCTTCATAAAGTGGGACCGACGAACGTCTAGTCTTGTCATCACTTCCGCCACAGACGATTGAGCTCACCAAGTTTCAACACTGACGTCAGCAAAGCAAAGGCTAGCAACCGCTATAATCTTTCGACTATAAATAAAAGTACTTACTTGAGTCTGTGACTCAACCAATTACTCGGGGGCTACTCCTATCAGGAGCGCTGGCCGCGCACCTAAGAATTCTACATGGTTCCCGTGTCAGTCGAAACACTTCCTAATGCTTCGAGTCCTTCTTCGAGTCTGCGACTCCACTATGGACTCGGGGGCTACTCCCATAGGGAGCACTGGCTATGCATTCGAAAAGGTTCCGACGCTCATACAAAGAACTTCTGGATCATCATAATGAACAACTGATAATTATAAGTCTATGCTTGAGTTTGCGACTTAAACAAACACTCGAGGGCTACTCCCATAGGGAGCGCTGGTCGCGCACCCTATAAATTATGGAAATGAAATCCTTCGAATCCTTCATGAAAATCCGTTCCAATCAAGGCAAGAGCCAGAAGTAGATCGACTTGTAGATCGGGTAGCAATAGGCTATGACATAGCTCACTTTACCAAGAACATAGGGCGTAAGATTGTAATACAACATGCATCTTATTCAGTAACTCTGCTCAAAACAGCACTAAGAGAGGCAATGTCTCCCACCGGAAATGCCTCCGCGGCGATAAACTTTCGAATTCTGCATCTGCAACGCAAAGGTAAGACCTACAGATACTTCTGATGGGCTTGCAACGCACCCGACTGCGCTATGCTAGTTTTATTCCGTGTCAGTAGGCACCATGAAAAATCCCGACGGACGCGTACGTAACTTAAAACACTGGAATTCGACTCTTGTAAGACCTCCACGGCCCGAGTCTAATTACACCAGCAATTTTCTGGATTCGAGTCCGGGGACTTGAGTCTAAAGTAGATCGTGTTGTTTTGTCCAAAGGCAGTTAACTGACCCTGATCCATCAAGTGAGTCAGGCACACATATCAACAATCCCTATGAACCAACATACTGACTCGAAACATGTTCGTATAAGAAGCACTCGAAAGACTAGAGAGTCTCCAGTTAAATCTACGATTCGACTGAACACTCGGGGGCTATTGGCATGGATATTCCCTACGGGTACCTGATGTTAGCCTACCCAGTCCAACCCAGCGGAAGCCCACAGGAAGGGCCTACTGCAATCGTGAAGCCCAAGGAGACTTCAGATGGCCCATGCCCGGAGAGAGTTCGACTTCTTGGAGGACACGGCTAATGTAAATAGAAATTCAAAGGGGCTAACCCTAGTCTGTAACCGACTCGACCTACCCGAGACCTGGCCTCCCCATATAAAGTCCAGGAGTGGCATGGCGAGGAGGGTCTCTCACCTCATACCCTAGAACACACCTCACGCCAGATTGCATCTGCGCACCCTTGTAATTATCGGCATCGCCATCAATCAAGAACAGATAAGAAGGAGTAGGGTTTTCCCTCCGGGGGCCTGAACCTAGGTAAACCTCATGTCCTTGTGTGCGAATCTGTTAGCCATTCCACGATCTTAGCTTCCCACCTTCTCCAAAACCCAAGTCCATAACAATGGGCATTGACGAGTCGAACCCACGTCACTTGGTATCGAGTTCACCGACGAGTTTTAGCTCAACCATTTCAACTATCTCAAGCTCAGAGAGATCAAGTCCACCAAGTAGGCATTCATTATGATTTTGACTCAATCTACAACAATGTTGGTTTGTATCACTTTATTTTTAAGGATGCCGTCACATACTAATGTCTACGTACTTCTATTCTTGTAGAAAGTTGTTGGGACTCTAAGTGTAGAGGTTTGTAGAACAGCAGCAAGTTTCCCTTAAGTGGATTACCCAAGGTTTATCGAACTCAGGGAGGAAGTGGTCAAAGGTATTCCCTCTCAAGCAACCCTGCAATCAAGATACAAGAAGTCTCTTGTGTCCCCAACACACCCAATACACTTGTCACGTGTATAGGTGCACTAGTTCGGCGAAGAGATAGTGAAATACAAGTGGTAGCGGTGCCAGAAAAGAGCTTGATGGTGAGGTAAAGACTAAAGCAAGCAAACATGCAACAAATCTAGATGCAAACGGAGTTTCAATGTTTAGAAACAAGGCATAGGGATCATACTTTCACTAGTGAACACTCTCTCATATAAATATCCTCTCTTCATGATACTACTCTTAACTACTCTCCGGTTGGACACTCTAATCATCGGTAGGGCTATAACAACACTCCTCAAAGTCCGCCTTCCCCAATCTAGATAACCCCACAATATCACCTTGAGCGCTAGATGGTTCCAACAAACACCACAATTTTAGAGACATCCAACTCCAAATATAACTCATAACAAATATTCAATCTAGCCAAAGTGCCACACACAGTATGCACGCTATCACTTTCACACATGTGGGGAAAAGCATAGATCTATTAAAGCACAAAGAATATTTATGCAGACTCAAACCTAAGTGCCACCATTGCGTGCATGCTGTCACTTTCACACACATGGGGAGATAAGAGATCTATTAAACCACTTGATTAGCAAGGTATATCTACTTGATTACAAATGTCATGATCACAATATGACCATGCATAGAGAGAGAGAGAGATAGAGAGATGAACACATAGCTACCGGTAGAGCCATTAGCCTCGAGGAAGAACTACTCCCTCCTTATCATGGGAATCAGCAACGATGATGAAGATGGCGATGGAGATCGATGGAGATGGCTCCGGGGGCACTTCCCCATCCCGGCAGGGTGCCGGAACAGAGACTTTCTGTCCCCCAAATCTCCCCTTCAGTGGCGGCGGCGCAGCGGAACTTTTTCTAGAAGTATGATGGATTATTTAGGGTTTTCTCCCGGGGGCTTCTTATAGGCAAAGGAGGCAAGGTCGATGGAGTGCCAGGGGGCCCACACCCCCTATAGGCGCCACCTGGGCTTGCCCGCGCCTGGGGGGTGCGGCCACCCTGGTTACCTACTCCACCTCTGCTCTGTGGTTCCGTGTTACTCCGGGAAAATAATGACTTTGGCTTTTGTCCCGTCTAATTCCGAGAATATTGATTTTCTGCCTTTCTGGAACCAAAAACAGAAGAAAACAGGCAACTGGCATTGTGGCATCTTGTTAATAGGTTAGTACCAGAAAGTGTATAAAAATATCTCAAAGTGTAGACAAAACATAAGACAAATGATATAAAACAAGCATGGAGCATCAAAAATTATAGATACGTTTATGACGTATCACGTACCGCCACTTGACGCTTGAGTTCCTCAGCACCTTGATGCATACGGTGTGCTCACACTACTGCCCCAAGGAGCAAATGCCTGGAGTTGATTGCATCAACTTTTGTCTTATGAACCTTGAGTATTCCTTGATGCTCGACCAATAGTCTCACTACTTTGGGTTTGCCAACAATGCCACTGACATACGCTCCACGAGCTTTGTTCTTGATCCATCACCCTTGGCCTACTTTAATAAGATGAGAATTCATGGAAACACACCTAAGGGAAACCAAATTGATCACCCTGTTGTTTTGTTATTTGTTTTATGTTATTGCTAACACTTTGCAGGAATGTGGTGAGTTTACTAGAGTTAATGAGGAGGATATGATAATTCTTGTTAGAGTTGTTATTCCTAACTATAACTTAACGCCAAATTTGGGCGCCCTTGTTTCGTTTTATCTTAAGCATCAAGCTCCGCAGTGTCGTCGTTTCATATGCGGAGGAGGAGTAATAACCATTCTTGCATGTGCTCTTCATATGAACCTAGGTAATATCTAACCATTGGCAGGAGACCGCTGTCTTGGTTTTCCTACTCTAAGAGCTTGTGGTATGATTTATAGATCTAATGGTAGATACTTCCTTGATATACCTAGAGAAAATCACTTGATCCCAACTCCTTTGCCTAATGGTTTGTTATCTATCGAGAGTGGACGTTTGTGTTATGACGCGCAGGTTGAGGCAAGTTTACCCCAACAAGAAGTACCCATGGACGAAGAAGGAGAAGGTGAAGAAGTAGAACAAGAAGGACCCAAACAAGATGTGCATCCACTAAACTTCTACACCACCTATGATGATATCTATGCTCTTGAAGGAAGCATTCAAAACATGAACAACCTCTCCATCAACCTTCGAGATGCTACTGCCAACTTCTTGTAGGGGTTCATATCATGGAAAACAAAAAAATTCTATCGCATGAACACACACAAGCCAAGATCTAATCTACGAGATTGTTGCAACGAGTTTGTCGAGTACTAAACCTCGTAGATCCAAAGCGTTAAACGTGATTGGATTCTCGTGGTTGATGTAGTCGTTCACTTGCCGATCTTAAGATCGCAAAGACGATCCTTCCAGTGCCATGTTTTAGAAGCGCTTCTACAGTTGGTCACATGTTTGGTACTCGATGAATACCTTCCTCTCCCTTGTTCCAGCAGGCAGCGGAGGTTGTAGATCTCCTCTCGATTCTAGTGGCACGATAGCGTGGTGGTGAAACGGAGGAATAGATCCCGTAGGGCTTCGCCTAAGCTGGAGCGAGTTATGGTGTAGAGAGGCCTTGGAAACTAGGGTTTAGAGGTCAAGGGGTGGAGGTGGCCAGCGGCTAGGGCAGGGCTAGGCGGCGGCGGTTTTAGAGGGGGCAGCCGGCCTAGGGTTTGGGTGTGTAGGCCAAGGGGTGCCCCACCCCCTCCTTTATAGATGGTAGAGGCGGCTAGGGGAGGAGGAGTCCTCCCCCAACTACCCTTGTATGGCCGACGGAAATGGAGGGAGGGGAAACCTTCCTCCTCTAGGTTTCCTCATCTCCCTCCACTTGGTTTGACTATCAATGTTGGGATTTGACTTTTCAAATTGAAGTTTGACTATTCAAACTAGAATTTGATTATTTCTCTTCCCATTGCCCACCCAAGTGACCTAGGACATGATGCAACCATTCCACATTGGTATGACACATTCATGTACCCTTCCCTCTCTGGGGTGGTGGACCTTCTAGAACCTTCGAGAAGATTTCGGTGAAAACACTGAAAACATTTCCGAACACCGGAATAGGACTTACCTCATATGAATCTTATTCTCTGGACCATTTTGGATCTCCTCCTGATATTCCGGATCCAATCCTAGACTCCGAACAACATTCGTTCTCCAACTCACATTCCATATCCACTAAACAACATTGAATCCTTAAGTGTGTCTCCCTACGGTTCGTGAATTATGCAGACATGATCGAGACACTTCTCCAATCAATAACCAATAAAGGAATCTGGAAATTTATATGGCTCCCACATATTTCTACGATTACTTCCTAATTAAATGGACCATTTACATATGATACTAATTTCCCTTTGTCTCATGATACTTTACTTATCCGAGGTTTGATCGTTGGTATCTCTGCATACCTAGTTCAACCTCATTACCGATAAGTAATATTTACTCATTCCGTGATATGTGATCCCTTGTGATCCAGTCACATGCTTGCAAGCCAATTGGATGACATTCCATCGGGAGGGCCCAGAGTATATCTATCCGTCATATGGATGGACAAATCCCACTCTTGATCCATGTGCCTCAACACATACTTTCAGAATACTCAATAGCACCTTTATAACCACCCAGTTATGAAGTGGTGTTTGATGTCATCAAAGTATCCATCCGGTGATGGTGATTAAGATGATATCATGGTCGAAGGATTTAGGTTAATATGTATTTTAAAGCTTATAGCAAACGAACTATTGAAATGACTTCATCTTATGCTACGCTTAACTATAGCAGTATGTCTGTCACATCATTCTCCTAATGATAGAATCTTGTTATTAATAACATCCAATGTCCATGATCAGGAAATCATGATCATCTATTAATCAATAAGCTAGTCTAACAAGAGGCTTTACTAGGGACTCTTTTATGTTTACAAAATACACAAGTATTAATGTTTCCCGTTAATACAATTATAGGATGGGATGTAAACATTTATCATAAACATAAAGATATGATAATAACCATTTTATTATTGCCTCTTGGCCATATCTACAACAGTCTCCCACTTGCACTAGAGTCAATAATCTAGTTTTGAAAAGCTTGTGCATTGAACACCTATGGCTTTCCGGTGTTGTATATACACGATTGCTAGTGGTTAACATAATCTTCGGTTCCGAAATTTTAAGGTCTGTGTGTAATTGCATGTATTTGCGTCTCTACGCATCACTAATTCTCCAATGAGATGGCATTGTATAAATTTGGTCCTTTGGTGAGACCTTTAGTTCCTTGGGGTTAAAAATGTTGATACAATTGTCGTACAATATATCTTCATAGTACCAACCTGCTGTGAACCACACCTAGTTTAATAACAAACTACTTGACACAAATGCCCTCTTTTACTGCTACAATAACAGTCATATACTTAGCCTTTTGTTGTAGTATCTGTCACAATGTATTTAACTTTGGAACTCATCCAAATCCATTTTGGAACTTCCTTTCCATTACATAGTGTCACCCATAGTTTAAATTGAGATAAACTTAATTTGTATCTTGTGACAGAACTAGTATCAATGTAATACTTTATAATGAACTATCTATCTATTTGTCACCTCTAAAAAATAACATATTCTTAGTTCTTACAAAAGATCATAAGAATATCCTTACTATCGTCCAATGATCATCTTATGAATCATTCTGGTATATGCTCATAACATTTAGAGCATAGGACATATCTGGATGTGTACATATCACAGCATGATTGAAAAAATACTATTTGTGATTTCATTCACCAAGTATCAAAATACTTGAATCTTTGTTTCACTTACCAAGTTTCAATACACGTGAATCTTGATTCAATCCTTTCTATGCAGCAAGAACCTTTCTTATCTTTTCCATATTGAACTCATTCAATATCTCATCTATGTACATTTGGCATAACCATATTAGCGCCTCAATCTATCCATATAGACATTGATGCCAAATATTTGGGTTTTTCCTAAGTCTTTTCATCGAGTTGAAATTCTTAACTTGTGTTAATAAAATATTGTCGTGGTGGTGGCACGGAAGATGCCATGGGTAGGCTTAAGTTGGGGGCCAATGGATGCTAGAGGGATCCAAGGAGGGACGATGTAGTGGTTTCTACACACAGAATGCTAGAACTCAATCTTTATTCAACACCAATGGAGCTACACTTGCTCCTCGAGCTGTATGATCGAGAGGAAGAAGAAGCTACAACTAGTGCCTGAAGAGAAAATGAATAGATCCCCCCTCTAGACGCCCATCCCCTCCTTATAAAGGGACGACCTGGTGCCTTCTAGGGCTAACGTGGACCAACATATTCGTGGAATATGCTTGTCCCAAAGTGGTAACTCGGTGGACCTCTTTCCATGTCCCCCATCTATTGATGGAAAAGACCCAGAGTCCACCACATCTGAGCCTCGGGCCTGAGGACTGTCACCTCCGTGACCTCCTTCTGCTGCTCTGCTCCTTGTCCCTAGCGCTTGGCACTGTGCAGATTCTAGAGAGTGACAATGGCTAGGGTTTGACTTCGGGGCTTGCCTCCTCCTTCTTGTACAAGCTTCCCTTGACCCAGCCTCACCTCGCATGACTCAGCTTGACCTCACCCTGTATATGCATGACCGCGTTACTCCGACATATATCATATGTCGGTCGAGTCAAGTCTTAACCACTTGATTTGGGGTTAGTCGGACCTTATTCGACCGACTCTTACATGACTCGGCCGGATCATATCTAGATCCAGCCTTGACCATGAATCTTCCTCTCTTTTTACTTACCTTGACCCTAACTGGGGTTATCCCCCAACATTAGTCCCCGAAGCTGGTGCGGTCTTGCCGAATACCTCTTCCAGACCACATCAGTTTCCAGATACTAAGTTTTTTATACTTTTCATTCCGACTTATTATTTAGTCGGCCCCTCTCTCATTTTTTCTCCTCTTTGCTCACCCTATTTTTCCGAGGTGTGACTCATTTTTCGAGTCATTCTCCTTTGTTCGAGGTATACTCTTAGCTTCTCTAGTAAGCTTCATCCTACGTGTACCAATCTTTACCATTTGTATCATTTTTTGTACCGCTACTGCGGTGACCCAGCATACCACTACATGATGTAGTATACTGTAGTCGTTGACATAACACCAATGAAACACCGTTCACTAGTATTACATCCCTCAGAATGGCACAACAGAAACACAGTGGGTCCAATACATGGCTAAAGGTTACAACTCACTCTTTACACAAGATCCATAGAACACTCTAGGTTAAAGAGAGAGAAAGAACTTATTACAAAGGAGAATCAAAGATAACAACGCAAGTACTATTATACTATTAAGATTAGTATTTTAACTAAGGGGTTGGCCTTGCTGCTATTGCAACGCACTACATAAATAGGTTCTTTGGCTAGAGATTATATTCTTATCTAATCAGTAACTTCATCTTCACTTGAGTTGAGGTATTTGTTGACTTCCTTGTATTTGAAGAACTTTAGCTTTGAATGATGATACCTAGAGCATAACTTGGTGTAGACGTCGTTTTAATGGCTTCAGAATCTAGCAACGGTTAAGAAGATACTTTGAGTACGAGCGTACTCAGCAAGTTCACTAGAAAAGGAGTGTTTGATGCACTATAACTACAGCCACAGACCATAGGTCGTAGGAAATGCAAGTTTTCATAAACATTTCTTCAAAGGTTGCTTTTATTCTGAAAAGCTATGTCCGTCAGCCTTAACGGGTTTACCAGAACTTTCATGGAGTTCCTTTCCCGCCACTTTTGCAGCTCCTTCCCAGAACAGGGAGTAACAAGTTACAGTTCTTACACTCTGCAGAGGTGCGTTACTTTACCCATGAGAGATCAACTCTTTGTTGCACAACCGGGCAGCTTATTCCCGTCCACAATTCCATGATGTGGGGCCCAGAAGATCATCCAAGCCAATCACTGCCCCCTTCGCGACCTCGCATGTCTCCTTGGTGTACACCATGCCCACATATTGAATTACGGCAATGGTTTGTACAAACCGTTAGATGCCAGAACTATCGTGGGACGTTGAGGGTTCCCACCCATATGCTGCATATCCTCTACGAATTACCAATTATTATGCACGCTACGAGGATAACAGCCATGACCTGCACATCCGGCTTCATGCGAGAGGAAGAAGA
Source organism: Avena insularis (assembly GCA_023614405.1). Taxonomy (NCBI): domain Eukaryota; kingdom Viridiplantae; phylum Streptophyta; class Magnoliopsida; order Poales; family Poaceae; genus Avena; species Avena insularis. Next base: position 278,676,377 of record CM042689.1, on the reverse strand, counting down.
TACAGCTGACTTCTCCGTCCCATTCCAAATCTCATGGTTAACGCGTAATATACGGCGCAAGAATCACTGACGACATTGGTTGTTAAGTCCTATATAATATGTTCCTTTACCACCGGAGCTTTTACAGTAAGTTATTACCTCATGGTAATAACCTATAATCACATTATTATGAAAATAGTGTTTTCAGACCTTTTTCAAATGCAAGTGATGTCCACATTGGATTTGTAAAATACTTTACAGAAAATAACCAAAGGACATGAGCAAGTGTGAACTTCCCTTTTGTGATTGCAAGATTATGCACTCACGGTCTTCAAGATAATATAAGATCCAATATCTAAAATCAGCATCATTGGTCCGGTAAGGACTAATGTTTAAAGAAGCAACATGCTCTTATGCATAAGTAATGTGATGCACTTTATAAACGCGAATCCCGGGGATAACGTTGTTCTAGGGTTTGGATACTATAAATGATGTCTTTGAAATGTGTTGTACTTTTAGATGAGTTTTACACTTGTGCTTCTTATTAGGGCTTGTGAGTGTGTGTGAAACAATATGTAGTTACAATATCATAGAATAATGAGACACACATAATTTGTGAAATGCTACTTAAGATTGCTTATATAAGAATTGTGGTTTTGAAGTGGAAAAAAGAATAACATTTGAAGAAAAGATTCTTTTTTGAAGGTCTAAACAATGTTTGTGGTTAAGCAATGTGATCAAGGTTGTTTGTGTTTACTTGAATAGTTTGGACCTGAGATGCTTTATGTATTAATTGGAATAGACCAAAGTTAACTATAAAAACATATGTAGTTTATTAGACATAATGTTTATAAGCCTTAAGACTAAAGTTAACTTTAAAAACATAAATGATTTGGAAATGTAGTGCTTCCGATATTTGTACCTTGTATACCTAGTAATGTTTCCTTAAGATTACTTAAGAATAGTTTTGTTGTTACTTGGTGCGGTGGTTTCTTGATTTTATAATGGAATAATATCTTTTACCTTTTTATAGATGAGTGGTTGTAGTTTATGAACAAAGGAATAATATTATTTAACTATTTGTAGACTCAGTATAGTGTTTTGGTATGTTTATAACTTGTGGTTGAAACATTGGTAATAGATTTTATTAAGTCAAAATAATCATCTTGAGAATTTAATATTTGATAAGTCCATTTGAATAATAATATACACTTAATGTTGAATGATAAATTAAGTAGAATTGAATTTAAAATGTGTTGAAGCATTTTGACTTAATATTATCAATATTTAAGACTAATACTATTTTTTAGACTCAATTGACTAATTTTAGAAATATTAACAAAATTTTATTTACCCTTATATGAATTTAACAATTCAGGAAATAGGTTTAAATTTAAATTACTAGAGTATTAATTTTTTATTTATTTTTAAAATGGAATATTATATTTTTAACAAGTAAACATTATTTTTGTGATCATTTTAATATATGACTTTTATTTTTGTGATTCATAAATAATAAGATATGAATTTTATAAGATTTATTAGTTTATAAATACTTAATAAATAATAAATACTTGTTTGAGTGAAATAATAATGAATGATTATAGTTTTAAACTATAGTTCTTATTTTTCTAAGATTATTGGTATTTTATTCATATTTTTAACATTTACCATTATTAGAATATGAATTATCAAAGTCTTATTTCTTTTAAATTCTTTATTAAAAAATAATTATTTAAATTGTTAACATAATAATGTTTGATAATAGTTTTAAGTTATAGATTTTATTTTTCTACAAATTTTCATATATTATACATATTTTTCTGAATTATAAAACAAAAGTTATTAATTAAACAAGATTTAATCATTTATTTGATTTCTGGAATATTAATAATTGAGCTTATAATATTTTATTTATTTCTTAAAGAAGAAATAACTTTCTGTACCAAGGCTAACTCTACCCAAAGTCACTGACTGGTGGGCCAGTGGCCACATCATCACTCAAGTGAATAAATGCATTTGCTACCGGCCTAATTACTACTCTAAGACAACGACAGATGGGCCCCAGGCCATGTCACTTGCCACGTGAGACAAAGACCAGGTCAAACAGTGAACTGTGTCTAGGGTGGCGTCGGCATGACGTCGCTATGGCGTCAGCACCACCACCGCCGTCAGTGGGTGGTCGTCGGCGACGATCCACGGCGCCCTAGCAAACGAAATTAGCCTAGTTCGTTGCGCTAAACCCTAAAGTGGCGGCACCACTCGGAAATGGTCATCGGAGCCTCGGCTCCGACGATCTCCGACGGTGGCCGACGGTGGCATAAGGCGTGATGATGTTTTACAATGAGATATGGCGATTTAGGAATACTGGAAGGTTCAGGAACTCACCATGATGACGATAGAGAGGTCAGAGAGGACAGGCGTGGTCGGAGGCGAGCTCTCCGACGAGGATTCCGACGAACTACCGCAAAGATGAATGGCAAAATTCGCACTCTCTAGTGCTCTCCTTGATGCAAGATTCCACTAAGAGGATCTATGGAGGACGGAGCTTCTCCATGGCTACTTGGAAGAGTGTGGGAAGGTGTGGCTCGACGACGAGGAGAGCTAGGGTTTCAGCACTAATGAATAAATTGAGAGAGAGAGAGAGCTGCAGAGGGGGAAATGGGGATGAGGACGAGCAGACGGCGTCGTGGAGTTCTTATCCCTTCCTTCCTTCGAGAGCGGTAACCGCATCACAAGGCGCGGTTGACGGCATTGGAGTCTCGGCCATGAAATGCTTCTAGTAGGCGACGTATACGATGAAGATGGTTTTGCAGAAAACACCCTGGCACTTCTTTTCTCTCAACCCGTAATCCTTCTTTGGTCCCACCCGTCAGTCATAGAAGAGAACGAGATGGGCTGACTGCTGGGCTTTTGTGAGATGCACATGGGCGACAGGTAAGAAGAGGGAAGTTGGGCCACAGCCAGGATTTGTTTTTTATTTGTTTTACTTTTTTCTATTTTCTGTTTTACTTTTCAGATTTGTATTTAATCTTTAATTTGAACTTTTCTAACAAAGTTTATTTGCTGAATACTTACAGCAACAATTAGTATTGATTGAGATTAATTTTGTAAACCTTAATGATAAATATTTTCTTTATATATATTTCTTTATTTTCTTTATATAAATCCCCTTTAATATTTTGTAGAAATATTTATTATTAATTTTCTTTCTATGCTAAACCATGGCTTATTATTTGATATTTTCTTATTTGTTTATAAAACTTAACTCTAGTTAGCTCATAATTTGAATAGAAACTTTTATACATAATGATCCTATATCATTATTTGATGCATGAAATACAAAAGAAATTAAATATGGTTAATACCACTTTCATTAATTTAGAAAATGGTATATATTCTATTATGATAAACATAGAAATTTAGGGTTCTTAATTTACTTATATTCTTTTGTGAATGTGGGTAAAGATTTAATAGCTAAGCATATTATCTTTTGTTTGTGATCTTTAATGGTATCACTTTTTAAATTAGGAAGTTATTAACTAAAATTCTTTATGGAAAAGAATTGATAATAATATCTCCTAAACACATATGGTTAAGACAATTGGAAATGATAAAGAGGTGCTTATGTGATTTGCTATAGAAAAATATTCCTATAAAGTGATATGGAGATAAGATGATAGTTTAATAACATGAGATGGATAATATGTTTGGTTTGAGATTTAGAGTTAGGTGTTAACCAAGAATTTTTATCTTCCATGACTCACAATCCTGGACTTCTAATTAAGGAATTCCTTTCGTAGATATATTACTTTTTCCTATCTATCATCATGGTTAACATGATGAGCTTTACTTCACAAGAATATTCTTATTCACCTTTTATTCTTCTGAACTCATTGATGAATCCAATGAGTTTGACACTTAAGCATTTCATGATCTTTATCTATCCAGACTTGGTTATATCAACTACTCTTCTGCTGATAACCTTCAATCCAACAAGTAGTCATTTCTAACTCCATTCCTATTCTTCCATAATTATCCACCACTAAGATTATTTCAATAGATGTATACATCAACTACCTTTCTCTAAAGCTTACTATCCTTTAAAAGGAATAACACTACTTCCCTAACTCCATGCTATATTAGCTTTAATTTAATCATACTATGTTACATTTACTTTAAGCTAATGATTCATACTCCAACCTCACATTATATTAATGTGACTTGCAATGACTACTCTAGTATAACTTATCTATACCAGGGTTTCAATCATTTTCTTCCTAGCAATATCACTTATACATGATATAAGTATTCAATCTTGGTGAGCAAGGTATGATCATTATAATCCTTTAATTATTTCTAACTTAGATTTACAATTTGGCTAATCCAGGCTTTATCAATACAACCTTACAATTATATTGGAATTATCTTCTTAGTACCTTTAATTGAATTAAGGTTGTTATTCGTGGACTATGCCCCCTTGATCCAATAGAATTACTACTGGTAACTATCTTCAGGGTTCATCCTAGTAATCTTCTTTACTACCACCTATATCTTATTTCAAATAAATCTTCTATCCATCCAGGAGTGGGTTTAACTCCATCAATTATCACATTGATTTTATTCTTCTTCAATCACTCCCATCCTATAAATGATATCTAAAACTAGCATTACTATTTACCTCTCCTTAGTTGTTTCTTTGTAGGCACTTAAGTGTAAACTATGATATGGTCAAGAGTTGATAGATTGAGAACTGGTGAATCAATAGTTGATTTCTCAACATTGATGAACAACAGATATTGGAATATAGCTCAATAGATATGATAAGGTTTGATATGGAAATAAAGATATATGGTGAATGATCTAGACTTAGTTTCTTTCCTACTCAAACTCACTAAAGAGTTAAGGTTAGGTATTACCATGATACTCATGGTATACACAGATGAGATTAAGATATAGTTGTTACATTCTTATTATTTGTGTTATATCCTTAACTTGGTACTCATGAGTGATTATAATGAATACTATGATATGATCACCTAAGGATCAAATATAAATCATTAAGTGATGTATTAGGGTTTAATTTTATTACATTTGATCTACCCTTAGATCAAATCATGTTTACTGAAAATAAGGTTTTAGCAAAGGTCATATTGAAATTTATCACAGTCAACTTGATGATCTACTTCAATTCCATCAAGTTGAGAGAAGCTTCAATCCTTTTGACAAATTTTGTTCAAAAGCGCGAAAATTATTCAGATTTTCTATGCATGAATTCAATGCACACATCTGTGTTCAGCTTATTTCTAAGCTCTAAAGCTGGTATGTTACAGCTACAGTGGATCCTGACATTGCTACATTAATTACCGCGGCAGTCTTATTGGCGCAGTGACTCTTCGATCACCATAACGGTCATGGCGGCTGGATCTCCTCCTGTGCCATGTTATCTTAATTGTGGCTCCAATCACCGATCGAGAATGCACGATACCCACCTTTTCGCGGTTACCGCGACGCACTTGCGATCCCACTAACTCTCACCATGCGTGGTTATAAATAGGAGGAGTGGGGAAGGGCTGGTTCACTTTCCCATTCTCACTCTCCTCGTCTTCCTTCCTGCGCGCTGTGCTTCTGTTCTTGAGACCACGCCGCCACACTCCTCCTCACGCGATGCACTGCCATTGTTTGGTCCTTCCTCACCACGCTTCGTCTGCGCATCAGGCTTCTGTGGTGGTTCTCCTCTTCGGCCGCCACCGTGCTCATCGTTGTTGCGATGGGGCCTTGGATTTCGAGGCCGCTCCTTGTCGCCAGCGATTCCTCCTTTGTTGGCTCCTCCGACGATCCCATGTCGAGCTCGCACAGCGGCACCGTCGTGGGAGAAGAAGATCTCATGGTGGGTCCAGAGCGTGGCTCATGGCAAGGGTCCACTATCACTCGTCGAGAAATCGAGTGGATCCACAATACTCGCCGTGTTCCTGCCAAGGTAAAGTGTCGCTTACCCGGCAAGGAGTCTGCCCCCGTAGTTGAGTATGGCGAGTATGTAGTTTTCAAGTCGCATTTTGCCAGAGGATTCGGCTTCCCTCTTAGCGACTCTGCCAAGAGTTTCCTTGAATTCTTTGGCCTTCAGCCTCATCACCTACCGGCTAAATCCATCGCTTCTCTGTCGGCTTTTATCTCGGCCTCAGAGGGATACTTCGGACTCTGGCCTTCTATAGATGTCTGTTTGAAGTTTTTCCAGATCCGAGCTAACGTTGTGCCGGATAAATCTCTCCATCCCTCCGAGAAATCTCTTACTCATTGTGGGGCCACTTCTATTACACCCCGGAAGAATGCTTTGTTCCCCCGAGTCACAGGCCTAGAGTCCTGCAAGAAGTGGCATAGGTCGTTTTTCTATGTCAAGAACACTGGCAAGGAGGACAATATTTGGATCCCTGCCTTCTCTATTGGTCCTCCTTCTAAGCAGAATTGGATTTACAATCCGAATAAGACTAATGCTCTTGCCGAAGTGTTCAAGCTTCGACTAAGGGAGTTGATTCCGGTGGGGCTTCACGGCGAAGATTTGATGGCTGCATTCATCAGTAGATGGATCTGCCCCTTCTAGCTTCGCTCTCACAAGCTCTGCTATATGAGTGGTCCCCTAGATCCCAACTGAGTCTCCACAGTTGATCTTGACGATGTTCAAATTCAGAAACGCGTCCGAGCTATTTTCAAGACCGACATGCCCGAGGAATGGGCGTGGGGAATGAAGCCCTTTTCCCGCGATAATCCCACTCCTCAGGTAATTCGAACTTGAGTTGACCCATCCGAGTTATTTTCCATTGATTATTCTGCTAAATTTTGTCTGCTCTTTCTGCAGAAATTTGACGAGCAAGTTTTGGAAGACGCCGAGGTGTTGGCTCTTCCTTGGAGCGCTGACCGCAGCACCCCGGATAATGGAGAACCAGACCCAGAGGAGTTTATCCCCAAACCTTAGGCTGCTCCCGCTCGTACTCGGGGTAAAGCATCTGCCCGTGCCGATGAAGGTGATTCGGAATGTCCAAATTCTCGAGGTAGTCGCCGCGGTGCCTATCTCTTATGCATTTTCGGCTCCTTCTTTCCCAGCTAATCCGGCTGGCTAGGTGCACGAGGTCGAACCCCTCGCTTCTGAAGCTCCCGCTCCGTCGAAGAAGCGTGCTGCTTCGAACGATCCTTTGGACGCGGGTCCCAAGAAGTGAACAAAGAGATCCTCCCAGCATGTTCCTAAGCGCAAAACTATGCCCGGAGTCTCTGGGTACGTTTCCTTGCTTATTTTAACTTGTACTTCTTGTTTCTCTCTTTCTATTTCTGAATCGGTATTTCCCTTTATCTTGGCAGTGCTCCTCTTTCCGCTAAGCCTAGTGGCCCAAGCATGAATTCACATGTTACTCGCCCGCCCTCACCATTGCCTCAAGCGGATATTCGAGTCCCGAGCCCTCCTCGCGATAATTCTCCTATCTTGCCGACTAACATCCTGCCTCGGTGATGAGGCCGTAGTTTCCCCTGGTGCTGATGCTGATGTGGTTATGCCGGATCACTCAATTGATCCGGTAATTTCTTCCAAGGTCTTCGAAGTTTCCCCCATCGAACCCTTCTCTTCCGAAGTTCCTGCTACTTCGGCTACTGTCGAAGTTGCTGCTACCTCGGCTCCTATTAAGGCGACCGCCCCTTCTACCGCAATGGTTATCGCTCCAAGTATGATTCCTCGCCCTAAGTCCTTGCCTGTTATAGAGGTTCCTTCCAAGACCAAGAAAGATGGCACTACCAAATCCACGCCATCTCAGAAAGGAAAACCTGGTTCCTCTCAGCCGAGTGTCGCCGACATGCTCCACAAAGGAGCTTCTGTGGCTAAGCCTAGGTCTGCCTCCTCCACCGACACACAACTCGTGCTTCATAAGAGCCCGACGGCCAAGACAGCTGCACAACATGCGCGAGAGGCCAAGGGCAAGGTTTTGACGTGCACAGAGAGTGGAGGAAGCCTTCGGTCATTGGTAGAGTACGCCAAAAATTGGAATGTTGCTGATCAAATTGAGGGCAACCCAAGTAACCAACCCTTCCAGCTCTCCGACATTAGCAGTCGTTTCCATGGCTACCAAAGTTGTGCTTGAGAGTGACAAGATGAACGAGGTATGTGCTTCGCTCTACACTTTATCTTTTGTGCACAGTGTACTACTGCCCACTAGTCCCCGAGCTTGCGACCGAATAACTTGTTATTCGTTTGGAAGCTTCCAATGTTTACAATATAATTACCTATATGTTTAGTAGATAATTTTTGACATGCATGTTTTGGCTTAAAACACATCCAGCCACCTAGATCCGAGTCAAGTTTTAGTTGATTCGGATCCTTTTAAGTCTTAGCTTTGAATATCCAGCTACCTAGATCCGAGTCAAGTTTTACTTGATTTGGATCCTTTTAAGTCTTAGCTTTGAATATCCAGCTACCTAGATCCGAGTCAAGTTTTTCTTGATTCGGATATTTTTTAGTTTTAATAGCTTTGAATATCCAGCCACCTAGATCCGAGTCAACTTTTACTTGATTCGGATCTTTTTAAGTTTTAGCTTTGAATTCCAGCCACCTAGATCCGAGTCAAGTTTTACTTGATTCGGATCTTTTTAAGTTTTAGCTTTGAATATACAGCCACCAAGATTCGAGGTGAGTTTTGCTTGATTCGAATATTTTGCGTATGTTATCCTGTATAATTCGATGTTATTTTAGGTTGCTCACAATCGATGTACAACCGAATTCCAAAAGCTACTCTTCTCACATAGGAAGCTTCAGGTCAAGTATGAGAAGATGGTTACTATTCTGCAGAATATAGGTAAATTATTCGGCGTTTGCATTCAAGTCCTTTGTATGAGTCTTTGCTTCCTAATTAATTTGCGATTTATCCTTACTCAGCTACCATTAATAATCAAAATACTCGGCTAACGAAAAAGGTTGCCAGCGAAGGTTAGTCATCCATCCTCTCTGTACTCTTTTGTTTCTCTTCTAGACAAATTCCGAGTATCTTATAGTGCTCCATCTTCGCCTCAGCCAAATTACAAAGATTTGCAGCGTCACATCAAGATTGCATACCCATGCGTGATATGATGCTGCATTTTTTAGAGCAAGCAGGGACTCACTCGGCGCAGCTGAAGGATAAGGATGATGAGATAGCTCAGCTTCATGTCGAGGTTGAGTCCTTGAAATCATCTCAGAAGTCCAAGCTATAGAAAATTGACCAAGAATTTTCCAAGGAAAAGAATCGGTTAAGTCTCCAGCTTCAGAAGGACAAAGAACTCCTTGATGCGGCCGAGCTGAAAAATCAGACGATGACTGAGGAGATTACTTGGTTTGAGAAGAAACAGGTTGGCTGGGCCGTGGATCTTCAGAAGATGCTGCGATATATCCATCGTAAGCTTATTTGCCGGGTTTTTTCCTCTTGGTCCCTGGCCGAGTCATTCTTTGCTTGTTGCTCCTCTTGATTTGTGTGATGTTTTTCTCTATAGATCACTTTCCATAAGCCGAGCCTGTGAGTACTAAAGCCGTGGTTGCTGCCCGTTCTCGCCGAGGTGTCCCCAATATCCCGGATCAAGAATATTCTATTGAGGATCTCCTGGTTGCTGTCGGTGCCGCTATTGAGCCGATGAAAATCAAGGGAAGATACTTGGTGAAAGCGGCAATTCGAGCCTTCAATGTGCTCTGGCCGAATGAACCATAGCAAGGTGGAGGTACTTGTGGCGAAATTAATGGATTCTCAAACTCAGTTGAACCTCTAGAGAGAATACGTCGGGCGAGCCGGGGCTAACATGGCGCTTACTGCTATTCTATCATGGTACGAGGACATCTCCCTCGACACATTAATGAATTTGCGTATCGGCTCTCCTTGGGTCAAGAATCCGAATTTCGTTGCACGCCGCCAAGCCCGTGCCTATCAACTCATCGAGTATGAAAATGTGCATCAATGGAATGAGGGGCCGAGTTTTCTCCCAGACGAGGCTGAAGAGAATGTTGAGGCCACCGATGACGAAGAGTTTGCCGAGGATTCTGGTGATGAACATGATTCAGATGAAGACTCTAGAAGTTCTGATGAGTCAAGTGGAAGTTCAGGAGGAAATGCTGAAGCCCGGTCGTCCTCCAAAAGAACTGAAGCTTCCCAAGCCCAAGGTGAAACCTCGCGTCAAATAGCCACTGCTCAAGATGCTCTGGTTACTTCGGTCGATGCCGAGGTAACTCCGCGGAGGCTTAGGCAGCTTCGGAGATTCCTGCTCCTGAAACTATTGCTTCTACAGAAGCCGAGGTGCCTTCAGTGTTAGCCGAGGTACCTACTTCGGAAACCCCTGCCACTACCATCACGCCTCCTGCCGATGATTCGGCTGCGGTTAATGCATGAACTGTAAAACTTTTATTTGATAAGTCCCCGGTATGCCGGGCGTATGCTGTTTTAAAACTATCTACCTCTTTTGGTACTGGTTAATATATATATATATATAAGTTCGGAATCTTTCATATGTTGTGGTAATCGTTAAGTTGTTACCGTGTTGGTAGAGTTATTCTACGTATATTATCGTTTGTGAACCTCAATCCCTAAGTTCGAATCTAAGATGTTTGATTATTCGTGTGCTTTCTTAGAGATTATGAGCTATGTTTGAAGACGCGCGCTTTGGGCATACCGCAGCAGTCACAAGAAAGATAATATAACGTGCGTGACTTGTGTATAGTTCAGTCCTTAGTCGCTTTTTGTGTGTGTGATTCTTGGTTGGCTCTTGTCTTATTTACCATAAGATCTCTCTTCAGACTGTGAAAGGTCAAAGACGTTGCTTCCGATGTACAAGTGTTACTAATTCGAATTGATGGATATATAAATCATATGCCATATCAAATATACAATAGCAGGATAAATAACATAGGGCAGTCCCCGAGTTATCGCTCGTGTTGCTGAGGTTTCATTTGCCGATTTATTTTTGATAGATCAATTACATAATTATAATGATAAGCAACATGGGGCAGTCCCCGAGTCACCGCTCGAGTTGTCGATGCCTCATTCATATCAAATACATAATTATAATGATAAACAACATGGGGCAGTCCCCGAGTCACCGCTCGAGCTGCCGAAGTCTCATTCATATCAAATACATAATCATAGTGATAAACAACATGAGGCAGTCCCCGAGTCACCGCTCGAGCTACCAAAGTCTCATTCATATCAAATATATAATCATAGTGATAAACAAAAGGGGGAAGTCCCCGATTCACCGCTTGATATGCCGAAGTCTCATTCATATCAAATATATAATCATAGTGATAAACAACATGGGGCAGTCTCCGAGTCACCGCTTGAGTTGCCGAGGTTTCATTAATTCATTCCTGACATAATAAACTGATACATAATAATACTCGATACAGTACACTTCCTCTAAGTGTAAATGGATGAAGTAATGCTACATTCCATGGTCTTTTTGACTTGTCTCCGTATTTATCCTCCTTGTTCCTTTCTGGTGCTTGAGCATCTATGAGGTAATATGCATTGTTGTGTAGTGCTTTGCTCACGATGAATGGGCCTTCCCATGGGGGCGATAGCTTATGCATGTCGGTCGTGTGTTGCACTAGCCAAAGTACATGATCTCCTTCCTTGAAGACCATGGGATTTACCTTCTTGCTATGGTAGCGTCTGAGGTCTTGTTGATAAACAGCTGATCTGGACAATTCTAATTCTCTTGCTTCCTCTAGTAGATCCACATCATCTTGCCGGGATATTTCATTTACTTCGGCGTTCATGTATTGGGTGACTCTGGGAAAACCATGCACTATATCGGCTGGGAGCACAGCTTCTGCCCCATATACGAGAAAGAATGGGGTGTACCCTGTTGATCTATTCAGGGTAGTTCTTAAACTCCATAGAACCGCTAGGAGTTCCTCAATCCAACAACCTGCTGACCTCTGGAGTGGTTCTATCAGCCGAGGTTTTATTCAAGATAACACGAGTCCATTCAATCTTTCCACTTGCACATTTGATGAAGAGTGTGCTACCGAAGCAACATCGAGTCTTATGTGCTTTTCTTGGCAGAATCGAGCAAAGACTCCTTCAGCAAAGTTTGTGCCATTTTCTGTAATGATACTGTGTGGGTAACCATATCTCAGAATGATATCCTTGAGAAATTTCACTGTTGTGGGCCCGTCACATTTTGTTATTCGCTTCACCTCTATCCATTTTGTGAATTTTTCCACCATGACCAAAATGTGAGTCATGCTTCCGCGAGACGGCTTAAATGGACCTACCATATCCAGGCACCATACTGAGAATGGCCAAGTGATTGGTATTATTTTTAACTTGGATGAAGGCATATGTATTTTGCTGGCATATCTCTGGCAGCTATTGCACCTTGCTACCAATTCTTTTGCTTCCTTTACTGCACTTGGCCAATAAAATACGTGTTGAAATGCTTTGGCCACAAGGGCTCTAGACGAGGCATGGTGCCCACATTCTCCTTGATGTATGCCCAAGAGGTTCTCTTTTCCTTTTCCCGGGTCAACACATCGTTGCATCACGTTTGTTATGCTTCTCTTATAAAGCTCATTATTGATTATTGTGTAAGCTTTCGCCCTTCTTACTGTATGCCTAGCAAGGACTTCATTATTCAACAAAGTCTCATTTTTGAGGAATAAGAATATGGCATGTGCCCATCCGGTATGTCCTGCTCCAGGATAACTGTTTTATCAATTTCCATTACTTCTCCCGACATAATGTTCGCCAAACTTTCCCAATCATCTCTTCGGTTATCTGAATCAGTCCCCGGGTTATTCGGTTCATGTCCTTTATCAATTTCCATTGGGACACACTCAGATTTCTGATCTGATGAGATGCGTATTGATTCGAACTCTGGGGAAGGTATGATTGATGGCTTTCTCAGGTGTTCTAAGGCGATACCAGGTGGAATTGACTGTCTGGTTGATCCGAGCTTTGACAGGGTATCGGCAACGTCGTTTTCCGCCCGAGGTATGTGATGAAATTCACACCCGTCGTAATAGCCACTAATTTTCTGTACATGAAACCGATATAAGGCCATGTTTGCATCCAATGCGTCCCAATTTCCTGATATTTGCTACACTATAAGGTCTGAATCTCCGAAACATAGAATCTGATGTATGCCAATCTCTTTCGCCATCTTTAGGCCATGGACAAGTGCCTCATATTCAGTTATATTGTTTGATGCAGCGAAGTGTATCTGCAATACATATTTCAGTTGATCCTTCTTTGGAGAGGTTAATACTATACCTGCTCCTAAACCATTCCTTAATTTGGATCCATCAAAATGCATCATCCAATAGTTCGGATCAGGAAATGGGGGTTCATACTGTATCTCGGACCAATCGACAAAAAAGTCGGCCACTGCCTGAGATTTGATTGCATCTCGTCTATCAAATTGTGGGGCATAAGGGGATAAATCAATTGCCCATTTTGCTAATCGGCCGCTTGCATCCTTGTTGCTAATTATCTCGGCTATTGGTGCCTCGCAAATCACCTTTATGGGGTGTTCCTCAAAATAATGCTTGAGATTTTTTGCCGACATATACACTCCATAAGCCATTTTTGGTAGTGTGGATAGTTTTGTTTCGATGCCGATAATACCTCACTTAGGTAATAAACCGGCCTTTGTACCGACTTACCGTCCTCATTACCCTCCACAACTATCACAGCGCTCACGACTCATTTCGTTGCTGCTACATAGAGCATCATAGGCTCTTTTGATAGCGGCGAAGCTAAAATTGGCGCTGCGGCCAGCATCTTTTTTAACTCATGAAAAGCGCTATCAGCCTGAGGTGTCCAGGTGAACTTATCAGAATTTTTCATCAACTGATACAAAGGCAATGTGTTTTCACCTAGCCGACTCACGAACCGACTAAAGTAAGTAAGGTATCTTGTAAATTTTTGAACATCATTGAGGCATTTCAGCAATTCCATCCTTTCAACTGCGCGAATTTTAGTCGGATTTGCCTCTGTACTTCGGGTAGATATGAGAAAACCGAGTAATTTTCCGGCTGGTACACCGAAGGTGCATTTTTCCGGGTTAAGTTTCACTTGGAATCTTCTCAGATTCGCGAATATTTGCCGGATATCTTCCAGGAGCGTATGGCTCTCCTTTGTCTTTATAACCACATCATCAACATATACTTGAACATTTTTTCCAATATGATTATGCAAACATTTTTGCATACACCTTTGGTACGTGGCTCCTGCATTACGCAGGCCGAGTGGCATGGTTCGATAGCAATAAGCCCCATACGGGGTGATAAACATAGTTTTTATTTGATCAGCCAGGTTTAACGGTATCTGTTGGAAACCAGAATACGCATCTACAAATGATAATAGTTCACAACATGTGGTTGAATCAATAACCTGGTCTATTCTAGGTAAAGGAAAATGATCTTTGGGACACGCCTTGTTAAGGTTTGTGTAATCGATACACATACGCCAAACGACATCTATGTTTGGGTCATCCTTTTTCTTTTCTACCAGCACCGGATTAGATAGCCAATCTGGATGAAGTACTTCCATAATAAACTCGGTCGCAAGTAGCTGAGCTATCTCATTCCGTATGATTTTTCTCCTGTCTTCGGCGAAGCGATGGAGAGGTTGCTTCACCGGCCTTGCTCCTGGCCTTACCTGCAAAGAGTGCTCAGCCAACTCCCTCGGTGCTCCTTGCAGATCTTGTGTAGACCATGCAAAGATATCCCGATTCTCACGTAGGAAGTTGGTGAGCTCGCTTTCCTATTTATCATTTAGGCCGACACCAATGGTGATGGTGCACTCTGGGAACTGATCATTAATCTGAATTTTCTTTGTCTTCTTAGTCGGCTGGAAAGACACACTTCCATGCGGGTTAGCAAGTGCCGGCATGTTAAGCTATGCCGACTGAGCTAAAGCCGTGACCTCCTGAATTCTACTTTTCTCCCTTGTGATTACCAAAGATTCGGCCGAATTTGATCCGACCGAAGCACATTCTATTGATTTACTGTAGTCTCCTGCTATTGTTATCACCCCTAGTGTCCTGGCATCTTCATTTTCAAATAACCAATGTGACAACTGCTCATAAACTTAGCCAATGTCGGTCGTTCGAGTAACGTGTGGTAGCAGCTTTCCAGATCCACCACCTCAAATTCCAAATTCTCTGCTCTACAATTTTCCCTTGTGCCAAATCAGACGTCTACTCAGGCCTTCCCGATGGGCTCGCCGGACAGTCCTGGCACTATTCCATGAAAGGTTGTCTTGGTCGACTGCAGCATATTCGAAGATATGCCGAGCTTATGCATTGTATCCTTGTATATAATGTTGATGCTGCTTCCATTATCTATCAGCACTTTTGAGAATTTCACGCTGATACTGGGCCCAAAAAATGTTGGGTCTAGCACCAGGGCATATGACCCGGGATTCAGCATGATCTTGGGATGATCCCTAATGCTCCAAGTTATCTCTTTACCAAACCATGGCATATACCTCGGAATTGCTGGCATAACTGCATTTACTTCCATGTGTCGGCGCTGTATGCTCTGCATGTCTTGCTGTTTCATGGTGAATACACAGTATGACTGGTGGGGCTCCCTGTAATCATTGCGTCCATTATTTCCGGGCTTTCCTCTACCATCTTGGCTTTGATTCACCACATGGTGAACTGCATCCCTCCGGTCCTGATTCTCATACCTCGGAGGTGGTGGAGGTAACATCACTTGTTGTGCATTTTCTTCGGTAAGCTGTGGCTGTTGTGGGTGGTGTGGTTGCTGTTGTGGCACTTGCATTGCTGCCGGGTTTCCCATTGCACTCTTCATCCAAGCACATTGATAGGTTGTGTGGTTAGCTGGTTTTGCCGGGTTAGGCATGTGAAACTTACACGGTTGATACAACATTGACTCAACCGTGTACTTCGGCCTCTCCTGCCATTGTTTCTTCTATTCTGGAGTCCATTGTTTTTCCCATCATTTCTCGGCGTCCATTGTTGAGGACCATTCTTCTGGCGATGATTTCTTCCTGCACCCGGCTGGTCCCGAATAACTGCAGCAACCTGATTCGAACTGTATCTATAATCTAGCCTATCATCTCTTCTCCTACCTCAGATCTCATTCCACCAGGATGATCCCGCACCATCACGAGGGTAATGGTCTTACTGCTCAAGGTGTTCTGCCGACATAAGTTCGGGTTGAGTTGGATCTCCTAGTGCATATAAATCTGCTATTCTAATTGTCTCTGCCAACGTAGTTGGCATATCTCTTTGTAGCCTTTGCCACAACACACTTCCGTATCTGCACCCTTGTGCAAACCAAGCAATCGCTTGTGATTTGATTACCCCTTTGCAGGAGTTTCTGAGGTTGCACCATCGAGTCAGGAATTATCTATCAGTCTCATTCGGTCTTTGTTTGCACATTGCTAGTTGTTGAGGCCTATTCGGCCTCTTGTAAGTACTGGTGAAGTTGCTTACAAACATATCCTCAAAGTCCAACCAGCAATTGATATTGCCGGATAGTAAATTATTCAACAAGACCCTGGCTGGCCCTTCCAACATCTGGGGCACATACCTCATGGACCATCTCAAATTTCCCCTGCTATTTTCACCGTAGTGGCATAATCAATCAACCAATCTCGTGGTTTAGTATTTCCATTATATGTTTTTGTGCCTCTTGCCAACTGGAAGTTTGGGACAGGTGGTTCACCCATAATCCGGGGTCCAAAACACGCCGGACCAGGAGGGCCTTGCTCTTCCAACAACTCGGACCGATATAGCCTATCAAGTTTAAATCTTGCGTCATTCGACGGCAAATTTCTGTACACAACTCTTTCTTCCACCCCATAGTGGTTTTTACCAACGAATCCAGCATTCTCCATTTCCGAATAACCATCATTATACCTGTCATGTGCCGGGTTATGTGGAACATGCAGGTTTCGCAGCATAGAAAAAAATTCCTACGATGGGAACAACTATCTACCAAGATCTATCTACTAGATACAAACAACGGGCGGATGTATATCCGTAGAGAACATACCCTTGAAGACCGACAAAGCTTAACAAGTTAAACTCGTGGTTGATGTAGATGATCTCTTGCCGATCTCAAGATCGAGACGAAGTCCTAGCGCCACAAATCAGCAGCGCATCCGTGCTCGCACACACGTCTAAGGCACCGAGAAACCTCCGCCTCCTCGCTCCAGCGATGCAGCGGAAGCACAACTCTTTCTTGCCGAATAGCCACCGGGAACATGTATCTCGCTAGTCCGAGACCATGGGGGATAAATTCTAGAGGGGGAGAGAGGTCCTTGACGAGGAGGTGTAAGTGAGAGAGAGGGAGAGGGGTGCCTTTTATAGGAGGAGGGGGGCACCCAAGGGGGTGGCCGCCGGCCATGGGGCTGCCCCTCCCCTCCTTCATTCATGTGGGTGGACACTCCACTCACAAAAAAACCTCTTCATTTCCCTCCACTCAAAATCCCACTCAAACTTGCAATTAAATTTCCACCAAATTTAATGCAAACTCTCATTAAATAAAACTCTTTTATTTATTCAGAATTTTGTCAATTCCTTTAATGACAAACATTCACATATAACCCCTTGCTAGAATTCTATTCCACTTGCACAACCACTTTATGCAATTTCATCCGAAAACCTGTTTCGGTATCTAGTGAAATAAATTCCTGCGCTTGTTATTCTTTCCGGCATGAAAATTTTGCTCCAATTGGATGTCGGTGTCTCTTAAGTGTGTCACCCTACGTTTCGTGAATAATGTGGACATGATCGAGACCCCTCTCAGATCAATAATCAGAAGCGGGATCTGGAGACCCATACTGACTCCCACACATTCAACGATGACTTTCTTGTGATCGTCAGAACCTTTACGCTAGTATCTTAATCCCTTTGTTTCGTGATATATTACATGTCCAAGATTCAATCATCGGTATCTCCATACCTAGTTTGATCTCGTTACTGACATGCACTCTTTTCTCGTTCCCGTGATATAACATTCTAGTGATCAAATCACTTGCTTGCAAGCTAACCAATGTCATATCACCGAGAGGGCCCAGAGTATATCTATCTGTCATCGGGATGAACAAATTCCACTCTCGATCCATGGGCCTCAACATAACACTTTATTAGTTCTGAACTCATCTTTATAATCACCCTGTTACGGTGTGACGTTTGATGTTATCAAGAAACTCTTCCGGTGTTAGTGATTGACATGATCTCATGGTCTAAGGATTAGGATTACTTCGTAAGTTGTAATAGCAATATAAACTCAATGACTTTGATTGTAATGCTATACTTCGGATGAATGTTCATCACACCATTACACTAATGTTGTGATCCCGTTATTAACAACATCCAATGTCCATGATCAGGAAACCTTGATCATCTTGTTAATCAACGAGCTAGTTTATGAGAGAGGAATAACTAGGAACTTTCTGTTTATTTATTAAATACACATGTATTAATGTTTCCGTATTAATATAATTATAGCATGTAAAATAAACATCTATCATATACTTGGAATACACATAATAAACACTTTATTATTGCCTCTCAGGGCATATTCCCTTCAGTCTCCCACTTGCACTAGAGACAATAATCTAGTTACATAGTGATGAATCTAACACCCATGGAGTTCTGGTGTTGATCATGTTTTGCTCTAGGGAGAGTTTTAGTCAACAGATCTGCTACATTGAGATCCGTGTGTACTTTACAAATCTTTATATCTCCATCCTTCACATGCTCGCGGATGGAGTGAAACCGGCGTTTAATATGCTTGGAATTCTTGTGAGACCTTGGTTCTTTGGCATTGGCAATGCATCATTGTTGTCACAATAGATCACCATTGGGTCCAACGCGCTTGCAACCACACCTAGTTAGGATATGAACTCCTTCATCCAAACCGCTTCCGAAGCAGCAACATATTCGGCCTCTGTTGTTGATCCCGCCACCACAGGTTGTTTGGAACTTCTCCAACTAACCGCTCCGCCATTCATGAGAAATACGTATCCGGATTGAGACTTAGAGTCATACGGGTCGGTGTCAAAGCTTGCGTCGACATAACACTTAGCGACGACACTACAAGGAGAACCCCTTATTACAATACATACATAGCAACGACTTTAATATTCGTTGTAATATTTTATCCTAGATACACAGGTATGCGTTGCGGGCTGCATCTGTTGTCTATACATGTCGCAATTGATTGGTAAAAGCCCAGCCCATTAAGTACGAGCATTAGGATCCTTTAAACCCCACCACCCCTTGTGATGCGCCCATGCCCGCACATGGCAGTCTCGCTCCTCCCTTCCCCAAACCTAGCCGCCTCCCTTCTCCACATCGTCGCTTGACCGTTAACAAGCAGTGCGTCCCTCGTCGGTGAACCCAGTTCACGGTTGTGACCTCCCACTACTCACTTCCTATTGATATGTTTCAGATTGAAGGCATCTCGATGGCATGATTTGACCATAACTTTGTGTCGCGTACCGAGAGATCCCCAAATCTGCGAAGCGCTCCAAGTGCAACCAAGATGTATTTCGGATGCTCCACGATGCATTGGAGGGCAGAAGGTGTGGCGGGGCATGGCCATGGCAGAGGTTTACGTTTCAGGTGTCGTGGGAATGGTCACGACAGATGCTGCAATCGGCAGCGAGTAGTAGAACGAGGGGCAAGGGCGGCCGGCCATCTGCGGTGCGAGATGAGGGCGGAGACACAGGGTTTTACCCAGGTTCGGCCCCCCGGAGGGTAAAGACCTACTCCTGCTAGATTGTATTATGGAGGTGGTACAATGGGTGAGCTCGGCGGCTAGGCGGCGAGTCGCTTGGGTGTATGATGGAACGTCTCTCTACGCGCCCTGCAGGGAGGTTTATATAGGCTCACCTCCCCTAGGGTTTACATATCTCAACCGAATCAGTTAAGGCTTGATTTTCGTTTAACCTAATCCGAGGCCTATCCACTGCTTTGGGCCTTCAGCTTCCAGTCGCTTGGATCCACGCCGGGCCTTGATCCAGTCGCCGTCCTGCAGGCCCACTCGCCAGGTCTTAGGCCAGTCGGAAACGTCCTGCTGGGTATACCCCGGTAGGCGCATCCCCATCAGTAGTCCCCGAGGCCGTCGTCGATTAGGCGCAGGTGCCTGCTGGCAGTCGGAGTATACGGCTTCGGAGTAGACATCCAGTCGAATCGTCGGCGGGCTCCTGTATAAAGGAGAAAACTAGTCATCCAGATCGCGGCTTTGGCGAGTCGAGTCGGCGCACATTGTCGGGCCAGCGAGCCGAGTGGCTGAAGTTGGACCGTTAACCGTGGTCAAACTAGCCGTTGGGGTAATCCAACGATAACTTTTGGCGTAATCACCGCATAGCAACGGCTCCCTGATTTGGCGGCTCCCTGATTTGGCGGGTAACAACCGCTATATAAGGGGAATGGCAGGCGATCAGAGAACCACCTTCTCGCCATTTCCTCCGACTGCGCGCACATTCGCCTTCCTTTGCATTGCGAACCAGCCGACCAGAAATCCTCCGACCCCCCACAAACCTTTCCGCCATGGCCCTCTCCACCGAACCCTGGGGTAGATCTAAGTGCACGAGGACGCAACTGTCTTCCTTTGAAGAGGCCGGGATCCTGCGAGCCGGCTGCTGGCGCATCCCCGCGGCCGGAGAGGTGACCCCGAGCCCGCGAGAGAGGGAATTCATCTGCTTCACCAGTCACCTAGAACGGGGGCTAGGGTTCCCCACGTCCCTGTTCTTCCGGCGCTTCTGCGCCTATTACGGGATCCAGCCATCGGATCTGGGTCCCCACAGCATCGAGCAGCTCGCCATCTTCGTGGCGTTCTGCGAACGCTACTTGGGCTGCCGGCCATACTTTCCCCTATGGCAAGATCTGTTCCACGGACGGATCAGCCGCGAGGAGGCGGGCGGCCCAATGCTTGCCGCGGGCGGCCTAACCTTCCAGCTGAAGTCAAAGGCTTCATTTTTCGACTTGATGCTGCCCGCCAAGGCAGCGAGCGACTGGAAGAAGTCGTGGTTCTATGTTGCCGAGGCGACCCCGGAGGGCGAGACGGCGATCCCACGGTACTCCGCCAATCGGTCTGAGCTGCACCGTCTTCAAGTCGGCAAGCTCCCCAGCGACCAGCGGATGGTTGTTGACGAAATGCTCCAGACCATCCGCGGTCTGAAGAAGAGGGGCCTCCAGACAATAAACTTGTACAACTGCTGGCTCGGGCGGCGGCTCGTCCCGCTGGCTCGCCGCGAGCACTACATGTACCAGTACACCGGCCGGGAGGACTCGACGAAGGCCTGCCTTGCCGAATGGAAGCTCGAGGACTACATCCCAGCACTGAAGAAGATCACCCAGGCGGTGTACCTGGACGCACAGGCTGGGGTTGCCCCCTACACCGCAAAGCGTCCAGCCGCAACGGTAATCACCTCGCTTTATTCGCAGTTGCAGTTTTTGCAGTCGCGGTAATTCTAATTTCATCTTGCGTTCATTGCAGCTATTCCAAGTGGTGGAAGGATGGCTCCCGCCTTCGGACGACGAGAATTTGAGTTCGTCCATCCAGGACATGGGAGAGTCGCCTCCCGCCAAGGGCAACGCCGGGAGCGATGAGAGTGACAGCGACGCCGAGTCCGAGGAGGAGGTCGCCCCACTGGCCTGCAAGACCCGCGGGCAGCGTCAACGTGAGCTTGAGGCGAGCAAAAGCCTCGAGCGCCATGACGACGACGGACTTCCGGAGACCACCTCGCGCTGCCAAGCCACTCCATCGAAAAGGAAGACAAAGAAGGAGAAGGAGGCGAAGGCCCCTCCGAAGAAGAAGACGAAGCCGACGAGGCCGGCCTCGCCACCACACTCGTCGAGCAACTCTGACGCCCCCAGCCCGGCCAAGGACGAGGCGCCGCCGATGACAACCGCGCTGGACACGGCCACCGACGAGGTGCCACTGGCTTCGATGCCTCCGCCGTTCGCCCCAGTCTCTGGGCCGGGGGACGCTCCGGCTGCAGCGGCTTCGCCTCGCAAGGAAGCTCCTGCCGAAGACGTCCCAGAGGCTCCGGCTGCGGCTTCGACAACGAAGAAGCCGTCCGTGTCTTGGGCACGCGACGTCCTGGATATGGGGCTCAGCCGCCGACTGGGCCCTGAACTGGAGAAACCGGCCGGCCTCCGCACGGGGCTACGCTTCATTCCAGTCGCCAAGTGAGTACACTCATCTTCCTTTGTCTCCCATAGCAGCTTGAATTATCTTGCTCACATGATTGATGTACAGGACCGGAGTGAAGAGGATGGGCCACCCGACCGTGGCTAAGGTGCCATCCGTCGTCAGCGAGGAGGATCCTTCCCGTAAGAGGAAGGCGGACGAGGTCGTCGTCCCGACGGATGGCGACAAGAAGGCCAAGGGCGATGACATCGTCACGATTTCTAACGACACACGGCGATCGCTATGGACCCATGAGGCGGCGCGTCCACGAAGGCGCCCCTCGCCTAGAGCGGCCGAGCCAACCTCCTTTGGGGCGGGTGCCTCCATCGCGACATTCCCGCGCTTCATGTCCAGCGGCGCGGCGGTGGAACTTCGCCCTCGAGCCGCACGATGCGGAGGTCGACCAGCGTCGTGGGTACACGCCAGCTCTCCTCGCGTCCGTGGACGCAATACAACTTCATGGCATGCTTGGCGCAACCATCCAGGTATGTCCAGTCCTCGAGGATCAGGTCGGTGTTTTGCAGCGGTCTGATTCTTTTAGTGTCTTGTTTTTATTTTTCGCATCCAGTCCCCGAGTGCGCACTCACTGAATTTCAGCGGGTGGGCACTTAGGATTTCTTGATTGCCAGTCCCCGAGTGTGCACTCCCTGAATTTCAGCGGGTGGGCACTTAGGATTTCTTGATTGCCAGTCCCCAGTGCGCACTCGCTGAATTTCAGCGGGTGGGCACTTAGGAATTTTGCTTTGATTAATTTTTTGGGTGATGTGCAGGGTCTGCAACGTGAATCGGCTGACCGATTGGCAGCCAAACACCACGCGGAAAAGGAACTGGCCACCATCCAGGAGGCGAATAAGGGGCTTCAGGCGGTTGCCGCGAAGGCGGAGGAAGCTCGCCAGGGACTTGTCCCCGCGGGTGAATTGGCGGCGGCGCAATCGGCTTTGAGTTCGGCTGAAAAGCGGATCGCCGATCTCGAGCGCGAGCTTCGGGAGGCGAAAGAGGAAGCGATCTCGGCTGATGGGCGAGCCAAGGCCGCCATTGCAGCCGCCGAAGAGGATCGTAAAGTGTCGGACGCCCTTGTTGCTGGGCTTCAGGACGACCATACTTCGCTGCAATGCTTCATCACGGATCTTGCCCGCCCGTTGATTGGTAAGTGTATCTGCCTCTGCCAGTAGTGTGTGCCTTTTTGTGATGTCCGTTGTATTCACTGTTGTCTTCTACTCGCAGGTCGCATCATTGATAGCGCGGAAGAAGGAAGCTCGTTCGACGCGCGGCAGTGTGTAGCCACTCTCGTCGACTCGGCGACGTTGTCGGCGACGTGCATCCGAGCCTATCTCCAGGAGATATCGCCCACGGAAGTAATTCCCAGCGACCTCGTGGAGGTGTGGAAGTACTTGGAGAAGGCGCCCGTGGTCGTTGAGTTCATGACGCGGTCGGCGTTTCGGCGCGGAGCGGCGACGGCGCTTAGCCTTGGACTTGCTCATTTCCCGGAGGACTTCGACCTCGACGATGTGACGAGTGGCTACCCTTCGTCGACTGGCACGGTGGAGCTTTCCGAGGTGCTCAAGTTGACGGACCGCGCCGCGAAGTACTCGGAGCGTGTCTGGGCAATGGGCGACCTCCTTCCGTACCAGGAGACGGTCGTCGTGCCCAACGACCCCGAGCCGCCGCACCGTGATTTCAAGGCGAGCAGCCCTTCCGCGTGGCGATGGCGAGTGAGCTGACGACGTACCCGTCGAACCCATACACGCCGTTCATCCGCAATCGCCGGGGTGCTGGCGAGTCGTCGTCGAAGCCTGCAGAATAGGATAGTTTGCCCTGGGGCGTTAGTTGCAATTCTGCCGTATGCGCATATTTTGTAACTTGAGACAATGCTACATGCTACTTGAATGAGACATCGTGTCTGTTTTAGGATTTGTCATGTGTTTTGTGACTGAGGTTTGAACGAGTCCCCGAGCGCGTCCGCCCTTTTGTGGGGTTTACCTCGTGTGTGTTATGTTTGTTGTTTTTGAATATTTTGTTATTGTGGTCTACTACCGACTCGAAGAGCCAGATCATGAGGCGACTCCCTTGAACGCTCTGTAGTTCACCATTTTCCCTTGCGCGAACGGGGTCGGGTGGCCGAGTCCCCGAGCGTGGTACTTGGTTGTTCTAGGCGCGATTCTAGGGTGGGTGAGGACTTGGCGCGTTGGTTTGGGCGCGTCACTCCTGCCTGTCCCGTTGGGTCAGTCGCGTGGCGAGTCTTGGGCATGCTCTCCTACTTGGCGTTTTCCCGAGCCACTCGCGATGAACTGGTCGTCAGTCCCCGAGCGTGGTACTTGGCCGTTCGAGTTGCTATGTCGAGGATGCGGAGGACCATGGTCGCTGTAAGAAGCGAAGGAAGTTGTCTTGGCTCGTAGAACCAGTCGGGCTGGGCGACTCCAATGGGGCTCCGGGTAGGCGTTTTTCATGGACGATGCAAGACCTGAGGTGACTCAGTGCTCTTGCACCGCACTACTTAGCCGTGCCGATCGCTGTACCAAAGGTTGACTTCTGCGGTTAGCTTGACGCTGTTATTACGAGTGCGAGTGGCACAAGACACGGAGAGTAGGCGCAATTTGCGGTAACCGTTTCTTTTTATTTCATATTTGGAGAGTACATATGTGGGGTTCTAGGAGTAGAACTTCCGTAGGAGGTTTACATTCCATGGTCGCTTGACGTCGAGTTCTCCGTCCCCGCGGACGTCGATGAGGTAGTAGGCATCGTTGCCGAGTACTCGCCCGATGGCGAATGGCCCTTCCCACGGAGGGGAGAGCTTGTGCATGCCCTTCTTGTCCTGAATGAGGCACAACACCAGGTCGCCTTCTTGGAAGGTGCGAGTTTTCACCCGCCGGCTGTGGTAGCGGCGGAGTCCCTGCTGGTAGATGGCGGTGCGTGACCGAGCGAGGTCACGTGCCTCATCGAGTTGATCGACTCTGTCTTGGCGGGCGAGCTCGTTTGCAGCCTCCGTGTAGTGGACGACCCGTGGCGAGTCGTGCTCGAGGTCGGTGGGCATGACTGCCTCAGCGCCGTAGACCATGAAGAAGGGGGTGAATCCTGTCGACCTGTTGACCGAGGTGCGGATCCCCCAGATGACAGAGGGCAGCTCCTCGACCCAGCACCCAGCGGTGCACTCGAGTGGTACTTGGAGTCGCGGCTTCAGGCCGTGGAGGATGCTTTGGTTGGCCCGTTCCGCCTGGACGTTGGATTCCGGGTGGGCGACCGACGCGAGGTCGAGCCGGATGTGGTGCTCTTCGCAGAATTCGGCCATGGCTCCTTTGGCGAAGTTGGTGCTGTTGTCCGTGATGATGCTGTTTGGGAACCCGTAGCGATATATGAGCTCGCGTAGGAATTTAGTGGCGGTCTTCCCGTCGCATTTCCGAACTGGCTTGGCCTCCACCCACTTTGTGAATTTGTCGACCGCGACCAGGAGGTGGGTGTAGCCGGAGGGAGCCTTCTTGAAGGGGCCTACCATGTCCATGCCCCACACAGCGAATGGCCAGGTGATGGGGATTGTTTTGAGCGCTGAGCTCGGCACATGCGTCTGGTTGGCGTACTTCTAGCACCCGGCGCACCGCTGGACAATGTCGACAGCATCGACGTGTGCGGTGGGCCAGTAAAAGCCGTGCCGCATAGCCTTGGCGACCAGAGAGCGGGCGCCGGCGTGGTGGCCGCAGTCGCCGGAGTGGATATCGTGGAGGATCTTGCGTCCTTCGGCGGGTTGGACGCAGCGTTGGAACACGCCGGTGACGCTGCGCTTGTGGAGCTCGCCGTCAATGATGGTGTAGGACTTGCATCGGCGGGCGATCATCCGAGCGTCCGTCTCGTCTGCCGGTAAGGTGTCGGCCTCCAGGTAGGCGATGTAGGGCTTGGTCCAGTTGTCTGGCTCGGTGACGAGTGCGACCAGGGCTGCCTCCGGCTGCAACGGGACTCCGATGTCGATCTCCCTCGGGGGAGAGACTGATGGCTTGGTTATCGTGTTAAGGAAGACGCTGGTGGGTGGTGCGAGTCGAGCCGACCCAATGCGAGAGAGGGCGTCGGCCTCTTCGTTCTTCTGCCTGTCGATCCACTCGACGGAGTAGCCTGTGAAGTGTCTGCCCAGCTTGTCCACTGCTTGGCGGTACGCCGCCATGGTGGGGGAGACGGCGTCGCAGGTGCCAGCGACTTGCCCCGCGACGAGGTCGGAGTCTCCGTAGCAGCGTAGGCGGTTGACGTTCATCTCCTTGGCAACTCGCATGCCGTGGAGCAAGGCCTCGTACTCGGCCATGTTGTTGGTGCAGGGTGTGAAGTCGAGGCAGAGGACGTAGCGGAGCTTGTCGCCCTTCGGTGAAGTTAGCACGATCCCTGCGCCTGCGCCGTCCGTGTTCTTGGAGCCGTCGAAGTGCAGGCTCCAGTAATGGAGGTATGGCAGCTTCTCTGGCTGCTGGGCCTCCTCCCAGTCGGCGATGAAGTCTGCTAGGGCCTACGACTTGATCGCTTTTCGTGGCTCGTATTTGATGTTGTGGACGCCGATCTCGACGGCCCACTTGGCGACCCGCCCGGTCGCCTCGCGGTTGCGGATGATGTCTTGCAGTGGTGCTGAGGAAACAACCGTGATCGGATGCTCCTGGAAGTAGTGCGGCAGGCGCCGCTGAGCTCTGAAGACCGCGTATACCAGCTTTTGGTACTGCGGGTACCGCTGGCGCGACTCGGTAAGGAC
This sequence comes from Avena insularis, assembly GCA_023614405.1. Lineage (NCBI taxonomy): Eukaryota > Viridiplantae > Streptophyta > Magnoliopsida > Poales > Poaceae > Avena > Avena insularis. Next base: position 278,649,504 of record CM042689.1, on the reverse strand, counting down.
CTCGCTGATGTAGTACACCGGTCGTTGTACTGGGCGCTCCTTTCCTTCCTCCGGTCGCTCGACGACCATCACGGCGCTGACGACGCGCTCGGAAGCCGCGATGTAAACCAGCATGGGTTCTTTGTCGGCAGGGACGGCGAGTAGCGGTGCGGCGAGTAGCACCTTCTTGAGGTCGCAGAGCGCATCATCCGCCTCCTTGTCCCACTGGAAGGTGGGGTTCTTGCGCATAAGGAGGTATAGGGGCATCGCCTTTTCGCCCAGGCGGGGGATGAAGCGACTGAGAGCCGCTACTCGCCCGGCCAGTTTCTGGACGTCGCGCAGGCACTCGGGTTTGCCGAGCCGGGCGATCGTGTCGATCTTCGTGGGGTTCGCCTCGATCCCTCGCTTGGAGACGACGTACCCCAGTAGTTGTCCTGCTGGTACGCCGAAAGTGCATTTGCCTGGGTTAAGCTTTATCTTGTACTTTCGCAGGTTGGCGAATGTTTCCGCCAGGTCGGCGAGTAGGTCACCCTGGCGAGCGGACTTTACGACCACGTCGTCGATGTAGACGTGGATGTTGCGGCCAATTTGGCTCGCGAGGCACTCTTGCATGCACCGCTGGTAGGTCGCCCCGGCGTTCTTGAGACCGAAGGTCATGGCGGTGTAGCAGAAGGCTCCGAATGGCGTGATGAACGCCGTCTTCTCCTCGTCCTTGACTGCCATTTTGATCTGATTGTACCCGGAGTAGGCGTCGAGGAAACATAGCGACTCCGAGCCCGCGGTGGAATCGATTATTTGGTCGATCCGCGGGAGGACGAACTGCTCCTTTGGGCGCTGCTCAAGTTTGTGTAGTCGATACACATCCTCCGGTCCGTTCTTCTTCTCGACCAGACTGGGTTTGCCAGCCACTTGGAGTATTTGATTGGCCGGATGAAGCCTGCAGCGAGTAGACGCTGCACCTCCTCGGCGATTGCTCGGCGGCGCTCTTCATTGAAGGGCCGCAGCGACTGTTTGACGGGTCGCACTTTGGGGTCGGCGTTTAGCTTGTGCTCAGCGAGCTCCCTAGGGACACCAGGCATGTCAGAGGGCTTCCATGCGAAGATGTCCCTGTTCTCACGGAGGAACTCGATGAGCGCGCCTTCCTATGCTGGGCTCATGCCCGTCCCGATCGTCACCGTCTGGCTGGAGTCGCCTGGGACCAGCTCGACGGTGCGGGTGTGCGTCGTCGCCTCGAAGGTTGAGGTGTTTGCGCCCTCCGAGTTGGGCTTCTTGAGTATGGTGGGGTCGTCGTTGTTGACCCCGCTCGCGTACTTGGCGAGCTCATCGGCGTGGTTGGTCTCCGCCGCGATGACGGCGTCAGCGAGTTCGGCTCCTTTGGCCTCGCACTCGGCGGCCATGTCGGGGTCGCCGTTGATGGTGATGACGCCGAACGGCCCGAGGAGCTTCATCGCGTTGTACGCGTAGTGGGGCGCTGCCATGAACTTGGCGAACGCCTGGCGCCCGGAGCGATGGTAGGGGCTGTCGAAGGGCACGAGCTCGAAGACGATCCGCTCGGTGCGGAAGTTTGCTGGTGTGCCGAAGGTGACTGGCAGCGTGACCTTACCGATCGGGTACGCCTTCCGACCGGGGACGATGCCATGGAACGTGGTGTGGGTTGTCTCGATCATCGACTGCGGGAGCCGCAGCCGCCTGAAGGTGTCCAGGTACAGGATGTTGATGGAGCTGCCGTCATCCATCAATGTCTTGGGGAGCCAGTAGTCGCCGACCTTAGGCTTGACCACCAGGGCGACTCGACCTGGGTACTCGATGCGTGGCGAGTGGTCTTGGCGGCTCCAGGTGATGGGCTGCTCCGACCAGTTGAGGAACTGGGGAACGTCCACCTGGGCCACCGCGTTGACGGCGACGGCGCGGGCGATGACCTTCTTCTCGCGCTTCGTGTTGAAGCCTGTGAAGGTATGGAGCGAGCCGGCCACTTTGCCGAATTTTCCGCCGTTTGGCGGGTCGTTGTCGGGGTCCTCCCGTGCTCGCCGTGCCTTCTCGATCTCCCTGAGGGTGTGGCAGTCGGCGGTTGTGTGTGTTGCGGGCTTCCCTTCCCTGCTATGAAACGCACACGGTTGGTTAAGGAGGGCCGCGGGGTCGAACCTTGGCTTGGCCTTGTAGTTGCCGCCGTCGCGGCGTTGTCCTCCGTCGCGGCGGAAGCTCTTGGGCTCGCGTTGTGCGTGCCCGGCGTTGGCGACGAAGTCGACTCGCCCGTCACTGCGGCGCTTGCCGGTGAGGCGAGTGTTGCTGTAGCGTAGGTCGGACCGTCGTCCGCTGTCGTTGCCGCTCGTGCGGCGTTGACCTCCTGACTCGTCGTCAGTTTCCTGGTTTGGATCTTCCTCCGCGTACCGTTTGGCGATCTCGAGGAGGTCCGGGATGTTGTCGAGTGTGCGAGAGTGTCGCTTGAGCTTGGCGACCAGAGGCTCGTAGCGGCACGAGGTCTTGAAGCAGTGGACCGCGTTGTACCAGAGTTCTTGCCATCGTTGGATCCAGTTGCGGGTCGACTCGCGGGGTCCATGGACGCATCGCTCCAGGTCCTCGATGGTGGTGGCGCGGGTGTAGGAGCACTCGAAGTGCCTGACAAAGGCGTCACGCATCTCCTCCTAGGAGTCGATACTGTCCTGGGGGAGGGTGTTGATCCACTGCCTGCACGTCCCCTCCATCATCAGGGGGAGGTAACGGGCGGCTAGCAGGTCGGTGTGGCCTGCGATCCCCATCGCCATGAGGTATGTATCGAGCCAAACGGCGGGGTCGTACGAGGTGTCGTACTTTTCTATCTCCTTCGGCGCCTTGAAGTTTGGCGGGTACTTCTCGCCTCGGATCATTGGTCCGAAGCACTTGGGGCCGAGTCGACTGAGCGACCCCATGGGCTCGCCGTCACGGCGATTGGTCAGGGTGTGTCGCAGGTCATCGGGCTGGCGTGCGCGCCAGCTTTGGTTGTTGATGATGTGAGTGCGGACGTCGATGGGTTGACCGTTGGCGGCGACGAAGTTGGTCGCTGGCCTGGGGTCATTGGTGGATAGTGCCGCATTCGCGGGTCGGTGTTGGAGCTACAGTGGCTCCGGTGGAGGGCAGTTGAGGGTGTTTGCCGCCATTGGGCGGCCGCTTGAGGCCGCTCTGCTTCCCGAAGAACGCGAGTATACTCGACCCTGCGAGTCGGCGCCCGCGTTTTGCTGCTCGACGGCCTTTGCGAGCAGGGCTCTGACGTACTGGATCTGTAGGGCGCCGTCGCCGGTGGCCGTGATGTTGTCGGCTGCTGCTCGGCCTGCCACGAGGTTGTCCATCGGGGTGGAGAACAGCGGGAGGCCGTTTGCGTCTCGCTCCCGGGAGGAGACCACTATCTGCGGCTGGTCCCTGGGAGGTGTGCGGTTGGGTGGAGGTGGGGCGCCCATTGCCGTCGACCCTGGCGGGGGCCAGGCGCTTCCTCCTGGTGGCGCGTTCTCGCAGATCGCGCGCTCGGCCACGCGGGCCGGGTCGTTTTCGTCGTCGAAGTTCAGGGCGCGCCCCTGAACGGTGGGGTTCAGGCGCGACCTGATCCGCTGCTGGTGGTAGCGCGATAGCTCCTGCGCCGTCACCTGCTCGAGGCGAAATTTTTCGCGCTCGGCTTGCTCCTTGCGCACTGCCTCCGCCAGTTTCAGGCGGAGTTCCTCGACCTCCGTTGCCATGGCGTTAGGAGGGATTGGGGTGGAGAAGGGGTCCTCCGGTGGCTCGGTGCCGGTCGCCATGTAGGTCGCGGCGTGGCGACCGGTACCGTCGCGGAGGTCGGCGGAGTTTTCCGACCCGGAGTCGAAGTCGAAGATCCCGAGGATGGAGGGGTCCTCGAAGTCTCCCACGTTGGAGACCTGGGTGATGGAGCCCGCGGGTGAAGCCGCGGTGATGGATCCGGCGAGTGACGCCGGGGTCGCCGAGTCGGCGTCATCGTTGAGGGCCGCGTCTTCTGCGGCCGCTGAGTTTTCGGCCACGTCGCTGTGGGCCAAGTTGTACTCGGAGGCAAGGCGATGGATCGTGCGGATCTGGCTCTCGGAGAGCCGATCGTGTGGCGGCGACTCGCGGATGCGAGCCGAGTCCTCCGAGACGATGACGTCGGTGAGGCCGACGAAGAGGCTGATCGTGCCGACCGGCAGGATCACGCTGTGCGTGACGGGTCGCGCCGCCGGGACGTAGCTGCTCGGCAAGATTTGGAGCATCTCGCCGATCGCTATCATGCGGCCGGTGGCGACCGTCTCGTTGATGGGCAGATTGGATCTCGCCGCAGAACACCGGCCAGACCGGCCAGGCCCCACGGTGGGCGCCACTGTCGTGGGAATGGTCACGGTAGATGCTGCAATCGGCAGCGAGTAGTAGAACGAGGGGCAAGGGCGGCCAGCCATCTGCGGTGCGAGACGAGGGCGGAGACACAGGGTTTTACCTAGGTTCGGCCCCCCGGAGGGTAAAGACCTACTCCTGCTAGATTGTATTATGGAGGTGGTACAATAGGCGAGCTCGGCGGCTAGGCGGCGAGTCGCTTGGGTGTATGATGAAACGTCTCTCTACGTGCCCTGCAGGGAGGTTTATATAGGCTCAGCTCCCCTAGGATTTACATATCTCAACCGAATCAGTTAAGGCTTCGGTACTCGTTTAACCTAATCCGACTGGGCCTATCTACTCGCCTGGGCCTTCAGCTTCCAGTCGCTTGGATCCACGCCGGGCCTTGATCCAGTCGCCGTCCTGCAGGCCCACTCGCCAGGTCTTGGGCCAGTCGGAAACGTCCTGCTGGGTATACCCCGGTAGGCGCATCCCCATCATAAGGTGCAAATTTTCCTTGCTTTGCCCTTGTTCACCAATCCTCTAGTTTTTTTGTGTGCATCCTGCCTATTCCTGTCGTTGGCCGTTCATCCTGTGCAGTTACATTTTTTTCCTCTTTGGATTATTAAATGATGTAGGAGAATTGCAGAGTCTGGCCCGGTTAACTGTATTGGACCTTGCTGGAGCAGACGTTACGGATGCAGGTTAATCAGCACACGGTAAAGGAAGGTGGGTTCAGAAGGTTCAGCAACAGTGTCAAAGCTTCACTGATGTGCGGGAGTGGTACCACCAAGCACCAATAGAAAATTGGCCGCATTGGATATTGGGAATGTGCCAAAGATATCATATACTGTTGTCATGGTAATTGCCAACCATTATTTCTTATATGTATCTGTTGCTCTAAATAATCTAAGTGCACCGTTCAGACTAGCAATGTGATAAGTACTCCTTTACCCCAATTCAAACCGCGTTCCTCGGTTTCTTGCGATGCAAATTGTTATCAATTAATGCACCATGAGTTATGCTTGAACTTGAGCTACCCCTGTTCTGTAATGCAAGACGTGTGAATTTCTACTTATAGACCTTATATTAAACTGTTTAGTTTTATGATACCGTGATTGACCATAGTATAAATTAGTTAACTAAGAATTTGTATCTGCTGTTAGATCGACCATCTAGTAAAAGATTTTGATCTTCTATTTCATGAATTCGTTCAAACCCTTCTTATCCATTTTTTTTTTGCATTTCCATCTGTATGGAAGAACTATGACTTGTTGGTATATCAAATGTAGGATAGCAAAAATGTTGTGTGCTGACTTAGCTTTACCATGCACAAAGGTGCGTGCAATTTTATGAGCAAGTACTTGGTACACTATATTTGTTCACACTCTTTTCATCACTTTGATACTGAAAACGAACTTTCTATTTGAAGGTCACAACATCAGCAAGACCCTATATATGGATATCAGCTTTGGATATGTTAGGGAAAATATTAGGAAAGAGTCAAATAGCATATATATATATATATATAGACTAGGTAGAATGTATGATTGTAAACTGTCTACTCTTCAAATAATTTTTGTGAATGAAATTATGTTCCAAAAAGTATAACAAGAGTACAAGGTAGAATGTTATTTTATAAAGTGAGATTGTATATTGTCATCTATTAAGATGATTTTCTTGTATGGAATCGTGTTACAATAACAGATATTGATTTATTCGTGATGAAATGCATTCATATTCTACAACTTGTATGTGTCCCTGGTTGTGCTATGTTTCATCTAAACTATGTTCTCTCGCTGAGAAAAAAATATCAGCCTTTTTATAGAGTGATCAAACCATCCTGTTCAGAAATATTATTTTGTAAAATAGAATGTTTCATACGTATAGAATGCATCTACCAACGCATACAATTGTTGCTTTGATTCTGTATCTATTTTGCAACTCTTATCCGATTGGTTACCAATGCACGTACATGCGTTGCATTGTACCCTTGCAACGCCCAAAAACGCAACACATTTTTATCTATTGGTAAAGTCACTAGCAACGCCTATATAAACATTTAGATACACATTTGTGTGTGTGGAGGGGGTCTTCTTGTAGTGCGAGCTCTTCTTCACCTTCATATACAAGAAACATATCCTTAGTTCCTCGTAAGTACTTAAGGATATTCTTGACCGCTATCCAATATTTTGAACCTGGATCCGATTGGTACCTACTAGTCAAACTAATAGCATGTGCCACATCCGGTCTTGTACATAGCATGGCGTACATTATAGAGCCTATGACTGAAGCATAGGGGACTTTGTCCATTATCTCTCTTTCTTTCGCGGTAGCCGGACTTTGAGTCTTACTCAATGTCTTGCCTTGCAACATAGGTAAGAACCCCTTCTTACTTCCGTCCATTTTAAACTTTTTTAAAATCTTATCAAGGTATGTACTTTGCGATAGCCCTATTAGGCGCCTAGATCTATCTCTATAGATCTTTATGCCTAATATGTATGATGCTTCACCTAGGTCCTTCATTAAAAATTTGTTGTTTAGATAACTTTTAACACTGTTTAAAAGATTTATATCATTTCCGATCAATAATATGTCATCCACATATAATATCAGAAATTCCACATTGCTCCCACTCACTTTCTTGTAAATACAAGCTTCTTCATAAGTTTGGACAAATCTAAACTCTTTGATCACCTCATCAAAGCGGAGATTCCAACTTCGTGATGCTTGCTTCAATCCGTAGATGGATAGCTGAAGCTTGCACACCTTGTTAGCATCCTTAGGATCGACAAAACCCTTTGGTTGTATCATATACAACTCTTCTTCAATATTACCATTGAGAAACGCGGTTTTGACATCCATCTGCCGTATCTCATAATCGAAATATGCAGGAATTGCTAACATAATCCTAACTGACTTTAGCATCACTACGGGAGAGAATGTCTCATCGTAGTCAACTCCTTGAATTTGTCGAAACCCCTTTGCGACAAGTCGAGCTTTATAGACGGTCACATTACCATCAGCATCAGTTTTCCTTTTGAAAATCCATCTGTTCTCCACGACCTTTCGGTCATGAGGTAATTCCACCAAGTTCCAAACTTGATTTTCATACATGGATTCCATCTCGGATTTCATGGCTTCTAACCATTTGTTGGAATCTGGGCTCATCATTGTTTCTTCATACGTCGCAGGGTCATCAATTTCATCAACCATGAAATTCATAACAGGGTTTCCGTATAGCTCGGGAGCTGCACGCGCCCTGCTAGACCTGCGAGGTTCGGTAGTACTCTCTTTCGGAGTTTCATGATCATTATCATTAGTTCCCTCTTCAACAGGTGAAGCCAACTCCGGAACAACTTCCGGCGCTGCGCTACTCGCCATACTTTGAAGAGAAGGTTCAGTAACCTCTTCGAGTTCTACCTTCCAACTACTCACACCTTTCGCAAGAAACTCTTTCTCTAGAAAGGATCCATTCTTGGCAACAAAAACCTTGCCCTCGGATCTGTGATAGAAGGAATACCCAATAGTTTCCTTAGGGTATCCTATGAAGACGCATTTTTCTGCTTTGGGTTCGAGTTTATCTGGTTGAAGTTTCTTCACATAAACATCGCATCCCCAAACTTTAAGAAATGACAGCTTAGGTTTGTTTCCAAACCACAATTCATACGGTGTCTTTTCAACGGATTTAGATGGTGCCGATTTAAAGTGAATGCAGCAGTTTCTAGTGCGTAACCCCAAAATGACAACGGCAAGTCCGTTAGAGACATCATAGATCGAACCATCTCCAATAAAGTACGATTACGACGTTCCGACACACTATTTCGCTGTGGTGTTCCGGCAGGTGTGAGTTGTGAAACAATTCCACACTCTTTCATGTGAGTGCTAAACTCGTAACTTAGATACTCACCTCCACGGTCGGACCGTAGAAATTTGATCTTTCTATTACGATGATTTTCCACTTCATTCTGAAATTCCTTGAACTTTTCAAATGTTTCAGACTTGTGTTTCATCAAGTAGATATAACCGTATCTACTCAAATCATTCATGAAAGTAACAAAATAACGATATCCACCTCGCGCCGACACACTCATTGGACCACATACATCAGAATGTATGATTTCCAATAAATCTGTCACACGTTCCATTGAACCGGAAAACGGCGTTCTAGTCATCTTGCCCATAAGGCATGGCTCACATGTATCAAATGATTCAAAATCAGGTGATTCCAAAAGTCCATCCGAATGGAGCTTCTTCATGCGTTTAACGCCAATATGACCTAGACGGTAGTGCCACATATATGCGGATATATCATCATTAAGTTTAATCCTTTTAGCATCAACATTATGAATATGTGTAACATTATTATCGAGATCTAATAGAAATAAACCATTCATCATCGGTGCATGAACCATAAAAGATTTCATTCATATAAATAGAACAACCATTGTTCTCAGATTTAAATGAATAACCACTTTGCATCAAGCACGATCCAGATACAATGTTCATCCTCAGTGCATGCACCAGATAACAATTATTCAAGTTTATAACTAATCCCGACGGCAAATGGAGAGGTAGCGTTCCGACGGCGATCACATCAACGCTTGATCCATTGCTGACACGCATTTTGACCTCACCCCTTGCTAGCGGCCGCTTGTTCCGCAGCCCCTGATTCGAGTTACTAATATTGGCAACTGAACCGGTATCAAATACCCAGGTGCTACTGCGAGCACTAGTCAAGTACACATCAATAACATGTATATCATATATACCTTTGTTTGCCTTGCCGGCCTTCTTGTCTGCCAAATACTTGGGGCAGTTGTGCTTCCAGTGGCCAGTCCCCTTACAATAGTAGCACTCGGTATCAGACTTAGGTCCAACTTGGGGTTTCTTTTCAGGCACGGCAACCGGCTTGCCGCACTTACTTCCCTTCCGTTTTCCCTTCTTGTCTTTCTTGAAACCAGTGTTCCTATTGATCATCAACACTTGATTTTCCTTTTTGATCTCAACTTCTGCAGTTTTAAGCATTGACAGAAGCTCGGGGAGAGACTTCTTCATGCCTTGCATATTATAGTTCATCACAAAGCTCTTATAGCTAGGTGGCAGAGACTGTAGAACACGATGGATGCCTAAGTCAATGGGAATCGATATTCCCAAGGACACAAGCTTATCGGCGTAACCCGACATCTTGAGTACATGCTCACTTACGGAGTTGTGCTCTTCCATCATGCAGCTAAAGAACTTTTCTGAAGCATTGTAGCTCTCTACAGCAACATGTGTCGAAAATCATTTTCAACTCACCCATTGTATCAAATGCATTGCTGTTTTCGAAATGCTTTCGAAGTTCTGGCTCTAGCCCATACAATATGCCGCAATGAACTAAGTTGTGGTCCTCCTGACGAGTCTGATAGACATTCTTCTCCTTGTCAGGGGCATCCTCAAAAGGTGGAGGGCCTAGCGGCACTTCTAGCACATATTTATTTTGTGAAGCAGAGAGGAGAATCCTCAAATTCATGGCCCATTCGGTAAATTTGCTACCATTTGTTGCAAGTTTCTCTTTCTCCATGAACACATTGAAATTAAAAGCAGGTGGTGCCATCTACAACAGAATTTTTAAAGTTTAGACTAAGTTTATGATAGATTGAGTTCAACTAATCCTCATTACGAATGAACTACCACTCAAAAACGACATCCCTCGTGTCGTTTTGGTGATTACATGAACCAAATCCACTACACCAAGTCCGATCATCACGTGAGTCGGTGTAGCTTCAAAGGCGAGCATCAAATGGGCATCATATCCACTTTATGACTCATGCTTAACCTTTCGGTCCGTGTTCCGAGGCCATGTCTGTACATGCTAGGCTCGCCAAGTAAGAACCTTAGTATTCGCGTTTGTAACTGTCTTACACCCGAAATATGGCCGTGGATCCAAGAACACCCGATCATCACGTGATGTCTTGGAGCGACGAAAACATAATCGGTGCATACAAAAGGAAGAAAACATTCTTATCTTGATATTTAAATGAGGGATCATCTTATTATGCTAATAAAACGCCCAACAAGCAATATAAGATGATATCAAACATCACATGTTTATTAGTGGAATGATATGGTTCCCGCACATGATCTCTATCATGTGCATCGTGGTATGATCACTATCATACCTTTATGTGTAAGGCCAAGGTCTATGGAACTTACACGTTATGTGTGTTGTAAGAGTATCATCTCATACTTCTACTTACAACATCACCATATCATAACACTAGCCCAGCAACAATCTAAACTAGACGCCTCTAATTTATCCATTGCAAATGTTACGTGGCTTAGGACTTTCGAAGATAGAACCGTTCATACCTACGAACATGAACCACAACAAGGATAACCAAATTGTTGAAAACTCGTTGCAAAATAGATATTGACCATAGTAGGAGAGACAGATACCCGCTAGACACTTATGCAAACTAGTTGCATGTCAAGCGTGGAACAGTTCTCATGTGCGAGGACATGTAAAGTTTATCCGGGCCGCTTCATCCCACTATGCCACCAATATCCAAAATTAAAAATAAGGAGCAACAACATGATCATCATTGCCCACATACTCATATGTGTACTACCCGTTTAAATCATCTACGCATAGATCCGGCTCTGATACCACTATAGGGTTCGCAGCATAGAGAACAAAAAATTTCCTACGATGGGAACAACTATGTACCAAAATCTATCTACTAAATACAAACAACGGGCGGATGTATATCCGTAGAGAACATACCCTTGAAGACCGATAAAGCTTAACGAGTTAAACTCGTGGTTGATGTAGACGATCTCTTGCCAATCTCAAGATCGAGAGGAAGTCCTAGCGCCGCAAATCAGCAGCGCATCCGTGCTCGCACACACGTCCGAGGCACTGAGAAACCTCCGCCTCCTCACTCCAGCGATGCAGCGGAAGCACAACTCTTTCTTGCCGAGTAGCCACCGGGAACATGTATCTCGCTAATCCGAGACCATGGGGGATAAATTCTAGAGGGGGAGAGAGATCCTTCACGAGGAGGTGTAAGTGAGAGAGAGGGAGAGGGGTGCCTTTTATAGGAGGAGGGGGGAACCCAAGGGGGTGGCCACCAGCCATGGGACTGCCCCCTCCCCTCCTTCATTCATGTGGGTGGACACTCCACTCACAAAAAAACCTCTTCATTTCCCTCCACTCAAAATCCCACTCAAACTTGCAATTAAATTTCCACCAAATTTAATGCAAACTCTCATTAAATAAAACTCTTTTATTTTTTTAGAATTTTGTCAATTACTTTAATGACAAACATTCACATATAAACCCTTGCTAGAATTCTATTTCACATGCATAACCACTTTATGCAATTTCACCCGAAAACCTGTTTGAAATAAATTCCTGCGCTTGTTATTCTTTCCGGCATGAAACTTTTGCTCCAATTGGATGTCGGTGTATCTTAAGTGTGTCACCCTATGTTTCATGAATAACGCGGATATGATCGAGATCCCTCTCGATCAATAATCAGAAGCGGGATCTAGAGACCCATACTGACTCCCACACATTCAACGATGACTTTCTTGTGATCGTCAGAACCTTTTATGCTAGTATCTTAATCCCTTTGTTTCATGATATATTACATGTCCAAGATTCGATCATCGGTATGTCCATACCTAGTTTGATCTCGTTACTGACATGCACTCTTTTCTCGTTCCCGCGATATAACATTCTAGTGATCAAATCACTTGCTTGCAAGCTAACCAATGTCATATCACCGAGAGGGCCCAGAGTATATCTATCTGTCATCGGGATGAACAAATTCCACTCTCGATCCATGGGCATCAACATAACACTTTATTAGTTCTGAACCCATCTTTATAATCACCCTGTTACGGTGTGACGTTTTATGTTATCAAGAAACTCTTCCTGTGTTTGTGATTGACATGATCTCATTGTCTAAGGATTAGGATTACTTTGTAAGTTGTTATAGCAATATAAACTCAGTGACTTTGATCGTAATGCTATACTTCGGATGAATGTTCATCACACCATTACACTAATGTTGTGATCCCATTATTAACAACATCCAATGTCCATGATCAGGAAACCTTGATCATCTTGTTAATCAACGAGCTAGTTTATGAGAGAGGCATAACTAGGAACTTTCTGTTTGTTTATTAAACACACATGTATTAATGTTTCCGTATTAATACAATTATAGCATGTAAAATAAACATCTATCATATACTTGGAATACACATAATAAACACTTTATTATTGCCTCTCAGGGCATATTCCCTTCAGAACATGTCCTGTATATTTTCCCTGCCGAGGTTCATGCCTCGGCTGATGGTCTTGTGGGTGATACCGTCTCCCTTAAGCCAGGTTATTATTCTCGAGATTTCCCCTTCCGAGATTCCCATGCTCTCTATTTCCATGGCCAGGATTTCTTTCACTAATATTACCTCGGCTTCCATTGCCTTTATTTTCATTAACTTTTTCGGCCACTGCCGGGTCATATGGAACAATATGTTTGTTCCTTTTTCCTGAGGTTACTACTTTATCCTTTTGCATACCATTTCCGGTTGCTGATGCCGCGGCAGCTGATAATGTCGGGGCAGCCTCGGCCGAATGAACCATGCGCGAAGCTCCTGGCTTTGCCGGGTTAGCTCTGAGTATTTCCTCATTCTGCTGGTTTGCGATGCGTACCAGCTCATTTACCCTTTCATGTTTCCTTTTCTCGGGCTTCCCCGGTTAGTCCCTCCAACTCTGAGGCTACCACATTCGCCGCCCTGAGGTTTTTAGTTCTGTACTATACATCGGCAACCCTGGGTCAGCCGAATCACCCTGCTGAGACTCATGCTCCTTGTTAATATCACTAAGGAAATTCTTTCCTTTCATTCTTAGGTCGTCTATTCGTGTAGTAGCCGTATCTAGCTTGTTTGCCCTAGCATACTCTCGCAAGGTTCTATTAAAGGACTCCTGCAGTGCAGATACTTTCTTGGCTTCCTCTAACATTCTCAACCTAGTCTCTTCTAACTCTGCCTATGCATTTGTTGGGTTAACTATTGGTGCTACATGTGTTGTTAGGTTGTCTATGGCTTCTTTCAAGATATTCTCTGGTCGTTCCACTGGTGGCCACCTTACCCTTGGCGCCTTGGGAGTTACCTCTTGCACCTCGGGTTCTTTTGCTGCTGGCGGATCTGCTGCTGCCTGCTTTGCGGCTACCGGCTTGACCGTTGCCTGGACTTCCATTGCCGGGTTCTTGCTTGGTCTGGCTCCTTCTTCTGGCGCTGGTGCCATCATCATCACCTCAACACTGCCTGTGGGGCGAGCATTACGCTGACCGCTCGCAGCGCTGAGGGGAGGATCTCCCACGAGGATGACTCGGCGTGGGTAGACATGAGACGTGTCGACGCCGACGTAGATCTTCTGAGCACCCAAGTTGATGAATATTTCGTTGCGCAGGCGGTGGTCTTGACCCAAAGCTGCCAGCGTTGTCGCTGACGTAGTCCCAGATGTCGAACCTCTGGACTAGGCCAGAGACGACACGCTCGCCTGTGTCGATAAAGTTTCCCGTCTGGATCTTGACTCCATCTAGCACCGCTGTTGGCCCCATAGTGGGCGCCAACTGTCGTGGTGGTGGCACGGCAGATGCCATGGTTAGGCTTAAGTTGGGGGCCAATGGATGCTAGAGGGATCCAGGGAGGGAAGATGTAGAGGTTTCTACACACAGAATGCTAGAGCTCAATCTTTATTCAACACCAATGGAGCTACACTTGCTCCTCGAGATGTATGAGAGAGAGGAAGAAGAAGCTACAACTAGTGCCTGAAGAGAAAATGAATCGATCCCCCCTCCAGACGCCCAGCCCCTCCTTATAAAGGGATGACCTGGTGCCTTCTAGGGCTGACGTGGACCAGCATATTCGTGGAATATGCTTGTTCCAAAGTGGTAACTCGGCGGACCTCTTTCCGTCTCCCCCTTCTATCGATGGCAAAGACCCAGAGTCCACCACATGCAAGCCTCGGGCCTGAGGACTGTCACCTCTGTGACCTCCTTCTGCTCCTCTGCTGCTCTGCTCCTTGCCCCTAGCGCTTGGCACTGTGCAGATTCTAGAGAGTGATAGTGGCTAGGGTTTGACTTTGGGGCTTGCCTCCTCCTTCTTGTACAAGCTTCCCTTGACCCGGCCTTGCCTCGCATGACTCGGCTTGACCTCACCCTGTGTCGGTCGATTCAAGTCTTAACCACTTGATTCAGGGTTAGTCGGACCTTATTCGGACGACTCTTACATGACTCGGCCGGATCATATCCAGTCTTGACCATGAATCTTCCTCTCTTTTTACTTACCTTGACCCTACCTGGGGTCATCCCCCCAACAAAGATACAACATTTCAATCAACAATATGTCTTCCACATAATGCATTAGAAACGTCTTAGCGCTCCCGCTTAATTTCTTGCAAATGCAATCATCTTCATCGTCTTTGATGAAATTAAACTTTTTAACAGTTTCATCACGCTGAAGATTCCAACTCCGCGATGCTTATTTCAACCATTTAAGTTTGCATATGCTTTTAGTATCCTTTGAATTAACAGAACTCTTTGGATCGTGTGATGTACACGTCCTAGGTAATCATTCTATTAGAAGAACCTTGTTTTGTTTTGTTTTTTCAACTACCATATAACAAAAAATATACGTAGTGGTTGCTATATTAATCCGTCCAGACTAAATATCGCTATGAAAGACCAAAATCTTGTCATAGTCAACTTTTGAACATCGTCGTAAACTCTTTCTTCGACATGTCGACTATTTCATAGATGTGAAATATCCATGTATATTTCTTTATAAATCCAAATATGATTGCAAGGTCTTACACCTTTCTAGAGGGTCTTCCAAGTTCAAAAACTTGATTTCTCATGTATGGAACTATCACGGATTTTATGGCTTCAAGCCATTTGACGGAGTTAGGGCCCATCATCGCTTCTTTGCATGTAGTCGGTTCATCATTGTCAAATAATAATATTTTACTCTCAAATCTTAGCATTTGATTGTTTACCCGACCTACTTGGTTCAATAGGAACTTAGACCTTCGTGACCACAAATTTTGAGGTATGTGAGCCATGAGCATTGTTGCTACCTCCGGGACACTTTCCGGCGCGGGACAACTTTACACATATAGCTAAAGTTCAATAACCTTATCAAAGTTCTATTGTCCTCCCACTTAAATTTTCACCAAAAAATTCCTTCTCAAGAAACTTGACGTTCTAAGCGACAAACGCTTTTTGTCTTTGGTGTTATGGAGGAATACCCAACGGTTATACAAAATAACTTACAAAGATATGCTCATCCGACTTTGGTTGTAAACATCTTACTTATGCCTAGCATACCAAAGTTTAAGAAAGGACAACTTGGGTTTTATTCCAAACCATAACTTTAAATGGTGTCATTTGAACGAATTACGATGGAGCTCTTTTCAGCGTAAAAAGCGACAGTCACTAAAGCTTTTAATATTTTAAAATATAATGGAAGTTTTATAAATTACACCTTTGATCTTACCATGTCAAACAAGATTTCATTACATATCTCGAACACTCCATACTACTATGGTGTTTTCGGGAAACATAAATCTATGGAAAGATTCCTCAAATCTTAGGTGTTTTGCTAAGCTTGTAACTCAAATATCTTCCTTTATGATCCTATCATAAACTATTTATTTTCCTGATACAATGATTTTCCACTTCATCTTGAAACTATTTGAACATTTTCAAATATTTCACACTTCTTCCTCATTAAGTAAATATACACATATATTCACCCAAATTTTTGGAGAAAGCATATGAAGTTGAAATCCATCGCTCACGACTTCACATAATGGGCTATACACATTAATATGTATAAATTCCAATAAGTTAGTAGTTTGTTCTTCTTCGGCCTTGAAAGAAGTTTCAATTATCTCTAGGAAAGTCTCACAAGTGTCATGTGATAAAAATTAAAAGACTCCAAAATTCCATCAACATGGAGTTTCTTCATGTTTTCTTTCCAATATAATTTAAACGACGATGTTACTTCCTAAGTTATCTTTCAATCATTTGTCTTTCAACATTGTTAGCATTAGTTTTATGGATGTGATTTATCCAACTAGACTTGTATATCATCCATCTATTATAGAATACGGAAATTATTTGAACAACCCTTTTGTTCTCATAATACACTACTAGATAAAAGGTTATGTGAGGCACACCTAAAAGCATATGCGAGGCACATATCATATACGTCTCCAGCACCGTGCCTCGCCTATTTTTTATGCAAGGCGCATATGATATGCGCATCCTACATTATGGATATGCGAGGTGCATATTGATATGCGCCTCTGATGTCTACACACTTCTATTCTTGTAGACAGTTGTTGGGCCTCCAAGTGCAGAGGTTTGTAGAATAACAACAAGTTTCCCTTCAGTGGAATACCCAAGGTTTATCGAACTCAGGGAGGAAGTGGTCAAAGGTATCCCTCTCAAGCAACCCTGCAATCAAGATAAAAGAAGTCTCTTGTGTCCCCAACACACCCAATACACTTGTCAGGTGTATAGGTGTACTAGTTCGGCGAAGAGATAATGAAATACAAGTAGTATGGATGATTGTAAGACAAAGGTGCTAGAAAAGAACTTCTGACAGGGAGGAAAAGTCTAAAGTCAAAAAGATGGAAGCAAGCAAACATGTAATAGATCTAGATGCAAACGGTGTTTCAATGTTTAGAACCAAGGCCTAGGGATCATACTTTCACTAGTGAATAGTCTCTCGTATAAATATATTCTCTTCATGATACTACTCTTAACTACTCTTCGGCTGGATACTCTATTCCATGGTAGGGCTACAAAAGCACTCCTTAAAGTTTGCAATCCCCATCTAGATAACCCCACACTGTCACCTTGAGCGCTAGATGGTTCCAACAAACACCACAATTTCATAAAGACAACCAACTCAAAATATACTCATGATAAATATTTATGAACTCTAGCCTAAGTGCCACCACGGTATGCATGCTGTCACTTTCATACACGTGGGGAGAGCCAGAGATCTATTAAAGCACTTGAGTAGCAAAGTATATCTACCTGATTACAAAAGCTCATGATCTCAATAAGATCACGCATATGTAGAGAGATGGACACATAGCTACCGGTAGAGCCCTTAGCCTCGAGGAAGAACTACTCCCTCCTCATCATGGGAATCAGCAACGGTGATGGAGATGGTGGTGGAGATAGATGGAAATGGCTCCGGAGGCACTTCCCCGTCCTGGCAGGGTGCCAAAACAGAGACTTCTATCCCCCGAATCTCCCCTTCGGTGGCGGCGGCACTGCGGAAGTTTTCGTGGTTGTATGGTTGACTATCTGGGGTTTTCTCCCCGGGGGCTTCTTATAGGCGAAGGGCAAGGCAAGGAGGCAGCCAGGGGGACCACACCCTATGGCCGCGCGGCCAGGGTGGGCCCGCACCACCCTAGGGTGTGGCCACCCTGGTGCCCTACTCCATCTCTGCTTTGATTTTTCGTATTGTTCCGGGAAAAATAGTAACTTTGGCTTTTGTCCCGTCAGATTCCTAGAATATTCATTTTTTAGCTTTTCTGAAACCAAAAATAGCAGAAAACAGGCAACTAGCACTGTGGCATATTGTTAATGGGTTAGTTCCAGAAAATGTATAAAAATACCTAAAAGTGTAGAAAAAACATAAGACAAATGATATACAACAAGCATGGAGCACCAAAAATTATAGATACGTTTGAGACATACCAAGCATCTCCAAGCTTAACTCTTACTCGTCCTCGAGTAGGTAAGTGATAAAAAGAATAATTTTTGAGGTGACATGCACCATCACAATCAAGATTAAACCATTTGCAAGCATTGGAAGCTGGGATCAAATTACTCTAAACATGAGAATGAAAGATGAAGTTCTAACAATAAGACATAGTAACTATGCTGCAACATGAAAGGATACAAACAAAGATTCATGAATAACAATGCATTGAAAGACGTTTGTTTGTTTCACATATAAAAACATAGCATAGTGGCATTCAACTTGTCCCTCATGGAGTAGCAAAACATAAATGCATAGGACACCATCAAAGTTCATAAGGGTGACTAGATACAAATAGTTCAAGAACAAGCAATATCAACATTATGAATTAATAAATAAGTTTTAGGACAATGCACATAGAACTAAGAATGACAAATATGCTCTCTTAATTGGTGCCTAAGGATAGAAGGTTGTAACATCCCAAAAATCATGATTTCAAAGTTTGCATATCATCCATGCATTCATAATCATTTTAGAATCATTTCCAAAGTTATTTCAAAAACAGAAGCATTTGAATGTCTGTTATTTTATGTAAGCAAGGCATTAGCCTTATTGCTACCCTTGAGAATTAAAAAACACTTGTTTTGATCAGTAGGGGTTTGATCCTAAGTTTGAGTGATAATTTCCAAAAATTTGGACAAGCTTCAAAACAAGGTATGAATTTTAAAACCATTCTTATGCCTTTATTAAACAAATGGTAAAGGCACTGTTTTTAATTAAATTCCATTAGGCTAAGGTATTTTGAGTGAACAACTTTGTTCTGCAGCCAATAAGGTACAAATTCTACTTTACAAAAATTCGGAACAGGTTTGAATTCAAACCCATTTGAAAACCCTTTGAATTTGATTCCAGAAAATCAAATCAGAAAAAAGAAAAAGACAAAAGAATAGGAAAAGGGCCGGCGCCACTCTTCCAAATTTCAACAGCAGATGTAGCCAGTCAATTCGCCATTTCCTTTCCCCTCTCTCACGCACAAGAGCTCTACCCACGGCCGCTGACACACTGACCCCACACGCCAAGTCATCATCTTCCCCAAAATCACGCACCCGCGACCAGCTCCGGCCGTTTCCTCCCCCGTCACTGCCATTGAATGCGCGAGTTATTGCTGTTGATTCGCCGAGTAACTCCTCGCCCAGCTCCGGCTACTTAAACCCCACAGTCCCCGCTCTATTTCCCCCCAACCAATTCCCTCTGAATGCCTCCAGGATGCTCGCTTTTCTCTCCACAACGCGGTTGTCCCGACGAACTCTGGCGAACGATTGTGGTAAGCCTCGTGCGCGCCTCGCTCTCTGGTTCATGCAATCTTGTCCGCTATCACCTTGTGCATCTCATGACGTTCGCCGTTTGCTTTATCTTGCACTAGAGCGTCGCCTCCGACGACGACCATGAGCACCCGACGACAGGCTTCACTCCGACGAGGAATCCCCACCGTGTCCGTGCGCCCCGACCTTGTCCAGCTGCACGTTGAGCTTCGCCGTGTCTCCGCGACCTCGGTAAGCACCAGCCCCCTCGCCCTGGCCCTCTGGTCTCGCCGGAACATCACCGGAAGACGCGCAGCCACCGCGGTAGCCATTTGCGCTGCCCGATGTTGGTCAGAGCAACGTGGTCCGCTGGATCTGGATCCAACAGATGCGATTAGATCAACCCGCGAAGGCGTATGCGCAGATCTGGGCCGTGCTTAGTTAGTTAGATCCAACGGCCCGCGAGCGTGATCCAGTGCAAACCAGTACCAACGAATCAGAAAGCGCCGCGTGGCTAGAGTTTAAATTTAAAATCTGGAAATAGATCTATTAGTTGTTCAAACTTGCAAAATTCATAACTTTTGATACACACGTTCAAATTTTGCAAATTTTATATCATTGGAATCAGGAGAAATAATTTTATCGAATCATGCACTTTGTTTAATAAATTGCATCTGTAAAATGGGTTCTTTTTGCAGAGACATTTCTAAGCTTATTTTGTATATAAAAATTGTATGGAAAATGTTCTAGGGGCCAAATTAATTTTATTTAGTGTATAATTGTTTTGTTTATGATTCAGTACTGTTTCACTTGTCTTGTTTGATTTAGAAAAATCATCACATGGCATTTGCATGCATTCATATATTTCTGGTTGTATATTTTTGATATGTGAATTTGGTGCTATCATTTTATGTGTAGATTTTGGTGCTAATAGTGATTGTGGTTGTGAAGATTGTTGCGACTCCCCCAACTACCAAGGCAAGTGGTGCTTCATATTTTTGTCCCAATATTTTGACTATGCATTAGAGATATTTTGTATAGGGCTTGCATGAATATTTTGCTAAGTATCTATATGCTATGCTTGGAAAATCCTAGTAGTTGTAGAATTGTTAGAATTTTCTCTAAGTTAAGATACTTGCTATTTTCCATGCTTAGCCTAGCTAGTAGTAACCAAGGGTGGAATATATATACATGCTATGGAAAATATTTCTAAGTCTTTGACTTATGGTTTTTCTTAATAAAACAACTAAGTGAATGAAACACCTGGGTGGAATGGTAATTGCTTGGTGGTTTTTGGTTGAGTGGTTACACAAGGCCCATTTCTATGGTTTACCTTGTGTATCTCACTTGTGGATTGCCACCCAGGAACAAAGGGATTTGAGATGCCAAATGTTAAGAAGCTTCTAGTGCAACCACACGGCATTATGGGCTCTGCTTGGATCATATAGGTTGCAATAACTTAGCCATTTGGACAGTTGGTGGTAGTGGGATGATAGGTTGGAATGCGTCCATTTGGTGTAAGGGAAGGCTCCTGTCTTGGTGAAAATCAAGTCTTGTGGGGAAAGTGCACAACCTCTGTAGATGGAAGAACCTAATTACTTAGCCATGTCCCTGGTATTGGACAATTTGAGCATCAATACATGGAAGCTATCAAGAATATCCTCATCCCAATTTTCTAAGTAAAACTTGTGGTTGAAAAAGGGTGAAGTTTCACCAATTCCTTGGTAAAGTTTTGCCAAACAAAAACTTAGTGTTTTCAACTAATAGGCAAAACCTATTTTGAGCAAAGCAAGCCTAAGCTACACTTAGCCAAATTCATGTAGTAACTAGATGCTAATATTTTACTAAGGTATCACTTGCCAATACTATTCCAATGTATTGACCCAATGTGGCTGTAACTTATGATGTTGCATGTTACTCTGATGATGATTAGGGGTTATGAGTCTACACTCAACATGCTTGCCTGTGGCACATGAAGATGAAGACTTCTATTTTATATTGTTAAGTTAAATTCTTGTACTAGCCTATGGCTATGGAGTTGTAAAATACTATGTTATCTCTGGAATGACGATGTAATAATGACCTTTGTTTCTGTGTACTTCATCTTAAACTGTGGATGCTAGCAATTGATCTAGGGACTAGCATTGCAATCACAGGGATCTTTACCTTTATAAAGGTGGGATCTTACAGATGGTATCAGAGCAATGTGTTGCCTGTAGGATTATGACCCTAGGATTGGATTAGAAACCACTAAGGAACAAATTTCAACCATTTCCACACTTGTCTTTTTCTTCTCATAAACTTTTCTAATCTTCTTTCTCATCTCTATTTTTAGATGAACTCCATAAACGAAGCCGTGGGGAAGGGACCACTCATGACCATGACCTTGGAGTGTGAGACAGAATTCCCCAAGGCCCTCAAGGACCTCATGGTTGCCATGGGGATACATGGTACAGTTGTGTACAAAGGATTCCCCGTGATGGATGAAGGAGTAGAGTACTGGTGGGTGCAACTTCACTTGTACAAAAAAAGGAAGACAACCACAAGGAATCAGGATTCTGGATGCTCACCAACTCAGTAATGCACACGACATTCTTTGACTCTACAAGAAATGCAGCATGGAATGCTATCAAGGAGCTTGGTGATAGACTCAAGTGCAGAATGCTCAACACTCAAAATGACCTTAGGGAAGAAAAGAAGCATACCCAAGAATTAGAGGCTACCAACCAACGTTTAAGAGAGGACATCATAGACTTAGCAATGGAGTCATGTGATCAGAATCGACAGATTGCCTCTAGGGATGCCCTGTTAGCCAACTTGGCAAGTGAGATGGGATTGTAACGTACTTCGTTAGTTGGACCACCACACTTATCATTTTATTTCCAAAAAAATTATCTAAGTTATGTTGAACCTTTGATGCTTGTAATGGATTTGTGTATGCCATGACTTGTGTGATTGTTGCCAAAGATATGCTTGTGATACTTTGTCTTGTGATTTTTCTCTATTGATGTTGATTCTAACTTTTCTCTATCTTATAAAAAATAGATGCCTGCTGTTATTATCAACACGGCCGAAGAGTTCAAGGGAACTCGTTTTGGCACTTGTCTTATTGAGCTCACTAGCGTGCTCAACCTTCCGCTCCCTAGCATCATGACGCTTCCCCTCACCAAGTTTGAGAGGAAGGACCTTTGGGGCTTTAGAGTCACTCAGCCCGGAATCCAGACAGAGCCGACCATGGAGACCATCACCTTCAAGTTGATGCATGACGACAAGGAGAAGGGCTTAGATATAATTATGCAGGAGTTACTTGGGCGTCTGGTAGGGAGACACTCCAGGAGGTCTTTACTTTCACCACTTCGGGAGACGTGACGAGGAGGGTGAGGCTATTGAGTTCGAGGATGCTGCTAGAGAGACGGTGGAGCCGATTCGCCTGTACCTTCAGGACCTAGAGGTTCTTATTAGGCACCTAGATACTGATAGGACCAACGTCATGCTTAGCAATGACGAGCTCCAGGTGCAGCTTCGTGAGAAGGACAAGCTCTTCGCGGAGCAAGACGAGATAGTCAAGGAGATGGAGGCCAAGTTTGAAAGCCAGGACAGGAAATTCAAGAGCCAAGAGAAGAGAGTCCAAGACCGGAACAAGAAGATCAGGGAGATGAAGGAAGAGCTGGAGGCCAAGGACTTCGAGCTCGAGCACCAGCAGGGTGTGATAGAGAGACTTCGCTCACAGAAGAGGGCTCTTAGGGCCAAGATAGAGGCCTTGACTACCAATGTCGAGGAATACAAGACCGCTATGGACAATGCAGGTCTTACACTTGTTGATGAGGAGGTTGATGCAGAGGAGTAGTGATGACTACTCATTTATATTTCATTTACCATGCTTATGATTATTGAGTCACAATGACCATCCAACATGTGGGTGGCTTGCTATGGTGTGTTTATTTTTACAAACTTGTTATTTACGTCGTTTGAACTTTAAGTTATTTTGATGCTTGTTTTGGTGATTGTCTATGTGATGTATTGTGCATGTTAAGCATCTATGGGTATCTCATTCTTATCCTTATAAAAACCACAGATGCCTCCTCGACGTGCCAACCCCAACCCAAACAACAACAATGTCACCCCCGAGATGCAAAGCGGTGATGACAAAGACAGCACAAATTGATGCAGATGATGACCACTTTTATGCAGAATCAGAATAACAACAACAACAATAATCAGAACAATCCACCGGGATTTGACATGCTCACCAGATTCCTAAGACTGAGGCCTGCAAAGTTCTCAGGAACTATTGATCCTATGGTGGCCAATGATTGGCTACGTTCGGTGAACAAGGATTTGGTAACTGTCGGCTACACCGACGAAGAGAAAGTCAGGTTTGCAGCACATCTGTTGGAAGGACCAGCAGCCACTTGGTGGGATAACTTCCAGATCACCACTCCCACTGAGGATGTGACATGGGCTATCTTTGAAGATGGATTCCGTACAGCTCACATCTCATCCGGAGTGATGAATTTGAAGAAGAAGGAGTTCCATAACTGAAGCGCCACCAAGTGCGGCTGAATATATTGAGGAGTTCAACAATCTGGCGCGTTATGCACCGGATGAAGTTGATACCGATGCCAAGAGTAAGGAGAAATTCCTCGAAGGACTAAACGATGAACTGAATCTGCAGCTATCTGTTGCCTATGTCCCAACCTACCAATCAATTTGTGACAAGGCTACCATCTTGGAGAACAAGATGAAACAGGTTGAAAGAAGAAAGAGGAAGCACAACTCTGACAAGCATAGCTCGGGATCGTCTGACAAGCGTTCCCATCATGATGATAGTGGGAGTTCTGGATCCCACAAACATGGAAAGTACAACAACCACCACAGCCACAACCTCCATCATGACAACAAGCATCACCGTGGTCATGATAATGACAAATACAAGAACTACAAGAGTGGACACAAGAGTCACCAAAGTGGAGGTGGAAGTGGAAGTGGCAGTCAGCCTGCAAAGAGAGATATCAGTCAGGTTGAATGTTTCAAGTGTAAGAAGCTGGGGCATTATGCAAATGAGTGCCTAGAGAAGAAAGTTGAAGGAGCCACCAAGCCCAACCCATTCCAGAAGGGACAAGTAAACCACATCAATGTGGAAGAAATTTATGAGGAACCTGATGCTGTGGCTGGTAAGTTCAAACTCAATTCTGTTCCAGCACTTGTTCTTTTTGATACTGGCGCATCGCATTCATTCATATCAAGAGCATTTGTTGATAGAAATGAACTTCCAGTTGAAACAATTGGGTGTCCTATAAAAGTAAGTTCTCCTGGTGGAGAAATGATAGTGAACTCAGGATGTCATGACCTAGTCATAGAGTTTGGGAATTATAAGTTTCCCGTTAATTTGATAATTCTAAATTCCCAAGGATTGGATGTCATTTTGGGAATGGACTGGATGACTAAGTACAAGGGAGTGCTAGATTGTGCCAATCATACTGTCACACTCACAACCCCGGATAATAAAAGGATTAGATTCAAGACTAACTATGAACCAAAAGGGAGTAAGCTAAATTATCTTAAGGGGTTAGCATAGATAGTGTGCCAATTGTGAGTGAATATCCGGATGTGTTTCCAGAAGAATTGTCGGGAATGCCACCAGATAGAGATGTGGAATTTCTGATTGACTTGCTGCCAGGATCATGACCAATAGCAAAGAGACCTTACAAGATGTCAGTTGATGAGTTGAAAGAACTCAAAAAATAACTTGGAGAACAGTTGCAGAAAGGATTTATTCAACCAAGTTCTTCATCTTGGGGATCACCAGTCTTGTTTGTGGAAAAGAAAGATAGAAGTCAAAGGTTATACATAGATTATCGTTCACTCAATGAGGTGACTATCAAGAACAAATATCCTTTGCCCAGAATCAATGACTTGTTTGATCAGCTAGAAAGAGCCTGTGTGTTCTCAAAGATTGATCTCCGGTCAGGTTATTTTCAGCTTAAGATAAGAGAGCAAGACATACCTAAGACAACTTTCACCACTAGGTATGGATTGTATGAGTACACAGTGATGCCATTTGGTTTGAACAATGCACCAGCTTACTTCATGAATATGATGAACAAGGTATTCATGGAGTTCCTTGACAAGTTTGTTGTCGTTTTCATCGATGTCATTTTGATCTACTCCAAGAGCAAAGAAGAGCATGAAGGACATTTGCGTTTGATACTTGAGAGGCTTAGAGAGCATAAGCTGTATGCCAAATTTAGCAAGTGTGAATTCTAGTTGAATGAAGTTGGATTTCTTGGACACATTGTATCAGGAGATGGTGTAGCAGTTGATCCCGCAAAAGTGTCAGCTGTAACTGAATGGGAATCTCCTAAGTCAGTGAAGGAAGTTCGTAGTTTCCTTGGCTTGGCAGGATACTACAGAAGATTCATTGAGAATTTCTCCAAGGTTGCTAAGCCAATGACGGAGTTACTAAAGAAAGACAAGAAATTTGCTTGGATTGAAGGATGTGAACTCAGTTTCCAAGAATTTAAGAAGAGACTAGTGACAGCACCAGTCCTATGCCTGCCAGATTTGGAGAAGGATTTCCATGTGTATTGTGATGCATCTCATCATGGATTAGGTGCAGTTCTAATGCAGGAAGGGAAAGTTGTGTCTTATGCCTCGAGACAACTCAAAACTCATGAAGTAAATTACCCTACTCATGATTTGGAGTTAGCCTCTATTGTCCATGCACTCAAAACATGGAGACATTATCTTTTGGGAAAGCGATGTGAAGTGTTCACAGATCACAAAAGTTTGAAGTATATCTTCACTCAGAAAGAAATCAACATGAGACAAAGAAGATGGCTAGAACTCATCAAGGACTATGACTTGAGTTTGCAATACCACCTCGGTAAAGCAAATGTTGTAGCGGATGCACTAAGCCGTAAGGTATTTGTGAATGGCCTTACTAAGGGAGAGTTGCCAGATGATATGTGTGCCCAATTTAGAGACCTCAGATTAGAGATTGTGCCTGAAGGACATCTCATGTCATTGGATGTTCAACCCACCTTGTTGGACAAAATCAAGGAAGCCCAAAAGATGGACAAGGAAATTGAAGAGATTAAGGAAAAGGTTGGCAAAGGAAAAGCCAAAGGATTCCGTGAAGACGAACATGGTACTTTATGGTATGGAAAACGTATCTGCGTTCCGCAAGATCCGGAGCTTCGGAAACTGATTTTATAGGAAGCACACAACTCACCATATTCCATTCATCCGGGTAACACCAAAATGTACATGGATATGAAGGAAAGATTTTGGTGGAATAATCTCAAGAAGGACATCACTGAACATATTGCTTTGTGTGACGTATGTAGTAGAGTGAAAGCAGAACATCAGAAACCAGCAGGATTGTTACAACCACTACCTATTCCTGATTGGAAGTGGGACAAGATTGGCATGGACTTCATCACTAGATTGCCAAGGACTAGGTCAGGATATGATTCTATTTGGGTAGTAGTGGATCGCCTCACTAAAGTGGCTCATTTCATACCCGTGAAGACAACCTATACAAGTGCTAAGTTGGCCAAAATCTATATGAACAGGATTGTGTGTCTACATGGAGTACCCAAGAGTATTGTGTCTGATAGGGGAACCCAATTCACTTCTCATTTTTGGAAGCAACTACATGAATCATTGGGAAGAAGATTGGAATTCAGTACTGCTTTTCATCCCCAGACCGATGGACAGACAGAAAGGACCAACCAGATTCTGGAGGATATGTTGAGGGCATGTGCCCTAGACTATGGAGCTAGTTGGGATGAAAGTCTGCCTTACGCATAATTCTCTTATAACAACAGCTATCAAGCCAGTATTAAGATGGCACCATTTGAGTTTCTCTACGGAAGGAAGTGTACTACCCCATTACTATGGAATGGTGTGGGAGAAAGAAACTTGTTCGGGCCAGAACTAATCAAAGAGGCTGAAGAGAAAGTCAAGCTAGTAAAGGACAGATTAAAGATAGCACAGTCCCGACAGAAGAGCTACGCAGATCCTAAGCGTAGAGAAGTCACCTATGAGGTGGGTGATAGAGCTTATCTTAGAGTGTCACCACTTCATGGTGTGAAGAGATTCAGAGTCAAAGGAAAATTGGCCCCAAGATATGTTGGACCATTCAAGATTCTGAGTCGTAAAGGAGAAGTAGCTTATGAGATTGAATTGCCAAAATCATTGTCTGCCGTTCACAATGTGTTTCATGTGAGTCAGCTAAAGAAATGCCATCCAGAGATGGAAGAGACTTCTTTGAAGGATACTATACCTTTGGAGGAGATCCAATTGGAAAGTGATCTCACTTATGAGGAAAAACCTATCAAGATTCTTGAGACTGCAGAAAGGGTTACACGGACAAAGACTATCAAGTTCTGCAAAGTTCAATGGAACCACCATTCTGAAGAAGAAGCAACATGGGAGAGAGAAGATGACCTTCGGAAAGACCACCCTCACCTATTTGCTAGCCAATCCGAGTCTCGAGGGTGAGATTCACCTTAAGGGGGTTAGATTTGTAACATCCCAAAAAATCACGATTTCAAAGTTTGCATATCATCCATAATCATTTTAGAATCATTTTCAAAGTTATTTAAAAAACAGAAGCATTTGAATGTCTGTTATTTTATGTAAGCAAGGCATTAGCCTTATTGCTACCCTTGAGAATTAAAAAACACTTGTTTTGATCAGTAGGGGTTTGATCCTAAGTTTGAGTGATAATTTCCAAAAATTTGGACAAGTTTCAAAACAAAGTATGAATTTTAAAACCATTCTTATGCCTTTATTAAACAAATGGTAAAGGCACCGTTTTTAATTAAATTCCATTAGGATAAGGTATTTTGAGTGAACAACTTTGTTCTGCAGCCAATAAGGTACAAATTCCACTTTACAAAAATTCGGAACAGGTTTGAATTCAAACCCATTTGAAAACCCTTTGAATTTGATTCCAGAAAATCAAATCAGCAAAAAGAAAAAGACAAAAGAATAGGAAAAGGGCCGGCGCCACTCTTCTAGCCCAACAGTAGATGCAGCCTGCAAAGCCCACCCGGAAATTTCCCCTTTCCACCTCTCTCTCATGCGCGCAACTCTACCCACGGTCGCTGACGCACTGACCCCACACGCCAAGTCATCATCTTCCCTAAAATCACGCACCCGCGACCAGCTTCAAAACGTTTCCTCCCCCGTCACTGCCGTTGAATGCGCGAGTTATTCCGTTGATTCGCCGAGTAACTCCTCGCCCAGCTCCGGCTACTTAAACCCCACAGTCCCGCTCCATTTCCCCCAACCAATTCCCTCTGAACGCCGCCAGGCTGCTCGCTTTTCTCTCCACAATGCCGCTGTCCCGATGAACTCCGGTGACCGATTGTGGTAAGCCTCGTGCGCACCTCGCTCTATGGTTCATGCAAGCTTGTCCGCTATCACCTTGCGCATCTCCTGACGTTCGCCGTTTGCTTTATCTCGCACCAGAGCGTCGCCTCCGACGACGACCGTGAGCACCCGACGACAGTCTTCACTCCGACGAGGAATCCCCACCGTGTCCGTACGCCCCGACCTTGTCCAGCTGCACATTGAGCTTCGCCGTGTCTCCGCGACCTCGGTAAGCACCAGCCCCCTCGCCCTGGCCCTCTAGTCTCGCTGGAACATCACCGGCAGACGCGCAGCCGCCGCAGTAGCCATTTGCGCCGCCCGCTGTTGGTCAGAGCAACGTGGTCCGCTGGATCTGGATCGAGCGGATGCGATTAGATCAACCCGCGAAGGGGTATGCACAGATCTAGGCCGTGCTTAGTTAGTTAGATCCAACGGCCCGCGAGCATCCAGTGCGAACCGGTACCAGCGAATCAGAAAGCGCCGCGTGGCTAGAGTTTAAATTTAAAATCTGGAAATAGATCTATTAGTTGTTCAAACTTGCAAAATTCATAACTTTTTATCCACACGTTCAAATTTTGCAAATTTTATATCATTGGAATCAGGAGAAAGAATTATATCCAATTATGCACTTTGTTTAATAAATTGCATTTGTAAAATGGGTTGTTTTTGCAGATACATTTCTAAGCTTATTTTGTATATAAAAATTGTATGGAAAATGTTCTAGGGGCCAAATTAATTTTATTTAGTGTATAATTGTTTTGTTTATGATTCAGTACTGTTTCACTTGTCTTGTTTGATTTAGAAAAATCATCACATGGCATTTGCATGCATTCATATATTTCTGCTTGTATATTTTTGATATGTGAATTTGGTGCTATCATTTTATGTGTAGATTTTGGTGCTAATAGTGATTGTGGTTGTGAAGATTGTTGCTACTGCCCCAACTACCAAGGCAAGTGGTGCTTCATATTTTTGTCCCAATATTTTGACTATGCATTAGAGATATTTTGTATAGGGCTTGCATGAATATTTTGCTAAGTATCTACATGCTATGCTTGGGAAATCCTAGTAGTTGTAGAACTGTTAGAATTTTCTCTAAGTTAAGATACTTGCTATTTGCCATGCTTAGCCTAGCTAGTAGTAACCAAGGGTGGAATATATATACATGCTATGGAAAATATTTCTAAGTCTTTGACTTATGGTTTTTCTTAATAAAACAACTAAGTGAATGAAACACCTGGGTGGAATGGTAATTGCTTGGTGGTTTTTGGTTGAGTGGTTACACAAGGCCCATTTCTATGGTTTACCTTGTGTATCTCACTTGTGGATTGCCACCCAGGAACAAAGGGATTTGAGATGCCAAATGTTAAGAAGCTTCTAGTGCAACCACACGGCATTATGGGCTCTGCCTGGATCATATAGGTTGCAATAACTTAGCCATTTGGACAGTTGGTGGTAGTGGGATGATAGGTTGGAACGCGTCCATTTGGTGTAAGGGAAGGCTTCTGAAAGGTCCTGTCTTGGTGAAAATCAAGTCTTGTGGGGAAAGTGCACAACCTCTGCAGATGGAAAACCTAAGTACTTAGCCATGTCCCTGGTATTGGACAATTTGAGCATCAATACATGGAAGCTATCAAGAATATCGTCATCCCAATTTTCTAAGTAAAACTTGTGGTTGAACAAGGGTGAAGGTTCACCAATTTCTATTGGTGGTTCCTTGGGAAATTTTTGCCAAACAAAAACTTAGTGTTTTCAACTAATAGGCAAAACCTATTTTGAGCAAAGCAAGCCTAAGCTACACTTAGCCAAATTCATGTAGTAACTAGATGCTAATATTTTACTAAGGTACCACTTGCCAATACTATTCCAATGTATTGACCCACTGTGGTTGTAACTTATGATGTTGCAGGTTACTCTGGTGATGATTAGGGCTATGAGTCTACACTCAACATGCTTGCCTGTGGCACATGAAGATGAAGACTTATATTTTATATTGTTAAGTTAAACTCTTGTACTAGCCAATGGCTATGGAGTTGTAAAAGACTATGTTATCTCTGGAATGACGATGTAATAATGACCTTTGTTTCTGTGTACTTCATCTTAAACTGTGGATGCTAGCAATTGATCCAGGGACTAGCATTTCAATCACAAGGATCTTTACCTTTATAAAGGTGGGATCTTACAAAGGTGGAGACTGAATATAAAAGTCGAAGAAAGGCCCTTCAAATGAAAGCAGGGATTTCAAGTTTCATAAAGAGCTTCCAAAAATTATGGTACTTATTAGCTTTCAGCTCTCATTTCCCCTATCATAAGCATCTTGAAGTGATTAAGGTTAAAGTGAACAAAATATGGAGTATATGCTTGACAAAGTGTAAGTTGGCAATCTCATGTCCCTTGAGTACGAGGGCCGCTCCTCATGCCACTCAACTTTAGTCACCGATAAGTTCTTGTCATAGTAAGTACATGTGTATCATAGAGAACCGCCAACGGGTACCCCTTGCCCCATGATAAAAGAGCTATCCCATATCAAAATGACAAGGCAAGCAGACAATGAGCATCTCAGCAATC
This sequence comes from Avena insularis, assembly GCA_023614405.1. NCBI lineage: Eukaryota > Viridiplantae > Streptophyta > Magnoliopsida > Poales > Poaceae > Avena > Avena insularis. Next base: position 278,618,167 of record CM042689.1, on the reverse strand, counting down.
TTCTTATTTACCATGGGAAAATGGTGTTTTTTCTCTCTTTCCTCTTTACAATATGTCTCTCTTTTTTTATAAGAAGAAAGTTTCATAGATTGATCACTATGGTGATGCTGCAAGTTTCCACCATGATTAGGCATGGCTTAGGCTAGCGGCCCAGGCGTTTCTCTAACACACATACATAACTCCATGGACTTACAAGCTCCCCTTTTATTTCACATCAACGACATCTGCAAACAAAAGAGCATGATATCAACTGGGTACAATGTACAAGTGCAATGTTGAAAGCGTTCCCCATGACAGCATGGTTCTAATAATTCCAACGTATAAGTGCAAGCATATACAACATAGATGACACAATGGTTCAAGTTTATTTAGGGGCAATAAAAAATAAAGTGTGCCATCAAGTTTGTGAGAGCTTTAATCACTAAGTTGCACATAACAAGTTTAATTTGGAAGATAGATAAAACAAGAATGTACTTGGAATGGTGTAACACACCATGCATAGGAATTTATAGTGGACACTTTGGAATAACTTGGTTTCTTGGGATTTGGATGCATGAGTAGAGCTTACTCAATACAAGTGGAGGCTAGAAAAAGAGGGGAGCGACCAACTAAGAGAGCAATAATGGCCATAATCATGCAAAGCGACAAAACATTATCAATTAAAGCATAAAGTGGTATCACAAGTCAAAAACTAAATGATCATAGAGGCTAAGGTGACTGGTTCATAGTGTTAACATGGTGTAAGCATGTGCCAAGTCAACCCAAACAAAGCATCAAAGGAGAATACCACGATACTATGCTTTTGTATGCTAAAACAATGCATGATTCTTGCAAGGCACATTAAGCAATCTCAATTGTTTGGAACAAGTCATGCTACAGCAATAATCACTAAGCATATGGTCAAAGCAACATCTAGCATGACATGATAAAGTCTAAGCTACAGTCAAATCAAGCTCCCTTTTGTACCACTTAAGCATGAAGCTTCCTACTCTTTTCCAACACCAATTGACTTATTTGAAACAACTCACAAAGATAATAATAAATAGATATAAGTGACCATGTCTCACAAATCCACAAAGAAGAACTAAAAAGTTCTAAGCTGAAAGCACAAGAAAATTAAAGCTAAACGCAGTGCTAGCAAAGGAGAACACTCACAAAACAGTAAGAATGAAAACTAGAGTGTTCTAAATAATGAAAACAGAGTGTGTCTCTCTCCAAAAGAAGTGTGCTGGGATCAACCAAATTATTACAGGAAACTAAGAAAATGAAAACCAAAAACAAAAACTAAGACTCTCCAAGAACAACACAACAACGCATGAAACAATAAAAACAAAGTGTCTAGAAAGACCTAAGACTTTTATTGATGAAGAAGGGGATGCCTTGGGCATCCCCAAGCTTTGACGCTTGTACCTATTGAATATTTCTTGGGGTTACATGGGGTGGCTTCCCCAAGCTTGAGATTTTTTCCATTCTTTATCTCATTACATCATTCTTCCCTTACACCTAAAATTTTTCCTTCATACAAAACTTCACACAATCTTCATTAGCAGCATTAGTGCATTCAAAAGTAATAAACCTTTGGGTTTAGTTTCAAAACAGCAAAACTTTCATTAAAAACACAAGCTATATAGAAATTCCCTCAAAAAGTTCAATTTCCTAAAGAGAACCCAAAACGGAATCAATAAAGAGGCAAATGCAAATAATGGCAGAAATCTATCAAAACAGACCAGCAAGTAGAAACCGATTTTTTCTAAGACCTTATGTTGCTAAAATAAACAAGTGTTGAACTAACTAAAGTTAGCCAATAACCTGGGGGATTTATTCAAAAAATTACAGCTCAATCCGACTTACATAGATTTTTCAAGATTTTTTTATAGTAAAGCACAAAAATCTGTTTCGGGACAGCAACTTCCCCAAATCTTACTTCCCTCTCATTAGAGGTTATTCTTGGCAAAAAAAATCAAATAAAAAGGATAAGGAGAGGTCATTACAGAAGTAATAACTTCCAAGACTCAATAAAACTATTGGGTTATCTCCCAAGAAATACTTTTCTTTAACGCCTTTAAGTTAGGCTTGATAGTTTGAAAAGATGCTCACACAAGAAATATGAATTGAAGTAAAAGAGAGCATAAAAAGGTAAATTCAAAACATATTTAAGTCTAACCCACTTCTTATGCATAGTAATCTTGTAAAGAAACAAGTCATGAAAGCACAAAGAAACAAGCATAGAAAAGAAAAACAAGTGCAACTTCAAAATCTTCAACATAAAGAGGGGAAACTTAATATTTTTGAGATACATAAAACCATTTTCCCTCTCACATAATAACTTTCAGTAGAAACATGAATAAAAAATTAACAATATAACTATCACATAAAACATTCTTATCATGAGCTACATGCATAAAATGATTATTACTCTCCACATAAGCATAGTCATTCTTATTAATTGTAGTGGGAGCAAATTCAACAAAGCTATCATTATTATTCTCATCATCATAATCATCAAATATAGGAGGAATATTGTAATCATAATTAACTTTCTCCTCAATAGTAGGTGGACTCAAAATATCATATTCATCATTGTAATCATCATACATTGGAAGTATAGTATCATCAATAGAATAGATATCTTCCAAAGTTTGTTCATTTGTAAACATATCATCATTGGAAGGAACATGGATAGCACTAATAGTACAACAATTATTAATATCATCATTTTCCGAATTGGTACCAAAGAGATTTTCAATATCAAAAGTAGTGTGCTTTTCCCAATCATGATCACTACTATAGGTAACAGGCATAGGAACATCATCTAGTTCAGACTCATCAACAAAAACTATAATAGGAGCAACATGCTTAGGGGAAGATACCGTTTCCTATCTCCTTTTACTCCTCCTCTTCTTCTTCTTCTTCTTCTTCTTCTTCTTCTTCTCCTCTTTAGGAGGGAGAGGCTTGAAAGGTAGCTTCTCCACATACCCTGGTTTATTGTTAGAGATAATAGGATAAACTTTGGAGGATTCTTCCTTTTCATTAATAAGATCAAAACTCATATCAGTCATGTCATACTTTGGTAAAATATCATCTTTTATAAGATTTTGTATGTAAGTATTTGCGTGGCAATTATCAACACAATAAAGATGACAACCATGCAGGACGCTATTCATACCAAAAGCCCTCATGTCTACCAAAGAAGTTTTTCTTGATAACTCTTCACACCCCCAAAAAATGTAAGTTCATCATGTTGATTATCAGTGATCTCGTTTATCACAATACAAACTTGCAGTACTATTATGGCATGAGCATTGAAAATTTAAATGACCCACTTCAAAGCAAAGTTCACAAATAAAAGGATAGAGGGCACAAACTTTTTTACCAAGATCATTTAGAGCCTTATACCACGTTCTAGTTTTTTCATTCCAGTGGGTGATACAATATTCTTCTTCAATTTGATTTTTTTCACAAGGTCTATGTATTCCACAAAAATTAACATGCTTATAAGAAATAGTACTTTCAGAAGTTTGAGCATGTTTATTGCAATCATTAATAACAGTTTCATTTTTCATGCAAGTGTCTTTAAAAGGTTCATGATACATGTCCCACTTTTATTTAGGAGCATTAATATGGGAAGCAAAATCTCTACAACAATCAACAATAATTTGAGGATCAAGACCATATTTATCCTAACTAGTGAAAACAAGAAACAAAAAGACAAAATTGCAGAACCTAAAGGAAATAACTTCAAGCACTAACACCGGAGGATGTGAGTACCTTTTACCTTACCTCCCCGGCAACAGCGCCAGAAAATAGCTTGATGTCTACACACTTCTATTCTTGTAGAAAATTGTTGGGCCTCCAAGTGCAGAGGTTTGTAGAATAGCAGCAAATTTCCCTTAAGTGGATAACCCAAGGTTTATCGAACTCAGGGAGGAAGTGGTCAAAGGTATCCCTCTCAAGCAACCCTGCAATCAAGATACAAGAAGTATCTTGTGTCCCCAACACACCCAATACACTTGTCAGGTGTATAGGTGCACTAGTTCGGCGAAGAGATAGTGAAATACAAGTAGTATGGATGATTGTAAGACAACGGTGCCAGAAAAGAGCTTCTAACGGGAGGAAAAGACTAAAGGCAAAAATATGGAAGCAAGCAAACATGTAACAGATCTAGATGCAAATGATGTTTCAATGTTTAGAACCAAGGCCTAGGGATCATACTTTCACTAGTGAACACTCTCTCATATAAATATATTCTCTTCATGATAGTACTCTTAACTACTCTCCGGTTGGATACTCTAATCCATGGTAGGGCTACAAAAGCACTCCTTAAAGTTTGCAATCCCCATCTAGATAACCCCACACTGTCACCTTGAGCGCTAGATGGTTCCAACAAATACCACCATTTCATAAAGACAACCAACTCAAAATATACTCATGGTAAATATTTATGAACTCTAGCCTAAGTGCCACCACGGTATGCACGCTTTCACTTTCATACACGTGGGGAGAGCCGGAGATCTATTAAAGCACTTGAGTAGCAAAGTAGATCTACTTGATTACAAAGCTCATGATCTCAATAAGATCACGCATAGAGAGAGATGAACACATAGCTACCGGTAGATACCTTAGCTTCAAGGAAGAACTAATCCCTCCTCATCATGGGAATCGGCAACAACGATGGAGATGGTGGTGGAGATCGATGGAGATGGCTCCGGGGGAACTTTCCCATCCTGACAGGGTGCCAGAACATAGACTTCTATCCCCCGAATCACCCCTTCGGTGGCGGCGGGGCTGCGGAAGTTTTCATGGCTATATGGTTGACTATCTAGGGTTTTCTCCCCTGGGGCTTCTTATACGCGAAGGGGCAAGGCGAGGAGGTAGCCAGGGGGCCCATACCCCATGGTCGTGCGGCCAAGATGGGCCCACGCCACCCTAGGGTGTGGCCACCCTGGTGCCCTACTCCATCTCTGCTTCGATTTTCCGTATCGTTCCAGGAAAAACAGTAACTTTGGCTTTTGTCCCGTCCAATTCCGAGAATATTCATTTTTTAGATTTTTTGAAACCAAAAACAGCAGAAAACAGGCTACTGACACTGTGGCATCTTGTCAATAGGTTAGTTCCAGAAAGTGTATAAAAATCCTCAAAGTGTAGACAAAACATAAGACAAATGATATAAAACAAGCATGGAACATCAAAAATTATAGCTACGTTTGAGATGTATTAGCCTCCTATACTCTGCATATGTGCCTCCTATACTCCGCATATACGAGGCACATGTTGATTCGAATGCGCCTCGTATATTATTTTTGAATTTCAAAAAAAATGGCGGCCAAATCTAGATCTAGATCTGGACCTGGCCGGAATTGTAGGGTTCGCATCATAGAAAACAAAAAATTTCCTACGATGTGAACTATGTACCAAGATCTATCTATTAGATACAAACAACGGGCGGATGTATATCCGTAGAGAACATACCCTTGAAGACCGACAAAGCTTAACGAGTTCAACTCGTGGTTGATGTAGACGATCTCTTGCCGATCTCAAGATCGAGAGGAAGTCCTAGCGCCGCAAATCAGAAGCGCATCCGTGCTCGCACACACGTTCGAGGCACCGAGCAACCTCCGCCTCCTCGCTCCAGCGATGCAGCGGAAGCACAACTCTTTCTTGCCGAATAGCCACCGGGAACATGTATCTCGCTAGTCCGAGACCATGGGGGATAAATTCTAGAGGGGGAGAGAGATCCTTCACGAGGAGGTGTGAGTGAGAAGTGAGGAGAGGGGTGCCTTTTATAGGAGGAGGGGGGAACCCCAAGGGGGTGGCCGGCGCATGGGAGCTGCCCCCTTGCCCTCCCCTCTTCATGTGGGTGGACACTCCACTCACAAAATTCCTTTAAATTCCCTCCACTCAAAATCCCACTCAAACTTGCAATTAAATTTCCACCAAATTTAATGCAAACTCTCATTAAATAAAACTCTTTTATTTATTCAGAATTTTGTCAATTCCTTTAATGACAAACATTCACATATAACCCCTTGCTAGAATTCTCCACATGCACAACCACTTTATGCAATTTCATCCGAAAACCTGTTTCGGTATCTAGTGAAATAAATTCCTGCGCTTGTTATTCTTTCCGGCATGAAAATTTTGCTCCAATTGGATGTCGGTGTCTCTTAAGTGTGTCACCCTACGTTTCATGAATAATGTGGACATGATCGAGACCCCTCTCAGATCAATAATCAGAAGCGGGATCTGGAGACCCATACTGACTCCCACACATTCAACGATGACTTTCTTGTGATCGTCGGAACCTTTTACGCTAGTATCTTAATCCCTTTGTTTCACGATATATTACATGTCCGAGATTCGATCATCGGTATCTCCATACCTAGTTTGATCTCGTTACTGACATGCACTCTTTTCTCGTTCCCGTGATATAACATTCTAGTGATCAAATCACTTGCTTGCAAGCTAATCAATGTGATATCGCCGAGAGGGCCCAGAGTATACCTATCCGTCATCGGGATGAAAAAATTCCACTCTCGGTCCATGAGCCTCAACATAACACTTTATTAGTTCTGAATCCATCTTTATAATCACCCTGTTACGGTGTGACGTTTGATGTTATCAAGAAACTCTTCCGGTGTTAGTGATTGACATGATCTCATGGTCTAAGGATTAGGATCACTTTGTAAGTTGTTATAGCAATATAAACTCAATGAATTTGATTGTAATGCTATACTTCGGATGAATGTTCATCACACCATTACACTAATGTTGTGATCCCGTTATTAACAACATCCAATGTCCATGATCAGGAAACCTTGATCATCTTGTTAATCAACGAGCTAGTTTATGAGAGAGGCATAACTAGGAACTTTCTGTTTGTTTATTAAACACACATGTATTAATGTTTCCGTATTAATACAATTATAGCATGCAAAATAAACATCTATCATATACTTGGAATACACATAATAAACACTTTATTATTGCCTCTCAGGGCCTATTCCCTTCAGTCTCCCACTTGCACTAGAGACAATAATCTAGTTACATAGTGATAAATCTAACACCCATCAAGTTCTGGTGTTGATCATGTTTTGCTCTAGGGAGAGTTTTAGTCAACGGATCTGCTACATTGAGATCCGTGTGTACTTTACAAATCTTTATATCTCCATCCTTGACATGCTCGCGAATGGAGTGAAACCGGCGCTTAATATGCTTGGACTGCTTGTGATACCTTGGCTCTTTGGCATTGGCAATGGCACCATTGTTGTCACAATAGATCACCATTGGGTCCAACGCGTTTGCAACCACTCCTAGTTCGGATATGAACTCCTTCATCCAAACTTCTTCCTGAGCCGCTTCTGAAGCAGCAACATATTCGGCCTCCGTTGTTGATCCCGCCACCACAGGTTGTTTGGAGCTCCTCCAACTAACCACTCCGCCATTCATGAGAAATACGTATCCGGATTGAGACTTAGAGTCATCCGGATCGGTGTCAAAGCTAGCGTCAACTTAACACTTAGCGATGAGCTCCTCTTCACCTCCGTATACAAGAAACATATCCTTAGTTCTTCGTAAGTACTTAAGGATATTCTTGACCGCTATCCAGTGTTCCGAACCTGGATCCGATTGGTACCTACTAGTCAAACTAATAGCATGTGCCACATCCGGTCTTGTACATAGCATGGTGTACATTATAGAGCCTATGGCTGAAGCATAGGGGACCTTGTCCATTATCTCTCTTTCTTCCGCCGAAGCCGGACTTTGAGTCTTACTCAATGTCTTGCCTTGCAACATAGGTAAGAATCCCTTCTTACTTCCGTCCATTTTAAACATCTTTAAAATCTTATCAAGGTATGTACTTTGCGATAGCCCTATTAGGCGTCTAGATCTATCTCTATAGATCTTTATGCCTAATATGTATGACGCTTCACCTAGGTCCTTCATTGAAAATTTGTTGTTTAGATAACTTTTAACACTGTTTAAAAGATCTATATCATTCCCGATCAATAATATGTCATCCACATATAATATCAGAAATTCCACATTGCTCCCACTCACTTTCTTGTAAATACAAGCTTCTCCATAAGTTTGGACAAATCCAAACTCTTTGATCACCTCATCAAAGCGGAGATTCCAACTTCGTGATGCTTGCTTCAATCCATAGATGGATCGTTGAAGCTTGCACACCTTGTTAGCATCCTTAGGATCGACAAAACCCTTTGGTTGTATCATATACAACTCTTCTTCAATATTACCATTGAGAAACGCGGTTTTGACATCCATCTGTCATATCTCATAATCGAAATATGCAGCAATTTCTAACATAATCCTAACTGACTTTAGCATCGCTACGGGAGAGAATGTCTCATCATAGTCAACTCCTTGAATTTGTCGAAACCCCTTTGCGACAAGTCGAGCTTTATAGACGGTCACATTACCATCAGCATCAGTTTTTCTTTTGAAAATCCATTTGTTCTCCACGGCCTTTCGGTCATGAGGTAATTCCACCAAGTTCCAAACTTGATTTTCATACATGGATTCCATCTCGGATTTCATGGCTTCTAACCATTTGTTGGAATCAGGGCTCATCATCGCTTCTTCATACGTCGCAGGGTCATCATTTTCATCAACCATGAAATTCATGACAGGATTTCCGTGACTAAAGGAGCTGCACGCGTCCTGCTAGACCTGCGAGGTTCGGTAGTACTCTCTTTCGGAGTTTCATGATCATTATCATTAGTTCCCTCTTCAACAGGTGAAGCCAACTCCGGAACAACTTTTGGTGCTGCGCTACTCGCCATACTTTGAAGAGAAGGTTCAATAACCTCTTCGAGTTCTACCTTCTGACTACTCACACCTTTCGCAAGAAACTCTTTCTCTAGAAAGGATCCATTCTTGGCAACAAAAACCTTGCCCTTGGATCTGTGATAGAAGGAATACCCAATAGTTTCCTTAGGGTATCCTATGAAGACGCATTTTTCTGCTTTGGGTTCGAGTTTACCCGGTTGAAGTTTCTTCACATAAACATCGCATCCACAAACTTTAAGAAATGACAGCTTAGGTTTGTTTCCAAACCACAATTCATACCGTGTCTTTTCAATGGATTTAGATGGTGCCCGATTTAAAGTGAATGCAGTAGTTTCTAGTGCATAACCCCAAAATGACAACGGCAAGTCCGTCAGAGACATCATAGATTGAACCATATCTAATAAAGTACGATTACGACATTCTGACACACCATTTCGATGTGGTGTTCCGGTAGGTGTGAGTTGTGAAACAATTCCACACTCTTTAATGTGAGTGCTAAACTCGTAACTTAGATACTCACCTCCACGGTCGGACCGTAGAAATTTGATCTTTCTATTACGATGATTTTCCACTTCATTCTGAAATTCCTTGAACTTTTCAAAGGTTTCAGACTTGTGTTTCATCAAGTAGATATAACCGTATCTACTCAAATAATTCGTGAAAGTAACATAACGATATCCACCTCGCGTCGACACACTCATTGGACCACATACATCAGAATGTATGATTTCCAATAAATCTGTCGCCCGTTCCATTGAACCGGAAAACGGCGTTCTAGTCATCTTGCCCATAAGGCATGTCTCACATGTATCAAATGATTCAAAATCAAGTGATTCCAAAAGTCCATCTGAATGGAGCTTCTTCATGCGTTTAACGCCAATATGACCTAGACGGCAGTGCCACATATATGCGGATATATCATCATTAAGTTTAATCCTTTTAGCATCAACATTATGAATATGTGTAACATTATCATCGAGATCTAATAGAAATAAACCATTCATCATCGGTGCATGACCATAAAAGATTTCATTCATATAAATAGAACAACCATTGTTCTCGGATTTAAATGAGTAACCACTTCGCATCAAACACGATCCAGATACAATGTTCATGCTCAGTGCAGGCACCAGATAACAATTATTTAAGTTTATAACTAATCCCGACAACAAATGGAGAGGCAGCGTTCCCACGGCGATCACATCAAATACCCAGGTGCTACTGCGAGCACTAGTCAAGTACACATCAATAACATGTATATCATATATACCTTTCTTTGCCTTGTCGGCCTTCTTGTCTGCCAAATACTTGGGGCGCTTCTGCGCCAAAGGGCTACCCCTTACAATTGTAGCACTCGGTATCAGACTTAGGTCCAACTCAGGGTTTCTTTTCAGGCACGGCAACCGGCTTGCCGCCCTTACTTCCCTTCCGTTTTCCCTTCTTATCTTTCTTGAAACCAGTGTTCCTATTGATCATCAACACTTGATGTTCCTTTTTGATCTCCACTTCTGCAGTTTTAAGCATTGACAGAAGCCCGGGGAGAGACTTCTTCATGCCTTGTATATTATAGTTCATCACAAAGCTCTTATAGCTAGCTGGCAAAGACTGCAGAACACGATGGATGCCTAAGTCAATGGGAATCGTTATTCCCAAGTACACAAGCTTATTGGCGTAACCCGACATCTTGAGTACATGCTCACTAACGGAGCTGTGATCTTCCATCATGCAGCTAAAGAACTTTTCTGAAGCATTGTAGCTCTCTACAGCAGCATGTGTGTCAAAAATCATTTTCAACTCACCCATTGTATCAAATATTGCCATTTTTGAAACGCTTTCGAAGTTCCGGCTCTAGCCCATACAATATGCCGCAATGAACTAAGTTGTGGTCCTCCTGACGAGTCTGATAGACATTCTTCTCCTCGTCAGGGGCATCCTCAAAAGGTGGGGGGCCTAGTGGCGCTTCTAGCACGTATTGCTTTTGTGCAGCAGAGAGGAGAATCCACAAATTCATGGCCCATTCGGTAAAGTTGCTACCGTTCCTTGCAAGTTTCTCTTTCTCCATGAACACATTGAAATTAAAAGCTGGTGGTGCCATCTACAACAGAATTTGTAAAGTTTAGACTAAGTGTATGATAGATTGAGTTCAACTAATCCATATTACGAATGAACTCCCACTCAAAAACGACATCCCTCGTGCCTTTTTGGTGATTACATGAACCAAATCCACTATACCAAGTCCGATCATCACGTGAGTCGGTATAGCTTCAAAGGCGAGCATCAAATGGGCATCATATCTACTATATGACTCATGCTTAACCTTTCGTCCGTGTTCGAGGCCATGCATACATGCTAGGCTCGCCAAGTTAGAACCTTAGTATTCGCGTGTGTAACTGTTTTACACCCGAAATATGGTCGTGGATCCAAGAACACCCGATCATCACGTGATGTCTTGTTGCGACAAAAACATAATCGTTGCATACTAAAGGAAGAACACATTCTTATCTTGATATTTAAATGAGGGATCATCTTATTATGCAAACAAAGTGCTAAACAAGCAATATAAGATGCTATCAAACATCACATGTTTATTAGTGAAATGATATGGTTTCCGCATATGATATCTATCATGTGCATCGTGGTATGATCACTATCATACCTATATGTGTAAGTCCAAGGTCTATGGAGATTACACGTTATGTATGTTGTAAGAGTATCATCTCATACTTCTACTTACAACATCACCATATCATAACACTAGCCCAACAACAATCTAAACTAGACGCCTCTAATTTATTCATTGCAAGTTTTACGTGGTTTAGGGCTTTCGAGATAGAACCGTTCTTACCTACGAACATGAACCACAACGAGGATAACCAAATTGTTGACAACTCGTTGCAAAATAGATATTGACTATAGTAGGAGAGACAGACACCCGCTAGCCACTTATGCAAAACTAGTTGCATGTCAAGCGTGGAACAGGTCCCATGTGCGAGGACATGTAAAGTTTGTCCGGGACGCTTCATCCCACTATGCCACCAATATCCAAAATTACAACTAAGGAGCAACAACATGATCATCATCGCCCGCATACTCATATGTGTACTACCCGTGTAAAGTATCTATGCATAGATCCGGCTCTGATACCACTGTAGGGTTCGCAGCATAGAAAACAAAATTTTTCCTACAATGTGAACTATGTACCAAGATCTATCTATTAGATACAAACAACGGGCAGATGTATATCCGTAGAGAACATACCCTTGAAGATCGACAAAGCTTAACGAGTTCAGATCGTGGTTGATGTAGACGATCTCTTGCCGATCTCAAGATCGAGAGGAAGTCCTAGCGCCACAAATCAGCAGCGCATCCATGCTCGCACACACGTTCGAGGCACCGAGTGTCGTGGGAATGGTCACGGCAGATGCTGCAATCGGCAGCGAGTAGTAGAACGAGGGGCAAGGGCGGCCAGCCATCTGCGGTGCGAGATGAGGGCGGAGACACAGGGTTTTACCCAGGTTCGGCCCCCCGGAGGGTAAAGACCTACTCCTGCTAGATTGTATTATGAAGGTGGTACAAAGGGCGAGCTCGATGACTAGGCGGCGAGTCGCTTGGGGGTATGATGGAACGTATCTCTACACGCCCCGCAGGGAGGTTTATATAAGCTCACCTCCCCTAGGGTTTACATATCTCAACCGAATCAGTTAAGGCTTCAGCACTCGTTTAACCTAATCCGACTAGGCCTATCTACTCGCCTGGGCCTTCAGCTTCCAGTCGCTTGGATCCTCGCTGGGCTTCGATCCAGTCGCCGTCTTGCAGGCCCACTCGCCAGTTCTTGGGCCAGTCGGAAACGTCCTGCTGGGTATACCCCGGTAGGCACATCCCCATCAGTAGTCCCCGAGGCCGTCGTCGATTAGGCGTAGGTGGCTGCTGGCAGTCGGAGTATACGGCTTCAGAGTAGACATCCAGTCGAATCATCGGCGGGCTCCTGTATAAAGGAGAAACTAGTCATCCAGGTCGCAGCTTTGGCGAGTCGAGTCGGCGAAACACTGTCATAGTGATCGGGTCGGCGAGCCGAGTGGCTGAAGTTGGACCGTTAAACGTGGTCAAACTAGCCGTTGGGGTAATCCAACGGTAACTTTTGGCGTAATCACCGCGTAGTAACGGCTCCCTGATTTGGCGGGTAACAACCGCTATATAAGGGGAATGGCAGGCGATCAGAGAACCACCTTCTCGCCATTTCCTCCGATTGCACGCACTTTCGCCTCCCTTCGCATCGCGATCCAGCCGACCCAAATTCCTCCGACCCCCCACAAATCCTCCTGCCATGGCCCTCTCCACCGAGCCTTGGGGTAGATCTAAGTGTACGAGGGCGCAGCTGGCGTCCTTCGAGGAGGCCGGGATCCTGCGCGCCGGCTGTTGGCGCATCCCCGCGGCCGGAGACGTGACCCCGAACCCGCGCGAGGGGGAATTCATCTGCTTCACCAGCCACCTGGAACGGGGGCTAGGATTCCCTACGTCCTTGTTCTTCCGGCGCTTCTGCGCCTACTACGGGATCCAGCCGTCAGACCTGGGTCCTCACAGCATCGAGCAGCTCGCCATCTTCGTGGCGTTCTGCGAGTGCTACTTGGGCTGCCGGCCCTACTTCCCTCTGTGGCAAGATCTGTTCCACGGACGGATCAGCCGCGAGGAAGCGGGCGGCCCAATGCTCGCCGCGGGCGGCCTAACCTTCCAGCTGAAGTCGAAGGCTTCATTCTTCGACTTGATGCTGCCCGCCAAGGCAGCGAGCGACTGGAAGAAGTCGTGGTTCTATGTTGCCGAGGCGACCCCGGAGGGCGAGACGGTATCCCACGGTACTCCGCCAACCGGTCCGAGCCGCGCCGTCTTCAAGTCGGCAAGCTCCCCAGCGATCAACGGATGGTCATGGACGAAATGCTCCAAACCATCCGCGGTTTGAAGAAGAAGGGCCTCCAGACGATCAACCTATACAACTGCTGGCTCGGGCGGTGACTCGTCCCTCTGGCTCGGCGCGACCACTACATGTATCAGTACACGGGCCGGGAGGACTCGACGAAGTCCTGCCTTGCCGAGTGGAAGCTCGAGGACTACACCCCAGCGCTGAAGAAGATCACCCAGGCGGTGTACCTGGACGCAAAGGCTGGGGTCGCCCCCTACACCGCGAAGCATTCAGCCCCAACGGTAGGTCACCTCGCATCATTCCCAGTCGCAGTTTTTGCAGTCGCGGTCGTTCTAACTTCATTTTGTGTTCATTGCAGCTATTCCAAGTGGTGGAAGGATCGCTCCCGCCCTCAGACAACGAGAATTCGAGCTCGTCCGTCCAGGACATGGGCGAATCGCCTCCTGCCAAGGGCGATTCCGGGAGCGACGAGAGCAACGACGACGATGACGAGTCCAAGGAGGAGGTCGCCCCGCTGGTCCGCAAGACCCGCGGGCAACGTCAACATGAACTTGAGGCGAGCAAAAGCCTCGAGCGTCATGATGACGATGAAGAACTTCCGGAGACCACCTCGCGCCGCCAGGCTACTCCGTCGAAGAAGAAAAAGAAAGAGAAGGAGGCAAAGGCCCCTCCGAAGAAGAAGACGAAGCCGATGAGGCCGGCCTCGCCACCACACTCGGTGAGCAGCTCCGACGCCCCCAGCCCGGCCAAGTACCAGGTGCCACCGACGGCAACCGCGCTGGACACGGCCACTGTCGAGGTGCCACTGGCATCGATGCCTCCGCCATTCGCCCCAGTCTCTGGGCTGGGGGATGCTCCGGCTGTGGCGGCTTCACCTCGCAGGGAAGCTCCTACCGAGGATGTCCCAGAGGCTCCCGTTGCGGCCTCGACGACGAAGAAGCCGTCCGTGTCTTGGGCACGCGATGCCCTGGAGATGGGGCTCAGCCGCCGAATGGGCCCTGAACTGGAGAAGCCGGCCGGCCTCCACACGGGGCTGCGCTTCATTCCAGTCGCCAAGTGAGTTTGCTCACCTACCTTTGTCTTCCATAGCAGTTTGAAGTATCTTGCTTACGTGATTGATTTACAGGACCGGAGTGAAAAAGATGGGCCACCCGACCGTGGCTAAGGTGTCGTCCGTCGTCCGCGAGGAAGATCCTTCCCGTAAGAGGAAGGCGGACGAGGTCGTCGTCCCCGCGGATGGCAGCAAGAAGGCCAAGGGCGACAATGTCATCACGATTTCTGACGACACGGCGGTCGCGTCGACCAAACCTGCACCAGAGGCGGCCGCATCCACGAAGGGGGGCGCTCCCTTGCCTGGGGCAGCCGAGACGACCTCCTTTGGTGCGGGTGCCTCCATCGCGACGTTCCCGCGCTTCATGGCCAAAGCGGCCACAGCGAGTGGGACTTCGCCCTCGAGCCGTGCACCTGGGGTCGCCGATGCGGAAGTCGAGCAGCGCCGTGGGCACACGCCAGCTCTCCTCACATCTATGGACGCGATACAACTTCATGGCATGCTTGGCGCAGCCATCCAGGTATGTCCAGTCCCCGAGGATCAGGTCGGTGTGTTGCAGCGGTCTGATTCTTTTAATGTATAGTCGCTATTTTTATCGTCCAGTCCCCGAGTGCGCATTCGCTGAATTTCAGCGGGTGGGCACTTAGGCGTTTTTTGACTGCCAGTCTCCGAGTGCGCACTCGCTGAATTTCAGCGGGTGGGCACTTAGGAATTTTTTGGTTGCCAGTCCCCGAGTGCGCACTCGCTGAATTTCAGCGGGTGGGCACTTAGGAATTTTTTGATTGCCAGTCCCCGAGTGCGCACTCGCTGAATTTCAGCGGGTGGGCGCTGAGGATGTTGCTTTGATTAACTGTTTGAATGATGTGCAGGGTCTGCAACGTGAATCGGCTGACCGATTGGCAGCGAAGCACCGCGCGGAGAAGGAACTGGCCACCGTCCAGGAGGCAAATAAGGGGCTTCAGGCGGTTGCCGCGAAGGCGGAGGAAGCTCGCCAGGGACTTGTCCCCGCGGGTGAATTGGCGGCGGCGCAATCGGCTTTGAGCTCGGCTGAAAAGCGGATCGCCGATCTCGAGCGCGAGCTGCGGGAGGCGGCGAGGAAGCGGCTCGCTGATGGGCGAGCCAAGGCCGCCATTACAGCCGCCGAAGAGGATCGTAAAGTGTCGGACGCCCTTGTTGCTGGGCTTCAGGACGACCATACTTCGCTTCAATGCTTCATCACGGATCTCGCCCGCCCGTTGATTGGTAAGTGCATCTGCCTCTGCCAGTAGCGTGTACCTTTTTGTGATGTCCGTCGTACTCATTGTTGTCTGCTACTCGCAGGTCGCATCATTGATAGCGCGGAAGAGGCGAGCTCGTTCGACGCGCGGCAGTGTGTGGCCACTCTCGTCGACTCGGCGACGTTGTCGACGACGTGCATTCGAGCCTATCTCCAGGAGATATCACCCACGGAAGTAATTCCCAGCGACCTTGTCGAGGTGTGGAAGTACTTGGAGAAGGCGCCCGCGGTCGTTGAGTTCATGACGCGATCGGCGTTTCGGTGCGGAGCAGCGACGGCGCTTAGCCTTGTACTTGCTCACTTCCCGGAGGACTTCGACCTCGACAACGTGACGAGTGGCTACCCGTCGTCGACTGGCGCAGTGGAGCTTTCTGAGGTGCTCAAGTTGACGAACCGCGCCGCGAAGTACTCCGAGCATGTCTGGGCTATGGGCGACCTCCTTCCGTATCAGGAGACGGTCATCGCGCCCAACGACCCCAAGCCACAGCATCAGGACTTCAAGGTCGAGCAACCCTTCCGCGCGGCGATGGCGGGTGAGTTGACGACCTACCCGTCGAACCCGTACACGTCGTTCATCCGCAATCGCAAGGGTGCTGGCGAGTCGTCGTCGAAGCCTGCGGAATAGAATAGTGTGCCCTAGGGCGTTAGTAGCAGGTCTGCCGTTTAGGCATATTTTGTAACTTGAGACAATGCTACATGCTATTTGAATGAGACGTCGTGTCTGTTTTGGGATTTGTCATGTGTTTTGTGATTGAGGTTTGAACGAGTCCCCGAGCGCGTCCGCCCTTTTGTGGGGTTTACCTCGTGTGTGATTTGTTTGTGATTTTTGGATGTTTTGTTATTGTGGTCTACTCGCTCGGACTCGAAGAGCCAGTCGTAGGGCGACTCCCTTGAATGCTCTGTACTTCACCGTTTTCCCTTGCGCGAACGGGGTCGGGTGGCCGAGTCCCCGAGCGTGGTACTTGGTTGTTCTAGGCGCGAATCGAGGGTGGGTGAGGACTTGGCGCGTTAGTTTGGGCGCATCACTCCTGCCTGGCCCGTTGGGTCAGTCGCGTGGCGAGTCCAGGGCATGCTCTCCTACTTGGCGTTTTCCCGAGCCGCTCGCGATGAACTGGTCGTCAGTCCCCGAGCATGGTACTTGGCCGTTCGAGTCGCTATGTCGAGGATGCGGAGGACCATGGTCGCTGTAAGAAGCGAAGGCAGTTGTCTTGGCTCGTAGAGCCGCCGAAGCGACTCAATGGGGCTCCGGGTAGGCGTTTTTCATGGACGATGCAAGACCTGAGGTGACTCAGTGCTCTTGCACCGCACTACTTAGCCGTGCCGATCGCTGTACCAATGGTTGACTTCTGCGGTTAGCTTGAGGCTGTTATTACGAGTGCGAGTGGCACAAGACACGGAGAGTAGGCGCACTTTGCGGTAACCGATTCTTTTTATTTCATAGCGACTGGGGGATACATATGTGGGGTTCTAGGGGTAGAACTTCCGTAGGAGGTTTACATTCCATGGTCGCTTGACGTCGAGTTCGCCGTCCCCGCAGACGTCGATGAGGTAGTAGGCGTCGTTGCCGAGTACTCGCCCGATGGCGAATGGCCCTTCCCACGGAGGGGAGAGCTTGTGCATGCCCTTCTTGTCCTGAATGAGGCGCAACACCAGGTCGCCTTCTTGGAAGGTGCGAGTCTTCACCCGCCGGCTGTGGTAGCGGCGGAGTCCCTGCTGGTAGATGGCGGTGCGTGACCGAGCGAGGTCACGTGCCTCGTCGAGTTGATCGACTCCGTCCTGGCGGGCGAGTTCGTTCGCAGCCTCCGTGTAGTGGACGACCCTCGGCGAGTCGTGCTCAAGGTCGGTGGGCATGACTGCCTCGGCGCCGTACACCATGAAGAAGGGGGTGAATCCTGTCGACCTGTTGACCGAGGTGCGGATGCCCCAGAGAACGGAGGGTAGCTCCTCGACTCAGCACCCGGCGGTGCGCTCGAGTCATACTTGGAGTCGCGGCTTCAGGCCGTGGAGGATGCTTTGGTTGGCCCGTTCTGCCTGGCCGTTGGATTCCGGGTGGGCGACTGACGCGAGGTCGAGCCGGATGTGGTGCTCTTCGCAGAATTCGGCCATGGCTCCTTTGGCGAAGTTGGTGTCGTTGTCCGTGATGATGCTGTTTGGGAACCCGTAGCGATATATGAGCTCGCGTAGGAATTTGGTGGCGGTCTTCCCGTCGCACTTCCGGACTGGCTTGGCCTCCACCCACTTTGTGAATTTGTCAACCGCGACCAGGAGGTGGGTGTAGCTGGAGGGAGCCTTCTTGAAGGGGCCTACCATGTCCATGCCCCATACGGCGAATGGCCAGGTGATGGGGATTGTTTTGAGCGCTGAGCTTGGCACGAGCGTCTGGTTGGCGTACTTCTGGCACCCGGCGCACCGCTGGACGATGTCGACGGCATCGGCGTGTGCGGTAGGCCAGTAGAAACCATGCCGCATAGCCTTGGCGACCAGAGAGCGGGCGCCGGCATGGTGGCCGCAGTCGCCGGAGTGGATATCGTGGAGGATCTTATGTCCTTCGGCGGGTTGGACGCAGCGTTGGAATATGCCGGTGACGCTGCGCTTGTGGAGCTCGCCGTCGATGATGGTGTAGGACTTGCATCGGCGTGCGATCATCCGAGCATCTGTCTCGTCTGCCGGCAAGGTGCCGGTCTCCAGGTAGGCAACGTAGGGCTTGGTCCAGTCGTCTGGCTCGTTGACGAGTGCGACCAGGGCTGCCTCTGGTTGTAGCCGGACTCCGATGTCGATCTCCCTCGGGGGAGAGACTGATGGCTTGGTGATCGTGTCGAGGAAGACACCGGCGGGTGGTGCGAGTCGAGCTGACCCGACGCGAGAGAGTGCGTCGGCCTCCTCGTTCTTCCGCCTGTTGATCCACTCGACGGAGTAGCCTGTGAAGTGTCCGCCCAGCTTGTCCACTGCTTGGCGGTACGCCGCCATGGTGGGGGAGACGGCGTCGCAGGTGCCAGCGACGAGGTCGGAGTCTCCGTAGCAGCGTAGGCGGTTGACATTCATCTCCCTGGCAGCTCGCATGTCGTGGAGTAAGGCCTCGTACTCGGCCATGTTGTTGGTGCAGGGTGTGAAGTCGAGGCAGAGGACGTAGCGGAGCTTGTCGCCTTTTGGGGAAGTCAATACGATCCCTGCTCCTGCGCCGTCTGCGTTCTTGGAGTCGTCGAAGTGCAGGCTCCAGTAATGGAGGTATGGCAGCTTCTCTGGCTACTGGGCCTCCTCCCAGTCGGCGATGAAGTCCGCTAGAGCTTGCGACTTGATCGCTTTTCGTGGCTCGTACTTGATATTGTGGACGCCGATCTCGACGGCCCACTTAGCGACTCACCCGGTCGCCTCACGGTTGCGGATGATGTCCTGCAACGGTGCTGAGCAGACGACCGTGATCGGGTGCTCCTGGAAGTAGTGCGGCAAGCGCCGTTGTGCTCTGAAGACCGCATATACCAGTTTATGGTACTGCGGGTATCGCTGGCGTGACTCGGTGAGGACCTCGCTGATGTAGTACACCGGTCGCTGTACTGGGCGCTCCTTTCCTTCCTCCGGACGCTCGACGACCATGACGGCGCTGACGACGCGCTCGGAGGCCGCGACGTAAACCAGCATGGGTTCTTTGTCAGCGGCGGCGGCGAGTAGCACCTTCTTGAGGTCGCGGAGTGCGTCGTCCGCCTCCTTGTCCCACTGGAAGGTGGGGTTCTTGCGCATCAGGCGGTATAGGGGCATCGCCTTTTTGCACAGGCGGGGGATGAAGCGACTGAGATCCGCTACTCGCCCGGCCAGCTTCTGGACGTCGCGGAGGCACTCGGGTTTGCCGAGTCGGGCGATCGTGTCGATCTTGGTGGGGTTCGCCTCGATCTTGTGCTTGGAGACGACGTAACCCAGTAGTTGTCCTGCTGGTACACCAAAGGTGCATTTGCCTGGGTTAAGCTTTATCTTGTATTTTCGCAAGTTGGCGAACATTTCTGCCAGGTCGGCGAGGAGATCACCCTGGCGAGCGGATTTTACGACCACGTCGTCGATATAGACGTGGATGTTGCGGCCAATTTGGCTCGCGAGGCACTCCTGCATGCACCGCTGGTAGGTCGCCCCGGCGTTCTTGAGGCCGAAGGTCATGGCGGTGTAGCAGAAGGCTCCGAATGGCGTGATGAACGCCGTCTTCTCCTCGTCCTCGACAGCCATTTTGATCTGGTTGTATCCAGAGTAGGCGTCGAGGAAGCATAGCGACTCCGAGCCCGCGGTGGAGTCGATTATTTGGTCGATCCGCGGGAGGACGAACTGCTCCTTCGGGCAGGCGCTGTTTAAATTTGTGTAGTCGATACACATCCTCTAGGTCCCGTTCTTCTTCTCGACCAGGACTGGGTTTGCCAGCCACTTGGAGTACTTGATTGGCCGGATGAAGCCTGCAACGAGTAGACGCTGCACCTCCTCAGCAATGGCTCGGCGGCGCTCTTCATTGAAGGGCCGTAGCGACTGCTTGACGGGTCGCACTTTGGGGTCGGCGTTTAGCTTGTGCTCAGCGAGCTCCCTAGGGACACCAGGCATGTCAGAGGGCTTCCATGCAAAGATGTCCCTGTTCTCACGGAGGAACTCGATGAGCGCGCCTTCCTAGGCTGGGCTCATGCCCGTCCCGATCGTCACCGTCTGGCTGGAGTCACCTGGGACCAGCTCGACGGTGCGGGTGTGCGTCGTTGCCTTGAAGGTTGAGGTGTTTGCGCCCTCCGAATTGGGCTTCTTGAGTATGGTGGGGTCATCGTTGTTGACCCTGCTCACGTACTTGGCGAGCTCATCGGCGTGATTGGTTTCTGCCACGATAACGGCATCGGCGAGTTCGACTCCTTTGGCCTCGCACTCGGCGGCCATGTCGGGGTAGCCGTTGATGGTGATGACGCCGCACGGCCCGGGGAGTTTCATTGCGTTGTACGCGTAGTGGGGCGCTGCCATGAACTTGGCGAACGCCTGGCGCCCCAGGACGCAGTGGTAGGGGCTGTCGAAGGGCACCAGCTCGAAGACGATCCGCTCGGTGCGGAAGTTTGCTGGTGTGCCGAAGGTGACTGGCAGCGTGACCTTGCCGATCGGGTACGCCTTCCGACCGGGGACGGTGCCATGGAACGTGTTGTGGGTCGTCTCGATCATCGACTGCGGGAGCCGCAGCCGCCTCAAGGTGTCCAGGTACAGGATGTTGATGGAGCTGCCGCCGTCCATCAGTGTCTTGGGGAGCCAGTAGTCGCCGACCTTAGGCTTGACCACCAGGGCGACTCGGCCTGGGTACTCGATGCGTGGCGAGTGGTCTTGGTGGCTCCAGGTGATGGGCTGCTCCGACCAGTTGAGGAACTGGGGAACGTCCACCTGAGCCACCGCGTTGACGGCGACGGCGCGGGCGATGACCTTCTTCTCGCGCTTCGTGTTGAAGCCTGTGAAGGTATGGAGCGAGCCGTCCACTTTGACGAATTTTCCGCCGTTTGGCGGGTCGTTGTCGGGGTCCTCCCGTGCTCGCCGTGCCTTCTCGATCTCCCTGAGGGTATGGCAGTCGGCGGTTGTGTGTGTTGTGGGCTTCCCTTCCCTGCTGTGAAACGCACAAGGTTGGTTAAGGAGGGCCGCGGGGTCGAACCTTGGCTTGGCCTTGTAGTTTCCGCCGTCGTGGCGTTGTCCTCCGTCGCGGCGGAAGCTCTTGGGCTCGCGTTGTGCGTGCCCGGCGTTGGCAACGAAGTCGACTCGCCCGTCACTTCGGCGCTTGCCGGTGAGGCGAGTGTTGCTGTAGCGTAGGTCGGACCGTCGTCCGCTGTCGTTGCCGCTCGTGCGGCGTTGACCTCCCGACTCGTCGTCAGTTTCCTGGTTTGGATCTTCCTCCGCGTACCGTTTGGCGATCTCGAGGAGGTCCGGTATGTTGTCGAGGGTGCGAGAGTGTCGCTTGAGCTTGGAGACCAGCGGCTCGTAGCGGCACGAGGTCTTGAAGCAATGGATCGTGGTGTCCGGGTGGATGCCGACCGCGTTGTACCAGAGTTCTTGCCACCGTTGGACCCGATTCTTGGTCGACTCATGAGGTCCCTGGACGCACGCTCCATGTCCTCGATGGTGGTAAGCGCGGTGCAGGAGCACTCGAAGTGCTGACGGCATCACGCATCTCCTCCGAGTCGATCATCTGGGGAGGTGTTGATCCACACTGCACGTCCCTCCATCATTAGGGGAGGTAGCGGCGCTAGCAGGTCGGTGTGGCTGCGATCCCCATCGCCATGAGGTATGTATCAAGCCGAAGCGGGTCGCATTTAGGGGTCGTACTTTTCTATCTCCTTCGGTGCCTTGAAGTTTGGCGGGTACTTCTCGCCTCGGATCATTGGTCCGAAGCACTTGGGGCTGAGTCGACTGAGCGACCCCATGGGCTCGCCATCGCGGCGGTTGGTTAGGGTGTGTCGCAGGTCGTCGGGCTGGCGTGCGCGCTAGCTTTGGTTGTTGATGATGTGGGTGCGGGCGTCGATGGGTTGACCGTTGGCGGCGACGAAGTTGGTCGCTGGTCTGGGGTCGTTGGTGGAGAGTGCCGCGTTCGCGGGTCGGTGTTGGAGCTGCAGTGGCTCCGGTGGCGGGCAGTTGAGGGTGTTTGCCGCCATTGGGCGGCCGCTTGAGGCCGCTCTGCTTCCCGAAGAACGCGAGTACACTCGACCCTGCGATTCGGCACCCGTGTTTTGCTGCTCGACGGCCTTTGCGAGCAGGGCCCTGACGTACTAGATCTGTAAGGCGCTGTCGCCTGTGGCCGTGATGTTGTCGGCTGCTGCTCGGCCTGCCACGAGGTTGTCCATCGGGGTGGAGAACAGCGGGAGGCCGTTTGCGTCTTGCTCCCGTGAGGAGACTACTATCCGCGGCTGGTCCCTGGGAGGTGTGCAGTTGGGTGGAGGTGGGGCACCCATCGTGGTTGACCCTGGCGGGGGCCGAGCGCTTCCTCCTAGTGGCGCGTTCTCGTAGATCGCGCGCTCGGCCACGCAGGCCGGGTCGTTTTCGTCGTCGAAGTTCAGGGCGCGCCCCTGAACGGTGGGGTTCAGGCGCGACCTGATCCGCTGTTGGTGGTAGCGCGATAGCTCCTGCGCCGTCACCTGCTTGAGGCAAAAAAAATCGCACTCGGCTTGCTCCTTGCGCACTGCCTCTGCCAGCTTCAGGCTGAGTTCCTCGACCTCCGTTGCCGTGGCGTTGGGAGGGATTGGGGTGGAGAAGGGGTCCTCCGGCGGCTCGGTGCCGGTCGCCATGTAGGTCGCGGCGTGGCGACCAGTCCTATCGCGGAGGTCGACAGAGTTTTCTGACCCGGAGTCGAATTCGAAGATCCCGAGGATAGAGGGGTCCTCAAAGTCTCCCATGTTGGAGACCTGGGTGATGGAGCCCACGGGTGAAGCCACGGTGATGGACCCGGCGAGTGACGCCGGGGTCGCCGAGTCGGCGTCGTCGTTGAGGGCCGCGTCTTCCGCAGCCGCTGAGTTTTCGGCCACGTTGCTGTGGGCCGAGTTGTACTCGGAGGCGAGGCGATGGATCGTGCGGATCTGGATCTCAGAGAGCCGATCGCGTGGCGGCGACTCGCGGATGCGAGCCGAGTCCTCCAAGACGATGACGTCGGTGAGCCGACGAAGAGGCTGATCGTGCCGACCGGCAGGATCACGCTGTGCGTGACGGGTCGCGCCGCCGGGACGTAGCTGCTCGGCAAGATTTGGAGCATCTCGCCAATCGCTATCATGCGGCCGGTGGCGAACGTCTCGTTGATGGGCAAATTGGATCTCGCCGCAGAACACCGGCTAGACCGGCCAGGCCCCACGGTGGGCGCCACTGTCGTGGGAATGGTCATGGCAGATGCTGCAATCGGCAGCGAGTAGTAGAACGAGGGGCAAGGGCGGCCAGCCATCTGCGGTGCGAGATGAGGGCGGAGACACAGGGTTTTACCCAGGTTCGGCCCCCCGGAGGGTAAATACCTACTCCTGCTAGATTGTATTATGAAGGTGGTACAAAGGGCGAGCTCGATACTAGGCGGCGAGTCGCTTGGGGGTATGATGGAACGTATCTCTACACGCCCCGCAGGGAGGTTTATATAAGCTCACCTCCCCTAGGGTTTACATATCTCAACCGAATCAGTTAAGGCTTCGGCACTCGTTTAACCTAATCCGACTGGGCCTATCTACTCGCCTGGGCCTTCAGCTTCCAGTCGCTTGGATCCTCGCCGGGCTTCGATCCAGTCGCCGTCTTGCAGGCCCACTCGCCAGTTCTTGGGCCAATCGGAAACGTCCCGCTGGGTATACCCCGGTAGGCACATCCCCATCACCGAGCAACCTCCGCCTCCTCGCTCCAGCAATGTAGCGGAAGCACAACTCTTTCTTTCCGAATATCCACTGGGAACATGTATCTCGCTAGTCCGAGACCATGGGGGATAAATTCTAGAGGGGGAGAGAGATCCTTCACGAGGAGGTGTGAGTGAGAAGTGAGGAGAGGGGTGCCTTTTCTAGGTGGAGGGGGGAACCCCAAGGGGGTGGCCGGCACATGGGGCTGCCCCCTTGCCCTCCCCTCTTCATGTGGGTGGACACTCCACTCACAAAATTCCTTTAAATTCCCTCCACTCAAAATCCCACTCAAACATGCCATTAAAATTTCCACCAAATTTAATGCAAACTCTCATTAAATAAAACTCTTTTATTTTATTCAGAATTTTGTCAATTACTTTAATGATAAACATTCACAAATAACCCCTTGCTAGAATTCTATTTCACATGCATAACCACTTTATGCAATTTCACCCGAAAACCTGTTTCGGTATCTAGTGAAATAAATTCCTGCGCTTGTCCATTCTTTCGGCATGAAACTTTTGCTCCAATTGGATGTCGGTGTCTCTTAAGTGTGTCACCCTATGGTTCATGAATAATGCAGACATGATCGAGACCCCTCTCGGATCAATAATCAAAAGCGGGATCTGGAGACCCACACTGACTCCCACACATTCACCTTTTACGCTAGTATCTTAATCCCTTTGTTTTACGATATATTACATGTCCAAGATTCGATCATCGGTATCTCCATACCTAGTTTGATCTCGTTACTGACATGCACTCTTTTCTCGTTCCCGTGATATAACATTCTAGTGATCAAATCACTTGCTTGCAAGCTAATCAATGTGATATCACCGAGAGGGCCCAGAGTATATCTATTTGTCATCGGGATGAACAAATTCCACTCTCTATCCATGAGCCTCAACATAACACTTTCTTAGTTTTGAATCCATCTTTATAATCACCCTGTTATGGTGTGACGTTTGATGTTATCAAGAAACTCTTCCGGTATTAGTGATTGACATGATATCATGGTCTAAGGATTAGGATCACTTCGTAAGTTTTTATAGCAATATAAACTCAATGACTTTGATCGTAATGCTATACTTTGGATGAATGTTCATCACACCATTACACTAATGTTGTGATCCCGTTATTAACAATATCCAATGTCCATGATCAGGAAACCTTGATCATCTTGTTAATCAACGAGCTAGTTTATGAGAGAGGCATAACTAAGAACTTTCTGTTTGTTTATTAAACACACATGTATTAATGTTTTCGTATTAATACAATTATAGCATGCAAAAAAACATCTATCATATACTTGGAATACACATAATAAACACTTTATTATTGCCTCTCAGGGCATATTCCCTTTAGAATTGTGTGTAACACTTGGACTCTCTATATTGATGTATTTTGTCACTTTGTATAAATTTCAGTGAGTTTCTGGGTATTCCTGTGAGTTTTGTGCATTTCTATGATATATATAGCTGTATTCTTGTATATTTCATGTGTATTCTGTGTATTTCTGCTGTATTCTGGTATTTTTTTAAATCCTGAGACAAAATTTTGTGGCGCATATGGCATATGCGCCACATAATTTTGAGAATTCTGTGGCGCATATGGCATATGCGCCAGAGAATGTTGAGAATTCTGTGGCGCATATGGCATATGCGCCATAGAATTTAAATTTTAGTGGCGAGGATTTAGTGGGACACCTGTATGCCCCCCACAGAATTCCAATTTGGTGCGCCACTGGTAGCGTTTTTCCTAGTAGTGTAAGATACGTGACCTCGGACGGTCCAAAAAGGAAAAATCCTCTAGCATGTACGAGCCGGAGACAAATAGTAGTGCTGACCGCTTGCAAAAACGTCTTAACCTTAGACGGCCTATACTAGAGACCGTATCCAATAATAAGGTGACTTGAGTCGTATTCAAACAAAGACCGTCTACAGAACTAGGACGTCTCGAAGCGGACTTTTAAAGTGACCGTCTCTGGTATATAAACCATTTTAAATAGTAGCAGGCTAATTCGAACTGAATCATAGCTGACATGACATATAATCATGATTCAGCAGCCAAATAGAGAGATTAACTTAAAAACTTATAGATGCCAGTCAAAAGAGTATTAACATTAGCCAGATAGTTGGAGAAATCTATACAAAGTTATCCATTACATGTGGCAGTACATACAAAGTATAGTCCATAAATCAATCAGCTAGCATAATTAGTACTCTCTAACAAACTAGCATTGCATTTACAATTGGCCGCCCGGTGGAAATTGCTAACCAGAATATATACCTCTTCATTATATTTTTCATAAAAGCAAAAAAATAATGATATCCTACTTTAAGTTTAAGCTTCTCATAAACTTCTCTCGTCCAGTCCTCAAGATTGCATTTGATCCAGCTCCCATCTTTATCCTAACCATATTTGGCTTTTTTATCTTCCTTTTCCAAACATGGACATCAATAGGTTCATCAAGGCGATTCTTTAGGTATTTTCTTATGAACCCATCTCCAAATGTTTGGGCAAATATAGAGAATTAAAGAATTAGTATGCTTGTGATTACTAGAAGTATTTAAATATCATAGGGTAGCCTTGTTGATCACATAATCAAAAATATATCATATTACCATCTTGCACTTATTTTTCATGACACATGAATAGGGAAGTTTGTAGACATAGTACTTATTTTTTGGTGGAAATTCTGGTTCACACTAGTCTAAAAGAAAATCTGCATGAACTTCTTTCAGATACATGTCGTTTCCAAAAAATGCTCTGCTTATCAAAATTAGTGTCCTCCTTGTGTTGAGGCCCTGATGCAACAACACATAATTTTTTTAATGCGGTGGAATATTAATGTCTACTGTCTAAACTTATACAAAACAAATGACTGTAATTTTAATATTCTTTTGATACCTCTGAACTCAAGCATATCTTTTTTTTGAACGAGACAGGTCGAGAAGGACCTGGAGCATGCATTAGATCGGGAATACAAGTACATAAAGGACCCTAACACAGATAAAATTATAGCTAGGTCCTCAAGTTTTGAAAATAACACCCCATAGAGACGCGCAGAAACGCGATCAAGTCCAAGATGAATGCCGATGGTCGTTGACTCGCAGACGCGGCCGTCACTAGCACCACTGGGGATGAAACCACTTGGTGGAGAAGCGCCAATCACCGATGCGCCAGAGTCGGGAGAGATCCTCTAGCAAAGGAGGAATAAACAGCTCAGACAAGATCTAGGTCGAGCGCAGTAGGGCCAACCCTTTGGCTGGAGATAGCGGCGGACACCATACGCCGTCACTCAGGATCTGCTGCAAAGGCTCCATGCTCTTGAGGCCTCGAACGCCACTCCGCCTTAATCAACAAAGCACCACCAGCAGCCACTTTTCCCTCGCCACTGAGGCCGGCCGGAAGGGGCTGTAGTCGAGCTTGTCCACCGCAGCACAAGCAGCACCGACGCTTATTGAAGAAGGGGATTTTCTATGAGGCAGGTTTAACCAACTCCTACCTCAGGAGCAGAGAGAACCTAGCCAGCAGAGACAACCTGGTGCCATGCCGACGCTCCAGGAAGGGGCAAAATCCCTGCCTGCTTCCAGATCTCTTCGGATCAGCGCATCACTTCCTCTTCCCCTCGCCACCAAGGCCGGCCAGAGGAGGAAGACACAACAACACCACATAGATCAAAGAGTAGGCCGACAAACCCTGGGCCTTATTGACGGATATCCCTTGAGTGATGTCTCTCGCTGCCTCCGACCGTCAGAGCACAACCGGAAGAGACTACTAGCATAGGTTGCACAAGATCTGGACCAGAAGACCTTGTAAGATCCCTCCCTTTATAAAGGTAAGGATCCCTGTGATTGCAATGCTAGTCCCTGGATCAATGCTAGCATCCACAGTTTAAGATGAAGTACACAGAAACAAAGGTCATTATTACATATCATTCCAGAGACAAACACAGTCTTTTACAACTCCATGTCCACAGGCGTAATACAAGAGTTCATTATATAATAAGATAAATAAGTCTTTATCTTCATGTGCCACAGGAAAGCATATTGAGTGTAGAATTATAACCCCTAATCATCATCAGAATAACCTGCAACATCACAAGTTACAGCCACAGTGGGTCAATACATTGGAATAGTATTGGCAAGTGATACCTTAGTATAATATTAGTAGACTAGATACTATATGCATTTTGGCTAAGTGTAGCTTAGGCTTGCTTTGCTCAAAATAGGTTTTACCTATCAGTTGAAAACACTAAGTTTTTCTTTGACAAAATCTTACCCAAGGAATCACCAATACAAATTGATGAACCTTCACCCTTGTTCACCCACAAGTTTTAACTTAGAAATTGGGATGAGGAGATTCTTGATAGCTTCCATGTCTTGATGCTCAAGTTGTCCAATACCAGGGACATGGCTAAGTACTTAGATTCTTCCATCTGCAGAGGTTGTACACTTTCCCCACAAGACTTGATTTTCACCAAGACAGGACCTTTCAGAAGCCTTCCCTTAGACCAAATGGACGCGTTCCAACCTATCATCCCACTACCACCAACTGTCCAAATGGCTAAGTTATTGCAACCTATGTGATCCAGGTAGAGCCCATATTGCCATGTGGCTGTACTAGAAGCTTCTTAACATTTGGCCTCTCAAATCCCTTTATTCCTAGGTGGCTTTCCACAAGTGAGATACACAAGGTAAACCATAGAAATGGGCCTTCTGTAACCACTCAACATAAACCATTCCTTCCATTCCACCCAGGTGTTTCATTCACTTAGTTGTTTTATCAAGCAAAAAACATAAGTCCAAAGACTTAGAGATATTTTCTCATAGCATGAATATATAACCACCCTTGGTTGCTACTATCTAGGCTAAGCATGGCATTGATAAGCATCTTAACTTAGAAATTTCTAGCAATTCTACAACTACTAGGATTTCCCAAGTATAGCATGTAGATCAAAATAATCATTCAAGTCTAGCAAAATATTTCTAGTGCATAGTTGAAAAACATAGGAATAAAATCATGAAGCACCACTTGCCTTGGTAGTTTGGGGAGTAGCAACAATCCTCACAATCACAATCACTATTTTCACCAAAATCTAAACATAAAATAATGGCACCAATCACATACAAAATATATACAAACAAAAATATATGAATGCATGCAAAATGCCATGTGATGATTTTCTACACCAAACAAGACAAATGCACAGTACTGAATCTTTAACAAGTTCAAAACTTGCCAATTAAACTTTATTTGAACAACTAAACATTTTTCATATAATTACTATACACAAATTATGCCTACAAATGTTTCTGTAAAAACAATCATTTTAACAGAGGCAAAACATTAAACATATTGCATAAATGGAAAGGATTTTCTCTCCTGATTCCAATGATATAATTTTTTTCAAATTTGGACGTGGAAATCAAAAGTTATGAATTTTTCAAGTTTAAACATCTAATAGATCTAATTTCTGTTTTAAAAACGAAGAACTGGCCACGCGGCGCTCCCTGATTGGTTGATACCGATTCGCACTAGATCACTCTCGCGGGCCGTTGGATTTAACTTAAAATGCACGGCCCAGATATGTCTGTACTGCTTCGCTACAGATCTAATCCTAATCGGTAGATCTAGATCCTACGGTCACGGATCAAACGACCACAGACGGGCGGCGCTGGCAGCGGCGAGTGGCGGCGGCGGCTCTGTCAGAGATGGTGCCGACGATTTAGGTCGCGCGGGAGAGGGGGAAGTGGCTTACTGAGTTCGTCGTGTGCTGCTGATGCTCAAGGTAGGCTTCGTTGGCGAAGGGGCGCACCGTGGATGTCGCTGGAGCTCGTCGGAGTCGTGCGCGGCGTCGGGTGTTTGCAGATGTCAACGTTGCCGAGGCTCTGTGTCGTCCTAGCACGAATAAAATGCATCAGGGGGTGCGCAAGGTCACAGTGAGCAAGATGGTTTCAAGGAGAAGGCAAGGGGCGCTCGATTCTTACAGCTATTGCTCGTTGGAGTAGAGCGGTGGCTCTGGTGGTTGTGGCTGTGAACAAAGACGACGACCTGGGGCGATATAGTGCAAACAGAGAGTGTGAGGAGATGTGCACGGGCAAAGCAGCAAGTTCGTATGAACGAGAGGTGAATGGGAGCACGGGGCTCACCGGAATAGGTCGCCGGAGTGCGTCGGTGCTGCGGGGTTCCGAGCTCGAATGAGCGCAGCCTGGTGGCGAAAATGGTGCGCTGAGTGAGGGGAAATGAGCAGAGAGGGGAGGGGGTCTTATAGCCAGAGCAGGGGCAAGAATCTCACGAGGAAACGCATGCAATCAAGCCCGCATCAATCGCGGCAGTGATGAGGTAACGGCTGCGTCGACGGGGTCGTGGGGGCGCGTGGCTGGGGACGATGCTCGCGTGGCACTTGGGTCCACTAGTCAGCGAGCGTGGAGTAGCTCTGTCTCGCGTGAGAGAAAGAGGGGAAAACCCTGGGTGGGCTTAGTGGGCTAGGTCTGCTGCTGGGCTGAAAGTCTGGCGCCGGCCCAGTTGGGTTTTCTATTCCTTTTTCTTTTTCTGATTTGATTTTCAGGAATCATTTTCAAGTAAATTCAAAAGCAATTGAATTCAAATCTTCTCTGGATTTTTGTAGAGTGTAACCTTCATACTTTTGGGCATAAAACCATGTTGTCTCTCTGTACTGGCTTGGTCCCTTTGAATAATCAAAATAAACGGTGCTTTAGTTCATGATTGGAATATGTTTTGAAAATGGTTTTAAATTCATATTTGTTTTGTAAATTTTTGTCCAAGCTTTGGCATACAACCAAACCAACTTAAGAGCAAACTAGTCTTGGTTTAAAACAAATATTCCCTCACTTGAGAGTGGCATTAGATCAATGCAAGCTCACATAAAATAATAGCACTTAGTGCTTCTGATTTCATGAAATGAGTTTGATTTTTGATCCCTAAATGATATGCATGCATGGATGATATGCAATCTTTGAAAACATGATTTTAGGGATGTTACAGACCTCATGCCCTACTCCAATCTAGTAGCAAACAGCTGCAAAACTTAAACCTACCATCTACTCCGGCGCCTTCCCCTTGCCATCTTCGACCGGCCACGCCGCCGGAGAAGGCTTGAGATCGGCCCGGCCGCTCACAGGGGACTCTCAACTAGGGAGGAGGAGAAGGGGAACAAGGAAGAGACAGGTCCTGTTCTGGTGTTCAGATGTGGTTAAACTCAAGCATATCAATGGGCTCTTTATCTGATGACTGGAATTCAAAACTACCATAACTAATGCAAAAATTGTCGTCGCTAGAGAGTGTTATTACATCGTCACTGCAGGTTCCCATCTGTTAAATAGACACAGACAGAGAGCATCTTAATACAATCAAGATGCAACCAGACTAATAAACTGGCAATTAAAATAGAGATAGACCAATGAAGTGACAATTAAATCTCTATTTCTAGAAGGCAACTGACAATGAGGAATCAATAAAGAATTGCATATTTTGAAATTTATACAAGGGGAAAAGAGTTGGGACATATGTAGACCGGCTGGGAGAGGCTCTCCCGATGGTGCCGTCGGGTTTTTGCAGTACGGTAACCATGAACCTTAAAATCGAGAAGCAAAATTGCAAATTACATGAAAAAATTCCTAAATCAAAGCTCTACATTAGGGTTTTGGGGGTTTGCTTTTCACGCATAGCTACCTGGATAAAGAAGGGGTCCTTGGAGGCGAGAAAGAGCATCCGCACTGCAAGGAACCGGAGGCGGATGCGAGGAGAGGCAGGGGACCGGATTCGGCGATGGTGAAGGGAGGTGGCGGCGGAGGGTGGTCTGGGCGGGCGGGGAAGAAAAAATGTGGCACATATCTAAAATATTTGTCCAAATATTTTCAGATATTTGCCGCCAAGTACTAGCCTCAGACGGCTGCAAGTGAAAAACGTCTCTAAGAACATCTGTTCTCTGAATATTTCATATTGTTTATGCCAAGTACTTTTCTAGCTAAGACGACTAGTAATTTGAAAATAGCTAATATTTGGAACTCTGGATATATCCAGAACTCCAGCGTTTGATTATCCTAAAATTTGAAAATTATTCATAATATAAAGCTGAAGAAAGGTGCGTATACATGCTTGCTAGAGTGAAATTGAGTCATGTAAGACTAAATGAGGTTCATAAATTGGAGAAAATAATTGGCGTAGTATAAACCTTGGATCTTATCCTAAAAGGCATGACGACTCCTCGTGTTCATGCGCTTGTTGCAGAGCAATAAGGTGCAAGTGTTTTGAATTTTACTAATTCAAATGTTTAATCTTGAAGTGAGATTATTTGGTTACTTAATTATAATTTTTTTACTAATATAATCTTTTTTATGTATTTTTTGAAGGAAGTCTCATTGAGTGAATATTCAGAAATCTGGATATATTCAGAACTCCTGATTTTGTTAATCATAAATTTTGAGAATAATTCATGATTTAAAGGCAAAGAAAGGTGTTTACACATGCTTGCTAGAGTGAAATTGAGTTCTAATAAAATGAGGTTCATACATCAAAGAAAATATATGGCGTAGTACATGTATCTTGGATAGGTTATATTGTTGTGTGCATACAACCTAAATTTTGTGTCTTGGGTAGGTATGACCGACTCGTAGTGTTTATGCGTTTACTGTAGAGCAATAACATGCAAGTGTTTTAAATTTTACTAATTCAAATGTTTAATGCCGACGTGAGATCATTTGGTTACTTCAATACGTATTTTCCACTAATTTAAAATCTTTTTTCATGTATACCTTGACAATTATAATATAATCGAGCACTAGACATTTTTTATAGTGTGCATGACCATGATTAGTAATATAATTAAACACTAGAAAATTAAAAGAGATCCATATAAAGGATTAGATTTATATATAAACGAGGCATGTACTTATAATAGTTCAACTACATCGGACACTACGGATATAGATACTGTCTTAACTTACATGCAATCAGAGGTAATAATTAACTTAAAAAAAATATAAGCATGAGAAACCGCAAGAGCAGGGACATGGAGCTGCCTTAGCAGGGGCAGCAGCAGTGAAAGAGCATTTCCTATCCCTAGTGATTTTGGTGTTTTATAACAACACACATATCGAACTAATTATTTGCCAAGTGTATCGCAGGTACATTGAAAATGTTTTACAATGGTCAAAAAACTGTCTGCCACGCGCGGTACCAAAGAGCGGTAGTACCGCTTTTTGCTACCGGATGCGACAGAAGGTTTTGACTAGCTATCAAAAACCCTCTGCCGGGCTAGGTACTAAAAAGCGGTAGTACCGCATTTTAGTACCTAGCACGACAGTAGCTTTTTGACCACTTGTCAAAAGCTACCGCCTGCTCCGGTACTAAAATGCGGTAGTATCGCATTTTAGTACCGTGCGCAGCAGAGCCTTTTTCCAACCTATAAAAGGCCACTGCTCACCCCGGTACTAAAATGCGGTAGTACCGCATTTTAGTACCTGGCGTGGCAGTAGACTTTTTGTATGTTGGCAAAAAGCCTCTGGCTGTACCGCATTTTGCTACCTGGCGTGACAGAGAGTTTTTCCGACCAAGCTGCTGATTCTACTACACGTCCGGTAGTACCGGTTGCCATTTGCGGTACTACCGCCTTACGGTAGCATCATGTGTGGTACCGTTGTGGCCAGGGCATATGAAGTTTGAAAGGTGGTCACCCGGTACCAGGTCCAGTAGTACCGGAGTTCTCCGGTAGTACCGCTTGAACTTCCGGTACTACCGCTGCATTAATGGCTCCAACGGCCAGATTTCTTGGAGGGGTATAAATACCCCTCCACCTACCTTGGGACAAGACGCTCATCCACATTAAATTCAAGACCACCATTGGAGCCACCAAATCTTCAATATCTCCTCAATCCACCACCCAAAGTCCTTGATCTTTGGGGAATCAAAGGAGGAGGCCCCGATCTACTACTTCACCAAAAGAGATCTTCATTTTCCCCTCATTTAATTGAGGGCCCCTTTGCTCTAGTGTTTTCTTGGAAACCCTAGTTCTTGTTTTGGTTCTTACAAGCTTGTCTTTGGTTGCTTTGATAGCTTGTTTGTATTTGGGAGCCTCCGATTAAGTTGTGGATGTGTGCCCCAAACTTGTAAAGGTGTCGGCTTCCACCTTGAAGGTTGCCGATATAGTGGAAGGTGAATCGATCCCGTTGGGGTGAGCTTCATCGGAGAACAAGGGAGGCCTTTCGTGGCGTTGATGGTTTGAAACCACCCCCTCTCCAAACGTAGACGTACTTCCCCTCAAAAGGAAGGAACTACGGGAAACAAATCCTTGTGGCTTCGTGTCCACCACTTTGGTTACTTCTATCCTTTAACGCACTTTACTTACTTATTCTTACCTTGTGTTGTGGTAGCTCTTTCATAAGTGTCATATAGGTAAATTCACCTTAGTTGCATTATCTAGAGAATTTACCTTATTGTCAAACCTTAATTTGAAAAGGAAGAAAATTTGAAGTAGCACCTATTCACCCCCCCCTCTAGGTGCCCATACGATCCTTTCAATTGGTATCAGAGCCTCGGCTCTTTATTTGGGCTTTACCGCCTAAGAGAATATGGGTAGCCAAGAAGGGGATGGTGGTAGTGAGCCGACCCCGGTGACCATGGAAGATCTCAGAAACTTGGAAACAAGATTGAGCTCTTCCTTGGTCAACGAAGTCAAGAAGATGCTTGAGCAACTTCTTAAAGACAAAGATGGCTCATCACCCCCATCTCCTCAAGAGGATCTACCATCCGTTGTACCTAAAGGGAATACTTCGGTATCCCCTGAGGGTATGGTGGTGGGGGGTAAACTAGACAACGCTAATTCCTCCACACAACTTGATGGGGGGAAGGGTGAGCACCGTGATTCTTGGTACTCTCCCGATCCTCCCATCCCTCACCCTCATGTGTACAATAGGGGTGACCCACCTAAGCTTGAAGAGTCTGCTACTTTTGCTCAATGGCAATCACTAATGAGAACTCATGTGCGCAGCTCTTGCATTGAACTATGGAACATCATCGAGCATGGACTCTTTATTGGGGATCCAAACAACTTGACAAGAAGAGAGGTTGTCGATAGTCAACTCAATGCCACTGCTTTGCATATGATTCAACAAGGATTGGGGACAAAGGATTATCCACACATTGAGCACTTTAGCATTGCCAAGGAAGCTTGGGATGCCCTCACCGTATTGTTTGTTGGACAGAGTATGAGGAGGAACCGATATGATGATCTAAGCAATGAAGCCAAAGGCTTGTACATGAAAGAAGGTGAAGATCCCGAAGACATGTACCGAAGGCTCAAGACCACCGCCACCGCTTTTAGAAATGTGGGTGCCTCATATGTGGATGATGCATGGATAAAAAGGAAATATGTGAGTGCACTCATGCCGTTTGAGCCCACCGACTTGAAGAGCCTACAAGGAAGACACAACTATCATCTCTTGACCTCAAATGAAGTTATGCAAGAGATGGCCGCTTTCAAGGTTGCCACCAAGAATGCCAAAGATGTTCGTGCTTGTTCCCTTGGTATGCGCAATGTTGTCAATGTTGCTTTAAAGACCAATGTTGTGGACCATGGGGATGAAGATGATAGTAATGAAGGGCTCTCCATGGACCACCCCTATGAAGTCAAGATTGCTCATGGTCAATATATGGCCTTCTATGCTAAGAACTTTTGGAAGAACCCCGCTAAGGCCAAGATGGAAATGCAATGGAGAAGCAACCCAAATGGGAAAAGAGAGAATACCACTAGGTTGAGAACTTGCTTCAATTATGGTGACCGCTATCACTTTGTGGCAAGTTGCCCCTATGAGAAGAGAGAAGATCATGGTGGTAAACTTGTGTTGAATAAGACTCTCAAGGCACCTTACAAGAAACCTTTCATCAAGAAGAACCCCATCAACAAGAAGTCGGGAGAAATTGTCTTGATAACTCATGAAGAATACTCCTCCGACAATGAAGATGATGAAGATGAGGAAGAGGAAACTTCTCATGGTGTGGCTGCTCTAGATACCACCTCTACTCCGACATTCTCACTCTTCGATTCTCCAAATGAGAACTCTCCCATCAAGAACGTCACTTGCCTTATGGCAAGAGGAACGGAGGTATCCTCATCATCCCGCTCTACTCCCTTAGATAATGATGAAATTGATGATGAGATGTCTCTTGATGTTAAAAAGGAATTAATTACCTTTGATGAGTTTATGACTAACCTAGAAGGAGATGCTAAGTTACATTTTGGAAACATCCTAGATCAACTTTCACATACTCAAGAGCTTATAGATGTAAGATGTAAACTTGGGCATGAACACATGATTGAGCTAGAGGCTTTAAACAATGCTCTAGAAGAAGAACAAGAAACTAGGTTGTCACTTGAATTAAAACTTGAAGGGCTTTATGAGGCCAATGACATTATTGTTAACAAACTCATCAAAGAGCATGATCATGTTAGTGCTAAATACAGAAGGGCTAAAAAGGACAAAGTTGAGTTTGGTGTGGTTCATGAAAAACTTGCCGAGGACTTTAGGTTGCTTAACAAGGCCCACAAGGCTTTGGAGAGTGAACTCTTGTCACTCACAAAGTCCCATGAAATGCTTCAAACTCAATTGGCCAATATTCCTTCACCTAGTAACTTCATTCCATCTAGTAGTACAACTATTCTTGAAGAGAATGCTAGGTTGAAGGGGGAGCTTGCTAAGGCCACATTTCCATAAGCCAACAAGTCCATTGATGATCTTTTGAGCAAGCAAAGGCTTAATGGTGATAAAGGGGCATAGGTTTTGTCTCCAATACTAAGAAGAAGAACAACAACAACAAGAAGAAGGCCAAGCCCGCACAAGAGACCAACAAGACCATTGTGGATAGTAAGATCACAAGTGGTAAAACTATGTCTCATGATGACTTTGCGGGAAGTGCTAACCCCTCACTATGTTCTAATGCGTGATTATTATGGTGATGTGTATGCACAATATGTTGGCCCTTATGATGGGTATATTGCTTGTCTATTTGGGTTCCCAAGACCCTTGTTGCTAACAAAAGAGGACCCATTGAAAAATGGGTACCTAAAAATTAGCTTGATCTTTTGTAGACTTATGCTTCCAGAGGTTCAAAGTGGCTGCTTGATAGTGGTTGCACAAGTCATATGACCGGAAGCTCCTCTATTGTTCAAGATCTAAGACCAAATGATGATCAAATACATGTCACTTATGCTGACAAGTCAAAATCTAAGGTATTGGGTTTCGGCAAGGTTGTGGTTGCTCACGACATTACACTCGTGAACGTCATGCTTGTTGAGACCCTTGGGTACAATTTACTTTCAGTCTGTGCTCTTGGAAAGATGGGTTTTTCCATATTTTTACATAATGATCTTGTGGTTCTCATGTGGAGCAAGTCTCTCAAGGTCGCTTTCGTTGGGTATGTCGAACATGACTTGTATGTGGTGGACTTTTCGAGGCAAGCCACTACAAGTGCGATGTGCTTATTCGGAAAGGCCGATGTGGGTTGGTTATGGCATCGCCGACTAGCCCATGTCAATATGAGAAATTTACAAAGTCTCCACAAGGAGGGCCATATTGTTGGACTAAAAGAAAATGTCTCCTTTGCCAAAGATCGTGTTTGCAGGGCATGTGTTCTAGGGAACATGCATGATGCTCCTCACAAGCCTAAGAACCGCATTTCGTCCACCAAGATCTTGGAGCTTCTCCATGTGGACCTCTTTGGTCCTCCATCTCATGCAAGTCTTGGTGGGAAGAAATATTGCTTGGTGATCACTGATGACTTTTCAAGATACTCATGGGTATATTTCTTCAAGTTAAAGAGCGAGACTCAAAAGACATTCATCGACTTCATCAACATGGTTCAACGTCAACACAATCTTCCCGTTTTGATCATAAGAAGTGACAATGGCACCGAGTTCAAGAACTACACCTTGAATGACTTTCTTAGTGATGAGGGGATTAAACATCAATATTCCGCTGCATACACCCCTCAACAAAATGGTGTGGCCGAAAGGAAGAACCGGACTCTTATTGAGATGGCTAGGACCATGTTGGCGGAGTTTAAGTCTCCATACAACTTTTGGGCCGAAGCCATCTCCACCGCTTGCCATGCTTCAAACCGGCTCTACCTCCGCAAAGAAATCGACAAGATTCCATATGAAATTCTTACCGGTAACAAGCCCAACATATCTTACTTCCGGGTGTTCGGTTGTAAGTGTTTCTATCTCATAAAAGGTGTTCGTTTGTCCAAATTCGAGTCTAAAGCATTAGAGGGTATTTTTGTTGGCTATGGTCTCGAATATCACACTTATAGAATCTATGATAAGCTCTCCGGAGCCGTCATAGAATCTTGTAGTGTGACCTTCGAAGAATATGATGGTCCCCAAGGGGGCGTGTTGATGCTTGTGATGCAGATGATGAAATGCCTCAGGATGCCATAGGAAGAATGGGTGTGGGATATATCCTCCCCATTGAGGAACCCCTTATGGAGGATCGAGAAGAACTATGATCCACTCAAGTGGAGCCCTCATCTTCACAACATCAACAAGCTCCATCCACCAAGGAGGACAATGACTCAAACCAAAGACAAGATGTGGATCCTCATCATGATGATCATTGTGATAACTCAAGTCAAGGGGAGGTTGATTCATTCGCGAGGATGTCAAATGGTGCCAAGGCAATCACTCAAGGAAGATCTATACAAAATGCCTTGAGACAAGCAGAAATTGAGGCTAGAAGAGAACTTGATCAAGACAAAGGTTAATCTTTGCCTCTAAATGAAGAGAATGAATCCGACAATGATCAAGGTCGAATTGATGGTCAAGACGAGGATCAAAATGATGAAGAGGGTCCTCCAAGAAACAACACGGAGATCCACGCTGGTTGCGAAGCTAGAAAGGAAAGAATGTTGGAATTAAGAGATCACACTCTACAAAATGTTGTTGGTGATCTAAGAAAAGGTATTTCCACTAGAGCACAATTGAATAGGTTCAATGAACACCAAGCACACATATCCATGATTGAACCAAAGAAAGTGTGGGAAGCTCTTGAAGATTCGGATTGGCTAGAAGCCATGCACCAAGAGCTCAACAACTTTGAGAGAAACAAAGTGTGGAAGTTGGTAGAGAAGCCAAAGGATTGCCGCAATGTTATTGGAACAAAGTGGATCTTCAAGAACAAGCAAGATGAGCATGGAATTATAGTGAGGAACAAGGCTAGATTGGTTGCACAAGGGTATTCTCAAATTCAAGGCATCGAATATGGAGAAACTTATGCACCAGTGGCTCGCCTTGAGTCCATTCTTATCCTCCTTGCTTATGCGACACATCATAATTTCAGATTACAACAAATGGATGTAGAAAGTGCATTCCTTTATGGTCCATTAAATGAGTTGGTATATGTTAAGCAACCCCCGGGATTTGAGGACCCCAACTTCCCAAACCATGTCTACAAACTTGATAAGGTGCTCTATGGGCTCAAGCAAGCCCCACGCACGTGGTATGAGCACCTTAGAGAGTTATTGTTTGACCGTGGCTTTGAGGTTGGGAAAATCGATCCCACTCTTTTTACTAAGAGAGTCAATCGGGAGCTTTTTGTATGCCAAATATATGTTGATGATATTATCTTTGGCTCATCTAACAAAGCTTTTAATGATGAATTCTCAAAGCTTATGACTAGTAGGTTCCGGATGTCTTTGATGGGGGAGTTAAGAGTATTTCTTGGCTTTGAGATCAAGCAAGTTAGAGGAGGGACATTCTTCAATCAAGCCAAGTATACTCAAGATATGCTCAAGAGATTCAAAATGCAAGATCTAAATGGAGCTCCTACTCCCATGGCTACAAAGACTCATCTAGAACAAAATCCAAATGGTAAATATGTGGATCAAAAGGTATACCGGTCCATGATTGGTCCTTTGCTTTACCTTTGTGCATATAGACCCGATATTGTGTTGAGTGTAGGTGTGTGTGCAAGATATCAAGCAGATCCTAAAGAAAGCCATTTGATGGCGGTCAAGAGAATCTTTCGATATTTAGTTCATACCCCATTTTATGGTCTTTGGTATCCTCGAGGATCAACATTTGCTCTTTGTGGATACACGGATTCGGATTGGGCGGGTGATAAGGATGATAGAAAATCAACATTCGGGGCTTGCCAATTTATTGGTAGGTCCTTGGTGTGTTGGTCTTCTAAGAAGCAAAATTGTATATCTCTCTCTACCGGAAGTTTAGTATGTCACGCTGCTTAGTGCTTGCACTCAATTGCTCTGGATGAGGCAAACTTTAAAGGAATACGGTGTCCTTTGTGACAAAGTGCCTCTTTTATGTGACAATGAAAGTGCCATCAAGATTGC
The DNA here is from genome assembly GCA_023614405.1 of Avena insularis. Lineage (NCBI taxonomy): Eukaryota > Viridiplantae > Streptophyta > Magnoliopsida > Poales > Poaceae > Avena > Avena insularis. Next base: position 278,577,410 of record CM042689.1, on the reverse strand, counting down.
ATACAACCCGGTGGATCACACAAGGACAAAGCATATTGAGATTCAGCATCACTTCATTAGAGATCATTGTTGCTCGAGGAGATATTGATCTATCCTATGTGTCAACCAAAGATCAACTTGCCGACATTTTCACAAAGCCACTTGATGAAGCAAGGTTTTGTTACTTGAGGAATGAACTAAATATCGTAGATTCAAGGAGCTTGACTTGATCATCTTGCACTCTCACCTAACACTCGACCCATATTTGGTTTAGGTGTAGGCATGGACATAGGGGGAGTGCGGTCCTAATTGATTGGACCATCCCTCCTCCTATTATGCGTAAAGTAAACAAAATCATTCCTCTTAATATCATTTTGTGATATGTGAGCTTAATGACGAGTTTCGGTTATGGACCCAAGATATATCTTCGTGGTGCCAAGCCGAGTATACTCAAACATGGTGGCCTAGGCCACCGCCCCCTCTCATTCGAGAGGTTGATGTGCTTACTCATGTTTGTCACTTTTGAATTGGTTCTTACTCATGTTTGTCATCCTCTAGTTGGTTTTGTTCTTTTGGTCGTGCACTCACATTTGGCTCTCCATATGTTTTTAGTAATTTTTTAGTGCATTGGCCCGTATCAGTGTGACTCTCTAAACCCATACCATTCTTATCCCCCAACAAAACTCATCTACTCTGCACAAGAACCTTCCATTTTATGTATCTTGGCTCTCTGTCCTGATGGTTACGGTACTACCGGGTCTCATAAGCGGTACTACCGCCAAACGGTACTATCGGAAATTGCTAGTGGTACTGTCGCGTCTGGTTCAGTTTCCAGGGTCCTGTCTGGAAACTTCCCAGGTGCGGTACTACCGGTTGTTATTTACGGTACTACCGCATAGCGGTACTACCGCTCGTGGCTCCGGTACTACCGCTTGTGCGTGTCGGTTAAGATTGGAGACGTGGGAGAGGCACCTCTCAGTGCCTCATTAGTCCCTCGTCTCCACTCCTCACCAGCGCTGCCGCAGGAGCACGAGGACACCGCAGGAGCCCCGCCCCTCTCTCCTTTTTCCCGGATCCACACCGGATCCGGCCTCCCCGCGGGCTCCTCCTTCTTCTCCACCGCCATGGACACCGGTACTACCGCCCTCCTCATATTCTCACTTGTTTTCTCCATTGAATCTAGGGTAACTTTGATTCTTGGCTAAAACACGTATTCTTGAGGTTGTACCGTGTGCTATTTACCAGATCTACCACTTTGTCCGATGGAATTCTTGTTTTACAACAAATTTACTGCCCGTACATGGATTTCTGTCTCAGATCTGCATCAGAGTCGGCCCGGTAGTGTGGAATCTTTTTCCAGATTATGCAACTACCGCCGGTGCAGATCCGGTACTACCGCCCTATACTGGCATCAATTTTTTTTAAATACCAAGAGTTCCATCCTCTGTTTGTCTCAGGTTCTTGTGCCCTTACCCCTATGCTATCTCCCTCATTCTTTCATAGGTGTCGGGGTTCCCGGGGATCGCGCAAATGCTCCAAAGCTCACTATGAGATCGAGGACTATGAGTCAGAATCAGAGACTGAGTCAGAAGAGGAGGTCATGCCTCAACCTAGTGCCCGTCTGAAACTGCAAACAACTCGTGGTCATCGGGGTGGGGGGGGTCAAGCAAAGTGCTGGTCGTGGTAAAGATCCTCCACCTCCTCCTCCCTCCGGTCCTCGCAAGAGCTACAGTTCCGGGCCATCTGGGCCAAAGCTACTGTCTGATTTGTCTGAGACAGAATTTCATGACCTGCGGGTTGTCAATCCATATGTGGCTTCTCGCTCTCATGCTCGGGAAGGTAGCCTCTTCTATACGGAGTTCCAGGAGCGGGTGTTCCATGAGATCCTCATGAAAGGTGACAAAATTGTGGTTCCTCAAAAATGGATCGAGATGAATCATGTGAGGAAGAACCTGAACTACTTTGGTGAAGCCCTTGACATTTGCACCAACATTGGCTTGCTTCCCATTATGGAGTTCCGGTGCAACTATGATCCAATGCTCATTGCTCAATTCTATGCAACTGTTCACTTTGCCAAGAATCAGACTCGGACTCTCACCTAGATGACCGAGGGTGTTGTAAAGCAAGCAATGTTGGCTGAGTTCGGGGCTATTCTTGGGTACGAAGACCGTGGCAAAGACACTCCCGTTGGCTTTCGGTGCCACGACAATGATCTTCCCATGAAGAAGGATGTTCTTGCACCACTGTACATCCGGGGGCGCGGCATCCCTGGTGTCGTGGTGGTGGCACGGCAGATGCCATGGGTAGGCTAAAGTATGGGGCCAATGGATGCTAGAGGGATCTGGGAAGGGAAGATGCAGTTGATTCTACACACAGAATACAAAGGCAAAGATCTTTATTTCTCCTTCCTTGGGCTACAAGTGCTCCTTGAGCTGTATTCAAGGAGAAAGGAAGAACTTTACCAGCCTAACGGTACTAAATGAGCTGATGCCTTCCTCGGGGTCCAAGCCAACCCTTATAAAGGAGAGCCTTGGGTTCCTTTAGGGCTGACAGGGCAAGCATATTCGAGGAATATGCTTGTCCCCAATATAGTAGTTCGGCGGCCTCCTTTCCCTGTCGCCCTTCTAATGACGGCAAGGCTCCAAAGGGCCCTTCTCAAGGCGTGCCTCGGGGATGCCACCTCAGTGACCTCCTTCTGTCCCTCTGTCACTCTGCGCCCTTGTCCCTTGTGCTTGGCTCTGCTCAGATTCTCCCTAGCCTGCGGCTAGAGTTTGACTTTAGGCTTCTCCTTCTCTTGCAAGCTTCGTATCATTCGGCCCTGCCTCGCGCAACTCAGCTTGTCCTTCACCTGCATTAAGATTACTCGGGCTAACCCGGCCGACTTATTCATATCTCGGCCGGGTAACGCCTTGAAATTATTACGAGGGTCTTGCCCTTCCCTATCTCGGACGAACTCTACAGGATTCGGCCGATTCATACTATAACTCGGAAACTAGACGGGCAACTTCCTTTCATCTTTCCCCGTCTTTACCCTACCTGAGGTCATCTCCCCAACATTAGTCCCGGTTGGTATGGCCTCGCTAATAACTTCGCCGGGCCATATCAGTTTCAAGAGATTTCTTTGCCTTGTTTCCGAGTTAATTTGCTCGCTGTATCATCCTATCTTCTTGGCGACGCCCCACGGTCCTACTCATCATTGCATTTCTAGTTTTTTGTTCCTCTCAGTTGTTTATTGTCACCACAGCTACCGTCGCGTCAAGGCTCATGACGCCTCGCGTCTTTCCATCGGGATCGTGGCTTTCTTTTCCCATCGTGGCGCTGGTGCGGTTCCCCTCATCATCGTGCGTTGGAGCTACGTACACGATCTACGCGATCAACTGCCTCACGCACGATCCCACTACCTCGCAGGTTACGCGGTTATAAAGAGGGGCGCGGTGCTAGGGGATTTACTTTCCCCTTTTCGCTCGCCTGTGCCCTTCTTCTTCTTCGCCTCGCCCGCCACGCTCCGCCGCCGCGGCGCTGCTCGAGTTCTCCACGGCAGAGGTTCCGCCGCATCGCCTCCGCTTTCACCCTCGCCGCTGTTTCCGCCATCGCCGGTGAGTTCTTCCGTCCCGCTGTTTAGCCTTCCGCCTAGATATCTCTGCTCCTCCTCTTTACCTGCTGCAAGTTCTTTTCTCTCCGCCGCCATTCTTGGGTGGAACCACGACGGGCCCAGAGCTCTAGGTTTTCCTCCGCCGCTTCTCTTCCTCCGCAAGTTTTTTCGGCGATCTCATGTCTAGTTCCGTCACAGCGCTTGCCGAGGACGACCACGATGTTGGATCTGGGCCCGAGCGGGGCTCATGGAAGGGTTCCTCTGTCACTCGCCGCGAGATCGAGTGGCTTATTCGGACTCGTCAGATTCCCGCCGAGGTATCTTGTTGCTTACCCGGCAGCGAGTCCTCTCTAGACCTTAGGGAGGGAGAGTACGTAGTTTTCATGTCGCATTTCGCACGCGGCTTTGGTCTTCCTCTTAGTGACTTTGCCAGGGAGTTTCTTGATTACTTCGGCCTTCAGCCGCACCATCTCCCTGCCAACGCCATTGCCTCTCTCTCGGCCTTCATCTCTCGCCGGAGGTACTTTCGCCCGTGGTCAGTCTGCATGTCTGGTCAAGTTTTTCCAGATTCGCTCTAACGTTGTCCTGCATAAGTCTCTGCACCCTTCCGAGAAGTTGCTTACCCAATGTGGAGCAGTGTCCATTACACCTCGGAGGAAATCCGTATTTCCTCGTGTCACGGGGCTAGAGTCGTGCAAGAAGTGGCACAAATCCTTCTTCTATGTCAAGAACACGGGAAAGGAGGATAAGATTCGGCTCCCTGCCTTCTCCATCGGCGCACCTTCCAAGGAGAACTGGACTTATAATCCGAGGAAGAGTCACGCTTTGGCCAAGGCTTTTGAGATTCGGCTTAAGGAACTGATCCGCGCCGGGTTACGTGGCGAGGATCTGATGGCTACCTTCGTCAGTAGCCGAATCTGCCCATTCCAGAAGCGCACGCACAAACTCTGCTACATGAGTGGTCCTCTTGACCCCAACCGAGTCTCGACCGTGGAGCTGGACAACTATCTCATCTTTAAGCGTGTTCGAGCTATATTTAAGATGGAGATGCCTGAGGATTGGGCTTGGGGATTGAAGCCGTTCACCCGCGAGCATCCCCCTCCTAAAGTAAGCTTAATCACTAATGCTTTGCTTTCCCATTGCTTTCGTAACCGTCTTTGCTAATCTTCTTCTCTCTCGTCTTACAGAGGTTTGCGGAACAGAAGGATGAGGACGCCGAGGTTTTATCACTTCCGTGGCATGTGGACCGAATACCTGGACAATGGGAGCCGGACTCTAAGAGTTCGTCCCAAAGTCGGACCCGCCCGCCCCGTGCTCGTGGCAAGACCTCGCCCACGAGGAGGAAGGTGATCTGACGAGGTCCAAGTTCTAGAGGTAGTTGCCGCAATGCCCATTTCTTATGCATTTCGCTTCTACTTTCCCAGCTAATCCGCCGGTCAGGTTCACGACGCCGAGCCTATTGCTTCCCCCCCTCACCTCGGGAAACGTGGGGCTGGTGCCTCAGAGGCGGCCCCCAAGAAACGAATGAAGAAATCCGCTCCAAATCCTCCCAGGCGCAAGATCATGCCTGGAGTCGCAGGGTAAGTTCCTTTTGCTTGTATTTCTTGTTTCTCTCTTTCTGCTTTTTAACCTGACCCCTTTTTTTATTTTCGCAAAGGTTTCACTTTCTATTAAGCCCATGTCCTAGCATGATTAGTCGATGACTCGGCAGCCGCCTCCTCCGCCATCAAGATACCAGGATTCCCGCCTGCTCCACAGCATCTCCTCCAGCTCCGAATCGGACGCCACCTCGCCACGATGTCCCTGAGATTTTTCCCGTTTATGTTGATTTCACTCGGCCCACAGATATTTCTGCCGACCCTGCTGCCTTCTCTGTGAACCCTAATGTCTCTACTGAGCCTTTTTCTGCCCCCGCGGTTTCCATAGCGACTCCTTCCCTGGCCGAGGATGTCCATATCTCAGCGCCTTCTGCGACCGTGAATCCTCCGGCTCCTAAAGACGTCGTTCCCATTGCCGAGGTATCAGCCCCATCGATGCCTCTTCTAAACAAGAAAAGCCGCCGCCACCAAAGCTTCCTCCTCCCGTAAAGGTCTTGCCGGCTCTTCTCAGCCAAGTATAGCCGATGTGTTACAAGAAGGAAGTGCCTCCGCCAAAGCTCACATTCATTCGCCGGCACTCAGCTTCTTCATAAAAGCCCAGCGGTAGCGGTGGTTACACAGCACGTCCGAGGTAAAGTCCTAACTCGCACGGCGAGTGGAAACAGACTCGACTCGCTGGTTGAATACGCCAATAACTAGAATGTTGCCGATCAGTTCGAGGGTAATCCAGCCAGCCAGCCATTTCAGCTTTCCGACATCAGCAGCCGCCTGCATCAAGCCGCCAAGATCGTTCTTGATAGTAACAAGATGAATGAGGTAATTGCTTTTTATGGAGTTTTGATTAATTCTCCAGATGCTATTATATATATTCTAGTCCTCGGCTTGCGTTTAATAACTTGTTATTCGTTTGGAAGTTTTATGATTCGAACCTCTATCCAGCTAGATCTGCCTTAAATTCTGCTTGATTTGTCTCTATCTGAATTTGGATTATCCAGCCACCTAGGTCCGAGTTAAGTTTTGCTTGACTCGGATCTGTTTTATCTTCGAATATCCAGCCACCTAGATTCGGGTTAAGTCTTGCTTGACGCGGATCTGTTTTATATTCGAATATCCAGCCACCTAGATCCGGGTTAAGTCTTGCTTGACGCGGATCTGTTTTATATTCGAATATCCAGCCACCTAGATCCGGGTTAAGTTTTGCTTGACTCGGATCTGTTTTAGCTTCGAATATCCAGCCACCTAGATCCGGGTTAAGTTTTGCTTGACTCGGATCTGTTTTAGCTTCGAATATTCAGCCGCCTAGATCCGGGTTAAGTTTTGCTTGACTCGGATCTGTTTTAGCTTCGAATATCCATTCATCGTTTGCTCTATTGCTTAGGTTGCACATGACCGACGGACTGCGGAATTTCAAAGATTGCTTTTTTCACACAGAAAATTGGAAGAAAAATATGAGAAAGTTATTCCTGTGGTGAAAAAAGCTGGTAAGTCGACAATTATTTTCGTCATCTCCGACATTCTTACTGTTTTGTATGCGAGATGTCGGCTCACTTTGTTGGTAAACAGGTAACATCAATAATCTTAACATCCGTCTTGAGAAGAAAGTCAAGACCCTGGAAGGTTAGTCGCCCTTTTACTTTATATCTTCCCTCTTTAAAATGTGCGCTAAGTTTCTTTTATCTCTTTTGGCTTTGGTAAAGCCGAGTTACAAACCTTTGCAGCATCTCACCAAGATTGCACGCCCATGCCCGATGTGATGCTGCATTTTTTAGAACAAAGCACTACTCATTCGGCGCAGCTAAAAGAAAAAGACGATGAAATAGCTCGCCTGCGCGCCGAGGTGGAGGCCCTTAAGCTCTCTCAGAAGTCCGAATTAGAAAAGGTCGACCAGGAGTTCTCCGAGGAGAAAATCGCTAGCTCGAATCGCAGAAAATAAAGAGCTCCTCGAGGCTGCCGAACTGAAAACTCGGGGAATGAGCGAGGAGATCGCTCGCTTTGAGAAGAGCAAGATTGGCTGGGCTAAAGACCTTCAGATAATGCTGAGTTATATTCATCGTAAGCTTCTTAGCACGGCCGGATTATCTTTTTCTTTTTTCCTACTGCCGACTGACGCATTCGTGTTTTGCGCAGATCATTTTCCAGAAGCTAAACCCGTGAGCTCTAAAGCGGTTCTTAGTGCTCGTGTGTGCCGAGGTGTTCCTGTTGACGCGGACTCGAGTACTGGCGGAAGATTTCTGTTGCCGCCGGGCCGTAGCTTGGTCCGATGAAAATTATGGCCAGGGATTTGGTGCAGGCAGCTATCCGAGCCTACCATGTTCTCTGGCCGAATACTTCTGGGACTCCTGATATCAATGAGGTCCAATTGCTGGTGGAAAGATTAATGGCATCCGAGAGGCAACTAAGTCTTTGGAGGGAATCAGCCGGACGAGCTGGCGCTGATATGGCTCTCATCATATCATGTCATGGTATGAAGATATTTCTCTTGATATCTTGAGAAATTTATGATCGTCCCTCATGGGTTGAGGACCCAACCTTTGTCGCTTCTTCGCAAGCTCGCGCTTTCCAGCTCGTTGAGTATGCCGACGCGTATACCGAACGAAGGTCCGAAGTTTCCTTCCTAACCCGGAAGACGAGGTCGAGTTGAGGATGCGCCGGATAACAACTCAGCTGAACAAGGAGAAGATGAGGATGACTCGCTACTTCGGTGATTCCAAATGAGCTCAGATGGCAACGGGCGACGCGATCCTCATCCAAAGGTACTGGCATTCTATCACAAGAACCGACGCTCCTCAGCAGCCTCGGGCTTCCTTCGAAGTCGCTCTTGGGTCTGTGGAGGGCGAGGCAACCTCGTCCAAAGTTCCACCTACCTCGGAGTGCCCAGCCCCTGACCAAGTTATTGCCTCTCCAGCTAAAAACCTCTAAGTCATTTCTTATCCCTGGTATGCCGGGCGTATGATATACGTGGAATATTTGTCCGTGTTCTGTATGGTATTAATTTCTTGTGCCGTGTGCTGCTGAGACATATATGGTTGTAATTGTTATCACTTTGTTTAAGTGGTCTTGTTCATCCGAATCCTTGCTTTGGCGGCCTGCTATTTCTTGATTTTGGGATATATGTTTGCCTTTGTACTCCAGTGGTTTAGACCATTAATCTGGGTGTGGACTTCGAATATCATACGAGATTGAGCTGTTCTTACTTTGAGTGTCGAAGTTTGATACCTTCCTTGTATCAAAGGCTAACCAGTACTTCGAAACAACATATGGCAGTCCCCGAGTCACTGCCTATGGCGCCGAAGTCTAGTATGTAAACCAAATTTCAGAAATAATATAAGACGGTTGCCGAGTCCCTGCTCAAAGTGCCGAGGTTTAGTATTAATATTAGAAATAAATCTGGGGCAGTCCCCGAGTCATTGCTTAGGGTGCCAGGTTTCAATACATAATCCAGTCTTAAAAGCAATCTAGTGCAATCCTTGGGCCATTGCTCGAGGTGCCGAGGTTTATAACATAGAATTGAAATAACATACGGCAGTCCCCGAGTCACTGCTCTGGATGCCGAGGTTTAATACATAACATAAAATTGCAATAACATATGGCAGTCCCCAAGTCACTGCTCTGGATGCCGAGGTTTAATACATAACATGAAATTGAAATAACATATGGCAGTCCCCGAGTCACTGCTCTGGATGCCGAGGATTAATACATAACATAAAATTGAAATAACATATGGCAGTCCCCGAGTCACTGCTCTGTATGCCGTGGTTTAATACATAACCTAAAATTGAAATAACATATGGCAGTCCCCGAGTCACTGCTCTGGATGCCGAGGTTTAATACATAATTGGTGCTTGATCTTGAGATACTACTTTACAATGTGTCACTGATGACTGCTACGAGTAAAATGGACGAAGTAAAGCTACGTTCCATGGCCTTTTCGTTTCTTCGCTGGCTTTGTCTGCCCTGTTCTTTCCAGGGGATTGAGCATCGATTAGGTAATAGGCATCATTGTGCAATGGTTTGCTCACGACGAATGGTCCTTCCCATGGAGGCGACAGCTTGTGCATGCTGGTCAGTTGCACCATGGAGAACTAAATCTCCTTCTTTGAACACTCTTGGATTCACCTTCTTGTTGTGATATCGTCGCAAGTTCTGCTGATAAATAGCTGATCTTGATAGCGCGAGCTCTCTGACTTCTTCTAGCAGATCAACAGTATCTTGCCAAGCTACTTCATTTACTTCTGAAGTTGTATATTGAGTAACTCTTGGCGAGTCATGTATTATGTCGGCTGGAAGCACGGCTTCTGCCCCGTATACCAGAAAGTATGGTGTATAACTTGTTGATCTGTTTGGAGTAGTCCTGAGGCTCCATAATACTGCTGGTAGTTCCTCAATCCAACATCCTGCCGACCTTTGAAGTGGTTCGACGAGTCGTGGTTTTATTCCAGACAATACTAGTCCATTAGACCTTTCCACTTGCCCATTGGATGCTGGGTGAGCCACAGAGGCAACATCTAATCTTATGTGCTTTTCTTGGCAAAATCTAGCGAAAGCTCCTTCTGCAAAGTTTGTGCCGTTATCTGTAATAACACTGTGCGGGTATCCATATCTTAAGATAATATCTTTGAGGAGTTTCACTGTTGTGGGCCCATCGCATTTTTTATTGGTTTCACTTCAATCCATTTTGTGAACTTGCCCACCATAACCAATATGTGGGTCATCCCACCTCGGGCCGGCTTAAATGGTCCCACCATATCTAAGCACCACACAGAAAACAGCCAAGTAATGGGTATCGTTTTTAACTCGGACGATGGCATGTGTATCTTGGTTGCATATCTCTGACAACCATTGCATTTTTCAACCAGCTCTTTGGCTTCTTTCAACGCCGTTGGCCAATAAAACCCATGCCTGAATGCTTTGGCCACTAAGGCACGAGATGAGGCATGATGTCCACATTCTCCTTGATGTATATCTAGGAGGATCTCCTGGCCTTCTGCCGAACTCACACATCTTTGCAATACACTTGTGACGCTTCTTTTATATAGCTCATTATTTATGATCGTATAAGCTTTAGCTCTTATTGCTATCTGTCTTGCTAACACCTCATTATTCGGCAAAGTCGCATCTCTAAGGAAAGAGAATATGGGTTGCACCCATACAGGTGTGATTTTCTCTGGTGTGGTATCACTGTCCATTTCCATGTTTTCTGCCGACATAACTACCTCGGCTTTCTCCATAGTTATGCTTACCTCAGCTGTCTTTCTCTTGGGGAATTCCGGGTTATATTGCTGGTCAATTTCCATCGGCACACTATCTTCTGCTGAGTTTGCTGGAATAAAGATGGATTCGGACTCTGGTGATGGTGTTATCGATGGTTTCCTTAGGTGCTCTAGGGCGATACCGGGAATTGATCGCTGGTTGATCCTAGCTTTGACAACGGTTCCATGCATCGCTTTCGCCCGAGGTATGTGGTGAAATTCACACCTTCAAAGTATCCACCGATCTTTTGCACATGAAATCTATACAAAGCCATATTATCATCCAATGCGTCCCAATTGCTCGAGACTTGTCAGACTACTAGATCTGAGTCCCCATAGCATAAGATTCGGCGTATGCCAGTCTCTTTTGCCACCTTCAATCCATGGACCAGTGCTTCATATTTGGCTACGTTGTTTGACGCGGCAAAATGTATTTGCAGCACATATTTCAGCTGATCTCTTTTGGGCGAGGTTAACACTATTCCTTCCCCCAAACCATTTCTTACTTTGGAACCGTCAAAGTGCATCATCCAATAATTCGGGTCTGGTAATGGTGGCTCATATTGCACCTCGGCCCAATCTACGAAGAAGTCGGCCACAGCCTGAGATTTGATTGCATCTCTCCTATCGAATTGCGGAGCATAAGGTGTAAATTCAATTGCCCATTTTGCTATTTGGCCACTTGCATCTTTGTTGCTCAATATGTCGGCTATTGGTGCTTCACAAATCACTTTGATGGGGTGCTCTTCGAAGTAATGTTTAAGTTTCCTTGCCGACATGTACACTCCATAAGCCATCTTCTAATAATGTGGGTAATTTTGCTTTGAAGCGGATAACACCTCGCTCAAATAATACCGCCTCTGATCGACTTATCATTTTCATTCGTTTCTACGACGACACAAGACTCACTACTCTGGTAGCCGCTATGTAGAGTAACATAGGCTCTTTTGATAATGGAGAAGCTAAAATGGGCGCTGTGACCAACATCCTTTTCAATTCATGAAATGCACTGTCTGCTTGTGGAGTCCAAATGAACTTATCTGATTTCTTCATCAGTTGATAGAGTGGTAATGCCTTCTCCCCCAGCCGACATACAAACCGGCTGAGCGAGGCTAAACAACCCGTGAACTTTTGTACGTCATTTAGACACCTCGGCAACTCCATCCTATCTACTGCCTTTATCTTGGTTGGGTTGGCCTCTATACCTCGGCTAGATACGAGAAAACCGAGTAATTTTCCTGCTGGCACGCCAAATGTGCATTTTTCTGGGTTAAGCTTCATTCGGAACCTTCTCAGGTTCGCGAAGGTCTACCGTATATCACCCAGTAGTGTTTTGCTTTCTTTGGTTTTGATAACCACATCATCCACATATACTTGTACATTTTTTCCTATCTGGTCATGTAGACATTTTTGCATGCATCTTTGATACGCTGTTCTGCGTCAGCGTCAATGGCATTGTGTGATAGCAATAAGCCCCGTACGGGGTAATAAACGTAGTCTTTATTTGATCGGCCGGATTTAACGGTATTTGGTGAAAACCAGAATACGCGTCTACAAATGACAACAGTTCACAACCAGCGGTCGAATCAATGACTTGGTCTATTCTAGGTAAGGGAAAAGGATCTTTTGGACACGCCTTATTCAGGTTCGTGTAATCGATACACATTCGCCATACAATGGCTACATTCAGATCATCCTTCTTCTTTTCTACTAGCACCGGGTTTGACAACCAATCCGGATACAGCACCTCCATGATGAACCCGGCCGCCAGGAGCCGAGCTATTTCATCCCCTATTATTTTTCTCCTGTCTTCGGCGAAGCGGCGGAGAGGTTGCTTCACCGGTCTTGCTCCTGGCCTTACATTCAGAGAGTGCTCAGCCAACTCCCTCGGAACACCTTGCAGATCCTGAGTTGACCATGCAAAGATGTCCCGATTCTCATGGAGGAAGTTGGTGAGCTCGCTTTCCTATTTAGCATCTAGGCCTGCACCAATAGTAACAGTACGCTCTGGGAATTGCTCATCTATCTGAACCATCTTTTTTTCTTTAGTCGGCTGAAAGGAGACACTTCCATGTGGATTGGCTAATGCCGGCATATTCATCTGTGCCGACTGAGCGAGGGCTGCTACCTCCTGAATCCTTCTTTTTTATCTTGCTATAACCAATGAATCGGCCAAATTTGACCCGGCTGAAGCACATTCCATTGACTTCAGAATCCCTGCCATCGTATTACTCCTTGTGGCCCGGGTAGCTTCATTCTCAGATAACTCACATGACAGCTGCCCATGAATTTGGCCAATGCTGGCCGTCCGAGTAAAACATGATAACAACTCTCTAGATCCACCACTTCAAACTCCAAGTTTTCTGCTCTGCAGTTATCTCTTGTGCCGAATAATACATCCACTCGAACCTTACCAATGGGTTCGCACGAAAGCCCTGGTACTATCCCATGGAAAGTGGTCCTCGTGGATTGCAGCATGTTCTGCAATATTCCGAGTTTATGCATGGTATCTTTGTACATGATGTTGATACTGCTCCCATTGTCAATGAGAACCTTTGAAAATTTCACATTAATGCTTGGTCCAACAAATGTTGGATCCAATACGAGTGCATACGACCCCGGACTCGGCATTATCTTGGGGTGATCCTTTATGCTCCAAGTTACTTCTTGATCTGACCAAGGCACATATCTTGGTACTGCCGGCATAACTGCATTTACTTCCATATGCCGGCGCTGTACACTCTGCTTGTCTTGCTGTTCCGTCGTGAACACGCAATACGACTGATGATGTTCTCTGTAATCATTGTGTCCATTGTTTCCTGGATTTGTCCTTCCATCTTGGCCTTGGTTCATCACTTGATGCACCGCATCTCTCCGATCCGAGTTATCATACCTCGGGGGAGGAGGTGGTAACATCAGTTGCTATGCATTTTCTCCAGTCAACTGCGGCTGATGCTGCTGATGTACTTGGAGAGGTGCTGCCTGAATGCCTGCGGGGTTTCCCATTGCATTTTTCATCCATGCACATTGGCGGGTCGTATGGTTGGCTGGCCTGGCTGGGTTTGACGTGTGAAATTTACACGGCTGATCTAACATAGATTCAACGGTACTTCGCCTCTCGCCATTGCTTCTTTTGTTCGAGTCCACTTTTTTCCTTCATTCCTTGGTGTCCACCGAGGACCATTCTTTTGCCGCTGAGTCGCTCCGCGACTCGGTTGATCTTGCGCTATCACAACACTTGGGCCGAATTATATCTATAATCCGGCCTTTCTTATCTTCTTCTTCCTCTAAAGTCATTGCGCCTGGATGACCCGGCCAAATCTCTAGCATACTGGTCTTGTTGCTCCCGTTGATCTGCCGAAATTTATTCTGGTTGCGTCGGATCTCCCAATGCATAGGAGTCCGCTATTCTGATGGTTTCTGCTAATGTGGTTGGCATATCTCTTTGCAGTCGCTGCCATAACACACTGGCATAACGGCATCCTTGAGCGAACCAAGCTATTGCTTGTGACTCTATAACTCCTTCACACGAGTTTCTCAGGTTACACCACCGAGTTAAAAACTCTATGTCCGTTTCATTCGGCCTTTGCTTGCACATGGCTAACTGTTGCGGCCTGTTTGGCCTCTTGTATGTACTGGTAAAGTTGCTAACGAACATTTCTTCAAAATCCAACCAGCTTGATGCCGCCAGTAGATTATTCAACCATACCCTAGCTGGTCCTTCCAACATTTGTGGGACATACCGTACTGCCCATCGTAAGTTCCCACCTGCTATTTTCACAGCAGTGGCATAATCAATCAACCAGTCTTGTGGTTTGGTGCTCCCATTATATGTCTTTGTGCCTCTTGCCAGCTGAAAATTCGGCACAGGTGGTTCGTCCATGATCCGTGGTCCAAAGCACGTCGGACCCGGTGGACCCTGTTCTTCCAGCAACTCGGATCGGTATAGCCGGTCTAGCTTTACTCTGGCATCATTTGATGGCAAATCTACATAGTAACTCGCCTTGCATTCCATAGTGGTTATTTCCACCATGGATCATATTCCATCTCGAATAACCATCATTGTACCTTTCATTCACTTGATTGTGGAGCTGGTCTTGCTTCTTTCCGCCGAGGTTCATGTCTTGGCTGGGTTGAGCGCGTTCTCTCCTTACTTCAACCGGGGTATTGTTCTCGTGATTGCCTCTTCCGATTTCTCTTCTGCCGAGGTCTCCATTGCCTCGGCTTCCACCGTCTTTCTCAATACGGCCGGGATTCCTCTCACCACTGTTACCTCGGCTTCCATTGCCTCTGTTCTCGTTTGCTTTCCCGGCTATCGCCGGATCATACGGAATGATTTGCTTGTTTCTTTTTCCTGAAGTTACCGCTTTGTCCTTTCGTGCATTGTTTCCGGGTGAGGACGCTGCTGCCACGGACAAAGCAGGTGCTGCTCCAGCCGAGTGAACCATTCGCGAGGCCCCTGGCCTCGCCGGGTCTGCCCTGAGCATTTCTTCGTTTTGCTGGTTCACGATGCGCACCAGCTCATTCACTCTTTCTTGCTGTTTCTGCCAGGCTTCACCGGTCAATCCCTCTAACTCTAATGCTGCGGCATTTGCCGCCTCGTGTTCTTTTGTCGGTATCGCACTTCAAACCCAAATCAACTGATTCTGCCTTATGAGCATCATGCTCCTTGTTGATATCATCTATGAGGTTCTTCCCTCTTAATCTCAACTCGTCAACCCGTTCGGGAGCGACGTCAAGCTTATTAGCTTTGGCATATTCTCGCAGGGTCCTGTTTAAGGATTCACGCAAGGCTGACACCTTTTTTGCCTCTACCAGCACCTTTTGCCCGGTTTCTTCTAACTCTGCCTGAGCATTAGCCGGATCAAGTATCGGCGCTACAGGTGTAGTCAGGTTTTCTATGGTTGCCTGAAGAATGTTTTCTGGTCTTTCTAGAGGTGGCCCTCTCACTCTTGGTGCCTTTGGGGTGTCTCAGACTTCGCCTGGTTGGTAATCGGAGGGATTACCTCGGTGGGTGGTGGTGCCTCGCCTGGCGCGACACGCACGCTCACGGGTCTCGTTGATCCGACACCCGCTACTCCCGCCGTGACTGCTGCGACCATCACCTCGACGCTGCTCACGGATGCGCCCACGGACGCTCGCGGCGCTTAAGGTGGCTCTCCTGCAACAACAACCTGGTGAGGATAAATGCCGGAGATGTCGACGCCGACGTAGACCCTGTGCCTGCCCAAGCTGATGAAGACACCGTTGCACGGGGGAGTTTTTCCCCTGAAGCTGCCTGCATTGTCGCTGACGTAGTCACGGAGATCGAATCTACGGACCAAGCCAGAAACAACGCGCTCGCCAGTGTTGATGAAGTTTCCCGTCCGGATCATGACTCCAGCTAGCACCGCTGCTGGCCCCACGGTGGGCGCCAACTGTCGTGGTGGTGGCACGGCAGATGCCATGGGTAGGCTAAAGTATGGGGCCAATGGATGCTAGAGGGATCTGGGGAGGGAAGATGCAGTTGATTCTACACACAGAAGACAAAGGCAAAGATCTTTATTTCTCCTTCCTTGGGCTACAAGTGATCCTTGAGTTGTATTCAAGGAGAAAGGAAGAACTTTACCAGCCTAACGGTACTAAATGAGCTGATGCCTTCCTCAGGGTCCAAGCCTCCCCTTATAAAGGAGAGCCTTGGGTTCCTTTAGGGCTGACGGGGCAAGCATATTCGAGGAATATGCTTGTCCCCAATATAGTAGTTCGGCGGCCTCCTTTCCCTGTTGCCCTTCTAATGACGGCAAGGCTCCAGAGGGCCCTTCATGCGTGCCTCGGGCTTCAGGACTGTCACCTCCATGACCTCCTTCTGTCCCTCTGTCACTCTGCGCCCTTGTCCCTTGTGCTTGGCTCTGCTCAGATTCTCCCTAGCCTGCGGCTAGAGTTTGACTTTAGGCTTCTCCTTCTCTTGCAAGCTTACAGATTATTCTGCCCCGCAGAACTCGGCTTGTCCTTCACCTGCATTAAGATTACTCGGGCTAACCCGGCCGACTTATTCAATATCTCGGCCAGGTAACGCCTTGCCATTATTACGAGGGTCCTGCCCTTCCCTATCTCGGCCGAACTCTACAGGATTCGGCCGATTCATACTATAACTCGGAAACTAGACGGGCAACTTCCTTTCATCTTTTCCCGTCTTTACCCTACCCGAGGTCATCTCCCTACATATGACATCTTGCATCGCATCTTTCGTGAGACCGTCGCCCCTCGTGCTGGGAATGTTGATGAGATACATGCCTTCATGGTGGATATTATGCTCGCCACCCATCACCACCGTGACTCTGGCCTACCTATGGATGTGATGGATGTCATTTGGAATGAAATGGTCTGTGCCACTTTTCAAAGGAGGGTGCCTCCTTTTGCTCCGTACATCATGGCTCTCATTATTAGCAAGTGCCTTGTGATTGCCTGTGACTTGCCTTCTCTTTGTCTTGCCACCCACCGCCACAAGAATCTGTTGATCAAGACCCATCTCAAACCACGCAATGCCGATGGTCAGATTGTTGATGAGGATGGGAACCCTGTGGTGGAGGAATCCGGTGATGCTGCTGATGCGCAGCAGGATGCTGCCTTTGTGGTCTCACATCGCAAGCCAGCTCAGCCATCTTGGGCCAAGAGGTTTGAGGCCAAACTCAAGAAGATATTCTGCTTCCAAGTGGACAATCAGAAACGCATGTACGAGGCCCATGTCTGTGCCAAGAAGTCATGTGCTCGTCAAAAGGAAATGATGGAGGCTCAAGGCTTGACCGTCTCCAAGGGCTCCGAGAACAACATTACCCCAGAAGACCAATGAATCTCCAAGCACAGCCACTGGGAAGATGATGCCACCTCCTCCTTTCGTGCCCCGCCACCTCATGATGATGCATGGGAGGACTGGGTTGATGATGATGACGAGTGATCTCTGGGACGTTAGTGTTGCTCTTGCCCCTTTTTGGCGTCATGATGCCAAAGGGGGAGAAGTTGCACATTAGGTATGCGGGATTTGCGAGGGAAAAGTCACAAGCTCGTTATTGCCATTGATTTTTATTCGCTTGTGAACTTTATTTGCTAGCCTCTTATTATGTGTGACTTATTATGTGTGAACTAACTAATTGTGCTATGTATGGTGAGAATATGTGGTTATCGTATGGATCCATCTTGTGTGTAATATGGCTATTCTCATTTGGATCCATCCCATGTGGTGTATGTGACGACCTTCCCCATTCCTAATCAATATTGGTCATCACATATTATTTAGCAAAGGTATGTGCTCTATGTGCGACTTCTACTCATAGGTAACTTGTTAGAGAGTATGGGGCTTGTTTCTACATATCTAGGGGGAGCCCCATCTATATCTTGTCATCACTAGATTTCCCTGCAAAATGTGTGTTGTCATCAAACACCAAAAAGGGGGAGATTGAAAGAGAATTTCCAATCCCTAGTGATTTTGGTGTTTTATAACAACACACATATCGAACTAATTATTTTCCAAGTGTATCGCATGTGCATTGAAAATGTTTTAAAATGCTCAAAAAACTGTCTACCAGGCGCGGTACCAAAAACCGCTTTTTGCTACCAGATGCAACAGAAGGTTTTGACTAGCTGTCAAAAAGCCTCTGTCGGGCTAGATACTAAAAAACGGTAGCGCGACAGTAGCTTTTTGACCACTAGTCAAAAGCTCCTGCCTGCTCCGGTAGTACCGCATTTTAGTACCGTGCGCAGCAGAGCCTTTTTCCAACCTATAAAAGGCCACTGCTCACCCCGGTACTAAAATGCGGTAGTATCGCATTTTAGTACCTGGCGTGGCAGTAGACTTTTTGTATGTTGGCAAAAAGCCTCTGGATGCCTAAGTAGCACCCGCATTTTGCTACCTGGTGTGACAGAGAGTTTTTCCGACCAAGCTGCTAATTCCACTGCATGTCCGGTAGTACCGGTTGCCATTTGCGGTACTACCGCCTTACGGTAGCATCATGTGTGGTACCGTTGTGGCCAGGGCGTATGAAGTTTGAAAGATGGTCGCCCGGTACCAGGTCCGGTACCAGGTCCGGTAGTACCGGAGTTCTCCGGTAGTACCGCTTGAACTTCCGGTACTACCGCTGCATTAATGGCTCCAACGGCCAGATTTCTTGGAGGGGTATAAATACCCCTCCACCTACCTTGGGACAAGACGCTCATCCACATTAAAGTCAAGACCACCATTGAAGCCACCAAATCTTCAAGATCTCCTCAATCCACCACCCAAAGTCCTTGATCTTTGGGGAATCGAAGGAGGAGGCCCTGATCTACTACTTCACCAAAAGAGATCTTCATTTCCCCCTCATTCAATTGAGGGCCCCTTTTCTCTAGTGTTTTCTTGGAAACCCTAGTTCTTGTTCTGGTTCTTACAAGCTTGTCTTTGGTTGTTTTTCAGCTTGTTTGTATTTGGGAGCCTCCGATTAAGTTGTGGATGTGTGCCCCAAACTTGTAAAGGTGCCGGCTTCCACCTTGAAGGTTGCCGATATAGTGGAAGGTGAATCAATCCCGTTGGGGTGAGCTTCATCGGAGAACAAGGGAGACCTTTCGTGGCGTTGGTGGTTTGAAACCACCCCCTCTCCAAACGTAGACATACTTCCCCTCAAAAGGAAGGAACTACGGGAAACAAATCCTTGTGTCTCCGCGTCCACCACTTTGGTTACTTCTATCCTTTACTGTACTTTACTTACTTATTCTTACCTTGTGTTGTGTAGCTCTTGCATAAGTGTCATATAGGTAAATTCACCTTAGTTGCATTATCTAGAGAATTTACCTTATTGTCAAACCTTAATTTGAAAAAGAAGAAAATTTGAAGTAGCACCTATTCACCCCCCCCCCTCTAGGTGCCCATATGATACTTTCAAGCAGGAGCATCAACCTACTCGAGGGGAAACAGGTCAGTCCTGACATATTTCTGAAGAATTTTGCAATAGGTTGCGTGTTGTGCCAAGGTCTTCTGCTGGTACTTTCGGCCTTGGCCTTTGCCAACATCCACTGCATGCTGGATCATGTTGTCGATGTCCCTGTCGATGGCTCTGACACTAAATGAGCAAAATAATTTCTCCTTACGATGGAAAGGAATTTGCCCATACCATAACCACCTCAGAACATAGCGGCTCTTGCAATCCCTGAAGTACTTGTCAGAGCCGACGTTATCAGAATCCTCCTGTTGATTTTTAAGAACATAACTTATTAGAACTCATACATATGGTTAAATTATGTTACAACTCAAGAATTGACAATATATGTAACATAATATTAAATTGATATTAAATAGAATGTATCTTAGCAATAGTTTATCCAGTTGTACTTATCACTTCATATATCCAAACAAAATGACAAGTACCAATTACCAAGTATCAAGTATCATTTGCAATAGTCTGTGGTCTTATAAGTTTCTTAAGGTATGTCATAAGCGAATCAAGTACCAATTGCATAACCTACTATTCTTGTACATTGCCCTCTTTTGGCGCAAATTTTAATCACTGGTCTTACTGAGAAATTAAAATGTAATTTGTATACACAATACAACAATAATTTAATGTATATATGATCACAATTTGTTGTGTGTACATAGTAGCAGAAATAATTCAAAGATCATAGTTCATATGAATATAGAATAAATCTAGGAGCTTCATAAGTTTTTCAGAGATGGAGTTAGCGAATCAAAGTAAATAAAACACAACCTATATTGTTTGTGTACATTACTTTGTTTGTGTACATTACTTCAGGTTCACTTACCCATTCCTAAAAAAAGACACCAACAAATGTGTCACCCCTGCAATCTTTCGGGAGAAATTTCAATCATCGGCCCCAGTAAGAAATTGAAATGTTATTTTTATACACTGCAATAACAATTCAATGTATGATCACAATTTGTTGTATATACGTACTAGTAGAAAAATTTCAAAGATCATTGTTCATATGAATGTAGAATAAATCTCGGATCTCATAAGTTTTTTATAGATGGAATTAGCGAACCAAAGTACTAATTGCACAACTTATATTGTTGGGGCATATTGTCTCAGGTTCACTAACCCATCCCTAAAAAAATCCGACATCATCATATGTGTCATCCCCTGCACTCTTTTGGGGCAAAATTGAATCATTGGCCTCAGTAGAAAATAGAAATATAATATATATACATGTTGTGTATCGAAATCAACACTCCAGTAACAGGTAGCAATCTCTAAAACCCCTAAAATCAAATATGTTATAGATCAATTAAATTTAAAGCACAAGAAAAACCGTATGAACAACATCAAGCTAAGCAAATATAAATTTACTAGATGGCATATGAGCAGATTTAATCAAATCTCCAAAACAATCGACCGTTCGAATTATATATATTCCATACATCAAGAAGATGCGCGGCAGAGCAAAAGAATCTATAGACGATTAAGGAAATCATACGTATGTACTATGAAATCTGCAGTTGCGGCTAGAGAAGCTAGCAAATTAGTACCTTAGATGTCTCATCGGAGACCTCCTCCTCGAACTCGTCATTCTCCACGATTTTTTTGAGGATTTGTTCGTAGAGGATGAGGTTGTTGCTGATGAGCACCGGGTTGCCTTCGCCTACCGCATGGCCCTCATCCAGATCTGCCGCTGGCACTATGACGTTGCCGGCCATCTGCTGCTCGACAGCGGCGGCGACTGGCTGGACATAGCCCAAAACATCGATGGCGCGGCGACGAGCAGTGTGTGTGCCCGGAGAAGCCGCCTCCACTCTGAGACCCTGGCGCATGGCTCAATAGGATTGATAGGAAACCTATACCAACAAGTTGAAACTTCTTTTCCGGAAGCACATTCGAAAAGGACTCTAAGGTTAATCGTGTTTGGCCTAGAGCAATTCTAGGATGGGTGACCGATCGGGAAGTGGGTACCAGGTGCGCACGAGTGAGGACAAAGTGCGCAGAAAAGACTAGTGTTGGTTTGTGGGGTCAGTCTAGATATCATATTAAGCTACCACGAGTGGCACCCTCGGGGCCTAGTGGACGGAGTGTTACAAGTGGTATTAGAGTCGACCCTTGCGGTTACATGGGCGTGTGCGGGTTAGTGGCGGACATGTGATGCATGACGCGTGTGGCCTGAAGTGGACACGTCATGGCACATGTGTCGGCACTGGATGCACAGACGTGTACCAAGCGGGGACATTCCTGGCTTATGGTTGATCGACGAGGACATCGATCTTCTAAGAGTGGGTGTATGTGAGACCCTGGTGCATGGCTCAATAGGATTGATAGGAAACCCATACCAACAAGTTACAACTTCTTTTTCGAAAGCACATTCTAAAAGAACTCTAAGGTTAAGCGTGCTTGGCCTAGAGCAATTTTAGGATGGGTGACCGACCGGAAAGTGGATACCGGGTGCGCACGAGTGAGGACAAAAGACTAGTGTTGGTCTGTGGGGTTAGTCTAGAGATCCTATTGAGCTGCCGGAAGTGACAGCCGTCGGTCTGGAGAGGCCAGGGGTGTTACATCCACCTGCTTGACGACGACCGAGCCATCTGCTGATGCGCCTCCAACTTGCTTCTCCTCCGCTTGTCTCCATGGGTACACTTCATGGCGCAGCTAAGGAAAGGACAATGGTGATAGCGAAGGAGCTTTGGCACGTGCGGAAGGTGCAGATTAGGGTTTTGTTACTAGACAGATTAGGGAAAAATGACACGAGCTCATCGAAGACGAAGAACGAACGAGTTTATATACGCGGAACGGTTGGTAGTCCTCGAGTGGACACGTGGGTGTAGACGCGTGTGGGTAGTGAACTAGTGCATGATCTTCACTT
The DNA here is from genome assembly GCA_023614405.1 of Avena insularis. Taxonomy (NCBI): domain Eukaryota; kingdom Viridiplantae; phylum Streptophyta; class Magnoliopsida; order Poales; family Poaceae; genus Avena; species Avena insularis. The sequence continues at coordinate 278,555,178 of CM042689.1, read as the reverse complement.
TCTAATTGCATTAACAACACGCGCATGCTACCTCGGGAACATGCACGAAGCCAGCTTTCGAGACGGACAACATAATGATCCGTCTCAGTAGACCCCTAGAGACGATTAATATTTCTGACCGAGTGTCGTTGAGTGATCTAGGGAGACGGTCTCTATTATCGTTTGTCTCAGGTAAAAATTAGAGGCGTTTTATTTTAAAGAACGTCTGAGGAGTAAGTAGTACTAGAGATGGTGCCAATTGCAAACCTTTTAAGTATAGAGCTAGAGGCGGTCATAAAATTTCGATCGTCTGAGGTTGATGAACACAACCGGTTGTTTGTAATTAGAGTTAAACCGTCTCTAGGCACCGTGTCTAAGTAACGAGTTTATACTAGTAAAAATTACAAGCTGACATAGGCTAAACATCATTTAATCTCCTAGATTACTGCCAACCAGCCTGGCGTTAAATTGATTGAGCGATCATTTTTTTAGGGGAACCGTGAGCTTTATTAATTAGACAATAATGTTTTTACAGTTATCCGTGATCAAAGCCAACACGCAGGTCGGTGCCGATTCGCGTAACACTCCACAAGACTCACGCTTGCCTAGTTGTGCCAAACTATGCGCTACTTTATTATACTCACGGTCAACTTTACTAATAGAAATGTCGGGATGAAGTCGCAGAAGCTCTTGGATCTCTCTATAAAAACACCAGTAGGACTATCTATCCCTATCCATTAAATTTGCATTAGCAGCATGTACCACCCGGCTGCAATCATACTCAATAATTGCCGGCCAACATTGAAGATCAATAACAGCCTATTGCCACCAATAGCCATATGCTCCTGCTGATTAATAGGCAGAAGCACTCACCATTGTTGGACAGCCATATAGATAAACTACAAAAATTGATATCTCTAGTTTTGTTAAAAAAATAATGTTATTTCTACTATTCTAAATAGACCAACACAAAGCTGGTGTATTATCGGCTTTGTGATCTTGTCAATACCATTTAGCCAATTTTCAAACATATTGGTAATATTGTATGATGGTGGAATATTGAAAGTAAAAAAAGACAATACACCATACAAGTTAAGCAAAAGGACATAAAAGAAAAATTATGCTAAATGGTTTCCTATGAATCAGAAAAACAACATTTTTTATATCTTGTACATCTTCTTTTAACGAGCTTATCTTTACTGAGTAAAACCTTTCTATTCAAAAACCATATGAATATCTTTATTTTAAGTGGTATTCTAAGTTTCCACAAGTATTTTCAAGGAAAGTGTTGTTGATTATTTATAAGATCTTTATATATATATATATATATATATATATATATATATATATTCGATAGTGAGCTTCCAAACGAAAGTATCAAGTTCATCCGAAATATTTATATCCATCGGACGTTGGCCTAAACGAAGCCAAGCTATCCAATTATTATTCCTTCTAAAACCATGATTTGTGTTAAGCGAAAGAGATTTTCCGCAATAAGTCATGATACATGTTACTGTAACATGTATATTTTGTGTAAAAAAGTCGTCATCGGTGGGTTATGTTCAGGGCCGAGACCATCAAGATTATGCTTGATCACCTCGTTGCCGGACGTGGTCTCTTATATTGTGTTCCAAAATTCAGTAAAATGACTAATGACGGAGTGAAGGGACGCTCCTCGTCTTATGGATGACCGATGTTTTTACCATTATATATATCTTTTCTAGGCCACCTATTGTGATAAAAATCGCATGTGAGAAAAATCCGAGATTATGTAAACACTTCTTATATAATGAACAACTGACGACCTTTCTCTAATAACGACAGTGACGTTGCTAATCACCACCGCTGGCTTCCAGCGTGGCCGGTGTTTTCCACCCTCATTGGCTCCTTCACACGTGCACCGTGCATGTTTCCTGCCCACGGCCAGAAACTCCCGCGCCCGTCCATGGCATTTCCCGCCCTGTCTGCGGTCTATGAAATATGTCTGTAGCAGAGGAGGGGGAGGAGGTCACCAAGCCCCCAAGCCCCGGACAAAAAACAAGGCAATCTCAGCAGTCATGCCTCGCCACAACAGAGAGCTGGTGGTGCGTGATGCCACCGAATCCGCGATAAGGAAGATTAGCCTTGCCACCGCCTAGGCGGAAGTGGAGGTTGTGGCCCGCGCAGCCGTTGCTCATGAGGTTGGCGCGATGCACAATGCTGTGGCCAAGGCGACGGTTGACAAGGCGGCGCGGATGCTGCCGCTGTGGCAGTTCGCAGGCTATGGTACGACCGTAATATGCCGTGAGTGGCGCGTGACCGTGCGGCGGACGACGCAGCGGAGGTGCAGCGCGTCGCGCAGGCAACTTCCGCGGCGATGGACGTAGAGGAGGAGGACGACGATGCCTTCCTAGCCCACTTCAATGACGAGCCCGAGGAACCCGTGCAGGAGAGGAGCAACGAGCAACGAGCCATCGTCGAGTCCTACGACATCGCACACCGCCTTGCCGGCTTTCGTGCTCTCACGGTGGCGGAGCGGGCGGCCTAGGAGAGCAGGAAACCACTGGGCAGCGGAGATGGAGCCGATGTACGTTCGTTGGTCCGCTGATGTTGGGAGGGTGATGAGTGGGAGGCTGAGCGCCGTGACGATGCCACCAGGCAGCTCTGCCGCTTCTCCACAGGGAAAGCCGTTAGAATCGTCAGAGTGGTCGCGTCGGCGCAGCTGGATCCTCTAGCCACGGCAGTGATAAGGACTAGGCGCGATGACTAGATGGCGAGCAGGAGAAACCATCGTAGTTTAGTTTTTTCTTTGAAATGAGGGTAATACTCCCAGCCTCCGCATCAATCGATGACCATCGTAGTTTAGTTAAATTATGCCTAGATCTGGATGTAACCTGCTATCAATTTAATGAAACAAAAATTATCGAATTAATGAGTTATTTACACGCGGGTCCTGTCGACCTATGCCCCAATAGCGTGTGGTCTGCGCGCTGCCCGCGTCGATGCAGCCGTGGTATAAATCTGATAAACCGATGGGTTGCGCCAAATGTGTAGGTTGGATACGTCGTTGATTTGCCGGCCACGGTTTAGGCCTCCTCTTACCGTGTCGTTACTGTCAGACAGCATCGATCCCAAGGGTTGAAAAACTGCTGCCTTTTTCATCTCCTTTTCCTGGTTTCATGGGTAAAACGTTCATTCTAGTGGTTAAACACGAGTGTTGTGACAAACGGTGCCTGGATGCTGTCATGATATGAGCGTCATCGTGGGGACAGATTAGGATCTCAGTGTCGCTGTGGGGACAGATAAGTCTCAGCCGTGCTACTATACTTTCCTGCTTAATCCCATTTCTCAGGGGGGCAGCTTGGACTGGACTGGAGGCATTTGGGCCATCAGACAGGGGTGGGCAAGATTCAACATGCTTAACTGCGTATGTCTCTGAAATTCCAATAGGATCTGTATTTTGTATGCACGTGCATTACTAGTCGAGAACCTACCGACAGGTTTGGTTTTCCACATTTTCTGACCAGTCAACCAGTGTACCTTGAGAGGCATAACTATACTCTGCTCGGTCATCCCGGATAAGTACCCCGATAAAATCAGTAAGCACGTTACAGAGAAATACAAGCAATGTAAGCTAGTCAGCATGAAGCCACCAACCAATGGAGAACATTGTCAACCAAATCTTCATGCTCAACTGGAATTCACCTACATTGTGGGCCGGTTCATTACCTGGTTGCCATGTTTCGCGCATGCTGTCCACAGGTTTAATCAGCAGTCAAATCTAGTGACACCATTTGCACCATCTGCTCGCAGCTGACACGGGACAAGTACCTGCTTATAGGTGGCAGACTTGACAAATAAGTTGTCAAGCGAGATCCCACTGGATTGCCCTAGAAAAATCTTAATTTTTTTTTTAGAAGTATAGAGAGGGATTGGCAGAATATGTTGGTTGTATTATTGAGTTTTACGGACGAGTATAAATAGACGTATATGGAATCGTCTTGAAGTAAAAGTCAAGTTAGGCTAGAGTCCTAAGTATCCCAAACTACCATAACAATCGTGCGTACAATACTCTAAAATCCCCCCGCAATCGTAGCGGTAGCGTCGTGATCAACTGGAACATCGCAGACGGTCAAACTAGAGATATACCGAAGTAGAATTCAGTAGGCTGACATCCGCCCACAGTCCGAGCGAGAACATCGTGGGCGGTGTCGCGTCGCGGTAGCTTGGATTGTAGAGGAAGTTGATGATGCTCAAGCGAGGTGGTAGCCCTTGTGCCGATGTCAAGGGAGCCGAGAGCGTGAAGTGGTGCTGAGGTCGAGGTAGTCGTGCGAGGGGTCGTCGTGGTCGGGGATGCCGGTGTCGAGGTAGCCGCACGTGAAGCCGCATGCGCATAGTGCGCGAGAAGGAGGATGGAGACGCGTCGAGGCATACGTCGAGGATGTCGATGCCGAAGCCGATGTAGTCCGAGCCGTCAAGGACGAGGTGCGGCCATAGTTTTGCCAGAACTAGGCACACGTCAGGGACGAACGCACACTCCGGTTTTGTCAGAACCGAGTATGCAAAGAAGAACTCGTCGGTGACGCGGACGAGACAGTCGTAGAGGAAGGGAGAGATGCCGAAGAAGACTATGTCAAGCCCGATGAAGACGAGGTGTCGATCCTAGCTTGCCAGACTCGGAATGCATCAGGGCCTACGACACTCTCGGTGTTGCCAGTACCAGGCGTGCGAGGGGCAGGGGCCATCATGAACTTGTCGCCATGTTAGAGAGACTAGCAGAGGAGGCCTCCAGAGCGATTGCGAGACGCAGAGCGGCGAAGGGAGAGACGCGATGATGTCCGCTGTTGTCGTAGTAGAGGAGCAGGTGGTGTAGTCGGGGAAGGCGATGACGCTGACGACGAAGTTGTAGTGGACGAAGAAGTATAGAGAGGACAAACCAGCGTCGACTTGGAGTGGTAATGTTGGATTCCTAGAGAGGCGCGACTGTGGTACTCGATGTAGGCGAAGAAGAACCTGACATTTTGACAAAGACCATGTGCAGACGGCGGTGATCCGCGCCGTAGGATATGGAGCGGTAGAAACCGAGGACGTCGGTGCACGGGGAGGGTGAAGTAGACTGCATGCAGCGACGCTAAGACCCGAGGGGCGGCATAGCTGCAGGGCGCAAGTCGGTGCAGCGGCTGGGAGACCACTAACGACATACACACCAAGGAAGGCGTGTTGGAAGCTGGTAGCTTGGACCAAAGACGGCGGCACGAAGGGGCGACACAGCGACAGCCCATAGCTCGATCGATGGTAGGCGCGTGCTCGGGGACATGCTTGGCGTAGACAGGCGCGGGACCGGTTGATCAGACCGACGGTGCGTCGTATGCGCCATGGCGTGTACGATGCGTAGATCATAGTCGATGGCGGCGTTTTCGGAGAAGTCCCGGACGATGACGACGAAGACGATCCGAGGCGCGGCCACGACAGCCTTCCAAGGAAGGCGTAGCAGCCGTTCGCAGTGCGCGGCAGCCTGCCATGAGGCCGCAACAGCCTGCCAAGGCAGGCATGACAGCGGAGAGGGAAAGCGCACATGCGTGGAGTGGATCGTCGATGCTGATGGTCGGAGTAGAGGCGTAGCAATGACGATGGCGATGGGCGACTCAATTCGATCTAAGATCGGTAAACCAAAAAAATAAAACCGATCAAGAGATCAGAAAAAGAGACTTACAGGGCAACTGAACACGGATCGGAGGACGAACCCTGCGTACGGGTTGTGCAGCACCCGACGGAGATCATGGAGATCGATCTCCTTGGGGGCAGTGCGACGGAAGTGTGTCGGTGGCGATTAGGGTTTGGGATCGGTTTAGGCTGATACCGTGTAGAAGGATAGAGAGGGATTGGCAGAATATGTTGCTTGTATTATTGAGCCTCATGGCGACTATATATAGACGTATAGAGGATCATCTTGGAGTACAAGTCAAGTTAGGCTAGAGTTCTAACTATCCCAAACTACCATAACAACTGTGCATACAATACTCTAAACAGAACTACAAGTCGGACTTAGGTGTGATCCCACTTCCATCTCTAGTTGATGGACGTGGCGAGGTGTTCCCCTAGGATGCCTTCTCTCCCCGCTTGTCATGGAGATCTCGTCGATTGGAGGATAATCTTGAGCTCAATCTTGACCTGCAGGGGTGGTGACTTGGGGTTGCGATGATACTCGGCGGGCAACCTTGCGCGCGGGGTTCGTGGGTAGTCGACAAGAACGACACCCCTAACAAAATTGTAACATCCCAAAAATATTGATCAAGAGTTACCAATTCACATCACCAAATTTAGGGTTAACAAAAACTTTTGTTAATTAAAATCATTATGAATGCATATGTGTATATGATGATGGTTGAAAGCATGAATGGACTTGTGTGATTGTGGTGAATATCAAGGAATGGTTTAAAGATGAAAACAACATCATCTAAATCAAATCCAAGCAGAAAAAATCAAGAGAAATTCAAAAACAAACAAAATGAACTAATGGTCATTTTTACCAATCTTGCTCACTAAACCACTTTGAGTGTTTCTAGTCCAAGATTTCAAACAGAAACAATTCCATTTCTTTTCGCCCCTTGCTAAACTGAGTAAAAGTAAACCCAAGCCCACCTTTCAAACTCACAGAAACATTTGGTAACTTGATTCAAATGACAATTCAAAATTGAATCTAGTTCATATGTGAAGATCACCAGTTCACAAAAACCAACCAAACCAATGCACCTTGACCTTTCTAACTAACAAGATACTACCTAGTATGTAACTAGTACACCCACCAAGTTTGAATTAAAAATTCAAATTTAAATCTCTTTCGGTCATTTCATCAAACACCTTGCAAACTCAAATCAAACAAAACACAAAACACTATAGTGAGCAGTGTTTGGGCCTAACTTGTTCCCTCTCTAGCTCACAGCACACTCTTAGTAGATCATCTAGCTCATTTAACAAGCTTTAGCTCACTATAAACTGGTCAAGGTCATCAATGGTGAGCATGCCCGAGCTCAACTTGTCACCCCATTGTCGACAGCAAGCTAGGAGAAGCTCTAGCATCGCCAACCTTGTCTGGGACACTAACCACCGTCCACCGCCACCCCCTGTCCAATGGCAAAGCAATGCCAGCCCCTGTACCACTCAGCCCGAGCGTGTGCTCGGCTTGCCGCCCACCGCCACCCCCCTCAGTCAAAGCAGCAATGCCCCCTCCTGCTGCATCGGCTAGAGCGAGCCTAGCATGCTGAGAGCGCGCCAGAGCGCCTCACTCGACACGCGAGCACAGACTGCGTGCCGCCCTTGCCGCTTGCGTGCGTGATCACCACCATCCCAGGAACCGCCAGGACATGCCCGTTCGTCGCCGCGCGACCAGGACAGCCCGTGCGCCATTAAAACCTCTATCGGACCCGTTCAGAGCGTCGCAATGTTCTGACCGTATCGCACCGCCCCACGCCTCGCCACCGTGCCGTTGACCTTTGTGAGGGAGCACAGCACCGTCCCCTACCGTCGCCCATGCCTTTAGCTCGCTGTGCAGCCGACCCCGACGATCTCAGTCTGCGCCCTTCGGTCCCCTCGCAGCACTATAAATAGAGGCCACCCCCGTTGGATTTGAGCACACCATCTCACTCCCCACCTCTCACTGATCACACCCACTCATTTCCAGAGCAAGGCGAGCAGTAGGCCACCGGAATTTCCCCGGAGTCTGCCATGGAGGAGGAGAAGAGGAGCCAGCGATTGGAGCCGCCCCGGGAGGAGCTGCTGGTACCAGGAGGTTCGTCGTCGTCGACTTCGTCGTTCGCCCCTATCTCCGACCATCGCCTGAGCCCTGGTGAGCCCCACACAACCCCCACTGGTCGAGCTAGGGTTTAGTCTCGCTGGCGTTGCCTGACAGAGACGACAAGCCACAGCCGTTTGATTAGATGTTGATTGTATGGTCTAGATTGCCCTATACCCCTTCGCACCCCCTTGTCACTGACTGGTGGGGACAACCACTTAAACTCACCCGCGTGCACACTATGCACCGTGGGCCGTCCCAGTTAACATCCCGCGCAACCCAGTTAGTTTGAATTTAGTTTTTCCAATTTAGTTCAAACTTAGTTATGTACCTAGATTCAAAATTCAACCTAGGTCGATTCACTAAACCAAATTGCATGAAATCAATTTTGCTAGAAAGTTAATGGAATTCTTAATCCAAGCCCGTTGGATTCAAATCAGTTAGGTTTGTAGATCACCTATAGTAAAAATAACAAGGCAGAAGATTTTCTGCATTCAAACATTTTTCAAAATTCAACCAAAAAAGCTTTTGAGTTGATTCCAACTCTCAAATATCACATTTAAAAAGACCTTTCTGAATATATAAAATATCTAGGTTTACTTGTAGAAATAATGCTCAAGCAATAAGAGAATGCCCCATAGGCCATTCTAGTCACTTTAATTAATTAAAATAAAAAGGTTAAACCTTATTAAATTGTGACACCACTTTAAATCACATTCCCAAGTACTGAAATATGTGGTGATGACATGTGTTAACATGATCCTATATTTTAGTTGGAGAATATTAAATCTTAAGTAGTTTTTCAATGAGTAGAAATTACTTTTCTAAAATAAAATAAATAATACAAGTGCTTTAATCCTTGTGATAATAGAGATGATGCTAGATCATCTAGTATGAACCTTTGTGTGCTAAATAGAGTATTTAAGTATTGTTTGGTGATTGTGTACCTCGTATTTATTTATAGATGCTAGTACCGACCAAGGATACGAGGAGGAAGGAGAATACTACGAGGAAGAAGCCGAGGAGAACTTCAACCACTGCTTTACTCAAGGCAAGCTATTAACTGAGCAAGCTATCCTAGCAAGCTTATACTTGCAATTATGCAAGCCTCACTATACAAGTTAACTTAGCAAGCTACTATCTTAGCAAGCTAAGCTAAAACCATGCAAGTTTTACTAGCAATATTACACCACTTGATACCAAATCCTAGTTTTATTTGCAAGCTTAGTTATTTTATTTCTTTACCAAAGCTCCTTAGTTTGGTTTACCTAGTGACTTGTAGATTTTAGAAAGATGTAAAAGGTAGCATAAAGAGCATAAAACTTGGCCTAAGTTAGATAATCTTGATGTCATCCTGAGGCATGAGATTGAACTTAGATCATTCACACTTGTTTACCACCCCTCATTAGTGTTTATCCCCACTTGTAGATGCTAGTTCTAAGCATAAAACTTGATCAATTTAGATGGGATTACTTGGTGAAAATGATTATGAAAACCTTAGAATGATGAGTCATTCTAATGAAATGTTTTGACATGTGTTCTTGAATACCAGATGATTTTTTATGATGAAAATGTTGAGGCATGAGCCTTAGCCCTTTATAAAACTGATGGTTGTCTGGATGCGATACCATTCCAATTTTACCGTACAACCACAATACCTGAAATTTGGGTAGGACTTGACTAGAAGTTTATATACCTTAGTATGGGTTCCCTTGCTGCCAAGGTTTGAGCCGAGGCTACCTTGTGAAGATTGTCCACATATGCAATTCCCAAGATGACAGTTGGTCATGGTTGGGAGGCCAAACTCACAGGAGAGGTGCCTATACTAGGGCATGTAATTGAAAGGTTGGGATTGATTATCCGCATACTAAGTATGGTGAATTCAGGATTGTTCCTGATGGATGTATCGAATGTTGTGGTGAAAGTGTACCACCTCTGCAGAGTGTCAAACTATTCGAATAGTCGCGTCCGTGGTTATGGACAGTTGGAGTGGCCATACTGTTCTGTTGTCAGATGTTTTCAAAATGACTTGTGAAATGAATCATGACTTTGACTTGACCACAACAGGGTTGTGATATGAAATTCAAGTTCCCACTTAGGTGTTATAAAACTTTCAACTAGCTTTCTTTGCTTCTGAACTCAGTAGAGATAAATCTGGCTTTTTGCAAAACAACCTAGAGCCTAGAACTTCCTACTCAAAACCTCTTCACCTGTTAGTATTAGTTTGTGAGTACTTAAAGAGTACTCATGGCTTTGTCCCTGGCTATTCCCATGGCCAGACTATGAAGAGGACTATTAGGAGGATGGACCGCAGGAAGGTTACGACAACTAGTGTCGTGGTATTGCCGACGAGTATGCCATGGAGGGGTCCTCACAGTGCGTGTTTAGAGACGTGGGGGAAGGCGGACGGTTGACAGGTACGAGGTAACACAGCTTACCCAGGTTCAAATCCCACAACAGTGGCGGAATCCTACTCCTGCTATAAATCACTATAATGGCAATACACCGAGTTATAGAGATAGGTTAGTTGTGCTAGGTTGTCTAAGTTATCGTCTGAAGTTGTTGTCTAAAGGCTCCCATAGGCCCGACTTATATAGTCGTCAGGTCCTAGGGTTACAGGGAAAAGTCCTAGACGGATAGGTTACAGAGTCCTACACCGTCTATTACTAGTCTTGTGTATCTTGTACTCCAAGGCTCCGGGTATGTCGGTGACTCCAACCGTAGCCTTCCTTTATCCGGCATGGGCCTCCCTTCTGGATCCATCTAACTGGGCCGTCCAGCAGGCCATGGGCCATGCTAGGAACTGTGGGCCACCCGGGTTATCCGGATAGGAGACATGCTATGAGGATACCCATATAGCATATCCCCAACAGTAGCCCCCGGAGAACTCCGAGATCTTGCATTGTCTCGCCTTTTCACGTGGAATGCTCCGTCTAGATGGATGTCGGCAAATCTTCAAGCACTATCTTGTAGTCCTCCCAAAGAAACCTGCAAGGTTTTCTCCGTCTTCATTTGTAAGTCGGAGAATTTGCTGAATCTTCCATCGTACTCTTCCGTAGCCAGACCGGATCCGTCCATGCCGGAATCTTCTGATGTGATGGCTCATCTGCCTATGTCAGCTAGGGTGACGCAGACGTAGGTCAGCGACGCCTTGTAACTCACATACGCAGAGAACACAATCATGTCCACTTTTCCCGCGCGAGCGATACGAACCGTTGGCGGCGACGGTTGGGACGTGGCGAAATTTCCGCGCACGTTCGCACACACGTTATCTACGCGGCATTCGTCCGATCAAGCTGCACGAATATTGATGCTGGAGCTCGAGCTTTTCACCTCATTCTCTCTTCGCATCGTCTTCTTCCTCCAGCGAGCGCCTCCTCGAGCTCTCCGCGCAATCTTGCGAAAAACCCTAGCTCCAATTCTCGCCAGTCACCTCCAAACCCACACAATGGCCAGCAACAGCTCTACTCCCTCGATGGCGGCGTCGGACAAAGCCGCGGCGAAGCCGGCAAGCTCTGTCATCGTGCCCCCAGAAGGTCTGGTCATCCCCATCACTGCGGTGGTCGAGACCACCGGCGGCGACCACAATCCAGCGGCGCTGGAGCCGCTGGAAGAGGAGCTTGACTCCCACAAAGGCGATTGGCGCGGTTTGGATATCATGGACCGCGATATAAAGGGGCTGATCGCCGAGGGCTACCTCCCTACGACGGAGGGGATCGCCTGGCGGGCGGTACCGGCCGGCGAGGTCACACCTTCTCCCCAAGCCGGAGAAAAGGTGTACCTCAAAGCACAATTGGTACGCGGCGTCTCCCTGCCCATCTCTAACTTCTTCCTTTCCGTCTTGAACCACTACCGAGTCCATCCCCAAAATCTCTCTCCCAATAGCATCCTAGCGCTTAGCAATTATGCGGCGCTCTGCGAGGGTTACTTAGGGATTAAGCCTAGGCTAGATCTCTTTGTGTATTTCTTCACTGTCAAGCGTGAAGCCGGAGCCAGTAAGGACGAACTTAGAAATTGTGGCACCATAAGCTTCAAGATCCGTCCTGGCCGGCGGTTCCCCGACATCGTCGGCCACGAGTCCTGCAAGAACTGGCAGCGTACTTACTTCTACGGCCCAGATATCCCTCTGGCCGGCCGAGAAGTAACATACCCGGACTTCGTCGATGGAGCCACCGCCAAAGCCTCGTCATGGAGATCCCAGGCCTCCCTTTCCCTCTGACCTCGATGCTTCCCGTGCAATAAGGCGGATAGAGTGGCTCGTAGAGACGGGTTTGACCGGCTTGGACCTAGCCATGTGCTGGTTCATCATGTGAATCTAGCCTCTGCAGCACCGCGCGAAGTTGATGCACGAGTATACCAGCGATAGAAGGGATAGCCTCCATATCTTCGTGGACAATTTCTCGAGCAACTCCATCAAGCTCCGCCACAAGGACATCGTCAAGGTGAAGGACAAGAAGCGTGGCTTCACCATCACCTACGACATGTTCGTAGACGGCAAGTGCCCAAAGGTAGTTGTTTATTTTCCGTGTATGACATATACTCTAGTTCTTTCGTCTAGCAAATGTCATCCCGTCTAACACGGTGGTTCTTCACCTTACAGCTTAGCGACATAGATGAGGATAGCATGGCTCCTCAAATCTATGATCCAAAGATGAAGGAAGTCACTGTCGTGTCCGACGACGATGCTCCATTGGCGCGAAAGCGGAAGAGCTCCACCTCTGACGCTGTCGACGGAGGCAAGAAGAAGAAGACGGAGGGTGGAGCCTCAAAAAAGACTACCTCCGCATTGGAGGCGGAGAACAGAAAAGTTACCGGGATCCCCTTTAACAAAGCACCCCCTCTTGTGTAAGCTTCCTTCTCTCCGACATTGTCTATTTATCTGTCTTGCTCCTGTACTTATGCATTTTGCACGTTTCGGGAAGAAAACCCACGACCAGCTTGAAGAAGACCTCCAAAAAATTGGGGGCTTCTAGAACCATCAAGGATATGCTACATCGCGACGCATCTCTCGCCATCGCCCCTGCTACTCCCAGCATCAAACCCTCCTCCGCTCTGACAAGCTCACAAGCCAAGGAAGCATCTGGCCCTTCGGCCATGGAAGTGGACTCAGGTGGCTCTACAGAGATTGTTGTCGTCGACGAGAAGGCGACGCGGGAAAGTGCTGCACACCCAATGGCTGAAGCTCCGGCTAAGGATGCCATCGGTAGCGGTAAGGCGGTGGTGGAAGCTGGTACATCTGCCGTAGGCGGCGCCCCTGCACCCAAGAAAGCCATAGAGTATCCAAAGATAGTTTATCCGGTACTTACATCGGGTAGCACTGCTCTGGTTCCTGGTGCGGCGCCGACATCTCCGACGTGCGGTCTAGAGGAGCTCCTCCGACAAGCAGAGATCTTGCAAGGAAATAGCGTATCCTTTGGCAAGCTGCTGGCCGAGAGTGCTACCAACCTCAAGATCATTGCACTTGTAAGTTTTATTTACCTTTTGCATTTCATATGAGTATCCCACTATAGCCCCCGAGGATTTAGACGAAAAACCATAGGTCTTGGCGTCTATATGGTCTAAGAGTGACTAAGCTAGAAAACTTCTCACTTTAGCCCCCAAGCATATATAGGTGGAATGAATCATTTCGACTAGATGCTTTAAGAATAGCATACACAGTGTTTATAAATTTCAATACTGTAGCCCCCAAGCCTCTAGTTGTAACTGAATTAGTTCCGACTAGATGCTTAAAGAAAAGTTAAGCATAAATCCGAGTTAAAAACTTTATGCTGTAGCCCCCAAGCTTCTAATTGAGAACTGAATTAGTTTCGACTAGATGCTTAAATAAAAGCTAAGCATATTGCTAAGTCAAAAACTCTAGTTGTAGCCCTCGAGCGTCTAGGTGGAAAATTTCCGGCTAGATGCTCCAAGCAGACCAAACAACGTTTTGATTTCTCCTTTGTTCCACGGAACGAGAATGCTCGGAGGGGCATGGACAACGACAAGTATCAGAAGATGCGCGTAGACTTGGAAGCTAAAGGGTAAAACTGCCTTCTTGAAGGAACAGATCACCAAGAGCAAGTGTCTGTTTTCTTTTTCGCATTCTGACTTGGTTTTGTGCCCACATTCTCTGAGTACTCACTGTGTACTTTGCTTTCTCCGACTTGCAGAAACCATGGCCAAGGCTAAGGACATTGTCGAGCAATCCAAGCACATTCAGGAGCTGGATAGCGAGAACAAGATCCTTAAGCAGGAGAGGAAGGACATGTTGAAGATGCATGAAGAATCGATGAAAGCCCTGCAGGACTCCGCCACCTAGGAGATCAACCGCTTGAAGGAGGAGATCTCGATCTTAAGAGATCAAAAGAAAGCTGCCGACGAGCAGAATCAACGCCATCATGAGGCGTATAAACTCCTCCAACAAGAACGGGAATCCTTGGCGGATACCCTCTGGCAGGCTGAGGCCAGCATCTTCTGTAAGTAATTCTCCGTCTTGGATGTCTGTAAGTTGGATACTTTGAATTTTTGAACTCATGTGCTCCTTGTCGGAATTTGCAGCTCCTATGGGTTTAACCCGGTCGCCTCCTCCACCAAAGGAATGCATGGTTCTTGCCGGCAACTTCATCAACACCGCCATCGTGCAAGACAAAGAGATCGACAAGCCCCTCCAAATCAATATCAAGGCATCGGACTTTGTGGCGAAGTACTCGGAGATTTTGCGCAGAGCCCCCGAGCGTATCACAAGATGGAAAGCTTCATGTGCACGGGCTGGTGCAAGTATGGCGCTGTCCATGGTCAAGGCACACTATGAAGATGCCGACATCGACACGGTAACCTCTGGCATATCTGACGTAGATGACGATGGCAAAGAGATTAATCATGAACCATGCGCTCAGGTGATGATGCCCAATGGCACCGTCAAAAACCTAAGCACAAAATCTCCCAAGTGCAGAAAGTCACTACTCCAGAATCCACATAAAAACAACAAAGAACGTGTAGACCAGAAAATTTAAGATAACGCCCGTAGGCGGAATTTTCACAAGTGCAATCACAAAACTTGTGCATAAAGGTTTTATACGATACAAAAATGAACACTAAAGGAGGTAAAAGACTCAGAAATATGAGTGAACCAGAGAGCTTTATTTCATTGATCATATAAGAGGTACACAATTAGATAAAAATGCTTAGTGTAAAAAGGACGTAGCTATGCTATGTTCCATGGCCAATCAAGCTCCGGGCAGTCATCATCTGGGTCACGTCGCTTACGCTTGTGATCCTCGTTTGGTCTATCCTTCAGTTCACGATTGTCAAAAAGGTAGTAAGTCCCATTGAGTAGCGCCTTGAATATGATGCAGGGTCCTTCCCATGGCGGGGATAATTTGTGTGACTTCTTCTGCTTAAGTCGGAGCACCAAATCCTCCTCTTTAAACGAGCGATGCCGGACGCGGCGACTATGGTAGCTGCGTAGCTTCTGCTGGTAGATGGCGGATCTTTGGCATGCCAAAACGCGCTCCTCCTCGAGAAGGTCCACATCTAGGCGTCTGGATTCTTCAACGTCATCTTCGTCGTAGGCGGCAACTCTTGGTGCATTGTGAAGTATGTCAGAAGGTAGGATGGCTTATGCTCCATATACCATGAAGTAAGGGGTGTAGCCGCTGGATCTGTTGGGTGTAGTTCGTAAACTCCACAACACAGATGGCAATTCTTCCGCCCAGGCTCCAGCTGCTCTATGTAGCGGTGCCTCAAGACGTGGCTTGATTCCCTGCAAAATTAATCCATTGGCTCGCTCAACCTGACCATTGGATTGTGGATGTGCCACAGATGCAAGGTCAAGTCGGATGCCCTTCTCCGAACAATAATCCTCCACTTCTCTGAGTGACAAGTTGCTGCCGTTGTCGGTGATAATGCTATGTGGGAGACCAAATCTCACTACTAGATCCCGGACAAACCTGAGGACAGTTGCCCCATCAAACTTTCTAATGGGTTTAGCTTCTATCCATTTGGTGAATTTATCAACTGCTACTAGCAGATGCGTAAACCCACATGGTGCCGTCTGTAACGGTCCCACCATGTCTAGCCCCCAGACTGCAAACGGCCAAGTTATTGGTATTGTTCGCAATTCTTCAGCAGGAACATGTGGTTGTCGGGCATAATTCTGGCATCCCATGCATGTCTCAACCAGCTTGTCGGCGTCCGCCTTCATGGTCAGCCAGTAGAATCCTTGCCGGAGGGCTTTTGCGACCAACAATCGAGGAGCTACGTGATGCCCGCAATCTCCGAGATGGATTTCGCGCAGGATTTCCATACCTTCTAACTGGGAAACACACTTTAGGTATACACCAGTAGTGCTCCTTTTGTAGAGTTTTCCATTGATTATGGTATAACCCTTTGCTCGTCGTACTATTTGTCGTCTTTCGACTTCGTCATCGAGCAAAGTTCCGTGTTCGAGATATTCCATGGACGGTTTTGTCCAAGCCGAAGGGACCTTTGTCACCATGTGGACGAAAGAGTCGAATCTATCCGGGTTGTCGATGTCGGCTCCCTTCACGAATGGTGTGCGCAGATTCTCTAGGAAAACTCCCGGTGGAATTCGTTTGCGCCCTGATCCAAGCTTAGATAGAAGATCAGCCGCCTCGTTTTGATCCCTTTGTACATACTTGACTTCGTAGCCCAAGAAGCTCTTGGCTATCTCGTCCACTTCGTCTCGATATGCCGCATCATAGGGTTCCGCGCATTCCAGGGGCCAGCCACCTGCTGGGCAACTAAGTCGGAATCTCCACAGCAAACTATGCGCTTGATGACAATATCCTTGGCTACACGCAGTCCGTGAATGAGTGCTTCATACTCCACCATGTTGTTTGTAGCCTCGAAGTGGATCTGCAAAACGTAGTGTAGCTTGTCTCCTGTTGGTGACTGTAGCAATACACCAGCCCCCAAGCCGTTGAGCAGCCTTGATCTGTCAAAGTGCATCACCCAGTACTCTGGTTTCGGCAACGAAGTAGCATCTGGCATCTCCGTCCAATATGCGATAAAATCCTCCAAGGCTTGTGACTTGATAGCGTCGCGTCTCTTGTAGGTGATCTCGAAGGCGGCAAGTTCAATGCCCCACTTCGCGACCCTTCCCATAGCGTCGCTGTTGTTGATAATGTCGGACAGTGGAGTCTTGCTCACCACTGTGATTGGGTTCTCCTGGAAGTAATGCCTCAGCTTCCGAGAAGCAAGGAATACTCCAAAAGCTATCTTTTGGTAGTGTGGGTAACGCTGCTTGGACTCCGTAAAGACCTCGCTCACATAGTAAACTGGTCGTTGAACTCCGTGCTCATAGCCTGGTTCCTTCCGATCTACCACGACGACGATGTTGATTACCCGGTTGGTTGCCGCCATGTAGATTAACAGGGGCTCTCCGGGCTCGGGTGCTGCAAGGATGGGCGCTGAGGAAAGAATCTCCTTGAGCTGCTTCAATGTTGCATTTGCTTCGTCCGTCCATGTGAATTTGTCCGCCTTCTTTAGCAACTTGTACAGCGGCAGAGCCTTCTCTCCAAGTCGGCCGACGAACCGAATAACTGCTGCAACACAACCTGTTAGCCGTTGAATGTCCTTTAGGCATGTCAGGCGGTTTATGTTTAAGATGGCCTTGATTTTCTCTGGGTTGACCTCGATTCCATGCTGGGAAACAATGAAGCCCAACAATTTGCCGGCTGGAACCCCAAAGACGCACTTCTTAGGGTTAAGCATCATGTTGTATTTCCGGATATTATTAAAGGTTTCTTTTAAGTCGGAGATTAAGTCATTGGAATTTTTAGACATCACCGCGATATCGTCCACGTAGGCGTGAACGTTCCGACCAATTTGGTCATGAAGGCAATGTTGCATTGTCCGCTGATAGGTAGCACCTGCGTTTTTCAGCCCAAAGGGCATCGTAACATAGCAAAACGTGTTGTATGGGGTAGTGAACGAAGTGGCCAATTGGTCCGACTTCCTCATCTTGATCTGGTGGTATCCTGAGTATGCATCGAGAAAACACAAAATTTCCGAGCCAGCCGTCGAGTCAATGACTTGGTCAATGCGAGGAAAAGCAAACGGATCTTTGGGGCAAGCCTTGTTCAAGCCGGTGTAATCAACGCACATTCTTAATTCTTTGGTTCCCTTTTTGGGGACAAGTACAGGATTGGCCACCCATCAGGAGTGAATGACTTCTCGGATAAATCTAGCCTTAAGTAACCTAGCTATCTCTTTGCCAATGGCGCGTCTCTTCTCATATCCGAAGCGTCGTAGAGGTTGTTTCACTGGTTTACATTTTGGATCAATGTTTAAGCTGTGCTCGACAAGTTCCCTAGGTACACCCTTCATGTCGGCAGGCTGCCAGGGAAAGATGTCCCTATTCTCACGAAGGAACTCGACGAGCGTGCTTTCCTATTTGGGATCCAGGTTCGTCCCAATGGCGGTGACCTTGGAGGCATCGCCTACCACAAGTTCCACCGGCTTGGTCTCGATGGCGGCCTTGAACGCAGGAGCGGGGTCGGAGATCTGCTTCTTCGACGTGGGCATCTCTGAGTCATCGACCTTGCTCTGGATCTCTTTGAATTCTTCGTTGTAGAGGATAGCTTCTGCGAAGGCTGCTTCTTTAATCTTGCAGTCCCTTGCCTTGGTAAAGCTTCCGGATACGGTGATGACACTGTTCGGTCCGGGTATCTTGAGTTTGTTGTAGACGAAGCATGGCTTGGCCATGAACATGTGGAATATGTCGCGGCCAAATATGACGTGGTACACGCTCTTGAAGGGGACCACCTCAAAGGTCATGCGCTCTTGGCGGTAATTATTAACATCGCCAAAGGCAACCTGAAGTGTAATGCACCCAAGGGACCGAGCCTCCCGACCAGGAACTACGCCATGGAAGATGGTGTTGGTCCATCTTAGGTTTGTCTCCGTCAAGTTCATCTTCTGCAGTGTATCCAGGTACATGATGTTGATGCTGCTTCCACTATCCATCATACACTTGGTGAACTCCACACCGTCAATCAAGGGGTTGATGGCCATGGCGTACTGGTTCTCTGTAGGAATGAGGTCTGGGTGGTTCGTCTTGTCCCAAGTAATTGGAACCTCCGACCAGTGCAGGTACTGGAGGACTGGGGGTAGAGTAGCCATCAGGATCCTCATAGAGGTATTCTGTTGTTGGATGGTGGGGGTGCCAAGGAAAGTGTTATACACTAGCGCCTTCTTCACGAAGGGGTTATTTCCCTTGTCGTCGCTCTTGGCGGCGTGCTTGGGGTCAACATCCTCGTCCATGTCACTTGAATCCTTGGACTCCTCCTCCTTCTTCTTCCCCTTGCCCTTGCCTCGCGGTCTATTCTTCCAACTTCATTTTTAGCCGGACTTCGGGTCTTCCTTGAGGTCGTTGACGAACTTGTAGTGTCGATTGGTATGGGTGGCCTTGCCGTTGACATCGAGGTGTACGAGGCACGGCATATCGCGGTACTCTTTGTAGGTTTGGGGAATGCGGAGCGGCACCGAGGTAGTTTCACTTCCTCGTTGCCTGACTTCCGCCCTCGCCATGCCGCTCGCCATCACCTTGTCCTGCAAAAGTCATGGCGACCATGTCGGTAGATTGCTTTTCTTCTGGAGCGGTCTTTTGCTTTGTGCTGCTGTTCCTCCGAGCTTGAGTTGGAACGGCTGTTGCCGGCAGAGAGCCGCGAGCATCGTTGTCGGCAGCTGCGAACTCACTAGCCAACTGAATCATCTGGTTCAATTCAAGCTGGTGATTGTCCTGCAAGCGCTTCAGCTTATGTCGGAGCAACGTGCCCCTTTCCAACCCATCGATGAAGGCGGCCATGGCGGTCTGAGCGTGCACTCCTGCGCAGGAATTCTTCATATCCAGCCAGCAGGAGAGGTAGGCGCGAGATGTTTCGTCTTTCTCTTGCACGCACCGCTGTAGATCGCCAACAGTACAGGGACGCTTGTACGTACCCTCGAAGTTCTTGGTGAACGCTTCTTGCATGTCCAACCAATTGCAGATGGATTTCTCCGGCAAGTCGTCGATCCATTGACGGGTCGTGCCTGCCAACATCAAAGGGAGGTACTTAACGGCGATGTTGGGGTTACCTCCGGCAATCTCCACCGCATTGTCGTAGTCCTGCAACCATGTGGCTGGCTTGGCGGTGCCATCATAGGGCTTGATGGTCTTGTCAATCCGGAAACCTTTGGGGTAAGTTGCGGACCGTATTGCAGGTCCAAAACAATGTGGTCCCAGGTATGGTCCTTCCCGGGCCTCGTGGATCTTATCGATCCGCGAACGTGCATCGTACGGCTCCGGGTTCTTCTTCTTCTTGTCAACAGGGGATGGGCTGCGTGAACGACGCGGGCCTCCTCCGCCATGGTGACTGCTAGCTGGCAACGGGTGCGGAGGTGGCGGTGGGTTAGCTTTTTTGCTGTTACCCTCCTACGACGCCTCACGCCTGTCACGGTTGCTTTTCGGACGTGGAGGGTCATGGCGCGACCTGCTCTTGTGTCCTTGGTTGCGCTCTCCGTTGTGATGGGTCTGCTCCGCGTTGTCGCGGATGACGATTTCGCACTGCCTTGGCGGCGGCATATCCGTACGGTGGTGAGCCTTGGGATCTTCGCGATGTCGGGGGGATCGGGGCGGTGGCGATGGGCGACGAGGTCGGGCTTTTTCTCCATGGTCGGAGGATATGGGGATAGCATCCTTCCTGTTGCGTGCATCCCTCCGTCCTTGTTCTGATGAACCCGTCTGAGACCCGACATCAAGAGGATATATGTCCCTTGGCGGCTTATGCTAGCTAGACTAGCAAAACGCTGGGTCAGACTCAAACCTGTGAGAGGTGGCCTTTTCCTGCAGTTTTACCGCCTTGGCCACTAGGTCATAGACCTGTTCCACTGCCTCGGGCGATCTATCCTGCTCCAGAAGGGTCTTGGGGACAGCGAGGTTGAGGAGTGGAGTGGGCATCACCTGTTTGCCTTCACTGTCAATGTATGGCTTGGCCTGTGCCGGCTTCGAGGGAGCCCATCCTAGGTTTCACCGTACACCAGGATCGTTGATGAAGCGAGCTGGAGATTTCTTGGCCTTCTGCTGCTGCAGTAGAGTCTTTTACTCGGCCTCCATTGCTCTAGCTTTCTCTATTGACTTCTGCGTGTTGACCAGATCTCGATCTAGCTTAGCGCCTTGCTCCGCGATAGCCTGCGCTTCCTCCAGCAGCTGCTGGCGCTTCTCGTCAAGCTGAGTCATGTTCCGAATATGAGCTACGGTCAGTGGCTCAACAAGGAGATTATCGTACAGCACTCTATCAGCTGGAGTAACTTGGGCAGCAGCAGACGTAGATGCCGGAGGCGGCAAGTTTGCGGTGTTGTTGTTGCTCAGGCCGGTGTCGAGTTCCTGTGGCTGCTGCACTGGGTTAGGTGGAGGAGGCATGGCC
This sequence comes from Avena insularis, assembly GCA_023614405.1. Lineage (NCBI taxonomy): Eukaryota > Viridiplantae > Streptophyta > Magnoliopsida > Poales > Poaceae > Avena > Avena insularis. Next base: position 278,534,022 of record CM042689.1, on the reverse strand, counting down.
TTTGCGCGATCATCGCCGACAGCAATAAGTGGCCCCCTTCCCCTTTTCCAGTGCTGTAGGCAGAGATCGTCCGAGTTGATCTTCATCCATCGCCGTCCCAATGGTGACGAACACCTCTCGAGACGTGACGGCATTGTTGGCTTGCTTGTCGCGCATGTACTCCTCCTCCATCTCCTGCATGGCTGAGTCTAGTTCCTCTGGACTGAAATCTATCTCCTCTGAGTCTGCACTGAAGTCAGCGTATAGCGCGTCAATCACAGAGTCAGAGGGTGCCAGGACTTCCTCTATGACGGGGGTGGAGGTGCAACAGCAGCGACGATGACTGGTGGTGGCGGTGCAGCTGCGACGATGGCGGCCGGAGGCGGTGGTGGCGGTGGCTGAATCGGAGGGGCTCCGTCAATGAGCGCAAGCGCTGTCTGAGCTGCCACTTCAGCCTCCGCGTAGTTGTTGACGGTGCTCACCATGCCTTCGAAGGTAAGGTGTCCTGATGCCTGCTGCCGTCTTACAGAATGCCGGAGGAGCGTGCCATGGTCCAGTCCTTCCACAAAGTGATACATGGCATCATCATTGGGGTAGTGGGCCAAATAGGCTCATATACGGAGCCACCTGGCCAGGTAATCGTGGGGGGTTTTCGCCCTCTCTCTGAATGCAACGCGCCAGGTCGAAGATGGTAACCATGCCGACGAACCTGGATCTCTGTTGTCCAGACGCACGGGCGAAGCCGGCGGACTTGCAGTGATCTTCCACCTTTATATCCTGCACAGGGGCGGTTTGGGTGGGCCTTGAATTTTTTCGATCTTTGCCGGCAAACTCCAAAGAGAGATCCGACATTGATCCTTCTGCGAATGTATCCTGCTTATAGGCAGTCCGTGCGTGCCTTGATGCTCCTCCGACTCCCAGGGAACTAGTGCCCGAGTCGGTTTCGCCAATGAAGAGGTGGATGTCTCCGATAGGAACGATCGAACACCGCGTAGGGTTCATCTTCGTCGGGATCCAGAACTCGTCGGGAGGGACGACCGAACGTTGCCGGAGAAGAGAACACGACCGATGGCTACGGTTTTGCCGATTCCCGTGAAGATCTTGGTCCTCGCCCCCTGAAGAGCCTGAAGCACCTCTTGCCCCACGGTGGGCGCCAACTGTCATGGTATTGCCGACGAGTAGGCCATGGAGGGGTCCTCACAGTGCGTGTTTAGAGACGTGGGGGAAGGCGGACGGTTGACGGGTACGAGGTAACATAGCTTACCCAGGTTCAAATCCCACAACAGTGGCGGAATCCTACTCCTGCTATAAATCACTATAATGGAAATACACTGAGTTAAAGAGATAGGTTCGCTGTGCGAGGTTGTCTAAGTTATCGTCTGAAGTTGTTGTCTAAAGGCTCCCATAGGCCCGACTTATATAGTCGCCAGGTCCTAGGGTTACAGGGAAAATTCCTAGCCGGACAGGTTATAGAGTCCTACACCGTCTATTACTAGTCTTGTGTATCTTGTACTCCAAGGCTCCGGGTACGTCGGTGAATCCAACCGTAGCCTTCCTTTATCCGGCATGGGCCTCCCTTCTGGATCCATCTAATTGGGCTGCCCAGCAGGCCATGGGCCATGCTACCAACTGTGGGCCACTTGGGTTATCCGGATAGAAGACATGCTATGAGGATACCCATATAGCATATCTCCAACAACTAGGATCATCTTCCATCGTCAGCATTGCCTGTGACCATGAAGATGGAGCTTTGCCCATGCTACCGTTATCATTACGTTATTTCCGCTGCTTGATTTGTATTAAGACTGGATCATGAGATCCTTTATTTTGTTTTAAGACCTTATGTATGGTTTGTAATGGATGATGTACTGGGATATCCAATCTGTTATGTCTCGCAAAAATGGTAATCCTGGGATTGCGATGTATGGCATAACAGGCATCTGGGATTAAAAATCTGGGCGTTGACAAGTTGGTATCAGAGCCATCCTGACCATATGAGACCCTAGTTTAGAATGGACGTTTGAATCAAAAACTTAGTTTCAAAACCAAGGAAGTGAGTATTTATGAAAACTTATTCTCATTCTTATCACTTAGATTCTTTCATGAAAATTTGTGTTCCTCAAAAATTCTTGCAAACTTACATAAAATTTGACACACTTGGTCACTCTACTAACTTACTCATCCTACATTCTTATAGATGGACGTGAAGTATAGCAAGTTCTATCAGTCGGGAAATGAAGGAGACCTCATCTTTGAGCGTGACTTGGACCAGCTTTCGGAACTTCGGGAGCGCCCGCACCCCGAGTTCTTCGGAGCTCAGCTCAACAACCAGGAAGGAGAGGAATTGCAATGGATGATTGTTGCAAGTCTCCGAGGAAACATTGAAGCCCCCACCTTAGAGAGAATTCAGTTCACCATTAGAGAGAATAGCTGGCTAGATGGACTTTCCAGGGCCATGCAGGAAGCTCTTACCCGTCTATGTGGGCAGAGTATCAATCAAATCAAGGGTACCCTCTTTGAGTTCTACCCAAGGCGTGATGTTATGGGACAGCCACTGGAGGCACCATATCACCCTGAGCTGAAGAATCAAGTGGACCACCTCATCTTCATGATGTATGACCGGCAGAAGGAATTATACAATGCCCGCTCCTACGCCAACCACAAGCATGCCATCATAGTCAACAAGGACCAGACCATTGCCATGCTGGTAAAGGATCGCCAGTCTCGTCGTCGTCAGCTTGACAAGAAGGAGCGCATCATTACTCATCTTCGCCACAGGATCACAGACTTGGAGGAGACCATCCACGAGAGAGACATGCAGCTTGAGGAGAGGGAGAATGCAGGGGAAGACCTTCGCGGAGACCCCTACTCTTATCTTAGTGACGATGATGACTTTCTGGAGGATCAAGCCATGGACTTTTTCATTGATGAGGATGACTTCGCCTTCATTGATGATGATGAGGAGGAGGAGGATGATGAGGACACTGGTTCCGAGGAGTAGTAGCACTTGAGCACTATAGTTAGCGAGTTGTATCCGGTCCCACTGTATCGTAGTTTCACAGAATGGTTCTTAAAACCATCTGTTTTCCTTGTTGTGGTGCGTGTTGTATTGTGTGCTATGAATGAATGAAAAGCAAGTTGCTAGAAAAAAATCTAAGTCAAACTTCAAAAACAAAAGAAAACCCTGAACCTTAGAAATTTCCCTCTTTTCTCATGATCTATCTCAATCTTCAGATGCCTCGCGGAGGAAGCAGCTCATCCCCGGACCCGATGTTGCAAATCTTGCAAATGTTGGTTTCTGACCGCGAAGATGAAAGAGCCGAACGTCAAGCCAACTTAGCCACCCTTCAACATATAGCTCAGATGGCCCATAACAACGAAGGCCATGGAAATCAGGACAACCATGGATCCAAGCTCAAGAACTTTCAGGACACCAATCCACCCATCTTCACTAAATCTGAGGAGCCCCTAGATGTTGATGATTAGATGCAAACCATGGAGAACAACTTAGAAGTTGCAGGAGTGGAAGCCAACGAGAAGGTATTGTTTTCCACCCACTATCTAGCAGGAGATGCAAGAGCTTGGTGGAACAGCGTTCGCGCCATGAATGGAGGACAGATGATGACTTGGGATGAGTTCAAAATCAAGTTCAGCAGAACCCATGTGCCACCGGGTTTGATCAAGAGGATGAGAGATGAATTCAGAGAACTGAAGAAAGGGAGAATGACAGTAGTTGAGTACTGTGACAAATTTTTGTCATTAGCTAGGTATGCACCGGATGAGATTGACACTGAAGCTAAGAAGAAGGAGAGATTCCTGAACGGTCTGCATGATGAGATGCAGGCAGTGTTAGTCAATATTCCATTTGCTGGCATTGAAGCCTTAGTGGATTATGCCATTCATATGGAAGGCGAGATCAACCAAGCCAATGAGAACCGCAAGCGTAGAATGATGCATCAACCAGGAACCCATCATACCCCAAAGTATCGCCCCAACCCATCTCCAGGATTTTCCCCAAGAACCAATAGACCCCCGATGAACCGTACAACCTATGCCAACCGTGGAAACCCAAGGCCCGGAGGAAACAACAACAACCCTGGCAATCCCAGCAATTTCAATCGTGCACCACCAAAGTTCAACAACAACAATGTCGCCACCAACACCAACACCTCTCCGAGAACTGGAAGCAATGATGTGCCTGTTGCAGCAAAGGACAAGTCCCAAGTGACTTGTTATGAATGTGGAACCAAGGGTCACTAGTCCAATGAGCGCCCCAAGAAGATTGCCGTAGCCCCCGATGCAAATGCCCCAGCTCAGCAGCAGCAGCGTGTTCATCCTGGAAGAAGGTTTGCCCCAGGGAACTCGCTCAACCGCAATGGTCGTCTGTTTCTCATGCATGCTAAAGAAGCCCAAGAAGCGCCAGACGTCGTGCTGGGTATGTTTTTTGTTAACTCAGCACTTGCAAGAGTGTTGTTTGATTCTGGAGCATCGCACTCATTTGTTACCGAAGAATTTGCATGCATTAGTAAGATTCAACCAACAAAATTGAAGCATGTTATGATAGTTCAAATACCTGGTTCAACCACCAAAGCTAGACAAATTTGCAAAGCCGTGCCTATCCAAATCCATGGCATAGATTTTATGCTAATCTAATAGTACTCGGAACTAAAGGTTTGGAAGTAGTACTAGGAATAGATTGGATGTCAAAACATAAAGGATTAATCGAATGTGCCAAGAAAGCCATAACCATGACCAGTACAGCCGGAATATCAGTAGAACATGTATCTGAAACCTTGCCCCGTCAATTCAAGTGCAACAAGAGTATAGCACAGCCAACCATTGACCAAGTCAGAGTAGTCTGTGAATACCCCGATGTATTTCCAGATGTTTTGCCCGGTATGCTCCCAGATCGGGATATAGAGTTTATCATTGAACTAATCCCTAGAACCGGACCCATAGCCCAAAGACCGTATAGTATGAACCCATCTGAATTAGTGGAGCTGAAGAAGCAACTGGATGCTATGTTGGAGATAGGATTGATTCAACCAAGTGCGTCGCCATGGAGATCACCTATCTTGTTTATGGACAAGAAATATGGAGGTAACGGTTTGTGTATGGATTATCGGAAGCTGAACGATGTCACCATCAAGAACAAGTACCCATTGTCGAAGATAGAAGACCTGTTTGACCAGTTGACTGGTGCCAAACTTTTTTCTAAGATTGATCTTAGAACTGGCTATCATCAACTCAAGATTCGTGCAGAGGATATTCTAAAGGCTGCCTTTACCACAAGATATGGACTGTATGAGTACACCATCATGTCTTTTGGATTAACCACTTATTTCATGAACCTCATGAATAAGATTTTTATGGACTTCCTAGATAAGTTTGTCATTGTTTTCATCGATGACATTCTGATCTACTCCAAATCAGAACAAGAATATGAGCTACACCTGAGGACCATCCTTGGAACCCTTAGAGAGCATCAGCTGTATGCCAAGTTTAGCAAATGTGAATTCTGGTTAGAGGAGGTAGGATTCCTCGGACATATCGTATCAGCCGGAGGAATTGCTGTTGACCCTGCAAAGGTGAAGGATGTTGAAGAATGGCAAGCCCCAACCACTCAAACCCATGTTCGTGCATTTCTAGGATTAGCGGGATATTACCGCAAGTTCGTAGAAGGATTCTTGAGCATCGCAAGACCCATGACCCAATTGTTGAAGAAGGATAAGAAGTTTGAATGGACGGAAAAATGTGAAGCGATTTTTAAGAACTCAAGAAGAGATTGATTTCAGCCACAATCTTGATTATGCCGGATATCACGAAGACTTTTGATGTGTATTGTGACACATCCAAGATCGGTCTCGGATGTGCGCTAATGCAAGAAGGAAACTTATATCTTATCTATCCCGACAACTGAAGCAGCATGAGCAGAATTATCCTACTCATGATCTTGAACTAGCAGCCGTAGTTCTAGCCCTAAAGAAATGGAGGCATTATCTTATGGGTAACCATTATGAGATTTATTCGGATCACAAGAGCCTAAAGTATATATTCACTCAGAAGGAGCTGAATATGAGGCAGAGAAGATGGATAGAGCTAATCAAGGACTATGATCAGGACATCCACTATCACCCCGGTAAAGCCAATGTGGTAGCAGATGCCCTTAGTAGATTGTCGTGTCGCTTGAACTCCATGATCATGAAGGAGCAACCAAGTTTGCACAAGGAGATGGAAGATTTTAGAATGGAATTAGTAAGTGAAGGATTTTTGGCTAGCATAGAACTTCAACCCACTTTGATCAGTCAGATCAAGGAGGCAGAGAAAGGAAATGCTAGTATCGACGCAATCAAACGTCGTTTCGGTACAGGCAAAGTACCTGGATTCATCGAAGATGAAGAAGGAGTTTTGTGGTACAAAGGACGTATTTGTGTACCCACAGACTCAGAATTGAAGCAAGCTATTTTGAAAGAAGCCCATGATACTCTTTATTCTATCCACCCGGGAGGAATGATGATGTATCAAGATTTGAAGGAACAATTTTGGTGGCACAAGATGAAGGGAGAAATCGGAAGCTACATAGCCAAGTGTGATATTTGTCAGAGAGTCAAGGCGGGACATTAGAGACCCGCAGGACTATTGCAACCATTGCAGATTCCGGAATGGAAATGGGTTTCGGTCGGAATGGACTTTATCACCGGATTGCCTACATCTATTATGGGGAATGACTCTATTTGGGTCATAGTTGATAGATTGTCCAAAGTCGCCCATTTCTTACCATTCAAGACCATATACCAGAGCTAGAAGCTAGCAGAGTTGTATATTGCTAGAATCGTCAGTTTGCACGGAGTCCCCAAAAACATTGTATCGGATCGAGGAACTCAGTTTACCTTGAGATTTTGGAAGAAAGTCTAAGAAGGATTAGGAACCAAAATAGATTTCAGCACAACTTATCACCCTCAGACCGGTCGACAAACGGAGCGAGTAAATCAAATACTCGAAGATATGTAGAGAGCATGTATGCTAGAGTATGGATCTAAATGGGAAGACTGTCTGCCTTTCGCAGAATTTTCTTACAACAACAGTTATCAAGCCAGTTTACAAATGTCCCCATTTGAATTCATGTATGGAAGGAAGTGTCGTACCCCTTTAAATTGGTCAGAAGTAGGAGAGAGTTAGATCTTCGGAACCGACATCCTACGAGAAGCAGAAAAGAAAGTTCTCAAGATCCATGAGCACCTCAAGACCGCCCAATCCAGACAGAAGAGTTATGCCGACAAGAGACGTCGAGACCTTGCTTTCAATATCAGAGATTTTATGTATCTCAAAGTGTCGCCTTTGAAGGGAATGCAATGTTTCCAGCTCAAAGGAAAGTTAGCCCCTAGATATATCGGACCCTTCAAGATTCTGAATCGTCGAGGAGAAGTATCGTATCAACTGGAACTGCCAGAGGAGATGTCAGCAGTGCACAATGTGTTCCATATATCATTACTTCACAAATTGCGGTGACCCAGCATACCATTGCATGATGTAGTACACTATAGTCGTTGACATAACACCAATGAAACACCGTTCACTAGTATTACATCCCTCAGAGTGGTACAACAGAAACACAGCGGGTCCAAGACATGACTATAGGTTACAACTCAACTCTTTACACAAGATCCAGAGAACACTCTAGGTTAAAGAGAGAGAAAGAAACTTCTTATAAAGAAGATCAGAGATAAACAACTCAAAAACTATCATACTAATAAGACTAGTATTTTAACCAATGGTCTGACATTGCTACTATTGTAATACTCTACAGAAGTAGGTTCTATGGCTAGAGATTCTATTCTTATCTAATCCGCAACTTCATCTTCACTTGAGTGGATATATATATATGTTGACTTTCTTGAATTCATTGAAGAGCTTTAGCTTTTGATGATGATTCCTGTAGCATAACTTGATGCAGACGTCGTCTATACTAGCTTTAGAACCTAGCAAGGGTTAAGAAGATACTTTGAGTACGAGCGTACTCAGCAAGTTCACTAGAAAAGGAGTGTTTGATGCACTATATCTACAGCCACAGACCATAGGTCGTAGGCAATGCAAGTTTTCGTAAACATTTCTTCAAAGTCTGCTTTTATTCTGAAAAGCTATGTCCGTCAGCCTTCACGGGTTTACCAGAACTTTCATGGAGTTCCTTTCCCGCCGCGTTCGCAGCTCCTTCCCGGAATAGGGAGTAACAAGTTACAGTTCTTACACTCTGCAGAGGTGCGTTACTTTACCCATGAGAGACCTTAGCCTTGTTGCATAACCAAGTCATGACCTTGTCCATACTTCCTTGGTATGGGGCCCAGTCTAAGATCCAAGCCAATCACTGCCCCCTTAGCGACCCCGCATGCCTCCGTGGTGTACACCATGCCCACATATTGAATTACGGCAATGGTTTGTACATACCTTTAGATGCCAGAACTATCGTGGGACGTTGAGGGTTCCCACCCATATGCTGCATATCCTCTACGAATTACCAAATAATATGCATGCTACGAGTGATAACAGCCACGACCTGCACATCCGGCTTCATGCGAGAGGAAGAAGATACAGCTGACTTCTCTGTCCCATTCCAAATCTCATGGTTAACGTGTGATATACGGCGCAAGAATCCCTGGCAACATTGGTGGTTAGGTCCTAGATAATATGTTCCTTTACCACCGGAACTTTCATAGTAGGTTATTACCTCATGGTAAATAACCTATAATCATATTATTATTAAAATAGTGTTTTTGAACCTTTTTCAAATGCAAGTGATGACAAGACTGGATTTGTAAAATACTTTACAGAAAATAATCAAAGGACATGAGAAAGTGACTTGCCTTTTGTGGTTGCAAGATTATGCACTCATGGTCTTCAAGACAATATAAGATCCACTATCTGAAATCATCATCATTGGTCCGGTAAGGACTAATGTTTAAAGAAGCAATATGCAGTTATGCATAAGTAATGCTATGCATTTTTGTAAAACTCACAAATTGAATCCCCAATACTTTGAGTGAAGTGAATTCAAGTGATTCTTTTCAGAGTTGGTTTATCTTCAAATTTTACTTTACAAGTAATGACCCTTATAAGGAACCTAAGTGTTAACAATCCAAAATATATAAGTGAAGTATAAGATGATGTGATTATGGTGAATTGTCATGTGGTGATTATGATAAAAGTCCTCAGGATTGAGTTGTTAAGAGTTGAAGAACTTATTATAAGATTGTTATTTGAAGTGGCAAAAAGAATAACATTTGAAGAAAAGATTTCCTTTATAATGTTTAAGCAATCTTCATTGTTAATAAAATGTGATCAATGCCTTCTGGTATTTGATTTATTAGTTTGGACTTGAGAGGATTTATGTCTTAATTTAAATAGACCAAAGTTAACTCTAAAAAACATAAGTAGTTTGTTAGACATGATGTTTATAAGCTTTTGAGACTAAAGTAACTTTAAAAGGTTAAGTAAACTTAAGATGTAATATATTTTAATTATTCCCAAGTTTTAGATTTATGATAGGTATAACTAAGGTGTGGAATTATTCACTTTCTATTTAAGTGAATGATTAGATGATATTTATTTTGCTATTATGAAAGGAATATGTATTTATTTAATGGAATCATAATTAGATGGTCTTAGTAATTTGTTAGAATTTAAAGTTATGTTAATAGTGGTTAAGATATAATGATTATTCACCATATTATAAAAATGGGTGATACCCAATATTTATTTAAAAGGATTCTTAATAAGATTTCTAAAAGAATATTTTAAAGTTAAAAGTTATACTTAAGTTTGATTATGAATTCAAGTTATGGGTTTGTAATTAGTACTAAGACACTAATTGCTCAAGGTTTTATAAGAATTGTGATTATTTCTTACTTAAGAATTGTTTTTAAAGAATTCACAAAATAGGTATTAGGTAAGGATTTATTATTTAAAATATTAAAGACTTTTCTAATAATATATTTAACATTTTTATAGTGTAATATATTTATTCAAGACCTTAAAAATGAATTTTATTTATTTTTAAGTATTATCTTTATTTATATAAAATTCATCAAAGAGTTAAGTGTCTTTAAATATTTGCTTTATGTTTTATTTGTAAAACTCTAAGTGAGTATTTTTATAAAATAATAGAGTTATTTTGATACACAAAAATTATTTCTTATTTATTTTTAGGGTTTTTGTTTTATTTTATAAAATTTCATTTAAGATTTAATGGTGTTAATAATTATTTTACTTTAAATTTATTTTAAACACTTAAAATTATATTTTTAGTAGGTAAATATTATTTCTGTGGTCATTTTGATATATCATATGTATTTTTAGGATTTTTCTATAATTTTCTATCGTTAAAAATGTTTGGAGGTTATTTTAGTAATTCATTTTTTTTATTTCTAAACCTAATTGACTTGGGCCATTTGGTTGGGTATGTGGGCTGGCCTGGCCTAACTATACCATGCCAGACACATCACCCCCGGCCCACCCCTCACCACACACACACACACACACGCACACCATTCTTCCTCATCCCCTTGCTCACTGTCATGTTGTTGTGCTTGACCACCGGCCATGACCGCCTCTTCAGAGCCACTCACGCCAAGCTCCGCCTCGACCTCCTCCCTCTTTTCCTCGCCGCTTTAGCCTATGCCTGCATCCTCTTAGCGCACCCAAGGCAAACTCTAACTCTCTGCATGGCCTGGTTCAGATGCGTTGGTGCCCCTACACCCTGGATGCCTCTCTTTGGATCCCACATCTCCTTTGTTGCTGAGGAATAACCATGGGATCTTACTCGGTGTTCTTGGCCTCTGGTGCTTTGGTTGGGCTCTTCCTTTTGTCTACTTGGGCATTGGTTCCGGCGGGATGGCAGAGGTGCCTGCAACCCCGGCAGCCATGAATTTCTGCCCCTAAATTTGGCTAAGAGGATTGTGGATAATGGTAATGGTACTGGGATTATTTCTTTCTCTAACTCCGGCGGGATGGTATTCTCTGCAACCCCGGCGTTCTTTTCCTGGTATGCTTTGGTTACTATGGTCCCTCTACAATTTCTTATATTCTGATTCAGGTAACTATGATGTGACCGGCCTTCGAGCCAATGAAATGTTCTTGTATTATTTTAGGATTTGATTCTTGGTAATCTAGGATTGGAGCTACTTGTTATGGTTATGGCATATTCGTTGGTGGCTTGATTTTAGTAGTCTGTTGGTTGTGTGGTTGATCATGTGATACTGATTAACTTAGAGTCTAGCAGCATACCTGTTGGTTCTGGAAATAATTTGTGATCAAATAGTGTTACTGGACATGTGTTTTTCCTATGATTAAGATAATTAATCTATCTCAGATAGTCAGACGTATAAATTCTAAAGTATTATTGTGGTGATGTGTAAATTTGGTATTCATAGGATAGCCAAGATGCACTTGACCAGGTTATGGTACCAGTTGCTTTAGTTCTAGATGATCCTATTAGTTTTGTTCTTGGGTTGGAGTTCTTCTTAATCATGTTGATAAATACAAGTAGTGGTCAGTGGTTTCCTGATGATCTAGTGATTACTATGTGATTTGTATTATCAAATCCTTATTCTGTCCTTCATACTTGATAGTAGTTTCTTGTATCAGTTTTATTTGTGCTAATATACTAAATGTTGACTGCCAGAAGTGTGTATTGTAAAGGTAGATAGATATACTCTACTTGTCCTATTTATAATTTCTTCTATGTTGGTGATCATTTTCTGAACTAGATATGTTACCAGTGTTATATATATCTTTTAAGAATCCTAGCTTGATGCTGATTATAACTTGCTATTGTGATGCCTCTCTCTAGATAGTACACAACAATCTATCCTGTGTAAGGGTTGCTGTCATCTAGACTAGTGGTGCCTCTTTGGGATCCTAGATGCTGCATTTATGCAATATTTGGCTTTAAGCAACTTTTATGGCTAATGTGGTACCTCCTTGGAGGATGCACATAAACTAGATCACATATATATCCATGCTATAATATTACTGGTTAGAAGTTTGGACTTTCCCTAGCCAATGATATCATAATTTGAGGCTTAAGCTTTGTAGAGGCAAATCATGAATGGATTCTTTCTTGAGGTTTCAAGAAAGGATCTGTTTCATAGAATTTTTATACAATGAAACAATCTACATACTTGATTCCTAGAACATCTGTTAGGAAAATGATGTGGCAAGATAAAGTAGTGGCTTGTGTTAGTGTAGATGTCACTGTGGTGCCTCAATTTCGAGTGTGCACAGTGGTGAATCTTAATTGGCACAAAACTGCTGCTGAAAATATCACTATGATGTAACATGATTGTTATAATAGGGAGTTATGGCTTATAGCTAGTGATGCAAAAGTCTGAAGCTATAATGGCATACTTGGATAGCTCAATCTGCTGTTTTAAACAATTTGGCTAAGAATCAAGATATGACTGCCAAGGATGCAAAGGCTGAGGCACATATTTGGAAATAAGATAGACCATTACTACTAATGCCTAGAAGTTCAATGATGAGACAAGCATATCATATCTATGCCTATCTGAGAACAATCTCAACACTCCCAAAATATTTTTAATGGAATTGGTAAGAACAGATATTATTGATGGTATGGGTGGTCAACCTGATGCTTGTCCTTCATGGTCATATGTTTCTAGATCTTGATCTACTTCTTCCACTTGATACTTGTGTATGATCAGCTACTCCTTGCCATTGTTGGTCTGCCCTTCTTTTCCTGGGCTGCTGGCTGACCTTTACCTTCCCCTTGTTCTAGCTCTTGGATGGCTCCAGGGAGCAACCAGAGATTGATTAGGTGGTGGATTTGGTGGGATGATCCAAGTATTATTGGTTTGATGATAAGATGATGAGATGCGGAATGTGCTCTAAAGTGTGGAAGTGAAATGGTAGCTTGTTGCTACGGCTGGTTCACCCCTTTGTGTACATAAGTTGGATTTCTTGTCTCCTTCCTGGGCTGATGTTGTGTTGACAGCACACCCATATGCATGGTTGTGTGAGTAGCTTGCTTTCTTGCTGTGACTCATGGATCAGATCAAGTGAAGATAGATCTTTTTGTTGGTATTACTATTTTGACTTTTATCTTTTTACTAATTTGGTGGAACTTGCCCCTGCCTTTGATGCATAAGCCTGAGGCAAATATTCTGGATAAGAACGGATACTATTCATTTGGTGAAACTTGCCCCTTCTAAAAAACAACTCAGCTCAATGAGGAGACAAAACAGTGCACTACACTGTTGATATCTGAGAGCAATTTATTATAGTAACCCCTCATTTCTAGCATGTTTTATTGATCTTTTGTTTTGCAGGAAATAAAACAAAGAAGAAAGAAGATACCAGATTTAGTTTAGGTTTTCTTTTTCATCTTATTGTAATTTCTTTTCTATTTGAATAATGTAAAGACATTGTATTATTGTATTACCTTCAATAAAGTTTACTTGTTTTATTTTTCTTATTCCATTCATTTGTAAAGACAATGTAATATATATTTCTTCTTGTAATAAAAATTATTTGAGTTACTCCATTTATGTAATAAAGATTATATTTATTTATACCATTTTGTATTATGATTATGAAATATTCTATAATACTTTAAGATTTAAATTTAAATTCAAGTTATATTTGAATTGTATGATCTCATATTTGAAGTCTTCAATGCAAATTATTTCCCCCAAAATTATAAATCCAACAAAGGTCATGTACAAATTCCTAACCCCCATCTAAGATGAACTAAACCCCATTTCTCCAATGGCAAGAGAAACACTTATCTCTTTGTTTTTTAAATTTTAATTCGAATAATCGTGAATACTGAATCTTATTCATAAACAAGAATTCACCTCTTATCTTTTATTATAATTTAATTTCCAATTCTAATTCTATTTCAAATTCTTTTAATATTCAAATCTATCAAGTAAATATTCAGATTTGAATTGTCTTCCCCTAAAATACAAAAGTACAATAGAGGTCATGTCGAATTCCATTGCACTTTTCCTGGTGTTTCCATCAGAACAAGGGAGACCTTGATCCCTCTATAGACTCTTGTAGTTTTGCGCAAAAATTCCCCGGATTTTCTTATGTATGAATGCAATGCACAACCATGTGTCCTCTTTATTTTCAGGTGCTAATCCTGGGATGTTACAGACTCTCCCCCTTAAAATAAAATTTGTCCTCGAAGTTCATATACTCTCACGTTTTAGAATAAGGAATTGCCATTGTATTGATCACGACACTTCCTAATTCCATGATAATCTCAAATGGGAATAATTGTAATATCACATATCCATAGCTTTTTCCTTGAATTCTCCTCCTATTTGGCAATGTCCAACTTGTTGTCTACAATGCACTAATGTTCCTCTTACTATATTCCCTTAGGGCTATGTCCTTACTAGAAGATTGTAACATCCCTAAAATCATGATTTCAAAGATTGCATATCATTCATGCATGCATATAGAATTGAGATCAATTTCAAAACTCATTTCAGAAAAACAGAAGCACATAGTGCTATCATTTTATGTGAGCAAACTTAAATCAAATGGCCATCCCCATTTGAGAGTTTAAATGTTTTAAACCTAGATTGTTTGTCTCCCTTGTTGAATGGATTGAGTGTGGAATTTGAATCAAGCTTTACAAAATGGAAATGGTTTCAAAAACCATTTTTCAAACATGTGCAAATCAAGTGCAAAGTCCCTGTTATTTTGTTTCTCCAAAAGTGACCAAGCTTTTACAAAGTAACCACATGGTTTTATGCCTAAATTTGAGACTGTTTCACACTGCAAAAACCCCAGAAAGATTTGAATTCAAAAAGAGTTTGAATTCATTTGAAAACCATTCCTGAAAAATCAAAACAGAAAAAGAAAAGGAATAAAGAAAGGAAAAGGGCCAGGCGCTCCTATTCTAGCCCTGACAGAAGCCCCCAGCCCCCACCCTCTCTCTCTCTCGCTTCAGACACGCACCCATCCATCCCGGCTCACTCGGACCCCCCTCTCTCTCTCACTCGCTGTTGGTGGACCTCGCCACTGACCTCGTCTTCCCCAAATCGCTACCCGTCTGAGCCGTTTCCCGCCCATCATCACGCGATTGATTCCTCGCTTAATTGCCCTTGATTCCGCACTTAATCGCTGCTCCCCTCTAGCCTATAAGAACCCCTCGCCGCCGTGGTCATTTTCCCCCACTCTACTCGCTCACTCCGCCACCAGTCACGCAGATGACCCCGAAACCCCAGCGCTCCGACTCGCGACTAATTCCGGTGAGCCTCGACCGCCCCCCTCCCTCTGGTTCAAACTATCGTGTCCAGCATGGTCTCATGAATCCCCTGACACCTTTCTTTTGCCTGCTCGTGACCCAGGTCATCGTTTCCGTTCGCCCAGAACCATCATACCACGCCGACCGCGAGCAATAGCGGTAAGGACTGAGCGCCCCTTGCCTTCCCTCTGTTACCAACTTGTTCGCTAGTAGCTTGCGCATCTTCTGAACCCTCTGCCTTGTGCTAGGACGACACAGAGCCTCGACAGCGACCTCGATAGCAAGCGACAGACGCCGCCCGCAACTCCGACGAGCCCCAGCGACCGTGCCCGTGCGCCCCTCGTCAAGCCGCTGCCAAGTTGAGCTTCTCCTCGATGCTGCGAACCTGGTGAGCATCCTCCTTACTCTCAGGACGACCTGTAGCGCCGCGCCCTTGAAGCAGAGCTTCGCCGCCGCGATCGCCGCTAAGCGCCTTCGGTTTTGGTTAGATGAATTGTAGCCGTCAGATCCAGATCCAGCGCGTAGGATTAGTCCACTTATCGAACCGTTATGTTTAGATCTGAACCGTGCATCGTCAGTTAGATCCTACGGCTCGCGTGCGTGATCCTGAGCGAAACGGTATCAACCAATAGAATTAAGACGCGTGGCTAGGGTTTGTGTTTAAAACAGAATTTAAAACAGATTTAGATTCAAATTTGAATAGGCTATAACTTTTGATTCCCACGTTAGATTTTTGCAAATTTTATATCGTTGGAATCAGGGAGACAAGCCCTTTCTGTTTATGCAATGTGTTTAGTGAAAAGTTTCTGTTAAAATGACTTTTTATGCAGAAACTTGTTTAAGACTATTTTGAGTGTAGAATTTGTTTAGTAATTTGTTTTAGTGCCAAATAAGTTTGATTTAGCAAATTTTTGACTTGGTTATGTTTCAGTATCATGCACTTGCTTGGTTGGGTTTTAAAATCATCACTTAGCATTCTTTGCATGCATGCATATATTTATGTTTGTATATGAATTGTGTGTAAAATTTGTGCTACCATTTTTGTGTAGACTTTGGTGCTAGTGACTGTGATTGTGAGGAGTGCTACTCTCCCCATTACCAAGGCAAGTGGTACTTCATGAATATTTCCATCCCTATATTTTGTACAAGCATTAGAAATATTTTGCTAAGTCTTGCATGTTACTATATTTTTGCCAAATGCTATGTTGGGAAATCCTAAGTAGTTGTAGAATTGCTAGGAAATTTCCTAAGTTAAGTTACTATGCCATGCTTAGCCTAGCTAGTAGCAAACAAGGGTTGGTAAAGTATATACATGCTATGATGAAAATATTTCTAAGTCTTTTGACTTATGTTTTTCTTAATAAAACAACTAAGTCAATGAATCACCTGGGTGGAATGGGACTTGAATGGTGGTTTTTGGTTGAGTGGTTACACAAGGCCCATGGACATGGTTTACCTTGTGTATCTCACTTGTGGTATGCCACCCAGGCACAAAGGGATTTTGGAGGCCAAGTGTTGAGAAGCTTATAGTGCCACTTGGCAATATGGGCTCACTGGATCACATAGATTGCTAGAACTTAGTCATTTGGACAGTTGGTGGTAGTGGGATGATAGGTTGGAACGCGTCCATTTTGACTAAGGGAAGGCTTCTGAAAGGTCCTGTCTTGGGAAACCAAGTCTGGTGGGGAAAGTGCATAACTTCTGCAGATGGAAAATCTAAGTACTTAGCCAAGTCCATGGCAATGGACAACTTGAGCATCAAGACATGGAAGCTATCAAGAATCTCATCACTCTAACTTCTAAGTAAAACTTGTGGGTGAACAAGGGTGAAGGACCCCAATGTCTATTGGTGGTTTCTTGGGAAAAGTTTTGACAAAGAAAAACTTAGTGATTTCAACTAATAGGAAAAACCTATTTTGAGCAAAGCAAGCCAAACTACACTTAGCCAAAATGCATATAGTAATATAGTCCACTTAAAATTTACTAAGGTATCACTTGCCAATACTATCCCAAAGTATTGACCCACTGTGGCTGTAACTTGTGATGTTGTAGGTTACTCCGATGATGATTAGGTGTCATGAGTCTACACTCAACATGCTTGCCTGTGGCACATGAAGATGAAGACTTATGTTTATTTACTTATTCCAAACTCTTGTATTAGGCATGTGGCCTTGAGTTGTAAAAGACTATGTTTTATCTCTGGAATGGATGTAATAAATGACCTTTGTATCTGTGTACTTCATCTTAAACTGTGGATGCTAGCAATGATCCAGGGACTAGCATTGCAATCACAGGGATCCTTTTCCTTTACAAAGGAGGGATCTTACAAAGATCCTTCAATTGGGGTCTTCGATTTAGTTTATTACCCATATTAGGTATTCTAATACAACTCCTTTACTTGATTATCAAACTTCATGATTATACTATATAAGTTTTTGGAAGTCTCACTAAAACAGGGTTTTAACTTAGTCAATAGTGGAGGCCAAAAGACTAACTTTTGCTTTGTGATGGTATGGTTTATACTGGTAATCCTTCTGAAGATTGGATTTGAACACATTTAGTCCATACCCATGGAAATTTCGTGTTCCTCTACACATATTCAATTGGATGTGCTATGTTACCTCTTAAGGATCAGTTAAGAGTTGTTTATAATTAATCTATTCTATCTCTTTCAAGCTTTTACCTTAGCAGGCTTTAGATAATCTTTCTTCTCCAAACTTTGTTCATAAAGTCAGATAATATTACTTTCATTTCTAATGTTTACTCTCCCCCTTAGGATTTACTAATAGTCTTCAAACTGTCTACATAGTATTTATTGACTTTGTAATTAGAATATTGGTCTCTATCCAGCTTATATTCTACCTAATTAGGGTCTGATGAAAGATTGTACGGTGTATCCACACCTTTGTGGATCTCCGAAGTGAATCTTTCAGCTTTATGGGTCTTACTTGCTATTTGGACATTTTCACTTTGATAGGTCAATTTTCACGAAGAGTCTCGAAAGACGGTCGCTTTCAATTTTTATACTCCTTTGTGTCTTACTTATCTTAGGCAAAAATTTATGCTCTTTATGCAACTTCTAAGAAGATCTGGTTAACAAAGTTAACCAAATACCAGCTGCGGACAATTACCAACTATGGATCAGGATACCGATTATGGATCAAATACCAGCTGTGGATCATCCTAGGGTGTATGTATTACCCTATGGTTTCTAGCATCCTTATGGCATTCTCTCTGAATTGTCAGAGCTTAAATACCATTTTGGTTTCAAAGCTACTTCTTTGTATTTATTCATGATACTTCCATGAACTTGCATAACTATTCCATTGAATTCTTAGCAAAATTACCTATTTTGATTGAACTTTAAATTCATCACTTCTTGTTGCTGACTAATAATGATCTAAGCTTGATCCATCCTCCAAATTGAGTTGATAATCCTTACACTTGGCTTCATTCTTCATGTAAGTCTTCATTTTGGTCTTTGAAATTCGTCACTCCCTTACACGAATTCCCTTACTCTATCTAGGTCTATAACATTAAGTAGTGACTGGATGTTGCAACATGCATTTGCACACCAAGTCAAACTTCATGTACAGATCTAGTCAATCAAGAAGATCCAAGAAAAACAAATATATCCAAATGTGGTACATATAACACACAATTCTCTAAGTCCGAAATATAGTAGTTGAGTATAATATCTCTAGAATTCAGGCTTAGCTGTGTAGTATAGACACCTCCTCATATAGGTTTATGTTGTGATACTTAGCACTTAGGGTCAAACTATATTTTGTCTCAACATTTACCCAAATTGCTCAATTGCAAATAGGATAATCTTAGGCAAAGTAGTCTTAGTTTAGTTTTGACTAACCTTTAGTCTTACCTTTGGAATGATTAACTATAACCAACCTCCTTTATTAATAAACTATCCTAACATGATCCCTCTAAATGATTAATCATATTCTATTTGCTATTTTAAACCAAAGATTATTGTAAATTTTTAGCACCCATGACTTCTATCATAACTCTACTATGTAATTTTCATACCTCTACTCCAAGATAAATCACTAAGTACTTGTCATACTTACTCCTACATCATGGTTTCGAAGCTAATCTCACCATGATCTGGTTATGTCTACCTATACATCATGATTTAAGAGCTAATCACCTCATGATGACTTTAATTCTTACTGTACTGTCATTCAGTCTTGACCTAATTTCTCTTCATCACGTAGAATTTCTCAAGTGAATCCCACATGATTACTACTCAATCCATCAAAATTTATCCTAATGATATTCATCATGTTGTCTTTGGTTATCAACTGACACTAAGATCTTACTACTCTTACTTAAATTCCAGGATTAGGCTACACCATTTAAAACTACTTCCAATGATATCTTATACTTGATCCTAATTTACTATGACCAATTAGCTTTCCTAAAGTATCTTGGTGGTTTATGTCTCCTTCGGAAGACACTAAAGAGCACAATACTTGAGAAAAGATAAAATAATTACTCCTAAGAAAGAATGACTTAAGCATCTGACTTAGGTGTGACGAAGTTATCCTCAAGTGGATACTCATCACAAGTAATATAATTATTTTGTTTAGATAAGATGGATCCTATAGTCACTATCCAACCTACAGATCTTCCTAAAAGGGTTTTAATCCTAAGGTCAAAGCATATGCTCTGATACCAACTGCGATGACCCAGCATACCACTGCATGATGTAGTACACTATAGTCGTTAACATAACACCAATGAAACACCGTTCACTAGTATTACATTCCTCAGAGTGGTACAACAGAAACACAGCAGGTCCAAGACATGACTATAGGTTACAACTCAACTCTTTACACAAGATCCAGAGAACAATCTAGGTTAAATAGAGAGAAAGAAACTTCTTATAAAGAAGATCAGAGATAAACAACTCAAAAACTATCATACTAATAAGACTAGTATTTTAACCAATAGTCTGACATTACTACTATTGCAATACTCTACAGAAGTAGGTTCTATGGCTAGAGATTCTATTTTTATCTAATCTGCAACTTCGTCTTCACTTGAGTGGATATATATATGTTGACTTTCTTGACTTTGTTGAAGAGCTTTAGCTTTTGATGATGATTCATGTAGCATAACTTGATGCAGACGTCGTCTATACTGGCTTTAGAACCTAGCAAGGGTTAAGAAGATACTTTGAGTACGAGCGTACTCAGCAAGTTCACTAGAAAAGGAGTATTTTATGCACTATATCTATAGCCACAGACCATAGGTCGTAGGCAATGCAAGTTTTCGTAAACATTTCTTCAAAGGTTGCTTTTATTCTGAAAAGCTATGTCCGTCAGCCTTCACGGGTTTACCAGAACTTTCATGGAGTTCCTTTACCGCCGAGTTCGCAGCTCCTTCCTGGAACAGGGAGTAACAAGTTACAGTTCTTACACACTTTATAAAATTTCATTTAAGATTTAATGGTGTTAATAATTATTTTACTTTAAATTTATTTTAAACACTTAAAATTATATTTTTAGTAGGTAGATATTATTTTTGTGGTCATTTTGATATATCATATGTATTTTTAGGATTTTTCTATAATTTTCTATCGTTAAAAATGTTTGGAGGTTATTTTAGTAATTCATTTTTTTATTTCTAAACCTAATTGACTTGGGCCGTTTGGTTGGGTATGTGGGCTGGCCTGGCCCAACTGGACCATGACAGACACATCACCCCCGGCCCACCCCTCACCACACGCACACACCCGCACACCATTCTTCCTCATCCCCTTGCTCCTGTGTGATGTTGCCGTCGCCAGCCACTTCGGCCGCCGCTGACCGCCTCCTTCGCAGCCACTCGCCGGCCAAGCTCCGCCTCGACCTCCTCCCTCTTTTCCTCGCCGTCGTAGCCTACGCCTGCATCCTCTTAGCACACCCAAGGCAAACCCTAACTCTCTGCCTCGCCTAGGTCAGATGCGTTGGTGCCCCTACGCCCTGGATGCCTCTCTTTGGATGCCGTATCTCCTTTGCTGCTGAGGAATAACCATGGGATCTTCATCGGTGTTCTTGGCCTCTGGTGCTTTGGTTGGGCTCTTACTTTTGTCTACTTGTGCATTGGTTCCGGCGGGATGGCAGAGGTGCCTGCAACCCCGACAGCCATGACTTTCTTCCCCTAAATTTGGCTAAGAGGATTGTGGATAATGGTAATGGTACTGGGATTATTTCTTTCTCTAAATCCGGTGGGATGGTATTCTCTGCAACCCCGGTGTTTGTTTCCTGGTATGCTTTGGTTACTATGGTCCCTCTACAATTTCTTATATTATGATTCAGGTAACTATGATGTGACCGGCCTTTGAGCCGATGAAATGTTCTTGTATTATTTTAGGATTTGATTCTTGGTAATCTAGGATTGGAGCTACTTGTTATGGTTATGGCATATTCATTGGTGGCTTAATTTTAGTAGTCTGTTGGTTGTGTGGTTGATCATGTGATACTGATTAACTTAGAGTCTGGCAGCATACCTGTTGGTTCTGGAAATAATTTGTGATCAAATAGTGTTACCGGACATGTGTTTTTCCTATGATTAAGATAATTAATCTATCTTAGATAGTCAGACGTATAAATTCTAAAGTATTGTTGTGGTGATGTGTAAATTTGGTATTCATAGGATAGCCAAGATGCACTTGACCAGGTTATGGTACGAGTTGCTTTAGTTCTAGATGATCCTATTAGTTTTGTTCTTGGGTTGGAGTTCTTCTTAATCATGTTGATAACAAGTAGTGGTCAGTGGTTTCCTGATGATCTAGTGATTACTATGTGATTTGTATTATCAAATCCTTATTCTGTCCTTCATACTTGATAGTAGTTTCTTGTATCAGTTTTATTTGTGCTAATAAACTAAATGTTGACTGCCAGAAGTGTGTATTGTAAAGGTAGATAGATATACTCTACTTGTCCTATTTATAATTTCTTCTGTGTTGTTGATCATTTTCTGAACTAGATATGTTACCAGAGGTATATATATCTTTTAAGCATCCTAGCCTGATGCTGATTGTAACTTGCTGTTGTGATGCCTCTCTCTAGATAGTACATAGCAATCTATCATGTGTAAGGGTTGCTGCCATCTAGACTAGTGGTGCCTCTTTGGTCTCCTAGATGTTGCATTTATGCAATACTTGGCTTTAACAAACTTTTCTGGCTAATGTGGTACCTCCTTGGAGGATGCACATAAACTAGATCACATATATATTCATGATATAATATTACTGGTTAGAAGTTTGGACTTTCCCTAGCCAATGATATCATAATTTGAGGCTTAAGCTTTGTAGAGGCAAATCATGAATGGATTATTTCTTGAGGTTTCAAGAAAGGATCTGTTTCATAGAATTTTTCTACAATGAAAAAATCTACATACCTGATTCCTAGAACATCTGTTAGGAAAATGATGTGGCAAGATAAAGTAGTGGCTTGTGTTAGTGTAGATGTCACTGTGGTGCCTCAATTTTGAGTGTGCGCAGTGGTGAATCTTAATTAGCACAAAACTGCTGCTAAAAATATCACTATGATGTAACCTGAGTGGTATAATAGGGAGTTATGGCTTATAGCTAGTGATGCAAAAGTCTGAAGTTATAATGGCATACTTGGATAGCTCAATCTACTGTTTTAAATAGTTTGGCTAAGAATCAAGATATGACTGCCAAGGATGCAAAGGCTGAGGCACATATTTGGAAATAAGATAGACCATTACTACTGATGCCTAGAAGTTCAATGATGAGACAAGCATAGCATCTCTATGCCTATCTGAGAACAATCTCAACACTCCCAAAATCTTTTTTAATGGAATTGGTAAGAACAGATATTATTGATGGTATGGGTGGTCAACCTGATGCTTGTCCTTCATGGTCATATGTTTCTAGATCTTGATCTACTTCTTCCACTTGATACTTGTGTATGATCAGCTACTCCTTGCCATTGCTGGTCTGGCTTTCTTTTCCTGGGCTGCTGCCTGACCTTTACCTTCCCCTTGTTCTAGCTCTTGGATGGCTCCAGGGAGCAACCAGAGATTGATTAGGTGGTGGATTTGATGGGATGATCCGTTTGATGATAATATGATGAGATGGGGAATGTGCTCAGAAGTGTGGAAGTGAAATGGTAGCTTGTTGCTACGGCTGGTTCACCCCTTTGTGTACATAAGTTGGCTTTCTTGTCTCCTTCCTGGGTTGCTGCTGTGTTGACAGCACAACCATATGCATGGTTGTGTGAGCAGCTTGCTTGCTTGCTGTGACTCATGGATCAGATCAAGTGAAGATAGATCTTTTTGTTGGTATTACTGTTTTGACTTTTATCTTTTTACTAATTTGGTGAAACTTGCCCCTGCCTATGATGCATAAGCCTGAGGCAAATATTCTGGATAAGAACAGATACTATTCATTTGGTGAAATTTGCCCCTTCTAAAAAACAACTCAGCTTAATGAGGAGACAAAACAGTGCACTACACTGTTGATATCTGAGAGCAATTTATTATACTAACCCCTCATTTCTAGCATGTTTTATTAATCTTTTGTTTTGCATGATATAAAACAAAGAAGAAAGAAGATACCAGATTTAGTTTAACTTTTCTTTTTCATCTTATTGTAATTTCTTTTCTGTTTGAATAATGTAAAGACATTGTATTATTGTATTACCTTCAATAAAGTTTACTTGTTTTATTTTTCTTATTCCATTCATTTGTAAAGACAATGTAATATATATTTCTTCTTGTAATAAAAATTATTTGAGTTACTCCATTTATGTAATAAAGATTATATTTATTTATACCATTTTGTATTATGATTATGAAATGTTCTATAATACTTTAAGATTTAAATGTAAATTCAAGTTATATTTGAATTGTATGATCTGATATTTGAAGTCTTGAATGCAAATTCTTTTCCCAAAATTATAAATCCAACAAAGGTCATGTCCAAATTCCTAACCCCCATCTAAGATGAACTAAACCCCATTTCTCCAATGGCAAGAGAAACACTTATCTCTTTGTTTTTTAAATTTTAATTCGAATAATTGTGAATACTGAATCTTATTCATAAATAAGAATTCACCTCTTATCTTTTATTATAATTTAATTTCCAATTATAATTCTATTTCAAATTCTTTTAATATTCAAATCTATCAAGTAAATATTCAGATTTGAATTGTCTTCCCCTAAAATACAAAAGTACAATAGAGGTCATGTCGAATTCCATCGCACCTGTCCTGGTGTTTCCATCAGAACAAGGGAGACCTCGGTCCCTCTATAGACTCTTGCAGTTTTGCGCGAAAATTCCCTGGATTTTCTTATGCATGAATGCAATGCACAACCCTGTGTCCTCTTTATTTTCAGGTGCTAATCCTGGGATGTTACACAAATTCCTAGAAGTCCCGGAGAAGACTGAAGTTTTCAAGAACATCGATCACCAAACCATAGAGATCAACGATGACCTGACGTATCCCAAAGTACCCATCCGTATCTTGGAAGAAGCTTTCAGGACCACCAGGACCCGAAGCATCAAGTTTCTCAAGATCTAGTGGAGCAACCACACTAAAGAAGAAGCTACCTGGGAGAGGGAAGATTACATCAAGACGGAGTTTCCCGATCTCTTTAAATCCTAGTTTTCTTTTTCTCAAATCTCGGGACTAGATTTTGTTTAAGGAGGAAAGGTTTGTAACATCCCAAAAATATTGATCAAGAGTTATCAATTCCAATCACCAAATTTAGGGTTAACAAAAAACTTTTGTTAATTAAATCATTCATGAATGGACTTGTGTGATTATGGTGAATAGTAAGGAATGGTTTAAATATGAAAACAACATCATCTAAATCAAATCCAAGCAGAAACAAATCAAGAGAAATTCAAAAACAAACAAAATGAACTAATGGTCATTTTTTCCAATCTTGCTCACTAGACCACTTTGAGTGTTTCTAGTCCAAGATTTCAAACAGAAACAATTCCATTTCTTTTCACCCCTTGCTAGACCAAGTAAAAGTGAACCCATGCCCACCTTTCAAACTCATAGAAACATTTGGCAACTTGATTCAAATGACAATTCGAAATTGAATCTAGTTCATATGTGAAGATCACCAGTTCTAAAAAACCAACCAAACCAATGCATCTTGACATTTCCAACTAACCAGAGACTACCTAGTATGTAACTAGTACACTCACCAATTTTGAATCAAAAATTCAAATTCAAATCTCTTTCGGCCATTTCATCAAACACAAATCAAACAAAACACAAAACACTATAGTAAGCGGTGTTTGGGCCTAACTTGTTCCCTCTCTAGCTCACAGCACACTCTCGGTAGATCATATAGCTCATTTAACAAGCTTTAGCTCACTGTAAACTGGGCAAGGTCATCAATGGTGAGCATGCCCGAGCTCAACTTGTCACCCCATTGTAGACAGCAATATAGGAGAAGCTCTAGCCTCGCCAACCTTGTCTAGGACACTGAGCACCGTCCACCGCCACCCATGTCCAATGCCAAAGCAATGCTAGCCCCTGGACCACTCAGCCCGAGCATGCCCAGCTTCTCTGCGAGCACGCCGAGAGCGCGCCAGAGTGCCACACTCGACACGTGAGCACAGACCGCGCGTCACCCTCGCCGCTTGCGTGCGTGATCACCACCTTCCCAGGAACCGCTAGGACATGCCCGTTCATCGCCGCGCGACCAGGACAGCCCGTGCGCCATTAAAACCTCCGTCGGACCCGTTCAGAGCGTCGCAATGTTCCGACCGTATCGCACCGCCCCATGCCTCGCCACCGTGTCGTTGAGCTTCGCCAGGGAGCAAAGCACCGTCCCGTACCATCACCCATTCCTTTAGCTCGCTGTGCACCCAACCCCGACGAGCTCAGTCCACGCCCTTCGGTCCCCTCACAACACTATAAATAGATGCCACCCCCGTTGGATTTGAGCACGCCATCTCACTCCCCACCTCTCACTGATCACACCCACTCATTCTCGGATTAAGGCGAGCAACAAGCCGCCAGAATTTCACCGGAGTATGCTATGGAGGAGGAGAAGAGGAGCCAGCGATTGGAGCCGCCCCAGGAGGAGCTGCCGGTACCAGGAGGTTTGCCGTCATCGACTTCGTCGTTCGCCCCCATCGCCGACCATCGCTTGAGCCCCGGTGAGCCTCACACGACCCCCACTGGCCGCGCTAGGGTTTAGTCTCGCCGGTGTTGCGCGATGGAGACGACAAGCCATAGTCGTTCGATTAGGTGTTGATCGTATGGTTTAGATTGCCTTGTACCCCTTCGCACCCCCTGTCTCGCTGACTGGTGGGGACAACCACTTAAAATCACCCAGCACCTCAGGCACCGTACCGTAGCCAAATAACATCCAAACCATAACAGTTAGTTTGAATTTAGATTTTCCAATTTAGTTCAAACTTAGTTTTGTACCTAGATTCAAAATTCAACCTAGGTCGATTCACTAAACCAAATTGCATCAAAC
Organism: Avena insularis; assembly: GCA_023614405.1. Lineage (NCBI taxonomy): Eukaryota > Viridiplantae > Streptophyta > Magnoliopsida > Poales > Poaceae > Avena > Avena insularis. The sequence goes on along the minus strand of CM042689.1, from coordinate 278,507,288 downwards.
CAATTTTGCTAGAAAGGTACTGGAATTCTTAATCCAAGACCGTTGGATTCAAATCAATTAGATTTGTAGATCACCTATAGTAAAAATAACAAGGCAGAAGCTTTTCTGCATTCAAACATTTTTCAAAATTCAACCACAAAAGCTTTTGAGTTGATTCCAACTCTCAAAAATCACATTTAACAAGACCTTTCTGAATATATAAAAATATCTAGGTTTACTTGCAGAAATAATGGTCAAGCAATAAAATAATGCCTCATAGGCCATTCTAGTCACTTTAATTAATTAAAATAAAAAGGTTAAACCTTATTAAATTGTGACACCACTTTAAATCACATTCCCAAGTACTGAAATATATGGTAATTACATGTGTCAACATGATCCCATATTTTAGTTCGAGAATATTAAATCTTAAGTAGTTATTCAATGAGTAGAAATTACTTCTCAAAAAAAAAGACAAGTGCTTTAATCCTTGTGATAATAGAGATGATGCTAGATCATCTAGTGTGAACCTTTGTGTGCTAAATAGAGTAGTTAAGGATTGTTTGGTGATTGTGTACCTCGTATTTATTTATAGACGCTAGTACTGACCAAGGATACGAGGAGGAAGGAGAATACTACGAGGAAGAAGCCGAGGAAAACTTCAACCACTGCTCTACTCAAGGCAAGCTATTAACTGAGCAAGCTATCCTAGCAAGCTTATACTTGCAATTATGCAAGCCTCACTATACAAGTTAAATTAGCAAGCTACTATCTTAGCAAGCTAAGCTAAAATGATGCAAGTTTTACTTGCAAGCTTACACCACTTGATACCCAACCCTAGTTTTATTTGCAAGCTTAGTTATTTTATTTCTTTATCAAAGATCCTTAGTTTGGTTTACCTAGTGACTTGTAGATTTTTGAAAGATATAAAAGGTAGCATAAATAGCATAAAACTTGGCCTAAGTTAGATAATCTTGATGTCATCCTGAGGCATGAGATTGAACTTAGATCATTCACACTTGATTACCACCCCTCATTAGTGTTTACCCCCACTTGTAGATGCTAGTGCTAAGCATAAAACTTAATCACTTTAGATGGGATTACTTGGTGAAAATGATTATGAAAACCTTAGAATGATGAGTCATTTTAATGAAATGTTTTGACATGTGTTCTTGAATACCAGATGATTTTTGATGATGAATATTTTGAGGCATGAGCCTTAGCCCTTTATAAAACTGATGGTTGTCTGGATGCGATACCATTCCAATTTTACCGTACAACCACAATACCCGAAATTTGAGTAGGGCTTGACTGGAAGTTTATATACCTTAGTATGGGTTCCCTTGTGGCCAAGGTTTGAGCTGAGGCTACCTTGTGAAGATTGTCCACCTATGCAGTTCCCAAGATGAAAGTTGGTCATGGTTGGGAGGCCAAACTCATAGGAGAGGTGCCTATACTAGGGCATGTAATTGAAAGGTTAGGATTGATAATCCGCATACTGAGTATGGTGAATTCAGGATTGTTCCTGACGGATGTATCGAATGTTGTGGTGAAAGTGTACCACCTCTTCAGAGTGTCAAACTATTCGAATAGCCGCGTCCGCGGTTATGGACAGTTGGAGTCGCCATACTGTTCCGTTGTCAGATGTTTTAAAAATTACTTGTGAAATGAATCATGATTTTGACTTGACCACAACAGGGTTGTGATATGAAATTCAAGTTCCCACCTAGGTGTTATAAAACTTTCAACTAGCTTTCTTTGCTTCTGAACTCAGTAGAGATAAATTTGGGTTTTTGCAAAACAACCTAGAGCCTAGCACTTCCTACTCAAAACCTCTTCACCTGTTAGGATTAGTTTGCGAGTACTTAAATAGTACTCATGGATTTGTCCCTGGCTATTCCTATGGCCAGACTATGAAGAGGACTATCAGGAGGATGGACCGCAGGAAGGTTACGACAACTAGGATCATCTCCCATCATCAGCATTGCCTATGACCATGAAGATGGAGCTTCGCTCATGCTACCGTTATCATTATGTTATTTCCGCTGCTTGATTTGTATTAAGACTGGATCATGAGATCCTTTATTTTGTTATAATACCTTATGTATGGTTTGTAATGGATGATGTATTGTGATATCCAATCTGTTATGTCTCGCAAAAATGGTAATCTTGGGATTGTGATGTATGGCATAACATGCATCTGGGATTAAAAATCCGGGTGTTGACAAAAATCATCCTCCCTAGCGGCACCACAACAATCTTCTCTGTAGCATGTCGTGATGTACGTCGAGGCCATCACAACATCGGCTAGGGCGTCCTCATGGCCTAGAGGCTAGGACTGGTTCTTTGGGACGAAGTGGTTCATGGGTGGAGTGCTATGCGTACAAGCGAATCGTTGGTCAAGGTGGGCATTGTAGGTTCGTTGCATGTAGAACAAAAAAATTACCGCAAGAACGAACAAAACCAAGATCCAATCTATGGCGAAGCCAAGATCTAATGAACAAGATAGGTGCAACGAGATAGAAGAGAACTAACCATCGTAGATCCAAAGCCTTAACGAGATCGGATCTCGTGGTTGATGTAGTCGATCACTTGCCAATCTCAAGATTGCGTAGATGATCCTTCTGGCACCGCGTTCTAGTAGCGCTTTCGCACTCGGTCACACGTACGGAGTCGACGAAGACCTTCCTCTCCCTGTTCCAACAGGTAGCGGAGGTAGTAGATCCCCTCAGAATCCTAGCAGCATGACGACGTGGTGGTGGTGGTGGAGGAGAGAATCTTGTAGGACTTCGCCTAAGCCGGAGCAGAAAGAAGGAGGAGGAGAAGGATGGCGGCTAAGGTTGGGAGTAAGGGGAAGGGGTGGTGCCATCCCCTCCCTATTTATATAGAGGGGGTGCATCTAGGGCATCCCACTTGGCCCTTCCCTCCTAGGGCCGGCACACATAGGGATTGGGGGAGACTTGCCCCCCAAGTTTCCCCTTTTCTTTTTAGGGTTTTGCCCCTTTTCTTTGGGGTTGGCCGGTTGGGCCCCTTGGGTCTTGGTTCGGCTGGAACATGTCCCTCGCAGCATGCCCTCGGTCCATGTGGCCCCTCCCGGGGTGGTGGACCCGCTGGTGGCCCCTTTCTAGAACATTCTAGAAGCTCCGGTCAAAACACTGATAAATTTTTTGAACCCCGGAAAATGACATTCATTTTATGAATCTTATTCTCCGGACCGTTCCGGATCTCCTCGTGATGTCCTGGATCCAATCCAATACTCCAAACAACATTCGGACTCCAACTCATATTCCATATCTACTTAAACAACATCGAACCTTAAGTGTGTCACCCTATGGTTTGCGAAGTATGCAGACATGATCGATACACCTCTTTGATCAATAACCAATAGCGGTATCTGGAGATCCATAATGGCTCCCACATATTCAATGATGACTTCGTGATTTAATAAACCATTAACATACGATACTGATTCCCTTTGTCGCGCGATACTTTACTTATCCGAGGTTCGATCGTCGGTATCTCTATACCTATTTCAACCTCGTTACCGATAAGTACTTGTTACTCGTTTCGTGATATGACATCCCTTGTGACCTAGTCACATGCTTGCAAGCCAATTGGATGACATTCTACCGAGAGGGCCCAAAGTATATCTATTTGTCATTTGGATGGACAAATCCCAATCTTGATCCATGCGCTTCAACACATACTTTCAGAATACCCAATGCCACCTTTATAACCACCCAGTTACGGAAGTGGCGTTTGATGTCATCAAAGTACTCATCCGGTGACGGTGATTAACATGATCTCATGGTCGAAGGATTAGGTTACTATGTATCTGAAAGCTTGTAGCAAAACAAACTTAATGACTTGATCTTATGCTATGCTTACTATGGGTGTGTGTCCATCACATCATTCTCCTAATGGTATGATCTTACTATTAATAATATCCAATGGCCATGATCATAAAACCATGATCATCTATTAATCAACAAGCTAGTTTCAACAAGATGCTTACTAGGGACTCTTTTATGTTTACAAAAACACACAAGTATTAATGTTTCCGGTTAGTACAATTATAGCATGGGATGTAAACATTTATCATAAACACAAATATATAATAATAACCACTTTATTATTGCCTCTTTGGCATATCTCCAACAGGCGTATGATATTGCATGTGAATACCGGTCTCTGGCAGAGGTTGGAGCCGTTATGGTGATGCACACAGGTATCATAACCTTGTTGAAGGTGTCGACAATGTAGATCGCGCCCTCGACTTTATCACTCAAACCCTAGACCCAGTTTCGGGTTGGATTTGGCAGCGCCACCGTCGTTCTCCTCTTTGGGGAAAACATGTGGGAGTTAGACCTGGCTTATGTAACCACCGGCAGATGGTGGTGCTCGACAAGGTGGAGTGGCGTAGCATCGACAACATCGACATCGGCGGGTCTCGACGGCGTGTTGCTGCGGAGACTTGATGGTGGATGCCTCTTGATGAATGAGCGTAGGTGATGTGGCTCGATTACTGTAGAGCTTGTTAGGATACCCCAAGAGCAAGGTGTGATGAGCACAGCAGCAAGTTTTCCCTCAGTTGTGAAACCAAGGTTATCGAACCAGTAGGGGAAAGGAAACAGCTCCGAAGGTGTTGCTAACAACGTGGAACCTGCACAACACAACCACAATACTTTGTCCCAACTTACAGTGAGGTTGTCAAGCTCACCGGTTTGCTAAAAACAAAGGGTTAAACGTATAGTGTGGAAGAAAGTAATTGCTTGTAGTAATTGCAGAAAGTAAACAGTAGGCAGTAGATTGAATATCAGTGGGAAGGAATGGACCGAGGTCCACAGTTCACTAGAGGTGTTTCTCTATAAGATAAATAACATGTTGGGTGAACAAATTACAGTTGGGAAATTGACAGATTAAGAATGCATAACAATGCATGTACATGTCATGATGATTTCTATGAGATTTGTTTGGGAATTACAACATAATACATAGACCGTAATCCAACTTCATCTATGACTAATAATCCACCTCCGGGATATCATCCGAACAACCCTCGGGTATTAAGTTGCAAGCAATAGATAATTATATTAAGCAAAGTGTATAAAGTAAATAATACAATTGCCCTTGGACAAAGGATTGTTGTTTTCTCCCTAGTAGCAACAGCACATCTACAACCTTAGAGGTTTCTGTTACTCCCCTAGATTACTAGAGGCATGAACCTACTATCGATCATAAATACTCCCTCTTGGAGTCACAAGCAACTACTTGGCCAGAGTAACTACTAGCAACGAAGAGCATGCAAGATCACAAATAACATAGACATGATAGAATCAATAATCGATCTTGACGTAGTACTCAATATACATCGGATGCCAACAAACACAACATGTAGAATTACAAATAGATAATCTTGATCATGATAGGAAGCTCACAAGATCTAAACATGATAGCACAAAAGAGGAGAAACTATCATCTAGCTACTTATATGGACCCATAGTCCAAGGATGGACTACTCACGCATCACTCCGGAGGCTGGCATGGTGATGAAGAAGGCCTCCAGGGTGATCTCCCCTCTCCGGCAGGGTGCTGGAAAGAGCTTTAGATCCCTCCTGATCTAGGGACGATGGTGGCGGCGGCTACGGACTTTTTCGTGGATTTCTGATCGGGTACTTAAGATTTTCTCTTCGGGGGCTTTATAGGCAAAGGGGCAAGGTCGGTTGATGCCCGAGGGGCCCACACCATAGGGCATCGCGACCTAGGGTGGACCCGCGTGGCCCCCTGGTGCGGCTGCCTCGTGGCGCTTCTTTGTCTCCCCTTCGGACTCCGTGTAGTGTCTGGAAAAATAGGAACTTCGGCTTTGGTTTCGCCCAATTCCGAGAATATTTTCTTATTAGCTTTTCTGAAACCAAAAATAGCAGAAAACAGGAATTGGCACTGTGGCATCTTGTTTATAGGTTAGTTCAAGAAAATGTATAAAAATGCCTCAAAGTGTAGACAAAACATAAGATAGTTGGTACAAAACAAGCATGGAGCATAAAAAATCATAGATACGTTTACAACTTATCAGTAGGGCGAGGGACACTGTCTAGCATCATGGTGGCGTCGGTGGAAGGATCAGTGAAGTTTGTGTGGATCTTAACCATGAAGATTGCTCGGAGGTTCGACGAGAATGATGACTTCTGTGACATGTACATGAGGTGCTTGCTAAGAGTCTGCTGACCGAATGAGCGCTCTCTTTTTGCCTAGAGGATATCTCAGGTATGCGATATGTTTTGGTTACTAGCTGGTGGAGGGGTTTCGTTGTTTTTCCGAACATAAGGACATGTTGGATCTTAGATGTTGTGTGATGGCTTCCATGTTTTTGACGTATCCCTTTGTTTTTAATTTACTGAATAAATCAATAAGGGGGGCAACTCCTAACTCCACTAGAAGTTGTCGCCTTCCTTCTCCCCCCTTGTCTTTCCTCCGCTTGAGGTGCTTCCCGCAAAGTTTGGTGGGCTCCGGTGATGGCGGTGGCGTGGCGTTCCCCTAGACTGCCTTCTCTTCCCGCCTATCATAGAGATCTCGTCAATTGGAGGAGAATCCCAAGCTCGATCTTGATCTGCAAGGGTGGTGACTTGGGATTGCGGCGATACTCGCGGGAAACCTTTTTCGCGGGGTTCATGGGTAGTCGGAAAGAACGATGCCCCCGACAAAAGAATCCTCCCTAGCGGCACCACAACGATCTTCTCTTTTGCATGCCGTGATGTACGCTGAGGCGATCACAACAGTGGCTAGTGCGTCCTCGTGGCCCATCTCTAGGGACTTAGCACCGATATTTTAGTTGCGGGCACCCGAGGCCTAGGACTGGTTCTTTGGGACAGAGCGGTTCTCAGGTGGAGTGCTAGGCGTACAAGCCATTCGTTGGTCAAGGTGGGCGCATGATATTGCAGGTGAATACCAGTCTCTGGCGGCGGTTGGAACCGTCGACGGTGATGACCACAGGTGTCGTAACCTTGTTGAAGGTGTCGACAATGTAGATCGCGCCCTCGAATTTATCGCTCAGAACCCTATACCCAGTTCTAGGTCGGATGTTGGCAGCGGCACCGTTGTTCTCCTCCTTGGGGAAAATGTGTGGGAGTTAGACCTGGGTTATGTAACCACTGGCAGATGATGGTGCTCGACAAGGTGGAGCGGCGTGGCATCGACAACATCGACATCGGCGGGTCTCGACGACGTCTCGCCGCGGAGACTTGATGGCGGATGCCTCTTGATGAATGAGCGCAGGGCGAGGGACACTATCTAGCATCGTGGTGGCGTCGGTGGCAGGATCGGCGAAGTTGATGTGGATCTTAACCATGAAGATTGCTTGGAGATTTGACGAGAGCGATAACTTATGTGACATGTACATGAGGTGCTTGCTAAGAGTCTGTTGACCCGATAAACGCTCTCTTTTCGCCTAGAGGATGTCTCGGGTATGCGATATGTTTCGGTTCCTAGCTGGTAGAGGGTTTTTGTTGTTTTTCCGGACATAAGGACATGTTGGATCTTAGATGTTGTGTGATGGCTTCCATGTTTTTAACGTATCCCTTTGTTTTTAATTTATTAAATAAATCAATAAAAATGTTGTACACACCTTTTCGATACGGAGTCCGGGACTTCATCCTCCATTTTGAAAAGCTTAGTTTCATTTTCAGCACTTCGGATGCTTGATACACTTGTTGTTCCGTGCCATAATGGTAATGGACACTGGCCTCACGGTCGTTTGGAAAGAGAAAAAAGTTGCGCCATCACTCACTAAGAAAAAGAAATAGTCACGCCAGATTTTCCAACCAAATTGCACGAACACATGTACGATCAGTTCGAAAAAATCAACATCGCCGTCTATTCCACTTGTATCCCACACTTTTGCCTGCCTAAGTTTTAACACAATATTCAGAGGTAAGTTCTTTTTTAAGGCTTAAGGCAGTCGATCCTACCGTCCAAGGTAAGTTCGCTGCCATCTTTACCGTAGCTACTCTCAGCAACATTTTATTTTGAAAGGAGCATATATTAATATCAGAGGATACCAATTACATCCAGTCTTTGTAACAATGTATTGCCATAGTGGTCATACGGATACACACAGTTAAAAAAGAATTAAAAAAAGAGAAAAATCCCACTACAGTGACTCGTTCATTAAAACAACAGTACTACCACCACCAAGACAGCACCAGAAGTCCATCTTCTCCAAAAACGACGCCTCCAAGAAGAAAATAATGCACAAACACCGTCATCGTCCGATCAAATATCTAGGTTTTCACCCTAAAAAAAAGTCCACGCTCTCAAAATAATATCTTAAATAAGGTCATTGTCAGACACAACCAATTCAAGCCAGACCCTAGGTTTTCACCCTGAAAGGTAGGACCATGAACCTCTCTTGTACAGTTGCCCCCACGTGCATGTCACTGCTCCAATTTACAAGTCACCTAGCCAATTCCTCATCACCACCCAGACTCGAACCACCATTGTCAGTCCTCAGATCTCGGTCTCCATGACTTTCTCCGTCAGCACCATGAAACGAGAACATGCCCCATGATAATAACAGCCAACAAAGCTTCGAAGCACACCATCTGAAACCAAACGGTTAGAGTAAAACATGGGTGCGTACAATCTAATCCAATCCTTTCAGCAAACTCACGGCATGAGTGCATTTATGGAGTTCGCCGACGGAGCCTTCCGAAACCCAACACAGAAACCAGATCAATGGAGACCAACATCCGGCAGATCTTCGCTTTGGCTTGAGAGGGATCCAGGACCACCTCCTTTATTGAAACCGAGCCAGCAACACCCACGCCACCCGCCGGAAACTAACAGGATCCGCAAGACGGCAAGACCACCCGGCTGACCACTCTGACGGAGGAGGTCACCGTCACCATGCCTGGGGCAGATGCCCCAAGCGCCCTAGTGTCGCGAACAAGGCCCGGATAGCCTGGGTGCCGGCGTCGAGGGCAACAGACAGGACAGATCGCGGCTAGGCCCAAATCCCCGCCGCCGCCTGCCGCCATCTGGGCCAAGGATCACGGGCCGCCGCCTTCCCTCCGGATCGCGAACATGGTCGCCGCCGCCGTCACGCCACCAGATCTTTGCCCGGCGGCGTGGCGGCGGCGGAGGAGAGAAAACACGGGAGGACTCGCCTAGGAGGGCACGCGGCGCCGCCTGTGGTGCGGGTGGAGGGGTGCGGGCTCGCCGACGTTCTGTGCTCGTAGAAGAGCTTACTTAGCTCGTAGAAGAAGAGGCCGTTTGGTTCCCAGCAACATATATCATGCGAGTTATTAGATGTCTGAAACAATACAACGGCGCCTCAAACGGCAACGGTAAGCATTGTCCAGACATAATAATATATAGACATACAGACCTTCTACGAGTTCTAAAAAAAAGATGTGTGAAACATCTTGCCGGCAATGTTAGTATAGTATGTGCAGCTTTGGTTCAATGTAAAATTATGGAAAATTTTGGAGGATTCAATTTTTTCCACAGTTTTTCCAGTAGTGGTTGTTTGGTTGCGTTTCTAAAGAAAATTCCTATCAAGTCCAACTTCAAACGAATTTATCTTTGTTCTAGTGATAACCATGGTATACATCTAGTCCCTCAGAAGAATCCCTGTATTTTTCTACCACCTCTGTTCTATAATATAAGCGTTTTTAGCAAATTAAAACAGTTTGCCAAAAATGATTATAAAGTGGAATGGTGGGAGTACAAGCACAATCAACCGTAGATTCTTGCAATTTCAAATTATTAAGAATTCAACATAGCATCCCGTCAAGTTTCTACTATGTTTTTCTAGTATTACTATGGTTTTAAAATCACGCGAATAGGTGTAGGATTACGTATGTGCTGATAGAGCTAGCAGTGTAGCCAGCCGCAACCAGGGCGCAGGCACGCCATGCCTGTCTATATCTTATCACTTTTCATTTATCATATGCTACAGTCCTCCTTTCTCTGCCTGCCTACCTGCCTGTCAGTGCCGGTGCCGGTGTCTACAGACCCACAGCAAGCTTGTCTTCCATTTCCTCCTCGAGACACAACAAAACAGAAGAGAAACAGAGCCGACCCAGAAACAAGACAGAGCCCAAGAGCTTCCTTCTCTCACAGTCACAGCACACTCTTCTCTCCCATCCCGTTCTCTCCTGTCTGCTCAGTTTGGTGGGTTCTGCTCACCAGTTTCCCCTCACAGTACAAAACCCCATTTTCCTCCATCATCCTCCATACATAGACACACAACCGGCGCGCAACGCAATAGACAGCAACAACTTCTGCAAGAAAGCCATGAGAAACATCATGGAGAGAAGCCCCCACGAGTCCTCATTCTCCTTCTCCCGTAGGCACTTCAAGTGGCCGGTTCTCGGCAAGAGCAGCAGCCATGGAGCCACTAGTACCGCTGCCGCGGAGGAAGGCTTCGTCAAGATCAGGTCGGGAAAGCAGGCTGAGGACGAGGACGAGGCGTCCATGGCTTTCTCCTCCGCCTGCCCGTCGTTCCACTCGGAGGACTTCGTGTCTCCTCCGCCCAAGCCGCCCAAGTCCAAGCAGCAGCACCACCGCAAGAACGGTAAGCCGGGCCGCACGGCCGTGTCGCGCCTGCGCACGGTGCTGGCGGCCGCCATCTCCGGGCGGCACCGGCAGGTAGGCCTCGGCGCGCGTCTCACCGGCACGCTGTACGGCCACCGCCGCGGCCACGTCCACCTCGCCTTCCAGGTCGACCCGCGCGCGTGCCCCGCGCTGCTGCTGGAGCTCACCGCGCCCACGGCGTCGCTGGTGCGCGAGATGGCCTCGGGCCTCGTCCGCATCGCGCTCGAGTGCGAGCGCTCCAAGTTCCCCGCGGCGGCCGCCGGCGCCGCGGGCAGGAAGCTGCTGGAGGAGACGGTGTGGCGCGCGTACTGCAACGGCAAGGGCTGCGGGTACGCGGTGCGGCGCGAGTGCGGCGCCGCGGACTGGCGCGTGCTGCGAGCGCTGGAGCCCGTGTCCATGGGGGCCGGGGTCATACCGGCGTCGTGCGGAGGCGGGGAGGGCGACGTCATGTACATGCGCGCGCGGTTCGAGCGCGTCGTGGGCTCACGCGACTCGGAGGCCTTCTACATGATGAACCCAGACAGCAGCAGCAGTGCCAACAGCATCGGCCCGGAGCTTAGCGTCTACCTCCTCAGAGTTTGATCGCGCGCACTCTCTCCCGCGTGATTTAAGCTGCTTTTCTTGTCTTTTATGTAATGTACTAGTCTTTTCTTAATGGTATGCTTGTTATGGAATAATGCATTACGTGCTCATTAGAGCTGGTCGGAAGCTGGGAAGGGAATGGAGCTTCGTTTTGGGTATTTTCACTTGTCTGCCGCTTAGCAGTTATAGGTGGTGTTCCAAAATATGTAACGAGATTTCAATTTAGATTTCAATTAAATTTAGTTAAATATGTAACGAGATTTCAATTAAATATGTAACGAGATTTCATATGTGACGGTTTAGTTATCTAGGAGATATATTCTAACTCTTCTACGGATCCGGTCTTATTCTCCAAGCTTCGTCCCATTGATGTGTTGCTATTGGACTCCTTTTAGATCCGACTTAGGTGTACTAGTCATCCGACTGAGCTTCATGTTTCATCTAGCAATCTTGGGCCTCCTAGTGAGTGCATCGACACAGCCACCCGTGGACCACCTTGGCTCGCTAGAATCTTTCAAGCCTTGGGCCTACCTGTTAGGCAATACTTACAACAGTAATTGGCCCCTTTGTAAGTGCATGGTGCCCCATACATGGTTTTGGTTAATAATAATATCTATGAACTAATATTTGCATCGTGTTATACTTATAGATTTTGTCCATAGACAATGCTTGAAGATCATTTGTTGGTTTCAAGTTTGAAACATGAAGAAAATGAAGAAGATAAAGTGATGACTATGGTGGTGTTATAGGTTTCATTCCAAGAATGAGCATATGAGAGAGTTAAGCATATTGCAAGAATGTCTCGAAAAATAAGAAGATGAGTGAGCCTTCATGTTTACCTTCAACACATCATCATAACGAAGATGAGAAGTCAAGTTCAAGATGGTTCATCGCGAAGGTATCATATGATTGAAGCTCTTCGTCCATTTGGTGGTAATGGACAAGTAAAGATGTGCCTAAGAGTGGCTTTCCCATAATGTATATGGGGTAGCAATTTGCGAGCTTCACTAAGAGAGCGCAATTAAGAAATGTGATCCAACTTGAGAAGGTCAATATCGTCATCATATAGCTTTAAATGGAATCTTCAAGGAAAAGATATGATCTTGATAGGTTTTCAACTTTATCTCTCTCTCATGCTGTTAGTTGGGAGACTAGGTTATAGGACAGATAGTAGTTCTATCAAGAGGGGCTCTCAAAGAATTCACCTGATCCTATCGTCTGGAGAGAGCTCAAACCTTTGCATCATTGGAATCATCCTTCTTGGTTGTTATTTTTTCTTCTCTACGTGAGGTTTTAGTGGCTGAGATTTTATCAGATTCAGATGAAAAACTTATTGTGTTTATGATTTTGGAGGTTTTCTCTACTTTTATGAAGAGGTCTACCCTTTCCTCCTGAGATTTTATCCTCCTTTGTTGTACTAAGAGGTTTCTCTACATTAAATTCTTGATCTATATGTTGTGATATTCCAGTGAGCCCAAGATCATCGATTTCGGAATCTAAATTCATAAGATATGGAGTCTTTAGTTCTACTTGGCTAGACTAGCCTAACACGTAGGACTAGTTCGATCTCAATCCGGTCTTAAGTCTAAAGTGATAGTTTTATTGCAGTAATATCAATTTTGGTTGGCCTGGAGTGGTCCAACCATTCCAGGCTAAATAGTCCGAAGTGGTCCGACCTAGGCTCAGCTAGTCAGACTTTCCTTCACGCATGTGTAACATATAGATTTCATGGTTGGTGGGTTATTTAAGGGGTCTTCTTCCCCAAAGGATTCCCATCTTTTGAGATCGTTTTGCCCACCATTATTGATCTTTTGAAGCTTTCTTTCTCTTTATTCTGTACATGATTCTTGCATCTATACAGGGAAAAAGATAGAGGAGATTTAAATCTACATACATCTCCACCAATCCATATCTCCTCTTAGTGAGGGAATCCATTGGATCTAGATCTTGGATAAATTTGGTGTTCTCATCCTTTCTTTTTCCTCTCATATTCCTTGGTAGCATTATTTGCTTTGGTGGGATTTGGGAGAGAAGGACTTTAGGACTTGTGTTTTCGTCATTATATTTGGTGCATCGGTTTGAGTTTTCCAGAGAGAATCGGTTGGTGAAAGTCTGAGAAGCTTATTACTCTTTGGGTATTAGAACACTAAGCTTGTTACTGTTGAGTTCTTGTACCTGGAGCTTGTTCCTCTTGGGTTATTGGAACCCTAGACGGCTTGGTGGTGCTGCTAAGCTCAATCATTGTGGTGTAGAACTTGGCTCGATGGATTACTTGGGAACCTGCAATTGATTTTGAAGATTTCCCCAAACCTATATGGGTTGGTGACCGTCCTTAAGTGTCCCATAGTGGATAGTCATTTCCCTTTTGGTATGAAGGCTCGATGGCATTACTATGAGCCATTGTGACGCTTGGAGCAGCATTGTGCCTCCACACAACTCCAAGAGGGAGTAGTTTTCTTTGAAAAGTGAACTTTAGGATACATCGTCGTCTTCTCATGCCTCGTTTTTTTCTATACCCTAGATCTTTATGTATGCACTACTTTGTGATAGCCTTAGTACTTTAAGTTATATATCTTGCTATAGCATAGTTTCTTATCGTGTTTAGCATAAGTTGTTGGTGCACATAGTTGAGCTTAGCATATTTAAAATTTGTGCTTGATAAATTGAGATGTTAGTTTGATTTCACATTTATACAAGCCTAAACCATAAAAATATGAATCACCTATTTACCCTCCTCTAGGCGATATTTGTGTCCTTTCACCCTCGTATTACCTGTCAACAACAACCTACTTAGGATTAAAAGTGTTTGTTCAGTTGGGGTGAATTAGGGAGTGGTAACCATGCGCCGAAGTGCATCTGCAAAACCGGTGTGGCATCCTCACCGCAGTGGCCCTACACTATAGTCGCTTGGCAAAATCGGTGTGGCATCCTCACCGCAGTGGCCCTACACTATAGTCGCTTGGCAACCTGGTGTGTTGGAGGACACAACTATAGTTTTTTCTATTGTAGGGGTACTCTAGGAATTCAACTATAGGTTGAGGTTATTACACAGTGGCAACTGTCAAGGTCTGTGTCACTGAAACAATGGCCTTCTAGGCACCCCTACTTCCAAAAGGAAGACCTAAGCACCCAATCAACGAGTGTGTTAGCTTCGTCCCACCTCCAATGGTCAAGTTCATCATCGGAGGTGAGGAGGACCAATGTTCTAGACAGTGGAAACACAAGGAACTACATTATTGTCGGACAATCGATGAATCTGAGGAGAAAGAGTTAAAGATGTCGTACAATTTATTTCTATAAGTCCGGATTTAGGTGGGGTATTTTTTTTTGTGCTAGAGGAGGGTGGTCTCTCGCAAGTTTTTGGGTCTTCCTTAGTTCAGTTAGGGTATGTATGGATTACGACATAAGTGGATCATACCAATAATTTGGTCATGGCTAAGAAATTGGTTTTGTTAGGATTATTGCCAACTTTTTTTTTCACGTCGATGAAACTATTTTGGTCAATGTTGGTCAACTTATATGCAAGCAAAACCTCAACTAAAGTTCTTTCTATCCAAATTTTTCGCAAGGACTTGGATGAAATCTAGACACACCCTTGGTACTTTTTTGGTCCATCATTTTACATAGGTACTAACCAATGTACTATACACCGTATAAAAATACTCCACTAAATGCATATACGGTGCCTGTCCATGCTAGAGTACAGAAATGGCAGCCTAGCGTTTCAGTGTACCCGAAACCACAATCTGGAGCATTGATTGGGAGCATGAGCTCAGCAAACAGCATTAAATTTAAATGGTCACCACTTTTGCATCCTACAGAACTGTTCACGCAGTGTACGTGGATTTGGCGCGGATATAGCTACTTTCTCCGGCTCATATTAATTGACCTAAATTTATCTAGATTTAAATAAATCTAAATACTATTTAGTATATAAGTTTATTTAAATTTTAATAAATTAAAGTCAATTAATATGGATTGGAGGGAGTAAATTAAATCGAAAATGCATCTCGGAAAAAAAATACATCGAAATGGCATGCCCCCGGCTACTCGTTGAGCTGCAATACAATCAAGAGAAAATTTGCTAGAGGACACCGTTATTTTCCGGCGTTTGCTAAAACACACTGTTGGAATGTGGCTTTGCCCAGTACCATTATTATTTCGTGACAATTTGCTAGAACACACTGTACTGCCCAAAACGGAAAGTTTGACGTTTTAGATTACCTTTTTACCTTATTGCAAATATGTCTAGAATTTTAATTGAAATACAAGATGTTTCAGATAGAAAAAACTATCCAGCTTTTTCCCAATTCCCTCGTTAATTTTTTTCTTAACCACGATGCTGCATGCTGCAATGGATGGCGACTTGGCCTGGATGTTCCAACTTGATGTGAACTTACGTATAGTTTCTAATTCATGTTCGGTATATGCATACGCTGGATTTGGTGAATTTGAATTAGAGAAAAAAGTGTTCAAACCGGACATATGATGGTCATCCCAATAAAATTAGTCAAACTTTTCATTTGCGGCATGCAGTGTGTCCTGGCAAATGTGCCACGAAATTATAATGGTACTCAGCAAAGACACATTCCAGCGATGTGTTTTGGCAAACGCCAAAAAATAACGGTGTCCTCTGCAAATTTTCCCTACAATCAAGGTCTTCGCATCCTCGGACCCTTTTTTTTAGAAAAGGAGTACAACAGAAACAAAAACTTTTCCAGTCCAAATATGCCCCCAAGTTTTTTCAAATGTACATATAGGGCCTTTATGTAAATTTATGTCCTTTGCGGTCGTTTCATAAAAAAAATCATGGATAAACAACCCTTCACACACACACAAAGTCAATGCGCCGACTGTTCTGATGCAATTCCAGTGGTCTGTAGTGCGTAGCAGTACACCAGTCATCAGTACACTGAAACAGACATACGGTGAGGGTGAGGTGACTGGAGCCTGGAGGTCGTCGTCTCCACCCTCCAGAGAGTCAAATTCTTGGCTCCTCCCTAAAACCCGATGGGCCAAATCATGGCGCATGGAAGGACGCCCGCTTTAAGACCTGATCGTCAGTCTGGTGTGACGTGCTTTGGGAGAAGCTCCTACTACATCCATAAAGTACTGTTCTCGCTCCTTTCTAATCTCATGTGAGCGATTGGTGTCTTCATGGTGCCAGTCAGACGCCGGTAAGTAAATCCCATTGCAGGATTTCACATGTGGATTCCTTTTTCGTTTCTTGCGCCGATACTAGACCTACGGGGCACGGCTCATGCAAGATTTTCTCTAGGCGTCTATGGAACTCTGAGAATTTTTATTTTTTTTTAACACGGGAAAGGCCCAGGAGGGCCCGGAAACATTGCATTAATCTTCATCGGTGGAATTACAAAGTACACGGAGGTCCTCAGAAGAAAACACAGTTACAACACAGACCTCCAACTTTACGCACAGGACCTCAGAATAAAATGACAGAACGCAATCAGGTCCTCACCACCAGAATCGATCTTGAGCTCCAGATCGCGGGCGTCTTTGTCGCCGCCGGGGACTAGGCCACTTGGGGTGACGAAGACGGAGCTTCCCGCGCCGTAGCGAACACAGGGCCTCCGAATCGGCACGTCAGCCTGGATGTTGAAGATGAGATGGCACTAGAAAGAGGCCGACACCAGAGCTCTGAGCAGCCGCCATTCGGCCATAAAAGTCGGCGACGAGCGAGCACTTGGCTGGCGAAAGGCCGCCGAGAATCTGCTCTAGAAGATCGCAGCAATCTTCCCGTCATCCCGCTTCCCAGATCGGCAAAGGGCAGCCGCACACCGCCGCACCCCCTCCGACTCCATCACCATGCCGTCGTTGAAGAGGAGCAGCACCTGCATCGCCTCGATATGGAAAGAACACACTCGCGAGCTTATTGAAGGAGATCCTGATGCCGTTGACCACCTCCACCTCCGGCTCTGCCCACCAGAGCACCACGGAGAGGACGCCGAGCATCAGGAGCCATCGGATCTGGCCCGCGCGACCCGGGAGCTCACTCCAGACGAGCATAAAGCCCATACGCCAACCAGGCAACCCTACTACTGAAAGCAAAAGAAGCCAGACCACCTGATCCATCCTCTCGCCGGCCAGCAAGGCCGCCGGAGAGAGAGAAGGGCAAGGGGGCAGGGAAAAACGGGAGTCGACTCTCAAGACCGTGGGTATGCAAGGGAGAGAGAGAGGGTCCTGAGAAAATGAATACTCTCTCCGTACGTAAATAAGTGTACTTCTATCTTTGTACTAAGTCAACATTTATGACATTTATGACACTAAATTGGTATCAATAGAAACGTTTTTAAAATTAGTTTTTTAATATATTAATTTAATATAATATATGTTTCTATATTTATCTATAAAATTGATAAAATTTTATAAAATTTGATTTAGTTAAAAACTAGAAGTACACTTATTTACGGCCGGAGGGAACACGAGCACGAAAGGGGAGAAAATGCAGGATCCTCTGAAGAGGTGAAGATGTTTGGGTCTATAGCAACATTTTAGATGGATTAACGGTAATCCGAGATTACTACGAAATTCAGAGAAGACATCTCAGCTTGCCGTAAGCCTGGGCAGTTGTTGCCTGGTGATGCTGACTGACGAGGCTCCACCATGTACTGCCGCCACATGATTTGGAATCTTACCAGAGCTGCTCCCAAACACAATTAAGAAAGAAAATTTAAGCAGCAGCCGTATGGAGTTTCACCGACAGCCACAGTAGTTTTCATTTCTTCAGTCAGTTTCTGTCAACGTTGTTTGCTTGCTTCTGCCGTACTCCCTCCGTTCGGAATTATAGGTCCTACGCGTATACCTAGGTTGTTAATTTGACCAATAAAATATAACTTATATATCACAAAAATTATATCATTAGAAAATATAATCTCTAAAGTTTCTAATGGTATAATTTTTATGCTATACTATTTATATTTTGTTGTTCAAAATGGCAACCTAGTTATCCGCGCGGGACTTATAATCCCAAACGGAGGGAGTACTAAAGAGTAAAGACACGGCGTGGTTAGTAGTAAAACATAGAGGTATTAACACCCTTAGTCCTACAACTTGCACATTAGGTGCAGATTAGTCCCAAAAGTTGTCTAACTTGACTCCACCGTCCCACAACTCGTTACTCGACGACGAACCGGAACAGACCGCTCCGCTCGTTAGGAAAATGGGAATAATCTGGAGACCAGGCCGGCACTTTGCACTTAGGCCCCCCAATGCGTCTTGCAGGTGTACGCGAGACGACAGTTTTGGCAACCGCTTAGCGCGTCTGAAGCAAAATTATCGGCACTTTCCTTGTTATTCGTTCTTCATCGTTTCTTCCGTGGAAGAAGACGACGGCGCCTCCTTCTACCTGCTCGTGGCGTCGTTCATTAAGAGATGCCGTCGGGACTGACATACCGTGAGTGGGACAAAGATCCGCCGGACTATGGTACTCTCCAATTTTCCTCTCCCGAGCTCCACATGATTGATTCAATGGCTATTGGTAGGGTTTCCCCCGTACTATCGGGATGAGTTCTTGTATTTTGAGCTGTGGAGAAGTCATAGTACAATCCATTACTAGGTCCTAACAACTGGTACAATGACATATGAAGACAGGTTGCAATCTCAATCGAACAAAATACAGTGCAACTGGAAGTGTATAGCTTCCATATATACATCAGGTAATACATTATTATTGTAGAAAATAAACTAGCAGCCTGCAAGCATTCCCATAGGTGGAAGGGCCAGTAGAGCCATACATCAACAGTAGAAGTATTCTGATTATCGTTATTATAACAAATAACTGTAGTATAGGATTTAGACTATCTGAATGTTTGGCATAAGTTCATTGTACAAATTAGCCACGAAGATCACTAAAAAAAATCAGTGCACGGAGCAGACCAAGTTTTCTAGAGGTTCATTAGCAAAAAGACAGAACTGTACAAGGCAGATTACCGTACTCATACGGCTTTCCATCGATGTGCCCCCAATTCTTCTCCTCTACAACCTCCTATGTATCCGTGTAGCCCGCAGCCGCCTCCCTCGACTCGCCTCTGCCTCCGCTGCACCCACCTGCCCCTGACTCGCCTCTCCCTCCGCTGAATCGCCTTTGCCTCGCCTCTGCCTCTGTGGCGCCGCTGACACCTGCGAGCAGGAGCTGGGGACACGGGCAGGCCCCCCCCCCCCCCCCCCCCCCCCCGGTCCAGTACGACGAGGAGCACGGGACCAAGCCATCCTCTCCAGCGAGTCCTCACTCCGTGCCGCCATGGCCTCCGATTTCCCTGTCACCACCGCCGCCGTTCAGGTTAACTGCTAGCGATACGTGGATAAGGGGAGAGTGGTAGGGGTGCAAGAGAGAGCACATTTTCGGAGGGTCTGTTTTGCAAAGTGCCGGTTGGTCCCGTTTTTCGAGCGGCACCGTCTCGCCCGGTTCGTCGCGGCTTGTCGTCGAGTGGCAAGTTCTGGGACGGCGGA
The DNA here is from genome assembly GCA_023614405.1 of Avena insularis. Lineage (NCBI taxonomy): Eukaryota > Viridiplantae > Streptophyta > Magnoliopsida > Poales > Poaceae > Avena > Avena insularis. The sequence continues at coordinate 278,487,665 of CM042689.1, read as the reverse complement.
GTGGAGTTCGATAACTTCTGGGACTAATCTGCACATAAGGTGCAAGTTGTGGGACTAAAGGTGTTAATAGCTCTAAAACATACTAGTATGTTAACTAGGCAAGGCACGCAAGGCAAGTGGTAATGATGGCCATCCTGAGAGAGAATCGATCGAGAGCCTAGGTCGGACGATCATTGGATGGGGCTGCGCCCAGGACAGCGTGCGCCGTCGCCCATGAAGCCCTGCCCTGCCCGGCTCAAGACAGCATCTCAATCCCATTCCCGTCCTTGCAACTTGAAGCCAACCCTAAAGCGGGGGGAAAGAGTACAGATAGGACAAGGCTAATTACCCCTCTTTAATTTCCACGGGAAAGCTAGGGGGTTTGTTTGTTGACATAAAACAGCGGCGGTAATCATGTCAGCACCGCCACGCTTGCTCTACCAAGTCGTTGGAGTAGCACGTGGTTCACACGAGCTCAGTGTCTGAACTAACAAAGCTCATGTCTAAGCATTAAGAGCATGACTAACAGCGTCCTTATATGAACGACGGCGGCGCAGAACAACAACTGTAAACCCTAGCCCCTACTCGCAAGGTTCGAAATTTCTCGGAAAACAGCTTCGCGCGTTCGTCGATTAGGTTCATACATAGGAGTAGCAGTCATATTTACAGCAAAATTACACTAAAAGAAACTAAAATTAGATGGGGAAAAGCTCGCCCGAGGACGCCGCCGCGTCCAGATGCCCAAAATGCGAGCTTCTGTAGTCCTAGTCGCCGCCGGCCACCGTTCTAGTTGATGACGATGAGGTTGACGTCCATGTCGTCGACCTCATCTCTCGCCCATCCACCGCCTTAGCGCTGGGCCTCCTCCTCCAGCTGCTGCTGCGACTTGAGGAGCTCGACAACCGCGATGGCTGCTGCGAGCTCCTCCTCCTCCTGCCGCCTTAGCCGCCGCAATGGCGTCAGACGTCGCGATAGCGTGGCAGCCTCCTCCAAATCACGACGAAGGCGGACTATGGCGGAGGCGAGGCGAGGCGGAAGAGCCTCCGTACTCCCATCATGCGAGCCGCTCACGGGAAGAGGACCGGAGCGGCGAGAGGCAAGCGCCGGCCGCCGCGTAGAAGGGGCAGCGGCGGCGAGGCATCCGATTGGTCCGTGGGCGCACGCTTCGCGCCAATGGAGCCAGACGCCGCCGCTCCTCGTCGTCGTCGCCGCCCGGTGGCCCACGACCACCCCCGTGGCCTCCACCGGAACGGCCGCCGCCGAGGCCGAAGCTTCCTCCGCTGCACGCCATGGATTCCGAGCCGGGTGTCACTTCGATTGCTCGCCGGAGTTAGATGTGGCGGCTAGGGTTTGTGGCGGAGGGAGTGCGGGTTCGACCCGTCTCGCCAGATTGTCCCTACTTGTAGAGGTTAGGCGGGCCAAGTAAGGTGGCCCGTGAATTTATTTCTGAGCCGCCCAAGTCTTGATCGATCGATGCACGACTCGGCCCAACACCCGTAAACCTGCCGGAATTCGACCCGCGCCGGAGTTTTACGGGTGCTGTTAGTCATGCTCTAAGCGGGGCAATCCATGTAGATGTAAATACCCGAAGTTCGTACACCATCATCGGCAGATAGATGTCTGAACCCACTTTTCTGTAACATGAGTAGAGAAATTGTGATTTGAAACTTAAGCTTTCAGTCATGAAATGATTCAGGTTCAGAGCCAAAAGTTAAAGATCGAATGCATGACTTGTCAACACCTCATCTTCATATTTGACATGAACGCAAGACTTAGCACTTGGTACATTTTTTTTACCCCGGACCTTTACTGCATTGTTAAGAGTTTCTGGCCGAAAAAACAAGGCGACGCCGGTGGTCGCTGGGCCCTGGGGCGCAACTGATTCTCAGTTGTCACGCTTCATCTGGCGTGCCATGGCAACCCAAGGAGGCAACCGGCTCTGCTCAGCCAGTCTGCCGTGCAGCCAGCCTGCACACACATCCATCCATGTCCAATGAAATGAGCAGGAGAAAGCTCCATGAATGCGCAAGCACAGGAGAAGAGAGAGCACAAGGCCAGGACCGCACAGCGCCCTGCCCATGCCGCCGTGCTTCTTCTTCACTGACCTGTCGACCAAGTCTCTGGCTACTCCCTTTTCTGAAAAATTCTACTCCGCCACTGCGGTAGTAGCTTTTTGGGGGTGGAAATGGATGGATGGACCTGTGATGATTTTAGAATTATTATTGCTGTCACTCGTGTCTCGTGAGGCGGGCAATGACCGCATGAGCATGATTGATGGACAATGTGGTGCGCCCTCTTTCGGCCTTTTGTTACAGCACGGCACTCGATAAAGGGCCTCACTCGCAGGCCACCGTATATATGTGTGTGCGCGCGTATAGATCTCTTCCGTGCGTTCGGTAACGGTAGGAGGAGGGGCACATCGCACACGTTACATGGCTTAGCCGTCTAAGCATCTCCGCTTGTTGGGCGAATTCAGGCTAAAACCGGCTTTTTTGGCCGGACGAAACGCATTTTCGGCTGAATCTGCCGAGTTTCTCACTCGTGTACACAGACCGAGTTCCAGGTTCGGTGAAATTCAGTTAAACTCGACGAAATATAGGCGAATATAGACGGATTTTATTAAGTAAGGCAAGGGCGCACATATTATATCGGATTAAAAACTAGGAAAAGGCCGCCGCCGCCGTGGTCGACGCCGGACGCCGCAACTACAGTCCGAGGCGGGGTGGTTGCCGGCATGGATGTGCTCCATGACGACAGCGAGAGTTTGCCCTGGAACGCCAGCGGCGGCGGAAAGCCACATTGTGACGCAGAGGCGGCGAGCCCGGCGGTCCGTCGTGTCGGACGAGTTCCTCGAGGCGTCTGTCGACGAAGAACTGCCTCCAGAAGACCAGGTTGTCAGGATCCTCGGCGAGATCCAAGTCTTGCATGTCGGCGATAGCCGCATGGATCTCTCCGGCGAGATCTCACTTCGGCAATGCGCCAGATAGCGCCTTCATGGAGGAGCGGGCTTCCCACGCGGTCGTATCGACCCTCGGCCATGGCTTCTCGGCGGAGTTGGGAGGAAGACAGGTACGAACGACCAAGTTCGCCAGAGTTGGGGCTGGTGTGAGAGACTGTGAAGAGAGACGGCGAGATGTACGTCTTTTATAGGCGGAGTTCGGCGACGAGGGCGGGAGGGGTGTAACGACGAGGGCGGGAAAAGGAAAACGGCGGGAAGGCTGGCGGCGACTCGGCTTCTGTCGCTGACAGGCTGGTCCACTCATCCAATTCACTGCGTCCGGCGTCCCCATGGCGTACCCGGGATCTTAGGTTTGGCCTGGGTAGTCCGGACCAAAGTTGGCCAAATCCGGCATAAAAGAGGTCCCTGATACACGACTGAGCCGATTTGCAGTATCCGAACGTAATTTCGCCGTCCGGATCGGCCTAGGCGAGTGGAGATGCTCTTAGCCGCTTAGGGCGCATACAATGGTACAGAGTGTGTTTTCCTTAATATTCATATCATCTAAAGAAATCAGCAGAGATAAGTCTATAACATATTATTTTTTACTACTATCCCTAGCAATTAATAAGGATTAATTATTTTTAGTATAAAATTGTGTTGCTAAGAAAAGACATATGATACAATAGAAAATTTTATAAAAGATAGTCCCTTAGCTAAGGGAAAATAACTTTTTTTATTTCTCTTCTTTTTGCGGGTAAAACCAGACCTTTCATTAATCAGCAAGAATGACCTGAATCAAAATCTAATTATGTTATCTGTCCTTGCCCAATTAGCTAACAAAAAATTTCAGGTGATACCTCTAAGGAAAGGTTGACATCATCCTATTGCGTGTGACCTTATGGACCGGCATGGATGAAACTGAACATCAGGTGTGTACAACAGCTAAAGCCTGAAAGTCTAACGGAAGAAGTTAGTTAGGAGTAAATTTTATTGGCGTGCACCAGTGCTTTTTTCTTCTAAATTTCATTAAGAGAATATCACAAATATAGTCTCGTGGAAGGAACACATCGGCAGCTGTTGGATCTTCGCTGTGGAGACAACTTCCGTTTTTTCTGCCATGTGCCAAAATTGTTTGTGCCCACACCAAAATTTCCCCTAGCAACTGCCGTGGAAGTGGAGGCCACTGTACTTCACAGTCCTACCTTTTAGGGTAAAATCCAGGGTCCGGTCTTAATTGGTTATGTCTGGTAATAACTTTTTTTTAAATGGCAAGATCTTGTTGAAGGTATTGTTTTGAGAGTGTGGGCTTTTTTTAGGATAAAAGCATAAGATCTATGATCGAGCGATGACGGTGTTTGTGCATTGTTTCCTTTTTAAAGGCGTTGATTTTGAAAAAGCTGGACTTCTGGTGCTGTCTTGGTGGTGTTAGTAATGCTGTTTTAACAAATGGGTTGCTGAAGCGAGACTTTCTTTTTTTTTAATTTTTTTGGCTGTGTGTATGCGTTGTTGCAAAGGCTCGGTGTAATTGATATCTTGTGTTGTGATATTAATATATGCTCCTTTAAAAAAAGCAACTATCATGGATTGCTGTCTTTTTTTAAGCAAAACGGGCCTACTCAGCATGGGCCAATTCAACACGCACAGCTAAAATTGGTCATTTTAGCACATAATTGACCGAAACAAGTAAAATATACCAGAGAGGAACGGATGGGCCTAGCCAAGGATGGCCAACCTATAGTCAAAAAAAAGATGGCCAACCTGACCCTCCACCGCTATGTAATTTGAGAATTTCAAACATCATTTTTAATTTTTTCAAAATACTAGGGTTTTCTTTCTTGATTTTGTTTCCGTATCTAAGTTTTTTTTAGGAAAGGAGCATATATTAATGTCGCGATAATACCAATTACATCCAGCCTCTGCAAGAACGCATTACCCTATTGACATTACGGATGCACACAACCAAAAAAAAAAGAATTACAAAAAAAGTCCCGCTGCAGCGATAAGATCCTTAGTAGCAGCGACACTAAACCCACCAGAATAACACTAGAAGTCCAACATCTCCAATAGCAACGCCTTCAAGAAGAAAACATAGCACAAGCACCGCCGTCGCAGGATCAAAGATCATAGGTTTTCACCTGGAGAAAGTCCCCGCTCACAAAACAATGCCTTCAACAAGGTCATTGCTAGGCACAACCAATTAAGGCCAGACCTTGGATTTTCACCCTACAAGATAAGACTGTTCACTCCTCCTGTGCTGCAGCCCCCACCTTCCGATACCGCTGCTACAATTCACGAATCACCAAGCAAATTCCTCATCGTCACCAGGACTCGACCCATCATAGCTAGTACACAAATGTTGGCTTTCATGATATTCTCCACACACTGGCTCCACCATGAAACTAAAGACATGTTTCACGATGGCAACAGACTGCAGAGCTTCGCCTCGCTCCCTCTGAAACCAAACAGTCAGAAAAACTGGTTGCGTGTAACCGAATCCCATCCGTTCCAGCAATCTCCAGGCATGAATCGCCCATGAGAGTTCGCCGGCGGAGCCTTCCGAAACACGACACTGCCACCAGATCAATAAAAATAGGCTAAAGGTTGATCTTCGTCTTAGCGTGAGAGAACCCTAGGACCGCACCCCTGGCAGCAGATGCGGCCCGCACCGCCATCCGCCGAGGGAGAACCTCCATCAAAACCCGAGGCCGCTGCCCTGGCTTCTAGACCCCGCCGCCATCAGATCGCCGTCGGGGCGACAACCTTCGAGCGTCCAAGGGGCTCCCTACGAGGGAGAGGCCACCACACGAGAAAGCAGAACACGCACAACTTCTAGGGTGTATTTTAGAAATTAGAAAAATCTTATAGGAGTTGTTGCCGCACCACAAAAATAAAGATCAAATGTGACAAAAATCGTATTACATGAAAATTATTCTCTTAGATTGAATGCAAGAAAATCCTCCACTTATGTCCTAGAGGTCCTAGGTTTTAATTAGGCTCTTTGTATAAAAAAGTAAGACAAAGCTGTCTAGAAATCATCTTCACAGATTCCACAAAGTGTGGGAGCTTAGGTGCATACTTCATTGAGTGCATTAAAATCTTTTAAAAGAACGGTGCACCTTAGATATAAGGAGCAGTCTCTATTGCACACACGCATTAGCACCTCTATTATTGACAACATCATCTTTGCTTTTGCTAGATAACCTCCTAGAGATGGCGATTTGTATGCACCTCCTCACACGAAAAGTGGAGGGTTTGGCTAGTCGTCTCCCTCAGGGTTGTCTTTTTAACTGATATAGTCCAAATCAAACTGCTTTCGTAGATATGTTCATGACACCAACCTTTCAAAAGTGAACCGTGTTGATATGTTTCCACAAACTAAATGTTGTCTTGAATGTATGCTATGTGTTGCCTACCTTGAGTTCATGTTTATAATGTATTGTCTATGCAAAAAATTACAAAACTCAGAAAAAACGCACAAAAAAATAAAAAAATACTTATAGCAAGAAAAGAAACGAAGGGGCGAGGGCTGCCACACCACCTTGATGCGACCTCTCGCTGCTAGCCCTAGTCACGCTCAAGATTCTCTGTGTCTTCACCAACAGTGTTTTCTACGGTAGATTCACGTATAAGTAAGTATCAACAAAAATTTTAGCCAGTTAGAACATGAGAGCCAATACTGGATGATCTTCTGACGACTTGTCTGCAATGAGTAAAAACGTGAGCATACATTCAAGACAACATTGTCCTTTAGATCAGTTCCATGCACACAAATTCAAGAAAACGTGAGCATACATCATGCCCCATAGATCAGTTCCATGCATCTACTATGGAACACGATTGACAGCGATACAACGCACTCAAACTCACAAATACGATCTCCTTCTACTGAGAAAATCTCCTGTCTACAAGCTTTTACCCCTTTCGAACCTTCTCCTTGTCACCATTGTGCGTCACTGACTCAGGGAATAATATACCTCAAACATTTCGAATGGCAAAACTCACGTCCGGTAACTTACACCCTCCTACCAGGCTACAAGGCATCCAATTCTGCAAGAAAAGCACCCAACAGCATCGTTCCATCGATCACTTGCTACAATAATTCAGGAACACTTTATTCTTGCCCATCTTGGATTTGTACTCTGCACACCTTGGGAGATCCAAGAAGCGGCCTATAAATACCTCATGCCATCTATTCCCAGTTCATCAAGCAAGCAAGCAAGCAGCTTAAGCTTCTGACTCCGCGCCTTCCCCAGTACCACCAGTACAGAGCAGCATACAGGAATGGCGTCCCTGAAGGCCGTGAAGCCCGCCGGAGTTGCAGGGCAGGCCAAGGAGCCTGCCAAGCTCAGTGCCACAGCGGCAAAGCCAGCAGCCACCAAAGAGCCTGCAAAGCTCAGTACCACGGCGACCAAGCCAGTAGCCGCCAAGGGTGGCATCAAGAAGGCTGAGTCGAAGCCCCGGGAGCCTAAGAAGAGGGTACAACCTGCAGCTGATGTTATATTGAGATCCTCATTACCTTCACCTTGCATGTTCTTCCCCTGATTATCTAGTTTTTTTTCAATGACAGCAGGTGAAGAGCAGCAAGCCAGCAGCAGCAAAAAACTGACAACCGCAGGAGGAGAAGTGGAGCTTGCATAGCGATCTCCATGATGCTATGACTTATATATGAATCCCGTCTTTCCCTTAATCTGTCTCCCACGATGCCGATCATGCCTAGACATGAGTTGACAGTGTGTGCGCAAACACATGTGACGAATATTACAAATAAGACACATAGTTCTATCATCTGCTTCACCTTATGCTGCTTGATGTTTCAGTGCCTTCTCCCATTTTACGTGCTTTTGTTAGGGTTCAATTGGCTAATATATTATGAAATACCATTCGCATAAGGAATTCATCATCTCCATGATGACACCTGAAAAAGAAAGCGAATCCTTCATGTCACATACCAGAAGAACATGGCATCATCAGGATCACACACAACCACAATCATCAAACAGACAGAAAGTTGAGTAAACAAAACTGGTATGACGTCACAACCAATCACTCTAAAAACTGATGATGTCAACATAGAGATGTAAGTAACATAGACCCTACACCTCCAGGCTTCCTCTGGGACCACCAAGTTACGCACTACCAGACTCAACAGAGTGCCCCTACGACTCCAAGTTACTTCCTGAACTACCAAGCAGCTCATGCGGAACTTCTGGACTCAAGACAGAGAGATTCAGAGAATCCATGATCCCTGTGGAACTGCCAAGCATCGCCGCCAGAACCACCAGACCACACCACCCGGAACCTCCAGATCATTTTGCCTTTATTTCGACCAATCCTGACCACTCGGCATATGTAAAGTTGACCCACTGGCTTGTAAGTGGCATTCGGCCCACCGAAATTTAGGGTTATATATTCGCAAAAAAAATTAGGGTTATATATACCCCTTAACCTCCTCTCCTTAGACATACAGGATGTTTAGACGTGAGAGAGCCATGTGCCTCCACCTCAATATTTGAGAGACCTCCTCTAAGGAAAAGAACTCTGCCCTTGCTCAATATTTGCTCTTGGATTCGAATGGATGAACATACCCTGTTGATTTGAGTTCAATTCCAAAGGCTATCGCGTTGCCGTGTGTTGGGGCTACGATAGTTATCCTTCCAATTCGTAAAGATCAGGATCCCCTCCGTATCAATTTGGGAAGGACAGCAGAGTTAACTAATATTGTCCATACAGGAAACATGGAATTTTCTCATTTTGGTTCTAAAGGACCAAACGAGCAATATTTTCAACTCTCCGAACGCACACAAGTTCAGCACACCATCAAAATTGATATAACTTATTCCTTAGAATGAATAACTGATGGATAACACCGAATTTCCAAGTCAATACCAACGTTGACTGAGAATAAGTACTCTTAACACATCAAGTGAATGAAATCATCAGAATCCCATAACAGAAGATCTATAGCATAGGATAATAAAATTTTGACACTTGAACAATTCAGCACAATTTATATCTTTTATAGTTAATGAGAACCATAGAAAATTATTACTATGCAAAATGAATTCTAGCAGGGGAAGAGACTGAGGTAAAAGATAAAAGTGGAAACAACAAATACCTATTAGAAGGGACTAATCCAGCAGGCCAACTGCAATTGCCACTCAAAAACCAGGCGCCTTGGAGTAGGCGCGGAAGCTATATTTCGACAAGTTACATCATCAGTATGAATAAGAGACAATACATCTTCAACCAAAGGATCCCTTCCACCCCTAAGAGGATCCTGCAAAAAAAATTAAATAAACAAGTTAAAACAAAACTCAGAGTAACAAGTCAACAACTATAAGAGCTCATAATTAGGCAAGATGTTTTAAGCCCACAACTGAATAAGTTATACAGAAGTTCTGCAGCTACAGTGCACAGGGCTATAGGTTTTAGACACGATAAGATCTGGCTTTAGTAACTAATAGTAGAGATCATGAATTATGATACTGTAACTGATACAGGTAAACATTTGGTGCAAGGTTTCTTGAACCTGATCCCCGAAAATCGGTTAATACTAGTTTACCTTAAATGCTTTAACGGTCCCAGGGCAGCAAAGGAACTCACCCTTACGTTTCAGTTAGGAACTGTTCAAAAACCAGTTGGAGTAGCTCTTTGTATGGAACATCAGATACATCAATTTATCAAATACAACTTAGTAACTCTAAATAATGTTTTCGTAAAATAATCACTACTCCATGTGGCCTAATTAAGACAATCAGTATTTCGTTGGCTATGGCAAGACATACTACAACACCCACGTTCGCCTCACAATAAAATCCTTGAATCACAACAGCAGTAGAAGAGAACACTTTAGAAAATAAAGGCAAAAATATTTAAGGTATGTTTGGTTTGTGATTAAAACCAGTGATGCCAATAGTTTGGTCAGGACCAGAAATTTGGTCCTTGTTTGGAATTTGAATGGTTGCCAAGAATATTGCATGCCCCTTTTCTCACTACATGGAAAACTCATTCATTGTCAAAAACCACATTTTTCACCTGTAAGAATATATCTGTATGTGTTTTCCCTTCGTACAATAGTAACTTGGCTTGAGCACCAACTTGTTGAAGGACGTCTACAAAAGTTTGACTGCACATGAAAGAAGCCGAGTTAAGTTGAACCGTGAAATTGGGGAACATTATGTTGGTTTAACAAGGGAGCAATTAAAAAAAAATCAATCCAATCAAACAACAAACTATAGATCAACCTTGCACTAGAAGCAGCTAAATATAGATGAGTACGAAGTCAACAAGAATTCTCAAACCATAGTTCTATGGTTACAGGGGAAATAGTCGACACCTAATGTTGAATATTCCCACATATTTGGTGTTCTAGCCAGTATATCCCCTAAGTTACCAGTATTTGGACAAATATACTAACATCTGGAGAGTAACGAAGATTGTTGTATGAAAAGTTCTAGTATTTTTCATATCGAAAGCTTTGAATGGTATCTTTCAACTTTCCAGCCTTTATGTGTAGTTTCGGTTTTAGTATTTCATGTTGAAGAATTACCTGCTAAAAGCCTAATGCTGGAGAAGGAAATGTGAGGACATTTAAGTTAGAAAAGTTTGACACTGCAACTGCAGAAGAGTATGTTACCCTACCCCAGCTTGCTTATTGCTTATGGAACACAACAGCAATATTTTCTGTAGTCTTCTCAGTTCACTGAAGTTATATAATTTAGACCAGATGAACAGACATTGCCTTAATTAAAAGCTAAGGAGAGTTTGTTTTAGTAGAGTGCAAATGGACTTCGGCAGTAGAAGGATTTCCTTTTACCACAACATCAAGAAATTTTGAAGGGTAGGTGTGTACGGTTTATCCTTAGTTGTATTGAATAAATATCTCCAAAAGGCATATGAACAAACCTGGCAGATGATGGTATTGAATAATCATCTGTTCCATGCATAAGATAAATAGGAGGTAGTAGAGTTATTGTCTGGGGACTAGACTCCTTGGCAGCAATTTCAGGAGAATAATATGACAACGATTCCTCTCCATTCATTATGCTGAAACAGTAATTCAATATTGTGCTTGGTAATCGTATCGATTTTTTATAAAATAAATGGACTAAAGCATAGTCATATCACTACCTGAGAAATATTGAACGATTCAGACCACGCTGATGGAAATGGTCGACCAAACTACGGAGGTTGTATCTGCAAAAGCATTAATGTTACTTACTAAACAATGTCAAGTATACATACTCAGAAAGGAAAACACAAATTAGGCCAAGGTTTAGTAGTCAAAAAGAAATATCACCAAACATATTTGTAAGAAACTTTGAAGTACAAATCGATCATACTCCACGTAATATTAGGGATATGATGGTATCCCCTTTGTAGATTAGAAGCACATTATTACACTGATAGTTGACAAAATTCAGGTCGCAAGAGGTTGAGATGACAAATCATAATGTGTATAATGCATCATAGATAACCATTAATGGTTGCACATATCAAAATGGAAACTGGGTGAAGCAGTTTGGACAGTTGGTAGTGCCATCATTCCAATATTGCGGGCCAAAATTTTATTGTGATTATTTGCAGAAGAAAGCGAGACTACAACGTATAGGATAAATCTGGGAGGCTACAACGAGGGGTAATTCATAAGATCTTTGTAAGGCATCTCGCTTATGCATTCTTGAAGAGAAACATGAGACATCTGGATGCAATACAATGACTAAGATTGGTTTGGTATCCTATTTTAATCTTAGTTCTCATATGGACATGTGTGAACTAGTTCTAATCCAAAACATAGAAACTATCCCTGCAATTATTTTTTGAATATACAGAAAGCAACCTAATTTTACCCATTATCTGACCAAATATGGAAGAAGATGATATCTTCCAAAGCAATCAGTCAATATTCTGTGAACAATGTGATATGTAACCATTGATTATTGGTTTTAAGAAGAATAGGGAAGCAATAAAAAGCCATCAGAGCTTAAAGGGCTCTGATGCTTGTACTATCTTCAGTTTGAGCCGTAGTCAAAAAATCATGCCATAAAAGATAATCAGCAAGCAACCGAAGATCCCCTAAAAAAAGCAAGCAACCGAAGATCTCACCCTCCAGATAAACCAAAGTATGCTTTGATTTGTGTAACACTCCAAGAAATGGGCTCCCCGTTAGACTCTTTTACTGACTGCTCCATGAGGGCACATGCTGCAATATGTGCTCCTGCTGACTGACCCATCAAGTAGATCCTACAGGTTTATTGTAAATCCAAATAGGTTAAACAGAGTCACAATAACTGAATTTCCATCCATATATAACAAAACATAACTCTGGAAGTAATCTTATCAAACATTAAGTCAGTAAGTAAGGATAATAAACAGAATGATGTAAATACATGCCAGCAACACTACCGCACAAGTATATGGAAATATTTTAAAAAGGTTAGTCTAGCACCTTTAAGTGAAGTTCGAAAAAGTGTTCAGTGACATGCATATCAAAAGAGGTCAACTTCTCCAGGTTATTCATCAATAGTCTGTGGTTATCTAGTTGACAGTCATGGGTTAACTAAATCACACATCTACTTAAGAAAAGGCCATGAATTGGCACGTAAACATAACATAAGAAAAAAACTGCTCTGTATGAAACTTAAATAGTAGCCTTTGCAAAATGAGAATGGTTATCTTACTGATTAGGATCACCTCCGTAACTAGCAATGTTGTTACACACAAATGAAATCCCCTGAGAAGCATCAGTAACCATGTCGCTTATTGTTCCTTGCGGAAAATTTCTGAAAATAAATTTATGTATAAAGTGTCAAGCAAATGAGAAGCAAAACAATTCATATTATCAATAAAATAAAATGGAGTGGATTCGATAAAAAGCAGCAGCACCTGTAATCAATGCAAGCAACTATGATTCCTCTCTCTGCCAACCGCCTGCCAAGAAGGGCACCCCAGGCCTTGTAACTGAAAATTTCGAGCAAGCTCGTCAACAAAGGAAGCTACCACAAAGGATTACTAGTTGCAAAACTATCAGCACTCACCCAATAATCCAGGCCCCACCAGTTACAAAGGCCATCACAGGACAGGGTCTGCTCATATCTTTGGGTATATACAAATCCAACCTGTACAGTACAACAACTGTCATTAAATCCAAACAAACATAGGAAAGTCTCTTGGGAGGTTGTGGTGCGGGTCTGGTTAATGTTACCTGTTTCTTGGTTGTTCTCCATAAACAATACTTCTACGAACCTGACTTGAATAGAAATAGTAGTATCCAACTGCCACAAGTAAAGATTCCGTTTTCAGAATGCTATAGGATATTGATGCTACTGTATTCTAATGAAATGAGCCAACCATGCAAGGGTCCATTCGAGGAGACCACATGAATATGAGAAATAACAAAGAATATCGACCTGCATGCTGTTTTATGTGCATAATAAAAACTGGTAGCACAACCCCCACGGGTTATCTGTCAAAAAAAACACGGGTTATCTGTAACTTACCTTGCAAAAAACCTGGCATAAGTAAGATAGCATAGACTGTGAGGGCAAGAAGTTGCCTCATCCAGCGGTAACCTAACCTGAACAGTAAAAAAATAGAAGAGATATGAAAAATGTCAACAGCAGTTGTATTCGTCTACACATTGTGAAAAAAAGAACGAAAGATTCCAAGTTGTTAACGTAGCAAGATAAATGCAGTTTTTAAACTACGATGAGTGAGAATTTGCATTGCTTCGCCGTGCAAACTTCAGAATCAAATGCCTTAAAATACTCCCTGTAAATTTCAATACCTAAAACTATATACTTATATGTATACCAAGTGGACGTGGCTGTCTACTCTCGTGGGTGTATTAAGAGCTTATTTCTGTTTCAGTAGAAGTACTCGCCAGATCCACCCCTGGCTGCAACTCTTGTAAACTATTTTTTAAAGCTTGTTCTAGCCAGTAATAGCTGTACTAGTATTGTTCAAGTGAAGATGCGAAACACGGTTTTGGAGGCCAACGCATTTGACAAGGCAGAATCCTGCATCATGATTGGCCTGTTTTATTTTAATCCCTGTATTATGAAAGAATATTTGGCAAGTCATCATCATCGAACGAAGATGGATATCGCAGTTTGCACGGAACATATATATAAACCGTGTGTATTTCATTTTTGCTGAAGGAATGTGATGTGTTACGCAACAACAACAACAACAAGAAAGACCGCACGGCAGGGAAACACAACAACATTAAAACAGTGGTGTGGTCCCCGGAACATAATTAGAGTCCATCACAACACAACCGTGGCTGGTGTTGGATTTGAAAGCTGCCTTGGCAACTCAGCCATCTCAACAACCAACCACAAAGAACTTTCCGGAGTAGTGGTGAAACATGAGTTTTTTTTGGGGGGGGGGGGCTGCCAGAGCATCCAAACCGTCACCAACGGCGCCGTGGACCGGTAATTCTCGGGGATGGGAGACGGGGCGAGAGCATCGTCAAAACTGAATATAGTATTGCGAGGGTGAAGGAATAATTGGTAGTATTACCCGAGGTACTGGAGCAGGCTGAATGCGAGGCGCGTGACGAGGTACGTCTCGGAGGCGGCGTGGCCAACGTCGTCGCCGAAGGACGAGGACTGCCTCCTGAGGCCTTCGCCCCATCCCGGGGGCCTCGGGGCCGCGGACAGCACCGGCGACGAGTGGCGGCGGCGGCCGATGGAGTTGCTCCGCTCGAGGAGCGCGGCCGCCTCGCGCGCGTCGCCCCCGGAGTGAAGAGTCTGCATTGCGGGGAGAAGGCTCGGGCCGGCGAGGGGATTTCGAGTTTGTCTGGTACCGGCTCGGTGGGAGAAGAAGGAGAAGGGAGCGGGGCCGGGGAGGAGGGAAGAGGAGTTGGGAGGGCGTGAGGCGGTGCCTAAATAGGAAGAGGAGGAATAGGCGGGCGAGGAGTGCGAGTGCGTGGCGACGAGGCGCACCAACATGGCCAAAATCTACTTGGGTTGCTTCATTGCTTCGGCATCGTCCCCTCCCCCTCCCCCCTTCTGGGCGCGGGCGGCGGGCTTTTGCGGGATTGGGGAACGGGGACTAGCCTTTCGGTGCTTTGCGTTTCGTCTCGAGAGGGCCTGTCTGTCGGATCGTTCAAGGTAAAGTTGGAAACAACTACACACAGATGGTGACCTGACCTCTCCAAATTTTGAGAAATTATTATATAGCATGTACTCCCCTTGTTTTAAAATGTAAGATGTTTTAGGTTTGTGAAGAAGATGAATCTAGACTTTTTTTTAGTATGTAGGTTCACTCAACTTTGAGATGAATCTACATACTAAAAAAAGGTCTAGATTCATCTTCTTCACAAACCTAAAACATCTTATATTTTGAAACAGAGGGAGTAGATCACAGACATTGTCAAAAAAAAAAAAGGAGATCACATATGAGACATCCGTCGTGCGCTGTGGTCATGGAGTATATCCTTTCCCAGAAAATGGTATGCCTAGAGGACAGCTGAAGTGATGATAAACAAACACGCAAGGCTGGAGACGGCGTTTCACCATCACGCCCCAGAAATCTCTTCCATTCAAATGAAACAAATAAAAAACACGAAAATGTGTACTACCTTATAATGGCTCGATGATGCAACAGTTTGTATGGGTTCGAATGGTTGCTGACTGCGTGGTAGGGCCGCGAAGAATCGCTGCCAAAACTGCCTAGTATTATTGTGGCGAGAGGTAGGTGAACCTTTGCAGGTTCTAGAGCTGGCTCCTGCTTTGTTTGCTGGCGGCGGTGAGGCGAACGGAACCACCGTTGCCGTCCACGACGTCCGGCTCGACCGGTAGGGGTAGGGCCCGTGATTACGTGACGCCGCGCCACGCGTTACAACCGAGGCGGTCTTGCAAGTCGCGAACTCGGCTGGCTAGCCGCTGTCGTGCCGGCCGATAAGCCAGGACGTTCCAGGGGGCGCCCAACGTGCTCAAACTTGCCACCAAAGCCTTTCCTGGATGGCTGGATATCATTTGAACTTTATTTGCATCTTTGCACTAATTTTTGTCAGCATATATTCTCAGATGTGATCTGCACAAGAAAACAAATTGTTTCAAGATCAACACGGCGACTATTTTTTCTTCTTCTGAAATGTCCAAGAAAAAATGTCACCGCCTCTGATATGCACAATCTGATGACACGCTATATGTGTCTAGCTCGATGAAATGAAACACCGGCTCCACAACACCAAAGCTGTTGCCCTTGTTGTATCAGTCACGGCGTTGTTGTCGTCCTCCCTCGGCCAAGTCTATCTGTTATTCAGTTCAAGGTGAACCCATACCATGAGTAGGCAGGACAAGCTCTACAAAATATAAAGGTGAAATGAAGTCAACATACATTCGGTGGGTTGTTCTTTCATCTATGATCATTCTACTTGCCAATATGATCAGATTAGCCATTGAAGTCTTTGAAAAATACAACTTAGGTCGCCTTTTCTTATCATCGTGTATTCATGTATGGTCACGGGCTCATTCGGCGTCATGCTTGGCCGAGCAAAATGAGAGTCAGATCGGTCCTCCTAGACCGTTCGGTCTAACCTAAGTTCACGATCCTGGACCGTTTGATCATTGTACTATTAATACTCTTCACCCATGCAACATTTTTTGTATGTTTGCGCATCATCATAATATTTTTTCTCTCATGTTCAAGAATCACAAACATGCAAAACTAAAAAACATTCATGCAACAAATCTTCAATGGTTGGAACATATCCTAAAAAAATCACCACACATGGAGGCCAATCCTTATAATGGCTCGCAAAAATATTTTCAGTATTAATGCAACATTCATAGCAAAAACAAAAAATCATGACATATTGATCATGTGTTTGCAGCAAGACAAGAGCTTGCTGCATGTGAAAAAACACATGCAGCATCGAAAAATCGCAGAATAAAGCTTGATTTCGAGCACTGACCTTGCATGCGATGATTGGGGCTCGCTGACCACAAAGCTAGCTCACGGGAGCCCTATCACCACTACTAGAGGGCGACTCGTGATCAATATCTCGCAATCATGGTGTTACTAGCCAATTGTTCCAAACACCGATCTTATAGAAATTGGTAGGCAATCCACTTATACACTTCAATACCCCTCCTCGCGTGTGATGGAAGACAAGTCAACATGTATAAACTTATAGGTAAGAATCAAGAGGTCAATACGTGGACTGAGGGGGCACCAGCAATTTATAGGAAAAATTGTGCCACACAAGACTCAAACTCGAGACATTGGCTCCGATACCATGTCAAGCTTCATGCATGATGCAGCTCAACACATGCATTCATCATTGTCCAACATCATGCTACGCCAACCTTTTCTAAAAAGGTGAATTCATTCATTATCTCGCCTTCCTTTGGTTATAGGAATGACACCTACAAGGTATGGGTGCGGGTGGAGCCACCCCATACTCGTACCCATTCCGTAACATCCCAATTTCAGCAATCCTGATTTGTTGTCAAGAATACAAAAATCATGGGGAACAAAAACTTTTTCTTGTTAAGTGGTGCAATGTTTGTTTGATTGTTTGGTTGTGCTTATGCAACTAGGAGCAAGTCTAACAGCACCCTTATTCGTCCGGCCCATAAAACATGAGTAAGGGCGCCTTTACCCTATTTTTACGGCTCACTTCAGCCCGTAAAAACAGGAATTCTAGCACAAATGCAAGTTGCAAACATTTCATGCATAGTTTCAACATCAAATCAACAACATAGTTTGCATCAAATCCATACGTAGAACAGTTCACGGCAAATCCAAATGCATATTTCATAGGTCTATTAACATGCAAGGGAGAATCAAGCTCCGGAATTGTCTCCATGCTCAACCGAAGCACCTCCGGCTCTACTTTGACGAAGGAGCCTTCTTCTCTCCGTGATCTCCGCGGTGGTCTCTTTCCACCACTCCAATTGTTGCTCATTCATGTCCTTCGTGTATCATCATCATCTCCCTCTCCTCGGCTAGGAGTGCCTTCATTGCCTTCTCCTTCTTCACTTTGATCTTCATCTCCTCCAACTTGGCCTTGCGCATTTCTTCTTCTCGCATGGCTTCCACCTTTGCAAGCTTCACCTCTCCCTTCTCCTTGGTGATAGCAAGCTTTGCCTCCAATGTCTTCATTTTCATAGACTCCTTGGTCTTCATCATTTGATCAAACTTGTCCCTTAGCAATGATGACTCGGCCTCCATCTTAATCCTCTCTTTGGCTTTCTTGCACCCCTCCGGCTTGTCCACCTTCTTCATTCCTTGTCATCATCACTATCATCCATTTTACCCATCGCCCCTTTCTCTAGTGGAGCTTCTTGGTCCCTTAGTTGCCACTTGGGAAGATGCTTGAGCACATCATGGCAATGCTTGACTGCAAACCTTTTGCCCTTGCTGCCGTTCATGTCTTTGTACCGCCCTTGCGCAAGGTCATCCTACAATCGCAACACTAAAATGACGAAGAAATGGGCGTAATTAGTGAAGATGTGGTGTTGAACAAACTTACATATTGTTCAATAGTTACACCACTAGGAGGATTCAACGTCACCGCATCAATGGCCGCACTCCACCGGCTACAAGCCGGTTTGATCACCTCCCAACGGCCTTGGAGCGATCGGAAACTGCGAGCCACGGGCTTTCGCACTCGAGGCATGAGCTGGTAAAACATGTCCTCAACGCGTTGCTAATGCCACTTCCCGGTTTGATCATTGCCCGTTGCAGCATCCATTCCAACTTGTGCCCAAGCACGGCACAAAGTTGTATCCTCGATCTCCGTGTAGTTCATGGCTCTCTTCTTTGTCTTCTTCACCATGCCCGTCTCGACCCCGGTCACCTCTACCATCTCCTCGTCGTTCGTATCCTCGTTGTCGGTCGGCTCATCGGCATCAACGTCACCCAAATTTTGCTCTTATTCACCGCCTAAATGAGCGAGAGGTGGATCGGAGGTGCGTTCAACATCTCCATGAACGAACCATGCACATGGGTGGTAAAATCAGAGAAATTGACATAAATTATGCGAGGTGAGACGGAGGGACTCGGGGAAAATTTGGCATACCTTTCGGGCAATGGGTCGAACGGTTGCGGGGCGGGGGAGACGGCGGGAGGCGGAGATGGAGTGACGGCGGGGGAAACATCAGGAGGCGTAGATGGAGTGGTCGGCGGGAGGCCGCTTATGGCTCACCCGCTTCCTCCTAGGCTTCAACGCCGGCGCAGGGTCAGTAGCCGGTGCAGATGCTGTCAGCATGAGGTGCGTACCCGCCCTCTTTCTCTTCTTCACGCTAGTGGCGGCGACCATATTGGCGACATCCATGGAGGTCGGAAGACCTCCGGCAGCCCCGATAGAAACAGTGAGCGGTGGAGAGGGTGCCCAGACTACGGCATGCCGCCAGCGAATAGCGGGATCGATTCGTGGTCCATGCCGTCAGTATCCGGCCACGGCGGCGCAGGAGACGGCAGGGCAGTGGAGATCAGCGGCGGTGGCGGGCGGGCGGGAAGGGGGAACGAGCTGAAATCTCTCGTGCGCAAAGGAACGGTGGAGTACGGGGCGTGTTCGGGTCGTCCTCTCCAACCCTGGTTTGTGCGGGTGGAGAGCGGGTTTACGAGTTGGCCCTTACTTTTTTAAGGATTGTGTGATTTGAGGGTACTAATCGCCGCCCATTTCTCGCCAAAAACCTTAAAACGGCGGTTATTTCGAGGGTTTGCCCCGTTTAAGGGTGTTTTTAGACTTGCTATAAATGTGTAATAGATGATATACTCCTTATCTCAACCCTAGTTGACAAAATCTATTTAAAAAAGAGAGATGTCTTGGATTATTTCTATATTCTAAAATGTTCTGGCAATTCAAAACCTAAGCCAAAATGTCCTTGTCACAATAAAAGTCTTACTAGTTTCTATTAACAAAATTATGGAGATCTATATGATATAATCTCCTTATGTTTTTGATGACCCACAAGTATAGGGGATCGCAACAGTCTTCGAGGGTAGTATTACTCAATTTATTGATTCGACACAAGGGGAGCCAAAGAATACTTATAAGCCTTAACAACTGAGTTGTCAATTCAGATGCACCTGGAAACATTCTTGCTCACAGTAGTTTATCAGTAGCAACAGTTTTGTTGTAGCAATAGCAAAGTAATAGCAGCAGTAAAACAAAGGCAGTAGTAATAATAGTAGCAAACGGTAGGATATGAGTGCGGCAGGCATAGGGATGGATGGGTGGACGTTGCATGGACGAGACTATTCATATAACTTCAAGATCTAGGGCATTTGCAAATAAATAGGATAAAGCATCCAAGTACAAAACAATCATAGGCATGTGTTCTATATATAGTCATATGTGCTTGCAATGAGAACTTTCACAAAATCTTTTGTCCAGCCAGTGTTGTGGATATACCAAATAGGTACACCTACGGCATAGTCTCATACCGGCAAGACCAGGTGTCCCACAATTGGTGGTTAGGCCTATAGCATAATCGGGCAACCCAGTTGCTGATAGACAAGACGGAGGTCCAGCGAGGATAAAGGAAGGCGACGTGCCACCGCTTATGATAGAAGATGGAGCCCTGGAGGACACAAAGACTAGTTAGTGTTAGTTTAGGACTCTGTAACAGTATCCGGCTGGGACTTTCCTTGTAACCCTAGGTCCTGGCGTCCTTATAAGCCGGCCTACGGGATCCTTTAGGGCAAAACAATCTCATAGACAAGTGCATAGCACTACTCATGCACATAGCGAACCCCACAATCCCTGTAACTCGGCATATCGCCATTATAGTGATTTATAGCAGGAGTAGGATCTCTCCACCGTCGTGAGATCTAAACTTAGGTAAACTGTGTTACCTCATACCCGCCAACCTTTCGTCTTACCCCACATCTCTAAACATGCTCTGTGAGGACCCCTTCATGGCGTATTCGTCGGTAATACCACGGCAGTTGGCGTCCACCGTGGGGCAAGAGGCGCTTACAACACGGATCCGAGCGGGATCCCTTGCCATCTTCAAAGACAGAAAAATTGCTTATCCTTTAACGCGCCGACTTTGTTATTGCTCTTTTCAGCGTGAGGTCAAATCGGCGGCATCCCGGAGATCTACATTGACACATCCACCACGCGCAGCAGCTGTGTGGTCGGTTGAAGATCGTCAAGCTTGGCTACATTGCAAAATCAGAGGTCCTAATCACTATTGCGTCCATACCGGCGCTGATCCGTGATTCCAATATGGATACGATCGGTTATCCGGGTTATGGGGCTGGACAGTGATACCTCTGGTTTCCTATGCATGTGCTGAGCTGGACTGGATCGATCGGGATAAACACGTAATATTTACTTCCGCTAGTATCAAGGCCAGATCGTTCGATTTGTTTGGAAGGAAAAGAGCAAAGCTTATTGCACGTGAGAAATTCCAAGACAAAGACGAATCGCACCATGATGCGGCGTCGTGTCCGACATGGATTTCTCTGGCTTCATGACCCTCTTCATGATTGCGGTGACCCAGCATACCACTGCATGTGTAGTACACTATAGTCGTTGACATGACATCTACAGAACACCGTTCCGTATATATCACATCCCTCAGAGTGGTACAACAGAAACATTGGGGGTCCATATTACAAATGTACACACATTATTATTATTACAATACCGGAAGTTCAAGACTTCCAAAAGATCCAACTTACAAACCAAAATATAAAGTGTTTAGCGGAATTTAAAAGTAGCAACTCCTTCTAGGAGTTGAGCTCAACAGCTTATTCTATAGAGTTCATGCTGCTCGGCTCCATTCATTACTATTAACTAGGGTTACTTAGTTGGACTCATTATCATCGACACCATAGCGGATTTCGTAATCCACTCCTTCAACTCCTCCAGACAGATCAGGTTTCTCGTAGAACACATCTTCTTGGCATTCAGCTGCATACATTGGCACATCTTCGGGATCCTCAGAGTCTAAGCAAGGGATCAAAGGAAAGAATGAGTAACATCGTTACCCAACAAGTTCATTATATGCAAGGTGGGAAGTTTGATGCTCTAACTACCACCTCGGATTATAAATCCTTGGCACTATGCAGTTTTCGTAAATCTTTCTTCAAAGATTGATTTTATTCCGAAAAACTATGACAATCAGCCTTCCAGGTTGACTAGAACTTTTATGGAGTTCCTTTCCTGCCACGTTCATAGCTCCTTCCCGGAACAGGGAGTAACAAGTTACAGTTCTTACACTCTGCAGAGGTGCGTTACTTTACCCATGAGAGATCAACTCCTTGTTTCACAACCGGGCATACTTTCCCGTCCACAATTCCATGATGTGAGGCCCAGTAGTTGGTCCAAGCCAATCACTGCCCCCTTCGCGACCCCGCATGCCTCCTTGGTGTACACCATGCCCACATAATGAATTAAGGCAATGGTTTGTATAAACCGTTAGATGGCACAACTATCATGGGACGATGAGGGTTCCCACCCATATGCTGCATATCCTCTATGAATTACCAATTAATATGCACGCTTCAAGGATAACAGCCACGACCTGCACATCTGGCTTCATGCGAGAGGAATAAGATACAGCTGACTTCTCTGTCCCATTCCAAATCTCATGGCTAACGCGTAATATACGATGCTAGAATCACTGATGTCAGGGGTTATTAAGTCCCTACTTGATCATCATTGTTGCAAATAGAACCCTAAGTTCTATTGCTCCATTATATCACCACTTAGGATGATATCTATGATTCCTTTATTTATGAAAATAATATTTTCTTTCTTTTATAGCATATATGATAACACACAATTTGTAAATACTTTGATAAAGACTCTTCAAAGGACATGAGCAAGTGATGAACTTGCCTTGTGATGGCAAGGTAGTGAAGTCTGATGCTTGCACTGTACCTTGAGCTTCTAGTTCTACAAAAACATCATTATTGCTCGGTAAGGACAATATTTAAAGAAGCAAAATGATTATGCAAGTAATGTAATGCATTATTTAATTCTATATGCATTTTACCTATATAAGGTGCCTTTTAATAAAGCATTTATAAACATTGTTTTTTAATATTTATTGCATATATTGAATTAATTTATTTTATTTCCCTTTTTATTTGACTTTTATTGATTTAATAATTCTTTTAGGAATTATTAATTATACCTTAAAATTTATTATTAAATATTTATTTAGTATTTTTCAAAAATACTATAATATTAATATATAATGAAAGTGATTTTTATTTATTTTTATCTTCTTTCAATAATTTTGTAAAATTCCATAAGGAATATATAAATTACAAAATTCTTATAAAAATTTAAATGTCCAAAATTTTATATCTTATTTTATTTGGATAGAGTGGATTATTGTGAATCCAAAAATATTTTATTTATAATTTTTGGACTTTTATTTTATTTTCTAGAATTTTATTGAGGTCAGGGGTATTTTGGTCCTTTTCAATTAATTAAAACTTCTTTTTCTTCTTTTTTAAACGACTTGGGCTGGCCACCTGGGCTTATTGGGCCAGTGTGGCCCAATAGGGCAGGGTCAAAATCATCACCCCGAGGGGTTTTTGGCCCACCCAGCCCACACTCTCTGCCTCCTCCTTGTTCTCACCTTTCCTCTTCCTCGACCCCGAGGGCTCTGGCACCGCCGCTGGCGATGTCCGCCGTTGAGGCTTCCCCTGGCCGCTGCTGTGGTGCAGGGCGAGGTTTGCGACTATGCTCGTTCATCTAGTCCAACTCGATTTGACTTCGGGGCTTCCCCGTGGCCAGGTTCACCCCGTTTCTGAACCCTAGGGTTAGGGGAAAGTGCTTTCGCCACCACCACGGTCCCTCCTGCGGTGGTGTGCTGGGCTCGTGTGCTACTGTGGCTGCCGCCGTGGCTAGTGTAGGTTGCAGCGCCCTCTGGGTGCTCCCTGTGCCGTGGCGGGTTCGTCGGCCAATCTGCTTCCTCTTCAATTCGTCAGCGAGGACCCCAGGTAAGTTGCCTCCATGGTTCTTGTTCATACTACTACCATGAATCTCTCTGTGTGTATCTAGTGGCTTCTCGTGCCTAGTGACTATGTTCTGATTAGGGTTCATCTCTTAGTTAGGGTTCTTGTTCTGATTAGGGTTTATAACCCCCTATTGATCATATCCATGATGCTTTAGATCTAGTGGTGATCATACTTGAGCATGAAGAATGATTGTTTGCTATGGATCATGATTTGTAGTGGCTTTGATGATGCTAGTGGCTTGTCAGATTTATTCCAGTGGTAATTCACTATGATCCCATGCTAGTGT
This sequence comes from Avena insularis, assembly GCA_023614405.1. Classification (NCBI taxonomy): domain Eukaryota; kingdom Viridiplantae; phylum Streptophyta; class Magnoliopsida; order Poales; family Poaceae; genus Avena; species Avena insularis. The sequence goes on along the minus strand of CM042689.1, from coordinate 278,463,513 downwards.
TTCTATGGAATCCCTGATTGGAAATGTTATTGATCTGAGAACTTACTCTCATCGTAATGCTTATACCGATGTAGTTCTCTCGAGTTGCTTACTGCAATTATAATGCTAGGCTTGTATGAGGTTATACATACTGAATATAATCATTACATGTAATGATTTTCTGTGAATGTATAGATGAATTTGATGTTGATTCCTAGCACTTGGCTTCAGGAAGATGATATTTATTGGTTTGTCCCTTTTATCTGTGGAAATTAAGAAAAGATTGGTTTTAGCTCATTTTAGAACTTGTCCTTGTGATACCATTATGATCTGGCACACAAGTGATTGAGTTTTATTTCTAGGCTTAGCTTTGACAATACTTGTGATTAATACTAGCAAGATAAAACGAAAGCTTTTCTTGACTCTCCTGCCTATGATGTTGGTCTGGGGCTCTAGGATTTTAAATCCTAGTTAGTTTGAGTAAATAGTTTGTTTGTAACTTGTAAGATTAGAGGTGCTACTCTCTCTGGGAGATGTGCCCTGATCTGATAAGAACAAATGAAGAATCATTTAAGTTGCATAAATTAACACTAAACTCTGTGATGCTGGTATGAGAGTTTAGTGCTTTTGGCTAAGTTTGGTTTCTTATCTTTATACTTGAAATCTCTAGGATAGATTCACCTCACTTGGGTGATTATTGAGAGATTATTTCATAAAACAACACATGCTTTTGTTTAGATATTATGATGGAATCATGTGATGGTTTTATGAGGCTCACCACAAAATCTGATGATGGTGTAGTAGATTGATGATGATGATCTTGATTTGGTTTTGCTGGACTCCTATGCTTGCTCTTGAGCTAGCCTGCTCCTCCTAGCTCCTAGGCTTGATCTTGATGTCCACCTGATTCTTCCCCCTCCTTATGTAACCATCCTGGTGATGTTTGGTTGATCTGGGGTGGTTTGGTGTGGCTATTGTTCTTGGTTTAGCTGCTGTCTACACTGGCTGTGCTTGTGTGCTGTGTAGTGAAGTGATGCACTAGTGCCTCCCACGGCTGTGCTGTGGTTTTGTGAGATTAGGCTGTGCTTGTGAGGTCGACAGCACACCATATGCATGCTGGTGTGTGTCCAGCTTGTGTGCCTGCTATGCACTTGTGGATATGTTCAGAATCTGGATATTTACTTCTACCAGGTTACTTTCACCTGGCTGGTGAATTTGTCCCTCTTGGCTATCATCTGACTTCTGGCTTTGAATTTATGAAAGATGAAATATTTCCTATTGGTGAAACTTGTCCCTTTTATAACATTTCTCAATGATGAATTTGTCAAGTGCATTTCACTGACATATCTGAGAGAAATATTTCTAACACTAATCTTCTTTTGTTTTTTATTTAGTCTTTGTTTTGCAGGTACAAAGATAAAGATGAAGATTTAGTTTAGATTTAGATATAGGGTAGTTAGTAAATATTCCATTGTAATTTCCTTATTCTTTTGTAATTTTCTTTTATTATTCATGTAATCTTTATTTTATTCAATTGTAATAAAGATTATATTATTAATAATGAAGAATATTCCTATTCTTTATTCTTTTGTAATTTGTGAAGTTTGGAAATAATTTCAACAAGTTACATTCTTTGTAACTTATTTATATATTGATAATATGAAATAAGTTTCATATTCATTATTGTTTTTGGATAAGATTTAAGTTGTAATACTTATCTCTTAATTAATTTAAGATTCAAAATTTATATCTAAATCATTTAAATTATAATTCAAACACTCAAGTTTAAAATTCAAATTCATTTTTTAAACACATAACTCCTTAAAGATCATCTCAAAGTTTATAACAATCATCCTTTAGACTAAACCTAATCTGAAAGGATAAAAAAAACATTGATCACAAAAGATTTTAATTTGGCGAAAATTTTACCCACATTTTCACAAATAAATGCAGGCAACAATTCATATTCCTAATTCTACCATTTGTTAGGTCCTAAATGCTGGGCTGTTACAATGATTTTGTTCTGTAATAAAAATACTAGCAGGCTTTGGATAATCGTACGTCCCGTCGGCATACGCTGCTAGCCGTGAAGCCGACTTCGAGCGTGCCTCGGGTTTTCCTACTTTATCAATATCAGCTTTATCGCCATCGCAAATTGTTTCGACTCTGCAATAGACTACAAATTTTTCGCCGCGAACAACATCGACTCCGCTTAAACAACTAAGTCCATATTTATATTCATTATTTTTGTTTATGATCATGAGATTAAGATTGGTTCACTCATATTCTGATTCTTTTATCGCTTTCGGTTTGGTCATACCTTTTTCCACGATTTGCCTTGCACTCGTGAGTATAAACTTTTTACTGGCTTGCCGTTTTAAGGCCCTAGTACCATGCAAAAAAAACGCCTTCGAGCGTTAGCTTAAGTTTTCTGGATACATGTTTTCTGTTGTTTTTATGTGGATTCCAGAGTAGTGACTTTTTGGCACTCAAAACCGGCGTTTTGGCCTTGGGTTCTGGACGGTGCCATTAGGCATCATCACCTAAGGACAAGGTTCTGTGTTACGAGTCATCCGTCTCACAAAAGTTCAAGCATAAAAACCAGAATAATGGATAAACCAGTACTTGCTTAAACAAAATTTTACATAAAATGTTCAAATTAGTTGAGTTTTTTCCTCCTAAATAGTTTTATGTTGTTAATCTGCTGCATTGTTTCAGCTTTAAAGCATTTGTTCAAAGGCCGTGTTTGTTCCGCCTTATATTTGTTTGTTGGACACGATTAAAGAAACAATTTAATACATTTGTATTTTTATGTTTATGTTTCAGGTACATAACGCTTGGATATTGTCGCGCTCCTCGGAATTAAGGTGTTTTGAGCCTGATTTTCACTAGACTTGACACCTCGAGGGCTAGAATCGCAGTGTTGACCAAGACTTGAGCCGCCTTTGAGGAGGTTGGATCGATGCTCGGGGCTTGACATCTCTAACTCAAGAACTTTGTCCCGCCTTGCGTCCAAGCCAGAACAAACCTCGGGGGCTACAGTACGTTGATCTCCAAAATATGGTGAAAGTTCTCTTTGAGCATCAAGCTGGAAAATTCAAGTGAATTCCACCTTGACGCTCGGGTGCTACACCAATGTTGAATTTTTGTGAAAGTTCTCTCTAGAGCACAAAGCCAAAATAATTTTCGACTTGACGCTCGGGGGTTACACTATTCACATTTTCTCTAAAGCTACTCTGAGAGCACCAAGACGATTTTCCTTTGAAACTCCGACTTGGCGCTCAGGGGCTACAATCGTTTGATGTATAATTATGGATGTTCTTTTGAGCATCAAGCCGCCTTCAACGAACCCGACTCAATGCTCGGGGGCTACATATGGTTATGTCAAGAAACTTTCAAGACGGTGAAAAATCTGGCTGGCGAAACCTGGGGGCTCGACATCAACTTTGCCTTCATGGAAGTTTCCTGGGTTACACAGCTCGATGGCCTAAATTTCCGTGATATGAGAGGCTCTAAGACCTTAATTCGGCAAGCTCTTATGTCTGTGGCTTTGCTGGCTCTAAGTCGGCAGTTTGGCAACCTTTACGACCATGGCCTAATAGCCATGATTTTTTCTGGCCTGCATACCGTCCCACATGGATGATGATATTGAAGACGTTCCTAGAGCTTGGAAGAATCACTAACGATTCGTTACAGAGTTCTACGCCTTGGATTCGTTCGCAGAAGCATACAAGCAACTCTCTGGCTAGGCTTAGTCAGATGATAATATGATATGGGAGCTCTCCAAGATTCTTCGTGAAGCACGCCTACAAGTTGAAGACGGCGTGATACTTACGTTCAAAGCTAGACGGAGGAATGCAAGGATCTTGAAGAACTCCGGGGCTACTGTTGGATATACCAAATAGGTACACCTACGACATAGTCTTATACCGGCAGGACCGGGTGTCCCACGGTTGGTGGTTAGGCCTATGGCATAACCGGGTGGCCTAGTTGCTGATAAACAAGACGGAGGTCTAGCAGGGATAAAGGAAGGCAACGTGCCACCACTTATGATGGAAGCCGGAGCCTTGGAGGACACGAAGACTAGTTAGTGTTAGTCTAGGACTCTATAACCGTATCCGGCTAGGACTCTCCTTGTAACCCTAGGTCTTGGCGTCCTTATAAGCCAGCCTACGGGAGCCTTTAGGATAGAATAATCTCATAGACAAGTGCATAGCACTACTCGCACACAACGAACCCCACAATCCTTGTAACTCGGCGTATCGCCATTATAGTGATTTATAGCAAGAGTAGGATCTTGCCACCGTCATGAGATCTAAACATGGGTAAACTATGTCAGGCCGTCCCAGACGCTCTCCGTATTAACCCACGTCTCTAAACTCGCCGTTGGGATACCCCTATGGCGTACATGTCGACAATACCACGACAGTCAGCCCATTGCAGCGGGGCCTCAATGGAATCTACTGGCAATTAAGGTACTCCTTTTAATAGAGTACCAGAGCAAAGCATTAATACTTCGTGAACATATGTGATCCTCAAATCACATCCATCCCCTTCGGCTATCCCAATTTCTGTCACTTCGAGACAATGATATGTGTACACAACTTGTGGATAAGATCACAAACAATACTATCATCATGAATCAATAATAATTTCAGATCTGAGATCATGGCACTCGGGCCCTAGTGACAAGCATTAAGCATAACAAGTTGCAACAAAGTCAAATAGCACTAATAAAGATACTAGGCACCATGTCCTAACAATCTTATTCGATTACATGATAGATCTCATCTAATCCCTACCATCCCTATAGCCTACAGCAGGGGATTACTCACTCATGGATAGGGGAAACATGGATGGTTGATGGAGAGGCGTAGGTAATGATGATGGCGATGATCTCCTCAAAATACCTGTCCCGACAGGGTACCAGAACGGAGTTTCTGACTCCAAATCGCAGTTTCTAGTGGTGGTGGAGTAGCGGAACTCTTTTTGGAAAAACGTCGAACCCCCCCCCCCCCCCAGAGTTTTTAGGTCAGGAGGCTTTATGTAGGCGAAGAGGGAGGCTAAGGGGGTTCCCGAGGTGGCCACACCCTCTCCAGGCGTGGCCAGGCCCAGCCCACGGGGCTAGGGGGTGTGGTCCCCTCATGGCCCTCCCCCGTCTCGTCTTCTGGCTCCGTGAGTCTTCTGGTAAAATAGGATTTTTTTGCATATTTTTTGGGATTTTTCTAAAAGTTGATTTTCTGCACAAAAACTAGACACCAATACAATTCTGCTGAAAACAGCGCCAGTCCGTGTTAGTTGTATCCAAATCACACAACTTTAGAGGAGAAACAAAAGCAAAAGTGTTCAAGAATGTAGATACGTTTTGGACGTATCAACTCCCCCCAAGCTTAGCTTATTGCTTGTCCCCAAGCAATTCAGTTGAAAACTGAGTGCAATAAAAGAAACTTTCACGAACACATTTGCTTCATATGATGTAAATATTCTCAGCACATGAGTAGATACTTAGACAACTCATAATAAGGAGTATGCAACTAAGTCTACTTAATAGTCACTGCAAGCTATGAAGAGATTCCAACTCAATAATAATAAGTAGCATGAAACATAAACATAAGCAACATTGCAATGCTCATAAAAAGGTATGATAGAGTGGTATCTCGCTTGCCTTTAATTGTGGAGCAACACATAAATGCCAAGGCACCTCTGAAGTTCAAGTGAAGACTAGAAGTAAATATATCAATGATACAAGCATCAAAGTCATGACATAATTAAGCAAGTTTTGAGACAAGCACATTACACTAAGAATGACAACTATGCTCTCAAGAAGGTGCTCATAGAATAAGTGGTGAATCAACAAGAAGTGAAAAGGTTTTGAAAAGTTTGAAAGGCTTCCAAATGCTGAAAGTATGGTACTCATTAGCTTTGAGCTTGCATTCCCCTATCATAGGCATCTTTAGATGGTTAAGGTGAAAGTGAGGTCCAATATGAGTTATATGCTTGGCAGACCATAAACTGGAAATCTCATGTCCCTTGAGTATAAGGGTCACTCCTCATGCTACTCAACTTTAGTTACCGGTAAGTTCTTGTCATAGTAAATACATGTGTATCATAGAGAACCGCCAACGGGGTACCCCTTGCACATGATACATGAGCTATCCCATATCAAAATGACAAGGCAAGCAGACAATGAGCATCTCAACAATCTTCTTATATACCATAGGAAATTGGTGCTTTTTTCTCTCTTTCCTCTTTTCAATGTCTCTCTTTTTATAAGAAGAAAGCTTCATAGATTGCTCACTATGGTGATGCTGCAAGTTTCCACCATGATTAGGCATGGCTTAGGCTAGAGGCCCAGGCGTTTCTCTAACACATATACATAACTCCATGTACTTACAAGCTTCCCTTTTATTTCATACTTACGACATCCATAAACAAAAGAGCATGATATCAACTGGGTATATATTTACAGGTGTTGAAAGCGTTCCCTGTGATAGCACGGTTCTGCTAACTCCCAGCCTATAATTTACAAGCATATAACTTTCATGGACAGTCACAATGGTTCGGGTTTATTAAGTGCAAGAAAATAAAGTGTGCCATCAAGTTCGTGAGAGCTTTACTAACTAACTTTGTCATAATAAGCAAGCATTTTATTTGGAAGAAAACAAGGCATAATGAATATGCACGGAATAGCAAATGATGCAAGTAGGTAGGTATGGTGGGTACTTTTGACAATATTGGTTTTGGGGAGTTGGAAACAGGAGTAGAGATCATACTCAGTGCAAGTGAAGGCTAGTAATAGAGAGGGAGACAAACGAGAGAGCAATAACTGTCATAATCATGCTTGCAACAAAACAGAATTAATTATGACATAAAAGTGATACAAGAACTCTAAGGCAAAATAAATCATGGAGGCTTAACTGACTTTTGTTCAGTCATATGCATGCGTGAGCATGTGCCAAGTCGATTCAAATGAAACATTCAGAGGAGGATACCATAATGCCATACCATTATGAATAGAACAATGCAAGCAAACATTCATATGACATGCTACAAACTATTAGCAAGCTGGAGCTAATCTTAAGAAAGCAATAACTACTAAGCATCCAATAAATACATACACCTTACATGAACAGTCTAAGCATGCCCACAATGATGAGTATATGTACAAAAATGAAAACAAATAGAGTTCATTACCAGCCTCTTACCACACCTCAAGTTGTCATAAATCATCATTATTATATTTCACTTGTGTGGCTTGAATAATAACATGAAACCAAAATCCACTGAGGACCGCTGAACCCTACAACGAACTTCACAAAACCAAAGAAGAACAACAAATATTTTTGGGTTTTTGATTTTTCAAAGCAAGCACTCAAAGCACAAACAAACAAATCAAAATCTTTTTGGATTTTTCTTAAGGCAAACCAAAGCTAAAAAAACAAAGAAACAAACCAAGAGAAACAACGAAAATATTTTTGGTATTTTTGTGTTTTGGAGAGCAGAAACAAAAACTAAAAAGAAAGCGAAACATGGATATACAAAGCACCGACAAAGAATGATATGTATATGAGTGTGATGTCGGTATACCTCCCCGCAAGCTTAGGCTTTTGGCCTAAGTGGGGTCAATCAATAACGCGGGTAGTACCCCCAAGCTGGTGGGTCATCATAGGAATGATCATAATCAGGCCCTCGCGATGAAGAAGTAGCGCTCCAATCATAGGAGGGCTGCTGGTATGAAGACTCCCCCGTGTTGGAGGGCTGAACCGAATCATCTTCGGCATCCTCTCCAACATTCTCCTCTTGCTGGGAGAGCTCCGCCACGTACGTGTCAAGTTCTTCCTCCATGAGTGACCATCCTTGCCTGTTATCAAAGTTAAACAAAGCAGGTGTAGGCAAAGAGACTACTTTCTCAGACCTACCCCCTCTCCAACCACGCTTGACAAAGGTTATTTCATACAGTAGCTCACTCAAAGTACCCCAAGAGGAAACAAATTTATGCTGAACCATGGAATTGAGATCAAATCTCTCTATGGGGAACTTAAAAACTGAATGATGAGGCTCTAAACCATGAAAAGCTATCAAACGAGAGGCAATGAGACCTCCACAAATTCCACCTTTCTCGCGGTTAGTAGCAAGACGGAAACCTATCAAAGCACCCAAGTTATAAGTTCTATCCCTATTCAAAGCAGCTGAGATAAAAGGTAGATCAAATGAAGATAATTTTCTAGCAGTCTTCCTAGCAAGAACATACTTGGCAATGAAATAGGAAAAATATCTAATGGATGGGAAATGAATATTGCAAATTTTACCACTCTCCTTTGAGAAGTCGCAACCTTGGAAAATTTCATCATATAAGTCCATGAGTGGCTTAGGCCTCTCTCTAATCTTCTCACATGAACCCCTCTATGGCACTCTGATAGCTGCAGAAAAATCAACAAAAGGGAGGTCGACAACTATATTGTAAATTTTATAGTGGACCATGGGATTGGACAAGGACCAACTAAACCGAAAGTACTGCACCATAGACATGGTTAGCTTAACATATTGGTAAGGCTCTTCTTCAATAAATTGCTCCAACCCTGCATTAGAAATCATAGTTTGGAAATCCTGAAAGATCCCCCCGCAGCTCTCATAAATTCGGGGCATGGATATATGGAAGATAAGACTTCCTCCTTATGATGGACTTACATTGGCTCAAGCACCATAAATTCATGTTGATTCAGTTGGTATGCACTCATCTTCTTTTCTGGAGTTTTTAGACAAACATCAAACCAACTGATTTCCAAGTTGATAAATGATGAGGAACTACTATAGGAACTTGCTAGAGGGCTAAACATGCATCAAAATGAAATCTCTAAGCATAGAACAAGCATGCAAGCTCACACAACCAGTCACCTACAATAGCAAAATACAATCCACCAATCAAAAATCTAATTGGACAAGCGGAAGAGGCACATACCGGAGAGCAATCCCTCAAAAAATTAGCAGGAAAGATGGGTTGAGCAAGGAGATCGAAAATCAGGAGCAAGAACAGCAGGAACTCGAGCTTGAGAAAGTTTTCCTGTGTTTTTCGGGATAGAGAAAGAAGTGGCTGGAAGGAGGCATCTTGGAGGGCCACAGGTGGGCCCTACCCAGGCTAGGCGTGCCCTGGGGCTGGCAGCGCCACCAGGGGGTGTGCTGGCATGGTGGGTCCCCATGGGCCAATCTAGGTGCCCCTCTGCACCTTTTTTCAAGGAAAATTTTAATATCAATTTCTAGAATTTTTTGAGAAACTTTATTTTGGCCAATTTCCAGGTTATGAAAATTGATTTTCTCGCAGAAAAAGATTTTTTGAAAGACACAAAAGAAAACTAGAACCAAAACTACAGAAGTTCTAAGACATTCTAAAAAGCAAAAAACTAACAAAACTAAAGTTGACAAGAGGAAGAGCAAAGATTGGAAAGGAGAAAAATAAAGGTGAGTAAGTATAACTATGGTGAGAGCATTGTTTTGTTCATTAAAATCCCTTTCTTAACAAGGATGATCAAGTCTTGTTACCAAATCAATCTTATATGAAACAAAACTTTGCATTTTACAAAATGATTATGTTACCTCAAACTTGATAGAAATAGTTCCAATCATAATAGTTTCAAAACTTTCTTGTGGAATGGGACAATATATTTCTCCAACTTTGATTCTCTCAATATTTTCAATTGAATTCAGGCCATAGATCTTATCAATATTCTTTGGGAAATAGACAGTATGCTCTTTGTCATTAATATTAAAAGTTACTTTTCCTTGATTACAACTGATGACAGCACCTACAGTATTAAGAAAAGGTCTCCCAAGAATAATGGACATATTATCATCTTCAGGCATCTCAAGCACAACAAAATTAGTTAAAACCAAGCAATTATGAGCCACTTGAATAGGAACATCCTCACATATACCAACAGAATAATAGTGGACTTATCAGCCATTTGCAAAGACATATCAGTTGGTATCAACTTTTCTAGCTAGAGTCTCTTGTAGAGAGAAAAAGGCATAACACTAACTCCAGCTCCCAAATCACATAAAGCAGTTCTAACATAATTATTTTTAATAGAGCAAGGAATAGTTGGAATACTTGGATCACCAAGTTTATTTGGAACCTTATCATTGAAGGAATAATTAGCAAGCAAAGTAGAAATTTCCTCATTAGGAACCTTCCTTTTATTTGAGACAATATCCTTCATATACTTTGAATAAGGAGGCAACTTAATAGCATCAGTCAAAGGAATTTGCAAAAATAAAGGTTTCATCCACTCACAAAACTTGTTAGTGTTCTTCCTCCTTTGACTTGTGTTTTTATTAGTAAAAGGCATTGGTTTCTGCACCCAAGGTTCTATTTCACTACCATGTTTATTAGTAATAAAATCTTCCTTAGTGTAACTAGTGTTCTTAGTGTGCTTGTTAGGTTCTTCTTCAACTTCTTCCTTACCAGGAGCATCATTTTTATCATTACCACTTTCAGTTTTAGCATCAGAGACAGATATACTATTAGGATCTATAGCAGGTTCAGAAGGTTCCTCAACTGTTTTATGTTTCTTTTTCTTTCTCTTATGAGGACTACCGCTATTTTCAGCTTGTTGAGAATCCTGCTCAATTATTTTAGGATGTCCCTTAGGGTATAAGGGATCCTAAGTGGCAGCACCACTCCTAGTTCTAATACCATAAGCATGCTTATCTCTAGAAGCATTAACTAGCATATCCTTTTGTACCTTAGAAAGTTGATCAATTTGGGTTTGAACCATTTGGAAGTGTTTAACAAGCATTTTAACATCATTAGAAGTTCTTTTCACAATATCTTTCAACTCATTAATAGCTCTAGAGTTTTCCAATAAATGATTCTGAACTTGTTTATTAAAATTACCTTGTTTAACAATAAAAATATCAAGTTCCTCTAAGCATTGATCAGGAGGTTTACCATAAGGAATATCACCTTCATCAAAGTGTTGGAGAGAGTGTACCTCAATAGAAGATGAGTGGGGAATTGACTTACTTAATTCTTCTATAGGAGGTAAATTCTTCACATCTTCAGATCTAATACCCTTCTCCTTAAGACATTTCTTAGCTTCTTTCATCACTTCATCATTTAATTCAATCATTCGCCTCTTCTTTGGTGTTGGCGTTGGAGTTGGTTCAGGCACAATTGGTTTAGGTGTAGTAGGCTCAGGTGTAGTTGGCTCAGTTGAAGTCCAATCATCATAATTCTTGCTTATTTTAGCCATTAATTCTTCAGCTTCTGCAGGAGTTCTTTTCCTGAAAACACAATCAGCAAAACTATCCAGGTATGTCCTAGATTCATCAGTTAGTCCATTATAATAGATATCAAGTAGATCATTTTTAGGCAATGGACATCCATGATGTGCATGAATCAAGGCACTGAACCTTGTCCATGACTCAGGCAATTTATCTTCTTCTCCCTGACTAAAATCAAAAAGGTTCTGCAAAGCAGCATGTCTAGCACTAGGAGGGAAATATTTCTGAAAGAAAGTAGCAATCAAGCAATCAGGGCTATCAATGGATCCAGGAGGTAAACTATTAAACCAAACTTTAGCTTCTCCTTTTAGTGAAAAAGGAAAGATCTTTGCAACAAAGTACTTGCGCATCTTAACATCATCAGAGAATAAGGCACTCATAGTGTAAAGCTCATTCATATGAGTCACAACACTTTCATTCTCAGTCCCACAAAAGGTTCTTTCTCTATAATCATAATCTTTATCTTTAATGTTTATGGGAGAAGTAGCAAACTTAGCATCAGGAGACAATTTAGGTATAATAGTACGTTTCTCAAGGAGACTCCTAATAGCACTAGCACCACGCGTGTTTCTATATTCTTCAATAAATTCATGAGTCATTTCAATGTAACCATCATTAATATCATATCTCTGTCTAGACTCAGGTGAGCTAACAAGTGTAATAGTGTCTTCACTAGGAGTTTCAGTGTTTCCTAATATAGTTCTAGCAATAGTAGCATATAGGAAAGGACCTAATGAACCACTCTCATCAAGCATAGTAGAAGTAACATCATGAGTATCAGAAGCAATTTTAGATTCAGCAGTAGTAGCAGTGTATGTAGCATGTGTATGTGGTGGTGTAACAAGCTTACTTATAACAGACGGTGAATCAAGAGCAGCAGAGGTGTTTAGGACTGTACCTCTTCTTGTAGTGGATGGTAAAATAGGAAACTTTCCATCATGAGACTTTCCCATGATGAAAGGAATAGCAGCGAACAATAATAGATCCAAGTGAACTTATAAATAAAGCTATACTCCCCGGAAACAATGCCAGAAAATAATCTTGATGACCCACAAGTATAGGGGATCGCAACAGTCTTCAAGGGTAGTATTACCCAATTTATTGATTCAACACAAGGGGAGCCAAAGAATACTTATAAGCCTTAACAACTGAGTTGTAAATTCAGCTGCACCTGGAAACAGTCTTGCTCACAGTTTATCAGTAGCAACAGTTTTGCAGTAGCAATAGCAAAGTAACAGCAACAGTAAAACAAAGGCAGTAGTAACAATAGTAGCAAACAGTAAGATATGAGTGCGGTAGGCATAGGGATGGATGGATGGGCGTTGCATGGACGAGACTATTCATATAACCTCAATCTAGGGCATTTGCAGATAAATAGGATAAAGCATCCAAGTACTAAACAATCATAGGCATGTGTTCCATATATAGTCATACGTGCTCGCAATGAGAACTTGCACAACATCTTTTGTCTAGCCAGCCCGTTGCAGCGGGGCCTCAAGGGAATCTACTAGCAATTAAGGTACTCCTTTTAATAGAGTACCGGATCAAAGCATTAACACTCCGTGAACATATGTGATCCTCACATCATAGCCATCCCCTCCGGCTGTCCCAATTTCTATCACTTTGGGGCCTTTGGTTCCGGACAATGATATGTGTAAACAACTTGCGGATAAGATCACAAACAATACTATCATCATGAATCAATAATAAGTTCAGATCTGAGATCATGGCACTCCGGCCCTAGTGACAAGCATTAAGCATAACAAGTTGCAACAAAGTCAAATAGCACTAATAAAGATACAAGGCACCATGCCCTAACAATCTTATTCGATTACATGATAGATCTCATACAATCCCTACCATCCCCGTATCCTAGAATGGGGGATTACTCACTCATGGATGGGGGAAACATGGATGGTTGATGGAGAGGCATCGGTGATGATGGCGATGATCTCCTCCAAATACCCGTCCCGTTAGGGTGCCAGAACGGAGTTTCTGATTCCGAATCGCGGTTTCTGGTGGTGGCGGTGCTGCGGAACTCTTTCTGGAAAAACTTCGAACCCCCCGGAGTTTTTAGGTCAAGAGGCTTTATGTAGGCGAAGAGGGAAGCCGAGGGGGTGCCCGAGGTGGCCACATCCCTTCCAGGCGCGGCCAGGACCAGCCCTCACGGCCAGGGGTGTGTGGGCCCCTCATGGCCCTCCCCCGTCTTGTCTTCTGGCTCCATGAGTCTTCTGGTAAAATAGGATTTTTGGCATATTTTCCGGGATTTTTCCTGAAGGTTGATTTTCTACACAAAAACTAGACACCAAGGCAATTCTGCTGAAAACAGCGTCAGTTTGTGTTAGTTGTATCCAAATCACACAAGTTTAGAGGAGAAACAAAAGCAAAAGTGTTCGGGAAAGTAGATACGTTTTAGACATATCAGTTTTCAAGACGGAACTTTCTACTCTTACCTCTAGTTTTTCCAAAAAAAAAACCTTCATAAAACCTTTTTGAAGTCTACTCTTGGTAGAAGTACCAAGAGACTCTTATCTTACTTCAAAACACAACCTTTCCAAATACTCATCCTTACCTCAAGTTAGGCTTGATGGTAACCTCAGTAGTAGTTGGATGAATTGTTTTGATCTGATGTGTGCTGCTGACTTGTTTTCTTAGGATCTAGAGTGAGCTACACTAGACGCTCATACTCTAGGAACCAAATAGTTTAAGGAACACAAATCTTAACCAAGCATACTAATCTTGATCATTAAGGTGACCCTCTCATCCCCTTAACCAGATCAATATAGGGTTAATCCCTTCTGATAGTTTCCAACCCAAGGAAGCCCAACTCTAAGCAAGGATCATTTCTATTCAATCTATACTTAAACATCATCCACCTGATGAAGAGTTTGGAACCTTGCATCCTCTCAAAATCATATCCTCTTGCATACTAGTCAAAACCCCAAATCTGCCAAATTTGACTAAGTCTGGAACTGCCGTCAACATCACATATTTGAGTCCCTCCATTCCCCATCCCTTGTGTATTTTTGGAAATACACTTGAACCATCTTGTAAACCATCCTAAGTACTACCTCTGTTTGGGATTATAAGAGCTAATAGATTTTTTATTTTGTTGGAGAGTATAGGGGCTATCTCATTTATTAGTCTTCCTCCTCCAATGCATGTTCTCATTTTCCTCTCACTTGTCTCATGCATGTAAAACTATTGGTGCATGCATATATTAATAAAGAGAGTTATGGAGTGTCTTGGTCCTAACAACTTGGACCTTAGGACTAATAATCCCAAAAATAGGTAGTACTTTTAAACCCCACTCGTGACCTTTACCAGATCATCCTTTGACACACTTTTTGTGTATGGTTTTGTAGGCAAGAAAATAATATTTTCTGCAAATCTTATCATCATGCCTACTTGGGCAGAAGCTCCCATTTGTATGCTACCTTATTTTGACCAACTCTTTGCATGGTTATGATATACCAACCATGGTCTACCAATCCACACTTCTCTTGTTTCCATTGGAGCTCTGTTCTTCTTAAACCCACATGGTTTTGAGGCTAGATGAGAATCTTTTATGGCACCCTTAATTTCAACAAAGTTTGGCATTCCTTCTAGACTACCTCAAATACAATCAAGCTCAAGTAGAGGTACCATGCTCATATTTATAACTTTCTCTATCCATTCATCTATCCCTTGCCCCAAGGGAAGCTCTAGGCTCCTTAATCAAGCAAGGTTTAGTGGTATAAAAATATGCTAGCCCTAAATCCCTTATCCTACCTCATCTCTTGTTTTCTTCCAAAATGAAGTTGATTTGCAAAACCCAAGGTTGAAAATGATTGATACACTATGTTTACATCATCCAGCTTGGATATAAAAATTTATCAACTATGTTCCATAATTATTTTGGCCTAGAAACTATCTATTTTCCTCTAGTTTACAAAAATCTTCAAAACTTCCTCCCTAAAGGAAAGTTTATTTTTCTCCAAAATACTTTGCCAAATTAAGGAACATTTGAGGCCTATATATTATATCCTATCTTCCCATCTAAAAAATAAATATTTTTTAAAAGATTTATTAATTCTTTTTGCCCTTTTTATTAAATGAAAAAAAGGAAAAATAATGGTTTTTAAATACCTTTTAATCTCAATAAGTCCTGGAAAAATTCTCCAAAGCATTAATCCATATTTTAGACCTTCTCAAATCAAAAACCCCACTTGTCCAATTCAAAAATCTCAAATCACATCCTTAAAACCAATTCAGTACCTTTTCAATTATTGCTAAAATGAGCCTCTTAATTTGAAGGGTTCGCAGCATAGAAAACAAAAAATTCCTACGATGGGAACAACTAAGTACCAAGATCTATCTACTAGATATAAGCAACGAGTGGATATACATCCATAGAATACATACCCTCGAAGACCGAATAGCATTAATGAGGTTGTACTCGTGGATGATGTAGTCGAACGCTTGCCGATATCAAGATCGTGATGAAGTCCATATGGTCCAGCCGGTCCAGCACCATCAAGTCCAGCACCGCAAAGCAGTGGTGCATCCGTGATTGCACACACGTCCGGGTACCCCGACAACCTCCACGCCCTCGCTCTAGCGAAGAAGCGGAAGCAACAAATACTTCCAGAAAAAGCCATCGGGAACATGTATCTCGCTGATCCGAGACCATAAGAAATTCTAAAGGGGGAGAGAGATCCTTCACGAGGAGGTGTGCTTTGAGAGGAGGAGAGGGGGCCTTTTATAGGGAGAGGGGGGCACCCCAAGGGGCATGGCGCCCAGCCATGGTGGCTTCCCCCACCTCTTCCACATTCATGTGGGTGGAGATCCCACTCAAAATGAAAAGCCTCCACTCCCATAAAAAAGCCTCCACTCAAAAATCCACTCACATGCATTAAATTTCCACCAAATTTAGTGCAAGCTCTCATTTAAATAAAACTCTTTTATTTATTTATTCAGAATTTTGTTAATTACTCTAATTAATAAACATTCACATAAAACCCCTTATAACATTTCAATTTCACATGCAGAACCAGTTTCAGCAATTTCAACCGAAATAGTTTCGGTGTCTAGTAAAATAAATTCCCGCGCTTTCTTTTTCTTTCTCTGTCATATCATTTGCTTCGAATGGTGTCAGTATCCCTTAAGTGTGTCACCCTACGGTTTGCGAATAATGTAGACATGATCGAGACCCCTCTCCGATCAATAATCAGTAGCAGGACCTAGAGATCCGTACTGACTCCCACACATTCAATGATGACTTCTGTGATTGTGTGAACCTTTTACGCATGTAACTCAATCCCTTTGTCTCGCAATATAT
This sequence comes from Avena insularis, assembly GCA_023614405.1. Lineage (NCBI taxonomy): Eukaryota > Viridiplantae > Streptophyta > Magnoliopsida > Poales > Poaceae > Avena > Avena insularis. Next base: position 278,446,934 of record CM042689.1, on the reverse strand, counting down.
TACATGTCCGAGATTCGATCATTGGTATCCCCATACCTAGTTTGATCTCGATACCGACATGTACTCTTTTCTCGTTCTCGTGATATAACATTCTAGTGATCAAATCACTTTCTTGCAAGCTAACTAATGTGATATCACCGAGAGGGCCCAGAGTATATCTCTCTGTCATCGGGATGGACAAATTCCACTCTTGATCCATGAGCCTCAACATAACACCTTCATAGTACTGAACCCATCTTTAGAGTCACCCTGTTATGGTGTGACGTTTGATGTTATTAAGATACTCTTCCGGTGTTAGTGATTGACATGATCTCATGGTCTAAGGACTAAGATTACTTCGTATGATGTTATAGCAATATAAAAACAATGACCTTGATCATAATGCTATATTTCAGATGAATGTTCATCACATCATTCCAACAATGTTGTGACCTCGTTATTAACAACATCCAATGTCCATGATCAGGAAACCTTTGATCATCTTGTTAATCAATGAGCTAGTTTATAAGAGAGGCATAACTAGGAACTTCCTTTTTGTTTATTAAACACACATGTATTAATGTTTCCGTATTAATACAATTATAGCATGCAAAATTAACATTTATCATAAATGAGGAATATGATAATAACCACTTTATTATTGCCTCTCGGGCATATTCCCTTCATAATTATTCAGAAAAATCCCAAATGATTCTTATAGATGTGCCTTGACCATATCTACCAACCAGTTGTCGTGGTATTGCCGACGAGTACGCCATGGAGGGGTCCTCACAGTGCGTGTTTAGAGACGTGGGGTAAGGCGGGCGGTTGAAGGGTACGAGGTAACACAGCTTACCCAGGTTCAGATCCCATGACGGTGGCAGAATTCTACTCCTGCTATAAATCAGTATTAGGGCAATACGCCGAGTTACAGGGATATGTTCACTGTGCGAGGTTGTGTGAAGTTGTCTATGATCATGCCCTAAAGGCTCCCATAGGCCTGACTTATATAGTCGCCAGGTCCTAGGGTTATAGGGAAAAGTCCTAGCCAGACAGGTTACAGAGTCCTACACCGTCTATTACTAGTCTTGTGTATCTTGCACTCCAAGGCTCCGGGTACGTTGGTGACTCCACTGCAACCTTCCTTTATCCGGCATGGGCCTCCCATCTGGATCCATCTAACTGGGCCGCCCAGCAGGCCATAGGCCATTCTACTGACTATGGGCCACCCGGGTTATCCGGATAAGTGACATGCTATGAGGATACCCATATATCATATCCCCAACAGTAGCCCCCGGAGAACTCCGAGATCTTGCGCCGTCTTGCCTCTTCTCGTGGAATGCTCCGTCTAGATGGATGTCGGCAAATCGTCAAGCAATATCTTGTAGTCCTCCCAAAGAACCCTGCAAGGTTTTCTCCGTCTTCTACGAGTAAGTTGGAGAAATGCTGAATCTTCCACCGTACGCTCCCATTGTCGGATTAAATCCGTCCATGCCAGAATCTTCGATGGGACAGCTCATCTACCCATGTCAGCTAGGATGACGTAGGCCTAGGTCAGCGACGCCTCGTAACTCACACATGCAGAGAACGCAATCATATCCGATTTTCCCGCGCGAGCGATACGAACCGTTGGCGGCGACGGTTGGAGACGTGGCGAAATTTCTGCCCACGTTCGCGAACACGTCGTCTACGCGGCAACCATTCGATCAAGCTGCACGAATCTTGACGCCGAGGATGATAAATAGTACCCGTGGGGAATTTTTCAATTTTTACCTCATTCCTCGCATCATCTTCTTCCTCCAGCCGCGCGTCTCCTCGAGCTCTCCGCGAGAAACCTCGAAAAAACCCTAGCTCTTATCTGCACCAGTCGCACCCAATCTCCATTCCATGGCTAGCAGCAGCACTTCTCCATCAATGGCGGCGTCGAGCGAAGCCGCGGCGAAGCCGGCGAGCTCCGTCATCGTGCCCCCAGAGGGTTTGGTCATCCCCGCATCGGCGGTGATCGAGTCCACCGGTGGCGACCCAAATTTGGAGGCGCTAGAGCCACTAGAGGAGGAACCAGATTCACACAAGGGCGAATGGCACGGCTCGGACATCACCGACCGCGATATCCAAGAGATGGTCGCCGAAGGCTACCTCCCCGCGACGGAGGGACTTGCCTGGCGGGCGGCGCCGACCGGCGAGGTGACACCTTCTCCCCAAGCCGGAGAAAAGGTGTACCTAAAAGCTCAGCTGGTATGCGACGTCTCCCTGCCCATCTCCAACTTCTTCCTCTCCGTCTTAAACCACTAAAAGGTCCAGCCCCAGAACCTCTCCCCCAATAGCATCTTAGTGCTTAGCAACTACGCGGCACTTTGCGAGGGATACCTAGGGATAAAGCCTAGGTTAGACCTTTTTGTGTACTTCTTCACCGTAAAACGTGAAGCCGGACATAGCAAGGAAGAGATTAGGAACTGTGGCACCATAAGTTTCAAGATTCGACCTGGCCGACGGTTCCCCGACATCGTCGGCCACGAGTCCTGCAAGAATTGGCAACAGACGTACTTTTACGGCCCAGACATCCCTCTGGCTGGCCGACAAGTTTCGTACCTAGACTTCGTTGACGGAGCCGCCGCTGAAGCCTCGTCATGGAGATCCCAAGCCTCTCTTCCCTCCGACCTCGACGCTTCTCGGGCCATAAGGCGGATAGAGTGGTTTGTAGATACGGGTCTGACCGGCTTGGACCTAGCCATGTGCTGGTTCATCAGGAGAATCCAACCTCTGGAGCAGCGCGTGAAGCTCATGCACGAGTATACCAGCGACAGAAGGGATAGCCCCCGCATCTCCATGGATAACTTCTCGAGCGACTCAGTCAAGATCTGCCTTAAGGACATCGTCAAGGTGAAGGATAAGAAGCGCGACTTCACCATCACCTATGACATGTTCGTAGACGGCAAGTGCCCAAAGGTAGGTTTTTATTTTCCGTGCATGACATATACTCTAGTTCTTCCGTCTTGCAAATGTCATTTTATCTAACATGGTGACTTCTTACTTAACAGCTTAGCGATCTAGAGGAAGGCAACCTGGCTGCCCAAATATATGATCCAAAGATGAAGGAAGTCACGGTCGCCCAACCGACGGAGGCAAGAAGAAAAAGACGGAGGGTGGAGCCTCCAACAAGACTACCGCCGCCCTGGAGGCGGAAAAGAGAAGAACCACCGGGATTTTTGCCAAAGCACCCCCATTAGTGTAAGCTTCTCATTCTCCGACATTGTCTATTTATCTGTCCTTCTCCTGTACTTATGCATTTTGCACGTTTCAGGAAGAAAGCCACGACCAGCCTCAAGAAGACCTCAAAACTTTGGGTGCTTCTCGAAATATCAAAGACATGCTGCATCACGACGCCTCCCCCTCCATCGCCCCTGCTACTCCTGCCGTCAAGCCCTCGTCTGCCCCGACAAGCTCACAAGCTAAGGAGGCATCAGGCCCTTCCGTCATGGAAGTGGATTCTGGCGCCTCTACCGAACTCGCTGTTTTCGGTGAGCAGGCAACGTAGGAGAGCACCGCTCAACAAATGGCTGAAGCTCCGGCTAAGGATGCCATCGGTGGCGGCAAGGCGGTGGTGGAAGCTGGTACTTCTGCCGAAGGAGGCGCCCTTGCTCCCCAGAAACCTTTTGAGTTCCCCAAGATAGTCTACCCAACACTTACGCCGAGCAGCACAACTCTGGTTCCTGGAGCAGCACCGACATCTCTGACATGCGGTCTTGAGGAGCTCCTCCGACAAGCAGAAATATTGCAAGGAAATAGCATCTCCTTTGGCAAGCTGCTAGCCGAGAGCGCTACGAACCTCAAGATCATTGCACTTGTAAGTTTTACTTTGCCTTTTGCATTTCATATGAGTATACCACTATAGCCCCGAGGATGTAGACGGAAAACCATAGGTTTTGCATCTATATGCTCTAAGAGTGACTAAGCTAGAAAACTTCTCACTGTAGCCCCCAAGCATTTAGATGGAATGAACTATTCTGATTAGATGCTTTAAGAGTAGCATACGCAGTGTTTATAAATTTCAATACTGTAGCCCCCAAGACTCTAGTTGTAACTGAATTAGTTCCGACTGGATGCTGAAAGAAAAGCTAAGCAGATTTCTGAGTTAAAAACTTTATACTGTAGCCCCCAAGGTTCTAATCGAGAACTGAATTAGTTCCGACTAGATGCTTAAAGAAAAAGCTAAGCATATTTCTAAGTTAAAAACTCTCGCTGTAGCCCCCGAGCGTCTAGGTGGAAATTTTCCGACTAGACTCTCCAAGCAGACTAAACAACGCTTTAACCTTGTCCTTGTTTCCATAGAACGAGAATGCTTGGAGGGGCATGGAAAATGACAAGTACCAGAAGATGCGCGCAGATCTTGAAGCCGAAAAGGGTAAAACTGCCATCTTGAAGGAACAAATCATCAAAAACAAGAGTCTATTTTCTTTTTGCGCATTCGTCTTGGTCTTGTACCTACATTCTCTGAGTACTTACCGTGTAATTTGTTTTCTCCGACTTTGCAGAACATGTTGCCAAGGCCAAGGGCATTGTCGAGCAGTCCAAGCACATCCAGCAGCTGGACAACAAGAACAAAATCCTTAAGGAGGAGAGGAAAGACATGCTAAAAATGCATGAGGATTCAAGGAAGGCCCTGCAGGACTCCGCCTCCATGGAAATCACTCGCTTGAAAGAGGAGCTTGCGATCTTAAAAGATCAAAAGCAAGCTGTTGATGAGCAAAACCAACGCCACAGCGAGGCGTATAAGCTCCTCCAACAAGAGAAAGAATCCCTGGCGGACACCCTCTGGCAGGCTAAGGCCAGCATCTTCAGTAAGTTTCCTCCGCCTTGTATTTCTGTAGTCTGGATACTTTGAATTTATTAAACTCATGTGCTCCTTGTCGGAACTTGCAGCTCCTATGGGTTTAACCCGATCGCCTCCTTCGGACAAGGAATGCATGGTTCTTGCCGGCAACTTCATCAACACTGCCATCACCCAAGCCAAAGAGATTGCCAAGCCCCTCCAGATAAACATCAAAGCCTCGGACTGGCGAAGTACTCGGAGATTCTGTGCCGAGCCCCCGAGCGTGTCACAAGCTGGAAAGCTTCATGTGCACGATCTGGCGCAGGGATGGCGCTGTCAATGGTGAAGGCACACTACGAAGGTGCCGACATCGACGCGGTGACCTCTGGCATCCCCGACATCGACGATGGCGGCAAAGAGATTGATCATGAAGCCATCCTGTCGTCACTCGCAGGTTATGACACCAGAGTTGCTGAGTTGGTGGACATCGACGTCTTCGTGCCCATGAACACCATCGACAGTGGCAACCAAGATTCCTCTGAGTCCCACAACAGTGCCGATGTTGAGGGTGATTTTCCGGCTGGTGACGATGCTGCTTCCAAGTCTGCTGCACCAAAGGAATGAAAAACAACTTTGTAATATTTGTTTCACCTTTGGTGTATATGCGGAAAAAACTTGTTGATGTAACTTAAGGCGAGAAACAATGGTTGTTTATTTCCTGCTGCTTAAGAACTAGTTTCCAGCATTTATATATATATTTTAAGCAAGTGCTGGCTTATCCATTACTTTGGTTCTTATGCTTGAATTTTCGTGAGTCAGAAGACTCGTTGTCGGAACCATGTGCTTAGGTGATGATGCCCAATGGCACCGTCAATAACTTAAGCACAAAATCGCCGACAATGAGTGCTGAAAGTCACTACTCTAGAATCCACATAAAAATGACAAAGAACGTGTAGACCAGAAAACTTAAGCTAACGCCCATAGGCGGAATTTTCACAAGTGCAAACGCAAGACTTGTGCATAAAGGTTTTACATGATCCAAAAATGAACACTAAAGGAGGTAAAAGACTCAGAAATATGAGTGAACCAAAGAGCTTTATTTCATTGATCATATAAGAGATACACAATTAGATAAAAAATGCTAAGTGTAAAAAGGACGTAGCTGTGCTATGTTCCATGGCCGATCAAGCTCCGGGTAGTCATCATCCGGGTCACGTCGCTTACGCTTATGATCCTTGTTGGGTCTATCCTTTAGTTCACGATTATCAACAAGGTAGTAAGACCCATTGAGTAGCGCCTTGCTTATGATGAACGGTCCTTCCCATGGTGGGGATAGTTTGTGCGACTTCTTCTACTTAAGTCGGAGCACCAAATCCCCCTCTTTAAACGAGCGATGTCGAACGCGGCGACTATGGTAGCTGCGTAGCTTCTGCTGGTAGATGGCGGATCTTTGGCATGCCAAAACATGCTCCTCCTCGAGAAGGTCCACATCTAGGCGTCTGTATTCTTTAGCGTCATCCTTGTCGTAGGCGGCAACTCTTGGTGCATCGTGAAGAATGTCGGAAGGCAGGATGGCTTCTGCTCCATATACCATGAAATAAGGGGTGTAGCTGATGGATCTGTTGGGTGTAGTCCATAAACTCCACAGCACAGATGGCAATTCTTCCGCCTAGGCTCCAGTTGCTTTGTGTAGCGGTGCCTCAAGACGTGGCTTGATTCCCTGCAGAATTAATCCATTGGCTCGCTCAACCTGACCATTGGATTGTGGGTGTGCCACAGAAGCAAGATCAAGTCGGATGCCTTTCTCCCAACAATATGCCTCCACTTCTCCGAGTGACAAATTGTTGGCTTTGTCGGTGATAATGCTATGTGGGAGACCAAATCTCACCACTAGATCTCGGACGAACCTTAGGGCAGTTGCCCCATCAAGCTTTCTAATGGGTTTAGCTTCTATCCATTTATTGAATTTGTCAACTGCTACAAGCAGATGCGTAAACCCACAAGGTGCCGTCTGTAACGGTCCCACTATGTCCAGCCCCCATACTACAAACAGGCAAGTTATTAGTATTGTTCGCAGTTCTTCAGCAGGAACATGTGGTTGTCGGGCATAATACTGGCATCCCATGCACGTCTCAACCAGCTTGTCAGCGTCCGCCTTCGCGGTCAGCCAGTAGAATCCTTGCCGGAAGGCTTTTGTGACCAACGATCGAGGAGCGGCGTGATGCCCGCAATCTCCGAGATGGATTTCGCGTAGGATTTCCATACCTTCTAGCTGGGAAACACACTTTAGGTATACACCAGTAGTGCTCCTTTTGTAGAGTTGCCCATTGATTATGGTATAAACCTTTGCTCATCGTACTATTTGCCGACTTTCGACTTTGTCGTCGGGCAAAGTTCCGTGTTCGAGGTATTCCATGAACGGTTTTGTCCAAGCCGGAGGGACCTTAGTCACCATGTTGACGAAAGAGTCAGCTCTATCCGGGTTGTCGATGTCGGTGCCCTTCACAGATGGTGTGCGTAGGTGCTCTAGGAAAACCCCTGGCGGAATTTTCTTGCGCCCTGCTCCAAGCTTAGACAGCAGATCAGCCGCCTCGTTTTGTTCCCTAGGTACATACTTGACTTCGTAGCCCAAGAAGCTCTTGGCTATCTCGTCCACTTCGTCTCGATATTCCGCCATCATAGGGTTCCGCGCATTCCAGGTGCCAGCCACCTGCTGGGCAACCAAGTCGGAATCTCCACAACAAACTATGCGCTTGATGCCAATATCCTTGGCTACACGCAGTTCATGAATGAGTGCTTCATACTCCGCCATGTTGTTTGTAGCCTCGAAGTGGATTTGTAGAACGTAGTGTAGCTTGTCTCCTGTTGGTGACTGTAGCAATACACCAGCCCCCGAGCCGTTGAGCAACTTTGATCCGTCAAAGTGCATCACCCAGTACTCTGGTTCTAGCAACGGAGTAGCGTCTGGCATCTCTGTCCAACCTGCAACAAAATCTGCCAAGGCTTGTGACTTGATAGCGCCGCGTCTCTTGTAGGTGATCTTGAAGGCGACGAGTTCAATGCCCCACTTCGCGACCCTTCTTGTAGCATCGCTATTATTGATGATGTCGGACAGTGGAGTCTTGCTCACCACTGTGATTGGGTGCTCCTGAAAGTAGTGCCTCAGCTTCCGAGAAGCAAGGAATACTCCATAAGCTATCTTTTGGTAGTGCGGGTAATGCTGCTTGGACTCCGTCAAGACCTCGCTCACATAGTAAACTGGTCATTGAACTCCGTGCTCATAGCCTGGTTCCTTCCGCTCTACCACGACGATGATGCTGATAACCCGGTTGGTTGCCGCCATGTAAATTAATAGGGGCTCTCTAGGCTCGGGTGCTGCAAGGATGGGCGCTGAGGAAAGAATCTCCTTGAGCTACTTCAATGCTGCATCTGCTTCGTCCTTCCACGTGAATTTGTCCGCCTTCTTCAGCAACTTGTACAACGATAGAGCCTTCTCTCCAAGTCGGCTGACGAACCGACTAACTGCTGCAACACAACCTGTTAGTCGTTGAATGTCCTTTAGGCATGTCAGACGGTTTATGTTTAAGATGGCCTTGATTTTCTCCGGGTTGACCTCGATTCCACGTTGGGAAACGATGAAGCCCAACAATTTGCCGACTGGAACCCCGAAGACGCACTTCTTAGGGTTAAGCATCATGTTGTATTTCCGGAGATTATCAAAGGTTTCTTTTAAGTCGGAGATTAAGTCATTTGACTTTTTAGACATCACCGCGATATCGTACACATAAGCGTGAACGTTTCGACCAATTTGGTCGTGGAGGCAACGTTGCATTGTCCGCTGGTACGTAGCACCTGCATTTTTCAGCCCAAAGGGCATCGTGACATAGCAAAACGTGCCGTATGGGGTAGTGAACGAAGTGGCCAATTGGTCCGACTTCCTCATCTTGATCTGGTGGTATCCTGAGTATGCATAGAGAAAACACAAAAGTTCCGAGCCAGCTGTCGAGTCAATGACTTGGTCAATGCGAGGCAAAGCAAACAGATCTTTGGGACATGCTTTGTTCAAGCCGGTGTAATCAACGCACATTCTTAATTCATTGGTTCCCTTTTTGGGGACAAGTACAGGATTGGCCACCCATTGGGTGTGAAGGACTTCTCGGATAATTCTAGCCTTAAGTAACCTAGCTATGTCTTTGCCAATGGCGCGTCTCTTCTCATCTCCAAAGCGTCGTAGAGGTTGTTTCACTGGTTTACATTTTGGATCAATGTTTAAGCTGTGCTCGGCAAGTTCCCTAGGTACACATTTTCATGTCGGCAGGTTGCCAGGCAAAGATGTCCCTATTCTCATGGAGGAACTTGACGAGCGCGCTTTCCTATTTGGGATCCAAGTTCGTCCCAATGGCGGTGACCTTGGAGGCATCGCCTACCACAAGTTCCACCGGCTTGGTCTCGATGGCGGCCTTGAACGCAGGAGCGGAGTCGGAGATCTGCTTCTTCGACACGGGCATCTCTGAGTCATTGACCTTGCTCTGGATCTCTTTGAATTCTTCGCTATAGAGGACAGCTTCTGCAACGGCTTCTTAATTGATCTCGCAGTCCCTTGTCTTGTTAAAGCTTCCGGATACGGTGATGATACCGTTTGGTCCGGGTATCTTGAGTTTGTTGTAGATGAAGCATGGCTTGGCCATGAACGTGTGGAATATGCCGCGGCCGAATATGACGTGGTACACGCTCTTGAATGGGACCACCTCGAAGGTCATGCGCTCTTGGCGCTAATTATTAACATCGCCAAAGGCAACCTGAAGTGTAATGCACCCAAGGGACCAAGCCTCCCGACCAGGAACTATGCCGTGGAAGATGGTGTTGGTCCGCGTTAGGTTTGCCTCCGTCAAGTTCATCTTCTGCAGTGTATCCAGGTACATGATGTTGATGCTGCTTCCTCTATCCACCATACACTTGGTGAACTCCACGCCGTCAATCAAGGGGTTGATGACCATGGCGTATTGGTTCTCCATGGGTATAAGGTCTGGGTGGTCCGTCCTATCACAAGTTATTGGAACCTCCGACCAGCGCAGGTACTGGGGAACTGGGGGGAGAGTGGCCATCAGGATCCTCAGAGAGGTCTTCTGTTGTTGGACGGTGGGGGTGCCAAGGAAAGTGTGGTAGACTAGAGCCTTCTTTGCGAAGGGGTTCTTGCCCTTGTCGTCGCTCTTGGCGACGTTCTTGGGGTCAATGTCTTCGTCCATATCACTTGAATCCTTGGACTCCTCCTCCTTCTTCTTCCCCTTGCCCTTGCCTCACGGTCTGTTCTTCCGACTTCGCTTGTAGCTGGACTCCGGGTCTTCCTTGAGGTCGTTGACGAACTTGCAGTGTCGATTGGTATGGGTGGCCTTGCCGTTGGCGTCGAGGTGTACGAGGCACGGCATATCGCGGTACTCCTCGTAGGTTTGGGGAATGCGGAGCGGCGCCGAGGTGGTTTCATTTCCTTGTTGCTACCCACGACCAGCTCCTCTTCCTCGGCCACGTTGTCCGTCCTCACCTCGTCATGCAAAAGTCATGGAGACCATGTCGGTAGATTGCTTTTCTTCTGGAGCGGTTTTCCGCTTTGTACTGATGTTCCTCCGAGCTTGAGTTGGAACGGCTGTTGCCGGCAAGGAGCCACGAGCATCGTCGTCGGCAGCTGCGAACTCACTAGCCAACTGAATCATCTGGTTCAGGTCAAGCTGGTGATTGTCCTGCAAGCGCTTCAGCTTATGTCGGAGCAGCGTGCCCCTTTCCAACCCATCGATGAAGGCGGCCATGGCGTGCACTCGCAGCAGGAATTCTTCATGTCCAGCCATCGGGAGAGGTAGGCGCGAGATGTCTCGTCTTTCTCTTGCACGCATCGCTGTAGATCGCCCACAGTGCAGGGACGCTTGTATGTACCCTCAAAGTTCTTGGTGAATGCTTCTTGCATGTCCATCCAGTTGTAGATAGATTTCTCCAGCAAGTCGTCGATCCATTGGTGGGCTGTGCCTGCCAACATTAATGGGAGGTACTTGACAGCGACGTTGGGGTTGCCTCCGGCAATCTCCACCGCGTTGCCGTAGTCCTGCAACCATGTAGTTGGCTTGGCAGTGCCGTCATAGGGCTTGATGGTCTTGTCAATCCGGAAACCTTTGGGGTAAGTTGCGGATCGTATTGCAGGTCCAAAGCAACGTGGTCCCAGGTATGGTCCTTCCCGGGCCTCGTGGATCTTATCGATCCACGAACATGCATCATACGGCTCCGGGTTCTTCTTCTTTTTGTCAACAGGGGATGGGCTGCGCGAACAATGCGGGCCTCCTCCGCCATGGTGACTGCTTGGTGGTGACGGAGGTGGAGGTGGCGGTGGGTTAGACTTCTTGCTGTTACCCTCCTACGACGCCTCACGCCTGTCACGGTTGCTTGTCGGACGTGGAGGGTCGTGGTGTGACCTGCTCCTGTGCCCGTGGTTGCGCTCTCCGTCATGACGGGTCTGCTCCGCATTGTCGCGGATGACGATGCCGCACTGCTTTGGTGGGGGCATATCCGTGCGATGGTGAGATTTTTAATTTTCGCGATGTCGAGGAGATCGGGGCGGTGGCGACGGGCGACGAGGTCGGGCCTTTTCTCCATGATCGGAGGATATGGGGATAGCATACTTTCTGTTGCGCGCATCCCTCCGTCTTCGTTCTGATGAACCCGTCTGGGACCCGACATCAAGAGGAGATCTGTCCCTTGGTGGCTTGCACTGGCTAGACTGGCAAAGCACTGGGTCGGACTCGAGCCTCTGAGAGGTGGCCTTTTCCTGCTGCTTCACCTCCTTGGCCACTAGGTCATAGACCTGTTCCACTGCCTCAAGCGATCTATCCTGCTCCAGAAGGGTCTTGGCGACGGCGAGGTTACGGAGTGGGGTGGGCATCACCTGCTTGCCTTCACTGTCAATGTATGGCTTGGCCTGCGCCGGCTTCGAGGGAGCCCATCCTAGGTTACGCCGCACACCTGGATCATTGATGACGCGAGCCGGAGCTTTCTTAGCCTTCTGCTGCTGCAGTAAAGTCTTGTACTCAGCCTCCATTGCTCTAGCTTTCTCTATGGATTTCTGCGTGTTGACCAGATCTCGATCTAGTTTAGCGCCTTGCTCCGCGATGGCCTGCGCTTCCTCCAGCAGCTATTGGCGCTTCTCGTCAAGCTGGGTCACATTCCGGATATGAGCAACGATTAGTGGCTTGATGAGGAGATTGCCGTACATAACTCTATCAGCTGGAGTAACTTGGGCTGCTGCAGACGTAGATGCTGGAGGCGGCAAGTTTGCGGTGTTGTTGTTGCTCGGGCCGGTGCCGAGTTCCTGCGGCTGCTTCACTGGGTTAGGCGGAGGAGGCATGACTTTTGCGCGATCATCGGCAGCAGCAATAAGTGGCCCCTTCCCCTTTTCCAGTGCCGTAGGCGGATCTTGTCCGGGTTGATCTGCATCCATCGCTGTCCCAATGGTGACGAACACCCCTCGAGACGTGACGGTGTTGTTGGCTTGCTCGTCGCGCGAGTACTCCTCTTCCATCTCCTGCATAGCAGAGTATAGCTCTTCTGGACTAAAGTCTATCTCCTCTGAATCTGCACTAAAATCAGCATAAAGCGCGTCAATGACAGAGTCGGAGGGTGCCAGGACTTCCTCGATGACGGGCGGTGGAGGTGCAACTGCCTCGACAATGACTGGAGGTGGTGGTGCTGCTGCGACGATGGCGGCGGGAGGCGGTGGCGGCAGCTGCTGAATCGGAGGTTCTCCGTCTCTGAGCGCAAGCTCCATCTTGCTATCGCCACCGCCGCGTTGACGGTGATCACCATCTCTTCGAGGGTAAGGCATCCTGTTGCCTGCTGCCATCTTAAAGAATGTTGGAGAAGCGTGCCATGGTCCAATCCTTCCACGAAGTGATACAAAGCGTTATCATCGGGGTAGTGGGCTAGATCGGCTCGTATACGGAGCCACCTGGCCAGGTAATCGCGGGGTTTTTCGCCCTCTCTCTGAATGCAGCGCGCCAGATCGAAGATGGTAACCACGCCGACGAACTTGGATCTCTGCTGTCCAGACGCACAGACGAAGCCAGCGGATTTGCAATGATCTTCCACCTTTATATCCTGCATAGGGGCGGTTTGGGTGGGCCTTGAATTTTTCCGATCTTTGCCGGCAAACTCCGAGGAGAGATCCGACATTGATCCTTCCACGAACGTATCCTGCCTGTAGGCGGTCCGTGCGGGCCTTGGTGCTTTCCGATCTTTGCCGGCAAACTCCAAAGAGAGATCCGACATCGATCCTTCCGCGAACGTATCCAGCCTATAGGCGGTCCGTGCGGGTCTTGATGCTCCTCCGACTCCTAGGGAACTAGTGCCCGAGTCGGTTTCGCCGATGAAGAGGTGGATGTATCCGAGAGGAACGATCGAACACCACGTAGGGTTCGTCTTTGCTGGGATCCAGAACTCGTCAGGAGAGACGATCGGAACGTTGACAGAGAAGAGAACGCGGCCGATGGCTATGGTTTTGCTGATTCCCGCGAAGATCTTGGTCCTCGCCCGCTGAAGAGCCTGAAGCGCCTCTTTCCCCACGATGGGCGCCAACTGTCATGGTATTGCCGACGAGTACACCATGGAGGGGTCCTCACATTGTGTGTTTAGAGATGTGGGGTAAGGCGGAGGGTTGACGGGTACGAGGTAACACAGCTTACCTAGGTTCAGATCCCACGACGGTGGCGGAATCCTACTCCTGCTATAAATCACTATAAGGGCAATACGCCGAGTTACAGGGATATGTTCGCTGTGCGAGGTTGTGTGAAGTTGTCTATGATCGTGCCCTAAAGGCTCCCATAGGCTCGACTTATATAGTCGCCAGGTCCTAGGGTTACAGGGAAAAGTCCTAGCCGGACAGGTTACAGAGTCCTACACCGTCTATTACTAGTCTTGTGTATCTTGCACTCCAAGGCTCCGGGTACGTTGGTGACTCCACCGTAGCCTTCCTTTATCCGGCATGGGCCTCCCTTCTGGATCCATCTAACTGGGACGCCCAGTAGGCCATAGGCCATGCTACCGACTATGGGCCACCCGGGTTATCTGGATAAGTGACATGCTATGAGGATACCCATATAGCATATCCCCAACACCAGTACCTTTGACTCATCTTGCCAAAGTCAAATTTATAGACTTCCTTCATGAGCATCATCATGATCAAATTTTGCAATAAACCAAATTCATGAGCTAAACCTAATCAAACCTTCCTCAGAACACATCCATCAACTCCCTCCATCACTAGCACACTCTCTGGTCGAGCTACATTGTAGCAAACCCTAGTTTTGTCCCTTTGTGTTTGGATAAAGAGGAGACAAGTGTTGTGTCTTGTCTTGCTGAATTAAAAACCTTCCAGCAGCTTCCTCTCTCTCCATCTGCCCCTGCACACACCCAGAACCACCTCTCCACCGCCCACAACAACCTGCCCCTGGTTTCTACCTCTCCCTCTTGCCTCTCTAAATAAAAGGCCAGAGGCCACCCTAGCACCCTTCCCTCTATTCATTTGCTCCCTCTCCCTCCCACTTACCATCCCCTAGCACCACTCCCCTTCCCATGCCTTGCTCTAGCCAGGAGAAGAGAGAGAAAATCTCTCGGTCCTCTCCAAGATCTACTCGTGGTGCTATCTGATGGTGCTTAGAAGCTTCGTTGGGAGACCCCAAGAGGAAGGTGTGATGAGCACATCAGCAAGTTTTCCCTCAGTAAGAAACCAAGGTTATCGAACCAGTAGGAGGATGGAAATGACTCAAAGGTGTTGCTAGCAACTTGGAAACCTGCACAACATAAACTTAAGACTTTGCCCCAACGAACAATGAGGTTCTCAATCTCACCGGTTTGCTGAAAACAAAGGATTAACTGTATGATGTGGAAGGTAATAGTGGTTTGCAGAAAGTACACGGTAACAATGGAAGATGTATCAATGATAAAGATTGGACCGGGGTCCATAGTTCACTAGAGGTGTTCTCCTTAAGATAAACAAACATGGCATGCTGGGTAAACAAATTACAACAGGGCAATTGACAGGACTGAGCAAGGCATAACAATGCAATACTAGACATTCACGATCCTATGAGATTCGATTGGGCAATACAACAAGATACATAGACCGCCATCCAACTGCATCTATGACTAGTAATCCACCTTCAGGTTATCATCCGAACCCCCTCCAGTATTAAGTTGCAAGCAACGAATAACTGCTTTAAGCAAAGTGTGTAAGGTAAACAATCCACTTGTTCCATGAACAAGGGACCGTTGTTTTCTCCCTAGTGGCAACATCACATCTACAACCTTAGAGATTTCTGTCACTTCCCTTAGATTAAATAGAGGCATGAACCCACTATCGAGCATAAGTACCCCCTCTTGGACTCACTAGCATCTACTCGGCCAAGATAGCTACTAGAAACGGAGAGCATGCAAGATCTCAAACAACATAGACATGATAGAATCAATAAGACAAAACCATTAATCAATTTGATATAGTAATCTCAATATCCATCGGATCCCCGCAAACACAACATGCATGATTACAAATAGACGATCTTGATCATGAACGGAGCTCACAAGATCTAAACATGAAAGCACAAAGGAGGAGATACAACCATCTAGCTACTACATGGACCCGTAGTCCAAGGTGGAACTACTCACACTTCATACCGGAGGCTGGCATGATGAAGAAGAAGGCCTCCGGGATGATCTCCCCTTCGGCAGGGTGCCGGTAAGAGCTTCAGATCCCCCCGATCTAGGGAGTATGGTGGCGGCGGCTACAGACGGTTTCGTGGAATATTGATCGGGTGCTTAGGTTTTTGGCATCGGGGGGTCTTTATAGGCGAAGAGGCGAGGGGACCAAGGTGGCCGCACTTCAGCGCTGGCTAGGGTTAGCTGCCGTCTTGGTGTGGCCCCCTGGTGGCTCCCCTACGTCTCATACTCTGGCTCCGTGTTCCCCATGGTAAAATATTGACTTTGGCTTTTGTCCCGTCCAATTCCGAGAATATTGATTTTCTGCCTTTTCTGGAACCAAAAACAGAAGAAAACATGCAACTAGCAATGTGTCATCTTGTTAATAGGTTAGTCCATAAAAGCATCTAAAAACACCTCAATGTATAGACAAAGCAAAGCAAAGTAGATACTAAACAAGAATGGAACATAAAAAATTATAGATACGTTTCCGACGTATCAAGCATCCCCAAGCTTAACTCCTGCTCGTCCTCGAGTAGGTAAGTGATAAAAAGAATAATTTTTTAGGAGACATGAACCATCAAAATCAAGATCAAACCATTTGCAAGCATTGAAAGCTGGGATCAAAGAACTCTAAACATGAGCATGAAAGATGGAGTTCTAATAGTAAGACAAAGTAACTATGCATGCAACATGAAAGGTTACAAACAAAGATCATGAATAACATGCATTGAAAAACGTTTGTTTGTTTCACATACAAAAAACATAGCATAGTGGCATTCAGCTTGTTCCTCATGGAGTAGCAAATAGATGCATATGACACCTTCAAAGTTCATAAGAGTGACTAGATACAAATAGCACAAGAACAAGTAATATCATCAATATGCATCAATCAATAAGTTTTGGGACAATGCACATGCAACTAAGAATGGCAACTATGCTCTCTTAATTGGTGCCTAAGGATAGAAAGTGGAGACTCAGTATAATAGTGGAAGAAAGACCCTTCATAAAGGGAAGTAGGGATTTCAAGTCTCAAAAAGAGCTTCCAAAAATTATGGTACTTGTTAGCTTTCATCCCTCATTTCCCCTATCATAAGCATCTTGAAGTGATTAAGGTTAAAGTGAACAAACTATGGAGTATATGCTTGACAAAGTATAAGTTGGCAATCTCATGTCCCTTGAATACGAGGGCCGCTCCTCATGCTACTCAAGTTTAGTTACTTGCAAGTTCTTGTCATAGTAAGTACATGTGTATCATAGAGAACCGCCAACGGGGTACCCCTTACACATGATATAGGAGCTATCCCATAATCAAAATGACAAGGCAAGCATACAATGAGCATCTCAGCACTCTTCTTATTTACCATGGGAATATGGTGCTTTTTTATCTCTTTCCTCTTTTGTCATATTTGTTTTCTCAATCTTTTTTTCTATCTCTTTTTTATAAGAATAATGCTTCATAGATTGCTCACTATGGTGATGCTGCAAGTTTCAACCATGATTAGGCATGGCTTAGGCTAGCGGCCCAAGTGTTTCTCTAACATACATACGTAACTCCATGGACTTACAAGATCCCCTTTCATTTCACACCGATGACATCCATAGAAAAAGAGCATGATATCAACTATGTACAATGTACAAGTGCAATGTTGAAAGCGTTCCACGTGACAACACGATTATGCTAATTCCAACATATAAGTCCAAGCATATACAACATAGATGACACAATGGTTCAAGTTTATTAGGGGAAGAAAAATAAAGTGTGCCATCAAGTTCGCGAGAGTTTTAGTCACTAATTTTTCACATAACAAAGAGACTTTTTAATTGGAAGATAGATGAAAATAAGAATATACTTGGAATGGTGTAACACACCATGCATCAGAATTTATAGTGGACACTTTGGAATAACTTGGTTTATTGGGAGTTGGATGCATGTTTAGATCTTACTCATACAATTGGAGGCTAGCAAAAGACTGGGAGCAACCAACTAAGAGAGCAATAATGGCCATAATCATGTAGAGCGACAAAACATTATTAATCAAAGCATAAATTGGTACTACAAGTCAAGGACTAAATGATCATAGAGGCTACGGTGACTTGTTTATAGTCATAACATGGTGTGAGCATGTGCCAAGTCAACCCAAACAAAGCATCAAAGGAGAGTACCACAATACTATGCTAAAACAATGCATGATTCCTTCAAGGAACATTAAGCAATCCTAATTGTTTGGAACAAGTCATGCTACAACAATAATCACTAAGCATAAGGTCAAAAAAACATCTAGCATGACATGCTAAAGTCTAAGTCACGGTCAAACCAAGCTCCTCTTATACTACTCAAGCAAGAACTTTCTACTCCTCTCCAACACCAATCAACTTATTTGAAATAACACAGCGAGAATGGGGGTCCAAACTACTTTATTCAAGCAAACTAATCAAACTAAATGAAAACTAAGACACTCCAAGAACAACACAATAGTGATGAAACAATAAAAACGAAGTGTCTAGAAAGACCTGAGATTTTTATTGACGAAGAAGGGGATTCCTTGGGCATCCCAAGCTTTGACGCTTGTACCTCTTGAATATTTCTTGGGGTGACATGGGGTGGCATCCCCAAGCTTGATATTTTGTCCGTTCTTCATCTCATTACATCATTCTTTCTCTACACCTGAAATTTTTCCTTCATACAAAACTTCACACAATCTTCATTAGCAACATTAGTGTATTCAAAAGATAATAGACCTTCGGGTTTAGCTTTAGAACAACAAAACTTTCACTAAAAACACAATCTAATGTAGCAAATCCCTCAAAAATTTCAATTTCCCAAAAAGAACCCAAAAAAGAATCAATAAGAAGCAAATGCAAATAATGACAGAAATCTATCAAAGCAGACCAACAAGTAGAAACCGATTTTTTCAAGACCTTCTGTTCTTCAACTCAAAAAGTGTTGAACTAACTAAAGTTAGCTAACATACTGGGGGATTTATTCAGAAAATATCAACTCAATCCCACTTACATATATTTTACACGATTTTTTACGATGGAGCACAAAAATCTATTTCGGGACAGCAACTCCCCAAATCTTACTTCCCTCTCATTAGAGGTTATTCTTGGCACAAAAAAGCAAACAAATAGGATAAGGAGAGGTCATTACTGAAGTAATAACTTCCATGACTCAATAAATTTTTTGGGTTATCTCCCAATAAGTACTTTTCTTTAACGCCTTTAAGTTAGGCACAAGAAGCAAGAATCAAGTATTTTCAAATGAAGAAGCATTAACATCAAACCTTGCTTTCAAATGAGGATCAAAAAGCAACTTATCTATACTCATAGGAAAGTGTTCAATACCTTTCTTGAATGGAAATTGATATTTAATGGTGCCTTCTTTCATATCAATGATGGCACCAACAGTTCTAAGAAAAGGTCTTCCCAAAGTAATAGGACAAGAAGCATTGTATGCAACATCCAAAACATAGAAATCAACAGGGACATAAGCATTATTGACCATAATAATAACATCATTGACACTCCCCATGAGTTTCTTTTTAGCATTATCATTAAGTGGGACATCCAAATAACAATCTTCCAAAGGTGGCAAATCAAGCATTTCATAAATCTTTCTAGGCATAATAGAGACACTAGAACCAAGGTCACATGAAGCTTTGAGATCAAAGTCATTCACTTGCATATTAATGATGGGTTCCCAACTATCTTCTACTTTCCTAGGAATAGAGGCTTTGTGTTTCAACTTTTCTTCCTTAATTTTAATAAGAGCTTCTGTAATATGTTTGGTGAAAGCTACATTCATATCACTAGCATCAGGGCTTCTAGCAAGCTTTTGTAGGAACATAATCACTTCAGAAATATTGCAACCATCAAGATCAAAATCAAACTTAGCACCACTGTAGTAGACTCATTGGGTTTAGGCAATGTGGTAGGAGGAATAGGGGCTTCTTGTGGTTTAGTGGCATCCATATTGGTGGTGGTGATAGTGCACACACTATTGTTTCTAGCAATTTCAGCTTCTCTTTCCCACTTAGCATGTAGTTGAGCTAACAGTCTAACATTTTCATCAATAGTTACTTGTATGGCATGAGTAGGAGCAAAGGTACTTTCCAAAGTTTCATGTTTAGCATCCATTTTATTAATCAAAGAGGATTGTGCTTCAGACAAAGAGGAAATATTTTTCTCGACATTCAAAAGCTTTTCCTCCATAGTCTTGTTGAAAGTGGTTTGTTTACTAATAAAGTATTTGAGCATGAATTCAAGTTCAGAGGGGGAACTTCTCGTATTGTTGTAGGAGTTTCCATAGGTATTGCCATTATTAGGAGGATTGGGCCTATAATTGTTGTTACTACCAAAGTTATTCCTAAAGACATTGTTGTTGAAATTGTTGTTTCTAATGAAGTTCACATCAACTTGCTCTTCTTGAGCAACCAAAGAGGCTAAGGGAACATTATTTGGATCTAAAGGAGTTTCTCCATTAAAAAGCATAGCCATGATAACATCGATCTTATTACTCAAAGAGGAGTTTTCTTCAACAGAATTCACCTGCTTACCATGTGGAGATCTTTTAGTGTGCCATTAAGAATAATTAACCATCATATTATTAAGGAGCTTTGTTGTAGCACCCAAGGTAATGGTCATAAAGGTACCTCCAGCAGCTGAATCCAACAGGTTTCTTGAAGAGTGTAGAGGTCCCAACCTTTAATAAGGTAGAGATCCCTGTGTTTATAATGCTAGTCCCTGGATCAATAGCTAGCATCCACCGTTAAGATGTAATATCAAGAAACAAAGGTCATAATACAACTTTATAACTAGGAACAAAATAATTCTTTACATCTTACATAGCTCATTTGGATATCTCATTACAATGCAGTAGAAATAACTATAGCATGGAGTCCTTCGTCTTCAAAGTGCCACAGGCAATCATGTTGGTTGTAGACTTGTAATCCTATTCAACACACTTCACTAACATCAAACAAACCTGCAACATAATAAGTTGCAGCCACAAGGGTCAATACATTTGAATTGTATTGGCAAGTTTCACTACTATGTAGAAATAAATGGATCCTATCATTACATGCATATTTGGCTAAGTAGGGTTTAGGCTCATTTGCAGAAAGCAATATGGTTTTATCCTATCTTTTCAAAATAGTTTTAATCTTTTGACAATATTTCTAAACTCCTTGGAAACTCCAAGTGCTTCTAATCCCTTGTTGACACCATCAAGTTTTACTTTAAGAAATTGGAATGTCGAGATCTTCCATAGCTTTAGGCCTTAGTTGCTCAGAGTTGTCCGTAACCGGGGACACGACTAAGTACTTAGAATTTGATATTTTGCAGAAGTTGTACACTTTACCCACATGACACAATCTCGTCTTGACGCCACCAGTGGCTGTTGGATAAGTACTCACCAAAATGGAGTACCGGCAGATCGAGAATGTGACAAAGTCTTTCCATAGAAGTCCTCCCAATACACAATGCTAGCTTGTCTACCATGCACCAATGTAGGGATATATTTCCCTACACAATTCTAGTTAACTTGAATATGCCAATATATGGGTCTTCCACTATGTAGTTGACTAAGTTAGAGCCCATTTAGCATGTGGTTGTACACGGAAGCCACTGTACGAGAAACATGTTCAATCTCTAAGTCCCTGGGTGGGTTTCTTCTAGTGCACACACAAAAAGATAGCCATATAAACATGGTTCCCTTTGTTGCCACCTTGTCCAAAACTTGAGTATCCTCATTCCACCCAGGTGGTTCATTGAGTACTTGTTTTATTATATAAAACATATAATTTTCCAACACTTTTTATAATCATATCATGTATCCCATCCCAAATATAGCAGGGCTAAGCATACTACAACTACAATGTTTTCACTAAGGAGGATATAAGGATATCCTAATAGGATATAGCATAGCATGGAAATATAGTAGTCCTATCATGCATGTTACAAAAATCCACTAAGTGTAATGAAAATAGTAGGACATGGATGATAGTGTCACTTGCCTTTTTAGTAGAGAACATTGGTTCACTTCTTGATCTTGCAAATATCACACTCTTCTAACTTCACTACAATTCAATCAAGCAAACACATATTCAACTAGCATTCAAACAATTTACCACATAAAATAATAGAAACAAGGCAATGCATGCAAACATGCAAAAGATGGTTTTATTTGGAAAAGTGGTTTATAGTAGGCTCTAAACATTTTAAAGCTCATATTGGTCATTTACAAAAGTGGTAAAACCATTTAAATTCAAGTTGGTGAAAATGGTCATATTAAGTCATTTTTGTTTTGCTAGGAATGATTTAAATCAAAATGATAATCCCTAGTATTTGTAAAATATTTTTAAACACAACATGTTAGTGTTTTAAGGTCAAGTGTTTAATATAAAACCATTTTGCAAAAGGTTTCACCCCATAAACCAAATATTATGCCAAGGTGATATTTTATGTTATTGGAAATATCTTTTAGCAAAGTAATAATTTCATAGGGTTCATCAAATATATCTTTAAATCTCAAAACTTGGTGTTTAGGGTCAGAGAGTTTAATTCAAATCATTTTCCAAAGTTTTTACTCAAAAAGTATCTTTAACACATAAACAATATTTTTATTTGACTAGAAATGTTCTAATTCACATATTTATTCCTTAACTTCACAAAATACATTTTTAAATCCATAAGTTGGTTTCTATGGTCAGTAGGTTCAGAACAAACCACTTAGCAAAGATTTCACCTTAAAATATTTCTAGAACAATTTTTATATTCAAATTAGGCCTACACAAGTTTCTGCAAATTAAACTAATTTTCTAGAAGCAAAACATTAAACAAAGTGCATGGTTGAAAAGTACTTGTTCTGCTGATTCCAGTGATATAAAATTTGCAAAATTTGGACGTGTAGATTAAAATTTATGAATTTTGCAAGTTTGCATATCTAATAGAACAAAATTTTCTGTTTTAAACAAACTCTGGCCACGTGGCTCTATCCTATTGGATGATACCGTTTCGTTTGGATTGAGATATACTGGCTGCAGGATCTCACTTAAATCGCACGGCACATATTGACACATACCCTTTCGATTAAATCTAATCTGAGCCACTAGATCAAGATCTAATGGATCACAACTGCTCGACCATGGACTGGCAGTGCTGGCAGCGGTGGACGGCGGCACGGCTCTGTCAGAGAAGTTGCCGGCAATTTAGATCCCGCTAGGAGGAGCGGGGATGCTTACCGTGCTCATTTGGTTGCAGCGAATCTCAAGGTGGGGTTGGCTACTCGAGGGGCGCACTGGAGCAGCGGCTATTGCTCGCCGGAGCTTGCGGCGGCGTCGGATGCTTCTGTTCATCGACGGGGTCGGAGCTTCAGATCACCAGAAGGCAAGAGGAGGGTATGGTTAGACGCGGGCGAGTGCGTAGATCATAGGAGTATCAATGGTTGGAACAGGGGCGGTCTGTGCTCACCGGGGGATCTCGCCGGAGTCAAGGCAGGAGGCGGCGACACTCTGATGTTGAGGTTGCCGAGGCTACGGTGCTCGCACGGGTGTGGGGTTGGTGCTGGGAGATGTGCAAGAAGAGGGGGAGCAGGCTCGTGTGCATTGGGAGGCGAGGGGTGGTCGGACGGCGCCGAAATCGGCCGGAGAAGCTCGTCGGGGCAGAGGGGCTCGAGCTTGCAATTCGTGCAGCCTCGAGGCAGAGGGGAAGTGGCGACTGGGGGAAATGGAAGAGGGGAGGGAGGCGTTTATGCACGCGTGGTTACTGGAGGGATTAACGCTGTCAATAACTCGAATTAACATGAATTGAATCGTGGCAGAACATCGACGAGCGTGGGGAAACGGTCGACGCGGGTGAAGACGACGACTGATGGCGTGGGGCCGTGTTGTCTGCGAGAGAGAGGGAGTGGGAGTGGGAGTGGGGTCCACAGCTCAGTGACTCAGCGGGTTCGTTTTTGAGTGGAAAACGGTTCGGGGGAGGGAAAGAAGATGGGTTGTGCTGCTGGGCTGGACTGGGCCTTGCTCCTGGGCTGGCTTGTTTCTCTTTTTTTATACAGAACCTTTTTCTTTTTCTTTTTCTATTTTGAATTTCTGTTTTGATTTTTATTCAAACAATTCAAACTCCATTTGAATTCAAACCACCACCAAACTTTGTGTAAATTTTAATACTGCTATTTAACATATTCTAAAGTCAAATTTAGAGTAATTAATTTTTAGGGTTTATTAATTATTAAAAACAAATAGACATTAGTATTTATTTCAAATAGGATTTAATATGTTTTAAAACTCTATTTGAAATCTAAATATTACCAAAACCTTTTCAGTAGGTTTTATGAAAAAAACACTTTGAAATATAAATTAAAATACTTTAATAAGTTTTAATGTTTATTAAAAATGGAAAAAGCCTTTACTTAAATAAAATTGGATATAAATAAATCCTTATGATTTTATTTAAATAATCCTTTACTCTTTTTATTAAACAAAATATTTTATTTCAATTGCTTGGCCAAGATTTAATTTGTCTCTTTTAAAATAGTCCTTATTTATTATTTCTACCTTTTCTTATAAAAACCATATCTTTTTATTTAAAGATCCAAAAATGGTGATCCCAACTATTATAACTTTATTTATTATTTGTTTATCCTTTTAAATCCCTTTAGGATTTTATTTGATTAAAATAGGTTTTTGATGTTTCTAATTGGAATAAAAAAGTTTCTTTTCACCCTAAATTTCAACAATTATTTAATTTGTTTATTTATTTTTCACATTTCAAATTTTGGAAAATTTTGGGATGTGACAAAGAGAAGTTCAAACCTGCATAAAAAGTCTGGATAATCATCCAAGCAGTAAGTCCATGAGTTGGACAATTCTTATTCAAAGATTTCATTCTTTCCCAAGCTTGAGCAACATGTTCATTATCAAGTTGTTTAAATTTCATAATATCACTTCTCATAGATATAATCTTGGCAGGAGGATAGTATTTTCCAATAGAAGCATCTTTGCATTTAATCCAAAATCAATACTATTTCTAGGCAAGGATAGCAACCATCTTTATCTTTTCCTCTCAAGGAGAAAGGAAACAACTTGAGCATAATACTATCTCCATCTACATCCTTATATTTTTGCATCTCACAAAGTTCAACAAAGTTATTGAGGTGGGCAGCAACATCATCAGAACTAGCACCAGAAAATTGCTCTCTCATCACAAGATTCAACAAAGCAGGCCTAATTTCAAAAAAGGTAGCATCAGGAGCAGGTGGAGCAATAAGAGTACTTAGGAAATCATTGTTGTTTGTGCTAGTGAAGTCACACAACTTGGTATTCTCAGTAGAGTTCATTTTGCCAAAAGTGGAGCAAGCCAACAGCAGCAGCAACTAGAGCAGGAACTAATTTTTTTGTGTTTTTGAAAAGAGAAAGCAAACCAAACTAAACTATTTTTTTGGAGTTTTTGATAAAAAAGAGGCAAACAAAAACAAGCAAAAGAAACTAAGCAAAACAAAAACAATGTAAACAAAAAGGTTGTGAAGAAGTCCCCTTGTGAAGACGTCCTTAGCCTCCCCGGCAACAGCGCCAGAAAACCTTGATGGTGCTTAGAAGCTTAGTTGGGAGACCCCAAGAGGAAGGTGTGATGAGCACATCAGCAAGTTTTCCCTCAGTAAGAAACCAAGGTTATCGAACCAGTAGGAGGAAGGAAATGACTCAAAGGTGTTGCTAGCAACTTGGAAACCTGCACAACACAAACTCAAGACTTTGCCCCAACAAACAGTGAGGTTGTCAGTCTCACCAGTTTGCTGAAAACAAAGGGTTAACTATATGGTGTGAAGGTAATAGTGGTTTGCAGAAAGTACATAATAACAATGAAAAATGTATCAATGATAATGGGCCGGGGTCCATTGTTCACTAGAGGTGTTCTCCTTAAGGAAAACAAACATGGCATGCTGGGTAAACAAATTACAGCAGGGCAATTGACATGACTGATCAAGGCATAACAATGCAATACTAGACATTCATGATCCTATGAGATTCGATTGGGCAATACAACAAGATACATAGACCTCCATCCAACTGCATCTATGACTAGTAATCCACCTTCAGGTTATCATCCGAACCCCCTACAATATTAAGTTGCAAGCAACGGATAACTGCTTTGAGAAAAGTGTGCAAGGTAAACAATCCACTTGTTCCATGAACAAGAGAACATTGTTTTCTCCCTAGTGGCAACAGTACATCTATAACCTTAGAGTTTTCTGTCACTTCCCTTAGATTAAATAGAGGCATGAACCCACTATCGAGCATAAGTACCCCCTCTTGGAGTCACTAGCATCTACTCGGCCAAGATAGCTACTAGAAACGGAGAGCATGCAAGATCTCAAACAACACCGACATGATAGAATCAATAAGACAAAACCATTAATCAATCTAACATAGTAATCTCAATATCCATCGGATCCCCGCAAACACAACATGCATGATTACAAATAGATGATCTTGATCATGAACGGAGTGTTGGGGATATGCTATATGGGTATCCCCATAGCATGTCTCCTATCCGGATAACCTGGGTGGCCCACAGTTGGTAGCATGGCCTGCTGGGCGGCCCAGTTAGATGGATACAGAAGGGAGGCCCATGCCGGATAAAGGAAGGCTACGGAGGAGTAACCGACATACCCGGAGCCTTGGAGTGCAAGACACGCTAGACTAGTTGTAGCAGTGTAGGACTCTGTAACCTGTCCGGCTAGGACTTTTCCCTGTAACCCTAGGACCTGGCGACTATATAAGTCGGGCCTATGGGAGCCTTTAGGGCACGATAACTTAGACTCTCTAGTCACCTCGCATAGCGAACCAATCCCTGTAACTCGACATATTGCCATTATAGTGATTTATAGCAGGAGTAGGATTCCGCCACCGTCGTGGGATCTGAACGTGGGTAAGCTGTGTAACCTCGTACCCGTCAACCGTCTGCCTTCCCCCACGTCTCTAAACATGCACTGTGAGGACCCCTCCATGGCGTACTCGTCGGCAATACCACGATAGTTGGTGCCTACCGTGGGGCAAGAGGCGCTTCAGGCTCTTCAGCGGGCGAGGACCAAGATCTTCGCGGGAATCGGCAAAACCATAGCCATCGGTCGCGTTCTCTTCTCCGGCAACATTCCGATCGTCCCACCCGACGAGTTGTGTATCCCGAAAAAGACGAACCCTACGCGGTGCTCGATCGTCCCCATCGGAGATATCCACCTCTTCATCAGCGAAACCGACTCGAGCACTAGTTCCCTGGGAGTCGGAGGAGCATCAAGACCTGCACGGACCACCTACGGGCAGGATACATTCGCGGAAGGATCGATGTCGGATCTCTCCTTGGATTTTGCCGGCAAAGATTAGAAAAATTCCAGGCCCACCCAAACCGCCCCTGTGCTGGATATAACGATGGAAGATTGCTGCAAGTCTTCTAGCTTCGCCCGTGCATCTGGACAGCAGAGATCCAAGTTCGTCGGCGTGGTGACCATCTTCGATCTAGCACGCTGCATTCAGAGGGAGGGCGAAAAACCCCACGATTACTTTGCTAGGTGGCTCCGTATATGGCCGACCTGGCTCATTACCCCAATGATGATGCCATGTATCACTTTGTGGAAGGACTAGACCAAGGTACGCTTCTTCGGCATAAGCTAAGGCGACAGCAGGCTTCGGGAAGCCTCACTTTCAAGAGCATGGTGAACACCGTCAACAGGATCTAAACATGAAAGCACAAAGGAGGAGATATAACCATCTACCTACTACATGGACCCATAGTCCAAGGTGGAACTACTCACACTTCATCCCGGAGGCTGGCATAATGAAGAAGAAGGCCACCAGGATGATCTCCCCTCCGACAGGGTGCTGGGAATAGCTTCAGATCCCCCCGATCTAGGGACGATGGTGGCGGCGGCTACAGAAGGTTTCGTGGAATATTGATCAGGTGCTTAGGGTTTTGGCATCAGGGGGTCTTTATAGGAGAAGAGGCGAGGCAGGGGGCAACCAGGGTGGCCGCACCCCCCAGGCGCGGGCTAGGGTTATCTGCGCCGCCAGGGGGTGTGGCCCTGATACGTCGTTAATGTATCTATAATTTTTGATGCTCCATGCTTGTTTTATATCATTTGTCTTATGTTTGTCTACACTTTGAGGTGTTTTTATATCTTTTCTGGAACTAAGCTATTAACAAGTTGCCATAGTGCCAGTTGCATGTTTTCTTTTGTTTTTGGTTGCAGAAAGGCACAAAATCAATATTCTCGGAATTGGACGGGACAAAAACCAAAGTTATTATTTTCCCGGAGCAACACGGAACAACGAAGCAGAGCCGGAGGGGGGCCACAGGGTGGCCAAACCCCCCTAGGCGCGGGCAAGCCCTGGGGGCGCCTGGGGGTTATGGGCCCCCTGGACCCCCACCGACCTTGATTCCTGCGCCTAGAAGAGCCCCCCGATGAGAAAACCCTAAAAAATCCAAAAGAAATCCACGAAAACCTCTACAGCGCCGCCGCCACCGAAGGGGAGATTCGAGGGACAGAAAGTCTCTGTTCCGGCACCCTGCCAGGACGGGGAAGTGCCCCTGGAGCCATCTCCATCGCTCTCCATCGCCATCTTCATCACCATTGCCGATTCCCATGATGAGGAGGGAGTAGTTCTTCCTTAGGGCTAATGGCTTTACTGGTAGCTATGTGTTCATCTCTCTCTCTAGGCATGATCTTGTGGTCATGAGCTTTGTAATCAAGTAGATATACCTTGCTACTCAAGTGCTTCATTAAATCTCTTCTCTCCCCATGTGTGTGAAAGTGACAGCGTGCACGCCATGGTGGCACTTAGGCTTGAGTCTACATAAATACTCTTTGTGCTTTAATAGATCTATGTTTTTCCCACGTGTGTGAAAGTGACAGCGGGCATATCGTGTGTGGCACTTTGGCTACATTGAATATTTGTTATGAGTTATATTTGGAGTTGGATGTCTCTATGAAATTGTGGTGTTTGTTGGAACCATCTAGTGCTCAAGGTGATAGTGTGGGGTTATCTAGATTGGGGAAGGCGGACTTTGAGGTGTGTTGTTATAGCCCTACCAATGATTAGAGTGTTCAACCGGAGAGTAGTTAAGAGTAGTATCATGAAGAGAATATATTTATATGAGAGAGTGTTCACTAGTGAAAGTATGATCCCTAGCCCTTGTTTCTAAACATTGAAACACTGTTTGCATCTAGATCTGTTGCATGTTTTCTTGCTTCCATCCTTTTGCCTTTAGTGTTTACCTCACCGTCAAGCTATTTTCTGGCACCGTTACCGCTTGTATTTCACTATCTCTTCGCCGAACTAGTGCACCTATACACCTGACAAGTGTATTGGGTGTGTTGGGGACACAAGAGACTTCTTGTATCTTGATTGCAGGGTTGCTTGAGAGGGAATACCTTTGACCACTTCCTCCCTGAGTTCGATAAACCTTGGGTAATCCACTTAAGGGAAACTTGCTGCTGTTCTACAAACCTCTGCACTTGGAGGCCCAACAACTGTCTACATGAATAGAAGTGCATAGACATCAAGCTCTTTTCTGGCGCCGTTGCCGGGGAGGAAAGGTAAAAAGCACTCACACACCTTACCCCACGGCAACAGTAATCTAGAAAGCTCTTTTTAAGCGCCCGTTCGGGAGGTAAAAGGTACTCACATCCTCCGGTGTGAGTGCTCGAAGTTATTTCCTTTAGATTCTGCAATTTTATCTTTTTGTTTCTTGTTTTCACTAGTTAGTCTTAATGGAAAACAACAACAAAATTAGAGAGCTTTATAGTATTTATCTTGAGTTAGGACATGAAGTGTTTGAAGAGAAAATTAAAAAACCTATGGAGCTTTATTTGCATGCTAATAGCAATGTTATTAGTATGAATTCTTTGGAAACCATTATTGCTAATGATATGGAAACATCTAAGCTTGGGGAGGCTAGGTTTTGTGAGCATGATATTTTTAGTCCCCCAAGCACGGAGGAGAAAATTTACTTTGATGATACTTTACCTCCAATATATGATGATTACAATGATGAGTATGGTATTTTTAGTCCACCTACTGTTGAGGATAAAATTGATTGTGATTACAACATGCCTCCTATATTTGATGATTATGGTGATGAGAATAGTAATGATAGATATTTTGTTGAATTTTCTCCCACTACAATTAATAAGAATGACTATGCTTATGTGGAGAGTAATAATCATTTTATGCATGTGGCTCATGATAAGAATGTTTTATGTGATAGTTATATTGTTAATTTTATTCATTATTCTACTGAAAGTTATTATAAGAGAGGGAAACATGGTCTTATGCATCTAAAAAATATTAAGTTTCCCCTCTTTATGTTGAAAATTTTGAAGTTGCATTTGTTTTGCTTTCCTATGCTTGTTGCTTTGTGCTTTCATGACTTGTTTCTTTACAAGATTACTATGCATAGGAAGTGGGTTAGACTTAAATGTTCTTTGAATTTGCTTCTTGATGCTCTCTTTTAAATCAATTCATATTTCTTATGTAAGCATCTTCTCAAACTATCAAGCCTAACTTAAAGGCATTAAAGAAAAGTACTTGTTGGGAGATAACCCAAGAGTTTTCTTGAGTCTTGAAAGTTATTACTTCAGTAATGACCTCTCCTTATCCTTTTTGTTTGCTTTTTGTGCCAAGAATGACCTCTAATGAGAGGGAAGTAAGATTTGGGGAGTTGCTGTCCCGAAACAGATTTCTGTCCTCCACTATAAAAATTCGCGAGGAGTCTCTGTAAATCGGATTGAGCTGAACATTTACGAATAAATCACCCATTATGTTATATAACTTTCGTTAGTTCAACACTTTTTGATTTGAGCAACATAAGGTCTTCGAAAAAATAGGTTTCTACCTGCTGGTCTGTTTTGATAGATTTCTGCCATTAATTGCATTTGCTTCTTATTGATTCCTTTTTGGGTCCTTTTTGGGAAATTGAGATTTTTGAAAGAGTTGATACAATAGCTTGTGTTTTTAGTGAAAATTCTTGCTGTTCCAAAGCTTTTCCTAAAGGTCTATTATCTTTTGAATACACTAATGTTGCTAATGAAGATTGTGTGAAGTTTTGTATGAAGGAAAATTTGCAGGTGTAGAGAAAGAATGATGTAATGAGATTAAGAATGGACAAAAGATCAAGCTTGGGGATGCCACCCCGTGTCACCCCAATAAATATTCAAGAAGTACAAGCATCAAAGCTTGGGGATGCCCAAGGCATCCCCTTCTTCATCAATAAAAAGCTCAGGTCTGTCTAGACACTTCGTTTTTATTGTTTCATGCATTATTGTGTTGCCTTGGAGAGTCTTAGTTTTTGTTTTTGGTTTTAGTTTTCTTAGTTTTCTTGAGTAAGTTGGTTGGTTACACCACACTTATTTTGGAGAGAGACACACTCTGTTTCCATTGCCTAGAACACTCTAGTTTTCACTCTTATTATTTTATGAGTGTTCACTTTTGCTAGCACTGCGTTCAACCTTAGTTTTCTTGTGATTTTAGGTTAGAACTTTTTAGTTCTTCTTTGTGGATTTGTGAAACAAGCTCACTGATCTTTGTTGCTTATTATGTTTGTGAGTTGTTTAAAATAAGTTGTTTGGTGTTGGAAAAGAGTAGAAAGCTTCATGCTTATAGTGGTACAAAAGGGAGCTTGCTTTGACTGTGGCTTAGACTTTATCATGTCATGCTAGATGTTGTTTTGACCTTATACTTAGTGATTATTGTTGTAGCATGTCTTGCTCTAAATCATTGAGAGTGTTTAGTGTGCCTTGAAAGGATCATGCGTTGTTTTAGCATACAAAAGCATAGTATTGTGGTATTCTCCTTTGATACTTTGTTTGGGTTGACTTGGCACATGCTCACACCATGTTATGACTATGAACCAGTCACCATAGCCTCTATGATCATTTAGTCCTTGACTTGTAGTACCACTTTATGCTTTGATTAGCAATGTTTTGTCGCTCTGCATGATTATGGCCATTATTGCTCTCTTAGTTGGTTGCTCCCAGTCTTTTGCTAGCCTCCACTTGTATGGGTAAGCTCTACTCATGCTTACAACTCCCAAGAAACCAAGTTATTCCAAAGTGTCCACTATAAATTCCTATGCATGGTGTGTTACACCATTCCAAGTATATTCTTGTTTTCAGCTATCTTCCAATTAAAAACTATTTTGTTATGTTAAAACTTAGTGATTAAAGCCCTCACAAACTTGATGGCACACTTTATATTCTTTGCCCTTAATAAACTTGAACCATTGTGACAAATTTGCTTTATATGCTTGCACTTATACGTTGGAATTAGCAGAACTGTGCTGCCACGGGGAACGTATTCAACATTGCGCTTGTACTTTGTACTCAGTTGATATCATCTTATTTTGTCTATGGATGTCACCAGTGTGAAATAAAGAGGGAATTTGTAAGTCCATGGAGTTTGTATCCTGTGTTAGAGAAACTCCTAGGCCGCTAGCCTAATCCATGTCTAATCATGGTGGAAACTTGCAGCATCACCATAGTGACATCTATGAAGCATTCTTCTTATAAAAAAAGAGACACATTGAAAAAAGAGGGAAGAGAGAAAAAGCACCATATTCCCATGGTACATAATAAGATTGCTGAGATGCTCATTGTCTGCTTGCCTTGTCATTTTGGTTATGGGAAAGCTCATGTACCATGTGCAAGGGGTACCCCGTTGGCGGTTCTCAATGATATGCAAATACTTACAATGCCAAGAACTTACAGGTGACTAAAGTTGAGTAGCATGAGGTGTGGCCCTCGTATTCAAGGGACTTGAGATTGCCAACTTATACTTCATTAAGCATATACTCCATCTTTGTCACTTTAACCTTAACCACTTCAAGATGCTTATGATACATAATTTTTGGAAGCTCTTTTTGAAACTTGAAATCCCTACTTCCTTTACAAAAGGCCTTTCTTCCACCATTATAGAGTCTCCACCTTCTACCTTTAGGCACCATTAAAAGAGCATAGTTGCCATTCTGTGTGCAGTGTCCCAAAACTTATTGATTGATGCATATTGTGATATTACTTGTTCTTGTGCTACTTGTTTCAAGTCACCCTTGTGAACTTTGAAGGTGTCCTATGCATCTATATTGCTACTCCATGAGGGACAAGATGAATGCCACTATGCTATGTTTTCTGTATGTGAAACAAACAAACGTTTTTCAATGCGTGTTATTCATGATCTTTGTTTGTAGCCTTTCATGTTGCATGCATAGTTACTATGTCCTATTGTTAGAACTCCATCTTTCATGCACATGTTTAGAGTTCTTTGATCCCAACTTTCAATGCTTGCAAATGGTTTGATCTTGGTTTTGATGGTGCATGTCACCTCAAAAATTATTCTTTTTATCACTTACCTACTCGAGGAAGAGCAGGAGTTAAGCTTGGGGATGTTGATACGTCGGAAACTTATCTATAATTTTTGATGCTCCATGATTGTTTTATATCATTTGTCTTATGTTTTGTCTACACTTTGAGGTGTTTTTATATCTTTTCTGGAACTAACCTATTAACAAGTTGCCACAGTGCCAGTTGCTTGGAAGAAAACATGCAACTGGCACTATGCATCTTGTTAATAGGTTAGTCTAGAAAAACATATAAAAACACCTCAAAGTCTAGACAAAGCAAAGCAAAGTAGATACTAAACAAGCATGGAACATAAAAAATTATAGATACATTTCCGACGTATCAAGCATCCCCAAGCTTAACTCCTGCTCATCCTCGAGTAGGTAAGTGATTGAAAGATTGAAAGCATTTGCACCATCAATAATTTTTTAGGAGACATGCACCATCAAAATCAAGATCAAACCATTTGCAAGCATTGAAAGCTGGGATCAAAGAACTCTAAACATGAGCATGAAAGATGTAGTTCTAACAGTAAGACAAAGTAACTATGCATGCAACATGAAAGGTTACAAACAAAGATCATGAATAACATGCATTGAAAAATGTTTGTTTGTTTCACATACAGAAAACATAGCATAGTGGCATTCAGCTTGTCCCTCATGGAGTAGCAAATAGATGCATAGGACACCTTCAAAGTTCATAAGAGTGACTAGATACAAATAGCACAAGAACAAGTAGTATCATCAATATGCAACTATCAATAAGTTTTGGGACAATGCACATAGAACTAAGAATGGCAATTATGCTCTCTTAATTGGTGCCTAAGCATAAAAGGTGGAGACTCAATATAATAGTGGAAGAAAGGCCCTTCATAAAGGGAAGCAGGGATTTCAAGTCTCAAAAAGAGCTTCCAAAAATTATGGTACTTGTTAGCTTTCAGCCCTCATTGCCCCTATCATAAGCATCTTGAAGTGATTAAGGTTAAAGTGAACAAACCATGGAGTATATGCTTGACAAAATATAAGCTGGCAATCTCATGTCCCTTGAATACGAGGGCCGCTCCTCATGCTACTCAAGTTTAGTTACTTGCAAGTTCTTGTCATAGTAAGTACATGTGTATCATAGAGAACCGCCAATGGGGTACCCCTTGCACATGATACAGGAGCTCCTCATCCTCACTATCGAACGACCTCTCTAGTGAGCTCCTCGTCCCTCTTTGCCTGACCTAGGGTTCCAGCGCACCACGCCTCCCTCCGTGGAGATGACGACGCGGGGATGTCGATCATCACTATCGAACGACCCACAATGCTGTGTATCGCTTCGCTGCGTGCAGCCGCTGACAGTTGGGTACCGCCTGTTAGCTTGAGTGACGCCATGTGCGCTCGGGATGGCCTATCGGGCCGACCTGGCCTTGCGGGCCTGTTTCCGCGCAGATCCAACTCGTGCCCCCCTTTTATTTTATCCCCTTCTTCCCAGATCTAGTTAAAACCTATTTGGTTTAAATCATTTTGAAAATATAAAACAACCTTGATTGACTAGATCCAAATTTCCCCAAGTGGATACATGTTTTCTGAAACATGCAGCCCTTGCACTTACCCAAACTAGTGTCTGCACCTTTTTTGGTAAACTTTATACCAAGAAGTGCCCAAATCACTCCAGGGTTTATTAAGAGATTTTAGTAACTCTAATTGTTTTGAAACCTTTTTGCACTGCCAGGTTTCTCTAATGCCTTGCATGTCACTTTGACCTCACCTAAAATGCTTCCTGATTTGCTTGGAGCAAAATGAACAAAAGCAGAACAATTCTATCCTTAGGGATTTCTTTAGGCCAAACCAAAACTGTTTCGGACCAAATTCTAACTTTTAGTACACCCCCACCATCATACATAACAAACACTAGAAGTCCAATATTTATTGAGCCCTGGTTGATTTTTAGTGAATAAAACTATTCTTCCTATAGTTGTTTCACTAATAAAATCACTACAGTAGTTTTGTAACTCCAAAAACAGTGATTCCAATTTCTGTAGAAAGGTATTTGAAATACCTACCATTTTTCTTTGTATTCATCTCAAAATACCTTTATATTTAATTTGGTGAAAAAGATAAATATCTTCTAGAACTGATTTTGGGATTTCCTAAGGGCATTTTGGTAATTATTTTGAAGTGAATCCAACTTTTAGTGGATCAGTCCATCAAAGCCTCCCTAAACCTAAGAGGAAATAATTTTTGGACTTACATATTTTTTCTTGTGATTTTTTTACTAAAACTAGAGCTTTTTTATGCGGCTCAGATCACTGTAGAGCTTCGTTGGGAAACCCCAAGAAGAAGGTATGATGAGCACAGCAGTAAATCTTCCTTGAGTATGAAGCCAAGGTTATCGAACTAGTAGGAGGAAGGAAACGACTCAAAGGTGTTGCTAGCAACTTGGAATCCTGCACAATACAAACTCAAGACTTTGCCCAAACGAACAGTGAGGTTGTCAATCTCACCGGTTTGCTGAAAATAAAGGATTAACCGTATGGTGTGGAAGGTAATGGTTGCTTGCAGAAAGTAAATAGTAACAAATGATGAATTATCAATGGTAAAGATTGGACCGGGGTCCACAATTCACTAGAGGTGTTCTCCTTAAGATAATTAACATAACATGATGGGTAAACAAATTACAATGGGGTAATTGACAGGACAGAGCAAGGCATAACAATGCAATACTAGACATTTATGATCCTATGAGATTTGATTGGGCATTACAGCAATATACATAGACCGCCATCCAACTACATCTATGACTAGTAATCCACCTTCAGGTTATCATCCGAACCCCCTCCAGTATTAAGTTGCAAGAAACAGATAACTGATTTAAGCAATGTGTGTAAAGTAAACAATACAATTGTTCCATGAACAAGAGATTATTGTTTTATCCCTAGTAGCAACAGAACATCTACAACCTTAGATATTTCTATCACTTCCCCAAATTCAATAGAGACATGAACCCACTATCGAGAATAAATACTCCCTCTTGGAGTCACTAGCATCTACTTGGCCAAGATAGCTAATAGAAACGAAGAGCATGCAAGATCTCAAACAACACGGACATGATAGAATCAACAAAATAGAATCATTAATCAATCTGACATAGTAATCTCAATATCCATCAAATCCCCGCAAACACAACATGCATGATTACAAATAGATGATCTTGATCATGAACGGAGCTCACAAGATCTAAACATGGTAGCACAAAGGAGGATAAACAACCATATAGCTACTGTATGGAGCCATAGTCCAAGGTGGAACTACTCACGCATCATACCGCAGGATGGCATGGTGATGAAGAAGGCCTCTTGGATGATCTCTCCCCTTCGGTAGGGTGCCGGGAAGAGCTTCAGATCCCCCCGATCTAGGGACGATGGTGGCGGAGGCTACAGATTGTTTTGTGGAAATCTGATCGGGTACTTAGGGTTTTCTCATCGGGGGGTTCTTATAGGCGAAGGGGGAGACCGAGGGGGTGCCCGAGGTGGCCACATCCCCCCTAGGCACGGCCTGGCCTGGCCCGTGCGGCCAGGGGGTGTGGGCCGCTCGTGGCCCTCCTTCATCACGTCTTCTGGCTCTGTGTTCTCCTCGGTGAAATATTGACTTTGTCTTTCGTCCTGTCCAATTCCAAGAATATTTATTTTCTAGCTTTTCTGGAACCAAAAACAACAGAAAACAGGCAACTGGCACTGTGGCATCTTGTTAATAGGTTAGTTCCAGAAAACGTATAAAAATACCTCAAAGTGTAGACAAAGCAAAGCAAAGTGGATACTAATCGAGCATGGAACAAAAAAATTATAGATATGTTTACGATGTATCAAGCATCCCCAAGCTTAACTCCTACTCGTCCTCGAGTAGGTAAGTGATAAAAAGAATAATTTTTGCGGTGACACGCACCACACAATCAAGATCAAACCATTTGCAAGCATTGAAAGCTGGGATCAAAGTAATCTAAACATGAGCATGAAATATGAAGTTCTAACAATAAGACAAAGTAACTATGCTGCAACATGGAAGGATACAAACAAAGATTCGTGAATAACAATGCATTGAAATATGTTTGTTTGTTTCACATATAGAAAACATAGCATAGTGGCATTCAACTTGTCCCTCATGGAGTAGCAAAACATAAATGCATAGGACACCTTCAAAGTTCATAAGGGTGACTAGATACAAATATTTCAAGAACAAGCAATATTAACAATATGAATCAATCAATAAGTTTTGGGACGATGCACATAGAACTAAGAATGGCAGCTATGCTCTCTTAATTGGTGCCTAAGGATAGAAGGTGGAGAATCAATGTAAAAGTGGAAGAAAGGCCCTTCGAAGGGAAGCAGGGATTTCAAGTTTCATAAAGAGCTTCCAAAAATTATGGTACTTGTTAGCTTTCAGCTCTCATTGCCCCTATCATAAGCATCTTGAAGTGGTTAAGGTTAAAGTGAACAAAGTATGGAGTATATGCTTGACAAAGTATAAGTTGGCAATCTCATGTCCCTTGAGTACGAGGGACACTCCTCATGCTACTCAACTTTAGTTACCGCTAAGTTCTTGTCATAGTAAGTACATGTGTATCATAGAGAACCGCCAAAGGGGTACCCCTTGCCCCATGATATAGGAGCTATCGCATATCAAAATGACAAGGCAAGCAGACAATGAGCATCTCAGCAATCTTCTTATTTACCATGGGAAAATGGTGCTTTTTTCTCTTTTTTCCTAGTTTCTATGTCTCTCTTTTTTATATAAGAAGAATGCTTCATAGATTGCTCGCTATGGTGATGCTGCAAGTTTCAACCATGATTAGATATGGCTTAGGCTAGCGGCCCAGGTGTTTCTCTAACACATATACATAACTCCATGGACTTACAAGCTCCCCTTTTATTTCACACCGACGACATCCATAAACAAAAGATCATGATATCAACTAGGTAGATATTTACAGGTGTTGAAAGCGTTCCCTGTGACAACACGGTTCTGCTAATTCCCAATGTATAAGTGCAAGCATATACAACATAGATGACACAATGGTTCAAGTTTATTAGGGGCAAGAAAAATAAAGTGTGCCATTAAGTTTGTGAGAGCTTTAATCAGTAATTTTCACATAACAAGTTTAATTTGGAAGATAGGTAAAACAAGAATATACTTGGAATGGTGTAACACACCATGCATAGGAATTTATAGAGGACACTTTGGAATAACTTGGTTTCTTGGGAGTTGGATGCATGAGTAGAGCTTACTCAATACAAGTGGAGGCTAGCAAAAGACTAGGAGCGACCAACTAAGAGAGCAATAATGGCCATAATCATGCAGAGCGACAAAACATTACCAATCAAAGCATAAAGTGGTACCACAAGTCAAAAACTAAATGATCATAGAGGCTAAGGTGACTGGTTCATAGTCATAACATGGTGTGCGCATGTGCCAAGTCAACCTAAACAAAGCATTGAAGGAGAATACCACAATACTATGCTTTTGTACGCTAAAACAATGCATGATTCTTTCAAGTCACATTAAGCAATCTTAATTGTTTGGAACAAGTCATGCTACAACAATAATCACTAAGCATAAGGTCAAAACAACATCTAGGATGACATTATAAAGTCTAAGCCACAGTCAAAACAAGCTCCCTTTATACCACTATAAGCAAGAAACTTTCTACTCCTTTCCAAGACCAATCAACTTATTTGAAACAACACAGCAAAAGTGGGGTCCAACTAATTTATTCAAGCAAACTAAGCAAACAAAAACCAAAAACGCAAAATAAGACGCTCCAAGAACAACACAACTGTGCATGAAACAATAAAAACAAAGTGTCTAGAAAGACATGAGATTTGTATTGATGAAGAAGGGGATGCGTTGGGCATCCCCAAGCTTTGACGCTTGTACCTCTTGAATATTTCTTGGGGTGACACCGGGTGGCATCCCCAAGCTTGAGCTTTTGTCCATTATTCATCTCATTACATCATTCTTCCCCTACACTTGGAAATTTCCTTCATAGAAAACTTCACACAATCTTCATTAGCAACATTAGTGCATTCAAAATAATATACCTTTGGGTTTAGTTTCAAAACATCAAAAATTTCATTAAAAACACAAGCTACTATAGAAATTCCTTCAAAAAGCTCAATTTACCAAATAAAACTCAAAAAGAAATCAATAAAGAGGCAAATGCAAATAATGGCAGAAATCTGTCAAAACAGAATAGCAGTTAAAAACCGATTTTTTTAGAAGACCTTATGTTGCTCAAATGAAAAAGTGTTGAACTAACGAAAGTTATATAACAACCTGGGGTATTTACTCAGAAAATTATAGCTCAATCTGACATACAGAGAGTTTTCAAGAAATTTTACAGTGAAGCACAAAAATCTGTTTCGGGACAATAACTTCCCCAAATATTACTTCTCTCTCATTAGAGGTTATTATTGGCCCAAAAATCAAATAAAAAAGATAAGGAGAGGTTATTACATAATTAATAACTTTCAAGAGTCAATAAAACTATTGGGTTATCTCCCAAGAAGTAATTTTCTTTAACGCCTTTAGGTTAGGCATAGAAAGATGCTCACATAAGAAATATGAATTGAAGTAAAAGAGAGAATCAAGAAGCAAATTCAAAACACATTTAAGTCTAACCCACTTCCTATGTATAGGAATCTTGTAAGAAAATAAATCAAAGAAGCGCACAGTAATAAGAATGGGTAGATAAAACAAGGGCAACTTCAAAACTTTCAGAACATAGAGAGGTGTTTCAGTACCATGAAAACTTCTACAACCATATTTTCATCTCTCATAATAATTTCTAGTAGCCTCATGAATAAAATCAACAATATAGCTATCACATAAAGTATGATTTTCACTACAAAACATAATTTTTATCAAGTTCAAATATAGTGGGATTAAAACCTTCAAATCCACTTTTAACAATTTTA
This sequence comes from Avena insularis, assembly GCA_023614405.1. Lineage (NCBI taxonomy): Eukaryota > Viridiplantae > Streptophyta > Magnoliopsida > Poales > Poaceae > Avena > Avena insularis. Next base: position 278,407,079 of record CM042689.1, on the reverse strand, counting down.
TAACAAGATGACTGATCATTCTCAAGAGGTATGGGGTTCCAAGATAAAGTCAAGACCTCTCCAATCTCATTTTAAATAGCAGTACTATTAATATTATCAACCAATATGTAAGATCCCACCTTTATAAGGTAAAGGATCCCTGTGATTGCAGAGATACAAAGGTCAAATGCTAGCATCCACAGTTTAAGATGAAGTACAGAGATACAAAGGTCTTTATTACATCGTCATTCCAGAGAGAAACATAGTCTTTTACAACTCCATAGCAAAGTATAGTACAAGAGTTCATAACATAAGTAAATAAAGTAAAGTCTTCATCTTCATGTACCACAGGCAAGCATGTTGAGTGTAGACTCATAACCCTAATCCTCATCAGAGTAACCTGCAACATCACAAGTTATAGCCACAGTGGGTCAATACATTTGGAATTGTATTGGCAAGTGATAACATAGTAGAATAGTAGTTTCTAACATCTATATGAATTTGGCTAAGTGTAGCTTAGGCTTGCTTTGCTCAAAATAGGTTTTTCCTATCAGTTGAAATCACTAAGTTTTTGTTTGTCAAAACTCCCAAGGAACCACCAATGAACATTGAGGAACCTTTAACCCTTGTCCAACCACAAGTTTTTAACTTAGAAATTGGGATGAGGAGATCCTTGATAGCTTCAATGTCTTGATGCTCAAATTGTCCATTGTCGGGGACACGGCTAAGTACTTGGTTTTTTCCTTCTCGAGAGGTGGTGCACTTTCCCCACAAGACTCGACATGCATCGATACGAGATCTTTCAGAAGTCTTCTCTTAGACAAAATGGACGTGTTCCATCCTATCACCCCCTACCACCTTTTATCCATCTGGCTAAGTTACTGCAACCTATATGATCCAGGCAGATCCCATATGCCATGTGGCTGCACTAGAAGCTTCTAAACAGTAAGTATCTCAAATCCCTTTGTTCCTGGGTGGCATTCCACAAGTGAGATACACAGGGTAGGCCATGATTATGGGGCCATGGGTAACCACTCAACATAAATCCATCCAAGCAATTACCATTCCACCCAGGTGTTTCATTCACTTAGTTGTTTTATTAAGCAAAAACATTAGTCAAGAGACTTAGTAAAATTTCCATAGCATGTGTATATAAACCACCCTTGTTTGCTACTATCTAGGCTAAGCATGATATCAACAAGTATCTTAGAGAATAACTCTACTAGGACTACATTTACTAGGATTTCCCATAGCATAGCATATAGATACTTAGCAAAAATTTCATGCAAGCCCTATACAAACTATCACTAGTGCATAGCCAAAATAATGGGACAAATACATGAAGCACCACTTTCCTTGGTAGTTGGGGGAGTAGCAACAATCTTCACAATCACAATCACCACTATCACCAAAATCTACACATAAAATAATAACACCAAATTCACATTCCAATATTCAAGCAAAAATATTATGAATGCATGCAAATGCCATGTGATAATTCTTCTAAACTAAACAAGACAAGTCAAACAGTACTGAACACAAAACCAACTAAATATAGTCTAAATAAACTTAATTTGGCCTTATAAACATTTTCAAAATAATTTATATAGTCAAAATAAGATTATATATGTTTTTGCACAAAAAAAAACATTTTTACAGAAACAAAATACAAAACTAAGCCCACTGTAGTGTAGGATTTATTTTTGTGAATCCATTGATATCTTATTTGCATTTTTGGATAAACAGAACTCAAGTTATAAATTTTCTAAGTTTGATTCAATTTCTGGTTTTTAAATCGAAAATCGTGCCACGCGGTAGCGCCTGATTGGACGGTACCGCTTTGGGGTGGATCGCGCTATTGCATCTGATCAGATCCAACGCACCAGATCGTAAATTACCCCTTCTTCAACCATCTAACCTACACCACCAGATCTAAATCCTACGGCTCAGATCTACGCATAACGGTTCGCTACTGATTCTAATCTTGACCGCTGGATCTAGATCCAGCGGATCTCGTTGCTCTGACCACACACGGGCGGCACAAATGGCCATCGCAGTGTTTGCGCATCGGACGGCGATGATCCGGCGAGACTAGAGGGTACGGGAGGGAGTGCGAGTGCTTACCGAGATCACAGAGACGCGATGATGCTCAACGAGTTCGTGGACAAGGCGGGGGCGCACGGGAACGGCGTCGATTCCTCGTCGGAGTTGGCGTCGATGTCGGTATTTCTCGGGAGTGGTTGTTGACGGTGCTACAAGGCACGGAAAGACGAGCCAGAGGTGGCGTTAGGCACGCACGGACATGGCGAGCACATGTGCATCAACCAGAGAGAAAGGGGGGCTAGGGTTTACCGAAATCCTTCGCCAAAGTAGTTGGGACAGCGGCGACGCGAGCTCGAATGTGGACAGCCTAGCAGCGCTCAGAGGGCGGAGAGTGAGGGGAAATGAGAGGAGAGGGCTGGGGGTTAAGTAGATGGGTCTGGGCACATGATTACTACAGGGTTTAACGCAAACTGATTCACGAATCAATCGGCCAGAAATGGGCGGCGACGACGAGTCTGCGGCGTTGATTGGGGAAGATGGTGACATGACTGCGGGTCCAGCGTGTCAGTGAGAGGGGGTGCGCGGGTGCGGGTGAGAAATAGAGAGGTGAGCGCGGGGGGGGGGGGTTCTCCCGGGTGGGATGGAGTTGGGCCGTGGGGGTGGGCCGAGCCAGTTGGAAGGTCTGCTTCTGTTTTTTGTTCTTTTTTTTCTTTTTCTGATTTGATTTTCCAAATAGGATTTGAATGCTCAAAACAACTCCAAATCAACTCAAACTTCCAAAAAAATGTTGTGGTCAAGCTAGTGTCCAAGAGTATGTAGAACACACAAATCTACTCAGAACCATTTTGGTCCTTTGAAAAAAAATTCAAACCCATGCATCATATGATAGATAAAATGGGCATTTGAAATGGTTCTGTTTGAATTTAAACTTTGAAAATCTTTGTGCTAACTCTAAATGCTTTGACAACATGAATGCAATGCATGCTTTTACAAATCATGATTTTTGGGATGTTACAAATCTAACCCCCTTAAGATGAATCTCGCCCTCGAGATTCGGATTGGCTAGCAAATAGGTGAGGGTGATCTTTACGAAGATCATCTTCTCTTTCCCAAGTTGCTTCCTCTTCGGAATGATGGTTCCACTGAACTTTGCAGAATTTGATAGTCTTGGTACGAGTAACTCTTTCTGTAGTCTCAAGAATCTTGATAGGTTTCTCTTCATAAGTGATATCACTCTCTAACTGAACCTCTTCCAAAGGTATAATATCCTTCAAAGAAGTTTCTTCCATCTCCGGATGGCATTTCTTCAACCGACTCACATGAAACACATTGTGAACTGCAGATAGTGATTCAGGCAATTCAATCTCATAAGCCACTTCTCCTTTGCGACTCAAAATCTTGAATGGTCCAACATACCTTGGAGCCAATTTTCCTTTGACTCCAAATCTCTTCACACCTCGAAGTGGTGAGACTCTAAGATAAGCTATATCACCTACTTCATAGGTGACTTCCCTACACTTTGGATCTGCATAGTTCTTCTGTCGGGACTATGCTATCTTCAATCTGTCCTTTACCAATTTGACTTTCTCTTCAGCTTCCTTGATTAATTCTGGCCCGAACAAATTTCTTTCTCCAACACCACTCCATAGCAATGGTGTAGTACACTTTATTCCATAGAGAAATTGAAACGGTGCCATCTCAATACTTGCTTGATAGCTGTTATTGTAAGAGAATTATGCGTAAGGTAGACTTTCATCCCAACTAGCACCATAGTCTAGGGCACATGCCCTCAACATATCCACCAGAATCTGATTGGCCCTTTATGTCTATCCATCAGTTTGGCGGTGAAAAGTTGTGCTGAACTCTAATCTTTTTCCCAATGACTCATGCAGTTGGCGCCAGAAATGTGAAGTGAACTGAGTTCCTCTATCCGACACAATACTCTTGGGTACTCCATGCAGACATACAGTCTGGTTCATATAGATCTTGGCTAACTTAGCACTTGTATAGGTTGTCTTCACGGGAATGAAATGAGTCACCTTAGTTAGGCGATCTACAATAACCCAAATAGAATCATATCCCGATCTAGTCCTTGGTAGTCTGGTGATGAAATCCATACCAATCTTGTCCCACTTCCAATCAGGAATAGGTTGTGGCTATAGTAATCCTGTCGGTTTCTGATGTTCCGCTTTCACTCGGCTACACACATCACACAATGTCGTCATTATGGAAACGACAGAGCCTAAGCAAGCTAGAAAGAGGTGTGAGAGCAAAGCAGGGAAGCATGCGATGGTGTCCGCAAGCGGGATTAGATACAAGCAAGCGCCGGGGACACAAGAAGTACCCATGTTCGGGCCCCTCGGGTTGAGGTAAGGCCCCTACTCCTGCCGATTTGACTATATGTGTGGATCATAGAGAACTACAAGGCTCCTCGAGCTGTATCTGGTCTAGCTAGGGAGTGAGGAGAGTTCAACCTCGCAAAGTTCCTCATGTCGCCCCTTATATAGGCCGAGGCGGCATGGGCAACGACCTGGCTGACTGGCGGTTCCCACAGGCGGGCCCCAGCCGGCTAGGTCATCTACAGTGGCCGGCATGGGGAGCATGTACTCACAGTCAAGCCCATGCTGCCACGCCATCTACAGTGGTCACCGTGCGGGTAGTTATGCACAGTGCCACCTACTGTCTACTGTTGCAACTGTCATCAGTAAAGTCGTCGGTATGGGCCGAGTGTCTGAGTCTCCTTCCTGTCTTGTCCTTTGTCCTGGGCGTACTGCGCACTGTGCTCTGCGTCATGTCGTACCTTGCCTGGCTTGAGTGGCCGTCTAGGGTGATCTAGCCAGTTGGCCTTCCTGGGCCGGATGGTCGAACCCATCCGGCTACTCTTCTTCCCTTGCTTGTTTCATCCGACTGGTTCTTCCGCCGGTTGGCTTTGATCTGTCTTGCTCCGGCCGGCTATCTTGATCCAGTCGGTTGGCGGTCTTGCCGATAGTTCTTGTCCGGCTGGCTGGTTTGCCAGTCGGGTCTTGGTCTGTTCCTTCTTCTAATCTGTCTTGGGGTTTCTGCGTTCGACTACTCTCAGCCGGCTGATGTGCTGGTGCTTTGCATCTTGTCCGATTAGCCTACCTGGGGGCGATTCCCCCGACACTAGCCTTTGAGCACGCGTAGATTCCGCCTTTAGGCGAAATGTGCGAGGGCTCAAAAAAGGCTAGGATTTTGAAATTTTTCCCGGTTGAACGTTTGGTGGTTGGGCTGCCCCGGCTGCATCATCACTAACGTTAGCCATGCGTGATGATGACCGTGGGAGGACGTGCATCGTGGGGTCACGTCAGCTGTCACCTCGGGAACTGGCGCCGGTGCCTCGCCTCCCGCGCTGGGATCTTCTGCGCGTGATGCGTGGCCGCAAATGATTCGGGGACCGTTGGAGCCGAGAGAGGCCGCCACGTGGCGAGCCGGCGGTTTGCCTCCCCGGCCCCTTTAAGTAGAGGCCGAGGCGCTACCCCACCCCCCACTGGTCATTTGCCCCCGTCCTTCTCATCTTCGCCGCCATAGTCCTTGCCTCCTCCGCCTCCGCTCTTTTTCCGTGCCGCCAACGAGCTCGCGCCGCCTGCTCCGCCAACGCCACCTCGCCTTTTCCTCACCGGAGCGACGGGCAACCGTCACTCCTCCACCACTGTTTTTCCTTCCTTCCTCCCCGTCTCCGCCGCACTCCGCCGCCGTCTCTATGGTAGAGAGCAGGGGAGCCTTGTGCGGCTCCTCCATCACGGAGGCACATGTAGACAAGTACCGGCGGTCGCGCCTCCTTCCGACCGCCGGTGAGGTTGGGGTCCGGCTGGCCCCAGCCGATGAGATCTCGCCGGCTCTGCAAGCCGGCGAGCGAGTAGTCTTTCTCGCGCATCTTGTGCGCGGCCTGGCCTTTCCGGCCAGTGCCTTTTTCTTGTCGTTTCTCGCCCATTTTTATCTTTGCCTCCACCATCTTGGGCCAAATGCAATCGGCATTTTGGCCCACTTTGTTGCCTTTTGTGAGTGCTATCTCAGGATCCAACCGGATCTCTAGCTGTTTTGTCGCCTCTTCCTAATCCGCCCCCAAGTGCAGTTCGCCAAGGGTCCGCTGGTGACTTGTTGGGGTGCCTCAATCTACTCCCGGTCGCAGACCGGCTACCCCAAGTTCAAGCTGCATGACACAGTGAAACTGTGGCAGCAGACATACTTTTACGTATGGAACTTGGGGTCGGAGGACCGGCTGACGAGGTTTAATCTCATCAATGCCCATTATTATGAGCTTGGGTTTTGGAGAAGATGAGGATGCAGGAGATCGCGGAACGGTTAGCAAACAAGCAATGCGGGGACACGAGGTTTACCCAGGTTCAGGCCCCTGGAGGGAAAACCCTACTCCTGCTTGTCTGCTCTTGATTACTGGGAACCGAAGATTCTGGTATGCAGATGCAATCTGGCGTGGAGGTGTGTATATGGTGGTATGCGAAGTGCCCTTCTCTTCGTGCCCTCCTAGCCTTTATATAGAGGTAGGCAGGTCCCGGGCACAGATCGAGTCGGTTACAGGTTTAGGGTTTGCCCCTTTGAATATTCTATCTAATCTAGTCTTGCTGTCCAAGGATCCGAAGATGTCCTAGGCTTGGGCCACCCGAAATTCTTCATGGGCCGCGTATATTCTCGTGGGCCTTCCTTGGGCTGGACCAGGTATGCTGATGTCGTGTACCCGCAGGGTATAACCATGTCAGTAGCCAACGAGTGTTCAGTCGAATCGTAGATTCGGCTGAGGTCTTTCCAATCTTTCGGGTATGGCTGTTTTCTGTTCATCAGGGAATGATTTTAGTATGTAGGGATTGTTGATGCGTGTGCCCGACTCTCCCAATGGATCGGGGTCAGTTAACTGTCTTAGGACAAAATAACACGATCTTCTTCAGATTCGAGTCCCTCGACTTGAACCTGGAACAGATGCTGGCGTAAATTCTACTCAGGCCGTTGAGGACTTACAGGAGTGGAATCCCAGTAATTTTCGAATGATGTACCCAACGCGTCCGTCGGGATTTTTCATCGCGCCTGTTGGCACGGATTATTACTAGCAGAGCACAGTCTTATGCGTTGCCAGGCCATCAGATGGTATCTGTAGGTCTTATCTTTGCGTCACAGACACAACATCCAAAATTTTACCACCGCGGAGGTGTTTCGGGTGGCCAAGGAGGATGCTTCTCGCTTAGCATTGGTTGGGGCAGAGTTGCCAAAAAGTTTTTGTATTTCTGATCCGAAGGGTCACAGTCGAAGAATTCATAGGGTGCACGACCAGCGCTCCCTATGGGAGTAGCCCCCGAGTGTCTGTTCGAGTCGTAGACTCGAGCAGGGACTTTAATTCAATCGTTGTTGACTTTAGGTCCGTAGGACACAAATTTTTCGGATGCCTGAATCCATCCTCCCTACGGGAGTAGCCCCCAAGTCCGTAGTGGAGTCGTAGACTCGACGTAGGACTCGAAGAATAGTTCAGCGGTGTAGTACCTTAATCATACGTCGGGTGCGCGGCCAGCGCTCTTGATAGGAATAGCCCCCCGAGTAGTTACTCGAATTGTAGATTCGAGTGAGTACTCTAGCTGTGTAGTCGAAAATTTGTAACCGTTGCTAGTATAGCTTTGATGACACCAGTGCTGACGATCGGTGACCTCAAGCGTCTGCGGCGCCAGAGGTGACATGACTTGGCGACCGCGGGTCCCACCTTCTGACTTTGAATTGAATGGTCACGCGTGGCATGGAGATAATTACGGCGTCGCCTCGATTTCCATGCATAGTGGACGGCGTGCAAGCGACGGTTCACTGCTGTGCTGACACGTGGACGGTTGGATTTTGATGCTGGCTCTAGGGCTTCCTGATGAACGGTCCTTGTTTATCGTATTTGTCCTTATAATCTGTGGGGAATATTTGTTTGTTTTCACTGCAACCATTCTCGTTTCACTGCTTCCACTTCCTTGAGCTGTTCTCGCCGCGTGCTGGAAGCTCTTCGATCCTTCCCATCTTCTTTTCTGCGCTCACACCATCGCCGTCGTCGTACTGCCATGGGGAAAACAAAGAAGGCCTCCGCCGAAGTGGGCACCAGTGCTGCTACCGGTGGCAAGAAAGGTACCGCCGCCACTCGCGTCACCGACGGTGGCTGGTGACGGTCGGAGACGCGCGAGGGCGACCTGCGCAAGCTTCGTGAGCGGGGTCTAATCCCGCAGGACAAGGAGGCCGTCAAGATTACCGGCGAAGAGGTAATTCCCTATCCACCCGCTGGGTTTCGGGTCATGTTTATTGCTTTTGTCCTTCGGGGACTCTCTCTCCGAGTCCACGATTTTCTCCGTGGATTGCTTTTCTTCTATGGCATCCAACTCCATCATCTTTCGCCAAATTCCCTTCTCCACATCTCCACATCGCACTTTGGCATTTTCTGTAAGCTTTACTCTGTGAAGAGGCAATCTGGCTCCGATGGCGTGTATCCCATCGGCGGCTGCATCATTTCCCTTAAATCCAATTTTCTCTTCTTTTCTTTTTCTATGTCTGAGTCTGTCCAATACTGGCAGAGGCGTTGGTTTTACATCCGTGACTCCACAGTGGACGGGCAAAATTTTGGCCTTGCTCCCTTCGACTCCACCCAGATAATCCATCCGAAGAGGTCCTGGAAGAACCATATCTTGGATGACGAGGTGGCGGAGATAGAGGAGCTCTATCATCGGTAGGAGGATCTCCAAGTGGTTCCGAATAAGGAGGTGAACGGTGTGGATATCATCTGCACCTTCCTCAAACGTCGGGTGCAGCCGCTCTAGGCTAGGGCGCACCCGATGTTTCTTTATTCTGGCCGCCAGGATCCGACTAGGGTTTCGACTGAGGAGCTCTCCAGGGGGATCTCGACAGAATCCTCCGGCCGCTTCTAAAGTTCAAAGCTGAAGAGGACCTTCCGGGTAGCTCGCTGACCCTTCCGTTCAGGGCCTCTCTACTGGTGCCGCAGGTGTAGATCTGGGACGTGCGCGTAGTGCTTTTTCCGACTGTGTTTTCTTGTACTTCTTTTGTTCTGACAGTTTGTTTCTTTTGTGCAGGAGTTCAAAGTACCGGGCATGGTGCCTCCACTACCCGAACATTTTCCGGATGCACTGGACAATGAGGTAGTGGACTCCATGTCTGAGCTCCCCTCGGCGCGATCACCGGCTCAAGAGACTTTTGAATCAAGCGAGGAGCAGACTTGAAAGCGGACACAGAGCTCGAGCGAGTCGTCGGATGCTTTGACTCTGCCGACACCTAGGAACTCGCCATGCCTTGTGCGTCACAGTGGAGGTGATGGTGGCTCTTCCTCTCCTATTCCAGCCGTGCCTGTGCGGGCTGTAGCGCTGCAGCCGTCGGCAAAGCGGAAGAAGGAAGAGAAGAAGGGCAAAAGGACCTTGCCTGTTTTCAACTTGAGCGATATGGACTCGTAAGTACCTTCAGTTGCTTTTTGCTATCTTTCACTGTTGCTTGCTTGTATTTGACTGATGTTTCTTTTATAGCCAATCCTCCGATGCCTTGTTTAGTGATGGCACTCAGGAGATGGTGGGGGAGTCGAAGATTGCGCCTCCTCTTTCTCAGACGGTGGCCACCTCTGGGGGCATTGCTCCGAACCCCTCTCCGCAGGAGGCTCGGGTGATTATCTCCCAGAAGACTACAGTCGGACCTTCGGAGTCACCGTCGGATCACGTAAGTGTTTTTATTCTTGCCATGGGGGGAGCCCCCGAGCGCTTTTTGTATGATCTGCTGATCATTGCTTCTGTTTTGTACGCATTTCGAGGGGAGCCCCCGAACGCTTATTATGTGCTTGTTATTGTTTTTTCTCATTTTTTGGGCGCAGCCCCCGAGCCTTTTTCCTGATAAGTTGCGTCTTCTCGCAGCCTTTTGTGCAAGGCGTCAACCAGCTGGTGAAGCAGCATCTGGCATTGGAGGCCAGCCTCCAGCGGCTTCAAGGTACATCTGTAACTATGTCATCAACTTCTTCGCCTGCTTGCTAGCTTATGAAACTCACACATGTTTTTGTTGCTTTTTGCAGATGAGAATAATACGGCCCTCCGCGAGCTTGATGCTCTCAAAAAGAGCCTCGGGCGAGCGGAGAAAAAAGCTAAGGACGCCGTTGGCGCTAAGGAGCGCCTCGAGCAAGAGCTAGCTGACGCAGCTGCGGCCAAGGAGCGCCTGCAGCAAGAGGCTACGGACCGCGAGGAGCAGCTCGCCACCGCTACGGCTGCACACGAGAAGGAGTTAGCCGACAAGCTGATGGCTGCTGCCAAGGCTATTTCGGCTGAGTAATTTTGTCTGTTACTTGTTCCTTTTCGGCTTACTTGTCTCTCTTGTTTTGCTTTATACTCACCTTGCCTTTTCCGCTTATCCAGATGTCGCGGGCATTGAGTTTGATCGTAGTGCTCTGGAACACGATAGTGCTCTGGATGATGCTACTGCAACGGTCGAAGACCACTGCAGCACTGTGGTTGGCTCCCTTGCGAAAGCCAAGGAGGTGCTCGGGCGCTTCTACAAGGAGCTTGTCCCCAAGGGCATTGCCCTCGAGGATGTCGACTTGTTGGCAGACGCGCTGTCAGCCGAGGCGTCTAAGCGCAGCGAGAAAGCATCGGCTGCGTCACATCGGGCGATGGCCATGGCGTCTGGAGCGAAGCTGGATCTTCATCAGGTCACCTCCCGGATGCCAACGGCTCCCGACGGATCCGAGGTAGCTTTTGTCGTCTATGCTGCCCGCTGTAAACGCTATGGGCCGAAGTTGATTGACCTGCTGGCGGAGTACGCGGTGAGGCAGCAGGGAGAGGCCAGGAGCAGGTAGTCTGGCTCCAAGGCCACCCAGGATGCTGCTCCTTAGGCTTTGTAATTGTAGGATAGTTTTCGTCTGCTTTTGTTGCAATATATTTACAAACACTACTTGTGCCACGCAGTGGCTTTTGTTGTATATAATGAATCTTCGAGTTGTTGCCCATTCATGTGTTTGTTCATATCCTTGTCTCTTTTCCTCTAGGGACCTTCGGGTGATGACCCTGTTGATACTTCATCTGCTCCGCAGCTGCGACCATCCTTGGATGATGCATCGCAACTTGTATTTCTTCGTGACCACGTCCGTAGTCTTGAGAAGGAGTTGCTTGGCATCCGAGGCCATGAGGATGTTTGGAAGTCTAAGGCAGAGTGAGGCGCTGCCAGAGAGGAGTATCTGATGGGGGAGTTGTGGCGTTTGGCCGAAAAACTACAGTGTAAGTTTCTTCGAATTGCTGCTCATTTTTCGGATGCGTCTGTTGGCTTGTCATCTTACTTTGTATGTGTTGCAGGTGCTAACCTTGTTCCTAAGGAGGAAAAGGAGCGCGTTGCTGTTCAGATCAACTGCTTGACCCAGCAAGATATGGAGGCTGGCGGCTTTTTCTGGATGGACCGCAACCGTGCCGCGGTCCTTGTGACTGTGCAGGATCATGCCCACCAAGTGTCACGGGTGCTGCGGCAGGTGAAGACATCCCTGGCGTCAGTTCAACACGTCATGTTTCCTCTGGACGAAGCGCCATCAGCTCTCTGGGACTTGCTGGCGAAGTTCCGTGATGTGCGTCTTGTCAGGGAGCTGGTGCGGCACCAGTTGGTCGCTGGGGTGAAGGCCGCCTTTTCCCTTGTATGACTGCATTGCCCTGACGTGGATCTTGCGACTGGGCAGCTGGGCCGCCCCTTCGGCCATATGGTGACCTATGGGATATGCGTCCGCATTATGCAGCTGTGAGGCAGTATGCCGAGGAGGTTGTAGATCTCTTTGAGCATCGTGCGCAGGTTATCCTTCAGAATAGGTAGGACCTATAAAAAGATGGATGTAAAATTTGTATATATGTTAATTGGGCGTGTTATGCCCTTATATGTAGAAGGTTAATTGTATTAGCACGTGGTGCTTATTTGTATACATGTCCTTTTCGTTAGCCTGACGTGATCAACTACTCAATTGTACATGTGTTATCCTCAGTCGACGTAGTCGTGAGGTGAGGGGGGAGCCCCCGAGTGTTTTGTTCCATGAAGAGATGCGGGTAAAGGATAAATTTTGGGGCGAGACACTTAGCTTTATTCATATTGTAATGAGGGGGTACATTGTTCAGTTGAGTAGCCTTGGCTGAATAGCCTTATTGAAAATAAAGGGAGGATATCTAGGGGTAGAAGCGTCGCAGCTGCGCGACGTTCCATGGGTTGGAGTATGCGACTCCAGACTCCACGTGTTTTAGGCGGTAGGCGCCACCTGGGATGACTTCGGTGACGACATAGGGTCCTTCCCAGGGTGACTCGAGCTTCTTCGTTCGCTCTTGCTTGAGTCGTAATACGAGGTCTCCTTCGACGAAGGACCTTGGGCGCAGCTGATGGCTGTGATAGTTGCGGAGGCTCTGCTGGTAGATCGCTGATCGAGCCGCGGCAATGTCGCATGCCTCGTCGAGTGTGTCGACGACGTCTTCGAGTGCGACCGTCGATTTGGCTTCACTGTATGCGACGACCCGTGGGGCCTTATGGCATACTTCGGAGGCAACACGGCTTTGGCTCCGTGCACCATGAAGAAGGGCATGTAGCCAGTTGAGCTGTTTGGCGTTGTGCGCAGGCTCCAGAGGACGGAGGGTAGCTCTTCTACCCATGCTCCCGCGAGTCGTTCGAGTGGGCTCAGCAGGCGTTTCTTGATGCCGCCACCGACGAGGCCGTTGGCCTTTTCGACCTGCCCGTTGGTCTGCGGGTGCACCACAGAGGCGTATGATATGTTGATCCTAAGGCCTTCGCAGAAGTCCTGGAATTCTTTGGAGATGAAGTTTGAGCCGTTGTCGGTGATGATGCTGTGCGGCATGCCGAACCTGTAGACTTTGGATTGGAAGAACTTCACAGCCGTTTTGCCCTTCTGGTTGGTAACGGGCATGGCCTCGATCCACTTGGTGAACTTGTCGACTGCGACCAGGAGGTAGACGTGGCCTCCTTTCGAGGATTTGGGCAGTTTGCCGATCATGTCGAGGCCCCATTGGGCAAAGGGCCAGGCCAAGGGTATGGGCCTGAGCTCCGATCCTGGTGCGTGCGGTTTGTCCGCGAACCGCTGGAACCCATTGCACCTTCGGACGATGTCTTTGGCATCGTTCATGGCCGTTGGCCAGTAGAAGCCAGCTCGTAGAGCTTTGGCGACGAGGGCGCGGATGCCCACGTGATGGCCGCAGATGCCCTCATGGATGTCTTGGATGATGGTTTTTCCATCACTGATGGTGACGCACCTTTGGAGCACACCCGAAATGCTGTGCTTGTATAGCTCGCCATTGATGATGGTGAAGGCCTTGGACCGGCGAGATATGCGCCGGGAATCTATCGGGTCATCAGGCAGTTCCCTGTTTATCAGGTACCGTAGATACGGCTGTGTCCATGTTTCTTATATTGCCATGACCTGCATCAGGTTGACCAATGCGACTTCTGTGTCGAGTTTTTCTGGTCCTTCCTGTCCTTCGGGTAGCGCAGCCCCCGAGTGTTCTGCTTCTTCGAGTGATCCCTTGGGGAATTTCCTTTTGATGGATGGCACGCAGATCTATTTGAGGAACACACCTGGTGGCACCCGCGCGTAGGTGGAGCCGATGTTGGCGAGTCTATCGTCTGCTTCGTTGCTTTCTCTTCCAACGTGCCGGAGCTCGCAGCCGTCAAAGTCTCCTTCGAGTGAGTTGTAGAGTGCATGGTACGCAATCATGTTGGCGGCGTGCGCGTCGCATTCGTTCATCGTCTGATGGACGACAAGGTTCGAGTCGCGGTAGATGACCAGGCGTGTCGCGCCGTAGATCTTGGCCATCCTCATGCCATGGATGAGGGCCTCGTATTCGGCTTCGTTGTTGGAAGCTCTGAATTTCATCCGGAGAACATACTTCATCTTGTCGCCCTACGGGGAGGTCAGTATGACCCCGGCCCCTGCTCCAGCCTTGCGCTTCGAGCCATTGAAGTGCATTGTCCACGACTGCGTCATGTCCGGAGTGTCTGGCAGCTGCAGTTCCATCCAGTGGACGAGGAAATCCGGTAGGACCTGTGATTTGGTCGCATGGCGCTTCTCATAGATTATGTCTAGGGTTGACAGCTCGATGCCCCACAAGGCCACGCGTCCTGTGGCCTCCGGGTTGTTCAGGATGCTGTTCAGGGGTGCTTCATTGATGACCATCACCTGATGCTCCTGGAAGTAGTGGCTCAGCCGATGAGCCGTCATGAACACGCCGTCGGCGAGTTTCTGGTAGTGGGGATACCTCTATTTTGTCGGCGTCAATACCTCGCTGAGGTAGTAGATTGGGCGTTGGACCCCATGGGTCTTGCCATCTTAGGGTCGCTCGACCACGAGCATGGTGCTTACCACCTGATGTGTAGCTGCTATGTATAGCAACAGGGGCTCGCGCTCCTTTGGCGTGACCAAGACGAGCGAGGTGGAGAGCAGCCGCTTCAGATCTTCGAATGCGTCATCTGCTTCGGGCGTCCACTCGAATTTGTCTGCCTTGCGTAGCAGCTGATAGAAAGGAAGGGCTTTTTCTCCCATGCGGCTGATGAACTTTCTTAACGCCACGATTCGCCCAGCGAGCTACTGGACGCCTTTGAGATTCTTCGGCTTCTCCATGGCCATTATGGCCCGGATTTTCTTTGGGTTCGCCTCGATCCCTCGCTGGGAGATGAAGTAGCCGAGTAGTTGACCAGATGGGACGCCAAAGGCGCACTTTTCTGGGTTTAGCTTGATCTTGTATCAATCAAGATTGTCGAACATCTCGTGGAGATTGTCGATCAGTGTCTTGGCCTCCCTAGTTTTGATTACTATGTCGTCGACATAGACTTGTATGTTGCGGCCAATCTGGTTCTTCAGGCATGCCTACATGCATCGCTGGTATGTGGCACCTGTGTTCTTCAGCCCGAAGGGCATTGTGTTGTAGCAGAACACTTCGAACGGCGTGATGAACGCCGTTTTTTCCTGATCTTCGACCTTCAGCCGAATCTGATTGTAGCCTGAGTAGGCATCGAGGAAGGAGAGTTTCTTGCATCCTACAGTCGAATCGATGATCTGATCAATCCGAGGAAGAGGGAAGTGATCCTTCGGATAGTGCTTGTTCAGCGATGTGAAGTCCACGCACATCCGTAGGATGTCCGTGTCCTTTTAGGGACCATCACGGTGTTGGCCAGCCACTCGCTCTCCTTGATCTCTCTGATGAAGTTAGCGTCGAGCAGTCTCTTGACCTCGACTCCGATGGCTTCGCCCCGTGGCTCGGACAGTCATCGGATGGACTGTTTGATGGGCTTGGCGTCTGGAAATACATTAAGTGCGTGCTTGGCGAATTCCCTGGGAACTCCTGGCATGTACGCATGACCCCAGACGAAGATTCCCCAGCGCTCACGGAGGAATTTGATGAGTGCGCTTTCCTATGCGAGGCTGAGGTCGTTTTGGCGATCAGCGCCGTCTTGGAGGCGTTCGTCGGGTGGACCTGCACCTTCTTTGTGTTGACGGTGGAGTCGAAGGACATGTCAGGTGCGTTCTGCCTTGAGACTGGGGGTGCCCTATTGTTTGTCACCTCTTGGAGCCTTATGAGCTCCTCCGCCAGACCCGCATTGCTGCTAAGGTACTAGCGAACATCAGGTTGATGCCGCTGCCGCCGTCCATGAAGACGCGGCTCATATAAAACCCTCTGATCTGCGCCTCAAGCACAAGGGCAGCATGAACTGGGCGAGGGATCTGGCGGGGGTGATCCAAATGACTGAACGTGATACAAGACTCCGAACTGCTGAGGTACTCAGGGATGGCGGGTGGAGCGGTCACAGCCAAATTGACTTGGCAGGTGATTTTCTTTTGCACCATGTTTGTTGGGCGCCCTTTTTGGATCATCAGTGACCCTTTCAGCATGGGGTACCCGTTTCCTCCGTTGTTTTGTGCAGGTGCGATTGGATGATTCGCAGGTCCCGCGGGTGGTGGTGGAGGAGCTCTGTGGGCGATGTCGCCTGGTGCGGGTGCATGCCCGTATCCAGGAATTGGGGGCCTGCTGTCTCATCTGGGCCATGCTCTCGCTGAGTTTCTAGAACTCGCGGCAGTCCTTGAGCATGTGGCTTGCCTTCTTGTTCCCATCTTGCTTGTCGATGTAGAAGTTGATGGTGCATGGGCCCGACAACTTGTCGTATGCCGAGGGTCCATCCTCGCGACCGCGACGTTGTCATGACTGCACTGGGCATCCTCCATCGTGGAAGTTGTTTCCACGGTATCTGCCACTGCTGCGGTTGCCTTCGCTGCGGCGGTCGGTGTAGCCAGCTGCGACCATGTCGGGTCCATCGCGATCGTCGTAGAAGCGTGATCTTCGCTTGCTACGGCGTTCACGTCGGCGGCCGTAGTCATCTTCCTCCTCCGAATGCGCCTGGTGGAGGGAATCCTCGCCATCTGCCCAACTGTTGGCAATGTCCATGAGGTGGTCCAGCGTTTTGGGATTGATGCGCCCAAGCTCTTCCTTGAAGTCAGGGCATTTGACGCCGTCTTTGAAGGCATCAATCGTCCTCTCTTCCGAGATGTGCGCCATGGAGTTTTTGATATTGGTCCAGCGCAGTATGTATGAGCGGATGGACTCGCCCGTACGCTGGGTGCAGGCCCGTAGCTCCTCGATCGAGGCCGGCCTTTTGCTGGTGCCCTTGAAGTTTCGGATGAAACTATATGCCAGTTCCTCCCAGCTTTGGATGGATCCCGAGGATAGGCTGCTGAGCCAGATACGGGCTGTGCTTGTCAACTACAGCTGAAGGCACTATAGGGCGGTGTTTTCTTGCCGCCGTGCAGCTTGACAGACGATAGGTGGTCGCTGAGCCACGCCTTGGGGTCCTGTGTGCCGTCAAACTTTGGAGTGTCCGAAGGGAGCTTGAAATTCCTTGGCATCCGTGTCCGTCGGACAGATCTGCTGAAGCATCGAGCCCCGCAGAGTTCTCCTTCATCATCATCCTCTTCGGATTTGGATGAGCACACGCGCTTGGCGCGTGCCTTGTCGATCTTGCATTGGGTGAGCTCGCTTCGAGCGTCGTAGTCTAGGCTGCGATGTCGTGATCTCTTGTGCCTTCGAGGGAGGTTGTGTTCTTCCTTGTTGGATGAAGGTGTGGGACTGCGGTTGAACCTGACCGCAGCCTTCTTTTTTGTCTCCGTAGGAGCTTCTCCGTGGAGCGCAGCTCCAACGAGTCCGAGTCCGGCTAGTGTGGAGTTGTGCATGGCCCTTTTTAGGTCCCCCACCGGAGGTGGATGGGACGCAAGGTATGTGGTGGCTGCCATGATCGCAGCTTGTGGCGTCTTCAGGACGACGTTGCCGTTGGCATCCATGTCCAAGAAGGATGTGTTGAGGGTTCGGGTCACCTCACGACACGCGGCGGGGTCCATGTTCTCTATGCGAGAATGATGCTTGTTGTTGTGCGAGCTGGAGCCGCAAATGGCGGAGAGCGCAGCTCGCCGCGCACTGGACTCCGAGGCCGCTTGCTTGTGCTTGTCAAGCACATCTTGCATCTTCACCTACTTTTTGTGTTCTTCGACGAGGAGCAGTTGGTACGCCATCGGTAGGTCCCATGAGGCACCCACAGACATGATCTTGTTGCCTGCCACGGCTTCGCGTGCTTGGGTCCATCCTTCCTCGCTGAGGTGGATTACCCGATTGGGATCGGTGTCCTCATCGTTGGGCGGGGGGGACTGGTTCCTCCTGTTTTCGCCGTTTCTACCCTGCGGGTTGGGTGGCGGGTTGGGTTGTCGCTGATCCACATCGCTCTCGATGACCGCGGCGCATTGGTATTGCTTGTAGGTCGGGTCACTGCTGCCGCAGCTTCCGGATCCGGAGCCGTAGGTCCCTTCATCCGACGGTGGATCGCACAGATCTGAGTTGCAGCTGCTGCTGTCATAGGACTCATCTGTCGATGGTGATGTGCGTAGCACGGGGTGTAGAGCCCACGAGGCTGATCGATGGCAGTGGCACCCGCTCTAGGAGGCGAAGGGTGCCGGTCTGTCCCACCTGGAAGCAGAAGCTCCCGGACAGGATCTCGAGTCCGTCGCCTACAAGCTCGAAGTCCTTCATGGTGGCTGGCGAGTGGGCGGTGAAGTCGAAAGTGCCGAAGAGGAGATGGCTCTCCGTCGTTGAAGAGTTGTAGATCGCTTTGGTTGGGACCGTCACGATCGCACAATCAGCGCCCCCAGTTCCCACAGACGGCGCCAATTGACGAGGTTTAATCTCGTCAATGCCCATTGTTATGAGCTTGGGTTTTGGACAAGATGGAGATGCTGGAGATCACGGAACGGTTAGCAAACAAGCAACATCGGGACACGAGGTTTGCCCAGGTTCAGGCCCCTGAAGGGAAAACCCTACTCCTGCTTGTCTGCTCTTGATTACGGAGGAACCGAAAGTTACAGGGGTGCGCAGATGCAATCTGGCGTGGAGGTGTGTATATGCTGGTATGTGAAGTGCCCTTCTCGTTGTGCCCTCCTAGCCTTTATATAGAGGGAGGCAGGTTCTGGGCACAGATCGAGTCGGTTACAGGTTTAGGGTTTGCCCCTTTGAATATTCTATCTAATCTAGTATTTCTCTCCAAGGATCTAAAGATGTCCTCGGCTTGGGCCACCCAAAATTCTTCATGGGCCGCGTATATTCTCGTGGGCCTTCCTTGTGCTGGACCAGGTATGCTGATGCCATGTACCCGCAGGTTATAACCATGTCACCGGCTGAACCTCCCGGCTTTCCAAGACACCGAGTCTAGCCGGGCGCATTGGGAGGAGAAGATCTTCGGCCCCAAGGCGGAGTCGGACGCGCTCCTCCACCGGATGAGGGGGTTGGTGATGGCTGGACTAACCGGCGTCGACGTGACGCTGAGCTGGGCCAGCCAGCTCATGATGCCCGTGCAGCAGCAAGCGCACAAGATATGCTATTACTTCGGGCTGCTCGACCCCACCCGGCTCTCCCGCCGCAACCCCTCCTTCGCCAACCTCTACGAGTGGGTCTGGATGATCACGAAGGAGAGGATCACTTCCACTTGGAAGTTTGGTGTCGCTCCTTACACACGCGAGAACCGCGTGCCCCGTGTGAGTATACTTGCTCGTTTCTCTTTCCTTTTATCGTTTCGCGTCGTCCGACTAGCTTCCTTATCCGGTCTGACTTGTGTTTTGTTCTTGCACAGATGTTCCCCTGCATCATCCGGGAGGAGGGCGAAGCGCCCTCCAGGTCTTCGCGACCGACCTTCCCGAGCCGCGCCCGCACCGGAACAGCGGCGAGGGCTCGGACAGCGAGGAGGGCTTCTTCCCCAGCCAGGGTGACGAATCGGTGGAGGACCCGCATGGCCCCGAGCCGAAGGAGAGCGACGGCACCGCCGGACTAAGCCTGCTCGAAAGCATGCCGGCGAAGGCACCTCCAGCAGCAGCGCCGCGCCTGAGGAGCCGGCTGCTAAGCGCACCCAGGCCGCAGGGGTCCCTTCGCGTCCTGGCTGGACCGTGGGTGGCCGGAAAAGATCCGCTCCCGTGGTGCAGGGGTAAGTGCGCCTTTTTTCCTTCTCGTCTGTTTCTTTCTTCGCATCCGGCTTTGGCCTCGCTTTTGATCTTGTTTTTGTCTTGACCTTTCCCTTGCTTCTTTGTAGCGCCGTTCTTTCCTTCGCTGCGAGCCCGGCTCGAAGTGCGCCTGCCGCTTCACCGCCTCGCGACCTTCCTCCTTCGCCGGTTGCCCCCTTGGTGGCTACCCCGCCCCCTTCGACGGAGACCGTGCCCCTGCACGAGCCGGTGATCACGGCCCAGCCGTCTGCTTCCGTGTCCGAGCGCATAGTGAGCGAGCCGGCTGTGGCATCCTGGCACAGGTGGGGCTCATCGGTGGTGGGACATGGTCATCATCGAGGACGTGGACTCCAATGATGAGGCCACCGTGCAGTGGAAGGTGGCGATCAGCGAAGGCCCGACCGCGCTAGCCGTCCCACTGGCTCCTTTGCCCGCGGAGGCGGGAGCTTTGCTGCAAACCCTTGAATTCAACCTCGAGGTTGGCCTGGCGAAGGTGAAGTAGCTTCGGGCTACGCTAGCCGGCGCCAACGAGGAGGCCGCAAAGCAACTGGCAGCGGCGCGCGGGACTGCACGAAGTAAGTTTTCCTGAGTCTTTCTCTCTTGTGCTTCTTTCCTTCTTGTTTAGCTTCCGGCTTTCTCACTTGTGTTCCTTTCCTTCTCCTATAGCCATTGTGGTTTGCGGGCAGCGGGAGATCAACCGGCTGAAGCGCTCCAATGCGCGCCTTAGCCGGGACAACGCCGCCCTCTGGCTCCAAAATGAAGAATGGCACAGCAAGGCGAATCAGCTGGAGGCCACCATTAAGGAGCAGGAGGGGACTCTTGCCAGCCGGGCTAGCGCCTTCGACCTTCTGGACAATGAGGCCACCCGACTGAAGGAGCACGCGCAGATGCTCGACAACGAGCTGATGGACATTGGCCTTCTGGTGAAAGGTGAGTCCTTCTACTTGTGCTGCATGTTTCGTCCGACTGTATTTTCCGAGTCGCCTTTTTGACTTGCCCTTCTGATCACAAGGCTTCTACCCCCAAGTAGATGCCCTTGCCTATGACCGGGTGCAATAGGTTGCACCGGGTGAGAAGGCAGCCGTGAAGGACTTGGTGGGCCAGCTCGGTGAGGATGCCGCCAACCTGCGCAAGGCCGCAGCCGGCATCCACGACCTGGTCTTCCCGGGGGAGCTGCTACCAAAGACCATGGGGGCCCTAGCGATCAAGTTGGGTGGCGCGCCGAACGCGATTGACTGGCTGCGCGATCTGGCCGCCCGCGTCCGCTCCGAGATGGCGCTGGCCTTGATGCTTTCTTGGTACAAGGATGCCCGTCTCGACAAGCTAGTGGACAGCTTCCAAGTCGGCGCCGATCTTGAAGCCGTGCCCCGGGCCTATCCGGACCTCCGGACTGCTGCGATCATGATTGCCGGCTACGCAGACATCGACGAGGTGCTCATGGATGGCGAGGGGAGCACGGGGACCAATGGCATGGAGGCGTCTTCCCAGGCTGGCGGAACCGGCGCGGCTCCTCCTCACGGCAAGGGTCCGGCCATCTGAAGGCGAAGACCCTGAGATGTCGGGTGAAATTGTAGATAACTTTCAGCTTTTGGTACTTATGTCTTCTGAACAATATGGACGTGCGGGGGCTTCGTCCCCCGAAGTTTAAGTAATTGTATGGCTGGGTTTGCCTTCGTGCACCCACTTACGCTTATGCCTCGGTCGACTAGTCTTTCCGGCTAGTCCGCTCCAGCCGGAATTATCTTGCCTTTGTCTTGCGCTCTTTGTGAGCATTTTTCTCTTGCGTTCTGTTTATTCTGGCTTCTTGACGGTCTGCCGACTTGCTCTGGCCGATTGGCGCATCTTCTAACCGGATACTACATTCTTCCAGTGGGGGCGCGCCAGCGACCTTCTAGGTGTAGCCCCCGAGATTTGAAACAGCTGGAGTAGCCAGGTGTTTCGAATCTTCAAAAAATTCTTGTGTTTCACCTTGCTTTGCCGAATGTGACCTGCTTAGCCGGGTCGGGGGAGCTGCACCGCAGTCTGGCTAAGTGTATCCGACTTGATTTTCTCTATTACTTTCCTTTCTCCTCTTTCTATCTTTCCTCTTTCTGGCTAGGTTCATCTGACGCGTCCGACCAGCTGCTCTTAGCCGGGTTGGGTGGGTGGTGCCTTTGTGTTCTGTCCACCTTTGTCTTCCTCCTTGTCTGGCTGACGCACCCTTCAGCCGGACACCGCATGCTTCCGGTGGGGGCACGCCAGCGCACCCACTGGGTGTAGCCCCCGAGATTCAGAGCAGCTACCGCAGATAGGTACTTCGAATCTTCACTATTCTTGATTTCCGACTCGGTGCGATTTGTGCAAAAAAGAAACATACAAAAGATGACTCCTTGTCAATATGTTGCTTCGTTAAGTGTCTTACTATTACCTGACTAGAGTTTTTCTTTTTTCAAAAACTAGCTCGTGCTCTTCTGGACACTTAGTCACTTTCTCGTGTGAGGTGATGTTTACGCTGCACCTTGCCGGACAGCCGGGTTGCGGTCTGGAGCCGGAACCGAAGGGAGCTGACAATACACCGCACATGGTACTAGGGGCTTTGTAGCCGGAAAAGAACCAACTAGGCGCATGGCCGGAGATGCCCAATCTGACGCATCCTTCGCCGTTTTTCGTGTGGGATGCCCTCGGGCTTTTGCTCTTGCTAGACGGACAGTCGGGTTGCGGCCTATAGCTGAGACGAAGAGTGGGCCTCTGGCATCTTCGTACACTACTCAGTCGGTTTACAGAATTGACAGGGCGGGCCGACCGGTGAGCCCCCGGGTAGGGGTCGACGGAAGCCAGAAAAATCATTGCAGGAATTCAATCGGATGAAAACAACAATCTGACTATCCGGCAAGGAGCCCCCGAGCATCAGCCGGGGTTCCATATCTTTCATTCATTCAGGGATTCGGATACATACACTGATTTTTGCGACTAGGTTTAAAATGGTCGGAGGAGGTCCGCGCTCCACGGCCGCCCGGTCTCCTCGTCCGACTTGTCCATCTTGTTCTTGCATGGCTGCTGCGCGTCAATGAGGTAGTAGGAGTTTTTGTGCAACGCCTTGCTGATGATGAAGGGGCACTCCCACGGAGGGGACAGCTTGTGCATGCCCTTCGTATCTTGTATCAGCCGGAGCACCAGGTCGCCCTCCCAGAACGCGACTGGCTGGATGCGACTGGAGTGATACCGGCGCAGCCCTTGCTGGTAGATGGCTGACCTGGATAAAGCCAGCTCACGACCCTCCTCGAGGAGGTCCACGTTGTCCTCCATCGCTTCCTGGTTTTCCTTCTCCGTGTAAAGGAGCTTGCGGGGTGAGTCAAACTCGATGTCCACCGCGAGAACTGCCTCCGAGCCGTAGGTGTGGAAGAACGGGGTGAAGCCGGTTGATCTGTTCGGGGTGGTGCGGAGGCTCCAAAGCACAGCCGGTGGCTCCTCGATCCAGCTGCCGGGTGATCGCTCGAATGGCTCGATCAGCCGGGGTTTGATTCCGTCTAGCACCAAGCCGTTGGCTCTTTCCACCTTCCCGTTGGATTGCGGGTGTGCGACGGATGCAAGATCTAGTCGGATCCCTTTGTTGTGGAAGAATCGGGCAAAGTCCCCCTTGGCGAAGTTCGTGCCATTGTCGGTGATGATGCTGTGGGGGTAGCCGAACCGGATGATGATGTCGCGGAAGAAAGTGACGACTGTGGCCCCGTCTAGCTTCCGGATCGGCTTTGCCTCGATCCATTTGATGAACTTGTCCACCACCACCAGCAGGTGGGTCATGCCGGCTCGGGCTCGCTTGAAGGGGCCGACCATGTCCAACCCCCAGACCGCGAAGGGCTAGGTGATCGGTATTGTCTTGAGTGCGGAAGTCGGCATGTGCCTTAACCGGCTGAACCGCTAGCACCCATTGCACGCGCGAACCAGCTGGTCCGCATCCTCCGAAGCAGTCGGCCAGTAGAACCCGTGGCGCATTGCTTTCGACACCAAGGCCTGCGATGAGGTGTGGTGGCCACACTCCCCCTGGTGGATCTCTTTCAATAGCTGGTAGCCGGTATCCACGTTGACGCATCGCTGGAAAACACCCGCGGCGCTGTGCTTGTACAACTCTTTGTTGATGATGGTGTACGTGTGCGCGCGGCGCCGGATCTGCCTCGCCTCTACTTCGTCATCCGGAAGCTCGTTGTGGAGGAGGTAGTTCATGAAGGGTTGGGCCCAGGATGGAACTTCCCGGATGGTGAAGACGCTAGCCGGCACGATCTGGAGCTCATTTGGGGGCGACTGGGCGGGATACCCGAGTCGGCATCCCCCGGGTCTTTTGCCTTGCTTGCCGATGGCTTGCTTGCGGAGCAGGCAGCCCCCGGGTCTTTTGAGCCGGAAGTCGCGACAGCGGGGCCCGGCTGTTTCGAGCCGGCAGCGCCCGGGTCTACTACCCAGATGATGGACTCGGACTCCGGAGAAGGAGTGATGCTGGGCTTGCGGAGATGCTCCAAGGATACTCCGGGCGGGATGGCTGCTCTGGTGGATCCGACTCGCGCGAGTGCGTCGACCGCCTCGTTGTTGGCGCGGGGGACGTGGAGGAACTCGCATCCTTCAAAGCCAGCGTTTAGCAGCTGCATGTGAACCGGTACAGAGCCATGTTGGCGTCCCTGGCGTCCCATTCGCCGGATACTTGCTACATCACCAGGTCCGAGTCACCGAAGCAGAGGAGCTGGTAGATGCCGATGTCTTTTGCGAGCCGGAGCCCGTGCGCGAGGGCCTCGTACTCGGTGACGTTGTTCGACACGGCGAAGTGGATCTGCAGCACGTACTCCAGACGGTCTCCCTTGGGCGAGGTGAGCATGATGCCGGCTCCCAAGCCCCCGCGCATCTTTGAGCCGTCGAAGTGTAGCTTCCAGTAGTCGGAGTCTGGGACCGACGGTAGGTATTGGTTCTCTGCCCAGTCGACGAAGAAGTCCGCCACCACCTGAGACTTGATGGTGATCCGGGGCTCGTACCAGATGGAGTAGGCAGCTAGCTCGATGGCCCACTTGGCTACCAGGCCCGTGGCATCCTTGTTGTCGAAGATCTCGCCCAGCGGCGCGGTGGACACGACGGTGAGCGGATGCTCCTGGAAGTAGTGCTTGAGCTTCTTGCAGGCCAGGTATACCCCGTAGCACATCTTATGGTAGTGGAGGTAGTTCTGCTTGGAGAGGGACAACACCTTGCCGAGGTAGTAGACGGGCCGCTGGACCGGCTTCGCCTTTCCCGTCTCAGGGCGCTCGACCGCCAGGACGACCCGGTTGGTTGCGGCTATGTAGAGTAGCATTGGCTCCTTCGCAGTCGGCATGGCGACAACCGGTGCCATCGACAACATACACTTGAGGTCATGGAAGGACGTGTCCGCCTGAGCCGTCCAAGTGAACTTGTCCGTCTTCTTCATCAGCTGGTACAAGGGTAGGGCTTTCTCTCCCAACCGGCTGACGAAACGGCTGAGGGAAGCCAAGCAGCCGGTGAACTTTTGGATACCAAGCAAGCTCTTGGGCGGCTGCATCCTCTCGATGGCCGCAATCTTCTCCGAATTGTCCTCGATTCCCTGGCTCGACAAAAGGAAACCGAGGAGCTGTCCGGCTAGCACGCCGAACACGCACTTCTCCGGTTCAGCTTCATCTGGTACCGTCGGAGGTTCGCGAACGTCTTGCCGAGGTCTTCTAGCAGGGTCTGCTTCTCCTTCGTCTTGATGACGACATCATCCACGTACGCGTGCATGTTCCGGCCGATCTGTGAGTGCAAGCATTTCTGCATGCAACACTGATAGGTAGCACCTGCATTCTTCAGGCCGAATGGCATGGTTACATAGCAGTAAGCCCCGTACGGGGTGATGAACGATGTTTTCAGTTGATCAGCCGGATTCAACCGGATCTGATTATAGCCAGAATAACAATCAAGGAAGGAAGCAGGTCTCAGCCGGCCATAGAGTCAATCACTTGACCAATACGGGGCAGAGCGAAAGGGTCTTTAGGGCAAGCCTTGTTCAGGCTCGTGTAGTCGATACACATGCGCCAGGTCTTGTTCTTCTTCAGCACCAGGACTAGGTTGGCCAACTAGTCGGTGGTATACTTCCATGATGAAGCCGACAGCAAGTAGCTGGGCGATCTCGTTGCCGATGACTTTCCTCTTGTCCTCCACGAAGCGACGGAGGGGCTGCTTGACCGGCTTGGCATCCAGACGCACATGAAGCAAGTGCTCGTCGAACTCCCTCGGCACACCCGATGTAACACCGCGGTTCTGAAAAGACCGTGGCTTCTATGTGACATGCCAATCCATGGATCGGTTCATTGGCCCACAATAGAATAAGATGAATAACATAGCAAAATATCCGTGTATCATAAATAACTAAGATCCAGAGTACCATTATTACAATAAAAGCTTAGCTCAAGGCTAGCTCAAATTATTCAGGTAGCAACATAAAAAAAGTAAATCCTCCATTCTTCAAATTGCCCACAAGTGAACAAGTGCCGAGTGGAGTACCGTGGCCTATATCGATTACTCGGAATCGGAATATCCTGCAACATGAAACGTAGCAGCCCCGAAGGGTCAATACATGGAATGTATGGCAAGTAGAGCTAGTAATGGAGACAATAGTACTAACATCTACATGCATATTTGGCAAGTGGAGCTTTGTCTGGCTTGCATTTGCAAATACCTTTTTGTCCTACTTTCATAAATAGTTTTTGATTTTTTTGAAAAGATCCCAATTAAGTTAACCCAACAACATTAAAACAATTAAGAAATTGGAATGAGCGAGAAACATGTCATGGAATCAATATCAAGCAACTCAGTTGTCCACAACCGGGGACACGGCTAATCGATTAGATTATACACCCTGCAGGGGTTAGTACACTTTACCCATGTGACTTGGCCAGCCCAGCTCGTACCATCACTCTCATTTTGGGTGATGATAGGGAGAAGTCCAAGAAGATACTGTTCGGGAAGTAGCACCCCAATCCCGACGCGCACCGGTCCAACCTACCAAAACTCTACATCTCTGGATACGCGGGTTCGAGTTACCACAATCTACTAAGTCCAACCAACCGCCCATTTCATTATTGGCACATGGTTGTACACGTAAGCTACACAATAAAGAAGCCAATCATTCTCTCTTGATACCTGGGTGCCTTTCCGCAATGAAACCACCAAAAATTATCAATCCCATCACACCCAGGAGATTCATTGATTAAGTTGTTTTAGTTTTTGCAAACCAACTCATTTAGAAACAACTTTCAGTGATGTAACCCAGCCCTCGTTCATCATAGCATGGCTAAGCACATCTACCAACGGTGGTTCATCTACAAGGAAAGCCCTACCACATAATAGGACATAGCATAGCGATAGTATCATCCTACACATGCATCTACAAAATACACGACAATGCATTGAAAATAGTAGGACGATACCATGAACAAGGTAGCATCTACTTGCCTTGGTTGTAGCGGTCAGAAGAACATTCCACACACGAGCAAGCATTGCACTCGTCACAATCTACACGATACAATTGCAATCATAAACAAACAATCCACAAGCATATGCAACAAAGATGATGCATGAAGGTATGCAAGGCAAGTGAATTGGTGCTACAGCTGCACCACATAATCCTATTCAATATTACTACTGATGGCATGCATGGAAAATAGTTTTAGCGCTAGGAAAACTATTACGCAAAAAGTAATGCTCAAAACTAGAGCTAGAACTCAAATAATTCACTACCGGTAGTATACTGTTTGTAAAATCTTGGGAAAATTCTACCGTATAGGCATTGCTAATTAGGAACAGTACCAACTGGAATTACTCAAAAAGGAATTATAAAACTCTCTGAGTAATTAAAACACTGCAGAAAGCCACTAAACAGTTTCTGCAGAAGTTTTCTCTGTAAGACTATCCTTTTAATTCACGAAGAGGTTCCCCTCGTTCTACTGAATCCAGGGACATATTACACGCAATTTTTGGAGTTACAGATCTTTTTTGACGAATTAATTACTCCAAAAAGGCCATTAACTAATTTGATTAAACTGTACTAAACCTTGCTGCAAAAGTGTTAAACAATGGTACAGCAAGATTTTACACGACTCACTGAATCTACACATATTTTATTTGCAATTTTTGGCCCAGAGGTTTAATTTCTACGCAATTTACAAGTTTCTACCGAAATCTGCCAACTAAATCGATTAAAGAAAATACCCGATCAAGCGTAATCGTCCATTGGCTGGTCCCACGTGCTGACTGACTGGGCGTCTGACTAGTCAACGCCTGGGGGCTGATCGGTCAATGGCCGATCTGGACCGCTGATCTGATATCCAACGGTCCCAAGAGATGGCGGCTGCGGACTCACTGGAGACGAACGGCGGCGAGCTCGGGACGGTGGCGGCGATCGGTTCCGGCGACGGTGTTTCCTGCGCGGAAGGGAGACGGTCAGCGTGGAATGGTGGCGGTCAACAACGGCAGCGGCCTTGAGGCGGCGCTGCTGGAGGCGAAAGCGGCTGGTGGCGGTAGCTGGCCTTGTGGGCGCGGCGCGCAGCGGCAGCGTCTGTGCAGGCTACAGTGGCGGCAGTGGCGGTGGCAGCGAGCAAGCGGCGGCGGCTGCGGGCTGCATCGGGTGGCGGCGGCGAGTGAAGCGGCGGCGCAGCTCTGTGCAAGGCAGCGGGAGAGGAAAGAGGAGAGAGAGCGGCGGGCGCCGCATCTGCGTGGCGTGCCAGTGAGGAGGCGGCGGCGGGTAGGAGGGTGGGGCAGTGGGCGCGCGATGGCGGGGCGGAGGCGCGGGCCACGGCGGAGGCGGGCGGGTTGGATGGGCGGTTTGATGGCGACACACGTGCGGCGCCGATTTTTGATCTTTTAGTAAAACGTCCGTAACTTTTCCGTACGAGCTCCGAATCGGGTGATTCTTGCTCCTAAGTTTTTGTAAAATCGAGGGGAACAACCTAGGGTCAAGGGGTGAGCGAAACCTCTTGGCTACAAGGGTGGACAACAAAAGTCCTACTAAAGCCTCCCGCGGGAGCCTCGTAGTAAAATAGAGTAGGGTTTAGAAAATAGCATTTTGCTGAATCTTTTCAATCGATGGTTTTGCATGGAAGAGTATGATGCAATGACATGAATGATATGCAGAACCAAATCTAAAATTTGGGATGTGACAATACTAACCCCCTTAAGATGAATCTCGTCCCCGAGATTCGGCGCGGCTAGCAAATAGGTGTGGGTAGTCCTCTCGGATGTCATCCTCACGCTCCCAAGTGGCTTCCTCGTTGGTGTGGTGGCTCCACTACACCTTGCAAAACTTGATTGTCTTGGTACGGGTAGTCCTCTCCGCTGTCTCCAGAATCTTGACCGGTTTCTCCTCATAGGTCAAGTCGTTCTCAAGCTGAACCTCCTCTAGTGGCACAGTGTCTCTCAATGGTGTATCCACCATTTCCGGATGGCACTTCTTCAACTGGGACACGTGGAACACATTGTGAACAGCGGACAGAGTCTCTGGCAACTCCAACTGATAAGCAACTTCTCCTTTGTGTGCTAAGACCCGATACGGTCCAATAAATCGAGGTGCCAGTTTACCCTTAATTCCAAATCTCTTGATCCCACGAAGTGGCGACACTCTGAGATATGCTCTATCACCTATCTCATACACCACTTCCTTGCGCTTGGCGTCAGCGTAGCTCTTCTGCCTTGATTGTGCTACCTTCAGCCTGTCCCTAATCAAGGCGACCTTCTCCTCAGCGTCCTTGATCAAATCAGGTCCAAACAACTGACGTTCTCCTACTCCATCCCATAGCAATGGTGTTCGGCACCGTTTCCCATACAGTACGTCAAACGGTGATGTCTTGATGCTGGTTTGATAGCTGTTGTTGTAGGAAAACTCGGCATACGGCAAATTCTCATCCCAACTAGAACCATGAGCCAAAGCGCAAGCTCTCAGCATGTCCTCCAAAATCTGATTCACCCTCTCGGTCTGCCCATCAGTCTGTGGGTGAAACGCTGTGCTAAACTCCAATCTAGTACCGAGGGACTCGTGTAGTTGGCGCCAGAAGTGTGAGGTAAATTGGGTGCCTCTATCAGATACAATACTCTTGGGAACTCCGTGTAGGCACACAATCCTGTCCATATAAATCTTGGCCAACTTTGCACTCGTATAGGTCGTCTTCACCGGAATAAAGTGGGCTACCTTGGTCAAATGGTCAATCACTACCCAAATGGAGTCATATCCTGACCTGTTCCTGGGCAATCCTGTGATAAAGTCCATTCCCACTCTATCCCACTTCCATGCCGGCACGGGCAATGGCTGTAGCAGTCCTGCTGGCTTCTGGTGTTCCGCCTTTACACGACTGCATACATCACATAGGGCAATATGCTCAGCGATATCTCCTTTCATGTTGTTCCACCAGAATCTGTCCTTTAGGTCCATATACATCTTCGTATTGCCCGGATGTATGGAATACGGCGAGTCATGAGCTTCCTGCAGAATCAACTTCCTCAACTCCAAATCGTTGGGAACGCACAAACGATCCCCGTACCACAGGGTACCTTGCTCATCCTCGCGGAATTCCCTTGCTCGACCCTCCTTCATCTTTTCCTTAACTTCATCTATCTCTTTGTCTCCCACTTGAGCCTTCCTGATTCTGTCATGTAGTGTTGGTTGGACTTCCATTGTTGTCAAGTATCCTTCAGATACTACCTCCAGTCTAAGGTCCTTGAATTGCTTGCACAAATCCTCGGGCAATTCCCCAATTGTCAGTCCATTGGCGTAAACCTTTCGGCTCAGAGCATCTGCTACTACATTGGCCTTTCCTGGGTGGTATTGTAGATTCATATCATAATCCTTGATAAGCTCTAACCATCTCCTTTGCCTCATGTTCAGTTCCTTCTGCGTGAATATGTACTTCAGGCTCTTGTGGTCGGTGTACACATCACACTGTTTTCCCATTAAGTAATGCCTCCATACCTTGAGCGCATGAACAACTGATGCTAGTTCCAAGTCGTGTGTGGGGTAATTCCGCTCATGGTGCTTGAGTTGTCGCGAGGCATATGACACCACTCTCCCATATTGCATCAGCACACTCCCAAGTCCCTGTCGAGAAGCATCGCAGTACACTTGGAAATCCTTCTGAAGGTCTGGTAAACACAGAACAGGCGCGGTCACTAGTCGACGCTTCAGTTCCTGAAAGCTGGCTTCACACACATCCGTCCATTCAAACTTTCTCTCCTTCTTTAGAAGTTCAGTCATCGGCTTAGCAATCTTGGAAAAGTTTTCAATGAACCTCCTGTAATATCCAGCAAGTCCCAGAAAGCTGCGAATCTCTCCCGCATTCTTGGGTGCTTCCCACTCAGTTACCGCAGTCACTTTGCTTGGATCAATAGCGACTCCTTCTCCTGACACTACGTGTCCAACAAACCCAACGGTGTTAAGCCAGAATTCACACTTGCTGAATTTGGCATACACCTGATGTTCCCTCAGTTTCTCCATAATCAGTCGCAGATGTTTCTCATGCTCAGCATCATCCTTGGAATATATCAGTATGTCATCAATAAACACCACCACGAACTTGTCCAAGTACTCCATAAATACCTTGTTCATCATGGTCATGAAATACGCCGGGGCATTCGTTAGTCCAAAAGACATAACCGTATACTCATATAAACCGTACCTAGTGGTGAAAGCGGTTTTTGGTATGTCCTCCTCCCGGATCTTCAATTGGAAGTAGCCCGATCGCAGGTCAATCTTACTAAACACCTTTGCTCCTTCCAGTTGATCAAACAAATCATTTATGTTTGGCAGGGGATACTTGTTCTTGATAGTCACCTCGTTCAGCGAGCGATAGTCCACCACTAATCTCTTGCTGCTGTCTTTCTTCTCCACAAATGCAGGTGCACCCAGACGAACTAGGCTAAATGAATCCCTTGTCCAACTGCTCTTTCAGCTGCTTCTTCAATTCTTTCAGCTCATCCACATCCATCTTATATGGTCTCTTTGCTATAGGTCCTGTTCCAGGCATCAGGTCGATAAGAAACTCTACTTCCCTGTCAGGTGGCATCCCTGGCAGCTCTTCCGGAAACACGTCGGGGTAATCCCTAATCACGGGCACAGTGTCCATGCTAACCCCCTTAAGAGAATTCAACTTACAGCTTCGCGGTCGCGCAGCCGACTTGAATCTAATTCTCTTACCATTCAGGGTTTTGAGTGAAACAGCTCGCTGTGCACAATCTATGTGTCCCCCATGCATAGACATCCAATCCATACCCAGTATAACATCCAACCCTTGTGATTCCAACACTACTAGATGTGCTATGAAATTGTGTGTTCCAATCCTCAAAGTCAAGCCGCGGCATCCCGCGCTAGCTATCATATCTCCTCCAGGTGAACTCACTCTAATAGACCCTTTCATAGACTCAGTAGGTAACTTATACTTATCCACAAATGCCCTTGATATGAATGAATGAGATGCACCCGTATCGAAAAGTATGAAAGCTGGGTGAGTGTTGATTGGGAACTTACCAATCACAAGGTCAGGCTCATCTGGGATCTCCTCCACATTCATGTGGTTCACTGTGGCCTTCTCGTTGTTGGTTGGCTTCAGTCCTTTCCTCTCCGGACAGTTGTCAGCATAGTGTCCCTTCTGTTTACACTTGAAGCATGTCACCTCACTTAGATCCTTCTTCACAAAGCTGCGATCGCGGTTGCGGTCATGTCCACCGTGTCCTCCAGAGTGATGAGAGTGTCCTCCCTTGTGGCTGTGGTGGCTGCTCCTATGGTTGTCATGACGATGCCCATCGCCTCCATGGTGGTGGCGGTCATGGATCCCATGCTCACTTCCTCCATGCTTGGAGTATCCATCATATGAAGTGCGAGACTTGTGATGTGAACCAGAGTGGCGATTGTTACTCTTTCTCTTGCGGTTCTCCACCTGTTTGTGCTTCCCTTCCAAGATCCTGGCCTTGTCCATAAGCTCCTGGAAAGTGGGGCAATAAACCACCAGTAGTTGCACGGAAAGCTCATCACTGAGGCCATCCAGAAATCTCTCCCTCCTTTTTGCATCAGTGTCAACATCCTCAGGTGCATAACGGGACAGGTTGTTGAACTCCTCAATGTACTCGGCCACGCTGCGATTGGTTTGGTGCAACTTGCGGAACTCCTTCCTCTTCAGGCTCAGAACTCCTGAAGACACGTGGTTGGTCCTGAAACCTTCCTCAAACATTGCCCAAGTCACAGTGTCCAGCGGTGGGTGATCTGAAACGTGTCCCATCAAGAAGCGGCTGGTCCCTCCAGTAGGTGAGCGGCAAACCTCACCTTCTCGGCATCAGTGCATCCGACAGTTACCAGATCCTTGTTGACTAAACGTAACCAATCGAGAGCAACCATTGGCTCCGTTGCAGTAGAGAACTTAGCTGGCCTTAGCCTCAGAAATCTGGTGAGAGCATCTCCCTGAGGCTGATTGTTTCCATTGTTGTTGTTGTTCTGAGCTGCCATGAACTGAGTCATTACTTGGGTCAGCTGTGCCTGAGCTGCCATGAGTTGCTCCAACTCAGTGGGTTGACGGCAGGGAGGCATCTGCGGTTCAGCACAGGTAAGTTTAGAAAGAATCAACTACGATAATTGGATTCTACCCATGCATATGATCAATCAACAACAAACAATAGCAGACAATCACAAGCAAGCAACACATCAACAAACAAGTGATCCAGCAACATCTCAGGGGTTATCCTAGCAGTATATACCTACTGAAATAGTTTTACAAGAGTTGGCAATGGTTAATCAAACAGTTGATCAACTAAACAACAAAAACAGCAATCTGCCAGAACAGTCCAGCAGCATTCACGATTTTTTCTACCTGACTTAAACTCATCATAAAAATATGCTGATTTTTTCACATACAGTACAGAGAGTTTCGCACCAGACCTATTTTTTTCAGATTTTTCCCAGTTACCAGAAAAATATGAAAAATCATACAGTACTGCTGTATCAGCAGAAAACTGCAGCGAAAATAACACAGATAGTAACCAAAATTGCCATAACTCTTTCATAAAATTTGCACAAATAATTCCTGGGATATTGGAGTACACAAATAAGCAACTAAACACTCTTAAACTAACCGTAATTGAGTTTCACATCGATCGAGACTAATCCTAACGAATTTACCTAACGAGGACTAATTGGTGGACTTCTATCTACTTCTTGAAGAGGTTGCGGTAGGTCCTTGCACTCATGCGTTGGCGCTTCAGTCCACGGTTCAACCATGGCGGTGGAGTGTACACCTCTCCTGAGTCATCACTTGAAATCTCAAACTCCACCTCTTCTGGATCCTCCTCTTCTTCTTCACTTTTAGCTGCAACTGCAACAGCTTCATCTCCTCCACCATCATCGTCTCCATCATCATCATCCTCGTCCTCATCATCATCGTCGTTCCCACTGTCATCATCATCATTGTTGCCATCATCTCCATTGTCATCATCAGAGGGTGGATTCAACTGTGCTTGGAGAGCGGCAATCTGGGCTGTCATAGCTTCAATAGTTTGATCCCTTTCCTGGACGGTCCCTTGCAACTGTTGTATGTTCTAGGTGTTCTCCTGCACGGTACCATGAAGATGAGCTATGGTTTCATCTCTGGCTATCAGGGCGTTCCCCAGAACTTCCACAGCTTCATGCAAGGTGTCAATCTCCTGTCCTTGGACCACCATACCATTGCTAGCAAAGTCTGCAATCTCCTTTATCATCATCACCTTCTCAGCTAGAGCTCCATTCTCCCTTTCCATGTCCTCTATGTGCCTCCGACGGGGTGGCATGTTGTTCCTGTCGCCCGGGGTAACCACAATGTGCCCATCTTCATCACGCCTCCCATAGTCACGGTAGGGTGAGTCTGCTGGCAATAGGTGTCTGACTTGATGGCATTGGCGAGACAGGGCTTCATGTATGGCCAAGTTGATTCCAAGTCCCCAGTTGCAGTATGTCTTGGTGTAGATCAAATGCACTGGATTTGGCAAGGCGGCATCCCTGAATATGAAGGTAGTGATCTCCCATGCATCCTCTCCATATCCATAGGTGTACAACCTTCTTCCCTTGAACATGGGCAGTGGCAATCCCAATGACTGCGAGAGCTGTGCTAACTGCCTTGCAAAGGGCCTTGGTGACTCCATGGTTGCATACTCAGTCCTGACTTCTCCCATCTATCAATTAAAGAGGAAAGTGTGAGAATAGCATATGATAAGAATTTACGAGAGTGAAAGGCATAAGATGAAAGACAGAGTTAATATAGGTTTTAATAAATCTAAGGCTTCCTAATCCAATCCTAGGTCACGATCCTACAGTCGACACACGGGCTCGGATACCATCCTGTAACACCGCGGTTCTGAAAAGACCGTGGCTTCTATGTGACATGCCAATCCCTGGATCGGTTCATTGGCCCACAATAGAATAAGATGAATAACATAGCAAAATATCCGTGTATCATAAATAACGAAGATCCAGAGTACCATTATTACAATAAAAGCTTAGCTCAAGGCTAGCTCAAATTATTCAGGTAGCAACATAAATAAAGTAAATCCTCCATTCTTCAAATTGCCCACAAGTGAACAAGTGCCGAGTGGAGTACCGTGGCCTATATCGATTACTCGGAATCGGAATATCCTGCAACATGAAACGTAGCAGCCCCGAAGGGTCAATACATGGAATGTATGGCAAGTAGAGCTAGTAATGGAGACAATAGTACTAACATCTACATGCATATTTGGCAAGTGGAGCTGTGTCTGGCTTGCATTTGCAAATACCTTTTTGTCCTACTTTCATAAACAGTTTTTGATTTTTTTTGAAAAGATCCCAATTAAGTTAACCCAACAACATTAAAACAATTAAGAAATTGGAATGAGCAAGAAACATGTCATGGAATCAATATCAAGCAACTCAGTTGTCCATAACCGGGGACACGGCTAATCGATTAGATTATACACCCTGCAGGGGTTAGTACACTTTACCCATGTGACTTGGCCAGCCCAGCTCGTACCATCACTCTCATTTTGGGTGATGATAGGGAGAAGTCCAAGAAGATACTGTTCGGGAAGTAGCACCCCAATCCCGACGCGTACCGGTCCAACCTACCAAAATTCTACATCTCTGGATACGCGGGTTCGAGTTACCACAACCTACTAAGTCCAACCAACCGCCCATTTCATTATTGGCACATAGTTGTACACGTAAGCTACACAATAAAGAAGCCAATCATTCTCTCTTGATACCTGGGTGCCTTTCCGCAATGAAACCACCAAAAATTATCAATCCCATCACACCCAGGAGATTCATTGATTAAGTTGTTTTAGTTTTTGCAAACCAACTCATTTAGAAACAACTTTCAGTGATGTAACCCAGCCCTCGTTCATCATAGCATGGCTAAGCACATCTACCAATGGTGGTTCATCTACAAGGAAAGCCCTACCACATAATAGGACATAGCATAGCGATAGTATCATCCTACACATGCATCTACAAAATACACGACAATGCATTGAAAATAGTAGGACGATATCATGAACAAGGTAGCATCTACTTGCCTTGGTTGTAGCGGTCGGAAGAACAATCCACACACGAGCAAGTGTTGCACTCGTCACAATCTACACGATACAATTGCAATCATAAACAAACAATCCACAAGCATATGCAGCAAAGATGATGCATGAAGGTATGCAAGGCAAGTGAATTGGTGCTACAGCTGCACCACATAATCCTATTCAATAATACTACTGATGGCATGCATGGAAAATAGTTTTAGCGCTAGGAAAACTATTACACAAAAAGTAATGCTCAAAACTAGAGCTAGAACTCAAATAATTCACTACCAGTAGTATACAGTTTGTAAAATCTTGGGAAAATTCTACCGTATAGGCATTGCTAATTAGGAACAGTAACAACTGGAATTACTCAAAAAGGAATTATAAAACTCCCAGAGTAATTAAAACACTGCAGAAAGCCACTAAACAGTTTCTGCAAAAGTTTTCACTTTAAGGCTATCCTTTTAATTCACGAAGAGATTCCCCTCGTTCTACTGAATCCAGGGACATATTACACGCAATTTTTGGAGTTACAGATCTTTTTCTACGAATTAATTACTCCAAAAAGGCCATTAACTAATTTGATTAAACTGTACTAAACCTTGCTGCAAAAGTGTGAAACAATGGTACAGCAAGATTCTACACGACTCACTTAATCTACACATATTTTATTTGCAATTTTTGGCCCAGCGGTTTAATTTCTACGCAATTTACAAATTTCTACCGAAATCTGCCAACTAAATCGATTAAAGAAAATACTCAGTCAATCGTAATCGTTGATCGTCCACGTCACGATGGGCGCTGACTGGGCGTCTGACTAGTCAACGCCTGGGGGCTGCCGGTCAACGGCCGATCTGGACCGCTGATCTGAGATCCAACGGTCCCAAGAGATGGCTGCTGCGGACTCACCGGAGACGAACGGCGGCGAGCTCGGGACGGTGGCGGCGATCGGTTCCGGCGACGGTGTTTCCTACGCGGAAGGGAGACGGTCAGCGTGGAACGGTGGCGGTCAACACGACGGCGGCGAGCAGCGCGGCTGGCGCGGGCGCAAAGCGCAGCAGCAAGCGGCACTGTGGCGGCAGCATGTGTAGCGTCTTGGCGTGCGGCAGCAGCCGCGCAGCGCGCGGCGTGGTGGCAAGCAAGCGGCAGGCGGGCTCTTGGCGAAGCGGCGGCAGCAAGCGCTGTGAACTGTGTGGGCTGCGCGACAGGGAGGAAAGAGAGGAGAGGGAGAGAGAGGCACGTGGGCGGCAAGTGGCTGGGTGAGGAGGCGGTGCGGGCGGGTAGGGTAGGCGCGGGTGGCGGCTAAGAGGAGGCGGGGGTGGGCCCGCGCGGAGGCGGAGTCGGAGGCGGTTACGGCGACGCGGTTGGAGGCGGACACGGCGAAGTCGGCGCCGATTTTTGATCTTTTAGTAAAACGTCCGTAACTTTTCCGTACGAGCTCCGAATCGGGTGATTCTTGCTCCTAAGTTTTTGTAAAATCGAGGGGAACAACCTAGGGTCAAGGGTTGAGCGAAACCTCTTGGCTACAAGGGTGGACAACACAAGTCCTACTAAAGCCTCCCGCGGGAGCCTCGTAGTAAAATAGAGTAGGGTTTAGAAAATAGCGTTTTGCTGAATCTTTTCAATCGATGGTTTTGCATGGAAGAGTATGATGCAATGACATGAATGATATGCAGAACCAAATCTAAAATTTGGGATGTGACACCCGACATGTCTTTGGGAGACCATGGGAAGATGTCCCAATTCTCATGGAGGAAGTCGACGAGCGTGTTTTCCTATTTGCTGTCCAAGCTGGCGCCGATGGTGACGCACTTGGAGGGGTCAGTCGGGTCGAGCGGGATCTGGCGGGTCTCCTTGGATGGCTGGAACGCCATGTCCCCAGCCGACTTCATACCAGCCGGCACTTCCTGCGGCAGCGTGGCAATGTTGTGTAGCACTCGCGCTTCTCCTCGGAGATGAGCAGGGCCTCAGCTATCTGGGCACCTTCTTTCGCACAAGCCATGGACCGTCTGTAGCAGCCGGCAACAGTAATCACACCATTCGGCCCCGACAACTTCATCTTGAGGTATGCGTAGTGGGGGACCGCCATGAACTTTGTGATGGCGGGGCACCCAAGAAGGACATGGTAGGTGCTGGTGAGGTTGACCACCTCGAACCATATTGGCTCACGCCAAAAGTTCTCTTCCGAACCAAATATGACGTCCAGCCGAATCTTGCTGAGAGGGACGCACGGTGGCCCGGGCGCGACGTCGTGGAACAAAGTGGTTGAGGGCTGCATGTCTCATTCCCGGATGGCGAGCTTATCCATGGAGGACCGGTAGAATAGGTTGAGGCTGCTCCCACCGTCTACCAGCACGCGCGAGAACCGGCGGATGCGTGTGTTAGAGATGGCGAGGGGGTCGAGCACCATCGCGTAGCCCCCGGGATTCGGGAGCAAACCCTGCTGGTCTGCCTGGTTCCAGGTGATGGGAGTCTCAGACCAGTTGAGACACAGGGGGACTGGGGGAACAACGCCATTCACCTCCGCGCTGCGCTGCTTCCAGCCGCGATTATCAATCGGCTCAGCCTCGAAGATGTGGTAGTTCTCGTGCTACTGGGGGTAGCCTCCATTGCCGCGGTTGTTGTCGGCTACCCTAGACGGTGGTGGGGGACCGCCAGGAGGGGGTGGGGGAGAGGGGGTAACCCGGCTTGCTCCTTGATATGCCTGGTCCAGCTGCACTGCCGAGTGGTGTGCGTAGCCATCTTGGTGCCACTGTGGTACTTGCAAGGCCCGTCGAACATTTGCGTGAAGGTGAAGGCATTCCTCTGTCTCTTATCGTTGTGAGCCGTTGCAACCTGCATCGCATTAACTTGCCGCTGGTGGTAGCGTGGGCTCTGCTGCTCAACCGGACACTTGCCCTGGTAGCGGTTGTCGTTGTCGTTCCGTCTGGGCGAGCCGACTTCACCGCTCTGACCGACAAGCTTCTCCCTAGCTGGCTCGGTGGGAACCAGGCGTCCTTCCGCGTTTACCCGGAGGGGCTTCTTCATTGCTGCATCCGCGGTGGCGTACTGGTCGGCGACGGTCATCAGCTCCACCATGGTCTTGGGCCCGTCGCACAGCAGCCGATGGCGCAGCATCGTGCCTTTGTGGCACCCTTCGATGAAGAAACCGATTGCCTGGTTCTCCACCACCCCTTCGTAGGAGTTGCGCAGCTTGGTCCAGCGGGCGAGGTACGCGCGATCCGACTCACCGTCTCCCTGGACACACAGACAAAGATCACGGGGCCTGCCTAGGCGCTTGTACGTGCCGTTGAAGTTCCGGATGAAGACTTTCTCGAAGTCTGGCCAAGCGTTGATGCTGTTGGGCGCGAGGCTGTTGAGCCAGGTTCTTGCCGAGCCGGTCAGCATGAGGGGGATGTAGCGAATTGCGACACGCTTGTTGCCGTGGGCGATTCCGACTGCGGTGACGTAGTTCGTCAGCCAGTCCTCTGGCTTCATGCTGTTGTCGTACTTGGGGGT
Source organism: Avena insularis (assembly GCA_023614405.1). Lineage (NCBI taxonomy): Eukaryota > Viridiplantae > Streptophyta > Magnoliopsida > Poales > Poaceae > Avena > Avena insularis. The sequence continues at coordinate 278,367,478 of CM042689.1, read as the reverse complement.
GTCCCGCGGCAGGGAGAACTTGTCGGTAAAGGGCTCCTTCCGGATGTGTGTTCCAAAGCACATGGGGCCGGTTACGCCCTCCTCATCGGTGAGGTGAGCTTCCATCAGAAGGTTGATGCGGGCTCGCGCATCTGGCTCAACCAGATTGGGAGTTCCCACCCGGCCGGTGAGGCGGGATGACGGAGGGGGTGGAGGGGGTTCTGGCCAGCTGAAGGAGGGTGGCTCGTGGCGCCCTACTCGCCGCGAGGCTGGCTGCTGCCAGATTGGCGACGCTTGGAGAGCGGGGGTTGCTGACCCGGGGATGCGGAGCACTCGGTCTGACGAGGTCCGCCCCGACTGTTGCCAGCCAGGCGATTACCCTTGGAGCCGGCCCCAGCCTCGAATGCGATCCGAGCGGCCTCGGCCTGCTCGTCGACCACACGCAGCAGGTGCTGTAGTCGCTGGAACTGGCACATCATCTCGTCCCCCTCCAGGTGGGGTAGGTCTTCCGCGACGGCTCGCGCTGCCCGGACATTCTTGACCGCGGTGTCATAGACGGGCGAGGGGGAAGTAGGTGCGGGAAGCCGGCTCGAGGTCATGCTCGAAACGGGCGCCCAGCTCTCCTCCACGACGCTGCATGGAGCCCAGCTGGCTAGGATCCTCTTTAGCTAGGGTGAGGCCGTGCGTGCGATTATATTCGCGGATGTTGCTCTCCATCTGGTACTTGGTGGAGGCTAGGCCCTGGGCCTGCTAGAGCAGACGCTCACGCGCCACTTCGATCTTGGACATAGCCGCCTCCGGGTCATCCCCGGGGTGCACCGGCTCGCGGAGATCCTCGATGACCTCGTCCACCGTGCCCCTTTCATGCACCGGAGTAGACGGGCCGGCCTGGTCGATGCCGCGCTCGAGGGGAGGATGACGGCTGTTGCTTGAGCCGGCCATCATCACCTCCACGGTGCCGGGTGCGACGAGCACGCTGTCGGCTGAGGGCAACGGCTCGGCGAAAGAGACGATTTCCTGAGGGAAATGCTCTGGCATGGTGGCGACGTAGATGGTTAGTTCGCCGAATAGCAGGATGGAGCCGCCTGCCAGGAAGCTGGATCCGGCGAAGCAGCTGGCGTTGTCGATAACGCAGTTGAACTGACCGAGCATGAGCACGAGGCTGGAAGCCACGTGCTCGCCAGACGAAGTGCAGGGTCCCGTGTAGAACGTCACTCCGGTCGCCGTCATCTTTGCCCCACGGCGGGCACCAACTGCCATCGTTATGGAAACGGCAGAGCCTAAGCAGGTTAGAAAGAGGTGTGGGAGAAAAGGAGGAAAGTGTGCGAAGGCGTCCGCAGGCGGGATTGGATACAAGCAAGCATCGGGGACACAAGAAGTACCCAGGTTCGGGGCCCTCGGGTTGAGGTAAAGCCCCTACTCCTACCGACCTGACTATATGGGTGGATCATAGAGAACTACAAGGCTCCTCGAGCTGTATCTGGTCTAGCTAGGGAGTGAGGAGAGTTCAACCCTCACTAAGTTGCTCATGCCACCCCTTATATAGGCCGAGGCGGCATGGGCAAAGACCTAGCCGACTGGCGGGTCCCACAGGCGGGCCCCAGCTGGCTAGGTCATCTACAGTGGCCGGCATGGGAGCGTGTACTCACAGTCAAGCTCATGCCGCCACGCCATCTACAGTGGTCGCCGTGCGGGTAGTTATGCACAGTGCCACCTACAGTCTACTGTTGCAACCGTCATCGGTAAAGTTGTCGGTATGGGTCGAGTGTCTGAGTCTCCTTTCTGTCTTGTCCGTTGTCCTGGGCGTATAGCGGACTATGCCCTGCGTCATCTGGTACCTTGTCTGTCTTGAGTGGACGGCTAGGGTGATCTAGCCGGTTGGCCTTCCTGGGCCGGATGTTCGAACCCATCCGGCTACTCTTCTGCCCTTGCTTGTTTGATCCGGCTGGTTCTTCCGCCGGTTGTCTCTCGATTTGTCTTGCTCCGGACGGCTATCTTGATCCAGTCAGTTGGCTGTCTTGCCGATAGTTCTTGTCCGGCTCGCTGGTTTGCCAGTCGGTTCTTGGTTTGTTCCTTCTTCTGATCTGTCTTGGGGTTTCTGCGTTCGGCTACTCTTAGCCTGTTGATGTGCTGGTGCTTTGCATCTTGTCCGGTTAGCCTACCTGGGGGCGATCCCCCCAACACACAAAGCGGTATGTTCTGCGATGTCCCTCTTGAGATTACTCCACCAGAATCTTTCCTTCACATCCATGTACATTTTGGTGTTACCCGGATGAATGGAATATGGTGAGTTGTGTGCTTCTTGCAGAATCAGTTCCGGAAGTTCCGGATTTTGCGGAATACAGATACGTTTTCCATACCATAAAGTACCCTGTTTGTCTTCATGGAAACCTTTATCTTTCTCCTTCTTCATTATTCCTTTGATCTCATCAATTTCCTTGTCTATCTTTTGGGCTTCCTTGATCCTGTCCAACAATGTGGGTTGAACATCCAATGACATGAGATGTCCTTCTGGCACTATCTCCAATCTAAGATCTTTGAATTGGGCACACAGATCATCTGGCAACTCTCCCTTAGTGTCACATCCCAAAATTTTCCAAATTTTGAAATGTGAAAAATAAATAAACAAAAGAAACAATTGTTGAAATTTATGGGGAAAAGAAACTTTTTGCTTCTAATTGGAAACATTAAAACCTTTTAAACTGTTACAAAAGTCTCCCCCCAAATAAAGGTACTCCTTAAAATAAAAATAGCATTTAACAAAAACCCTAAGATCAAGCATCAAGATTATCCATATATCTCCTCTACTTCAAAATTTTAATTTGCAAGGTTCCCCTTCAAAAATCTTTTTCACAAACTTCTTGTATTTGAAAATCTATTTTTAATCTTGAAGAATGTTCTAAACCAAAAACCATCTATACATATCAACTACTTCATTTACATTTTTCAAACAACCGTTGTTTTGTTTTGAACCAAAAATAAAAGCAAAGAGTCTCGTTTTAAAATAAGCACCATAGCTTATGTGAGCTATTTTAAGATTTTAGAAAATTATCCTCTCATATTTTGAAACTTTAATTCATGGGTTATCCATGTAAGGTGGAACTAAATCGAATCAAATTCAAATAAGGAAAGAATCCAAGTCATTCCAAATATATTGCCCTGCAACTAGGCCAATATCGCACACACGCAATCGTACAATAATTGACTAATTAATAATTGAGAAAAATAAATATTTCCAAATATATAAAATTTATGTCCTAAAATATTACCCATGAATTTACAAACCCGCAGAAATTTGAATCGGTAAATTCGGAGCTCTAAATCAAAAGTTAGGAAAGAATTAAGAAATAGAAAAAAATATAAAACAAAAAAAGGGCCGGCCAGGCCAGCCAAAATGGGCCGGCCCAACCATGCCGATCGGCACAGGCAGGTACATGAGCATTTGGTCTTTATTTTCTTTGAATCTAATGCTCCTAAATAACTCTCAATTGCCCTCCTAAATTGCACTAAATATCCCCTAATTTCTCTCCCTCTTTAATCATCCTTTAATCCAGCCCCCACCCCCTCCTATATAAACCCCACTTCAGGAAATTTTATAAGTTTTCAACTCATCTTAGCCCCATTTTCGTCCAAAAATTTTCCCAATCTTCTCCACCCAAATCGACCTTCAAAACGATCTCGGATCGCGGTGGCTTGAAGACGGAAGTTGTTCCCCTCGTCAAGACGGTTCCATTCCCGCTGGTTTCACCTCGTTTCGTTTATCGAGCAGAGAGAGAAACACAGTCAAAGATTCAGATCTTAGAAGGTATAATCCATTTTACGCCCACCTCGTTGCTCCAAACACAATTTCCTTTAAACAGTAGATAAATCTAGTTGTTATCTACAACTTTTATGTAGAAAGTTTTTCCATCCGAGCAACTTTTACTGTAGTCAAATCTGACATCAGCGTAGTCAACAGTCAACTTAGTCAGATTAGTCAAAGTCAATTTCAGTCAATTCCCGAGTTTGGCTTTTTCAGATTTTAGTATGAACTTGTATAATTCATAGAAAAAGATTTAGAAGTCCAAAAATTATAAATTTGGTATCCCTGAAAAGCTGAGATTCTGTAGAATCCATTTCTGCAATAATATTACTTATTCTCTGTACAAAAATCTGATTTATAAATTAAATGGTTTAATTGGTCATTTTCACCATAAAAATTATATCTTTAGTTCTGTATATCCAAATTTAGCAAATAATATGTCTATGGATTCACAAAAATGAGTAGAACACAGTGGACCCATAATTTGGTATTTTTGAGTCTGTTAAAATCACGTTTTATACAGAACCATTTGTGGACTATTTTGAGTATAAAAATTGTTGTGTAAATTATTTTTAAGTGAATCCTTTTGTAGATGGCTTTATATTGTACCCTATGTACAGTAAGACCAAAATATAATTTTATTCTAGTATAAATAAGATCGTGGAAATTATTTAGTAAGAACGTACTTTCCAAGTGTTAGAAAATATTGCTAATTGCTACAATTGCACAAATGGTTGCATTTGTAATCTTGAAAATATAAAATGTTCAGAAATCACTTAGTAAATGTTCAGAACCTTGTTATAAAAATTTGTACAATAAAAATTTCCATCTTGCATGTTTGCATACTTTGCATGATTTTTGTGTTGCCATTAGTGTTGATCTTGTGTATGTTTTGTCTTGGTTGTTTTGCTTGATAGATTGTGTTGATTGTCAAGTGTGTTATTGCAAAGAGTGTACCAACACCACCAACTACTAAGGCAAGTGACACTATCATCCAAGTCCTTTTATTTTCATTACACTTGGTGGATTTTGTAACATGCATGGAAAGGTTTACAATATTTTATGCTATGCTAAATCCTAATAGGATACCCTTATATATTCCTTAGTGGAAATGTAGGGGTCCCAACCTTAAATAAGGTAGAGTCCCCTGTGTTTACAATGCTAGTCCCTGGATCAATAGCTAGCATCCACAGTTAAGATGTAATATCAAGAAACAAAGGTCATAATACAACTTTATAACCAGGAATAACATAATTTTATTACATCTTACATAGCTCATTTGGCTATTACATTATATTGCAGCAGAATAACTATAAGCATGGGTCCTTCATCTTCAAAGTGCCACAGGCAGACATGTTGGTTGTAGACTTTGTAATCCTAATCAACACACTTCACTAAATCAATCAAACCTGCAACATCACAAGTTACAGCCACAAAGGGTCAATACATTTGAATTGTATTGGCAAGTGATACTATGGTAGTATAGTGGAGTCTATCATCTATATGCATTTGGCTAAGTGGAGCTTAGGCTTGCATTGCTCAAAATATATTTTTCCTTATCATTTGAAAACACTAAGTTTTTGCTTGACAAAAAAAACATTTCTTACAATCAAAGAATGAAAATTCTTTAACCCTTGTTTAACCACAAGTTTTTAACTTAGAAATTTGAATGATGAGATTCTTGATTGCTTCCATGTCTTGATGCTCACATTGTCCTTTACCAGGGACATGGCTAAGTACTTAGATTTTACACTCTGCAGAGGTGGTGCACTTTCCCCACAAGACTTGGTTTCCCAAGACAAGATCTTTCAGAAGCCTTCCCTTAGACCAAAATGGACGCGCTCCAACCTATCAAACACTACCACCAACTGTCCATATGGCTAAGTTCTTGCAACCTATATGATCCAGGTAGAGCCCATAATGCCAAGTGGCTGCACTTGAAGCTTCTCAACATTTGACATCTCAAATCTCTTTGTTCCTGGGTGGCCATCCACAAGTGAGATACACAAGGTCAACCATAGACATGGGCCTTGTGAACCACTCAACCAAAAACCACCAAGCAATTACCATTCCACCCAGGTGATTCATTAACTTAGTTGTTTTATTAAACAAAAACACAAGTCCTCAGACTTAGAAATTTTTCATAGTATAGATATATATTCCACCCTTGTTTTCTATTAGCTAAGCTAAGCTTGATAGTAGTAGGAATCTTAACTTAGGAAAATTTCTACTAAGGTTTCATCTACTAGGTTTTCCTATAGAAAGGTTTATACTTAGCAAAAATTCCATGCAAGTTTTACTTAGAGAAAAACACTAATGCATAGTGAAAGTAATGGGACAAAGTATGAAGCATCACTTGCCTTTTTGGTAGAGTATAGGTTCACTCCTTGTCCTTGCAACAATCACACTCTTCAAGTCACTACAAATCAATCAAGCAAGGCACAAGTTCAATCTACCAATCAAGCAAAACAACACATAAAATCATAGGACCAAGATAATGCATGCAAGCATGCCAATCTTTGTTTTGTTTGAAAAAGTGGTTCATAAAGGGTCATAAACATTTGAAAAACACCTAATGGTCATTTTGGTAAAGTGGCAATGTCATTTGCAAAAGGTTTTCATTTCCTAAACCATTTTCAAAACAAAGTATTATTTTATGTGGTGTAGAAAGATTTTTACTAAGGCATTAATCTATAGGGTTCACCAAATATGTTTTCAAACTATAAAACTTGGTGTTTGGGGGCAGAGAGTTTAAAACAAAACATTTTCCAAAGGTTTTCTTCCAAAACCATTTTTAATAAATAAACCACATTTCTATTTGACTAGAAATGGTTTTAAATCAAAGAATCACTATTTTGTTTCACCAAATTCATTTTTGAATCCACAAAGTGTTTCCTAATGTTAGTATGTTCAAAATACACCAATTGCCAAAGATTTTATCCCCAAAATCATTTTTGAACAATTTTTACATCCTTAACAAGCATACAAATGTTTCTGCAAAAACAACCCATCTAACAGTTACTATTTACTAAACCAATGGCATGGTTGGCTAGGGCTTCTTCCACTGATTCCAATGATACCAAATTTGCAATTTTTGGACGTGTGGATCAAAAGTTACAAAGGTTTGAAAATCACAATCTAATCTGATTTCAAATTTCTGTTTTAAACCAACCTGGCCACGCGTCGCTATTTCATTGGTCGATACCGGTTCAGTGTGGATCACGCTACAGACCTTTGGATCTAAACAGATCGCGTGGCCCAGAACACGTACCCCTTCGCTGTTAAGTTATTCTATCCTATCCATCAGATCAGGATCGGACGGCTGTGGGGTGCTCGACCCTAAACGAGCGGCACTGCGGCGGTGGCTGGCGGCGGAGCGGGCAGACGGTGGCGACGCCGGCGAAACAGGAAGCGAGAGGGGAAAAGGGAATGCTCACCGAGTTCGTGGAGTGACGCTGAGGCTCAACTCGCTTGCGGTTTGTAAGGGGCGCACTGGAGCGGGTTGGATTGCTCGCCGGAGTGGAGCTGCGCCTCGGCCTTGCTCAGTCGTCGTCGAGGACAGCGCTGGGGATCACTCGGAGACAAACGAGATGCACGGTCAGATGCGCAAAGACACGGCGAATGTGTGTGCATGAACGAGAGGGGTCAGGGTAGTCTGGTTTACCAGAGGGAGGTCGTCGGAGAAGAGCCAGATGGCGGCGGTGCTGGAGGTTGTCGTTGCCGGGTCTCAGGAGCGCGCGCGAGTGAGCTGTGACTGCAGAAAGGTCCGTTGGGGGATGCTGATCACAGCTGCGTGCTCGAGGGGCAAGAGGTGGCGTGTGCTGGCCGGAATCCTCGCCGGAGTATCGTCGGAACAGAGCTGCTCGGGGAGAAATTGGGGCGGCCTGGGGGCGTGCTTGGGGGAGAAGACAAAGGGGAAACGGAGGAGAGTCGTTGGCGTTTAAAGGGGCATGGTTACTGCGAGTGATGGTGGCTGCGTTATGACGAATTCAAGCCGCGAAATCAAAGCAGAAAACGTGGATGAACTGGTCGCTGTGGTGAGGACGATGAACAGGAGAGGGTGGGGTCCGCTTGGCAGTGAAAGAAAGGGAGTGGAGGTGGGGTCCAAGTTCAAGTGATCGCGGGTCTTTCATGAGTGAGGGAAAACGCTTCAGGGAAAAAGAGGAGGTGAGCTGCGAGTGGGCTTATTGGGCTGGCTCAGTTGGGTCAGGTCCGTTTCATATTTTTTTTCTGTCTGAATTCTTTTTTTTTTCCTGATTTGAAATTCAAACAAACAATTCAATCAACTAAATCAATTCAAACAAACACCACACTTGTAATAAGTTTTTGGTCCTGTTTATCAACATAAACCAAAACCCAAAATAAAATAATATTTTTATTCTTTTTAGGATCCATTCATTAATTAAATAAAATGGACCTTTAGTTATTTAATCAAATAGGGTTTGATTTATTTAATAAAAACTCCAATTGAAATCCAAATATTTTCAAAACCAAACCAGTAGGCTTTATTTAAAAAAATAAAAGAACACTTGGATAGCTTGTTTAAAATAAAATAACCTTTTATTTTAGGGTCGATTAATAATTAAATACAATAGACCCTAATTATTAAATCAAATAGGATTTGTTTTATTTATTTTCAAGACTCTGTTTGAAATCCAAAATAGTACCAAACCATTCAGTAGGTTTTATTTGAGAATATAAAATACTTGGAAAACTTATTTTAAACAACTAAACAAGTTTTTATGGTTTAGAAATAATAAAACCTTTATTAATAAAAACTTGAATATTAAATCCTTATTACTTTATTTAAATAAACCTTTATTATTTTTATCAAAACAAAATGTTTTATTTTCAAAAGCTTGGCCAAGGTTTAATTTGGTTCTATAAAATAATCTTTATTTATAAACCTTCCTTTTCATTTTGAGAACGAAATCCTTTTATAAAAAGATTTCAAAATAGTAATAAAATATTTTTATTTTTCCTTTATTAAATGTTTTATCTTTTTAAATCCCTTTAGGATTTAATTGTTCAAAATAGGTTTGAAGATTCCCATTGGAATTCAAAAAGTTTCTTCTGGCCCTGAAAATCAACAAGGTTTTATTTTATTCATTTATTTTTCACATTACAAGATTTGAAAAATCTTGGGATGTGACAGGCTACCACCCTTAAAATAAATCTCGTCCCGAGATTTGGGGAGGCTAGGGTTACAAGTAGGCTCAAAACAACTAGGGTACTACCACCCTTAAAATTTTTCAAACTAAATTACATCTTGGCTTGCTTGGGATCCTGGGGAAACTTCTCTGGGCAACTTTCTGCATAGTGTCCTTTGTTTCCACACTTGACTCATGGGCCAAGGTTGAGATCCTTCATAGACTTGTTTAACTTGTTCTTCATCTTTTCTGGACAAGTGTTTACATATTGGCCTAGTTCCTTGCATTTGAAACACATCACTTGGTTGATATCTTTCTTTTCCTTTGGTATCATTGTCTCTTGTTTGTTTCTTTGATTCTTCTTCTTTTCTGGGCATTCATTGGCATAGTGTCCCATCTCTTTGCAATTGTAACATTGCACTTGAGTAATATCCTCCTTGTTAGGGTTGGGGCATTTCTTCTTCTTCTTTTTGGGTCTCTCCAAAGCTAGGAGTTCTTCTAGTTCATGTTCTTCATAGGTGGGAGATCTTTCTCTCTTCTTGGGGCATTGATCTTCATGCTCCTTGGATGCATGATCCTTGTCTTTACAAACATTGCTAGCTTGGGTTCTTTCTAGAACAACATCTTTGTCATCCTTGTTGTCATTAGCTCTTTGGGAAAAGTTTTCTCCCATGTTGATCATTTGAGTAACCAATCCTTGCAACATTTGGGATTGAAGTTTCAAAATCCTTTGTATGGCTGGGTCTAGTCCATTGTTGTTGGCTAAATGTTGGGTTGTCTCTTGGTTCAACTGGTTTTGAGTTGCTATAAGTTCTCTCATGTTGTCCTCTTGGTTGTTGTTGTTGTCACCATCATTGATGTTGGAGTTTCTTGGAGAAGTCATCTGTTTGGGTTGGATTGGGATTAGAATAGGCAAGATATTTCTAAGGAAACAATTCTAATCACACACACATCACAATTCACACAAGCAATGTGCAAGCAATCACAAACAAACATTCCACTCAAACAACAAAGTTCAATCACATTTTTAGGAAACAAAATATTTTTGTTACACCACATAAGTTGGTGTGTTTGACTTAACTAAAATATGGTGGTCCATCTATATGGTTCACTTGTGATTCTTCCATCATTCTTGGTTGATTCTTCTTACATGAGATCATGGTTTCCTTGGGAAAAACTCTTGGTCACAAAACTTCTAATGAAGTGAACTCCTTCCAATTTTGCATTTCCTTAGTCTCCCTATCTTGAGCAAGATTTCCTTGTCTCTCTTGTAGTCCTTAGTAGTATCCAAGTTGGAAGTCCTTGGTGAATATGCTGAAGATGTTGAAGTCATTAGAGTTGAAGAAGTTGAAGTCTTCAGAGTTGATGAAGTCCTTTGCTCATGGTGTAGTCTTTGGCCATGGGGTAGGTTTTTCCATCAAGTTGAAATTAGATGAGATGTAGAGTTGAACCCTAAATGATTGAGGAAAGAGTTTACAAGATTGTTTTGTAGATAAGTTTTTGGAACAAATACAACTCCTATTTTTCTAAGGGGTTTTTGTCCAATCCTAGGTTTACAAATCCTACAGGCAACACAATGCTCTGATACCATCTGTAGGGGTCCCAACCTTAAATAAGGTAGAGTCCCCTGTGTTTACAATGCTAGTCCCTGGATCAATAGCTAGCATCCACAGTTAAGATGTAATATCAAGAAACAAAGGTCATAATACAACTTTATAACCAGGAATAACATAATTTTATTACATCTTACATAGCTCATTTGGCTATTACATTACATTGCAGCAGAATAACTATAAGCATGGGTCCTTCATCTTCAAAGTGCCACAGGCAGACATGTTGGTTGTAGACTTTGTAATCCTAATCAACACACTTCACTAAATCAATCAAACCTGCAACATCACAAGTTACAGCCACAAAGGGTCAATACATTTGAATTGTATTGGCAAGTGATACTATGGTAGTATAGTGGAGTCTATCATCTATATGCATTTGGCTAAGTGGAGCTTAGGCTTGCATTGCTCAAAATATATTTTTCCTTATCATTTGAAAACACTAAGTTTTTGCTTGACAAAAAAAACATTTCTCACAATCAAAGAATGAAAATTCTTTAACCCTTGTTTAACCACAAGTTTTTAACTTAGAAATTTGAATGATGAGATTCTTGATTGCTTCCATGTCTTGATGCTCACATTGTCCTTTACCAGGGACAGGGCTAAGTACTTAGATTTTACACTCTGCAGAGGTGGTGCACTTTCCCCATGAGACTTGGTTTCCCAAGACAAGATCTTTCAGAAGCCTTCCCTTAGACCAAAATGGACGCGCTCCAACCTATCAAACACTACCACCAACTGTCCATATGGCTAAGTTCTTGCAACCTATATGATCCAGGCAGAGCCCATAATGCCAAGTGGCTGCACTTGAAGCTTCTCAACATTTGACATCTCAAATCTCTTTGTTCCTGGGTGGCCATCCACAAGTGAGATACACAAGGTCAACCATAGACATGGGCCTTGTGAACCACTCAACCAAAAAACACCAAGCAATTACCATTCCACCCAGGTGATTCATTAACTTAGTTGTTTTATTAAACAAAAACACAAGTCCTCAGACTTAGAAATTTTTCATAGTATAGATATATATTCCACCCTTGTTTTCTATTAGCTAAGCTAAGCTTGATAGTAGTAGGAATCTTAACTTAGGAAAATTTCTACTAAGGTTTCATCTACTAGGTTTTCCTATAGCAAGGTTTATACTTAGCAAAAATTCCATGCAAGTTTTACTTAGAGAAAAACACTAATGCATAGTGAAAGTAATGGGACAAAGTATGAAGCATCACTTGCCTTTTTGGTAGAGTATAGGTTCACTCCTTGTCCTTGCAACAATCACACTCTTCAAGTCACTACAAATCAATCAAGCAAGGCACAAGTTCAATCTACCAATCAAGCAAAACAACACATAAAATCATAGGACCAAGATAATGCATGCAAGCATGCCAAGCTTTGTTTTGTTTGAAAAAGTGGTTCATAAAGGGTCATAAACATTTGAAAAACACCTAATGGTCATTTTGGTAAAGTGGCAATGTCATTTGCAAAAGGTTTTCATTTCCTAAACCATTTTCAAAACAAAGTATTATTTTATGTGGTGTAGAAAGATTTTTACTAAGGCATTAATCTATAGGGTTCACCAAATATGTTTTCAAACTATAAAACTTGGTGTTTGGGGGCAGAGAGTTTAAAACAAAACATTTTCCAAAGGTTTTCTTCCAAAACCATTTTTAATAAATGAACCACATTTCTATTTGACTAGAAATGGTTTTAAATCAAAGAATCACTATTTTGTTTCACCAAATTCATTTTTGAATCCACAAAGTGTTTCCTAATGTTAGTATGTTCAAAATACACCAATTGCCAAAGATTTTATCCCCAAAATCATTTTTGAACAATTTTTACATCCTTAACAAGCATACAAATGTTTCTGCAAAAACAACCCATCTAACAGTTACTATTTACTAAACCAATGGCATGGTTGGCTAGGGCTTGTTCCACTGATTCCAATGATACCAAATTTGCAATTTTTGGACGTGTGGATCAAAAGTTACAAAGGTTTGAAAATCACAATCTAATCTGATTTCAAATTTCTGTTTTAAACCAACCTGGCCACGCGTCGCTATTTCATTGGTCGATACCGGTTCAGTGTGGATCACGCTACAGACCGTTGGATCTAAACAGATCGCGTGGCCTAGAACACGTACCGCTTCGCTGTTAAGTTATTCTATCCTATCCATCAGATCGGGATCGGACGGCTGTGGGGTGCTCGACCCTAAACGAGCGGCGCTGCGGCGGTGGCTGGCGGCGGAGCGGCCAGACGGTGGCGGCGTGTGGCATCCCGCAAAACCACTACTAGAGAATCGCGTTGTTTTTGTGCATTGCATCATCATGACCGCATGCTCATGTCATCATGCCACATTGCATTTGAGCATCGTCATCATCTTGCATTTGCTTGCATAAAACTATTTGCAGAAAAACCTATTTTGTGTTTTCTAAAACGCCCCGTCTTTGTTCAAACGCAAAACCCGGGTCTCCGGATTATTTTGTTTTGTCTGCTATCGGTTTGCAAAAGCCCTGTTTGAAATAAATAAAATATTTAATTATTTTTAGTGGGGCAGTCGAACGGGCCGATTCGACCCAGTCGACCACCCCTGAGAGAAAATCGGTCCACCCAAAAATCCCTAGTCTACCCAGACCTATTCTACCCACCCCTCCTCCACATCACCCCCACCAATCTCTGGCTGCCACCTCACCCTCTCCTTTCTCTCCCTCCATTCCTAGCCCGCCACCTGGCCACCCTCTCTCCCCCCCCACTCCTCACTCAACCAGCACACACACACACACACACCTGCCACATCCCACCACACTCACCCCACACCGCCTCCCCGATCGACCTGCCTGTACACCCTCCCACCAACCGTGACGCCACCGTCCCGGCCCACCCCTGTCCCACCACCCACCGCCGCCTCTCTCCTCCCCATCGTCCTCCGCTGCACCCCGCCGCCTGGTCCCTCTCCTCCGCCTCCTTCTCCCTGCCTGGCCAGGCCTGCCCCGCCGCTCGCCTGGGACCCACTTCGCCGCCTCCTTCCACCCCTGCCGCCCCTCCAAGGCCCTCCGCCGAAGGCCCTCGGCTTCCTTCCTTCCACCTGCTTCCCCCAGACGCTAAGCTCCACTGCCTCTCCTCCCTTGGCGCCTCGGGCCGCCTCGCTGCCAGAGTTTCCGGCGAGCCCGCCATCACTGCCCGCCCGCGACAGCCCCTCCGCTCATTGGCGGCCGAGCACCTGCAGCTCGCCATGCCCATCCCGTCAAGCTCAAGCCGTCACCCGCGTCCTTCATCCTTTTTCTGGGCCCGCCAGGCGGTGATGTTGTTCTCGTTTGTACCGTGGGGTGCCTGTGTGTTTGCGTTGTCCTGTTGAAGATCACCGACAAATCAAGGAGCCACCCACCACCGTTGGTAGCAATACCTCGAACGCTACTGCCAAGATCGACCGCTCATAGAGACCGACACGAGGTAAGATCCGGAGGGCTATGCAAGACCACTGACGCCAAGCGGGAGTCAAATGCCTGCACGACGCCAAGATATTCTACACGGAGCACCGAGAACTACTTCCCGGACCCGAAGACCGATCCCGCCGAACGCCAAGATCTTCAATCGGATCCGAGGACCCGAAGACCACGGATGCGACAAGTTCTCCTTCCCGGATGCGAGCCCTAGATCCGAAGACCGCCAAGTCCTTCTTCCCGGATGCGAGATCGATTCCGTCGAACCTCGAGCCTCGTCGACCCCGAACCCCTCGGAGCCAAGATCGCCAAACCCTAATGTGTGAACCCTTCCCGAAACCCTATTTTATAATACAATACAACTTGTCGCATATTAAATTGTTCATGCATTCATATTGTCTGTGGTTTGGGGGCACTATGCCGATTCACTGCATAATTAAATATGGGGCCCATATGCGGGCAAATCTAATCTCATATTGGCCTCATTTAAATTTGTGCATCGAACCGTTGTCATATCTTGCCTTGTTATTACAACATTTAATTTGCGGGGTAGTTAAACAACTTGAACCATCTAATTAATTGTCGGGACCCCCGGTTCCGCTTAATATGACCTAATTGCATCGCATCTTTGCCATGCCATACAACATGCATGCATCATGCCCGATCTTCTGCTGTTGTGTTAAATAGTGCATCCGTTGTTTATTCTAGTGTTTTGCTTCTTCGCGGATAAGGCCGTTGAGTTGATGCGAGTGTCGACCCGAGCTTCGGTTGAATCTTCGACAATGTTTTCAGGCGAGCATCTCCCCCTTTCTACCTATCTTACTTTTATAGCCTTTATTCCCTCCTGTTGATCTATTGCTATCTGTGTTGCGATGCTCTAGTTTTCGTACCCGTGATATCCCTTGCAGCCTTATATTGCCTTGGACACCGCCTATTACCTGTTGTTTGGTAGATAGTCGGACATGCGCGTCGTAGTCGCTTGCTCAAGTGTTGTTGCGTGTTGTCAAGTACCACAGTGTTGGAGTAATTGCCGCATGTGGATGTTGGAGATGATCATGGCTTTACTTTTCGTTCACTTTAATTACTGTTTAACAACTAAAATTGAAGTAAGTAAGCAGAGGCATCGGTGGGTGATAGATAATGTTGGTTTCGACGCCCACTTGTGTCCCGTGGGACCTGTTCTTGACACTGTTCCGAGATCGAGCGCGCTAACCACAGGTGGGGAGATATGGGCCCCCCATTGATTAGTACCTGATTTCAAAGTATTGTACTGGGGGCCACAAACTAGTTTGAGGTTTTATTTACTATCCTGTACTTATGCCATGCTTTACTGCTTTATTTAAATTGTGCGATGGATAGCACATCGCATCGTTTAGGAGCGGAGTGTTTTCGGCATCGATCCCAGTTTTGGGATTTGCTGTCGTTTACAGCCACTGGCGCAAACCCTGAGTCCGTCTCGGAGACCGGCCGACTTCGTTGCGGGTAGACTTAGTGGGGTGGCCCCCCGTGCTTGCTTTGGGTCTGGGAAACGTCATGACTTAGGCCCCGCCGACATACCGATGGGTGTATGTTAATTGATCTGGCAAAAAGGGTCGAAGTGCGTGTGGATACTTTGGTGCACCCCTGCAGGGTTTAATCTTTTCGAGAAGCCGTGTCCGCGGTTATGGACGACTTGGAGCACAGTGCTTGATCATAGACAACTATAACTAAAGTTTACTGTTATAATTTGACTTGTATCCGACATGACTAGTAATCAGCTTCACCACAACGGAATGGGTAAATAAAAGTACCAACAACTGCTGGGTTTGGGTTATCTCATGCTAATTGTATCTGACTAGTAAGTGTTGCAACTACAACGGAATGGTTAACTAAAACGGCCCACTGTTTATTTTATGAGGACGATAATCTACACCTGACTAGTAATTGCTGCAACAATAACTGAATAACTAAAACTGCCAACGGCGTGCGTTCCTTGGTTGACTTCCTCGTTTGGTCTCGAGGGGGAATACCAGGATGGGATGTTTGGTGTTAGCATCAGGTTGGTTCCGGATAGGTCTTTCTCACCCCTCTCTGATAGCCGACAGTTATATCGAGTCTCTATAGGTTGTTTAGTGCTTGCTGCGCTGCCGCTTCAGTCCACCATACCTATGTAGGCGAGGACCGCCGAATTCTAGCCTCGCCGTGTACTGGCCTCAGTACTGACGCTCCTCTTTTTCCTTTGCCCTTTGTCGGCACCCCTTTTGTTTAAGCAGGTTTGAGGTCGACGTCGTTAGCAGGGTTACCCTTCCGGCTTGGCCTGGGCAGGGTTATGGACGCCATTGGTTACTCTTCAGGGCTCTTAGCCCCATTTGCATCTTGTCCGTAGCTGGACGCTCTATCGTTTTCAAGGTGATTTGGATCTTTGTACCGTATATCTGTATTCTTGACTCATGGAGTAGTGTTGTAAATATATCTGTTCTGTGGGTTCCATTGAGGACTGTTGTGTAATGTTATTACTTCGTTTTCCACCCGCACGCAAGTGCCTGGTGGGCACCTTTGAATCGTTTCTATGCGGGTTTGGCGGGTTTCGCTAAAACTTGCATAGGGTCGATTGTAGCATCCCAATTGTCTAACAATTGCAATGCTACTAGCCTAGTCTAGATAATGGCTACTTCCTATATATAATTGTTGCATCATAAATGTATCATGCTCATGTCATCATGCCACCTTGCATTTGAGCATCATATAAAACCCCTTCTTGTTTGGTTCTTATCTCATATGCATCATTAATTGCATTTGCCTCTTGATATTGTATTTGGCTCTTGATATATTGTTTAAATGCCCAAGTTGAGTTGGGGGCATATCTCTTATTAACCCCACCACCTTTTCTTTCACCACCTTATAATTCCACCATCTAACTAAATATGAGCTTGGCAATTATTGTTTTACTTCTAGCTCATGTGGGTTGGGATGGATCCAAATTCTTTTACCACATGCTCTCATCTTAGCATCATGTTGTTTTCACAATATTGGTTCATGAGAGCCACATGGCCACCTTTGCATGCCTTGTGAGTGGAACCCTTTTTCCTAGCTTCCATATGGATTATTATGGATGTATGCTCATGTGGGAATATTTTTGGGACTATTAAACATCTAGTGGAATATACACACTAGCAAGTCCCAACTATAATCAAATGTGATCATCCCCATCTACTCCACTTGGAACTTATTCTACAATTCTTTTTGCTTGGCTCTTAATCCAATTTTGGGAATGCATGATAATAATGCCATGTTTAATATTATTGTTCTCACAAAATAAGCATGGCATTAATTGATTGCATGGGCCATGCAAGAACCATCTTTTGCAAGCTTTGGTTTGTATTTGCATTTTGAGTGGATCTTTTCTAAAACCCCATCATCTTCTCCATCCACCCATCACCACCTTCCTTTTCTTCTCTCTTTTGGCCATTTCTTGCTTGAGCTTGTTTTGGGTCTTGCTTGATCTTGTCAAAGGATTGCCACCACCTCATCTTTCCTCTCTCTCTAAACCTCCTACCTCATCTAAACCATCTACCCCTCTCTCTAAACCACCCCCCATCTAGCCTAACCCTCATCTACCCTAGTTACCACCTAACCCTCCCCTTGGTCTCTCTATGCCGAGCCACCCCACCATGACCTGACCTAGCTGGCCCCACCGGCCACCCTCTCTCCTTAAGCCCCAACCCTAGCTACCCCAAGCCCTAGCCCGAGCCTACCACTCCTACCCTAGCTAACCGAGGCTACCCCCTCTCCCTCTCTCTCTCTGCCTGGTGAGCCCCACACCGAACCACCCTGCCCTTGGCCTCACCCGTCCCCACCTGGAAGCCCCTGCCCTGCCCTGGTCCTGCCCTGCCTAGCACGTGAGCAAGGAGAGGAAAGGTGGCCGAGCCACCTTTTCCATCTACTCCACCCCCACGGCATCTCCCTCTCCCTCTCGGCTTTACCCTCCTCCTACCACCTCTCTGCCATCCCCAGATCCACCCCAGGACGCCCCCTCTCCCTGCCGTTCCTCCCCACCGACGCCAACCTCCCTCTCGCCGCCACCGTCGGCCTCCACCACGCCCAGTCGATCCATCAGCGCAGCACGTCCGAGAAGAAGCCAGGGAGAACGAGGAGACGCCTAGGAGGCCGCCTGTACCCGCCGTCGAGGAGGAGGAGCGCCGGAGCCGCCAGTACCAGCGCCACCGAGCCGAAACCCTAGCTCGCGGGGCCTCTGCATCCTCGTCGCCCTGCTGCTCGCCGACCCGATCCATCGCCACCAGCATCCTCACGGTGAGCTGGCCAACCTCCCGGACACCTCCGTCTCCCCCGCCGTTCATGCTGCGCGGTCGTTTCCCGGCGCCCTCGGTGCGTCGTTGCCGCTCCGCGCCGCGTAAAACCCCACCTAGGCCTCGCCCGCTTCCCTGACACCTACCCCAACCTACCTCAGTGGCACTGGCCTAGCGCCACAGCGTCGCGCTCGATCCTCACGCGCTCTGCCGAACACCGATCTGTCGATCGAGACAGAGAAGAGGAACAGTACGGCGTGGCAGTTTTACGGATAACCCCTTTTTTGTTTCCTCGTCTCAACCCGCGGTACGTGAGGTCCCACCAGTCAGCCCCCTGTCCTTTTTCCGGAGAGCCCCCTGTAGTATTCTAGCCCTAACTCGGTCCCTCATTGTGCCACAGGCGACCTCGCGCCACCCATCAAGGCGTAGGGGTCAGGGCTTCTGGGCCCGCATGTCATCCGCTTAGGCTAGAGTAGGCCACGGTGTAAAAAGCTTTCGGTGCGCCTGTGTTGCCCAGTCAGCCTGGCCCCACCTGTAAGCGTCTGTGGCTAGATTAGACTGAGTATAAAAAGGTTTTTCCTGAATCTGTTTAAATTCAAATCTTTTTCAAATTAATTCAAATTCAAATTAAATTCTGTTTTTAAATATCTTTTAAAATACAAATCCAAATAATGCATATAATATATGTTTTCAAATCAGAAAAGTATGAGGATTTCAAATATGGCCTTCAAAATATATTTTGGACATTTAAAATTCCAAGTTTATTTAAATTACAATAAATGCCCCTTTTTCTTAAATAATTAATAACTTTTGATTTATAAGTCCAAATTCAATAAATAATATGTCTAAAATGATTAGCTCGATGAGACCTTTCTGTTTATGCATTCCATGGTTTGATTTGCAGCATGCATCATATAAATATAAAGTGAACAGCAACTTAATTGTGAATAAAATGGGGCCAAAACTTAATAAAATGATTTAATCTTGTACTTCACACCTCACCCATGCCATGCTACCTTATTGCCATGCAAATTGTGCATCATTCATCATGGCATGATTGTTTGCTTGTCGCATTTATTCATATGCTTGTGCACTTTATTTATGTTGGCCCTTGTTTGTTTGGTTCTTCTTCTTGAATAGGTGGCGGGGATATATCAAGAGAACCAGAGCACTACCAGATCCATCCTTTGCTTCAACTGAGCTGTGCAAGCACTACCACATGCTTGCATACATATAGTACCTATTGCCTCTTTCTTATTCTTGCATCATTGAGTCGCGATTGCATTAAACTGAATCCCAAGTATTGCATAGCCTTTACTTTTAAACCCCACTGAAGCTTGTTCCTCCATCCCATGAGCCATTACTACAGGAGTTGTTTGAGCCATGCGAGTCGTAGAACAGCATGTGTAGGGTATGTGAGTGTCTGATGAATAACGAGGTACCTAAACAACTTAACCTGAGTAGTAATGGGATAACTAATGAAAGTGGCACCGGTGAGCAATATCTGTTATTTGGTTTTTATGCTCACTTGTGTCCCGTAAGACCCCGAGTACTTGATTCCTGTTCCAAGAATATTCGCGCTATCCACATCCGGGAGGCCTTATGGACCCCCCTGAGCCAGAGCTTGATTCATTCTTATTTCTTGGGGCCACAAACTAGTTCGAGGTTTTATTTACTATCCTGTACTTATGCCATGCTTTACTGCTTTATTTAAATTGTGCGAGGAGCACCTTTGTCTTGTTAGGATCGTGGCCCGATTTCATCAGACGACAAGCCCAGCCACACTTTCGGTTCCCGATGCGTTACAGCCGCCCACAACCTTAAGCCTGCTTTGAGCCGCCGGCTTCGTTATGGATCTACTTAAAGGTGGCCTCAATATTTCTGAATCCTGCAATTGCTTTGTCGTGGACTGTCTCGTTGGTTTTGTTTGGTTTTTCCGAGGCATATCGAGTGTGTGTTGCTATTTGTGCACCCTGCAGGTAAAACTTTCAAAGCCGTGTCATGTTATGGACGACTTGGAGCACAGTTTCGATCATAGACAAGAATAACTAAAGTACCGCTTTTAATTTGACTAGACTAGGTACCGACTAGTAAATAGTGCAATACTCACGGAATGGATAATAAAACCGCCAGCGGATGGGGGTTGTTCGTCCGCTTCCTCGTCGGTAAGCGAGGAGGAGGATGGATCTGTTAAGATTACCGTTATAACTGTTACAACTGTTGTTATTAATTCACGGACGTCCGTCTATCTCTGGTTAGGCGGATGGTTAGCGAGTATCTGTAGAATTGTTAGGGTTTATCTTTTGCTGCAATTGCGTCACCCAGTGTCGTGTCCCTTTAGAGGCATAAAGACTTGAGTACCCTAGGGTCTCACACGATAAATTATTGGTTCGATGAATGTACACTCGCAAGATGGATACTGGGTGGAAGAGACGGACGATGTGGGCAACGATCATTCGGTGTAGAGATTCCGGGAACGGGGATCCGTGAGATCTATGGGCGGGATGTGCTTATTTATGGGGCATCTTATGCCGATTTGCTTCTTATCCGTACTCGGATTTTGTCTTCCGCTTCCGCTTGATACTCTGTTGATTGATGTATGAGGAGATATCCTAAACTATTATATCTATCTAGGATATTTGGATCTTGCCGTATGGCTGCTATATTTCCTTTCTTTTAGATGGAATGGCTCGATGTACTATTGTATGGTGGCTTGCATACATACTCATTTGTGTATGTAGTTGATCCTTCGCCGATTACGCCGCCTGTTCTTGTCCCGATGTTTGAAATGGTTGGGACGGTAAAGGTCTACTCGGAGTGGCATTTGGGCCCCACCGTACTATTTCAACCATTTCTGATCATCCAGGCTTGTACTAGGAGCATAATTCACCGAGGTAGTTTCAATTGGTATCAGAGCCATCCCGACCTTCAGGGTCTCAGCCAAATGGTCGTTGTCGGTCTAGCAAATGTTTTTGGTAGTTATGTATACTAGGGAAAAACAAAACGTGAGAGTAGGACTGCTTCCACTTTTCTTCTTACCCACTCAACCACCCTTTTCTGGTAAGGAAGTGCAACGTTTTCAATCCTCTTCTTAAAATTCAAACTAGGATTCACGTGTTCTGGGTTTCCGTAGTACCATATAAGTGTGTGTGTGTCTGTAATTCCTTGTCTATCTGTTGCATCCAACATGTTATCTTTATCTGCCTTTGGCTATCAACTGTTGGTACATTCCATACTGACAGGCTTTTGAAAACCGGCGCGATCTATCCGACTCCTTGTTAACCGGTGCCATCTTCTTAAGGGTGTTCTTCCTTCTAGCAACTCCATGTTCTGTGCAAGCATCAGTTGCTAATCTTTATCTGAGAGGTGATTTTGCGCATATATTGGTATTGTAATGCCGAAAAATGCGGAAATTTTTTCTTTGATACATCTGTGTTTCCACACTCCTTTTCAGTCGTGTGCGAAACATTATCTATCTCTCTTTTATCAGCATGTCCATGCTCACTCATTCTTTTGTCACCGGCGCTCAATCCAGAGTTTCCCAAATCACTACGGAGGTCTATCATCTGTTATCACGCTGCACATCTTTTTCAACCCCATATCTGCACAATTCTCCTTGATACGAGGGAATTGCATCTTTTTCGTCTCTGGTAGCTCATACCATAAGCAAAGCTATATCATCGGTTCTTACCCAAGATCTCTTTATCTTTGTAACCGGTGATCCAATCGACAATGTGAATCAGGTGACATCTCTTTTTCTTCCGAAGGACCAGATCATCTATTCTTCCAGTGCATCTTCTTCAACACGAACCCGTGCTCGTAATAATGATCTTTCAAAGAGCGTTGAGCTCAGAAAGTGTTTCGAGCATTTGTTCGTTTCTCTCGCCTTTTGAACTTGATATTCTGGGAATATCTTGTTAATCCTTGGTGGTATATGTTGATAATATGCTTGCCTATTCTATATCAATGGAAGGACATGGAAGATCATCTATGTCTTTTCTCTCAAGCTTTGAGAACACTGCCTGTGTGCAAAGTCTCAAAGTGAGAACTCTGACTTTTTCAAGTCACCTATCTCGGCCACGTCCTTCTGCTAAATAGATCGCTTCAATTCTGGAATCAGCAAGTTCATTGTTAATTCCATCTTCAATCAAACCCGGAGTTCTCTTTGTTGGCAAGTTATCATCGTCGTTCCGCTAAAGTTTTTCCTCAAGACTGCTAAATCTCTCTCAATCTTTTCAAGGAGAACATGGAGTTCTTTCACCTCAGTCTCGTCAAGTGATCTCTTGAAACTCTCTTGTTCTATCGTCTATGTTCAATCCACCGGAGATCCATGAGCTCTTGTCAATACCTTCAGTCTGTTTCGGTAGTTGGGTTGCATGGTTTTTCCTTATTCATGTGCGGAGTAATGCTTTGAGTGCGGGATGGAGTAGCTACCATACCACTACTCTTATCATTCGCTCTTGTACAATGAATTGGGGAATTCATGTGATTTCGCTCATCCCACGGAAGTTAGAAGTGGCCTTTATCCCTCGATACTTTTACTTCCGTCCTTGTTTTCCGGAGTGCTCTCTCGAAGAAAGTAATCAATAATCTCTTGTTGGTGTTCTCGTCTTTTCTACACGGAGCAAAATCTACAATTATCTGGTGGAAACAAACGCAAACTCTTTTCTGTCCTCGTCTTTCTACCGGAGCTCTACATCCCCAAACAAGATGAAAGGAAACTATCTCTCTTTGTTTCATCAATTCTTTTGCTGTGGTAAAGCCAATTATGGTTGAGACCATCAGCCGCAAATCTATTGCGTAGCCTCAAGGCTAAAGAAAGCAATAAGTATCTCTTCAATAAACTCCAGATCCTCCATATTCTTTGCTTCTCAGGATTCCACCATGATCTGGCTTCACATCCGTCTCTGGAAGTTTTATCCGCGCACCTCAACTGCGTGATCCTTTGGTTCTTACCGGCGCAACAAGAATCTAATCCGATGATGTCTATCTAAATCTTTCTGTTGATATCAAGGGACTCTATTGTTTGAAGGCAATAGTGTTTCCAAAATTCATTTCTAAAATCCGAGAGAGAATACGATGCTATTGTCACAGTGGTTCAAAACCTCTCCAATCTAGCTCTTTTCTTCCGGCGACACAAAGGTTCATCCTCTCTAGTATCAGTAAATCTTTAATCTTAACGGTGTCTCTTTCCTTATCCAGGATACATCATCTTGTCCTGTCGTTCTCAAGTGGTTCTAGTCTTTTATCATGTTCTTGAGAAAACCGGAGCTATGTCCACCCTATCCTTCTTGTCTCACGACAATTCTTCAACTCTTCTACACGTTGTCTCTCCAGCAAAATGCAAGACTCGCAACAAGTCTAGCAAGTTTTGCAAGGTGTAGTGGTCGCACCTTTCCGTTCTTCATCATCTTGGGAACGGAAGGATCACCTTCGTTCCGAACACCCGCCTCCCCTCGTGTTGTTTTCCTTTTTCCTAGGAATCTCGGGGCGAGATTCTTGTTTAGTGGGGGAGAGTTGTAGCATCCCAATTGTCTAACAATTGCAATGCTACTAGCCTAGTCTAGATAATGGCTACTTCCTATATATAATTGTTGCATCATAAATGTATCATGCTCATGTCATCATGCCACCTTGCATTTGAGCATCATATAAAACCCCTTCTTGTTTGGTTCTTATCTCATATGCATCATTAATTGCATTTGCCTCTTGATATTGTATTTGGCTCTTGATATATTGTTTAAATGCCCAAGTTGAGTTGGGGGCATATCTCTTATTAACCCCACCACCTTTTCTTTCACCACCTTATAATTCCACCATCTAACTAAATATGAGCTTGGCAATTATTGTTTTACTTCTAGCTCATGTGGGTTGGGATGGATCCAAATTCTTTTACCACATGCTCTCATCTTAGCATCATGTTGTTTTCACAATATTGGTTCATGAGAGCCACATGGCCACCTTTGCATGCCTTGTGAGTGGAACCCTTTTTCCTAGCTTCCATATGGATTATTATGGATGTATGCTCATGTGGGAATATTTTTGGGACTATTAAACATCTAGTGGAATATACACACTAGCAAGTCCCAACTATAATCAAATGTGATCATCCCCATCTACTCCACTTGGAACTTATTCTACAATTCTTTTTGCTTGGCTCTTAATCCAATTTTGGGAATGCATGATAATAATGCCATGTTTAATATTATTGTTCTCACAAAATAAGCATGGCATTAATTGATTGCATGGGCCATGCAAGAACCATCTTTTGCAAGCTTTGGTTTGTATTTGCATTTTGAGTGGATCTTTTCTAAAACCCCATCATCTTCTCCATCCACCCATCACCACCTTCCTTTTCTTCTCTCTTTTGGCCATTTCTTGCTTGAGCTTGTTTTGGGTCTTGCTTGATCTTGTCAAAGGATTGCCACCACCTCATCTTTCCTCTCTCTCTAAACCTCCTACCTCATCTAAACCATCTACCCCTCTCTCTAAACCACCCCCCATCTAGCCTAACCCTCATCTACCCTAGTTACCACCTAACCCTCCCCTTGGTCTCTCTATGCCGAGCCACCCCACCATGACCTGACCTAGCTGGCCCCACCGGCCACCCTCTCTCCTTAAGCCCCAACCCTAGCTACCCCAAGCCCTAGCCCGAGCCTACCACTCCTACCCTAGCTAACCGAGGCTACCCCCTCTCCCTCTCTCTCTGCCTGGTGAGCCCCACACCGAACCACCCTGCCCTTGGCCTCACCCGTCCCCACCTGGAAGCCCCTGCCCTGCCCTGGTCCTGCCCTGCCTAGCACGTGAGCAAGGAGAGGAAAGGTGGCCGAGCCACCTTTTCCATCTACTCCACCCCCACGGCATCTCCCTCTCCCTCTCGGCTTTACCCTCCTCCTACCACCTCTCTGCCATCCCCAGATCCACCCCAGGACGCCCCCTCTCCCTGCCGTTCCTCCCCACCGACGCCAACCTCCCTCTCGCCGCCACCGTCGGCCTCCACCACGCCCAGTCGATCCATCAGCGCAGCATGTCCGAGAAGAAGCCAGGGAGAACGAGGAGACGCCTAGGAGGCCACGCTGCACTGCCGTCGAGGAGGAGGAGCGCCGGAGCCGCCAGTACCAGCGCCACCGAGCCGAAACCCTAGCTCGCGGGGCCTCTGCATCCTCGTCGCCCTGCTGCTCGCCGACCCGATCCATCGCCACCAGCATCCTCACGGTGAGCTGGCCAACCTCCCGGACACCTCCGTCTCCCCCGCCGTTGCCTGTGCTCGCCGGTCGTTTCCCCGAGCGCCCTCGGTGCGTCGTCGTTCGCTGCCGTCTGCTCGCTCCGCGCCGCGTAAAACCCCACCTAGGCCTCGCCCGCTTCCCTGACACCTACCCCAACCTACCTCAAGCATCGCTTACACCCGCGTCGCGCGTTCGATCCCTGCGCGCGCCCGCTCTGCCGAACACCGATCTGTCGATCGAGACAGAGAAGAGGAACAGTACGGCGTGGCAGTTTTACGGATAACCCCTTTTTTGTTTCCTCGTCTCAACCCGCGGTACGTGAGGTCCCACCAGTCCCTTTTTTCCGGAGAGCCTGTAGTATTCTAGCCTAACCCGCGGTCCCCAGCTGTGCGCGTGGCAGCCTCGCTACCAGCCTCAAGATCGACGCCTCCTCTTTTCTTTTGCCCTTTGTCGGCACCCCTTTTGTTTAAGCAGGTTTGAGGTCGACGTCGTTAGCAGGGTTACCCTTCCGGCTTGGCCTGGGCAGGGTTATGGACGCCATTGGTTACTCTTCAGGGCTCTTAGCCCCATTTGCATCTTGTCCGTAGCTGGACGCTCTATCGTTTTCAAGGTGATTTGGATCTTTGTACCGTATATCTGTATTCTTGACTCATGGAGTCGTGTTGTAAATATATCTATTCTGTGGGTTCCATCGAGGACTGTTGTGTAATGTTATTACTTCGTTTTCCACCCGCACGCAAGTGCCTGGTGGGCACCTTTGAATCGTTTCTATGCGGGTTTGGCGGGTTTCGCTAAAACTTGCATAGGGTCGATTCTGAGGGTGTTACAGAGCCTCGAGACCAAACGAGGAAGTCAACCGAGGAACGCACGCCGTTGGCAGTTTTAGTTATTCAGTTATTGTTGCAGCAATTACTAGTCAGGTGTAGATTATCGTCCTGATAAAATAAACAGTGGGCCGTTTTAGTTAACCATTCCGTTGTAGTTGCAACACTTACTAGTCAGATACAATTAGCATGAGATAACCCAAACCCTGCAGTTGTTGGTACTTTTATTTAGCCATTCCGTTGTGGTGAAGCTGATTACTAGTCATGTCGGATACAAGTCAAATTATAACAGTAAACTTTAGTTATAGTTGTCTATGATCAAGATCACACCGGTGCCAAGTCGTCCATAACCGGACACGGCTTCTAAAAGATTAAACCTGCGGGTGCACCAAAGTATCCACACGCACTTCGACCCTTTTTGCCAGATCAATTAACATACACCCATCGGTATGTCGGCGGGGCCTAAGTCATGACGTTTCCCAGACCCAAAGCAAGCACGGGGGGCCACCCCACTAAGTCTACCCGCAACGAAGTCGGCCGGTCTCCGAGACGGACTCAGGATTTGCGCCATGGTCAGAACGACAAAGAAATCCCAAAATCTGACTGTCGATACCGCGAAACACTCCGCTCCCTAAGATGCAGGTGCTATCCATCGCACAATTTAAATAAAGCAGTAAAGCATGGAATAAGTACAGGATAGTAAATAAAACCTCAAACTAGTTTGTGGCCCCCAGTACAATACTTTGAAATCAGGTACTAATCAATGGGGGGCCCATATCTCCCCACTGTGGTTAGCGCTCGATCTAACAGGTGTCAAGAACTCGGGTCCCACGGACACAAGTGGTGATCGGAAACCAACATTATCTATCACCCACCGATGCCTCTGCCACTTACTTCAATTTTAGTTGTTAAACAGTAATTAAAGTGAACAAAAGTAAAGCCATGATCATCTCCAACATCCACATGCGGCAATTACTCCAACACTGTGGTACTTGACAACACGCACAAGACTTGAGCAAGCGACACGACGCAGGTCCGACTATCTACCAAACAACATGTAATAGGCGGTGTCCAAGGCAATATAAGGCTGCAAGGGATATCACGGTACGAAAACTAGAGCATCGCAACACGTATAGCAATAGATCAACAGAGGGAATAAAGGCTATAAAAGTAAGATAGGTAGAAAGGGGAGATGCTCAGAAAACATTGTCGAAGATTCAACCAAGCTCGGTCGACACTCGCATCAACTCAACGGCCTTATCCGCGAAGAAGCAAAACACTAGAATAAACAACGGATGCACTATTTAACACAACAGCAGAAGATCGGGCATGATGCATGCCTGTTGTATGGCATGGCAAAGATGCGATGCAATTAGGTCATATTAAGCGGAACCGGGGGTCCCGACAATTAATTAGATGGTTCAAGTTGTTTAACTACCCCGCAAATTAAATGTTGTAATAACAAGGCAAGATATGACAACGGTTCGATGCACAAATTTAAATGAGGCCAATATGAGATTAGATTTGCCCGCATATGGGCCCCATATTTAATTATGCAGTGAATCGGCATAGTGCCCCCAAACCACAGACAATATGAATGCATGAACAATTTAATATGCGACAAGTTGTATTGTATTATAAAATAGGGTTTCAGGAAGGGTTCACACATTAGGGTTTGGCGATCTTGGCTCCGAGGGGTTCGGGGTCGACAGGGGCTCAGGGTTCGACGGGAATCGATCTCGCATCCGGGAAGAAGGACTTGGCGGTCTTCGGATCTAGGGCTCGCATCCGGGAAGGAGAACTTGTCGCATCCGTGGTCTTCGGGTCCTCGGATCCGATTGAAGATCTTGGCGTTCGGCGGGATCGGTCTTGGTCCGGAAGTAGTTCTCGGTGCTCCGTAGAATATCTTGGCGCAGGCATTTGACTCCGCTTACGCTGGTCTTGCATAGCCCTCCGGATCTTACCTCGTGTCGGTCTCTATGAGCGGTCGATCTTGGCGATGGCGTTAGGTATTGCTACCAACGGTGGTGGGTGGCTCCTTGATTTGTCGGTGATCTTCAACAGGACAACGCAAAACACCACGGCACCCCACGGCAAACGAGAACAACATCACCGCACGAAGGCAGGCCCGTGAAAAGGGATGAAGGACGACGCAGGTGACGGCTTGAGCTTGACGGGATGGGCATGGCGAGGCGGAGCTCGATGATGGCGGGCTCACGGGGAGCTCACAGGGCGGCGAGGAGGCGCCAAGGGAGGAGAGGCGTGAGCTTAGCGATGCGGGGGCTGGATGGAAGGAGGAAGCCGGGGGGGCCGGCCGGAGGAGGCGGAGGAGGCGGCAGGGTGGAAGGAGGCGGCGAAGTGGGTCCCAGAGCTGGCATGGGATCAGGCGCCTCGGCCGGCGAGGAACGGAGGCGGATGAGAGGACCAGGCGTGAGTCTGGCGGAGGACGATAGGGAGGGGCGAGAGGGCGAGCGGGGTCGGTGGGTGGTGGGACCGGGGTGGGCCAGGGACGGTGGCATGCGGTTGGTGGGAGGGTGTACCTGGGCAGGTCGATCGGGGGGAGGCGGTGTGGGGTGAGTGTGGTGGACAGGGGCGCGCGCGCGTGTGTGTTGCGTGTGTGTGCTGGTTGAGTGGGGAGTGGGGGGGAGAGAGGGTGGCCAGGTGGCGGGCTAGGAATGGAGGGAGAGAAAGGAGAGGGTGAGGTGGCAGCCAGAGAGGGGTGGTGTGATGTGGAGGAGGGTGGGTAGAATAGGTGCAGGTAGACTAGGGATTTTTGGGTGGACCGATTTTCTCTCAGGGGTGGTCGACTGGGTCGAATCGGCCTGCCTGACTCCCACTAAAAATAATTAAATATTTTATTTATTTCAAACAGGGCTTTTGCAAACCGATAGCAGACAAAACAAAATAATCCGGAGACCCGGGTTTTGCGTTTGAACAAAGACGGGGCATTTTAGAAAACACAAAATAGGTTTTTCTGCAAATAGTTTTATGCAAGCAAATGCAAGATGATGACGATGCTCAAATGCAATGTGGCATGATGACATGAGCATGCGGTCATGATGATGCAATGCACAAAAACAACGCGATTTTCTAGTAGTGGTTTTGCGGGATGCCACACGGCGCCGGCGAAACAGGAAGCGAGAGGGGAAAAGGGAATGCTCACCGAGTTCGTGGAGTGACGCTGAGGCTCAACTCGCTTGCGGTTTGTAAGGGGGCGCACTGGAGCGGGTTGGATTGCTCGCCGGAGTGGAGCTACGCCTCGGCCTTGCTCAGTCGTCGTCGAGGACAGCGCTGGGGATCACTCGGAGACAAACGAGATGCACGGTCAGATGCGCAAAGACACGGCGAATGTGTGTGCGTGAACGAGAGGGGTCGGGGTAGTCTGGTTTACTAGAGGGAGGTCGTCGGAGAAGAGCCAGATGGCGGCGGTGCTGGAGGTTGTCGTTGCCGGGTCTCAGGAGCGCGCGCGAGTGAGCTGTGGCTGCAGAAAGGTCCGTTGGGGGATGCTGATCACAGCTGCGTGCTCGAGGGGCAAGAGGTGGCGTGTGCTGGCCGGAATCCTCGCCGGAGTATCGTCGGAACAGAGCTGCTCGGGGAGAAATTGGGGCGGCCTGGGGGCGTGCTTGGGGGAGAAGACAAAGGGGAAACGGAGGAGAGTCGTTGGCGTTTAAAGGGGCATGGTTACTGCGAGTGATGGTGGCTGCGTTATGACGAATTCAAGCCGCGAAATCAAAGCAGAAAACGGGGATGAACTGGTCGTTGTGGTGAGGACGATGAACAGGAGAGGGTGGGGTCCGCTTGGCAGTGAAAGAAAGTGAGTGGAGGTGGGGTCCAGTGTTTAGTGACTGTGCGGGTCGTTTCGCGAGTGAGGGAAAACGCTTCAGGGAAAAAGAGGAGGTGAGCTGCGAGTGGGCTTATTGGGCTGGCTCAGTTGGGTCAGGTCCGTTTCATTTTTTTTTTCTGTCTGAATTCTTTTTTTTTCCTGATTTGAAATTCAAACAAACAATTCAATCAACTAAATCAATTCAAACAAACACCACACTTGTAATAAGTTTTTGGTCCTGTTTATCAACATAAACCAAAACCCAAAATAAAATAATATTTTTATTCTTTTTAGGATCCATTCATTAATTAAATAAAATGGACCTTTAGTTATTTAATCAAATAGGGTTTGATTTATTTAATAAAAACTCCAATTGAAATTCAAATATTTTCAAAACCAAACCAGTAGGCTTTATTTAAAAAAAATAAAAGAACACTTGGACAGCTTGTTTAAAATAAAATAACCTTTAATTTTAGGGTCCATTAATAATTAAATACAATAGACCCTAATTATTAAATCAAATAGGATTTGTTTTATTTATTTTCAAGACTCTGTTTGAAATCCAAAATAGTACCAAACCATTCAGTAGGTTTTATTTGAGAATATAAAATACTTGGAAAACTTATTTTAAACAACTAAACAAGTTTTTATGGTTTAGAAATAATAAAACCTTTATTAATAAAAACTTGGATATTAAATCCTTATTACTTTATTTAAATAAACCTTTATTATTTTTATCAAAACAAAATGTTTTATTTTCAAAAGCTTGGCCAAGGTTTAATTTGGTTCTATAAAATAATCTTTATTTATAAACCTTCCTTTTCATTTTGAGAACCAAATCCTTTTATAAAAAGATTTCAAAATAGTAATAAAATATTTTTATTTTTCCTTTATTAAATGTTTTATCTTTTTAAATCCCTTTAGGATTTAATTGTTCAAAATAGGTTTGAAGATTCCCATTGGAATTCAAAAAGTTTCTTCTGGCCCTGAAAATCAACAAGGTTTTATTTTATTCATTTATTTTTCACATTATAAGATTTGGAAAATCTTGGGATGTGACAGGAAACATTGTAGTTGTAGTATGCTTAGCCCTGCTATAATATATTGGGATGGGATACATGTTATGAATATATGAAGTGTTGAAAAGATATATGTTTTATATAATAAAACAAGTACTCAATGAACCACCTGGGTGGACAAGGATACTCAAGGTTGGACAAGGTGGCAACAAAAGGAACCATGTTTATATGGCTATCTCCTTTTGTATGTGCACTAGAAGAAAACCACCCAGGGACTTAGAGATTGAACATGTTTCTTGTACAGTGGCTGTGGTACGTACCACATGCTAAATGGGC
Source organism: Avena insularis (assembly GCA_023614405.1). NCBI lineage: Eukaryota > Viridiplantae > Streptophyta > Magnoliopsida > Poales > Poaceae > Avena > Avena insularis. Next base: position 278,335,985 of record CM042689.1, on the reverse strand, counting down.
TCTGGCTTAGTCAACTACATAGTGGAAGACCCATGCATTGGCATCTTCAGGTTAACTAGAATTGTGTAAGGGAACTTGAAACCCTACATTGGTGCCTGGATGACAAGCTAGCATTGTGTATTGGGAGGACTCCTATGGAAAGACTTTGTCATATTCTCAATCTGCCAGTACTCCATCTTGGTGAGTACTTATCCAGCGGCCACTGGTGGCGTCAAGACGAGATTGTGTCATGTGGGTAAAGTGTACAACTTCTGTAGAAGATCAAATTCTAAGTACTTAGCCATGTCCCCGGTTATGGACAACACTGAGCAACTAAGGCCTGAAGCTATGGAAGATCTCGACATTCCAATTTCTCAAAGTTAAAACTTGAGGGTGACAACAAGGGATTTGAAGCACTTGGAGTTTTCCAAGAATATCAGAAAATTTGACAAAAGTTCAAAACTATTTTGACAAGATAGGATAAAACTATATTGCTTTCTGCAAATGAGCTTAAACCCCACTTAGCCAAATATGCATGTAATGATAGGATCCACATATTTCTACATAGTAGTGAAACTTGCCAATACAATTCAAATGTATTGACCCTTGTGGCTGCAACTTATTATGTTGCAGGTTTGTTTGATGTTAGTGAAGTTTATTGAATAGGATTACAAGTCTACAACCAACATGACTGCCTGTGGCACTTTGAAGATGAAGGACCCCATGCTTATAGATATTCTGCTGCAATGTAATGTGATAGCCAAATGAGCTGTGTAAGATGTAATGAAATATTTTATTCCTGGTTATAAAGTTGTATTATGACCTTTGTTTCTTGATATTACATCTTAACTGTGGATGCTAGCTATTGATCCAGGGACTAGCATTGTAAACACAGGGATCTCTACCTTATTAAAGGTTAGGAACCTTACACTTAGTAAGGCCATTCACATAAACCTTACGGCTTAAAGCATCCTCTACAACATTTGCTTTACCGGGATGGTATTGCAAACTCAAGTCATAGTCCTTGATGAGGTCAAGACATCTTATTTGTCTCATATTGATTTCTTTCTGAGTGAAGATATACTTCAAACTTTTGTGATCTGTGAACACTTCACAGCGTTTTCCCAAAAGATAATGCCTCCATGTTTTGAGTGCATGGACAATAGAGGATAACTCTAAATCATTAGTAGGATAATTCACCTCATGAGTTTTGAGTTGTCTCGAAGAATAAGCCACAACATTCCTGTCTTGCATCAAGACTCCACCTAGTCCTTGGTGAGATGCATCACAATAGACTTGGAAATCCTTCTCCAAATCTGGCAAACATAAGACTGTTGCTGACACTAGTCTCTTCTTCAATTCCTGGAAACTGAGTTCACATCCCTCAGTCCAGTCAAACTTCTTTTCTTTCTTGAGTAACTCCGTCATTGGCTTAGCTACCTTTGAGAAATTCTCAATGAACCTTCTGTAGTATCATGCCAAGCCGAGGAAAATACGAACTTCTTTCAATAACTTGGGAGATTCCCACTTAGTCACAGCTGACACCATTGTAGGATCGACATTTATACCATCTCCCGACACAATATGTCCGAGAAATCCAACTTCATTCAGCCAGAATTCACACTTGCTGAACTTAGCACACAGCATGTGCTCCCTGAGCTTCTCAAGTATCAAACGCAAATGCTCTTCATGCTCTTCTTTGATCTTGGAGTAGATCAAAATGTACAAACATGTCCAGAAACTCCAAGAACACTTTGTTCATCATGTTCATGAAATAGGCTGGTGCATTTGTCAAACAAAATGGAATCATGGTGTACTCATACAGACCATACCTAGTGGTGAAAGAAGTCTTAGGTATGTCTTGCTCCCTAATCTTAAGCTGAAAATAGCCTGATAGGAGATCAATCTTTGAGAACACATGGGCTCCTTCTAGCTGATCAAACAGATCGTTGATTCTAGGCAAAGGATATTTGTTCTTGATAGTCACCTCATTGAGTGAAAGGTAATCTATGCATAACCTTTGACTTCTATCTTTCTTCTCAACAAACAGAACTGGTGCACCCCAAGACGAAGAACTTGGTTGAATTAATCCTTTCTGCAACTGTTATCCTAGTTGCTTCTTGAGTTCTTTCAACTCATCAACTGACATTTTGTAGGGTCTCTTTGCTATTGGTCTAGATCCTGGCAGCAAGTCAATCAAAAACTCTACATCTCTATCTTGTCGCATTCCAGGCAATTCCTCCGGAAACACATCCGGATACTCTCTCACAATTAGCACATTGTTTATGCTAACCCTCTTAAGATAATTTAACTTACTCCCTTTAGATTCAAAATTAGACTTGAACCTAATCTGTTTCTTATCCGGGGTAGTAAGTGTGACAGTACGATTGGCACAATCTAGTACTCCTTCATACTTAGTCATCCAATCCATTCCCAGAATAACATCCAATCCTTGGGAATCTAGGATTATCAAACTAACTGGAAACTTATACTTCCCAAATTCTATCACTAGATCATGACATCCAAGGCTTACTATCATCTCTCCACGGGAGAGCATACTTTTATAGGACACCCAATAGTTTCAGTTGGGAGTCCATTTTTATCAACAAATGCTCTTGATATGAATGAATATGATGAGCCAGTATAAAAAAGAACAAGTGCTGGAAAAGAATTGAGCTTTGAACTTACCGGCCACAGCATCAGACTCTTCATATATTTCTTCCACATTGATGTGGTTCACCTGTCCCTTCTGGAAAGGGTTGGGCTTGTTGGCTCCTTCAACTTTTTTTCTAGGCACTCATTTGCATAGCGCCCCATCTTCTTACACTTGAAACACTCAACCTGACTAATATCTCTCTTTCCAGGCTGACTCCCATTACCACTTCCACTGTGGTGGCTCTTGTGTCCACTCTTGTGGTTCTTATACCTGTCATTATCATGACTGCGATGATGCTTGTTGTCATGGTGACGGTTGTGGTTGTGGTGGCTGTTGTATTTCCCATGCTTGTGAAATCCAGAACTTCCAATATCATCATTATGGGAACGCTTGTGAGACGAACCCGAGCTGTGCTTATCAAAGTTATGCTTCATCTTCCTGCCCTCAACCTGTTTCATCTTGTTTTCCAAAATGGTGGCCTTGTCACAAAGTGATTGATATGTTGGGACATAGGCAACCGATAGCTGCAGGTTCAACTCATCATTAAGTCCCTCAAGGAACTTCTCCTTCCTTTTGGCATCTGTATCAACCTCATCTGGTGCATAGCGCGCTAGATTGTTGAACTCCTCAATGTACTCGGCCACACTGCGGTGACGCTGTTTCAGATTGTGGAACTCTTTCTTCTTCAAGTTCATCACTCTGGATGAGATGTGAGATGTACGGAAACCATCCTCAAAAATAGCCCAAGTCACATCCTCAAGGGGAGTCGTGATCTGGAAATTGTCCCACCATGTTGCTGCTGGTCCTTCGAGAAGATGTGCTACAAACCTAACTTTTTCCTCGTCGGTGCAGCCAATAGTGACTAAGTTCTTGTTCACCGAACGTAACCATTCATTGGCTACCATTGGATCAGTGGTTCCTGAGAACTTTGCAGGCCTCAGTCTCAGGAATCTGGTGAGCATGTCAAATGCTGGAGGATTGTTCTGATTGTTGTTGTTGTTATTATTGTTGTTCTAATTCTGATTTTGCATGAACTGCGTCATCATCTGCATCAGTTGAGCTTGAGCTGTCATCAACTGCTGCATATCGGGAGTGACGTTATTGTTGTTGTTTTGGTTGGGATTGGCACGACGGGGAGGCATCTGTGGTTTCAATAAGGATAAGAATGAGATACCCATAGATGCTTAACATGCACAATACATCACATAGAGACAATCACAATAACCAAGATCAAAATAACATAGAGTTTAAATGACATAAACAACAAGTTTTGAAAATGCAAACACACAATAGCAAGCCATCCACATGTTAGATGGTCATTGCGACTCAATAATCAAAGTATGATAGATAAATGATAGTCGAGTAGTCTATACTACTCCTCCATGTCGACCTCCACGTCAACAAGTGTAAGTCCGGCAGACTCCATGGTTGTCTTGTACTCCTCGACATTGGTGGTCAAGGCCTCGACCTTCGCGTGGAGAGCTCTCTTCTGTGAGCGCAGCCTCTCGATCACTCCCTGCTGGTGCTCGAGCTCGAAGTCCTTGGCCTCTAACTCAGCCTTCATCTCCCTGATCTTCTTGTTTCTATCTTGGACTCTTTTCTCATGACTCTTGAACTTCTTGTCCTGGCTCTCGAATCTGGCCTCCATCTCCTTGATGATCTCATCTTGCTCCGCAAAGAGCTTGTCCTTCTCCCTCAACTAAATCTGAAGCTCGTCATTGCTAATCATGACGTTGGTCCTCTCTGTGTCGAGGTGTCTAATAAGACCCTCTAGGTACTGAAGGTACAAACGAACTGTCTCAATCGTCTCTCTAGTAGCATCATCATACTCTACAGCCTCACCCTACTCGTCACGTCTCCCGAACGGGTGAAAGTAGAGGCCTCTAATCTCGGTGGAGTGCCTCCCAACCAGGCATCCAAGTAACTCCTGCTGACTACATCTAAGCCCTTCTCCTTGTCATCATGCATTAGCTTGAAGGTGATGTCCTCCGTGGGTGGCTCTGTCTGGCGTCCCGGCTGTGTGACTCTGAAGCCCCAAAGGTCCTTCCTCTCAAACTTGGTGAGTTGGAGCGTCGTGATACTAGGAAGGGGGAGGTTGAGCACACTAGTGAGCTCCACAAGACGAGAACCGAAACGAGTTCCCTTGAACTCCTCGGCAGTGTTGATAACAATGCTAGGCATCTATTGTATAAGATAGAGAAAGGTTAGAATCAATACAAGTAGAGAAAAATCACAAGACAATAAAAACACAAGCACACTTTCAACCATAAAACATACAAGTCATGGCATACACAAATCCAATACAAACACTAAGGTTCAACATAACTTAGACAAATTTTTGCGAGAAAAATGACAAGTGTGGTGGTCCAACTAGCGGAGTATGTTACAATTCTCACTCATATGCTAAGTTTATGATATCCTCCCTTAGACGTTTTATGCTGGTCTCTAAGTCTTCGATATACTTCTTCTCCTCCTCGAGATCATTTTTAGTGTTGAGCATTCTACACTTGAGTCTTTCACCAAGCTAATTGATAGCATTCCAAGCTGCATTTCTTGTAGAGTCAAAGAATGTTGTATACATTTCTGAGTTGGTGCCCATGTAGAATCCCGACTCTTTGTGGTTGTCTCCCTTGTTTTTGTACAAGTGAAGTTGCACCCACCAATATTATTCTCCTTCATCTGTTACTGGAAATCCTTTGTACACGGCCTCACCATGTATCCCCAAGCTAACCATAAGGGTTTTGAGTGCTTTGGGAAACTCCGTCTCACATTCTAAAGTCATGGTCATGAGTGGTCCCTTCTTGACGGCTTCGTTGGTGGCGTCCATCTACAAATGGAGATGAGAAAGAAGATTAGGAAAGGTTTACGAGAAGAAAAATACAAGTGTGGAATTTGCAAAGAGTTGCATTTTTCCTTAGTGGTTTTCTTAGTCTAAACCAACCTAGGGTCATAATCCTACATGCCACACAGAGCTCTGATACCATCTATAATATCCCACCTTTATAAGGTAAAGGATCCTTGTGATTGCAATGCTAGTCCCTGGATCAAATGCTAGCATCCACAGTTTAAGATGAAGTACATAGATACAAAGGTCTTTATTACATCGTCATTTCAGAGATAAACATAGTATTTTACAACTCCATAGCCAAAGGCTACTACAAGAGTTCGTAACATAAGTAAATAAAGTAAAGTCTTCATCTTCATGTACCACAGGAAAGCATGTTGAGTGTAGACTCATAACCCTAATCCTCATCAGAGTAACCTGCAACATCACAAGTTATAGCCATAGTGGGTCAATACATTTGGAATTGTATTGGCAAGTGATACCATAGTAGAATAGTATTTTCTAACATCTATATGAATTTGGATAAGTGTAGCTTAGGCTTGCTTTGTTCAAAATAGGTTTTTCCTATCGGTTGAAATCACTAAGTTTTTTTTGTAAAAACTCCCAAGGAACCACCAATGAACATCGAGGAACCTTTAACCCTTGTTCAACCACAAGTTTTTAACTTAGAAATTGGGATGAGGAGATCCTTGATAGCTTCAATGTCTTGATGCTCAAATTGTCCGTTGCCAGGGACACGGCTAAGTACTTAGATTTTTCCTTCTCGAGAGGTGGTGCACTTTCCCACAAGACTCGACATGCATCCAGACGAGATCTTTCAGAAGCCTTCCCTTATACCAAATGGATGTGTTCCATCCTATCACCCCTACCACCTTTTGTCCATCTGGCTAAGTTATTGCAACCTATATGATCAAGGAAGAGCCCATATGCCATGTGGCTGCACTAGAAGCTTCTAAAAACTAAGTATCTCAAATCCCTTTGTTCCTGGGTGCATTCCACAAGTGAGATACACAGGGTAGGCCATGATTATGGGGCCCTGGGTAACCACTCAACATAAATCCATCCAAGCAATTACCATTCCACAAGGTGTTTCATTCACTTAGTTGTTTTATTAAGCAAAAAACATTAGTTAGGAGACTTAGTAAAATTTCCATAGCATGTGTATATAAACCACCCTTGTTTTCTACTAGCTAGGCTAAGCATGATATCAAAAAGTATCTTAACTTAGAGAATAACTCTACTAGGACTACATCTACTAGGATTTCCCATAGCATAGCATATAGATACTTAGCAAAAATTTCATGCAAGCCCTATACAAAATATCACTAGTGCATAGTCAAAATAATGGGACAAATACATGAAGCACCACTTGCCTTGGTAGTTGGGGGAGTATCAACAATCTTCACAATCACAATCACCACTAGCACCAAAATCTACACATAAAATAATAACACCAAATTCACATTCCAATATTCAAGCAAAAATATTATGTATGCATGCAAATGCCATGTGATGATTCTTCTAAACTAAACAAGACAATTCAAACAGTACTGAACACAAAACCAACAAAATATAGTCTAAATAAACTTAATTTGGACTTATAAACATTTTCAAAATATTTTATATAGTCAAAATAATCCTATATTTGTTTCTGCACAAAAAAACCATTTTTACAGAAACAAAATACAAAAATAATCCCACGGCAGTGTAGGATTTATTTTTGTGAATCCATTGATATCTTATTTGCATTTTTTGGATAAACAGAACTCACGTTATAAATTTTCTAAGTTTGATTCAATTTCTGGTTTTTAAATCGAAAATCGTGCCACACGACAGCGCCTGATTGGACGGTACCTCTTCGGGGTGGATCGCGCTTCCACGCCGTTGGATCGGATCAGATCCAACGCACCAGATGGTAACTTACCCCTTCGTCGACCATCTAACCTACACCGCCAGATCTAAATTCTACGGCTCAGATCTACGCATAACGGTTCGCTACTGATTCTAATCTTGACCGCTGGATCTAGAGACAGCAGATCTTGTTGCTCTGACCACACACGGGCGATGCAAATGGACAACGCGGCATATGCACGTCGGACGGCGATGCTCTGGCGAGACCAGAGGGTATGGGAGGGAGTGCGGGTGCTTACCGAGATTGCAGAGACGCAGTGATGCTCAACATGTTCGTGGACGGGGCGGGGGCGCACGGGCACGGCGTCGATTCCTTGTCGGAGTTGGCGTTGGCGTCGGGCTCGCTCGGGAGTGGTCGTTGACGGCGCTACAAGGCATGGAAAGACGAGCCAGAGGTGGCGTTATACGCGCACGGACATGGCGAGCACACATGCATCAACTAGAGAGAAAGGGGGGCTAGGTTTTACCGAAATCCTTCGCTGGAGTAGTTCGGGACAGCGGTGGCGCGAGCTCGAATTTGGACAGCCTAGCGGCGCTCAGAGGGTGGCGAGTGAGGGGAAAGGAATGGAGAGGGGTGGGGGTTAAGTAGAGGGGTCTGTGCGCGGGATTACTGTGGGGCTTAACGCGAATTGATTCGCGAACCAATCGGCCAGAAACGGGCGGCGACAGCGAGTCCACGGTGTTGATTGGGGAAGATGGTGACGTGGCTGCGGGGCCAGCGTGTCAGTGAGAGGGGGTGCGCGGGTGATAAACAGAGAGGTGAGCGCGGGGGGGGGGTTCTCCCTGGTGGGCTGGAGTTGGGCCGTGGGGGTGGGCCTAGCCAATTGGCAGGTCTGCTTCTATTTTTTTGTTCTTTTCTTTTTTCCTTTTTCTAATTTGATTTTCCAAATAGGATTTGAATGCTCAAAACAACTCCAAATCAATTCAAACTTCTTCCAAAAAAATTATGTGGTCAAGCTAGTGTCCAAGAGTGTGTAGAACACACAAATCTAATCAGAACCATTTTGGTACTTTGAAAAAAAATCAAACCCATGCCTCATATGATAGATAAAATGGGCATTTCAAATGGTTCTGTTCGAATTTAAACTTTGAAAATCTTTGTGCTAGATCTAAATGCTTTGACAACATGAATTCAATGCATTATTTTACAAATCATGATTTTTGGGATGTTACACAATATAGGACCATCATCTAGAGCTTTATCATAAATATTTTCTAAGCAAAACTCTTTAGTACCATGTATTTCGAAATTAGGCGCAAATAAAGGATTATCATAGATAACAGGAGCACAATTATTATCACAGGTTTTACCCAAAAAAGATATTTCAAAAGGATCCACATGAACATAGCATTCATCCTCCTTTGATAAGCAAGGGGGACAATTAAATAATGTAAGGTATAAAGAGTTACTCTAATTAGAAGGTAGGCATGGGTAGCTAATCCATTCTTCCTCCTCTTGATCATCACTCTCCTCCTCTTTTTCATCTAATGAGCTTTCAGGTTCAGTAATTTCTTCTTCCATAAGCTCCTGCAAGGCATTAGTCTCTTCCATTTTTGAAAAGCATCTATTAATATATTCAAGAATATAGCTATTTTATTCCTTATAATTATAAAAGCAAAATTTAAGTATATCATAAACCTCATATTCATAAGGTGATTCATTCATATTTTCAAGCAAACTAGCAAGTTCAAATGCACCCTTCCAAGCAATAAATTCTTCAATTTGTTCCACATCATAAAAGTCATAATTTCCTTTAACATAAAAAGATATGGTAACATTATCATTATACTCATATTTAAAAGGGAGGTGTTTATACCTCCTACATCAACAAGATTTATCACAGCAATAAGTAACATTATAAGTAGAGAACACGTTTCTAGCAATGGTATTCAGTTTACCAATTTGTTCCCATAAGTGTTTCCCTTTTTGTGACAAGCGGTGTTCCTTATAATAATATTTTTGTTCTTCCATGAACCCACCTTGGCAATAAGAACTAGTTTCAAAGAAACCAACCATTGATAGAAAGCATAACAAAGCAAGGCAATAACAGACCAACAACTATAGTAGGAAATATTTTTTTGTGTGTTTTTAATAAGAAAAAGCAAACCAAACAAAACTAATTTTTTTGGAATTTTTGATAAAAATAAGAGAGACAAACAAAGCAAAAGGAAATAAGCAAAACAAAAACAAAGTAAAGAGAAAGGTTGTGAAGGACTCCCCTTTTCAAGCCGTCCTTAACTCCCCGGCAACGGCGCTAGAAAACGTCTTGATGCGGCTCGGATCACTGTAGAGATTCGTTGGGAAACCCCAAGAGGAAGGTATGATGAGCACAACAGTAAGTCTTCCCTCAGAATGAAACCAAGGTTATAGAACCAGTAGGAGGAAGGAAACGACTCAAAGGTGTTGCTAGCAACTTGGAATCCTGCACAAGACAAACTCAAGACTTTGCCCCAATGAACAGTGAGGTTGTCAATCTCACCGATTTGCTGAAAACAAAGGATTAACCGTATGGTGTGGAAGGTAATGGTTGCTTGCAAAAAGTAAATAGTAACAGAGGATGAAGTATCAATGGTAAATATTGGACCGGGGTCCACAGTTCACTAGAGGTGTTCTCCTTAAGATAAATAACATAACATGCTAGGTAAACAAATTACAGTGGGGCAATTGACAGGACAGAGCAAGGCATAACAATGCAATACTAGACATTCATGATCCTATGAGATTTGATTGGGCATTACAACAATATACATAGACCGCCATCCAACTACATCTATGACTAGTAATCCACCTTCAGGTTATCATCCGAACCCCCTCCAGTATTAAGTTGCAAGCAACGGATAACTGCTTTAAGCAATGTGTGTAAAGTAAACAATACAATTGTTCCATGAACAATAGATTGTTGTTTTCTCCCTAGTAACAACATCACATCTACATCCTTAGAGATTTCTATCACTTCCCCAGATTCAATAGAGGCATGAACCCACCATCGAGCATAAATAATCCCTCTTGGAGTCACTAGCATCTACTTGGCCAAGATAGCTACTAGAAACGGAGAGCATGCAAGATCTCAAACAACACAGACATGATAGAATCAATAAGATAAAATCAATAATCAATCTGACATAGGTCACGCATCATACTGGAGGCTGGCATGGTGATGAAGATGGCCTCCAGGATGATCTCTCTCCTCCGGCAGGGTGCAGGGAAGAGCTTCATACCACCCCCCGATCGAGGGACGATGGTGGCGGTGGCTACGGACTATTTTATGGAGATATGATCGGGTACTTAGGGTTTTGGCATCAGGGGGTTCTTATAGGCGAAGGGGGAGACCGAGGGGGTGCCCGAGGTGGCCACGCCCCCAGGCGTCTGGCCTAGCCTGTGACCAGGTGTGGGCCCCTCGTGGCCCTCCTCTGTCTCATCTTCTGGCTTCGTGTTCTCCTCGGTGAAATATTGACTTTGGCTTTTGCCCCATCCAATTTCGAGAATATTTATTTTCTAGCTTTTCTAGAACCAAAAACAATAGAAAACATGCAACTGGCATTGTGGCATCTTGTTAATAGGTTAGTTCAGAAAAACATATAAAAATACCTCAATGTGTAGATAAATCAAAGCAAAGCAAAGTGGATACTAAACAAGCATGGAACATCAAAAATTATAGATACGTTTACGACGTATCACTTTTACCACTAGAAAATTCATAATAAATCAAAAAAAATGATAAAATAGTGAAACCACTTTTGTTGGTTTTGTTTTGTTTTGTCAATACATATCTGATGATATCATTTTTGTACCTTGATATCATACAGAACCTTGTCGTAGTTTAAAACCCCTTAAATGAGTAGTTTTGGTATTTAACCATTAAATAAAACTCACCAATTCAAATAAAGTCTTCCCTTTTGTTTTGAGCTCAATTTCTCAAACCCCACTAAAGTGTATTAGGTGCCCTTTAATTTTTTGCTATATTGTATTGATGCTTGTATGCCCTGTGCTGAATGTGGTATTGTTTGTTGGCATGTATGCTCAATGACGGCGATAGTTGCGATTGTATTGACGCCGAGAACAAATAATATTATTTTTATTGGTGTTCTGGGTATTCTAAGAAGAAGTCCAGGAACTTATCGCTGATCATAGGAAAGCCACCATTCCTGAACTCTGATATATGTCCTACTCCTTTTACATACTTGTTTGTATCTCCTTTTATAAAATTGCATTACTACCTGCATTGTTTTGATTTACAAGTACTTCATGAATAACTTGGTGCTTCCTAGTTATGAATGAGTGTCCAGTAGGACACCCTTATTGACACCTTCTCTTCCCCTTCAGATAGGTTTCGATGATTGGCATCCTAGCTCGTTGAAAACCATGGTTTTTGGCTGAATAAAACTATTTTGGGGATTTACCCTACTACTAATGTTTTATAAAATGTTTCGTAAAACCCTTTGGTAAGAGGCATTACCAAATGTATGCTTTAGCTTAAGAATTTGTGATGATGAGAAGCGAGAAAGTTAGACAATAAAAGAGAAGGGATACTCTAGTCTTTACTGGAACAATTTATCAAGTGCAACCACATTACCCTGGGTGCAACTCGGGTCTTAACTCGTAGTTTGTTTTCCTTAGTATGGGATACACCCTCTAAGTCGGTTCCATTCCAGCTAGGGGGTTGTCGTACCCGGAAGGTTCTATCGGCTCCCTCGAGGTCGACTGCAACTATGGGGCTCCCGCGGATGGTACAAGTTTAAGGGAGTAAAGGGTGGAATGATTCAGGGAGTAAGTTAGGGAGATTCGGACTTGCGAAGTCAGGTACTCGTTCGGGGAGAACTAATACCATAGGGAAAGTGCTCATACTAGGGACGACAAATGAAAGGTTAGGTTTGATTATCCGAACCCCCGTACAAAGGTGTATCGGGCCATGGTTTTATCCCGGCGGATGTATTGATTCTTTTGGGTAAGGTGCACAAACTCTGCAGAGTATAATCTATTTGAATAGCCATGTACATGGTCAAGGACAGTTGGAAATGTGATTACTAGGAGTATCCAAGTGATGGTTTTTGAGGGAGATAAAAAGGATGAGACTTGGTCACGAGAAGTATGAGGATAAGGTTTTGTTTTGACCCTGAAGGGTCTAAAATGTTTTCAAAAAGGGTTTCTCCCTAAAAATGTTTCAAAAGCGTTTTCAACAAGGATATGGAGATATCCCAACTTTCAAAAAGGGGGCATTTTTCAAAAACTCTTTTTCAACAAAGATATAGAGATTCCATATCTATTAGAGAAAACCAGACTTTTCAAAAACAACTATATTATAGAGATATCTCGCAATAGCCAAATTGCATTATCTTGTTTACCTTGTCTCGGTGGTTTGCGAGTATATTCAGTGTACTCACTGGCGTTGTCCTTGGCTATTTACTTGGCCAGACTTTCAGAAAACAAGAAGGATGGAGATGTTGACGTCTATGTAAGCTAGGCCATCTTCCTAGTCGGTCACTGTAGGTTAAGGCATGACATGGGCTCTACGTTCAATGAAGATCCGCTACTGATGTTTGTATCGCCATAATGGAAAGCATGTAAGTTTTGTATTTGTTAATTTATGGATGTTGTAATGATAATTGTCGGTTATGCTCGGGCTCACTGATCATGAGAACATGATATGTATGCATAACAGGAATTCTCGGACTATAAATCCGGGGTCCCACACGTTCTCCCCGAGTCTACCCATCACCTGCATCCATACCCGTCAATAGGTGCAAGTTTTTTCCATACCCGTCACCCGACAGGGTTAGTGGGTACACGCGGGTTAAAATACCTGCATATACGACACATAAAAATGAACAAAAAATTGTAGAAAACAACATTTAATAATAAAATTTATAAGCATCATCACAATAAATTAAGTTCACAAACTCACACAAGAAAAGAGCTAATTTAGCGGTATATAAGACCACAAAGTAAGCATCACAATAAAGTATGTTACGTTAGCTCAACTAATCCTAGAGATACTAGGCTGGAGTTACGGGAATGCACTACGACAATAGAGGTAAAAATATGTGTGTGATCAACAATCATCAATATAGCCTGATAAGTGGATATACTAGGCACGAAATCTATGTGTTGTTTTGGTCTACCGAGATTAATAGGACAAAATTGATTATCTAGGTTAGAATTTTATATCGGAGGTGTGTATGACTAGGTCCATGACCATGACACCAAGAGGAGGAGACAAGGATTCCCTAGGAGCAAAGACACCCGAGCAAGAGGCTTGCATGAGGAGAAAGAAGAAAGCAACTGAAATAGGACCAGAGTCTCTGGCCCCTCTAGCCTGGAGTCTCCATCGAGCCCGGAATCTCTGCCCCTGCGCACCTGGAGTCTCCGCACGCGCCTCGACCCACCTACACCTACAAGGTTCTTGAACACACCCGGAGTCTCCGCCCGACACCGGAGTCTCCTCCCCTGCTACCCTAGATTCTCCGGCTTAAGTGACAGGCCTGCGAGCCTAGAAGATGGGCATGGACCATATAATGCCCAAAACTTCCTGCTTATGCCTAAACTACCCCTATCACATGCTAGTCTATATATATGCCCCCACCCCTCCTTGAAACCTTAGAGTTGAAGATGAATGAAGCCATGTGCCTAACCCTAGATGGGAACCCCTCTCTATAGTTAATCTATGAGTTGTACAAGGCCTTGGAGTTTGGCATTCGTCTCCAAGTTGTCAAGACCCACCCCAAGTGTTTGGTCTCTCCCTATCAAGGATTCTAGTAGTGCTAGGTCTCTCCCCTTTGGGATTCTACTTGGTTTCTACTATCTCATTTTGATTGGGATTCTATCATCCGCTTGCCGATCTCTCCTTTAGTGACTCTACCTCATGGTCTCTCGCCGAGGATTCTATTGGATTGGTTGTTCGAACCAACTGGAGCAAATCGAATTGGGTGTCTTTGCATGCGTTTGTATCTTTATATTGCATTTGTTGAGTTCATCGTGTTTCCCCTCACTCCCTGCCCCAAATACATGAAGATTAGGCCACCCTAGGGTCAATCCCACAAGGGATCCCATATCAACTGGTATCAACAGCTTTTGGTTGCCATAGATTTGACTTCATTCATCGATTTCCACCATAAATTCAAAAATACCAAAAATATTGCCCCAAATTGCTTTTCGATCAATCTCTCGTTTTGGTGAGTTGATTGTGGTTTTGGTCCAATAGAAACTTGTATTTGGAGTTGGTCTACCTTATACATGCGTTTCCCAGCCCAATTTGGTCAATTTTTTTTGTTTTGAGGTTTGAAGGACCGAATTTCCGCTAAAAAATGCAAGCTGTTCTTCGTGCTGCCCCGACACCGGAGTCTCCGCCCTACCCGGAGTTTCCTCCCCATACATAGGAGTCTCCGACCTTGTACAAATTTATTTGACCTCTTTTCCTTTTTGTCTAATTTCCTTTGTATGTTTATGTTCAATGTGCGTATCTGTCATCTAACAAGCTTATGAAACAACCCCTCGCGCTCGACATCTACATCACGGACCTAGAACCATCCCCTTCCACCATGGTTGCAAGTTCTACATCACCAAAATGTATAACTTGCACCACCCTTGTCAACGCCAATTCTTCCTTTGTGTGTTACCTAACCTATCGAGAGTAGATCATTTTGTGTTTGCCAAAGAATTGTGCTCTTGCTCTTGCATAGTGATAGTGTATAGGCGATAGAAAAGTTGACTCCATAGAATAGAAAGAAAATAGATTCATAAAAAAAGATACCAATACAAAAGAGAGTCCAAAGCTTCTAAGCAAGAGTGCGAGTAAGATGAAGGCAAGCATGCAAATCTGTTGCTGGTCAATCTTGTTGCAAACGAGCTATTGTCTCTCCAAGTGTTGGCACGACACCGAGATTTTGTCTTCGTTAGGTCCATTTTTTTCGTTGCTCATTTTCCATAGTCGTGCTAACCTCATTGATCTCCATCGTGTGTGTCTAGTCATAGGTTCTCATCACCTTTTTGACATTTTATTTTGACTTTGTGTTCTTGTTGGATTCTCACCCCTTTTGAAAATAAACTTTTCATTTGGTTGTTCCATTTGCTATCCACCTTCATAACCTTCCACCATAGGCGCCACCACAAAAAGCAATCATTGAAGTACAACCTCAACACGAGCAAGAACATCATGGTGAAGACCATCGGCATGATAGGAGTCACCACCCTCCTCATGACAACCATGTACCTATTCAACACAATCAAGCACCAGCATGGGATACAAGTGATGATTAGGAGGATGCGCGCCAAGCTAGACTCAACAACCTTCATGCTCAACACCACCATCAACACCGCTAAGCTATGAATGCAAAGGATGCCTAGCCAAATCAAAGAAGGGACTTAGAGCATCATCAAGATCCTCCCGCACCACCACCTATAGGAAATCAAGATCCCCCTCCTCCGCCTCCATGCCCACCAAGTGTAGCGTGTTTGCGCCAAGAATGCCGACACAACTACCGTGAGGGTGATGATGCCAGGTTTGGGAAGCTCAAGTTCCTTATGCCCAAGTCAAAGGAGAAGAAAATGCCGACGCATATCTCGAATGGGAACTAAAAGTTGATAAGATATTCCGAGTACACAACTATTATGAAGAGAAGAAAGTTACAATGGCATCTCTTGAGTTCGAGGACTATGCCAATGTTTGGTGGGAATACTATCAAAGCAATCGCGAGAAGCTAGAAGAACCATCGGTTGGCACTTGGATGGAGATGAAGCAAGTGATGTATGCACGGTTTGTCCCTAGGCACTATCGTCAAGACCTCTTTGACAAGCTACAAAACTTGAAGCAAGGAACCAAGACAATTGAAGAGTTCTACAAGAAAATGGAGATGACTATGATGAGAGCCGTTGTGAAAGAGCTCGAGGAGCAAAGGATAGCACAGTTCCTCAATGGTTTGAGACACCCAATATGAAAAATATTCGATTTCCAACATTGCAAAACTTTAGTGGACCTCCTTCACCTGGCCACCAAGGTCGAGCGCCACTTGCAAAAGGAAAATGCTTATGAGAAGCAAAGGGCGTACTTCGCTTCAATCAATGCGAGTGCCTCCTCCAAGCTAACAAACCAAGCACCAGGCTCCTCCAAGCAAACAAAAAACCCTATGGCATGCTCCTCCAACACAACAAGGACTAGTCAAGTAATTTGCGACAAGTGTGGAGGAAAGGGACACAAGTCTTATGAGTGCATCAACACAAGAGTTATGCTGACGGATGAGAATGGAGTAACCTACTCCATGAGTGAAGAAGAATATGAAGCTTTGACTCAAGCCGCTATCACAAAGGATACCGCAATGCACGATGAGGACACACTTCTATGTGAGCATGATCCAAGTCCATCACTCGTCATCGCGCAAGTCTTGACAGTGAACTCTATTCCTAGAGAGGACCAATGCCTCAACGTCTTCCAAAGATGAGCCAAAATTGATGGAAAGTCCATAAAGGTAAGTAAGTTGTCACAACCTTGCAAGCACCAGACTTTGTGAGAAACTCAAGTTGCAATACATGGAGCACCCTCATCCATATCATGTCAAATGGCTTGATGACAATGGTACCCTCAAGATTAAACACAAGGTCAACATCTCCTTCAAGATTGGCCCCGATCAAGACAACATCGAGTGTGATGACGTGCTAGTGACCGTGTGTCAAATGCTTCTTGGAAGAGCATGTAAATACGACAAGGGCGCCATACATGATGGTACATCCAATCAATACTCTTTCAAGTGGAACAACAAAAGGTTTGTGGTACAAACTATGACGCCAAGCCAAGTTATTGCCTCCAACATGATGTCGTTCCCTTGTGAAATGAGTGGTGAGAGAGTGAACCACAATCATGTGAGTGAGTGCCACAAGCCTCCAATGAGTGTAAAAATTATGAGAGTCGCATCGCATGCCACCAAAAGTGAGAAGAGTGGTTTGAGTGTGACCCATACTAACAATCCATCATACAACTCTCTCTCTCTCTCTCTCTCTCTCTCTCTTTGTTGTCGGTTTTGCAAGGTACCCAAGATAGACCACCTCTACAAGGAACACGCTACAAGATCTCCAACCACAACTTGATGACAAGCTCAAATTCAAGACCTTTAACCATTTTGCACAAGGCTATGACATCAAAGATCCAACCACATACAAGCTCAAGAAAATGGGTACATCTCTTTCCTTTCATGATGAAAGAACTTCGTCGAGGATGACACGTTTCCAAGAGCGGGGGGGGGAGATGATGCATCCCAACACATGGCATTCACCATTGGCCCACATCATGCTACACCAACCATTCCTACAAAGGTGAATTCATTCCTTATCTTGCGTTCCTTTGGTTATCATATGGATGGGGTCCTACTTGAGACAAATTCCTATTGTATGTCTAGGTCCATGACCATGACAACAAGAGGAGGATACAAGGATGCCCCAGGAGCCAAGACACCCAATCAAGAGGCTTGGAAGAGGAGAAATAAGAAAGCAGCTGAAACAGGACCAGAGTCTCCGGCCCATCCAGCCCGAAGTCTGCGCCGAGCCTGGAGTCTCCGCCCCTATGCACCCGGATTCTCCGCCCGCGCCTTGACCCACCTACACTTGCAAGGTTCTGGAACCCGCCCGGAGTCTCCGCCGCCAAACCGAAGTATCCTCTTGAAACCAGAGTCTCCGTCCCTTCTACCCTAGAGTCTCTGGCCTAAGTGACAGGAATGCGATCCTAGAAGCTGGGCCTAACCCATGTAACGCCCAGAACTTCCTGTTTATGCCTAAACTACCCCTAGCTCGTGGTTGGCCTATATATATGCCCCCTCCTTGAAACCCTATAGTTGAATATGAATGAAGGCATGTTCCTAACTTAAGTGCAAAGGATGTAGCCTAGAGGGGGTGAATAGGCTTTTAAAAATATTATGTTTTGGGCTCTAATAAATGCGGAATAAAACTAACGTTTAATTTATATAGAACAAAACCTAACCACTAGGTTCAGCTAACTGCACCAACAACCTATGCTAAGCAAGTCAATCAACAAGGTGATAGCAAGATGAAATACTTCAAGCATAATGGCTATCACAATGTAAAGTGCATAAGCAAAGGGCTCGGTTGAGAGATAACCGATGGACGTAGAGACGATGATATTTATCCCGAAGTTCACTTCCAAAAAATCTACGTCTCTGTTGGAGAGGTGCGATGGTGCAATGCTCTCCGACGCCACAAGTGGCTCACCTTGAGGTGTGGTGGCTCGATGCTCACCCAATGTCACACAAGGCCTCTCCCCGGATGCAAAGGCATGCAACTCACCGACGCCACAACAGGATCACCTTATTCTCCCGTGAGGGCGATCACTAAACCCGTACAAGGTTGGAGCTATCTCCATAACTCAATTGGAGGCTGCCAACAACAAAGACACAAAAGGCTACAAAGCCACAAAAGGCCACAAGATTGAGGCCAGTCCACAATGGACAAAGCTACAAAATCTATTGGGGGAATAAGGGAGGAAGAACACAAGAGGAGAACAGAAAACTCTCCAAGATCTAGATCCCAAGGATTCCTTCACAAAGAAGGGATTTGGTTTAGGGGGATTTTAGATCTATATATCTTCTCTCAAATCCCTCAAAAAGATGCAAGAATCATAGGGGTAAAGGGAGAGGTCAAGATATTCAAGGTAAACGATGGAGGAGAGAGAGAAAGCCAAGAACCAATAAAAGAGCCAGTGCCCATGAAGCGGAAGAGGAGCCCCTTTTAAAGGGCTCCCAGATCTGACCGTTTGGGAAAATTCGTGACCCTGGTTAGAACTTCTGGTGGGAGGGAGGAACTAACGTTGGCACCCAGCCAACAGTCAGAAAACAGCGGCGCAGAAGAGAGAAAAATGACCCTGGTTGGTACTACCGCCAGTGCATCAAAACTTCCGGCCTGGACGGTACTACCGCCAATACTTTCGACCAATAATCTGCCAAATAGAACATACCTAACAAAGAAGTTACTGACCCGAACCCAGGATGAGTGGAAGTAGCCCCGGTACTTCCACCGGTACCACCGACGGCAAACATGCCTGAGCGGTACTTCCGGTGACTGGCCGATACTTTCGGCGGGGGCGGTACTACCGCCTTAACTTCCGATCAACGTTACGCCAAATAGCACACCCCAAACAAAGAGGTTATTGAACTGAAACAGAGTTGAGAAAAAGTAGCCACGATACTTCCATCGGTACTACCAGCGGCAAAATGCCCTAGCGGTACTACCGGTGGCGAGCCGGAACTTCCGCCCAGGGAAACTTTAGAAATCAAAACTACAATAACTTTCGCATCCGAACTCTAAACGAGATGAAACCAATTTTGTTGGAAAGATAAATACATGTAGAATCCAAAGAAAACATGCAAGATCAAAACACGAAATATTGGGTATCACCAAGGTATAAAATACCATGAATATATATGTGAGATATCTCCCAAGGCGCGAAGCTGGAAAACACGCAAGATCAAAAACCGCAAGAATATATGCAAGGGAAAACCTTATTTGATGAACTAGAGTTTGTTATGATGATAACCACAAGCTCTAGTTCCTCACATGGGCAAGATCCAAATAACAAGCAAGAAATATGATGCTATGTATGTAAACGTTTGAGATCTCTCCGAAAGATGCGATCGAGTCACTCACTCGAGAGCCCCTCTTGATAGTACGACTACTATCCTATACCCGGTCTCTCAAATAACAACACGAGACCGCCAAAAGAGAAACCTATCAAGATCATACCTTTGCCTTGATCATTCCACTTGAGCTTGATGTAGACCTTTTTTTTCTTCTCAAGATGGAACACCTTTCTTGATTGCTCTTACTCGCTCTTGCTTGACGAATACTTGTAAATTGCCCCCCCCTACTCCATGGGGAAACCTCTTCTTTGAACTTGTCTTCATCACTCCGTGATCACCGAGGATGGCAAGCTTTAAGCATGAGATATTCTAGAGATGTCGCATCTTGAGCTTGCCCTTCTTCATTCCTTCTTGAGGTTAATCCATCTTGATGCAACTCTTTGCACTTGTCTTGATCAACCTTCAAACATCTTTATATTTTAACTTCGAGACCAACACATGGCCCAAGCGATACCAATGGACAAACCTACAAGTGAAACTCAATTTACACATTATCTTTATATTTTAACTTCAAGACCAACACATGGCCCAAGCGATACCAATGGACAAACCTACAAGTGAAACTCAATTTACACATTAGTCTATAGAGATTGTCATTAATTACCAAAACCACACATGGGGGCATACATGCCCTTTTACTAACCCTAGATGGGAACCCCTCTCTATAGTTAATCTATGAGTTGTACAAGGTCTTGGATTTCGGTGTTCGTCTTCAAGTCGTCAAGACCTGCCCAGGTGTTTGGTCTCTCTCTCTATATCAAGGATTCTAGTGGTGCTAGGTCTCTTCCCTTTGAGATTCTACTTGGTTGCTACTTGCTTCTTTTGATTGGGTTTCTATCATCCGCTTGCCAATCTCTCCTTTCGTGATTCTACCCCACGGTCTCTCGCCGAGGATTCTATTGGATTGGTTGTTCGAATCAACGGGAGCAAATCAAATTAGGTGTGTTTGCGTGCATTTGTAACTTTATCTTGGATTTGAGTTGAGTTTATCGTGTTCATCGTGTTTCCTCTCACTCCCTGCCTCAAATCCGTGAAGATCGGGCCACCCTAAGTCAATCCCACAAGGATCCCATATCAATGCGGTAACCAAATATTTGAAAAGAATACGAGGAGCTAGTTTTGCATACAATGACACGAGCACGACTAACTCAGTGGAATTTCCGAAAGATAATACTCCCTCCGTCTATGTTTCAGGTTTTTCAAATTTTAAATAAATCTATGTACTAAATAGTGTCTAGATTTATCTAAATTTTGAAACTGAGACATCTATTTTGAGACGGAGAAAGTATTGTATCTCTTCCCCAATACAGTTTATAATAGTATATCAAACTAAATTAGTTTGTCAAAACATTTTATATCAGTAGACGGAGTAGTTGTTCCATATTAATGGATAACATGAGTGCTCATTTATACACATAATATGAGAGGACATTGTAATGCCACCATATGTGTTCACCAGATCTGCCAAAAGATCCATCCGTATGTAGTGGCATGTGCGGATTGTCACTCTCACTCATGGCAGTATGTGTTTGGTACGTTTGTTTACCGCCGTCCACGTCCGCGCACTCCACCTCGGCCATCTCCTATATATACGCATATGATGATGCACGAGGACATTGTAATGCTACCATATGTGTTCGCGAGATCTACAAAAGACGAGATCTCACAAAAGATCCATCTGTATGCAGTGGCATGTGCGGATTGTCACTCATGGCAAGCTGGCAGCTGGTGTTTGGTACGTTTGTTTACCGCCGTCCACGTCCGCGCACTCCACCTCGGCCACGCCGCGCTGTCCCTGATCCACCACGCCCCTGGCCTCGTCGTGAGGAGCCACCAATTTCCTCGTCGAGCACCGCCCGTCTTGCAGCACCCACGACGCCACGACGAGGCGCCGGCGCTGGCGGCCGACGCGGGCGCCTAGGCCCTGCGTGGAGCTTCTGCTTGATGTACCCGACGTCTTCCCCGGTCCCTGCCTTCCTGTCTCTCAGCAGCTTCGCGGCCATCTCGACGGCGGCATCGGCGTCGTCTGTGGCGAGCAGCCTCTCGGCGACCTCCGCCGGCGCCACCTCCACCTCCCGCAGCAGCGCCTCGATCTCCGCGAAGAGCGGGTGGTCGTGGACGCCGTGGTAGTTGGCGGCGAGCTCCCTGAAGGCGACGAAGCCGCAGTAGCCCATGTGGACGTGCATGTCCATCCGGCCGGGGCGGAGCAGCGCCGGGTCCAGGCGGTCCTTGTGGTTGGTGGTGAAGATGAGGATGCGCTCGTGGCCGCTGCTGGACCAGAGGCCGTCCACCATGTTGAGCAGCCCGGACAGAGTGACCTGCATGCATCACGCGGTACACATGGCAAGGCAACGTGCAGGTTTGGTAAGTGCCAACTGATGAGTGATGACAAGCTAGCATCGATCAAATAAGAAAAAAGGGAATCGTGCAATCGACGATGCTGAGACTTCCGTTTGCAAGTTTTACAGCTCAGGATCCACAGGAAATGAAGTGGCTAGCTGCTATTGTTGGACAAACAACAGTACTACGAACGTACAGCTCCGTGACTGACTTGCTGGCGCAGTGCTGTGCTGTCGTTTTAGTGTTCAGTGAGGATGCGAGTATGAAGGTAACTAAATCAAAGATTTTTGCAATGACCTGGAAGCTGGCACATGCGTACGCACAGCGCACTGCATGAGCGCACTCACCAGATTTTGAAAAGCTTCGCATCAGAACGTTCCTTTTTTATGAAGTGTCTCGTCATGATTGTTCTCTTCTTCAAACTTAACTTTACCTTCATGTTCGTGAAAATCTTTACCTTCTCGAAGAAGCAACTCGAAAAAAAGTGCACAAAATTAGAGGCTTCTACTACTTTTTTTTGACAAAGTAGAGGCTTCTATGTCTGTTCCTTCGAGTGTTGATTAATACGGAGTAGTTTAATTTGTTTGGTCGATGGGCGTACAACCCTCGTTCAATGCAGCTCACAATATGATTGATATTACTGGTACAACATGAATAATAGTATAGCCAACTGCTGGCTATAAGGTAGTACCATGTCATCTATAGTTAACTTAGTAGTCAATATGTATAATAATAAACTACAATAATATATTAGTTTACCAATACTTGGCCCACTATTTACGTGCTAGAGCTGACTTTTGCATGAGAGACCATATCCCTTCTCTCTCTTCTTCTCTTTTCTCCAACTCAGCATAAATATACTATTTAATGTCTTATAGCCAGATCACCATAGCTTTTTAAAAATATTAAGAATTGTAAGTTCTCTTCTATTTATTAGTCTATGTCCTTCAATGCATGTTCTCCTTTTTCTCTATCTTCTCTCTTATGCATATGTAACTATTAAGACATGAAGTAATTAAAAAAAATAGTTATTGACTTAAGTGTCTCAGGGGCCTTGCAATCCCTAACCGAGGGAGTACTAACCTTATGATTCTTGGAAGGCGGGTTGCTCCCATCGGGGCCTTCTCCATTCGCCTCCCTCCGCGGCGCCGTGGTAACGGCGCAATCGACATCCTCGACCAACAGTATGGACCTGTTCTTCATCCGGATCAGCAGTTTCCTCAGCTCGGTGTTGGACCTGACGCCGCCGACGTCGAGGTCATACACGTCGAAATGGAGGTGGTTGGAGATGGCGGCGACCAGGCTAGACTTGCCTGTGCCTGGCGGCCCGTGGATCAAGTATCCCCTTTTCCACGCCCTCCCCGTCTGCTGGTAATACTCCTTCCGGGTCAAGAACCTGTCCAGGTCGTCCACCACGGCCTCCCGCAGCGCGGCGTCCATGGCCACCGTCGCGAACGTCGAGGCGTTGCGGAGCCTCACGGTCCGCCACTTGCCCCACTCGTTGCTGTAGAGCTTGGTCTGCCTCTGCTCCTGGGACATGGCCTCCACGCGGGCCATGACGGCCGGAAGGTAGGAGCCGAGCACCATGTCCTTGTGCTGCGCGTCGAAGCTGAGCTTGAACACCTCGCGCGCGTCCTCCGCGGCCCGACGCCTGCCGTCCTGCTTCCTGCTCAGGCGCCACGTGAGCTTTGCCCCGTCGAAAACGTCGACGACCGCCGTGCCGGGACGCATGGCGAGCAGGACGTGCTCCGCGCCGGCTCCGCGCGGCAGGCTGGCCTTCATCAGCGGCACGGACGGCGCCGCGGCGAGGAGCGTGGAGACGTACGCCCTGGCCGCCAAGAAGACGCGGTTGTACAGGGCGCCGTCGAACTCCTCGATGAGCACGGCGTGGCGACGGGCCGAGGCGGGAGGAAGGAGGAGCAGCGCGCCGAGGGCCGTGCCTGGGAGGATGTCGGCTATGAGCCGGCGCAGCAGCATGGCCGCGCCCACGACGGAGGTGGCCGCCGTGACGGCGTTCTTGTACCGTTCAAGCGCTCTGTTGTTTGGAGATGTCATGGCCGGCTCTGACTGACGCTGTAGCTGTGTGAGTGTTTGCTTAAGACATCGATCGATCTTCTAATCAGGTGTGTTTCTATGGCGGAACTGCGGCGGGCAGCTTTTAATTGGAGTGATAAGAAACGCAAGGTCGGTTCCAATGGGAATTGGCGGTTGATCAGTCGGTGTGATCAGTGTATGCAATTGTTTTTCTTTGAGGTGGTTTGGCTTAAACTTTGCTTCACAAAGAAGATTAGTGCGTCTTGACTCCTTAACCTTTTTGAGTTCAGTAAGCAGACAACCGGGTTAGGTTAGGTGCGTCGCCAAGTCGTGGTTGAGATTTGAGAAGACCATGGAAACTTGTGACTGGTTTCTTCGAAACATCGTGCACATACCCACACGCCAAGGCCGTCAAAAGTGATCCCCAGTCAAGACTTTTGTAGTGAGACCAACTACACGTCAGTCAGCGTATGCCATGTACGAAACTAACACGACCTGTGATATAATTTACAAAGGTCTGTGTGATTTGTCTTATCGCATTTTCGTATTCCGAAACCTGGGGCACTCTCACAGTCTCACTGTCCCAAAATATCTAGCACAGAAGCTACATTAATAAGATTGTTGTAAAAGCTAAGCTAAATTTTAGAAGTGGAAAATCCGACCAGAGCTCTACATATTCATACCGGAAAAAAATCCGCATGATTTGTTAGTAAAAACGTGAAGGAAAGGAGCAGCGGGCTCCCCCAAACTACTCCCCAAGGGTGGGAGGATGTGGGATCAGGTTTTGGGTTCTCGACGGCACCGAGGAAGGGGGAACTATCGGAGGAGGAAGGGACCAAGAACGAGGGGGAGTTGGATCTAGAGTCAGCGGCGAGCTTGCCAAAGCAAGGGCCGTCCATGGCGACGTTGGGAGAGTTCATCTTGAGAGCGGCTGAGTTGGGAGTCTGCCTCCGCCATCAACGGCGGCAGACGACGTTCGCATCGGGTGGCCGAAGACCTAGATTTGAATCGCGAGTGGTGCTTTTTGTTCAAATGTTGTGGTGATATCACGACATATGCCGTGGGTAGGCTAAGTTGGAGCCGATGGACGTGGAGGAATCCGGAGAGGGATGATGCAGTGAAGACCGCACTCGGAAGAACATGGAGAAACACGATGTATCCAGGTTTGAGGCTCTCCTAGAGAGATACCAACTCTACTCCTGCATCTAGCTCTCATATAATCTTGCCATATATGGTGGCTACAACGGTGCTCCTTGAGCTGTATCTCATATGCCTCTAGTAGCTTTCTCTGTGAGAGCACATGAGGAAAAAGGTGAGCTCCTAACGAGCAGAGAAGAGAGAAGCCCTTCGGGGGTCTCTCCGGGAACAATCCCCCTGGTGCTCCTTATAAAGGGGAGCCTAGGGGACAAAGGCTTTCTCCATACGTCTGGTCCTAGTCAGGCTAGTCTGTTGTCTTGCAGTTCTTGTCGTCGGTATCTCTTCAGCATATTCTCCAGCATCTTTATGAGATGCCCAACATATGCCCTAGCATCTCAAGAGATGTCTGGCATATTCCCTAGCATCTCTGGAGATGCCAAGGGCATATTCCTTAGCATGTGCCAGTCTAAGTCAGGGGCATCCCAAGACTGGCATTTGACCTGAAGAGCTTGACCTGGCATGACAATGTGTCGATGTAGAGGTTGGGTTTAGAATTGTTGTGGTGCAGGAGATCGAGGTAGTGCCAAACTCAGTCTGGAGGGCTAAAACTCGTCCTAGAGGCTTTCTTGTGGGCTGATTCGGCCTTGTGGACAGCAATCTCGGCCTGGGGTTTCCTGCTTCGGCCCATCCTGGTGCAGTGAATCTGTGGCCCAGCCGAATTACTGTTAACCCGGCCTAGGAGGGGATAGCAGGTGCTAAGATGAGTCAAACCCCTGTGAAGGCCCAGCCGAATAATCCCTAACCCGGCCTGTTTTAGCACCTGTGCAGAGAAGTTAACCCGGAATGGGACGAGTCGACCTTCTCCCGGCCCACCCAGGAGGGATGGTGGCGAGGTGGAGATGAAGGCCGCTGGCGATCTGGCTTAGCAAGAACTCGGCCCATCCAGGGAAGCGATGGTGGGTCGAGGGAGATCGATGGGGAAATGACGACATTAGGGTGAGGTCGCTTGGTGGGGAGCTGGCGGCCCGTCGTGGGCTCTTGGCGACGTAGCTTGGCGGTCCGGCTAAGTAAATCCGGCCCAACCGGGGAAACAAGGCGATGGAGTGGAACGCTGGCGTTGTTATTGGCGGGAGGAAACAAGGTGGCGCCGGGGTGAAGCGTTGTCGGGAACTGGCGGCCCGTGGTGGGCCGAATTAGCTAGTACTTGGCCCACCCGGGAGAAGGGAGTTGAGCTTAGCTGGGTTCCTTTGGATCTGGGACGAATTAAGTGAATTCTGCCCATCCAAGGTTTTGCTCTCTCTGTCCTGTCTCGATCTGGGAAGACTGGCTAGGTTCTGGCTAATTCGGCCCAGCTGGTTTATCTTGAGGCCGAATTATGCCTAATTTGGCCTAGAGAGCTCTTTCCTTTTTTTTATTTTTTCTCATCCCTCTTATACCTCATATCTTTACTCATATATGTATTTTTTCACCCATATCTTTTATTAAATTGTTTATTCCTTTACAGAGGTCTCTTTATGCCCCAACTCCAGGGTACCCGGGGTCATATCCCCGACATTAGTACCTGAGGCTATGTGGGACTCGTAGAGTCGTGCATAGGCTTCATATTAAGTATCTCCCGAGTTACACACTGACTCACAATCCGAATCACGTGAATCAACAATCGTCATATTGCCTTCATTAAGAGAATTGACATATAACCCTTTTGGGAAAGTTCTGTCGTTCGGCCTTCTTGGACACTCATCATATAACCCTTTTAGGTAAGTCTTAACATCCATCCTTCATGGGCATTAGTCATATAACCCTTTTGGGTATGTTGTGACTTCTGGCCTTCATGGGCACTGGTCATGTAACCATTTTGGGTAAGTTGTGACTTATGGCCTTCATGGGCACTGTTCATATAACCCTTTTGGGTAAGTCTTGACATCCGGCCTTCATGGGCACTGGTCATATAATCCATTTGGGTAAGTTGTGACTTCTGGCCTTCATGGGCATTGGTCATATAACCCTTTTGGGTAAGTCTTGACATCCGGCCTTCATGGCCACTGGTCATATAACCCTTTGGGGTAAGTTGTGACTTCTGCCCTTCATGGGCACTGGTCATATAACCCCTTTGGGTAAGTTGTGACTTATGGCCTTCATGGGGACTGGTCATAAGTTCCAATCCGAGTTATCTCATCCGGGTTATCCCATCCGAGTTACATGACTCAAATCTGACATATGTCTCAAATCCGAGTTATCTGACTCAAAATCTGAGTCATATGAGTCAGACTTGACATATGTCTCAAATCCGAGTTATGTGACTCAAATCTGAGTTATATGACTTAAATCTGACATATGTCTTAAATTCGAGTTATCTGACTCAAAATCTGAGTAATATGACTCAAATCTGACATATGTATCAAATCCGAGTTATATGACTCAAAATCTGAGTTACATGACTCAAAACTAACATATGTCTCAAATCCTATCTGACTCAAAATCCGAGTTATATGACTCAAATCTGACATATGTCTCAAATCCGAGTTATAGTTGCTGAGATATAATATGACCTTATGATATGTTGGTATACTGCCATAAATATGGATCCGAGATATAATTTTGAGATACGATATGACTTTATGATGAGCTGGAAAACTGCCATTAACGTGGATCCGAGATATAATTTTGAGATATGATATGCTAGCAAACTGCCATGAGTTGGGATCCGAGATTGAGTATGATGAGTCTAAGATATGCTGACAAATTGCCATTCGAGATATGAGATAACCTAGCAAGCTGAGTTAAATAGCAATCCGAGTTAAGGATAACCTGGCAAGCTGAGTTAAAATACAAATCTGAGTTAAATATAACCAAGCAATCTGAATTAAATACCAATTCGAGTTAAGGATAACTTGGCAAGCTGAGTTAAAAATACAAATCCGAGTTAAAGATAACCTAACAAGCTGAATTAAATACCAATCCGAGTTAAGGATAACCTGGCAAGCTGAGTTAAAATACAAATCCGAGTTAAAGATAACCTGGCAAGCTGAATTAAAATACAAATTCGAGTTAAAGATAACTTGGCAAGCTGAATTAAATACCAATCCAATTTAAGGATAACCTGGCAAGCTGAGTTAAGTACCAATCCGAGTTAAGGATAACTTGGCAAGCTGAGTTAAGGATAATCTGGCAAGCTGAATTAAATGCCAATCCGAGTTAAGGATAACCTGGCAAGATGAGTTAAGGATAACCTGGCAAGATGGAGAGTTGAATTAAATGCCAATCCGAGTTAAGGATAACCTGGCAAGCTGGGTTAAATGCCAATTTGAGTTAAGGATAACCTGGCAAGCTGAATCAAATACCATTATATGTGTTGTGACAACTTGGTAAGTTTCCTTATCATTAAACATCTCAAAATGACATAGCTAGTCAATTGATGCATATAAAGGGCCATGCACTGAAGTAATAGAAGACATAGATAAAGGACATATAACAGATGACATTTGTAAGTACATAACTGAGGGCATATCTTAAGTCTAGTCTATGTAACAATTCTATGCATAGGACGCATAGTCAAGTTACAATCCAAGTCCTCGAGATACTTTTTCATCTAAGGATGGTTCTATCGGTATGTTGGCTAGTCCCCGGGTTGAGTTATCTCCTTCCTGGGGTGAACTACTAAGTGACTGAGGGTGATAGCCTCCAAGTGACATTCGGGGTTATCTCATGTGCGTGTTGGTGGCTGAGTTATTTGATACTCATTGTATGCTTTTGTGAAGAGGTTGAGGTTGAGTCATGCTTGTTGAGTCAACTGATACTTATAGTATCCTTGGAGAAGAGGTTGAGGTTGAGTCATGCTTGCTGAGTCATGTTTGCCGAGTTAGGCGTGATGAGTCATGCTTTTCCAAATCGGTCTTTGCTGAGTCAGGCTTGCTGAGTCATGCTTACCGAATCAGGCTTGCTGAGTCAGGATTGCTAAGTCGGGCTCGCTGAGTCAGGCTTGCTGAGTCATGCTTTGCCGAATCGGGCTTGCTGAGTCAGGCTTGCTGATTCATGCTTGCTGAATTAGGCTTACTGAGTCAGGCTTACCAAGTCATACTTGCTGAGTCAGGCTCGCTGAGTCAACCAGGGAGGCTCATATGCCAACTTCCCTGCTCTCTGTATGTTGGGGAATAGGATGAAGAAGTTCTTGCTTGATGATGTAGCAGAGGTTAATGAAGGCGTTCCCGTCCGGATGGAAACCCAACCAGCGCCTCTGATCAGCCCCACGGTGGGCGCCAAATGTCGTGGTCGTATCACTGCATATGACATGGGTAGGATAAAGTCGGGGCCGATGGACGTGGAGGAATTCGGGGAGGGATGATGTAGTGAAGACCGCTCTTGGAAGAACATGGAGAAACACGATGTATCCAGGTTTGAGGCTCTCCTAGAGAGATAACACCTCTACTACTGCATCTAGCTCTCATATAATCTTGTCATACATGGTGGCTACAACGGTGCTCCTTGAGCTGTATCTCCTATGCCTCTAGTAGTTTTCTCTATGAGAGCATATGAGGAAGAAGCTAAGCTTCTAATGAGTAGAGAAGAGAGGAGCCCTTCGAGAGCCTCTCCGGGAACGATCCCCCTTGTTCTCCTTATAAAGGGGAGCCAGGGGACAAGGGTTGCTCCATACGCCTTGTCCTAGTCAGACTAGTCTGTTGTCTTGTAGTTCTTGTCATCGGTATCTCTTCAGCATATTCCCCAACATCTTCCTAAGATGCCCAACATATGCCCTAGCATATCTGGATATTCCAAGGGCATATTCCTTAGCATGTGCCATCCTGAGCCAAGGGCATCCCAAGATTGGAATTTGACCCGAAGAGCTTGACATGGCTTGACAGTGTGTCGATGTAGAGGTTGAGTCTAGAGTTGTTGCGATGCAGGAGTGCCAAACTCGTCCTAGAGGCTTTCTTTTAGGTAGATTCTGCCTTGTGGACAGCAATCTCGGCTTGGGGTTTCCTGCTTCGGCCCATCCTGGTGTAGTAAATTTGTGGCCCAGCCAAATCACTGTTAACCCGGCCTAGGAGGGGATAAAAGGGGCTAAGATGAGTCAAACCGCTGTGAAGTCCTAGTCGAATAATCCCCAACTCTGGTCTGTTTTAGCACCTATGCAGAGAAGTTAACCCGGAGCGGGCCGAGTTGACCTGCTCCTGGCCCACGCGAGGAGGGATGGTGAAGAGGTGGCGATAAAGGCTGTTGGCGGCCCGACTTAGCAAGAACTCGGCCTAGCTAGGGAAGAGATGGTGGGTCGAGGGAGCTCGACGAGGAAATTACGGCGTTGGGGTGAGGTCGCTTGGTGGGGAGCTGGCGGCCTATCATGGGATCCTGGCGACATAGCTTGGCAGGCCGGCTGAGTAATATGGCCCAGCCAGGGAAACTAGGTGATGGAGTGGAACGCTAGCATTGTTCTTGGCAGGAAGAAACTAGGTGGCGCCAGGGTGAAGCGCTGCTGAGAGATGGAGCCCCGTGGTGGGCCTAATTAGCTAGTACTTAGCCCACGCGGGAGAAGGGAGTTGAGCTCAGCCGGGTTCCTTTGGATCTGGGACGAATTAAGTGAATCTCGGCCTAGCCAAGGTTTTGCTCTCTCAGTCTTGTCTCGATCTGGGAAGACTGGCCAGGTTCTGGCTAATTCGGCCTAGCTAGTTTATCTTGAGGCTGAATTGTGCCTAATTTGTCCTAGAGATCTCTTTCCCTTTTTTCTTTTATCTTATCCCTCTTATACTTCATATCTGTACTCATATATGTCTTTTTTCCACCCATATCTTTTATTAAATTATTTATTCCTTATAGAGGTCTCTTTATGTCCCAACTCTGGGGTACCCGGGTTCATATCCCCAACATCAAACAATCTGATCGGCTCCCAAAGGGAAGGGATCCCAAGTAGGCGGGAGGAAGGGAACCGAAGAGGTGAGGCTGAGGTCACTCCCATGGTGTGCAGGAGCAGTGATGGTGTTGATGGATTCGACATCGGAGGAAGGAGAAGGGCACTACTATGAGGTGGAGCCGGGACATACGAGCCAGGGGCGTGGGTCAAGGCTTGAACTGGTGGTTGTGGACTAGTCATAAATGGAGTCCCATTTAGAGCTAAGACCGGAAATGGGACTCGATGAGTAGGGCAAGTGGAAGTGAGTGGAGCGAGTCAATGTCAACCGCTCATAGGTAAAGAGAGCGAATGATAGAGCCCTATAAGGATCTGGATGTGGATTTTGGAAGGAACCCTATATCCTTAGGTTATCCAGGCACTGCTCGGGAGGTGTGTCGGTGGGGTAGATACCACAGACACATCATGAGAAATCCAGATCTGCCACAACTCATGAGATCCTTCGCTAAAGTAGTGGCGATGGAGCATGGGCATGGATATGACCGAGACAACAAGAGGGCTTACGAGGAGAATCGGGCAGAGGTGGCGATGATGGATGAAATGGGTGCAATCTAAGGGACAGAAATAAAGGAGAGCAACAATTTGATCATACAATCCAAGATGAGGGGCGGCTAGACTGGGGTCCTCTTCCTCCATAGTGGGAAGAGTAACAGAAGATGGAGGGGAAGAAGAGGAAGAAGCACACGGAAAACGCCAAGTACAAGGGAGAAGCGAGTAAGACGAGCAGGGATCAAGGACAAGGCAGCGGGATGGTCAGAGCGGAGAATGGTAAAGGCAGGGAGGTGCCGATTGACAGGTATCATCCTCAAATCCGAATAGTTCGATGACTCTGCGACAAGACCAAAGTCAGGGGCTGGGATGCTTCAGCTGTGGGATACAGGGCACTCCCAAAGTGATTGCTCATTTACTCTGTGCCTTCTCTGCAAGCAAAAAAAATCATGTCTCGGCCAACTATCCGTTGAGGGTTCCTCTAGCACGCATGCAGCTAATAGGAAGCAAGTTTCCAGGTTGCGGATTCTTCTACCTTGAAGTCAACCCGACAAATGCGCTACAAGCTCCTTAATACAATGTAGTGGCGTTGATCGAGTTCAAGATTGTCGAGGGGATAACCCCCGGGTGGGGAAAGCCAGGCACAAGTAGGCCGGCTCCAGAAGATGCAGGCCGCCTGGCCTCCAGGAAAGAAAACTCTAACCGACTGGAGAAAACGTCCGGCTGGTCTTATAACCTTCCCGGCTCGCCCGTCTAGCCGGTGGCCAGAAGAATGGGCCTGGTGACCATTTCCACCCAGCTCACCTCGGATTCGATGGAGAGAACGGAAGGGTTGACGCTTCGTGCGGGGTACGCTTCTGGATCTCCCTCGTCATCAAGGAAGCTGGCATGCCGTCATGACCAGCGCTGCCCGACGAAGATAAAGCAAGATGGTCGGCTGGACTGGCGAAAGCAGTCCGGATGACCGTTAAAGCAAGGATGACGCCCAAAGGAAGCCCGGGTGACCACTAAAGAGAAGGGTGACACTAAAAGAAGGGCGGACTGGGTCTCAGCCCACCGGCTGGGCCCCCTCAGCCGGCCCTGTCCTGTAAACCCATATCCAAACAATAACCCTAGGACCTGATCTGTAATCTGCCCCCCATACCAGTATATAAGGGAGGGCAGAGCAAGGGTTCTAGGTAGGCAACAATAGAAGGAGAGAAGTGTTAGCATCTAGTTCCCATCTTCCTCTAGCTTTGAATAGTAGCTAAGGAAACAGCTCAAGGAGCACCTGTACTGAGCATCAGCTCCCACACATAGTTCATCTTGCAGGAGTAGGGGTGTTACCTCGCCAAGAGGGCCCCGAACCTAGGTACGTCCCTCTGTTTGCAGTGCATCGTGCCCAACCCATTGCGTGAGCCACCGAATGCATCCGTGTGTCCCTTCTTCGCCATCCCCGATGGCACTGCCGTGTTCCACACCACGACAGTTGGCGCCCACCGTGGGGCACAATGCTTTGGCTGGGATCATCTTCCGCATGAGACTTCTGCTCGTCGCCGGTGAACGCGTGGCCTCTGGCCTTGTTCTCATGCTGGGTGCTTTTGACTGCGTCATCGACAACGCAGCGTGCTTCGCCGGAAACACCTTCCCCGCCGACGGCTCCATCATGCATTTTGGAGACGTCCACGTCTACGTCGCCACTATCGCTGAGGGTTTCCCCATCATGGTCACCCCTGTCCTCGACGTGCCCCTCACCCGTGTGCCAGCCATAGGGAGTGGTCGCGTCGAAGTCATGATGGTGAACGCTCGCGAAAACCATCGACCACCTCAAGAGTGTCGGGCATCCAGCACTTGTGCGCTCCGGTCCAGCAAGACCCGCTCACCGCCTCCATCCAGCACTTGCGCGCTCCGGTCGTCGTCGAGACGGATCCAGTGGCTACAGCGGCAGTGCTCGAAGCTACACGCCAAAACTCCTGGAGGAAGCTGCCAAGGTCGCAGCTAACCAGCGTCAGCTGAACGCCACCGTGCACGAGTACAACGCGGCTCACGGCTTCACCAGGAAGATCCAGCATCGGGGCGCGACCTGGCGCGGAACTGGACCGCGCCGCCGACTCGCATGCAGGTGTGGCGTGGCCCGTCTATAGCACTCCCACCAAGAACATGAGGGCAGCCGAGGCAGCAGCCGTGGAGCTAAAACACCTTGAGGGCAAGGAACTTCGTCGCCAACAGGAGCGCGTGTAGATCCTCGTGGCCACTGCGACAAGCAGCAAGCCGAGGGCATCCCCAGCCAGGTGGGCAACTCCCGCGACATTGTCGTCCGTAAAGGCGCGGACCAGACGACGCAGGGAGGAAGCAAGCATCAACATGTCTATTCTCCAGGAGGGGTTGGACAAAACAGCCGCCCGCGTGGCGAATCTGGCAATCGCGGTCGTCACAACCGAGACGCCGCAGCCTCCAGCGTAAGCCGCGCAGGCGGAGCTTCCCAGGGGAAAAAGACGCGAGCGCCGAAGGAGGAAGCAGACACGAACAAGGACCCGCATGCGTCACGCTTGAAGGGAAGACTCGGTCCCCGAGAACCGGCTGACGCGTGGGAGCGCATCGACCTCCTGGTGCAGTCACGCACCTTGGAGGAGGAAAGCGCGGCTGGCCCGAAATGTTTCGGCCCGCACATCCGAAATGAGCCGTTTCCAAAGGGATTTTCGCTCCCAAGGGACACACCAAAGTACAACGAAACCTTCAAGCCGGAGGATTGGTTGGTCGATTACACCACCGCGGTGGGAATCGCCAATGGCAACCTCTACCTGGCCGTCCTCTACGTCCCCCTCATGCTCGTCGACTCGGCAAGAACATGGCTGAATAGCCTCCTGACAACAGCATCAACGCATGGCTGGACTTCGAAGAAGCGTTCATCCGCCACTTCACCAGAACATACAAGCGGCCGGGTCGGCCTCGCGAGCTTGCCCTTTGTGTACAAGGCAAGGACGATTCGGATCGCGCCTACCTCACCCGGTGGACCAGCATGCACAATTCGTGCGAAGGGGTGCGTGAGCACCAAGCGATAGACTTCTTCACCAACGGCTGCCGAGACGACACCATGCTAAAGCACAAGCTCAGCCGGGCAGACCCGCAAACCATGGACCAGGGCATGGCCATTGCGGACAAGTACGCCACCGCTGACGCAGCAATGAAGAAGCCCATCGTGGTGGACGAGCAATGCCAAATCGTCACGGACGAGCAGGCGTAGCGACGCCAACCGGGTGACCATCATCCCAGGCGGCACGGTCACGACAACCTCCATGGCAAGAGGAAAGACGACCAGCCGGATAGCCGTTACGACACCAAACAAGTAGCCGCGGTGCACGAAGATCCGGCTGCAAGAGGCATCCGGAGGCAGAGGCCGGACGATAGGCCGCCTCGGCTTAAGTACACCATGGAGTCCATGCTCGACGGACCGTGCAAGTTTCACAGTGGCGGCAACAAGCCCGCGAACCACACAATGCGCCAATGCAGCTGGGCAAAGAAAATGGCCGAAGCCGGTGGACTCCCACCACCACCTCCACCACCAGCCGGAGGCCCCAGAACTCCTTCTGGACAACTCCGGTCACCCGTCGGAATTTTCCAGAATCCTTATGGTTTCCCCTTCTCTTTTCTTTGGTGATTCCTATGATACCAAAATGATCTCCGAGCATTGTCAAAACCTTAAGTGCGTTACCCTAATGGTTCGGGAACACTCCAGACATGGTCGATACCACTCTCAGTCCAATGATCATCAGCAGGACCTCGATGCCCATAATGACCCCTGTGCATTCCAAGAGAATCTTTGTCATTGAACCATTAAACATTTAGTTATTTTCCCATTGTTACTTTGATACTTTACTTGTCTGAGACCTAATCAACGACATCGCCATGTCAGGTTCAATATCGTTACTGACAAGTACAACTTTACTCATTCCGAGCTATGTCATCCCCATGACCTAGTCACACGCTGTAGCTTTATGTATGTCTTGTATCTAAGTGGGTCCAGAGTATCTCTCCGTCGCGCGGAAGAACAAATCCCGCTGATAGGGAAAAGGTGTCCGATCTTTCGATAAGATGGAGATAGTCGATTTGGTGGAGTTCGGGCTTGACGATCCGACTACACGTGCGAGCACGAGCGCCAATGCAATCGCTAGGCCAATCTCCTGGAGGTTACCGATCCTGCGGGAAACGATCAGCCTGACCAGCGAGGGTCTTAATTCCTACCTGAAATCGAGAACAAATAAGAACCAATATTGCAATCAAGATATTGCGGATTAAGAGAAAAGCTTTATTGAAAAGGTGGGATCCTGTATAGGTGCGAAGTACAAGAGGCCTCTGCGACGCTCGAGCCTTGGCGAAGTTGCTACGATGGCTAACTTAATGTTTAAACAAAATCCGAGTATAGGGTGACGGCTATGGGGAGTATTTAAGGAGGAAAAGGTGGGGTTTCGGCCAGCCATGGAAGTGGTGGCTGAATCCAACCCTAGAAGTCCTTTTCCCCTCAAATACGGACTCTAAAAAGTGGCTAATTAAAATCCTGCGAAAATTACATGGGCCTGGCCCAAAATAAAGGTGTCGCAACACCATATTAAGCTATGGAGGAATTCGTGAAGTATTGATCTTGAATATTTCGTCCAAGCCTTCTTTCTTCATTATGGTGGCCTCAAAGTTCTGAAATCTTCATCCGTGGCCTTCTCTTGGATCATCACATGCTTGCTGCCATCTCCATGCATGGCCATGCTCCAATGCTTGTCCCTCTCATCCATGCTTGGTCCATCATTCCTAAGAGTAAGAAATACATCTGATTTAGGCAACATCATATTCTCATGTATGTGAGGAATAGTTCCAAGAAACGAAAGTACCTGATAGTTAAGTTGTTTGGCACGAGATCTTGTGATGGTTCCTTGTATGTGTGTTGTTGTAGGTACAATGGTTGTATCAATAGAAGGGATGTCCACATCATGCTCCCCTTCTTGAAATGAAGGCGTCCTCGATGCAATCTCATCTTCCTCACCAAAGTAAGGCTTCAAATCTGCAATGTTAAACGTAGGACTAACCATACCAAAGTTTGCAGGCAACTCAAGTTTATATGCATTATCATTTATTTTCTCTAACACCTTAAAGGGACCAGCAGCACACGACATTAACTTAGACTTGCGTAAATCAGGAAAACGATCTTTACGCAAATGTAACCAAACAAGATCTCCAACATCAAACACAACATGTTTTCTCCCTTTATCCCCAGCAA
The DNA here is from genome assembly GCA_023614405.1 of Avena insularis. Taxonomy (NCBI): domain Eukaryota; kingdom Viridiplantae; phylum Streptophyta; class Magnoliopsida; order Poales; family Poaceae; genus Avena; species Avena insularis. The sequence continues at coordinate 278,298,817 of CM042689.1, read as the reverse complement.
GTTTATACTTAGCATTCATGTGTTCAATGTTATCTTTAGTAGTCTTATGCAAGTTTAATATCATTTCAGCACGTTGTGTAGCATCCAAATTATTTTGCACCGAAGAAGGTAAAGGCAATAAATCAATAGGTGCACGAGGAACAAAACCATACACAATCTCAAATGGGCACATCTTTGTGGTAGAATGCAGCGAACGATTATAAGCAAATTCTATATGAGGTAAACACTCTTCCCACAATTTTAAGTTCTTCTTTAAAATAGCCCGCAACATAGTAGACAAAGTTCTATTTACTACTTCAGTTTGTCCATCAGTTTGGGGATGACATGTAGTACTAAACAGCAATTTAGTCCCCAACTTAGCCCATAAACATCTCCAAAAGTGGCTAAGAAATTTAGTATCACGATCAGAGACAATAGTATTTGGCACACCATGCAAACGAACAATTTCACGAAAGAACAAATCAGCAATATGCTAAGATCATCCGTTTTATGACAAGGAATAAAGTGTGCCATCTTAGAAAACCGATCCACAACAACAAAAATACTATCCCTCCCCTTCTGTGTTCGTGGCAATCCCAAAACAAAGTCCATAGAAATATCCTCCCAAGGAACACTAGGAACAGGAAGAGGCATATATAAACCATGTGGATTAAGGCGAGACTTAGCTTTTTGATAAGTAGTGCAGCGAGCCACAAATATCTCAACATCTCGACGCATACGTGGCCAAAAGAAGTGTGCAGCAAGAACATCCTCTGTTTTCTTGACACCAAAGTGCCCATCAATCCTCCTCCATGCGCCTCCTGTAACAACAAAAGACGAACAGAACTATCCGGAATGCATAGTTTGTTAGCACGGAACACAAATCCATCATTGAAGACGAACTTGTTCCATGTTCTACCATCTCTACAATTCTGCAATACATCTTTAAATTCAGCATCATGCACATATTGTTCCTTAATAGTTTCCAATCCAAATATTTTGAAGTCAAGTTGAGATAACAAAGCATAACGGCACGACAATGCATCAGCAATAATATTATCTTTACCCTTTTTATGTTTGATAACATAAGGAAAAGACTCAATAAATTTAACCCACTTTGCATGACGACGATTCAACTTAGCTTGACTACGAATATGCTTCAAAGATTCATGATCAGAATGTATAACAAATTATTTAGGCCATAGATAATGTTGCCAAGTTTCTAATGTCCAAACTAACGCATATAATTCTTTATCATAAGTAGAATAGTTCAGACTAGCCCCACTCAATTTCTCAATAAAATATGCAACAGGTTTTCCCTATTATAATAACACCCCTCCCAAACCAATTCCACTAGCATCACATTCAAGCTCAAAAGTCTTAGTAAAATCAGGAAGTTGGAGTAAGGGAGCATGTGTTAGCTTATCTTTCAATATGATGAAGGCCTGTTGTTGTGCATCGCCCCAAACAAAGGGCACATCCTTCTTGGTAAGCTCATTCAGCGGCGCGGCAATTGATCCAAAGTCTTTGACAAAGCGCCTATAAAAACCAGCGAAGCCAAGAAAACTCCTCACTTGTGTGACCGTCTTGGGCTGCGGCCAATTCTCAATAGCTTTAATCTTGGCTGGATCCACTTCAATACCCTGTGATGTAACAACATAGCCAAGAAATGCAACTCGATTGGTGCAAAAGGTGCACTTCTCAAGGTTACCAAACAAACGTGCATCACGTAAAACATTGAAAACAGCACGTAAATGGTCCAAATGATCCTCTAAAGATTTGCTATAAATCAGAATATCATCAAAGTAGACTACCACAAAATGTCCAATGAAAGCACGTAAAACTTCGTTCATTAATCTCATGAAAGTGCTGGGTGCATTAGTTAAACCAAACGGCATCACTAACCACTCATATAAACCGAACTTAGTTTTAAATGCTGTTTTCCATTCATCTCCTAATTTCATACGAATATGGTGGTAACCACTACGCAAATCAACTTTAGAAAACATGGTAGAGCCACTCAATTCATCAAGCATGTCATCTAAACGTGGAATAGGATGACGATATCGAATAGTAATATTATTGATAGCTCTACAATCAGTACACATGCGCGAAGAACCATCTTTCTTAGGTACCAAAATAATAGGAACAACACAGGGGCTAAGGGACTCACGAATATGATCTCGGTCGAGTAGTTCCTGAATTTGGCGTTGTATCTCCTTTGTCTCCTCTGGATTGGTTTGTAGGGGTTCGTAGCATGGAAAACAAAAAATTTCTATCGCATACAAACAAACAAGCCAAGATCTATCTACTAGATTGTAGCAACGAGTCGATAGTGGAACTCACCCTCGAAGATTCCAAAGCGGTTAACGAGAGCAGATTCTCGTGGATGATGTAGTCGTACTCTTTCCGATCTCAAGATCGCGTGAGCGATCCTTCCGCGCCAAGCGTTCCATGGCGCCCGCAGTCGGTCACACGTTCGGATTGACGAAGACCTTCCTCTCCTTGTTCCAAAGAAAGCGGAGGTTGTAGCACTCTCCTCGCGATTCCGGCTGACAACGGCGTGGTACCTAAGTAGAGGGAGATCCCATGAGGCTTTTAAGCCGGTGCGAGTATGGTGGAGCTTATGAGAGAGGCTATTAGTGGTCTAGTAATTAGACACACCAATTAGAAGGCTCTAAACCAATTAGAAGGTTCTAAACCGCTGGCTAAAGCAATTAGAAGCTCTAAACCAAAACGGCTCTAAACCGGAGATTAGAGGTGGAAACTTGTGTGTGTTAGGAGGGAGCCCTGCCCCTCCTTATATAGGTGGGAGGGGCTGGCCGGCCAAGGGGAGGGAGTGGAGTCCCTCCCCAACTCGGCTTGGGTGGGGCGCCGGCTTCGGGAGGACTCCCTCCCCAACTCGGCTTCACCTCCTCCTCTTTTCCCACTTCCCAAAATTGCCGTTTGACTTTCAAACTAGCCGTTTGACTTTTCAATTTAGGATTTAATATAATCCTTTATTTGGGACAGCAAGAACACTTAGTACATGATGCAATCATTCCAACTTACAATGACACATTCATGTACCCCTTCCCCTCCGGAGTGCCGGACATTCCGGAACATTCTAGAACATTCCCGATGAAAACACCGGAACCATTCCCCAACTCCGAAATGGGACTTTCCTTATATGAATCTTATTCTCCGGACCATTCCGGATCTCCTCGTGATATCCCGGATCCCATCCGAGACTCCGAACAACATTCGGTCTCTTTCTCATAATACCATAACTACTCAAACAACGTCAATCCTTAAGTGTGTCTCCCTACGGTTCGTGAATTATGCGACATGATCGAGACACTTCAACAATAACCAATAGAGGAATCTGGAAATTCATATGGCTCCACATATTTCTACGATTACTTTGCGATCGAATGAACCACTTACATACGATACCAATTTCCCTTTGTCTCACGATATGTTACTTATCCGAGGTTATGATCGCTTGTATCTCCGCATACCTAGTTCAACCTCGTTACTGATAACTACTCACTTCCCGGTCCCGTGATATGTGATCCCTTGTGAGCCAGTCACATGCTTGCAAGCTAATTGGATGACATTTCACCGAGAGGGCCCAGAGTATATCTATCCGTCATGTGGATGGACAAATCCCACTCTTGATCCATGTGTCTCAACCAATACTTTCCAAACACTCAATGCCACTTTTATAGCCACCCTGTTACGGTGTGGTGTTTGATGACATCAAAGCATCCATCCGGTAAAGGTGATATGCATGATCTCATGGTCGAAGGAATTAGGTTACTATGTATCGTAAAGCATATAGCAATTAAACTATTGAAATGACTTGATCTTTATGCTACGCTTATCTATAGGAGTATGTCCATCACATCATTCTCCTAATGATATGACCCTGTTGTTAATAACATCTCTATGTTCATGATCAGGAAACAATGATCATATATTAACCAACAAGCTAGTTTAACAAGAGGCTTTACTAGGGACTCTTATTTTAGTTTACAAATCACACAAGTATTATGTTTCCGGTTAATACAATTATAGCATTGTATGTAAAAATTTATCATAAGTATTATGATATGATAATAACCACTTTATTATTGCCTCTTGGGCATATCTCCAACAGTCTCCCACTTGCACTAGAGTCAATTATCTAGTTTCAAACCTTTGGGTATTCAACACCTATGGCTTTCCGGTTGTATGTACACGATTGCTAGTGGTTAATCGATCTCCGGATCGACACTTCCAGTCCGTGTAATTGCATGTCTTTGCGTCTCGCATCACTCATTCTCTAATGAGATGGCTTTGTATGATTTGGTCTTTCGGTGTGACCTTTAGTTCTTTGGGGTTAAAACATGTTGACAATATTGTCGCACAATATATCTTCATAGTATTATCCCGCTGTGAACTACACCTAGTTTGATAACAAACTACTTGACACAAATGCCCTCTTTTGCTGCTATAATAGCAGTCATATACTTAGCCTTTTGTTGAAGTATCTGTCACAATGTCTTAACTTTGGAACTCATCCAAATCCATTATGGAACTCACTTTCCATTATATTGTGCCACCCTTAATTTAGATTGAGATAAACTTAATTTGTACTTTGTGACAAAACTAGTATCAATGTAGTACTTTTACAATGAACTAACCATCTATTTGTCACTTCTACAAATAATATACTCTTAGTTCTTCCAAAAGATCATAAGAAAATCATTACTATCGTCAAAAGATCATCATATGAATCATTCTCGTATATGCTCATAATATTTATAGCATAGGACATATCTGGATTTGTACATATCACAGTATGATTGATATAAATACTCTTTGTGATTTCATACATCAAGTATCAATCTATACTTGAATCTTTGTTTCACTTACCAAGTGCCAATACACTTTAATATATCATCAACATTGAACTCTTTCAATCCTTTCTGTGCAACAAGAACCTTTCTTGTAGTTTCTATATTGAATTCATTCAATATCTCGTCTATGTACTTCTGGCACAACCATATTAGCGTCTATTGATGCCAAATATTTGGGTTTTGCCTAAGTCTTTCATCGGGATGAAATTCTTAATATGTGTTAAAAAAAGATACATTATTTCCAATCAACAATATGTCTTCCACATAATGTATTAGAAACAAGTCTTAGCTCCCACTTAATTTCTTGCAAATGCAAGCATCTTCATTGTCTCCAATGAAATTAAACTCTTTTAACAGTTTCATCATAGTGAAGATTCCAACTCCGCTATGCTTTCTTCAACCATTGAAGTTTTGCATATGCTTTTAGCATCCTTTGAATTAACAAAACCCTTTGGACCGTGTCACGCACACGTCCTAGGTAACCATTCTATTAGAAGAACTTGTTTTGTTTATTCTACTACCACATAACAAATTATATGTAGTGGTTGCTACATTAATCCGTCTAGACTAAAAATCGCTATGAAAGATCAAATCTTGTCATATACAACCTTTGAACATTGTTGTGAACTCTTTCCCAACATGTCGACTATTTCATAGATGTGAAACATCCATGTCTACTTCTTTATAGATCCAAACACAACTGCAAGGTCTTACACCTTTTTCGAGGGTCCTTCAAGTTCAAAACTTGATTTCTCGTGTATGGAACTATCACGGATTATATGGCTTCAAGCCATTTGACGGAGTCAGGGCCCATCATCGCTTCTTTGCATGTAGTAGGTTCATTATTCTCAAATAATGATTCAACCCTCAAATCTTGGTATTTGATTGTTCATCCGACCTACCTTTTTCAATAGAAACTTAGACCTCCGTGACCACAACCTTTGAGGCACGTGAGCCATGAGCATTGTTGCTGCCTCCGGAACACTTTTCGGTGCTGCGCAACTTTGCACATATAGCTAAGGTTCTTTTAACCTTATCAAAGTTCTATTGTCCTCCCACTTTAACTTTTCACGAAAAATTCCTTCTCAAAGAAACTTGACGTTCTAAGCGACAAACACTTTTGTCTTCGGTGTTTTATGGAGGAATACTTAACAGTAATACAAAGACAGGTTTATCCGACTTTGGTTGCAAACATCTTTCTTATGCATAGCATACCAATGTTTAAGAAAGGACTACTTGGGTTTTATCCCAAACCATAACCTTATATGGTGTCATTTCAGCGGATTATGATGGAGCTCTTTTCAGTGGAAAACGATAGTCTCTAAAGCTTTTAATCTTTAAAATACAATAGCAGTTTTATGAGTTACACCTTTGATCTTACCATGTCAAACAAGGTTTAATTACATATCTCGAATGCTCCATACTCTTATGGTGTTTCGGGAAATGCAAATCCACGGAACTATTCCATAAATCTTAGGTATTATGCTAAACTTGTAATTTAAATATCTTCCTTTATGATCTTATCATAAACTATTCATATTCTTGTTACAATGATTCGGCACTTCATCTTGAAAGTCTTTGAACTTTTCAAGTGTTTCATACTTTATCCTTATTAAGTAAATATTCATATATTCACTCAAATTTTCGGAGAAAGCATATGAAGTTGAAATTCATCGCTCTTGACTACACATAATGGACTTTGTACAACAATATGTACAAGTTCAAATAAGCTAGTCATTCGTTCCCTTTTGGCCTATGAACGAAGTTTTAATTATCTCTAGGAAAGTTTCACAAACGTCATTTGATCAAAAATCAAAAGACTCCAAAATTCCATCCACATGGAGTTTCTTCATGTTTTCTTTCCAATATAATTTAAACGGCGATGTCACTTCCTAAGTGATCTTTCAATCAATTTTAGCACTAGTTTTATGGATGTGATTTCTCCAACGAGATTTGTGAATCATCCATCTTTTATGGATTACGGCAATTATTTGAACAACTCTTTTGTTCTCATAATACCTGATAAAACAAATCTTGAAGGCAAGCTTTGATGTTTAACGAGCAACATAATAACCCTTTATTTGTTCTCGATGAACATCATCACATATTCTTTTGCTAGTTACTTAGGCCATTGTAGTTCATGAATTGTGTTGTTTCGTATGACGATTCATACCAACAAATTCAGTATCAAGTACTTAAGAACCACATTGTTTAATAAGCAAAGAATATAGCCATAACATGTATATCATCTATATACTTTAAACTGAACAATTCTAGTCTTTTCTTTTCTGCCATATACTTATGAGATTCTCTTCAAGATTTCCTTTTCATTTGAAAGAATCTATCAACATCAATAGTGGAGTCATACATATGACACATAGTCCAAAGCGTGTATAGTTAAATACCAATGTCTTTGAACTTGCACTTTGAAGTAGATCACCATTATCAAATATTTGGTGTTCTTTCAAATTCCTTTCTTTAGTAATCTCTTGGTGTAGTAAACATTTTACCTACATCAAATATTCACCCTCATCATGGACTTATCCATGATCTAGCTACTTTTAGCTTGTAATGGTGAATCGCGAGTATAATGTTGCTCTCCAAAACCTTTTGGAAGATTAGGACAACTAGTGTCTCCAACCTTTTGCAAATTCTCATCAAATATGAGAACATGACTTTTGCCATATTATACTCTATCATGTTGTAACCAAAACTTCGTTTCAGATATCACAATATCTTCCACACATCATGGTTTCTGAAACAACTCTTTCAGATCCTAGATAACCTTGATATTAAGATAATCTTTTGAATATCAAGAATCATGGAGACAAACATGATACTCATATACTAACACTTTGGAATTGTCACTCTTGTTTTAATACCAATTATTAAACTTCATGGAGTAACCGGAACTTACTGAAAGTTTGCAATAGGACTTTTAAACTTTAGATTAACACTTTAAAAACAATACGATACCAGTTCGTAAAGTAACTAACCAGAATTCTATAGTTCTATCATCTCAATTATAACTAAGCGCAAGGTGGTAAACGGATGCCAATGACTACAACAACTATGCAAATTCACTTTGATTTAATTTATCATAAATTGAGTTCTAATTAATAATTAAATTAATCTAGGTGAACTCCCACTCAAAACAACATCCCTCACATTGTTTTAGTGATCACACGAACCAAATCCACCACATCAAAACCGATCATCACGAGAGTTGATATAGCTTTAATGGCGAACAATCAACATGTTCATCATATCTACTATATGACTCATGCTCTACCTTCGCAATCCGTGTTCCCGAGGCCATGTCCGTACATGCTAGGCTCGTCAAGATCAAACCTTAGCTACCGTGATAAGCAAATCTGGCTTGCTTACGTTTGTATTCACCGCGGAATCAAAGACACCCGATCATCACGTGGTGCTTCAAGCGACAAGCTTTGGCAACGGTGCATACTAAGGGTGAACACTTTAGAACTTGAAATTTATGTGCATGAGGGATCATCTTATAATGCTACCGCTGCCTACTAAGCAATACAAGATGCATAAAGGATTAACATCACATGCAATTCATAATATGTGATATGATATGGCCTTTCTTCTTTGTGCTTCCGATCTCCATCTTCAAGCACGAACATGATCTCCATCATCACCGGCATAGCATCAAGGTCAATGACGCTTCTTCATGGTTGTCGTCCACCAGCTTCAACTATTACAACTATTTTGAATAGACACGCAGGTCTTAACAGAAATTAAAGACAACCATATGGCTCCTGCCGGTTGCCGACTTACAATAAGGAACATTGCATACATCATATATAATCACAATCATGGCCATATCACATCACTGCACACCCCTGCAAAACAAAGTTAGACGCCTCTACTTTCTTTGCATATTTTACGTGGTTTGGGGCTTTCAATAAGTGTCGTTCTAACTTACGAACAAGAACCACAACATTGATACTAGCATTGTTGATTACCCGTTGTAAATTGGATCTAAACTATTCTAGGAGAAGCAGCACACCCAGAGCCACTTATGCAATACAAGTTGCATGTCAAGCGTGGAGCAAGTCTCATGAACGATGTCATGTAAGGTTAGCCCGCCGCTTCATCCCAACATACCGCAAGATGCAAAGTACACAAAAAGCAATCTACAATACAAGCATCAACGCCCACAATGACCATTGTGTTCTACTCGTGCAACAGATCTACATATAGACACGGCTCTGATACCACTGTAGGGGTTCGTAGCATGGAAAACAAAAAAATTCTATCGCATACAAACAAACAAGCCAAGATCTATCTACTAGATTGTAGCAACGAGTCGATAGTGGAACTCACCCTCGAAGATTCCAAAGCGGTTCACGAGAGCAGATTCTCGTGGCTGATGTAGTCGTACTCTTTCCGATCTCAAGATCGTGAGACGATCCTTCCGGCCACGTTCCATAGCGCTCCTGATCGGTCACACGTTCGGTACTGACGAAGACCTTCCTCTCCTTGTTCCAGCAGGCAGCGGAGGTTGTAGCACTCTCTCGATTCCGCAGACAACGGGCGTGGTACCTAAGTAGAGGGAGATCCCAGGCTTCGCCTTAAGCCGGGTAGTATGGTGGAGCTTATGAGAGAGGCTATTAGTGGTCTAGTAATTAGACACACCAATTAGAAGGCTCTAAACCAATTAGAAGGTTCTAAACCTGGCTAAAGCAATTAGAAGCTCTAAACCACCACGGCTCTAAACCGGAGATTAGAGGTGGAAACTTGTGTGTGTTAGGAGGAGCCCTGCCCTCCTTATATAGGTGGGAGGGCCGGCCAAGGGAGGGAGTGGAGTCCTCCCCAACTCGGCTTGGGTGGGCGGCTTGGGAGGACTCCTCCCAACTCGGCTTCACCGCCTCCTCTTTTCCCACTTCCCAAAATTGCCGTTTGACTTTCAAACTAGCCGTTTGACTTTTCAATTTAGGATTTAATATAATCCTTTATTTGGGACAGCAAGAACACTTAGTACATGATGCAATCATTCCAACTTACAATGACACATTCATGTACCCCTTCCCCTCCGGAGTGCCGGACATTCCGGAACATTCTAGAACATTCACGATGAAAACACCGGAACCATTCCCCAACTCCGAAATGGGACTTTCCTTATATGAATCTTATTCTCCGGACCATTCCGGATCTCCTCGTGATATCCCGGATCCCATCCGAGACTCCGAACAACATTCGGTCTCTTTCTCATAATACCATAACTACTCAAACAACGTCGAATCCTTAAGTGTGTCTCCCTACGGTTCGTGAATTATGCGGACATGATCGAGACACTTCTCCGAACAATAACCAATAGAGGAATCTGGAAATTCATATGGCTCCCACATATTTCTACGATTACTTTGCGATCGAATGAACCACTTACATACGATACCAATTTCCCTTTGTCTCACGATATGTTACTTATCCGAGGTTATGATCGTCGGTATCTCTGCATACCTAGTTCAACCTCGTTCGATAAGTACTCTTTTCTCGTTCCTGATATGTGATCCCTTGTGAGCTACCACATGCTTGCAAGCTAATTGGATGACATTTCACCGAGAGGGCCCAGAGTATATCTATCCGTCATGTGGATGGACAAATCCCACTCTTGATCCATGTGTCTCAACCAATACTTTCCAAACACTCAATGCCACTTTTATAGCCACCATGTTACGGTGTGGTGTTTGATGACATCAAAGCATCCATCCGGTAAAGGTGATATGCATGATCTCATGGTCAAAGGAATTAGGTTACTATGTATCAGAAAGCATATAGCAATTGAACTATTGAAATGACTTGATCTTTATGCTACGCTTATCTATAGGAGTATGTCCATCACATCATTCTCCTAATGATATGACCCTGTTGTTAATAACATCTCTATGTTCATGATCAGGAAACAATGATCATATATTAACCAACAAGCTAGTTTAACAAGAGGCTTTACTAGGGACTCTTATTTTAGTTTACAAATCACACAAGTATTATGTTTCCGGTTAATACAATTATAGCATGGTATGTAAACATTTATCATAAGTATGAAGATATGATAATAACCACTTTATTATTGCCTCTTGGGCATATCTCCAACATGGTTCTATATGGCGCGCGGTTGGGCAACGTAGCACCAGGAATTAGATCAATTTGGTGCTCAATTCCTCTAATAGGAGGTAGTCCTGGTGGTAGCTCAGCGGGAAAGACGTCCTCATATTCCTGCAAAAGGTTAGCAATAGCGGGTGGCAAAGAAGGAGGCATATCCTCAAATGAAAACAAAACCTCTTTGCAAATAATTGCATAACATTGAGTTGTGTTTACATCTAGTTCAGCAATATCAATTTTATTGGCAAGCATACATGGACTCTTCAAACGAATTTCAGTAGCATGGGTAGAATCAGATTTAGTGTTCTTTGGTGGTACAAAATCTGCAGCAACAATCTGATTCTCACTTTTATTTTTCTCCTCAGTTTTAGCTCTACTAGCTCTAGCAAGATCATCTTTTAAAATCTGTTCGGGAGTCATAGGTTTTAAAGCAATTTTCTTTCCATCATGCATAAGAGAATAGTGATTAGTTTTGCCATTATGAACAGATTCTCTATCAAATTGCCATGGTCTACCAAGTAACAAAGAACAAGCTTGCATAGGTACAACATCACAATCAATAAAATCAGAATATGTACCAATAGTAAAATGCACGCTGCATCGTTCTTGTTACCTTGATCTTGAGAACTCTCAAACCATTGGATGTAATATGAATGTGTGCGTTGTCTTGTTGGAAGTGCAAGCTTCTCTACCATGTCAACACTAGCCAGATTATTACAACTCCCTCCATCAATGATGATCCGTATAGCTCTTTCCTTGACAACACCACGTGTTTGGAACAGTTTGTGGCGTTGATCTTGTTCAGATTTGCTCAATTGCACACTCAACACATGTTGTGTAATTAAACTCTTGTATTGATCAGCAGCTTCAGCTCCCATTACCTCTGTCTCTTCATCAGCATCAGAATTGTCTACATCTCGAGCGGAAATAAGGGCTAATGTATCTTCATCAAAGTCACTCGCTGAATCGTATTGACCATCCTCCCGCACCATCATCACATGTTGTGTTGTGCACTGTCTCTCAATATGACCAAAACCCCAGCACTTGCGGCATTGTATATCCTTTTTCTTACCCGTGGAAGCCATAGAAGATGCACTACGAGCAGGAGCATTGGATGATGGTGGAGGAGCAGCTGGAAATCTTGTGGTGGCCTTGGATGTGGTAGTAGCTGGTGGCGAATCATGAGAAGGAGGCGCTGATTGTCGGGATGTCCAAGTGGATGTGCGGCCTGCAGAATTATTAGTCCTCCTCCATGGTGTTTGGCGATCCTGCACTTCACGTTCAGCTTTGCAAGCAAGATAAAACAAACGAGTGATAGAATTATATTCCTTATAATCTAATATGTGCCGAATGTCCTTGTTTAATCCACCAAAGAAACGTGCAAGCATTTGTTCAGTAGATTCAAAAAGACCACACCGAACCATCCCCGTTTGCAATTCCTAATAATACTCTTCTACAAAAATTTTCCCTTGCTCTAAACGTGTCAGATTCTTTAGTAAATCACGTTGATAAGTGGGAGGTACAAAACAAACACGCATAGCAGTTTTTAAAGCAGTCCAAGTACTAGGAATAGTAGTAGGATTTAAACGACAATACTCAGACCACCAAAGGGAAGCAAATTTAGTAAATTCACATGTAGCAGCACTAACACGCATATTCTCAGGATATTTTAAACATGCAAAACGTTGTTCTACTTCCATCTCCCATGTAAGATATGCATTAGGATTATATTTACCCTCAAAAGATGGAATATTTAATTTAAACTTTGCAACATGATCATCATCACGTACCGGTGGTCGAGCGTTGCGGTAGTAATGTCGGGGACGACCAGCAGGTACATGTGGAGGTTGTTCAACCTCCTCATCAAACAGATCGTCGTCGTTGGGGTCGTAGTAGTACCCGCGTCTGTCCCCAATATCGCAGCAGCCGCGCCGAAGTCCGAAAGGCTCGCAGTGGTAGTCGCTGAAGTCGCGGCGGCAGCCGAACTAGCAGTCCGACCCGTGATCGGAATGCGCCATGCGCCATGTGCGGGTGCGGGTGCGGGCAATCTGTTCAAAATCTCCTTGAACAGAGCATCAAGCTTGGCGTTGAAGGATTTCTCGAGTCCATCGATCTTGTCCACGGCGTTGGTGAGCTTGGTGTCAAACTCCCCTAGGCGTGTATCCACGTCTTCAGCGCGACTGACCAAGATCTCGGAGAAGTGGGCATGGAGTTCTTCGTTCGTCATTGTGGCAGGGTTCCGCGAAGTATCTGTCATGGTTAGTCTTTTAAAAAGCACATGTATATACTACGGAAATATGGTGGAAGGCACGCGTAATCCGTCAAGCAATATACGAAGCTCTTACAAGTTCTTACCAAACAACAGGAAAAGGCGATGTGGAACCGCGAGGATCAGTGGGTTCAGAGATTGAACCGAGCGATTACCGGGAGTCGAGACACCGCACGTGGAGGATATCTATGGAGCTCTGGGAAGGCTTAGCAAAGGGGTTAGCAATTATCAAAACAGCAATGCAAAAGTTGAAAGAATGCTCAACGACGGTACTGTGCTGGTCCTAGGCTAGACCGTACTAGAGACGCGAGCCTAGATCACCAACGATGTCACGACGCGACACAACAAGCAATGTATGATGATATGGCACCCTAAAAAGCGAACCGAGAGGTGGAAAATCACTATGATGGCGAGTGTCTAGAACTGATCTACGGGTTCTAAAAATAGGTTAGTCCCAAAAAAATTTCAATTTTTTTTATTTTGCTCCGGAAAGCGCGCAGGCACCAAAAAATATCGCTATAATGGCCGATGGAGAAAAGTGATCCCCAGAGCCAAAAACTAGTATAGCCAGAAATTTTTTTCGGAGGCGGTTCCAGACTTTTTTGCTCTCCTTCTGGACTTATGACCGGACTCTGAGCTCGACACGGACTTTAGCTTAACACGGAAACAACAAAGAAGGAAAGTAAAAATAAATAACTAGGAAACAATAACTCAACTCGGACTCGTGCCATGACAGGAAAGATGATCGGATCCGTGTCGCGGTAGGAAGGCGGAGGCGGAGTTGTTAGGGTTTATGGTGGCTGGGTGTGTGGCGGCGGGATATGGTGGCGGAATATGGTGGCGGTGAACGGCGAGTGTGGCGGTGACTACTATGATCAGAACTCGAAACTCTAAGGGACGAGACACTAAGACCAGCAACTCGACGCGACGATGTAGACACAAATTCAACAATGCAAAAACTGAAAAGATAATGCGAGGCGTAGATTGGTTATGGGATGGATCTTAACTCTAACTGTGTTTTTGGCTTTTTCGTGGGTTATAGGTAAAAACAGATCTAATCTACGAAAACAGTAAAATCTCACCGAGCAACCTGAAATTTGATACCACTTGATAGGAAAAGGGTGTCTGATCTTTCGATGAGATGGAGATAGTCGATTTGGTGGAGTTCGGGCTTGACGATCCGACTACACGTGCGAGCACGAGCGCCAATGCAATCGCTAGGCCAATCTCCTGGAGGTTACCGATCCTGCGGGAACACGATCAGCCTGACCAGCGAGGGTCTTAATTCCTACCTGAAATCGAGAACAAGTAAGAACCAATATTGCAATCAAGATATTGCGGATTAAGAGGAAAGCTTTATTGAAAAGGTGGGATCCTGTATAGGTGCGAAGTACAAGAGGCCTCTGCGACGCTCGAGCCTTGGCGAAGTTGCTACGATGGCTAACTTAATGTTTAAACAAAATTCGAGTCTAGGGTGACGGCTATGGGGAGTATTTAAGGAGGAAAAGGTGGGGTTTTGGCCAGCCATGGAAGTGGTGGCCGAATCTAACCCTAGAAGTCCTTTTCCCCTCAAATACGGACTCTAAAAAGTGGCTAATTAAAATCCTGCGAAAATTACATGGGCCTGGCCCAAAATAAAGGTGTCGCGGCACCATATTAAGCTATGGACGAATTCGTGAAGTATTGATCTTGAATATTTCGTCCAAGCCTTCTTTCTTCATTATGGTGGCCTCAAAGTTCTGAAATCTTCATCCGTGGCCTTCTCTTGGATCATCACATGCTTGCTGCCATCTCCATGCATGGCCATGCTCCAATGCTTGTCCCTCTCATCCATGCTTGGTCCATCATTCCTAAGAGTAAGAAATACATCTGATTTAGGCAGCATCATATTCTCATGTATGTGAGGAATAGTTCCAAGAAACGAAAGTACCTGATAGTTAAGTTGTTTGGCACGAGATCTTGTGATGGGTCCTTGTATGTGTGTTGCTATAGGTATAATGGTTGTATCAATAGAAGGGATGTCCACATCACTCGCTCTTGATACATACGCCTCTACATGCCCCTCTGAATACCTAAAGACACCTTTATGATCATCGTTTTACCTAGTGACGTTTGATGCAAACAAGGCACTCTCGGGTGATAGTGATTAAATATGGTCTCACAGTCTAAGGAATTGGTTACTATATTTTCCAGTCATTGTAATGGTGAACTTCATTACTTCATCGTTTTACAATTACTGTGTTGGGTATGTCCATCACTTTCATTCACCTAATTAAATGACCCTATTGTCAACTGACATAAATGTCCATGATCGGGAAATGTCAATCATCGATTTACCGATGAACTAGTGTCTAGAGGATCTCTAGGGACTCTGGTGGTTTACATATCACACGTTGACGTTCCTATTAATACAGTTATAGCATGATATAAAACATATTATAAACTTAACGAAATATGTCAAAGATCTATATAATTATTCGCCTCTAAGGCATATTTCCAATACCATGATCTAACACCGGAAAGCTCCTCTGACCGCGCGGGTCGCCGCCATGTGCTATCGAGAGAACATCTTGATCTTGGTAGCAAATTGGATCGGATCAGTCCAGACGTGTGTGCGCAAGCGGTTCAGGTCGCTCTGCCTGATGATGTGGTTGCACCGCTGTGGACGATTTTGTACTTGATTGCACCAGAGAGCATGGTCATTGGGATTTAGGGATTTTATTTGTGGCTAAATTGGATTTAAAGTAATCTGGA
This sequence comes from Avena insularis, assembly GCA_023614405.1. Classification (NCBI taxonomy): domain Eukaryota; kingdom Viridiplantae; phylum Streptophyta; class Magnoliopsida; order Poales; family Poaceae; genus Avena; species Avena insularis. The sequence continues at coordinate 278,282,803 of CM042689.1, read as the reverse complement.
TGTTGAAATTGATCTAAGATCTAATCTAAAAAAGATCAGATATTTGATCAAAACTATGTGTCGCATCCCCGAGGAGAAGAGATTGATCTCCTCGGAAGCGGCGTGTAACACCCCAATTTTACTTAATCAATATTAGGGTTAGTTTTGTGCATCATGAGAATCATCATTTAAATTGTGCATTGGAGAAAACAAATCAAAACTCTAAACCCTAGTTGTCTTCCCTCTCTTTGAAACACACTCAAATGGTTTGAATTTCGAAAACTCCTAAAATTTTGGAACCCAAATGGTTATTAAGGGTCTCCTTGTTATTTTAAATATTTACAAAGCCTCTTGTATTTTGAAAATGTTCAAAACAGATTACAAAATGAAAATTCAAAAGAAGAAGTGAAAACAGAAATAGAAAAGTGTTTAGAAAGAAAAACTGGAGCCAGCTGACCTATCTGGGCTGGCCCACTTCCCCCTTTCCTTCCTTGTCGCCAGCCAGCCTCCATGGCCCACCTGTCAGCCTGTGGCCGGTACCCCTTCGATGTTGAAAGGGCATGTATGCCCCATGTGTGATTTTGGTAATTAATGACAATCTCTATGGACTAATGTGTAAATTGAGTTTCACTTGTAGCCTTGTCCATTGGCATCACTTGGGCCATGTGTTGGTCTCAAGGTTGGAAGATGAAGAAATGTCCAAGGGCTTTGTGCCCATTGGAATCATGAAGAAAGAAGGAGCTTGAAGGTTGATCAAGACATGTGCAAAGAGTTGCATCAAGATGGATCAACCTCAAGTAGGGATGAAGAAGGGCGAGCTCAAGATGCGCCATCTCTAGAAGATCTCATGCTTGAAGCTTGCCATCCTCATGCTCATGGAATGATGAAGACAAGTTCAAAGAAGAGGTTTCCCCATGGAGTATGGGGGAGCAATTTGCAAGTCTTCATCTTCATCAAGCAAGAGCATCCAAGAAAGGTGTTCCCACTATAGAAGAACAAGACGGTCTACATCAAGTTCAAGTGGGATGCTCAAGGCAAAGGTATGTTCTTGATAGGGCTTCTCTTTTTCCGGTCTCGTATTGTTAGTTGGGAGACCGGGTTTAGGATAGATAGCCGTTCTATCAAGAGGGGCTCTCAAGCGGGTGTCTCGTTTGCATTGTTTGGAGAGAGCTCAAACCTTTGCATTCATAGCATCATATTTCTTGGTTGTTATTTGGTTCTTGTCCAAGATAGGATCTAGATATTGTGGTCATCATCATAACAAGCTCTAGTTCATCATCTAAGGATTTCACTTGCATATCTTATTGCGGTTTTTGATCTTGCCAGTTTTCTGGCTCCACACCTTGGGGGATACTTCACATATATATTCATAGTATTTTCTCCCAAGGTGATACCCAATATTTCGACTTTTTGTTGGATTCTATTCGTCATTATCTTTCCAACAAAATTGGTTTCATCCTAATCGGAGTTTCCAAGCTCAGCTTCTTGTGTTTTGGGTTTTGGAGGTTTTACCGGTTCATCGCTTCTAGAGAGGTCATATATTTCTCAATTTGGTTTTATACTTCCATGCTGGACTATTATGTTTCTTTGCATAATCTTGTAAAACTTTTCGTTCTCTTCAAAACGAGCCCAAGATCATCACAAACGGAGTCTAGGATCAAAAGTTATTGAAGTTTTCGTGCAATGTTGTCCTGTGTTTTTGCTTGAGCGGAAGTTCCGGCCCAAGTTCCGACCCAAGTTCCGGTCAGGTTCAGTAACTTGTGTTTCTATTTGCCGGAAGTTCCGGTGGGAGGCCGGAAGTTCTGGTGGGGGCGCGAATCTGGCCCAAACGGTCAGTTTTTCCTTGTCCTATTTAAGGGGGGCTTCTTCCCCAATGGTTCTCTATCTTTTGAGCTCGTTTTTGCCCACCATTGTTGACCTATTTGAGCTCTCTTACTCCCTCTCCCTCCCATGATTCTTACATCTTTTTGAGGGAAAAGTGAGAGGAGATCTAGATCTATAATCCCACCAAGTCAAATCCCTTCTTTGTGAAGGAATCATTAGGATCTAGATCTTGGAGAGTTTTGTGTTCTCCTCTTGTGTTATTCCTCCCTTATTACCCCAATAGCTTTTGTAGCTTTGTTGGAATTTGGGAGAGAAGGACTTGCCCTTGCATTTGGTGCATAGGTTTGAGTTCTCCTCTTGTGTTCTTCCTCCCTTATTCCTCCAATAGCTTTTGTAGCTTTGTTGGAATTTGGGAGAGAAGGACTTGCCCTTGCATTTGGTGCATAGGTTTGAGTTCTCCTCGGAGATTCGGCGAGTACAAGCTTGTGGGCTTGTTACTCTTGGGTTCTTGGAACCCTAGACGGTTGTGTGGTTGGATTGTTGACCTTTTGTGGTCTTGTTGACCTTTTGTGGTCTTGTAGCCTCTTGTGGCTTTGTTGGCCTTTTGTGGCATTGTAGCCTTTTGTGGCTTTGTTGTTGGGAGCCTCCAATTGAGTTGTGGAGTTAGCCCCAATCTTGTACGGGTTCGGTGACCGCCCTCAAGCGTCCCATAGTGGATCAAGTGCCCGCCTTTTGTGGTGCGCACTTGGGAGAATAGGGTGAGCCTTTTATGGCGTCGGTGAGTTGCGTGCTTCTGCATCCGGGGTGAGGCCTTGTGTGGCGTTGGGTGAGCATCGAGCCACCACACCTTGAGGTGAGCCATTTGTGGCATTCGGAGAGCATTGCGCCATCACACCTCTCCAACGGAGACGTAGCTTCTTTGGAAGTGAACTTCGGGAAACAAATCTTCGTCTCCGCGTCCATCGGTTATCTTTCAACCGAGCCCTTTACTTATGCACTTTACATTATGATAGCCATCGTGCTTGAAGTATTTATTTCTTGCTATCACCTTGTTGCTTGTATTTCTTAGCATAGGTTGTTGGTGCACTTAGGTAAACTTAGTGGCTAGGTTTTGTGCTCAATAAATTAAACGTTAGTTTTATTCCGCATTTACTTGAGCCTAAACCGTAATATTTTTAAAAGCCTATTCACCCCCCCTCTAGGCGACTTCCTTTGTACTTTCAGATGTCATCTTCCTCCCCGTGACGCGAAGCTACTCGGTGGCTCGCCACCGGCCACCAGATGCCGCCGCGCGCTAAGATCAACACCGCCGCCCGCCAGCACCTACAAGTACCCCGCCTCGCTGCCGAGAAGCCCTAGCACGCCACTCCTTCCTCTCCCTCGCTTCCTCCCCGCAGAAGGCGAAACCCCAACCTGTGGCTCGCAGGGTGCTGCTGCCAAGCTCGAAGCTCACTGCCGCAGAGGACGCTGTTGGACTCACCTCTCCCTGCTGAGCATCCTCGAAGAAGGAATCGACCCCGCGCACCACGAATCCTCGCCGTCGACCTCATCTCCTCCGACGCCGGCCACCATCGATTCTGTGCCGTCCGGCCTCCCTGAGCCTCGCCGACCTCTCCATCGCGCTCCTGGTGAGCTGATGGTCCTCGTGGACCCTCTCTCTCGCCCCCTCTCGCTCTGGATCCTCCTCCCCGTCGACCACCTGCCACTGCTGCCGCTCGCCGTCATCGTGCTCCCCTCTCCGGTGACCCTTTCGAGGCGGCGCCCCTACTCTTTGGCTTGCCTCAACCTCCTCTCTCTCTAACGCGCGCACGGACGCGTCCTAGATCACCCTCCACCGCTGTCCCCTTGTCGTTCTATGGCTCACCGGCGTCGGTGACGTCATGGTGACGTCACCCTGGCGTCAGCACGCAGTCAGACCCGGTCAAACCCGGCCTAGGTACCACCCTGCCCACGTGGAGGATGAGTTGTCCTAGGGCCCATCTGTCTGTCTCTGCGGCTAGCTGTAGCTATGGTGTAAAAGGTTTAATCATTTGATTTGATAAATTCAGAATTTGAATAAAACTTGTAAAATTCATAACTTATTATTTATAAGTCAGAAAAATACAAATAATATATCAAAATGTTCAGAAAAATGAGAACTATCTATTTAAGCTATAATCATGCATTGTTAATCAACTTTAATGAAAAGTTTAATTAGAATAACAAATGCACCCCTCTCATATGTTTCGGAGTTTTCCCGAATCAGGGTTTATACCCCTCGGAACCCTGATTAATTTGTCGAGCATGTTTTAGGGTTTGAATTCAATGCAATTCAACTTGTCATATCATCATTCTTGTTTGAGCATTGCATCGATGCCATGTGTTGAATGTTTCCCCTTTCTTTCCGGTGATTTGGTTCTTCCCGGTAGAATACGATATCGAGATCGAGATCGAAGACCGAGATCAAGACCATCGAAGATCGAAGGTCGACGAACAATACTTGACCAACTATAATCAAGTCAAGTACAAGGCTCCCGAAGATCTTCTTATCTGCTATCAACTGGCAAAGTCAAGCATAGCCCCACCATGATATAATCCTATGATTTCGAAAGCATTTCAATTCTTGCCATGTTGCATTCGATTCTACTGTGGTATTTTATCGATAGATAGAGTATCCTATCTATTGCATTACTCCCTTTGAGCTTATATTACTTGATCCACTGCTCCTAGCATAACTAGGTTTGGCATGTGCGCAATGCTAGAGCTTACATCTGTGTCCTGCTTAGTCATGTATAGCTGTTGAGTCTGGTCCATCCAGATGATGTATCAGATGCAGAGAATCTAGTATGATAGGAGAACATGATGAGATGAGATCATATGTGATATGAGTTAAACATGCTAAGGCTTGTATGGGAGGCCACGGTGGGATGTGGTTTTTCTAGTCCCATGCTCGCCACCACTAGGACCTGATTCTTGCCTTTGGAACCGAGATAAGCGTACAACCACACGAGGCTTGGGAACCCCTCGCCTGATTAACTTGCCTAGTAGATTCCACGAGTCACATAGTTCGGGCGTTCCATTCAACGTACACATTGAAAACGTTTTCGAAAGAAGGAGGTGAAGGAGGTGCATTCATACAGGTAGGGAAGCGTGGACCGGGTTGCTTGGGGTTGATGGCGCCCCTGGTAAACCAACCTCGCCTCACATCTTTAAGTACTGACTTCGGGATTTGACCCGTTACGGCGGAACCATACTTATTGCGTGACTCATGGTCTCGGCGAAAGCAAGGTAAAGGTCGTGTCCAACCACACCCTCTGCCGGCCTTCCAAGGAAGAGGGCTAATGATCTGGCATTAAGAGTCGGTTGGTACGTGTGGGTAAAGTTGTACACCCCTGCAGGATTAAATCTTTTCGAAAAGCCGTGGTCACGGTTATGAACGCTTGGTGACCAGATTCTAAGATCATAGAGAACTTTAACCTAATCATAAAACTTGGTAGATCAAAGTGTGCTTAAGGATGCTTCCTCATGGGTACGAGGGGTGATCCTAGTTCAGGAGATGTTGATGATTCGGTGGATATCAAAAGATAATGATCAATATTTTGGAGATGTCGCTCTCTTATCCCCTTTTAAAATACTTTGACTAGACGAGCTTCTTGTCCCTCTTGATTTATAAACAAAAGTGGATTTATGCAAAACAACTCCATCAGCCATAAGTCTTGCGGAGTACACCCTGTACTCACCCTTGATTTGTTGATACTTTTGGCAGAGTAAGTGTTCACCTGAATATGAGTTCCGTACTACATCGACATCGACGAGTAGCTTGGGGTCCCGGCTGGCAGCCTGAAATCTATGGGCTGGGACGTCATCATTATGCTTCAGGCCTCTTAGGCCATTTGTTAAGTTTGATATACTTAATAGCATAATTTTCCTTCCGTTGTTTGATGTTTGTGGTCAGTGATCTCTGCTTGTAATAATTTGGTTCTTTGCTCAATTGTGAGCTTGCTGTAATAAATTTTGTGTCGTAGGGTCACTGTTGTGTTACCGATTCTCCACTGGATATTCTCGAGCTCAAGGTTAAGCTTATGTCAGACGGAGGTCTGAGATTTGTTTAGCCCTGATCCCGGGAGTGTAACACGGCATGCAATGCGGAAGTGGTGGAAGGCTTAGGGTCGGCGTTATGAGGCTAACCACTCTGATACCATATGAAAAATATAGAACACTAATATTTTATTGTATAGCCATCTGATCCTCGCGGGGGTGTACAAGATGATTAGAATCCTAGTCTATCTCTACATGTATACATATCTGTATCCTAACACATTGTTGATGCTACATACACGCATGCAGCTGCTACTTATGGCAGGAGGTGCTGCGGCGGGTGGCGTTGCTACCCATAGTGTGCAACTCTGCTGCCTATGGCAAGCAGTGTTGCTACATACGGCATGCAGCCCTGCTACTACGAGCGGCAGCGCTGCTACCTATGGTAGGCGGCGCTGCTACATACTTATCGCGGCTCTGCTACCTACGCCAGGCGGTGATGCTACATACGACTCTCGATGCTGCTGCGAGCGACAGACGAAAGTGCTACAACCCGTGGCGAGCAGCGGTCTTCTCCAGCGACGTTTGTGCTGGGCATCAGCAAGCAGCTTTTCCGAAGCCATGCGGATGGCTAGGAAAGTGTTGCGAAACTGTTGCTGCTGCTCCTGCTTCAAGCGAAGGCCTCCGCCGCAAGGAGATTCCTCGCTGACGTCTAGCGTCTGACGGCCAGCGGCCATCGGCTGTCATAGCACACGACGACCCTGGTCGGCGCTGCTACATGCGAGTCTAGCCGGAGCTCTGAGCCGTGAGCGCGGTGGGCTGGTACAGGATGGCACCGCTGGGTCAGAGAAAAAAGGAGTAGGAGGGAGCCAAGGGATCATACGCCCACGATTCTTGTTTTGGGTTAAGCAGAAAAAGTTAATTACCTAAGTTTCAAATCCTAATTTTTGAATCCTTGTCTCAAAGAAGACGAAAATGGAGTAGTATTCAAATTAGAATAGTTTTATTACTTTAGTGAAATCTTTTTTTCCTTTTTAAAAGCTTGTATAGTTTAGGAAGAGGTTTTTTGAGGAAAAAAAAGAAGAATCTACTCCAACCGGTATGTCCTTACATACGACCATGCATATAACATAGAAATATGGAAAGAGTGGACAATTAGCTAGAGCAGCAGTTGCTCTAGTGAAACTGATTGGAAAAGAGATTAAATCGGCCATTTAATGATGGAATTGTGTGCAACTTAATCTAGCTCCACGCTCTTGGACCCGACTAGCCGGCAAAGTTTGCGGAACATGATCAATTTTTCTGCATTCACTTGATTTTTTTTTTGAGAGAAAGCCTGTATATTGTTAACCAAACACGACTTTTTTTTTTGACGCTTAACCAAACACGACTGAACGGCGCTCCTCCGTGCGGCCGCACCTCACGGCCCAAATCTCTGCTGTGTATCTGACGATCGATTCGATGGTGTGCACCTGCGCCGGTGGTGGCGTCGCACTTAACTTCCGTCAGACAATTCTCGAGATCTGATGCGGTTTGCTTTTCGCTCCTCTCTCTCCCCACGCGAATTTTATCCTTTTTCCCTTCTTCTTTTCTTCTCGGCCACAGAAAAAATAAAAGTGGCATCTTGGCACGACGGAACGGAACCCGCCGATTTTGCGATCTCCCCCCTGAACTGCCCGTCCGTAGTCGCGGGGCCCCCCATGACCACGCACTGGTCACTTTCGTGCCGTGTGGAGTGGGCTAGTGTGCGTTCGTCATAACGAGATAATTAATGGCCTGCATTGCAAAGAAAAATCAGAGGACAAAGAAAAAAGAAGGGGAGGAGAAGGAGACAGGGCGTCGTCAGAGTCTTCTTCCTCTGTCCCCGTGCTGCTGCCTGCGCCTTTGCGTCGGGGATTGCCAAGTTTAGATTCGAGGAGCACGGAGCGCTCTCTCTCTCCTTCCCGGCGCCGTATCGGAATCCGCGACTGGCTCCGTTCCAAACGGCCCAAGATTATTTTACGCAGGTTAGGTTTTGCTACTGCTGCTGCTGACTACTACTACTGCTAATCTCCATTCGTGTTCTGTACTGGAGTAGTACTTCATCCGACTTTGCTAATCCCCAAAACCCGATTTGGTTCCCCGCATTGCGCACAACTGCCCCTCTTGCTGGCGCCCCCGCCACATAATCCCGAAGATAGTTTTGGCCATAATTTCAGTGAAGAAGAAGATGAGGGTGCGTAAGGGGGATCTTGGGCGAGATTGTAGGGTCATGTGCTGTAAAGCTAAACCCTGCCCGGTTCTTCAAGGGATTGGTTAGAGTCTCCCAAGATTCCTGCTTCTTTTCGCTCGCGTCTTCCTCTTTGTCCCGTTTTGAGCTTGTGGCGGAGCAATGGCGCAGTGATTCGTCTCCTTCTTTTGCTCAAGTAATTCAGTGCATCCTTGCCTTCTGTAGGTTAGTATGTTCTGGAGCGGAGCTAACCTGCTCTTCCAGCTGTCTGGAACAAAACCGCCGCTGGCAATGTTTGATTCCACTCCTTGAGATTTATAAAAGTTTGATTGGTTCTATTTGGAGCTTTTAGTTGTCAGTTCCTGTAGTGTCTTTACACCCTTGCTACACATTGTTGAACCAATCTGTTCATTTGTCAGTGGTCGTTTTGTGAAATAAGCAGTTCAGTAACAAAGTAGGATTCATGATTCTGCTCTGTTAGCGCCCATTTGAGTGATTCTGATATGTGCTCGTTGGACTCTATGACTTCTGTCAGTGTGCTAGTTAGAACATTGTACATACGGTCCTGAAAGGTGTTGGGATATACTATATCTTGTAATACTACAAAATAGGGAGCAAGGTCAAACAATCAAAGTTTTATAGTAGTGTTTTATTTGACTATGTACATTGTTGACATCATTGTATCAACCTTTTTTCTTTTAAGGAACTTCGAATGGAACTTCTGTACCATTTTTCCTTGTATCTATTTTGCTCCAATCGACTCTAGTCATTGATACCTGTTGTAAATTTAAACAAAGCTCCTTCCTATTAACATGCTACTGCTGTTGAAAATGCGACTTGACTGGGTTAATATAATTTTTCTATCTCCTTTTGGTGATATATTTTTATTTCGATATGCATTATATAAGATCTTAGCTTTGTTTCTTATGTTGTATTTTGCCATAGGGTCCTGATTTTGTTGTTGGAGGAATGTCCTCAACCAGCACTTCTCAGTCCCCAGGATCGACAGAGAGGGAATCTACAACAGATAACGATAATGTCAGACCTCATGATCCAGGTGATAAGGAGCATATTGTTGTGTCGTATCATCTCTCTATACCAAACACCTAACGACATAATCATGTGTCAGCCATTTTAATGTGTCAATTTGATCTTCATGGATTTTGTAGGTACTGATTCTGCTGGACCAGCACGAAGCAGACTTTCATTGCAGTTGGATCAGCGGTCATTACATTTTGCAGTCAGTGCTTGGGTAAATGTCTTAAATGGACAGATGTAATTCAGCAATTATTGTATCACATGTAATTTATACTTCAAAATCAATCCTGGCTGAATATCGTAGTCTTGTCTCAGTAGGTGATGTTACTAAGAGTGTCAGATCCATCTCAGTCTGCTACCCCACCAGATAACTAACTTTAGGCTTAGTTGAATGGAGTGTAAAACAACAGTTAAATTGTGCGACGAGATCAATTGAACGGACTACTTGTCCGAGGATATTTTACTTTAGCCAAGTCTGCATGCTGGCATTCATGAAAATACCTTCATCTAAGACCTTTCATTGCCTAATGGAAGTTTAATTTCAAAATGCTTCATAAGCAAATGAATGGTCAGGATCATTACAGCAATAGGCAATTGACATATATTATATCAGGTGAACTCAGTGTTCTATGTTTAGTTTCGCCAAGAACTACATAAATGCATCTAGTATACTTTTGCCTAGAATGAATCTAATTATCTATCTTATAGTATCAGTTTCCCATCTTTTGACTGTACCTACTTTTGTATGTGCAATATATAACCCTGTATGCTTTGTTTTAGCTTCCATGTGTTAATGATGAGCAATATTTTTGTTGAAGTCTGCAAAATGCTCCACATAGTCACATTATCATTGTTGCACACATTTTTTGACAGGTTCTTATTGTTGCGTTGATTGGCATCCTTCCATTTGCGACACGCCAACTCCGATACAAGGGATATCGATTGTCACTTCTTGGCACAACCTGTACGACAGGTTATGCCTTGTTTGCTCTTTTTGGGGTCAGTAACATGAAACTGAGTGTTGTAATTACTACTATATTCTTCCCACTTTGCATATCTTGCACGACTTAAGTACCATTTCCTCTTCCTATCAGCTACCCAGAGTAGGGAACACGCAGGCTGTTCAGGCCTGGGGTCACCATGTGACTTCATCAAAGGATTTTATACCATTCATGTACTGCCTCATGTTTGTTACGTCTAAACTACACTTGAAGCGTAAGCATATGAAGTATTTATTTATAATCGACATGAAAATTTTCATTAGTACCCAAATGTCTCGGTATCCTTCCGCATGATGAGGTGCTCTTTTTCTGGCAGTTGTTTTGGTACCGGTAATTTGTTGGGCACTTGAACATGTGGCCAGATTTCTACGGCGCCATTTTGCTAATTCCTCTCTGTACAGGTAAATGGACCTGACAGATTTGTAGGCACAACATGTCTTGCCTTCTACGCATATACAATGCTTGTTATCATTGCAGCTCAGATACTCCAACAACAGTTTAGGCATGATCTGCATATTCATTATGTTATTATCTTTCCTTTTTGTTTGTTTGTTATATGCTGTATATAAGTTACTCTCATCTCTCTGGGCTGTTAACGCCTGTCAAGCGCCATCTGTAGTCTTTTTATGCAACGGCTAACAAGAGCAAGCCCCAGTCCATCCTTAAGTGAAACACAAATATAATTTTTGTATGTGTATGATATTTGCATGATGAAAAGCTGATAAAATGCAGAAGAATATTTTTTTTGTGAGTGGAATCTGCTATTAGTTTGCAATATTTTGCCTTGTTCAACATGCTGGTAAAATGGATTATCACTATTGTTTTGTTAACATATAGGGCATACCTGGAGCCGCTTTGCACATGGGTTGAGACAAACACAACTGCAGTCAACTTTCTGATTGCAAATGCAGAGATTTTGTTGGGCTTTCTTTTGATCTTATCCCTGTTCTCGTCAGTGGACCTTCCTTATTCATTTATCATTTTCCCCTTCCCAGCAGCCACTTAACTTAAATTCTTATTGTTCTCTTACTTGTAGGAAACAGCGCAATGCTATGCAAACATTCATGTACTGGCAGGTTAGTTTCTAATAAATATTAATTAGATTCTCCATATGATCTAGTTCTTGTTTCCTGTTAACTGGAATGTCTTTTTTCCAAAGATAGTACTGCGGTCTGTAAAATTATCATCACACTAAAAGTGTTCAATCCTCTGCATGACTGACCTTGATTTACATATAGCTTTTTGTTCACAGCAAGTGCTCGCTGAATTCTACAACAAATTAAACATGTATCTCACGTAATTTTGTAATGTGTTTGTATTGACTTGCCCAGAAAAGCCCATGTATGAACAAGGGTTAATTTTACTTCTACACTTAACTACTCTAGGCTGGGGTCCTTGTGGAGTAGGGCCAAGGGGAGAACTTCTAGATATTTTTTTGTACTTTGTATCTGGAGTACTTCACCTAATTTCCTCTGCAGTCTTAGGCTCTGATCACGCGCTTCTGGGACCCAAGACTCTTGAGGAATATTTTCCATTTTTTGGTTATGTATGGAAAGATAGAAATAAGATGACTACAGTTTCGGGCATTCACTTAATTTTGTTAGGTCTAGGTTCTTTTCTTCTACTCAAGACTATTTATTTTGGCTGACCTCGAAAGGGGCAATGCCGCCTTGGCGGCAGGAAGGACCCAAGGAAAGCGGCCTGCAAATGGTTTATTTCTTGTTGGTTATTGTTGTTACTCATGGCCAAGTCCTATTACACAAGGGTCCCTAAAGAAGTCCATTTATATAGGGGAGGCTGGTTACATGAAATCATAACAACAGGACATTATTCCACCAACTTGTTAGTTGGAAGGAAACAACTAGGTTCTACTTGGTTTCTAAGGCATGTTTCTTGACGCCCATGCTCCTGGAGCCTGGGCTTGGTGAAGTTCATTTAAGGGTACATAGAAGTACATGACAAATATAGGGTGAATATAGTCGAGGGTTGGTGATGCACACACCAAGTTAAGAATTAGTGTTTTCAGTAATCTCTAGAGACCAGCGAAGCAAATGCTAAATAGCTGAAGCAAACCACTGACTGAACACTACTACTCCCTCCGTTCCAAAACATAAGATGTTTTAGCTTTTTTCTGAAACATATGTATCTAGACACACTTTGGTGTGTAGATTCACTCATTTTGCTCCGAACCTACACCCTAAAAGGCGTCTAGATACATGTGTTTCAGAAAAAGGCTAAAAAATCTTATATTTTAGAACGGAGGGAGTAGTACTTCACTCCTTTTGGTTTAGTGAATTGTAGGCTGCAAGACTCCTGCTTGTTAATAGAGCCGGACAATTTTATTTTAGAAGCGGTATTAGTATTTACCTCCTTAGTTCAACTATTGCTTTATTTTTTCAAGGAGAGAAAGGAGGAATTTGCATGATGTTTTGCTTGTATTTCAGAATATAGACAAGTTATTATATCAACAGAACACAATGTCTCAGCAAATTCCTGTCTCACTCTGGTTTTCTGGCACTGCAGTTGCTGAAGCTCATGTATCATTCTCCTTTCACTGCTGGCTATCACAGAGCTATCTGGCTTAAAATTGGCCGTTCAGTTAACCCCTACATCCACAGTTACACCCCTTTTCTTCATGACCCGATGAATGCTGGCATGAGATGGTGGTTCAGGTAGGATGGATATGGCTTCAGCAGTCGTCATGTAAAGGAATATAAATGTTTTTGGTGACGTTCCACAGTTAACCCAATCTTTTTCTTCGCAAGGTGCAGCTTGTGAGACTTGTTATCGAGTCCTTTTTGCAACATTGAGCTGATGATAATGTTTAGTTAGTGATCAGTAATTCTTGTAACTTTGTGCCTGTGATTGTAGAATTAGTCAAGATCTTGAGACTGTTACCTGTTTGTCATGAAGTGAAAATTGCGGAGTGCACTGTTTCGTAACTTGAATGTTTGTTCGGCCCCTTTGTATCAAACGTATTCATCTGCATTCTACACGCCTATTGGTATTTGAACACAACACTACACTTTCAGAATGCATAAATATAGAGTTCAGCCTGAAAAACGAACACAAGCTTCCCAAATCCATCGTGAAGGCCCGCTTATTTAAGGTCAGAAAGCAGCCCTACTCATCCACAAAATTTGAATGAAGTATGTAGTAACAGTAACATTAAGCCAATTAATCAAATCAGGAACTGGCAAAACATGACAGGCAGCTGAGTTGGGCATAATTCGTGTTGAATTTGAGACTGCCGCTCAACTTCTCGCCATGGCGCTCTCGTCCAGGACGCCTGATTTCTCCAGCAAGGCTCCGATCATTGAGGACCCAAGGGTTCAAAGCCGAACCTGGTTTTCTTCCTGTTCAATCAGGTTTAGCAAGAGATACACTAATAAAGTAGCTCATGCGCTAGCACAATATGGTACCACATGTGATGTAAACTCTAGTAGGTCCTGGGAGTATGGGGTGCCATCGTGCGCCAGTGTGGCTGTAATGGGTGATATTGCCCAAATTGTTTCGTAATAAAGCTCATGCTTTCCCTCAAAAAAAAAACATGACAGGCATAAGCGCTATAAAACTGTCAGTTGCACATCAAACTCATCCACAAAACGAGATCATGAGTTCTCATAAAATGCACATTTGTCTGCACTCACACTGTCTGCATGTCGTACCCAACATTTTATTCTTGTGACCTGACTCCAGAAATATACATCAGAGACAATATGGTAATGGCTCATGCCGATCCCAGGAAACGACCCATCCAAGTAGTGAAGCGGGACCATGCCAGGTCAATGGCTCCCTTGTTTTCATCAGTCATACCCATGCCTTTTCTCCTCTCGAGGGCCTCGGGTGATGCGTTCATAAAGGCATGCGAGCACCCAGGGTATATGTGGACTTCATGTGGTATTCCCGAAGACTTGAGCTTCTCCTCCAATGACTTGGCAGCCTGAAACATCACATAGCAATGTTATATACCTTTCACTTCATATAATGCAGCAATAATAATTGTATGCACACAAAGTTTAAGTAAGTTTCCCTGAGCATGATCTACTCTCTGATCAAGGTTTAGACATGCAGCAAGATCCGGTCACATGTGCCAGTTACATAGCAATTATATACTCACAACAAGAAGGAAGATGGTTTTATGCATCTTTTGACGGATTACACAGATGTGTTTGGCTGTATGCACAAAGGGATGAAAGATATGCCAAAAGGTAAACAGATTCACCATTTGCCACATAGAAGGCATTAGCAACCTATTTTCCAATTTATGATTCCATATGGAGAACAAATGAACCTAGAAAGTCTTATTAAACTAGACTAAGAACTAAGCAGCAATATGAACCTATAGAAAGTATCAATGAATAAAAACGGAAAGGTAAAATAAGTTCTTACAGTCACATCTGCAAACCCAACAAAACTGTCAAGCTCCCCAAAATGAGCCTGGGTTGGAGCCTGAGCCTTGGAAGGATCAGCAAGTTCTGAAGATGGAGTCCCATAGAAAGCAACAACAGCATCAACCTCTGGGACCAAAACTCCACTTGCAATTGCCAAAGCACCCCCCATACAGTAACCAGTAACACCAACCTGAATAGAATAAACAAAAGGTAGATGGCACAAAATAAGTTAATAAAGAAAATCATTACAACCTGCACTGTATTCCACTAATTAACTGGGCATCTTCTTCTTAGTCAATGAGACAGGCAACGCTTTTGTCTTGGTTAAAAAAACAATCTGCATTTGTTTTCAACAAAACAAATTAACAGCAGGATACATAAGGTAGGCAGGCATATTTATTCTCCTGCACTCCTACTATAGTTACATGGTCAGAGTTTATTGGTGACTCTTATGACATAGCGGTTTTAATCGACCGATTAGTCAAGGAATTTTTCATTTGAGTTTCTTTATTAAATACTTATTGGAAGAGTTAACTTATCTTTAATTATTTTCCTAGTTTTGTACATATTAAAGAATAAATTTACCAACTAGACAGTCTAGCTCCTCATAAAGGTGTACGTTAACACAAAATAAATAACAGAGTGTAAAAAAATTGATAATCCACACCAGGGAGAGACATTCAGCCTTCTAACATTTGACTAATGTGTAATATTGTGATCTTGTCATTTCATGTGAACAAATAAACTACAAGTTCCAAAATTATAATCTTACTACAACCTCCATTGGACTTACGATGTTAGAACTGATCAGATCAAAGAATATGCTAATAAAACCTATGACAGAATGGCAATTGTGACAGAAATGTCCCAAGGTTCTCATTGATTAATTTGATTCTTTGATGCTTTTTCAATAAAACACTCACAGTTGACGGAATCTGATTATTTAAGGAAGCTGAGATCTTAAATATATAGCTACAAGCACAGATTACTAATATAGCTAACCATTGAAGTGGTACAACAAGATTTGTGCAAGGAAACAAACTAAATGTGTACCTACATAAGTAGCAGATTTTGCTGTTTGGGGGTACTGGGGTTAGCACAACAAATCAACATATAGTGTTCACTTGCGTTTTTACTAAGCTATTGGTACTGATCATTTGAACGTACACATTGGAGTTTAATACCATAAGAGGCTTAATCAACATATGGGTCCTTTCAAAAGAGTAACTCGGTCCTAGCTGATTTGCAGTAGGATCAGATGACAAATAGGCAAAGGACACTTTCTACCTTTAGTACTAACCAAAATGATTGCATGCCACCCAATTATACAATTTGAGTAAGGGAAACAAAGGAGGGGACTGTTGAAACACATACGAAGAAAAAACGTGAGGACTACCTTGGGTGATCCATTTTCCTTCAGCCACTTAACTGAAGCCTGAATATCCTTGATTGCACCCTGCCAGTCTAGACCTTCCATAAGATGTTGAGCCTCAGCTACCTCCAAAGCAACCTTCCCACGGTACAAACTGAAAATAAAGATGTGAAGAAACAAAGAATTTAGCAATAACTTTCTAAGGAAATACTAACACTTATCCGTCTCATGATGCTTTATCTTGACCAAATGGTGCAAAGAAAGAACCACAAGATATCATCATACTCTGGAATAAGTGCTCTGTATCCATCACCGATATGGGAAATGTGGATGGCATGATTCTTGACCTCGTAGTCAACCCCCCACCACTCTTGTAGAACTACAACTCCAGGAGCATTTTCTTTGCCAACAATATAGGCATCAAAGGTCTGCAGATAGATAACATCATATCAGTTTATGAGTGAGGATGTAAGATATAGAGCAAAATCACAAAGGTTATGTCGGTAATAGTTAACACTGTACTACATGATTATCAGAAAGCCCGTGAAAGGTTGTACATATTCACAGAAAAGACATGATTCTTTAAAAGTTATGGTTGTATACTTCATAGGATGGCAATAAAGGGACAGTGATAGTTCTACACTTGTATATGTTTACGACTCACGTTTCCATATACATTCTAACCTTATTCTGCACACAAGTTACTGGAAGTTGGTTTGGGTGTCATTCTAGAGCATTGCATCCAGAAAATTTTCTGGTTACCCAGAGGGTCAACTAGTTACATAGTTTTGGGTATCGACTTCAAGATAAGATTATAGTTGGGTAACAAAATTTCTCCACATCTAAGAATCCTTAAATTGGGTAATAAAATAAATCCAATCAGAAGGCGCAAATGAGATGATAAAATAAATCCAATCAGTAGGACTAAATAGCGAAGGTAAAACTTGTGGCACAGTAAAGTCATACTGCCAATTTTTTGCGAGGGACACTAATAATTTTGATAACTGAACCGAGTCCTATATTTACACTATACAAGCGCACAAATCACTGGATGGAGTAATCTCTACAAAGTTTTGTTCGGCAAACCCCTAATTGTAACAAAAAAAAAAACCTCTCCTTCGATGACCGAGTAAGTCGCACGACGCACGGGTCAGCGGGCTCTCGCTCAAACAAGTGAGGAGGGAGTGAGGGAGCAGTGGTCACCGTGTCGTCGCGCTGGATCTGGATCTTCTGGAACTGGCTGGTGGCGTCGGCGGCCATGGCGGCTCGGGGCTGGAGACGGGAGGAGTGCACGGGATAGCGGCAGAGGAGCGGAGAGGGGTTTAAGAGGAACGAGGAGCGTCGGAGCAGCAGTTGCGCTGTGCCCATCGCCACTTGCGTGTTTTCTAGGCGAGTCGCCGCCTGGGGGTTAGAATCTTCCTGATTCCTGAATGATGATGACTGATGAACTAGCGGGCTAAGGCCGACGCAAAACCCAAAAGAGGCCCATCCCGGCCCAATTTGGCTGGAGTGATCCATGCACTGCACCTTACCAAATCGTCCTCGCCACCACCCCGCCGCCGTGAGACGCCTTCCCCTCCCCCGCCTCCGTGGGCGCACCCAACCGGTGATTGAAGAAGCGGCGGCAGCAGGTAGGCATCTACATGGGGAAGAAGCCGGGCAACGCTGGCCCTTCGTCGGCACACAGGTCCACCAAGCAGGCCGTGTCGCTCCGCGAGGAGACCTCCGGGAAGACGCAGGCCGACGCGGCCTCCCTGCTGAGGGTCCAGCACCTGCAGCGGCTGGCCGCGTGGGTGAGCGGGGATGCAGCGGTTGGAACGATCGGAGCGCTGCTGGGCCATCGCCTCTCCAGGGATGCTGAGGCGGCCGGGATTCCCATAGGCGCTTCCACCTTCCTTTGCCAGAGGTGAGAGTTGCAGCTTATTCTAATATTCTATAGCTCAAATTGATCCATTCTTGTGTCTAATTAGTACTACGATGTAGGAGTAGTACATACTATTGACCGTATCAATCTGCCTATTATCTTCACATTTTAACCTCGTTTGCAATTTATTCGTGTTCGGCTTATGTACCATTACATTGTTTTAGGACAAATTCTTCTTCAAGCAAGTAGTCTGTCTGCATATTCTCATGTGCCAACCTAAGACTTTAAGGAACCAAATCATTGTATGATCTGTCCTTTATTAGCAATATAGTAAGGGTTCTATCTGTTAGGTCAACATGATGGCTGCATTTCTTCGGCCACTGGGGATGGTCCATGATTGGAGTGAAATGGGAAAGTTTCAGGTCTTATTACCCGAGTTTGGTGTACTCCTGTCCCTAGAAGACAACAGTTTTTCGTTGACTTACATTGATGAAGTGGTGCCACTATGTTTCAGTGGTTTCTGTTCTGTTTACAGCACACTAGTCAGTGGTATCATTTTGTTCCCTATAGTTTGAAGAACAATGTTTTGAGAGCAATTTGTCATGTACAGATAACCTTTAGATGGGTTGTCGTAAGGCAGACGAAATGATTGAACATACATAATTTCAGTAAAACATCTTGTGTTCGAAATATGAGGTACACAACAGTGAGAGAATAGACGGGAAGTTTACTGGTCATGTATTCTGTAAGACTAACATTTTGCATGCTGCCATGCTCCATTGGCTCAATACTGAAATGAACGTTAGCTGATTGTTCTGGTAATTTTGTATGAATATTCCCACAAAGTTTGTCCGTCTTGCTTTATCTTTATCGAAGATCTGTTATACTGTTATGTATGTATCATATTTTTTTTATATGCCTTATCTGTTAGAAGTCAGCTTGTAGTAATGCTGGTGAAAACTGTGGTGTTTGGTAATTGGGAATTATGTGTTTGGCTCTCAGCAGCACTTTCGGACTCCTTTCATTTAGCAAGTATGCAAAACGGTCCTTAAGATGATATTAACTCACAACACTTAACACGAATGCTGTAAAAAAACATTTTCCAATCTGTAGTATAGTATGATGCTATATGCTATCAGTGGCCAGGTTAAAGTGGCTACGATATTCTTGTACTTTTTTAAGATTGTGTATGTGGTCAATGTAGTTTGCTAGTTATGCTGCATTCTCTTCTCTATATTTGAACCTTTGTCCATGTCAATAAGAATTACATGGAACTCTGAAGAAAGATTCTTCAAATCTTGCAGGTGTGAATCAGTCTTACAACCGGGCTTCAACTGCACAATCCGTATAAAGAACAACAGAAAGAAAGCAAAGAGGCGCAAGAAGTCAAATTCTGGCCAAAACTGTGTTGTCTATGCATGCCATTTCTGTGGAGACCAAAACCTTATACGGGGTAGTGGAAAGGGTATCGTGAAGGGCCTATTATCATCAAGAAAGTCGGACATAACCAACATAATGGATAATAAACATAGTAATGGGCCAAAATCTGATCTTCCTGAAGATTCTAAAATAGAGAAAGGGGCTGTTTTTCCAACGATGGATTGTCATGAGTTAGCAGCTGCAACTGTTCAGGAAGACATCTCACTGAAAACTGAAGTTGAAAGCGCCACACATGATAAATGTATGAATGAAATCAAGCCTGTGTCTGATATCACTTCGCAAGAAGAATTTCCAGTTGGATCAAACTTTGTTACTCCTCAGAAGAACAAACTGGGGACTGTACCTAAAGGTTCAGCAGAACCATTGAAGACAAGAAGTACACTGAACAACAAAGGCCAGGGTTGTGTTTCAGTTGCTGGCAAGGCCCCTAGAAGTTATAGTAAGTCGGCTTCGAAAACTAACTCTGCACCAAGTGATTCTACTCAGCCAACTGGCAGTTCAAGAAAGCGAACAAGAAAAGGGTGGACTACGCTAAAGCAGATTGCTGAGAAGGACGAGCTTGAGAGAAAAGAGAAGATGGATAACTTTGTTATCCCATTCTTCATGCAGTAAAATGTTTTTGCAGTTTGCACCCGTTGTACACATTTGCCATCAACAATGGTTACAGTTTTGTGTTGTATTATTAAGGTTTGCATCAGTCCGTGTTAAGTATGAAAGTACTAGAGGCGTAATTTAGCAGCCCCTAAGACAATAAATGTGATTGTTGATTACTACTACCTCCATTTCAAAATATAAGATGTTTTAGGTTTGTAAAGAGAATTTATCTAGACTTCTTTTAGTGTGCAGGTTCACTCCAAACCTCAACCTCAATGAACCTACACACAAAAAGAAGTCTGATACATTTTCTTCACAAACCTAAAACATCTTATATTTTGAAACGGAGGGAGTATGACGTAAGGTGTGAGACCATAAAGAATATCCCAGTTCTGTTTTATGGGATGGAAAGCCCTTATCCAAGTTGGGTCAGAGCTTGTGGACGTCTACAATATTTGTCTAACAGGTGAAGATTGAAAGCTTTTGCTAATTTGTGCTTGTAAAAAACAACTGCAGATTGCCCACTTCTCCTGCAAATTGGCATGATTGATGATTTAGTCAGTAAGGAGACGTGCCCTCATCTTCGTTCCTTGAGAACCTTTGCCAAATCCATACATCAAACAAAAAAGTACAGTGAAATGGTTAAGAGAAATCAACTTGGACCAAGGGAACAACGGCATCAAGCCATTTTCTTATTTCCCAACACAACAAAAACAATGTATTCCCTGGATCCCTAAAATCATCAGTACACATGACAATATGCTCAGTACATACTACTAGTTGGTGCAAATTCAATTCACTGAGCTCTAACCAAACTTGGATCCTGATTTTTTTTGTCGATGCCATTCCGTTATTCCCTACCAACGATTGATAGTCATGGCTACCAGTTAAGATTGCCTCGATATTGGCTTGAATCCGGAGTCTGCGATTCACCACACCTGGCCGTCAGCAAAATTTCACTCCTACTGCCCACATGTCTTGGTTCTCCTTCCATTCACTTCAGCAGCCCAGCTCTTGCCAATCTCTGTCTGGAACTTGCCTGTATTGACATGTTTGAAAAGTATATATTTAACAAAAGGAGGCAATTACATCTTTTATGCCCTCGATGGCAATTGCAACAAAGATTAATCACATTACCAGCAGTAGAGAGAAAGAACTCATCTAGCACTTTGCCATGCTCTGCAATTTCAAGATGGGCAGAGTCAGCATAAATGGATCAGTACATTGCATATGTACATGAGAGAAAGATGACAACATATGCACAATGCCCGAAGCAAAAAAGCTTGGCGGTATGAAGCAAGTAGAAGTAGTGTGATCTTATTGTGAACAACGTAGCAACCAATACTAAGTATGTGCTTCCGACGCTAGGTCGATATGATTTTCGCTAGATATTACTGTTAGCAAAAGCAAAAGATTACAAAAGATGCAATGGGAACATGATGATTTAGATGTGGATTGTTTCAGACTAAAGAAATTTTACACCCTGGTAGAGTTCGCAAGCAGGCAAACTATTTGAAGTAAGCAAGCAGTTAATTGTTTGAATTTGCAAAACTCAACTAGAACAGAAAATTAATACCTTTCTCATATTCCAATGCTTGAAGGATCATTTCTACCTGAAATGTAAATAGTTAGAACATGTGAAATCCAGGGACCAAATACTAGACAAAAAAATGCATCGGAGTAAACCATAATAATACGTATGAATAATATCTTGCACGAGGCACCATTTATGTAATAATAACATTAATATCCACGAACTAACTCATGTGCTTAAAAGTGCTAGAACTTGGCATATCTGGAAGAAAACCCGAATAATCATCTTGCACTCCTTAGAAGTTTGAACTGCTAGAAATGCTTATATTTTGGAACGGAGGTAGTACTAAGCTACCGTTTCTTTTTATTAGGTGTATTTCTTTTCAGGGTAAGTTCTGAATTGTTAGGTGTATTTCCTTGTTATCCTAGTAGATGCCGATTCTAACCCTCCCGAATTGGAAGGGCCATTAATTAGTCACAGGTAATTACTCTAACCAATGTTGTAACAGGGCATCCCTGTCTTAAACTATCCTCAAATCAGTGCCTTAGTCACTGCGCACAAAAAAATACATCAAACAAAATGGAATGGAGGGAGTATTTAAGATGTGACTCGTAAATAAGCGATTCATTGCAAAGAACATAATCATTATATATTTTGCTAATGTCAATACAAGCTCGGGAAAAGAAGTAGTACTGAATAACCACCTCACCTACGAGTTGTTTGTATCAGGAATTTGTAATAAGTTAACTAAGAGTGATTGTGTTGAAACTAAAAAACTTGTAAACAACAGATGGTAACCCTGATATATATTGCACCCCTTAGGAACTATTGAACTATTTAAGCTGTGACTCGGTAAATAAGCCTTCCACCGTAAAGAAAACAATCATTGCATATTTTGTCAATGTCAATACAAGCTCGGAAAAGAAGTATTGGATAACCAACACATGTATGAGTGGTTTGTGTCTGGAACTTGTACCAAGTTTGCAAAGAGTGTATTCCCTACCAAACTTGAAAATAGTATTAATAGTGTACTCTGTTCAAACTATCGACAACAAAACGATAACCCTGATATGTATTGCAATTAGACACGTGCAACAAAATTCAAATCACATTGGCAAAAGTGACATACATACAGTTCACAAAATAACAACATTCTTACTTTATCAAAATCCTTTACAAGATTGGCTTCAGCAGAAGAATTGTTTTCGTATTCTTCCCACAGTCCCTTAATCTCCTCAGCTACAAAATAGTAAATCACAGTTATGTTTACACATTGTTATCCTTCATGAACTGAAATTGCATGTCCCAAATGGAGATATACCTGTTGCTCCACCGCCAAGAACTTCACACATTTCATCTAGAGCTTCTTGTTCACGCCTGCTCTTTTCTGCTTTAGGTATGCCATCAGATGGAGTGATGTCGCCGACAATAGCTGTTAATGAAATAAAGCAGAGTTACATGAGAAGCACTTTGATGAAAACTGACAGATGCAAAGGACAGAGAGGATACACAGTCCCACATTAATAAGAAATTACATGATTATGCTGCTAGCAGAACAAATTCAGCACGCATAATTGTTCAGTGCACATAGTAGACAATTAGGCGTATGTTTTTTGGCCTACCTTCAGCAATGTCATGAACGATAGCTATTTTAATACACCTGTTGCAGAAAAAATAAATGTTCTGTCAGCAACATAGAGAATAGTAATGATTAATGTGAAAGGGAGCATATAATTAATACTTTGTTAATATCAATATTACAAGAGAAAAATAGGAATTTTGTGTTACGAGAAACTTGACCTTTCTCGATTTACAGCAGGTATGTCATCAGCGATCAAAGCCATCAGAGCCATACGATACATGTGATCAGCAATGGATTCAGGACCCTTTATGCTATGATTTATCCACCCTTTCCTTTTAGTGGTCTGAGGCAAAAAAAATTGGAAGCAAGTGAACAACGCAATAAGCCTCCGAATCATGCAATATGACAGGCGCATGATAAACATGGGAGCATGGACTGAAACGGAGTCCTTGGTCATGCACTAACTACACATCCTGCACTTCAGACAATATTATCAAGGCAACCACCGTGAGACTAATGAATCACCAATTTACCATACCAAATTATCATTTCAAAGCCTCAACGGAGCTATATTTTTATTTGTTTTGCTAGGAATCGACCAGCCTGATCGCACAGCACGTAAGGTCACCTGTAGAAAGGACTTACGAGCGAGCATTACGTGATTTACCTTGAGGCTATGGCAGAGAGTGAGGAAATCGATGGCCGAGGCTGCCGACCCCGCGGAGGACGCTGGCGAGGGTGGCGCAACCGCCGCGGCATCTAGCGGCGCCGGTGGCCGCCTGGGCACGGGCGATCCGCCTGGTCCCGGGCTCCCGGAGACAGCACGGACACCGGAGGCGAGGCGCCTCAGAGGGCGCTCCACCGGGAGCGAGGCCGGGAGGATACGTGGCGGCGAGCGGCGGAGGAGGCCGCGCGCGGGAGGGGTGGGCAGCCGCGAGCTTACGGCCATTGGAAGGAACGAGGCGCCCGAGGTCGGAGCTTGCGATGGGGAGCGGAAGACTGCGGATCAATTAATAATGGAAAAAGGGCGGAGGAATCGGCGTGCGGCGGCGGCTCGCTTTCCTTCCTTCTTGTGCTGTCTCTTTTCCACGCCTCTCTTTGCTTTGTGTGGAACAGGGCAGACAGGGGTGTCCCGGGTAGGTGCGCGAGAGGAGTCGCGGAATCGGACGACCGGCCTTTCGACCCAGCCGTGCCCTCGGTGATCATCCAGCCGTCCGTCCTATGCGAACAAATTTCCTGCCTCCAGACATTTGGCTAGGTTGCAACGCTGAATTTTCACAGCAGTTCTGCTGCAGAACTGAAAACAAAATCTCGCTATCCAAACGGGAATTATGTTCTTTATTCACATTCTGTAAAGATACATATACTAGTACTAACATATAAACTGCAGTAGTACAGTGGGCCCCACTTCAGACCACGAGACTGTAAAGTGCCCTGTCAGACCTCATCCTAAACCCGGAGCTTGATCCAAAGGGTCTGTCAAGCGTATAAGGATGAGATGGAGCGGGCATTTTACACCAGAGAACTATCTCCATTAGCCATTGACGGATGTGATTATGAATTACACTGAGATCTAGCGACCAGATGACAGCCGTCAGGGTCCTCGGTACTGACGGAAGCAGGTGAAGCATCCCTGCGAATGGTCCACCGGGATCATGCCGCCACCCTTGGACGTGTCGATCGCCTCTATCATGGACACCACCTCGGCCATCTCAGGCCGCTTGTCGGGGTTCGCGTCCCAGCAGCGCTTCATCACGTTCGCCAAAGCGCTTGGGCAGCACCGCGGTATCTCGGGCCTCAGGTTCTGTGCATCAAGGATATTTTCTGTTTTATCTTCTCGATTATTCAGCCCAGCAACGCAAAATGAAAACATGTCAGGACAGCTCTTTTTTACCTGTCGGACAACAGCCGAAGTTACTTCTGAGAAACTGAGATCGGGATAAGGCATGTCGCAGCAGTATATCTCCCATAAACAGATTCCGAAGCTATAAACATCGCATTTCCTGTTGTAAGGATGGCCATTCAGGACCTGCACATAGATGCCAAATATATATAAGCCGACGAGGGTAGTACCACGAGCACACACTCTCGGTCGCTCAAAGCAAGGAACACAACATGGCAGCTTCAAGATACACGTCTCCATTCTTACATTCCATGTTAAAGATCAAACGTACCTCAGGTGCCATGTAACCAAGCGTGCCTGTTTCACCCGTCATATCACTAGGATTTGAAGCCTCAACTCGAGCAACACCAAAATCAGCGATTTTCACAGTTCTTGTTTTGTCAAGAAGCATATTTTCAGTCTTGACATCACGATGCACTATCTTCTCTGAGTGAAGATAACTTAATCTATTGAAATAAAGGTAGCAATGAGATCTTCCGAAACTGAAGGGACAGCATACATGAACTTAGGTCAAAAAGGCCAACAAAAATCCAACTATTACTTACCCCCTGGCCAGGTCAAGAGCTAACTGGACCACAACTTTGAAGGCTAGCTTTCTTCTCCTATTCTTTATCAGGAAATTTTTCAGTGCACCACCAGCAAGGTACTCAACAACGACGCAGCAAATATTACTCGGCATGCCAAGATGCCCATGTTCTGTCTGTACATTTAGATCTCTGGCACCCATTATAGCCCCAATAAACTGCCAGTTGAAATTCAAGATATTATTAGGACATGTACTTGAGAAGTAGAATAAATCTACATTCACAAAGGGAATAGAGAAAAATACAATAATTTTCTACAATGAGTTGGATAGTTTGCAAAATTAGGGCGTCCTATGAATTGTTTTGTATAAGTTTTACCATATTTTCGTGGTAGCATATGCGACACCAAATAGGACCACATTAACTTGTATTACGAAAATCAAATTTGTCATTAGTATTGGAGAAGTCCTGTAGAGTTTCATAATATATATGGCATCCTGGAAGAGAAAGTCCTGCAGAGTTTCATAATATATGTTCAGATTATACAAGGTTATAATGTTCTCTGCCATGGGACGCATAACCTCAATAAGTCATCCTGGAAGAGAAAGTCCTGTAGAGTTTCATAATATATATGGCATGCCTTGAATTAAATTATGAAAACCTTTTTTACAAGATTTATATGACAACTATGAACATATAGATAGCTAGCAAGACTCAATTACTTATTAATATGATGTCAGATATCTAGCCATGGAAATATAGGTCACACCAAGGGGATAATTGCCCACGTGATTCTAATGTTGTAGTCTATAGATATCTTGTGTTAAAACAAGCATGTCCATGTGGTTATAATCGACTATATTGATATTAGAGAACAATTTCAGCCTGTCACCCTTGCAGTCACTGTTCTATGGAACGGACATGAATAAAGATTGATTTGGCATGTATTTTATCAGAAAAATTTACCTATGAAATTTCAAAAGGTATTAAAATGGACCTCCTCAGCCAAATCCTACCTTAGTGACGTTTGGATGATCAAGCTTATGCCAGACAGCAACCTCTTGTGCGAATGCTGATCTTAGTGCAGTAATTTCTTGCTCTGATCTATGACCATCCTCCCCCCAGTCAAGTAATTTCACTGGAACATAAAATTGAACAGTTACTTTCAAAATGCAAGTAAATTTAGTTTGGCACATCGGATTGAGTTATGTAGGCGGTCTGTGATACTATATTACTAAATTCAGAACTCAAATAGTAGGTTAGCACTTACTAAGGACCAAATGGCACATTATTCATGAACAAAATACATTTAGCACTCTTATCTCTTGAGAAGCGTATTTGGCAGTGCACGTCGAACAACAATTTCGTTAAGGTGTATAACAATACCAGTTACAGCATTATGTGTGCTGCGGAAAACCGGATCAAAGGGACTCACTCCAAATAATAGCTTAACTTGCAAATGAAATACAAAGCCATATTCAAATGTCTGGGAGTAGAATATGATAACTGGCAAACCTTATTCCCTGATTTCAATGCAAAAAAAAAAAAAAATTGTAGTAAGAAAAGGCAACACAAGCAATTCAATAACTACAGTGAAGTTGGTAAATGCTTTGACACGTTTGGTATGGTGTTCCACCATTTTATGAAACTACAAGGGGATTTTCTTTTTTCAACACAATAAATTTAATTTCCTGGTGACACAATGTAGCAGGTGATAAAGTTGTGGACAGACAAAGACAAGCATGTCGCATTTGCTTCGGACTGCGTGTCATGTGATTACGCCTGGTGAGACAGTGCAAAGCTGCTCATTTATATTGATTTAGGAGAAAATTCCAGACACTTTTGGAAATCAAAATCTGGGTCGGATCCTTTTCAATTACCCTGGTTCCCTGAAAAGTACAAGGCCCGTTACAAGTTGCAACCTTTTTTTCTAAAGGCCAGCTGCTTTGATTCGATATCTCCAACTTCCAGGGGCTCATCATAAGATGAACACATGGATCACGCCTACCAAAACTTTAAAGTTGGTTGGTTCGAATCACATGAGGAGGGTTACACACAAAAGGCGGGCTTATCTACCGGGAGTCACGGAGTACACCATGGAATCCAGGAAAGCAGAGGTATCAACTTTAGCAATTTGCTGACAAGGAGGCGCACTGGTTGACATGACCCGAGAAAACAAGTTGGAAAAGTAAATGGCATTGCAATCGATCGATCAACTCATCCTACTCACCAGTGCATCCCTAGGCCCAGAAGATCGAACACTTGGAAGTAAATAAAGAACCAACGTTTCCCAAGAACTCGCAAAATGAACAATTGATCAGAACCAAGAAGTGTCTAATGCGCCCAACACTAAACAGCACTGTAATTTCATCGAGCAGCTTACGGGCACTGAAACTGGGAGGTAGTATACGCGTAAATCAGTAAATGTGAAGTAGAGGTGGTACGATACCGGCGACGTCCTGGCCGTCATAGACGCCGCGGTGGACGGTACCGAAGGTGCCGCGGGCGATGACACCTTTGATGACGAGCTTCGCGGGGTCAACCTCCCAGTCCTCCCGGCGCCGCCGCTGCTGCTGCTGCTGCTGCTGAGGAGGAGGCGGTGGCTGCGGCTCCCCCAGCCTAGGGGATTCGCCACGACGGCTCCCGGGCAGCGAAAGGGCTATCCCACCCCGCTCCTGGCGGCTGAGGTGGCGCTCGAGCTGCTCGTCGAGGCTCTTGAGGTCGATCTGGTCCGCCCGCACGAAGCCCGCGTCCCCGCTCCCACCGCCACCCGCGTTGGGAAGCCTCATGCTGGTAGCACGCCGGGGAGGACTGGGTGAGGTTTCGTCGATCGGCGTGGGTGGGCACACAAGGCCTCAGGTGGTGCAGCTGCTGCGTTGAGGAGCACTTGTTGTTGCTGTGCTATAGGCTTTGCGAATGGCGAGTCAGAGGTGGCTCTTCGTGCGCGATGCTCCATGTGAGCGCATGGAAGTAGGCAGGCACGGCGCGCACGGACCGGGGAGGAGGACTCGTGTCGTGGACACTAGGGCCCACCAGAAGTTTTTGGACAACTTCTCTTGTCATATCGCGGATATAGTACCATAAATAAATATTTCCATTTTCTTGGAAAAAGAATCCACGAAATTAAATATGCACATGACCGATTCATAGATTTCAATTTTGATACTCCATCCAATCTATATTAATTGATTTAGATTTATTAAAATTTAAATAAATCTATATACTAAATAGTGTCTAGATTTATCTAATTTAAATAAATTTAAATTAATTAATAGGATCGGAAGGAGTAACTAAAGCCATAATTACAACTGTATAAAACTTATCGGCAACACGTGCATTTTCATACAACTACTCTGCCACACTCGGCCCTAAGCCTATCCAACAGGTGCAGCCGCACAGGCCCCAAGTATCAGGGGCCCCAAGCCCATGTATATATGTACAACCCGATAGCAAGAGAAAACTCTCGGTTATGTTGAGTTTCCGCACTATGTTGAGTTTCGCATCCCTCGGTTATGTGTTTCTGAGGTGGCTCGTGGCTTGGTTGCTTAGGAGTTTAGATATGGTTCCTCGTCAATATATGATCGGCCAAAAAACAAGGTGATGTACCTACATGTAGTGTTTAGGTATCGCACCCCTTCCCCTCCCCCCTCACAATTCATTTGAAAAAAATGGATTTTTGGTTGTGTCCTGTTTCGGTGTGGTCACCATGCCGCAAAGCTGTCTAATTTGTTGTTGAATGACATGTGTTAGGGTTTGATTGAGACCAAGTTATATTCAATTTGAAACTAGTAGTGAAGGTAAATCGTCGCAGTTCAACGGGTTAAAGAAGACCCATATTTATGATGTAGTTTGCACTAAATATTCTGAATTGAGGTGTATCATCAACTTCCAATTGTTCTAAATTTTGAGTACGTGCATTGTTCTTTATTTTGAGATAGTAAGTCCTAAAACACTATACTCATGATTTCTTTGTTCTAATTATTGCATGGGAACATTGAATTTTCATGTGTTACACTAACTGAAAATTCATTGCTATTTTGTTAGATTTGTGCAGATGATACTGACAGGTTCACTATAGCTTTGGAGCATGGTCTTTTTTGACCGAAGAAGAATATGTGCTATGTCACTAGGACAATTGCAATACTGATACTTTCTCACTAGTATGGACAGGAGATTTTATTAAATATGAGGTGACTATGATATGACACATAGAAGAAGTCTATATTAGTGCATTCAAGGGAAAGAGGTATTACAGATGATCTATATTGAGAATGATTCTCACATCTTTGCAACGATGGCAGTTGTGAAGGATGAGTAAACATTGAATCTGATTGTGGATCATAGTCATTGTATCAAGGGGCTTAGAGAAGATGTGATTGTGAAAAATCCTAGCAAGTATACGAGAGGGATTGTCATGATTGTCCCCGTATTGAAGATAAGTATGTCATGAGGGGGTTCTTAAGGCGTGAAAAAAAGGGGTGTGAGACTTATGGTTGTCCAGGACGGTGAGCACATAGGTTTATCCAGGTTTCGATCCGACTATGATGACCGGATCCTACTTCCTGCTAGAATCCAATAAAATCGGTAAAGCCGGAGGTTACATAGGATTTGTAGATTTGTGTCGCCTATGCGAGTTATGAGATTGTGTCCTAAAGGCTGTCCATAGGTAGGATTATATACATATTCGACCTAAGATTTACAGAAATAATCCTTGACTAGATGTGTGTGCGCGCTTCGCCGCGCCGTCTACCGCACGTTGTGGTATGGTCTGTGTTGTTTGGTGCAGCATAATGCGGTCATTTTTGTGTGTTACGATGGCAGTGTGCGAAGTGTTGAGCGGGTATAGTAACAGAGCACTTACCGCCCCCATTCTTATCTAGCTTCGTTGTTGATTCAGAATGCGTGTTTGTTTCCTTATGCTAAGTGCACTTCTTCAATCATCTTATATTGTATATATGACTGCTTAAGTAAGCAAATAAGCTAATTGGATTGTAAGTTTTGGTCATCCTAACATCGTAAGAGGATAACATGGGTTGTTAAGCCTATAGGCCTTTAATGTGCATGAGCTGACACCCTGACACTACTCTAATAGCACACAAACATATAATTTTAGCTAGGAGCTGGATAAACAAATTCCTCAAAAAATGAAAGGGTAAGAGCTGAATATTGTTCTTTTATTTTATTTTTCTGTGATGGTAGTAATAGCAAAAGTATTCTCTTTATCCTCTCCCTTTATGAAAGGAGAGATATCAGAGGGAAAGATCAAGCGAAACACATCTCTCTCTGTGTCTATTTGTCCCTATTTAAATTTGTCGTGTTCTTTTGAGGATTTGAGCTAATTGTTCTTGGCAGTAAAAATTAGATCACTCACTGTTATGCTGTGCCAT
This sequence comes from Avena insularis, assembly GCA_023614405.1. Taxonomy (NCBI): domain Eukaryota; kingdom Viridiplantae; phylum Streptophyta; class Magnoliopsida; order Poales; family Poaceae; genus Avena; species Avena insularis. The sequence continues at coordinate 278,252,141 of CM042689.1, read as the reverse complement.
GATTCAATGCATGAATCAAACTTCATTTTTCTTCCTAAATTTGTTTTTTCTTTCTTTAGAAAATACACAAATTGTAAAAACTACATACCATACGAACCGGACATCAATTTTCTGTTGGAATTTGGGTGTGGGCCTTGGCCCATAGCCTAATACAAATTCTGAAATTCTCTTGGCCCATTCATGCCTAGCAAGGGGTGGCACCAAAGTTTAGTCCCACCTTGCTAGTTTAGAGGGAGTTGGACCAATATATATAGTAGAGTGTTTCACTACCTCCTAAAGAGAGTGAAGAGGAGTGGCATACACGCGCGCTCCTCCTCCTCCGCCGCCCGCCTCGCCACGCCTCGCCTCGCCTCGCCTCGGTTTGCGGAATTGTGCCTCGGTGCCGATCTTATCTTTTCCGGTTTTTCCGAAAACGTGGGCTGTTACTACTCGGACGTGGACTATGCCCCACGTCTTACCCGACTGGCGTCTATATATAGACGGCCTTAGGCTAAAACCCTAATACGAGAAAATACACATCTCTCTGCCTCCAGAACTTTGCGCCGCCGCTACACCTTCTCCATCCCCTCTTCCGGCGTGCACCGGACGACGGGACAAGAGGCCTCGGAACCACCGCCTCGTGAACCTGTACGGGTGAGGCGATCAGGTTTTGGGGCGCGACTCGACGGCATCACGTCGACCGACCACTCCTTCCCCGACGAGGACTTCTTCCCGGACATCAGCCTCTACATCGACGCCATGGTCGGCGACACGGTATCAACCTCAACCCCAACCTGAACGAACCCGATTCCTCCTCCAGACCGTCGTAATCTGTTCCTATCTAGTTCAGTTTACATTGCGATTTCTTGTACTAGCTCTTGGAATAGATGTGATCTGTTTATTCTGGTTGAATATGATCTGTTCGTTTGTTCTGCTAGTATACATGATTAGATTAATTCTAGCACTTATAGTCATGATTTATTATTACTTATTTCGGATTAAATATTATGGTAATTTGCTTATATTTTTAACAATCCAAAACCTGATTATAGGCAACTGAATTCAAGCTGGTTTAGCTTGGCTACAAGGCCGCCTCCTTTGACGGTGTCAATTATAAGAGATGGCGACGAGAGCAGTTCTATGGTTGAAAAACCTAGGCTGCTATAAGCGCCACTCTTGGCAAACTGAGGAGACCTTTCTCCTGTTCGAGGAAGCGTTTGAAGAAAGTCGACACCATGTTTATGGGGGCTTTGTTCAATATCCTTGGTGACAACATTGTTGACACCTATATGTCATTGATAATGGCAAGGATGCGTGGGATGCACCGGACGCCAAGTTTGGTGTTTCGATGTCGGCACCGAATCAGTATATCATGGAGCAATTCTATGACTACAAGATGACTGATGACCGCCCCATCGTGGATCAGCTCATGAGATCTGATCCCTTGCCAAAGAACTCGGCAGTTCAAGTGTAACTTACGGACAAGTTCGTGGTCGGAGGCATTATTGCCAAGCTTCCTCCTTCTTGGAGGAACTTTGCTACCTCTCTGAAACATAAGAGACAGGAGTTTTCTGCTTCGGATCTCATCGGATCTCTTCATGTTGAAGAAAAGGCGAGCAAAAGATACACGTCCTCGAGGCTTTGATGGAAGTTCTAGCGCACATGTAGTGCGAAAAACAACTTCCATCCCACAAGTTCAAGAATAAGAACAGGTCGATGGCAAAGGAAGGTTTGATGGCAAAAACAAGGCCGCAGACTACCAACTTCAAGAAGAAGATGAGTATAAGAAGAAAGGATCACGCCATGTCTGTGGTGATCCTAATCATTGGGCTCCTAGCTGCCCCAATCGCTTTGACAAGCGTTCACATGGAAATAGTGGCAAGTCCGCTAATGTTGTCCTTGGTGATATTGAGATGAAGGATCTTTGGGTCGAGCGGGCTGGCTCCGTCTGATGGGAAGCGGCTCACGTGCTTACATTCAAGGTGTTGGTGCGGTGGATCTGAAGTTTACCGGGAAGATCGTCTGACTGAAGAATGTGCAAGACGTTCCCTCAATCAATAAGAATCTCGCCGCGGATCTCTTACGTGTCGAGATGGTTTTAAGTTAGTCTTTGAGTCCAATAAAGTTGTAGTTTCTAAGTGTGGACAATTTGTTGGAAAGGGTTATGAGTGCGGAGGCTTGTTCCGCTTATCTTTGTCAGACTTATGTACTCAAGTTATTAATCATGTTTGCAATGATAGTGAGTCCAATATTTGGCATTCACGACTTTTTCATATTAATTTTGGGTGCATGACGACTTGCCGATATGAATTTAATTCGAAATTTACTCTTGTCAAAAGTTCCAAGTGTCAAGTATGTGTGCAAGCTAAGCAACCTCGCAAGTCTCACAAGACTGCCGAGGTACGAGATTTGGCACCACTGGAACTAATACATTCAGATCTTTGTGAGATGAATGGTGAGTTGACAAAAGGTGGAAAGCGATATTTCATGACTTTAATTGATGATTCCACTCGATACTTTTATGTGTATCTTCTGAAATCTAAAGATGAAGCTTTTAATCACTTCAAAATCTATAAAGCTGAATCAGAAAACCAACTTGATCGAAAGATTAGCGACTTGATCGATCGTGGTGGAGAGTATTTTTCCAACGAATTTGATTCTTTTTGTGAGCATGGTATTATCCATGAGAGGACGCCCTACTCACCTCACAAATGGGGTGGCGAAAGAAAGAACCGTACTCTAACTGATTTGGTTAACGCCATGTTAGATACATCGGGTCTATCCAAGGAATGGTGGGGGGAGGCGATAAAGACTGCGTGTCATGTCCTAAACCGTGTTCCCAAAAAGAACAAAACCATTACTCCATTTGAGGAATGGGAAAGGAAGAGGCTGAAACTCTCCTACTTACGAACTTGGGGTTGTTTGGCGAAAGTGAATGTGCCGATACCCAAGAAGCGCAAGCTTGGACCAAAAACCATGGATTGTGTCTTTCTGGGATATGCATTTCATAGCATTGGCTATAGATTTTTGATAGTGAAATCTCAGGTATCTGACATGCATGTTGGTACAATCATGGAGTCGAATGATGCGACTTTCTTTGAAGACATCTTTCCCATGAAAGATTCGTCTAGTTCATCAAATCAGGAGATGCCCAGTTTATCTAGTCAAGAATTAATCACAATTCCTGAACCCACCATTTCGATAGAACACCCTGATAATCCTGTGGAGGATAACAGTGAAGCTCCTACCAGAAGTAAGAGACAAAGGATCGAAGTCCTTTGGTGATGATTTCATTGTATACCTCGTGGATGATACTCCTACTTCTATTTGAAGCTTATGCATCTCAAGATGCTGACCATCGGAAAGAAGCCGTTAGCGATGAGATGGATTCCATCATAGCAAACGGAACTTGGGAAATTACGATCGTCCTTATGGGTGCAAACAGAGGATGTAAGTGGGTGTTTAAGAAGAAGCTTAGACTGATGGTACTATTGAGAAGTATAAGGCACGCCTTGTTGCCAAGGGTTATACCAGAAGAAGGCGAAGACTTCTTTGATACTTATTCACGTGGCTAGATTGACCACCATTCGAGTCTTGCTATCCTTGGCTGCCTCGCATGATCTTCTCGTTCATCAAATGGACGTTAAGGCGGCTTTCCTAAATGGAGAGTTAGATGAGGAAATTTATATGGATCAATAGGATGGATTCGTGATAGATGGTCAACAAGGCAAGGTGTGCAAGTTCTTGAAGTCTCGGTATGGTCTTAAGCAAGCACCTAAGCGGTGGCATGAGAAGTTTGAAAGGACTTTAAGCGATGAAGGCTTTATTGTAAACGGTCGACAAGTGTGTGTACTATCGCCATGGTGGGGCGAGGGAGTCATCTTATGTCGTATGTTGATGATATACCGATATTCGGGACCAATATTAATGTTATCAATGAGGTCAAAGACTTTCTATCTCTTTGTTTTGAGATGAAAGATCTAGGAGTGATGTGATATTGAACATCAAGCTGCTGAAGATGATGATGGTGGGATAACACCGCTTGATCTCACTATGTGGAGAAGATCTTGAGTCGTTTTGGGTATAGCGAATGTAGATCCTCTCCTACACCATATGATCCTAGCGTGTTGGTTCGAAAGAATCGTGGAGATCCTAAGGATGCTAAAGATCACCGAGATATTCTCGGATTATTGGCTCGCTTATGTATTTAGCCGGGCCACGAGGCTGACATCTCCTTTCTTGTAAGCAAGTTAAGTCGATTTGTCTCAAATCACGGAGATGTTCATTGGCGAGTCCTTGAAAGGGTTTTTGCGTTATTTGAAAGGCATCATGCGAGCTATGGGATTCACTACTCCGGGTATCCAAGGGTACTTGAAGGGTATAGTGACTCAAACTGGATTTCGATCTTGATGAGACTAAGGCCACGAGTGGTTATGTGTTTACACTTGGTGGTGGCGCTGTTTCTTGGAAGTCTTGCAAGCGAGACCATCTTAACGAGGTCAACTATGGAAGCGTAACTCACAGATTAGACACAACCACCGTTGAAGCGAGTGGCCGTGAACTCTTGATGAACTTACCGTGGTTGAAAAACCAATACCCGCAATCCTTATGAACTGTGATAATCAAACTGTGATCATAAAAATAAAGTTCTAAGGACAATATGAAGTCATCAAGACATGTGAAGAGGAGATTGAAATCTGTCGGGAAAATGAGAAACTCCGAGTTATTGCATTGGATTATATCCAAACATCTAAAAATCTGGCGATCCCTTCACAAAGGGTCTATCACGTAATGTGATAGATAATGCATCGAGGAGATGGGTTTGAGACCCACTTTTGAGTTGCTCACGGTGGTAACCCGCTCTATGTGATCGGAGATCCCGTGAAGTAGAGTTGGGAGACAAGCTGTTGGTCAATTGGGAGGAGAGTATCCTTATAGCATACTACCACTCCGTATAGATGCAATACTCTCCTATTCTCGCATGGCAGGTTGGTATTTACCTTAATGTGTTCTGAGTGGCTTGTTTAAGCAAAGATGTTGTCTGCAGAACATCTTTTGAAGAACACACCTATATGAGTCTGATCACAAACGTCGCAGTCCGTGAGAGTTGGGTGCTCTCTAATAAACTCATGAAAGGCCATGGAGTATGACGATAAGCTCCAAACCGCGGAGAAGCTTCGGCAGCCCTCATGTCGGTCTAGACCTTATGTGAAACTAGTGCGCACCAAACTTGTAGTTCAAGGCATAGTCCACTATTCAAGTTGCAATCTAGTGTAGCATGAAGTTCTAAGTGGAAGTTCAACTTAACAGTCTCCACCTCGCACCGGTATATAAACAATGCTCTGGAACTGATTGATGTGATGTGATGATATGTGCCTATGAGAATTTGTGGGGATTGTTGGAATTTGGGTGTGGGCCTTGGCCCATAGCCTACAAATTCTGAAATTCTCTTGGCCCATTCATGCCTAGCAAGGTGGCACCAAAGTTTAGTCCCACCTTGCTAGTTTAGAGGAGTTGGACCAATATATAGTGGAGTGTTTCACCTCCTAAAGAGAGTGAAGAGGAGTGGCATACATGGCGCCGCCATACGCCTTCCGTCACGGCCGCTTGTCAGTTCTTGGAATTGTGCCTCGGTGCCGATCTTATCTTTTTGCTGCTCGGGAAAATTATTGTGCGAGTTATTTTTCTGTCTCGGACGTGGACTACGCCCCACGTCTTACCCGACCGACGCCTATATATAGACGGCCTTAGGCTAAAACCCTAATACGAGAAAATACACATCTCTCTGCCTCCAGAACTTTGCGCCGCCACACCTTCTCCATCCTCTTCGGCACCGGACGACGGACGATGAGGGCTCCTAACCACCGCCTCTCGTGAACACATGCGGGTGAGGCGATCAGGTTTTTGGGGAGCGCGACTGCAGCGGCATCACGTCGACCGACCACTCCTTCCCGACGAGGACTTCTTTTCCGGACATCGCCAGCCTCTACATCGACGCCATGGTCGACGACATTGGTGTCAACCTCAACCCCAACCTGAACGCGAACCCGATTCCTCCTCCAGCACCGTCGTAATCTGTTCCTATCTAGTTCAGTTCGCTGCAGCTTGTACTAGCTCTTGGAATAGATGTGATCTGTTTATTCTGGTTGAATATGATCTGTTCGTTTGTTCTGCTAGTATATATGATTAGATTAATTCTAGCACTTATAGTCATGATTTATTATTACTTATTTCGGATTAAATATTATGGTAATTTGCTTATATTTTCAACATTTTCCACAATCCCTTCCTTTTTGTTCACTCTCCTTTTTCTCTCTCTTCTCTCGCCATCCACAAATTGCCAGCGGTTCGCTTTTTCTCCAATAGATATTCATGAAGTAACGCTATTATCTTGTTTGGATTTCCAGGAAGACATTTTTTTTATGTTTATATAGGTGTAATCCCTCATAAATCCCTGTTAAGTATCTTGGTTTAATTAGGCTTCGTTGCAATTTGCTTTGCTGGTGGAGTGGAACCAACCTTAGTTCACGTGGAATCAATCCTGGACCTTTTCAGTGACTTCCTTGTGTTTTTTGTATAGCCTTTTGTTGTTGGCATCTAGAAACAGTCATGTAACCTTCACTGTTGGGGATCCCCCACAACCTTTTATTAATCACAAAAAAAATTGCAGGCTATATACATAGGAAAAAAGGAGAAGAAAAAATTACAAAAGGCTGTCAAGCCATGATGACAGAATGTTATAAAATGGTGAAACTTACATTCATGTATTCCCTTGTGCAACTACATGGTTTGCCTAGTCCTTGTGTAATGCAGGATTATGCCCATATAATGCCATGCTGCTCCCAAAATCTCGGCTTTGTTGTGTGATTGACTCTGCGATGTATACTGATTTTGGGTTGATATGTTTGTTCAGTCCGTTATTCTGTGTTGTTGTGTAATAGCAGTGATAACCATTTGATTTGGCTTTGCATTTATAGCACCGGCCAGAGCTGTGCTGCCGTTCTGCCCCATACTGGTGCTCTTGAGAAGACATTGGGGCGGTGCAACGGGGGGATGCTTTGGTCAAACCTGCAATCGATAGCCGAGTATAATCTGATGAATCAGGGGTACACGCCCAGCTCTTTCTGATTTTTCAATTAAGTCATATGTTATTCACACAACAACATTATTTAAAGAACGATGTACAATACTTAGATTCTGCAAAACTAAAAAATATTTTTGTCTTGCAGATGAACTTGGTTCTTATATCAACTAAACAATCAAACCTCATGAACAGATAACAGAGCAATGTGCTATAGAATCAAACATGATTCTAGAGAAAAGGTATTACGATGATAGTGCAATAATTAATCCGAGCTTATGTTTGTATAAATCTTGCCATAGCAATCAACGCAGAACAGAGAAAATGCTGGCATTTTAAATCCACACGTTTTCTCAAACTCAGAATACTTCATGTGAACCTGGTGTGTATCATCACTCTAGGTTCAGCATTGTATTAGAAATCATTTTACCACAGAAGCTCGCAATTGGAGTGAAACATATTACAGAAACATTTTTAAGTAGACCAACTACTAACCTCTCCGGTGTCTCTGATAACTGTTGAGGAATTAGATAACCAACCGATGATCCTTTGCCTAGATTTAGGCCAAATCTAGCACTTTTAAGTAAAGAAATCTAAAACTATCGTCCGTTCTGTATATCATGCGCCAAGTGATTGTTCTGGAACCTGTTAGAAGAGTAACAAACATGATTGAGTAAATAAAACATTTAGATTCCAAAGCAAATTGAAATCCGAGACCCAATATATAGCAGATGCATTTCTTTTTTTAATCACAAAAAGAATTCAAGCGGCATCAGCAACTGGGTTTTTGATCATCTAAAGACATGAAGCAAAGGAAACGATAACGAACATCAAATTTCCAATTTTGCATCGATTTAATCAAACCAATAGGATGTACACTGCCCAACCCGATTGCCTATATTAAGAACCAGTTCTACAGGCCATTGTAGTGAAGTTGTGCTCTTGGAGGGCATCTACCATCATCATGTTCTACGGGCCAGGAGTACAAATGCGGCTCAGACAAAAATGAGAAAGGAATATGCTGCTTGTCAAATATCAGTGCTATTTATTGAAGAATACCTTGGCTACGTTGCTTCATTTGGTCACTGGTGCCTAGGGATATTATATGCAAACCCGAGGATATAAGTTTTCTTCCAACACCTTTTAATGCAATAACCACCTTAGGTCTGAACTGCACTATCCAACACACTGATCAATTGGCAAGTCGTGTCAAATCTGTGGACATTACAGCAGCTCACACAAATAAAGTAAGGTGTCTCAGACACATTAGCGACAATGGAGGATTCGTAATGCCTGAAAAAATTGCTAGACACTTGGAAACAGAATGCCATAAAACTGACAGGTATCCAGTCTAGTGTGATGGGTGCAAGCTGAGGTGCAAGATATTCGAATACTCACTTTTTGAATAATTTCTACCACCTTATCTAGTTCTAAACATCATATCACTGTAAAATCCTCTTATAGCATCGTCTGCAGGATCTTGGCTGTTTTTTCTTATAATCCACACCGTTGTCATCGAGATCAAACCCGTATTATAGTTTCATCCTACAAAAGAGAGAAAATTGTAGATTATATGATGGCAGCCAAGAACAGCAAAAAATACGTAGAAACAATCAATCGACATGTCCAATTCATATGTCCATAACTAAGTTCATATCATTTTGCAGAAATATATCATGTTGTTCTACAATTCAATTAAAGCTCACTCCAATCCAACCAAGTCTCTGGGCGTAACATGTTTGGATAAATCTCACCTCAGAACAATATTTCTGAAAGATTACATAAGCAAGTAGCTGCTGAGAAATCTCACCTTAGCAACCGAAGCTCCCTAAGTCAAATATAATGCAATGGCAACAACAAAATGTACGCCCCCTTTTGCTGCCTACTAAGCCACCTTCCTCTGCCTTCTGAACCTCTTTAGCAATATCCTTGAAAGCTGCAAGAGATGCATATCAAAAAATAAAACATTAAATCTGAAACATCTTGCATAGCCTACATTTATAAAAAATCAGCATTCAAGTCAAAGGAAATTCTGATGTGCGGATACTTGGAATATAGATCATTTAGTGAATAGGATCTAAATTGTTGGTGGATATTAATATCATCAACATTTAAAAGTATGAATAATCATTTGACTGGGTTCACAATTTGATTAAAACTGTTTGAGAGAGATATCGACCAGGTTGGGGGCAGGTCTGAGTTTGGAGCATTCGAGGCAGATCGTGGGCTTCCAGACCTAGATCGACACCTCCTCCGCGTGCTGTGTTGATCCGTGCCCATGTTCCACTCCGGCGAGCTCGTGTCACCATAGCCGTCGTTGATAGGATCCACGCTGGAGTGGCCGCTCTCACCTAGGATTGATGAGGCTCATCCGAGGACGGTCAAAGACTAACCAGCTTCTCTTAGCAATTTGCACAAACACTATCAAAACATTACCATGACATGGGCATTGCTAGTGGCATGGGCGGATCTAGGTGCTACCTTTGGTGTGCACTTGAGATTTATGGAGGTCAGTTCCAGATTAAGAAAAGTAGTCAGCGCACGACTAAGGAGCATGTACCTCAGAAGTCAGTGTCATGTCATGAAGATAGCGCCAGGGAATGGGCGATTGGGAGGTCGGGTTTGAGATTGGGCTGGGTTGGTTTCGACAGGCGGCTGAATCGGAGGCGGCGCTCCAGTCCAGACCGGGAGCGGCAACGCTGCGCGGGGCTCCAATCCCGGCCAGCAGCGGCGGCGCTCCAATTTCTTGGGCTGCTCGACTTGCCCCTCTTGCCGAGGATCTTACCGGCCGGAGAGAGGCGCTGCGCCGTGCGCCATGGCCGGCGTCTCTCGCGCTGCTCGACTTGCCCCTCTTCCTGAGGATATCTCCGGCCAGAGAGAGGCGCTGCGCCATGGAGGGAGGCGGAGGAGAGTTGGGGATCGGGAGGATGTGGTGTGGTTTGACTAATAATAGGAATGGAGTGCCGACCCCATCTTCCCTCAACATGCAAAGGCCACCCTTGGCCCATAGTCAGCGGCAAGGAGCGGCAGCGTGCGCGGCCGATGGCCTCAGCTGCTCTGCATGCGACCACGCTTAATCTATAGAGTAATACCTTCGATCCGGATTTACGGATGTAGTATAGTATTTTTTACTAGTTGACCCAGGTTTAATCAAATCTTGGGAAACAAATGATGTATGAAAAACATGAAACACATCTACAAGACTTGTTTATTCATTTTATCTTATGTTTATTGGACATTTCTACTTTATTCCAATGGATGAAAATAGGCAAGGGTTAAAGATTCACATGCAGCTGCACATACATATGGAAAAGATAATAATAAGCATATTTATATGTGAAATAATCTAATATAGATATGATTGTAGAAATCATATCCTAATACACTAAAGCCCCCGCGAGCCACAGGCATAGCAATAGTTTTTTGATCCAAACGGTATACCACGAAGCACCGTGCTTTAACAATTATTAAGTAAAATACAGATCAAAGACTTAAGAAGTGATGTTACTATTACTCCCAAGTGGGTCCCTAAACGAAGACCGTATTCTCCCTGTTGTCACTTGGTTTCACATGAAGTCGCCTTTCATCACTCATCTCACCTCGAGCCTTTATCAATCCCTAGGCTCTTAGGTACCTACAAGTCCATGGATTGAGACAAGAGACAAATAACCACACAATATTTGTTGGAGATATGCCCAAGAGACAAAAATAAAATGGTTATTATTATATATTTGTATTTATGATAATTGTTTGCATCCCATGCCATACGGGGTTTGGCGGTGAAGCACCGTCTTGCTCCGGAGGGGGAGCGGGTGCTCGAGCCTCGGGCGGGGGAGCGGGTCGTCTTCCTCGCCCACTTCGCCCATGGCTTCGGCCTTCCCGTCAGCGACTTCCTCCTCCATCTCTTTGACTTCTTCGACCTCCAACTCCACCACCTCGGCGCCAACGCCATCACGCAGCTGTCGCATCACGCGATATGCTGCGAATCCTACTTGGAAGTTTGCCCCGAGGTGGCGAACTTCCTAAAGTTCTTCCATTTTAAGGCACAGAACACGGCCAAGGACGGCCCACTGCGCCATCTACCCGCGGTCCTCCTTGCCAATGCCGCGGTTTGACCTTCCCGACACCGTTAAACTATGGTAGCTCTCATATTTTTATGTGAGCAATGCCACCGAGGTGGACTGGATCCGGCTGCCGGTCTTGCTGATCTACCATCGATGCAGAAGGCTTGGTCAGTGAAGGTATGGGTGCTCAGGCGGACATCGACCGGATGGCCGCCTGGGTGGAGGCGATGGTGGCGACGGAGCGCCTCGCCGCCTGGGACATCGCCTCTCCTGGATGGCGCGCCGGGTTCTTCTGCTCCAGAAGCGGTCGCACAAGATGTGCCATCTCTCCACCATCGACGACCCGACCCAGACGTCCTGGCTGGATGTGCTGTATGAGGCCCTACGGAATTGGCTCGCCATGATCTCCAAGTTTCGCTTGGAGGCTAATCGATGATGTTGGTCACAGATGCCGCCGCTTCGCCGGTAAGTTGTTTCTTCTTTTTCGGATGTATTCTTTTCCTAAAGGGGTTCTTTGAGTGCCTTATGTTCCCCCTTGAGTAGATTTTACGGCGCAGCACGCCGAGGACGGTGTCGGTGACAACACGCTCCCTACCTTCACCCCTGACCGGAAACTGTCGAAGTACCCCCAGACGGAGCCGGAGGGATTTCCGGTCCAAACTGACGACGGGCCTTCGGATCCCATGGTAATTTCCGGATGAAGTTTCCTTTTCAGTTTTCCCTTGGGGGTTGTTGTTGACACTTCTGCGTGCGATGTTGTAGCCGCCGAGGAGGAGGCTGGCCGGGAAACCAAGGCCGCATCGAGGGCCCGAGGTAAGAGAGCAGCGTCCACCACCGCCTCGGTTGTCACAAAGAATAAGAAGACGCGCCAGTTGCGGCTGACTAACACCATGCCCTCTGTTGCTGGGTAAGTGATCTAGTGTCTCCTTGTTTTTTGATTGTTCCCCTCTTCTCGCTCTTTGCTGAACCACTTGGGTTCCTTTCTAGTGAGGCAATGTCGTTGGGCGGCTCTAGTGCTGCCGCCACCACTTATCCCCCGGCTTCGGCCGTGGAACCGGCTACGCCCGCCCCGTCTGCCCCAGCACGAAGCGAGCCGCCTGCTCTGACCGCTTCGCCTCCGCCTGCACCCTCCCAAGTTTCACCAGCCGCGGAAACGCTGCACTGCTCTCCTGTGACTTCGCGGATTGTGCAGCTCTTCGCGATTGGTCAAGACGCCGACACTCCCCTCGTCCGTATGACGTCTGGCATGAACCCTTCCTGAAGTGATGCTCCGGGCGGTCCGACCATGTTCATCGTCGAGCAACCGAAGGAGGGGGCACCGACTGCCCCGGTGCAGGCGGTTGCTGGGGATAGCGTCTAGGCGGGGGATTCCGGCTCCACAGGAGCTGAGTTGGTGGTGGCTGCGCCTATGCGCGCAGCCGCTGACGATGAGGAGGTTGTGGTGACTGGCTCTAGGCTAGCTCCGGCTGTGCTTACGCCGGGTTCCATCCTCGCCCAGCTCTCCGGCGCGGCGCCCGTCTCTCTCGACCAGGCTCACCACCTGGTGGATGATGGCTGTGAAATATAGCCATCCACGTCCGCATTTAAACTAGATATTATTCATATATTTGATGAAAATATCTCTCTAAACCCTACCACTAATGCCTAATGATCAAAGGGCTATACAATCCTTTCTTGCTATTTTTCCCGCACAGATAATGACGTATAATGATGGGGATCACAACATAAATCAACGAGATTTCAACACGTCAAATAAACCAGGAGCCGTGAAGTGGATCCAGAAGACTTAACGACCAACTATATGGCGGGAAATTTATTCTGGTTGTATAGTTGCCATCGACTCCATTAGGTCAAACAGAACAACTTTCGTGAAGGGACCCCTATATAAAGAGGCTTCGGGCGACGAGAAACAACGCTTCTTTTTCGACCTCGACTCTCCCTGCCACTAGAAGCCGCCACGCCATAGGAATAGATCTAGATCTAAATCTCCAAACCCTTCTCCACCACCATAGCCATACTCCACCACTTGTAATAGTAGATCTCTTCTCCAATTGGCGACATTGTAAGACTATTTGCTATCAATCTTATGATATCTATTACAATGTTTATGATTGTTGATTTAATCTCTATGTGTGAGTAATTCTCCTTGGGCTAAATGCTTCGGCCTAGCCATGTAGCTTTTTGTGCATCTTACTTATCATAGATGGGATCATGTATTAGTTTGTATGACATGATGATTGTAGTATCCTCTCTTGCCTCAATTTAAGGACTTGTCAGGTACCCAAGACCCCGAGGATTGATCCAGGTATAGGGAGTGTGAGTGATGACTGATCTGCAGGTTGGGAACATTAGTGACAGAAGGGGTAGTACAGATGTATGTGATGGATTTACTTGAGATTAAACGGTGACATCACTATGCATATCATTAGTTCTCTTTCTTCTATGGATGAGACTAGTAGGTTATTGCTATAAGCAGTTGCGGAGGCGATAACAATTATAGATGCATTGCCCACATATAATTATCTTGCTCTAATTATTACATGCATACTTTATTATTATCTATTATTCCTATCAGATGTTTTACGTAGCTACTGGTAAAAACCGAAGACCCTAGTCCCTCTCTCTCCATCGTCAACAACAACAAAAAGATCGCAAACTCTTGGTCCGGTGAAAATGCAATAGGAATTCTAAAACTCTCAAAGGTTTGTTTAAGTAATATCACTTTGCTTTCTGCTTCCCGAGGATTCGATAAACCTAGGTCTACTAGGGAAAAGAACTATACTACATCCGTAATCCGGATTGAAGGTATCAGTGGGGACGATGGGGAGGGGGCTTGAAGAAGCCAGAGTTTTGTTTGTTTCTTTGGAGGTAGGTGTATCTCTCCGTATCTTTGCTTTACAGCCGATTTTTTCGTAGCTAGATTGGCCTTTTCCAGCTAGTATTTGCGTGTTTGGTTCCTTACTACCTTTCTTTCGCAGAAAGCATTTTTAGAAGCTGCTAGGAGTATGCAAGAATTGGGGCGTAAGATTGCTTCTTCTGATCTGTCTTGGAGATTATCCTCCTTTTCCCATTTTTTGTTGACTATCGGGTACCCTCCTACAACCATGATTGTGGAGAAGGAGAAGGAGAAGGAAGTGGAGCATTTGAAGGGTGAGGTCGCCCGGCTGGAGTAGTCCAATAAGACCCGCCAGGGGCAAATAAACTAGCTGGCGGCGGTGAAGCATAAACTGGAGGTTGCTGCCAAGAGAGGCATAAAGGTCGCCTACACCCGGGCGAAGGCACTCAAAACTTTGGAGGCGACTTCTGCCCAGGAGGAGGAGCTGCTCAAGACGGCCTGGGCCCGTGAGAGGGATGCAACGTTGCAACTTGAGCGCATAGCTGAGTTGGTTGTTAGTAAGTTTGCAATGCTTTGCCCTTTTCCGCCTGGGGATGACTTAGTGTCTTCAGCTATTAATTTCCTTCTTTGCCTGGCTGCAGCTCACTACCTGGAGTCGACCGACCAAACCATCGCACGTCTGCCTGCCGCGGAGGCTGGCCGCGAGCTTACACCTGGGATTCTGGTGAGGGTTCTGGCTGAGGAGAGTGACAAGCTCCGTAACAACGGCGTATAATTCTTCTAGTACATTTGGCTAGAGATGGGCGACCCACATACCATTGCTGATCTGTCGATCGGGCTCAAGCCTGGTCTAGATGTGCTCGACACCGGCCAGGAGTGGGCGGCCCGCGGCAGCGTGGAGATGGCGCTGGCGTTGGTGAAGTCCTGGTATCCGGATGTGGATCTTGGCGCTCTCACCCGTGGCTTCCACGCTGGAACCAGCTATGAAGACCTTCGCCGAGACATCCCCGAGATCCGGGCATGCGGAGTCAAGATCGGAAGCTATGTGCAGCTGGATCGCGACTTCAGCGACCCTTCGAAGTCGGAGCTGTTCCATTGGGTTCAGGCACCTCCAGCCGGCGGTGATATTGCCTCCTCTAGCCAGACGCCTGGAGCCGGTCCTGATGTTGCTTCTTCGAGCCAGACTCCTGTGCCTGATGCCGACATTCCTTCTTCCTCCCCTAGGCCACAACCTTGAATCTCTGTGATGCCAGGTGTATTTGTCTTGTTGAAAACTTGCTCATCACTTTGTCTGTCCTTCGTTGAACTATTTGATGTAACGCTTAAAACTGGTACAGAAGCTTCGTCTTCCGTTTATATATCGAATGCTACTTTTGCTCCTAGTTGGATTTGCTTTGGTTTTTGTCCTCCTGGACATTCTTGTCCTTTGTGTTTTTGCGTGGGTGCACGGGAGCGCACCCACTGGGTGTAGTCCCCGAGGTTCGGGCTGGCTGGAGTAGCCAGCCGGGTCGAAGCTCTTTTCCTCCAACTAGGAGCAAGATCGGAAGTGTCGGGGCTCTCCTGCGAACCCATATTTGCAAGCAACCTTTCCTCCAACAAGGACCACATTCCATGGGATAGTGTCGGGGCTCTCCTGCGAACCCATTGGGAAAGTCTGAGTAGATGTGTTATTCGGCACAAGAGAGAATTGCAGAGCTGAGAATCTAGAGTTTGAGGTGGTGGACTTAGAAAGTTGCTATCATGCTTTACTCGGACGGCCAGCATTGGCGAAATTTATGAGCAGTTGTCACATTACCTACTTGAAAATGAAGATGCCAGGGCCTCAGAGGGTAATAACAGTGGCTGGGGATTACAGAAAATCAATGGAATGCGCCTCGGCCGGGTCGAATCTGTCCGAATCATTGGTAATTGCAAGGGAGAAAAGAAGAATTCAAGAAGTAGCAGCTCTGGCTCAGTCGACACAGCTTAATATGCCGGCATTAGCCAACCCGCATGGGAGTGTATATTTCCAGCCGACTAAAGAGACAAAAAAGATCCAGATTGATGATCAGTTCCCAGAGAGCACCATCACGATTGGTGCGGGCCTAGATGCCAAATAGGAAAGCAAGCTCACCAACTTCCTCCGTGAGAATCGGGATATTTTTGCATGGTCAACACAGGACCTTCAAGGTGTACCGAGGGAGTTGGCTGAGCACTCTTTGCATGTAAGGCCAGGAGCAAGGCCGGTGAAGCAACCTCTCCGCCGCTTCGCCGAAGACAAGAGAAATATAATAGGGGATGAGATAGCTCGGCTCCTCGCAGCCGGGTTTATTATGGAAGTGCTTCACCCGGATTGGCTATCAAATCCGGTGTTGGTAGAAAAGAAAAAGGATGACCCAAATGTAGCCATCGTATGGCGAATGTGCATCGATTACACGAACCTCAATAAGGCGTGTCCCAAAGATCCTTTTCCTTTACCTAGGATAGACCAAGTCATTGATTCGACCGCAGGCTGTGAGCTGTTATCATTTGTAGATGCGTATTCTGGTTTCCACCTGATACCGTTAAACCCGGCTGATCAAATAAGACTGCGTTTATCACCCCGTATGGGGCTTATTGTTATCGCACCATGCCATTCGGCCTGCGTAATGCAGGAGCAACATACCATAGATGCATGCAAAAATGTCTGCATGACCAAATAGGGAAGAATGTGCAAGTATATGTTGATGATGTGGTTATAAAAACCAAAGAGAGCAAAACGCTCCTAGAATATATTTGGCAGACATTCGCCAACCTGAGAAGGTTCCGAATGAAACTTAACCCGAAAAAATGTACCTTTGGTGTGCCGGCTAGAAAATTACTCGGTTTCCTTGTATCTAGCTGAGGTATAGAGGCGAATCCAACTAAGATCCGAGCAGTTGAAAGAATGGAATTATCAAGGTGCCTGAACGATGTACAAAAATTTACAGGGTGTCTTGCCTCTTTAAGTCGATTCGTATGTCGGCTAGGGGAAAAAGCATTACCTCTATATCAGCTGATGAAAAAGTCCGACAAGTTCATCTGGACGCCGCAGGCTGATAATGCATTTCATGAGTTAAAAAAGATGCTGACCACGACACCGATTTTGGCTTCTCCATTGTCAAAAGAGCCTATGCTACTGTACGTGGCAGCTACTAACAGAGTGGTAAGTGCGGTAGTTGTTGTGGAACGGAGCGAAGAGGATAAGTCAGTACAAAGGCCGGTATATTACCTAAGTGAGGTATTATCGGTCTCAAAACAAAATTACTCGCACTACCAGAAGATGGCTTATGGAGTATACATGTCGGCGAAAAAACTCAAACACTATTTCGAAGAACATCCGATAAAAGTGATTTGTGAAGCACCCATAGCCGAGATATTAAACAACAAAGATGCAAGTGGCCGAATAACAAAGTGGGCAATTGAGTTATCGCCTTATGCTCCGCAATTTGATAGGAGAGAGGCAATTAAGTCTCAGGCAGTGGCCGACTTCTTTGTGGATTGGGCCGAGGTACAGTATGAGCCCCTATTGTCAGATCCGAATTATTGGACGATGCATTTTGACGGGTCCAAGTTAAGAAATGGGCTAGGAGAAGGAATAGTACCGACTTCACCGAAAAAAGATCAGCTGAAATACGTGCTGCAGATACATTTCCTGCATCGAACAATGTGGCCGAGTATGAAGCACTCGTCCACGGCCTAAAGATGGCAAAAGAGATTGGCATACGTCGGATTCTATGTTATGGGGATTCAGACCTCGTAGTATAACAAGTATCAGGGAATTGGGATGCACTAGATGCGAATATGGCCCTGTATAGATTTCATGTGCAGAAGGTCAGTGGTTATTTTGATGGGTGTGAATTCCATCACAAACCTCGGGCAGAAAATGATGCTGCGGATACACTGTCAAAACTCGGATCGACTAGGCAGTCAATTCCACCAGGCATAGCTCTGGAGCACCTGAGAAAACCATCGATTACACCTTCGCCAGAATCCGAATCAATTCGTATCTCGGCAGAACAGATAGAAGGAAGTGTCCCAATGGAAATTGACGAGGAATACGACCCGAATTATTTAAGGATTAATTCGGCAGACCCACGGGTGAACAGGGAAAAGCCCAAAGATGTAATGTCGGCGAAAACTATGGAAATTGACAACGCAGTTTTCCCGGAAAAAGTCACGCCGACCTGGGCACAACTCATATTCTCATTCCTTAAAGAGGAAATCTTGCTGGGTGATGAGGTCCTGGCTAGGCAGATAGTGAGAAGAGCAAAAGCCTACACCATCATAAACAATGAGCTGTATAAGAGAAGTTTCACGAACGTACTACAACGATGCGTTGACTCGGCAGAAGGGCAGAAAATCCTTTTGGATATACATCAAGGAGAATGTGGGCATCACGCCTCGTCCAGAGCCCTAGTGGCCAAAGCATTTAGGCATGGATTTTATTGGCCAACTGCGCTGAAGGAAGCAAAGGAATTGGTAGAGAGGTGTAATGGTTGCCAGAAATACGCCAGCAAGATACATCTGCCTTCATCCGAGTTAAAAACAATACCAATCACTTGGCCCTTTTCTGTATGGTGTTTGGATATGGTAGGTCCATTCAAGCCTGCCCGAAGCGGAATGACTCATATTCTGGTCATGGTGGATAAATTCACAAAGTGGATAGAAGTAAAACCGATAAGAAAATGTGACGGACCCACATCGGTGAAATTCCACAAAGATATTATCTTGAGATATGGATACCCACATAGTATTATCACAGATAATGGCACAAACTTCGCTAAAGGAGCTTTTGCTAGATTCTGCCAAGAGAAACACATAAGACTAGATGTCGCCTCGATGGCTCACCCGACATCGAATGGGCAAGTAGAAAGATAAAATGGACTAGTATTATCAGGAATAAAACCTCGGCTAATCGAAGTGCTGCAAAGGTCGGCAGGATGCTGGATTGAGGAACTTCAAGCAGTGCTGTGGAGTCTCAGGACCACCCCAAATAGATCGACGGGGTATACCCCGTTCTTTCTCATATATGGGGCAGAAGTTGTACTTCCAGCTGACATAATGCATGACTCGCCAAGAGTGGTCCAATACACAAGTGGCGAGGTAAACGAAATATCACGGCAAAACGATGTGGACTTGCTGGAGGAAGCAAGAGAATTGGCATTATCAAGATCAAATATTTATCAGCAAGAGCTCAGACGATATCATAGCAAAAAGGTCAGTCCAAGAGTTTTTAAAGAAGGAGATCTAGTTCTTCGGCTAGTGCAACGCACGGCCGGCATGCACAAGCTCTCACCCCCATGGGAAGGACCATTTATCGTGAGTAAAGCGTTACACAATGATGCGTACTACCTGATCGACGCTCAGACACCAGAAAAGAACAAGGCACACAAGGCCGGAGATGAATCAAAAAGACCATGGAACATAGCCTTACTTCTCCCGTTCTACAGTTAGAAGCCCTATATTGCATATTGTGACGTGATGCACCAAATCAGAGTATCAAGCATGTATCAAACTTCGGCACCCCGAGCAGTGACTCGGAGACTGCCCCATATTATTTCTTATTTTGAATTATGTATCAAACTTTGGCACCCCGAGCAGTGACTCGGGGACTGCCCCATGTTATTTCTTATTTTGAACTATGTATCAAACTTCGGCACCCCGAGCAGTGACTCGGGGAATGCCCCATGATATTCTTTGTTTTGAATTATGTATTACATTTCGACAACCCGAGTAATAACTCGGGGACTGCCTCATGTTGTTTGATATTTTTTGAGCATGTGTGAAACTTCGGCAACCCAAGCAATAACTCGGGGACTGCCTCATATGGCCCGCTGATTTTTGGCACACATATAAAAGTTCGGTAACTCAAGCAATAACTCGGGGACTTCCCCGATTAATCTGTCATAAATCACAAGATGCGATATAAGCTTGCCTCAGCCATCAGAGAAATAACACGGAGGAAACAACTAACGATTTCTAAAATCATAGTAACAAGAATGACAACGTCAGCAATTCGAGGTATAATGAGGAAAGTATCCTATCTATATCATTTTACCAATGAATACCTCGGGGAGGGTAGTAAGTCAATCTATGGGCTTAGAACATAGTCCCTCAAGGAGAAATTGCGCAAACGACAATTCTACAACTAAGCTTACATAAGAAACACAAGATGGATGCCGAACGAAAACCAGTCATATGAAAAAATATGATCCGGATTTACGAAGTTAAAGTTCGGCAAAGCAAAGATACGATTCACATGAACTCAATTAGATAGAGTAACAACAATTACCAGGGCATCAGAGGCCAAAAGAAAAATGATTCACATTATACCAAAAGGCGGATAATTGTTTCAAAGACAGCATACACCCGGCATACCGGGGACTTAAATGAGTAAGAGTTTTTGAACCTAAACATCGGCAGAGGCCGAATCACCCGTGGGAGGAACAGTAGCAGCACCAAGAGTTCCCGACACGGGTATCTCGGACGCAGTCAGGATGACCTCGGTTTCCTTCAGAGGTGTATCCTTAGAAACTAGGCGTTCCGAGGTTGTTCGGGCCTGTGCGGAGGTTACCTTGGCATCGACGGAAGCCGTAGTAGCGCCTGGGGCAAGCTCGGGCTGCTGGGAGACATCACCTTGGGCTCGAGAAGCTTCGGTTCCTTTGGAAGACGATCGAGCATTGCCGTCCCCCTCGGAGCTATCGTTGGAATCATCGGCATTATCAGAGCCATCCTCTGATTCATCTTGATCAGCCGAATCACCTCCAGATGCATCTTCAGCTTCGCATCATCTGCCGGGTTGGGAAGAAAAATCAGCCCCTCGATCCAATGATGCACGTCAGCATACTCGATAAGCTGGAAGGCACGGGCTTGACGATGAGTAACGAACTCCGGATTCTCAACCCAAGGAGAGCCAGTGCACAAATTCATCAGAATATCGAGCGAGATATCCTCGTACCAGGACAAAACAGCTGTAAGTGCCATATCAGCACCAACCCTTCCAGCAGATTCCCTCTAGAGGTTAAGTTGAGTCTGAGATTCCATCAGCCTCGCCACAAGCACTTCTACTTCATCAATATCTGACGCATTCGGCCAGAGAACATGGTAGGCTCGAATAGCTTCTTGCACCAGATCTCTTCCCATAATCTTAATTGGTCCAATAGCAGCGCCGATGGCAATCAGGAAATCTTCCATGGAATACTCTTGACTCGGAGCAACGGGAACACCTCGGCGTTCGCGAGCAGAAATCAGAGCCTTGGAGCCCACAGGTTTAGCTTCTGGAAAATGATCTACACAAAAGGACGTCATATGAGTTAAAATAAGAAAAGAAGGAGAATAACTCAACGAGAGACAAAAACTTACGATGAATGTAACTCAGCATTTTCTCGAGATCCCGGGACCACTCGGTCCTACTCTTCTCAAAACGAGTGATTTCCTCGTTCATCGTCTGGTTCTTTAATTCGGCAGCATCAAGAAGTTCCTTGTCCTTCTGTAGCTGCAGACTTAGTCGGTTCTTTTATTTAGAGAACTCTTGATCAACTTTCTCTAACTCAGACTTCTGGGAAAGCTTAAGAGATTCAACCTCGGCACGCAACCGGGTTATCTCGTCATATTTTTTCCTGAGTTGTGCCGAATGAGCGGCAGCTTGTTCTAAAAAATGCAGCATCATATCAGGCATAGATATGCATTCTTGATGCGACGCTGCAAGTGTCCATAACTCGGCTATACCAAAGCCGGAAGGTCTTTAGAAACCCAAGATTTACCTCGAACAAAAAGTCGACAAATTAAAAGGCAAAAGGAGTAACTAACCTTAAAGAACGCCAACTTTCTTGGTAAGGCGAGCATTCAGGTTGTTGATACTAGTTGCGTACCAGCAAGATACAAGTTAGCACAAAAAACTAAATCTTTTACAAGGGTAATATAAACTAAACGGACTAGATAGTTTACCAGTTTTCTTCAGTACAGGGACAATTTGCTCATATTTATCTTGAAGTTTCTTGTGCGCAAAGAGCAACCTCTGAAATTCGGCTGTCCGCCAATCATGGGCAACCTGAAAATGGCAACAAGTTACACAAAGAAAAGACAGATCCGAATCAAGTAAAACTTGACTCGGATCTAGATGGCTAGATATTCAAAAATAAGACAGATCCGAATCAAGTAAAACTTGACTCGGATCTAGATGGCTGGATATTCAAAAATAAGACAGATCCGAATCAAGTAAAACTTGACTCAGATCTAGATGGCTGGATATTCAAAGATAAGACAGATCCGAATCAAGTAAAACCTGACTCGAATCTAGATGGCTGGATATTCAAAATATAAGAAAGATCCGAATCAAGTAAAACTTGACTCAGATCTAGATGGCTAGATATTCAAAAGTAAGACAGATCGGAATCAAGTAAAACTTGACTCAGATCTAGATGGCTGAATATTCAAAAGTAAGACAGATCCAAATCAAGTAAAACTTGACTCGGATCTAGATGGCTGGATATTCAAAAGTAAGACAAATCTGAATCAAGTAAAACTTGACTCAGATCTAGATGGTTGGATATTCAAAAGAAAGATAGATCCGAATCAAGTAAAATTTGACTCGGATCTTGGTGGCTGGATATTCAAAAGAAAGGAAGACCCGAATCAAGTAAAACTTGACTCGGAGCTAGATGGTTTGATATTCTAGAACACGGTTAATCCGAATCATGAAACAAATTGACTTAGCATGTAATGCATTTAAAATAGGATGAAGCTTCCAAACGAACAACAAATTATCCGGTTGCAAGCTTCAGGGACTAGTGTATATATAGCATCATCTGAATAATAGACAAAGTATCAACGGAGGCGCTTACCTCGTTCATCTTATCACTTTCAAGAACAATCTTAGCAGCCATATGCAAACGACTACTGATGTCGGAAAGCTAAAATGGTTGGCTACTTGGATTGCCCTCAAGTTGATCGGCGACATTCCAGTTGTTCGCATATTCCACCAGTGAGCCGAGGCTATGCTCGCTCTCAGTACGGGTCAGCACTTTACCTCGGGCCTGCTGAGTAACTGCAGCCGCCGCTGGACTCTTATGAAGAATAAGCTGAGTGTCGGCAGCAAGGGCGACACCGGGTTTAGCGGTGGAAGCTCCTTTACGAAGTACATCAACAATGCTGGGCTGAGAAGAGCTTGTTGGCCCTTTCTGAGATGCCGAGGGTTTAGTAACAACAACTTTCTTGCTCTTAGTAGAGACTTCGGCAGGGCAACAACTTCAGCACTGGGGATTACGTCCTGGGCGGCAGGAGGAACTATAGTTTCCGAAGGAGCCGAGGTAGTGGTATCCTCGGTAGGAATTGGAGTAGGAACTGGAGCTGCAGTGATCAAAGGATCATTTGCAGGAAACCTCGGGGGTCTTAAGAGGGACAACAGGGTTGGCCGGGCGATCCGGCGTAGGGGTTTTGTCGGCAACAATGGTGGGAGCAATGGGCTCATCTTGTCGAGGCGATACATTAGTCGGCATAGGAGGAGAATCAACACGAGAGGGACTGGGAACCCGAGTATCCTCCTGAGGTGGGGGAGAAGACGGCCGAGTAGTATGGGTTTTCATACTCAGACCGCTTGGCTTTGCGGAAAGAGGAGCTCTGCAAGAGAGTAAAAGCCGAGTCAGAAACAGAAAGAGAGAAACAAGAAATACAAATGAAAATAAACTCACCCAGTAACCCTAGGCATGGTCTTACGCCTCGGGATATGCTGAGCAGATTTCTTGACTCGCTTCATGGGGGCAGCACCAGAAGGATCCGTCGAAGCGGTGCGCTTCTTCGAAGCAACAGGAGCTTTGGAAGCAAGAGGTTCGGCGTCGTGCACCTGGCCATCTTGGTTAGCTGGGAAATAAGGAGCCGAAAATGCGTAAGAGATAGGCACCGCGACAACTACCTCAAGAATTTGGACATCGTCCGAATCACCTTTATCAGCGCGGGCCGAGGTCTTGCTCCGGGCACGAACAGGAGCAGCATCCGACTTAGGAACGAATTCCTCCGGATCTGGTTCTCCATTATCTGGGGTATTGCGGTCAGCGGGCCAAGGAAGGGCCAGAACCTCGGCATCTTCTGTGGTCTGCTCAGGAAACCTCTGCGAAAAAAGCGGAAAAGGATTAACAGAGGTAGAGGGAAAATAACTCGGGCCGAGCCACATGTGTACAATTTACTTGAGGAGAAGGATTCTCGCGGGAGAATGGCTTCATCCTGCATTTCCATTCCTCGGGCTTCTCGGTCTTGAAAATATCCCAGACACATTTGTAAATATGATAGTCGTCAAGCTCAACCGTAGAAACTCGATTCGGATCCAAAGGACCGCTCATGTAGCAGAGCTTGTGGGAGCGAAGCTGGAAAGGGCAGATTCAGCTGCTAACAAATGCAGTCATCAAGTCTTCACCTTGGAGCCCGGCACGCGTCAGTTCCTTAAGTCGGAGCTCGAATGCCTCGGCAAGGGCATGCGTCTTCCTCGGGTTATAAAGCCAATTCTTCTTTGATGGAGGACCAATAGAGAAAGTAGGGAGCCGAATCTTATCTTCCTTCCCTGTATTCTTGACATAGAAAAATGATCTATGCCACTTCTTACAAGACTCGAGGCCTGCAACGCGGGGGAACACGGAGTTCTTCCGAGGTGTAATGGAGGCAGCCCCGCACTGGGTGAGAGATTTCTCAGAAGGATGAAGAGATTTATCCGGCACCACGTTAGCTCGGATCTGAAAGAATTTGGACCAAACATCTACGGAGGGCCAAAGGCCGAAGTACCCCTCTGAAGCCGAGATAAAGGTGGACAAAGAGGCAACGGCGTTAGCCGGCAGATGATGCGGCTGAAGGCCGAAGTAATCTAAGAATCTCCTAGCAAAGTCGCTAAGAGGAAGGCCGAATCCACGAGAAAAATGGGACATAAAAACTACGTACTCACCCTCATTAAGTACGTGGGAGGATTCTTTGTCGGGTAAGCGACAACTTACCTTGGCAGGAATTCGACGTGTCTTGATCAACCATTCTATCTCCCAGCGAGTAACTGAGGAACCTTGCTAGGAACCATGCTCTGGACCGGCCGCAAGGTCTTCTTCCCCGACGAGAGTGCCGCTAGCGGAGCTAGACATAGGCTCATTAGAGGAATCAACCGAAGAAAAACTGGTGGCGAGGAGAGGCCTAGAGGTGAAGGGCCCCGTCGCGACGGTGACAAACGCAGTAGTGGAACAGAGAAATAACCGCCGTGGGAAATCTAGGAAAACTAGAAGAACACCTAATGCTGGAACCTAGCGGCAGCGCTGTAGAGAAACTCACTGATGAGAATGCCAAAGCGGGGGCGCTGCGGCGAGGTCGCAGGAGCCAGAAAACCGCAGCGTGACCGACGAGGGGGAACGGCGGTGGCGAGGCCACTAGAGCATGAATGGTGGCGGCGACGCGAGGAAGAAGACGAAGGGAGGAAGAATGGGGAAAGTGAACCAGCCTATCTTGCTCCCCTCTTTATAACCGCATAGGGTAAACCGTAGTGGGATCGTGGATGTGCCACGCTAACCGCGTAATCGCGTGTATCGCCTAAACCGCGCACATGCATTGGAGCCACAGCAAAGGCCACATGGCGCAGGAGGAGATCGGGCCACCTGATTGCTGCGATACTCGAGGCGTCACTGCGCCGATGCGACGGGCGCAGTAATCACTGTAGCATGTCAGTGAACACTGTAGAGGAACAAAAAACTAGGGAACAATGATGATTGGTACACGTAGGATGAGGCTTACACAGGAAGCCAAGAAAATACCCCAAACAAACGAAAATAACTCGGAATGTAGTTGATAGCGGGAAACGGAGGAAATGAGGAAGAGGATAACAGAAAAAGAACATCGGCTAAGAAATACCTCGGACAAAAAGTGAGAAATGATAAATGTCTATAAACTGATGTGGCCCGGCCGGGGTTTCTGGCAGGACCGCACCAGCTTCAGGGACTAATGTTGGGGGGGGGGGGGGGGGTGACCCCGGATAGGGTCAAGATAGGGGAAAGAAGAAAGGAGTCTCCCTTACCTTAAGCTGAGTTACTGACTGGGTCGGCCGAATCAGGCAAGATTCGGCTGAGGTAAACTAAGGCTTAGCAAATATAGAGTGAGTAACACATTACTCGGCCGACGTATAAGCTAAGTTGGCCGAATAAGGTTGATTGACTTGCATGCAGGTGAAGGCCGAGCCGAGTTATGCGAGATGAGGCCGAGTAACGTGAGACTTGCAGGAGAAGGAGGAGCCTATAGTCAAACCCTAGTTGCTGGCTAGGGGGAATCTAGACAGAGCCAAGCGCTAAGGACAAAGAGCAGAGCTGCAGAGGGGAAGACAAGCGTCACAGAGGTGACAGTGAGGAAGCCCGAGGCACACATGTGAAGGCCTCTAGAACTTTGCCGCCGATAGAAGGGGGACACGGAAAGGAGTCCGCCGAGTTAACACTTTGGGACAAGCATATTCCAAGAATATGCTTGCCACGTCAGCCCTAGAAGGAGCCAAGGAACCCCTTTATAAGGAGGGGTACGGGCTCCTGAGAGAGGGATCGATTCATTCCATACCGAAGGGATCGTGTAGTAGTTCTCTTCTTCTCTTTGATACAGCTCTAGGAGCATTTGTAGTTCTTGAGAGGAGGAATAAAGATCTACTTGTTAGTCATTTGAGTGTAGAAATCACTACATCTTCCCTCCCCGAATCCCTCTAGCTTGGACCCATACTTTAGCCTACCCATGGCATCTTCCATGCCATCACCACGACATTGACGTTCTCTTGTGGGCGTGCAGGAGTGCGCCCACTGGGTGTAGTCCCCGAGGTTCGGGCCGGCTGGAGTAGCTAGCCGGGTCGAATCCTTTTTCCGCCTTGATATTATCTTGTGGGTGCGCGGGAGCGCGCCCACTGGTTGTAGTCCCCAAGGTTCGGGCCGACTGGGGTAGCCAGCCGGGTCGAAGCTCTTTTCCGCTTGCTTTCCTACCGTGTTGTGGCTCGTGCAAAAATTAAACACAATGTCGCTTGCGTTAGTTGTGCCCACTAGTTTATACGTTTATGGTTATGCAAGAACTTGGAAAAGATGCCCTTTCAAAATATATCGATGACTTAGTCCTTTTCTCAGTGAGCATTGTCCTTGCAAGCTGTGACCTTCCCGGCTGCGAGACGGGTTGCGGTCTATAGCCAGAACCGAAGGGTTTCTAGGTTAGCGTACTACACAATACTTCGGGTTGTTATCATCATCTTAGGTCGAGTAGGCGCATACGTATTGTCTAGGCGGCTTTGCCTTTCCTTTGGATCGGTTCTTGTAAGGGTACTTCAGGCTTTTGCTCTTGCCGGGTCGATAGCCGGGTTGCAGTCTGTAGCCGGAACCGAAGAGTTTGCCTTAGGTGCCTCGTACAATACTTAACCGTCTAGGAAAGACATAGGCGTCTAGGTCAGCCAGCGAGCCTTTGGTAGAGACTGCCGGAGCCGGTTAGAAGACGAAAACGACTAGAGATGCTAGATAAACACAAAGTTCTCGAGGCTGTGTCGAGGCTCCTAAGCTTGTTTGTTTCATTACATGAAAGTAAGATACATACACTTCATGCTCAAGTGTAAAATGGACGGAGGAGGTACGCGTTCCAGGGGCGCTCAGTTTCTTCGTCGGAGCGGTCGACCTTGTTCCTTGCTAGCTGCTGCGCTCAGCTGATGATGAATGGCCCTTCCCAAGGCGGGGATAACTTGTGCATTCCCTTCGTGCTCTGCACCAGTCGCAGCACCAGGTCGCCTCGCGGAAGGAGGTAGGCCGAATCCGGCTAGCGTGGTAGCGGCACAGGTCCTGCTGGTAGATAGAAGATCTGGACAAGGCAAGCTCGCGTGCCTCTTCAAGCAGATCCACACTATATTCGCGTGCTTCTTTGGCCTCTTGCTTCGTCTAAAGAAGCTTGCGGGGCGTGTCGAACTGGATGTCAGTGGGGAGGACCGCTTCTGCACCGTAGACGAGGAAGAATGGCGTGAAGCCGGTTGACCGGTTGGGCGTGGTACTCAGCAACATTGTTTGATGCCTTGAAGTGGATCTATAGCACGTCAGGCGGTCGCCCTTGGGGGAGGTGATGACGATGCCGGCTCCGAGTCCCTCGCACATCTTGGAGCCATCGAAGTGTAGCTTCCAATGCATGGAGTCGAGAACCGGTGGCATATATTGTGTTTCTGCCCAATCAACAATGAAGTCGGCATGTGCCTAAGATTTTATTGTAGTCCTTGGCTCGTACTGGATGTTGTGAGCTACGATCTCTATAGCCCATTTCGCCACCCGGCTGGTGGCATCCTTGTTGCCGATGATCTCTGCGAGCGGGGATAGCGCCACCACCCGGATGGAGTGTTATTGGAAGTAGTGATTGAGTTTCTTGGCGGCCATGTACACGCCGTACACCAGCTTCTGGTAGTGGGGGTAGTTCTGCTTTGAGAGCGAGAGTACCTCACTCAGGTAGTATACGTGGCGCTGGACCGGCTGCGCCTTACCTTCTTCTGGTTTTTCCACCACGAGCATGGCACTAACGACCCGATTGGTGGCCATGATGTACATGAGCATGGGATCCTTTGCAGCCGAGGCTGCCAAGATTGGTGGGGAGGTGAGCATGTGCTTGAGGTCATGAAATTCTTCGTCCGCCTAGGGAGTCCAGACGAATTTGTTTGTCTTCTTCATGAGCTGGTACAAGGGTAGCGCCTTTTCGCCCAGTCGGATGACAAACCGACTGAGAGAGGCCAGGCACTCGGTAAACTTTTGCACGTCGCGTAAGTTCTACGGCAGCTCCATGCACTCGATTGCTCCTATCTTCGCCGGATTCACCTCGATTCCTCTTTTTGAGACGAGAAATTCGAGGAGCTTGCTAGCTGGGATGCCAAAGACGCATTTTCTGGGTTCAGCTTGATCTGGAAGCGGCGGAGGTTGTCAAATGTTTCCTTCAAGTCCTCGAGCAGCGTGTGGCGCTCTTTGGTCTTGATGACAACATCGTCAACGTAGGCGTGTACGTTTCTACCAATTTGCATCTATAAGCATTTCTACATGCAGTGCTGGTAGGTTGCTCATGTGTTTTTGAAACCGAAAGGCATGATGGTATAGCAATAAGCCCCATATGGGGTTATGAATGATGTCTTTATTTGATCGGTTACATTCGGCTTGATCTGGTGGTAGCCTGAGTAGGCATCCAGAAAAGACAACAGGTCGGAGCCAGCCATGGATTCAATGACCTGATCTATCCACGGTAGAGCGAAATGATCGTTAGGGCAGGCCTTGTTGAGGCTAGTGTAGTCCACGCACATGCGCCATGTACTTTTCTTCTTCAGCACCAACACCGGGTTCGCCAACCATTTCAGGTGGTAAACTTCCATGATGAAACTGGCTGCGAGCAGCCGGGTGATCTCCTCACCGATGGTTCTTCCTTTCTCCTCTGCAAAGCGTCACAATGATTGTTTGACCGGCTTCACATCCGGTCGAACATGAAGAGAGTGCTCAGCGAGTTTCCTCGAGACGCCTGACATGTCTTTGGGGCACCATGCGAAGATATCCCTATTATCACGGAGGAAATCGACGAGTGCGCTTTCCTATTTGCTGTCCAGGCTGTCTCCGACCAGGACAAACTTGCTTGGGTCATCCTCGTTTAGAAGGATCTTCTTTATGCCCTTGGATGGCTTGAACTGCGATTTGCTGGCTGGCTTGGGTTCCCCCTTTGGCATGTCCGCCTACATTGACACCATGTTCTGCATTATGACGTGCTTTTCTTCTGCGATGATCATGGCCTCGGCTAGCTTGGAGCCATCTATGGCGCACTCGATCGACCGCTTGTAGCAGCCGTCAATGGTGATCACTCCTTTTGGGCCTGGCAGCTTCATCTTGAGGTACGCGTAGTGCAGCACAACCATGAACTTGGTGAGAGCTGGGCACCCGAGTATGGTGTGGTAGGCGCTAGAGAGGTTGACCACCTCGAACCAGATAGACTCATGGTGAAAGTTGTTCTCGGTGCCGAAGATGGCATCCAATTTGATCTTGCCGATTGGCGAGTGCGATGGACTCGGGACTGCCTCGTGGAAGGGAGTGCTTGAGGGCTAAAGTTAAGACTCACTGATTTTGAGCCACTCGAGGCTGCTGCGGTACAAAATTTTGATGCTGCTGCCTCTGTCAATTAGGACGCGCGAGAACCGACATAAGTGCTTCTTGGAGATGATGATGGGATCCAGGACTAGCGCGTAGTTATTGGGGTTTGGCAACACGGCTGGCTGGTCTTCCTTGCTCCAAGTGATTGCTTGCTCAGACCAATGCAGGTACTATGTGACAGGGGAACAATAGAGTTCACCTCCGCCTCACGCCGTCTCTTTCTATGATTGGTCTCCAGCTCGACGAGGTAGATGTGGTAGTTTCCCACTTGGCATGGTTAACCATCTTCATCATCTTCTCGACGGTTATGTCGCTCTCAGTTGTTCGGTGGGCCTCCGGCTGGAGGTGGAGGCGGTGTTGGGAGCCCGCCGGCTTCAGCCATCTTCTTTGTCCAACTGCACTGGCGTGTCGTATGGCTCACGGGCTTGTTACCGCCACTATGGAACTTGCACGACCCGTCGATCATGGACTCCATGGTGTACTTGGGTTGCGGGGGCCTATCATCCAGTCTCTGTCTCTGGCTGTCGCCTACAGCTAGGTCCTCATGCACCGCCATTACTTGCTTGGTGCCATACCGGTTGTCTGGTTGGTCGTATTTTCTCTTTTCGTGGCGGTCATGGTCATGCCGCCTGGAGTGATGCTCGCCCGGGTGGCGTTGCTCCGCCTGCTCATCTATCACGATCTGGCCTTGGTCATCCACCACGATGGGATTCTTCATGGCCGCGTGTACACCCTCGGATCGGCCCTATGCAAGTCTTAGCGATACCCGCCAAACCCGCATAGAAACGATTCAAAGCGCCCACCAGGCACTTTCGTGCGGGTGGAAAATGAAGTAATACCATTATACATTATTCCACGATGGAACCCACAGAATAGATATATACAACAACGACTCAAAGAGTCAAGAATACAGATTTATAGTATAAAGATCCAAATCTCCTTGAAAATGATACAACATCCGACTACGGACAAGATGCAAATAGGGCTAAGAGCCCTGAAGAATAACCAATGGCGTCCATAACCCTGCCCAGGCCAAGCCGTAAGGGTAACCCCGCTAACGACATCGATCTCAAAACCTGCTTAAACAAAAGGGGTGCCGGGAAAGGGCAAAGGAAAAAAGAGAGCGGTCAGTAATGAGGCCAGTACATGGCGAGACTAGAATTCGGCGGTCCTCGGCTACATAGGTATGATGGACTGAAGCGGCAACGAAGCATGCGCTAAACAACCTATAGAGACTCGATACAACTATCAGCTATCAGAAGGGGATAAGAAAGACCTATTCGAAACCAACCTGTTACTACCACCAATCATACCCATCCTGGTGTTTCCCCCTCGATACCAATCAAGGAATTAAATCGAGAAACTCACCTGATTGGCAATTTTATCCATTCCCTTATAGTTGCGGCAATTACTAGTCAGATATAGATAGCATGAGTCATCCTGATAACATAAGCAGTGGGCAGTTTTAGATAACCATTCCATTGTAGTTGCAATACTTACTAGTCAAATACATATACCATGATACATTCAAGAACCCAACAGTTGTTGGTACTTTTATTTAGCCATTCCGTTGTAGTGAAGCTGATTACTAGTCATTATAAAGTCAAATTTATAGCACTACTTTAGTTATAGTTGTCTATGATCGAGATACCGTGCTCCAAGTCGTCCATAACCGCGGACACGGCTTTCAGAAAGTTTTACCCTGCAGGGGCAAAATAGCAACACACGCACGATCAACCTCGGGAAAAACCAAATGAAAACCCAACGAGGCATCACGATAGAGCAATTGCAAGATTCATATAATATTTCAGGGGGCCACCCCACTAAGCTACCCGTGACGAAGTTGGCCGGCTCCGAGACGGACCTAGAGGTTTGCGAGAGTGGCTGTAAACGACTGGGAACCCGAAAGTGTGACTAGGCTTGTCGAAACAGCGTAATCGTGCCGTGATCCAAAACAGTACAGGCGCTCCACGCGCAATAGTAAATAAAGGAGTAAAGCATGGCATAAGTACAAGATAGTAATAAAGCCCCAAACTACTTTGTGGGCCCAAGAAATAATATATGACTCAAGCTCTGGCTAAGGGGATTCATGGTCCCACATGCGGATAATGCGAATATTCAAAGAACAGGTATCAAGTACTCGGGGTCCTACGGGACACAAGTGGATGGTTAAAAACCAAATAACATCTATTGCCCACCTGTGCCTCTGCATTATTTACCTACTTTCAAATTTTAGTTATTAAACGGTAATTAAAGCCATATCATCTCCACCATTAAGCATGTGCCAACCACCCAACAACAGTGGAACATCGACTACGCGAAGCAGCGACGAAAGCGACTCGCAAGGCCGACTATCTACCAAACAACAGGTAATAGGAGGTGTCCATGGCAATATAGCGGCTGCATGGAAATATAAAGGGGTACGAAATCTATAGCATCGTAACACAGATAGCAATAGATCAACATGAGGAAATAAAGACTAGAAATATAAAATAGGTAAAAAGAGGGAGAATGCTCGCCTGTAAAACATTGTTGAAGGTTCATCCGAAGATCGGGTCAGCACTCACATCAACTCATCGGACTAATCCGTGAAGAAGCGAAGCACTAGCACAAACACCGGATGCACTATTTAATACTACGGCAGAAGATCGGACATGATGCATGTATGATATATGCCATGGCAAAGATGCGATGCAATTATATCATATTAAGCGGAACCAGGGTCCCGACAATTAATTAATAGGTTCATGTTGTTTACATACCCCGCAATTTAAATGTTGTCTTATCAAGGCAAAAATATGTCACTGGTTCGCTACACAAATTTAAATGGGGTCAATATTAGATTAGATTCACACGCATATGGTCTCCATATTTATTTTAGGTGAATCAACATAATGTCTCCAAACCACATGATATGATGCGATCATGACAATTTATATGCAACAAGATATATCATTTATAAAAATAGGGTCTTAGGGTCACACATTGGTATCGATGATCTTGGGGTTTGCCGAGGGTTTGGGATCGGTCTTCGGGGTCTCGGCATCCGAGAATGGGTCTTCGGGGTCGACGAGATCGGTCTTCGGACTCCAGGAAGGAGCACTTGGCGTTCCGATGGATCGGTCTCCGTGTTCGTGTCTTCGTCCGAGTGGTAGATCTTATCGGTACCATACAATCATATAGTGCCCCTTTGGTTTTATCTAGACTGGGCTTTAACTGAACCAGATCTTCTTTGTGGAGGACCTGAGCAGCAGCACACTAAACGAGATCCGACAGATACATCGTCAGGCTCCAAAAGCTAGACAAAATAGCCAACATTGCAATAGCAACAGTAGTTACCGAATAGCAATTCAGGCACTTTGGTGCCATCAATGGGGCCGAACAGGGCGCGCCGTGCTAGACAGAGGTGATGTAGGGTCAAGGCTCGCAGCAAGCATGCAAGCGGCAGCAACCTTCTTGAGGTTAGAAAGCCGAGGAACAACGTCGGAAGCTTCGGCGGGAGCTCATGATCGTGGCCAGGGAGGTGCAAGGGCTCGGTGGGGAAAATCGTCGAGCTGGGGCTGGCGGCATGAGGTTCTGAGCGATGGCGTGCTGACGAGGAAGAAGACCGCGATGGCTAGAGAAGGAGAGGAGGGAGTCGCGGCCTTGGAGGAGAGGGCGAGGACGATGAGGCCCTTGCGCCGGCGGGGCTTCGCGAGCGGATGGAGAGGCATGGTAGAGGCGGTAGTTGATGGCGGCAGGGTCACGAGGAGGGCTACGCAGGGCAATGCCAGGGTGAGCCGATCCGAGGAGAGGCCGGCGGCGTCGGGCTCGGGGACATGAGCGGAAGGCGGCGGCCAAGAGAGAGACGTGGGGTTGAGGGAGGAGACGCTGGCCGCGTGAGAGAGCGAGGTTGCGAGCGGGGATTGTGAGGTGGCCACAAGGTGGGGTCCACGCGGTCAGGATGGGCGGTTCCGGGGTGGACCGTGTCGAGCGGTTGCCGCGGTTGCCAGATCCACCACGTGGGCAGCTGTTTTGCCCGACGTCGTCTGGTGAAGATGCCTGCTGGTGCTTGCTTCCTCCAGGTGCCGATGGATCTGCTCCCCATCATGGAACTAGGTCCTTGGAGTTTCCCCCCTAACTAGGAGCTCCCTCAGCTTGTTGCTTGTTGGCGGTGGCAACGAGGAGCTGGAAGAGTTCTTGCTAGCGACAGAGCTCTTCTCCCTTGAGGTGCCTCAACTCGCTGAGTCCAGCCTCTGCCGCCCTCATGTTCTTGGCGGGGTGCTATATACGGGCTGGACCACATGAGCCTATAAAACATTGTCGAAGGTTCATCCGAAGATCGGGTCGGCACTCACATCAACTCATCGGCCTAATCCGTAAAGAAGCAAAGCACTAGCACAAACACCGGATGCACTATTTAATACTACGGCAGAAGATCGGACATGATGCATGTATGATATTTGCCATGGCAAAGATGCGATGCAATTATATCATATTAAGCGGAACCGGGGTCCCAACAATTAATTAATAGGTTCATGTTGTTTAGATACCCCGCAATTTAACTGTTGTCTTATCAAGGCAAAAATATGTCACTGGTTCGCTACACAAATTTAAATGGGGTCAATATTAGATTAGATTCGCCCGCATATGGTCTCCATATTTATTTTAGGTGAATCGACATAATGTCCCCAAACCACATGATATGATGCGAGCATGAAAATTTATATGCAACAAGATATATCATTTATAAAAATAGGGGCTTAGGGTCACACATTGGTATCGATGATCTTGGGGTTTGCCGAGGGTTTGGGATCGGTCTTCGGGGTCTTGGCGTACGAGAACGGGTCTTCGGGTTCGATGAGATCGGCCTTCAGACTCCAGGAAGGAGCACTTGGCATTCCGATGGATCGGTCTCCGTGTTCGTGTCTTCGTCCGAGTGGTAGATCTTATCGGTACCATACAATCATATAGTGCCGCCTTGGTTTTATCTGGACTGGGCTTTAACTGAACCAGATCTTCTTTGTGGAGGACCTGAGCAGCAGCACACTGGACGAGATCCGACAGATACATCGTCAGGCTCCAAAAGCTAGACAAAATAGCCAACATTGCAATAGCAACAGTAGTTACCGAATAGCAATTCAGGCACTTTGGTGCCATCAACGGGGCCGAACAGGGCTCACGGTGCTGGACAGAGGTGATGTAGGGGCAAGGCTCGCAGCACGCATGGCAAGCAACACAATGGTCGAAGGCAGCGAGGCGACAATGAAGCTGCGGCCGGCGGGGGCTCACGAGGTCAGCGGTGGCCGAAGGGATGCAAGGGCTCGGTGGGGAACGGGACGTCGGGCGGCCGCTGGGGCTGGCGGCATGAGGGTTGCAGGCAGCGGCGTGCCTGTGGGCAGGGAAGAGAGACCGATGCTGGCCAGAGAAGGACAGGAGGGAGTCGCGACCTTGGAGGAGAGGGCGAGGACGACGAGGCCCTAGCGCCGACGGGGCTTCGCGAGCGGATGGAGAGGCATGGAAAATGTGCTAGTTGATGGCGGCAGGGTTGCGAGGAGGGTGACGCGGGGCGATGCCAGGGTGAGCCGATCCGAGGAGAGGCCGATGGTGTCGGGCTCAGGGACATGAGCGGAAGGCAGCGGCCGGGAGAGAGACGTGGGGTCGAGGGAGGAGACGCTGGCCGCGTGAGAGAGCGAGGTTGCAGGCGGGGATTGTGAGGTGGCCACGAGAAGGGGTCCACGTGGGCAGGATGGGCGGTTCCGGGGTGGACCGTGTCGAGCGGTTGCCGCGGTTGCCAGATCCACCACGTGGACAGCTGTTTTGCCCAGCGCCGTCTAGCGAAGATGCCTGCTGGTGCTTGCTTCCTCCAGGTGCCGATGGATCTGCTCTCCGTCGTGGAACTAGGTCCTTGGAGTTTCCCCCCTAACTAGGAGCTCCCTCAGCTTGTTGCTTGTTGGCAGTGGCAACGAGGATCTAGAAGAGTTATTGCTAGCGACAGAGCTCTTCTCCCTCGAGGTGCCTCAGCTTGCTGAGTGCAGCCTCTGCCGCCCTCATGTTCTTGGCGGGGGTGCTATAGACGGGCTAAACCACATGAGCACACGAGTCTGCAGCGCGGTCCAACACCGACCCGAGGTCGCGGCCTCGATGCTGGGCCTGCCGGTTGATGCTGTGAACAGTGTTATATTCACGCATGGTGGCTTTCAGACGGCGCTGGGTGGCAGCGAGAGCGACCTTGTTGGCCTCCTCCAAAAGCTTCTGGAGCATGGTTTTGAGCATGGCCACGACGACCGCCGGGTCCGCCTCGACGATGAAGGGGGCACAAAGGTGCTGGATGGAGGCGGTGAGCGGGTCCTTCTCCTGCTCGAGCGCAGAGCCGTCGCCTCCCGCTCGACGCTCTGGAGGCGGGTGGTGGTTCTCGCGGGCGTTCACCATCATGACCTCACACATCTTCTAGATGTGACGATGTTGCTGGCGGCGTGGCCGAGAGATACGCTAGAGACAATGTCGACCTTGATAGGGAAGGCCTTGTTGATGGTGGCAACATAGATGCGGTGGTCCCCGAAGTGCAGTATGGAGCCGTTAACGGGAAACTTGTCCCCGACAAAGCACACGGCGTTGTCGATGACGCAGTCGAAGGTGCCGACAGTGAGGACGCGGTCGGAGGCCTGACACTCCCAATTTGCATCACCATTCTATATCATAATTTACCTCTATTCATTGATATTTGTCTTATTATGAGGTATTACTTATGGCTTTTCATCTGTTTATGCATGTTCGATGATTCTTGGAGGATGGACTGCCGGAGTCTGGATTCTGATGGAAAATAAGGAGTTTCGATGCAATTTCGCAAAGATCAAAAAATAACAGAAAAATATGGAAACATATTATTTTACCAGAAGACGAAGGAAGCTAGAAGGAGGGACAAAGAGGGGCCTCAGGGGGCCCACACCCCCTAGGCGCGGGCCCACCTAACCCCACGCCTAGGGCACGTGTGGGCCACCTGCCCGGCCTCCGACTCTGCCCCTTCGCCTATATATTCCCTTCGAAACCCGAAGGCTCAAGGGAGACCACAGATAGATTTCCGCCGCCTCTGGGGGCGGAAACACCGAGAGAGAAAGATCTCTCCAGCAGACAGATTTCTGCCTGGGGAATTCCTTCCCGGAGAGGGGAGACCGTCTCCATCAACACCGTCATCAAGCTAGGCTTCATCGGGATCATCATCATCATCATCCACACCATCATCTCCACCAGCACCAGCACCACCACTCCTTCCCGCTATAACAATTGTGTTGGATATTGCTTTAGTTCTTAGGGGAAACTTTCCCGGTGTTGATTACTATTGTAGTTGATGCTTGTGAGTGGAACCATTGGATTATTGTTTATGTTCATATTGTTATCCATTACCATATCATCTTTGATCTTGATCCATATGATGTCTTGTGAGTAGTTCGTTTAGTCCTTGAGGACATGGGAGAAGTCATGTTGTTAGTAGTGAATCTGCGATGAGTTATTATTCAATGGTTTAGTATTTAAGTTGTGGTGCTATTCTTCTAGTGGTGTCATGTGAACGTCGACTACATGATACTTCACCATTTATGGGCCTAGGGGAATGCATTGTGTATTTGGCTACTAATTGTGGGGTTGCAGTGTGAAACCTGAACCCCCGTTAGGACACCTTTGCACAAGGGAGCGTAGAATCTCAGAGTTTAAGGCTGTGGTTAGATTTATATCTTAATTACTTTCCTTTAGTTACGGATGTTTGCAGGGGGTTTAGTCACAAGTATGTATTAGTCCTAGGAAGGGCGGTATGTTAGCACAGGTTCACCCACACAACACTTACAAACACCAGAGATGAGTACTGAACTATTTGAAGCAAAAGCACTTGACAGAATTCCCATGTGTCCTCGAGAACGTTTGGTCCTTATAAGTATTTCCACCGGCTTGTCCGTTGCTATGAAAGGATTGGGCCACTTGCTCTGTTTGTTCATTACTTCTGTTACTTGCCCCTTTGTTTTGTTGCCTTGTCAAAAAACCACTAAAAATCCGTTTGCTAAGTATTCACAGGGATTTCCTGCTCCATACCACTGTTCAACACCTTCTGCTCCTTGTTGGGATTGATACTCCTATTTATCGAAAGTACTACGATACACCCCCTATACTTGTGGGTCATCAAGACTATTTTCTGGCGCCGTTGCCGGGGAGTGAAGCGCTATTGAAGAGTGGAACTGGTAAAGGAAACTTTTTACTGTGAGTATTGCTTTTGTTACAACTTGTTACTTTGTTTCCAATATGGATAACCCACTTGGTTTTCTGTTTGAGAAACTACTACCACTACTAGGGTAGTAGATGAACCACCTCCTATTGAGATAGATCCTTTTAAGGTACCTACAAGTATTGTTAATCATGTTATGGATAATTATTATTTTGGGGATGGAACTGTCCATCCTGGTGATCACTTGCTTTTTATCCATGAATTATGCGGGTTGTTTAAGTGTGCAGGTATCACAACTGAACATGTGAAGAAGAAGTTACTCTCCATATCCTTGAAAGGGAGAGCTAAAGAATGGTATAAGTTGCTGAAGAATGGAAAATCCATGGAATGGGAGGAGATGGCATCTCTCTTTTACTCTAAATTTTATCCTCCCGGTGAGATTCATAAGGATAGAAATCTTATATATAACTTTTGGCCTCTTGATGGAGAGAGTACAACTCAAGCTTGGGGGAGATTGAAGTTACTAATGCTTAAATGTCCTATTCATGAACTCCCTAGCAATATTATTCTCAATAACTTTTATGCTAGGCTTTCTCTTCATGATAAAGATTTACTAGATGCTTCTTGTGCTAGATCATTCACATGTATGAAGGGAGAAGCTAAATGGGATCTTCTAGACCGTATTCAAGAGAACACTGAAGCTTGGGAGAATGACAAAGGAAGAAAGTCAGGTATAAACTATGTTTATGAATGCATTAAATATTTTATGGGAACTGATGACTTCCGTGATATTAGTAATGATTTTGGTCTTGATTCCCAAAGTATTGCCAACTGTTTTAAAGCCTTTTCCTCTTACATTGAAATTCCCAAGAATAAGTGGAACAAGTACCATGCTCCTTATAAAGATGTTGTTAGTCATGTTCCTGTTAGAAGTACTCAAGTTTGTACTACTAATCATATTGTGCCTGAACCTCATGTTGAGAAAATGCCTTTTCCTAGCTAAGGTAAAGGAGTATTCTATGATTATTAGTGCAAATAACAAAGGTACAATGAAAACTGTGGAGCCTGGTAAGCATTTGAGTGATGAACCTGTGGTAGCTATTGTGAAAGACACTATCACTAGAAATATAGAGGATGAGCACATTGTCTTCTGTGAAGATGCTTCTAATATTATCTCTCATCCTAGTAAGGCTAGAAAAGCTAGTGTTCCTGTGCTTTCTGTTAAAATTGGTGATCATTGCTACTATGGTTTATGTGATATTGGTTCTAGTTCTATTGCTATTCCTTATGAGATTTACAGGGAAATTATGCATGAGATTGGTCCTTGTGAGCTTGAGGACATTGATGTGGTTATTCACCTTGCTAACAAGGAAACCATTTGACCCATTGGCATTATAAGAGATGTGGAGGTTCTCTGTGGTAAGATTAAATATCCTACTGATTTTCTAGTATTTAATTCAGCAGCTAGCAAAACTTGTCCTATTATTTTTGGTAGACCTTTCTTGAACACTTGTGGAGCTATTATTGATTTTAAGAAGGAAAAAGTTTTAACTAATTTTGATGGAGATATTTATGAGTTTAACTTTTCCAAATTTGCTAACGCTCCTTTTGAAAATAGCTTGCCTAATAAAGATTTCAGGATGGAACAACTTGCTTCTATTGATCCAGTCTATGACCTTGGACCTCTTTTTGATGATTGTAAGTGTGCTTATTCTGATGATAAAGTTGTTTCAAGTGGAATTTATATTTTCAAATTTATTCAAAGTGCTACTGAAAGTTAATTTGAGAGAGGGAAACATGGTTTTATGCATCTCAATGATGTTAAGTTTCCCCGTTTTATGTTGAAAGATTTAAAGTTGCATCTGTTTTGTCTTCCTATGCTTGTGGCCTTTTGTTTCAACAATTCATTTTCTCATGATACCCCCATGCATAGGAAGTGGGTTAGACTCAAGTGTGTTGGTTATTTGCTTCTTGATGCTCTCTTTCACTTCCAATATATATCTCCTTTGTGAGCATCTTTGGAAGTTTCAAGCCTAACTTAAAGGCATTAAAGAAAAGTACTTGTTGGGAGATAACCCAAGATTTTTGTCGAGTCTTGGAAGTTATTACCTCAGTAATATCCGCTCCTTATCCTTTTTTGTTTTGGTTTTTGTGTCAAGTTCAACTACTTTTGTGAAGTAGAGGAGTTGTGAAAAGTGGCTATCCTGGGACAGATTTTTGTGCTGCATTGTAAAAATTCGTGAGGAAGTTCAGTAATTCGGATGGAGCTGCATTTTTTTGAGCTTGTTCTCCAAGTTGTTACCCAACTTTCATCAGTTCTGAACGTTTTGATTTGAGCAACAAAAGGTCTTAGAAAAAATAAATCTTTACCTGCTGGTCTGTTTCGACAGATTTCTGCCATCATTTGCATTTGCCTCTTACAAAAGCTTTTGTTTTGATGGGTTTTCAGTTGAAGTGTTTACCAAAGGTTTATTGTTTTTGCTTACACTAATGTTGTCATTGAGTTTGTGCAAAAGTTTTGTATGAAGGAAATTCTCAGGAGAAAGAGAGAAGGAATCTGCAGAGTTCGCCTTTGAATAGGTAAAAGTGGTGAAAATAGAAGGTTCGTGAAACCCTAATCTTTTTATATTTTTGATGTTTTTAATACATAAGGGAAGTTACGAGACGAAACTGAAGAGGAAACGGAGCCGGGGGTGGACAAACCCACCCCAGGCGCAGGCCCAGCCTGGCCGCGCTTGAGGGGGGTGTTCCCCCCTCGAACTCATCCGCCTCGTTTCCGTGTCAAAACCTTCCTTATGCATTGAAACTTCATAATATATAACCCCCGGATCCCCCGAGGTTCGTGCATCGTGTTCTCATCTTTTTTTCGTTTCAATCTGTTTCTATCAGGAAATCTTCTCAAGTTTAGAGCACCATGGCCTTCGCCAACGACAAAGGCAAGAAGCCCGTGGAGATAGAGTTGGAAGAACAAACCGCCACAGGAACAATGGGAAGGAAACCTACTTTTATAGGAGCAATTAACACTGCAGACGCTTTTTCTTGTCACATGCAGGGAATCATTGCTTTTGGTCCAGAACTCATATACTGCCCTGAGGCAGCGGAAGCCCTTCAAACCACCAACGAGTTTTGTGATAAGTACCGTGCTTTGAGGATGAAGATGGATACGCTTCAAGAGGAGAATATCATGCTTTGTAAGTTGCTGGGAGATTTTCTGACCCATGAAAAGAGAACACCACCACCACCGAAGGAGTAATTCATCATCAGGTCTGGCATCCCCTTGGCTTGTTCCAAGCTTGGGGGAGTGCCGCGGTATCACCACCATTATCTTTTATCTTTTACCTTTTTAGTGGATTCATATCTGTGGTAGAGAGGTTATCTTATAGTTTGGTTTGCATGTGGAAGTATCTCTCCTTTAGTTGATTATCTATGTATCCCTTGGTGTGAGTGCCTTTTTTGAATATTAATGAGAAGTCTCATCTTTTAATTTTTGCACTTCTTATTTTAGTTTGCAATCTCTGTTATATGAGGGATCTTGTTGATTAGTATTGGCACCACTTTGGGATCATCAAGTGGATCTAAATTGGTTTTGGCAAACCGAGTTCTTGTCAGTGGCATTAGTTTGAAAGAAAAATAAAGAAAGAAAAAGCTTACAGGTATTTGGTATCATTTGTTTTCTTTCTTGTTGGCTCATAAGCTTAGTATTCTTTATTTAAGATTCTTTTGTGTCTTCAAGGAATATTGCATGTTTGGATTTATTACTTGTATGTTTGCTTGTTTCTTTCAACTCTCGTGCTTTCTACCTAGCCTTGCTAGCCAAAAACCTGTTTTGAGAAGGCATACTTCTCATGTTTCCAAAATCCTTTGAACCCAATACCTTTGCCATTTGTGTCCACCATATCTACCTAGTAGCTTTTGCTATTCCAAGAAAATTCTCAAGCTTCATCTACCTTTCTAATTAAAAAGTATTTTGTTATATGAAAACTAGTTAGTAAAGCTCTCACGAACTTGATGGCACACCTTATTTCTTTGCCCCTAATAGACTTGAACCATTGTGCCATCAAAGTTGTATATGCTTGCATCTATACATTGGAATTAGCAGAACCGTGCTGTCATGGGGAACATTTTCAACATTGCACCTGTACTTTGTACATAGTTGATATCGTGCTCTTTTGTCTATGGATATCAACGGTGTGAAATAAAGAGGGAACTTGTAAGTCCATGGAGTTTGTATCCTGTGTTAGAGAAACGCCTGGGCCGCTAGCCTAATCCATGCTTAATCATGGTGGAAACTTGTAGCATCACCATAGTGAGTCATCTATGAAGCATTCTCAATAAAAATCTATACACATAGTAAATAAAAAGATCGCTGAGATGCTCATTGTCTGCTTGCCTTGTCATTTTGGTTATGGGAAAGCTCTTGTACCATATGCAAGGGGTACCCCGTTGGCGGTTCTCAATGATATGCAAATACTTACAATGACAAGAACTTACCTGGGCCCCAAAGTTGAGTATGCATGAGGAGTGTCCCTCATATTCAAGGGACATGAGATTGGCAACTTATATTTCGTCAAGCATATACTCCATCTTTGTTCACTTTAACCTTAATCATCTCAAGATGGTTATGATAGGGGCAATGAGGGCTCAAAGCTAGTAAGTACCATAATCTTTTGGAAGCTCTTTATGACTTGTAATCCCTTCTACCCTCTAAGAAGGGACCTTTCTCCTAGTTACCAGTTTGAGTCAGTAAACCTACTTCCTCTCTATCTCCAGCAAGCTTTTGAGTTGTTGTGTTTCAAGCATTCATATGGTGATTTATTCAATCATGTTCTTTATATTCCTTGTTTGCACAAAACTCTTATCTATTGAGTATTACTTTGAAAGCCTTCACTTGTGAAAAACCTTTTTGAGCAAAGAGTGTTCCTGTTTTGAAACTTCTACAAAAAGCTTTTGTGAAACTATTTACCAGGTGTTCTCTGACCAAGAACAAGTTTGACAATTCCAATTATGATTTATCTTTATGCATCTCTATTGTGACTCTTGTACTCGGTTGCAAGCTAAGTTATATAATGGTGAGTTGCTTTCTTCTATGATTTATGCATTGGTAAGTGTGATGCTTCTTGTTCGTATTATTTTATCGACACTTCACTCCATAAACCTGTGGACATGTTCTTGAGCTCGAGTTTAAGCTTGGGGACAAGCGAAGTCTAAGCTTGGGGAGTTGAATCGAATTTGCATCACCATTCTATATCATAA
Organism: Avena insularis; assembly: GCA_023614405.1. Lineage (NCBI taxonomy): Eukaryota > Viridiplantae > Streptophyta > Magnoliopsida > Poales > Poaceae > Avena > Avena insularis. The sequence continues at coordinate 278,208,616 of CM042689.1, read as the reverse complement.
TTTACCTCTATTCATTGATATTTGTCTTATTATGAGGTATTACTTATGGATTTTCATCTGTTTATGCATGTTGGATGATTCTTGGAGGATGGACTGCCGGAGTCTGGATTCTGATGGAAAAGAAGGCGTTTCGGTGCAATTTCGCAAAGATCAGAAAAATACCAGAAAAATATGGAAACATATTATTTTACCAGAAGACGAAGGAAGCGGAAGGAGGGATTTAAGAGGGGCCTCGGGGCCCACACCCCTAAGGCGCGGCCCGCCCGACCATTGCTAGGGCAGGTGTGGCCCACCTGCCCGACCTCCGACTCCGCCCCTTCGCCTATATCTTCCCTTCGAAACCCTAAGGCTTAGAGGCAACCACAGATAGATTTGCGCCACCTCTGGGGGGGGACATCGAGAGAGAAAGATCTCTTCGGCAGATAGATTTCTGCTGGGGGAATTCCTTCCCGAAGAGGGGAGACCGTCGCCATCAACACCGTCATCAAGCTAGGCTTCATCAGGATCATCATAATCATCATCCACACCATCATCTCCACCAGCACCATCACCACCACTCCATCCCGCTATAACAATTGTGTTGGATATTGCTTTAGTTCTTAGGGGAAACTTTCCCGGTGTTGATTACTATTGTAGTTGATGCTTGTGAGTGGAACCATTGGATTATTGTTTATGTTCAGATTGTTATCCATTGCCATATCATCTTTGATCTTGATCCATATGATGTCTTGTGAGTAGTTCGTTTAGTTCTTGAGGACATGGGAGAAGTCATGTTGTTAGTAGTGAATCTGTGATGAGTTATTATTCAATGGTTTAGTATTTAAGTTGTGGTGCTATTCTTCTAGTGGTGTCATGTGAACGTCGACTACATGATACTTAACCATTTTTATGGGCCTAGGGGAATGCATTGTGTATTTGGCTACTAATAGTGGGGTTGCCAGAGTGACAGAAACCCGAACCCCCGTTAGGACACCTTTGCACAAGGGAGCATAGGATCTCAGAGTTTAAGGTTGTGGTTAGATTTATATCTTAATTACTTTCCTGTAGTTATGGATGTTTGTAGGGGGTTTAATCACAAGTATGTATTAGTCCTAGGAAGGGCGGTATGTTAGCACAGGTTCACCCACACAACACTTACAAACACCAGAGATGAGTACTCAGCTATTTGAAGCGAAAGCACTTGACAGAATTCCCATGTGTCCTCGAGAACATTTGGTCCTTATAAATATTTCCACCAGCTTGTCCTTTGATAAGAAAGGATTGGGACACTTACTCCGTTTGTTCATTACTTCTGTTACTTGCCCCTTTGTTTTGTTGCCTTGTCACAAAACCACTAAAAATCTGTTTGCTAAGTATTCACACGGATTTCCTGCTCCATACCACTGTCAACACCTTCTGCTCCTCGTTGGGATCGACACTCCTATATATTGAAAATACTATGATACACCCCCTATACTTGTGGGTCATCAAGGCCACACGCTCACCAGCGATGAGCGGAAGTCCCATGCAAAATATGATCCTAGCCGAAGCATTGTGCCTCACGGTGGGCGCCAACTATTGTGGTGTGCGGCACTGCCATCGGGGATGGCTTAAGAGGGACACTTAGGATGCAATCGGTGGCTCATGCAACGGGTTGGGCATGGTGAACTGCAAACACATCGACGTACCCAGGTTCGGGGCCCTCTCGGCGAGGTAACACCCCTACTCCTGCAAGATCTGGGCGAATGCCCAATACAGGTGCTCCTTGAGCTGTTTCCTTAGCAACTATCGATGGCTAGAGGAAGAATATGAACTAGAGGAAAACTCTACTCAATGTGTAACTTACCTAGAACCCTAGGTCTACCCTCCCTTATATACTGGTTGGGAGAGGTAGGTTACAATGTGGGCTCTAGGGTTTACTATTTGGATTTGGGTTTATAGGGCGGGCCGGCTGCAAGGCCCTATCCGGTGGACCAGGACCCAGTAAGCCTCCGTTACATCGGTGGATGGCGCTAAAGTGGCCTCACGCCTTCCTTTGGGCGTCATCCCTTTTTTTGACGGTCATTTGGGGCTTCTTTGGCGGTCAGCCGACAGCTTTGCTTTATCCTTGTCTGGTAGCGCCGGTTAGGGCGGCACCAGCCTGTTTGGTGACGGGAGGCACCAGAGGCATACCCCACAAGGAGCACCACCCCTTTGTGCCCTCCATCGAATCCGAGGCAAGCCGGGTGGGAATGGCCACCCATCCGGTTCTTCTGGCTATCCGGCTAGACGGGCCAGCCAGGAAAGCTTCAAGCCCCAGTCAGGTAGGGCCAGCCATCCGGCTAGGGTTTTTCTGCTTAGCGTCTAGCTGATCATATCTTCTGGAGCTGGCCTGCTTAGGCCTAGCTTGTCCCATCCGGGGTTCATCCCCCCGACATTAATACTTGTGTGTATTGTAAACATGAAAGAGTCCCTAGTAAGCTTCTTGTTAAGCTAGCTTGTTGATTAATAGATGATCATGGTTTCCTGGTCATGGAGAATGATGTGATGGACACACACCCAAAGTAAGCATAGCATAAGATCAAGTCATTAAGTTTGTTTTGCTACAAGCTTTTAAATACATTGTAACCTAATCCTTTGACCATGAGATCATGTTAATCACCATCACCGGATGAGTGCTTTGATGACATCAAATGCCACTTCGTATCTAGGTGGTTATAAAGGTGGCATTGGGTATTCTAAAAGTATGTGTTGAAGCGCATGGATCAAGAGTGGGATGACTAATAGATATACTCTGGGCCCTCTCGGTGGAATGTCACCCAATTGGCTTGCAAGCATGTGACTAGGTCACAAGGGATGTCATATCACGGAATGAGTAAAGAGTACTTACCAGTAACGAGGTTGAACTAGGTATGGAGATACCGATGATCAAACCTCGGATAAGTAAAGTATCGTGCAACAAAGGGAATCAGTATCATATGCTAATGGTTCTTTCTATCACTAATTCATCATTGAGTATTTGGGAGCCATTATGGATCTCTAGGTCCTGCTATTGGTTATTGATCGGAGAGATGTCTCGATCATGTCTTCATAGTTCGCGAACCGTAGGGTGACACACTTAAGGTTCGATGTTGTTTAAGTAGATATGGAATATGAGTTGGAAACCGAATGTTGTTCGAAGTCTCGGATTGGATCCAATACATCACGAGGAGATCCGGAATGGTTAGGAGAATAAGATTCATATAAAGGAATTCAACTTCTAGGGTTCGGAAAAGTTTCCGGTATTTTGACCGTAGCTTCTATAATGTTCTAGAGGGGCCACCAGTGGGCCCACCACCCTGGGAGGGGCAACATGGTCGGAGGGCATGCTGTAGGGGCCCATGGGCCAGCCGCACTAAGACCTAGAGTCCCAACCATCCAGCCCTAAAGGGTTTAGGGAAAAATCCTAAAAAGGAAAGGGGAAGACTTGGGGGCAACTTTCCTCCCTCTCCTCTTACGCCGGCCCTAGGGGAAGTGGACCAAAGGGGGAACCCTAGGCTGCACCCCCTCTATGTAAAGAGGGGAGGGGTGGGTGCCTCCCGCTTGCCCTTCTTCCTCCAACCCTAGTCGCCACCTCCTCCTCCTCCTTCCCTCTGCTCTGGCTTAGGAGAAGCCCTGCAGAAATTCTCCACCACCACCACCATGCCATCGTGCTGCTAGGATTCCGAGGGGATCTACTACCTCCGATGCCTCCTGGAACAGGGAGAGAAAGGTCTACATCGACTCCATACGTGTGACCGAGTGCGAAAACGCTGCCGGAACGCGGCGCCGGAAGGATCTTCATCGCGATCTTGAGATCGGCAAGTGATCGACTACATCAACCACGATATTAGATATTGTTAACACTTTGGATATTCGAGGGTTAGTTCTCATCTATCTCGTTGTACTTATCTCGTAGATTGGATCTTGGCTTGGCCATAGGTTGGATCTTGGTTTTATGTGTTCTTGCGGTAGAAACTTTTTGTTTTCTATGCTATGAACCTTACAATATTCCCAAGTATTAGATGCACATAATCGCTGCGAGGTTTCACCCCAACCCGCAACCCGTGAGGACTACTCACTCATAACAATTAGATTAAGGATAGAAAACATTGTGCAAAATACTTAGATCAAAATCAAATATTCTTATAATGGTCGTCATTCATAAGGATATATCAAGTGCAAGATAATGGTTGTGGCTATGGTGTGGATGGAGGGTGGAGAGGATGAACTATGGTGGTGGGATATCCTTCGGTGGTGTTGTGATGCAATCTGAGAATGATGGCTCCTGTACAGCACATGGAGTCTCGAAATATATAGGCGTCTTCATGAAAGTTGTGGCGTTTGACCTAATAGAGCCGCTACCACATGATACAGGCGAAACATACGGGTGGGCCTTGCACGTACGACAGGTCCTTAAACCTTTTGGATGTTACTTTTTGACCCTACTTTCCTTGGCTAAGTAGGTAACATCATAATCTTCAATAAATGCTCCCGATTTCGTCTTAAAGTGTGATTTCCTGCACAACACAATTTAAAACAAAGGGTTGCACATCTTTGCAATAATTAGTCATTAGTAGAAAGGATAGAGAGATTCTTGGTCAATTATTTGACTTAAAATGTGATTTAAACACGAAGAAATATGGCCATTTTCACAGCCATCAATCCTATCCGGTTATGATATAGATTACAACATAGTTGGTAACTACTAAGTCTTGTACTCGAAGCCTTCCATCATCAGGCCCTAAGTCGGTTGATCCTCTGGGCTTCTCATAGTCGTATGGCCTCCGTTCATCTCGTTGACTGGGCCACCCATGGACCCAGAGGCTCTAACCACAAGTGGGCCACCCTAGTTAGCGAGTATAATTCCTTCTCATGAGTATACCCGGAAAGTATAACCCGACAATGAATACACGTGATATGGAGAATTGACATTGTCTTTGATTTTTATCACAATTACGACTGACAATGACCTTTGCCTACTCATCGCCATCAAGAGGGAAGTTGTAGACACCGCCACTATCCAACATTCTCCACGACTGATGCAGCTCGTCCTACAGACGACCCTACACTCTCTCCACCAAGTCCCCCAAGTGGACCAATGACTCGAGACCGAGCCAAGCTTCTTCATGATAAGGTTAATTCTCTCCTCTCATTCTGTGACTTCGACTCGCCTTTCAATGGACTGCTACTTCATGCCCATACTCTGTGCATCCTCAGCTATGAATCCCATTGAAATGGATCGTATGGGCACATAGATGGGGGAGGGGGGTTAATAGGTGCTACTTCAAATTTTAGTTATTTTTAAATTTTAGGCTTTGCACAAAGTAAATCTCTAGATATGAAATTATGGGAATTTCCCTATATGCAACCCTAACTACTAAGCGTGTAAATAGGAGGGAGGAAACCGTAGTGGGGCACTCAGAGACACAAGGATTTATTTGACCGCAGTTCCTTCCTTGTTAAAGGAAGTACGTCAGTGTTGGAGGGGTGGGCGGTTCTAATACCACCATGCCACAATAGGCCTCACCCTATTCTCTGATGGATCTCGCCACCAAAGGACTGATCCACCTGATCCACATCCACAACTGAATTGGAGGCTCCCGTGATGACAATAAGCTACCACAAGAACAAGGATTATCAAATAATCGAAACAAGGATCTAGATATTTGCAAGAAATACTAGATCGAGAATCCTCCAAGTGAATGGAGGGGAAGTTAACCGCTTGATTGCTATTGATGAAGATCGAGGCCTCCTCCTTCGATTCCCCAAAGATTGAAGCCTTTGGGTGGATGAAGATGGAGATATCTTGTTGGAGCTTCAAGAACATGTCTTGTCATGGTGGTGGCACGACAGATGCCATGGGTAGGCTAAAGATGGGGCCAATGTGTGCTAGAGGGATCCAGGGAGGGATGATGTAGTTGTTTCTACACATGAAGAACTCATTCATGATCCTTTATTAGATCAACCAAGGTTACACTTGCTCCTTGAGCTAGATCAGAGGAGAGGAGGAAGAGACACTCAACTATCCTCTAAGTGTAAAATGAATCCATCCCCCTCTTAGGAGGTCCTGGCTGACCTTATAAAGGGGTGGCCAGGTTACATTAGGGCTGACATGGATGGAATATTCCTCGAATATGATCATCCCAAAGTGGTAATTCGGTGGGAGCCTTTCCCTGTCTATCTTCTATCGACGACAATAACCCAGGGCCCACGACATGTGATCGTTGGGCTCCAAGACTGTCACCTCCGTGACGCCTCTTCTGCTCTTTACGCCTCCCGACTGCTGTCAGATAGATTCCTAGGAAGAGAAGGCAGTGCGATCTTGACTTCGTGGCTAGTTCTCTCCTTCTCGAGCAAGCTTCCCTTTGACTCGGCCTCGCCATGTATGACTCGGCCAAGATCACACCTGCAAGTACAAAGCATAGTAGATACGGTGCCGACATACGCAATATGTCGGCCGAGTCAAGATTTGGCCTCCTTGACTCGGGTTAATTCGGTTGTTACTTGGCCAGTACTTGTATAAACCGACCGAGTCACCCCCTAACTCAGTCAACATCTTTAAGGGCTTTGCCCTTTTACCTTAACTTGACCCTACCTAGGGTCATACCCCCAACATTAGTCCCCGAAGTTGGTGCGATGTTGGTGACTCTAGTCGGCAAGGCCACAACAGGTTCAAGTTATCCAAAATTTGTACTCATGTTGCCGACTTATCTTTCAGTCGGCTCTTTTTTGAGATAAGTCTCGATTTCCACTTTGTTGATCTACCGACTCACTATGGTTTATACCGAGACAAGACTCGATTTGCCGAGTCAGTTTTATTCATCTGGGTTATTTCCCTTAGCTTCTCTCATAAGCTTCGTCCTACGTGCCATAATCATTGCGCGTTGCCTCATTTTTTGAGCCACCAAGTAATTACAAACAAGAGGACAGTTATCCCTGCGAGCGGTCAAGTCTCATAGTGTCTCTTCAATTACCATAATGGTCACTATGGGCGGATCGTTTCCCGCGCCGTGTAACCGACCCTGTGGCACCACCCAGCGGATTCCAGTGCGCGATACACGCGTGTATGCAGCAACCGCCGCACCCGCACGATCCCACGACCGCTTGCGGTCCGGGCTTATACAAGGGGGAGCGAGGTGAAACCCTTATTCACTTTACCTGCCCCTAGCATTCTCCTCTTCTTCCTTGCGCCACCGCTGCAAAACTCCCTCAGTTGCGATCGCGCCGCCCGTTTCTGGCACCAGTTCGCCATGCAGCATGCCCGCCTCGTTCTTCTTCTCCGCTCCGGCCGAGATCTGCCGCTTGCGACCACGCTCTCTGCCGCCGCGACGGGTCTGTGGCAGTCTGGGCCTCTCCCTGACGCTAGCATCTCTTCCTCTCTTGATTCCTCCGACAAGGTCATGTCTAGTTCTCATAGCATCGCCGCCGCCGAAGAAGAAGACACCACCATAGCCCCCTAACGGGGCTCCTGGCAAGGGTCCATGGTGACCCAGCAGGAAGTCGAGTGGCTCATCCAGACCCGCCGGATTCTGCCCGGGGTAAACTGCTGATTACACGGCAAGGAGATTACCCCAGTTACCAAGCCGGGTGACTTTGTTGTTTTCCTCTCCCATTTTGCCCGAGATTTCTCTCTTCCCCTTAGCGATTTTTCCATTAAGTTCTTAGAAACATTCGGCCTCCAGCCGCATCACCTTCTGGCTAACACCATTGCTTCCCTATTCGCATTTATCTCGGCCATCGAAGGATACTTTGGCCTCTGGCCTTCCATAGAAGTTTGGTCCAAATTATTTCAAATTCGAGCCAATGTTGTGCCGAATAAAGGTCTGCGCCCACTGAGAAATATCTGACGCAGTGCGTCGCTGCCTCCTAACGCCCAGGTAAATATCTCTCTTCCCCCGAGTCAAGGGCCTCGAATCATGCAAGAAATGGCACAGGTAGTTCTTCTATGTGAAACTAGTGACAAGGAAGACAAGATCCGGTTGCCGGCCTTCTCAGTCGGCATGCCCACCAGGAAGAACTGGGATTTTGACCCGAAGAGGACTCATGCTCTTGCCGAGTCATTCGAGTTCCGACTTAAGGAGCTGACCCAGGCCGGGCTACGCAGTGAGGATATTTTGGCTGCCTTCATTAGTAACCGGATCTGGCCACTCAAGAAGCGCTCGTATAAATTATGCTATATGAGCGGTCCTCTGAATCTGAATTGAGTCTCCACCGTCGAGCTCAACGATGATCAAATTCGGAAGCGTATCTGGGCTATCTTCAAGACAGAGATGGCCGAGGATTGGAAGTGGGGCATGAAGCCCTTCACACGCAATAACCCCCTTCCTAAGGTAATTCAACTCCAAATCATTTCATCCGAGTCATATACCACTCCTGCTTTATCGAGCATTTAATTTCCTTTTGTGCTTACTTTCTTAGAAATTTGATGAGAAAGGCGTGGAAGATGGCGAGATTATTGCCCTTCCTTGGAGCAAGGATCGTGATACTTTGGATAACTGTGAGCATGATTCAGAAGAATTAATTCCAAAACCTGACTCGGCCCCCATCCGAAGTCGGGGTAAGGCTTCCAACCAAAGGAAGGATGATGACTCTCACGAAGTAGAAGTTCTTGAGGTATATGATCCGGTGCCCATCTCATATGCCTACCCGGTTCCTTGTCCTCCAGTTAACCCGGCTGGCCAAGTGCACGAGGTGGAGCCTGTTGTCGTGGGAGGCCAAGTGCCGGTGAGGAAACCCCCCGCGTAGAATGATACCCCGGCCGAGGCTCCCAAGCAGCGAGTTAAGAGGTCTGCCAAGAAGGCTCCCAAGCCTAAGGCCATGCATGGAGTTTCCGGGTAAGTTTACTCGGCCAAACTACACTTGTATTTCTTGTTTCTCTCCTTATTTTTCTTACGCATTCTTCATTTCTTCTATATCTTGGTAGTGATCCTCGTGTTATTTATCATAGCAGGTCGAGCATGGCCTCGCCCATTACTCGACCTCCATCACCACCAACTCAGAGCGATATCCGGGTTCCTGGCCCAGCTCGAGATGACCCTCCTCTTGCGTCGACTAAGAGTCCACCTCGGCAGGTGGAGGTAAATGCTGGTGCTGGCGGTGACGCCGACATCGCCATGCCAGATCAACCGATTGATCCAGCTGCATCCACCGAAACTGCCAAGGATCTACATGCCGAACCAATGCCTGCCGAAGTGCCAGCTATCTCCGCTTCTATTCAAGCCCAAGATCCAGCTCCCTCGACCCCAGCATCTTCGCCAGCGCCTTCTGATTCCTCCAAGACTCGGCAAGAAGGGCAGGCTTCTACAGCTCCATCAACTGCTCAAACTACAGCTCAGCCGACTAAATCACAACCAACTACCAAGCCATCTGCCAAGGCTAAGAAAGGTGGAGCTGCCAAACCCGTTCAGAAGAAAACCGAGCCAACTCCTTCTCAGCCCACCATTGTTGATATGCTCCAGAAGGGTGCCCCTGCCTCTGCCTCTACTTCTGTTGCCGGCACATAGATGGTGCTTCACAAGAGCCCGACGGCCGAGGTAGCAGCCTAGCAGGCATGAGCGACTAAAGGCAAGGTGTTATTGTGAACATTGAGCGGCGAGAGCCTCAGTTCCTTGGCCGAGTATGCTATGAATTGGAATGCTGCTGACCAGACCGAAGTTAGCTCAGGGGCCAATCCAGGACCAAGGAGCTTCAGCCTTCCCGATATTAGCAACCATCTACATCTTGCCAGCCGAGTCATCCTCGAAGCTGACGGCATGAATGAGGTAAATATCTCGGCTTACACTTATACATTTTCGCATAATGTAGTGTATATCCATTAGTCCCCCAGCCTCCGGGGAATGATTTTTCATTTGGCCGGATGATATTTTTACTTATTGCTTTAGGGTAGCCGGTGTATAAACGAATCATTTCATCTTAGACAAAATTTCTCTTATCTTCGAATATCCAGCCACATAGATCTAGATCGAGTTTACTTGGTTCGGATCTCGCACTGTAACTTCGAATATCCGGCCACCCAGATCTTGATCAAGTTTTACTTGGTTCGGATCTTACAATTTAGCTTTGAATATCTAGCCACCTAGATCCGGATCAAGTTTTACTTGGTTCAGATCTTAAAGTTTAGCTTCGAATATCCATCCACCTAGATCCGGATCAAGTTTCACTTGGTTTGGATCTTACGGTTTGTCTTCGAATATCCAGCCACCTAGATCCGGATCAAGTTTAACTTGGTTCAGATCTTATATTTTAGCTTCGAATATTCAGCCACCTAGATCCGGATCAAGTTTCACTTGGTTCGAATCTTATAGTTTAGCTTCGAATATCCAGCCACCTAGATCCGGATCAAGTTTCGCTTTGTCTGGATCTTACAGTTTTGCTTCGAATATCCAGCCACCTAGATCTAGATCAAGTTTTACTTGGTTCAGATCTAACAATTTAGCTTCGAATATCCAGTCACCTAGATCCGGATCAAGTTTTACTTGGTTCGGATCTTACAGTTTAGCTTCGAATATCCTCCTGAATTTGATGCTCTGTTTTTGTAGATTGCACATAACCGGCGTACAACCGAGTCCTAGAAGTTGCTGTTTTCTCACAAGAAGTTGCAGACGAAGTACAAGAAAATGGTGCCAATTTTGAAGAAGACTGGTGAGTTCGCTGTCATACTCTCTCCAAATTTTCTTTCTAACCGGTCCATCCGAGCTAACTCTTGACACATCTTTGCACAGCCATATTGACGCTTAGAACAAGGTGCTTACTGAAAAAGTCACCAAGCTTGAAGGTAATTTGGACGCTTTTACTTCGGCATTTATGTTACCGTATCATTGTTGTATGCGAAGTATCTCATGATTTTTGCCTCGGCTCAATCGAATTAAAAAGCCTTGCAGCATCGCATCAAGAGTGTATTTCTATGCCTGATATGATGTTGCATTTTCTAGAACAAGCAGGGGATCACTCGGCAAAGCTGAATGAGAAGGACGACGAAATAGTTCAGCTCCGTGCCGAGGTTGAGTCCTTGAATAAAAATCATAAGTCTGAGATGGAAAAGCTCGACCAAGAGTTCTCTGAGGAAAAGGACCGACTGACTCTTTAGGTTCAAAAGGGCCAAGAGATCCTTAGCATTGCCGAGGCTGCCACCAGTTCTTGCAAGGACGAGCTTGCTCGGCAGGAAAGGAAATAGTTCGGCTAGAAGTCCAACCTTGCACAGATCATCCAGTTCATCCACAGTGAGTTTTTTCCACACTCATGAATCTTTTCCGAGTTGTTCTTTATCACCTTTTACTAACTTGTATTTTGCTCCCTCTCTAGAAAACTTTCCGGAGTGTAAGGCTCGGAGCGTTGAATGCATGGTGAACACTCGGGATCTCCGAGCTGAACCTCATGATATGGAGCATGAGTACTCCATGGAAGATTACTTGATCGGTATTGGCGCTTCCACCAAACCCATGAAGACATTCATAAAGTATCTTGTGGATGCAGCTATCCAGGTGCTCCATGTGCTCTGGCCGAATGAACCGAAGCTGACTCGAGTGCTTGTGCTTGCAGCGAAGTTAATGGACTGCAAGTTACAACTCAACCTCTAGAGGGAATCCACAGCATGAGCCGGTGCTGACATGTCTCTTAATGTCGTACTATCATGGTATGAAAGTATCTGCCTCGACACTTTGATGAACTTGCGTACCGGATCTCCTTGGATCAGTGATCCGAAGTACATCGCACGCTGGCAAGCCCATGCTTATCGACTCATCCAATATGCCAATGTGCATGGATGGAATGAGGGGCCGAGTTTCCTCCTGGACGATGTTGACAAGAATGCCGAGGCAGAAGATGATGATGAGTCCGGCGAAGATGCCGAGGATGAAGAAGACGCTGAAGAGGAGGCTGGTAGCTCAGACGAGCAAGGAGAAGGTTCAGATCAAGAGGCCGAGGTATGGTTTTCCTCCAAGTGGATCGAAACCTCTTAGGCTCAAGCCGAGGTTTCTCTACAGGAAACCGAGGTTCAAGACGCCGAGGCTGCCCCTGCTGAAGTCGAGGTATCCTTAGCGGAAGCCGAGGTGAATATCTCAGAAGCCCCTACTCTGGAGGTTGCTGCTCCTCCTCCACTCACTGATGACTCAACACCCGCTGCCGCCTGAACTCAAAAACTTAAATTTTAACAAGTCCCCGGTATGTCGGGTGTATGATCTAAGAAACAACTCCAGTCATTTTGCTACTATGTGGTTTGCATATATTACATCCTTTTGGGCATGATCCCTTAATTTCATGTTTCTTGTTATTCTGAGTCAATTATTCGGCCCACGTCTACCATTTTTCGGCATTCGACTTATGAGTCTGAGATAAATAGACCGAACCAACAATACTTAGAAATTATGAGAATAAGCTCAAATGAATTTATAAAATAATTAAGGATAATAAATATAGGGGTTAGTAAGAAATAAAACATAAGTCGGCTCGCATATTGTTCTTCCCTTGGTTGTTTTCCATGTGTTCAACATTCGCCGGCTTTTCTCTTGCTTATCATGAAGCCTATTTTTGGACAGCAGTAAGTCGAAGTGTTGGCCTTTGCTGCCGACACACTAGTAACCTGGCCTAAGGAAGAAATCTAAGTCAGCCGACATACAAAAATGCATATGAAAGGAACAAATTCATTAAGGCAGTCCCCGAGTTACAGCTCGACGTGCCTAGGTTTCATTCAGTAGCTCATTGCCAACATATAATCTGACATATGAGAATTCGAGATACATACACTTCACCTAAGTGTAAAACGGATGGAGTAGAGCTACATTCCATGGCCTCGTTGATTCGTCTACTGACCTATCTGCCTTATTTTTCTCCTATGCTTAAGCATCTATAAGATAGTATGCATCATTGTGTAATGCTTTGCTCACAATAAATGGACCCTCCCATGGGGGTGATAATTTATGCATGTCGGCTGTGTGTTGCACAAGCCAAAGCACCAGATCTCCCTCTCGGAAGACTCATTTTACTTTTTTGCTATGATAGCTTTTGAGATCTTGTTGATATATGGCGGATCTGGAAAATGCCAATTCCCTTGCCTCTTCTAATAAATCAACATCATCTTGTCGGGTTATTTCATTTACTTCAGAGTCTATGTATTGGGTGACTCTATGCGAATCATGCACTATGTCGGCTGGTAATATAGCTTCTGCCCCATATACCAGAAAAATGGTGTATAGCCTATTTATCTATTCAGAGTTGTCCTCATGATCCATAACATGACTGGGAGTTCCTCGATCCAACACCCGACTGATCTTTGTAGCGGCTCAATGAGCCGGGGTTTTATCTCGGACATCCCAGTCCGTTGGATCTTTCAACTTGCCCGCGCAGGGTGAGCAACTGATCTAACATAAAGTCTTATTTGTTTTTCTCGGAAGAAGCGAGCAAAAGCTCCCTCGGCAAAATTTGAGCCATTATCAGTAATTATACTATGTGGGTATCCATATCTTAGGATAATATCCTTGAGAAATTTCATAGTTGTGGGCCCATCATATTTTCTTATTGGTTTTACCTCAATCTTGTCTACCATGACCAAGATATGGGTCATGCCACCACGCACTGGCTTAAATGGGCCGACCATGTCCAAGCACCATACAGCAAATGGCCAAGTAATGGGTATGGTTTTTATTCGGATGAGGGCATATGGATTTTGCTTGCATACCTCTGGAAGCCATTGCATTTCCTCACCAGATCTTGTGAACCTTGTAGTGCACTGGGCCAGTAAAACCCATGTCGGAAAGCTTTGGCTACCAAGGCTCTAGATGAAGCATGGTGCCCGCATTCACCTTGATGCATATCTAAAAGGATCTATTATCCTTATGCCGGGTTAACACATCTTTGAAGGACACTTGTGACACTTCTTTTGTATGCCTATTTATTTATTATAGTATAGGATTTTGCCCTTCTCGCAATTTTCCTGGCGATGACCTCGTCACTCGGCACGATTTCATCCTTGAGGAACATAAATATTGGTCGTGCCCATTCTCGTACTTCATGTGCCAGGGTATTCATTTCATCAATCTCCATCACATATGCTGACATAACCTCTGCCAGATTAAACCGCCCAGTCCCCGGGTGTGCCGAGTCAGTCCTCGGGTTATTCAGTTTAATTCTCCCATCTATATCCATTGGGTCAGTATTGGACACTGTGCTGGCCGGGATACAAATTGATTCGGATTCAGGTGATGGTATAATTGATGGTTTTATGAGGTGTTCAAGGGCTATGCCAGGTGGAATGGACTGCCTGGATGAGCCGACTTTTTACAATCTGTCGGCTGCATCATTTTCTGCCCTGGGTATATGATGGAATTCACATCCGTCAAAGTACCCGCTTATTTTTTGCACATGAAATCTGTATAATGCCATATTAGCATCCAGTGCATCCCAATTACCTGATACTTGTTGTACCACTAGGTCTGAATCACGAAAACATTGTATCCGATGTATACCAATGTCTTTTGCTACTTTTAAGCCATGGACTAGTGCCTCATATTCGGCTACATTATTTGATGTGGCAAAGTGTATTTGTAACACATATTTTAGATGATATTTCTTGGGTGAGGTGAGGACTATGTTGTCACCTAATCCATCTTTTAGCTTTGACCCATCAAAATGCATTCTCCAGTAATATGGATCAGGCAGGGGAAGCTCATATTGCATCTCGACCCAATCGACAAAAAAGTCAGCCACTGCTTGAGATTTTATTGCATCTCTTCTATCGAATTGTGGAGCGTAAGGGGATAGCTCAATTGCCCATTTGGCTATTCGCCTGCTTGCATATTTGTTGCCCATTATCTCGGCAATTAGTGCTTCACATATCACCTTTATAGGGTGTTCCTCAAAGTAATGCTTTAGCTTCTTTGCCGACATATATACTCCGTATGCCTTTTTTTGATAATGGGGATAGTTCTGTTTTGATGCCGAAAGTACCTTGCTTAGGTAATATACTGGCCTCTGCACCGACTTACCCTCTTCATCTCACTCAACCACTATTATGGCACTTACGACTTGGTTTATCGCTGCCGCATAGAGCAACATTGGCTCTTTGGATAGTGGAGAAACTAAGATGGGTACGGAGGCTAACATTTTATTTAATTCATGAAAAGCGTTATCTGCCTGGGGTGTCCAGATAAATTTATCTGACTTTTCATCAAGTGATATAAGGACAATGCCTTTTCTCCAAGCCGACTTACAAACCGACTCAATGATGCCATGCAACCTGTGAACTTTTGGACATCATTGAGGCACTTCGACAGCTCCATGCGTTCTACTGCCCGAATCTTTGTCAGATTCGCTTCGATACTGCGGTGACCCAGCATACCGCTGCATGTGTAGTACACTATAGTCGTTGACATGACATCCACAGAACACCATTCCATAAATATCACATCCCTCAGAGTGGTACAACAGAAACATTGCGGGTCCATATTACAAACATACACACATTATTATTATTACAATACCGGAAGTTCAAGACTTCCAAAAGATTCAACTTACAAACCAAAATATAAGTGTTTCAGCGGAAGTTTCAAATTTAAAACTTAAACTCCAAATTGAGCTCAACAACTTATTGCTATATAATGTTCATGTTGCTCGACTCAAGTGGCTACTAGAACTATAGTAATTATTCGGACTCTTGGAACTCTCCTCCGTAGACGATGTCGTAATCCTCCCCTTTTATGGCTCCGTACAAGTTGGGCTCTTCATAGAAGACCTCCTTTTGATTCTCAGATGCGTACATTGGAGTACCTTCGGGATTCTCAGAGTCTAAGCAAGGATCCAAAGGAAAGGATGAGTAACAGCGTTACCCAATAAGTTCATTATATGCACGGTAGGAAGTTTGATGCTCTATCTACCACCTCGTACTATCAGTCTTTGGCATTATGCAATTTTCGTAAATCTTTCTTCAAAGATTGTTTTTATTATAAAAATCTATGACCATTAGCCTTCACAGGTTAACCAGAACTTTCATGGAGTTCCTTTCCTGCCGTGTTCGTAGCTCCTTCTCGGAACAGGGAGTAACAAGTTATAGTTCTTACACTCTGCAGAGGTGCGTTACTTTTCCCATGAGAGATCAACTCCTTGTTGCACAACCGGGCGTACTTTCCCGTTCACAATTCCATGATGTGAGGCCCAGTAGTTGGTCCAAGCTAATCACTGCCCTCTTTGCGACCTCATATGTCTACACGATCCTTCGGCTAGCTCACCTTCTTTAAGCCCCCTTTCGGGCAGGCTAAAACCCTGATGAGTTTCCGAAGATTCTATGACCTAGTGATCCCCGGATTAGTACCATTTACATGGACTATCTCCCTAAACACCATTCATAGATAATCTAGACACCAAAAGTGGGGGCATAAGGGTGCCCACCCATATGTTGGATCCACACAAGGAATCAAAATGTCACGTTAAGGTCGTCTTGCCTCCATACAAGAGGAAAAGGATACAACTGACTTCTTCATCCCATTCCAAATCTCATGGTTAATGCGTAATATACGATGCTAGAATCACTGATGTCATGGGTTATTAATTCCTAATTATTTATCATTAGTGCAAGTAGAACTCTGAGTTCTATTGCTTCATTATATCATCACTTAGGATGATATCTTAGATTTAGTATCTTGAGAAAATAATGTTTTCCTTTTTCTAGAATATTGATGTTAACACATAATTCGCAAATACTTTGATAAAGACTCTTCAAACGACATGAGCAAGAGATGAACTTGCCTTGTGATGGCAAGGTAGTGAAGTATGATGCTTGCACTGGACCTTGAGCTTCTATGTCTACAAAAACATCATTATTGCCTGGTAAGGACAATATTTAAAGTAGTAAAAATGATTATGCAAAGTAATGTAATGTATCTTTTAACTTGATATGCATTTTCCCCATTATTATAAAAATTCTTTTTAATAATAAAGGATTTATAAATATTAATTTTAATATTTATAATAAAATATTGTATTCTTTTATTTTATTTCCCTTTTTATTTGATTTTTATTGCTTTAATAATTCTATTAAGAATTATCACTTAAATATCAACAATTGTTATTAAATATTTATTTAGTATTTTTCTAAAATACTACAATATTAATATATGATGAAAGTGATTTTTATTTATTTTTATCATCTTCCAATAATTTTGTAAAATTCCATAAGGAATATATAAATTACAAAATTCTTTATAAAATTTATATGTCTAAAATTTTACATCTCAATTTATTTGAATAGTTTGGATTTTTGTGAATCCAAAATATTTTATTTATAATCTTTGGATTTTTATTTTATTTTTTTAGAATTTTATTGAGTTCAGGGGTATTTTGGTCTTTTCTTAGTTATTTAAATTTGCTTTAGGTGATTGGGCTGGCTGTGTTGGGCTTATTGGGCCCTGGTGGCCCAGTAGGGCAAAGTCAAAAGAACACCCCGAAGGGGTCTTGGCCCAACCAGCCCATTCTCTCTGTCTCTTCTTCTTTCTCATCTCCCCTCTCCCTCGACCCTGGCTGTTCTTACAAGGCTGGCGATGCCGTGGCCCTTCCCACAGCCACCTCTGCAGTGTGAGGTAAGGTTGGCGACTACGCTCGTCCATCTGGTCCAATTCGATTTGATTCCGAAGCTCCCCTGTGGCCAGGTTCACCCCGTTCCGAACCCTAGGTTTTGGGTTGGGTGCTGGCACCGACGCCATGGACCCTCCTATGGTGGTGTGCTGTGTTCGTGTGCTATGGTGGCCGCCGCCATGGCTGGTGCGGGTTGCAGCGCCCTCTAGGTGCTCCCCGTGCCACCGCGAGCACGTCGGCCCTTCTACTTCCTCTTCAATTCGTCAACGAGGACCTTGGGTAAGTTGCCTCTGTGGATCTTAGCTCATCCTATCATCATGAATCTCTCTATGTGCATCTAGTGGCTACCCTTGCCTAGTGCATGCGTTCTGATTAGGGTTCATATCCTAATTAGGGTTCTTGTTCTGATTAGGGTTCATATACCTCTTTTGATCATATCTATGATGATTTGGATCAAGTGGTGATAATCCTTGAGCATGATGAATGACCGTTTGCTATGGATTATTATTTGTAGTTGGCTTTGGTGATGCTAGTGGCTTTTCAGACTTATTCTAGTGGTAATTTACTATGATCCAGTGTTAGTGTTTCTACGAAATCCCTACTTGGAAATGTTATTGATCTAAGAACTTTCTACTGTCAAGATGTTTATACTGACAGTAGTTCTATCTGTAATTGCTTACTGCATTTATAATGGTTGGCTTGTATGAGAATATACATACTGAATATAATCATTATATGTTAATGATTTTCTGTAGATGAATAAATGAGTTTGATGATGATTCCTGGCATTTGGTTTCAGGAAGATGATATTTAGTGGCTTGCCCCTTTTTATTTGTGAAATCTAAGTAAAGATTGGGATTAGATTATTAGAACTTGTCCTTGTGATACCATTATAAACTGGCACACAAGTGATTTGGTCCTATTCCTGAGCTTAGCTCTGATAGTGCTTGTGATTAATACTAGCAAGATAAAATGAAAGCTTCTTTTAATTCTCCTGCCTATGATGTTGGTCTGAGGCATAGGAACTAGTTTCCTAATGGCTGTCCCTGATAGAAATATTCTGGTAGAATTACCAGCTGCTAATTCTTGAAGCATAATTGGAAAACAATGGGTGTGCTAATGGTTTTGCATGGATCCATAGGATTTATGGATACTGAGGTGCTACTCTTTTAAGAGGTGTGCCCAGATTTCATAATTTTTCCTTTGGGCTATATTGAAATATAGGATTTGGCTTTTGTAACCAGGATCAATGATGTTGGTCTGAGATACTGGTTATACTAGTATGTTGATCTTGTGATTATGACTTTAATTTTTTGAAACCTTCTAGGATGGATTCATCCCACTTGGATGAATACTGAGAGGTTAGATATAAAACAACACATGATTCTTTGATATGATAAACAGATCATGTGATGGTTTTATATAACTCACCACAAATGTTGTTGCTGTTGTGGTTGCAACTTATTGATCTGGTAGCCTGATCTTGCCGGCTTGATCTGGTCCTTCTCTTATTGCTGTCCCTACTGCTTACAGCTTCTGGAACTTGTTCTTGATCTTGCTATCCACCTTCTGGTTCCTGGTAGCTTGGTCTTGACCTTGCTGTCCACCTGATCCACCCCCTACTTATGTCACCATCTTGGTGAGTTCTGAGAGGATCTGGTTTGTGGTTTAGTTTGGCAGGTTTGGCTGTGGCTAGGCTGCTGATGTTTGATGTGTATGAACAAGAAGATGAGGTTGTGGTGCTTGGCCATGGTTGTGCTCATGGTTTTGTCTGATTGAGTTGTTGCTGTGAGGCTGACAACACACACCATGCAGTTTGGTGTGTGTGTTGCCTGTGTGCTTGCTGTGCAACTTGTGGATATGCTCTGAATTTGAGAGTTACTGTTTTCTGATTACTTTTACTTGGCTGGTGAAACTTGCCCCTCCTTGCTGTCATTTGACTTCTGGCTTAAAATTATGAAAGATACATTCTTTCATATTGGTGAAACTTGCCCCTTTTTATAAAATTAATCAATGATGAATCTTGATCAGTGCACTTCACTGATAAGTCTGAGAGTAAAACAATACTAACCCTGACCTTCCTTATTTTTTTTATGTTTGTTTTGCACGTACCCGACTTGGGAATTCAAGATTTTAGCTTAGGTTTATTTGTAGAATATTCATATGTAATCTTCTTATTTCATTTGTAATTTTAGTTCCATTCTTTTGTACTCTTTATTTTAGTATTTTGTAATAAAGATTATACCATGATCAATCAATAAATATTATTCTTTATTTATTTACTATTGTAAAAAATTGTGGATGATTTCCATAATTTACATTTTTGTAACTTATTTATTGAATAAAATTATGGAATGAATATTCATATTCTTAATTAATTTCTTTATATAAAGTTTGAGTTATTATTGGTTAACTCTTAATTGAATAAAATATTCAAACATTATTCAAAATTCTTTTGAATTATAAATTCAAACATTCAAGTTTTAAATTCAAATTTCATTTCCCAAACACATAAATCCACAAAGATCATATCAAAGTCTATAGCAATCATCCTTCAAGTCTAAACCTATTCTCAAAGTATGAAAGCAACCTTGATCACTTTAAGTTTTTATTTGGCGAAAATTTACCCACATTTTAACAGATGAATGCATGGAGTATTTCAAATTCCTAAATCTACCCTTCGTTAGTTCCTACATGCTGGGATGTTACAGACTTCCCCCCCTTAAATTAAACTTCGTCCCAAAGTTTGTGGTGATGTACCTGAATAGTTCTGGATAGGCTTTTCTTAAATCCTCCTCTTTCTCCCATGTGGCTTCTCTTTCAGGGTGATGTTCTCATTGTTCTTTGCAATACTTGATTGCTATGTTCCTCAACCTTTTCCAGTTTTCTTCCAAAACTTTACAGGGCTTTTCAACTAACAGCGGATTAGAGAGCCAATCCGGGTGAAGTACTTCCATAATGAAACCGGCTGCAAGGAGACGAGCTATATCATCCCCAATTATTTTTATCCTGTCTTGGGCAAAGCGGCAAAGAGGTTGCTTCATGATGGCTGCAAGTGCACGGATTGTTTGTAGCTAGTTTCGAAGTTAATATGTCGATCCCACAGGGAGCCGAAAGGTAAGTGTTTATGGGTGTAGTCTCTATCACACCCGAAGTTGTCACTGGTCTTCGAGTGAATTGACTACAAGTGTTGGAATAAGAATATAATTTGGATTAAGGAAAGTATTTAAATAAAACTAAAATGTAAACTTCAAAAATAAAAATCATAAAAGTAAAGAATGATTTGTTTGTTGTTTTCTACAGATGACAAAGTAGGCGCGGTGAGATTTAGTTCATGGTGATAGTGAATGTGCCAGGTGGATGAGTGATAAGTGTAATGATTATAATGTTATAAGTATGTGTGTAGGCGAGCAACCCATAATTAGCCCGAACTCCTCTTGGTAGATTTCATCCCAACTTCAATACTACTACTAGCCCGTTACCACAACCATGGCCGATTACTAGACGATTAGGATCCTCCAGGTTGCTTAGCAATTAAGCTCCTTGGATCGGACTAATGCAATAAGCACAATGTCTCCTTGTTATCCTCGAGTCAAACTAGTTTACCATTGATATCCCTGTGTCACTCGGGGGTCGTCGGTATGCTAGCGAACAAGATTCTATCTATGTAGAACAAAGCATCATGTTGTATGAGCCCTTAATTGGACAACATGCATTAAGCATCCCACAGATAGTCAAGAACACATAATATAGTAAATAAAATCAACCACAAACTTAATGGAAATTATATAGGGACATCAAATCTCACCAATCCCTTACATCCCCCACACCTAAGGGAACTTACTCACACATGAGAGAAGAAAGCATCATCGATATAATTAAATAAAGGGAGTTCTTCTTTATATTACCATGTAGATCCACAATAAGAATAGAAATAAATCCAACACAATTCAAGATGGGAAGAACAATCTCAAACCCTAGTCTTGCAAGGTGGAGATCTCTCTCTCAAGTACAAATAATGGCTATGGAGGTGTGGTGGCTAGGAGGTCGAACATCATGGAGTGACATGAAGAACGCATTGTCCTTCTTCTCCGGATCTCTTCTTTCTCCCTTCTGGATGGTGTGGTGGATCGTGTGTTTTGTTTTCGTCCTCCGCCTCTTCATGAAAGTTGTCCCTTTTAAGAAGACGGAGCTGATGGCAACTATACGATCGGAAAAATATTCCCGCCGTATAGTTGCTCGTTAACGCTACTGTATGCCTCCCTCGACTTCTTCCAAAAAGGTACTTGCTTGTTTTTATCTGAATATTGTGTTTCTCTTTGTTAAACCCCTCTATTGATATTCAGAACCTGAAACACACATTAAAAACCAAGTTTTCTTCGCTACCAAAGTATTAGCATTAGGTAAATCTAGAAAATCATCAAATCTAAACGAAAACCATTAATGGAAGAATCTCACAGCTATCAACTCCCCAAGCTTAGATGTTTCTCTCCCTCGAGTGACAAGGAAATAAGAAGGGTAGCGGAGATTCGAAACTGAAATAAAAGAACTTACAAGCTCGAATTGGTGTCAAATTCTTTTCTTCACAATTCCTGCAATCTTAAACATGATAATACAAGTATTTACAAGATTGCACTGAGTCCACTTCCTAACCACGTATATCTTGCTATCAAATAAATAATATGCCTGAGAAAGTGTCAATAGTTCAGCTAGGAAAGTGAAACAGATCCTTTTGGTATCTCTCTTATTGAGAGATGAAAACTTTTTGCCCATGTTCCTTTAATCAATTAAGAGTACTGAAGTTTGCACCAATAACATTTAATTTAAGAACAACTCATCTACTCCCACGTCAAAATTTCATGACTCTCGAAGCACCTTTTTCATTTTCTTTTTTTTTCAAAAACTTCAGATCTTTCATAGAGAAATCATGGCACTATTTTTAACATGTTAATTAGGACTGTGTTGCGCACTCGTGACCATGCCAATAGATAGCTGTTGAGCAATAGTGGGTCAGAGGATTACTAGAACTTCACTTGGAATGTAAAACCACGAGGAGACTAAAAGTTTTACCTGTCATAACATTGCATCTATAGATATTTACATAACTCAATAGCCGAAATTAAGTGGTTTCCCACATTGAGATCGTTCGTTGGCCAACGGAGTTAATAGTTCCCCATGGAGTACGACAATGTTGTAGTGACACGGGTAAAGCAATATCCTACTATAATTATTAGAAAAAGCAGTGGCATAATCTCTACTACTTCGAAGCATCCATTTTATCAGACAATTTCATTCAAGGGTGCTATCGAGTCTATTTACATTAAGCTCAATGGGATTGAGTAGTTTCTAAAATCAAATCCTTTGGGATAAACATGGACTCAAGTCATATCTTGGATGCTTTTTCTTGTTGTAAAAATGTTGGAAATATTTTAACCAAGTTGATTGCTCATTATTTCAAAGCTAAAAGAGGTCACTGGCAAAGGAATAGAATTTATAGGATAACAAGCTAAGTGGGGAGTGACTCAAGTGCAAGCGAG
The DNA here is from genome assembly GCA_023614405.1 of Avena insularis. Classification (NCBI taxonomy): domain Eukaryota; kingdom Viridiplantae; phylum Streptophyta; class Magnoliopsida; order Poales; family Poaceae; genus Avena; species Avena insularis. The sequence continues at coordinate 278,185,541 of CM042689.1, read as the reverse complement.
TAAATAATTGTAGGATAAATTAAAAGTTGCAGAAGCGGTGATGAAAGGGATGTGATACCTCCTCTTTCTTGCTTCATTCTCGTACTTGAGTCAAATCCCTTCTATATTTCCCTATTGCCAAGTCACCTGAAATTGAGCAATCTCTGACAAAAACAAAGAAACAATTTTGCAATAAAGGTTACAACTATTTTTTTGTGTTTTTGGTTTAAGAATGCAAACTAAAAATAAACATGCAATTCTTAAAAAGAAAATAAATCAAAATAATAAATAAAAATATGAATGCAAAGTTTGGAGGTTCTCAAACCTCCCCCAAGCTTAGGCTGTTGCCATGCTTAGTTGTTGCCATCATTCGTCGACGGGTATGAATGCTGCTGATAGTAGTCGGGGAAGTGGGTCATGCAGTGACTGAAGTTGTGAGCCAAGGAACTCACATCTTCGCTTACTCCATGTAGAGTCTGGTAGATCTCCCCAACGCGCTGGTTGAGCTGCATAAAATCTTCATAGGGGACATTGTTGAACCCCTGCTGCTATTGCTGCTGATTGAGCCATGGGTCCCAAGATCCCTCCTCCTCCTGCTGCTGCTGTCCTTCCCATGCAGGGTTGTGCTCCTGCTGCTGCTCTTGCTCACCCTGCTGCTCTCCTTCTTCATCTTCCTCGGAGTCAGGATAGAGTGCTGCCATGATCTCCGTCACTTGATCCTTGGTGAGGATCCAGTTGTTCCTCTCCTGAATCGTGAAGGCTTGTGGACAAGGCAATGGCACCTGCTCATCCTGTACAACATCAATATAACCAAATTGATAGGCTCGGAGCCTCCTATTAGCTCGGTATACACCAAGGTGCCACACGCAGTTATATATTTGACATCCATAAGAATGGAGCCATCAACATGTTGCACAATAGGTATTGCAATTCCAAGAGCTTGGATTAGGTGGGTTACCAGTCCACCGATGCGAATATCACCTTTCTTTTTGTTGCTATGGTGGCGAAGGTGCTAGAGGAATAGAGCTGCAGGAGTGGGACTCTGCGGTGCATCGGGGAAGAGTGCCTTAGTGATCATGGCCATATATGCATTGGCCATAGAGCCGGTATATCCTCTTCCTAACAAAGTGTTAGTAAGAAACAAAATGAAGTAATGGATGGTTGGGTTCTGAATGGTGGACATCTTCTTCTGGTAGAAGTCCCTGCCACCATTAACAGAAATAACCTCCCAAGTTGCTCCACTTGAGACGCTATACAAGTTTGTAACAGTTGATTCCCCTTCTTGAAGGAATCCATAAGCTTCACAAAATTGTTGAAAAGTGATTTTATATGGCCGTTGGTTAACGGTGAAACCCACCGTGCATGCATTACCTTTCTCCTTGTAGTCGTCATAGAAGGAGGTGAGGAACTCATGCGTGAGATCGGCGTAGGTGTAGTGGCTTGCATAGGCGAGGTTGGATAGCCCTGCATTTGCACACAAGTGGTCGAAGTCCGCCCTCAACCATGCTGAGCTGAGAAAGCCGTCATCGGCCCATCATGTGGGAAGCACCTTCCTTGCCAAAACAATGGCGTACTTGTTGTCGAGCTCAGCCCGGAACCCCGAGCCTTCACCACGTTGGTGCTTGCTCTTGCGAAAAATACTACCGAGCTTGTTCATCTTGATGCACTAAGAAATTTCAACATAAAACCTTAGGCATATAGTTTCTACTTGATATATGAACGATTCTACATGGAGGAATTCAATCCTAACATGAGAAATCAAAAGGGAAAATCATACAAGCTTGAGTTCATCCACTAATTCAATGTGAGGATTTCAACCATGGAATTCTGAAAATAAATCATGGATATGGAGAGAAACATACCGATCTATTGATTCCCCCACTCAAACAAACAAAATTCATGAATAATCAAGAGTTCTAGGTGGGTTTTGAGAGGTTTGGAGAGAGAATATGAGAGAAATAATGAGGGGAGGAGGAATCCTAGCCTGCCCCGACCCATTTAAGTGGTTGTGGCAAACTATACGGCGGGAGCTATACGGCCGGGTTAAGTAGCTCCCGTCGTATAGTTGTGGCGGAGGCGATGGTTAGGGTTTCCTAACGCCAGATCACAACTATAGGGACACAACTATACGGCCAGACCAAAATGGTCCCGCCGTATAGTTGGTCTTTAAACCTTCTGTATCTGAGCCCCAAGTTTTGAGAATTTTGTCGATAAATATACTTCCGCAACTATACGGTTGGAATAAATATTCCCGTCGTATAGTTGGTTGTTACAACTCCTGGAACATGCTTTTTCGTCCAAATTTTCAGAGATTCACTTTTTAATCTCGACAATATGATTAATCTAGTTTCTACATATAAAACTCAAACTTTATTTTCTACACTAAATCTATGCTTATTCAGTCGATATTTCTACTACTTTTTAACAGCTGTATTTTTACGGGTGCGCTTCCACAAGAATGTCTGTGAAAAAGTTGTAGGAATGCGATGAACATCTTATTTTTTTATTAATTTTATTAATATTATGGGTTGACTCCCATTAAGCATTTTATTAAGAGCGGTTGAATATTTCAACCTCTTCTCTGTTCTTGAATTCTTACCTTGGGTTGCCCTTTATTAAAGGAACTTACCACATGAATTCGTTTTGCCGGTGGAACATACCTTTCTCGTGCTTCTAGTTTATTTGGAAAGCACCGGATGATTTTAGCATCATAAGCATTGAAGATTATTTTTCCTTCAGCACAATCAACTGATGCTCCTGCAGTGCTAAGAAAAGGTATTCCAAGTATTATAGATAATTTTTCATCCTCTGGCATTTCAAGAATAATAAAGTCAGTGGGAATAACATGCTCATCTATTCTAAGTAGCACATCTTTGATCATACCAATGGGTTGTTTAGTGGATTTGTCAGCCATCTGTAAAGTGATAGTAGCAGGAGAATACTCCCGTAATCCTAACCTTTTATAGAGGGAATATGGCATTACACTAACACCTGCACCTAAATCACACAAGGCATTATGAATATCAGTTTTGCCTATTGAACATGAAATAGTTGGTATTTCCGGATCTCCTGATTTAGACAATAGCTTCCCATTAGCAGGGTTACTAGTCATCATGGCAATGGTTCAGTTATCTCTTTCTTTCTATTAAGAATATCACGGAGAAACTTAGAATAGGTAGGAACTTTTATTGCATCCGCAAATGGAATTTCTAGGCTAAGATCACCTAATGCTTTTGTAAAAGAGTCATAGATTACCTAATTCGGTGCTTTCTTTTTACGATCTAGATATGTAAGTTTTTTACCCTTGTCTTTTACCTTTTGTGGGGGATCAGGCTCTTTAATTACTTTCTTTTGTTGCTGCTTATCACTCATCTTCTTTTCTACTGCAAAAACTTCATCTTCTTTGCTTGTTTCTTTTTCTTCTCTTGGATCAACAGTCTCTACATCAGAGTCATAACTGTCATCCTGTGCATCATTCTGCTCCTCCAAGTTTTGATCTTGTGTTTCTTGAGCAGTCTCATCTTGAGGATCCACCAATGTATCATCTTCTTGGCTTGCTTTGAGCAAGGCTTTTTCCCTTTGATCTTTTTCATCTTCATATTCTGGTGGTCCTAATGGTCCTTTAACAATTGCACCTCTCCTTGTAACAACATTAGTAGAAACAGGAATATTTATACCATCTTGAATAAAAATTAGATAACCAGATGCTATTTGTTCACATTGGGTTTCAATCATACTAAGGTACTTGTGAAATAATTTTATTTCTTGGCCAATCACGTCATAATTTTCCATAAGTTTGGCCAAAACCTTCTTGTGTCTTTGAAATTGCTTATGCAAGTTATTATAAGATTTGACATGTCGATGTTTCAATTCTTGAAAAACTTTTCTAGTTTCATCCTCTTCAGTAAAAACTTGTAACAAATCTACTTTGTTTTCCTTAACAAGTTCAGAAGGTATACCTTTTTCTTTCATGTTTTTGCGCACTTCAAGCATAAGATGAGAATTTATACGAAGTATTCCCTTTTCCGGCTTAGTACCAAAATCAGGATTATATAAAGAATCATTCTTAGCCCTAGTAGACATCAATTCCAAACATGCTTTAACCGATAAAGTATTTATCGATCCTCCTGCTGATAAATCAAGCAACTATATGCATTGAGTATTAAGACCATGGTAAAATAAGTGGCAAACAGTTGATTCAGAATAGCCATGATTAGGAATACTGTTGGTCATTCCGAAGAATCTATCCCAAGCTTATGGGTAGTTTTCTCCTACGTTTTGACTAAAATTGCCTATATTCTTTCTAATTTATGTTACCTTGGTAAAAGGATTAAACCTATTTATGAATTAACAATGCATTTTTCCCAACATTTAATGTAATGACGAGGGAGAGAATATAACTAGTCTAGAGCCTTACGTTTGAGAGACCAACGAAATAGTTTTAGACAAGAGAATTCTCTAGGCAAACCTTTTGTCCAAGTGATGTTATCACATCGTCGAACTCTCTAAGTTGTCTTCGTGGTTCTTCATCTTCCCTTACGCTGAAAGCTTTTTCCTGCAAATTATTAATAATCTCACCATCAAATCGATATTCTCTAACTCCAGGATTAGGAAATTCTATTGGTTGTTTAAGAAAAGCAGAATTTGGAGCACTTTATTCTCTGAGAGTTTTCTCAGGTTTTTTTTGAAGTTGTCCTATGAATGGACATAATTTCCATGAAGTCACTTAGGTTTTAAACTTCAACCTTATTCGATCTCAATTTTTTTCAATAATTTCATCGTGTCTTTGAACAGGCAAGCGATCAAGATAATCTGGTAGGTAGGTCCTACCAGAGCGTGTAGACCCTTTGTCTCCTAGGGAGACCATCTTGTAATAGTAACACCTGAAATGTCAAGAGATAAAACACTTAGCGCTTAGCTCCCCGGTAACGGTGCCAGAAAATAGCTTGATGGATGCAAGTGCACAGATCATTTGTAGCTAGTTTTGAAGTTAAGATGTCGATCCCACATGGAGCCCAAAGGTAAGTGTTTATGGGTTAGTCTATGTCACACCCGAAGTTGTCACAGGTCTTCGAGTGAATTGAATGCAAGTGTTGGGATAAGAATAGAATTTGGATTAAAGGAAAGTATTTAAATAAAACTAAAATGTAAACTTTAGAAATAAAAAGCATAAAAGTAAAGAACGATTTGTTTGTTGTTTTGTACAGATGACAAAGTAGGCGTAGGGAGTTTCAGTTCATGGTGATAGTGAATATGCCAGGTGGATGATTGATAAGTGTAACAATTATAATCTTATAAGTATGTGTGTAGGCGAGCAACCCAGAATTAGTCGGAACTCCTCTTGGTAGATTTCATCCCAACTTCAATAATCCTACTAGCACGTTACCACAACCATGGTCAGTCACTAGACGATTAAGATCCTTCAGGTTGCTTAGCAATTAAGCTCCTTGGATCGGACTAATGCAATAATTATCCTCAAGTCAAACTAGTTTCCCATTGATATCCTCGTGTCACTCGAGGATCGCCGGTCTGCTAGCGAACAAGATTCTATCTATGTAGAACAAAGCATCATGTTGTCTAGGCCCTTAATTGGACAACAGACATTAAGCATCCTATAGATAGTCAAGCACACATAATATAGTAAATAAAATCAACCACAAACTTAATGGAAATTATATATGAACATCACGTCTCACCAATCCCTTACATCTCCCACGCCCAAGGAAACTTACTCACACCTAAGAGAAGAAAGCATCATCGATATAATTAAATAAAGGGAGTTCTTCTTGATATTACCGTGGAGATCCACAGTAACAATAGAAATAAATCCAACACAATTCAAGATGGGAAGAACAATCTCAAACCCTAGTCTTGCAAGGTGGAGATCTCTCTTTCTCTCTCAAGTACAAGTAATGGCTATGGAGGTGTGGTGGCTAGGAGGTCGAAGATCGTGGAGCGAGATGAAGAACTTCTTTTCCTTCTTCTTCGGATCTCTTCTTTCTCCCTTCTAGATGGCGTGACGGCTCGTGTGTTCTGTTTTCGTCCTCTGCCTCTTCATGAAAGTTGTCCCTTTTAACAAGACGAAGATGATGGCAACTATACGGCCGGAAAAATATTCCCGCCGTATAGTTGCTCATTAACGCTATTGTATGCCTCCCTCGACTTCTTCCAAAAAGGGACTTGCTTGTTTTTGTCTGCATATTGTGTTTATCTTTGTTAAAACCCTCTGTTGATATTCAGAACCTGAAACACACATTAAAAACCAAGTTTTATTTTCTACCGAAGTATTAGTGTTAGGTAAAGCTAGAAAACCATCAAATCCAAACAAAAACCATTAAGAGAAACCATAAAAAATGGGTCGAATCTCACAACTATCACTTCATCGTCCTTGCATCTAGTCTCACATGTAAAGAGTTCTCTGCCAGCTCCCTCGGCACACCTTGCAGATCCTGGGTAGACCAAGCAAAAATATCCCGATTCTCACAAAGGAAGCTGACGAGCTCGCTTTCCTATTTAGCATTTAGGCCGACACCAATAGTGATGGTGCGCTCTGGGAACTGGTCATCAATTTGAATCTTCTTTGTGTCCTTAGTCGGCTGAAAAGAGACACTGCCATGTGGGTTAGCGAGTGTCGGCATATTCAGTTGTGCCTACTGAGCCAAAGCTGCCACTTCTTGAATCCTCCTCTTTTCCCTAGCAATTACCAATGACTCAGCCAGGTTTGACCCAGCCGAGGCACACTCCATTGACCTTCAATAATCTCCAGCAATGTTGATGACCCCATTGGGTCCTGGCATCTTCATCTTCGAGTAATTGATATGAGAATAAGCCATGAAATTTGATAATGCCGGCCTTCCTAGTAGTGCATGGTAACATCTTTCCAAGTCCACAACCTCGAACTCCAAATTCTTGGTCCTGCAGTTTTCCATTGTGCCGAGTAACACATCGATCCGAACCTTGCCAATTGGCTCACAAGAAAACCCCAACACAATTCCATGGAAGGTAGTCTTAGTCGTCTGCAACATGTTCTCGTTGATACCGATCTTGTACATCATGTCCTTGTACAATATGATTATGTTGCTGCCATTATCAGTCAGCACCTTAGAGAACTTGACATTGATATTCGGCCCAATGAACGTTGGATCCAACACTAAGGCATATGATCCAGGGTTCGACATGATCTTGGGGTGATCCCTTATGCTCCAAGTGATTTCTTGATCTGATAGTTCATGTATCTCAGCACTGCCGACATGACTGCATTCACTTCAATATGCCTCCTCTACATACTTTTCTTATCCGCTAGCTCTGTTGTAAACACACAGTAAGGATGATTATGTTCTCTATACTCATTCCTACCCTGCTGACCGGGGTTTCCACGGTTCTCCTGGTTCTTATTCGCCACTTGGTGCACTGCTTCTCTTCTATCATGGTTCTCATATCTCTGTGGGGGCTGATTCTCATACCTCGGTGGTGGTGGAGGTAGAGTTAGTTGTTGTTGTGCATTGCCTCCTGTGAGCTGAGGTCTATGATTCAGCTGGTTCGATTTTGCACCGCCCATTGCCATTTTCATCCAAGCACATTGCCAAGTCGTATGATTCGCCGGCTTAGCTGGGTTAGGAGTGTGAAATTTACAAGGCTGATCCAACATGGACTCGTACGTATACTTCGGCCTCTCTTGCCATATATTCTTTTGTTCTGGGGTCCACTGCTTTTTGCCATGATTTCTCGAGGTCCACTCTTGCGAATTGTTCTTCTAACGCTAATTTCCCCCAGCACTTGGCTGATCTTGGGTCACAGCAGCAACTTGACTCGAATTGTATTGATTCCAACCTTTCATCTCTTCTTGTTCCTCGGAATTCATTCCTCCGGGATGATCCGGGTCTTGACTTTTTCGAAATGAATCAAGAGTTCTAGCAGGAGGGGGTGATGGGGATTAAATACCCCCTGCCAAAACTGGCCATTGGAGACTTTGGGGGAAAATTATTCGGCCCCCACTAGGGCGGATTATCTGCCCCGGGGAGAAAATCTGCCCCGGAGCCAGAAAATCCAGGGGATTTTCCACCCCCATACAGTGCGCTGCGCCTTGATCTCCTTCTCAAAAATCCTCGAGGGGCGGATTATTCGGCCCGGGCAAAAACTCCAGCCCTGGTCGGATAATCCGGGGGATTCTCCGCCCCCCATGCAGTACGCCGCGCATTAGCTCTCCTTGGTGAAATCTTGGGGGGCGGTTTAACACCCTCAGATCGGCCCTATGCAAGTCTTAGAGATTCCCGCCAAACCCGCATAGAAACGATTCAAAGGCGCCCATCAGGCACTTTCGTGCGGGTGGAAAACGAAGTAATATCATTACACATTAGTCCACGATGGAACCCCATAGAACAGATATATACAACAACGACTCCATGAGTCAAGAATACAGATATACAATACAAAGATCCAAAACACCTTGAAAACTATACAACGTTCGAGTACGGGCAAGACGCAAATGAGGCTAAGAGCCCTAAAGAATAACCAATGGCATCCATAACCCTGCCCAGGCCAAGCCGGAAGGGTAACCCTGCTAACGACATCGATCACAAACCTGCTAAACAAAAGGGGCGCCGCCAAAGGGAAAAGGAAAAAGAGAGCAGTCAGTACTGAGGCCAGTACACGGCGAGTCTTAGAATTCATCGGTCCTCGCCTACATAGGTATGGTGGACTGAAGTGGCACTAAACAACCTATAGAGACTCGAAACAACTGTCGGCTATTAGAGAGGTATAAGAAAGACCTATTCGAATCCAACCTGATTCTAACACCAAACATACCCATCCTGGTATTCCCCTTCGAGGCCAAACGAAGAAGTCAAACCGAGGAACTCACACAGTTGGCAGTTTTATTTATTCCGTTATAGTTGCAACAATTACTAGTCAGGTATAGATAGCATGACTCATCCTGATATAATAAGCAATGGGCACTTTTAGTTAACCATTCTATTGTAGTTGCGATACTTACTAGTCAGATACATATACCATGAGACATTCAAAAACCAAACAGTTGTTGGTACTTTTATTTAGCCATTCCGTTGTAGTGAAGCTGATTACTAGTCATTATAAAGTCAAATTTATAGCACTACTTTAGTTATAGTTGTCTATGATTGAGATACTGTGCTCCAAGTCGTCCATAATCACGGACACGGCTTTCAAAAAGTTTTACCCTGCAGGGGGGCACAAATAGCAACACACGCACGATCAACCTCAGAAAAACCAAATGAAAACCCAACAAGGCATCACGACAAAGAAATCGCAAGATTCATATAATATTTCAGGGGGCCACCCCACCAAGCTACCCGCTACGAAGTTGGCCGGCTCCAAGACGGACCCAGAGGTTTGTGACGATGGCTGTAAACGACTAGGAACCCAAAAGTGTGACTGGGCTTGTCGATCGATACCAAACGTGTACGGGGTTCCAAAAGCGACAGCGCTCCATGCGCAATAGTAAATAAAGCAGTAAAGCATGGCATAATCATGGCATAAGTAATGTTCTTTGACAAGCTTGGTCACAACTTCTTCATGTGACTCCTCGATTGACTCAAGTCTCTCTTCTAGTGATACTCGAGCCTCTTCTTCCTCTAGAGCATTTTTTAGGGATGCAATTTCCATTGCATCCTCCCTTTTAATTATGCCCTTCTCTTCATGGAGCACTTCGCTTTGAGCAAGTTGGTCCATGAGAGCCTCAAAATGTATTTTGTGCTCGCCTTGCAAGTTAGTGATAAAATAGTCCAAAGTAATAATTTCTTCCTTAACCTTAAGACTAGTACAATCATCCATATCAATCATAGTATTAGGAAAGGAAGTGGTGGAAGATGATACCTCAGAACCTCTTGCCATGATGCAAGTGACATTCTTGTTGATGATGTTCTCATTAGATGAGTCAAAGAGAGATGCCGGTGTTGACGTGGTGGCTGTGGCAGCCATGGCAGCCACCTCTTGTGAGCTATCATCATCTTGTTCATCTTCACTTGCTGATGAATACTCCTCTTGAGCCACCAAGACAATATTTGGTTGCTTCTTGTATGGAGCATTATTCTTCACAAATTGCTCCTTCAGTGGAGTCTTTGACTGTTCTTTGAGGATGATCGTTACTCCATTATATTCACTACCTTGACATGGTCACTCGGTTACAAAGTGCAGCCGGTCTCCATAGTTAAAGCATGTTCTCAATTTGGGACCATTTCCCTTCTTCCATTTGACCCGCTTTTGCGTTCAAGTTCAGATTTGGCTTTTGTGGGGTCCTTCCAAAAGTTTCTGGCATAGAAGGCCATGTACTCACCATGATCCCTATTGACATCTTCGGGGAAGTCCATAGATTCAATATCATCATCGTCTTGTTGAGCAACACTTACCTTCAAGGCCACATTGACCCCCTTCTGCATTCCAATGGCTCAAGCACGAGCGTCTTCGGCATTCTTGGCGGCTATTTTGAAAGCTGCCATTTCTTGCATTACCTCATTGGAAGTCATTTGGTGGTAATTGTGTCTACCTTGTAGGCTCTTCAAATCTGTAGGCTCAAATGGCATAACAGCACTAACATACTTTCTCTTAATCCACGCGTCATCAACATGGGAAGCACCATGATTTTTGAATATGGTGGCTATTGTCTTGAGTATTCTATACATATCCTCATGATCTTCGCCATCCATCATATAAAAACCCTTAGCTTGGTTACTAAAAGCATCATACCTATTCCTTCTCATGCTTTCATTTCTGATGAAGAGCTCGGTGAGGGCATCCCAAGCTTCCTTTGCGGTGCTGAGATATTCTATGTGTGGCATGTACTTGGGACCCACACCAAGTTGGATCATGTGTAGAGCCGTAGCATTGAGTTGGATGTCCACAACATCTCTTCTTGTTAGGTTGTTTGGATCTCCAACATGAAGACCATTCTCGATGATTTTCCATAACTCAATGGACGAGCTGCACACATGAGACTTCATCAAAAATTGCCATTGATTAAAAGAAGATACACAAAGCTTGGGTGGATCACCCCTATTGTTTATATGAGGGTGAGGGGTAGGTGGATCAAGTGAATATACATGAGGGACCTCACTATATTCCTCCTTATCACTTCCATTTTTTGAGGAGGAGCTCTTACTAGTGCCATCACCTACCATATCGTCTTCTTTGGATTCGGTGTTACCCTTTTCCTTAGATTGTGGTGTGGCGGCCTCAGAGGCAGATGGAGGTGGGGCTGTGGGCACGGAGAGACACATAATCATTTGACACATCTCTTCCATCTTAGTCTCCATTTAATTAATCAAGGTTGTTTCCAATGTCTTGAGATCGCTCATGGTGACTATGTCCGCAGCCTCACTCCCATCTCCCTTGGTACCCATACTTCTCTTAGGTGGTTAAGCCCGAATAAAGAGCTGGGGCTCTAGTACCAATTGAAATGGATCGTATCGGCACCTAGAGAGGGTTGAATAGGTGCTACTTCAAATTTTAGTTATTTTTAAATTTTAGGCTTTGCACAAAGTAAATTCTCTAGATATGCAATTACGAGAATTTCCCTATATGCAACCCTAACTACTAAGTGTGTAAAGAGGAGGGAGGAAACCATAGTGGAGCACGCGGAGACACAGGGATTTGTTTGACTGCAGTTCCTTCCTTGTTAAGGGAAGTATGTCTGCGTTGGAGGAGTGGGCGATTCTAAGAACACCATGCCACAATAGGCCTCACCCTATTCTCTGATGTATCTCACCACCAAACGCCTGATCCACCTTTCCACTATTGGTACCCTTCTAGGCAGGAACCGATGCCTTTACAATGCTAGCGGGGGACACAACGACAACTGAATTGGAGGCTCTCGTGATGACAACAAACTGCCACAAGAACAAGGATTATCAAATAATCGAAACAAGGATCTAGATATTTTCAAGAAATACTAGATCGAGAATCCTCCAAGTGAATGGAGGGGAAGTGAAGTGCTTGATTGTTGTTGATGAAGATCAAGGCCTCCTCCTTCTATTCCCCAAAGATCGAATCCTTTGGGTGGATGAAGATGGAGATCTCTTATTGGAACTTAAAGAACAGATCTAGACTTTTTCAAAATGAATCAAGAGTTCTGGCAGGAATGGGTGTTGGGGATTAAATACCCCTTGCCAAAACTGGTCGTTGCAGGCTTTGGGGGCAGATTATGCGGGCCCCACTAGGGGCGGATTATCTGCCCTGGGGAGAAAATTTTCCCCGGAGCCAGAAAATGCGGAGGATTTTCCGCCCCATATAGTGCGCCGCGCCTTGATCTCCTTCTCAAAAATCCTTGAGGGGCGGATTATTCGTCCCCCCAAGAGACGGATTATCCAGCCCGGGCAAAAACTCCATCCCTGGTCAGACAATCCGGGGGATTCTCCACCCCCATGCAGTATGCCGCGCCTTAGCTCTCCTTGGTGAAATCCTAGGGGGGATTATCCGCCCCCCTGAGGGGCGGATTATCCGTCCAAGACGGACAACCCGGGGGAAAATTCGCTACCCATGCAGCGTGACGCGCCTTGGCTCTGCTTGTACTTGGGGCAGGGACGGATTATCCGACCCTTGGTAGGGGCGGATAATCCACCCCCCAAGAACATCTTTTTGCTTCTTTTGTATGTGCCAACATCTGCAGCACTTCAACACACATTAAGTAATCCTTGGCATTGTTATCTAACACACAAAACACTAGAGATCATGAAATGTTCTTTCACCCATGAAGGAACACCAAGAGAAGGAACCAAGCTCTCACAAGAAGAAGCTCCATCTCAACCCGACGGAAGATTCGGTAAACTGGACTCCATGCTGGAATTGCTAGGATAATCCGGTGATAGGCTCAGCGGACCGGAATGCCTGCTAAAATCGCTACCCATTCCGACACCGTATCCGGCGGACACCCTCTACTTCCGGCGCCATGCCAAAATTGACTTCGGCACCCCTTTTAGGCATAGCTCGGAATAGAACCGGCGGCCATCGAAAAATTTCGGCGCCAAATCCGATGACGCCGAATTTACCACCAGAACCCCCTATCTGCGCACAGTTTTGGGTTTGATGCCCTAGACTATTCTATTTACCTACCCTTTCATCCCTAGTACTATAAATATCCCCTATGGCTCACCCGTTTGACGTATACTTGATATTAGAACTATAAGAATACACCCCTTGAGGATGTCTATCTAGTTGGTCTCATGCTCCTTCATGAGGAGCACCTAATATCGCAATCCTCTTTGAATCTAGATTAATAGCGTTCGGGTTGTACAAGATCTTCATATTGATATGAAGCTATCAAGATCTCATAAGAATTTTGCTTTGTCGTGTCAGATTGAGAAGGATCTCTTGCCCAATTCCGATCTAGTCGGATTGTATTAGACTGGTAGCCACCGGTGCTAGCCAACGGTGTGTATTGTGTTTGTGTTTTGCGTGTGTACACTATGCTTCTTCACGTGTGGAGTTCATCGAGTTCATCTATCCCTCTCTCCCTCTCTTGATTCACCGCGAGTTTCACCACAAGGGTCATGCCCTAATATATTGGTATCAAGAGCCTTGTTAATCGTGATTTTCACCACAATTTTTTCTTCTATCCACCATAATTTCGAAAATCTCCCCAAAAAAGAGCCCCAGGACTTTTGGATCGATCTTTGGATTTGGTGAGTTTTTGGTGGTTTTGGTCTGTAGATCCGTTGCATCTGGTGTCAATCTACCTTCCTTGACCTTTCCCCAAGCCAATTTTGGACAATTTTCCAAAATTTAAGTGTTGAGTTTTGGGTGATCATCTCGAGAACTTTTTGGTGGGCAACCCGACAAACTGGAACAACTGCAAAAATTTTTGGCAAGATTTCTGGCCTGCCGAAAGTTTTAACGCCAGTTCCAGCGCCACCGGTTTATCCTACGAAAATTCTGGCTGCCTTAATGACAGTTTTCCCATCTTGTTTGATTTTGTTTCATGTGTGTGTTGCCCAATCTAAATTCAAGCTTTCACAACATTACTTCATCCCGTGCTCTAGACACCACAACACCCGGACATCTTTCCCAACACCGATTGCAAGTATTTCATTAAAGGTATAACTTGCTCCACCTTACTAACCCCCATATCTTACTTTTGTGTGTATCTATCATATGAGAGTAGATCATTTTGTGTCTACATAAGCATTGTGCGCTTGTCCTTGGATAGTGAGTGTGGGTAAGCAAATACAAAAGTTAACTTCATAGTATAGAAGAGAAAAAAGAATAAAAAGAGAGAGAAAAATAAAAATAGAAAGATACAAAGTCACCCATAACAAAGAGAGTGTCAAGATTGTAAGCAAAGAGAGAAAGAAAGCGCGACCAAGACAAGTGCACAAATCCGTTGTTTATCGTATTTTGCAAAGGAGCTACTGTCTCCCTTGCGTTAGAACGACACCCGATCTTAGTTTTGATAGGTTTTGTTAGGTCATTTTCCATAGTCGTGTTAACCCCGTCCATCTACACGCTTGTATTTTGTGTGTCTTGTAGATCGTACCTTTTGCTTTAGATTTTTTGGATCTTATCCACTTTTGACAGCATCCTTTTCCTTTGGTTGTTTCCATTTGGTTTTTCGACCTTCCTAACCTACCACCATAGGACTTTTGAGAGTCTTAGTTGCTTTTAGTCTAAGGTCTCTTTTCGCATTCGCTTTGCAAATTGTTGGTTTTTAGAGTATGGCTACTTGTCCAATGCATCTCCAAAGGTGATGTAAAGGGTTAACCCCATCCACATATTACACTTCTATATATATTCCTTGCTTTGGTGAATCATGGATAGGACCGGTGAGTCAAGTCAACCCCCTCCGCAAGACGAAGGACCATACATGACGCGAGCTAGCCACTTCATCATTCGCGAAAAACTTCATGGTCATTGTGATGCCCTCAAGATTTGTCAAGATAAACAATTTGGAGAAACTTGTGTTGAGTTCAAGAGGATGGACACTCACTTCGATGGACTCGAGCATTGAATGAATGCAATGCATCACAACTTCACACGTCAAAATGAAGCTCTCCAACGCTCTATGGCCGAGATCACGTGCAACACAAGAACACATTCTCGCGTGTCAAGTTCTTCAAGGCACCACTCGAGTGGCTCAATCTCATTCTACCATTGATCGCCACTTCAACAAGATCATCATGCAAGTTCTCCAAGACGCAATGATGACACCATCATTGATCATGAGAGTTCTTCACAACATGTGCCATATCTATAGTGTGCGGCTACGTCAAGCTACAATGGTGATTCTTCATCACGGCGTGAAGGACATCATCATCAAAGAAGAGCATTCGTTATCCAAGAATACACGCCACTAGATGAACCTCAAGTGCAACCTCAAGCGCCACCTCAACATAATGAGCAGCCACAATACCTTCAATCGACAACAAGTGATGACTCCAACTTGGAAGAACAAGCACACCGTCGTTATTAAGCTCTTTAAGATACCCTAAGATGTCATCACCGACATGTTGGGGATCGAGGGTAGAAAACAAAAAAATCATATGAACGAAACCCTAATGCCAGGATCTATTTGTTAGAGTATTAGGCATATACGATTGTTATGGTAGTTTAGATAGAGTTAGGATCTGTTTACGTACAATCCTAACTTGACTTGTACTCCAAGATGATCCCCTGTACGCATATATATACTCTCCCATGAGGCTTAATAATACATCCATCATATTCCGCCAAACTCATACTCTTTCAAGGTATCAGCCTGACTGGTCCAAACCCTAGCCATCGACGCGCTTCCACCGCGCTTCCCCCGGAAGATCGATCTCCATGATCTCCGTTGGGGGCCGCGTGATCCGTTGTAGGATTCGCCCGCCGATCTGTGATTGGCTGACCTGGTGAGTCTTTTTCGATCTCTAGATTGGTTTTTCTCTCTACCGGTCGCTTGGCCAGTCTTACTTTTTGGTTTATCGATCATAGATCATATTGAGTTGCCCACCGCTGTCATCATCACCGTGCCTCTACTCCGACCATCGGCATCGACGATTTGCCTTGGCCGGCTGCTATGCCTTCCTCGGTAGGCTACCACGGCCGCCGCCCCTCGGATCGTCTTTCTCGTCATCGTCCGGGACTTTACCGACAACGCCGCCATCGACTCCAATCTACGCATCGTCCACGCCATGGCGCATACGGCACACCGTCGGTCTGATCAACCTATCTCGTGCCTTTCTACACCAAGCACATTCTCGAGCACGTTCCTAACACCGTTCGAGCTACGGGTTACCGCTGCGTTGCCCCTCCAAGCTACCGGATTCCAACGCGCCTACTTTGGTTTGTACACCGCTGGTGGTCTCCTAGCCGCTGCATTGACTCGTGTCATGCAACTATGCCACCCCATCAGGTCATAACATCACTACACGCAGTCTACATCACTGTCTTCGTCCACCGACGCCCAGGCTATCTCTATGCCACCTCCCATGGTGCGGGTCGCCTATGTCTGCGCATGGTCTTCGTAATGTCGGATTCTTCTTCGCCAACTTCGATTACCAACACCGTGCCAATCTAGGAGTACAACATGACCACTCTAGGCCGCCGTTGGATTATCCGCCTTCTATGTCTTTGTCCTTGCCCTTGAGTGTCTGTTATTGGCAACACCGGTGCATGCATTCATCCCCGACGCATCCCCGAGCCTGGCAATCTCGGATCGGTGCTTCGTCTTCTTCAGCCTTGACAAAGTCTTCTTCGGAATAGACACCTTTCTCTACGAATTCCTCAACCGAGTTAGCGACAAGTTCTTCTTTGCATACTCGATTCTGGCAAAACCAGAGTGTGCGTTCGTCCCCGATGTGCGCCTATTTTGGCAAAACTATGGATGCACCTCATCCTCGATGACTCAGACTGCATCGACCCTCGGTAAGCCTCCGTGGACCCTTGACGCATCTCCATCATCCTCCTCGCGCACTATGCGCATGCGTCTTCATGTGTGGCTACCTCGACAACGCATCCCCAACCACGACATCGACCACAACAACCCCTCACAACGGCTACCCTGAACTCGGCACCACCTAACGCTCTCGTCTCCCTCGATATTGGCACAATGGCTATCACCTCGCTTGAGCATCATCAGCTTCCTCTACAGTCCAAGCATTCGCGTCGCGACACACCATCTACGGCACTCCCGCTGCTACTGTGTGGGGATATTAGCCTACTGGATTCTACTTCGGTTTCTCTTCAGTCTGACCGTCCACAACATTCTTATTGTTCACGACGCTACCACTACGACTGTGGGGGAGTGTTAGAGTATTAGGCATATACGGTTATTATGGTAGTTTAGATAGAGTTAGGATCTGTTTACATACAATCCTAATTTGACTTGTACTCCAAGATGATCCCTTGTACGCCTATATATACTCGCCTATGAGGCTAAATAATACATTCATCATATTCCACCAAACTCATACTCTTTCACTATCAACTAGTAATGCAGTAATGGGAGTGGATACGGTATACATACATTTGAAGACCGAGCGCGGTTAACATAGCGCGAGGAACGTTGTTGATGAAGTCATTCCGATGCTGACCTCGAGGTCACGAAGTCCAACGGCTCTGACAACTTCTAGCGCCGAAAGAACGGTGTTGCCCGAGGGAGTCACACACGTATGCTGCTTGACGAAGACTCCTGCTTCTCCCTAATCCAACCGAGATTGTGGAAGTAGATCTCCCGGCTCCAAATCCCGCAGAGCGACGGTGCTCCACGGTGAAGAACACCTCTCTCTCAAAACCCTGATAGGGGGGCCACAGTCGCAAGAGAGAGAAGAGATAGGCTACATAGGATTTTCTTTATTTTCTGGTGTGTTTTAATCCTCATACGGTCACCTCTTTATATATGCGGAGGGAGGGGCTACCTCCACCTTACGTGCCCCACGTAGGACTAAAAAACATAGGGAAAGGGCAATTCCTGTGCTCCCCACTAGTTCAGCCCCAATGCAAAGCGGGTGGGCCACCCGGGGCCGGCCCAACGACAAGAGGCGATGGCGGCTGTGGCCGGGGTGGGCCTCCTTCCCACCTTATGGCCTAGCGCTCAGGGAGGCAACGGCTGGCGCCCGGGGAGGCGGCTGCTCCCCCTGCGGCCCATCTCACCCGTGCGGCCCACGCGGCTGGCGCCGGGTGGGATGGCTGTCCCCAGCGGCCCAGGGCCCGCACGTGTGGCACCCTCTATCTGCCGCCCATGGGCGGCGAAAACAATATTCCTCCCATGTGTGCTATAGATTTTTCCTTTTGCCTTTTTCTTGTCGTTTCTTCTCAAGTAAAATCCCTCCGGGTTTTTTCTAAAAAGAATGCCTTTATAAATCATTATTTATAATATATTAATTCACAATTAACAAAAAATTAATATATATATCTAAATCACCATTTATCTAAAACTCCTTTAGGTCCCTTTTCCTGTGTTCCCTGTCCGAACACCTTTGGATCTCTCTAGAACATTTCTAGTTTCTCTCTTCTCATTCCATCAGTGATTCTGAATACGCCTATAACTGTCTCTAAGCTTCGTCAAGCCCTTAAGCATGCTACCCAATGGTTCTGGAACACTCCATACATGTTCAAGATTCCTCTCTGACCAATGATCAACAGCAGGACCTGGATGCCCATGATGACCACCTATGCATTCCACGAAACTTGGTGTTAAACCATAAACGATGTGTCTTATTCCTTTTGTGTCTGTGATACTTTTATTGTCCAAGGCTTGATCAATGACATCACCATGTCAGGTTTAACCTTATTACTGACAATAGCTACTTTACTCGATCCAATAAGTGATATCCCTCATGAACTAGTCAAACACTGTGCAGCTTATGGATATAACTTATTCGAGTGGGCCTAGAGTATCTTCCATCACGCGGCTAAAAAAATCCCGCTCTTGACGCAAACTCCTCAACTTGTTCCTCCAAATACCCAATGTCACCCTTATGATCACCGTTCCACCGAGTGACGTTAGGTGCCATTAAAGTATTCTTGGGAGAAAGTGATTAGATATGGTCTCACGATCTAAGGAAAGAGTCACTATGTTTTCTAATCATCGTAACCTGAACTCTGTGACATGATCGTGATATGATGCTATAGATAGGGTATGTTCACCATCTCATTCTCCAATGATATGACTCCATTATCAATTGCTGCCGAGGCACCAACATGACAGGAAACCTTGATTATGCATTGACCAATGAACCAACGACTAGAATTTTACTGGGAACTCCTGGTTGTTTGTATATCACAGGTGCATTGATGTTTCCATTCAATACAGTTATAGCATGGTATAAAACTTAATCATAGACTTTATGAAATATGCTCATAATCAGTATTATTATTTGTCTCTAGGGCATATTTCCTTTAGTCTCCCACTTGTACTAGAGTAAAAATAAACTAGATACATTGGTTATTCAGTCATCAGTACCAGACAAATTGGCACTTCTGATTATGCTTGCTCATGGAAGAGTTTTAAGTCTAGGAAATGAACATTTCATTCCTTATAAATCCTTTGCAACTTATTAATGTCATCCTATATGACACTAATACCTTTTATCATCTCTATGATATCTTCTTGTGTATGTATAATGTTTTGGCAATAAAATGGGGTCTCTCGTTCCAAATACCAGTAGTGACATTAGATAGGTGTCAGGGACTTTCTCATGCGAACTAAGTATTGGAACACACTCTATGAGAAAAGTTCTCAAAGCTTCAACCTTACACACAACACATGGCAGTATTCATATACTTTTATTATAAATGCAAAATTCAAATTCAAAATGCACTATGTGCAATTTTGAATATTTGCCACCACGCTTCAACTGCGCCTTAGGTAACCTTTTAATGCAAAGATTTCCAATCTTATTAAGGTCAACATATGTCTTTGTAGTATGACAGTTCATACTTTAGGTATGTTGTCCTTTCCAGATTCAGAAACATGTCTACAGATCTCACTAGATGTTGTGGACAATCTTAACTCATTTGTTCGATGATTTACACTTAATCATTTTTGAACTTGTTCTTCTTACTAAGAACTTGGATCAAATTATGTTGAGTATTTATCATGATTTTAGAGATAGAATCCTATGTCAAAACATAGTGGTTGTACAAACATCCTATTCTTTCTATTAATTCATCGATGTTTACACTTAATGATTTTCCTAACTCAAATGATTTAGGATTGTTCCTTAATTAATTCCTATTCTGAACTTTTTTAGAACCTCCTTTAGGAATTCAATCCAACATGATCCTGTAGGACATTCATTAATCTCTAAGATTTCAATGTCCAATATACTTTCAACTTTACTCCCATAAATCGATAATTATTTATTTATTGTTTTTGGGTCCTCATTCATAATTCACACATATGAATAATGTCAAACTCCCACTCAAAATATGTCGACTACATATGTGAGTTCAAACTTTATAATGCTCCCACTCAAAAATATGTCAATCACATATTAATTTTAGGAAGGCTCTAGCTCCCACACAATTTTATGCAAATGCATATCTTCTCAATATTTTGAACAGTTTCGAAATATCTTGATCAACTATGAATTTGTTTGTTTTACAAGTCTCTAGTACTAAATACACTAGATTTTAGCATTTTTGAATCAAATTCATTTGAATTCGCCCAAGACACTTCCTACGAATTGCGCTTTGTTTTTTAAGACTCCTACTTATTTCTTATGACCTTGCGGTCCTTCAGAAATATCAAGTAACTCCTTTAATCGACGAGATTGAGTAACAATTTTACTTTCTAATCTCAAGTGAAGTTTTAATTTTAGTATTTCATTTCTTGTAACTTTTTACCATCAATTTCCTTGTAGTTCGTAGGTATGTCTTGTTCTAATAACATGACAAGTAATTCACACTTATCTCCACACCTAGGTGTAGGGAATATTTATGAATCCTACTACTTTATATAAAAGCATAGTTGAAGAACACAATGATCACAATCATTGATCCTTTTTCTTTAACATGCAGAGTCATGTTCTGGAACATATTTCGTTGCGCTTCTCAACATTCTGATGCATGGTCATCTTTCTCTTACTTTATTCCATTAACACCATTGTCGAGAAACACACTTTCTCGAGAATGCACCAAACTTTTAGCAATACTAGCTTTGCCTTTTTTTGGTTCTTGTCATAGAATTTATCAAGGACTTATTCATTATTACTCTAGTTTTATCAAATAAACCCAAAAGCTTTCATGAATGCTAGACGGTTTACTTTATTCTAGATGAGTATTTGCCATTTCAATGGTCTTTACTAATGTTACATAGTTCTATTTGGTTTATTGCTTGATGTTTTACCCACTTTATGCCAATAAGGCATTTTACAAATGTTCGTGTATTATCAATTAGTTTCTTAATTCAAATAACTCACACGTAATCGAAAACAACAAATGAACATGAATAGAAATCATTAATAAAAGCAGAACAACTGATTTGTTACAAAGTCGTATAAATAACCGTCTCACAAAGTGTAAAACACACTAACAAGGTTCATATTCCACCGATTACAATAATTATCCAAAACTTTAAACTAAAAGATAAATGTCGAGGGAGAGTGTCACTGGCCATCATCATCATGCTCGACATTAACACGCAACATCACCTCCTCTCTCGCAAGCATCTCTCATGCAGAAGGACTTGTTTTCATAAAACAGAACAAGTATCAGATACTTCAGTACTGCAACAAGTGTTTGCAAGATTATAATATTAAACTTTGTATATCATATATATATACCTTCGTCATCGACGACTTCTCCAGCTATGGGTTCAACATTCACATTTCTGAAACATTCCGCAAACTCATAGAACTCCATCCATTCTGCATCACCTCTCATGATGCAGGTTCGGATATGTCCTTTGAAGCTAGGAGGTAGTGACCTAAGAAATACGCCTATTGCAAAGGACTCAGTCGTCTAGTGGTCCACAAAATGAATCAGTCTCATGTGCGCATCAAGTATGCGATCCAAGTGACTCTCCATACAAGTGTGTTCTTCCATCTTTATGGAAAGGAAGTCTTCAACAAGTTTGTACTTCCACATGCGCACATGGGTTATGAACTCAGCTCTTAGTTGATCTACCATATCATGTGGTTCAAAGTCATCTATGAACGGATGTAGTTCATTCACCATGCCATTACGCATCAACACTCATATGAAGGCAAACCTTTCTTGACGAAAAAGGCGGTCTTCCCGCATACGTGGGGATTCATGTTATCCTCTGGCTCATCCAAATCCTTTGTTTAGCGAATGTAACCGGCCACTTTGTTCTTGGTGAGGAGGTCATTAAGATGCACTAGCCAATTCAACAAGTTGGATCCATCTAACTTGAGTTTCTCAGCAGCTAACCAATTGGTAATGTCAAAGGAAGCCTCGCGACAGGCCATGTTTGTACATGCTAGGCTCGCCAACTCTAACTCATGTGTATTGCAGTGCAACATGGCTTACACCCACTAGATATGAACGAGGTATGTCTGACACCCAATCATCACATTGTGCCTCATAACGGAGAACTTTCTTGATGGTGCACATACGAGGGGAACACTATCATTGAAATTAAGTTGTTTAGGGATCATATTATTATGCTACCGTTGTGTATTTAATACTTAGAGCATATCCACCCATCCCCTAAAGCCAAAATAGAGGCGCTGGAGAGAGAAAAACACACCTAGCACTGTCCCCCAAAATAATTTTTCATCCGGCACAGGTGTACGAGATATCTGGCGCTCCCAGGCCAACCCCTGCCCTTGAGGAGGCAACCGGGGGCGCCGGCTAATCATTAATGCACGAAAATAGTGCCACATGTCCCTTCCCTTCTCTTTCTCTCTTCCCACCCATGCCTCCCACCACGCATGACTCCATATACTCTACGCGGCCACTTCTCTCTCCTCTGGCGCCACCGCCTCCTGCGCGCCGCTCCACCTCATCATGTGTTGCGCCGACTACCATGCCCTCGCCCTGCATCTCCCACTTCCTTGGCCAACACCCCGCCCAGATTCCCGCCTGTGTGCCGCCCCTCCTAAACCTGCCTGAAGCCCTGCCGCCTGCGTGCTGCCTCGTCGCCTAAGCATCTCATGCATCAGCTCGCTGGACTCATTTTACAACAGCCGAGGCCAGACTGCCTCGCCGCGTGCCCCGACATTGCCTCGCCGTGGACCGCCTCTTCGTGCCTGGCACGCCGCCTCTGGAATGCCTAGCGCACCTTGCCGCCTCGCCTTGTCGCGCGCTTGCTGCCGCCTCTCCAAGCCACCCCTAGTCCGCCTCCTCGGTGCGCATACCTAGCTCGACGTCGCCCTGGCCTGCTGACTCGCCACGCGCGCTCGCTGCCACCTCGTCGGTGCAGATGGGTTATGTCATCCACAGGTTGTTTGTTAAAATGCAGAAGAAAAAGTATTTTGCTATTGGGGGTGTGACTGGGAACAACCTCCCTCTCAAATTCAGAAGTTGTCCGGCGCCCCCCCATATGGGCAAAAAATCGCTCCCGTCAGACCTCAATTGGGGGGGAGTGGAGATGCTCTTAGCACACAACAAGATACACATAACAAAAATACATCAAATGTAAATGCGGTGTGATATGGTCTTCACGCTGTGATCTCCATATGGCGCCACCAGGTCCGACGCCAGGGTGCTAGCGCTCCCTGGTCCAACGCCAGGGAACCGACGCCTCTAGGTCCTGCGCCAGGGTACTAGCGCCTCCTGTGTTCAGTCCACCACTATGATGACCGTTACTACGACTTAGCAACGGAAAGTAAACTACTTTATCTTGACTATTACCATATCACATCACAATGCCCTTGCAAAACAAAATTAGACGCCTTTACTTTATCTTTTGCAAGTTTTATGTGGCTGTTAGGGCTTTTGCGCAAGAACTGTTTCGTACCTATGAACTTCAACCACAACGCTGATTAGATAATTGTTTACACTACACCCCTTTCGGGATCCTCTTTTGTAAATTCTATATCAACTATTGAGAGAGAGACACACACCTGCTAGCCACTTATACGGTACAAGCCGTATGTCAAGCGTGGAACCAGTCTCGCGTAAGAGTACGCGTAAGGTCGCTCCGGGCTGGTTCATCAATCAATACTTCTATATAAACAAGTACATGTAGGTGTAACAATTAAAACATCAATGCCCACATGTTACAACTCATGTGTTCTACCCGTACTAGCAATACTATGCATAGATCGGCTCTGATACCACTGTTGGGGATTGAGAGCAGCAAACAAAAAAATTCCTATGAACAAAACCCTAATGCCAGGATCTGTCTACTACTAATGCAGTAATGGGGAGGGGATATGGTATTTATACCTTTGAATACCGAGCACGGTTAACGTACCATGAGGAACGTGGTTGATGAAGTAGTTCTGACGCTGAACTCGAGGTCGTGAAGTCCAACGGATCTGAAACTTCTAGCACCGAAAGTATAGTGCCGCCCGAGGGAGTCAAACACGTACGGTGCTTGACAACGACTCCTGGTTTTCCCCGATCCAGCCGAGATTGTGGAAGTAGATCTCCTGGCTCCGAATCCTGTAGCGTGACGGAGCTCCGCGGTGAAGAACTCCTCTCGCACAACCCTGACAAGGAGGCCACAGTCGCAAGAGAGAGAGAAGAGATAGGCTGCACAAGCCTTTTCTTTATTTTCTGGCGCCTGGGGACGGCTGCACCCCCGCGGCCCATCTCGCTCGCATGGCCACGTGTCTGGTGGTGGCCGGGGCTGGCACCGGGTGGGTCGACTACCCCCGCGACCCAGCACACGCACGCGCGACACCCTCTATCTGCCACCCATGGGAGGTGACAGCAATCTGCAGCCCATGTGCGCTGCAGATTTTTCCTTTTGCCTTTTTTGCCGTTTCTTCTCAGGTAAAATCCCTCTGGGGTTTTGCCTAATAAGAAAGGTGCATTTATAAATCTTTATTTATAATATATTAATTTAAAATTAACATATAATAAATATATATATTTAAATCATCATTTATACGAAACTCCTTTCGCACCCTTTTCATCTATTCTCTCTCTAAACACCTTCGGATCTCTCTAGAACATTTCTGGTTTCTCTCTTCTTATTTCTTCAGTGATTTCGAATATGCCAATAACGATCTCTAAGATTCGTCAAGCCCTTAAGCGTGCTACCAAATGGTTCGAGAACACTCCAGACATGGTCAAGACTCCTCTCTGACCAATGATCAACAGGGGACCTGGATGCCCATGATGACCACCTGTGCATTCCATGAAACTTGTCTTTGAACCATAAACGTTGTGTCTTATTCCTTTTATATCTGTGATACTTGTATTGTCCGAGGCTTGATCAATGATATCAACATGTCAGGTTCAACCTCGTTACAGACAATAGCTACTTTACTCGATCTGATAAGTGATATACCTCGTGACCTAGTCACACGCTGTGTAGTTTATGGATATAACTTATCCGAGTGGGCCTAAAATATCTTTCGTCACGCGTCTGGCCGGGCGTTCGGTCCGTTCGGTCTATTTGGTCCGATCTGTTCGGTCATTAAAAATTTAGGTCATCCAGAAATGCTAACCGAATTACCTTCGGTCTTTTTGGACTTTATGTATTTGGTCTTCGGTCTTTTCGGTCCGGTCTTTGGTCATGACCATATTAACCAAATAGATAAAATGTGGCAACAACTTCATAGTTGATAGTTCAAAGCAAATAATACCTTACAAATAACAACTTGCTGGACGTGGACATGCCGCACATCCAAATCCAACTGAACTTGACAAATAGCAGTCTCACAGATCGCAAGCACAAGTACATAACTACAGAGTCTCACAAATCACAAGGCACAAGACTGGCCGGAGACACAAGCAAAAGTACCATGCAGATTCTGGAGATTAACTTTCTGAACGTGTACTCTACGAGTAAACAAAAGGATCAGGTAATAACTATCTTAACATTTATTTTGAGTGAAACATTTGCCAAGTATCGTTTGCAGATCTTAAATACATGCTTTTTCTGACATTAATCCCAATTCAGTTTCACATGTGCGTTTCATGTCACCTGAAAAATAATAATCATTGTGCGTGAGGAAACCAGAAAGGAAGTATGTAAAAAGTAGGTTTAGCAGAGGAGTAAAAAAATATCTACAACATTTTTTTCGCGAAATCGCAGAGCTTGTCCTGGCCATTGTTTTCAGGGAGGATTATCAAAAGAAGTTCAAGCTCCTTTCCCTTGAGTTTGTTTAGAGCTGCTTTGCATACATGCTTAAGTGCCTGTACTGCTTGATCTGGTCTACCTGAATATATCGGTATAGTCGGTTCACTGTTGAACTCCTGCAATACACAGGAGGCATCATCTAACGATTACTTGAAAAAAAGATTGCTACCTTGCAACTCAAGAAAGCAAGTCTCTACATAATACGAGCATAAATGAGAGATTATCATGCCTAAATTTTTACACTGGACAAGTACATCTCATCTCTACAAAATAAATCTACAGCACCCAAATAGCCCTTATTTACAACTAACAAGTCAAATCCAGCAGCCAAATAACCATTATTTACAACATAGCAGATCAAATGTTTGCCACAAATCACCCTTTATGTGCAAGTTACAACTAGCAGATCAAATCACTGTCCAAATCACAGAGCATAAGAGGAGGCAAGAGGGGTTTCTTACTGCAAGTTGGTGTGCTGGGAGCCTAGGACCTAGCGGTGCGCCGGCGGCGGCGCCCTGTCGAAGATCCGGTGGGCCGTGCTCGTGGCCAGGTGGTGCGGCGGCGCCCGTGGAGATGCGGTCGATGGCCGTGCGTCCTTGCGGCTGGCGGGCTGGTGACGAAGTGGTGTGGCAGCGGCCCTTGCTGCTTCCAGCCAGGCGGCGACTGGGATGGAGAAGTGCGGCGGCGGCACGGTGCTAGGGCATGGCTGCTCTCCCCTGGCTGTTGTGGTGGCTAGGTCAGGAAGAAGCAAGGATAAGGGGCTGCGTGCGTGGTCCTGCCTGGCTGTACGACGCGCTGGGAAGAAGATCGGTCAGTTCGGTTGCATCGGTCTTCCGCCAAGGATACCCGAGCAGCCCGATATAATTTCGGTCTTATGACGTGCAAGACCGAGCTACTAACCGAAGACCGAATTGTCGCTTATTTCGGGTTCGGTCTCGGTTTTTTGGGTTCGGGCTTCGGGTTCGGTTTTTTGTGCCCGGCCTGAGTCACGCGGATGGACAAATCCCGCTCTTGACGCAAACTCCTCAACCTATTCCTCCAAATACCCAATGTTACCCTTATGATCACCATTCCACCGAGTGACGTTAGGTGTCATTAAAGTATTCTTAGGATATAGTTATTAGATATGGTCTCACGGTCTAAGGAAAGAGTCACTATGTTTCTTAATCATCGTAACCTGAACTCTATGACATGATCGTGATACGATGCTATAGATAGGGTATGTTCACCATCTTATTCTCTAATGAGATGACTCCATTGTCAATTGCTTCCGAGGCGCCAACATGATCAGGAAACCTTGATCATCCGTTTACCAATGAACCAGCGACTAGAGTTTCACTATGAACTCATGGTTTTTTGTATATCACACGTGCATTTACTTTTACATTTAATATAGTTATAGCATGATATAAAACTTAATCATAAACTTTATAAAATATGGTAATAATCAATATTATTATTTGTCTCTAGGTCATATTTCCTTCACGACATGACCATCAAAACCAACAACATGAGTGTCAATGTGCAAATGACGAAAAACAACGACCTCAAAAACAACCTAGGCATGAGCCTAAAGTTACACAACCACGCCAAAATGCTCACCATCGTTGTCATCACTGTGAGGACCAAGTTCCTTCACCACAAAATGTGGCACAACCACTGCAACAACAGCAAGTTCCTCAACTGCGGTAAGATAACCCACAAGTTCCTCGTCCTCAACCACGGCAACACCGAAACAATCACCAAGCATGTCACCATGATAACTCGGATGATGAGGAATACCAACGCCACCACCATAATGGGAACTGTCGCCGATTCCTATATGAAGAAACATTTGGAAAGCTCAAGTTCACCATGCCCAAGTTCACCGGTTCCAACGACCCCGAGGAATATCTCTCATGGGCACTCAAGGTTGATAAAATCTTCCGCATGCACAATTATAGCAATGATAAGATGGTGGCTATGGAATCCCTTGAGTTTGATGATTATGCTAACCTTTGGTGGGAACAAGTCCTAGTTGCTCGAGAGGCAAGAAGGAAGCCACCCATCGATACGTGGCAAGAGATGAAGGATCACATGCATTCCCACTTTGTTCCTTCTCATTACACTCATGATATGTTCAACAAGCTTCAAAAGCTAAACCAAGGAACCAAAAGTGTGGAAGAGTACTGCAAGTAAATGGAGCTCCAAATGATCCGCCACATAGAAGAACGAGAGGAGCAAACCATGGCTCATTTTCTCATGGGCTTGAATCACCCTATAGCGCATCACGGAGTTCCAGGCGTACCACTATATTGTTGAGCTTGTACACAATGCCACCAAGGCCGATTGTCAAGTTCAAGAGGACCTCAAATATAGCAAACTAAAGACCTACTTCACCTACAAGGCCTATTCAACCGCTCCTACGACAAGTCCCAAAGGAAGCACCCCAAGTAGCTCCAAGCCTCCGTTTAAGTCAACAACTCCTCAAGGCAAACCGACCCTAAGTGGAAAGCAACCTACGTATACCACTTCCATACCTCAAGTATAATGATACAAGTGTGGAGGCAAAGGACACAAGTCTTTCCAATACGGCAACACCAAAGTATTGTTTGTCCATGAAAATGGAGAAGAGGAATACTTGAGTGAAGAAGAGTTTGAAGCAAGAGTCAAAGAAGCTCTCGCAAGACAACATGTTGACAAGGATGATCAAGATCTTCTCATGTGTGAGCATGACGCAAGTCCATCGCTTGTCGTCACGAGAATGTTAACTATGAAGGGAATATGCCCTAAGAGGCAATAATAAAGTGTTTATTATGTGTATTCCAAGTATATGATAGATGTTTATTTTGCATTCTATAATTGTATTAATATGGAAACGTTAATACATGTGTGTTTAATAAACAAAAAGGAATTTCCTAGTTATGCCTCTCTTATAAACTAGCTCGTTGATTAACAAGATGATCAAAGGTTTCCTCATCATGGACATTGGATGTTGTTAATAACGAGGTCACAACATTAGTGTAATGATGTGATGAACAATCATCCGAAGTATAGCATTACGATTAAAGTCATTGAGTTTATATTGCTATAATAACTTACGAAGTGATCCTAATCCTTAGACCATGAGATCATATCAATCACTAACACCGGAAGAGTTTCTTGATAACATCAAACATCACACCGTAACAGGGTGATTATAAAGATGGATTCAGAACTAGTAAAGTGTTATGTTGAGTCCCATGGATCGAGAGTGGAATTTGTTCATCCCGATGAAGGATAGATATACTCTGGGCCCTCTCGGTGATATCACATTGGTTAGCTTGCAAGCAAGTGATTTGATCACTAGAATGTTATATCACGGGAACAAGAAAAGAGTGCATGTCGATGCGAGATCAAACTAGGTATGGAGATACCGATGATCGAATCTCGGACATGTAATATATCGTGAAACAAAGGGATTAAGATACTAGCGTAAAAGGTTCCGACGATCACAAGAAAGTCATCGTTGAATGTGTGGGAGTCAGTATGGGTCTCCAGATCCCGCTTCTGATTATTGATCCGAGAGGGATCACGATCATGTCCGCATTATTCATGAACCGTAGGGTGACACACTTAAGAGACACCGACATCCAATTGGAGCAAAAGTTTCATGCCGAAAGAATGAACAAGCGCAGGAATTTATTTCACTAGATACCGAAACAGGTTTTCAGGTGAAATTGCATAAAGTGGTTATGCATGTGAAATAGAATTCTAGCAAGGGGTTATTTGTGAATGTTTGTGATTAAAGTAATTGAAAAAATTCTGAATAAAATAAAAGAGTTTTATTTAATGAGAGTTTGCATTAAATTTGGTGGAAATTTAATGGCAAGTTTGAGTGGGATTTTGAGTGGAGGGAATTTAAAGGAATTTTGTGAGTGGAGTGTCCACCCACATGAAGAGGGGAGGGCAAGGGGGAAGCCCCCATGCTCCGGCCACCCCCTTGGGTTCCCCCCTCCTCCTATAAAAGGCACCCCTCTCCTCACTTCTCACTCACACCTCCTCGTGAAGGATCTCTCTCCCCCTCTAGAATTTATCCCCCATGGTCTCGGACTAGCGAGATACATGTTCAGTGGCTATTCGTGAAAGAGTTGTGCTTCCGCTGCATCGCTGGAGGCGAGGCGGAGGTTTCTCGGTGCCTCGAGCGTGTGTGCGAGCCGGATCTGTGCTGATTTGTGGCGCTAGGACTTCCTCTCAATCTTGAGATCGGCAAGAGATCGTCTACATCAACCACGAGTCAAAGTCGTTAAGCTTTGTCGGTCTTCAAGGGTATGTTCTCTACGGATATACATCTGCCCGTTGTTTGTATCTAGTAGATAGATCTTGGTACATAGTTCACATCGTAGGAATTTTTTTGTTTTCTATGCTGCGAACCCTATAGTGGTATCAGAGACAGATCTATGCGTAGATGCTTTACACGGGTAGTACACATATGAGTATGTGGGCGATGATGATCATGTTGTTGCTCCTTAGTTGTAATTTTGGATATTGGTGGCATAGTGGGATGAAGCGGCCCGTACAAACTTTACATGTCCTCGCACATGAGACCTGTTCCACGCTTGACATGCAACTAGTTTGCATAAGTGGCTAGCGGGTGTCCGTATCTCCTACTATAGTCAATATCTATGTTGCAACGAGTTGTCAACAATTTGGTTATCCTCGTTGTGGGTCATGTTCGTAGGTAAGAACGGTTCTATCTCGAAAGCCCTAAGCCACGTAAAACTTGCAATGGATAAATTAGAGGCATCTAGTTTAGATTGTTGTTGGGCTAGTGTTATGTTATGGTGATGTTGTAAGTAGAAGTATGAGATGATATTCTTACAACATACATAACGTGTAATCTCCATAGACCTTGGACTTACACATATTGGTATGATAGTGATCATACCACGATGCACATGATAGAGATCATATGCGGGAACCATATCATTTCACTAATAAACATGTGATGTTTGATAACATCTTATATTTCTTGTTTAGCGCTTTGTTAGCATAATAAGATGATCCCTCATTTAAATATCAAGAGAAGAATGTGTTCTTCCTTTAGTATGCACCGATTATGTTTTCGTCGCTCCAAGACATCACGTGATGATCGGGTGTTCTTGGATCCACGACCATATTTCGGGTGTAAAACAGTTACACACGCGAATACTAAGGTTCTAACTTGGCGAGCCTAGCATGTACAGACATGGCCTCGGAACACGGACCGAAAGGTTAAGCATGAGTCATATAGTAGATATGATGCCCATTTGATGCTCGCCTTTGAAGCTATACCGACTCACGTGATGATCGGACTTGGTATAGTGGATTTGGTTCATGTAATCACCAAAAAGGCACGAGGGATGTCGTTTTTGAGTGGGAGTTCATTCATAATATGGATTAGTTGAACTCAATCTATCATAAACTTAGTATAAACTTTACAAATTCTTTTGTAGATGGCACCACCTGCTTTTAATTTCAATGTGTTCATGGAGAAAGAGAAACTTGCAACGAACGGTAGCAACTTTACCGAATGGGCCATGAATTTGAGGATTCTCCTCTCTGCTGCACAAAAGCAATATGTGCTAGAAGCACCGCTAGGACCCCCACCCTTTGAGGATGCCCCTGACGAGGAGAAGAATGTCTACCAGACTCGTCAGGAGGACCACAACTTAGTTCATTGCGGCATATTGTATGGGCTAGAGCCGGAACTTTGAAAACGTTTCGAAAACGGCTATACATTTGATACAATGGGTGAGTTGAAAATGATTTTCGACACACATGCTGCTGTAGAGAGCTACAACGCTTCAGAAAAGTTCTTTAGCTGCATGATGGAAGAGCACAGCTCCGTTAGTGAGCATGTACTCAAGATGTCGGGTTACGCCGATAAGCTTGTGTCCTTGGGAATATCGATTCCCATTGACTTAGGCATCAATCGTGTTCTGCAGTCTCTGCCACCTAGCTATAAGAGCTTGGTGATGAACTATAATATGGAAGGCATGAAGAAGTCTCTCCCCGAGCTTTTGTCAATGCTTAAAACTGCAGAAGTGGAGATCAAAAAGGAACATCAAGTGTTGATGATCAATAGGAACACTGGTTTCAAGAAAGACGAGAAGGGAAAACGGAAGGGAAGTAAGGGCGGCAAGCCGGTTGCCGTGCCTGAAAAGAAACCCCGAGTTGGACCTAAGTCTGATATCGAGTGCTACTATTGTAAGGGGACTGGCCACTAGAAGCGCAACTGTCCCAAGTATTTGGCAGACAAGAAGGCCAGCAAAGCAAACAAAGGTATATATGATATACATGTTATTGATGTGTACTTAACTAGTGCTCGCAGTAGCACCTAGGTATTTGATACAGGTTCAGTTGCTAATATTTGTAACTCGAATCAGGGGCTGCGGAACAAGCGACCGCTAGCAAGGGGTGAGGTCAAGATGCGTGTCAGCAATGGATCAAGCGTTGATGTGATCGCCGTCGGAACGCTACCTCTCCATTTGCCATCGGGATTAGTTATAAACTTGAATAATTGTTATCTGGTGCCTGCACTGAGCATGAACATTGTATCTGGATCGTGTTTGATGCGAAGTGGTTATTCATTTAAATCCGAGAACAATGGTTGTTCTATTTATATGAATGAAATCTTTTATGGTCATGCATCGATGATGAATGGTTTATTTCTATTAGATCTCGATGATAATGTTACACATATTCATAATGTTGATGCTAAAAGGATTAAACTTAATGATGATATATCCGCATATATGTGGCACTGCCGTCTAGGTCATATTGGCGTTAAACGCATGAAGAAGCTCCATTCGGATGGACTTTTGGAATCACTTGATTTTGAATCATTTGATACATGTGAGTGCCTTATGGGCAAGATGACTAGAATGCCGTTTTTCGGTTCAATGGAACGGGCGACAAATTTATTGGATATCATACATTCTGATGTATGTGGTCCAATGAGTGTGCCGACGCGAGGTGGATATCGTTATTTTGTTACTTTCACGGATGATTTAAGTAGATACGGTTATATCTACTTGATGAAACACAAGTCTAAAACCTTTGAAAAGTTCAAGGAATTTCAGAATGAAGTGGAAAATCATCGTAATAGAAAGAGCAAATTTCTATGGTCCGACCGTGGAGGTGAGTATCTAAGTTATGAGTTTAGCACTCACATGAAAGAGTGTGGAATTGTTTCACAACTCACACCTGCCGGAACACCACAGCGAAATGGTGTGTCGGAACATCGTAATCGTACTTTATTAGATATGGTTCGATCTATGATGTCTCTGACGGACTTGCCGTTGTCATTTTGGGGTTATGCACTAGAAACTTCTTCATTCACTTTAAATCGGGCACCATCTAAATCCGTTGAAAAGACACCGTATGAATTATGGTTTGGAAACAAACCTAAGCTGTCATTTCTTAAAGTTTGGGGATGCGATGTTTATGTGAAGAAACTTCAACCGGATAAACTCGAACCCAAAGCGGAAAAATGCGTCTTCATAGGATACCCTAAGGAAACTATTGGGTATTCCTTCTATCATAGATCCGAAGGCAAGGTTTTTGTTGCCAAGAATGGATCCTTTCTAGAGAAAGAGTTTCTCGCGAAAGGTGTGAGTAGTCGGAAGGTAGATCTCGAAGAGGTTATTGAACCTTCTCTTCAAAGTATGGCGATACTTGCGGAAGTTGTTCGAGTTGGCTTCACTGTTGAAGAGGGAACTAATGATAATGATCATGAAACTCCAAAGAGAGTACTAGAACCTCGCAGGTCTAGCAGACGCGTGCGACTCCGAGCTGTCTGAAATCTGTCATGAATTTCATGGTTGATGAAAATGATGACCCTGCGACGTATGAAGAAGCGATGATGAGCCAGTTCCAACAAATGGTTAGAAGCCATGAAATCCGAGATGGAATCCATGTATGAAAATCAAGTTTGGAACTTGGTGGAATTACCTCATGACCAAAGGCCGTGGAGAACAAATGGATTTTCAAAAGGAAAAGCGATCTTTGATGGTAATGTGACCGTCTATAAAGCTCGACTTGTCACAAAGGGGTTTCAACAAATTCAAGGAGTTGACTACGATGAGACATTCTCTCCCGTAGCGATGCTAAAGTCAGTTAGGATTATGTTAGCAATTGCTGCATATTTCGATTATGAGATATGGCAGATGGATGTCAAAACCGCGTTTCTCAATGGTAATATTGAAGAAGAGTTGTATATGATACAACCAAAGGGTTTTGTCGATCCTAAGGATGCTAACAAGGTGTGTAAGCTTCAACAATCCATCTATGGATTGAAGCAAGCATCACGAAGTTGGAATCTCCGCTTTGATGAGGTGATCAAAGAGTTTGGATTTGTCCAAACTTATGGAGAAGCTTGTATTTACAAGAAAGTGAGTGGGAGCAATATGGCATTTCTGATATTATATGTGGATGACATATTATTGATCGGAAATGATATAGATCTTTTAAACAGTGTTAAAAGTTATCTAAACAGCAAATTTTCAATGAAGGACCTAGGTGAAGCGTCATACATATTAGGCATAAAGATCTATAGAGATAGATCTAAGCGCCTAATAGGGCTATCGCAAAGTACATACCTTGATAAGATTTTAAAGAAGTTTAAAATGGACAGAAGTAAGAAGGTGTTCTTACCTATGTTACAAGGCAAGACATTGAGTAAGACTCAAAGTCCGGCTTCGGCGGAAGAAAGAGAGATAATGGACAAAGTCCCCTATGCTTCAGCCATAGGCTCTATATTGTACGCCATGCTATGTACAAGACCGGATGTGGCACATGCTATTAGTTTGACTAGTAGGTACCAATCGGATCCAGGTTCGGAACACTGGATAGCGGTCAAGAATATCCTTAAGTACTTCGAAGAACTAAGGATATGTTTCTTGTATACGGATGTGAAGAAGAGCTCGTCGCTAAGTGTAATGTTGACGCTAGCTTTGACACCGATCCGGATGACTAGTCTCAATCCGGATACGTATTTGTCATGAATGGAGAAGCGGTTAGTTGGAGGAGCTCCAAACAACCCGTGGTGGCGGGATCAACAACGGAGGCCAAATATGTTGCTGCTTCGGAAGCGTCTCAGGAAGCAGTTTGGATGAAGGAGTTCATATCCGAACTAGGAGTGGTTGTAAACGCGTTGGACCCAATGGTGATATATTGTGACAACAATGGTGCCATTGCTAATGCCAAAGAGCCAAGGTCTCACAAGCATTCCAAGCATATTAAGCGCCGATTTCACTCCATCCGCGAGCATGTCAAGGATGGAGATATAAAGATTTGTAAAGTACACATGGATCTCAATGTAGGAGATCCGTTGACTAAAACTCTCCCTAGAGCAAAACATGATCAACACCAGAACTCAATGGGTGTTAGATTTATCACTATGTAACTAGATTATTGTCTCTAGTGCAAGTGGGAGACTGAAGGGAATATGCCCTAAGAGGCAATAATAAAGTGTTTATTATGTGTATTCCAAGTATATGATAGATGTTTATTTTGCATGCTATAATTGTATTAATACGGAAACGTTAATACATGTGTGTTTAATAAACAAACAGAAAGTTCCTAGTTATGCCTCTCTCAAAAACTAGCTCTTTGATTAACAAGATGATCAAGGTTTCCTGATCATGGACATTGGATGTTGTTAATAACGGGATCACAACATTAGTGTAATGGTGTGATGAACATTCATCCGAGGTATAGCATTACGATCAAAGTCATTGAGTTTATATTGCTATAACAACTTACGAAGTGATCCTAATCCTTAGACCATGAGATCATGTCAATCACTAACACCGGAAGAGTTTCTTGATAACATCAAACGTCACACCGTAAGAGAGTGATTATAAAGATGGATTCAGAACTAATAAAGTGTTATGTTGAGGCCCATGGATCGAGAGTGGAATTTGTTCATCCCGATGATGGATAGATATACTTTGGGCCCTCTCGGTGATATCACATTGGTTAGCTTGCAAGCAAGTGATTTGATCACTAGAATGTTATATCACGGGAACAAGAAAAGAGTGCATGTCGATGCGAGATCAAACTAGGTATGGAGATACCGATGATCGAATCTCGGACATGTAATATATCGTGAAACAAAGGGATTAAGATACTAGCGTAAAAGGTTCCGACGATCACAAGAAAGTCATCGTTGAATGTGTGGGAGTCAGTATGGGTCTCCAGATCCCGCTTCTGATTATTGATCTGAGAGGGGTCTCGACCATGTCCGCATTATTCATGAACCATAGGGTGACACACT
The DNA here is from genome assembly GCA_023614405.1 of Avena insularis. Lineage (NCBI taxonomy): Eukaryota > Viridiplantae > Streptophyta > Magnoliopsida > Poales > Poaceae > Avena > Avena insularis. The sequence goes on along the minus strand of CM042689.1, from coordinate 278,149,116 downwards.
TAAGAGACACCGACATCCAATTGTAGCAAAAGTTTCATGCCGAAAGAATGAACAAGCGCAGGAATTTATTTCACTAGATACCGAAACAGGTTTTCTGGTGAAATTGCATAAAGTGGTTATGCATGTGAAATAGAATTCTAGCAAGGGGTTAATTGTGAATTTTTGTCATTAAAGTAATTGAGAAAATTCTGAATAAAATAAAAGAGTTTTATTTAATGAGAGTTTGCATTAAATTTGGTGGAAATTTAATGGCAAGTTTGAGTGGAGGGAATTTAAAGGAATTTTGTGAGTGGAGTGTCCACCCACATGAAGAGGGGAGGGCAAGGGGGAAGCCCCCATGCGCCGGCCACCCCCTTGGGGTTCCCCCCTCCTCCTATAAAAGGCACCCCTCTCCTCACTTCTCACTCACACCTCCTCGTGAAGGATCTCTCTCCCCCTCTAGAATTTATCCCCCATGGTCTCGGACTAGCGAGATACATGTTCCCGGTGGCTATTCGGCAAGAAAGTGTTGTGCTTTCGCTGCATCGCTGGAGCGAGGAGGCGGAGGTTGCTCGGTGCCTCGAACGTGTGTGCGAGCACGGATGCGCTGCTGATTTGCGGCCCTAGGACTTCCTCTCGATCTTGAGATCGGCAAGAGATCGTCTACATCAACCACGAGTCTAAGTCGTTAAGCTTTGTCGGTTTTCAAGGGTATGTTCTCTACGGATATACATCCACCCGTTGTTTGTATCTAGTAGATAGATCTTGGTACATAGTTCACATCATAGGAATTTTTTTGTTTTCTATGCTGCGAACCCTACAAACTACACAATCCCAAGAGAACGAAGTTCAATGGTTCAACATCTTCCAAACCCATGCCGGAATAAATGGGATGTCCATCAAAGTTATCATTGACGGAGGGAGTTGTCAAAATCTTGCAAGCACGGAGCTACGTGAGAAACTCAACCTTCCCCTTCATCCATAAAAGAATCCATATCATGTCCAATGGTTAAGCGATAATGGATCCATCAAGATTAAACACATGGTCTTGTTTACATTTGCTATCATACCATACAAGGAAACAGTTGAATGTGACGTCATCCCAATGACAGTTTGCCATATGTTGCTCGGACGTCCTTAGCAATTTGACAAGGGAGCTACCCATGATGGCCGCACGAACATGTATAGGTTTAAGTGGCTTGGTGAAATGCATGCTTTGCGACCAACAACTCCTAGCTAAATAATTGCAGACAACGCAAATGCTTTAACGAGGGTGAAAACCATAAAAACATCTAGTGAGACGAGTGGTGAGCGAGAGAACTACCAAAAGGAAAGTGTGAGAAAAAAACCAAATATGAGTGGTAAAAATAAGAGAGTTCTCCTTGCCACCAAAAGTGAGATGCGAGAACTGAGGGACGACCCATCCATTTTGCACTATGTCCTTACATGCAAGGGCCTGGTGCAAGTCACGAACGACTTAACAAACATTCCTCCTTATTTGATGTCTATGTTGTACGAATTTGATGATGTGTTTCCCGAAGAGATTCCTCATGTACTACCTCCTCTTCGTGGAATAGGGAACCACATCGACCTCATGCCTAGTGCACCTCTACCTAATCGCTTGCTTTCCGCATGAACCTGGAGGAGACGAAGGAGATAGAACACCAGATCCACCACCTCATATCCAAGTTTGATTCAAGAGAGCTTAAGTCCTAGTGCGGTCCCCGTGATTCTAGTGCCAAAAACGGATGATATGTTACGGTTGTGCATGGATTGTAGTCCTATAAATGTTATTACTATATTTTATAGATATCATATACCTCGTCTTGATGACATGCTTGATGAATTGAGTGGAGCCACAATTTTCTCAAAAATTGATCTTCGTAGTGGCTACCACCAAATACATATGGCAGAGGGTGAGGAGTGGAAAACCGCCTTCAAGAGCAAACTTGGTGAATGGTTGGTCATTCCTTTTGGATTATCTAATGCCCCATCTACCTTCATGCGCCTCATGAATCATACTTTGCGTTCTCTCATTGGCAAGAGTGTTGTTGTTTATTTTGATGATATCCTCATATATAGAAAGTCACTTGATGAGCATGTTACACATGTCAAGGAAGTTTTGGAAATTCTTAGAAAGGAAGAGCTGTATGCTAAGCTTTCAAAATTTTCCTTTGCTAAAGATAAGTTGGTTTTACTTGGATTTGTTGTTTCTTTGAATGGTATTGAAGTTGATACTTCTAAAGTTAAATACATAACATATTGGCCTATACCCCAAAATGTAAGTGAACTTCGAAGTTTTGATGGGCTTGTTGGTATTTATCGTTGCTTTGTGAAGGACTTATCTACCATTGCTTGTCCTTTAAACGAACTGACTAAAAAGAATGTCGCCTTAATTTGGGGAAAAGCATAACAAAAAGCATTTAATGAGATTAAAAAGAGACTCTCCGAAGCACCTCTTCTAGATTTACCAGATTGTACAAAAACATTTGAGATAGTGTGTGATGCTAGTGGTATTGGAATGGGATGAGTCCCTATGCAAAAAACATGTCACGTGGTCTACCCTAGCGAGAAACTCGATGGTGCACATCTTAACTATCCAATTTATGACAAGGAACTTTTTTTCTTTGGTTCGTGCCTTGCAAGTTTGGCAGCAATAACTTTGGCCGAAGGAATTCATCACACACTCCGACCATGAGTCGTTGAAGTACCTTAAGGGTCAAGCTAATTTGAGAAAAAGGCACGTGAAATTGGTTGAATTTATGGAGTCTTTTCCCTAAATTTTCAACTACAAGAAGGGCAAATATAATGTGGTTGCGAACACTCTTTCCCGCAGAAATACCACCCTTCTCACACGCGTTCAAGTGATAGTTTTGGGTCTTGCTGATATCAAAAGTCTATATTCTTCCGACCCGTAATTTGGTCCTATATTTGCTAAGTGCTTGTAAGGTTCCCAACCTTTAATAAGGTAGAGATCCCTGTGTTTACAATGCTAGTCCCTGGATCAATAGCTAGCATCCACAGTTAAGATGTAATATCAAGAAACAAAGGTCATAATACAACTTTATAACTAGGAATAAAATAATTTATTACATCTTACATAGCTCATATGGCTATCTCATTACATTGCAGCAGAAATAACTATAGCATGGGGTCCTTCATCTTCAATTGCCACAGGCAAACATGTTGGTTGTAGACTTGTAATCCTAATCAACACGTCTCACTAACATCATACAAACCTGCAACATAATAAGTTACAGCCACAAGGGTCAATACATTTGAATTGTATTGGCAAGTGATACTATGGTAGTATAGTGGAGTCTAGCATCTATATGCATTTGGATAAGTGGAGCTTAGGCTTTCTTTGCTCAAAATAGATTTTTCCTAATCATTTGAAAACACTAAGTTTTTGTTTAGCAAAAATCACCCAAGGCATCTCCCAATAGAAATTGGTGATCCTTCAACCCTTGTTCAATCCACAAGATTTTAACTTAGAAATTAGGATGAGGAGATTCTTGATAGCTTCCATGTCTTGATGCTCAAATTGTCCTTTACCAGGGACATGGCTAAGTACTTAGATTTTACACTCTGCAGAGGTGGTGCACTTTCCCCACAAGACTTGGTTTCACCAAGACAAGATCTTTCAGAAGCCTTCCCTTAGACCAGAATGGACGCGCTCCAACCTATCATTCCCCTACCACCAACTGTCCATTTGGCTAAGTTATTGCAAACTATATGATCCAGGCAGAGCCCATAATGCCAAGTGGCTGCACTTGAAGCTTCTCAACATTTGACATCTCAAATCTCTTTGTTCCTGGGTGGCTTTCCACAAGTGAGATATCAAGTTTTCCCCAGTATACTGGACTTGGTGATGCCCAAGTTTTCCCCAGCATACTGGACTTGCATAACCACTCAACACAAACCATTCTTTCCATTCCACCCAGGTGATTCATTCACTTAGTTGTTTTATTAAACAAAAACACAAGTCCTTGACTTAGAAATATTCCATAACATGAAATATAATCCACCCTTGTTTTTCTACTAGCTAAGCTAAGCATGATAGTGGTAGGAATCTTAACTTAGGAAATTTCTACTAAGGTTTCATCTACTAGGATTTCCCATGGCATAGTTTACACTTAGCAAAATTCCATGCAGGTCCTACTTAGAAATATCACTAATGCATAGTGAAAATAATGGGACAAAAGTATGAAGCATCACTTGCCTTTTTGGTAGATAATATAAGTTCACTCCTTGATCTTTGCAATATTCACACTCTTCAAATCACTACAATTCAATCAAGCAAGCAATATTTTAATCTACAATTCAAGCAACATCACATAAAATAATAGTATCAAAACAATGCATGCAAGCATGCCAAACTTTGTTTATTTACAAAAGTGGTTTATAATAGGTTATAAACATTATAAAACACTTATTGGTCATTTTATAAAGTGGCAAAACTATTTGCAAAAGATTTTACCTATAAACCATTTTTAAACCAAATCATTATTTTATGTGGTTGAAAATGCCTTTATCAAAGTAGCAATCTTTATAGGTTTCACCAAATACATTTTTAAATCATAAAACTTGGTGCTTGGGGTCAGAGAGTTTAAATCAAAACATTTCCCAAAGGTTTTCCTGCAAAAGCATTTTTAATAAATAAACATTATTTTTATTTGACTAGAGATGGTTTAAATCAAAAGTTTATTCTTTTGCTTCACCAAATATATTTTTGAAACCACAAAGTGATTCCTATGGTCAGTAGGTTCAAAAGAAACCATTTGCCAAAGGTTTTATCTCAAAAATCATTTTAGAACAAATTTTATATTCTAAATATGCCTACATAAGTTTCTGCAAAAACAATCAATTTAACAGAAACATTTTACTAAACAAAGTGCATGGTCAGAAAGTACTTGTCTTGCTGATTCCATTGATATAAAATTTGCAAAATTTGGACGTGTGGTTTGAAAGTTATGAATTTTGCAAGTTTACTAATACAATAGATCAAATTCTGTTTTTAAATTAACACACTGGCCACGCGTCACGATTCTATTTGCCCATACCGGTTCGTGCGGATCGCTTATTCTGGTGCGTTGGATCTAAGTAACATCGCATGGCTCAGAGGCACTGCTTACCCCTTCAGTTACGTTTCTATCGCAACCCTTTGATCACGATCCTACGGCTCCTAATCACTGGTCATACTCTGCGGCGCTAGCGGTGGTGAACGGCGGTGGCGCGCTTAGATGATGTCGGTGTCGGCGTTACAGGAAGCGAGAGATCGATGGGAAATGCTCACCGAGTTCGTCGTGGCGTGGAGATGCTCGAGGTGGTCCTTGCTGGCGAAGGGGCGCTCGGGGTCGACGGGAATTCTTCGCCGGAGTTCGTGGAACCGTCGGGTGTGGTCAGTCATCGACGAAGGCGACTCTAGGGTGCACGATAGAGCAAGCAAGTGGCATGGTTAGACGCACAGATGAGTGGAGAGTATCGGAGCATCAAAGAGGAGTGGAGGCGCAGTCAGAGACTACCTAGAGGCTTCGTCGGAGAAAAGGCAGACGGCGGCGCTGCTGGTCGTCGTCGTTGCCGAGGTTCTGGGGCGCGCGCGAGCAAGCCGAGGTTACTGGAACATGCATGGGTTGATGGGGAACATGCCAGCGTGATCTAGGGTGCAAGGCACGGCGAGGGGCTGTCGGAATCGGCCGGGAAAGCCGTCGGATATAGAGGCGATGTCACAGGCAATACTGGCAGCCTAGGGTCTCCGGTGGTGTGAGGATTGGGGGAAATGGAGAGGGGAAACGCGCGCTTAAGTGAGCGTCGTTACTGGGAGGAATCACTCAGCCATTTACTCAAATTTACCTGCTATGAATCGAACCAGAAACTGCAGAGAGAGAGGAGCGTGGTCAGCGCGAGGTTGAAGACGGTGACGTGGCTATGGGGAAGGCCGTAGAGAGAGAAAAGGAAGTGGGGTCCAGAGTCATTCATCTGGGTGGCTTCTCTGATTCAAACGCTTCTCAAGGGAGAAGAGAGGAGTGAGCATTGCTGGGCTAAATGGCTGGGCTGGTTCGACTTTGCTCTATTTTTTTTCTTGTTCTGATTCTTTTTCCTTTTCCAATTCCAATTTTTCTGTTTTGATTTTGTTTAATTATTTTAAACACCTATTTGAATTCAAACCTCAAACAAACTTTGAGTAGATTTTAATACTGATTAATATTACATTTTAAAGTCAAAATTAGAGAATTTATTTTATTCTTTTTAGGGTCTTTTAATTATTTAAAATAGGCCCTAACATTTATTCAAATAAGTTTTAATAATGATTTTCAATATCCATTTGAAACCTAAATCTTTTCAAATCTTTTCAGTAGGTTTTATTTATTTAATAGGGTGTCAAAATATTCACCTAGAATTATTTGGAAAATATTTAATATGATTCATAAATCATTTGAATTGGGTATTTGTTTTATTTCCAATGGAATTAAATATAGTTTTAATTCCCTAAATTTTATTTGGAAGATTTCTTTAATTTTATTTAAGTTAATTAAATCACTTTTATTCCACTTGGGTAAATTCCAAAATACTATTTCCTCATGAATTAAATAATTATTCTTATTAGAGATTTGTCCTTATTAAAATAGGGATAGAATGGTTAATGCCATTTTATTTTATTTTGGAAATTCGTTATCCTTTTATTTTATTTGGATTTGGATTATAATCATTTCATTTGCTTATGGTATTGGCCAAGTTTTAATTTGGTCTTTAAATATTCCTCATTTAATATTTCTTTCTCTAACTTTATAAAATCCATTTTGTTATCCAAACTTGGTGATTCCAATTGATAAAATCTTGTTTAATATTTGTTTATCCTTTTAAATCCCTTTAGGACTATTTTCTCTCCATTTTGTATGGATTTTAGGTAGGTGCTTCATTGGCTTTGGAAATTCAATTTCCTTATCTTATTAAATTCATAAGATTTTATCTATGGCTCCAAATTGAATGAAATCAATTTATATGGTTTTATAATATTTCCATTTGTCATTCTTGATCATTTTGAAATGCTTGTATGACCAATTTTTATATGGATCAAATCCATAGTCTTAGAGATAACTTGAAAATGATTTCCTTCCATTAGGGTTTTAGAGTTTTGGTTTGTTCTCCAAGTGTTTAAATTTCAAGATGCACTTTATGAAGAATGAAATCCACTTGATTTGAATTTTAGTTGGATTCAAACATTAACCAAAGTTTGTTCAAGATGGGATTTTAAGTTTCCAATTAGAAACAAAAGTTTATTTTCACCCTAATTTTCAACAATTATTTATTTTGTTCATTTATTTTTCACATTACAAGATTTGGAAAATCTTGGGATGTGACAGTGCTCAACTCATAAGGGATTTGGTAAATTATATTTGCATAATGGTTTTCTCTTCAAACAAAATAAGCTTTGCATTCTGTAACATCCCAGGATTAGCACCCAGAAATAGACAAGACACATGTTTGTGCATTGCATTCGTGCATAAAAAAATCTGGGGAATTTTTGTGCCAAACTAAAAGAGCTATAGAGGGATCTAGATCTCTCTTGTACTGATGGAAACATCAACGCAAGTTCTAGGAATTTTGACATGACCTCTACTATATTTTTTGTGTTGGAGGGGAAGACATTCAAATTTTAATGTTCAATTGATAAATTTGAATACTAAAATAATTTGAAATGGAATAATAAATGGAAATCAAACGGTAATAAGAAATAAGAGTTGAACTCTTATTTATGAATAAGATACAATATTTACAAGTCTCCCATAATAAAATAGAACTTAAAGAAATTAATTACAATAATAACTAAGAATTGAATTCTTATTTATAAGTAAAATATAAACATTCAATAGATTAAAATTATAAATAAAAGAATAATGGAATACTTTATTACATAATACAATATTACATTGTTTTTACAATAAAAATAAGAAAAGAAAGTTACAATAGAAATTAGAACCTATACCAAAACCTTAAATATTTGACCTAAGCTGAATCTTGTATTTTCTTTTATTTTCCTTATCTTCATTCATGCAAAGTAAACAACAAAAGAAAGGAATCATTTTGTTAACGTTAAATTTTTTCCCCACCATAGGTGAGGCAATTTAATTTATTAAACTTGGTTAGGGAATTTAGGAAGTACTCCTAAATTCCACAACCTAGAACTTGAGGGCATTACCAAATCTAGGAAAAATCTAGGACATGGATAAAATGCTTCTATACACTTCAAATAAAGAGAGGTATCTGTGGGACAAGGTAACCAATTTTTCTAATCTTAAGCAACAATAGGCAAGCTATAATACCCTCTAGCTCTAGCTAAGTTTAAACTTAAAAGAAAAAGGAGTTATATACATATTAGTCATGTTTAGCAATAATCAGCTAAACTGACTGTTTCTTAAAGTGACAAGTTTATCAAATATAAAGATTAACAACTAACTATGAATATCCACATCAGCAGGAGTTAGATCAACATTTACACCTGGCATGCTAAGTAGAAAAATGTTACAACCAGATAATATCCATAATTCCTCGATCTCATCCATAGGAAAATATCTAGGGGGTGGAAACTTGAACATTGGGGGGTCCCACTTGACAGCAGCTCACACACCACATGCAGCTGATGTGTTGTCAACACATCCAGGAAGGTACCAGCTATAGAAAAGAAACACCAGGTATAGCAGAACTGCTACCCTAACCTTTACACCCACATCATTAGACCAACGGTTCCTCTACTAGCTAAGAACTCCAACAAGAACATCACTTGTTCTTATCAGTTCTCTCTTAAGAACACATAGATCAGTCCATCACATCATTAGCTCTGGTTGCTTAGATAAGCCATCCAGGAGCAGATTAAGGACAAGCCAGGATTTGGGAGGAGCAGAGAAAGCAACATGATCACCAAAGGAGAAATTGGTGAACCTAGTTTCAAAGAAGGAGGAGGCAAGAAGTACTAGTAGCAGATGATTTAACTCCAGCACAAACAGCAGAAAACTCACCTTCACAATAACAATAGTGAGTAAGTATCATGTCAAACTTTAGAATCTGTTCTTATCAAAGCAGTCCATATATACACAAATAGTGTTTTTGAAAAAGAGAATACTCTTAGTGCTTCATATAAATGATATGCAAAATCATCACAGAGTAGATTTTATTAAAACAAGCAATGACTATTCTTATTATCCACTTGTGCCTCAGTATTTGCATCATTGGCTATATAAGGACACAAGCAAGATCTGTTCTTAACAGATAATATCTCCAAAGACATATCATTTTCCTAACTATCTAGCTAGGAATCATCTTCATAGAATTTTTGTTATAGGAGGTGGCCCGAAAATAAAAGTAATCCATATTTTTTCCACTAGTTAGCTAGCCAAGCAGCAACTCATCCTATATGTGGTCCACCATTGTGCACACTCCCAAGAGAGGCACCACAATGGCAACCACCATAGAAACAACCACAAGATTAAACCAACAACTACAATATGTCCACAAATTAAGGCAAGCTCATCTATAAATATCACAAGTCACAAGCCCAGTATACTGGTACTAAACAACATCTCAAAGAATCAGTCTCACCATGTAATAAATTAAGTTAATCATTTTCCTAGACAAGAAGTCTAGAAATCATTTGTAAGACCATCTTATTTTCATAAGCTACATATGCTTCTAAGCCTCAGCGTGTTTGCATCACAAGTTGCACCACAATCCACACAAAGGTATTTCAACATGATGATTCCATCCATCAGTTATCTCTAATGACAATAGATCATGCTAAAAAATGATCATGCGGCTAAGTACCCTCCAATGAGGCAACATAGTAACATGACCATATTAACAACAAGCCATAAGGTAATACATAATTCAAGTAATCAAATGGTTGACCATATTAAGATATCATCTTCCTAGTTTGTAAATTAGGAATCATTCTTGAAGCTAATCCATGTTATATTGACAGTGTCAAATCATGAACAAATCTGGATACAAATCTTAAATAAAGCATGGACAGTATCATAGATATCAACTAAACTATTTACATAGTTTGTATATATGTTTCCACACCAAATCTCCAGATCATTGTCCTAGGAATCTTTAAGTGTAATACTTACTATTACACTAGAGGGGGTTTCTTTCGGTAAGAACACCACTGAAGCAAAACTTTAGTGAAGCAAAGGTACATCACTTTAGAAACATATATAGGAGTAATAGGTACTAATTATTGAATTCAAACCAATGGGTTGAATATCATTTCTTTCCACATACCAAATCCAAGCTATGAATCGAGTCACAGAAACACATGCTATATTGTTGTAGATAGCAATAACACATGTATTAAATTAAGCTGTGTCATTAAGCAATTGATCAACAACATCGACTACACTGCCAACCATACTAGTCTAACCAATTGGACCTTTCTCAATAGCATCACGGGGTTAAATATTCCAACCACAGAGAAGATTGAAAAGGGGCAAACCCTAATTAGGGTTGATTACGAGAAAGAAAATAGGAAGACTAGAGGAAGAAGAGGGGGAAATGTACCCGTGGTCCCCGCTAAGGTGTGAAGAGGAAGCAGTGGACGACGTCGAGGAAGAACACGGCGGCACGGGGAGCACCCAGAGGGTGCTGCAACCCGCACCAAGCCTGAAGGGAATATGCCCGAGAGGCAATAATAAAGTGGTTATTATCGTATTCCTTATTTATGATAAATGTTTATTTTACATGCTATAATTGTATTAATACGGAAACGTTAATACATGTGTGTTTAATAAACAAAAAGGAAGTTCCTAGTTATGCCTCTCTTATAAACTAGCTCGTTGATTAACAAGATGATCAAAGGTTTCCTGATCATGGACATTGGATGTTGTTAATAACGAGGTCACAACATTAGTGTAATGATGTGATGAACAATCATACGAAGTATAGCATTATGATCAAATTCATTGAGTTTATATTGCTATAACTACTTACGAAGTGATCCTAATCCTTAGACCATGAGATCATGTCAATCACTAACACCAGAAGAGTTTCTTGATAACATCAAACGTCACACCGTATCAGGGTGATTATAAAGATGGATTCAGAACTAATAAAGTGTTATGTTGAGGCCCATGGATCGAGAGTGGAATTTGTTCATCCCGATGACGGATAGATATACTCTGGGCCCTCTCGGTGATATCACATTGATTAGCTTGCAAGCAAGTTATTTGATCACTAGAATGTTATATCACGAGAACGAGAAAAGAGTACATCTCAGTAACGAGATCAAACTAGGTATGGAGATACCGATGATCGAATCTCGGACATGTAATATATCGCGAAACAAAAGGATTAAGATACTAGCGTAAAAGGTTCGGACGATCACAAGAAAGTCATCGTTGAATGTGTGGGAGTCAGTATGGGTCTCCAGATCCCGCTTCTGATTATTGATTCGAGAGGGGTCTCGATCATGTCCGCATTATTCGCGAACCGTAGGGTGACACACTTAAGAGACACCGACATCCATTTGGAGCAAAAGTGTCATGCCGAAAAGAATAACAAGTGCAGGAATTTATTTCACTAGATACCGAAACGGGATTTCGGGTGAAATTGCAGAAAGTGTTTCTGCATGTGAAATGAAATACTAGCAAGGGGTTATATGTGAATGTTTGTCATTAAAGTAATTGACAAAATTCTGAATAAATAAAAGGAGTTTTATTTAATGAGAGTTTGCATTAAATTTGGTGGAAATTTAATGGGAATTTGAGTGGGTTTTTGAGTGGAGGGAATTGAAAGGCATTTGAGTGAGTGGAGTGTCCACCCACATGAATGTGGAAGAGGTGGGGGCAGCCCCATGGCTGGGCGCATGGCCCCTTGGGTGCCCCCCTCTCCCTATAAAAGGATTCCCCCTCCCTCTCTCTCACTCACACCTCCTCGTGAAGGATCTCTCTCCCCCTCTAGAATTTATCCCCCATGGTCTCGGACTAGCGAGATACATGTTACCGGTGGCTATTCGGCAAGAAAGAGTTGTGCTTCCGCTGCATCGCTTGAGCAAGGAGGTGGAGGTTGCTTGGTGCCTCGAACGTGTGTACGAGCATGGATGCGCTGCTGATTTGCGGCGCTAGGACTTCCTCTTGATCTTGAGATCGGCAAGAGATCGTCTACATCAACCACGAGTCGAACTCGTTAAGCTTTGTCGGTCTTCAAGGGTATGTTCTCTATGGATATACATCCGCCCGTTGTTTGTATCTAGTAGATAGATCTTGGTACATAGTTCCCATCGTAGGAAAAAAATTGTTTTCTATGCTGCGAACCCTACAGTGGCATCAGAGCCGGATCTATACGTAGATACTTTGCACGGGTAGTACACATATGAGTATGTGGGCGATGATGATCATTTTATTGCTTCTTAGTTGTACATTGGATATTGGTGGCATAGTGGGATGAAGCGGCCCAGACCAACTTTACATGTCCTCGCACATGAGACCTGTTCCACGCTTGACATGCAACTAGTTTTGCATAAGTGGCTAGCGGGTGTCTGTCTCTCCTACTATAGTCAATATCTAATTTGCAACGAGTTGTCTAAAATTTAGTTATCCTTGTTGTGGTTCATGTTCGTAGGTAAGAACGGTTCTATCTTCGAAAGCCCTAAGCCACGTAAAACTTACAATGGATAAATTAGAGGCGTCTAGTTTAGATTGTTGCTGGGCTAGTGTTATGATATGGTGATGTTATAAGTAGAAGTATGAGATGATACTCTTACAACACACATAGCGTGTAAGTTCCATAGACCTTGGACTTACACATAAAGGTATGATAGAGATCATACCACGGTGCACATGATGGATATCATATGCGGGAACCATATCATTTCACATATAAACATGTGATGTTTTGATTGCATCTTATATTGCTTGTTTGGCGTTTTATTAGCATAATAAGATGATCCCTCATTTAGATATCAAGATAAAAATGTGTTCTTCCTTAAGTATGCACCGACAATGTTTCGTCGCTTCAAGACATCACGTGATGATCGGGTGTACTTGAATCCACGAGCATATCTCGGGTGTAAGACAGTTACACACGCGAATATTAAGGTTCTTACTTGGTGAGCCTAGCATGTACATACATGGCCTCGGAACACGGACCGAAAGGTTAAGCATGAGTCATATGTTTTGATATGATGACCATATGGATGCTCGCCTTTGAAGCTACACCGACTCACGTGATGATCGGACTTGGTGTAGTGGATTTGGTTCATGTAATCACCAAAAAGACATGAGGGATGTCGTTTTTGAGTGGGAGTTCATTTCTAATTTGGATTAGTAGAACTCAATTTATCATAAATTAAATCAAAGTGAATTTGCATAATTTGTTGTAGTCATTGGTATTCGTTCACCACCTTATGCATAGTTGTAATTGAGATAATAGAACTATAGAATTCTGGATATATACTTTACGAACTGGTATCGTATTGTATTGAGTGTCAATCTAAAGTTTAAAGTCCTATTGCAAACTTTCAGCAAACTCTGTTTACTCCGTGAAGTTTAATAATTAGTATTAAATCAAGAGTAACAATTCCAGTGTTAGTATCTTAAGTATCTTAAGTATCATGTTTGCCTCCATGTTTGCCTCAGAGCTGAAAGAATTGTTATAGAAACCATCATGTGTGACAGACATAACGATATCTGAAACAATGTTTTGGTTGCAATATGATAGAGTATAATATATGTTCTCATATTGGATGAGAATTTATGAAGGTTGGAGATGCTAGACATCCTAATCATCCAAAAGGGTTTTGGAAAGTAATGTTATACTCACGATTCGCCTTTATAAGCTACAGTAGCTTGATCATGAAAGTCGTCATGATAAGGATGAATAGAAGATGTATGTAAAGTGTTTACTACACTAAAAGGATTACTAAAGAATGGATTTTGAAAGAATACCGATCATTTGATGATGGTGATCTACTTCAAAGTGCAAGCCCAAAGGTATTATTATTTGAATATACACGCTTTGGACTATGTGTCATGTATATGGCTCCACTGTTGAAATTGATAGATTCTTTTAAAAAGGAAAAGGAAATGTTGAAAGAGAATCTATAAAATATATTTGGCAGAAAAGAAAAGATTGGAAATATCCAATTTAGGTATATGGATGATATACATGTTATGGTTGTATTCTTTGCTTGTTAAACAATGTGGTTCTTGGGTATTGGATACCGAATTGGTTGGTATGAAATTTCATACGGAACAACGCAATTCATGAACCACAATGGCCTAAGTAACTAGCAAGGCATTTGAGTGAGTGGAGTGTCCAACCCACATGAATGTGGAAGGGGTGGGGGCAGCCCCATGGTTGGGCGCATGGCCCCTTGGGTGCCCCCCTCTCCCTATAAAAGGAGCCCCCTCCCTCTCTCTCACTCACAACTCCTCGTGAAGGATCTCTCTCCTCCTCTAGAATTTATCCCCCATGGTCTCGGACTAGTGAGATACATGTTCCTGGTGGCTATTCGGAAAGAAAGAGTTGTGCTTCCGCTGCATCGCTGGAGCGAGGAGGTGGAGGTTAATCGGTGCCTCGAACGTGTGTGCGAGCACGGATGCGCTGCTGATTTGTGGCGCTAGGACTTCCTCTCGATCTTGAGATCGGCAAGAGATCATCTATATCAACCACGAGTCGAACTCGTTAAGCTTTGTAGGTCTTTAAGGGTATGTTCTCTACGGATATACATCCGCCCGTTGTTTGTATCTAGTAGATAGATCTTGGTACATAGTTCCCATCATAGGAATTTTTTTGTTTTCTATGCTGCGAACCCTACAAAGCCACGTTCATGGCAGCTACAGCTAGGAATACAACTCCATCACGTCACCAAGGCACCTGGAAGACTCCAGCAGGGCGGCAACGCATCGTGTCTCCGAAAAGGGCGAAACCCTAGACGTAGAGTAAGGGACGACATGTCCGAAGGAGGCCACAAGCGGAAAATCGAAGAGGACAAAATGACATAGTGTCATCAACTTAATCACCCTACACCATGATGATGGCCAGGAAGGTCAAAGATAGCCGGAACCGAGCGACCACGGCAAGGTAACTCTGGGTCGCCAGTGAGAGGAACGAGCGGGCAAGGATGAACGAGCGGGTGAGGTTGAGCGCACTGGGTCGATGGGTCGGTCCAGTGGCGTCCAAGAGAGTTTGACCTGGGCCCACTGGGTTGGGTCGAGCCAGGCCCAAGATCTAACTGAATAGAAAAGTAAAAGTAAAATTACCAAAATGACCCTCCAAATATTTTAAACTCTAGAAAATACAGAAGAATCCTAAAAATATATACAATATATCAAAATGACCACAAAAATATTAGTCCCTCTGTTTCAAACTATAAGATGTTTTAGGTTTGTGAAGGAAATGTATCTAGACTTGTTTTACTGTGTAGATTCATTCTAAACATGAGTGAACCTACGTACTAAAACTAGTCTAGATACATTTGCTTTACAAAGTTAAAACATCTTATATTTTGAAGCGGAGGGAGTATATACATAGGAAAAATGTAACATTACTTGCTTGAGTTAAATAAAATGCCAACAAATATTAACACCATTAAATCCTCAATGAAATTCAATAAAATAAGGAGAAGTCCTAAAAATAAATAAAAATCATTTTGGTATATAAACATAAAACTTCTACTTTATAAAAATACTAACTTATTTTAAAAAACTTGAAACCAATATTCAAAGACATTTAATACCTTGTGGAATTTTTATAAAAAATTAAATAATAACTAAAAATAAAAATAAATAATTTTTAAGATCTTGAATAAATATATTTTACTAGAAAAATATTAACTATATTATTACAAAGGTTTTTTTAAAGATTTTAAAGTAATAAATCCTTATCCATTTTATAAAATACCTATTTTTGTTAGTTCTTTAAAAACATTTCTTAAATAAGAAATAATTATAATTTTGTACAAAACCTTAAATATTCTACATCTAAGTACTAATTACAAAACCATTTGAATCTATAATAAAATTTAAGTGTAAACCATTATTTTATAATAA
Organism: Avena insularis; assembly: GCA_023614405.1. NCBI lineage: Eukaryota > Viridiplantae > Streptophyta > Magnoliopsida > Poales > Poaceae > Avena > Avena insularis. The sequence goes on along the minus strand of CM042689.1, from coordinate 278,133,091 downwards.
TTCTTTTGAACTTGAAATTCAAAATTAAACCCACGATATTTAAGACAACCTTATACATCAATCACTATTATTAAGAGTGAATAATCTTTATAACTTAATCATCATTAACATGACTTCAAATCCTAACAAATTACTAAGATCATTTAATTATGCTCCCACTAATAAGTTGCATGTTATTTTCATAATAACTCATCAAATTTTAAAATCATCATTCACTTTAATTGAAAGTGAATAATCCCACATTCATAATTATACCCATCAAGATCCTAAAAGTTTATAATGTTCTAAACACATTACACCTTAAGGTTCACTTCTAGTTTTATAGTTAACTTTGGTCTAAACAACCATATACACAATGTCTAAAGTTTATTTATGTTTTATAGTTAACTTTAGTTTATTCAAGTTAAGTCGTAAAGAATCTCAAGTCAAAGCTTATTGAATTATGGACATGAAAGATCGCCCGGTTATGCAACAAGGATTTGATCTCTCATGGGTAAAGTAACACACCTCTATAGAGTGTAAGAACTATAACTTGTTACTCCCTGTTCCGGGAAGGAGCTACAAACGCAACGGGAAAGGAACTTCACGAAAGTTCTGGTAAACCTATGAAGGCTGGCGGACATAGTATTTTAGAATAAAATCAACCTTTGAAGAAATATTTTTCGAAAATCTGCATAGCCTATGACCTATGGTCTATGGCTGTAGCTAGTGCATAAAACACTCCTTTTTAGTGAACTTGTTGAGTACGCTTGTACTCAACATATATTCTTAACCATTGCTAGATTCTGAAGACAATAAAGACGATGCCTACATCAACTTAAGCTCAAGGGAATCGTCACCAAAAGCTTAAGTTCTTCAATAAAATCAAGGAGGTCAATATATACATCAACTAAAGTGAAGACAAAGTTGTTGATTAGATAGGAATATAATATCTAGCCACATAACCTACTTCTGTAGAGTATTGCAATAGCAATAATGTAGGCCAAATAGGTAGACGCTACTCTTATTAGCATAATAGTTATGAGTTGATTATTTCTGATTCTTCTTTGTAAGAAGTTTCTTTCTCTTTCTTTAACCTAGAATGTTCTATGGATCTTTTGTAAAGAGTCGAGTTGTAACCTATAGTTATGTCTTGGACCTACTGTGTTTCTTTTGTACCACTCTGAGGGATGTAATACTAGTGAACAGTGTTTAATTAGTGTTATGTGAACGAATATAATGTATTACATCATGCAGTGGTATGCTAGGTCACCGCACATTCCGAAGTCATCTCTCCAAATATTGCTACTCTAAGAGTCTCATGGTGGAGGCTTGGTGGGTCACTTGTCGTGACAAAACATATGACATGTTGTCCACCCATTACTATTGGCCGAAGATGAAGAGAGACGTGGAGCGCCTCATCCAATGGTTCACAACGCGCTTACAAGCTAAGTCCAATGGACTTCGTATTAGGATTGCCTAGATCAAAGCATGGCCACGATTCAATCTTTGTGGTAGTGGATCACTTTTATGAAATGGCGCACTTCATTCCATGCCATAATACCGATGATGAGTCATGATGAGTCCAAAATTGGATCATATTTCAGTATATAAATTATTCATATTGTCACTCATTACATGCTACATCTAGTTACAACTATCCATATTATGTATGATTACTAGTTTTTATTCATTTTCACATGGGCTTTGCACATTGGTAGTTTTATTAGGATTTTATTACCTTATTATTATCTTTGATTTGTGTGTAGGTGCTATGAACAATCATGGATAAAAGTAGCCAAGAGGATTTAATATGGAGGAGTTGCAGGCACCAGACTTAGCCATTTGAGGGGAGGAATAAGTGAATTTTTACATAAAATCCAAATTAATATCCAAGGTCATGGTGTTGTATCCCTTGTCCATACAAATCCAACGATCCAAAGAACACCTTAATCGGAGTCCATATGAAGAAATGGCAGCCAAAACACTGTGGAGTATCGCACGCGTAACGACCAATCGTACGGGCGGAGCCCGCCCATAGTGTACGTCCATACCACCCTCCGAAGGCTTTGTTTTTTCAAATTGAACAACATTTTTGAAGTCCCAATGGGCAAATATTCGTCCCCCATCTCCGTCAGTTCGCGAAACCGACCTCCAGAATGCCTATTTGAAGAGGGGAAACCCTAGAGGAAGGGAGGAGAGTCCACACACGCCATTGGGGCGAAGCCCTGCCGCTCCGCCGCCTCCATAGCCTCCGCCCACAAGATCTACACCACCATACCACTCAAGGTATAGAGGATACTTGCATCTTGAAGGGTTACGCATCGATCTTCATTGCCATCTTCATGAACATCGCCTTCACATCAATCCCCTTTGTTTACTTTGTTGTAGTCCAATCTCTATTATGGATTTTCACTTGTATTCAATTGTACCTTCATATTGCATCCATACAATTGCCATGATTTTGATCCCCTTCATGTATTAGTAGTTGCCTTGTTCTTGGGGAGAGATGGTGAAATCCTAGTATTATTATGCATTGAAATAAAGATGATCTATTACTTGTGTACAAGTATCCATTGATCTATGATTTGTGTTTGATATCTCTCTTTATATGGTATGTGAAAGTCGACCACCTACCATTTTCCCTTGGGACTAAAGGAAGGGAGAAATCCTTTGGACATGTTTTGGGATTGTACCCGGAATGGCCCCATGACAGGTTGGCGTCGGCTCGTGAACTACGCAGTCAACGGAGGAATAAAGAGGGACTCCCTAAGCTAATTACGATATCCACAGGGAAACCCTTAATTTTGGTGGTCTGTATGGGTGACTGCTCTCAGACATCGTAGTGGTTATTTAGAGGTGACCTCACTCTTGGATCAACAGAGTGGCTTCCTACGAGCCTTGTAGCGAACATATTATTATGGAACTCTCTCCACACATATCATGACATAAGAAATAGGTTATCCTAATCACTCATAATTATTCCATGCTAGTGGTGAATCCTACACTCCTTGAGAACCCCTCGACCATATTACACAATACTTCATAGACACTCTCTTTCTTTAGTTTACTTATGTTATTTACTTTGTTACTTGCTACTTCAAAACTCTCTTGTTTACTACTCTTGCAACTTATAGTTTAGAATATTTCCAAACACCATTTTGGGTGCGAACGTGGCCTCACTGACAACATGGCTGCGGGGTTGTGTTGTTTTCCATCCACAAAGCTTCTAATGGACAAATTTTATAAATAATATTTGCTGCTACAAGTACTATAATAACCCTGTTATTGATCATAGGAAAACCCACGCATCACGTCACATATTGCAAATTTATTTTTTAGGGAAATCATCGGTCTTCATGGTGTACCAAAAACAATTGTCTCCGACTGCGACATCAAGTTTATGAGTTACATGTGGAAGACGCTCATGGCCAATCTAGGCGTCAAGCTACTCTTCTTGTATGTTTCCCACCCTCAAGCTGGTGGAAAAACAGAGGTAGTCAACCAAAGCCTTGGCACTCTAGTTTGAGTACTGATCAAGAAGAACCTCAAAGATTGGGAAGATTGCATCCTGCACTCCAAGTTCGCCTACAACCGCACCAAGAACTCCTTGACAATAAAGAGTCCATTCATGATCTTCTACAGATTCGATCCCATGACCGCGCTCGACATACTTACACTCCTTCTTCTTGAATGCACAAACATGGGCATCGACAAGCGTGTCCAAGCAATGAAGAATCTTCATGAAGAAACAAGAGATACCATTGAGAAAAATTCCTACATCAAGCAACAAGACTAAACAAGAGAAAGAAGATGATGATCTTCCAAGAATGTGATCTAGTGCCATGACAAGAAAGAGTCCATTCATGATCTTCTACAGATTCGAGCCCATGACCGCGCTCGACATACTTACACTCCCTCTTCTTGAACGCACAAACATGGGCATCGACAAGCGTGCCCAAGCAATGAAGAATCTTCATGAAGAAACAAGAGACACCATTGAGAAAAATTCCTACATCAAGCAACAAGATTAAACAAGATAAAGAAGATGATGATCTTCCAAGAATGTGACCTAGTGTGGATCCACTTATGCAAAGAGCGCTTCCCACAGGAACGCGATTCCAAGCTCAAGCCAAGAAAATATGGTCCCTTCAAAGTCCTCAAGAAGATCAATAACAATGAATACATGATCGACATCCCCACGTCCTAGTACCTGGTAAGCAACATTTTCAATGTGGAGGACCTCTCGCCATTCCACAGAGTTGATGAAAATGAAGATAGTGAAGATTCGAGGACGAATCTTTCCCAAGGGGGGAGCTGATGCAGTCCGTCCAATGGACGACCCTACACCCTCTCCACCAAGTCCCCCAAGTGGACTGATGACTCGATCTCGAGCCAGGCTTCTTCGTGATAACGTTAATTTGCTCCTCTCATTGTGTGACTTCGACTCGCCTTTGAATGGACTGCTACTTCATGCCCATACTTTGTGCATCCTCAGCTATGAATCCCATGAAGGAATGCCAAGATAAGGAACCAAGCGCTCATAATAAGAAGCTCCAGTTTAATCCGGTGGAAGAACCGGAAAATCGGACTCCACGCCAGAATCGGCAGGACAATCCGGCACCAGGCTCGATGAACCAGAATTCCCACAAAAATAGCTACCCATTTCAGCGCCAGATCTAAAGGAAATATGCCCTAGAGGAAACTAATAAAAGGTTATTATTTTCATATCTCAATAAGTTTGTAATAGTTTCATATTGTGTTATAACTATATCAAGTGGAAACATTGATACAGGTGTGATATGAAACATAAAGTCCCTAGTATCCTCTATTCATACTAGTTCGTTGGTCAACCGATGATCAAGGATTCCTGGTCATGGGTGATAGTGCCAATTGACGACAAGGTCATATCATTGGTGAATGATGTGATGGACATTACCCAAAGATTGCAACACGATCAAGTCACAAAGTTCATCATTGCAATAGTTAGAAATGTAGTCTCCTTCTCCATATACCGTGAGATCATATTAATCATTGTCTCCTGAGGCTGACTAAACTGCATCATACATCATTTCTTTGATCGGGTGATTATAAAGGTGTACATTGGGTATTCTAGAGGTACAGTTGAGGCCTATGAATCAATATTGGGATTTGTTCACCCTATGATGGGTAAGATACATAAGGCCGACTTGGTGAGATTACATCAATAATATTGCAACATGTGACTAGGTCACATGGATGTAATATCACGATAACAAGTGAAACTGTACTTGTCAGTAACGAGATTAAACAAGGTATGTGATACCAAGTGGTCGTATCTCGGACAAGTCGTATCGAAGAAACAAAGGGAATTGGACTCGAAGTTTATGGTTCAGACGATATTTTCATCTTGGAATGCACATGTGTCATTACGGGCAACCCAATCCCATTGATAATCGTTGATAGAGATCATGTCTATGTCATTCCCAAGCCATGGGAAAATACAGTTAAGGGTACGGTGAGCTAGATATCATTTGTAAGTTGGAATCACAGTTGGCGGCAGGGGGCCGCGCTGGGCCACCGAGCTAAGCCAGCCCACCCCGGGGATGCTCCTTCGCTTCCTCTGCACCGGGAGGAGGCACCGGCCCACCTCGGGGATGCTCCTTCACTTCCTCTTCTGGGCACCAGGAGGAGGCACCGGCCCACCCGGGCCACTCCCGCCGCGGGCTGGCAAGCCACGCGCGTGGTGGGACGTGGAATGGCGCCGACCCACCCGGCCGCTGGGCGCTGCTGCTGGCTGCAACTAGACTGCATGTAGAGCATGCCCACCCGTCTCCGGATATATGCTGCGATGGCTGTTGGGCTGAGGTTTTGGCCCAGCCAGCTGTTTACCCTAATTCCTGGTTTTTCCTTTTACCTTTAGTACCACATGGGACACCTAATGGAGAGGGCACACCCCCTCTGCCTATATAAAGGGGTGCCCATGGGTGGGATTAACTACACCAAAATAAAAGAGGTTTTCTAAGGCATTTTACTTAAGGAATTATCTCCTCTCTCCCTAATTGTCTCCATGCTCTAGTATGGTCCCATGAAAGGACTGTCCGTGCAAGAGATGACGCACCTGCAACAAGCCGTTGTGCTGCGGGGATTCCAAGCCAGAGATCTACTTACACACTCCTGGCAGGGATCGGGGAGCCGGAGGTCGTCATTGTACATCGTATGTGTACGAAACCATGAGGATGCACACTTGGAGCATCTTGGATGTCGTGAGCCAGACTGCTTCACGATGATCGAGCAAGGGGTGACCTAGGAGGAGCTTAGTGACCTTGAGGTCGGCTATGAGCATGACTATTTCAACCATGTTCCCCTCGGAACGTTAACTGCTTTTGGACTAAAAGGGTATGTATCCAAAACCTCTATTGTTACTGCATTACTCCTATATAGATCTTAGGCAGTTAGGGTGTTCCAATGTAGGATTTTTTTGTTTTTTTCACCGGAACCCAATGGTGGTATCAGAATCGATCTATGCACAGTGATGTTGTATAGCCAGTACGCACATGGTTTGTGCGGGCATTGATCCTCTTGTTGTTACCCTCTAATGTGTACTTGTTTATATTGCAGTATTGTTTGATGAAGCGGCCCAGACCGTCCTTACGCATATCCATACGTGAGACTAATTCCACGCTCGACATACGGCTTGTTCCATATAAGTGTCTAGCGGGTGTCTGTATCTCATTGAATAGTTGATATAGCATTTACAACGGAGGGCCCCGAAAGGGGTGTAGTAGAGACAACTGTTTGGATCCAAGTTGTGGTTGGAAGGTTTGTAGATCAGAAACGGTTCTATTGCAAAAGCCGTAACAGCCACATAAAACATGCAAAAGATAAAGTAGGGGCGTCTAACTTTATTTTGTAGGAGGGCTTGTGTTATGATATGGTATTGGTCATTACGAAGGTAGTTTACTTTTCTGTTACTATGTTGTGTAGTAATAGTCATTGTTTTGATGGACGACCTACTGGTAGCACCATGGACTTGGCGTCAAACCGGTGGCAATATGGAGATGATGCTAGAGCCCTCGATGGAGATCAAGGAGCAAGAAGGACCATATCTTATCACAATATACATGTGATGTTCATACATGTTTTACATCTTATTGTGTGCTAGTATTAGATACTCAACAGTAGCATACTATATAGGATGATCCCTAATATTTCCAATGGTAGTGTTCCCCCTTGTTTGTGCACCACTAGGAAATTTCTCTGGTATGAGGCACACTTTGACGATTAGGTGTCATACATATCTTTTTTCGCATATGGTGGGTGTAAGCCATGTTGCATTATAATACACACAAGGTTGAATTGGCGAGCCTAGCATGTATAGACATGGCCTCGAAACACAAGAGATCAAAAGATCGAGCATGAGTCACATGAATGATGTTATTTAGATTGGAGAATGTCTACCTTTGCAGCTATGTTGCCGGCTATGACGATCGGGGGTGGCATAGTGAATTGGGATCGTGTGATTGCTAAAATCGTCTAGGGGATGATAATTTTAGTGGGAGATCAATTATGGATTGAACTCGTATTATGAACTTAGTCTAGATGTCTATTTGAAAATATCTTAGTAGATCATGGCCTATCCCATTGAGGTCCTTTATGACCTTGGGAAATTTCTTGCTTGAAGTGGAACTTAGTAGAAGGGTCCAACTTCAAAGATTAATACCCACGCTTGAGGGATATCATCGTAATAGATGATCTTCTCTTCTTGATACAATAACCATTAGGAGAAAAGGGTATATGTTAGATATAAAAATTATAAATGTAATTCTTGCAAAACTCGTTTTAGTTTACAAAGTATTGGATACTAGTCCCTTTTTTGAAAACAGGATGGTCTGCTTGAGAATTGCTAGAATTAAGGCTATGTGGCTTGATGATGGCAAGCAAGCTAGTTGATGGCCGACATCACTCCTTCCCTCAAAGTTTATCATTTCGATTAGTGGACTTGAATAAAATTTTGTAATCCTTGTTTGTGTCTTGCTTTTGGCGAGATGATTATTCATATGAATAAGTTACAAGCTAGTTGTACTATTCTTATGAATAATTCCTTTATGGTCACATTACGATTATAAATGAGTTATTCTCATCGGTATGTTAATGATAATAGTTTAAGCATTTATAAAGGATTAGAATGCCAAAACATATCCAAAGTTTAATAATGACATGACACTATTGTTTAAGTCAAGGTGTTTATTGCATGTTTTTACTCTAGATGAAAATCAGGGTCTTAGATATTTGATCTAAAGACTCTGCAAAATCATGCCTCGTTTGGCAAGATGACTAAACTCTGCATTCTGGTAAAATGTTGATGACGAGGGTTTGACTCGTCAATGCCCATTGTTATGGACTTGGGTTTTGGAGAAGATGGGGATGCTAGAAGTCGCGAAATGATTAACATACAAGCAACACAGGGACACGAGATTTACCTAGGTTCAGGCCCCCGGAGGGAAAACCCTACTCCGTCTTTGTATAGATGCAATCTGATGTGGGGGTGTGTATGAGGTGAGTTGAGGATCCTTCTCACTGTATCCTCCTGGCCTTTATATAGATAGGCCAGGTCCCAGGATAGGTCGAGTCGGTTACAAATTAGGGTTGATACCCTTTGAAATTCTATATAATCTAGACTTGTCCTCCAAGGAGTCGAAATTTCCACGGGCTTGGGCCACCCGAAATCTTCATGGGCTGCGTGTTCTTATGTGGGCCTTCCTTGGGCTGGACCAGGTATACCATTGTCGTGCACCCGTAGGGTATATCCATGTCAGTAGCCCCTGAGTGTTCAGTCGAATCATAGATTTGGCTGGAGACTATTCAATATTTCGGGTGCTTTGTAGTTTGAGCCTATTTTACAAGGAGAAATGTTTAGTTCATAGGGATTGCTGATGCGTATGCATGGCTCACCCGACAGATCAGGGCCAGTTAACTATCACAGGACAAAACAACACGATCTTCATCGAACTCGAGTTCCCAGACTCAAATTCGGAACAATTGTTGGTGTGATTCAACTCAGGCCGTTGTGGTCTTATAGGAGTCGAATCCCAGTGTTTTTTCAAGTGATGTACCCAACGCGTCCGTCAGGATTTTCATCGTGCATGTTGACATGGAAACTTACTAGCCGAGCGCAGTCGGGTGTGTTGCCAGGCCATCAGACGGTATCTGTAGGTCTTATCTTTTTGTCATAGACACAGCATTCAAAATTTTATCACCACGGAGGTGTGTCAGGTGGCCAAGGAGACTGCTTCTCACTTAGCGTTGGTTTGGGAAAAGTTGCCAAAAGATTTTTGTCGTATTTGATCCGAAGGATATCAGTCGAATAATTCATAGGGTGTGCGACCAGCACTCCATATGGGAGTAGCCCCCGAGTGTCTATTCGAGTCGTAGACTCGAGCAGACACTTTAGTTTAGTTGTTTACATTATTAGTCCGAAGGACACATTTTTTTGGATGCGCGAACGATGCTCCCTATGGGAGTAGCCCCCGAGTCCGTAGTGGAGTCGTAGACTCGACGTAGGACTTGAATATAATTTCGAGGTGACATTACCTTTGCAATTTATTAGGTGCACGGCCAGCGCTCCTGATAGGAGTAGCCCCCGAGTAATTTTTCGAATCGTAGATTCAAGTAAGTATTTGTATGATCAGTCGAAATCTTCGATCCGTTGTTGGCTTTGCCTTGATGATGTCAGTGCTGACGATTGGTGATCTCAACCGTCTGCGGTAGCAGAAATGATGCGACGGGACGGTCATGGGTCCCGCCGCCTGACTTGACGTTGACTAGTCACGCATAGGCGTGGCATAAGTTATGGCGTCTCCTCGGTTTTCGTGCCTAGTGGACGGTGTGCTGGCGATGGTTCATTTAGATGCTGACACGTGGCCGGTGAGATCTGAGGTGCATGCTAGGGCTTCTCGATTGAAGGCTCCAGTGCATCGTCTTCGTCCTTTTATACCATGGGGAAAATAATAGTTTTACCCTTCGCCATTTGCTCTTGCCTCGTCTCCATTGCCAGCATTTTCGTGAGTTCTTTGCTTTTTGTTGCACACTGGACATTCTCCGCACCTTTCCTTCCTCTTTCCTCCGGTTGCATCGTTGCACTCGCTGCTCCAAGATGGGAAAGCCAAAGAAGACATCATCTGCTACGGCTGGGACGAGCGCCGCCGGCGCTGACAAGAAGGCCGCCGCTCCAGCCCGTGTCACCGACGGTGGGTGGAAGCGCACAGACATGCGCGAGGCGAATTTGCGCAAACTGCGTGACACTGGGCTGGTCTCCAAGGAGAAGGACGACGCCATCCTCCCCGACCAGGAGGTAATTCCTTGCCCACCCGAAGGGTTTCAGGTGATGTTTTATGCCTTTGTGATTAGGGGTCTTTCTTTGCCCACCCATGAATTTCTTCATGGGCTTCTCTTTTTCTATGGGATTCAGTTGCATCACCTGTCTCCCAATTCTCTCCTTCATATCGCTTGCTTCATCACTCTCTGCGAGTGCTGGCTCGGAATCGAGCCGCACTTTGGCCATTTCCAGAGACTCTACTCCGTGAAGAGGCAGTCTGGCACCAGCGGTATTTATCCCCTCGGAGGCTGCATCATCTCTGTTCGCTCCTCCGTCCAATTCTTCTCTTTTTCTATTTGAGAGTCTATCCAATACTAGCGTCGAAAGTGGTTCTACATCCGCTATGTCAAGCTGGACGGGCAGCATTTTGGTCTCCCCCTTTTGATTCTACACAAAAGATCACCCGAAAGAGATTGTAGAAGAACGACATCTTAGAAGGTGAATCTACGGAGGTGGAGAAGCTCTACAAGCGCGTGGAAGCTCTCCAGCTGGTGGCCGTCAAGGAGGTCAGTGGTTTTCACATCATCTGCACCTTCCTCAAGTGTCGGGTGCAGCCGCTCCAAGCGAGGTCGCACCCGATGTTTCTGTATGCTGGCCACAACGATCCTACAAGGGTCTCTCCTAAGAATCTGTTTTCGGGTGACCTTGACAGAGCGCTTCGGCCTCTTCTGAAGTTTAAGTTCGATGAGGACCTTCCGGGGAAATCGTTTACCGCCCCTTTCAATGCCAAGAGAGTAGTCTCCTAGGTGAAATTTGTTGTGTGTGCATAGCGATTTTCGAATGACTTTTGCCTGCTGGTGTGTTTATAATGTTTGCTTTTGTCTTTTACTTGTAAAGCCTCAAGGTAGCGGGGATGATGCCCCCTCCACCTGAGAAGTTCTCGGACCCGCCAGACAACGAGGAGGCGAAATCCGATTCCGAGCTCCCCCCAACACATTCTCCTTCCATGCAAGCCCTCGAGCCGAGCGAAGGGCAGACCCGAAAGTGGTCCCAAAGTGAAACTTTGGGTGGGGAGATGCCGCCAACTCCAAAGGGTCCGTCCTTCCTCGAACAACACGGTGGGGATGAGGGTGCGACATCCGCACCCTTTCCGATCGTGCCTATTCGGGTGGTGGCCCCACAACCGCCAGCTAAGAATAAGAAGGAGAAGGAAGATCCTGTCTTCAACCTATCCGACATACAGTCATAAGTTGTGCTTGACCGAACTTTTGTAGTTGTGCAGATTTGCTAAGCATTAGCCTGATGTTGATTTTATTTCTTGTAAGTGTTAGCAGTAATCCCTCAAAGGAGTCTCTTGATGAGGACTCCAAAGAGATGATCGCGGAATCAAAGCCGACAGCTTCGTTTCCCAAGATAGTGGCCAACTCCGAGGACGAGGGGTCAAGCTCCGCGAGGCGTGAGGCTCGCGCACTCGTTACTCAAAAGACGACATCCAAACCTTCGGAGTCCACTCCAGAACACGTAAGTGTTGTTTTTACCTTGCCTGGGGGGAGCCCCCGTGCCCTTTATTCATCAAGCTTTTATTGCTTCTTTTCAGCCTTTTGTCCGTAGCGCCAATCTTCTGATCCAGCAACATCTAGCGTTGGAGGATGAGTTGAAGCAACTCCAAGGTGCGTTGTTTTATTCTCTACTTCTTTTTTGAGTGCTTCAAGTTTGTTGTTGTATTCATCCGGTGTTTCTCCATGCTGCAGATGAGAACAACACTGCCCTCCGTAGGCTGAACTCTCTTGAAAAGAGCCTCGGCCAGGTGGAGAAGAAGGCAACGGATGCTACTAAGGCCCTTCAACGTTAGCAAAAGGAGGCCGAAGACCGTGAGCAGCAGCTCTATCCATTGCAGCTACTCGGGAGAAGTCCATCGCTGACAAGATCATGGCTGCTGTCAAGACTATCTCTAGTAAGCTACCCTTATCTCCTTTTTTGCGTCTTTCGTATTTTGGGGTGATTTTTACTTCTCCTCACTCGAGTTTCGTCTGCTGCTATTTATGCCAGATGCTTCCGGCATCGCATTTGATCGCGACATACTGGAGCATGGGGATTTCCTGGCAGATGCTGCCACATCGATCGAAGATCGCTGCTCTTCTGTCGTGAGCTCCCTGGACAAGGCCAAGAAGGTGCTTGCGCGCTTCTACAAGGAGGTCAACCCCAAGGGCGTTTCCCTCAAGGACATCGACTCGCTGGCGGATGCTCTGTTGGAGGACGCTTCGGCGGAGTACAAACACAAGTAGAACGACATTGGTGCCTCCATGGGGTTGGGTATGGCGATGGCGTCCGGAGCCGAGCTAGATCTGGCCCAGGTCACGTCTAGGATGCCGTCGGCGGCGGATGGCTCCGAGGTAGCTTTTCCCCCTTTTCTTCCTACTGTAAGCATTACGGGCCTAAACTCATCGACCTCCTGGCCAATTATGCGGCAAAGCAGCAGCGAGAGGCCAAGAGTACGCAATCTGGCTCCAAGGCTGCTCCAGGTGCTAGCACTTAGGCCCTTGCATTGTAGCTAGCATATCTTTTCTCCTTATGTTGTATTTTGTAACACCTTTTGAATGAACAAGTCTCACTTTGCCACGAGATGGCTTTATTTTTGTATATGAGTATGTATTTTAACTATTGTCACAAGTGTTTGTGATATTAATATTTGCATGTTTACCCCTAGGGTCCTTCGGGTGAGGCTCCAGTGATCACTCTTCCTGTGCCTGATCCTCGCCCATCATTGGATGAGGCGTCCCAGTTGCCCTTACTGCGTGATTATGTCCGCAGTTTGGAAAAATACATCCTCAGCATCCGAGGTCATGCGAATGTGTGGAAGTCGAAGGCTGAGCGAGCCACTGCCAGGGAGGAGTTCTTTCTTGGAGAATTTCGGCAGATGGGTTACTAACTCCAATGTGAATCCTCGTGAACCGATGCTCTTTCGATTGTGCCTTATTTTTATGCTAGCTCACCCCATGTGTGTGCAGTTGTGAATCTCATTCCGAGGGAAGAGAAGGAGCGCGTCGCAATTCAGATGAATTTCCTGATGCAACAAGAGATGGAGGCCGGTGGCTTCTTTTGGATGGATCGTGATCGAGCTATCGTCCTTGCAACGGTGCAAGATCGCGTACACCAGGTTCTTCGGGTGCTGAAGCAGGTGAGGTCGTCACTTGCGGCCGTTTGGTCCAGCATGTTTCCTCTAGACGCTGCACCTTCTAGCTTTTTGGGTCTTCTTGGGAAGTTTCAGAATGTAGGCCACGTCAAGGAGTTGGTGCGCCATCAGCTGCTTGCGGGGGTGAAGGCAGCCCTATCTCTCGTTCGACTGCATCATCGTGATGTTAATCTTGTGGAGATAGCGGCTGGACCGCCTCCTCCTCCAGGTGGCAATGTATGGGATATGTGCCCTCATTACGCAGCTGTGGCGCAGTATGCCAAAGAGATTGTAGATTTATTCGAGGAGCAGATGAATGTTATGCTCTAGAACAATTAGGTCCTATAAAGAAAATGAGATAATGTAAAGTTTGTATTTATTCGAGTGGGCTTGTAATGCCCTTTGTAAAGTTTGTATGTATTGGCACGTAGTGCATTACATGTGCATATCCTTTTTGTTAGCCTGACGTGGTCAGCTACTCAGGTTGTATGCGTTTGTTTATCAGTCGACGATGTCGTAAGGTGAGGCGCATCCCCCGAGCATGTTTAGCGATAAGTAATGTAAAGGAAAAGATTTTTTGGGCCAAGGAACTTAGAGTTTATTCATAGCAAATGAGGAGGTACATTGTTCGGCTGAGTATCCTTATTGAAAGTAAAGGGTAACTAGGGGTAGAAGTGTCGCAGTCGTGCGACGTTCCAAGGGTTGGAGTATTCGACTCCTGATTTGACGTCCTTGAGGCGGCAGGATCCACCTAGGATGACTTCGGTGATGATATAGGGTCCTTCCCAGGGTGACTCGAGCTTCTTGTGTCCTTCTTGCTTGAGTCACATGATGAGGTCTCCTTCGACGAAGGACCTTGGGCGCAGCCGGCGGCTGTGGTAGTTGTGGAGGCTCTGCTGGTGCACCGCTGAGCGGGCTGCGGCGATGTCACGTGCTTCGTCTAGTGTGTCGACAATGTATTCGAGTGCGGCCGATGATTTGGCCTTGCTCTAAGCGACGACCCATGGGGCCTTGTGGCATACCTCAGCGGGTAGCACGACTTTGGCTGCGTGTACCATGAAGAAGGGTGTATAGCTAGTTGAGATGTTTGGCGTTGTGCGCAGGCTCCAGAGGACGGAGGGTAGCTCATCTGCCCAGGATCCCGCAAGCCTTTAGAGTGGGCAGAGTAGGCGCTTCTTGATGTCGTTACCTATGAGGCCATTGGCCTTTTCGACCTGTCCGTTGGTCTGCGGGTGCGCCATGGAGGCGTATGATATGTTCATGCCGAGGTTCCCGCAGAAATCTTGGAATTCCTTCGAGATGAAGTTCGAGCTGTTGTCTGTTATGCTGCTATGGGGCACGCCAAACCTGTAGAAAATGGACTCGAAAAACTTGACGGCAGTTTTGCCACTTTGGTTGGTGACAGGCATAGCCTCCATCCACTTGGAGAATCTGTCGACTATGATCAGGAGGAAGACGTGGCCTCCTGGCGAGGACTTTGGAAGTTTGCCGATCATGTCGAGGCCCCACTAGGCAAAGGGCCAAGCTAATGGTATAGGCCTCAGCTCAGATCCCGACGCGTGTGGTTTGTCCGTGTACCTCTGATAGGCATTGCACCTCTGGACTATGTCCTTGGCGTCGTTCATTGTGGTTGGCCAGTAGAACCCAGCTCGTAGAGCTTTGGCGACTAGAGAGTGGCTGCCTACGTGATGGTCGTAGATACCCTCATGGATGTCTTGGAGGATGCTTTTGCCATCACCGATGGTGAAACATCATTGGAACACACCCGATATGCTGCACTTATACAGCCTGTCGTTGATGACGGTGAAGGCCTTTGACCGGCGAGATATGCATCAGGCATCTGCGGGTCCTCAGGCAGCTGATTATTTAGCAGGTACCGAAAGTTATGGTTGTGTCCATGTTTCTTCAACTGCCATGACCTGCATCAGGATAACCAGTTCGACCTCTGTGTCGAGCTTTTTAGGTCCCTCTTGTCCTTCGGGTAGCGCAGCACCTGAGTGCTCTGCCTCTTCGACGGAGCCTTTTGGGAATTTCCTCTTGATGGAGGGTATGCATATTTGTTCGAGGAACACTCCTGGTGGCACCCGTGCGTAGGTGGATCCAATGTTGGCGAGCTTGTCAGCCTCCTCATTGATTTCTCTACCGACGTGCTGAAGCTCGCAGCCGTCAAAGCCACCTTCGAATGAGCTGTAGAGCGTGCAATACGCGATCATGTTGGCGATGTGAGCATCACACTCGTTCATCATCTGCTGCACGACAAGGTTTGATTCGCCGTCAATGACAAGGCGTGTTGCGCCGCACACCTTGGCCATTTTCATGCCATGGATGAGGGCTTCATATTCAGCCTCGTTGTTGGAGGCATGAAACTTTATCCAAAGGACATACTTCATCTTGTCGCCTTGAGGGGACATCAGTATGACGCCGACCCCTACTCCAGCTTCGTGCTTGGAGCCGTCGAAGTTCATCGTCCAGGATTGTGACATGTCCGGAGTGTCCGGTAGCTAGAGCTCCATCCAGTGGACGATGAAGTCAGGGAGAATATGGGATTTGAAGGCAGTGCGCCGCTCATAGATGATGTCCGGAGGAGACAACTCGATGCCCCACTGGGCCACGTGCCCCATGGATTCGGGGTTGTTTAGGATATTCGACAGCGGGTCGTCGTTGATGACCATGATCTGGTGCTCCTAGAAGTAGTGGCTTAGCCGATGCGTCGTCATGAATACGTCGTAGGCGTGCTTCTGGTAGTGAGGGTACCTCTTATTTGTCGAGATCAGTACCTCGCTGAGGTAGTAGATTGGGCGTTGGACCCCGTGGGTCTTTCCATTTTCGGGTCACTCGACCATGAGTACGGTGCTGACCACTTGATGAGTGGTTGCAATGTATAGCAGCAAAGGTTCCCATTCCTTCGGCATGACCAGGACAGGTGGTGTGGAGAGCAACCGCTTGAGGTCTTCGAACGCATATTCCGCCTTAGGTGTCCACTCGACTTTGTCCGTCTTGCGCATCAGCTGATAAAAGGGGAGGGCCTTTTCACCCATTCGGCAGATGAATCTGCTCAGCGCCGCGATTCACCGAGCTAGCTATTGGATGCCTTTGAGGTTCTTTGGCTTCTCCATGGACAGTATGGCCCTGATTTTCTTCGGGTTTGCCTCGATGCCCCGTTAGGAGATGAAGTACCTGAGTAATTGACCAGACGGGATGCTGAAAGCGCACTTGTCTGGGTTTGGCTTGATTTTGTAGCAATCAAGGTTATCGAATGTCTCGCGGAGATCGTCGATTAGAGTCATGCCTCCCTGGTCTTGATTACTATGTCGTCGACATAGACCTGGATGTTGTGGCCGATCTGGTCCTTCAAACATGCTTTCATGCACGTCTGGTATGTGGCACCTGTGTTCTTCAGCCTGAAGGGCACCTGTGTTCTTCAGCCCGAAGGGCATGGTGATGAACGCCGTTTTCTCCTCATCTTCAACCTTGAGCCGAATTTGGTTGTAGCCCGAGTAGGCGTCGAGGAAGGAGAGCTTCTCACATCCTGCAGTCGAATCGATGATTTGATCGATCCGCCGTAGATGGAAGTGGTCCTTGGGACAGTGCTTGTCCGTGTCCTTTTTGGGGACCACCACGGTGTTGGCCAGCCACTCTCTTTCTTTGATTTCCCTGATGAAGTTGGCATCGAGCAGTCTGTTGACTTCGAGTCCCATGGCTTTGGCTCTTGGCTCGGACAGTCGATGCATCGACTGCTTGACTAGCTTTGCATCTGGGAACACATTGAGTGCATGCTCGGTGAATTCCCTTGGAACTCCTAGCATGTCCGCAGGACACCAGGAAAAGATTTCCTTAGCGCTCACGGAGGAATTCGACGAGTGCGCTTTCCTATGCAGGACTCGGGTCGTTGGTGATTAACACCGTCTTGGAGGCATCCTTCGGGTGAACCTTCACCTTCTTTGTGTTGACTATGGAGTCGAACGACATGCCGGGTGCATTTTGCCTAACAACTGGGGGTGCCCCGTTGTCTGTCACCTCTCTGAGTCTCGTGAGCTCCTCCTGCATGCCGAACGACTGAGAGATTCTATTGAAGTCTGTGTCGCAGATGTCTGACCTAGTGAAGCTTCCTTGGATGGTGCTGACGCCCCTGGGTCCGGGCATCTTTAGTAGCAGGTACACATAGTGAGGTACTGCCAGGAATCTTGCGAATGCCACACGTCCGAGGATGGCGTGGTATTGTGATGGCCAGTCCACCACTTCGAACTCTAGCCACTCGTGTCTGAAGTTTTCGGGCTGGCCGAAGAAGACGTCGAGCCATATCTTGCCCAGGGGTATATGCCCTTCCCTAGAACTATGACGTGACGTCGTGTATGACTGCTCCAGGCTGCACAGCAGGATCCGCATTGCTGCGAGTGTGCTGGCAAACATCAGGTTGATGCCGCTGCCGCAGTCCATGAAGACGCGACTCATTTTGAATCCTCCGATCTGAGCCTCGAGCACCAGGGCAGCATGACCTGGGTGAGGTATCTGGCGTGGGTGATCGGAACGATCAAACGTGATGCAGGACTATGATCCGCTGGCGTACTCAGGTATGGCTAGTGGAGAGGTCACGACCAGGCTGACTTGGCGGGTGATCTTCTTCTACACCCTGTTTGTTGGGCACCCCTTCTGGATCATCAGGGATCCTTTCGGTGGGGGTACCTGTAGGGTTTCGTAGCAAGGAAAACAAAAAATTTCTACCGCATACAAACAAACAAGCCAAGATCTATCTACTAGATTGTAGCAATGAGTCGATAGAATAAATCACCCTCGAAGATTCCAAAGTGTTTAACAAGAGCGGATTCTCGTGGGTGATGTAGTCGTACTCTTTCCGATCTCAAGATCGCGTAGACGATCCTTCCGTTCCATGCGGCGCTCCCACAATCGGTCACACGTTGATTTTCGACAAAGACCTTCCTCTCCTTGTTCCAGAAAATGGAGGTTGTAGCACTCTCCTCGCGATTCCGGCAGCACAACGGCGTGGTACCGGAAGTAGAGGGGAGATCTCGCAGGGCTTCGCCTTAAGCCGGAGCGAGTATGGTGGAGTATGAGAGAGTCCCTCGGTGTTCTAGGGTTTAGACACACCAAGGAGGGGCAAGCGCATGAGGGATTAGCTAGACGGGCTAGGGTTTGCCCTAGGGCGGGCGGCTATGGAGGCGGCGGCTTGGGGCTAGGGTTTGGAGAGGATCTTGTGTGTCTCTAGGAGGGAGCCCTGCCCTCCTTATATAGGTGGAGGCCGGCCGGCCAAGGGAGGGAGAGGAGTCCTCCCAACTCGGCTTGGGTGGTGCATCGGTTGGAGGAGGAACTCCTCCCAACACGGTTTCCCACTCCTCCTCCTCTTTCCAAAAACTGCCGTTTGACTTTCAAACTAGCCGTTTGACTTTTCAAACTAGGATTTGAATAAACCCTCTATTTTGATCAGCGATGACACCGAGTACATGATGCAATCATATCAACTTGATATAACACATTCATGTACCCTTCCCCCCCGGAGTGCCGGACATTCCGGAACCTTCTAGAACATTCCCGATGAAAACACCGGAACCATTCCCCAACTCCGAAACGGGACTTTCCTTATATGAATCTTATTCTCCGGACCATTCCGGATCTCCTCGTGATATCCCGGATCCCATCCGGGACTCCAAACAACATTCGGTCTTTTTCTCATCATTCCATAACTACTCAAACAACATCGAAACCTTAAGTGTGTCTCCCTACGGTTCGTGAATTATGCGGACATGATCGAGACACTTCTCCGAACAATAACCAATAGAGGAATCTGGAAATTCATATGGCTCCCACATATTTCTACGATTACTTTGCGATCGAATGAAACACTTACATATGATATCAATTTCCCTTTGTCTCACGATAGTTTACTTATCCGAGGTTATGATTGTCGGTATCTCTGCATACCTAGTTCAACCTCGTTACTGATAAGTACTCTTTTCTCGTTCCCGTGATATGTGATCCCTTGTGAGCCAGTCACATGCTTGCAAGCTAATTGGATGACATTTCACCGAGAGGGACCAGAGTATATCTATCCGTCATATGGATGGACAAATCCCATTCTTGATCCATGTGTTTCAACCAATACTTTCCAAACACTCAATGCCATCTTTATAACCACCCAGTTACGGTGTGGTGTTGGATGTCATCAAAGCATCCATCCAGTAAAGGTGATATGCATGATCTCATGGTCGAAGGAATTAGATTACTATGTATCAGAAAGCATATAGCAATTGAACTATTAAAATGACTTGATCTTTATGCTACGCTTATCTATAGGAGTATGTCCATCATATCATTCTCCTAACGATATGATCTTGTTGTTAATAACATCTCAATGTTCATGATAGGGAAACCACAATCATCTTATTAACCAACAAGCTAGTTTTAGATAGAGGCTTTCACCAGGGACTTCAAATTAAGTTTACAAATCACACAAGTATCAATGTTTCCTTGTTAATACCATTATAGCATGAATGTAAACATTTATCATAAACACAAAGATATAATAATAACTACATTTATTATTGCCTCTAGGGCATATCTCCAACAGTCTCCCACTTGCACTAGAGTCATCTAATCTAGATTGGTAATATACCGAACACCCATGGCAGTTTGGTGCTGGTCATGTTTTGCCCTCGGGAGAGGTTTAGTCAACGGATCCGCCACATTCAGATCTGTGTGTACTTTGCAAATCTTTATATCCCCATCTTGGATATGTTCTCGAATAGCGTGAAAACGTAGCTTGATGTGCTTTAGCTTCTTGTGTGACCTTGGTTCTTGCGCATTGGCTATGGAACCCATGTTATCACAGTAGATAGACACTGGGTCCAGCGCACTAGGAACCACACCCAGCTCTGTAATGAACTCTTTCATCCATATCGCTTCTTGTGAAGCCTCCGAAGCAGCCATGTATTCCGATTCAGTTGAAGATCTCGCCACAACGCTTTGCTTTGCACTCCTCCAGCTAACTGCTGCACCATTCAAAATAAATCATTATCCAGTTGTGATTTAGAATCATCCGGATCGGTGTTCCAACTAGCATCGGTGTAACCATTAACAACGAGCTGTTCATCACCTCCATAAGAAAGAACCATATCCTTAGTTCTTCTCAAGTACTTAAGGATGTTTTTGACCGCTGTCCAATGATCCACTCCTGGATCACTTTGATATCTGCTAGTTAAACTAACATCATATGCAATGTCGGGTCTAGTACATAGCATGGCATACATTAGAGATCCTATGGTTGAGGCATAGGGAGTTTTACTCATCCTTTCTCTATCTTCTGCCGATGTCGGACTTTGAGTTTTACTCAAGGTCGATTAGCAACATGGGCAAGAACCCTTTCTTGCTATCTTCCATTCCAAATCTCTTTAGAACTTTGTCCAAATATGTACTTTGTGACAATGATATTTGGCGTTTTGATCTATCTCTATAAATCTTTATGCCTAATATGTAAGCTGCTTCACCAAGATCCTTCATTGAAAAACTATTATTCAAATATTCCTTGACCCTATTAAGAAGGTCTACATCATTCCCAATCAACAATATGTCATCTACATATAGTATTAAGAATGCTACAGAGCTCCCACTCACTTTCTTGTAAATACAAGCTTCTCCATAAGTTTGTATAAAACCAAAACTTTTGATCACCTTATCAAAATGTTGATTCCAACTTCGGGATGCTTGCTTCAATCCATAGATGGACCGTTGAAGTTTGCATACCTTGTTAGCATCTTTAGGATCGACAAAACCTTTGGGTTGCATCATATACAACTCTTCATCAATGTCTCCATTGAGGAATGCTGTTTTGACATCCATCTGCCATATCTCATAATCATAATATGCAGCGATTGCTAACATAATCCTCACAGACTTTAGCTTTGCTACTAGTGAGAAAGTCTCATCGTAGTCAACTCCTTGAATTTGTCGAAACCCTTTTGCGACAAGTCGAGCTTTATAGACAGTAACATTACCATCAGCATCTGTTTTCTTCTTGAAGATCCATTTGTTCTCGACAGCCTTCCGGCCATCCGGTAAGTCCACCAAAGTCCATACATGGTTTTCGTACATGGATCCAATCTCGGATTTCATGGCTTCTTGCCATTTATTGGAATCTGGGCTCATCATCGCTTCCTCATATGTCTCAGGGTCATCGGTGTTGTCCACCAACATGACACTCATAACGGGATCATACCAATCTGGAGTGGTACGAGTTCTCGTTGACCTGCGAGGCTCTGTAGCAACTTCAACCGAAGTTTCATGATCATCATCATTAGCTTCCTCTCTTATTGGTGCAGGCACCACAGGAACTTCTTCCGGTGCTGCGCTACTCGCAATTTCGAGAGAAGGTTCGACAACCTCGTCGAGTTCTACTTTCCTTCCAGTCACTTCTTTCGAGAGAAACTCTTTCTCTAGAAAGGATCCATTCTTGGCAACAAAAACCTTGCCTTCGGATCTATGATAGAAGGTATACCCAATAGTTTCCTTCGGGTATCCTATGAAGACGCATTTTTCCGCTTTGGGTTCAAGCTTGTCCGGCTGTAACTTCTTTACATAGGCTTCGCACCCCCAAACTTTAAGGAACGACAATCTAGGTTTCTTCCCAAACCATATTCATATGGTGTCGTTTCAACGGATTTAGATGGTGCCCTATTTAAAGTGAATGCGGCTGTTTCTAATGCATAACCCCAAAATGATAGCGGTAAATCTGTAAGTGACATCATAGAACGAACCATATCTAAGAGAGTTCGATTACGACGTTCGGACACACCATTTCACTATGGTGTTCCTGGCGGTGTCAATTGTGAAAGTATTCCACATTTCTTCAAATGCTCGCCAAACTCGTAACTTAGATATTCACCTCCACGATCAGAACGTAGAAATTTAATCTTCTTGTTACGTTGATTCTCTACCTCACTTTGAAATTCCTTAAACTTCTCGAAAGTTTCGGACTTATGTTTCATGAAATAGATATACCCATATCTACTCAAATCATCCGTGAAGGTAAGAACATAACGATAACCATCGCGCGATGCTACACTCATTGGACCACACACATCGGTATGTATGATTTCCAACAAGTCCGTAGCTCGCTCCATCATACCAGAAAATGGAGTCTTAGTCATTTTACCCATCAGACATGCTTCGCATCTATCAAGTGATTCGAAATCAAGTGATTCAAGAAGTCCATCGGAATGGAGTTTCTTCATACGCTTCACTCCAATGTGACCAAGGCAGCGATTGCCACATATAGGTCGAGTTATCGCTCGATTTCAAACGTTTAGCCTCAATGTTATTAATATGTGTATTTCCACTATCGAGATTCAATAAGAATAGACCATCTATCAAAGGTGCATGTGCATAAAACATATTACTCATATAAATCGAACAACCATTATTCTCAGACTAAACAAGTAACCGTCTCGCAATAAACAAGATCCCGATATAATGTTCATGCTTAACGCAGGCACCAAATAACAATTATTTAAGTATAAAACTAATCCCGGTGGTAGATGAAGGGGTAGCGTCGACGCGATCACATCAACCTTTGATCCGTTTCCACGCGCATCGTCACCTCGTTCTTCACTAGCTTCCGTTTATTCTGCAGACCTGTTTGAGTTACAAATATGAGCAACCGAACCAAAGATCAAATACCGAGCACTACTACAGTACTAGTGAGATACACATCAATAACATGTATATCGATATACCTTTCTTCTTGATGTTGCCGTTCTTCAAATCCGCCAAGTACTTTGGGAAATTCCGCTTCGAGGACCTTCTCCCTTGCGGTAAAGCACTCAAGATCGTGCTTAGGTCCAGCCTTGGTCTTCTTCGAGGCGTGGCAACTTTCTTACCACCCTTCTTGAAGTGTCCCTTCCTTAGACTTGCCTTTCTTGAATTTCGTGGTCTAATTGACCAACAACACATGGTGCTCTTTCTTGATCTCCACTTCTGCTGACTTCAACATGGCAAAGAGTTCTGGCAATGTCTTGTTCATGTTTTGCATGTTGTAGTTCATCACAAAGTTCTTGTAACTTGGTGGCAGTGATTGGAGGACACGGTAAATCCCCAAAGCATTGGGAATCACTATACCCAAGCTTTGAAGTTTGTTTGCGTGCCTGCACATCTTAAGCACATGCTCACCGATGAGCTGCCCTCTTCCATCTTGCGCTTAAAGAACTTTTCGAAGCCTCATAGCTTTCAATTGCATGAGTCTCAAAAATCAATTTGAGATCCTCGACAATATCATATGGGTCTGAATTCTCAAACCTTTTCAAGCTCGATTCTAAACCATACAAGATAGCACACTGAATCGTGGAGTACCGAGTCTTCCAGTGAGGTAAACATTCTTTACTTCATCGGCAAAGATCAGCAGTGGGTCACCCAAGTGCATCCAGCACATAGGTCAAATTACCAATGAGGACAATCCTCAAATTCGGAACCAATCCATGTTGCTTCCATTGTTTTTCAACTTTTCTTTCTCTAGGAACGCATTAAAATTGATGGTAGGGGCTGCCATTGATCTACAACATATTTGCAATAGTTTAGACTAAGTTTATGACAAATTGAGTTCAAATTAATAATAAAATTAATCTAGGTGAACTCCCACTCAAAACAATATCCCTCACATTGTTTTAGTGATCACACGAACCAAATCCACCACATCAACACCGATCATCACGAGAGTTGATATAGTTTCAATGGTGAACAATCGACATGTTCATCATATCTACTATATGATTCATGTTTTACCTTTCGGTGATCCGTGTTCCGAGACCATGTCTGTACATTCTAGGATCGTCAAGATCAAACCTTAGTTTCCGCATGAGCAAATCTGGCTTGCTCACGTTGTATACACTTGCGGAATCTAACACACCCGATCATCACGTGGTGCTTCGAAACAACAAGCTTTAGCAATGGTGCTAACTAAGGGTGAACACTTTATGACTTGATATTCATGTGCATGAGGGATCATCTTATAATGCTACCGTCATCTACTAAGCAATACAAGATGCATAAAGGATTAACATCACATGCAATTCATAATATGTGATATGATATGGCCTTTCTTCTTAGTGCTTCCGATCTCTATCTTCTAGCACGAACATGATCTCCATCATCACCGGCATTGCATCAAGGTCAATGATGCTTCTCCATGGTTGTCGTCCACCGGCTTCACCTATTACAACTACTTTGAATAGACATGCTGGTCTTTAACATAAATTAAAGACAACCATATGGCTCCTGCCGGTTGCCAACTTACAATAAGGAACATTGCATACATCAAATATAATCACAATCATGGCCATATCACATCATAGCACACCCCTGCAAAACAAAGTTAGACGCCTCTACTTTCTTTGCATGTTTTACGTGGTTTGGGGCTTTCAATAAGTGTCGTTCTAACTTACGAACATGAACCACAACATTGATACTAGTATTGTTAATCACTCGTTGTAAATTGGATCTTAACTATGCTAGGAGAAACACGCACCCGCAAAGCCACTTATGCAATACAAGTTGCATGTCAAGTGTGGAGCAAGTCTCATGAACGATGTCATGTAAGGTTAGCCTGGGCCGCTTCATCCCAACATACCGCAAGATGCAAAGTACACAAGAAGCAATCGACAATAAAAGCATCAACACCCACAATGACCATTGTGTTCTACTCGTGCAACAGATCTACATATAGACACGGCTCTGATACCACTGTAGGGTTTCGTAGCAAGGAAAACAAAAAATTTCTACCGCATACAAACAAACAAGCCAAGATCTATCTACTAGATTGTAGCAACGAGTCGATAGAATAACTCACCCTCGAAGATTCCAAAGTGTTTAACGAGAGCGGATTCTCGTGGGTGATGTAGTCGTACTCTTTCCGATCTCAAGATCGCGTAGACGATCCTTCCGCTGCGTTCGGCGCTCCATGATCGGTCACACGTTCGGTTTCGACGAAGACCTTCCTCTCCTTGTTCCAGCAGGCGGTGGAGGTTGTAGCACTCTCCTCGCGATTCCGGCAGACAACAGTGGTGGCAGGAAGTAGAGGGAGATCTCATGAGGCTTCGCCTTAAGCCGAAGCGAGTATGGTGGAGTATGAGAGAGTCCCTCGGTGTTCTAGGGTTTAGACACACCAAGGAGGGGGTAAGCCGGCGTCTAGGGATTAGCTAGAAGGCGGCTAGGGTTTGCCCTACGGCCGGCGGCGGCTATGGAGGCGGCGGCGGCTTGGGGCTAGGGTTTGGAGGAGAGGATCTTGTGTGTCTCTAGGAGGGAGCCCTGCCCCTCCTTATATAGGTGGAGGCCGGCCCGGCCAAGGGAGGAGAGGAGTCCCTCCCCAACTCGGCTTGGGTGGTGCGCCGCCGGTTGGAGGAGGGAACTCCTCCCCAACTCGGTTTCCCACTCCTCCTCCTCTTTCCAAAAACTGCCGTTTGACTTTCAAACTAGCCGTTTGACTTTTCAAACTAGGATTTGAATAAACCCTCTATTTTGATCAGCGATGACACCGAGTACATGATGCAATCATATCAACTTGATATAACACATTCATGTACCCTTCCCCCCCGGAGTGCCGGACATTCCGGAACCTTCTAGAACATTCCCGATGAAAACACCGGAACCATTCCCCAACTCCGAAACGGGACTTTCCTTATATGAATCTTATTCTCCGGACCATTCCGGATCTCCTCGTGATATCCCGGATCCCATCCGGGACTCCGAACAACATTCAGTCTTTTTCTCATCATTCCATAACTACTCAAACAACGTCGAAACCTTAAGTGTGTCTCCCTACGGTTCGTGAATTATGCGGACATGATCGAGACACTTCTCCGAACAATAACCAATAGAGGAATCTGGAAGTTCATATAGCTCCCACATATTTCTACGATTACTTTGCGATCGAATGAACCACTTACATATGATATCAATTTCCCTTTGTCTCACGATAGTTTACTTATCCGAGGTTATGATCGTTGGTATCTCTGCATACCTAGTTCAACCTCGTTACTGATAAGTACTCTTTTCTCGTTCTCGTGATATGTGATCCCTTGTGAGCCAGTCACATGCTTGCAAGCTAATTGGATGACATTTCACCGAGAGGGCCCAGAGTATATCTATCCGTCATATGGATGGACAAATCCCATTCTTGATCCATGTGTTTCAACCAATACTTTCCAAACACTCAATGCCATCTTTATAACCACCCAGTTACGGTGTGGTGTTTGATGTCATCAAAGCATCCATCCAGTAAAGGTGATATGCATGATCTCATGGTCGAAGGAATTAGATTACTATGTATCAGAAAGCATATAGCAATTGAACTATTAAAATGACTTGATCTTTATGCTACGCTTATCTATAGGAGTATGTCCATCATATCATTCTCCTAACAATATGATCTTGTTGTTAATAACATCTCAATGTTCATGATAGGGAAACCACAATCATCTTATTAACCAACAAGCTAGTTTTAGATAGAGGCTTTCACCAGGGACTTCAAATTAAGTTTACAAATCACACAAGTATCAATGTTTCCTTGTTAATACCATTATAGCATGAATGTAAACATTTATCATAAACACAAAGATATAATAATAACTACATTTATTATTGCCTCTAGGGCATATCTCCAACAGTACCCATCTGCACCGTTATTTGGTGCTGGTGCAACCGGTGGCTGTGATGGCCCGCCAGGCGGTGGTGGAGGAGCTCTATGCGCGATGGCACCTAGAGCGGGTGCGAATCCAGGGTTCACCGCCTGGCGCCACATTTGGGTAAGGTCCTCACTGAGCTTCTAGAACTCTCGGCTGTCCTTGAGCGTGTGGCTGGACTTCTTCTTGCCATCTTGCTTGTCGATGTAGAAGTGGATGGTGCATGGGCCAGACAGTTTGTAGTATGCCGACGGCTCGTCGTCGCGGGTGCGACGTTGCCACGTTTGTGTGGGTCGTCCACCGTCGCGGTGGCTGCTGCTGCGATATCCGCTGTTGCGGTTGCCGTTGTCGCGTCGATCGGCATATCCAGCCACAACCATATTGACTCCATCATGATCGTCGTAGACGTGCGATCTTCTCTTGCTGCAGAGCTCGCGCCTGCGGCCGAAGTCATCTTGACAGAATCCTCGCCATCTGCCCAGCGGTTGGTGATGTCCATGAGGTGGTCAAGGGTTTTGGGCTTGATACGCCCCAGCTCCTCCTTGAACCCCCGGCGCCTGGCACCGTCCTTGAAGGCGACCATTGCTCTTTCTTCAGAGATGTGTGCGGCGGAATTCTTGATGTGGGACCAACATAGTATGTACGAGCGGATGGACTCGTTGGTCCGCTGGGTGCAGGCGTGTAGCTCTTCGATTGAGGCTGCCCTCTTGTTGGTACCCTTGAAGTTGCGAATGAAGCTGTACGCCAGCTCCTCCTAGCTTCGGATGGAGCCGGAGGATAGACTGCTGAGCCAGACCCTGGCCACGCCTGTCAGCTGTAGCTGAAGGCACTATAAGGCGGTGTTCTTGTTTCCGCTATGGAGCTTGACCAATGACAGGTGATCGTCGAGCCAAGCCTTTGGATCCTGCGTGCCATTGAACTATGGATTGTGCGAAGGGAGCTTGAAATTTTTTGGCATCCGCGATTGTCAAACGGATCTGCTGAAGCATCTGGCTCCGCACAGCTCTCCATCGTCCTCCTCTTCGGACTCGGTTGAACACGCGTGTTTAGCAGGTGATTTGTCGATCTTGCGTTGGGTGATCTCACTACGAGCATTGTAGTTGCTGCTGCAATGCCGTGGGCTCCGACGGTGCCGGGGCAGGTCATGCTCCTCATTGTCAGATGAGGGTGTGCGGCTTCAAGTGAACTTGACCGTGGCCTTCTTCTTCGGCTCCGCGGGAGTTTCATCATGGAGCGCAGCTCCGACGAGTCTAAGGCCTGCTAGCACGGACTTGTGCATTGCGTTCCTCGGGTCCCCCGCCGGAGGCGGATTGGATGCGAGATAGGTGGTGGCCGCCATGATCGCAGCTTGTGGCGTTTTAGGCATGACGTTGTTGTGCGAGTCCATCGTCATGAAGGACGTGTTGAGGGCCCGGGTGACCTCGCCCCGCGCGGCGGGGTCCATGCGCTCCATGCGGGAGCGGTACTTGTTGGCATTGTTGCCATGTGATGTGGGTCCGCCAGCGGCAGAGAGCGCAGCTCGCCGCGTGCTGGACTCCACAGCTGCCTGCTTATGCTTGTCGAGCTCCTCCATCAGCTTTACCTGTCGATTGTGCTCATCGATCAGGAGGAGGTGGTAGGCCATCAGCAGGTCCGGGGAGGCATCCATAGGTAGGATTTTGTTGCCTTGCACGGCTTCGCATGCCAGGCGCCAGCCTTCCTCGTTGAGGTTGATCTGGTCATAGGCGCGATTGCGTCCTTCAATGGCTCTATTGGTCGGGTTTCCCCTGTTTCCCTCGTTCTCAACCTGCGTGTTGGGAGGGGGATTGGGAGGTATAGCACTCAAACCCGTCGACGGGTCCAGTCCGTTGTTGACGTTTCCATAGTGGATGGTGGCGCACAGGTAGCGCTCACGGGGTGGGTCGCTACTGCCGCGACTCTCAGATCCGGAACCGTAGGTTCCTTCATCCGAAGGAGGGCCGCACAGATCGAAGTTGCGGCTGCTGCTGTCATCCGAATCGCCCATCATCGTTGATGTGCGCAGGGCATCGATGGATGGGCCCCACGAAGCAGGCCTAATGGATGGAAGTGACACCCTCTCTGGGAGGCGGAGGGTGCCGGTATGCCCCACCTGGAAGTAGAAGCTCCCGAACAGCATCTCGAGCCCGTCGCCAACGGGCTCGAAATCCTTCAGGGTGGCTGGCGAGTGGGTGGTGAAGTCGAAGGCGCCACAGCAGAGGTGACTCTCCGTTGCTGATGAATCGTAGATCGCTCTGGATGGAACCGTCACGACCGCATGATTAGCGTCACCGCTTCCCACAAACGGCGCTAACTGACGAGGGTTCGACTCGTCAATGCCCATTGTTATGGGCTTGGGTTTTGGAGAAGATGGGGATGCTTCAAGTCGCAGAACGGTTAACAGACAAGCAACATAGGGACACGAGATTTACCCAGGTTCAGGCCCCTGGAGGTAAAACCCTACTCCTGCTTGTCTGCTCTTGATTACGGTGGAACCGGAGGTTATAGGGGTATGCAGATGCAATCTGGCGTGGGGGTGTGTATGAGGTGAGTTGAGGATCCTTCTAGCCGTACCCTCCTGGCCTTTATATAGATAGACCAGGTCCCGGGATAGGTCGAGTCGGTTACAAATTAGGGTTGATACCCTTTGAAATTCTATCTAATCTAGACTTGTCCTCCAGGATTCGAAATCGCCACGGGCTTGGGCCACCCGAAATCTTCATGGTCTACGTGTTCTTACGTGGGCCTTCCTTGGGCTGGACCAGGTATACCAATATCGTGCACCCGTAGGGTATATCCATGTCAGGTGATATGAGAAGAAATGTTGAATTTTATACATAGTGATGTATTATTTTCCAATAAATAGTGGAAATCGGTATTTCATTATGGACTTACATGAATAGGTGTATTCACTTAATGAAACATAAGTTTGAAATGATTAGAATTGTTCAAATGATTTCAAAACAAAGTGGGATATGGAATTAACAGGAATACAAAGTCTCTTCGATTTGATCGATATGACTAAAGTATTTAAGTTAAATTTTGGCATAAAAGGACTTGTGAAAGTTGTTTCACAAATTATGATAATTAGAAAATTTCAAGATGTTGATATGTCTAAACATCATAATCATTTATATTAGATACACATGGTCTAATATTATCTCTTATCAGGGTGTTATTGTTTAGATTTAGAGATCGAAATAACCAATCACTCGTTTGAAATACAAAGGAACATCTAAAGATTCATGGAAACAACACCATAAGAGTTATGGCATGTTTGAGTTTCTGGAGATTTCGATATATTGAAATCGTGGTGAATAAACAAATCTTTGTAGCATATTCTTAGGCAACCATGAATACATGTTCCACAAAGGTCAAACTTGTTGTCCTAAGTTTATGTGTCTTCATGAAGATGCATGTGGAAGAAAGTAAAAGTTCAAAATAAGGTATTTGACCTTACCTCTAGGTGGAGTTTGGTTTCAAAATAAGTTCAAAATGGAGGACATAAAGCTTGATTTATCACAAAGTATTGATATGTCGGAAACGTATCTATAATTTTTGATGTTCCATGCTTGTTTACTATCTACTTTGCTTTGCTTTGTCCATACTTTGAGGTGTTTTTATATGTTTTCTGGTACTAATCTATTAACAAGTTGCCACAGTGCGATTACTGTTTTCTTCTATTTTGGTTCCGTAGCCAAAATCAATATTCTCGGAATTGGACGGGACAAAAGCCAAATGTCAATATTTTACCGTGGGCAACACGAATCTAGAATACAAGACGGAGGAGCCTCACTAGGGGGCCACACCCCCCGGCCACGCGGGTGGGCCCACCCTGCGCCTGGGGGGTGCATCCGCCCTGGTGGCCCCTGTCTCACCTCTTCGCCTATAAAGTCCCTCCAATGCCAAAACCCTAGGCACCCGATCAAAACTCCACGAAACCGTCCTTAGCCGCCGCCACCATTGTCCCTAGATCGGGGGATCTGAAGCTCTTCCCGGCACCCTGGCGGAGGGGAGATCATCCCGGAGGCCTTCTTCTTCATCATGCCAGCCTCTGGTATTAAGCGCGAGTAGTTCCACCTTGGACTACGGGTCCATGTAGTAGCTAGATGGTTGTATCTCCTCCTTGTGCTTTCATGTATAGATCTTGTGATCTCCGTTCATGATCAAGATCTAATCTATTTGTAATCATGCATGTTGTGTTTGCGGGGATCCGATGGATATTGAGATTACTATGTCAGAATGATTAATGGTTTTGTCTGTTTGATTCTATCATGTCTGTGTTCTTTGTGATCTTGCATGCTCTCCGTTGTTAGTGGCTATCTTGGCCAAGTAGTTGCTAGTGACTCCAAGAGGGGGTATTTATGCTCGATAGTGGGTTCATGCCTCCATTTACCAAGGGAAGTGACTGAAATATCTACGGTTGTGAAAGAACATTTCATAATCCCTAGTGTTTTGTGTGTTAGATAACAATATCAAGGATTATTTAATGTGTGTTGAAGTGTTGCAGCTCTCTCTAAGGAAAAAGGGAAAGTATCTGCCTTTGGGGGCGGATAATCCGCCCCTACCTCTTCCCAAATAGGCGCAAGCCCCAGAAGGGGGGCGGAGGTTTGGCCAGATTTTCCGGCCCCGCCGAATAATCCGCCCCCTACTCTCACCCAAGGCGCAAGCCGCAGAGAGGGGGCAGAGTTTTGGCCGGACTTTCCGGCATGGCCGGATAATCCTCCCTAGGAGGGGCCCGTATTATCCCCCCCAAGATCTTCATCAAGTGCGCAGGTGCCAGCCCCAGAGAGGGCGCGGACTTTCTCCCAGAGTATCCGCCCTTGGGGCGGAGTTTTCCTAGAGGGCGGATAATCCGTCCCAAGTGGGGGGCGGATAATCCTCCCCCAAAGTTGCTCAACAGCCAGATCTGGGCAGGGGGTATTTAAGCCTGCCTTCCCCCTCCTGCCAGATCCCTTGGTTCATTCAAAAAAAACAAGATCTGATCTGCAACCTTCATCCAAGAGAGCTCCACCTAGATCCACCCAAAGGCCCCGTCCCTTAGGGAATCGAAGGAGGAGAACTCGATCTTCATCATCAGCAATCAAGTGCTTCATCTCCTTGAAGGGTTCGCAGCATAGAAAACAAAAATTTTCCTACGATGTGAACTATGTACCAAGATCTATCTACTAGATACAAACAACGGGCGGATGTATATCCGTAGAGAAAATACCCTTGAAGACCGACAAAGCTTAACGAGTTCAACTCGTGGTTGATGTAGACGTTCTCTTGCCGATCTCAAGGTCGAGAGGAAGTCCTAGCGCCGCAAATCAGCAGCGCATCCGTGCTCGCACACACGTTCGAGGCACTGAGCAACCTCTGCCTCCTCGCTCCAGCGATGCAGCGGAAGCACAACTCTTTCTTGCCGAATAGCCACCGGGAACATGTATCTCGCTAGTCCGAGACCATGGGGGATAAA
This sequence comes from Avena insularis, assembly GCA_023614405.1. Classification (NCBI taxonomy): domain Eukaryota; kingdom Viridiplantae; phylum Streptophyta; class Magnoliopsida; order Poales; family Poaceae; genus Avena; species Avena insularis. Next base: position 278,100,509 of record CM042689.1, on the reverse strand, counting down.
TTCTAGAGGGGGAGAGAGATCCTTCACGAGGAGGTGTGAGAGACAAGTGAGGAGGGCTCCTTTTATAGGAGGGGGAACCCCAAGGGGTGGCCGCATGGGGGCTGCCCTTTCCTCCCTCTTCATGTGGGTGGACACTCCACTCACAAATCTCCTTTAAATTCCCTCCACTCAAAAGTCCACTCAAATTCCCATTAAATTTCCACCAAATTTAATGCAAACTCTCATTAAATAAAACTCTTTTATTTTATTCAGAATTTTGTCAATTACTTTAATGACAAACATTCACAAATAACCCCTTGCTAAAATTCCATTTCACATGCATAACCACTTTATGCAATTTCACCCGAAAACCTGTTTCGGTATCTAGTGAAATAAATTCCTGCGCTTGTTCATTCTTTCGGCATGAAACATTTGCTCCAATTGGATGTTGGTGTCTCTTAAGTGTGTCACCCTACGGTTCGTGAATAATGCGGACATGATCGAGACCCCTCTCGGATCAATAATCAGAAGCGGGATCTGGAGACCCATACCGACTCCCACACATTCAACGATGACTTTCTTGTGATCGTCGGAACCTTTTACGCTAGTATCTTAATCCCTTTGTTTCACGATATATTACATGTCCGAGATTCGATCATCGGTATCTCCATACCTAGTTTGATCTCGTTACCGACATGCACTCTTTTCTCGTTCCTGTGATATAACATTCTAGTGATCAAATCACTTGCTTGCAAGCTAATCAATGTGATATCACCGAGAGGGCCCAGAGTATATCTATCCGTCATCGGGATGAACAAATTCCACTCTCGATCCATGAGCCTCAACATAACACTTTATTAGTTCTGAATCCATCTTTATAATCACCCTTTTACGGTGTGACGTTTGATGTTATCAAGAAACTCTTCCGGTGTTAGTGATTGACATGATCTCATGGTCTAAGGATTAGGATCACTTCGTAAGTTGTTATAGCAATATAAACTCAATGACTTTGATCGTAATGCTATACTTTGGATGAATGTTCATCACACCATTACACTAATGTTGTGATCCCGTTATTAACAACATCCAATGTCCATGATCAGGAAACCTTGATCATCTTATTAATCAACGAGCTAGTTTATGAGAGAGGCATAACTAGGAACTTTTCTGTTTGTTTATTAAACACACATGTATTAATGTTTCCGTATTAATACAATTATAGCATGCAAAATAAACATCTATCATATACTTGGAATACACATAATAAACACTTTATTATTGCCTCTCAGGGCATATTCCCTTCAGTCTCCCACTTGCACTAGAGACAATAATCTAGTTACATAGTGATAAATCTAACACCCATTGAGTTCTGGTGTTGATCATGTTTTGCTCTAGGGAGAGTTTTAGTCAATGGATATGCTACATTGAGATCCGTATGTACTTTACAAATCTTTATATCTCCATCCTTGACATGCTCGCGGATGGAGTGAAACCGGCGCTTAATATGCTTGGAATGCTTGTGAGACCTTGGCTCTTTGGCATTGGCAATGGCACCATTGTTGTCACAATAGATCACCATTGGGTCCAACGCGTTTGCCACCACTCCTAGTTCGGATATGAACTCCTTCATCCAAACTGCTTCCTGAGCCGCTTCTGAAGCAGCAACATATTCGGCCTCCGTTGTTGATCCCGCTACCACAGGTTGTTTGGAGCTCCTCCAACTAACCGCTCCGCCATTCATGAGAAATACATATCCGGATTGAGACTTAGAGTCATCCGGATCGGTGTCAAAGCTAGCGTCGACATAACACTTAGCGACGAGCTCTTCTTCACCTCCGTATACAAGAAACATATCCTTAGTTCTTCGTAAGTACTTAAGGATATTCTTGACCGCTATCCAGTGTTCCGAACCTGGATCCGATTGGTACCTACTAGTCAAACTAATAGCATGTGCCACATCCGGTCTTGTACATAGCATGGCGTACATTATAGAGCCTATGGCTGAAGCATAGGGGACTTTGTCCATTATCTCTCTTTCTTCCGCCGAAGCCGGACTTTGAGTCTTACTCAATGTCTTGCCTTGCAACATAGGTAAGAACCCCTTCTTACTTCCGTCCATTTTAAACTTCTTTAAAATCTTATCAAGGTATGTACTTTGCGATAGCCCTATTAGGCGCCTAGATCTATCTCTATAGATCTTTATGCCTAATATGTATGACGCTTCACCTAGGTCCTTCATTGAAAATTTGCTGTTTAGATAACTTTTAACACTGTTTAAAAGATCTATATCATTTCCGATCAATAATATGTCATCCACATATAATATCAGAAATGCCACATTGCTCCCACTCACTTTCTTGTAAATACAAGCTTCTCCATAAGTTTGGACAAATCCAAACTCTTTGATCACCTCATCAAAGCGGAGATTCCAACTTCGTGATGCTTGCTTCAATCCATAGATGGATCTGAAGCTTGCACACCTTGTTAGCATCCTTAGGATCGACAAAACCCTTTGGTTGTATCATATACAACTCTTCTTCAATATTACCATTGAGAAACGCGGTTTTGACATCCATCTGCCATATCTCATAATCGAAATATGCAGCAATTGCTAACATAATCCTAACTGACTTTAGCATCGCCCCGTGAGAGAATGTCTCATCGTAGTCAACTCCTTGAATTTGTCGAAACCCCTTTGCAACAAGTCGAGCTTTATAGATGGTCACATTACCATCAATCAGTTTTCCTTTGAAAATCCATTTGTTCTCCACGGCCTTCGGTCGTGAGGTAATTCCACCAAGTTCCAAACTTGATTTTCATACATGGATTCCATCTCGATTTCATGGCTTCTAACCATTTGTTGGAATCCGGGCTCATCATCGCTTCTTCATACGTCGCAGGTCATCATTTTCATCAACCATGAAATTCATGACAGGATTTTCGCATACCGAGTCGCAGCGTCTGCTTGACCTGCGAGGTTCGGTAGTACTCTCTTTTGGAGTTTCATGATCATTATCATTAGTTCCCTCTTCAACAGATGGAGCCAACTCCGGAACAACTTCCGGCGCTGCGCTACTCGCCATACTTTGAAGAGAAGGTTCCACAATCTCTTCGAGTTCTACCTTCCGACTACTCACACCTTTCGCGAGAAACTCTTTCTCTAGAAAGGATCCATTCTTGGCAACAAAAACCTTGCCTTCGGATCTATGATAGAAGGAATACCCAATAGTTTCCTTAGGGTATCCTATGAAGACGCATTTTTCCGCTTTGGGTTCGAGTTTATCCGGTTGAAGTTTCTTCACATAAACATCGCATCCCCAAACTTTAAGAAATGACAGCTTAGGTTTGTTTCCAAACCACAATTCATACGGTGTCTTTTCAACGGATTTAGATGGTGACCGATTTAAAGTGAATGCAGCAGTTTCTAGTGCATAACCCCAAAATGACAACGGCAAGTCCGTCAAAGACATCATAGATCGAACCATATCTAATAAAGTACGATTACGACGTTCCGACAACACCATTTCGCTGTGGTGTTCCGGCAGGTGTGAGTTGTGAAACAATTCCACACTCTTTCATGTGAGTGCTAAACTCGTAACTTAGATACTCACCTCCACGGTCGGACCGTAGAAATTTGATCTTTCTATTACGATGATTTTCCACTTCATTCTGAAATTCCTTGAACTTTTCAAAGGTTTCAGACTTGTGTTTCATCAAGTAGATATAACCGTATCTACTCAAATCATCCGTGAAAGTAACAAAATAACGATATCCACCTCGGCGGACACACTCATTGGACCACATACATCAGAATGTATGATTTCCAATAAATCTGTCGCCCGTTCCATTGAACCGGAAAACGGCGTTCTAGTCATCTTTCCCATAAGGCATGGCTCACATGTATCAAATGATTCATAATCAAGTGATTCCAAAAGTCCATCCGAATGGAGCTTCTTCATGCGTTTAACGCCAATATGACCTAGACGGCAGTGCCACATATATGCGGATATATCATCATTAAGTTTAATCCTTTTAGCATCAACATAATGAATATGTGTAACATTATCATCGAGATCTAATAGAAATAAACCATTCATCATCGGTGCATGACCATAAAAGATGTCATTCATATAAATGGAACAACCATTGTTCTCGGATTTAAATGAATAACCACTTCGCATCAAACACGATCCAGATACAATGTTCATGCTTAGTGCAGGCACCAGATAACATTTATTCAAGTTTATAACTAATCCCGACAGCAAGTGGAGAGGCAGCGTTCCGACGGCGATCACATCAACGCTTGATCCATTGCCGACACGCATCTTGACCTCACCCCTTGCTAGCGGTCGCTTGTTCCGCAGTCCCTGATTCGAGTTACAAATATTAGCAACTGAACCGGTATCAAATACCCAGGTGCTACTGCGAGCACTAGTCAAGTACACATCAATAACATGTATATCATATATACCTTTGTTTGCCTTGCCGGCCTTTTTTTCTGCCAGATACTTGGGGCAGTTGCGCTTCCAGTGGCCAGTCCCCTTACAATAGTAGCACTCGGAATCAGACTTAGGTCCAACTCGGGGTTTCTTTTCAGGAGCGGCAATAGGCTTGCCGCCCTTACTTCCCTTCCGTTTTACCTTCTTGTCTTTCTTGAAACCAGTGTTCCTATTGATCATCAACACTTGATGTTCCTTTTTGATCTCCACTTCTGCAGTTTTAAGCATTGACAGAAGCTCGGGGAGAGACTTCTTCATGCCTTGCATATTATAGTTCATCACGAAGCTCTTATAGCTAGGTGGCAGAGACTGCAGGACACGATGGATGCCTAAGTTAATGGGAATCGATATTCCCAAGGACACAAGCTTATCGGCGTAACCCGACATCTTGAGTACATGCTCACTAACGGAGTTGTGCTCTTCCATCATGCAGCTAAAGAACTTTTCTGAAGCATTGTAGCTCTCTACAGCAGCATGTGTGTCGAAAATCATTTTCAACTCACCCATTGTATCAAAAGCATTGCCGTTTTCGAAACGCTTTCGAAGTTCCGGCTCTAGCCCATACAATATGCCGCAATGAACTAAGTTGTGGTCCTCCGACGAGTCGATAGACATTCTTCTCCTCGTCAGGGGCATCATCAAAAGGTGGGGGGCCTAACGACGCTTCTAGCACGTATTGCTTTTGTGCAGCAGAGAGGAGAATCCTCAAATTCATGGCCCATTCGGTAAAGTTGCTACCGTTCGTTGCTAGTTTCTCTTTCTCCATGAACACATTGAAATTAAAAGCAGGTGGTGCCATCTACAACAGAATTTGTAAAGTTTAGACTAAGTGTATGATAGATTGAGTTCAACTAATCTATATTACGAATGAACTCCCACTCAAAAACGACATCCCTCGTGCCTTTTTGGTGATTACATGAACCAAATCCACTACACCAAGTCCGATCATCACGTGAGTCGGTATAGCTTCAAAGGCGAGCATCAAATGGGCATCATATCAACTATATGACTCATGCTTAACCTTTGTCTGTGTTAGAGGCCATGTCTGCATACATGCTAGGCTCGCCAAGTTAGAACCTTAGTATTCGCGTGTAAGCTTTTACACCGAAATATATGGTCGTGGATCCAAAAACACCCGATCATCACGTGATGTCTTGGAGCGACGAAAACATAATCGGTGCATACTAAAGGAAGAACACATTCTTATCTTGATATTTAAATGAGGGATCATCTTATTATGCTAACAAAGTGCTAAACAAGCAATATAAGATGCTATCAAACATCATATGTTTATTAGTGAAATGATATGGTTCCCTGGATGATCTCTATCATGTGCATCGTGGTATGATCACTATCATACCTATATGTGTAAATCCAAGGTCTATGGATTTTACACGCTATGTGTGTTAAGAGTATCATCTCATACTTCTACTTACAAGACTACCATATCATAACACTAGCCCAGAACAATCTAAACTAGACGCCTCTAATTTATCCATTGCAAGTTTTACGTGGCTTAGGGCTTTCGAGATAGAACCGTTCTTACCTACGAACATGAACCTAACGAGGATAACCAAATTGTTGACAACTCGCTTGCAAAATAGATATTGACTATAGTAGGAGAGACAGACACCGCTAGCCACTTATGCAAACTAGTTGCATGTCAAGCGTGGAACAGGTCTCATGTCGAGGACATGTAAAGTTTGTCGGGCTTCATCCCACTATGCCACCAATATCCAAAATTACAACAAAGTAGCAACAACATGATCATCGCCACATACTCATATGTGTACTACCGTGTAAAGTATCTACGCATAGATCCGGCTCGATACCCTTTGTAGGGTTCGCAAGCATAGAAAACACAAAATTTCCAAAGATGTGAACTATGTACCAAGATCTATCTACTATATACAAACAACTTGCTGATGGATATCTGTAGAGAACATACCCTTGAAGACCGACAAAGCTTAACGAGTTCAACTCGTGGTTGATGTAGACGTTCTCTTGCCGATCTCAAGATCGAGAGGAAGTCCTAGCGCCGCAAATTAGCAGCGCATCCGTGCTCGCACACACGTTCGAGGCACCGAGCAACCTCCGCCTCCTCGCTCCAGCGATGCAGCGGAAGCACAACTCTTTCTTTGCGAATAGCCACTGAACATGTATCTCGCTAGTCCGAGACCGTGGGGGATAAATTCTAGAGGGGGAGAGAGATCCTTCACGAGGAGGTGTGAGAGACAAGTGAGGAGGGGGGCTCCTTTTATAGGAGGAGGGGGAACCCCAAGGGGGTGGCCGGCACATGGGGGCTGCCCCCTTTCCCTCCCCTCTTCATGTGGGTGGACACTCCACTCACAAATCTCCTTTAAATTCCCTCCACTCAAAAGTCCACTCAAATTCCCATTAAATTTCCACCAAATTTAATGCAAACTCTCATTAAATAAAACTCTTTTATTTTATTCAGAATTTTGTCAATTACTTTAATGACAAACATTCACAAATAACCCCTTGCTAGAATTCCATTTCACATGCATAACCACTTTATGCAATTTCACCCGAAAACCTGTTTCGGTATCTAGTGAAATAAATTCCTGCGCTTGTTCATTCTTTCGGCATGAAACATTTGCTCCAATTGGATGCCGGTGTCTCTTAAGTGTGTCACCCTACGGTTCATGAATAATGCGGACATGATCGAGACCCCTCTCGGATCAATAATCAAAAGCGGGATCTGGAGACCCATACTGACTCCCACACATTCAACGATGACTTTCTTGTGATCATCGGAACCTTTTACGCTAGTATCTTAATCCCTTTGTTTCGCGATATATTACATGTCCGAGATTCGATCATCGGTATCTCTATACCTAGTTTGATCTCGTTACTGACATGCACTCTTTTCTCGTTCCCGTGATATAACATTCTAGTGATCAAATCACTTGCTTGCAAGCTAATCAATGTGATATCACCGAGAGGGCCCATAGCATATCTATCCGTCATCGGGATGAACAAATTCCACTCTCGATCCATGGGCCTCAACATAACACTTTATTAGTTCTGAATCCATCTTTATAACCACCCTGTTATGGTGTGACGTTTGATGTTATCAAGAAACTCTTCCGGTGTTAGTGATTGACATGATCTCATGGTCTAAGGATTAGGATCACTTCGTAAGTTGTTATAGCAATATAAACTCAATGACTTTGATCGTAATGCTATACTTCGGATGAATGTTCATCACACCATTACACTAATGTTGTGACCCCGTTATTAACAACATCCAATGTACATGATCAGAAAACCTTGATCATCTTGTTAATCAACGAGCTAGTTTATGAGAGAGGCATTACTAGGAACTTTTCTGTTTGTTTATTAAACACACATGTATTAATGTTTCTGTATTAATACAATTATAGCATGCAAAATAAACATCTATCATATACTTGGAATACACATAATAAACACTTTATTATTGCCTCTCAGGGCATATTCCCTTCACTCCTCTCCATTCATTTGGAGAATCACCGATCTAGTATTTCTTGCAAATACCTAGATCCTTGTTTTGTTTATATTGATAAACCTTGTTCCTGTGACAGCTTGTTGTCATCTCGGGAGCCCCCAATTCAGTTGTGGGTGTGTGTGCCCCGGTAGCATTGTAAAAGGCACCGGTTCTCGCCTCGAAGGGATCCAATAGTGGAGAAGGTGGATCAGGCCTCTCGTGGCAAGATCCATCGGAGAATAGGGTGAGGCCTATTGTGGCGTGGTGGTCTTAGAACCGCCCACCCCTCCAACGCAGATGTACTTCCCTTAACAAGGAAGGAACTGCGGTAAAACAAATCCATGTGTCTCCGCGTGCTCCACTACGGTTCCTTCTCTCCTCTCTTTACGTGCTTAGTAGCTAGGGTTGCATATAGGGAAATTCTCGTAGTTACATATCTAGAGAATTTACTTTGTGTCAAGCCTAAAATTGAAAAAATATTAAAAATTGGTTAGCACCTATTCACCCCCCCTCTAGGTGCCCATACGATAAATTTCAATTGGTATCAGATCCCCGGCTCTTATTTCAGGCTTAACCGTCTAAGAGAAGTATGGGTTCCAAGGTAGATGGGAGTGATGCTCCGGAGGTAGTCACCATGAACGATCTCAAGACGTTGGAAACAACCTTGGTGAGTTCAATGGAGGATAAGATGGAAGAGATGCGTCAATTGATAATGCATCACTCCACATCCGCAGCATCACCTCCATCTAACTCTGAGGCTACCACTCCGCAATCCAAGGAAACGGGTAAAGCTGTTTCCAAAGATAACGAACAGGTTGGTGATGACACTAGCAAGAGCTCCTCCTCGAAAAAGGATAGTGATAAGGATGGATACAATGAGGTTTCTCATGTGTATTCTCCTGATCCACCTATCCCTCACCCACATATACATAATAGGGGTGATCCACCCAAACTTTCAGCATCTACTTTTACTCAATGGCAATTTTTGATGAAATCTCATGTGTGCAGTTCCTCCATAGAGTTGTGGAAGATCATCGAAAATGGTATTCATGTTGGAAACCCCAGCAATCTCACAAGAAGAGAAGTTGTCGATAGCCAACTCAACGCTACAGCTCTACACATGATACAGCTTGGTGTGGGTGACAAAGATATGCCACACATTCAGCATCTTAGTACAGCTAAGGAATCTTGGGATGCTCTCACCGAGCTCTTCATTGGAAATGAAAGTATGAAAAGGAATAGATATGATGCATTGAGCAACGAAGCTGAAGGATTTTATATGTTGGATGGAGAAGACCATGAGGACATGTATAGGAGGCTCAAGGCAATAGCCACAAATTTCAGAAACCATGGTGCCGCTCATGTTGATGATGCATGGATCAAGCGCAAGTATGTAAGTGCTCTTATGCCATTTGAGCCCACAGATTTGAAAAGTATCCAAGGTAGGCATAACTACCACCTCATGACTTCTAATGAGGTAATGCAAGAAATGGCCGCTTTCAAGGTGGCTGCCAAGAATGCCGAAGATGCTCGTGCACGAGCTATGGGGATGCAAAAGGGGGTCAACATGGCCTTGAAAACTAGTGTGATTGATCATGATGAATGTGCCATAGAAGGTATGGACTGTCCCGAGGATATAAAAGGGATCCACAGACAATAGTTGGCTCTTTATGCTAGAAACTTTTGGAAAGATCCAGCCAAGGCTAAAGCTGAACTAGAACGCAAGAGTGGAGCCTATGGAAGAAAGGAAAATGGTCCCAAGATGAGAACATGTTTCAACTGTGGTGACCGGCTGCACTTTCTAGCTGAATGTCCATATCAAAGTAGGGAAGATAATGGAGGAAGACTTATTTTCAAAGACAAGTCAAAGGCTCCACGCAAGAAACAGTTTGTAAAGAAGAATGCTCCCTTCAAGAAGCAACCAAAGATTGGTCTAGTGGCTCAAGAAGAATATTCTTTGGGTAGTGAAGATGAGGACGAGGACGATAGATCTCAAGAGGTGGATGCTATAGCCACCACATCTCCTTCAACATCTCTCTTCGACTCTCCGAACAAAAACATCATCAACAAGAATGCTACTTGTCTCATGGCAAGAAGCTCCGAGGTAACTTCTTCTAACTCTTCTTTTCCTAAGTCTATGATTGACATGGATGATTATACTAGTCTTAAGGTTAAAGAAGAGATTATTGCTTTGGATTATTTCTATACTAACTTGCAAGGTGAGCACAAAGTACGTTTTGAAGCTCTTATGGATCAGTTGGCCCAAAACGAAGCTCTCCTCAAAGAAAAGGGCAGAATTGAAAGGGAGGATGCAATGGAAATTGCATCCTTAAAAAATGCTCTTGAAGAATAAGAAGAAGCTCAGGTCTCTCTTGAAGAGAGGCTTGAGTACATTGAGGAGTCACATGAAGAAATAGTGGCTCAACTTGTTAAGGAATGTGACAATGCAGTCACCAAAGCAAAGAAGCTAAAGAAAGAAAAGATTGACTTTGGGGCTGCTCATGATAGACTCTCCGAGGAATTGGAAAAACTTGACAACGCTCACAAGGCGTTGAAAAGCGATTTCTCCATTCTCAATGAGTCACATGATCAGCTCCAAATTCGATTGGCCAAGTATGATATTACTAGCACATCCAATTCAACATATAGCCACAAGGAAAATACTAGTGTGGAAAAAGAAGTGGTCAAGGACATCTCACCCAAGGATAAGGGTGTTCTTGATGAAGTTCTTGACAAGCAAAGGTCAAATCATGGTAAAGAGGGACTTGGATATGTCACCAAGTCCAAGAAAAAGAAAAACAAGAAGAACAAGACCAAGAATGTGCAATCAAAGACAAGCACCGCTGAGAAGATTGTCACTAAAGACAAAACTAACAATATTGGTTTTGCAGGGTCTCAAAATACAAATTATGAACTCTTTTCTGATGATTATGGCGATGTTTATGCTTATTATGTCGGTCCCTTTGATGAATATATTGCTTGGTCTATTTGGGTCCCAAAGACCCTTGTTACTAACATGAAAGGACCCATTGAAAAATGGGTACCTAAAACCAAAAAGTAATTCTCTTGCAGGGCTATGCTTCTGGTGGGTCGAAATGGGTGCTGGATAGTGGATGCACTAGTCATATGACCGGAAGCAAGGAGATCATCACGGAGATGCGTCCAAATCATGATAATATTACAGTCTCCTAAGGTGATAAGTCTAAATCTCAGGTATTGGGTCTTGGCAAGGTTGTGGTTGCCCACGATATCTCTCTCGTGGACGTCATGCTTGTTGAGACCCTCGGTTACAACATTCTTTCTGTTCGTGCCCTTGGAAAGATGGGTTTTACTGTTTTTATCGATGATGATTTGGTGGTACTCTTGTGGAGAAAGTCTCTAAAGGTTGCTTTTGTTGGGTACGTCGAAAATGACCTGTATGTGGTGGACTTTTCGGGGAAAAACACTTCGGGTTCGATGTGTCTTTTCGGAAAGGCCGATGTGGGCTGGCTATGGCATCGCCGTTTATCCCATTTTAACATGAGAACTTTGCAAAGTCTCCACAAGGGTGGCCACATCCTTGGACTAAAAGACAATGTCTCCTTTGCCAAAGATCGTGTTTGCAGGGCTTGTGTTGAAGGAAAAATGCATGACTCTCCCCACAAGAGGAAGACTATTGTGTCTTCAAAGAGGATCTTGGAATTAATTCATGTGGATTTATTTGGTCCTCCTTCTCATGCAATTCTTGGTGGGAAGAAATATTGCTTGGTCATTGTCGACGATTACTCAAGATATACATGGGTCTATTTCTTCAAGCTAAAGAGTGAGACTCAACAAACTGTCATTGACTTTGCCAATGAAGTTCAACGTCAACACAATGTTCCTATCTTGGCAATAAGAAGTGACAATGGCTCCGAATTCAAGAACTACACTTTGAATGAGTTTCTTAGCGAAGAGGGGATTAGACATCAATATTCCGCTGCGTACACCCCTCAACAAAATGGTGTAGCCGAGAGGAAGAACCGGACTTTGATGGATATGGCAAGATCAATGTTGGCTGAATTCAAGTCTCCTTATAATTTTTGGGCTCAAGCCATATCCACTGCTTGTCACTCATCGAACCGGCTCTACCTCCGAAAGATTTTGGACAAGACTCCATATGAAATACTTACCGGTAACAAGCCCAACATCTCATACTTTAGGGTATTCGGGTGTAAGTGTTTCTTTCTTATTAAAGGTGTCCGTTTGTCTAAATTTGAGTCCAAGGCTTTAGAAGGTATTTTTGTTGGTTACGGTGCCGAATCCCACACTTATAGAGTCTACAACAAGCTCACTGGGATTGTTGTAGAATCTTGTAGTGTGGAGTTCGATGAAAATAACAGCTCCTTTGTAGGGCAAGTTGATGTTTGTGATGCAGATGTTGAAATACCCCAAGATGCCATAAGAAGAATGGGAGTGGGATTTTTCTGCCCCATTGAGGAACCCCTTGTGGCAGATCGGGAAGGACAATGCTCCACTCAAGTGGAGACCTCATCTACACAAGATCAACAAGCTTCTACTGTTGGAGAAAACTCTGCACCGACACGGCAACCTGCTGAAGATCATCAGTCTCCTGGACAAGATGGTAGTCCCAGGCCGCACTATCCGCCCCCTCCAAGGGGCGGACAATCCGCCCCTGGCACTTCAACTTGTTCCAGGGGATCCGAAGGAGAAGATAACAGCCAAGAAGTTTCCAGGCCGGATTCTACGGCCCCCGAGGGCGGATTATCCGGCTCTGGATCTCCCAGTTCAGTTAGGCATCCTCAGGAAGAAGGAACTGGTGCCTCATCTCCCAGGCCGGATAGTCCGGCCCCACCAAGGGGCGGATTATCCGGCCCTGAAGAACAAATTATGCAGCAAGGTCCTGTTTTTAACTCAGATCAAGATCAAGGGCAAGGAAGTGGTCAAGACAAGGATACAAATACTGAATCAACTCCTTCTAGAAACAATAAGGACATTGAAGCTCGTCGCAAGGCTCGTGCTGATCGGAACCTTGAACTAAGGGGTCACACTCTTGACAAGGTTGTTGGTGATCTACGAAGAAGGGTGTCTACTAGAAGGGAACTTGCAAGCTTCTGTGATCATCAAGCTCACATTTCCATGGTTGAACCGAAGAAGGTCTTTGATGCTCTTGAAGATCCCGATTGGGTTGTTGCAATGCATGAAGAATTAAATAACTTCGAACGCAACAAAGTTTGGAAGCTCGTAGAGAAACCCAAGGATTGCCGCAATGTTATCGGCACCAAGTGGATTTTCAAGAACAAACAAGATGAAAATGGCATTGTTGTGAGGAATAAAGCACGACTCGTGGCTCAAGGATTCTCTCAAGTGGAAGGAATTGATTTTGGCAAGACTTATGCTCATGTGGCTCGTCTTGAGTCCATCTGTATCCTTCTTGCCTATGCAGCCCATCATAATTTTAAATTACAACAAATGGATGTTAAGAGTGCGTTTCTTAATGGTCCTCTACATGAGTTAGTTTATGTCAAGCAGCCCCCGGGTTTTGAGGACCCCAAATTTCCGAACCATGTCTACAAACTCGATAAGGCGCTCTATGGCCTTAAACAAGCCCCACGTGCGTGGTATGATCACCTTAAAGAGGTTTTGTTAGACCGTGGATTCGAAGTTGGGCAAATCGATCCCACTCTTTTTACTAAGAAGGTTAATGGGGAGCTTTTTGTATGCCAACTTTATGTAGACGACATTATTTTTGGCTCTACTAACCAAGCTTTTAACGATGAATTTTCAAAGCTTATGACTGACAGGTTTGAGATGTCAATGATGGGTGAGTTGAGGTTCTTTCTTGGATTTGAGATCAAACAACTTAGAGAGGGGACCTTTATTAATCAAGCTAAGTACATCCAAGACATTCTCAAAAGGTTCAAGATGACGGGTCTCAATGGTGTTACTACACCAATGCAAACAAAGTGTCATCTTGAGCTCAATCCCAAGGTAAAGACGTGGACCAAAAGGTATACCGATCCATGATCGGGTCTCTCCTTTACCTTTGCGCATCTAGGCCCGATATCGTGTTAAGTGTAGGAGTGTGTGCAAGGTACCAAGCCGCTCCTAAAGAAAGCCACTTAGTGGCGGTCAAATGAATCTTCAGATATTTGGTTCATTCCCTGAATTTTGGGCTATGGTATCCCAAGGGTTAAAGTTTCTCTCTATGTGGTTACACTGATTCAAATTGGGATGGTGACAAAGATGATAGGAAATCAACCTCTGGTGCTTGTCAATTCTTGGGCAGGTCTCTAGTGTGTTGGTCTTCAAAGAAACAGAATTGTATTTCTCTCTCAACCGCTGAAGCTGAATATGTTGCTGCTGCAAGTGCTTGTACACAACTATTATGGATGAGGCAAACTTTAAAGGATTATGGTGTCAATTGTGACAAAGTTCCTCTATTATGTGACAATGAAAGTGCTATCAAAATTGCTTACAATCCCGTGCAGCATACAAGAACAAAACATATTGAGATTCGCAACCACTTCATTCGGGATCATGTTGCTCGTGGCGATATTGCTCTATCTTTTGTGAGCACGAAGAACCAACTTGATGATATTTTCACGAAGCCCCTTGATGAAGCAAGATTTTGTTATTTGAGGAATGAGCTAAATATCATAGATTCAGGGAGCTTGGCTTGACTAACCTTGCATACTCACTTGCCCTTTTTCATGTATTTGGTATAGATGTGGGCATATACATAGGGGGAGTGTGGTCCTAATTTATTGGGCTAACCCTCCCACCATAATGCCGAAAGCAAGAAAAAATCATTTCCCTTAATATCATTTTGTGATATGTGGGTCATCGATGAGCATTGGTTTTGAACTCAAGATACATCTTCGCGGTGTCATGCCATGCGCTCCAACATGGTGGCTTTGGCCACCGCCCTCTTCCTTGATAAGAGTTGGTTTCTAATGGCTCTCTTTGGATTTTCTTGCATATTTCTTGTTTTTATGGAAAACACACTCAATTTTGGCTTTTGTGATTTGATTCTTGCAAATTTGGGTGTGTAGTACCATCTCAGTTTGTTGCTCTAAAACCAAGCCTTTCTTTCCTCCCTTGAACCATCTATTCTTGCACACAAGTCCTCTATACACCAGCGAGGAGTTTTGCAAGGTTGCTCCGGCCTGAATCTGTACTTAACAGAATTTTCAGAGGGGGGGCAGACTATCCACCCTAAGTGGGGGGCGGATTATCCGCCCCGGGCGAAATCGGCCCTTTAAAGGCTGGGTCGGGGAGGGCAGGCTCAAACAGAGCAGCCAGTCCTCCCCCAACCCTACCTCTGCCCCCAGCCACCGCCGGAGCATCCGCCCCTCCCAGAGTCGATTTGACCACCGGATTCTCCGGGCCCTCCCCGGATCTTCTTCACCTTGCCTCCGGGTATCTTCTCCTCCATGATTTTCCTCCAGTGAGTGAGGGTAACTCCCTCGTCTCTCTCCTTTTGTATGGGATGCATTTTGTTTGGTGGAAATCTCGTTGTAGAAGATTCTTGGCGTTCTTCCTTACATGCTAGAATTAGTAGTATTGCAACCCTAGTGCCCGATATGTTTTGCCATGGTAGATCTGGGACATTCCAGAAAATTTCTGCGGGGATTATCCGCCCCTGCCAGGGTCGGATAATCCGGCCTGGAGCTTCAACTCTGGTCTGGCTTGGTCCTGACACATGCAATGCACATCATTCACTCATGGATTGTTTTTCTACTCTTTCTATTGTTTCTCCTAGACATGTGTGTGTGCTTATCTCCATGCTATCCCTCTCATGCTTTTCACAGGTGGTTCCAAGCCGACCAAGACCTTCTCTCGTCGTTCCCGTGCCCGTTATCTCAAGCCCACTATAGAAGGGAAGTTCATTGACGAAACTGAAGTCAGCAGAGCAGCAAGAGAGGCTGAACGGATGGCAGAGGCACAAAAGAAAACAAAGAGGACCGCATCTCACAAGGGTAAACAGTCTCGGCCCAACTAATAAAGTGTTATGTTGAGGCCCATGGATCAAGAGTGGAATTTGTTCATCCCGATGACGGATAGATATGCTCTAGGCCCTCTCGGTGATATCACATTGATTAGCTTGCAAGCAAGTGATTTGATCACTAGAATGTTATATCACGGGAACGAGAAAAGAGTGCATGTCAGTAACGAGATCAAACTAGGTATGGAGATACCGATGATCGAATCTCGGACATGTAATATATCGCGAAACAAAAGGATTAAGATACTAGAGTAAAAGGTTCTGACGATCACAAGAAAGTCATCGTTGAATGTGTGGGAGTCAGTATGGGTCTCCAGATCCTGCTTCTGATTATTGATCCGAGAGGGTCTCGATCATGTCCGCATTATTCATGAACCGTAGGGTAACACACTTAAGAGACACCGACATCCATTTGGAGCAAAAGTTTCATGCGAAAAGAATAACAAGCGGAATTTATTTCACTAGATACCAAACGGGTTTTAGTGAAATTGCAGAAAGTGTTTCTGCATGTGAAATGAAATACTAGCAAGGGGTTATATGTGAATGTTTGTCATTAAAGTAATTGACAAAATTCTGAATAAAATAAAAGAGTTTTATTTAATGAGAGTTTGCATTAAATTTGGTGGAAATTTAATGGGAATTTGAGTGGGTTTTTGAGTGGAGGGAATTGAAAGGCTTTTGTGTGAGTGGAGTGTCCACCCACATGAATGAAAGGAGGGGAGGGGCAGCCCCATGGCTCGGCGCATGGCCCCTTGGGTGCCCCTCCTCTCCCTATAAAAGGAGCCCCCTCCCTCTCTCTCACTCACACCTCCTCGTGAAGGATCTCTCTCCCCCTCTAGAATTTATTCCCCATGGTCTCGGACTAGCGAGATACATGTTCCCAGTGGATTTTCGGCAAGAAAGAGTTGTGCTTCCGCTGCATCGCTGGAGCGAGGAGGCGGAGGTTGCTCGGTGCCTCGAACGTGTGTGCGATCACGGATGCGCTGCTGTTTTGCGGCGCTAGGACTTCCTCTCAATCTTGAGATCGGCAAGAGATCGTCTACATCAACCACGAGTTTGGACTCGTTAAGCTTTGTCGGTCTTCAAGGGTATGTTCTCTATGGATATACATCCGCCTGTTGTTTGTATATAGTAGATAGATCTTGGTACATAGTTGTTCCCATCGTAGGAAATTTTTTGTTTTCTATGCTGCAAACCCTACAGTGGTATCAGAGCCGGATCTATGCGTAGATGCTTTGCACGGGTAGTACACATATGAGTATGTGGGCGATGATGATCATTTTATTGCTTCTTAGTTATATTTGGATATTGGTGGCATAGTGGGATGAAGCGGCCCGGATAAACTTTACATGTCCTCGCACATGAGACCTGTTCCACGCTTGACATGCAACTAGTTTTGCATAAGTGGCTAGCGGGTGTCTGTCTCTCCTACTATAGTCAATATCTAATTTGCAACGAGTTGTCAACAATTTGGTTATCCTCGTTGTGGTTCATGTTCGTAGGTAAGAACGGTTCTATCTTCGAAAGCCCTAAGCCACGTAAAACTTGCAATGGATAAATTAGAGGCGTCTAGTTTAGATTGTTGCTGGGCTAGTGTTATGATATGGTGATGTTGTAAGTAGAAGTATGAGATGATACTCTTACAACACACATAACGTGTAATATCCATAGACCTTGGACTTACACATATAGGTATGATAGTGATCATACCACGGTGCACATGATAGAGATCATATGCGGGAACCATATCATTTCACTTGTAAACATGTGATGTTTTGATTGCATCTTATATTGCTTGTTTGGCGTTTTATTAGCATAATAAGATGATCCCTCATTTAAATATCAAGATAAGAATGTGTTCTTCCTTTAGTATGCACCGATTATGTTCTCGTCGCTCCAAGACATCACGTGATGATCGGGTGTTTTTGGATCCACGACCATATTTCGGGTGTAAGACAGTTACACTTGAATACTAAGGTTCTTACTTGGCGATCCTAGCATGTACAGACATGGCCTCGGAACACGAACCGAAAGGTTAAGCATGAGTCATATAGTAGATATGATGCCCATTTGATGCTCGCCTTTGAAGCTACACCGACTCACGTGATGATCGGACTTGGTGTAGTGGATTTGGTTCATGTAATCACCAAAAAGACACGAGGGATGTCGTTTTTAAGTGGGAGTTCATTTCTAATTTGGATTAGTAGAACTCAATTTATCATAAATTAAATCAAAGTGAATTTGCATAATTTGTTGTAGTCATTGGCATTCGTTCACCACCTTATGCATAGTTGTAATTGAGATAATAGAACTATAGAATTCTGGATATATACTTTACAAACTGGTATCGTATTGTGTTGAGTGTCAATCTAAAGTTTAAAGTCCTATTGCAAACTTTCAGCAAACTCTATTTACTCCGTGAAATTTAATAGTTGGTATTAAATCGAGAGTAACAATTCCAGTGTTAGTATCTTAGGTATCATGTTTGCCTCCATGATTCTTGATTGTTTTAATATCAAGTTTATCTAGGAGCTGAAAGAATTGTTTCAGAAACCATCATGTGTGGTAGATATAACGATATCTGAAACAATGTTTTGGTTGCAATATGATAGAGTATAATATATATTCTCATATTGGATGAGAATTTACGAAGGTTGGAGATGCTAGACATCCTAATCATCCAAAAGGGTTTTGGAAAGTAACGTTATACTCACGATTCTTCTTTATAAGCTACAGTAGCTTGATCATGAAAGTCGTCATGATAAGGATGAATAGAAGATGTATGTAAAGTGTTTACTATACTAAAAGATTACTAAAGAATGGATTTTTAAAGAACGCCGATCATTTTGATGATGGTGATCTACTTCAAAGTGCAAGTCCAAAGGTATTATTATTTGAATATACATGCTTTGGACTATATGTCATGTATATGGCGCCACTTTTGATGTTGATATATTCTTTTAAAAAGGAAGAGGAAATGCTGAAAGAGAATCTATAAAATATATTTGGCAGAAAAGAAAAGATTGGAGATATCCAATTTAGGTATATGGATGATATACATGTTATGGTTGTATTCTTTGCTTGTTAAACAATGTGGTTCTTGGGTATTGGATACCGAATTGGTTGGTATGTAATTTCATACAGAACGACGCAATTCATGAACCACAATGGCCTAAGTAACTAGCAAGAGAATATGTGATGATGTTCATCGAAAACAAACAAACCGTTGTTTGTATTTCTCGTTGACATCAAAGCTTGACTTCAAGATTTGTTTTAATAATTGTTATTTAAATCAGGTATTATGAGAACAAAGGTTGTTCAAATAATTACCGTATTCCATATAAGATGGATGATTTACAAATCTAGTTGGAGAAATCACATCCATAAAACCTAATGCTAAAATGTCGCAAGACAAATGATTGAAAGATCACTTATGAAGTGACATCGCTGTTTAACTTATATTGGAAATAAAACATGAAGAAACTCCATTTTCATGGATTTTTTGGAGTCTTTGATTTGATCAAGTGACGCTTGTGAGACTTTCCTCGGGATAATTAACTTCGTTCAAAGGCCAAAGAAGAACGAACGACTAACATATTGGAATTTATACATATCGATGTATGTAGTCCATTATGTGTAGTCGTAAGCGATGGGTTTCAACTTCATATACTTTCTCCAGAAATTTGAGTGAATATTCACTTAATGAGAAATAAGTGTGAAATATTTGAAAATGTTCAAAGACTTTCAAGATGAAGTGAAAATCATTGTGACAATAAAATAAATGGTTTATGATTTTATCATAAGGGATTTATTTGAGTTACAAGTGTAACAAGAAAATAAATGAATTATGATTTTATCATAAAGGGATTTATTTGAGTTGCAATTTTAGCAAAACACCTAGATTTACATATCCTGAAACACCATAGGAATATGGAGTGTTTAAGATTTGTAATGAAACCTTGTTTGACATGGTTGGATCAAAGGTGTTATTTATAAAACTGCCATTATGTTTTAAAAGATTAAAAGATTTAGAGACTTCCGCTTTTACACTGAAAAGAGCTCCATCTAGATCCGTTGAAATGACACCATGGAAGTTATGGTTTGGGGTAAAACCCAAGTTGTCATTTCTTAAATTTTGGTATGCTAAACATAAGTAAGATGTTTACAACCGAAGTCGGATGAGCATGTCATTGTAGGTTATTTCGAATAACAATTGGTTATTCCTCCATAACACCAAGGACAAAAGGGTTTGTCGCTTGAAACATTAAGTTTCTTGAAGAAGGAATTTTTCATAAATGTTAAGTGGGAGGACAATAGAACTTTGATAAGGTTAACGAACCTTAGCTAAATGTGCTGAGTTGCGCAGCGCCGGAAATGGTTCCGGAGGCTGCCATAATGCTCATAGCGTATGTGCCTCAAAGGTTGTGGTCACGGAAATCTAAGTTCTTATTGAACCAAGTCGGCCGAATAAACAATCAAATGCTAAGATTTGAGAGTAAATCATTATTGTTTGACAATGATGAACCGACTACATGCAAAGAAGCGATGATGGGCCCTGACTCCGTCAAATGGCTTGAAGCCATAAAATCCGTGATAGTTCCATACACGAGAAATCAAGTTTTGAACTTGGAAGACCCTCCGGAAAGGTGTAAAAACCTATTGGTCGTATTTGGATCTATAAAGAAACAGACATGGATGTTTCACATCTATGAAATAGTCGACATGTCGTAAAGTATTTTATGACAATGTTCAAGGAGTTGACTATGACAAGATTTGATCTTTCATAGCGATATTTAGTCTGGACGGATTAAAGTAGCAACCACTACATATAATTTGGTATATGGTAGATGAATAAACAAAACAAAGTTCTTTTAATAGAATGGTTACCTAGGACGTGTACATGACACGATCCAAAGGGTTTTGTTAATTCAAAGGATGCTAAAAAGGGCATGCAAACTTCAATGGTTTAAGTAAGCATCGCGGAGTTGGAATCTTCACCTTAATGAAAAGGAGTTTTCATCAGGAGACGATGAAGATGCTTGCATTTGCAAGAAATTAAGTGGGAGCGCTGAGACATATTTCTAATACATTATGTGGAGGACATCTTGTTGATTAGAAATGATGTAATTTTTATTGACAAAGGTTAAGAATTTCATTTCGATGAAAGACTTAGGCAAAACCCGAATATTTAGCATGAATGTCTATAGTGGATAGACTGTGACGTTAATATGGTTGTGCCAAACGTACATATATGAGATATTGAAGGAGTTCAATATAGAAACGACAAGAAACGGTTCTTATCGCATGGAAAGGAATTGAATCAAGATTCAAGTGTATTGACACTTGATAAGTGAAACAAGATTCAAGTGCTTTGACACTTGATGAGTGAAATCACAAGGATGTTTTGATCAATCATACCATGATATGTACACATCCAGATATGTCCTATGCTCTAAGTGTTATGAGCATATACCAGAATGAATCATAAAATGATCATTGGACGATAGTGAGGATATTCTTATGATCTTTTGGAAGAACTAAGAATATATTTGTGTAGAGGTGACAAACAATTACAAATAGTTCATTATAAAGCGTTACATTGATACTAGTTTTGTCACAAGATACAAATTAAGTTTATGTCAATTTAAACTATGGGTGGCACAATGTAATGGAAAGGAGTTTCCATGATGGATTTGGAAGAGTTCCAAAGTTAAGACATTGTGACGAATACTACAACAAAAGGCTAAGTATATGACTGCTATAGTAGCAGCAAAGGAGGGCATTTGTGTCAAGTAGTTTGTTATCAAACTAAGGTGTGGTTTGCAATGGGCTAACACTAAAGATATATTGTATGACAATAGTATCGACATGATTTAACCCCAAGGAACTAAAGGTCTCACTGAAAGACCAAATTTATACAATGCCATCTCATTGGAGAATGAGTGATGCGTGAAGATGCAAAGACATGCAAATACACACGGACCTGAAACGTCAGATCCGTAGATTATGTTAACCACTTGCAATTGCGTATATGGAACACCAGAAAGCCATAGGTGTTCAATACGCAAAGTTTTCAAACTAGATTATTGTCTCTAGTGCAAGTGGGAGACTGAAGGGAATATGCCCGAGAGGCAATAATAAAGTGGTTATTATCGTATTCCTTGTTTATGATAAATGTTTATTTTGCATGCTATAATTGTATTAATACGGAAACGTTAATACATGTGTGTTTAATAAACAAATAGAAAGTTCCTAGTTATGCCTCTCTCATAAACTAGCTCGTTGATTAACAAGATGATCAAGGTTTCCTGATCATGGACATTGGATGTTGTTAATAACGGGGTCACAACATTAGTGTAATGGTGTGATGAACATTCATCCGAAGTATAGCATTACGATCAAAGTCATTGAGTTTATATTGCTATAACAACTTACGAAGTGATCCTAATCCTTAGACCATGAGATCATGTCAATCACTAACACCGGAAGAGTTTCTTGATAACATCAAACGTCACACCGTAACAGGGTGGTTATAAAGATGGATTCAGAACTAATAAAGTGTTATGTTGAGGCCCATGGATCGAGAGTGGAATTTGTTCATCCCGATGACGGATAGATATGCTATGGGCCCTCTCGGTGATATCACATTGATTAGCTTGCAAGCAAGTGATTTGATCACTAGAATGTTATATCACGGGAACGAGAAAAGAGTGCATGTCAGTAACGAGATCAAACTAGGTATAGAGATACCGATGATCGAATCTCGGACATGTAATATATCGAAACAAAGGATTAAGATACTAGCGTAAAGGTTAAGCGATCACAAGAAAGTCATCGTTGAATGTGTGGGAGTCAGTATGGGTCTCCAGATCCCGCTTCTGATTATTGATCCGAGAGGGGTCTCGATCATGTCCGCATTATTCGCGAACCGTAGGGTGACACACTTAAGAGACACCGACATCCATTTGGAGCAAAAGTTTCATGCCGAAAAGAATAACAAGCGCAGGAATTTATTTCACTAGATACCGAAACGGGTTTTCGGGTGAAATTGCAGAAAGTGTTTCTGCATGTGAAATGAAATACTAGCAAGGGGTTATATGTGAATGTTTGTCATTAAAGTAATTGACAAAATTCTGAATAAAATAAAAGAGTTTTATTTAATGAGAGTTTGCGTTAAATTTGGTGGAAATTTAATGGGAATTTGAGTGGGTTTTTGAGTGGAGGGAATTGAAAGGCTTTTGTGTGAGTGCCCACATGAATGAAAGGAGGGGAGGGGGCAGCCCCATGGCTGGGCGCATGGCCCCTTGGGTGCCCCCCTCTCCCTATAAAAGGAGCCCCCCTCCCTCTCTCTCACTCACACCTCCTCGTGAAGGATCTCTCTCCCCCTCTAGAATTTATTCCCCATGGTCTCGGACTAGCAAGATACATGTTCCCGGTGGCTTTTCGGCAAGAAAGAGTTGTGCTTCCGCTGCATCGCTGGAGCGAGGAGGCGGAGGTTGCTCGGTGCCTCGAACGTGTGTGCGAGCACGGATGCGCTGCTGTTTTGCGGCGCTAGGACTTCCTCTCAATCTTGAGATCAGCAAGAGATCGTCTACATCAACCACAAGTTTGGACTCGTTAAGCTTTGTCGGTCTTCAAGGGTATGTTCTCTATGGATATACATCCGCCCGTTGTTTGTATCTAGTAGATAGATCTTGGTACATAGTTGTTCCCATCGTAGGAAATTTTTTGTTTTCTATGCTGCGAACCCTACAGTTTTGGCCAGCCTTTCTGGCATGGCCAGATAATCCGCCCCAGGAGGGGCCCGGATTATCCCCCCCCCCAAGATCTTTATCAAGTGCGCAGGCGCCAGCCCCAGAGAGGGGGTGGACTTTCTCCCGGAGTATCCGTCCTTGGGGCGGAGTTTTCCCAGAGGGCGGATAATCCGCCCCAAGTGGGGGGAGGATAATCCGCCCCCAAAGTTTCTCAACGGCCAGATCTGGGCAGGGGGTATTTAAGCCTGCCTTCCCCCTCCTGCCAGATCCCTTGGTTCATTCGAAAAAGACAAGATCTGATCTGCAACCTTCATCCAAGAGAGCTCCACCTAGATCCACCCAAAGGCCCCGTCCCTTGTGGAATCGAAGGAGGAGAACTCGATCTTCATCATCAGCAATCAAGCTCTTCATCTCCTCTCCATTCATTTGGAGAATCACCGATCTAGTATTTCTTGCAAATACCTAGATCCTTGTTTTGTTTATATTGATAAACCTTGTTCTTGTGACAGCTTGTTGTCATCTCGGGAGCCCCCAATTCAGTTGTGGGTGTGTGTGCCCCGGTAGCATTGTAAAAGGCACCGGTTCTCGCCTCGAAGGGATCCAATAGTGGAGAAGGTGGATCAGGCCTCTCGTGGCAAGATCCATCGGAGAATAGGGTGAGGCCTATTGTGGCGTGGTGGTCTTAGAACCGCCCACCCCTCCAACGCAGATGTACTTCTCTTAACAAGGAAGGAACTGCGGTAAAACAAATCCATGCGTCTCCGCGTGCTCCACTACGGTTCCTTCTCTCCTCTCTTTACGTGCTTAGTAGCTAGGGTTGCATATAGGGAAATTCTTGTAGTTACATATCTAGAGAATTTACTTTGTGTCAAGCCTAAAATTGAAAAAGTATTAAAAATTTGTTAGCACCTATTCACCCCCCCCCTCTAGGTGCCCATACGATCCATTTCAGGTTGTAGATGTGATGTTTCCACTAGGGAGAAAACAACGGTCTCTTGTTCATGGAACAAGTGGATTTTTTACCTTACACACTTTGCTTAAAGTAGTTGTCTGTTGCTTGCAACTTAATACTGGAGGGGGTTCAGGTGATAACCTAAAGGTGGACTTCTAGTCATAGATGTAGTTGGATGGCGGTCTATGTATATTGTTGTATTGCATTGTTATGCCTTGCTCACTCCTCTCAATTGCCCTCCTGTAATTTGTTTACCCAGCATGCCATGTTTATTTATCTAAGGAGAACACCTCTAGTGAACTATGGACCCCGGTCCAATCTTTACCATTGATACATCTTTCCATCATATCAAGCACTGCTGCAAACCATCATCACCTTCCACACCATATAGTTAATCCTTTGTTACAGAAACCGGTGAGATTGACAACCTCACTGTTCGTTGGGGCAGAGTTTTGAGTTTGTGTTGTGCAGGTTTCCGTGTTGCTTGCAACACCTTTGAGACGTTTCCTTCCTCCTACTTGTTCGATAACCTTGGTTTCTTACTAAGGGAAGACTTGCTGCTGTGCTGCTTCACACCTTGATATTGGGGTTTCCCGACGAAGTGCTCCACGTCAACAAGGAGTCATAAACAAGTTTTCTGGCGCTGTTGCCGGGGAGGCTAAGGACGTCTTCACAAGGGGAGTCCTCCTCAACCTTTCTCTTTACTTTGTTTTTAGTTTGCTTAGTTTCTTTCGATTGGTTTTGTTTGCCTCTTTTTATCAAAAACTCCAAAAAAAGTTAGGTTAGTTTGGTTTTCTTTCTCTTATCAAAAAACACAAAAAAAATTAGTTCCTACTCTAGTTGCTGGTATGTTATTGCCTTGCTTGGTCATGCTTTCCATCAATGGATGGATTCTTTGAAACTAGTTCTTATTGGCAAGGTGGGTTCACGGAAGAACAAAAGTATTATTATAAGGAACACCGCTTGTCACAAAAAGGGAAACACTTATGGGAACAAATTGATAAGTTGAATACTATTGCTAGAGACGTGTGCTCTACTTATAATGTTACTTATTGCTTTGATAAATCTTGTTGCTGTAGGAGGTATAAACACCTCCCTTTTTAATGTGAGTATAATGATAATGTTACCATATCTTCTTATGTTAAGGGAAATGATGACTTTTATGATGTGGAACAGATTGTAGAATTTATTGCTTTCAAGGGTGCATTTGAACTTGCTAGTTTGCTTGAATATAATGATGATGCACCTTATGAATATGAGGTTTATGAGATACTTAATTTTGCTTTTATAATTACAAGGAAGCAAATGGCTATATTCTTGAATATTTTAATGGATGCTTTCCACAAATGGAAGACACTAATTCCTTGCAGGAGCCTATGGAAGAAGAAATTGTTGAAACTGGAAGCTCATTAGATGAAAAAGAGGAGGAGAGTGATTAACAAAAGGAGGAAGAATGGATTATCTACCCATGCCTACCTTCTAATGAGAGTAACTCTTTATCCCTTACTTTATTTGATTGTCCCCCATGCTTACCAAAGGAGGATGATTGTTATGTTCCTGTGGATCCTTTTGAAATTTCTAGTAAAACCTGTGAAGGTTTTAATCCCACTATTTTTGAGCTTGATAGAACTTATGTGTTTGTAGATCATGAAAAGCATGATTTATGTGATATCTATATTGTTGAGTTTATTCATGAGACTACTGAAAATTATTATGAGAGAGGAAAATATGGTTGTAGAAGTTTTCATGGTACTGAAACACCTCTCTATGTGCTGAAAGTTTGAAGTTACTCTTGTTTCATCTTCCTATGCATGTCACTTTGTTCTTTGTGAATCTATTTGCGTACAAGATTCCTGTGCATAGGAAGTGGGTTAGGCTTAAATGTGTTTCATATTTGCTCCTTGATTCTCTCTTTTGCTTCAATTCATATTTCTTATGTGAGTATCTTCTCAAGCTATCAAGCCTAACTTAAAGGCGTTAAAGAAAAGTACTTGTTGGGAGATAACCCAAGAGTTTCCTTGAGTATTGGAAGTTATTACTTTAGTAATGACCGCTCCTTATACGTTTTTTTTGCTTTTTGTGCCAAGAATGACCTCTAATGAGAGGAAGTAAGATTTGGGGAGTTGCTGTCCCGAAACAAATTTATGTCCTCCACCATAAAAATTTGTGAGGAGACTCTGTAAGTCGGTTTGATCTGAAACTTTATTAATAAATCCCCCAGTATGTTAGCTAACTTTTGTTAGTTCAACACTTTTTGATTTGAGCAACAGAAGATTTTCTAAAAATCGGTTTATACCTGCTGGTCTGTTTTGACAGATTTCTGCCATTATTTGCATTCGCTTCTTATTGATTCCTTTTTGAGTTCTCTTTTGGGGAATTGAGCTTTTTGAAGGAGTTTATACAGTAGCTTGTGTTTTTAGTGAAAAGTTTTGCTGTTCTAAAGCTAAAACCCAAAGGTCTATTATCTTTTGAATACACTAATGTTGCTAATGAAGATTGTGTGAAGTTTTGTATGAAGGAAAATTTCAGGTGTAGAGAGAGAATGATGTAATGAGATGAAGAATGGACAAAAGCTCAATCTTGGGGATGACACCCCGGTGTCTCCCCAAGAAATATACAAGAGGTACAAGCATCAAAGCTTGGGGATGCCCAAGGCATCCCCTTCTTCATCAATAAAATCTCAGGTCTTTCTAGACACTTCGTTTTATTGTTTCATGTGCGGTTGTGTTGTTCTTGGAGCGTCTTAGTTTTCGTTTGGTTTGATTAGTTTGTTTAGTTTGCTTGAATAAAGCAGTTTGGACCCCCCCCCTCCCCCGTTCTCGCTGTGTTATTTCAAATAAGTTGATTGGTGTTGGAAAGGAGTAGAAAGTTCTTGCTTGAAAGTGCAAGAGGAGCTTGCATTGACTGTGACTTAGACTTTAGCATGACATGTTAGGTGTTGTTTTGACCTTATGCTTGGTGATTATTGTTGTAGCATGACTTGTTCCAAACAATTGGGATTTCTTAGTGTGCCCTGAAAGAATCATGCGGTGTTTTAGCATGTAAAAGCATAGTATTGTGGTATTCTCCTTTGATGCTTTGTTTGGGTTGACTTGGAACATGCTCACACCATGTTATGACTATGAACAAGTCACCATAGCCTCTATGATCATGTAGTCCTTGACTCTTAGTACCACTCTATGCTTTGATTAGTAATGTTTTGTCGCTCTGCATGATTATGGCCATTATTGCTCTCTTAGTTGGTTGCTCCTAGTCTTTTGCTAGCCTCCACTTGTATGAGTATACTCATGCTTCCAACTCCCAAGAAACCAAGTTATTCCAAAGTGTCCACTATAAATTCCTATGCATGGTGTGTTACACCATTCCAAGTATATTCTTGTTTTCAGCTATCTTCCAATTAAAAAGTATTTTGTTATGAGAAAACTTAGTGATTAAAGCCCTCACAAACTTGATGGCACACTTTTTATTCTTTGCCCCTAATAAACTTGAACCATTGTGTCATGTATGTTGTATATTATTGCACTTATACGTTGGAATTAGCAGAACCATGATGTCATCGGGAACGTTTTCAACATTGCACTTGTACTTTGTACATAGTTGATATCATGCTCTTTTGTCTATGGATGTCGTCGGTGTGAAATAAAGAGGGAGCTTGTAAGTCCATGGAGTTATGTATTTTGTGTTATAGAAATACTTGGGCCGCTAGCCTAAGCCATGCCTAATCATGGTGGAAACTTGCAACATCACCATAATGAGCATTCTGTGAAGCATCCTCAATAAAAATCTATGCACATAGTAAATAAAAAGATCACTGAGATGCTCATTGTCTGTTTGCCTTGTCATTTTGGTTATGGGATAGCTCATGTACCATGTGAGGGGTACCCTGTTGGCGGTTCTCTATGATACACATGTACTTACTATGACAAGAACTTACAGGTGACTGAAGTTGAGTAGCATGAGGTGTGGCCCTCATATGCAAGGGACATGAGATTGCCAACTTATACTTTGTCAAGCATATACTCCATAGTTTGTTCACTTTAACATTAATCACTTCAAGATGCTTATGATAGGGCAATGAGGGCTGAAAAATAACAAGTACCATAATTTTTGGAAGCTCTTTTTGAAACTTGAAAACCCGGCTTCCCTTTATGAAGGGCCTTTCTCCCACCATTATATTGAGTCTCCACCTTCTACCTTTAGGCACCATTAAGAGAGCATAGTTGTAATTCTTAGTTCTATGTGCAGTATCCCAAAACTTATTGATTGATGCATATTATTGATATTGCTTGTTCTTGTGATACTTGTATCTAGTCACTCTTATGAACTTTGAAGGTGTCCTATGCATCTATTTGCTACTCTTTGAGGGACAAGCTGAATGCCACTATGCCATGTTTTCTGTATATAAAACAAACAAACGTTTTTCAATGCATGTTATTCATGATCTTTGTTTGTAGCCTTTCATGTTGCATGCATAGTTACTTTGTCTTATTGTTAGAACTCCGTCTTTCATGCACATGTTTATAGTTTTTTGCTCCCAGATTTAAATGCTTGCAAATGGTTTGATCTTGGTTTTGATGGTGCATGTCACCTCAAAAATTATTCTTTTATCACTTACCTACTCGAGGACGAGGAGGAGTTAAGCTTGGGATGCTTGATACATCGGAAACGTATCTATAATTTTTGATGTTCCATGCTTGTTTACTATCTACTTTGCTTTGCTTTGTCCATACTTTGAGGTATTTTTATATGTTTTCTAGTACTAACCTATTAACATGTTGCCACAAAGGTTGCCTGCTTTTCTTACTTTTTGGTTCCAAAAAGGCAGAAAATCAATATTCTCGGAATTGGACGGGACAAAAGCCAAAAGTCAATATTTTACCGTGGGTAACACGAAGCCATAATACGAGACGGAGGAGGCTCACCAGGGGGCCACACCCCTGGCCGTGCGGGTGGGCCCACCCCACGCCTAGGGGGTGCAGGCACCCTGGTGGATCCTGCCTCGCCTCTTCGCGTATAAAGTCCCTCTGATGCCAAAACCCTATGCGCCCTATCAAAACTCCACGAAACCGTCTGTAGCCGCCGCCACCATCGTCCCTAGATCGGGAGGATCTGAAGCTCTTCCCGGCACCCTGCCGGAGGGGAGATCATCCCGGAGGCCTTCTTCTTCATCATGCCAGCCTCCGGTATGAAGCATGAGTAGTTCCACCTTGGACTACGGGTCCATGTAGTAGCTAGATGGTTGTATATCCTCCTTGTGCTTTCATGTATAGATCTTGTGAGCTCCGTTCATGATCAAGATCTAATCTATTTATAATCATGCATGTTGTGTTTGCGAGGATCCGATGGATATTGAGATTACTATGTCAGATTGATTAATGGTTTTGTCTATTTGATTCTATCATGCCTGTGTTGTTTGTGATCTTGCATGCTCTTCGTTGTTAGTAGCTATCTTGGCCAAGTAGTTGCTAGTGACTCCAAGAGGGGGTATTTATGCTCGATAGTGGGTTCATGCCTCTATTTATGAAGAGAAGTGACAGAAATATCTAAGTTTGTAGATGTGCTATTGCCACTAGGGAGAAAACAACGGTCTCTTGTTCATGGAACAAGTGGATTGTTTACCTTACACACTTTGCTTAAAGCAGTTGTCTGTTGCTTGCAACTTAATACTGGAGGGGGTTCGGATGATAACCTGAAGGTGGAATTCTAGTCATAGATGCAGTTCGATGGCGGTCTATGTATATTGTTGTATTGCCCAATCGAATATCATAGGATCTTTGTGTCTAGTATTGCATTGTTATGCCTTGCTTAGTCTTGTCAATTGCCCTGCTGTAATTTGTTTACCCAGCATGCCATGTTTGTTTATCTAAGGAGAACACCTCTAGTAAATTATGGACCCCAGTCAAATCTTTACCATTGATACATCTTCCATTGTTACTATTTACTTGCTGCAAACCATCATCACCTTCCACACCATACAGTTAATCCTTTGTTACAGCAACCGGTGAGATTGACAACCTCACTGTTCGTTGGGGCAAAGTCTTGAGTTTGTGTTGTGCAGGTTTCCGCGTTGCTTGCAACACCTTTGAGATGTTTCCTTCCTTCTGTTGGTTCGATAACCTTGGTTTCTTACTAAGGAAAGACTTGCTGCTGTGCTGCTTCACACCTTGCTCTTGGGGTGTCAACAAGGAGTCATCAAGTATGTTTGGACAAATTCAAGAAGTTGACTAGAAATGTAGCGATGCTTGAGTCTATTTGATTTACACCAGCAATATATGGATGTTGGAATCTCGTAGATAGAATTCTCAATTTGATGATGATCAAAGCATTTTGGAATGTACAAGATTACTGAGAGGACATGCATTTCAGTGGGAGCAAATTGGCTTGGCTAAATCTTAGTATGTAAGAGACATATTTTGAGTGGGAGCTAAGTAAAATACATGGATCTCATATATGGATGCCATATTTGAGTGGAAGTGTGTCATCATTCGGAAATATGTGGATGACATATATGAATATTGTGATTGGTACTAATAATATTTAAGTTAGTAAATGTGGATGAAGTTGAACAAGTTATTAAACAATAAAATCTGTTAAAATAGATTGGTATGTTTAATAAGCGTTATCGCTGAATGCTTCCTTAACTTGACACTACAAGAAATATGCTCACTAGTGACCTTTTCTTAACGATCATGTATTTTTTGATCATAGATCTATGACCATTCTGAGCTAATTGGCCGCAAGGCATTTCGAAGGGCCTAAACCTTAAAAAATAACGAACAATTTTGTTAAAAAGGTCATAGTGACCTAACATAAAATGGTCATAGATGGATAGGACTGATCTAAAGCCTTTTATTTGGGAGACTACGGCCAATTTAGATGGTCATATCATATAATAACAATATATTATAAATTACAAAGAGGGTGAATAGACCACACCTAAGCAGTTCGTCTATGTATCATGTGACATGTCCATTTGCGTGAGGTCTATAAGTAAATCTGGAACCAGACCAATTTAACCAACACATCATTCACGTAAAGAGTGAACGCATGATACTTTTTATAAATAGTGAACCCACTAGAAATTAAGGCGCAAAAAGGTGTCGAGTGAGGTCGAACCCATGACCAATTCCTCAAACACAGGGAACCAAACCACTCAACCAATCAATCGTTTGAAGTAATAGACATGCATGAAGATTCTTCTATATGTAAAAACAGTGTTAGGCCTGGGTGTCAGCGCCTGCTTTTTTTCCCTCCTGAATATTTTTCCTTATCGGCTGGGCCAACAGCCCAATAGTCATTAGCAAGTCGATTTTATTAAAGATAATGGGCTTCTTCTTTAGTTTGAGCCTACACGAATGGAGGGATTTTTTTTCAGAAAGTCTAAAAACTTAATTTCTCTATATTTTTTTATATGACTTTGGATTGAAATGATATAAAAATAAATTTGGTTCATCTTTAGGAGGTGCATAACTTTCTTGTCATATAAAATTATGCAATGTGAAGGATTTCTATTTTTTTAATGTTTTTAATTAATTATGCCAATTTCAAGACGCGGTCAAAACAACGGGAGTGACTTGTATAGTTGTTGAGTCTTACTAAAATTTTAGTGGTTATCTAATAAAATAACATATTATAAGTCTAAAAATGATTTTTATAAAACATTATGAGCATTAGATTGTGTACATGTAGTTTAAATCGGACTCGCTTCCTACCGATTCGGCAGACATTTGTCTTTTTCGCAAGGGATGCACGAAAAGATTTGAGATACCACAATTGGGACATTGTCCATATAATGATGTCTAGTATTTTAGAAAATGGGGTGACACCATTTTAAAACTTTCATTTGGTGGTTGCTTCACAAAACGTCCCGTTTTTTACGCTCGGAAAATGCAAATTGACTTTTCTGTACGATAAAAGGGAAAACTTCCTCCT
Source organism: Avena insularis (assembly GCA_023614405.1). NCBI lineage: Eukaryota > Viridiplantae > Streptophyta > Magnoliopsida > Poales > Poaceae > Avena > Avena insularis. The sequence goes on along the minus strand of CM042689.1, from coordinate 278,067,916 downwards.
GCAATATTATTCGCCATCCCAAGATGCACATGTGTACATAATATGTGCACATTATCGCAAACTATGCCGCGATTTTGTACATAACATTGGTCATTTGACCCAAAAGCCATGAAACCTCGAACATGATAGGTCATTTCTGTGAAGGTTCTTTCAAGATATTCGCAATATACCAAGTTTGGTATTTTTCTTTGCAAATATATCACATAATATGACACCACGCAAAGGTTTTACATTGTTTGGACCGTTTTTGAATTTCTTATACTCGTTTCAAACTATGGTCAAAACAGCGGGCATGAAGGTTCTTAGATAGGGGCTTCTCCTTGCAAAAAATATCAATGAATCTCTGGAAAAAATATCATATTGTGAGTCTAGAAATGATTTTTTCAAAAAATCATGAGCATCAGATCAAACCGGACCCACTTACTCCCAATTCAGCAGACATTTGTCTTTTTCGCCAGGGATGGATGAAATGGTTTGAGACATCCTACTCGGGACATTGTCCATGTAAGGTGATCTAGTATTTTTGAAAAATATGATTTTGGCATTTTGAATTAACCATTCGGTGGTTGCTTCACAAAACGCCCCATTTTTGCATTCGGAAAATGGAAAACGCATTTTCTGTGCGACAAAAAGGAAAACTTTTTCATACAACATTATTCTCCATCCCAAAATGCACATGCATGCACAATATAGACACATTATCATAAACTATGTTGCGATTCTGGCCATAACATTGGTCGTTTGTCCTAAAAGCCAGGAAACCTAGAACATGATAGGTCATTTTTGTGAAGGTTTTTTCAAGATGTTCGCAATATACCAAGTTTGGTATTTTTCCATACAAATATATCATATAATATGATACCACGCGAAGGATTTACCTTGTTTCGACCATTTTTGAATTTCTTATGCCCGTTTCACACTATGGTCAAAACGGCGGGCATGAAGGTTCTTAGATAGGGGATGCTGCTCGCAAAAATGTGAATGGATCTCTGAAGAAACATCATATTTTGAGTCTAAAAATTATTTTTTCAAAAAACCATGAGCATATGACCATGTACCAGTAGTTCAAACAGGACCCACTTCCTACTGATTTGGCAGACATTTGTATTTTTCGCCAGGGGTGGACAAAATAGTTTGAGATATCCTACTCGTGACATTGTCCATGTAAGGTAGTCTAGTATTTTTGAAAAAAATGGTTTTGGCATTTTGAGTTAACCATTTGGTGGTTGCTTCACAAAACGCCCCATTTTTTGCATTCAGAAAATGGAAAACACATTTTATGTGTGACGAGAAGGAAAAGTTCCTCCTGCAATATTGTTCGCCATCCCAAGATGCACATGCGTGCACAATATGGGGATATTATGACAAACTATGCCATAATTCTGGACATAACATTGGTCGTTTAGCCTGAAAGCCATGAAACCTCGAACATGATATGTCATTTTTGTGAAGGTTTATTCAAGATGTTCGCAATATACCAAGTTTGGTATTTTTCCTTTCAAATATGTCACATAATATGATACCACACGAAGGATTTACCTTGTTTTGACCATTTTTGAATTTCTTATGCCCGTTTCAAACTATGGTCAAAACGGCGGGCATGAAGGTTCTTAGATAGGGGATGCTCCTCGCAAAACTCTCAATGGATCTCTGAAGAAATAACATATTGTGAGTCAGATTTTTAAAAAAAATCATGAGCATTAGATCATGTACTAGTAGTTCAAACCGGGCCCACTTCCTACCGATTTGGCAGACATTTTTCTTTTTCGCCAGGGATGGACGAAATGGTTTGAGATATCCTACTTGGGACATTGTCCATGTAATGAGGTATAGTATTTTTGAAAAATATGGTTTTGGCATTTTGAATTAACCATTCGGTGGTTGCTTCACAAAACGCCCCATTTTTTGCATTCGAAAAATGGAAACGCATTTTCTATGTGACGAAAAGAAAAACTTCCTCTTGCAGCATTGTTAACCATCCAAAGATTCACATGTGTGCATAATATGGGGATATTATCATAAACTATGCCATGATTCTGGCCATAACATTGGTCGTTTTGCCTAAAAGCCATGAAACCTCGATCATGATAGGTCATTTTTGTGAAGGTTTTTTCAAGATGTTTGCAATATACCAAGTTTGGTATTTTTCCTTGCAAATATGTCACATAATATGATACCACGCGAAGGATTTACCTCGTTTTGACCATTTCTGAATTTCTTATGCCCGTTTCAAACTATGGTCAAAACGGCGGGCATGAAGGTTCTTAGATAGGGGATGCTCCTCACAAAACTCTCAATGGATCTCTAAAGAAACATCATATTGTGAGTATAAAAATGATTTTTTCAAAAAATCATGAGCATCAGATCATGTACCAGTAGTTCAAACCGGACCCACTTCCTATCTTTGGCAGACATTTGTCTCTTTCACCAGGGGTGGAAGAAATGATTTGAGATATCCTACTCGGGACATTGTCCATGTAAGGTGGTCTAATATTTTTGAAAATAAGTTTTTGGTATTTTGAAACTTTCATTTGGTGGTTGCTTCACAAAACGCCCCATTTTTTGCATTTGGAAAATGGAAAACGCATTTTCTGTGTGACGAAAAGAAAAACTTCCTGCTGTAACATTGTTCGCCATCCCAAGATGCACATGCGTGCACAATATGGGCACATTATCACAAAATATGCCACGATTCTGGCCATAACATTGGTCGTTTGGCCTGAAAGCCATGAAACCTCGAACATGATAGGTCATTTTTGTGAAGGTTTTTTTGAGATTTTCACAATAAACCAAGTTTGGTATTTTTCCTTGCAAATATGTCACATAATATGATACCACGCGAAGGATTTACCTTGTTTCGACCATTTTTGAATTTTTCATGCACGTTTCAAACTATGGTCAAAACGGCGGGCTCGGATGTTCTTAGCCAGGGGATGAGCCTCGCTAAACTTGCAATGTATCTCTAATAAAATAACATATTATGAGTCTAAAAATGATTTTTTTAAAAAAATTCATGAGCATTAGATAATGTACATGTAGTTCAAATCGGACCCTCTTACTACCAATTCGGCAGACATTTGTCTTTTTCGCTAGTGGTGGACGGATAGGTTTGAGATACCCTCGTTGGGACATTCACCATGTAACATGGTATAGTATTTTTGAAAAATGTGGTGGTGGCATTTCGAAACCTACATTTGGTGGTTTCTTCACAAAACGCCCTATTTTTGCATTCAAAAAATGGAAAATGCATTTTCTGTGCAACCAATCAGAAGAGAGAACCAGTCTATCCACGAATCACCCACTGAATCAGATCTCAGTCGTTGATAGGGCCTCCATCCAATGCTCCAAAGTCGCAGCACCAGTGTCTCCCGCCTCCCACACTTTGGGCCTGAATGGACCGAAACGCCCTAGTATTCTGAATACTGTAGCAAAGAAATGAGAAGGGGCATGTTGGTAAAATCTCCCCATAGCCATCTACCCAAACCCGACCCTAATCCCCTCACGTGCCCGACCCCACCGCCACTTCTTCCGCTAGATCCCGCGAGCACCCAAACCCTAATCCCGCTAGCGCCTCCCTCTGCTTCAACTGCTAGATCGATTGCAACTCTACCTAGATCCATCGCAGAACCGCATAGATGCCTCGATGGCCGCCACCAAATTACACGCATCCACTCCGCCTCCAAGTAATCACAGCGACACAAATGGTTTGCTCATTGGAGCGTGCGTGCATTAGCACCATGATGCGCGATGCTCCGTCGAGCTCGCCTATTCGCGTGCTGGACAAGGGAGGCATCTGCACGGCCTCATTCTACCGCGGGAGGTGAAGCACGAACGGCATGGGGCTCTTCTACTGCCAGCGCGGGGGACAGATGATGGCATGCACGGGAAGAGAGGGGAGGCACTCACAGTCAAAGCCGCCAAATCCAGGACAAGGCCTACTCCTCCAATATGTAAGTTCCATCTACGATATACTCTAGAGGTTTTCCATTCTGCTCGAATATTGATTTTTCCGAGGGATTCTCTTGCGGGATTCGTGGCCGCCTAGGGTTTCACCATCTTTTTTAAGGGTTGTCTGAAGCGCCTCCATAAGGACTACTATGAGCTCTGCAAGGTGAGCCCCATTCCCCCTCTAAAGCACTTCCATAGTTGCTAGATTAGAAATTATTATCGAACTCGTTGATCCTGATATGGTCATACTCCCCTCTGTACTGGAGCGTGATAGAAGGGAGTTCAGGGCTTCGGTTTTGCGGCAAGAGATCCTCTATTCGTTCCAGGACCAAACAAGTTCCATGGCAGCTGCGCTAGCTGATTGATGGTGTCGTCCTCCTCATTGATCTACAATGAACGGCAACCGCTGCTTCCGCATCGAGCTTGATTGTTCCACCAGCGACAATGAGGACCAGGTCACATTGTAGCTCCAGCCCCAGCTCATTTTTTATAGAACTTCATTGTTACAGATATGCTCGTTTGTACAGATATGTAGGCACACAGTAATTTGCTCCTGAATACTGTACTATGCTAGAGTAGCTTATTGGGGAAGTCAGAACTGACTTTGTGCTTCATTGATAGCCATGAATAGGTCAAACCACTCATGCATAAAACCACTAAAGATATATTTTGCCCTGCTAAATACACGTGAACTTGCAAATTTGTTCATATGATTGCTCTTAATTTGAGTGTCATACTACACTTTAAACGATATGATTGCTCCTAGTTTGAGTGCCAGATATATTCTAAACTGGTCATTAATAGAGTAAATTCTTATAGAAGATCAAAACATTACTAGAGTAGCATGCCTTGTGAAGATCAAAACATAGGTAACCAGGGAAGCACCATGTACTAAAGTACTACTAGAGCTGCAAGTGGATGTAATTACCAGAGATCTGCTTCATTAGTCCATTTCTCCTTGTATGATGTTCTGATTATGTTATTGACACAATTAATCTTGAATATTTGCAAATTGAATCTTGTCTATGAATTCGCGCTGCTAACCTCTACAAGCAGCAGTTCAGCACAGCCTTCGCAGTTCGTGGTCACAGCTGGAGGGAGGTCCTTGCACCTAGGTTTAGTGTAGCGATGCTTCAGATCTTGTCAAGTTTAGTGTAAGTAATAAGCAGGATTGCATTGATCACTGAAGAAGCTTGAAGGATTGCTTCAGATCACTGTAGTACTTGATAGGTTGCTATCATTTATGATTTGATAGTATATTTTGAAGATTGAGAAATATGAGCTTCATCTGGTCATGGTGTGATTGTTTGTTGTAGCTTAATGTACCTATAAAGGCAAGTTTGTATGCACGTATTCTCCGATTTATATTCTCTAATTAATCTCCTAAAATGCTTGCGTATTTACATAGTTTAGCTATTTGCATCTACCAATACATTTTTATCAGAACTTCCAATACATACCTTTTGTTTGATATGTTTGTAAAGAAGATATACATTATGCATTCATGTTTATTTTCTATGCATCCACTCCCATGTTGCTTCACGCCCCTTCAACTAGCTATTTATGTGACTAGTAAATGCATATGAACCGTGGTGGTATTTGACTTATTGGAACACGAATATTTGGTATCAGTGTGTATTTGCAATTCTGGGGTTGCATGTACTGCTACTCTAAGCTACATAATTTTACTCCTGGGCTTTCAAATTTTTGGTTAGCTCTATTTAGGTGGATAAAAACATGTCTTGCGTATATTTTTAGTTGAGTAATTAAATACTTGTTCTAGTACTACTTGAATATATATGAAAAATTTACAATTTAGCGTTTCAACTTGTTTATGCTTTAGAATTCATGAAATTGAACTCATGTTTGTGTATTTTTGTTTGAGGTGAGAGGACAACAACTACAAGATGGTTGTGGACGTGCTCAACAACCCCGACGAGCCACTCCTAATAACCTGGTGAGCAATATATATGTATAGCTTAATTCCTTCTGGTTGCTGTGCTGCAGGAACATGAATAGGTTTTTGGATCACGACGTGTAAAATCATTTGTGTATAGTACTTATGTGGTATAATAGAGATGGATTTACTTGATGGGCAGTCTGGTGTGTATATTGTCGAACTATAAGAAAGCATAGATCATAGTAATCTGGAATGGCAAACAGAGGTATAATGACAAACAGAGTAATATGGGATGTGTAAAACCATCTGTTGTGTGACAACTACTATGTAGCGTGTATAGCACATGTATCATGGAGTGTTTGTCCTGTTGCTCCTGTTTATATTTATACTGAATGTTGTTCCTATCTAGATTTATATTGGATATTGCTTCTGTTCAAATCTAGATAGATTTAAAGTTGTTGCAGATAACTAATGTTGCTGTTGTTTGTTAGATGCAGGAAGGTCTTATGAGGCTGGTTGCTGCTTCAGCTCAGGAAAATTAATTGTCACAACTGGGACGTTGGCCGGTGATCCAATGGGCAACATGTTGTAGTGTGCAATGGTTTACCTGGAAGATTGTAGATGTGTGCCTGCTTGACCTGAGAATTTGCAATTGATATGCTTCCTTGTTATTAGCTATAATCTGTGTAATTTGTCTAGTGTAGCATCTTCATTTTATTTTATCTTGGCTTGGGCATCTGTTTTCTGGAAATCAGCATGATATGTACTTCTAGAGCTATCATTTATGAAATAAAATATGTTATGCATTGTCTGAATGAAATATTGGCTATTTATTGTGAAGATATAGAATATTCAAATCTGGCACGTGGGACTAGAAAAAGACTGAGCAGTGGGGACACATAGTGTATGTTTTGGGCTCTAAAAAGGCCAAATCGGAACAAATATGCTGAAAATGGGATGTATAAAGGCTAAGGCCCAAACAAGAAATGAACCATAAAAGGCCAACACCCTAATAGAAATGGACTAAAAATAGAAAGCATGATGTGTAAAAGTCTAAAATTGTTGGGCTTGGCCCATATAAAACACCTACCTAGACTGGGCTAAATTTGATCGACGACCTTTTTAGTTGGTCACAAATTTTCCACGTAGGATCTGACGTGGACAGGACAGACAGTCTATGATCAATACAATTGGTCATAGAGTTTGTGACCATCTATATTGGTCACAGAGGTCTATGACCAATTCAGGAAAAAGGTCGTGGTGTTTAATTAGTGATGCTTAGCTTTTGACCATCTATATTTGGTCACAAAAAGGTCATAAACTAAAAACTATGACCTTTCAGTGACCAATATGGAGGGTCATGTATCACCAGATTCCTTGTAGTGTGATTCTGAAGATGTTTAGAATATCCTAGACAAGATTTTGAAGTAGTTTAGAATGGAATAAGGTAAGAAAGTGTTTCTTAATTGTATGAAGAATTGAGTTAGTCTTAGTATTAGAACTATGGTTAAAATAAAGAAAGAGATGTGTTGCATCTCCTATGCCTCAGTTATATGTTATTCCATATAACCATATTATATACTTGACGTAATGTGACCCTAGGTTCTAGTTGTAAGAACAAGTTCTTAACTATAAGAACATGTATTGAGGTGATTCCTTAGTTAATCACTGAACCAAAGTTGAGTTTGTCCTTAAATGCCAAGAAGCGAAGTTAGGCATATAGTTGCATTTTATGCACTAGGATCTACATAGATATAGAAGTATTGTTTTTTGGCTAAAGAAGTTTAACTTCGGCTAAGTGTGTTTCCAGAGTTTACATGACAACATTGAAAGTTAAATTGACTGATCGACCATCATCGTAAACAATATAAACAAAGTCTCACTCTGTCGCCAAACGAATGCTTCAACCCATTATGAGATAATGGAGTGAGTGTCAGTATTAGTAAGATATTAACAATTTGCAAAACACATACTAATCTGGTAAAACAAACAGGGACAGGACATTTCCCATGAGCATGCATGATCAATAAACTCATATATGATATGGTTTATGATTAGTAAATGCGAGCTAGATTATTTGTACTCTAGTACAAGTGGGAGACTGAAAAAATATGCCCTAGAGTCAAATAATAAAAGGTTATTATTTTCATATTTCAATAAGTTCGTAATAGTTTCATATCATGCTATAATTGTATCAAGTGGAAACATTGATACATGTGTGATATGAAACAGAAAGTCCCTTGTAGCCTCTGTTCATACTAGTTTGTTGGTCAACCGATGATCAAGGTTTCCTAATCATGGGTGATAGTGCTAGTTGACAACGAGGTCATATCATTGGTGAATGATGTGATGGACATTATCCAAAGATCGCGACACGATCAAGTCTCGAAGTTCATCCTTGCAATAGTTAGAAACGTAGTCTCCTTCTCCTTAGACCGTGAGATCATATTAATCATTGCTCCCAAAGCTGCCTAAACTGCATCAAACGTCATTTCCTTGACCGAGTGATTATAAAGGTGTATGTTGGGTATTCCAAAGGTACAATTGAGGCCTATGAATCAAGACCAGGATTTGTTCACCCTATGACGGGTAAGATACATAAGGCCGACTTGGTGAGGTTACATCAATAATGTTGCAGCATGTGACTAGGTCACAGGGATGCAATATCACGATAACAAGTGAAACAGTACTTGTCGACAACGAGATTGAACAAGATATGTGATACCAAGTTGTCGGATCTCGGACAAGTCATATCGAAGAAACAAAAGGAATTGGACTCGACGTTTACGGTTCAAACAACGTTGTCATCATGGAATGCACAAGGGTCATTATGGGCATCCTGGTCCCATTGATGATCATTGATAGAGATCATGTATGTGCCATTCCCAAGCCGTGGGGAAATACACTTAAGGGTATGATGAGCTAGAGGTCATCTGTTAGTTGGAATCACAATAGAGAAAGAGATAGCCGGAATTGTTTTGAAGAGGAGAGATCCGGAGTTGTTCGGAGAAAGAAAGGAAAGGAAAGGACCAAAAGGTGTTTCAGATAAATGGAAATTTATAATATATATTTATTATATATTAATTGTGTATTAATATGTAGTGGATAAATATTTAGATTGAAATTTATACGGCAACTTCCTCATTAGGCCAAAACCCCGGAGGGAATTGGCCTAGGAGGAAGCCACCCTGGAAAAAGGAAAGAAAAATAGTAGCCACATCAACCTGGGCGATTTGATCAGGCCCAGGCGCATAGGTAGGCGGTAGGAACTAGGTGCTGCATGGGGCGGAAAGAAGGTGGGTAGCGGGGTGCTGCGTTGGGCCACCGAGCCAAACTGGCCCACCCTAGAGATGCTCCTCCGCTTCCTCTGCCGGGCCAGCAGCGGGAGGCACCGGCCCATCGCCGCTGCAAGCTGGCAAGCCACACGTGAATGGTGGGCAGTGGGATGGTGCCGGCCCACCCGACCGCTGAGAGCTGCTACTAGGCCGCGCATAGAGCCGGCCCACCCGGCTCCGGATGCATGTTGCGGTGGTTGTTGGGCTGAGGTTTCGACCCAGCCAGTTGTTTACCCTAATTCCTGGTTTTCCTTTTACCTTTAGTCCCATATGGGTCACCTAAGGGATAGGGCACGGAACCCTCCGCCTATATATAGGGGTGCCATGGGTGCGATTAATTACACAAAAAATAGGTTTTCTAAGGTATTTTCCTTAGATAATTATCTCCTCTCTATAATATTCTTCATGCGCGAGTATGGCCCCATGAAAGGACTGTTCGTGCAAGAGATGACACACCTGCAGCACGCCATTGCGCTGGGGGATTCTAAGTCGGAGATCTACTTCCGCAGTCCCGGAAGGGATCGGGGAGCCTGAGGTCGTCATCGTACATCGTATGTGTGTAAAACCACGAGGAGCCACACTTGGGGCATCTTGGATGTCATGAGACAGACTGCTGCATGATGATGGAGAAAGAGGTGACCTGTGAGGAGCTTCACAACCTTAGGTCGGCTACGAGCATGACAATTTCACCCACGTTCCCCTCGGAATGTTAACCTCTTTCAGACTACAAGGGTATGTATCCAAAACCTCAGTCATTACTGCATTACTCCTAGATAGATCTTGGGCAGTTAGGGCATTACACCGTAGGAATTTTTTGTTTTCTACATCGGAATCCAACAAGATCCGGTGGCCACCCTCCACTTCTGGCGCCGCGCCGAAATCGACTTCAGCACCCCTTTCCGGTGTAGACCAAAACTTTTGGTGCTAAATCCAGAGACTCCAGATTTACCACCAGAACACCCTGTCTGCGCACAACTTTGGGTTTGATGCCCTTGAATATTCCCTTTACCTACCCTTTCGTCCCTAGTACTATAAAAATTCCCTATGGCTTACCCCTTTGACTTAGACTTGATATTAGAACTAGAAGAACACACCCCTTGAGGATCTCTATCTAGTTGGTCCTTGATACGTCGGAAACGTATCTATAATTTTTGATGTTCCATGCTTGTTTAGTATCTACTTTGCTTTGCTTTGTCTACACTTTGAGGTGTTTTTATATGTTTTCTAGTACTAACCTATTAGCAAGATGTGATAGTGCCAATTGCCTGTTTTCTTCTGTTTTTGGTTCCGGAAAGGCAGAAAATCAATATTCTTGGAATTGGACGGGACAAAAGCCAAAGTCAATATTTTACCGTGGGGAACACGGAGCCAGAAGACGAGACGAATGAGGGCCTCGAGGGGGGCACACCCCCTGGCCACACGGGTGGGCCCACCCCGCGCCTGGGGGGTGCAGCCTCCTCAGGCACCCCCTCGGCCTCCCTCTTTGCCTATAAGAAGCCCCCGATACCTAAATCCTAAGTACCTGATCAATATTCCACGAAACCGTCGGTAGTTGCCTCCACCATCGTCCCTAGATCGGGGGATCTGAAGCTCTTCCCGGCACCCTGCCGGAGGGGAGATCATCCCGGAGGCCTTCTTCTTCATCATGCCAGCCTCCGGTATGAAGTGTGAGTAGTTCCACCTTGGACTGCGGGTCCATGTAGTATCTAGATGGTTGTATCTCCTCCTTTGTGCTTTCATGTCTAGATCTTGTGAGCTCCGTTCATGATCAAGATCTCATCTATTTGTAATCATGCATGTCGTGTTTGCGGGGATCCGATAGATATTGACATTACTATGTCATATTGATTAATGGTTTTTTCTTATTGATTCTATCATGTCTGTGTTTTTTGTGATCTTGCATGCTCTCCGTTGTTAGTAGCTATCTTGGACAAGTAGTTGCTAGTGACTCCAAGAGGGGGTATTTATGCTCGATAGTGGGTTCATGCCTCTATTTAATCTAAGGGAAGTGATAGAAATGTCTAAGGTTGTAGATGTGATGTTTCCACTAGGGAGAAAACAACGGTATCTTGTTCATGGAACAAGTGTATTGTTTACCTTACACACTTTGCTTAAAGCAGTTGTCTATTTCTTGCAACTTAATACTGGAGGGGGTTCGGATGATAACCCAAAGCAGTTGTCTGTTTTTTGCATACCACTATTACCTTCCACACCATACAGTTAATCCTTTGTTACAGCAACCGGTGAGATTGACAACCTCACTGTTCGTTGGGGCAAAGTCTTGAGTTTGTGTTGTGCAGGTCTCCAAGTTGCTAGCAACACCTTTGAGATGTTTCCTTCCTCCTACTGGTTCGATAACCTCGGTTTCTTACTGAGGGAAGACTTGCTGCTGTGCTCATCACACCTTGCTCTTGGGGTCTCCCAACAAAGCACTACCACGCGCCATCAACACGTTTTCTAGCGCCATTGCCAGGGAGGCTAAGGACATCTTCACAAGGGGAGTCCTTCTCAACCTTTATCTTTACATTGTTTTTGTTTTGCTTAGTTTCTTTTGCTTGGTTTTGTTTGCCTCTTTTTATCAAAAACTCCAAAAAAATTAGTTTAGTTTGGTTTGCTTTCCCTTATCAAAAACACAAAAAAATTAGTTCCTGCTCTAGTTGCTGCTGTTGTTGGCTTGCTCCACTTTTGCCAAAATGAAATCTGCTGAGAACGCTAAGTTGTGTGACTTCACTAGCACAAACAACAATGATTTGCTAAGAACTCCTATTGCTCCACCTGCTCCTGATGCTACCTTTTATGAAATTAAGCCTGCTTTGTTGAATCTTGTGATGAGAGAGCAATTTCCTGGTGCTAGTTCTGATGATGAGGCTGCTGACATGGTTATACCCCACGAGTACACGACATTGGTATACCTTGTCCATCCCAAGGAAGGCCCATGTCAAGACACGCGACACGTGAAGATTTCGGGTGGCCCAAGCCCATGATGTCTTCGGATCCTTGGAGGACAAGTCTAGAATAGATAGAATTTCAAAGGGTACCAACCCTAATATGTAACCAAATCGACCTAAGCCCGGGACCTGCCTATCTATATAAAGGATAGGAGGTCACGGCGAAGCTCTTTTGGCTACCTTGACTTGAGTTTGTGGGTGCGCGGGAGCGCGTCCACTAGGTGTAGTCCCCGAGGTTCGGGCCGGCTGGGGTAGCCAGCCGGGGCGAAGCTCTTTTGGCTACCTTGACTTGAGTTTTTGGGTGCGCGGGAGAACTTCCACTGGGTGTAGTCCCCGAGGTTCGGGCCGGCTGGGGTAGCCAGTCGGGGCGAAGCTCTTTTGGATACCTTGACTTGAGTTTGTGGGTGCACGAGAGCACGTCCACTGGGTGTAGTCCCCGAGGTTCGGGTTAGATGGGGTAGCCAACCGGGGCGAAGCTCTTTTGGCTACCTTGACTTGAGTTTGTGGGTGCGCGAGAGCGTGTCCACTGCGTGTAGTCCCCGAGGTTCGGGCCGGCTGGGGTAGACAGCCGGGGCGAAGCTCTTTTGCCACCTTACTTCCTGCCAACTTGTGACTCGGATCATGCAAGACAAAACATTGCTTTGGATTAGTTTTCTTGTACATATGCTCATGCGTTAGTTGGTACTTATCATAGAAGGAAAATAGATATGTTCCCCTTCGAGTTAGGCCGCTAGCAACTCCCCTTTTCTCAGCGAGTATTGTCCCTTCGAGCATTTTTCCTTGCCGGCTGTCAGCCAGTTTGCAGTCTGCAGTCAGAACCGAAGGACTGGCTATGTTGGCGTGCCTCGCAATACTTCGGTTCGCTGTTGTTGGCTTAACTCTTGTAGGGCGCGACCGGTTCTCCTGGACGCCCTTGCTTTCTATGCTGGCATCTTCTTGCCACGTGCGCTTTGAGTTTTTGCTCTTGCCAGGTCGACAGCCGACATGCATACTGAAGCCAGAACCGAAGAGGTTACTCTAGACGCCGCGTGCAATATTATGTTGTCTGTAGAAATCGTGGGGCCTAGGCCAGCCGGTACGAAAATGCAGATGGTGTGCGGAATTGGGACAAAGTCCTTAGCGTTGCGCCAAGGCTTTCAATTTTGTTCACTTGTTACATAAAAGGGGAGATACATACACTTTTCTAAGTGTAAAATGGGTGGAGCAGGCTGGAATTCCATGGGCGCTCCGTCTCCTCGTCTGAGCGATCTGCTTTGTTCTTCGTCGGCTGCTGCGCGTCGATCAGATAGTATGAATTGTTGTGGCGCGCTCGGCTGATGATGAATGGTCCCTCACATGGCGGGGACATCTTGTGCATTCCTTTGGTGCTCTTGACCAGGCGCAGGACCAGGTCTCCCTCGCGGAAAGAGGTGGGCCGGATCCGGCTGGCGTGGTATCAGTGCAAGTCTTGCTGGTAGATTGCTGATCTGGACAGATCCAACTCGCGCGCCTCCTCGAGCAAGTCCACGCTGTCCTCCCTTGCCTCCTTTGCTTCCTGCTCCGTGTAGAGCTGCTTGCGGGGTGCATCGAACTGGATGTCTGTGGGGAGAATGGCTTCTACCCCATAGACTAGGAAGAACGGCGTGAAGCCGGTTGAGCGGTTGGGTGTGGTGCGTAGGCTCCAGAGCACTACTGGCAGCTCCTCTATCCAGCATCCGGGTGACCTGATGAGCGGTTCGATGAGCCTCGGCTTGATTCCGGCTAGCACCAAACCATTAGCGTGCTCGCATTGTCTGTTGGACTGTGGGTGTGCGACTGATGCCAGATCCAGGCGGATCCCTTTTTCCCTGCAGAAACGAGTGAAGACTCCTTTTGCAAAGTTGCTTCCATTTTCAGTGATGATCCTGTGCGGGTAGCCGAACCGGATGATGATGTCTGTGAAGAACTTGATCACCATCGCTCCATCCAGCTTCTTGATTGGCTTCGCCTCGATCCACTTGGTGAAATTTTCCACGGCTACGAGTAGGTGCGTCATACCGGATCGAGCTGTCTTGAATGGCCCGACCATGTCCAGGCCCCAGACCACGAACGACCAGGTGATCGGTATTGTCTTGAGCACCGCAGACAGCGTGTGCTTCAGCTGGCTGAATCGCTGGCAGCCGTTGCATGTCTTGACTATTTCTTTGGCGTCCTTCAGTGCCGTCGGCCAATAGAAACCATGTCGAAGGGCCTTGGTTGCTATTGCCCTTGACGAGGCATGGTGTCCACACTCGCCCTGGTGTATGTCCGTTAGAAGCTTGGCTCCTTCCTCCTGACTGACGCATCGTTGGTAGTTGCCTCTGACGCTGCGCTTGTACAGCTCGTTGTTGATGATGGTGTAGGCACTTGCCCTTCGTCGCACTTGTCGTGCTGCCACCTCTTCTGTTGGGAGTTCACCCTTGGCCAGGAAATTCATGTATGGCTTTGCCCAGTCGGGCGCCTCCCGTATGGTGTGCACCGTCTGTATGATGAGCTTGATCTCCTCGCGGACGACTGGCTCCAGAGCGTCAGGAGGCCTGCCGGGTGGGAGGGTGTTGGTGTCTACGGCGGTCTTCGTCGTGGTAGTTTCCGGATGCGGCAAGGCAGTCCCCGTGTGCGGCGCGGCAGTCCCAGGGTGCGGCGGAGTAGTCCCTGGGTGCAATGCAGCAGTCCCCGGGTGCGGCGCGGCAGTCCCCGGGTGTGCCGCGGCACCGGCTGTTCCTGGGTCCACGCTGAGTATGATGGAGTCAGACTCTGGTGAGGGAGTGATGGAAGGCTTGCGCAGGTGCTCGAGGGAGACTCCGGGCGGTATGGCTTGCCTTATTGACCCGACCCTGGCCAAAGCGTCAGCAACTTCATTGTTGGTTCTGGGTACATGGTGAAACTCACATCCTTCAAAGCAGGCGCACAACTGCTGAACGAAGAAGCAGTAAAGGGTCATGTTCGCGTCCCTGGCATCCCATTCTCTAGATACTTGTTGCACCACCAAGTCCGAATCTCCGAAGCACAACACCCTCTGAATGCCTATCTGCTTGGCCATCTTGAGCCCATGGATGAGTGCTTCGTACTCGGCGACGTTGTTGGAAGCTTTGAAGTGGATCTGGAGAACGTACTCCAGCCGGTCGCCTTTGGGCGAGGTTATCACGATTCTGGCTCCAAGTCCTTCCCTCATTTTTGATCCGTCAAAGTGTAGCTTCCAGTAAGTTGAATCCGACATTGGGGGCATGTATTGTGTCTCTGCCCAATCGACGATGAAATCAGCCAAGGCTTGCGACTTGATTGTTGTGTGTGGTTCATACTGGATGTTATGCGCAGCAAGTTCGATGGCCCATTTGGCCACGCGGACAGTGGCGTCTTTGTTGCCGATGATCTCCACGAGTGGGGCCAATGCTACCACCCGGATGGAGTGCTCCTGGAAGTAGTGCTTGAGTTTCTTGGCGGCCATGTACACGCCGTACACCATCTTCTGGTAGTGAGGGTAGTTCTTCTTGGATAGCGAGAGCACCTCACTCAGATAGTATACGGGGCGTTGGACCATCTGAGCCTTTCCTTCCTCTAGTCGCTCCACGACCAGTACCACGCTGACCACTCTGTTTGTGGCAGCGATGTACATCAGCATGGGCTCCTTTGCGGCTAGCGCCGCCAGGACGGGTGGCGAGGTGAGCATGCGCTTGAGGTCTCGGAAAGCTTCATCCGCCTGAGCTGTCCAGACAAATTTGTCTGTCTTATTCATCAGCTAGTACATGGGAAGAGCCTTCTCTCCCAGCCGGCTAACGAACCGGCTGAGTGAAGCGAGGTACACGGTGAACTTCTGTATGTCGCGCAGGTTCTGTGGCAGCTCCATGCGCTCGATGGCTCCGATCTTCTCTGGGTTTGCCTCGATTCCACGCTCGGAGACGAGAAAGCCTAGGAGCTTGCCGGCTGGTACGCCAAACACACACTTCTCCGAGTTCAGCTTGATCTAGAAACGGCGGAGGTTGTCGAATGTTTCCTTCAGATCCTCATGGAGCATGTGCCGTTCCTTGGTCTTGATGACGAAGTCGTCAACGTAGGCGTGTACGTTCTTTCCAATCTGCGTCTGCATGCAGCGCTGATAAGTTGCGTCTGCGTTCTTCAATCTGAAGGGCATGGTGGTGTAGCAGTATGCTCCATACGGGGTTATGAACGATGTCTTTATTTGATCGGTTACATTGAGCTTGATCTGGTGATAGCCCGAGTAAGCGTCCAGAAAAGACAAAAAATCGCACCCGGCGGTGGAGTCGATGACCTGATCAATTCGCGGCAGGGCGAAAGGATCTTTGGGGCAAGCCTTGTTGAGACTGGTATAGTCGACGCACATGCGCCATGTCTTGTTCTTCTTCAGCACCAGCACCGGGTTGGCTAGCCATTCTGGGTGGAAAACTTCCATGATGAAGCCGGCCGCGAGCAGCCGTGTGATCTCCTCACCAATGGTTCTTATTTTTTCTTCTACGAAGTGGCGTAAAGATTGTTTGACCGGCTTCGCATCCGGTCGAACATGAAGGGAGTGCTCGGCGAGTTCCCTCGGGACACCTGGCATGTCTTTGGGCACCATGCGAAAATGTCTCGATTCTCACGGAGGAAATCGACGAGCGCGCTTTCCTATTTGCTGTCCAGGCCGTCTCCGACCAGGACGAACTTGCTTGGGTCCTCCTCGTTGAGCAGGATCTTCCTTGTCCCCTGCGAGGGCTTGAACTGCGATTCCCTAGCCGGTTTGGGATCTCCAGCCGGCATGTCCTTCTGCAGATCCGCCACGTTCTGCATTATGACGCGCTTCTCTTCAGTGATGATCATTGCTTCGGCCAGCTTAGAGCCGTCTGAAGCACATTCGATCGAACGCTTGTAGCATCCATCAACAGTGATCACTCCCTTTGGGCCCGGCAACTTCATCTTGAGGTATGTGTAGTGTGGTACTCCCATGAACTTAGTCAGAGCTGGGCGCCCTAGTATGGCGTGGTAGGAACTGGAAAGATTCACGACCTCGAACCAAATTGGCTCGTGGTGGAAGTTGTTTTCACTGCCAAAGATGACGTCCAGTCGGATCTTGCCGATTGGGGAGTGCGATGGCCCTGGTACTACTTCGTGGAATGAAGTGCTTGAGGGTTCCAGCTGGGAATCACTGATGCCTAGCCTCTCGAGGCTGCTCCCGTAAAGGAGGTTGATGCTGCTCCCTCCATTGATCAGTACGCGAGAGAAACGGCATGAATGCTTCTTGGAGATGATGATGGGGTCCAAGACCAAAGCGTAGATGCCAGGGCTTGGTAACACGGCCGGCTAATCCTCCTTGCTACAGGTAATCACTTGGTCGGACCAGTGTAGGTACTGGGGGACGGGTGGGACGATTGCATTCACCTCCGCCTCACGTCTCCGCTTGGCATGCTTTGTTTCTGGCTCCGCCAGGAATATGTGGTAATTACCCACCTGCCGCGAGTAACCATCCTCGCGGTGGTTGCGCTGTTCCTTGTTATCCGGTGGGCCTCCGGCTGGGGGTGGAGGTGGTGGTGGGAGTCCACCGACTTCGGCCATTTTCTTTGTCCAGCTGCATTGGCGCGTCGTGTGATTCGCGGGCTTGTTGCCGCCGCTATGAAACTTGCACAGCCCGTCGAGCATGGACTCCATGGTGTACTTAGGCCGAGGCGGCCTGTCGTCCGGCCTCTACCTCCAACTGCCCCCTACAGCCGGATCCTCATGCACCGCGGCTACTTGTTTGATACCGTACCGGCTATCCGGTTGGTCGTCTTTCCTCTTGCTGTGGCGGTTGTCGTGATCGTGCCGCCTGGGATGATGGTTGCCCGACTGGTGTCGCTCCGCCTGCTCGTCCGTGACGATTTGGCCTTGGTCGTCCACCACGATGGGCTTCTTCATTGCTGCGTCCGCGGTGGCGTACTTGTCCGTGATGGCCATGACCTGATCCATGGTTTGCGGGTCTGCCCAGCTGAGTTTATGCTTTAGCATGGTGCCGTCTCGGCAGCCGTTGGTGAAGAAGTCGATCGCCTGGTGCTCATGCACCCCTTCACACGAATTGTGCATGGTGGTCAACCGGGTGAGGTAGGCGCGATCCGATTCGTCCTTGCCTTGCACACAGAGGGCAAACTCGCGAGGCCAACCCGGCCGCTTGTATGTTCTGGTGAAGTTGCGGATGAATGACTCTTCGAAGTCCAGCCACGCGTTGATGCTGTTGTCGGGGAGGCTGTTGAGCCACGTCCTCGCCGAGTCGAGGAGCATGAGGGGGACGTAATGGACGGCCAGGCGGAGGTTGCCATTGGCGATTCCCATCGCGGTGGTGTAATCAACCAACCAATCCTCGGGCTTGACGGTTCCGCTGTACTTTGGCGTGTCCCTTGGGAGCGAAAATCCCTTTGGAAACGGCTCGTTCCGGATGCGCGGGCCGAAACACTTTGGGCCAGCCGGACTTTCCTCCTCCAATGTGCGTGACTGCACCAGGAGGTCGATGTGCTCCCGTGCATTAGCCGGTTCTCGGGGACCGAGCCGGCCCTTCAAACGTGACGCAGGCGGGTCCTTGTTTGCGTCTGCTTCCTCCTCCGGTGCTCGCGTCTTTTTCCCCTAGGAGGCTCCGCCTGCGCGACTTACGCTAGAGGCGGCGGCGTCCCGGTTGTGGCGACCGCGGTTGCCAGATTCGCCACGCGGGCGGCTGTTTTGCCCAACCCCTCCATGTGTCGTCTGGTCTGCGCCTTTGCGGACGACGATGTCGCGGGAGTTGCCCACCTGGCTAGGGACGCCCTTGGCTTGTTGCTTGTTAGCAGTGGCCACGAGAAGCTGCACACGCTCCTGCTGGCGACGAAGTTGTTTGCCCTCTAGGTTCTTTAGCTCTGTGGCCGCTGCCTCGGCTGCCCTCATGTTCTTGGCGGGAGTGTTGTATACGGGTTGCGCCACACCTGCATGTGAGTCGGCGGCGCGGTCCAGTTCTGATGCCAGGTCGCGCCCCCGGTGCTGGATCTTCCTGGCGAAGCCGTGTGCTGCGTTGTACTCATGCACGGTGGCGTTCAGCCGACGCTGGTTAGTCGCGACCTTGGTGGCTTCCTCCAGGAGTTTTTGGCGTGTAGCTTCGAGTGCTGCCGCTGCAGCCGCTGGGTCTGTCTCGACGACGACCGGAGCGGGTTGGGCATGGTGCACTGCAAACACAGGGACGTGCCCAGGTTCGGGGCCCTCTTGGCGAGGTAAATCCCCTACTCCTGAAAGATGAACTATGTATGGGAGCTCGATGCTCAGTACAGATGCTCCTTGAGCTGTTTCCTTAGCTACTATCGAAGGCTCAAGGAAGATGGGAACTTGATGCTAACACTTCTATCCTTCTATTATTGCCTACCTAGAACCTTGGCTCTGCCCTCCCTTATATACTGGTCTGGGGGCAGATTACAGATCGAGTCCTAGGGTTTACTGTTTGGATATGGGTTTACAGGGCAGGGCCGACCGTAGGGCCCAGCCGGTGGGCCAGGACCTAGTCCGCCCCTCTTTTAGCGTCATCCTGCTCTTTAGCGGTCACCCGAGCTTCCTTTGGGGCATCACCCCTGCTTTAACGGTCACCCGGACTGCTTTCGCTAGTCCAGCCGACCGTCTTGCTTTATCTTCGTCGGGTAGCGCTGGTCATGACGGCATGTCAGCTTCCTTGATGACGAGGGAGAGCCATAAGCGTACCCCGCACGGAGCGTCGGCCCTTCCGTTCTCTCCATCGAATCCGATGTGAGCCGGGTGGGAATGGCCACCCGGCCGGTTCTTCTGGCCACCGGCTAGACGGGCCAGCCGGGAAGGTTATAAGCCCAGCCAGGCTTGCTTGCCAGTCGGCTAGAGTTGTCTTTCCTAGAGGCTAGGCGACCTGCATCTTCTAGAGTCGGCCTACTTATGCCTGGCTTTCCCCACCCGGGGGTTATCCCCCCGACAGGGATCTCAACTCTCCACATACACACCTCCACGCCAGATTGCGTCTGCTCACCCTTGTAACCTTTGGTTTCGCCGTAATCAAGAGTAGACAAGCAGGATAGGGTTTTCCCTCTGGGGGCCTGAACCTGGGTAAACCTCGTGTCCCGCGTTGCTTGTCAGTTAACCATTCTGCGACTTCCAGCATCCCCATCTTCTCCAAAACCCAAGTCCATAACAATGGGCATTGACAAAATCAACCCTCGTCAATTGGCGCCATCTGTGGGAACTGGGGACGCTGATTGTGCGGTCGTGACGGTTCCATCCGGATCGATCTACAACTCATCGGCAATAGAGAGACACCTCCTCTTCGACGCCTTCGACTTCACCGCCCACTCGCCAGCCACCCTGAAGGATTCTGAGTCCGTCAGCGATGGGCTCGAGATGCTGTTCGGGAGCTTCTGCTTCCAGGTGGGGCAGACCGGCACCCTCCGCCTCCTAGAGCCGGTGCCACCACCGTCCATCAGGCCTGCTTCATGGGTCCCACCCATTGGCGTGTTACGCGTGTCGACGCTGACAGACGAGTCAGATGATAGCAGCTGCTGCAACTCAGATCGGTGCGGCCCTCCCACAGATGAAAGAACCTACGGTTCCGGATCTGAAAGCTGCGGCAGCAGCGATCTAGTTCGCAGGCGCTATCTATGCGCTGTAGTCATCCAGAACGAAATGGAACTGCCGCCAAGTTCAAGTGCACCCAACCCTCCTCTCAACCCGCAAGCTGAGAACGGAGGAAACGGGGGAAATCCGCCTAACAAGCCCAACGAGGGTGACGCTCACGCCTACAACAAGATCAACCTCGACGAGGAAGGATGGCGCCAGGCACGCAAAGCTGTGGCGGGCAACATCATCCTACCTGTGAATGCTTCACAGGATCTACTGATGGCCTACCACCTCCTCCTCATCGACGAGCATAACCGCCAGGTGAAGCTGATGGAAGAGCTTGAAAAGCGCAAGAAAGCGGCTGCGGAGTCCAGCGCGCGGTGAGTTACACTCTCTGCCGGCGGTGGCTCTAGCTCGCATGGAAACAACGCCAACAAGTACCGCTCTCGCACGGAGCACATGGACCCTTCCGCGCGACGCGAGGTCACCCGGGTCCTCAATACGTCCTTCATGACGATGGACTCACACGACAACGTCATGCCGAAAACACCGCAGGCTGCGATCATGGCAGCCACTACATATCTCGCGTCCCATCCACCTCCGGTGGGCGACCCGAAGAGTGCCATGCACAAGTCCTCTCTAGCTGGCCTCGGACTCGTCGGAGCGGCGCTCCATGACGAGGCTCATGTGGAGCCAAAGAAAAAAGTTGCGGTTAAGTTCAACTGCAGCCCTACGCCCTCATCCGACGACAATGAGCACGACCTGCCCCAACACCACAAGAGCCCACGGCGCCGTAGTAGCAACTACGACGCTTGCAGCGAGCTCATCCAGCTCAAGATCGACAAGGCATGCACCAAGCACGCGTGCTCAACTAAGTCTGACGAGGAGGATGACGGAGAGCTATGTGGTGCTAGATGCTTCAGCAGATCCGTTCGACGAATGAGGATGCCGAAAAATTTCAAGCTCCCTTCGGACAACCCGAAGATCGATGGTACATAGGAACCAAAACCTTGGCTCGACGATCATCTGTCGTCAGTCAAGCTCCACGGCGAAAACAAAAACACCGCCCTACAATGCCTTCAACTGCAGCTGACAGGCGCGACCAGGGTTTGGCTCAGCAGCCTTTCCTCCGGATCCATCCGAAGTTGGGAAGATCTAGCATACAGCTTCATCCGCAACTTCAAGGGCACCAGCAAGAGGCCAGCTTCGATCGAAGAGCTACGGGCCTACACCCAACGGTCCAACGAGTCCATTCGCTCGTACATACTCCGCTGGTCCCACATCAAGAACACCACCGCACACACCTCCGAGGAACGGGAAATCGACGCCTTCAAGGACGGTGCGAGACGCCCAGATTGCAAGGAGGAGCTTGGGCGCGTCAAGCCCAAAATACTCGACCACCTCATGGACATCGCCAATCGGTGGGCAGATGGTGAGGATTCCATCACCCGAGCGCATTCGGATCACGAAGACGACTACAACCACAGACACGAACACCGTAGCAAAATAAGATCGCGCGTCTACGACGATCGTGATAGAGTCGAAATGGTCGTGGCTGGATACACCGATCGACGCAACAACGGCAACCGTAGCAGCGGATACCGCGGAAGCAATTACCGCGATGGCGGGCGACCCACGCAAACGTCGCAACGCCATAGCCACGACGACGAGCCTTCGGCATACGACAAGCTATCTGGTCCCTGCACCATCCACTTCGACATTGACAAACAAGATGGTAAGAAGAAGGCTAGCCACATGCTTAAGGACTCCTGCGAGTTCCAGAAACTCGGCGAGGGTCTCACCCAAATGCGGCGCACCGTAAACCCTGGATTTGGGCCCGCACCCGTACCAGGTGACATCGCCCACGGAGCTCCTCCACCACCACCTACTGGACCGTCGAATCCAGCGATCGCACCAGTGCCAAATAACAGCGCAGGAGGGTACCCGCTGATACATCCAAAACATATCCACTTTCCCGAACACTTTTGCTATTCTTTCTCCTCTAAACTTGTGTGATTTGGATACAACTAACACGGACTGACACTGTTTTTAGCAGAATAACCTTGGTGTCTAGTTATTGTGTAGAAAATCAACTATTAGGAAATATCCCGGAAAATATGCCAAAAATTATATTTCACTAGAAGATCCACGGAGCCAGAGCACGAGACGGAGAAGGGGCCTGGGGGCCCACACCCCTGCCAGGCGCGGGCCCACCTCTGGTCGCGCCTAGAGGGGGTGCGGCCACCCCAGGCACCCCCTCGGCCTCCCTCTGCGCCTATAAGTTGCCTCTCGACCTAAAAACAGAGGGGGTTTGATAGTTTTCCAGAAAGAGTTCCGCTCCACTGCCGCCACCAGAAACCAAGATACGGATCCAGAAACTCCATTCCGGCACCCTGCCGGGACAGGGAATTTGGAGAGGATCATCGGCATCATCATCACCAACGCCTCTCCATCAACCATCAATGTTTCCCTCATCCATGAGTGAGTAATCCCCTGTTATAGGCTTGGCGATGGTAGGGATTGGATGAGTTCTATCATGTAATCGAATAAGATTCTTACGCATAGTGCCTAGTATCTCTATTAGTGCTATTTGACTTTGTTGCAACTTGTTGTACTTAATGCTTGTCACTAGGTCCCGAGTGCCATGATCTCATATCTGAACTTACTATTGAATCATTATGATAGTATTGTTTGTGATCTTATCTGCAAGTTGTGTACACATATCATTGTCCGGATCCAAAGGCCCCAAAGTGACAATAATTTGGACAACCGAAGGGGGTGGCTGTGGTGTGAGGATCACATGTGTTCACGGAGTGTTAATGCTATTCTCCGGTGCTCTATTAAAAGGATAACCTTAATTGCCAGTAGTTCCTTAGAGGCCCCGCTGCCACGAGCTGGCTGGACAAAAGATGTTGTGCAAGTTCTCATTGCGAGCACGTATGACTATGTTTGGAGCACATGCCTAGGATTGTTTAGTACTTGGATGCTTATTCTTATTTATCTGCAATGCCGTAGATCTTGAAGTTACATGTTTAGACTCATCCTGCAACGCCCTTCCATCCATCCCTATGCCTACCGCACTCTAATCCCACTGTTACCGTTACTGTTACTATTGCTCCTGTTTCACTATTGCTGTTGCTTTGCTGTTGCTACTACAAACTGTTGCTACTGATAAATTTCTGTGAGCAAGAACTATTTCTAGGTGCAGCTGAATTGACAACTCAGTTGTTAAGGCTTGCAAGTATTCTTTGGCTCCCCTTGTGTTGAATCAATAAATTGGGTAATACTACCCGCGAAGACTGTTGCGATCCCCTACACTTGTGGGTCATCAAGACTATTTTCTAGCGTCGTTGCCGGGGAGCATAGCTTTATTTGTAAGTTCACTTGGATCTACTATTGTTCACTGCTACTCCTTTCATCATGGGGAAGTCTCATGATGGAAAGTTTCCTATTTTACCATCCACTACAAGAAGAGGTGCAGTCCTAAACACCTCTGCTACTCTTGATTCACCATCTATTATAAGTAAGCTTGTCACACCACCACCACATACTCATGCTACACAAACTGCTACTACTGATGAATCTGAAATTGCTTTTGATACTCATGATGTTACTTCTAATATGCTTGATGCGATTGGTTCATTAGATCCTTTTCTAGATGCTATTATGGCTAGTCTAGGAAATACCGAAACTCCTAGTGAAGACACTGTTACACCTGTTAGCTCACCTGAGTCTAGAGAGAGTTATGATATTAATGATGGTTACATTGAGTTCACTGATGAATTTGTTGAAGAGTGCCGAAACACACATGGCACTAGTGCTATTAAGAGTCTCCTTGCTAGACACACCATCATTCCTAAGTTTTCCTCTGATCCTAAGTTTGCCACCTCTCCCATAGATATTAAAGGTAAAGATTATGATTTCTCTCTTGATTTATCCTATTTAGATATTGTTGAGAAAGAACCTTTCCGTGGGACTGAAAATGAGAGTGTTGTGGCTCATATGAATGAGCTTTCTACTATGAGTGATTTATTCTCTGATGATTTTAAGATGCGTAAGTACTTTGTTACTAAGATCTTCCCTTTTTCACTAAAAGGAGAAGCTAGGGCTTGGTTTAATAGATTACCTCCGGGTTCCATTGATAGCCCTGATTGCTTGATTGCTTCTTTCTTCCAAAAATATTTTCCTCCCAATGCTAGACATGCTGCTTTGCAGAGACTTTTTTATTTAAAATAGGGATAATAAGAGAAATTGCCTGAGTCATGGACAAGGTTATGTGCCTTGATTTATGCACATCCTGGATTTCCATTGCCTAAAAATAAGCTTCTTGATATTTATTATAATGGACTAACTGATGATTCTAGGACCTACCTAGATAGCTTTGTTGATTGTGTTTTCAGGAGAAGAACTCCTACAGATGCTAAAGAATTGATGATTGGACTTCAATTGAGCTAAATACAACTGAGAATATTATTCCTGAACCAGTTGTGCCTGAACCAGTTCCAACACCAACACCAAAGAAGAGGGGAGTTATTGCATTAAATGATGAAGTGATGAAAGAAGCTAAGAAATGTCTAAAGGAGAAAGGTATTAGAGCTGAAGATGTGAAGAATCTACCTCCTATAGAAGAATTATGTAAGCCAATTCCCCACTCATATACTATTGAGGTACACTCTCTCCAACACTTTGATGAAGGTGATATTCCCTATGGTAAGCCTCCTGATCAATGCTTATAGGAACTTGACACATTTATTGTTAAACAAGGTAATTTTAATAAACAAGTTCAGAATCATTTATTGGAAAACTCTAGAGCTATCAATGAGTTGAAATATATTGTGGAAAGAACTTCTAATGATATTAAAATGCTTTGCAAACACTTTCAAATGGTTCAAACCCAACTTGATCAACTTGCTAAGGTACAAAAGGATATGCTAGTTAATGCCTCAGGACATAAACATGCTTATGGAATTAGAAATAGGAGTGGTATAGATACTCCAGATCCTTTATATCCTGAAGGACACCCTAAAAGAATTGAGCAGGATTCTCACAAGGTGAGAATAGTGGTAGTACTCGTAAGAGACAGAAAAAGAAACACAAAATAGTTGTGGAATCGCTGAAACTTGCTCTAGATCCTAATAGTATATCTGTCTCTGATGCTGAAACTGAGAGTGGTAATGATAAAAATGAGTCTCCTGATAAGGAGGAAGGTGAGGAAGAACCTGAGAAGCACAATAAGAAAACTAGGTACACAAAGTAAGATTTTATTGCTAATAAACATGGTAAAGAGAGAGAACCTTGGGTGCAGAAACCTATGCTTTTTCCAGGGAAGAAACACAAGTCAAAGGAGGAGGAACACTACAACAAGTTTTGTGAGTGGATGAAACCTTTATTTTTTGCAAATTCCTTTAACTGATGCTATTAAATTGCCTCCTTATTCAAAGTATATGAAGGATATTGTCTCTAATAAAAGGAAGATTCCTAATGAGGATATTTCTACTTTGCTTGATAATTATTTGTCAACACCCGGATTTTTAATCCCAGATGCCTGTTATGCCATACATCGCAATCCCAGGATTACCATTTTTGCGAGACATAACAGAATTGGATACCATAGTACATCATCCATTACAAACCGTACATAAGTTCTTACACAAATAGGGATCTCATGATCCAGTTCTTAATACAACATCAAGCATCGGAATACGTAATAATAACGGTAGCGTAGGCGAAGCTCCATCTTCGGGGTCACAGGCAATGCTGACGATGGGAGATGATCCTAGTTGTCGTAACCTTCCTAGGTCCATCCTCCAGGTACTCCTCTTCATAGTCTGGCCATGGGAATAGCCATGGACAAAGCCATGAGTACTCTTTAAGTACTCACAAACTAGTACTAACAAGTAAAGGGGTTTTTGGATAATAGGACACTAGGCTCTAGGTTTGTTTTGCAAAAGCCAGATTTATCTCTACGAAGTTCCAAAGCTAGTCACAATTTTATAACTCCTAAGTGGGATCTTGTATTTCATATCACAACCCTGTTGTGGTCAAGTCAAAGTCTCAATTCATGTCACAAGTCATTTTGAAAAGTCTGACGGGGAACAGTATGGCCACTCCAACTATCCATAACCGCGGACGCGGCTATTCGAATAGTTTGACACTCTGCAGAGATTGTACACTTTCACCACAACATTCGATACAAATTTTAAAGTTTGACTCGGATTTTCTAGCAACTTTCTTTTTCATTCATTCATTCATTCATTCATAGCACCCAGTACAACACACACCACAACAAGGAAAAACAGATGGTTTTAAGAACCATTCTAAGAACTACGATATAGTGGGACCGAATACTACTCACTACGCTAGTGCTCAAGTGCTCCTACTCCTCGGAATCTGTGGCCTCATCATCCTCATCAGCATCGATGAAGGTGAAATCGTCCTCATCGGTGAAGAAATCCATAGCCTAATCCTCCAAAAAATCGTCGCCATCGCTGAGATAGGAGTAGGGGTCTCTACGAAGATCCTCTCCGGCATTCTCCCTTTCCTCCAACTGCATGTCTCTCTCGTGGATGGTCTCCTCTAGAGATGAGATGCGGTGGCGAAGACGGGCAATAATGCGCTCCTTCTTGTCGAGCTGACAGCGGCGAGACTTGCGATCCTTTGCTAGCATGGCGATGGTTTGGTCCTTCGTCTTGATGATGGCAGACTTGTGGTTGCAGTAGTCACGGCAGTTGTCCAACTCCTGCTGACGATCGTACATCACGAAGCTAAGGTGATCCAATTGGGTCTTCAGCTCGGGGTGGTATGGGGCTTCTAGTGGTTGTCCATTAGCATCACGCCTTGGGCAAAACTCAAAGCGAGTACCCTTGATCTGATTGATGCTCTGCCCACATAGACGGGAAAGAGCTTCCTGCATAATACAGCAAGTCCATCGAGCCACTTGTATTCCCTCAAGCTAAACTGAAATCCCTCCACAAAGGGAGGTTCAATCTTTCCTCGGAGACTTGAAACAATAAGCCACCGCAGATCTTCTCCTCCTTGATCATTGAGCTGAGCTCCAAGAACTCGGGTGCGACGCCCAAGTTCCAAAAGTTGGTCCAAATCCCTCTCAAAGATCAGGTCTCCTCCATTCCCAAGTTGGTAAAACTTGCTGTACTTCACGTCCATCTATAAGAATATAGGAGGAGTAAGTTAGTGGAGTGATCAAGTGTGTCAAAATTTTATGGATTTACAAGAGTTTTTGAGGAACATGAATTTTCATGAAAGAATCAAAGGGATAAGAATGAGAATAAGTTTTTGTAAATATTTGTTTTCTTTGGTTTTGGAAACTAAGTCTTTGATTCAAACGTCCAATCTAACTAGGGTCTCCTATGGTCAGGATGGCTCTGATTCCAACTTGTCAACACCCGGATTTTTAATCCCAGATGCCTGTTATGCCATACATCGCAATCCCAGGATAACCATTTTTGCGAGACATAACAGAATTGGATACCACAGTACATCATCCATTACAAACCGTACATAAGTTCTTACACAAATAGGGATCTCATGATCCAGTTCTTAATACAACATCAAGAAGCGGAATACGTAATAATAATAGTAGCGTACGCGAAGATCCATCTTCGGGGTCACAGGCAATGCTGACGATGGGAGATGATCCTAGTTGTCATAACCTTCCTAGGGTCCATCCTCTAGGTACTCCTCTTCATAGTCTGGCCATGGGAATAGCCAGGGACAAAGCCATGAGTACTCTTTAAGTACTCGCAAACTAGTACTAACAAGTAAAGGGGTTTTTGGATAATAGGACACTAGGCTCTAGGGTTGTTTTGCAAAAGCCAGATTTATCTCTACGAAGTTCCAAAGCTCGTCACAATTTTATAACTCCTAAGTGGGATCTTGTATTTCATATCACAACCCTGTTGTGGTCAAGTCAAAGTCTCAATTCATGTCACAAGTCATTTTGAAAAGTCTGACGGGGGAACAGTATGGCCCTCTAATCGTCCATAATCATGACGCTATTCGAATAGTTTGACACTCTGCAGAGATTGTACACTTTCACCACAACATTCGATACATCTGTCAGGAACAAATCCAGAATTCACCATACTCAGTATGCGGATAATCAATCCTAACCTTTTGATTACACGCCCTAGTATAAGCACCTCTCCTGTGAGTTTGGCCCCCCAACCATGACCATCTGTCGTCTTGGATACTGCACAGGTGGACAATCTTCATAAGGTAGCCTCAGCTCAGACCTTGGCCGTCAGGGAACTAATACTAAGGTATATAAGTTTCCAGTCAAGCCCTACCCAATCTTCGGGTATTGTGGTTTACGATAAAATTGGAATGGTATCGCATCCAGACAACCATCAGTTTTATAAAGGGCTAAGGCTCATGCCTCATCATTTTCATCACCAAAATCATCAAGTGTTCGGAGACACATGTCCAAAACATTTCAATAGAATGGCCCATCATTCCAAGGTTTTCATAACCAGTTTTCCACCAAGTATTCCCATCTAAAGTTGATCAAGTTTTATGCTTAGCACTAGCATCTACAGGTGGGGGTAAGCACTGATGAGGGGTGGTAAACTAGTGGGGTTTTAACTAAGTTCAAATCTCATGCCTTAGTATGACATCAAGATTATCTAGCTTAGGCCAAATTTTATGCTCTTTATGCAACCTTCACATATCTTTCTAATATCTACCATTCACTTAGGTAAAATCTAGGTAAGAGCTTTGATAAAGAAATAAAGTATTAAGCTTGTAGGTAAAAACTAGGATTGGTTTATCAAGTGGGTATGATCACATATGCTTAAGGCATACAGTTGGCATGGTAACAAATAGTGGTTTGTGGCATCAGTAGAGTATCTTGCAAGGGTTAGCTTGCACAATATCAGTATAAGCTTGCCTTGTGCAGAGCAGTGGTTGAAGTTCTCCTCGGCTTCTTCTTCGTAGAATCCTCCTTCCTCCTCGTATCTTTGGTCGGTACTAGCGTTATAAATAAATACGAGGTACACAATCACCAAACAATACTTAACTACTTGCAATCATCACACACAAGGGTCCTATGGATGATCTAACATTACAAGATTAAGGCTTGGTGGCTAGGCTTGTTTCTCTTCCTAGCTTGCTGTCTCCACTAGGGTGGCATGGGTGTTCTCGGCTGTTCACCATTGATGGCAATGCCAAGCTTACAGTGAGGCTAGTGCTTGGTTTAACTTACTAGATGATCTACTGAGATGGTTGTGAGCTAAAGAGGGAACAAGTTAGGCTTCAATCACTGCTCACTATAGTGTTTAGGATTTTGATGATTTGTGTCTGCAACCTGTTTGATGAAATGGCCGCATGAGTTCAAGTTTTGAATTTTGCAAATATTTTTGGTGGGTTTGCTAGATTGGTGCTGGTGAGTCTGCAGATGCTTGGGTTTTGAAAGTTGAGCTTGTTTGAGTGGTTTTTGAAAAAGTGGGATCTTCCCATATGATAAAGATTCAATTTTGAATTGTCATTTAAACTATGTATTTGAAAGTTTCTGGATGATCCCAAAGTGGGCCTTGATACTTTGTTATGAGTACATTCAAGGGGTGCAAAGATCCAGAAAAGTTTCTGTTAGGTTCTGAAAGTTTGAGACAGCCAAAGTAGGCATGGGAGTTAAATTGGTCAAAGTGACCATTCCTTTATTTTATTTGTTTTGATTTATTTGTCTTTGAGAAAAGTGTGGGAAATGTTTTATATGATTCTTAATTCACCCAAGAAACATTTTACAAGCAAAGAAACACATAAACAAGTTGGTTCAAAAGAATTTCAAATTAAATGCATACACATATGCATGCTTTCATAATTTTAATTAGAAAAGTTTTTGTTAACCCTAATTTTGATGCTTAGAGTTTGATGATTTAAGTTTGGTATTTTTGGGATGTTACAAACCTTCCCCCTTAAACAAAATCTCATCCCGAGATTTGAAAAAGGACGAAAAGATTACCTAGGATTTGAAGAGATCGGGAAACTCCGTCCTGATGTGATCTTCGCGCTCCCAAGTAGCTTCGTCTTCTGTGTGGTTGCTCCACTAAATCTTGAGAAACTTGATGCTTCGGGTTCGGGTAGTTCGAAAAGCTTCTTCCAAAATACGGATGGGTACTTCGGGATAGGTCAGGTCATTGTTGATCTCTATGGTCCAGTGATCGATATTCTTGAACACTTCGGTCTTCTCGGGGACTTTGAGACACTTGCAAAGTAACGAGATATGGAACACATTGTGCACGGCTGACATCTCTTTAGGTAGTTCCAATTGGTACGACACTTCTCCTCGACGGTTCAGAATCTTGAAAGGTTCGATATATCTAGGGGCTAACTTTCCTTTGAGTTGGAAACGCTGCATTCCCTTCAATGGCGACACTTTCAGATAAACAAAATCTCCTATGTTGAAGGCGAGGTCTCAACGTCTCTTGTCGGTGTAACTCTTTTGTCGGGTTTGGGCGGTCTTGAGGTGCTCACGAATCTTGTGAACCTTCTCTTCTGCTTCTCGTAGGATGTCGGGTCCGAAGATCTGACTCTCTCCTACTTCCGACCAGTTCAAAGGGGTGCGACACTTCCTTCCGTACATGAATTCAAATGGGGCCATTTGCAAACTGGCTTGATAACTGTTGTTGTAGGAAAATTCTGCAAACGGCAGACAGTCTTCCCACTTGGATCCATATTCTAACACACATGCTCTCAGCATATCTTCGAGTATTTGATTTACTCGCTCCGTTTGTCCATCTGTCTGAGGGTGATACGCGGTACTGAAATCTAGGCGGGTTCCTAAACCTTCTTGGACTTTCTTCCAGAATCTCGAGGTAAACTGAGTTCCTCGATCCGATACAATGTTCTTGGGGACTCCATGCAAACTGACGTTTCTAGCGATGTACAACTCCGCTAGTTTCGAACTCTGATATGTGGTTTTGACGGGCAAGAAATGGGCGACTTTGGACAATCTGTCCACTATGACCCAGATAGTCATTTCCCCTACTAGAAGTAGGTAGTCCAGTGATAAAGTCCATTCCTACAGAATCCCATTTCCATTCCAGAATCTGCAATGGTTGCAACAATCCAGCGGGTCTTTGATGTCCTGCCTTGACTCGCTGACAAATATCACACTTGGCGATATAGCTTCCGATTTCTCTCTTCATCTTATGCCACCAAAATTGCTCTTTTAAATCTTGATACATCTTAGTTCCTCCGGGATGGATAGAATAAAGAGTATCATGAGCCTCCTTCAAGATAACTTCTTTCAACTCAGAATCTGCTGGTACACAAAGGCGTCCTTTGTACCACAACACTCCTTCTTCGTCTTCGGTGAATCCAGGTACTTTGCCTGTACCGATTCGACGCTTGATTCCGTCAATACTAGCATTTCCCTTCTACGCCTCTTTAATCTGACTGGTCAAAGTGGGCTGGAGTTCTATGCTAGCCAGAAATCCTTCACTTACTAATTCCATCCGAAAATCTTCCAGCTCTTTGTGCAGACTTGGTTGCTCCTTCAAAATCATGGAGTTCAAGCGGCACGGCAATCTGCTAAGGGCATCTGCTACCACGTTGGCTTTACCGGGGTAATAGTGAATGTCCAGATCGTAATCCTTGATTAGCTCAATCCATCTTCTCTGCCTCATATTGAGCTCCTTCTGAGTGAATATATACTTTAGGCTCTTGTGATCCGAATAAATCTCACAACGGTTTCCCATCAGGTAATGTCTCCATGTTTTCAGGGCTAGAACTACGGCTGCAAGTTCGAGGTCATGGGTTGGGTAGTTTTGCTCATGTTGCTTCAGTTGTCGAGATAGATAAGATATAACTTTGCCTTCCTGCATTAGCACACATCCGAGACCAATCTTGGATGCGTCACAATACACATCGAAGGGCTTTGTGATATCCGGCATGATAAAGATTGGGCCTGAAATCAATCTCCTCTTGAGTTCTTGAAAACTCGATTCACATTTGTCGGTCCATTCAAACTTCTTGTTCTTCTTCAGCAATTGGGTCATGGGTCTGGCGATACTAGAGAATCCTTCTACGAATTTGCGGTAATATCCCGCCAATCCGAGAAATGCACGAACTTGGGTTTGAGTGGTTGGGGCTTGCCAATCTTCTACATCTTTCACTTTGGCAGGGTCAACGGCAATTCCTCTGGTTGATACTATGTGACCGAGGAATCCTACCTCCTGTAACCAGAATTCACATTTGCTAAACTTTGCATACAGCTGATGCTCTCTAAGGGTTCCAAGAATGGTCCTTAGGTGTATCTCATGTTCTTCTTCTGATTTGGAATAAATCAGAATGTCATCGATGAAAACAACGACAAACTTATCCAGGAAGTCCATAAAAATCTTATTCATGAGATTCATGAAATAAGCGGGGGAATTGGTTAGTCCGAAAGACATGATTGTATACTCGTACAATCCATATTTGGTGGTAAAGGAAGTCTTTGGAATATCCTCTGCACGAATTTTGAGTTGATGATAGCCGGTTCTAAGATCAATCTTAGAAAACACTTTGGCACCGGTCAACTGATCAAACAAATCTTCTATCTTGGGAAAGGGGTACTTGTTCTTGATGGTGACATCATTCAATTTCCGATAATCCGTACACAAACGGTTACCTCCATCCTTCTTGTCCACAAACAAGACAGGTGATCTCCAAGGTGACGCACTTGGTTGAATCAATCCTATTTCCAGCATGGAATCCAGTTGCTTCTTCAGTTCTGCTACTATATGGTCTCTGGGCTATGGGTCCGGTTCCAGGAATTAGTTCGATGATAAACTCGATATCCCGATCTGGGGGCATACCGGGCAAAACATCTGGAAATACATCGGGGTATTCACAGACTATCCGGACTTGGTCAATGGTAGGTTGGGCTATACTCTTGTTGCATTTGAATTGGCGAGGTAAGGTTTCGGATATATGTTCGACTGATATTCCGGCTGTACTGGTCATGGTTATGGCTTTCTTGGCACAGTCAATCAATCCTTTATGTTTGGACATCCAATCCATTCCTAGTACTATTTCCAAACCTTTAGTTCTGAGTACTATCAGATTTGCATAAAAATATATGCCATGGATTTGGATAGGGACGGCTTTGCAAATTTGCCTAGCCTTGGTGGTTGATCCGGGAATTTGAACAATCATAACATGCTTCAGTTTGGTTGGTTGAATTTTACTAGTGCATGCAAATTCTTCGGTGACAAATGAGTGCGATGCACCAGAATCAAACAACACTCATGCACATACTGAATTAACAGAAAACATACCCAGCACGACGGCTGGCGCTTCCTGAGCTTCTTCAGCATGCATGAGAAAAAGACGGCCGTTGCGGTTGAGTGAATTCCCTGGGGCAAATCTTCTTCCTGGCTGAACACGACGCTGCTGCTGAGCTGGGACATTGGCATTGGGGGCTGTAGCATTCTTCTTGTTGGGGCACTCGTTGGAATAGTGGCCTTTATTTCCACAGTCATAACAAGTCACTTGCGACTTGTCCTTGGTTGCGACAGGCACAGCATTGCTTCCAGTCCTCGGGGCAGTGTTGGTGTTGGTGGTAGCATTGTTGTTGTTGACCTTGGGTGGGGCACGGTTAAAATTGCTAGCGTTGTCGGGGTTGTTGTGATTTCCTCCGGGCCTAGGGTTTCCACGGTTGGGATAGGTCGGACGGTTCATCGGGGGTCTGTTGGTTCTTGGGGCAAATCCTGGAGATGGGTTGGGGCAATACTCTGGGGTCTGATGGGTTCCTGGTTGCTGCATCATGCGACGCTTGCGGTTCTCATTGGCTTGGTTGATCTTTCCTTCCATCTGGATAGCAGAGTCGACAAGGGCTTCAATATCCGCAAAGGGGATATTGATTAACACCGCTCGCATCTCATCATGCAGACCATTCAGGAATCTTTCTTTCTTCTTGGCTTAGGTGTCTATTTCATCCGGTGCATACCTAGCTAATTACAAGAATTTGTCACGGTATTCCACTACAATCATCCTTCCTTCAGCTCTCCTCTCGTCTCTCATTCTCTTGATCAAACCTGGTGGCACATGGGTTCTGCTAAACTTGACCTTGAATTCCTCCCAGGTCATCATCTGGCCTCCGGTCATTGCGCGAACACTGTTCCACCATGCTCTGGCATCTCCGGCTAGATAGTGGGTGGCGAACAGAACTTTCTCGTTGGCTTCCACTCCGGCTACTTCTAGATTATTTTCCATGGTTTGTAGCCAATCATCAGCGTCTAGGGGTTCTTCTGACTTAGTGAAAACAGGTGGGTTGGTATTCTGGAAGTTCTTGAGCTTAAATCATGGTTGTCCTGATTTCCGTCGCCTTGGTTGTTGTGGGCAAGTTGGGCTATCTGCTGAAGTGTGGCTAGGTTCGCTTGACGTTCGGCTCTTTCAGCTTCGCGGTCAGAAGTCAACATTTGCAGAATCTGCAACATCGGGTCCGGGGTTGAACCACTTCCTCCACGTGGCATCTGAAGATTGAGATAGATCATGAGAAAAGAGGGAAATTTCTAAGGTTTTGGGTCTTTGAAAAAAAATTAAAGTTTTACTCAGATTTTCTAGCAACTTGCTTTTTCATTCATTCATTCATTCATTCATAACACCCAGTACAACACACACCACAATAAGGAAAAACAAATGGTTTTAAGAACCATTCTGAGAACTACGATACAGTGGGACCGAATACTACTCACTACGCTAGTGCTCAAGTGCTCCTACTCCTTGGAATCTGTGGCCTCATCATCCTCATCATCATTGATGAAGGCGAAATCGTCCTCATCGGTGAAGAAATCCATAGCCTGATCCTCCAGAAAATCATCGTCATCGCTGAGATAGGAGTAGGGGTCTCCACGAAGATCCTCTCCGGCATTCTCCCTTTCCTCCAACTGCATGTCTCTCTCGTGGATGGTCTCCTCTAGAGATGAGATGCGGTGGCGAAGACGGGCAATAATGCGCTCCTTCTTGTCGAGCTGACGGCGGCGAGACTTGCGATCCTTTGCTAGCATGGCGATGGTTTGGTCCTTCGTCTTGATGATGGCAGACTTGTGGTTGCAGTAGTCACGGCAGTTGTCCAACTCCTGCTGACGATCGTACATCATGAAGCTAAGGTGATCCAATTGGGTCTTCATCTCGGGGTGGTATGGGGCTTCTAGTGGTTGTCCATTAGCATCACTCCTTGGGCAAAACTCAAAGCGAGTACCCTTGATCTGATTGATGCTCTGCCCACATAGACGGGAAAGAGCTTCCTGCATGGCCCTGGCAAGTCCATCGAGCCAGTTGTTTTCTCTCAAGGTAAACTGAATTCCTTCCGCAGTGGGAAGTTCAATCTTTCCTCGGAGACTTGCAACAATTAGCCACTGCAGATCTTCTCCTCCTTGATCATTGAGCTGAGCTCCGAAGAACTCGGGGTGCGGACGCTCCAGAAGTTCCGAAAGCTGGTCCAAATCCCTCTCAAAGATCAGGTCTCCTCCATTCCGAAGTTGGTAAAAATTGCTGTACTTCACGTCCATCTATAAGAATATAGGAGGAGTAAGTTAGTGGAGTGATCAAGTGTGTCAAAATTTTATGGATTTACAAGAGTTTTTGAGGAACATGAATTTTCATGAAAGAATCAAAGGGATAAGAATGAGAATAAGTTTTTGTAAATATTTGTTTTCTTTGGTTTTGGAAACTAAGTCTTTGATTCAAACATCCAATCTAACTAGGGTCTGCTATGGTCAGGATGGCTCTGATACCAACTTGTCACCCGGATTTTTAATCCCAGATGCCTGTTTTGCCATACATCGCAATCCCAGGATAACCATTTTTGCGAGACATAACAGAATTGGATACCATAGTACATCATCCATTACAAACCGTACATAAGTTCTTACACAAATAGGGATCTCATGATCCAGTTCTTAATACAACATCAAGAAGCGGAATACGTAATAATAACGGTAGCTAGCGTAGGCGAAGATCCATCTTCGGGGTCACAGGCAATGCTGACGATGGGAGATGATCCTAGTTGTCGTAACCTTCCTGGGGTCCATCCTCCAGGTACTCCTCTTCATAGTATGGCCATGGGAATAGCCAGGGACAAAGCCATGAGTACTCTTTAAGTACTCGCAAACTAGTACTAACAAGTAAAGGGTTTTTTGGATAATAGGACACTAGGCTCTAGGGTTGTTTTGCAAAAGCCAGATTTATCTCTATGAAGTTCCAAAGCTAGTCACAATTTTATAACTCCTAAGTGGGATCTTGTATTTCATATCACAACCCTGTTGTGGTCAAGTCAAAGTCTCAATTCATGCCACAAGTCATTTTGAAAAGTCGCGGGGAACAGATGGCCACTCAATGTCCATAATCATGACGCTTATTCAATAGTTTGACACTCTACAGAGATTGTACACTTTCACCACAACATTCGATACATCCGTCAGGAACAAATCCTGAATTCACCATACTCGGTATGCGGATAATCAATCCTAACCTTTCGATCATCCATTACAAACCATACATAAGTTCTTACACAAATAGGGATCTCATGATCCAGTTCTTAATACAACATCAAGCAGTGGAATACGTAATAATAATGGTAGCGTAGGCGAAGCTCCATCTTCGGGGTCACAGGCAATGCTGACGATGGGATATGATCCTAGTTGTCGTAACCTTCCTGGGGTCCATCCTCCAGGTACTCCTCTTCATAGTCTGGCCATGGGAATAGCCAGGGACAAAGCCATGAGTACTCTTTAAGTACTCGCAAACTAGTACTAACAAGTAAAGGGGTTTTTGGATAATAGGACACTAGGCTCTAGGGTTGTTTTGCAAAAGCCAGATTTATCTCTACGAAGTTCCAAAGCTAGTCACAATTTTATAACTCCTAAGTGGGATCTTGTATTTCATATCACAACCCTGTTGTGGTCAAGTCAAAGTCTCAATTCATGTCACAAGTCATTTTGAAAAGTCTGACGGGGGAACAGTATGGCCACTCCAACTGTCCATAATCATGACGCTATTCGAATAGTTTGACACTCTGCAGAGATTGTACACTTTCACCACAACATTCGATACATCCGTCAGGAACAAATCCTGAATTCACCATACTCAGTATGCGGATAATAAATCCTACCCTTTTGATTACACGCCCTCGTATAAGCACCTCTCATGTGAGTTTGGCCCCCCAACCATGACCATCTGTCATCTTGGGTACTGCACAGGTGGACAATCTTCACAAGGTAGCCTCAGCTTAGACCTTGGCCGTGAGGGAACTAATACTAAGGTATATAAGTTTCCAGTCAAGCCCTACCCAATCTTCGGGTATTGTGGTTGTACGATAAAATTGGAATGGTATCGCATCCAGACAACCATCAGTTTCATAAAGGGCTAAGGCTCATGCCTCATCATTTTCATCACCAAAATCATCAAGTGTTCGGAGACACATGTCCAAAACATTTCAATAGAATGGCCCATCATTCCAAGGTTTTCATAACCAGTTTTCCACCAAGTATTCCCATCTAAAGTTGATCAAGTTTTATGCTTAGCACTAGCATCTACAGGTGGGGGTAAGCACTGATGAGGGGTGGTAAACTAGTGGGGTTTTAGCTAAGTTCAAATCTCATGCCTTAGGATGACATCAAGATTATCTAGCTTAGGCCAAATTTTATGCTCTTTATGCAACCTTCACATATCTTTCTAATATCTACCATTCACTTAGGTAAAATCTAGGTAAGAGCTTTGATAAAGAAATAAAGTATAAAGCTTGTAGGTAAAAACTAGGATTGGTTTATCAAGTGGGTATGATCACATATGCTTAAGGCATATAGTTGGCATGGTAACAAATAGTGGTTTGTGGCATCAGTAGAGTATCTTGCAAGGGTTAGCTTGCACAATATCAGTATAAGCTTGCCTTGTGCAGAGCAGTGGTTGAAGTTCTCCTCAGCTTCTTCTTCGTAGAATCCTCCTTCCTCCTCGTATCTTTGGTCGGTACTAGCGTCTATAAATAAATATGAGGTACACAATCACCGAACAATACTTAACTACTTGCAATCATCACACACAAGGGTCCTATGGATGATCTATCATCATCTCTAACATTACAAGATTAAGGCTTGGTTTAATTCCATTTATTTTTAGAAAAGTAATTTCTACTCATTGAAAAACTACTTAAGATTTAATATTCTCCAAACCAAACATGGGATCATGTTGACACATGTCATCACCACATATTTTAGTCCATGGGAATATGATTTAAAGTGGTGTCACAATTTAATAAGGTTTTACCCTTTTATTTTAATTAATTAAAGTGGCTAGAAATGCATTTGTAGCATTCTTTTATTACTTGAACATTATTTCTGCAAGTAAACCTATATATTTTTATATATTCTGAAAGGTATGGTTAAATGTGATTTTTCAGAGTTGGAATCAACTCAAAAGCTATTATGGTTTAAATTTGAAAAAATGTTTGAATACAGAAAAGCTTCTGCCTTGTTATTTTTACCATGGGTTATCTATAGATCCAAATGACTTGAATCCAACGGGCTTGGATTCAGCATTCCCAGACCTTTCTAACAAAATTAGTTTCATTCAATTTGATGCACTGAATCGATCTGGGTTGATTTTTGAAGTTGGGTACAGAAGTGAGTTTGAAACAAAATAGAAAAGGTTTAATTCAAATAACTGGGCTACGCGGGAAAAGTTAACGGGCCGGCCTGCTAAGCGCAGTGCTCCCGCGGGCTGCTTAAGTGGGTGTCCCCACTCGTCAGTGAGACAGGGGGTGCGGTTATGCGGGCAACGGGTGCGCTCGATCTGATTCTAATCTAACGGTGAGAGTCATCGTCGATGTTGAGCAACGCCAAGTAGAAATAAACCTAGCGGCCTGGGAGTTGCTGGGGCTCACCGGGTGCAAAGTGAGGTCGGCGAGGCTGGCGGCCTAACGCACGGTAAACAAATTCGAGGTGGTCGCGGCAGCTCCTGGGGTGGACGAAATAGATGGCACCCTTCTTCTCTAGAGGCGGCGGGCTTCGGTGAAATTCCGGCGATGTGCTGCTCGCCTGGCTCCGGGAACGGTGTGGCATGATCAGTGGGGAGAGGGGAGTAGAATGGTGTGAAGAATCCGAGCGGGGGAGTCCTATTTTATAGTCGAGCGAGGGGACTGACGGGGCGCACGGTGAGCTCGTCAGGGGCGATGGTATAGGCGGCTATTGGCATGGGCGAAGGTAGGGGCGGTGCGGTGTTCCCTGGCGATGCTCAACGACATGGTTTCGAGGCATGGGGCGGTGCGGCTTGGTCTGGAACATGCGACGCTCTGCGCGGCAGAGGCGGCGTCTTCGACGGCGAGTGGTGGCTGTGTGGCATCGGGCGGCGAACGAGGATGTCTGGCGGTCTCCTGGGTCGGTGGCGATCCTGTATGCACGCGGCGAGGGCGGCGCGCGGTCTGTGGGCTTCGGTCGAGGGTGGCGCTCTGGCGCACGCTCGGCATGGTCGCTGGCGGTCTGGGCGCGGTCCGTGCGTGTGGTCCAGTGGCTGG
Source organism: Avena insularis (assembly GCA_023614405.1). Lineage (NCBI taxonomy): Eukaryota > Viridiplantae > Streptophyta > Magnoliopsida > Poales > Poaceae > Avena > Avena insularis. The sequence goes on along the minus strand of CM042689.1, from coordinate 278,027,725 downwards.
CAGGGTTCGAGCGCTGGACAGGGAGTGGCGGTGGACGGTGGGCTGCCTCCCAGACATGCTGGCTAGGCTTGTTTCTCTTCCTAGCTTGCTGTCTCCACTGGGGTGGCATGGGTGTGCTCGGATGTTCATCATTGATGGCAATGCCAAGCTTACAGTGAGGCTAGTGCTTGGTTTAACTTACTAGATGATCTACTGAGATGGTTGTGAGCTAGAGGGAACAAGTTAGGCTTCAATCACTGCTCACTATAGTGTTTAGGATTTTGATGATTTGTGTATGCAACCTGTTTGATGAAATGGCCGCATGAGTTCAAGTTTTGAATTTTGCAAAGATTTTTGGTGGGTTTGCTAGATTGGTGCTGGTGAGTCTGCAGATGCTTGGGTTTTGGAAGTTGAGCTTGTTTGAGTGGTTTTTGAAAAAGTGGGATCTTCCCATATGATAAAGATTCAATTTTGAATTGTCATTTAAACTATGTATTTGAAAGTTTCTGGATGATCACAAAGTGGGCCTTGATACTTTGTTATGAGTACATTCAAGGGGTGCAAAGATCCAGAAAAGTTTTTGTTAGGTTCTGAAAGTTTGAGACAGCCAAAGTAGGCATGGGAGTTAAATTGGTCAAAGTGACCATTTCTTTATTTTATTTGTTTTGATTTATTTGTGTTTGAGAAAAGTGTGGGAAATGTTTTAGATGATGCTTAATTCACCCAAGAAACATTTTACAAGCAAAGAAACACATAAACAAGTTGGTTCAAAAGAATTTCAAATTAAATGCATACACATATGCATGCTTTCATAATTTTAATTAGAAAAGTTTTTGTTAACCCTAATTTTGATGCTTGGAGTTTGATGATTTAAGTTTGGTATTTTTGGGATGTTACATTATTCCTTCAATGGTAAGGTTCCAAAAAAACTTGGTGATCCAGGTATACCAACTATTCCTTGCTGTATTAAGAATAATTATGTTAGAACTGCTTTATGTGATTTGGGAGCTGGAGTTAGTGTTATGTCTTTTTCTCTCTACAAGAGACTCCACCTGGAAAAGTTGATACCAACTGATATATCTTTGCAAATGGTTGATAAGTCAACTATTATTCCTGTTGGTATATGTGAGGATGTTCCTGTTCAAGTGGCTCATAATTGCTTGGTTCTAACTGATTTTGTTGTGCTTGAAATGCCCGAAGATGATAATATGTCTATTATTCTTGGGAGACCTTTTCTTAATACTGCAGGTGCTGTCATCAATTGCAATCAAGGAAAATTAACATTGAATATTAATGATAAAGAACATATTGTTTATTTCCCCAAGAAGGTTGCTAAGAGCTATTGCCTGAATTCCATTGAAAATATTGAGAGCATCAAGGTTGGAGAAATATATTGTCCCATTCCACAAGAAATTTTTGAAACTATTATGCTTGGGACCATTGCTATCAAGTATGAGGTAACCTAATCACCTTGTGGATTACAAAGTTTTGTTTCATATAATATTGTTTTGGTAACAAGACTTGATCAACCTTGTTAACAAAAGGATTTTAATGGACAAAATAATGTTTCCACTGTGGTTATGCTTGCTTTCTTTTACTTTTCTCCTTCCTAGTCTTTGCCTTTCTTTTGCTAGCTTTGGTTTTGTTAGTTGTTTGCTTGTTAGAGTGTCTTAGAGCTCCTGTAGTTTGGCTTTTGGTTTGCTTTTGCTTCTTCTGAAAAAAACTGTTTCTGCGAGAAAATCAATTTTCATACCCTGAAAATTGGCCAAAAATAAAGTTTCCCAAAAATTCCTAGAAAATTAAAAATAAATTTTTCCTCGAAAAAAGGGGCAGAGGGACACCTGAAGTGACCCAGGGGGCCACCCCAGGCTACCAAACCCATGGTAGGCGCGGCCTACCTGTGGGTGGTGCCTAGGGGGTCTAGCCCACCTGGGCCCCTTCAAGGCGCCCCCTCATAGCCATCTTCTTTCTCTCTCCCAAAAAACACCGGAAAACTTGCTCAAGCTCGAGTTCCTACTGTTCTTGCTCGTGATTTTCGATCTCCTTGCTCAGCCCATCTTTGCTGCTGATTTTTGGAAGGATTGCTCCTTGGTATGTGCCTCCTTCACTTATCCAATTAGATTTATGATTGGTAGATTGTATTTTGAGTATTTTGCTACTATAGGTGATAGGTTGTGTGATCTTGAATGCTTGTTCTATGCTTAGAGATTTCATTTTGATGCATGTGTAGCCCTCTAGCAAGTTCCTATAGTAGTTGCTCATCATTTATCAACTTGGAAATCACTTGGTTTGATGTTTGTCTAAAAATTTCAGCAAGGAAGATGAGTGCTTATCCACTGAATCAATATGACTTGATGGTGCCTGATCCAATGAAGGTTAATCGTGAGGAAGGAGTCTTCCCTTCCATATATCCATGCCATGAATTCATGAGAACTGCGGGAATCTCCCGGGATTTCCAAACTTTGATTGCCAATGCAGGGTAGGAACACTTTGTTGAAGGTGAACCATTTAAATTTGTTAAGCTAACCATGGCTTTTGTGCAGGACTTCCGGTTCACTTGGTCTACATCTAATCTCATGGTTCATTACAAAATATATATTATACATGTTGACCTGCCTTTTGCTGATTTCTGTCTAGTAATTAGAGTACCTCAGTGGGGATCTTGTGAGAAGATCAAGGAGAGGCCCAAGTCACTTATGGATTTATATGCTGAGATTTTCCAAGGTTTCGACTTCTCAAAGTAAAGTGGTAAAATTCGGAACATTCAGTTCCCAGCCATTAGATATTTTGCCTATTTCATTACCAAGTGTGTTCTTGCTAGAAAGATTGCTAGAAAGTTATCTTCTTTTGATCTAGCTTTTATCGCAGCTGCTCTGAATAGGAACAGATCTTATAGCCTGGGTGCTTTTATAGCTCACTGTCTCACCACCAACCGCGAGAAGGGTGGAATTTGTGGAGGTCTCATTGCTTCTAGGTTGCTAGCTTTCCATGGTTTAGAGCCTCACCATTCAGATTATCGGTTCCCCATAGAGAGGCTTGATCTTGAATCCATGGTCCAGCATGGTTTTGTTTCCTTGGGGGCTAATGTGAGAAGTTTACCATATGAATTACCTTTTGCCTAGCAAGGACGAATAAAGGGTAGGACTGAGAAAATAGTTTATTTGTCTGCACCTACTTTGTTTAATTTTGATAACAGGCAAGGATGGTCTCTCACGGAGGAAGAGTTTGACACATATGTGGCGGAGCTCTCCCAGCAAGAGAATGTTGGGTAGGATGCCTAAGATGATTCGGTTCAGCCCTTGATTGAGGCGCATCTTCTTCTTCATCGCAAGCACCTGACTATGATCATTCCTATCATGACCCACCAGCATGGGGTTACTACCCGCGCTATTGAACCCCCACTTAGGCCAAAAGCCTAATATTGGGGGGAGGTATACCGAAATCACACTCATATATATATATATATATATCATGTTCGGTCGGTTCTTTGTATATCCATCGTTTGGCTTTCTTTTTGGTTTTTGTTGTTGCTTTCTTAAAACTCAAAAATACCAAAAATATTTTCATTGTTTATCTTTCTTTGTTTCTTTGCTTTGGTTTGCCTTAAAAAGAAAAAAATCCAAAAATATTTTGCTTTGTTTGGTTTGCTTTTGCTTTGCTTGTTTTTTCTTTGTTGGCTTGTTTGAAAAATCGAAAACACCAAAAATATTTGTTGTTCTTCTCTGGTTTTGTGAGTTCTTTGCAGGGTTCGGCCGTCCTCAGTGGATTTTGGTTTCATGTTATTATTCAAGTCACACAAGTGAAGGGCAATAATGAATATTAAGACAACTTGAGGTGTGGTAAGAGGCTGGTAACGAACTCTATTTGTTTTCATTTTTGTACATATACTCATCATTGTGAGCATGCTTAGCCTGTTTGTGTAAGGTGTATGTCATTATGAATGCTCAGTAGTTCTTGCTTGTCTTTGATTAGCTCCAGCTTGATAATAGTTTGTAGCATGTCATATGAATGTTTGCTTGTATTGTTTTATTCATATTTTGGTATAATATTGTGGTATCCTCCTCTAACTGTTCATGTGGATCGACTTGGCACATGCTCACGCATGCATATGACTAATCAATAGTCAGTAAGCCTCGATGATTTATTTTGCCTCAGAGTTCTTGTATCACTTTCATGCCATAATTAGTCTTGATTTGTTGCAAGCATGATTATGACAATTATTGCTCTCTCGGTTGTCGTTCCCTCTCTTTTGCTAGCCTTCACTTGCACTGAGTACGAGCTCTACTTGTGCGTCCAACTCCCCAAAACCAATATTGCCAACTGTGTCCACCATTCCTACCTATTAGCATCATTTGCTATTTCAGTGCATATTCATTATGCCTTGTTTTCTTCCAAATAAAATGTTTGTCTGTTTTGAGAAATTTAGTTAGTAAAGCTCTCACGAACTTGATCGCACACTTTATTCCTTGCACTTAATAATCCTGAACCATTGTGACTTGTCCGTGAAAGTTATATGCTTGCAAATTATATGCTGGGAGTCAGCAGAACCGTGCTGTCACGGGGAACATTTCAACACTTTTTGGATATCCTATCCAGTTGATACTTTGCTCTTTTGTTTACGGATGTCGACGATGCGAAATGAAAGGGGAGCTTATGAGTTCATGGAGTCTATATATTATGTTAGAGAAACGCCTGGGCTACTAGCCTAAGCTATGCCTAATCATGGTGGAAACTTGCAGCATCACCATAATGAGCGTTCTATGAAGCATCCTCAATAAAAAGCTATGCATATAATAAATAAAAAAATTGCTAAGATGCTCATTGTCTGCTTGCCATGTCATTTTGATCACGGGATAGCTCCTGTATCATGTGCATGGGGTAGCCCGTTGGCGGTTCTCTATGATATGCATGTATGAACAATGACAAGAACTTGCTGGTAACCAAAGTTGAGTAGCATGCAGAGCGGCCCTCGTACTCAAGGGACTTGGGATTTCCAGTTTATGGTCTGTCAAGCATATAACTCAGATTGGACCTCACTTTCACCTTAACCACATGAAGATGCCTATGATAGGGGCAATGAGAGCTCAAAGCTAATGAGTACCTTTCCTTTTAGCATTGGGAAGCCTTTCAAACTTTTCAAAACCGTTTTCACTCCCTTTTAAAACCACATGAAGATGCCTATGATAGGGGCAATGAGTCACCATTTATTCTATGAGCACCTTCTTGAGAGCATAGTTGTCATTCTTATGTTTGTCTTAAAACTTGGTTAATTATGTCATGACTTTGATGCTTGTATATCTGATATCTTTACTTCTAGTATTCACTTGAACTTTAGAGGTGCCTTGGCATTTATATTGTGCTCTACAAACAAAGGCAAGCGAGATACCACTCTATCATACCTTACTATGAGCATTGCAATGTTGCTTATGTTTATGTTCCATGCTACTTATTATTATTGAGTTGGTTTCTATTCATAGCTTGCAATGACTATTGAGTAGACTTAGTTGCATACTTCTTATTATGAATGGTTTAAGCATCTACTCTTGTGTTGAGAATATATACATCATATGAAGCAAATGTGTTCGTGAAAGTTCTTTTATCGCACTCAATTTTCAACTGAATTGCTTAAGGACAAGCAATAAGCTAAGCTTGGGGGAGTTGATACGTCTAAACGTATCCACTTTCCCGAACACTTTTTCTATTGTTTCTCCTCTAAACTTGTGTGATTTGGATATAACTAACACGGACTAACGCTGTTTTCAATAGACTTACCTTGGTGTCTAGTTTTTGTGCAGAAAATCAACTATCAGGAAAAATCCCGGAAAATATGCCAAAAATTATATTTCACCAGAAGACCCACGGATCCATAAGACGAGACGGAGAAGGGGCCTAGGGGGGCCCACACCCCTGCCAGGCACGGGCCCACCTCTGGCCGCGCCTAGGGGGGTTTAGCCAGCCCAGGCACCCCCTCGGCCTCCCTCTGCGCCTATAAGTTGCCTCTCGACCTAAAAACATAGGGGGGTTCGATAGTTTTCCAGAAATAGTTCCACTCTGCCGCCGCCACCAGAAACCAAGATTTAGATCCAGAAACTCCGTTCTGGCACCCTGCCGGGACGGGGAATTTGGAGAGGATCATCGCCATCATCATCACCAACGCCTCTCCATCAACCATCGATGTTTCCCTCATCCACGAGTGAGTAATCCCCCGTTGTAGGCTTGGGGATGGTAGGGATTGGATGAGTTCTATCATGTAATTGAATAAGATTGTTAGGGCATAGTGCCTAGTATCTCTATTAGTGTAGTTTGACTTTGTTGCAACTTGTTGTGCTTAATGCTTGTCACTAGGGCCCGAGTGCCATGATCTTAGATCTAAACTTATTATTGAATCATTATGATAGTATTGTTTGTGATCTTATCTGCAAGTTGTGTACACATATAATTGTCCGGATCCAAAGGCCCCAAAGTGACAATAATTGGGACAACCGGAGGGGATGGCTATGGTGTGAGGATCACATGTGGTAATGGAGTGTTAATGCTTTGCTCCGGTGCTCTATTAAAAGTAGCATCTTAATTGCCAGTAGTTCCCTAGAGGCCCCGTTGCCACATGCTGCCTGGACAGAAGATGTTGTGCAAGTTCTCATTGCGAGCACGTATGACTATATTTGGAGCACATGCGTAGGATTGTTTAGTACTTGGATGCTTATTCTTATTTATCTGCAATGCCCTAGATCTTGAAGTTACATCTTTAGACTCGTCCATGCAACGTCCGTCCATCCATCCCTATGCTTACCGCACTCGAATCCCACTATTACCGTTACTGTTACTATTGCTCATGTTTCACTGTTGCTATTGCTACTAAAAACTGTTGCTACTGATAAACTTCTGTGAGCAAGAACTATTTCCAGGTGCAGCAGAATTGACAACTTAGTTGTTAAGGCTTGCAAGTATTCTTTGGCTCCCCTTGTGTAAAATCAATAAATTGGGTAATACTACCCACAAAGATGGTTGCGATCCCCTACACTTGTGGGTCATCATCCGCCACCAAAGGGGGTCCTGATGATTCAGAAGGGGCGCCCAACCAACAGGGTGCAAAAGAAGATCACCCGCCAAGTCAGCCTGGCGGTGACCTCCCCACCAGCCATCCCTGAGTACCTCAGTGGCTCGGAGTCCTGCATCATGTTTGACCGTTCGGAACACCCACGCCAGATCCCTCGCCCAGGTCATGCTACCTTGGTGCTTGAGGCGCATATTGGGGGGTTCGAAATGAGCCACGTCTTCATGCACGGTGGCAGCAGCATCAATCTAATGTTCGCCGCCACATTCGCAGCGATGTTGATCCTGCTGTGAAACCTGGAGCAATCAGACACGACGTTTCATGGCATAGTCCTAGGTAAGGGCATATATCCCATGGGGAAGATATGGCTCGACGTCATCTTCGGCCAGCCCGAAAACTTCAGGCGCAAGCGGCTGGAGTTCCAAGTGGTGGATTGGCCATCACAGTACCACGCCATCCTCGGGCGTGTGGCATTCGCAAGATTCTTGGCGATCAAGACCACGCTGCACTGCCATCAAGATGCCAGGACCTAGGGGAGTCATCACCATCTAGGGAAGCTTCACTCGATCCAACCACTGCGACAAAGACTTCAATAGAATCTCCCAGTCATTCAGCATGCAGGAGGAACTCACGATGCTCAGAGAGGTGACAGACAACAGCGCACCCCCATTCACCAGACAAAACACACCTGATATGTCGTTCGACTCCACGGTCAACACAAAGAAGGTGCAGGTCCATCCGATGGACGCCTCCAAGACGGTGTTGATCACCAACGACCTCAGTCCCGCATAGGAAAGCGCACTCATCAAATTCCTTTGTGAGCGCTGGGAAATTTTCACCTGGTGTACTACGGACATGCCAGGAGTTCCTAGGGAATTCGCCGAGCATGCACTCAATGTGTTTCCGGATGTGAATCCCGTCAAATAGTCAATCTGACGAATGTCCGAGCCAAGAGCCGAAGCCTGATGCAGCGCTGAGTTGATGTAGGAGCGCTTCGTTAGGAACCCCAAGAGCAAGGTGTGAAGCAGCACAGCAGCAAGTTTTCCCTCAGTAAGAAGCCGAGGTTATCGAACCAGTAGGAGGAAGGAAACGTCACACAGGTGTTGCAAGCAACGTGGAAACCTGTACAACACAAACTCAAGACTTTGCCCCAACGAATCAGTGAGGTTGTCAAGCTCACCGGTTTGCTGTAACAAAGGATTAAACAAATGGTGTGGAAGGTAATGGTTTGCAGCAAGTAAACAGGTAACAGTGGAGGATGTATCAATGGTAAAGATTGGACCGAGGTCCATAATTAACTAGAGGTGCTCTCCTTAGATAAACAAACATGGCATGCTGGGTAAACAAATTACAACAAGGCAATTGACAGGAACTGAGCAAGGCATAACAATGCAATACTAGACAGAAAGATCCTATGAGATTCGATTGGGCAATACAACAATATACATAGACCCCATCCAACTACATCTATGACTAGAATTCCACCTTCAGGTTATCATCTGAACCCCCTCCAGTATTAAGTTGCAAGCAACAGACAACTGCTTTAAGCAAAGTGTGTAAGGTAAACAATCCACTTGTTCCATGAAGAAGAGACCATTGTTTTCTCCCTAGTGGCAACAACACATCTACAACCGAAGAGATTTCGATCACTTCCCTTGGAAACTAGAGGCATGAACCCACTATCGAGCATAAATACCCCTCTTGGAGTCACTAGCAACTACTTGGCCAAGATAGCTACTAACAACGGAGAGCATGCAAGATCACAAACAACACAGACATGATAATATCAAATACACAAAACCATTAATCAATCTGACATAGTAATCTAAATATCCATTGGATCCCCGCAAACACAACATGCATGATTACAAATAGATTAGATCTTGATCATGAACGGAGCTCACAAGATCTATACATGAAAGCACAAGGAGGAGATACAACCATCTAGCTACTACATGGATCCATAGTCCAAGGTGGAACTACTCACGCATCATACCGGAGAAGAAGGCCTTCGGGGTGATCTCCCCTCCGGCAGGGTGCCGGGAAGAACTTCAGATCCCCCCTCCCCCGATCTAGGGACGATGGTGGTGACGGCTACAGAAGGTCTCGTGGAGTTTTGATCGGGTATCTAGGGTTTCTGCATCGGGGGCTTCTTATAGGCGAAGAGGCGAGGCTGAGAGGCGGCCAGAGGGCCCACACCCTGCCTAGGAGCGGGGTGGGCCCACCCGCGCCTAGGGGATGTGGCGACCCTGGCTCGCCTCTCCGTCTCTCCTCTGGACTTCATGTCGCCCACGGTAAAATATTGACTTTGGCTTTTGTTCCGTCCAATTCCGAGAATATTGATTTTCTTTTCGAACCAAAATGTAAGAAAACAGTAAGCAATCGTGGCAACTTGTTAATAGGTTAGTTCTAGAAAAGATATAAAAACACCTCAAAGTGTAGACAAAGAAAAGCAAAGTAGATACTAAACAAGCATGGAGCATAAAAACTTATAGATACATTTCCGACGTATCAAAGTCGTTGGAGTCGAAGTCAACAGACTACTCGACGCCAACTTCATCAGAGAAATCAAGGAGAGTGAGTGGCTGGCAAACACCGTGATGGTCCCCAAAAAGGACACGGATATCCTCGGATGTGCGTAGACTTCACATCGCTCAACAAGTACTGTCCCAAGGACCACTTCCCTCTACCACGGATCGATCAAATCATCAATTCGACTGCCGGATGCGAGAAACTCTCCTTCCTCGATGCCTACTCAGGCTACAACCAGATTCGACTGAAGGTCGAAGATCAGGATAAAACAGCGTTCATCACGCTGTTCAGAGTGTTCTATTACAACACTATGCCCTTCGGGCTAAAGAACACAGGTGCCACGTACCAGAGGTTCATGCAGGCATGCCTTAAAAGCCAGATCGGCCGTAATATCCAAGTCTATATCGATGACATTGTGATCAAGACCAGGGAGGCCAAGACGTTGATCGACGATCTCCGCGAGACGTTCGATAACCTTGATCACTCCAAGATCAAGCTAAACACAGAAAAGTGCGCCTTCGGAGTCCCATCTGGCCAGCTACTCGGCTACTTCATCTCCCAGCGGGGATTGAGGCGAATCCGAAGAAAATCAGGGCCATACTGGCCATGGAGAAGCCGAAGAACCTCAAAGGTGTCCAGCAGCTAGCCGGGCGGATCGCGGCGCTGAGCAGATTCATCAGTCGCATGGGTGAGAAGGCCCTACCTTTTTACCCCAACAAAGCAGAGGTACCCTCACTACCAGAAGCTCGCCTATGGCGTATTCATGACGGCTCGTCGGATGAGACACTACTTCCAAGAGCATCAGATCATGGTCGTCAATGACGCCCCATTGTCCAACATCCTGAATAACCCTAAGGCCACGGGGAGAGTAGCCTTGTGGGGCATCGAGCTGTTTCCTCTAGACATAGTCTACGAATGACGCAAGGCCATCAAATCTCAGGTCCTTCCTGACTTTCTCGTCCACTGGATGGAACTCCAGCTGCCGGACACTCCGGACATGTCGTAGTCATGGACGATGCACTTCGACGGCTCCAAGCATGAGGCGGGAGCAGGATCTGGCATCATACTGATGTCCCCTCAGGGCGACAAGATGAAATACGTCCTTCGGAAGAAGTTTTGCGCCTCCAACAACGAGGCCGAATACGAGGCCCTCATCCACGGTATGAGGATGGCCAAGATCTGCGGCACAACATGCCTCGTCATCTACGGTGACTCAAACCTTGTCGTCTAGCAGACAATGAATGAGTGCGACGTTTACAGCGCCAACATGATCGCATACTGCACGCTCTACAACTCACTCGAAGGAGACTTTGACGGCTGTGAGCTTCGGCACGTCGGAAGGGAAAGAAATGAAGAAGCTGACAGGCTCGCCAACATCGTCTCAACCTGTGCACGGGTACCACCAGGTGTGTTCCTCGAACAAATATGCGTACCCTCTATCAAAAGAAAATTCCCAAAGGGCTCAGTCGAAGAAGCAGAGCACTCGGGGGCTACGCTACCTGAAGGACAGGAAGGACCCGAAAAGCTCGACACCGAAGCCGAGCTGGTTAGCCTCATGCAGGTCATGGCGATCGAATAAACATGGACGCATCCGTACCTTCGGTACCTAATAAACAATGAACTGCCCGATGACTCGATAGATGCCCGGCGCATATCTCGCTGTTCAAAAGCTTTCACCATCTTCAATGGCGAGTTGTATAAGCGCAGCATTTTGGGTGTGCTACAAAGGTGCGTCACCATCGGTGACGGCAAAACCATCCTCCAAGACATCCACGAGGGCATCTGCGGCCATCATGTAGGCAGCCGCGCACTAGTCGCCAAAGCTCTACGAGCTGGATTCTACTGGCCAACAGCCATGAACGACGCCAAGGACATCGTCCAAAGGTGCAATGCCTGTAAGAGGTACGCGGACAAGCCGCACGCACCAGGATCCGAGCTGAGGCCCATACCGCTGTCCTGACCCTTCTCCCATGGGGCCTCGACATGATCGGCAAACTGCCAAAATCCTCGAAAGGAGGCCACGTCTTCCTCCTGGTCGTAGTCGACAAGTTCACCAAGTGGATAGAGGCCATGCCTGTCACCAACCAAAGCAGAACTGCCGTCAAGTTTTTCGAGTCGATTGTCTATAGGTTTGGCGTACCACATAGCATCATCATGGACAACGGCTCGAACTTCATCTCAAAGGAATTCCAAGACTTCTGTGAGAACCTCGGCATCAACATATCATACGCCTCCGTGGTGCACCCGCAGACGAACGGACAGGTCGAAAAGGCCAACGGCCTCATAGGTAACGGCATCAAGAAACGCCTGCTATGACTACTCGAAAGGCTTGCGGGAGCATTGGTAGAGGAGCTACCCAGCAAAGCCGAATCATCGGTAGCACTCGAAGACGCCTTCGACACACTCGACGAGGCACGCGATATTGCTGCAGCTCGCTCAGTGGTCTATCAACAAAGCCTCCGCAACTACCACAGCCGTCGGCTGCAACCAAGGTCCTTCGTCGAAGGAGACCTCGTCCTACAACTCAAGCAATAATGGCCGAAGAAGCTCGAGTCACCCTAGGAAGGACCCTAGTGAAGGGTTTCGCAGCATAGTAAATCAAAAAAATTCTACGGATGCGAACGGGAAAGCCCAGATCTAATCTAGGAGATGCAAACAACAAGGGGGATAGATGAGATCTTCATAACCTTGAAGAAACCGCACAGCGGAACGTTCAACGGAACGTGGTTGATGTAGTCGTACTAGCCTTCTCCTCCTCGCGATCCGATCCGATCCAACGCCGCAAGTGGTGACGCCTCCGAGAGATGCACAGGTACGTCACCTCGACGTCTCCTTCCTCGGTCCAGCAAGTGGGGTGGAGAGATAGATTGGATCTACAACACGACGGCGTGGTGCAAAGGTGGAGAGTTTCATGACAGGCTTCCACGCTGTAGTCGGAGAGAGAGAGGAGGGCAGCAGGTAGGCGGCTAGGGTTGGAGGAGGTGTGGGGGGAGGGTGCGCCCCTGTCCTCTTTATATAGAGGGCTGGCTCCCTGCCCTCCTCCAAACCCTAGGGCCGGGCGGCCACATGGGTGGAGTGGGCAAGTCCCCCTTCTAGAAGCTCTCCTAGGGTTTCCCTAGGGCTTGGCTGGGCCTATGGGCCTTGTGCCCTGGCCCAATGTAGCCAGGGCACTCCTCGTAGGCCCACGCCCTCCCCGACAAGTGGGGCCACGTTGGTCCCACTCAAAGCTTCTAGAACCTTCGTACAATAATACCGAACATTCCAAACAATTCAAATCCAAAACTGCTTTCCTTTATATGAATCTTATTCTCCGGACCATTCGAACCTCTCGTGATGTCCCGGATCTCATCCGAGACCAACAAAAACTCATAAACCAATTATCCATTCTATCCTAGCGTCGAGACACGTTATGTGTGACCCACGGGTTCGAGAATATGCGCATGATCTTCTATCAATAATCAACAGGGATCTGAAACCCATATTGACTCCCACATATTCATCGATGATCATATCGGATGAACCACGATGCCAGGATTCAATTAATCCCATATTTATATTCCCTTTGTCACGCGATATTTTACTTTCCCGAGATTCGATCGTTGGTATCGGCATACCTAGTTCAATCTCATTCACAGCAAGTAATTTACTCGTTCCGTAATCCGATATCACTTCGTGATTAACTCCTTAACCACGTGCTTGCAAGCGGTGTTGATATCGACACGAGTGGGCCCAAGTATATCTCTCCGACTTGGGAGGGACAAATCCCATCTCGATACATACAACCCAACAAGTATTTTCCAATCACCTGAGAGACACCTTTATGATCACCCTCTCATAGGATGACGTTTGATGACCTCAAAGCTTTCTTCCGATACCAGGGAGTTGCATTATCTCATGGTCTAAGGAATACAATATTTGACATAAGAAAAAGCTTCGCAAAGATGAACACGATGACACGATCTAATTGCTCTTCTTAATTTGGGTCTGTCCATCATATCATTCTCCCAATGACATGATCTCATTATTAATTGACAACTCATGTCTATGGTTAGGAAACCTTAACCATCATTAATCAATGAGCTAGTCCATAGAGGCATACTAGGGACACGGTGTTGTTCATAAACCACACAAGTATCAAAGTTTCCGCTTAATACAATTCTAGCATGGAATATAAACTTTATCATGAATAATAATTATAATAATAACATCTTTATTATTGCCTCTAGGGCATAATTCCAACAGTCTCCCACTTGCACTAGAGTCAATAATCTAGTTTACATCTGGCAACAATCTAACACCCATGGCACTAAGGTGTTGATCATGTTTTGCTCGTGGAAGAGGTTTAGTCAACGGATCCACGACATTCATATCCGTATGTACTTTGCTAACCTTCAGATCTCCATCTGTTATATAATCTCGAATTATATGAAACTTGCGGTTGATATGCTTGGTCTTTGGATGATATCTCGGTTCCTTAGCCAGTGCTATGGCGCCAGTGTTGTCACACAATATCTCCAGTGGGTCCAAGGCACTTGGAACCACACCAAGCTCAGTGATGAAGTTCCTGATCCAAACTCCTTCACTTGATGCTTCTGCAGCAGCCATGTATTCCGCTTATACTTAGATCCCGCAATCACGCTTTGCTTGCAGCTTCTCCAGCTCACAGCTCCTCCATTCAAAATATAAACGTATCATGTCTGAGATTTAGAATCATCCTTGTCGGTGTCGAAACTAGCATCGACGTAACCTTTTACGATGAGCTGCTCATCACCTCCATAGACCAAGAACATTTCTTTAGTCCTATTTATATACTTTAGGATGTTCTTTACGGCTGTCCAAAGGCTCCACTCGATCACTTTGGTATCTCGTCACAAACTAAGAGCATTGGACACATCCGTCTAGTACACAAGATGGCATACATGATAGAACCTATGGCCGAGGCATAAGGCACTTTGCCCATAGCTTCTATCGCCATCAGAAGTTGGACACTGAGCCTTGCTCAATATCTTACCTGACAACATAGGCACTGAACCTTTCTTTGCCTTATCCATTCTGAACCTTTTCAGAACTTTGTCTAGGTATGTACTTTGGCTTAAAGCTATTAGGCGTCTTTGTCTATCCCTATAGATTTTGATGCCCAATATATAAGCAGCTTCCCCTAGGTCTTTCATTGAAAAACATTTGTTCAAATAACTCTTCACATCGTTAAGCATGTCAATGTCATTTCCAATAATAAATATGTCATCCACATATAGTACCAAAAAGGTCACTGAGCTCCCACTCACTTTCTTGTAGATACAAGCTTCGTAGCAATTTGGAACAAATCCAAAGCTCTTGATCACTTGATCAAAATGAAGGTTCCAACTCCGAGATGCTTGCTTCAGTCCATAAATGGAACGCTGAAGTTTGCACACCTTATCAGCATCCTTAGGATCGACAAAACCTTCGGGTTGCATCATATACAACTCTTCATCAATGTTGCCATTGAGGAACGTAGTCTTGACATACATCTGCCATATTTCATAATCATGAAACGCAGCAATTTCTAATAAAATCCGAATGGACTTAAACATCTCTACGGGAGAGAAAGTCTCATCGTAGTCAACACCTTGAACTTTTCAAAAACCTTTCGCGACAAGTCATGCTTTGTAGACAGTAACATTACCATCTGCGTCCGTTTTCTTCTTGAAAATCCATTTGCACTCAACAGCCTTTCGGTCGCTAGGAGGGTCCACCAAAGTCCACACTTGGTTTTCGCTCATGGATCCTAATTCAGATTTCATGGCCTCTAGCCATTTCTCAGAGTTTGAGCTCATCATTGCTTCCTCATAGTTCACAGGTTCACTATTGTCTACTAACAAGACAGTCAAGACAGGGTTACCGTACCACTCAGGAGGGGCACGTGACCTTGTCGACCTGCGACGTTCAGTAGTAGCATCGTCCGAAGCTTGATGATCCTTGTCATTAGCTTCCTCTATTGTTGGTGCAGACGGTACTGGAACAATTTCAGGTGTTGCGCTACTCTCCAACTCAAGAGAAGGTTCAATAACCTCGCCTAGCTCTACTTTCCTCCCATTCACTTCTTTCGAGAGAAACTCCTTCTCAAGAAAGGATCCGTTCTTTGCGACAAACACTTTGCCTTCGGATCTATGGTAGAAGGTATACCCAATCGTTTCCTTAGGGTATCCTATGAAGACGCATTTCTCCGCTTTGGGTTCGAGCTTGTCCGGCATCAACTTATTGACGTAAGCTTCGCATCCCCAAACTTTAAGAAACGACAACTTAGGTTTCGCACCAAACCATAGTTCATACGGTGTCGTCTCAACGGATTTAGATGGTTCCATATTTAAAGTGAATGCAGCGGTTTCTAATGCATAACCCCAAAATGATAACGGCAAATCTGTAAGAGACATCATTGATCGCACCATATCTAATAGAGTTCGACTCCGGCGTTCAGACACACCATTGCGCTGTGGTGTTCCGGGTGGCGTGAGTTGCGAAACTATTCCGCTTGCTTTAAGATGCGTGAGAAAATCATAACTCAAATATTCACCTCCACGATCGGATCGTAGAAATTTAATTTTCCTGTTACGATGGTTTTCCACTTCATTCTGAAATTCTTTGAACTTTTCAAATGTTTCAGATTTATGTTTTATTAAATAGATATACCCATATCTACTTAAGTCATCAGTAAAAGTGAGAAAATAGCGATAACCACCGCGCGTCGAAACACTCATTGGTCCGCATACATCGGTATGTATGATTTCCAACAAGTCCGTTGCTCGCTCCATTATTCCGGAGAACGGGGTTTTGATCATCTTACCCATGAGGCATGGCTCGCACATGTCAAATGATTCAAAATCAAGAGACTCCAAAAGTCCATTAGAATGGAGTTTCTTCATGCGTTTTACACCAATATGACCTAGACGGCAGTGCCACAAATAAGTTGAATTGTCACTATCTACTTTGCATCTCTTAGCCTCAATATTATGGATGTGTGTTTCATTGCTTTCGAGATTCAGAAGAAATAAACCATTCATAGCAGGTGCATGACCATAAAAGATGTTACTCATATAAATAGAACAACCATTATTCTCTGATTTAAATGAATAACCGTCTTGCAATAAACACGATCCAGATATGATGTTCATGCTCAACGCATGCACATAATAACATTTACTAAGGTTTAAAACTAATCCCAAAGGTAAAACTAAGGAGATCGTGCCAACGGCCATCACATCAACTCTTGATCCGTTGCCAACGCGCATTGTCACCTCATCCCTTGCTAGCCTCCATCTATTCTGTAGCTCCTGTTTCGAGTTACAAATATTAGCAACTGAACCAGTATCAAATACCCAGGCACTACAACGAGCGCTAGTAAGGTAAACATCAATAACATGTATATAAAATATACCTTTGATGGTGCCATACTTCTTGTCCGCTAAGTACTTCGGACAGTTGGCTTCCAGTGACCCTTGTCCTTGCAATAGAAGCACTCAGTGTCCGGCTTAGGTCCAGACTTGAGCTTCTTCTCAGCAGGGGCAACGCGCTTGCCGCTGCCTTTCTTGAAGGGCTTCTTTGCACCCTTACCTTTCTCAAAGCTAGGGGGCTTGTTGACCATCAACACATGATTATCTTTCTTGATGTCCACCTCCGCAGCTTTTAGCTTAGCGAAGAGCTCAGTGATCGTATCAGTAGAACCAATCTGATTATGAGTAACTACAAAACCTTTGTAGCTAGGAGGGAGTGATTGTAGAACTCTGTCAATCTTGAGCTCTTCCGAATCTTGCGCCAGCTTGCTCAAGACGTTGAGTGTAGCCCGACATCTTAATGGCGTGCTCACTAACGGAACTCCTTCCTCCATCATGCGCTAAAGAATTTCGAGATCTCATATCTCTCTAACGGCCTGAGTCTGAAACATGGTTTTCAGTTCCTCAAGAATCTCAAAGGGCCCGGCAAACTCCTCAAAACGATTTTGAAGGTCCGATTCCATAGCAAACAACATGGTGCTCTTAATCACACCATAATCATCCTTGCGCAACTGATAAACAACTTTTTCATCACCGGTAGATCTATAAGTGGGCTTCACCTAGCACTTTCAAGGACATGGTCCTTTGTCCGCCAAATGAGAATGATTATCGATTGGAACCATTGGTGAAGTTAGACCCATCGTTCTTAAGCTTTTCTTCTCAAAGAAAATGTTGAAGTTGAAGTTGGACTTAGCCATTTGATCTAAAAAATTTACAAGTACAATTTAGACTATGTTCATGATAACTAGTTCAACTTAATCAAATTACTAGATGAACTCCCACTAAATTCAACATCCCTCAAGTTGTTTAGTGAACATGATCCAAATTCACCACACCTAATCCGATCTTCACGAGAAGAGATGTGGCTTCAATGGTGGACAACAAAGTGTCAATCATATCATTCATATGACTCATGCTTAACCTTTCGGTTCGTGTGTTCCGAGGCCATGTCTGTACATGCTAGGCTCGTCAAGTCAAACCCAAGTATTTCCGCGTGTGCAAAACTGGCTTGCACCCATTGTATGTGAACGTAGAGTTTATAGCACCCGATCATCACGTGGTGCTTGAACACAACGAACTTTCGCAATGGTGCATACATGGGGAGAACACAGTTTTATCTTGATCTTTAAGTGAGGAATCATCTTATAATGCTACCGTCGCGATCTAAGCATAATAAGATACATAAAAGGATAAACATCACATGCATATAATTTTATGTGACATGGTATAGCCAATCTCCGCGCAATGATCTCCATCTTGTGCGTGCCAGCATGATCTCCATCACTCCACCATGATTGCCTCCACCACGAATAGCAACTAAAACTATTGCTAACTACTTAGCGATAAAGTATAGCTATTACATGGCGTATAAGAAGTTGACACACAGGTCATACACAATTATAAAGACAACCATATGGCTCCTGCCGGTTGTGTACTCATCGACATGAAAGTCATGAAATATTACAAAACATGATCATTGCATACAACATACACATCACATCTTGGGTCATACCATATCACAGAAACACTCCCTGCAAAAAAACAAGTTAAACGCCTCTACTTTGTTGTTGCATGTTTTACGTGGCTTATGGGAGTAACAAGCTAAGAACGATTCTTACCTACGGAAAGCCACAACGGTGATATTATGGTTGCCAACATCCTGTGTAAATCCCATGACAACTATAGTGAGAGAAACTGGCATCCACCAACCGCATGTGTGGAACAAGCCACACGTCAAGTGCGGAGCCGGTCTCGCGAACGAGGTCGCGTAAAGTTGGCCTGGACCGCTTCGATCTCAGTATCCCGCGTCATAAGAAGTACACAACAAGAGGCTTGCAACAGAAAACATCAACGCCCGCAACAAACATGTTGCGTTCTACTCGTGAAACACATCTACGCATAGATCTAGCTCTGATACCATTGAAGGGTTTTGCAGCATAGTAAATCAAAAAAATTCTACGGATGCGAACAGGAAAGCCAAGATCTAATCTAGGAGATGCAAACAACGAGGGGGATAGATGAGATCTTCATACCCTTGAAGAAATCGCATAGCGGAACGTTCAACGGAACGTGGTTGATGTAGTCGTACTAGCCTTCTCCTCCTCGCGATCCGATCCGATCCAACGCCGCAATTGGCGATGCCTCCGAGAGATGCACACATACAGCACCTCGATGTCTCCTCCTTCCTCGGTCCAGCAAGTAGGGTGGAGAGATAGATTGGATCTACAACACGACGACGTGGTGCAAAGGTGGAGAGTTTCTCATGCAGGCTTCGCCCCACGCTGCAGGGAGGGAGGGAGAGAGAGAGAGAGGAGGGCAGCAGGTAGGCGACTAGGGTTGGAGGAGGTGTGGGGGTAGGGTGCGCCCCTGTCCTCTTTATATAGAGGGCTGTCCGGCTGCCCTTGCCCCTCCTCCAAGCCCACGGCGGGCACATGGGTGGAGTAGGAGGCAAGTTCCCCCCCCCTTCTAGAAGCTCTCCCTAGGGTTTCCCCTAGGGCTTGGCCGGCTGGGCCTATGGGGCCTTGTGCCCCTAGCCCAATGCGGTCAGGGCACTCCCTCCTAGGCCCAAGCCCCCCTCCCGACAAGTGGGGCCACGTTGGTCCCACTCCAGAAGCTTCTAGAACCTTCCGGTATAATACCGAACATTCCGAAACAATTTCGAAATCCAAAAACTGCTTTCCTTTATATGAATCTTATTCTCCGGACCATTCCGGAACCTCTCGTGATATCCTAGATCTCATCCGAGACTCCAAACAAAAACTCATAAACCAATTATCCATTCTATCCTAGCATCGAGACACGTTAAGTGTGTGACCCTACGGGTTCGAGAATATGCAGACATAATCTTCTATCAATAATCAACAGCGGGATCTGGAAACCCATATTGACTCCCACATATTCATTGATGATCATATCGTATGAACCACGATGCCAGGATTCAATTAATCCCATATTTATATTCCCTTCGTCACGCGATATTTTAGTTTCCTGAGATTCGATCGTTGGTATCGGCATACCTAGTTCAATCTCGTTCACAGCAAGTACTTTACTCGTTCCGTAATCCGATATCACTTTGTGATTAACTCCTTAACCACGTGCTTGCAAGCGGTGTTGATATTGATTACCGAGTGGGCCCGAATTATATCTCTCCGACTTGGGAGGGACAAATCCCATCTCGATACATACAACCCAACAAGTATTTTCCAATCACCTAAGAGACACCTTTATGATCACCCTCTCATAGGATGATGTTTGATGACCTCTGTAACATCCCAAAAATACCAAACTTAAATCATCAAACTCTAAGCATCAAAATTAGGGTTAACAAAAACTTTTCTAATTAAAATTATGAAAGCATGCATATGTGTATGCATTTAATTTGAAATTCTTTTGAACCAACTTGTTTATGTGTTTCTTTGCTTGTAAAATGTTTCTTGGGTGAATTAAGCATCATCTAAAACATTTCCCACACTTTTCTCAAAGAAAAATAAATCAAAACAAATAAAATAAAGAAATGGTCACTTTGACCAATTTAACTCCCATGCCTACTTTGGCTGTCTCAAACTTTCAGAACCTAACAGAAACTTTTCAGGATCTTTGCACCCCTTGAATGTACTCATAACAAAGTATCAAGGCCCACTTTGTGATCATCCAGAAACTTTCAAATACATAGTTTAAATGACAATTCAAAATTGAATCTTTATCATATGGGAAGATCCCACTTTTTCAAAAACCACTCAAACAAGCTCAACTTTCAAAACCCAAGCATCTGCAGACTCACCAGCACCAATCTAGCAAACCCACCAAAAATCTTTGCAAAATTCAAAACTTGAACTCATGCGGCCATTTCATCAAACAGGTTGTAGACACAAATCATCAAAATCCTAAACACTATAGTGAGCAGTGATTGAAGCCTAACTTGTTCCCTCTTTAGCTCACAACCATCTCAGTAGATCATCTAGTAAGTTAAACCAAGCACTAGCCTCAATGTAAGCTTGGCATTGCCATCAATGGTGAACAGCCGAGCACACCCATGCCACCCCAGTGGAGACAGCAAGCTAGGAAGAGAAACAAGCCTAGCCAGCATGTCTGGGAGGCAGCCCACCGTCCACCGCCACTCCCTGTCTAGCGCTTGAACCCTGCCAGCCACTGGACCACACGCACGGACCACGCCCAGACCACCAGCGACCATGTCGAGCATGCGCCAGAGCGCCACCCTCGACCGAAGCCCACAGACCACGCGCCGCCCTCGCCGCGAGCATACACGATCACCACCGACCCAGGAGACCGCCAGACATCCTCGTCACGCCCCATGCCGCAAGACCACCGCCGCCGTCAAGACGCCGCTGCCACAGAGCGTCGCATGTTCCAGACTAAGCCGCACCGCCCCACGCCTCGAAACCATGTCATTGAGCATCGCCAGGGAACACCGCACCGCCCCTAACTTCGCCCATGCCAATAGCCGCCTATACCATCGCCCCGACGAGCTCACCGTGCGCCCCGTCGGTCCCCTCGCTCGACTATAAATAGAGGACTCCCCCGCTCGAATTCTTCACACCATTCTACTCCCCTCTCCTCACTGATCGTGCCACACCGTTCCCGGAGCAAGGCGAGCAGCACATCGCCGGAATTTCACCGGAGCCCGCCGCCTCTGGAGAAGAAGGGTGCCATCGATTTCGTCCATCCCAGGAGCTGCCGCGACCACCCCTGAGTTCGCCGTCGTCGACTTTGTGGTTCGCCGCCTACCGACCTCGCCGCACTTTCGGTGAGCCCCAAAGAACCCCCCATCGGCGCTGCTTAGGTTTCTTTCTCGTCGGCGTTGCTCAACGTCGATGATGACTCTCAGCCGTTGGATTAGAATCAGATCAAACGCACCACGTTTCCCCGTACCGCTTCGCACCCCCCTTGTCTCACTGACGAGTGGGGACACCCACTTAAGCAGCCCGCGGGAGCACTACGCTTAGCAGGCCGGCCCATTAACTTTTCCCTGAGCCTAGTTATTTGAATTAAACCTTTTCTATTTTGTTTCAAACTCACTTCTGTACCCAACTTCAAAAATCAACCCATATCGATTCAGTGCATCAAATTGAATGAAACTATTTTTGTTAGAAAGGTCTAGGAATGCTGAATCCAAGCCCGTTGGATTCAAGTCATTTGGATCTATAGATCACCCATGGTAAAAATAACAAGGCAGAAGCTTTTCTGTATTCAAATATTTTTTCAAATTTAAACCATAATAGCTTTTGAGTTGATTCCAACTCTCAAAAATCACATTTAACCATACCTTTCAGAATATATAAAAATATATAGGTTTACTTGCAGAAATAATGTTCAAGTAATAAAAGAATGCTACATAGGCATTTCTAGACACTTTAATTAATTAAAATAAAAGGGTAAAACCTTATTAAATTGTGACACCACTTTAAATCATATTACCATGGACTAAAATATGTGGTGATGACATGTGTCAACATGATCCCATGTTTGGTTTGGAGAATATTAAATCTTCAATGAGTAGAAATTACTTTTCTAAAAATAAAAGGAATTAAACCAAGCCTTAATCTTGTAATGTTAGATCATCCATAGGACCCTTGTGTGTGATGATTGCAAGTAGTTAAGTATTGTTTGGTGATTGTGTACCTCGTATTTATTTATAACGCTAGTACCGACCAAAGATACGAGGAGGAAGGAGGATTCTACGAAGAAGAAGCCGAGGAGAACTTCAACCACTGCTCTGCACAAGGCAAGCTTATACTGATATTGTGCAAGCTAACCCTTGCAAGATACTCTACTGATGCCACAAACCACTATTTGTTACCATGCCAACTATATGCCTTAAGCATATGTGATCATACCCACTTGATAAACCAATCCTAGTTTTTACCTACAAGCTTTATACTTTATTTCTTTATCAAAGCTCTTACCTAGATTTTACCTAAGTGAATGGTAGATATTAGAAAGATATGTGAAGGTTGCATAAAGAGCATAAAATTTGTCCTAAGCTAGATAATCTTGATGTCATCCTAAGGCATGAGATTTGAACTTAGTTAAAACCCCACTAGTTTACCACCCCTCATCAGTGCCTACCCCCACCTGTAGATGCTAGTGCTAAGCATAAAACTTGATCAACTTTAGATGGGAATACTTGGTGGAAAACTGGTTATGAAAACCTTGGAATGATGGGCCATTCTATTGAAATGTTTTGGACATGTGTCTCCGAACACTTGATGATTTTGGTGATGAAAATGATGAGGCATGAGCCTTAGCCCTTTATAAAACTGATGGTTGTCTGGATGCGATACCATTCCAATTTTATCGTACAACCACAATACCCGAAGATTGGGTAGGGCTTGACTGGAAACTTATATACCTTAGTATTAGTTCCCTCACGGCCAAGGTCTGAGCTGAGGTTACCTTGTGAAGATTATCCACCTGTGCAGTACCCAAGATGACAGATGGTCATGGTTGGGGGGCCAAACTCACATGAGAGGTGCTTATACTAGGGCGTGTAATCGAAAGGTTAGGATTGATTATCCGCATACTGAGTATGGTGAATTCAGGATTTGTTCCTGACGGATTTATCGATTGTTGTGGTTAAAGTGTACTATCTCTGCAGAGTGTAAAACTATTCAATAGTCAGGTCCGCGTTATGGACAGTTGGAGTGGCCATACTGTTCCCCCGTCAGACTTTTCAAAATGACTTGTGACATGAATTGAGACTTTGACTTGACCACAATAGGGTTGTGATATGAGATACAAGATCCCACTTAGGAGTTATAAAATTGTGACTAGCTTTGGAACTTCGTAGAGATAAATCTGGCTTTTGCAAAACAACCCTAGAGCCTAGTGTCCTATTATCCAAAAACCCCTTTACTTGTTAGTACTAGTTTGCGAGTACTTAAAGAGTACTCATGGCTTTGTCCATGTCTATTCCCATGGCCAGACTATGAAGAGGAGTACCTGGAGGATGGACCCCGGGAAGGTTACGACAACTAGGATCATCTCCCATCGTCAGCATTGCCTGTGACCCCGAAGATGGAGCTTCGCCTACGCTACCGTTATTATTACGTATTCCGATGCTTGATGTTGTATTAAGAACTGGATCATGAGACCCCTATTTGTGTAAGAACTTATGTACGGTTTGTAATGGATGATGTACTGTGGTATCCAATTCTGTTATGTCTCGCAAAAATGGTAATCCTGGGATTGCGATGTATGGCATAACAGGCATCTGGGATTAAAAATCCGGGTGTTGACAACCTCAAAGCTTTCTTCCGATACCAGGGAGTTGCATTATCTCATGGTCTAAGGAATACAATATTTGACATAAGAAAAAGCTTCGCAAAGATGAACACGATGACACGATCTAATTGATCTACTTAATTTGGGTTTGTCCATCATATCATTCTCCCAATGACATGATCTCATTATTAATTGACAACTCATGTCTATGGTTAGGAAACCTTAACCATCGTTAATCAATGAGCTAGTCCATAGAGGCATACTAGGGACACGGTGTTGTTCATAAACCACACAAGTATCAAAGTTTCCGCTTAATACAATTCTAGCATGGAAGATAAACTTTATCATGAACAAGAATTATAATAATAACATCTTTATTATTGCCTCTAGGGCATAATTTCAACACCTACATCATCACAGAAGTCATCCCAGGTGGCGCCTGCCGCCTCATGGACATCGCATCAGGAGTCGAATACTCCAACCCCTAGAACATCGCACGTCTGTGACGCTTCTACCCCTAGTTACCCTTTACTTTCAATAAGACTACTCAGCCAAACAATATACCTCCTCGTTACGCTATGAATAAAAAGCTAAGTTCCTTGGCCCAAATATCTTTTCACCTTCCATTATTTCTCGCTAAATACGCTCGGGGGCTACGCCTCACCTCACGACCTCGTCGACTAAGAACAAAGCATACAACCTGAGTAGCTGACCATGTCATGCTAACAAAAAGGACATGCACATAACAAAGCACCACGTGCTAGTACATATAAACTTTACAAGGGGCATTATGCGCCCACTCAAATAAATACACAATTTACATCATCTGTTTTTTCTTTACAGGATCTACCTATTCTGGAGCACTACATTCGCTCGCTGCTCGAACAAATCTACAATCTCTTCAGCATGATGCGCCACAGCCGCATAATGAGGGTGCATGTCCCATAGGCTACCATCTGGTTGAAGGGGCGGCCCAGTCGCCACCTCCGCAAGATCGACATCACGGCGATGCAACCGAACGAGAGACAAGGCAGCCTTCACCCCAGCAATCAGCTGATACTGCACCAACTCTTTGACGTGGCCTACATCCCGAAATTTACCAAGAAGACCCATGAAGGTAGAAGGCGCAGCATCCAAGGGGAACATGACAGCCCAGATAGCCTCCAATGACGACCTCGCCTGCCTCAACACCCGAAGAACCTGGTTCACGCGATCTTGCACCGTCGCAAGTACGATGGCTTGATCATGGTCCATCCAGAAGAAGCCACCAGCCTCCAGGTCTTGCTGCGTCAAACAATTCATCTGAATGGCGACGCGCTCCTTCTCTTAATTCGGAATGAGATTCACACATGCAGAACACACGCAATGAGCAAGCATATAGAGCTACACACGAAAGAAAAGTAGTTCGCAAAGACTCACATTGCAGTTGCTCGCCCATCTGCCGCAACTCCCCCATCAAGAACTCCTCTTGGGTTGTGGCTCGCTCGGCTTTGGACTTCCAAACGTCCATGTGGCCTCGAATGCTAAGATATCCTTCTCCAAGCTGCAGACACGATCGCGTAGAAAAACCAACTGTGACACATCATCCAAGGATGGTCGCGGCTCAGGAGAAGTCGGAGTGACAACCGGAACCTCACCCGAAGGACCCTAAAGGCAAATAAATCAAGCATGAACATCACAAGAATTTCTAGCAGCAGCTCGAAAGACAAATTTATATACATCAATAAAGCCACCTTAGTTTGTTCATCAGCAAAAGGTTACAAAAGGAAGCAACATAGGAAACTACATCATCTAAATTACAAAGGCCTAAGCTCCTACATCTGGGGTGGCCTTAGAGCCTGACTGCCTACTCTTGACCTCCTGTTGCTGCTTTGTCACGTAGTCAGCCAGGAGATCGATGAGCTTCGGTCCATAGCGCTTATAGCGAGAAGCAAGGAGGGTGAAAGCTACCTCAGAGCCATCTCTAGCCGTCGGCATCCGGGACATGATGTGCGGCAGGTCTAGATCAGCTCCGGACACCATCGCCATGCCCAGTACCATGGAAGCACCAAGCCCCTTTCGCTTGCGCTTGTACTCCTCCGATGCCTCCTCCGATAGAGCATCCGCAAGGGCGTCGACATCGTCAAGGACAACGCCCTTGGGGGTGACCTCCTTGTAGAAGCGTGCGAGCACTTTCCTGACCTTCTCCAAGGAGCCCGCGGCGGCAGCACAACGATCTTCGACCGTGGCACCGTCATCACCCAAAGAATCTCCACGCTCCTGCGCACCACGACCAAACGTGATACCTAAAGCATCTGAAATAAACAAGGAGAAAGATCCGAATGAGAGAGGATGAGCCACAGTCGAAAGAACACAAGACCCAAACAAGGCAAAGGAAACTCACTAGAAATAGCTTTGGCCGTAGCCATAAGCTTATCCGCCATCTCCTTCTCGCGGGTGGCCACTGCGGCCACGAGCTGGTACTCGTGATCGGCAACCTCCTTCTACAGGCGATCCTTGGCTTCAGCAGCATCAGCTACCCTCTTCTCCGCCTGGCCAGGGCTCTTTTCGAGAGCGTTCAGCCTTTGGAGCACATCATTGTTTTCATCTGCAAAATGATAAGACAATGGATTAATACAAGAAAATCCACGGAGCAGACGAACAAACACCAGGATGAAAATGTCACGTACCTTGAAGCTGTTGTAGGTTCGCCTCCAGTGCTAGGTGCTGCTGAATAAGGAGGTTGGCGCCATGCACAAGGGGCTACAAAGGAAGCAGAAACGAAAGTCGATAAATCACGGGCTCGGGGGCTCCCCCCAAAAACGATCAACAAAGTCAAAACAAAAAAGGGCCCGGGGGCTCCCCCCATGGAGCACGCAAAGCAACACTTACGTGTTCAAGTGAGGAATCTGAAGGTTTGCGAGCTGCCTTCTGAGTCACGACGGCCCGAGCCTCTCGCTTAGAGGAGTTCGGGCCATCATCCTCAGAGTCGGCCACCACCTGAGGAATAGAAGTCGTTAGCTTCGACTACGCCATAATCTCTTGAGTGTCCGTGTTAACGGACTCCTCCGAAGAGTTACTACAGGCAAAGATCAGATTCACATCACATCGAGACTACACAGACAAACAATAGAAAAAAAGGCCAGACGAAGCAAATTATGATTCAATGTCCGATAAGTTGAAGACGGGAGCCGTCTTCTGCTTCTTCTTCTTGGTCGGCGGCTGCGGAGCCACCGCCCGAAGAGGCATGGTAGGAAAAGGTGCAGATGAAGCATCCTCATCCTCACCATGCTGCTCTAGGAACGACGGACCTCTTGGAGTTGGAGGGGTAGACACATTTGAAGACTCTCTCCGGGTGCGCTTTCGGGTCCGCCCTTCACTCGCCTCGGGAGCATCCACAGTGGGCGACTGAGCCGGAGGAAGTTCGGACTCAGAGTCCACAACTTTGTTCTCCGGTGCAAACGGAAACTTCTTAGGCAGAGGGGGCATCATCCCCGCTACCTTGAAATCCTACAAATCAAAAATAGTAGATTAGTAATGCTACAGGTTGCAAAAAGCACTCAAAAAAGCGCAACACGCAGGATACAAGTCTACACCCGAGGAACTGCATTCGCAGCACTAAAGGGGGCAAGGCCAAAATCGTGTCCGTCCACCTTGGTGTCGCAGATGTAAAACCACTTCTTCCGCCAATACTGGATGGACTCGCACATAGAAAAGGAGAAGAAAATAATAGAGGATCGAATAGAGATGATGCAGCCACCGAGCGGATAGACTCCGCCGGTGCCGGACTGCCTCTTCACGGAATAGAGCTTCTGGAAAAGGCCAAAGTGCGGCTCGATACCGATCCAGCACTCGCAAAGAGTGATGAAGCAGGCGATATGGAGGAGAGAATTGGGAGACAGATGATGCAACTGAATCTCGTAAAAGAAGAGGAGTCCACGAAGAAAATCATGAACAGGAAGAGAGAGACCACGGATGACAAAGGCGTAAAACATGAGCCAAAACCCTTCGGGTGGGCGCGGGATTACCTCGTCGCCGGGGAGGATGGTGTCCTCGTTGTTCTGGGGAATCAACCTAGAATTGTGTAGCTTGTGCAAGTACCTGTCGCGCATCTCTGTGCGCTTCCACCCGCCGTTAGTGGCACGGGCCATTGTGGCGATCTTCTTGCCGTCGCCGGCGCTCGACCCAGCTCCAGCAGGGGTCTTCTTGGTCTTGCCCATCTCGCAGCAGCGACGATGGCAGTGTGCGCGCAAGAAGGAAGAGGGAAAACAACAAAGAATATCCAGAGCACAATCAAAGGCAGCGAAGCTCGAGAAAATGGAGGCAATGGAGATGGACAAATGACACAGGGTAAAAGAAAACTACTGTTTTCCCATGGTATAAAAGGACGAAGACGACGCACAGGAGCCGTTGATCCAGAAGCCCTAGAGCGCACCTCAAATCTAACCCTACACGTGTCAATAGTACACCGAACCGTCTCCAGCACGCCGTCCACGACACACGGAAATCAAGGATACGCCGTAATTTTCGCCACGTTTGCGCGTGACTAGTCAACTTCAAGTCAGACGGTGGGACCCATGATCATCTCGTTGCATCATCTTTGCTATCGCAGACGGTTGAGATCACCAATCGTCAGCACTGACGTCATCAAGGCCAAGCTAGCAACGGCTGAAAGTTTCGGATGATCAATCAAGTACTTACTCGAATCTAGGATCCGAGAAACTACTCGGGGGCTACTCGTATCAGGAGCGCTGGACGCGCACCTGAGAAATGACTAAGGTACTACACCTTGCAACTATCTTCGAGTCCTACGTCGAGTCTGCGACTCCACTATGGACTCGGGGGCTAATCCCATAGGGAGCGTCAGTTGAGCATCCAAAAAAATTGTGTCCTTCGGACCTATATTTTAAATGACTGAATAAAAGTCTCTGCTCGAGTCTACGACTCGAACAGACACTCGGGGGCTACTCCCATAGGGAGCACTGGCCGCGCACCCTACGAATTTTTCGACTGCGATCCTTCGGATCAGATATGACAAAAATCTTTTTGGAAACTTTGCCCAAACCAATGCTAAGTGAGAAGCAATCTCCTTGGCCACCCGAAACACCTCCGCGGTGACAAAAACTTCGGATGTTGTGTCTGCGATGCAAAGATAAGTCCTACAGATATCATCTGATGGCACGTAACGCCTTTATCGCTACGCGGTAAACTCCCGTGTCAACAGGCACGATGAAAATCCCTACGGACGCATTGGGTACATCACTTGAAAATCACTAGGATTCGACCCCTGTAAGTCCGCAACAGCCTGAGTCGAATCACACCAGCAATCATTCCGAATTCGAGTTCGGGGACTCGAGTTTGATGAAGATCGTGTTGTTTTCTCCTATGACAGTTAACTGGCCCTGATCCGTCGGGAGAGTCAGGCACACGCGTCAACAATCCCTATGAACTAAACATCTCTCCTTGTAAAACAGGTCCAACTACATAGCACCCGAAAGATTGAAGAGTCTCTAGCCGAATCTACGATTCGACTGAACACTAGGGGGATACTGACATGGTTATACCCACGGGTACATGACATTGGTATACCTGATCCAACCCAAGGAAGTCCCACGTCAAGACACACGGCCCGTGAAGATTTCGGGTGGCCCAAGCCCATGATGTCTTCGTATCCTTGGAGGACAAGTCTAGAATAGATAGGATTTCAAAGGGTACCAACCCTAATTTGTAACCGACTCGACCTAAGCCCGGGACCTGCCTATCTATATAAAGGCCAGGAGGGCACAGCGAGAGGGATCTCAACTCACTGCATACACACCTCCACGCCAGATTGCATCTGCGCACCCCTGTAACCTTCGGTTTCGCCGTAATCAAGAGCAGACATGCAGGAGTAGGGTTTTCCCTCTGGGGGCTTGAACCTGGGTAAACCTCGTGTTCCCCGTTGCTTGTCTGTTAACCATTTTGTGACTTCCAACATCCCCATCTTCTCCAAAACCCAAGTCCATAACAATGGGCATTGACGAAATCAACCCTCGCCAGCTGCCCACCTCAATAACTTTGTTGAACTTTTTGAGATGCAAAAGTATAAGGATGTAGATGGAGATATTATTAAGCTCAAGTTGTTTCCTTTCTCCTTGAGAGGAAAAGCTAAAGAATGGTTGCTACCCTTGCCTAGAAATAGTATTGATTCTTGGATTAAGTGCAAAAATGCTTTTATTGGAAAGTACTACCCTCCTGCTAAGATTATATCTATGAGAAGTGATATTATGAAATTTAAACAACTTGATAATGAACATGTTGCTCAAGCTTGGGAAAGAATGAAATCTTTGGTTAAGAATTGTCCCACTCATGGACTTACTGCTTGGATGATTATCCAGACTTTTTATGCAGGTTTGAACTTCTTCAAGAAACCTGTTGGATTTAGCTGCTGGAGGTACCTTTATGACCATCACCTTGGGTGCTACAACAAAACTCCTTGACAATATGATGGTTAATTATTCTGAATGGCACACTGAGAGAGCTCCACATGGTAAGAAGGTAAATTCTATTGAAGAAACTTCCTCTTTGAGTGATAAGATCGATGTTATTATGGCTATGCTTGTTAATGGGAAAGCTCCTTTAGATCCTAATAATGTTCCCTTAGCCTCTTTGGTTGCTCAAGAAGAGCAAGTTGATGTGAACTTCATTAGAAACAACAATTTCAACAACAATGCCTATAGGAATAATTTTGGTAGTAATAAAAATTATAGGCTTTATCCTCCTAATAATGGCAATACCTATGGAAGCTCATACAACAATACTAGAAGTGCCCCCCCTGAACTTGAAGTCATGCCCAAATACTTTATTAGTAAACAAACCACTTTCAACAAGACTGTGGAGGAAAAGCTTTTGAATGTTGAGAAAAATATTTCCGCTTTGTCTGAAGCACAGTCCTCTTTGATTAATAAAATGGCTGCTAAACCTGAAACTTTGGAAAGTACCTTGATATGTCCAAAACGTATCTACTTTCCCGAACACTTTTGTTATTGTTTCTCCTCTAAACTTGTGTGATTTGGATACAACTAACACGGACTGACGCTGTTTTCAGCAGAATTACCTTAGTGTCTTGTTTTGTGCAGAAAATCAACTATCAGGAAAAATCAATTATATTTCACCAGAAGACCCACGGAGCCAGAAGACGAGACGGAGAAGGGGACTGGGGGCCCACACCCCTGCCAGGTGCGGGACCACCTCTGGCCGCGCCTAGGGGGGTGCAGCCACCCCAGGAACGCCCTCGGGCTCCCTCTACGCCTATAATTTGCCTCTCGACCTAAAAACCGAGGGGGGTTCAATAGTTTTCCAGAAAGAGTTCCGCTCCGCCGCCGCCACCAGAAACCAAGATTCGGATCCAGAAACTCTGTTCTGGCACCCTATCGGGACGGGGAATTTGGAGAGGATCATCGCCATCGTCATCACCAACGCCTCTCCATCAACCATCGATGTTTCCCTCATCCATGAGTGAGTAATCCCCCGCTGTAGGCTTAGGGATGGTAGGGATTGGATGAGTTCTATCATGTAATCGAATAAGATCGGTTAGGGCATAGTGCCTAGTATCTCTATTAGTGCTATTTGACTTTGTTGCAACTTGTTGTGCTTAATGCTTGTCACTAGGGCCCGAGTGCCATGATCTCAGATCTGAACTTATTATTGAATCATTATGATAGTATTGTTTGTGATCTTATCTGCAAGTTGTGTACACATATCATTATCCAGATCCAAAGGCCCCAAAGTGAAAATAATTGGGACAACTGGAGGGGATGGCTGTGGTGTGAGGATCACATGTGTTCACGTAGTGTTAATGCTTTGCTCCGGTGCTCTATTAAAAGGAGCACCTTAATTGCCAGTAGTTCCCTAGAGGCCCCACTACCGCGGGCTGGCTGGACAGAAGATGTTGTGCAAGTTCTCATTGCGAGCACGTATGACTATATTTGGAGAACATGCCTAGGATTGTTTAGTACTTGGATGCTTATTCTTATTTATCTTCAATGCCCTAGATCTTGAAGTTACATGTTTAGAATCGTCCATGCAACGCCCGTCCATCCATGCCTATGCCTACCGCACTCGAATCCCACTGTTACCGTTACTATTACTATTGCTCATGTTTCATTGTTGCTGTTGCTTTGCTGTTGCTACTGATAAACTTCTGTGAGCAAGAACTATTTCCAGGTGCAGCTAAATTGACAACTCAAATGTTAAGTCTTGCAAGTATTCTTTGGCTCCCCTTGTGTCGAATCAATAAATTGGGTAATACTACCTGCGAAGACTGTTGCGATCCCCTACACTTGTGGGTCATCAAGACTATTTTCTGGCATGCCGGGGAGCATAGCTTTATTTGTAAGTTCACTTGGATCTATTATTGTTCACTGCTACTCCTTTCATCATGGGGAAGTCTCGTGATGGAAAGTTCCCTATTTTACCATCCACTACAAGAAGAGGTACAGTCCTAAACACCTCTGTTGCTCTTGATTCACCGTCTGTTATAAGTAAGCTTGTCACACCACCACCACATATTCATGCTACACACACTGCTACTACTGCTGAATCTGAAACTACTTTTGATGCTCATGATGTTACTTCTGCTGTGCTT
This sequence comes from Avena insularis, assembly GCA_023614405.1. Lineage (NCBI taxonomy): Eukaryota > Viridiplantae > Streptophyta > Magnoliopsida > Poales > Poaceae > Avena > Avena insularis. Next base: position 277,994,784 of record CM042689.1, on the reverse strand, counting down.
TATGCGAGTGGTTCATTAGGTCCTTTCCTAGATGCTACTATGGCTAGTCTAGGAAATACCGAAACTCCTAGTGAAGACACTGTTGCACCTGTTAGCTCACCTGAGTCTAGTGAGAGTTATGATATTAATGATGGTTGCACTGAGTTCACTGATGAATTTGTTGAAGAGTGCCAAAACACACATGGTACTAGTGCTATTAAGAGTCTCCTTGCTAGACGTACTATTATGCCTAAACTTCCCTCTGATCCTAAGTTTGCCACCTCTCCCATAGATATTAAAGATGAAGACTATGATTTCTCTCTTGATTTATCTTATTTAGATATTTTTGAGAAATAACCTTTTTGTGGGACTGAAAATGAGAGTGTCGTGGCTCATATGAATGAGCTTTCTACTATGAGTTCTTTATTCTCTAATGAATTTAAGATGCGCAAGTACTTTGTTACTAAGATCTTCCCTTTTTCACTAAAAGGAGAGGCTAGGGCTTGGTTTAATAGATTACCTTCTGGTTCCACTGATAGCCCTGGTTGCTTGATTGCTTCCTTCTTCCAGAAATATTTTCCTCCCAGTGGTAGACATGCTGCTTTGTAGAGACTTTTTGATTTTAAACAAGGAGAAGAAAATAAATTGCCTGAGTCATGTACAAGGTTCTGTGCCTTGATTCATGCACATCCTGGATGTCCATTACCTAAGAATGAGCTTCTTGATATCTATTATAATGGACTAACTGATGATTCTAGGACCTACCTAGATAGTTTTGCTGATTGTGTTTTCAGGAAAAGAACTCCTACAGATGGTAAAGAATTAATGGCTAAGATAAGCAAGAATTATGATGATTGGACTTCAACTGAGCTAAATACACCTGAGACTATTGTTCCTGAACCAGATGTTCCTGAACCAGTTCCAACACTAACACCAAAGAAGAGGGGAGTTATTGCATTAAATGATGAAGTGATGAAGGAAACTAAGAAGTGTCTAAAGGAGAAAGGTATTAGAGCTGGAGACGTGAAGAATCTACCTCCTATAGAAGAATTATGTAAGCCAGTTCCCCACTCATCTACTATTGAGGTACACTCTCTCCAACACTTTGATGAAGGTGGTATTCCTTATGGTAAGCCTCCTGATCAATGTTTATAGGAACTTGACGTTTTTATTGTTAAACAAGGTAATTTTAATAAACAAGTTCAGAATCATTTATTGGAAAACTCTAGAGCTATCCATGAGTTGAAAGATATTGTGGAAAGAACTTCTAATGATATTAAAATTCTTTGTAAACACTTTAAAATGGTTCAAACCCAACTTGATCAACTTGCTAAGGTACAAAAGGATATGCTAGTTAATGCCTCAGGAGATTAACATGCTTATGGAATTAGAACTAGGAGTGGTATAGCTACTCAAGATCCGTTATATCCTGAAGGACACCCTAAAAGAATTGAGCAGGATTCTCAACAAGGTGAGAATAGTGGTAGTCCTCGTAAGAGAAAGAAAAAGAAACACAAAATAGTTGAGGAACCACTTGAACCTGCTGTAGATCCTAATAGTATATTTGTCTCTGATGCTGAAACTGAGAGTGGTAATGATAAAAATGATGCTCCTGATAAGGAGGAAGTTGAGGAAGAACCTGAGAAGCACACTAAGAACACTAGGTACACAAAGGAAGATTTTATTGCTAATAAACATGGTAAAGAGAGAGAACCTTGGGTGCAGAAACCTATGCCTTTTCCAGGTAAGAAACACAAGTCAAAGGAGGAAGAACACTACAACAAGTTTTTTGAGTGGATTAAACCTTTATTTTTGCAAATTTCTTTGACTGATGCTATTTAATTGCCTCCTTATTCAAAGTATATGAAGGATATTGTCTCTAATAAAAGGAAGATTCCTAATGAGGAGATTTCTACTTTGCTTGCTAATTATTCCTTCAATGGTAAGGTTCCAAAGAAACTTGGTGATCCAGGTATACCAACTATTCCTTGCTCTATTAAGAATAATTATGTTAGAACTGCTCTTTGTGATTTGGGAGCTGGAGTTAGTGTTATGCCTTTTTCTCTCTATAAGAGACTCTAGCTAGAAAAGTTGATACCAACTGATATATCATTGCAAATGGCTGATAAGTCAACTACTATTCCTGTTGGTATATGTGAGGATGTTCCTGCTCAAGTGGCTCATAATTACTTGGTTTTGACTGATTTTGTTGTGCTTGAAATGCCTGAAGATGATAATATGTCCATTATTCTTGGGAGGCTTTTTCTTAATACTGTAGGTGCTGTCATTAATTGTAATCAAGGAAAAGTAACATTCAATATTGATGACAGAGAGCATACTATTTATTTCCCCAAGAAAGTTGTTAAGAGCTATTGCCTGAATTCCATTGAAAATATTGAGAGCATCAAGGTTGGAGAAATATATTGTCCCATTCCACAGGAAAATTTTGAAACTATTACGATTGGGACCATTGCTATCAAGTATGAGGTAACATAATCACCTTGTGGGATGCAAAGTTTTGTTTCATATAATATTGTTTTGGTAACAAGACTTGATCAACCTTGTTAACAAAAGGATTTTAATGAACAAAATAATGGTTCCACTGTGGTTATACTTGCTTTCTTTTACTTTTCTCCTTCCTAGTCTTTACCTTTATTTTGCTAGCTTTGGTTTTGCTAGTTGTTTGCTGGTTAGTTTGTCTTAGAGCTTCTGTAGTTTGGCTTTTGGTTTGCTTTTGCTTCTTCTGAAAAAGCGGTTTCTACGAGAAAATCAATTTTCATATCCTGAAAATTGGCCAAAAATAAAGTTTCCCAAAAAATCCCAGAAAATTCAAAATAAATTTTTCCTCGAAAAAAGGGGCAGAGGGACACCTGAAGTGAACCAGGGGGCCACCCCAGGCCACCACACCCATGGTAAGCGCGACCTACCTATGGGTGGCGCCTAGGGGGGTCTGGCCCACCTAGGCCCCTTCAAGGTGCCCCCTCACAGCCATCTTCTTTCTCTCTCCTGAAAACACCGGAAAACTTGCTCAAGATCGAGTTATTGTTGTTTTTGCTCACGATTTTCGATCTCCTTGCTCAGCCCATCTTTGCTGCTGATTTTTGGAGAGATTGCTCCTTGGTATGTGCCTCCTCCACTTGTCTAATTAGATTTGTGATTGGTAGATTGTATCTTGAGTATTTTGCTGCTATATGTGATAGGTTGTGTGAGCTTGCATGCTTGTTCTATGCTTAGAAATTTCATTTTAATGCATGTGTAGCCCTCTAGCAAGTTCCTATAGTAGTTACTCATCATTTATCAACTTGGAAATCACTTGGGTTTGATGTTTGTCTAAAAATTTCAGAATAGAGTGGTCATGGACAACCACACATTTGGAGAGATATTTGAGAGTGATACACCTAGAAGGACAAGGCCTTCAAGATCATCCTCTCGTGCCAGGCCCTCATACAATGAGGATCTCATCACTCCGCGATTCGGCAATGAGGGAGATGAGGGGGATGCGCACCCCTCTGCTTTTCCTTGCCAAACCTTCTTGCGGGCTGCTGGGATTCTTGATGATTTTATGACCTTGGTTCGGAGGGCTGGTCTAACAAGTCTTATGCAAGATGAGAGCGTGCAATATGCTACGCTCACTAAAACATTTGCGGAGAGCTTCTCCTTTACTAACAACATGTTCAGTCCAGATGTTTCTTTCAAAGTTTATGGCAGGTCTTACCATATGACATTGAAGAAATTTTGTGAGGTTCTGGGACTTGGTACAGATGGGTCAGCAAAGAAGATTCTAGCTCAACCCGCTGATTTGTTGGAGCTTTACCGCAGGATAACTAATGATGATAACCGTAGGGCTCAACGGGGAAAGATAAGAAACATTCAGCTTCCAGCCATCAGGTACTTCACTTACTATCTTGCCACTAGTGTTCTTGGTAGGGAGAACACTAGTAATATTTCCAGCTATCATTTGGCCTTCTTAGCCGCTGCGCTCAACAATGATACCAAGTACAATCTTGGTTATCTCATTGCTTGTCATTTAACTGCTAAGGGACCCATTTATGGGAGAGTTATTTCTATGTGTATTGCTACTGCCTTGGACATTGCTTTTGATCCAAATGATACAGTCTTGGCTCCTGAGAGGCTTGATCTTGCTGCCATGAAGGCGCATAACTTTGTCACCACTAGCTCTACCCTTGAGAACTTGGTTTATAGAATGTTGTTTATTGACGGAGAAGAGAGAGAGAGATCCTTCTCCCCCAAACCACTTTGTTCAGTATTTCTCAGGGACCTTTGTCACGCTCCAAGGAGATGGATGAGATGCTACGCTCTCTTACCTTCCATGGGCACTATCAGGAGGAAGCGCCCTCTTACAACCCCACTGTGCACTACACAGGGGAGTCCTCGATCTCGTACCAGGACGAGGGAGCCTCCTCGTCGTACTACGGAGGTGCACCTACTTGGGAACCATGGGATTGAGCCCCATTTAGGCCAAAAGCCTAAGCTTGGGGGGAGGTATACCGACATCACACTCATCTATATATCATGTTCAGTCGGTTCTTTGTATATCCATCGTTTGGCATTCTTTTTGGTTTCTATTGTTGCTTTCTTAAAACTAAAAAATACCAAAAATATTTTCGTTGTTTCTCTTGGTTTGTTTCTTTGCTTTGGTTTGCCTTTTATTTGTTTGGTTTTGCTTCGTTTGCTTTCTTTAAAAAAATCGAAAACACCAAAAATATTTGTTGTTCTTCTTTGGTTTTGTGAGTTCTTTACAGGGTTCAGCAGTCCTCAGTGGATTTTGGTTTCATGTTATTATTCAAGTCACACAAGTGAAGGGCAATAATGAAAATTAAGAAAACTTGAGGTGTGGTAAGAGGCTAGTAACGAACTCTATTTGTTTCATTTTTGTACATATACTCATCATTGTGAGCATGCTTAGCATGTTCTTGTAAGGCGTATGTTACTGATGGATGCTTAGTAGTTCTTGCTTGTCTATGATTAGCTCCAGCTTGCTAATAGTTTGTAGCATGTCATATGAATGTATTCTTGCATTGTTTTATTCATATTTTGGTATGATATTGTGGTATCCTCCTCTAAAGTTTCATGTGAATCGACTTGACACATGCTTACGCATGCATATGACTAATCAATAGTCAGTAAGCCTCGATGATATTTTGCCTCAGAGTTCTTGTATCACTTTCATGCCATAATTAGTCCTGTTTTATTGCAAGCATGATTATGACAGTTATTGCTCTCTCGTTTGTCGCTCCCTCTCTATTTGCTAGCCTTCACTTGCACTGAGTATGAGCTCTACCTGTGCTTCCAACTCCCCAAAACCAATATTGCCAACTATGTCCACTATACCTACCTATTAGCATCGTTTGCTATTTCGGTGCATATTCTATATGCCTTGTTTTCTTCCAAATAAAATGTTTGTCTGTTTTGAGAAAGTTAGTTAGTGAAGCTCTCACGAACTTGATGGCACACTTTATTCCTTGCACTTAATAATCCTGAACCATTGTGACCTATCCATAAAAGTTATATGCTTGCAAATTATATGCTGGGAGTCAGCAGAACCGTCACTACTAGGAAAACGGCTATAGGTAATCCACACTTCTGTGGCGCACTTGCTAGTGGTGCCCCACGGGTAAAATAGGCGTGGCGCACTGCCCACAGGTGCCCTACGGCTAATTGTCGTAAGCGTGGCGCACATGGGGATGGTGCGCCACGGCTATGTGTGGGCCAAGGCACATGTGGCCACAACACACATACCCGTAGCGCACTAGGTCAAAGTGCGCTACGGATGTGTCACTTATTCGTAGGGCACGTTGAACTAGTGCGCTACGGGCATGTGTGCTGCAGCAGCTGGGTCAACTTAGCCGTAGGGCACTCTGCCCTACGGCTAAGTGTCATGCACCAACTCCAACCCCCTCCCCCCCTCCCCCCCTGTGGATCGCCTTTTTAGGTTTTGCAAAAAATAAAAGAAAATAATAAACACTTCAAAAAATAAAATCCTTTCATCTTTAGGTATGTAATATGGTATAGTTTCTAGGAAAATTAACAAACATGAGTTTCCACTTTTTCTGCAAAAAAAAGTCATGCCACGGTAAAATGGCCGTAACTTTTGCATACGATGTCAAAAAAAATCGTATAATATACCAAAATGACGAGAACGAGATTTCGCATCCGCTCGCAATGACCTCGGATCGTTTAGCAATTATTTAGATTTTCGAAATTCGAAAGAGTAAAAAGTTACAGTCAAAAGACTTTTTTTCCTGCAGAAAAAAAATAGAGGGCAACTTACCTGTAGCGCACCATCACCTAGTGCGCTACGAGTAAGTTGGGCGGGATTCAAAATTTGAATCCCTACCCTGCCCACCTACCCCTCTTCTCTTCCCTCCCCCTTCTCTCCTTTTCCTTTTCTCCCTTCTACTTTTCCTTTTCCTCCTCCTCCTTCTCCTTTCCTTCTTCTTCTCCTTCTCCTTCTCCTCCTCCTCCTCCTTCTCTTTATCCTTGTTCTTCTCCTCCTTGCAGTGAAGATGGTGACGGCGGCCTCTTCCTTGCAATGGCGACAGCGACGTTGGGCTCCTTCTCCTCCTCCTCTTCCTTGCAGTGACGACGGCGACGACAACGGCGGGCTCTCTCCTCCTCCTCCTCCTTCTTGCAGTTCCAACGGTGACGGCGGTCTCTCTCCTCCTCCTCCTCCTCCTTGCAGTTCCGACGGCGACGAGCTATCGCCTCTCCGACAGGTGAGGCAACGACGACGACACCGACGAGCGACGACACTGACGGCGACGGCTCCGACGAGATCCAGATCTCGTGTTTTTTTTTGAATTTTGAAATTTGTATCCGTGGTGCACATCACCTAGTGCGCCACGGCTAGCTTTTCATATGCGTGGCGCACAGCACCTAGTGCGCCACGGTTATCTTTTCATAAGCGTGGCGCACCACCTAGTGCGCCACGACTAAACGTTAGCCGCAGCGTACGCTTAGTGGCGCACCACTAGTGCGCCACAGATGGGCCTTTTAGGTGCGCCACGAACAGCCCTTTTCCTAGTAGTGCGTGTTGTCACGGGGAACGCTTTCAACACTTTTTGGATATCCCATCCAGTTGATACTTTACTCTTTTGTTTACGGATGTAGACGATGTGAAATAGAAGGGGAGCTTGTGAGTTCACGGAGTCTATACATTGTGTTAGAGAAACGCCTGGGCCGCTAGCCTAAGCCATGCCTAATCATGGTGGAAACTTGCAGCATCACCATAATAAGAATTTATAAAGCATCCTCAATAAAAAATCTATGCACATAGTAAATAAAAAGATCGCTGAGATACTTATTGTCTGCTTGCCTTATCATTTTGATCACGGGATAGCTCCCATATCATGTGCAAGGGGTACCCCGTTGGCGTTCTCTATGATATGTATGTATTTACAATGACAAGAACTTATAGGTAACCAAAGTTGAGTAGCATGTGGAGCGGCCCTCGTACTCAAGGGACTTGGGATTTCCAGTTCATGGTCTGTCAAGCATATAACTCAGATTAGACCTCACTTTCACCTTAACCACATGAAGATGACTATGATAGGGCAATGAGAGCTCAAATATAATGAGTACCTTCCTTTCAGCATTAGGAAGCCTTTCAAACTTTTCAAAATATTTTCACTACCTTGTTGAGTCACCACTTATTCTATGAGCACCTTCTTGAGAGCATAGTCGTCATTCTTGTGTTTGCTCCAAAACTTGGTTCATTATGTCATGACTTTGATGCTTGTATCTCTGATATCTTTACTTCTAGTCTTCACTTGAACTTTAGAGGTGCCTTAGCATTTATATTGTGCTCTACAAAGAAAGGCAAGCGAGATACCACTCTATCATACCTTACTATGAGCATTGCAATGTTTCTTATGTTTATGTTTCATGCTACTTATTATTACTGAGTAGGTTTCTCTTCATAGCTTGCAATGACTATTGAGTAAACTTAGTTGCATACTTCTTATTATGAATGGTTTAAGCATATACTCCTGTGCTGAAAATATATACATCATATGAAGCAAATATGTTCGTGAAAGTTTTTTTATCGCACTCAGTTTTCAACTGAATTGCTTGAGGACAAGCCATAAGCTAAGCTTGGGGGGAGTTGATATGTCCAAAACGTATCTACTTTCCCGAACACTTTTGTTATTGGTTCTCCTCTAAACTTGTGTGATTTGGATACAACTAACATGGATTGACACTGTTTTCAGCAGAATTACCTTGGTATCTTGTTTTTGTGCAGAAAATCAACTATCAGGAAAAATCCCAGAAAATATGCCAAAAATTATATTTCACCAGAAGACCGACGGAGCCATAATACGAGACGGAGAAGGGGCCTGGGGGCCCACACCCCTGCCAGGCGTGGGCCCACCTCTGGCCGCGCCTAGGGGGGTGCAGCCACCCCAGGCATCCCCTTGGGCTCCCTCTGCGCCTATAAGTTGCCTCTCGACCTAAAAACCAAGGGGGGGTTCAATAGTTTTCCAGAAAGAGTTCCACTCCGCCGCCACCAGAAACCAAGATTCGGATCCAGAAACTCCGTTCTGGCACCCTGCCGGGACGAGGAATTTGGAGAGGATCATCGCCATCGTCATCACCAATGCCTCTCCATCAACCATCGATGTTTCCCTCATCCATGAGTGGGTAATCCCCCGCTATAAGCTTGGGGATGGTAGGGATTGGATGAGTTCTATCATGTAATCGAATAAGATCTGTTAGGGCATAATGCCTAGTATCTCTATTAGTGCTATTTGAATTTGTTGCAACTTTTGTGCTTAATGCTTGTCACTAGGACCCGAGTGCCATGATCTCAGATCTGAACTTATTATTGAATCATTATGATAGTATTGTTTGTGATCTTATCTGCAAGTTGTGTACACATATCATTGTCCGGATCCAAAGGCCCCAAAGTGATAATAATTGGGACAACCGGAGGGGATGGCTGTGGTGTGAGGATCACATGTGTTCACGAAGAGTTAATGCTTTGCTTCAGTGCTCTATTAAATGCAGCACCTTAATTGCCAGTAGTTCCCTAGAGGCCCCGCTGCCATGGTCTGGCTGGACAGAAGATGTTGTGCAAGTTCTCATTGTGAGCACGTATGACTATATTTGGAGCACATGCCTAGTATTGTTTAGTACTTGGATGCTTATTCTTATTTATCTGCAATGCCCTAGATCTTGAAGTTACATGTTTAGACTCGTCCATGCAACGCTCGTCTATCCATCCCTATGCCTACCGCACTCGAATCCCACTATTACCGTTACTGTTACTATTGCTCATGTTTCACTGTTGTTGTTTCTTTGATGTTGCTACTACAAACTGTTGCTACTGATAAACTTATGTGAGCAAGAACTATTTCCAGGTGCAGCTGAATTGACAACTCAGTTGTTAAGGCTTGCAAGTATTCTTTGGCTCCCCTTGTGTCGAATCAATAAATTGGGTAATACTACCCGCGAAGACTGTTGCGATCCCCTACACTTGTGGGTCATGATACCTTTGCTGCTACTCATGCTATACAAGTTACTATTGATGAAAATGTTAGACTGTTAGCCCAACTTCAAGCTAAGTGGGAAAGAGAAGCTGAAATTGCTAGAAACAATAGTGTGTGCACTATCACCACCACCAATATGGATGCCACTAAACCACAAGAAGTCCCTATTCCTCCTCCTACAATGCCTACGCCCAATGAGTCTACTTCTAGTGATGCTAAGTTTGATTTTGATCTTTATGGTTGCAATATTTCTGAAGTGATTATGTTCCTACAAAAGCTTGTTAGAAGTCCTGATGCTAGTGATATGCATGTAGCTTTCACCAAACACATTACACATGCTCTTATTAAAATTAAGGAAGAGAAATTGAAGCACAAAGCGTCTATTTCTAGGAAAGTAGAAGATAGTTGGGAACCTATTATTTATATGCAAGTGAATAACTTTGATCTCAAAGCTTCATGTGATCTTGGTTCTAGTGTCTCTATTATGCCTAGGAAGATTTATGAAATGCTTGATTTGCCACCTTTGGAAGATTGTTATTTGGATGTCCCACTTAATGATAATGCTAAGAAGAAACTCATGGGGAGTGTTAATGATGTTCTTATTATGGTTAACAACGCTTATGTCCCTATTGATTTCTATGTTTTGGATGTTGAATACAATACTTCTTGTCCTATTACTTTGGGAAGACATTTTCTTAGAACTGTTGGTGTCATTATTGATATGAAAGAAGGCACCATTAAATATCAATTTCCATTCAAAAAGGTATTGAACACTTCCCTATGAGGAGAGTGAAGTTGCTTTTTGCTACTCTTTTGAAAGCAAGGTTTGATGTTAATGCTTCTTCATTTGAAAACACTTGATTCTTGCTTCTTGTGCCTAACTTAAAGGCGTTAAAGAAAAGTACTTGTTGGGAGATAATCCAAGAGTTTTCTTGAGTCTTGGAAGTTATTACTTTAGTAATGACCTCTCCTTATCCTTTTTGTTTGTCTTTTGTGCCAAGAATGATCTCTAATGAGAGGGAAGTAAGATTTGGGGAGTTGCTGTCCTGAAACAGATTTTTGTGCTCCGCCGTAAAAATTCGTGAGGAATCTCTGTAAGTCGGATTGAGCTGATATTTTGCATATATTCCCCAGTATGTTAGCTAACTTTCGTTAGTTCAACACTTTTTAATTTGAGCAACATAAGGTCTTCGAAAAAATCGGTTTCTATCTGCTGGTCTGTTTTGACAGATTTCTGCCATTATTTGCATTTGCTTCTTATTGATTCCTTTTTGGGTTCTTTTTGGGAAATTGAGCTTTTTGAGGGAGTTGCTACAGTAGATTGGGTTTTTAGTTAAAGTTTTGCTGTTCCAAAGCTAAACCTAAAGGTCTATTATCTTTTGAATAAACTAATGTTGCTAATGAAGATTGTGTGAAGTTTTGTATGAAGGAAAAAATTTCAGATGTAGAGAGAGAATGATGTAATGAGATGAAGAATAGACAAAAGCTCAAGCTTGGGGATGCCACCCCGTGTCACCCCATGAAATATTCAAGAGGTACAAGCGTCAAAGCTTGGGTATGCCTTGGGCATCCCCTTCTTCATCAATAAAAAGCTCAGGTCTTTCTAGACACTTCATTTTTATTGTTTCATGCACTGTTGTGTTGCTCTTGGAGCGTCTTAGTTTTTGTTTGGTTTGCTTAGTTTGCTTGAATAAAGTAGTTTGGACCCCCGTTCTCGCTGTGTTATTTCAAATAAGTTGATTGGTGTTGGAAAGGAGTAGAAAGTTCTTGCTTGAAATAGTGCAAGAGGAGCTTGCTTTGACTGTGACAGACTTTAGCATGTCATGCTATGTGTTGTTTTGACCTTATGCTTAGTGATTATTGTTGTAGAATGACTTTTTCCAAACAATTGGGATTGCTTAGTGTGCCTTGAAAGAATCATGCGTTGTTTTAGCATGCAAAAGCATAGTATTGTGGTATTCTTCGTTGATGCTTTATTTGGGGTGACTTGGCACATGCTCACACCATGTCATGACTATGAACAAGTCACCATAGACTCTATGATCATTTAGTACTTGACTTGTAGTACCACTCCATGCTTTGATTAGTAATGTTTTGTCGCTTTGCATGATTATGGCCATTATTGCTCTCTTATTTGGTTGCTCCCAGTCTTTTGCTAGCCTCCACTTGAATGAGTAAGCTCTACTCATGCTTCCAACTCCCAAGAAACCAAGTTATTCCAAAGTGTCCACTATAAATTCCTATGCATGGTGTGTTACACCATTCCAAGAATATTCTTGTTTTCATCTATCTTCCAATTAAAAAGTATTTTGTTATATGAAAACTTAGTGATTAAAGCTCTCACAAATTTGATGGCACACTTTATATTTCTCGCCCCTAATAAACTTGAACCATTGTGTCATCTATGTTGTATATGCTTGCACTTATACGTTGGAATTAGCAGAACCGTGCTATCACGGGGAACGCTTTCAATATTGCACTTGTACTTTGTACATAGTTGATATCATGCTCTTTTGTCTATGGATGTCGTCGGTGTGAAATGAAAGGGGAGCTTGTAAGTCCATGGAGTTATGTATGTGTGTTAGAGAAACGCTTGGGCCGCTAGCCTAAGCTATGCCTAATCATGGTGGAAACTTGCAGCATCACCATAAAGACATCTATGAAGCTTTGTTCTTATAAAAAAGAGACATATTGAGAAAAGTGGAAAGAGAGAAAAAAACACCATATTCTCATGTAAATAAGAAGATTACTAAGATGCTCATTGTCTGCTTGCCTTGTCATTTTGGTTATGGGATAGCTCATGTACCATGTACAAGGGGTAACCCGTTGGCGGTTCTCTATGATACACATGTACTTACTATGACAAGAAATTACAGGTGACTAAAGTTGAGTAGCATGAGGATCGGCCCTCGTATTCAAGGGACATCAGATTGCCAACTTATACTTTGTCAAGCATATACTCCATAGTTTGTTCACTTTAACCTTAATCACTTCAAGATGCTTATGATAGGGGCAATAAGAGCTGAAATCTAACAAGTACCATAATTTTTGGAAAATCTTTTTGAAACTTAAAATCCCTGCTTCCCTTTATGAAGGGCCTTTCTTCCACCACTATATTGAGTCTCCACATTCTACCTTTAGGCACCAGTTAAGAGAGCATAGTTGCCATTCTTAGTTCTATGTGCATTGTCCCAAAACTTATTGATTGATGCATATTATTGATATTTCTTGTTCTTGTGCTATTTGTATCTAGTCACTCTTATGAACTTTGAAGGTGTCCTATGCATCTATTTGCTATTCTATGAGGGACAAGCTGAATGCCACTATGCCATATTTTCTGTATGTGAAACAAACAAACGTTTTTCAATGCATGTTATTCATGATCTTTGTTTGTAGCCTTTCATGTTACATGCATAGTTACTTTGTCTTACTATTAGAACTCCATCTTTTATGCTCATGTTTAGAGTTCTTTGATCCCATCTTTCAATGCATGCAAATGGTTTGATTTTGATTTTGATGGTGCAAGTCACCTAAAAAATTATTCTTTTTATCACTTACCTACTCGAGGACGAGCAGGAGTTAAGCTTGGGGATGCTTGATACGTCGGAAACGTATCTATAATTTTTTATGTTCCATGCTTGTTTAGTATCTACTTTGCTTTGTCTACACTTTGAGGTGTTTTTATATGTTTTCTGGTACTAACCTATTAACAAGATGTCCACGATTGCAGTTACTGTTTTCTTACATTTTTGTTCGAGAAAAGAAAATCAATATTCTCGAATTGGACGGACAAAGCCAAAGTCAATATTTTACCGTGGGGAACACGGAGCCAGAAGACGAGACGGAGGAGGGCCTCGAGGGGGCCACACCCTGTCCCATGCTTGGTGGGCCACCCAGCGCATGAAGTCACGGCAGCCTCGGGCACCCCCTCGGCCTCCCTCTTCGCCTATAAGAAGCCCCCGATACCTAAACCCTAAGTACCTGATCAATATTCCACGAAACCATCTATAGCCGCCGCCACCATCATCCCTAGATCGGGGGATCTGAAGCTCTTCCCGGCACCCTGCCGGAGGGGAGATCATCTCGGAGGCCTTCTTCTTCATCATGCCAGCCTCCGGTATGAAGCATGATTAGTTCCACCTTGGACTATGGGTCCATGTAGTATCTAGATGGTTGTATCTCCTCCTTCATGCTTTCATGTCTAGATCTTGTGAGCTCTGTTCATGATCAAGATCTCATCTATTTGTAATCATGCATGTCATGTTTGTGGGGATCCGATGGATATTGAGATTACTATGTCAGATTGATTAATGGTTTTGTCTTATTGATTATATCATGTCTATGTTGTTTGTGATCTTGCATGCTCTCCGTTGTTAGTAGCTATCTTGTCTAAGTAGTTGCTAGTGACTCCAAGAGGGGGTATTTATGCTCGATAGTGGGTTCATGCCTCTATTTAATCTAAGGTAAGTGACAGAAATCTCTAAGGTTGTAGATGTTATGTTGCCACTAGGGATAAAACAACAGTCTCTTGTTCATGGAACAAGTGGATTGTTTACCTTACACACTTTGCTTAAAGCAGTTGTCTGTTGCTTGCAACTTAATATTGGAGGGGGTTCGGATGATAACCCAAACGTGGACTTCTAGTCATAAATGAAGTTGGATGGCGGTCTATGTATCTTGTTGTATTGCCCAATCGAATACCATAGGATCATGATGTCTAGTATTGCATTGTTATACCTTGCTTAGTCCTGTCAATTGCCCTGCTGTAATTTGTTTACCCAGCATGCCATGTTTGTTTATCTAAGGAGAACACCTCTAGTGAAATATGGACCCCGGTCCAATCTTTACCATTGATACATCTTCCACTATTACTGTTTAATTTTTGCAAACCATTATTACCTTCCACACTATACAGTTAATCCTTTGTTACAGCAACCGGTGAGATTGACAACCTCACTGTTCATTGGGGCAAAGTCTTGAGTTTGTGTTGTGCAGGTCTCCAAGTTGCTAGCAACACCTTTGAGACATTTCCTTCCTCCTACCAGTTCGATAACCTCGGTTTCTTACTAAGGGAAGACTTACTGTTGTGCTCATCACACCTTGCTCTTGGGGTCTCCCAACGAAGCGCTACAACGCGCCATCAGTCTCATGCTCCTTCATGAGGAGCACCTAATATCACAATCCTCTTCGAATCTAGATTAATAGAATTTGGGTTGTGCAAGATCTTCATATTGAGTTTGCTCTTATGAAGCTATCAAGATCTCGTCAAGAATCTCACCTCGCCGTGTCGGATTGAGAAGGATCTCTTGCCCAATACCGAACTTGTCAGATTATATTGGATAGCCGCCGGTGCGAGCCAATGATGTGTATTGCGTTTGTGTTTTACGTGTGTTCGCCGTGCTTCTTTGCGTGTGGAGTTCATCTCTCACTCTCCCCCCTCCCTAGATTCACCGCGAATCCATCGAAATCATGGAAGATCGGGCCAACCCATGGGCCATGCCCTAACAACGACGCTCACGCATGCCCCAACCATCGACCTCTAGGTCCACGCCATGACATGCTCATGCCCAGTACCACCGCCACCGCTTGTTGCCCATATAGGGTTTTGCCTAGCTCGTCGCCCATGTGCCACAACTAGCAGCACCTCTATGGTTTTGCACATGTACGATGTTCAACAACGACTCTCGGTTCCTCCGACCTAGTCGAGATTGCGGAAGTAAATCTTTTGGATCTGGGATCCAGTAGCACGATGACGTGTCGGTGCTGAAGTCATCACACGCGCACACAGTTTTTCTTGGAACCGCAAGCACGAGTAGGGATGTAAATGGTATGGATAATTTTCGCTCTGAATCCGCATCCGCGTCCGTTTTTGAGGATATGGCGTGCCTTTTTAGATATCCGGCGGATATGGATGCGGATGCGAATATTTGTCGAGCAGATATCCGACGGATATGGCAGCGGATATGGTATTGATGATATCCGACGAATAAGGATAATCCGACATTTTATGCGGATTGTCCGAGATACTCAAATAGGATAATCCGATATATTTAGCATAAACACAATATCTAGACAATCTAGTTAGTTTATCGGCTAGCTATACATGGTACATATGCATGTTATACTACGCTATTATCAATCTTGCACTTTTATACTGTTGATATCTAGTGTTGCATGCTTTCTTGTCATTTCTTTTTCATAAAGTAAATAAATTTTTATTTTTCTATGTGTATTTGCTCAGTAATCCTCTTCCAATCCGAGTCCGCTCCAAATCCGCCCCATATCCGTAATTCGATATAATTCGAATTTGAATCCGCATCCGGCTTTTATCCGCTCTGATCCGAATTCGCCAAAAAATATGGTAAAAGATATGGTAATAGCAATATCCGATCTGATCCGTTTACATCTCTAAGCACGAGAGCCAACGGAAGAGAGATAAGCCACAAAGGAAAATGCCTCGGGGCTTGGGATTGGTGTGTCTCCCCTCCCCACATGTCCCCTCCTTAGATAGGGGAGGGGAGCCCTAGGGCTTGAGGAGGCAGTGACAGCTAGGGTGGGCCCCATCCCGCCCACCATGCCCTAGGCTGGCCCCTCCTCTTCCTCCTTGGGGAGGTGGCCCCACATGGCCCTTCCCTCCATGAAGTGGCCGATTAAGGTAGTCTACCTAAAAAATTAAATTTAAGTTATATTTTAAATTTTAATTCCAGTAACTAATATTAAATCCATATTTATTTAATTTCTTACGATCCGAAACTCCTTTTGGACCACTCCGATTAACATTCGAATTCACCCAGAACACTTGCGGTTCTCTCCTCTCTTCACTCCGGTGATCCCAATGATTCCAAAATGATCTCCAGGCGTTATTGAACGCAAGTGTGTTATCCTACGGTTCAGAAACACAACAGACATGATCGAGAAACCAATGATTATCAGCGGGACCTGGATGCCCATAATGACCCTGAGCATTCCTAATGATATGTAGGATAAAATTTCCACACCGATTCCTTTTTAAAGTATCCATATTCGATTTTAAAGAATCCATTATGATATAGTGTAGAAAATAGCATGCGGATATGAATTATTCGAAAATCAATTAGGATCTTCCGAGTGTTTTAAACCGGATAATCCAAATTTTGAGTTAAAACCTATGCAAATATAAAAAGTTATTAGTTATTGAGTTATCGAGTTTATTTAGCTTGCATGTCTAGCTTTGAATTTTACTACCAGCAGATTGATGGCTTAACTATTCAATTTATATTGATACCATCTTGTCAATTCTTAGATGTTAGCTAAAATCATGTGTATATGTTCTTAACTAATTGACTCCTTCAAGGTCGAAAGTTTTGATCCCTCTCAAGTTTTGATAGAAATATAATTATCTATCTATGAGAGTATTGATCTAACTACTTTTGTTTACTATCCGAGTCTACACCACTTCCGTTTCAAATCTGTGATCCGATACATCTGCGAATCCACAACCATTCATTATCCTCCGATCCGAATTCGATAAAAAATATGGTACAAGCAAAACCGATCAGATCCGATCCGGTCTGTTACAGCCCTATTAAGAAGTCTTGGTCTGCTTCCGATAAAGCCCAAGCAGAGATGTTAAAAAGAAGCCCAGGAAATGAGTTGAAGAAACCCACAGAAATTAGCAATCCAGTCCGGATACTGTTTTGCAGGCCTCGTTTTGTTTGCTCTATCCAGCATTGCTCGCGAGAAAAATAAAATACCAACCGCGGAGACAGCGGGACCATACCAGCCAGCAATTCCGATGGCGGCGCTGCCTCTTCTCCGGTGGGGCGCGTCCTCCCTCCGCGCCCACTCCTCCCCTCCCCCGTCGCGGCGCCTGTTCTCGGCCATCCGACGGCCCTCCGCTGCCGCCCGCTGCGAGCCCGGCTCCAGGGTCATGCTCAAGGGAATGGACTACCCAGAACTCGAGGTAAGACCGTAAGAGCTCGATTCATCTGTCAGTTATTAGCCTGCGCTTGTTTTTTAGCTTATGTTTTCGCAGAAATGGGTGCAGTCGCAAGGATTCCGACCGGGGCAGGCCATGATGCTGTGGAAATGCCTCTACGGAAACAACGTATGGGCGCATTGCCCTGACGAGCTGGCTGGTAAGTCATTTTTTTCCTTCGACAAAGTATAGTCGGTTTATGCAATAGAAATTCAGTGCCTGGCGCGAATCTGAAATTAGCCCCTATTTACGTGTAAGAAAAGCCTTGCAAAACCAACAAAACTATTTATTTGCCAAATTTACCAAGTTTTTTTTTCCAGGAATGACCTCTTGATAAAAAACAAAGCTGTATTAGAATCAAAATTGCTACTCTATTCTGTACCTGAAACGTGCCTCAAAATCTTCAGTTGGTTCTTTGTAAGAAATGTTGAAATTATAATTTTCAAGCGGTATCATTTTCCTTGTGAGGCTACTCCAGCGCATTAGAAAAAAAAGTTTTTCTCAATCTAATCATCCATAGTTGTATCCTTTGACTGTAATAAGTTATTGCTAACCAAACAGATTGAAGAAGCTACTCCATGCCAGATGACTATTTTCACCACACAAAAAATAAAAATCCCCAAGTCATTATCCGCAAATATTTCGGTTCACTACTAGGTTTTGGATCACTATCACTGTAAGGAGTAGTGATTAACAGGTTTTCTATAGCTTCATCTGCTATAACTATCTCATGATTATTATTACTAATTAAGACTTATGAAAAATAAGAAAGCCCAGATTTCGTCCCTGAAGTCTTGTGAAAGTTTAGTTTTCATTCTAAAATTTCTGTTCCTCCCAAAAAAAACCTGAACTTTTGAAAAAGTTCAAATCCTTCCTGACCAGAGAAATGGAATGACTTGGACAAAGAAAACAACCCCCTAACCGTACCATGACGCATCCCTCACAGATCTAAAAAGTAAAAATAAAATCACTGAGCCCCCGACCTAGTCGACCTTCTAGTACCATGTTCACCACCATGCCCTATTAGTGGCACTCCGACCTGCCCTAGCATAGCCACGACATGTGCCCACCCTGGCAATTAACACATCACTGTCACACCCCTTTCCCCTAGCACCACACCGGTCATATACGCTTAGAACCAACCCATCATGTCACCCTTTTGATCTGACCGTCTAGTTGTGCCTTCCATGAGAAGAAAGGAGCATGGAGGCATGAAGCGACCATGGATTCCTCCTACGAGCGCGATGATCACAGAGTGCCGCCGATGAGCAGAATGTCCCGCTCCAGATCCGGTTCCTGTTCAGTCTAATATACCTTTTTTGTGTCACATGTTATCCACCTAAGAGTTTTCTGGGGTTAGATGAGATTTGAACTTCTCCAAGAGTTCGAGGTTTATTTCGGACCAAACAGGAGTTTTAGGACGAAAAGTAAACTTCCCTAGTAGTTCAGGGATGAAAAGTGGACTTTATTCTATGAAAAAGTAAGTCTAAGGAAAAAAAAGGAAAAATTGGGGGCTCAATTTTTAGGGAATGGGTATATCTTGGCTCTAAGTATCGTAGTTCTTTTGTCAGTGGTGAGTTAGTAGTTGAGAATGCACAGGTAGTAGAAATGTTCAAGATCCAGGTATATTTAGCTAACCAGTATCCTCCTTCCTACAAAATGTGTGTGTGGAATTTCTTTGTGTAAGTTTGTTTTAGGCGATATTGATTAATAGTTTAATATGGCGGCAATGTATTAAGAAAGGCATGACAGAAGAGATAGGCTTGCTTGGATGTGTCAGGGAAAATGTTCACATGTGAAAATTGATGAACAGTTAGTTAGTATCTCCGAAATTCTTTTTTCTTTGTGGGCCATGTGTAGCATTGGTTGTACCATGTAACTGTATTCATTAATTGTCACCTCACCACTCTTTTTTTGGAGCTTGTCACCTTGCTGCTCTCAAAGAGAGCAGCCCATCATATACAATATGCATCACCTCTTGCTACATTATGCAAATGGAGATTGTAAAGGAAAAAAAATCTCTTGGCCATACAACACCGTACCTCCACTCTAAGATGTCATTGCCATTCTTAGGATGAAAAAACAAAAATGGGATTGCGGAGGGTATTTCACTATCAACTAGTTTGTTTATTTGTCAGTAAGAAAAGCCAGTAACTGTGCAAGTAGTAGTTCTTTGTATTGCAATTGTGTTGGCTTCATCTGTCACAACCTTGAATCCATTTTATATTATTATTGTGTCCATTCTAGTTACTTGAAATTATACTTGTGAATTTGGCAATTTGCTCATGTTTCTTTTCTTTGGTACAATGTTTTGTTTCCTTTGTTCTATTATTAGTATGTAGTTAAATGAATTTGGTCCCTTGCCTCTAATCTTGTTCAGGCTTGAACAAGGACTTGAGGAAAATGATAAGTGAACATGCTGATCTCAAGGCATTAACTGTAAAAGACATTATTACCGCATCTGATGGAACCCGAAAGGTAGCTCTGTCAGTGTCATCGACATCTTCTGTAATGTTTTCAGATTATAATTAATTTTGAAACGCAGGATGTTACAGATATTGTTCTCTCTTGAAGATGCCTCGGTGATTGAAACAGTTGTCATTCCTAGTGCCAGAGGCAGGACAACGGTCTGTGTTTCAAGTCAAGTGGGTTGTGCCATGAATTGTCAGTTTTGCTTTACTGGGAGGTCTGTTGACATTCTTTGAATAGCATGTATTTTGATGGTTTTGTAGTAACTAATCTATATATTTCTGTTCTTTTTGTTTGGCCACTGAAGGATGGGTTTGAGAAAGCATCTGTCTACAGCGGAGATAGTTGAGCAGGCTGTGTTTGCTCGTAGGCTATTTTCAGATGAATTTGGATCTATTACAAATGTTGTATTTATGGTAAGCATTTCCTTCATGGTAATTAATGAAGACTAGCTATATTTTGGTTGTTAACTGAGGAGATGATTTGTCGTCTTACTGTGGATTATGTAGTCCTGCTTTTGCGGGCCACTCTCCTTGAATTGCTAGAAAACTTTCCTGTATGCTACATTTTTTACTGCAACTGCCAGTATTCCATATTCAATGGCATCAGTTTTCAATTCTATTGAGTTTCAGGCATAATTTTATGGCTTCCTTTATAATATGGTCCTTTTGATGTTCTGCTTAATAAGTCTAGACGCTAGTGATAGCAATTTTACGGAAGCATAGGTATGCACTACTTATATTTGTATAGTAATACTGTTGCATTTGGGATAAGATGCTATTGCCTTTTCTGCCTTGTATGTATTCCCCCTCTCTTGTGTATTGTCCCGATGTTGTAATTATTTCTCTTTTATGAATACGATTTTACTTTCGAAGCTTCCTCTGCAGTTTCCAGTAAAAAAAGACGCTATCACCTTTTCCACACAATCTTTCATTAAACTATCCTTTATGCTACATTTTTAACTGCAACTGCCAGTATTCCATATTCAGCGGCATCAGTTTTCAATTCTATTGAGTTTAAGGCATAATTTTATGGCTTCCTTTATCATAATTTTATGGCTTTATCATAATTCTATTGTGTGTATTCCCCCTCTCTTGTGTATTCTCCCTCTGTTGTAATTATTTATCTTTTATGAATACGATTTTACTTTCAACGCCTCCTCTGCAGTTTCCAGTCAAAAAAGACGCAATCACCTTTTCCACGCAATCTTTCGTTAATGTTTAATTTATGCAGGGAATGGGTGAGCCACTGCACAACGTAGACAATGTAATAAAAGCATCATCTATAATGGTTGACAAGCAGGGCCTTCAGTTTAGTCCTCGCAAGGTTACTGTCTCGACAAGTGGTCTCGTTCCACAGATAAAACGCTTCCTCCAAGGATCCAATTGTGATCTGGCAGTGAGTCTTAATGCAACCACTGATGAGGTGAAATCCAAATTTTGTTGTTCTATTGTGGCTAAATGTTTTGGCATTAATTTGCTGTTCAGTATGCTAACTTTTGATTTCAGGTTAGGAACTGGATAATGCCCATTAACAGAAAGTACAATCTTAACTTGCTTCTTGGCACTTTAAGGGAGGAACTTAGTTTGAGACCCAAGTCCATAGTGCTATTTGAATATGTCATGCTTGCTGGAGTGAACGACAGGTCAGGAATCTGGATTTAGTTTGTGATTGCTGTTATCTTGTTGAATGTTCATAAAAGAGCTTGCATGTAATATTATATTTACTTGAGATATGATAGCATTACTTCTAACATATGCAAAAATACCGTTTTCTTACTTTTATTCAGAACAACGCATTTTAAAAAATAGGCAGGCAAAATGTTTATAGAGTATTCAATACAGTTTTCATTGTTGCTGTAACTCGTTTGTTGGCAGGTTAATTTTTTTTTATTCTTAGAGGTAAAGTTTTTTTTTAAATCTCTTTCAGTAAATAAGATACCACTTGCGCCCTGACCATTTTGATTTGATTTACTGTGTTCACAGCGTGGACGATGCAAAGAGGCTTACACAGCTAGTTGATGGTATTCCCTGCAAGATCAACCTCATCTCCTTCAATCCCCATAGTGGGTCCCAATTCAAGGCCACACCCGATGATAAAATCATTGAGTTCCGTAACATGTTAATCCAATCTGGCCTTACGGTTATGGTGCGGCTAAGCAGAGGCGATGATCAGATGGCTGCCTGCGGACAGCTCGGCGAGCCTGGTCAGCTACCGCTGCTCCGTGTGCCTGAGAAGTTTCAGTTCGCCTTATGATGCTAAGCAGCAAGTAGTACAGTCATTACTCACTAGGAAAACAGGTATGTGCATGTCAAAAAGAAAAAATGAGAACAGGTGTGTGGGAACAACTTCACAAAGATAAGGCTGTAATCTGCTTGGAACGACGATAAAACAACCGCACTGTCCTTCTAAGTCATGATCCCCCGAGCCAGCCTTAAAAGAGTTGCACAGTTGGATGACAAGTTTTTTTTTTCTGAACACTGGATGACAAGTGTTTGCACAGTTGACCTCTGCTGATTGTAACCCATGTCCTTATTAATATTCCCTCTCTCGTTTTCTTGGGAAAACTGAGAACGCTTGGTTGGCAAGTTGGTAACAAAGAATTTTGGTTTTGTTCTTTGCGCTTTGATGCAAGGAGGGCTAGGTATCAAATAAAGACGAGACGAACCTTTCGACAACATGCTTGAAGCAACTTTGAGTACACACATGTGACATCTGGGCATCTGGCATAGCTTCCGACGCGGTCTGCGTTCGCCAAAGTCGATTCTCTTGCAGGTAGTTCCAAAAGACTCGAATCTACCTATCTGGTGGTGTGATCTTGGAGTGACCAGTGTGAGGTGCAGGAATGACAGAAAGACAATCCTGGCCTACAATGTTTTGCCTGGCTTGAGATACCTTAACCATTAAGGCGTGCATGCACGATCACCCTAACGAGAAAAGAAAAGAAGAAAAAGGCAAAGTGATCCAACACAAACCCCACCAATCGAAGTGCCTTCTTTCCAAAAAAGCAATTCCATTGAGCCGCACCTATTGGGATTTGGGGTGTCTTGACCACTAATCTGCTGCCAAACTGGCAGTAGCCTAGTACACGGGTTACACGGCACCTGCTCCCTGCTTTACCAGAAACTCGCTTAAATTTGGACATCCTAGTATAGAAAACAAAGGTCACATTCTTTTCCTTTTTTTTTCTTTTGCCGTAAACAAAACAAAAGACAAATTCGGTGACTTGTGTCTGGTGAAAAGGTTTTTTGTTAAATCTTTTTGGAGATATTTGAGCCAAATTCTGACAGCAGTCTCTGGTCTCGTCACCGGATTTGATTTGCTCCGGAGCCATGATGACTGGACTGTGACATTCCGTCTTTCAGGTCCACAATTTGGATTAATTCTTTTCTTCTGCCCTTGAATATACGTCGCCTGGCCTTTTCATGGGGTCCCTTCTAAGACGTCCGCTATTAATTAAGTTTATGATCCAAGGCGTCTAGACCACGAAACTCGGTAGTAGGTTGGCATTTGTTCTTACAAATAGTGACAGTGACTTAAAACTTGGGCCTTCTGCCACTAAAAGAACATTTGAGTTCCTGACAGTTTACTGGTACGCCCTTCGTTTCAAAATATAAGATGTTTTAGCTTTGTAAAGCAAATGTATCTAGACTTATTTAGTATCTAAATTCACTCCAAACATGAATGAACCTACATACTAAAATAAGTCTAGATACATTCTCTTCACAAATCTAAAACATCTTATATTTTAAAACGGAGGGGTACATATCAATGATTATTGTTAGCCGCTTCATATTTATTCACGTAAACTGTATTCCTAAATTAGTTGGTTGTAGGTGCGGCCCCGTGAGATTTACAATGGTCAGTGTCACTTCTATCTGGATTTCACGATATATTATGTGACCTCCTCGTTATCTAAGAAGATTTTCCTCCACCCTAAATTTTTTACTATTATTTGCTGAAACACACTATTCGATTTTGTCTTTGTTAAGTATTATTATAATTTTGTGACACGTTTGCTAAAACACATCGCATGGCCAAATATGAAAAGTTTTGGCAAGTTTTCCCGTGTGACCATGTTATGCCTGGATTTGAAGAAAATGTGTCAAATTTTTTCTTTTTAATCGTGCGGTGTGTTCTGGCAACAATTTTGCGACGCGTTTTGGCAAACACCTTAAAATAACGGCGTCATATAAATTTTTCCCGATTATATTCAGCTTCGGATATAGGAGTACACAATACAATACTAGTATTGTGTCTGCAGATAAACGTAGTTTTCAAAATCCATAGCGTATATGTCATGGCAATAACAACAATCCATTGGCACCCCTTACGTGGTTTCATCATCATCATCACAAGTCCAAAAAAAATACAGTATAAAAAGTGGGGCTTGGTCGTGTCTAATTTTCTAGATAATCTCCCGACCCACCTTTCTGGTCAAGTGGACATTTCCGGATTTGTATCAAACAAAACATACAGTAGAAAAATCGAGCGGCAAACCAGGAAACAATCGTGTTGAATTATTATCGACATTTAATTTGTACCTGTCAGAGACAGTTCCCGGCTGCCTGCCGATGGACATGACGACATGGCAATTATTCGGGACAACAACATCCAATAATTTACTATCAGTGCACCAAGTTGCCAGCCAAGCTAAGTGTGTTCAATAAGTATGAGCTCTGTCGCGACTTGGATAGATCTGATTTCAATTAATTAACTCTAAAAGTTGCAATTAATTAACTTGCATCAGCACATGGGGCAGCCGTCTTCTAGGGTTCCCTTATCTCTCTGGCGACTACGGTGACTCATGGATCTCTCACCATGTCTGGTGAAAACAAACTCCCTCGCCCTCGCCCCACTCCTCCTCCCTGGTCTGGCCCTTGTCGTCTCATCGGTGTTGCGCTCTCTCTGGTCCTCTCAAATCCACGCGCCATCATAAACATAAAAAGGGACCGCATCAGAGAACACCCCGTCTAGCTAGGCAAATCTGACTCGGGATCTGCGATTGCCACTAGAGATCTACCAAAACACAAGGCGTCATCGAGCTCCTCGACCACCGGCGCGACGGGGATGATGGGAAAACTTTGGCTCACATCACATGAATCAGAGGCCTTTATTCTGGATGACGAAGGAGACAATGATGGATGCTTCAAGTGGGCTATTGTCGGAAAAATTCTAGTGCCCAATGCACTCCACATCTCGACGATCAACTTGAACTTGTCTTGAAGATAGCCACAAGCTCTAAAACCTCACATGGATAAAATCCAAACCACAATCAAGAAACATGGTGCCAAGAATGCAAATATTTGAGCTCTTAACAAACGATGCAGGCAAGTTACTCATTCGAGAACCCCACTTAATAGTACGGCTACCTATCCTATAACTCGATCTTTCAACTAACAACATGAGACCGGTGAAGAGAAACCCTATCAAGATCATACATTTGCCTTGCGTATTCCACTTGAACTTGATGATGATGATCTTGATATCCTCAAGTTGGAACACCTTTCTTGATTGCGCTTGCTTGGTGAAGTCTTGTGAATTGCTCCCCCATACTCCACTATGGGAGATAATCTCCTTTGGGTATGTATTCACATATCCATGATCACCATAAAGGATGTAAAGCTTCAAGCATATGATCTTCTCTAGATGGTGCATCCTAAACTTTCAGTTCATTTCTTGTTTGTCTGTTTATCTACTTGAATCCACTCTTTTTACTTTGTCTTGATCAACGTTGTATCTTCTTCCTCTTCCATATGTTTTCTTGAAGTAATGCATGAATGCTCACACTATCTTATTCTTCAAGACATGCTTCCAAAAGGCTCAACTCTCACATGACCATTCTTTGGATTTTCTCTTGGATATCACCTTGGTCATCACTTGATCTTCTTTACTTTATTCTTATTCTTTCAACTTTGAAGACAACATACGGTTCAACAAAATCCTATGGACAATACCTGACGAGGTTTAATCTCGTCAATGCCCATTGTTATGAGCTTGGGTTTTGGAGAAGATGGGGATGCTGGAGATCGCGGAACGATTAGCAAACAAGCAACACGGGGACACGAGGTTTACCCAGGTTCAGGCCCCCGGAGGGAAAACCCTACTCCTGCTTGTCTGCTCTTGATTACGGCGGAACTAAAAAGTACAGGGGTGCGCAGATGCAATCTGGCGTGGAGGTGTGTATGCGGTGGTATGCGAAGTGCCCTTCTCGTCGTGTCCTCCTAGCCTTTATATAGAGTTAGGCAGGTCCCAAGCACAGATCGAGTCGGTTACAGGTTTTAGGGTTTGCCCCTTTGAAATTCTATCTACTCTAGTCTTGTTCTCCAAGGATCCGAAGGCGTCATGGGCCCTGGCCACCCGAAAGTCTTCATGGGCTGGCGCATGTTTTCTCGTGGGTCTTCCTTGGGCTGGACTAGGTATGCTAAGGTCGTGTACCCACAGGGTATAACCATGTTAGTAGCCCCCGAGTGTTCAGTCGAATCGTAGATTCAGCTGAGGACTCTTCAATCTTTCGGGTGCAACTATCTCCGTTTGTCCAGAGAATGGTTTGGGTGCATAGGGATTGTTGATGCGTGTGCCTGACTCTCCCGATAGATCAGGGTCAGTTAACTGTCTTAGGACAAAACAACACGATCTTCTTCAGGTTCGAGTCCCTCGACTCGAACCCGGAACATATGCTGGCGTAATTGGACTCAGGCCGTGGAGGATTTACATGAGTGGGATTCCAGTGATTTTTAAACGATGTACCCAACGCGTCCGCCGGGATTTTTCATCGCGCCTGCTGGCACGGATTCTCACTAGCAGAGTGTAGTCGTGTGCGTTGCCAGGCCATCAGATGATATCTGTAGGTCTTATCTTTGTGTCACAGACACAACATCCGAATGTTTATCACCGCGGAGGTGTTTTGGGTGGCCAAGGAGAACGTCGTTCACTCGATGTTAATTGGGGCAGAGTTGCCGAAAAAAGTTTTTTACATACCGATCCGCAGGATCGCAGTCGAAGATTCATAGGGTGCGCGGCCAGCGCTCCCTATGGGAGTAGCCCCCGAGTGTCTGTTCGAGTCGCAGACTCGAGCAGAGACTTTAATTCAGTCTTTGTCGACTTTGAGGTCCGTAGGACACAAATTTTTCGGATGCTTGAATCCATCTTCCCTATGGGAGTAGCCCCCGAGTCCGTAGTGGAGTCGTAGACTCGACGTAGGACTCGAAGTGTAGTGTTTTGGTTGTTTTTCGGGTGCGCGTCCAGCGCTCCTGATAGGAGTAGCCCCCGAGTAGTTAGTCGAATCGTAGATTCGAGTGAGTACTTTTAGCTATTTAGCCGAAGAATTGTAGCCGTTGCTAGTATAGCTTTGATGACGTCAGTGCTGACGATCGGTGACCTCAAGCGTCTGCGGCGCCAGAGATGACGTGACTAGACGAACATGGGTCCCACCTTCTGACTTTGAGTTGACTGGTCACGCGTGGCGTGGAGATAATTACGGCGTCGCCTCGATTTCCGTGCATAGTGGACGGAGTGTTAGCAACGGTTCGCTGCTGTGCTGACACGTGGACGGTCAGATCTTGATGTTGGCTCTAGGTCTTCCTGATGAACAGTCGTCGTGCATCATCTTCGTCCTTATAATCATTGGGGAAAAGTGAGTTTGTTTTTCATCGCAGCCATTCTCGTTTCACTGCTCCCATCTTCTTTGAGATTTCTCTTTGTGCGCTGGAATTTCTTCGAACCTTTCCTTCCTTGTTTCTGCATGCTCATCGTCACCATCGCCGCACTGCGATGGGGAAGTCCAAGAAGGCCTCCACCGCAGTTGGTACCAGTGCTCCCGTCGGCGGCAAGAAGGGTTCCGCCGCCACTTGCGTCACCGATGGTGGCTGGCGGCAATCAGAGACTCGTGAGGGTGACCTCCGCAAGCTGCGTGAGCGGGGTCTGATCCCGCGGGATAGGGAGGCCGTCAGAGTTCTCGGCGATTAGGTAATTCCCCGTCCTCCCACTGGGTTTCAGGTCATGTTCATCGCTTTTGTCCTTCGGGGCCTTTCTCTCCCGATCCACGATTTCCTCCATGGGTTGCTTTTTCTCTACGACATCCAGCTTCATCATCTTTCACCAAACTCTCTTGTTCATGTCGCCAGCTTCATCACATTTTGCGAGTGCTGGCTCGGTATCGAGCCGCACTTTGGCCTCTTCTGGAAGCTCTATTCCGTGAAGAGGCAATCTGGCTCCGATGGCGTGTATCCCATCGACGGATGCATCATTTCCCTTAGATCCAACTTTCTCTTTTTCTCCTTTTCTATGTCTGAATCTGTCCAGTACTGGCGGAGGCGATGGTTTTACATACGCGACTCCACAGTGGTCGGACAGAACTTTGGTCTTGCTCCCTTTGACCCCTCCCAGAAAATCGAGCCGAAAAGGTCCTGGAAGAACCACATCTTGGATGGCGAGGTGGCGGAGATAGAGGGGCTCTATCGTCGGGTTGAGGATCTTCAGTTGATTCCAGATAAAGAGGTTAACGGTGTGGATATCATCTGCAACTTCCTCAAACGTCGGGTGCAGCCGCTATAGGCTAGGGCGCACCCGATGTTCCTTTATTCTGGTCGCTATGATCCAACTAGGGTTTCGGCTGAGGAGTTCTCCAGGGGGGATCTCGACAGGATTCTTCGGCCGCTGCTGAAGTTCAAAGCTGGAGAGGATCTCCCGGGGAAGTCGCTGACTCCTCCGTTCTCCGCCTCTCGTCTGGTTCCGCAGGTGTAGATCTGGGAGGGCGCGTGGCGCTTTTGTTTCGACTGTATTTTCTTGCACTTGATTGTGTTCTGAAGGTTTGTCTCTTTTGCGCAGGAGTTCAAGGTACCGGGCATGTCGCCTCCACTACCCGAATTGTTTCCGGATGCGCCGGACAACGAGGTAGTGGATTCCATGTCTGAGCTTCCCTCGGCGTGATCGCCAGTGGAAGAAACTTTTGAGTATAGCGAGGAGCATACTCGAAAGCGGACGCGGAGCTCGAGCGATTCGTCGGATGCTTTGATTCCACCGACCCCTAGAAACCCGCTATGCCTTGAGTGTCACAGTGGGGGTCATGGTGGATCTTCTTCTCCAGTTCCGGCCGTGCCTGTGCAGGCTGTAGCGTCGCAGCCTCCGGCGAAGCAGAAGAAGGAAGAGAAGAAAGAAGAGAAGAAGGAAGAGAAGAAGGGCAGGAGGGCCCCTTCTGTCTTCGACTTGAGCGATTTCGACTCGTAAGCATCTTCCATTACTTTGTCTCCTTTTTTGTCATGAGTTGGTCTATTTTCGTCTTCCACTGCTTTCTTTTCCTTTGATCTGATTAATGTTCTTGTTGTTTGCAGAGGAGAACAATACCACCCTCCGCGAGCTTGATGCTCTCAAAAAGAGCCTTGGGCGAGCGGAGAAGAAGGCCGAGGACGCCGTTGGTGTGAAAGAGCGCCTCGAGCAGGAGTTAGCCGACGCAGCTGCGGCCAAGGAGCGCCTGCAGCAGGAGGCTACGGACCGCGAGGAGCAACTCACCACTACTGCAGCCTCGCGCGAGAAGGAGGTAGCCGGCAAGCTGATGGCTGCTGCCAAGGCTATTTCGGGTGAGTGGTTTCGCCTGTTCTTTTTCGGCTTCCTTGTCTTTATTTTGGTACTTGGTTTTCACATCTCTTCTTCCATTCGTTTAGATGCCACAGGCATCGAGTTTGACTGTGGTGCTCTGGAACACGGAAGTGCTCTAGATGATGCCACTGCGGTGGTCGAAGACCGCTGCAGTACCGTGGTCGGCTCACTCGCCAAGGCCAAGGAGGCTCTTGGGCGCTTCTATAAGGAGCTCATCCCCAAGGGCGTTGCCCTCGAGGATGTCGACTCGTTGGCGGATGCGCTGTCAGCTGAAGCGCTTGCGGCGTACAAGCGCAAGCAAAAAGGCATCGGTGCATCCGTGGGGTTGGCGATGGCCCTGGCGTCTGGAGCGGAGCTGGATCTTCATCAGGTCACCTCCCAGATGCCGAGAGCTACTGACGGATCCGAGGTAGCCTTCGCCCTCTACGCTGCCCGTTGTAAACGTTATGGGCCGAAGTTGATTGACTTGATGGCGGAGTACGCGGCGAGGTAGCAGGGGGAGGCCAAAAGCAGGCAGTCTGGCTCTGAGGCTACTCAGGATGCATCTTCTTAGGCCTTGTAGTTGTAGGATAGCTTTTGTTTCTTTTGGTCTGATGTATCTATGAACACTCCTTGTGCCACGCAGTGGCTTTTGCTGTATATAATGAGTTTCCAAGTTGTTTGCTCATTCGTGTAGTTATTTATATTCTTGCCTTCCTTTCCTCTAGGGACCTTCGGGTGATGATCCCGTTAGCACTTCGCCTGTGCCGCAGCTGCGGCCGTCCTTGGATGGTGCGTCGCATCTTGCGTTTCTTCGTGACCGCATCCGTAGTCTTGAAAAAGAATTGCTTGGAGTGCGCGACCACGCCGATGTTTGGAAGTCAAAGGCGAAGCGGAGTGCTGCCAGAGAGGAGTATTTGATGGGGGAGTTGTGTTGTCTGGCCGAACAACTTCAATGTGAGTTTTCGAGCTGCTACTCAATTTTCGGATGCGCATGTTGGCTTGTCATCTTACTTTGCAAGTGTTGCGGGTGCTAACCTTGTTCCTAAGGAGGAAAAGGAGCATATTGCTGTTCGGATCAACTGCCTGACCCAGCAGGACATGGAGGCCGGCGGTTTTTTCTGGATGGACCGCGATCGTGCCATGGTCCTTGCAACGGTACAGGATCGTTTTCACCAGATGTCGCGGGTGCTGCGTCAAGCGAAGGCTTCGTTGGCGTCGGTTCTTCACGTGATGTTTCCCCTGGATGAGGCACCGTCGACTCTATGGGGCCTGCTGGCGAAGTTTCGGGATGTGCATCATGTCAGGGAGCTGGTGCGGCATCAGCTAGTTGCAGGGGTAAAAGCTACGCTTTCCCTTGTGCGGCTACATCGTCTTGATGTGGACCTTGCTGCTGTGGCAACTAGGCCGCCTCTTCGGCCTGATGGCGGTGTGTGGGATATGTGTCCACATTATGCGGCTATAAGACAGTATGCCGAACAAATTGTAGATCTCTTTGAGCAACGTGCGCAGGTGATTCTTCAGAATAGGTAGGACCTGTAAAAAGATAGATGTAAAATTTGTATTTATTCGACTGGGCGTGTTATGCCCTTTGCTGTAAAGGTTTGTTGTTGTTAGCACGTGGTGCTTTGTGTGTGTGTCCTTTTCGTTAGCCTGACGTGGTCAGCTACTCAGGTGTACACGCGTTTTCCTCAGTCGACGAAGTCGTGAGGTGAGGGGAGCCCCCGAGTGTGTTACGACATGAAGAAAAATGCGAATAATAGATGAATTTTTTTTGCGGTGAGACACTTAGCTTTATTCATATCGTAAGGAGGAGGTACATTGTTCGGCTGAGTAGCCTTGGCTGAATAGCCTTATTGTAAGTAAAAGAGGAGGGCGGCTAGGGGTAAGCGTCGCAGTTGTGCGATGTTCCATGGGTTGGAGTATGCGACTCCAGACTCCACGTGTTTAAGGTGATAGGCGCCACCTGGGATGACTTCAGTGACCATGTAGGGTCCTTCCCAGGGCGACTCGAGCTTCTTCGGTCGCTCTTGCTTGAGTCGCAAGACTAGGTCTCCTTCGACGAAGGACCTTGGGCGCAGCCGACGGTTGTGGTAGTTGCGGAGGCTCTGCTGATAGACCGCTGATCGAGCCGTGGCGATGTCGCGTGCCTCGTCGAGTGTGTCAACGATGTCTTCGAGTGCGGTCGTCGATTTGGCCTCGCTGTAGGCGACGACCCGTGGGGCCTTGTGGCGTACCTCTACAGGCAGCACGGCTTTGGATCCGTGCACCATGAAGAAGGGCGTGTAGCCAGTTGAGATGTTTGGTGTCGTGCGCAAGCTCCAGAGGACAGAGGGTAGCTCTTGCGTCCAGGCTCCTGCAAGTCGCTGGAGTAGGCTCATTAGGCGCTTCTTGATGCCGCCACCAACGAGGCCGTTGGCCTTTTCGACCTGCCCGTTTGTTTGCGGGTGCGCCACGGAGGCGTATGTGATGTTGATTCCAAGGTCTTCGCAGAAGTCCTAAAATTCCTTGGAGATGAAGTTCGACCCATTGTCGGTGATGATGTTGTGCGGCATGTTGAACCTGTAAACAATGGATTCAAAGAACTTGACGGCCGTTTTCCCTTTTGGTTAGTAACGGGCATGGCCTCGATCCACTTGGTGAATTTGTCGACTGCGACCAGGAGGTAGACGTGGCCTCCTTTCGAGGACTTGGGGGCAGTTTTCCTATCATGTCGAGGCCCCATTGGTCGAAGGGCCAGGCCAAGGGTATGGGCCTGAGCTCCGATCCTGGTGCGTGTGGTTTATCTGCGAACCTCTGGCACCCGTTGCACCTTTCGACGATGTCCTTGGCGTCGTTCATGGCCGTTGGCCAGTAGAACCCAGCTCGCAGAGATTTGGCGACAAGGGCGCGGCTGCCCGTGTGGTGGCCCCAGATGCCCTCGTGGATGTCTTGGACGATGTT
This sequence comes from Avena insularis, assembly GCA_023614405.1. Taxonomy (NCBI): domain Eukaryota; kingdom Viridiplantae; phylum Streptophyta; class Magnoliopsida; order Poales; family Poaceae; genus Avena; species Avena insularis. The sequence continues at coordinate 277,962,351 of CM042689.1, read as the reverse complement.
TTGCCGTCACCGATGGTGACGCACCTTTGGAGTACACCCGAAATGATACGCTTGTACATCCCGCCATTGATGATGGTGAAGGCCTTGGACCGGCGAGATATGCGTCGGGCATCCGTCGGGCTATCAGGCAGCTCTCTGTCTATCAGATATCGGAGGTATGGCTGTGTCCATGTTTCCTCGACTGCCATGACCTGCATCAGGTTGACCACTGCGACCTCTGTGTCGAGTTTTTCTGGTCCTTCCTATCCTTCGGGTAGCGCAGCCCCCGAGTGTTCTGCTTCTTCGGGTGATCCCTTGGGGAATTTCCTCTTGATGGATGACACACAGATTTGTTCGAGGAACACACCTGGTGGCACCCGTGCGTAGGTGGAGCCGATGTTGGCGAGTCTATCGGCCTCTTCATTGCTTTCTCTTCCAACGTGCCGAAGCTCGCAGCCGTCAAAGTCTCCTTCGAGTGTGTTGTAGAGTGCGCGGTACACAATCATGTTGGCGGCGTGTGCGTCGCACTCGTTCATCGTCTGCTGGACGACGAGGTTCGAGTCTCCGTAGATGACCAGGCGCGTTGCACCGCAGATCTTGGCCATCCTCATGTTGTGAATGAGAGCCTCGTACTCGGCCTCGTTGTTGGAGGCTCGAAATTTCATCTGGAGGACGTACTTCATCTTCTCGCCCTGCGGAGAGGTCAGTATGACCCCGGCTCCTGCTCCGGCCTCGCGCTTGGAGCCGTCTAAGTGCATCATCCATGACTATGTCATGTTCGGCGTGTCTAGCAGCTGCAGTTCCATCCGGAAGGACCTGAGACTTGATCGTGTGGCGCTTCTCGTAGACGATGTCTAGAGGTGACAGCTCGATGCCCCACAGGGCCACATGTCCTGTGGCCTCCGGGTTGTTCAGGATGCTGTTCAGAGGTGCTTCATTGACGACCATCACCTGATGCTCCTGGAAGTAGTGGCTCAGCCGACGAGCCATCATGAACACACCGTAGGCGATTTTCTGGTAATGAGGGTACCTCTGCTTTTTTGGCGTCAATACCTCGCTGAGGTAGTAGATCGGGCGTTGGACCCCGTGGGTCTTGACATCTTCGGGTCTTTCGACCACAAGCACGGTGCTTACCACCTGGTGCCTAGCTGCTATGTAGAGCAGTAGGGGTTCGCGCTCTTTTGGCGTGACCAAGATGGGCGAGGTAGAGAGCAGCCGCTTTAGATCTTCGAATGCGTCGTCCGCTTTAGGCGTCCATTCGAATTTGTCTGCTTTGCGCAGCAGCTAATAGAAGGGCAGGGCCTTTTCACCCATGCGGCTGATGAACCTGCTCAACGCCGCGATTCGCCCGACAAGCTGTTGGACGCCCTTGATGTTCTTCGGCTTCTCCATGGACATTATGGCCTGGATTTTCTTCGGGTTCGCTTCTATTCCTCCCTGGGAGATGAAGTAGCCTAACAGCTGACCAGATGGGACGCCGAAGGTGCACTTTTCTGGGTTTAGTTTGATCTTGTATTGATCAAGGTTGTTGAACGTCTCGCGGAGATCGTTGATGAGGGTCTTGGCCTCCCTTGTTTTGATTACTATGTCGTCGACCTAGACTTGGATGTTGCGGCCGATCTGGTCCTTCAGGCATGCCTACATGCATCGTTGGTACGTGGCACCTGCGTTCTTCAGCCCGAAGGGCATTGTGTTGTAGCAGAACACTCCGAACGGTGTGATGAACGTCGTTTTCTCCTGATCTTCGACCTTCAGTCGAATCTGGTTGTAGCCTGAGTAGGCGTCGAGGAAGGAGAGCTTCGCATCTGCGCAATAATCGATGATTTGATCGATCCGAGGGAGAGGGAAGTGATCCTTCGGGCAGTGCTTGTTCAGCGATGTGAAGTCCATGCACATCCGCAGGATGTCCATGTCCTTTTTGGGACCATCACGGTGTTGGCAAGCCATTCGCTCTCCTTGATATCCCTGATGAAGTTGGCGTCGAGTAGTCTGTTGACTTCGACTCCGATAGCTTCGGCCGTGGCTCGGATAGTTGTCCGATCGACTGTTTAACGGGCTTGGCGTCTGGAAAGACGTTAAGGGCGTGCTTGGAGAATTCCCTGGGAACTCCTGGCATGTCCACAGGACACCAGGCGAAGATTTCCCAGCACTCACGGAGGAATTCGACGAGCGCGCCTTCCTATGCGGAGCTGAGGTCGTTGGCGATCAGCGCCGTCTTGGAGGCGTCCGTCGGGTGGATCTGCACCTTCTTTGTGTTGACGGTGGAGTCGAAAGACATGTCTGGTGCATTCTGTCTTGCGACCGGGGGTGCCCCATTGTCCGTCACCTCTCGGAGCCTTATGAGCTCCTCCTGCATGCCGAATGACTGGGAGATTCTGTTGAAGTCCCTGTCGCAGTGGTCCGATCGGGTGAAGATCCCGTGGACCGTGATGACGCCACTTGGTCCTGGCATCTTGAGTAGCAGGTACGGATAGTGCAGTACTGGTAGGAATCGTGCGAATGCTACACGCCCGAGGATAGCGTGGTATTGTGATATCCAGTCCACCACTTCGAACTCGAGTTGCTCGCACCGAAAGTTATCGGGCTTGCCAAAGATGACGTCGAGCCATATCTTTCCCAGGGGAAATATTGTTGGAATTATGCCCTAGAGGCAATAATAAAGATGTTATTATTATAATTCTTGTTCATGATAAAGTTTATATTCCATGCTAGAATTGTATTAAGCGGAAACTTTAATACTTGTGTGGTTTGTGAACAACACCGTGTCCCTAGTATGCCTCTAAGGACTAGCTCATTGATTAATGATGGTTAAGGTTTCCTAACCATAGACATGGGTTGTCAATTAATAATGAGATCATATCATTGGGAGAATGATATGATGGACAGACCCAAACTAAGCGGAGCAATTAGATCGTGTCATCATGTTCATCTTTGCGAAGCTTTTCTTATGTCAAATATTGTATTCCTTAGACCATGAGATAATACAACTCCCTGTTATCGGAAGAAAGCTTTGAGGTCATCAAACGTCATCCTATGAGAGGGTGATCATAAAGGTGTCTCTCAGGTGATCAGAAAGTACCTGTTGGGTTGTATGTATCAAGATGGGATTTGTCCCTCCCAAGATGGAGAGATATACTTTGGGCCCACTCGGTAATCGATATCAACACCGCTTGCAAGCATGTGGTTAAGGATTTAATCACAAAGTGATATCGGATTACGGAACGAGTAAAGTACTTGCTGTGAACGAGATTGAACTAGGTATGGCGATGCAAGCGATCAAATCTCGGGCAAGTAAAATATCGCGAGACGAAGGGAATATATATGTGGGATTGATTGAATCCTGGCATCGTGGTTCATCCGATATGATCATCGATGAATGTGTGGGAGCCAATATGGGTTTCAGACCCACTGTTGATTATTGATAGAAGATCATGTCTGCATATTCTCGAACCCGAAGGGTCACACACTTAACATGTCTCGACGCTAGGATAGATTGGATAATTGGTTTATGAGTTTTTTTTCGGAGTCTCGGATGGGATCCGGGACATCACGAGAGGTTCCGGAATGGTCCGGAGAATAAGATTCATATAAGGCAATGCGGTTTTTGGAGTTCGGAATTGTTTCGGGTTAATCGGTATTGTACCGGAAGCTTCTAGAACCTTCCAGAGTGGTACCAACGTGGCCCCACTTGTCGGGAGGGGGCATGGACCTATGAGGGAGTGCCCTGGCCGCATTGGGCCAGGGGCACAAGCCCCATAGGGCCCAGCCGGCCAAGCCTAGGGCAAAACCCTAGGGGAGCTTCTAGAAGGGGGGAACTTGCCCCCCACTCCTCCCTCCTTGGCCGCCAGCCTAGGGCTTGGGGGAGGGGCAAGGGACAGCCTCCCACCCCTCTATATAAAGAGGGCTGGGGGCGCACCCCTCCGACACCTCCTCCACAACCCTAGCCGCCCTGCTGCCCCTCCTCTCTCTCTCTCCCGATTGCCGTGGCGAAGCCCTGCCGCAGAAACTCTCCACCGCTTGCACCGCGCCGTCGCGTTGTAGATCCAATCCATCTCTCCACCCTACTTGCTGGACCGAGGAAGGAGGAGACGTCGAGGTGCCGCACGTGTGCATCTCTCGGAGGCATCGCCACTTGCGGTGTTAGATCGGATCGGATCGCGAGGAGGAGAAGCGAGTACGACTACATCACCCACGTTCCGTCGAACGTTCCGTTGTGCGAATCTTCAAGGGTATGAAGATCTCATCTATTCCCCCTCGTTGTTTGCATCTCCTAGATTAGATCTTGGCTTTCCCGTTCGCATCCGTAGAATTTTTTTGATTTACTATGCTGCGAAACCCATCAGTGGTATCAGAGCTAGATCTATGCGTAGATGTGTTTCACGAGTAGAACGCAACATGGTTGTTGCGGGCGTTGATGTTTTCTGTTGCAAGCCTCTTTTTTGTGTACTTCTTATGACGCGGGATAGTGAGATCGAAGCGGTCCAGGCCAACCTTACGCGACCTCGTTCGCGATACCGGCTCCGCGCTTGACGTGTGGCTTGTTCCACACATACGGCTGGTGGATGCCAGTTTCTCTCACTATAGTTGTCATGGGATTTACACCGGAGTTTGGCAACCATAATATCACCGTTGTGGCTTTCCGTAGGTAAGAATCGTTCTTAGCTTGCTACTCCCATAAGCCACGTAAAACATGCAACAACAAAGTAGAGGCGTCTAACTTGTTTTTGCATGGAGTGTTTTCTGTGATATGGTATGGCCCAAGATGTGATGTGTATGTTGTATGCGATGATCATGTTTTGTAATGTTTCACGACTTGCATGTCGATGAGTACACAACCGGCAGGAGCCATATGGTTGTCTTTATAATTGTGTATGACATGTGTGTCAACTTCTTATACGTCATGTAATAGCTTTACTTTATCGCTAAGTAGTTAGCAATAGTTGTAGTTGCTATTCGTGGTGGAGGCAATCATGGTGGAGTGATGGAGATCATGCCGGCACGCACAAGATGGAGATCATTGCGCGAAGATTGGCTATACCATGTCACATAAAGTTATATGCATGTGATGTTTATCCTTTTATGTATCTTATTACGCTTAGATCGCGACGGTAGCATTATAAGATGATTCCTCACTTAAAGATCAAGATAAAACTGTGTTCTCCCCATGTATGCACCTTTGCGAAAGTTCGTCGTGTTCAAGCATCACGTGATGATTGGGTGCTATAAACTCTACGTTCACATACAACGGGTGCAAGCCAGTTTTGCACACGCGGAAATACTTGGGTTTGACTTGACGAGCCTAACATGTACAGACATGGCCTCGGAACACACGAACCGAAAGGTTAAGCATGAGTCATATGAATGATATGATCGACACTTCGTTGTCCACCATTGAAACCACATCTCTTCTCGTGAAGATCGGATTAGGTGTGGTGAATTTGGATCATGTTCACTAAACAACTTGAGGGATGTTGAATTTAGTGGGAGTTCATCTAGTAATTTGATTAAGTTGAACTAGTTATCATGAACATAGTCTAAATTGTACTTGCAAATTTTGTAGATCAAATGGCTAAGTCCAACTTCAACTTCAACGTTTTTGCTGAGAAAGAAAAGCTTAGAAACAATGGGTCTAACTTCACCAACTGGTTTTGCAATCTGAGAATCATTCTCGCTGGCGGACAAAGGACTATGTCCTTGAGAATGCGCTAGGTGACGCCCTGCTGTAGATGCGCCGGCTGATGAGAAAGCTGTTTATCAGTCGCGCAAAGATGATTATGGTGTGATTAAGAGCACCATGTTGTTTGATATGGAATCGGACCTTCAAAATCGTTTTGAAGATTACCCCGGGCCCTTTGAGATTCTTGAGGAACTGAAAACTATGTTTCAGACTCAGGCCCGTTCTGAGAGATATGAGATCTCTGAGAAATTCTTTAACTGCAAGATGGAGGAAGGGAGTTCCGTTAGTGAGCACGCCATAAAGATGTCGGGCTACACTCAACGCCTTGAGCAACTGGACTGCAAGATTCCAGAGGAGCTCAAGATTGACAGGGTTCTGCAATCACTCCCTCCTAGCTACAAAAATTTTTTAGTTACTCATAATCAGATTGGTTCCACTGATACGATCACCGAGCTCTTCGCTAAGCTGAAAGCTGCGGAGGTGGACATCAAGAAGGATAATCATGTGTTGATGGTCAACAAGCCCCCCAACTTTCAGAAAGGTAAGGGTGCAAAGAAGCCCTTCAAGGAAGGCAGCGGCAAGCGCGTTGCCCCTGCTGAGAATAAGCTCAAGTCTGGACCTAAGCCGGACACTGAGTGCTTCTATTGCAAGGACAAGGGTCACTGGAAGCGCAATTGTCCGAAGTACTTAGCGGACAAAGGTATATTTGATATACATGTTATTGATGTTTTCCTTACTAGCCCTCGTTGTAGTGCACAGGTATTTGATCTGGTTCGTTGCTAATATTTGTAACTCGAAACAGAGCTACGGAATAGGCAATGTTTGGCGAGGGATGAGGTGATGATGCGCGTTGGCAACGGATCAAGAGTTGATGTGATGGTCGTCGGCACACTCTCCTTAGTTTTACCTTCGGGATTAGTTTTAAACCTCAATAAGTGTTATTATGTGCCTGCGTTGAGCATGAACATCATATCTGGATCGTGTTTATTGCAAGACGGTTATTCATTTAAATCTGAGAATAATGGTTGTTCTATTTATATGAGTAACATCTTTTATGGTCATGCACCTGCTGTGAATGGTTTATTTCTTCTAGATCTCGAAAGGGATGAAACACACATCCATAACATTGAGGCTAAGAGATGCAAGGTAGATAGTGATAATACTACTTATTTGTGGCACTGTCGTCTAGGTCATATTGGTGTAAAACGCATGAAGAAACTCCATTCTGATGGACTTTTGGAGTCTCTTGATTTTGAATCATTTGACACATGCGAACCATGCCTCATGGGCAAGATGATCAAAACCCCGTTCTCCAGAATGATGGAGCGAGCAACGGACTTGCTGGAAATCATACATACCGATGTATGCGGACCGATGAGTGTTTCGACATGAAGGGAATATGCCCTGAGAGGCAATAATAAAGTGTTTATTATGTGTATTCCAAGTATATGATAGATGTTTATTTTGCATGCTATAATTGTATTAATATGGAAACATTAATACATGTGTGTTTAATAAACAAACAGAAAGTTCCTAGTTATGCCTCTCTCATAAACTAGCTCGTTGATTAACAAGATGATCAAGGTTTCCTGATCATGGACATTGGATGTTGTTAATAACGGGATCACAACATTAGTGTAATGGTGTGATGAACATTCATCCAAAGTATAGCATTACGATCAAAGTCATTGAGTTTATATTGCTATAACAACTTACGAAGTGATCCTAATCCTTAGACCATGAGATCATGTCAATCACTAACACCGGAAGAGTTTCTTGATAACATCAAACGTCACACCGTAACAGGGTGATTATAAAGATGGATTTAGAACTAATAAAGTGTTATGTTGAGGCTCATGAATCGAGAGTGGAATTTGTTCATCCCGATGACGGATAGATATACTCTGGGCCCTCTCGGTGATATCACATTGATTAGCTTGCAAGCAAGTGATTTGATCACTAGAATGTTATATCACGGGAACGAGAAAAGAGTGCATGTCGGTAACGAGATCAAACTAGGTATGGAGATACCGATGATCGAATCTCGGACATGTAATATATCGTGAAACAAAGGGATTAAGATAATAGCGTAAAAGGTTCCGACGATCACAAGAAAGTCATCGTTGAATATGTGGGAGTCAGTATGGGTCTCTAGATCCCGCTTCTGATTATTGATCCGATAGGGGTCTCGATCATGTCCGCATTATTCACGAACCGTAGGGTGACACACTTAAGAGACACCGACATCCAATTGGAGCAAAAGTTTCATGCCGAAAGAATGAACAAGCGCAGGAATTTATTTCACTAGATACGGAAACAGGTTTTCAGGTGAAATTGCATAAAGTGGTTATGCATGTGAAATAGAATTCTAGCAAGGAGTTATTTGTGAATGTTTGTCATTAAAGTAATTGACAAAATTCTGAATAAAATAAAAGAGTTTTATTTAATGAGAGTTTGCATTAAATTTGGTGGAAATTTAATGGCATGTTTGAGTGGGATTTTGAGTGGAGGGAATTTAAAGGAATTTTGTGAGTGGAGTGTCCACCCACATGAAAGGGGAGGGCAAGGGGGCAGCCCCATGCGCCGGCCACCCCCTTGGGGTTCCCCCCTCCTCCTATAAAAGGCACCCCTCTCCTCACTTCTCACTTACACCTCCTCGTGAAGGATCTCTCTCCCCCTCTAGAATTTATCCCCCATGGTCTCGGACTAGCGAGATACATGTTCCCGGTGGCTATTCGGCAATAAAGAGTTGTGCTTCCGCTGCATCGCTGGAGCGAGGAGGCGGAGGTTGCTCGGTGCCTCGAACGTGTGTCAGAGCACGGATGCGCTGCTGATTTGCGGCGCTAGGACTTCCTCTCGATCTTGAGATCGGCAAGAGATCGTCTACATCAACCATGAGTTGAACTCGTTAAGCTTTGTCGGTCTTCAAGGGTATGTTCTCTACGGATATACATCCGCCTGTTGTTTGTATCTAATAGATAGATCTTGGTACATAGTTCACATCGTAGGAAATTTTTTGTTTTCAATGCTGCGAACCCTATAGTGGTATCAGAGCCGGATCTATGCGTAGATGCTTTACACGGGTAGTACACATATGAGTATGTGGGCGATGATGATCATGTTGTTGCTCCTTTGTTGTAATTTTGGATATTGGTGGCATAGTGGGATGAAGCGGCCCGGACAAACTTTACATGTCCTCGCACATGAGACCTGTTCCACGCTTGACATGCAACTAGTTTGCATAAGTGGCTAGCAGGTGTCTGTCTCTCCTACTATAGTCAATATCTATTTTGCAACGAATTGTCAACAATTTGGTTATCCTCGTTGTGGTTCATGTTCGTAGGTAAGAACGGTTCTATGTCGAAATCCCTAAGCCACGTAAAACATGCAATGGATAAATTAGAGGCGTCTAGTTTAGATTGTTGCTGGGCTAGTGTTATGATATGGTAGTGTTGTAAGTAGAAGTATGAGATGATACTCTTACAACACACATAGCGTGTAAACTCCATAGACCTTGGATTTATACATATAGGTATGATAGTGATCATACCACGATGCACATGATAGAGATCATCTGCGGGAACCATAACATTTCACTAATAAACATGTGATGTTTGATAGCATCTTATATTGCTTGTTTAGCGCTTTGTTAGCATAATAAGATGATCCCTCATTTAAATATCAAGATAAGAATGTGTTCTTCCTTTAGTATGCACCAATTATGTTTCGTCGCTCCAAGACATCACGTGATGATCGGGTGTTCTTGGATCCACGACCATATTTCGGGTGTAAAACAGCTACACACGCGAATACTAAGGTTCTAACTTGGCGAGCCTAGCATGTACAGACATGGCCTCGGAACACGGACCGAAAGGTTAAGCATGAGTCATATAGTTGATATGATGCCCATTTGATGCTCTCCTTTGAAGCTATACCGACTCACGTGATGATCGGACTTGGTATAGTGGATTTGGTTCATGTAATCACCAAAAAGGCACGAGGGATGTCGTTTTTGAGTGGGAGTTCATTTGTAATATGGATTAGTTGAACTCAATCTATCATACACTTAGTCTAAACTTTACAAATTCTGTTGTAGATGGCACCACCTGCTTTTAATTTCAATGTGTTCATGGAGAAAGAGAAACTAGCAACGAAATGTAGCAACTTTACCGAATGGGCCATGAATTTGAGGATTCTCCTCTCTGCTGCACAAAAGCAATACGTGCTAGAAGCGCCACTAGGCCCCCCACCTTTAGAGGATGCCCCTGACGAGGAGAAGAATGTCTATCAGAATCGTCAGGAGGACCACAACTTAGTTCATTGCGACATATTGTATGGGCTAGAGCCGGAACTTCGAAAGCGTTTCGAAAACGGCAATGCATTTGATACAATGGGTGAGTTGAAAATGATTTTAGACACACATGCTGCTGTAGAGAGCTACAACGCTTCAGAAAAGTTCTTTAGCTGCATGATGGAAGAGCACAACTCCGTTAGTGAGCATGTACTCAAGATGTCGGGTTACGCCGATAAGCTTGTGTCCTTGGGAATAACGATTCCATTGACTTAGGCATCCATCGTGTTCTGCAGTCTCTGCCACCTAGCTATAAGTGACATGGTTATACCCTACGGGTACGTAACTTCAGCATACCTAGTCCAGCCCAAGGAAGGCCCACGGCAGACATACGCTGGCCCATGAAGATTTTCGGGTGGCCAAGGCCCATGACGTCTTCGGATCCTTGGAGAGCAAGACTAGAGGAGATAGGAAATTCAAAGGGGTAAAACCCTAGAACTTGTAACCGACTAGGACTACGCCCGGGACCTGCCTAAGTCTATATAAAGGCCAGGAGGGCACGTCCTAGGGAAACTCAACTCAACTCAACTCGACTCATACTTTCGCACACGCATCCACGCCAGATCGAATCTGCGCACCAGAACCTTCGTTCGCCAGTAATCAAAGAGCGTAAGCGGGAGTAGGGTTTTTCCCTCGGGGCCTGAACTGGGTAAATCTCGTGTCCCCTGGTTGCTTGTCTGTTAACCGTGCCACGATCTCCAGCATCCCCATCTTCTCCCAAACCCAAGTCCATAACAATGGACATTGACGAGATTAAACCTCGTCAATTGGCGCCGTCTGTGGGAATTGGGGCTGCTGATTGTCTTGATCGTGGCGGTTCGACCGATCGATCTACAACTCCATGCGACGGAGAATCACCTCCTCTTGGCGCTCGACTTCACGCCCACTCGACGGATACCATGAAGGATTTGAGCCCGTGGCGGCGGACTCGAAATTCTGTTGAGCTTCGCTTCGGTGGAAAAAGCGCACCTCCGCCTCCCTGAGCGGGTGCCCGTGCCATCAATCAGGCCCGCTTCATGGGCTCCACACCCCGTGCTACGCACGTCACCATCAACAGACGAGTTCTACAGCAGCAGCAGCCACAACTCCGATCTGTGCGATCCACCTTCGGATGAAGGACCTCTGATTCGATCCGAAAGCTGCGGCAATAACCAATCTCTGGCGCTATCTGTATGCGCAGTCATCCAAACCGACGAGAAGCGCCTAACCCGCCGTAACCCCAACCGCAGGGCGAAAGCAGTAACGGTGGAAACGGCGAAAACGGGGAAAACAGGGGCCACCTCATCCAACTTAGCAAAGAAGGATGGGTCGAAGCACGCCGCGTCGTCGCAGGCGAAATAGTCCTACCTCTGGACTCCTCACGTGACCTACTGATGGCATACCACTACCTCGTACATACTATGCTGGTCTACAACCAAGAACTCCACAGCACACATCTCCGAAGAAAGGGTCATCGACGCCTTCAGAGACGGCGTCAAGCGCCCAGACTTCAAGGAGGAACTTGGGCGTGTAAAGCCCAAGACACTCGACCACCTCATGGAAATCATGCTTGATTGGCGACGGCGAAGATTGCATCAAGCGCAATCGAGATGAAGAGGGCGACTTCGGCGACGTGAACGCCACAGCAAGAGGAGATTGCACGTCTACGAGGACCGCGACGGACCCGACATGGTCGCAGCCGGCTATGACGACCGCCGTAACGACAACAGCCGCAACAACGGAGGATACCGCAGCGGAAACTTCCGCGACAACGGACGACCAACGCAGTCGTGGCAACGCCGCGACCGCGACAACGGACCCTCAGCATTCGACAAACTTTCGGGTCCATGCACCATCCACTTCTACATCGACAAACAAGATGGCAAAAAGAAAGCTATCCACATGCTCAAGGACTGCCGCGAGTTCCAGAAACTCAGCGAAGGCATGATGCAGATGAGGCAACAAGCTCCAATTCCTGCGTTGAAGCACCTGCGCCAGGTGAAATAGCACACGGAGCTCCTCCATCGCCGCCTATTGGAGGCCCAAATCAACCAGTCGCACCAGCGCAAAACAACGCCGGGGTCGCATACCCCCCACCAGAGGGAACGCTAAATATGATCTAGAAGGGACGCCCCACCAAAGCTTTGTGATTAACTATAATATGCAAGGCATGAAGAAGTCTCTCCCCGAGCTTCTGTCAATGCTTAAAACTGCAGAAGTGGAGATCAAAAAGGAACATCAAGTGTTGATGATCAATAGGAACACTGGTTTCAAGAAAGACAAGAAGGGAAAACGGAAGGGAAGTAAGGGCGGCAAGGCTGTTGCCGTGCCTGAAAATAAACCCCGAGTTGGACCTAAGTCTGATACCGAGTGCTACTATTGTAAGGGATCGCCTTTGGAAGCATAATCGCCCCAAGTATTTGGAAGACAAGAAGGCCGGCAAGGCAAACAAAGGTATATATGATATACATGTTATTGATGTGTACTTGACTAGTGCTCGCAGTAGCACCTGGGTATTTGATACCGGTTTAGTTGCTAATATTTGTAACTCGAATCAGGGGCTGCGGAACAAGCGACCGCTAGCAAGGGGTGAGGTCAAGATGCGTGTCGGCAATGGATCAAGCGCTGATGTGATCGCCGTCGGAACGCTGCCTCTTCATTTGCTGTCAGGATTAGTTATAAACTTGAATAATTGTTATCTGGTGCCTGCATTGAGCATGAACATTGTATCTGGATCGTGTTTGATGCAAAGTGGTTATTCATTTAAATCCGAGAACAATGGTTGTTCCATTTATATGAATGAAATATTTTATGGTCATGCACCGATGATGAATGGTTTATTTCTATTAGATCTCGATGATAATGTTACACATATTCATAATGTTGATGCTAAAAGGATTAAACTTAATGATGATATATCCGCATATATGTGGCACTGCCGTCTAGGTCATATTAGCGTTAAACGCATGAAGAAGCTCCATTCGGATGGACTTTTGGAATCACTTGATTTTGAATCATTTGATACATGTGAGCCATGCCTTATGGGCAAGATGACTAGAATGCCGTTTTCCGGTTCAATGGAGCAGGCTGTGATTTATTGGAAATCATACATTCTGATGTATGTGGTCCAATGAGTGTGTCGGCGCGAGGTGGATATCGTTATTTTGTTACTTTCATGGATGATTTGAGTAGGTATGGTTATATCTACTTGATGAAACACAAGTCTGAAACCTTTGAAAAGTTCAAGGAATTTCAGAATGAAGTGGAAAATCATCGTAATAGAAAGATCAAATTTCTACGGTCCGGCCAGGAGGTGAGTATCTAAGTTACGAGTTTAGCACTCACATGAAAGAGTGTGGAATTGTTTCACAACTCACTCCTGCCGGAACACCACAGCGAAATGGTGTGTCGGAACGTCGTAATCGTACTTTATTAGATATGGTTCGATCTATGATGTATCTGACGGACTTGCCGTTGTCATTTTGGGGTTATGCACTAGAAACTGCCACATTCACTTTAAATCGGGCACCATCTAAATCCGTTGAAAAGACACTGTATGAATTGTGGTTTGGAAACAAACCTAAGCTGTCATTTCTTAAAGTTTGGGGATGCGATGTTTATGTGAAGAAACTTCAACTGGATAAACTCGAACCCAAAGCGGAAAAATGCGTCTTCATAGGATACCCTAAGGAAACTATTGGGTATTCCTTCTATCACAGATCCGAGGGCAAGGTTTACATTGCCAGAATGGATCCTTTCTAGAGAAAGAGTTTCTCATGAAAGGTGTGAGTAGTCGGAAGGTAGAACTCAAGAGGTTATTGAACCTTCTCTTCAAAGTGTGGCGAGTAGCAGCGCCGGAAGTTGTTCGAGTTGGCTCCACCTGTTGAAGGAACTAATGATAATGATCATGAAACTCCGAAGAGAGTACTACCGAACCTCGCAGTCAGCGGGCGTGCAGCTCCCGGCTGTCGGAAATCCTGTCATGAATTTCATGGTTGATGAAAATGATGACCTGACGTATGAAGAAGCGATGATGAGCCCGGATTCCAACAAATGGTTAGAAGCCATGAAATCCGAGATGGAATCCATGTATGAAAATCAAGTTTGGAACTTGGTGGAATTACCTCACGACCGAAAGGCCGTTGAGAACAAATGGATTTTCAAAAGGAAAACTGATGCTGATGGTAATGTGACCATCTATAAAGCTCGACTTGTCGCAAAGGGGTTTCGACAAATTCAAGGAGTTGACTACGATGAGACATTCTCTCCCGTAGCGATGCTAAAGTCAGTTAGGATTATGTTAGCAATTGATGCATATTTCGATTATGAGATATGGCAGATGGATGTCAAAACCGCGTTTCTCAATGGTAATATTGAAGAAGAGTGGTATATGATACAACCAAAGGGTTTTGTCGATCCTAAGGATGCTAACAAGGTGTGCAAGATTCAGCGATCCATCTATGGATTGAAGCAAGCATCACGAAGTTGGAATCTCCGCTTTGATGAGGTGATCAAAGAGTTTGGATTTGTCCAAACTTATGGAGAAGCTTGTATTTACAAGAAAGTGAGTGGGAGCAATGTGGCATTTCTGATATTATATGTGGATGACATATTATTGATCAGAAATGATATAGATCTTTTAAACAGTGTTAAAAGTTATCTAAACAGCAAATTTTCAATGAAGGACCTAGGTGAAGCATCATACATATTAGGCATAAAGATCTATAGAGATAGATCTAGGCGCCTAATAGGGCTATCACAAAGTACATACCTTGAAAAGATTTTAAAGAAGTTTAAAATGGATGGAAGTAAGAATGGGTTCGTACCTATGTTGCAAGGCAAGACATTGAGTAAGACTCAAAGTCCGGCTTCGGCGGAAGAAAGAGAGATAATGGACAAAGTCCCCTATGCTTCAGCCATAGGCTCTATAATGTACGCCATGCTATGTACAAGACCGGATGTGGCACATGCTATTATTTTGACTAGTAGGTACCAATCGGATCCAGGTTCGTAACATTGGATAGCGGTCAAGAATATCCTTAAGTACTTACGAAGAACTAAGGATATGTTTATTGTATACGGAGGTGAAGAAGAGCTCGTCGCTAAGTGTTATGTTGACGCTAGCTTTGACACCGATCTGGATGACTCTAAGTCTCAATCCAGATACGTATTTCTCATGAATGGCGGAGCGGTTAGTTGGAGGAGCTCCAAACAACCTATGGTAGCGGGATCAACAACGGAGGCCGAATATGTTGCTGCTTCAGAAGCGGCTCAGGAAGCAGTTTGGATGAAGGAGTTCATATCTGAACTAGGAGTGGTTGCAAACGCGTTGGACCCAATGGTGATCTATTGTGACAACAATGGTGCCATTGCCAATGCCAAAGAACCAAGATCTCACAAGCATTCCAAGCATATTAAGCGCCGGTTTCACTCCATCCGCGAGCATGTCAAGGATGGAGACATAAAGATTTGTAAAGTACATACGAATCTCAATGTAGAAGATCCGTGGACTAAAACTCTCCCTAGAGCAAAACATGATCAACACCAGAACTCAATGGGTGTTAGATTTATCACTATGTAACTAGATTATTGTCTCTAGTGCAAGTGGGAGACTGAAGGGAATATGCCCTGAGAGGCAATAATAAAGTGTTTATTATGTGTATTCCAAGTATATGATAGATGTTTATTTTTCATGCTATAATTGTATTAATACGGAAACATTAATACATGTGTGTTTAATAAACAAACAGAAAGTTCCTAGTTATGCCTCTCTCATAAACTAGCTCGTTGATTAAAAGGATGATCAAGGTTTCCTGATCATGGACATTGGATGTTGTTAATAACGGGATCACAACATTAGTGTAATGGTGTGATGAACATTCATCCTAAGTATAGCATTACGATCAAAGTCATTGAGTTTATATTGCTATAACAACTTACGAAGTGATCCTAATCCTTAGACCATGAGATCATGTCAATCACTAACACCGGAAGAGTTTCTTGATAACATCAAACGTCACACCGTAACAGGGTGATTATAAAGATGGATTCAGAACTAATAAAGTGTTATGTTGAGGCTCATGAATCGAGAGTGGAATTTGTTCATCCCGATGACGGATAGATATACTCTAGGCCCTCTCGGTGATATCACATTGATTAGCTTGCAAGCAAGTGATTTGATCACTAGAATGTTATATCACGGGAACAAGAAAAGAGTGCATGTCGATGCTTGAGATCAAACTAGGTATGGAGATACCGATGATTGAATCTCGGACATGTAATATATCGTGAAACAAAGGGATTAAGATACTAGCGTAAAAGGTTCCGACGATCACAAGAAAGTCATCGTTGAATGTGTGGGAGTCAGTATGGGTCTCCAGATCCGCTTCGATTATTGATCAGAGGGTCGATCATGTCGCATTATTCACGAACCGTAGGGTGACACACTTAAGAGACACCGACATCCAATTGGAGCAAAAGTTTCATGCCGAAAGAATGAACAAGCGCAGGAATTTATTTCACTAGATACCGAAACAGGTTTTCGGGTGAAATTGCATAAAGTGGTTATGCATGTGAAATATAATTCTAGCAAGGGGTTATTTGTGAATGTTTGTCATTAAAGTAATTGACAAAATTCTGAATAAAATAAAAGAGTTTTATTTAATGAGAGTTTGCATTAAATTTGGTGAAAATTTAATGGCATGTTTGAGTGGGATTTTGAGTGGAGGGAATTTAAAGGAATTTTGTGAGTGGAGTGTCCACCCACATGAAGAGGGGAGGGCAAGGGGGCAGCCCCCATGCGCCGGCCACCCCCTTGGGGTCCCCCTCCTCCTATAAAAGGCACCCCTCTCCTCACTTCTCACTTACACCTCCTCGTGAAGGATCTCTCTCCCCCTCTAGAATTTATCCCCCATGGTCTCAGACTAGCGAGATACATGTTCCCGGTGGTTATTCGGCACGAAAGAGTTGTGCTTCCACCGCATCGCTGGAGCGAGGAGGCGGAGGTTGCTCGGTGCCTCGAACGTGTGTGCGAGCACGGATGCGCTGCTGATTTGCGGCGCTAGGACTTCCTCTCGATCTTGAGTTCGGCAAGAGATCGTCTACGTCAACCACGAGATGAACTTGTTAAGCTTTGTCGGTCTTCAAGGGTATGTTCTCTACCGATATACATCCGCCCGTTGTTTGTATCTAATAGATAGATCTTGGTACATAGTTCACATCGTAGGAAATTTTTTGTTTTCTATGCTGCGAACCCTACACGACGCGCGGTGGATATCGCTTTTTTCTCACTTTTACCGATGACTTAAGTAGATATGGGTATATCTATTTAATGAAATATAAATCTGAAACGTTTGAAAATTTCAAAGAATTTCAGAATGAAGTGGAGAACCATCGTAACAGAAAAATTAAGGTTCTACGATCCGATCGTGGAGGTGAATATTTGAGTTATGATTTTCTCACGCATCTTAAAGCAAGCGGAATCGTTTCGCAACTCACGCCACCCGGAACACCACAGCGCAATGGTGTGTCTGAATGCCGGAATCGAACTCTATTAGATATGGTCCGATCAATGATGTCTCTTACTGATTTGCCGTTATCATTTTGGGGTTATGCATTAGAAACCGCTGCATTCACTTTAAATAGGGAACCATCTAAATCCGTTGAGACGACATCGTATGAACTGTGTTTTGGTGCTAAACCTAAGTTGTCGTTTCTTAAAGTTTGGGGATGCGAAGCTTACGTCAAGAAGTTGATGCCGGACAAGCTCGAACCCAAAGCGGAGAAATGCGTCTTCATAGGATACCCTAAGGAAACTATTGGGTATACCTTCTATCACAAAACCGAAGGCAAAGTGTTTGTCGCAAAGAACGAGTCCTTTCTTGAGAAGGAGTTTCTCTCGAAAGAAGTGAGTGGGAGGAAAGTAGAGCTAGACGAGGTTGTTGAACCTTCTCTTGAATTGGAGAGTAGCGCAGCACCTGAAATTGTTCGATCACTTTGCACCAACAATAGAGGAAGCTAATGACAAGGATCATGAAGCTTCGGACGATGCTACTACTGAACGTCGCAGGTCAACAAGGTCGCGTGCCCCTCCTGAGTGGTACGGCAACCCTGTCTTAACTATCTTGTTAGTAGACGACAGTGAACCTGCGAACTATGAGGAAGCGATGATGAGCCCAAACTCTGAGAAATGGCTAGAGGCCATGAAATCCGAATTGGGATCCATGAGCGAAAACCAAGTATGGACTTTGGTGGACCCTCCTAGCGACCGGAAGGCCATTGAGTGCAAATGGATCTTCAAGAAGAAAACGGACGCGGATGGTAACGTTACCGTCTATAAAGCACGACTTGTCGCGAAAGGTTTTCGACAAGTTCAAGGTGTTGACTACGATGAGACTTTCTCTCCCGTAGCGATGTTTAAGTCCATTTGGATTTTATTAGCAATTGCTGCGTTTCATGATTATGAAATATGGCAAATGGATGTCAAGACTGCGTTCCTCAATGGCAACATTGATGAAGAGTTGTATATGATGCAACCCGAAGGTTTTGTCGATCCTAAGGATGCTGATAAAGTGTGCAAACTTCAGCGTTCCATTTATGGACTAAAGCAAGCATCTCGGAGTTGGAACCTTCGTTTTGATCAAGTGATCAAGAGCTTTGGATTTGTTCCAAATTGCTATGAAACTTGTATCTACAAGAAAGTGAGTGGGAGCTCAGTGACATTTCTGGTACTATATGTGGATGACATATTGATTATTGGAAATGACATTGACATGCTTAACGATGTGAAGAGTTATTTGAACAAATGTTTTTCAATGAAAGACCTAGGGGAAGCTGCTTATATATTGGGCATCAAAATCTATAGAGATAGACAAAGACGCCTGATAGCTTTAAGCGGTACATACCTAGACAAAGTTCGAAAAGGTTTAGAATGGATAAGGCAAAGAAAGGTTCGTGCCTATGTTGTCGGGTAAGATATTGAGCAAGGCTCGGTGTCCATTCTGGTAAATGATAGAAGCTATGAGCAAAGTGCCTTATGCCTCGCCATAGGTTCTATCATGTATGCCATCTTGTGTACTAGACGGATGTGTCCAATGCTCTTAGTTTGTGACGAAGTACCAAAGTGATCCGAGTGGAACCTTTGGACAGTCGTGAAGAACATCCTAAAGTACTTTAATAGGACTAAAGAAATGTTCTTAGTCTATGGAGGTGATGAACAACTCGTCGTAAAGGGTTACGTCGACGCTAGTTTCGACACCGACAAGGATGATTCTAAATCTCAGACAGGATACGTTTATATTTTGAATGGAGGAGCTATGAGCTAGAGAAGTTGCAAGCAAAGCGTGATCGCGGGATCTACAGTAGAAACGGAATACATGGCTGTTGCAGAAGCGTCAAGTGAAGGAGTTTGGATCAGGAACTTCATCACTGAGCTTGGCGTGGTTCCAAGTGCCTTGGACCCACTGGAGATATTGTGTGACAACACTGGCGCCATAGCACTAGCTAAGGAACCAAGATATCATCCAAAGACCAAGCATATCAACCGCAAGTTTCATATAATCCGAGATTATATAGCAGATGGAGATCTGAAGATTAGCAAAGTACATACATATCTGAATGTCGCAGATCCATTGACTAAACCTCTTCCATGTGCAAAACATGATCAGCACCTTAGTGCCATGGGTGTTAGATTGTTTCCAGATGTAAACTAGATTATTGACTCTAGTGCAAGTGGGAGACTATTGGAATTATGCCCTAGAGGCAATAATAAAGATGTTATTATTATAATTCTTGTTCATGATAAAGTTTATATTCCATGCTAGAATTGTATTAAGCGGAAACTTTAATACTTGTGTGGTTTGTGAACAACACCGTGTCCCTAGTATGCCTCTAAGGACTAGCTCATTGATTAATGATGGTTAAGGTTTCCTAACCATAGACATGGGTTGTCAATTAATAATGAGATCATATCATTGGGAGAATGATATGATGGACAGACCCAAACTAAGCGGAGCAATTAGATCGTGTCATTGTGTTCATCTTTGTGAATCTTTTCTTATGTCAAATATTGTATTCCTTAGACCATGAGATAATACAACTCCCTGGTATCGGAAGAAAGCTTTGAGGTCATCAAACGTCATCCTATGAGAGGGTGATCATAAAGGTGTCTCTCAGGTGATCAGAAAGCACCTGTTGGGTTGTATGTATCGAGATGGGATTTGTCCCTCCCAAGTTGGAGAGATATACTTCGGGCCCACTCGGTAATCGATATCAACATCGCTTGCAAGCATGTGGTTAAGGAGTTAATCACAAAGTGATATCGGATTACGGAACGAGTAAAGTACTTGCTGTGAACGAGATTGAACTAGGTATGACGGTACCGACGATCAAATCTCGGGCAAGTAAAATATCGCGAGACGAAGGGAATATATATATATGGGATTGATTGAATCCTGGCATCGTGGTTCATCCGATATGATCATCGATGAATGTGTGGGAGTCAATATGGGTTTCTAGACCCCGCTGTTGATTATTGATAGAAGATCATGTCTGCATATTCTCGAACCCGAAGGGTCACACACTTAACATGTCTCGACGCTAGGATAGATTGGATAATTGGTTTATGAGTTTTTGTTCGGAGTCTCGGATGGGATCCAGGCTTCATATAAGGCAATGCAGTTTTTGGAGTTCGGAATTGTTTCAGGTTAATCGGTATTGTACCGGAAGCTTCTAGAACCTTCCAGAGTGGTACCAACATGGCCCCACTTGTCGGGAGGGGGCATGGGCCTATGAGGGAGTGCCCTGGCTGCATTGGTCCAGGGGCACAAGCCCCATAGGGCCCAGCCGGCCAAGCCTAGGGCAAAACCCTAGGGGAGCTTCTAGAAGGGGGGAAACTTGCCCCCCACTCCTCCCTCCTTGGCCGCCGGCCTAGGGCTTGGGGGAGGGGCAAGGGCCAGCCGCCCACCCCTCTATATAAAGAGGGCTGGGGGCGCACCCCTCCCACACCTCCTCCACAACCCTAGCCGCCCTGCTGCCCCTCCTCTCTCTCTCCCTCCCGACTGCGAGTAGGCGAAGCCCTGCCGCAGAAACTCTCCACCGCTTGCACCGCGCCGTCGCGTTGTAGATCCAATCCATCTCTCCAGCCTACTTGATGGACTGAGGAAGGAGGATACGTCGAGGTGCCGCACGTGTGCATCTCTCGAAGGCATCGCCACTTGCGGTGTTAGATCGGATCGGATCGCGAGGAGGAGAAGCGAGTACAACTACATCACCACGTTCCGTTGTGCGAATCTTCAAGGGTATGAAGATCTCATCTATTCCCCCTTGTTGTTTGCATCTCCTAGATTAGATCTTGGCTTTCCCGTTCGCATCTGTAGAATTTTTTTGATTTACTATGCTGCGAAACCCATCAAATATGCCCTTCCCTGGGACGATGCCGTGGAACGTTGTGTCGGATTGTTCCAGGCTACACAGCGGGATCCGCATTGCTGCTAAGGTACTGGCAAACATCAGATTGATGCCGCTGTCATCGTCCATGAAGACGCGGCTCATGTCGAACCCTCCGATCTGTGCCTCAAGCACCAGGGCAGCATGACATGGGCGAGGGACCTGGCAAGGGTGATCCGAACGGCTGAACATGATGCAGGACTCCGATCCGCTGAGGTACTCAGGGATGGCAGGTGGAGCGGTCATAGCCAGATTGATCTGACGGGTGATTTTCTTCTGGACCCTGTTTGTTGGGCGCCCTTTTTGGATCATCAGTGATACTTTCGGCGCGGGGTACCCGTGTGAAAGTACAAAGGAAGTCGCCTAGAGGGGGTGAATAGGCTTTTAAAAATATTACGGTTTGGGCTCAAGTAAATGCAGAATAAAACTATAGTTTAATTTATTGAGCACAAAACCTAGCCACTAAGTTCACCTAGGTGCACCAACAACCTACGCTAAGCAATACAAGCAACAAGGTGATAGCAAGGTATAAATACTTCAAGCATGATGGCTATCACAATGTAAAGTGCATAAGTAAAGGGTTCGATTGAGAGATAACCGATGGACGCGGAGACGAAGATTTGTTTCCCGAAGTTCACTTCCAAAGAAGCTACGTCTCCGTTGGAGAGGTGTGATGGCGCAATGCTCTCCGAACGCCACAAATGGCTCACCTCGAGGTGTGGTGGCTCGATGCTCACCAACGCCACACAAGGCCTCACCCCGGATGCGGAAGCACGCAACTCACCGACGCCACAAAAGGCTCACCCTATTCTCCCAAGTGCGCACCACAAAAGGCGGGCACTTGCTCCACTATGGGACGCTTGAGGGCGGTCACCGAACCCGTACAAGATTGGGGCTAACTCCACAACTCAATTGGAGGCTCCCAACAACAAAGCCACAAAAGGCCAACAGGCCAACAATGCCACAAAAGGCTACAAGACCACAAAAGGTCAACAAGACCACAAAAGGTCAACAAACCAACCACACAACCGTCTAGGGTTCCAAGGAACCCAAGAGAAACAAGCTCACAAGCTTGAACTCGCCGAATCTCCAAGGAGAACTCAAACCTATGCACCAAATGCAAGGGCAAGTCCTTCTCCCCCAAATTCCAACAAAGCTACAAAAGCTATTGGGGGAATAAGGGAGGAAGAACACAAGAGTAGAACTCAAACCTATGCCCCAAATGCAAGAGAAAGTCCTTCTCTCCCAAATTCCAACAAAGCTACAAAATCTATTGGGGAATAAGGGAGGAAGAACACAAGAGGAGAACACAAAACTCTCCAAGATCTAGATCACAATGATTCCTTCACAAAGAAGGGATTTGACTTGGGGGGATTGTAGATCTAGATCTCCTCTCTCAAATCCCTCAAAAAGATGCAAGAATCATAGGAGGGGAAAGGGAGAGGGAAAGCTTCTTCAAGGTTGACAATGGAGGAGAGAGAGAAAGCCAAGAACCAAGAAGAAAAGCTAGTACCCACGAAGGGGAAGAGGAGCCCCTTTTAAAGGGCTCCCAGATCTGCCCGTTATGGGCATTCGCGACACCTGGCCGGAACTTCCGGTGGGAGGCCGGAAGTTCCGGTGGCACCCAGCCAACGGTCAAAAACTGCAGAGCGAGAAACTGAAAAAACGAATCATGGCCGGAACTTCCGGCTCTGGGCGGAAGTTCCGCCCAGCCTGGCTCCAACGATCATCAGACCATTGACGCCCGCTCCAGAAGCGCAACCGGAAGTTCCGGTCAAAACAGACCGGAAGTTCCGGTGAACTTCCGATGCAAGTTCCGACAAAGTTCCGGCAAATAGAACGCTTCAAAACAGAAGGTTACTGAGCGTGAGCGGAAGAAGACCCGGAACTTCCACCGGAACTTTCGGCGGCAAAAATGCCCTAGCGGAACTTAGATGTGGCCGGAACTTCCGTCGTGGAAATTCGAAACCGAAGCATAATAACTTTTGCATCCGAACTCCAAACGGGATGAAACCAATTTTGTTGGAAAGATAACAACGAATAGAATCCAACAAAAAATTGAAATATTGGGTATCACCTTGGGAGAAAATATCATGAATATATATGTGAAGTATCCCCCAAGGTGTGGAGCCAGAAAACTCGCAAGATCAAAAACCGCAATAAGATATGCAAGTGAAATCCTTAGATGATGACCTAGAGCTTGTTATGATGGTGACCACAAGCTCTAGATCCTCTCATGGACAAGAACCAAATAATAACCAAGAAAGATGATGATATGAATGCAAAGGTTTGAGCTCCCTCCGAACGATGCAAACGAGACACCCGCTTGAGAGCCCCTCTTGATAGTACGGCTATCTATCCTAAACCCGGTCTCCCAACTAACAACACGAGACCGGCAAAAGAGAAGCCCTATCAACATACCTTTTCCTTGAGCGTCCCACTTGAACTTGATGTAGACCGTCTTGTTCTTCTATAGTGGGAACACCTTTCTTGTTTGCTCTTGATCGCTCTTGCTTGATGAAGACTTGCAAAATGCTCCCCCATACTCCATGGGGAAACCTCTTCTTTGAACTTGTCTTCATCATTCCATGAGCACGAGGATGGAAATCTTCAAGCATGAGATCTTCTAGAGATAGCGCATCTTGAGCTCGCCCTTCTTCATCCTTACTTGAGGTTGATCCATCTTGATGCAACTCTTTGCACATGCCTTGATCGACCTTCAAGCTCCTTCTTTATTCATGATTCCAATGGGCACAAAGCCCTTGGACATTTCTTTATCTTCCAACCTTGAGACCAACACATGGCCCAAGAGATGCCAATGGACAAACCTACAAGCGAAACTCAATTTACACATTAGTCCATAGAGATTGTCATTAATTACCAAAACCACACATGGGAGCATACATGCCCTTTCACCGTGCCCACTGTTATTCTGCGCGGGTGCGATTGGGTGGTTCGGAGGTCCTGCAGGTGGTGGTGGAGGAGCTCCATGTGCGATCTCGCCTGGTGCGGGTGCGTTCCCTTATCCAGGGTTTGGGGCTTGCTGCCTCATCTGAGCCATGCTCTCGCTGAGTTTCTGGAACTCGCGGTAGTCTTTGAGCGTGTGGCTTGCCTTCTTTTTACCATCCTGCTTGTCGATGTAGAAGTGGATGGTGCATGGACCCAACAGTTTGTCGTATGCCAATGGTCCGTCGTCACGGCCGCGACGTTTCCATGACTGCGTTGGGCGTCCTCCATCGCGAAAGTTGCTTCCGCGGTATCCACCGCTGCTGCGGTTGCCGTCGCTGCGGTGGTCGACGTAGCCTGCCGCTACCATGTCGGGCCCGTCGCGATCGTCGTAGACGCGCGAACTTCTCTTGCTACGGTGTTCACGTCGTCGGCCGTAGTCATCTTCCTCCTCTGAGTGTGCTCGGTGGACGGAGTCCTCGCCATCTGCCCACCTGTTGGCGATGTCCATGAGATGATCGAGTGTCTTGGGCTTGACGTGCCCAAGTTATTACTTGAAGTCCGGGCGCTTGACGCCATCCTTGAAGGCGTCGATAGCTCTCTCCTCAGAGTGTGTGCCGCGGAGTTCTTGGTGTTGGACCAACGTAATATGTACGAGCGAATGGATTCGCCCGTTCATTGGGTGCAGGCCCACAGCTCCTTGATCGAGGCTGGCCTCTTGCTGGTGCCTTTGAAGTTTCAGATGAAACTGTACGCCAGTTCCTCCCAGCTTCCGATGGATCCCGAGGATAGGCTGCTGAGCCAGATCCGGGCTGTGCGTGTCAGCTGCAGCTGAAGGCATTGCATGGCGGTTTCCTTATTTCCGCCGTGTAGCTTGACGGACGACAGGTGGTCGCTGAGCCATGCCTTGGGGTCTTGTGTGCCGTCAAACTTCGGAGTGTCCGAAGGGAGCTTGAAGTTCTGCGGCATCCGTGTCCGTCGAACGGATCTACTGAAGCATCGGGCTCCGCAGAGTTCTCCTTCGTCGTCATCCTCCTCGGATTCGGACGAGCATACGCGCTTGGCACGCGCTTTGTCGATCTTGCGCTGGGTGAGCTCGCTTTGAGCGTCGTGGTGCCTTCGAGGAAGGTCGTGCTCTTCATCCTCGGATGAGGGCGTGGGGATGCGGTTGAACCTGACTGCAGCCTTCTTCTTTGGCTCCGCAGGAGCTTCTCCGTGGAGCACAGCTCCAACGAGTCCGAGTCTGGTAAGCGCGGACTTGTGCATGGCCCTTTTTGGGTCCCCCTCCGGAGGTGGATGGGACGAGAGGTACGTGGTGGCTGCCATGATCGCAACTTGCGGCGTCTTCAGGATGACGTTGCCGTCGGCATCCATCTCCATGAAGGACGCGTTGAGGGCTCGAGTCACCTCGCGACGTTCCTTGGGATCCATGTTCGAGAACGGTGCTTGTTTCCATGGTTGCCGTGCGAGCTGGAGCCGATGCCCATGGCGGAGAGCACAGCTCGCCACGCACTGGACTCCGAGGCTGCTTGCTTGCGTTTGTCAAGCACCTCTTGCATCTTCACCTGCTTCTTGTGCTCCTCGATTAGGAGCATGTGGTATACCATCAGCAGGTCCCGTGAGGCACCCGCGGGCAGGTTCTTGTTGCCTGCTATGGCTTCGGGTGCTTGAGACCATCCTTCCTCGCTCAGTTGGATGACCCGATTGGTGTCATCCCCGTTGGGCGGGGGGGATTGGCTTCTTCTGTTCCCGCCATTTCTACCCTGCGGGTTGTGCTCCTGATCCACGTCACTCTGGATGACTGCAGCGCACTGGTAGCGCTCGTAGATCGGATTGCTGCTGCCGCAGCTTTTGGATCCGGAATCGTAGGTCCCTTCATCCGATGGTGGATCGCACAGATCTGAGTTGCAGCTGCTGCTGTCATAGAACTCATCTGTCGATGGCGATGTGCGTAGCACGGGGTGTGGAGCCCATGAAGCGGGCCTGATCGACGGCAGGGGCACCCGCTCTAGGAGGCAGAGATTGCCGGCCTGCCCCACCTGGAAGCAGAAGCTTCCGGACAGGATCTCGAGTCCGTCGCCAACGGGCTCGAAGTCCTTCAGGGTGGTTGGCGAGTGGGCGGTGAAGTCAAAAGCGCCGAAGAGGAGATGATTCTCCGTCGCCACGGAGTTGTAGATCGCTTTGGTTGCGACCGTCACGATCGCACAATCAGCATCCCCAGTTCCCACAGACGGCGCCAATTGATGAGGTTTAATCTCGTCAATGCCCATTGTTATGAGCTTGGGTTTTGGAGAAGATGGGGATGCTGGAGATCGCGGAACGGTTAGCAAACAAGCAACACGGGGACACGAGGTTTACCCAGGTTCAGGCCCCCGGAGGGAAAACCCTACTCCTGCTTGTCTGCTCTTGATTACGGCGGAACCAAAAAGTACAGGGGTGCGCAGATGCAATCTGGCGTGGAGGTGTGTATGCGGTGGTATGCGAAGTGCCCTCCTAGCCTTTATATAGAGTTAGGCAGGTCCCAGGCACAGATCGAGTTGGTTATAGGTTTTAGGGTTTGCCCCCTTTGAATATTCTATCTACTCTAGTCTTGTTCTGTAAGGATCTGAAGGCGTCATGGGCCCTGGCCACCCGAAAGTCTTCATGGGCTGGCGCATGTTTTCTCGTGGGCCTTCCTTGGGCTGGACTAGGTATGCTAAGGTCGTGTACCCGCAGGATATAACCATGTCAATACATATAATAATAACTCAATGCAAACATTAGTCCATAGAGATTGTCATTAATTACCAAAACCACGCATGGGGCACACATGCTCTTTCACTTTGGCATATTTGGGATGCCAGGAAGAAATGACACAAAGGAGAAGGCATGGAAAATCCCAAGTATGTAGTTGCAAAGATTAAGGCCTACATTGACATGATCTGTACACACCTATACAAGATGAAGCCCGCCAACCGGCGTGAACTCTCTTCATCAACACCAAATGGGTTCCGCCGCCTATAGGTCTGTTGCTTGTAAATGTTGATGCAGCTACTTTTTATTCCACTAGACATATGGGCATTGGCTTTGTCATTCGTGATCATCTTGGGGCATTCATTGTTGCATGTGGTCAGTGTTATGACGATGTGATAAGTTCAAAGATGGTAGAAGATCTAGCAAACCACCATGTTGTTTCCTTTGCTCTTGAGGAAGGCTACACTACAAGGTGATTATTGCTTCTGATTTCATGGTTGTGATCCGACATATTGGGTTGCTGCTGTTTGATCGATATCTATGCAGCCCGGTTATCGAAGATGTGAAGATGATGGCTAAATCGTTTGAACTTTGTTCTTTTCAACATGTCTTTCATGTGCTTAATGTTGTTGCATTTTAGTTAGGGAGTGTGAATTTTTAGTAGATATTGTGTTGTGTGGTGTTCCTCCAGTCTGTATCCACAAGGCAATTTGTAATGACATTATGATTATGTGATCAATAAAGCCACACGGTTCTCTCAAAAAAACTTGCATCATCGTAAGAGTGTCTTGTCACATTGCATGGACTGAGAAGAATGGATGCCATATCCAGTTAATGTTAACCAACTAACTTTTCTCTAGATTCTCATCGACATCAGTGGAGCACGAGGTAAGGCACCAGCGGCTATCTGCTTCAACCTCGGAGATATGTGGGAAACATTCAGATAGAAAAGAAAAGCATCTCCAAAAGTTGTGATGGGGTTTTCAACTTTAGATGGCTCCTCACCCGTTGTGTCTTTAGGTTAGAGAAAAACATAGTGTATAATTGATCATATCGTAAGTGAAAGGGCATTTCCTTCCTAATTGGTTTAGTGCTAACAATAATATGATTATCATACTAACCACAATCTTGAGTATTATAGGCTTATTCTAAGATGGCACAGGAAGGTTCAAAACCCCTCAATGTGAAAAGAGAAAAGATCGATTTATAATTTTAGTTTCTTGAGTCATTCGGAAAGCTTATCAAGAGGGGGTACGCTTCTAAAGGTATGTGCACACCACCACTATATTTGCACCCTAATTAAATCCATCCATATCGAGAGAGTCATCCTCTACGTGTAATTGCTCTATGCTAAAGTTACAAGCCCAGTTGTATTGATGCCTACCCTGGTTGTACTGGGGCCTGTTATTCGTGCATTGACTATAGGGAGTGGGGAAGGTTTTTCCATTATGATGCTGCCATCGGGTTCCCTCGGGTGTTTGGCCCAGCTATAAGTTGTGTCATACTGGATTAGCAATTAGATTCAGATAGATCGATGACCTGTTGAGTCAGTCTAGGTCGGTGTTTGATAAGTAGGCAACTTTCCCCGGGCGCATGTTGGCGCCGCCCATTGTTGTGCTTGGATCTTAAGGCTGGTTGAAGCCCGATTGTACCGGACCCCGGTTATATCGTCCCAACGCCTGTTTGTACCAAACCCGGCTGAATGCTATCTAGGCTTACCTAGGCCCCAATTTTATCAAGCCCAAGCCCTTCTCTCTCCCCCTTTAGATGTGCTTAGGAGAATCCCTAGGTCTAGGTTTCTCCGGATCAAATGATGGTGACATGAATGTTGTTTTCCCTCTTCACGACACCATCTTGGAGCTAGATCCAATTGAAGGGACCCTTGGTTGGTGATGGTGGTTGTCGGGAAGGTGGAATGCCGGTGTTGCGTGGGTTCCGCGATTTGGTTAGTGTGGTAACGATGACGTTGATGAGTGATTTGGTCATGACAAGACATTGGTATCCGGATCTTCTTCCGACATGTATCGCGGGTCTTTGTGTTGGATGTTGCATGTGTGAAGTCAAAGTTATTACGGGCGGCGATGATGCCCTGCGAGGGTGGTCTGATCTTGAAGTTCCTTTTGACGTGAGTCTTGCACATCTCCTCATTTGGAACTTGTCATCATGATCGGAGCTGCATAGCTATATGCGTAGGCCCAACTGTTTGCATAGGCCAACATGTGCTTCACGAGTTTGTTACGGTTTGTGTTGGTAGATAGATTTAGGGGCGGATTTATCGTCTTTCCAGCCTAGGAACATGCCCGAGCTTGGCGCCACCCTTAGGCACTCAAGTCACTCACTGGAGCTCAAAGAGCGATGTACTTGTCTCAAAAATGGTAAAAATCAACTCAAATACGCATTTTGCCAAGGCTTTGGTAAATTCCTAGGTCTGCTACTGGGTAGATTGGCAATATGCATCCTCGAGGTGGTGGTGTTTATTGATAATCGACGAGAGTGTGTTCATGCATTTTAGGTTAGTTTTCCATTAATTAACCGATAAACTCTCCTCCTGCAATTAATACCAAAAAAGTTAAATTGCAAAGCTATCAAAAGTAAACAAGAAATCGATTAAGAGAAAACATCTACTCCTGAAAATGTCTAACTCTACCGGAAGATCACCTCTTAAGAGCAAGTCCAGGAGGAACCCCATAGCCTCCCCGATACGGAACATAGGGGAGAGAGAACAAAAAAACCCTCCAGCAGCTCTCCTACAGCCTCCCCGACGAATCCGCCTCCCCGACCCAGCCCCCCCACAACCCCTACGCATCGGGGCGACGGAGGCGTCCCCAATCCATCGACGGGAGCAACCGCTCGCCCTGGAAGACTCCCTCCCGCCACCGTCCACGCGAGATCGAAATCAGGTTCGTCTCTCCTCCCCTTTTTTCTCCAAATCGGGCTCGCAATAGGGCATACGGGAGGGGATTGAGCGGCTGCCCTTGGAAGACTCCCTCCCTCCGGCGCCAAGTAGAGTAGAGGGATGGGGATGGAGCGACACTGCCATGGCGGGCCTGGGGAGGAAGAAGGGGCACACCTGGGAGAGGATGGAGATGGGCAGCCTCGCCGTGGGAGAGGAAGGAGATGGGGCCAGAGAGAGGAAGGAGATGGGTAGGGAGGGAGGCGTGCCTGGGAGAGGAAGGAGATGGTGCAGCCCCGCCATGGCAAGTAAGCCTTAGCGTCATCTCCTGTAGCAGCCTTGAGGGATGTTTTGTTACTGTCTCTCAATTGAGAGAGATTGATTACTAGCTTTTTATCGTGCAAAATTTAGCTAGTTTCCTATAGTTTTTATGTCAACTATTGTTCAATTTTTCTCAAATTGTTGTTCAGTTTTTGTCAAAAATTTAGCTAGTTTCCTAAATTTAGCTAGATTCTTGTTTGTTGATTAGTTTCTGTCAAATTTAGCTACTCCCTCCGGTCCATATTAATTGACTCAAATTTGTCTAGATTTGAATGAATCTAGACACTATTTAGTATATAGATTCATCCAAATTTTGACAAATCAAAGTCAATTAATATGGATCGGAGGGAGTAGATTCTTGTTTGTTGTTCAGTTTCTGTCAAATTTAGCTAGATTCTTGTTTGTCGTTCTGCAATTTTGCTAGCTAAAACAACTTGTCTAAATAGTAGCATATTGTTGCAGATTTTTTGATGGAGGATTCATCATTTATGGGCATTTTGAACGGTGGTGTTAACCTGAATGACGCTGAGTTCAGTTGGGGGGAGACACAGCATACATATAATCTTGGTGGAGATGAAGAGCATGTCCCTCCCGTGAGATCAAACTCGAAGAAAGGAAAAAATTTCGGTTCACAGGAGGACTTGGTGTTGTGTGATGCGTACCTCACGATTACTCAAGATCTGATTATAGGGACCGAACAAAAGGGCAGCTCCTATTGGAAAAGGGTCCATGATTTCTTCCACACGCACATAGGACGCAAGTCGGATCGTAGCCAAAACTCTCTCCAACATCGTTGGGCTTATATCAATAAGCATGTTGGCAAGTTTTCTGCTGCTATGGCTCAAATTGAGAGGAGAAACCAAAGCGGAAGTACACAGGTTGACAAGGTATAAATTCTTTTTATTATTCTCACTTAATGTGTTATGTCCATGTTGTGTTGAGTTCATTGGTTGTTTTCATTTGTTGTGTAGATGAAAAATGCACTTATTAAGTACCGTGAAGATGAGAGTAATAAAGCTTTCGGATTGATGCATTGCTATGAGAAACTACAAGGTGAAGAGAAGTGGAAAAATAGAGTGCCCAACAAAAAGCAGAAAAAG
This sequence comes from Avena insularis, assembly GCA_023614405.1. NCBI lineage: Eukaryota > Viridiplantae > Streptophyta > Magnoliopsida > Poales > Poaceae > Avena > Avena insularis. The sequence goes on along the minus strand of CM042689.1, from coordinate 277,930,927 downwards.
ACGTATCATTCTACTCCTAGTTCATCTACTCCTACTACCAACACAATCATGTTAGAGGATGAAGCTACATCTCCCAACAAAGAAGCTTCTGTGACAAGACCAATTGGTAAGAAGGCTGCAAAAGTACTACGAGCTAACAGTTCTAACTCGACAGGTGACAGTACTATCATGGAGACATTGGGCAGCTTGTTTACGTCAAAGAGGGAGGAGGCACTCTCGAGGGAGGCAAAGAGACAAGAACGGTTTAATATATCCATTGCAATAGAAAAGGAGATGGAAGAACAAAGGTTGGAAGAGGAAAGGAAGAAACTAGCAATAAAAGAGCAGCACTTGGCACTAGAACAAGAAAAGGTGAGACTGAAGACTGTTGCACAAGATCGTGAAATAATGAACATGGACATTAGTGGTATGGATGAGCAACAACAACAGTACTACAAGCTACTGAGGAATCAGATCATTGCTCGGAACTCATATGCTTGAGCTTCCTGATTAATGTTTTGTATGAGACAAGTGATGTATGAACTATTTATCGTACTATTTAATGTTTTGTTTGGATTAATGTGTTGCATGAGACAAGTTGCTCGGATGTATTGAAAAGATATTTCATAAACTACTTATAAAAATATTACAATGCGTTCATCATACATACATACTTAAACAAGCTACATCATGTTTCCTCGGATCTGCCATTGGTGCTCAATTAGGTTTGCTTGAAGCTGAGAGTGAACTTGTTTGTCTCGAATCTCTCTATGGACTTGAAGAAATTGAGAAAAGAGCTGAGAGTGTTGGTGAGAGACTGTCACCCTTTCACCCATATGCTCATAATTATAGTCTTCATGAGTGTGACGCTCATTCTCAATTATCATATTATGCATGATGACGCATGTTGTCATGATATCTCCAAGTGTCTCTTGATCCCAAAATCTCGCTGGTCCACGAACAATGGCAAAACGAGCTTGGAGAACTCCAAAGGCTCGTTCAATATCCTTCCTAGCAGCCTCCTGAGCTTGGGCGAAATGTTTCTTCTTTGGTACTAATGGACTTGGTATTGTCTTCACGAATGTTGCCCACTCTGGATATATGCCATCTGCAAGGTAATACCCCATTGTATAGTTGTGTCCATTGATGTTATAATACACTTCAGGTGCTTCACCTTCGGCTAGCTTTGCGAAGACAGGGGAGCGGTGAAGAACATTAATATCATTCAAAGATCCCGGTAAACCAAAAAAGGAATGTCAAATCCAAAGATCTTGAAGCAACAGCTTCAAGAATGATTGTGGGCTCACGAATATGTCCTTAGAAAAAGCCTTGGTGTCCACTAGGGCAATTTTTCCACTTCCAATGCATGCAATCTATGCCCCCTAGCATGCCTGGAAAACCCCTTTGCTCTCCAATAGCAAGTAACCTAGCAGTATCATCAGCATTTGAAGATCTGAGGTACTCATCACCGAAGATCTCAATAACAGCTCTCACAAACCTTCTAAGACTTTCTAAAGTGGTGCTCTTCCCTAGCCGACAATAATCATCTGTAGCATCAGCTGCTATTCCATAAGCAAGCATTCGAAACACTGCAGTGATCTTTTGCAAAGGATGTAATCCAAGAACACCAGCATTATTTCTTTTCTGCTCAAATCATCTATCATGGTGTTCAACAGCACCCGCTATGTGCAAAAACAAAGGTCGATGCATTCTAAACCTACAGAGAAATAAAAGGAATGAGACGATATGAACAAGACAGGTAAACATTGAACATTTCGGATAATCGCATACCTTTGACGAAATAGCCTTGCGGGGTATCCCATATTCTCTGTGAAGTAGTCTCGGTGGAGTCTAATACAACCCTCCGCTCTCTCGCGATGAATAACTTGGCATCCTTGTACGGAACCACGATGGCGTGGGGCATTCAAGCGCTCCTCTTCTTGTTGAGCTACGACAACCGCCATCACATAGAGGTCCTCGTCATCCGACGAGGACGACTCCTCCATGCACCTTCGCACGGCCAAGCTCCGGCGGTGACTCATTTATTTGTGGGCGAGGATACAAAATGAGAGAAATATATATGGAAGATCCAAGAATATGTGAGAGATCTGAGAGGGATGGACCTGTATATATGGACCTGGAAAACTAGCCGTTGGAAATAGCACCGTTGGAATACTAGCGGTTGGAAATAATCTTGTCGAAAAGTAGCCGTTGCAGATAGTCATTTGAAATATGGCGGTTATAGAAATAATCATTCATGAAGTTAGTTATAAAATATTGATAAAATATATGTAAATGTGATATAGGGGAGAGTATATAGGGGAGCTGCTGGAAATAGACATATTATAGGGGAGAGATCTTTTTAGGAAAAACCCCTAAAGGAAGATATAGGGGAGAAAATATAGGGGAGTTGCTGGACTTGCTCTAAGAACCATGTGGTTAGGTGGCTAGGAGAATAGTTGTACTCTAGCCTATCAGAGTTTAATCCTTAGGTTTGACGTCTATATGTTTCATAAAAATAAAATAGTCTTTTAATAAAAGACGATGTTCTTGTTAATAGCGAGACATATGGACTTATTTAATTTCATGACTCGATTCGTTAAGACACTGTCCCAAAGGTGCACATATAGTCGTAGGGCCTAGACGTACATGCGCCCCTTCATAGGGCGAATATACATGTGTGCGGATGACGTTTATAATGTGTTTTTTTTTAAATCACCTCTTAGGCAAAATAGGACAAACAATTTTTCTCGGTTTCTCTCTCTTCTAGCTCTTCAGTTAAAAAAAAAAAAAAATAGGAACGAAATTTCAGGAGAGAAAAAGAGGCAATCGGGGCAGAACAGCAAAAGGCAACGGACAAGCCGGAAAAAAGGAAACAGAAACAAAAGGAAAGAAGTGGGAGCGGAAGGAGGGAAGAAAGGAAGCAAATACTAAACCGAGAAGGCAACACGTAACCTCCGATACTTAACACCGGAACCCACGGAACCCATCCCTTCCATTGATCCGCCTATCTTTGCCACGGCCCACGCGCATCGGTTCACACATGGCCGAGACTCCCCGAGCCCCGCCGCCAGCGAGGCCGCCGCCTCCTGTCCCCCTGCCCGAGACGCCGCCTCGGCCGGAGTCGTCGCCTTCGACGCCGGGCGAGGATTACCACACGCCGACGCCTTCGCTAGACGAGGCGCGCGACGAAACGCCGCCGTGGCAGCAAGAAACCAACGGGAGAGCAGCCGCCAAGAGCCCGAGCCCGACCCTCTCGCCCGTGCGCCTCCCCCCGCAGCACAGTTTGCTGCCACCGAACTCTCCCACCGGCAAGGGCGATGAAGCCGCTGCCGCCGCCTCCGCCGGGCAGGCGCAGGTGCCAGTTCGCCGCCCGCAGCTCCGCCTTACGCCCGGCCTCGTCCGGACACCGTCGCAAGGGTCCGTTGCCAAGTCCCTCTCGCCCTCGCCATCGCCGTCTGTGACGCCGCCATCGCCGCTAACCCCAGCTCCAGTCGCCACAACCAACAGCAAGAGCGTCCAGAGCACGCCGAAGCGCACGGAGGCATGGAAGCCACCGGCCACGGGGATCTCAGTGCAGTTCGACCCACTCGAGGAGGCCGTCACGTCGCCGCTGCAACTGGGCAAGGCCCGGCTCGACCGCCATCGCGCCACCACGCCGGCGGCAGCAGAGAACGGAGGCGCGTCCACCACGGTGCCGCGCGACGTGGCGGCCGTGGCCGCGGTCGGGGAGAGGAGGACGCTGTCAGTGGTCCTGCGGATTGTCACGGCGCTGCTCAGCCTGGTGTCCTTCGCGCTGATCGCCAGCGCCAAGACGTCCGGTTGGGACGGCGACCACTTCGATCGCTACGTACAGTACAGGTTGGTGATCAATTGCTCAGTAGTACAATAATACCACATGTGTCCTTTGATCTTTTCCCTTTGGAAGAAAATCTGAATTTCGTTCTCCGGTTTTGAAGTTTATTGGTAGTAGTTTTTTATAGCAATTTTATAGGGAGGCAGTTAGTGGAGTACTAACCTTTTTTTTTTCGAAATGGGGGTGTGCCCAGGGTGCACACAGCCCTATGTAGCAACTTTAATTTTTGGATTAATTGATTCGCTGTTTGATCTCTTGTTTATTGTTCGAATTTATTTATTGGCGGGTCCATCTCCATCATGTGTTTGAGGTAGTACACACCTATTTCTGCTGTGACTTCTTCCAAGACATCGACAGATCAACACTAACTGATATACGACAGTACAAACTACTCCAAAGAACAGTAGCATTCCTCGATCTGAATTTAAAATTCACCATCCAATTTTTGCCTGACCAATGTTGCTTATGATTGATAATTTTTTCATTATTGAGATACTGCGAACTATCAAGGCAGTAATTTAGGATGGTATCATTGAGATTAAGTTAGGGATTTGCTAGTTCTCAGACGCCTGAGAACTTCTTAAGTCTCAGTCACCCCTTTCACCGTTTGATTTACCTCGTGATTCGTGCTACACATAAGTTGCAACTTGGGTGTAACTGAGAATTTAATGAGTTGCAACTAGGTTGTAACTGAGAACTAGTACAAATCTTGTGAGTTGCAACTAGGTTGCAACTGAGACTTAGCACAAATATTAGAATGACATCAACGACTTAGACATAACTAATTCTCAGACGCCTGAGATCTAGACACTCCCATTAAGTTAAGCGTTCTGGTCCTACAGATATAGAATCACTAAAAACAGAGAACACGTGCGGCACTAAACAATTGCATTTTCAACGAGATATGATGCATACCAATTGCTGTTCACATGTGGCTGCGTCTTGTGCTAAAACTAGAATGCAATGCCGTTCCTGGTATATGTTCAGAACAACACCCAAATGAGCGGGGCAATTGCGACAGCAGCACTGCTGCAATCCCTGAACCTGAATTCATTATCATGGCCTTCTGTAAACAGATTTCTTGGCTTCTACTAGCATCTTCTTCTGAAGGAAAACTAATCTCCGTTGTCCGCAAATGCATGTCAGGTACGCCCTCGCGGTGAACGTGATCGTCTGCGTCTACTCGATCGCGCAAGCGCTCGGTGAGATCCGCCGCCTGGTTGCGGCGAGGTTTGCTTACCGGAGCATGTCAAGCTACTACTTCAGCCTATTCCTTGACCAGGCAAGCGACTTAGTACATTATTTGCCTTCTTCCAAGGGAAACGTCCAATCTGACTTCATTTGCCTGGTTCCGCTGCAGGTCTTAGCATATCTATTGATGTCGGCGTCGTCGGCTGCCGCGTCGCGCAACGATCTCTGGGTGTCGAGCTTTGGCCAGGATGCGTTCAACAAGAAGATCACCACCGCGATGTGGCTGTCCTTTCTTGGGTTCATCGCGCTTGCTGCAAGCTCGCTCATCTCCACGGCTAATCTCTTCAGCATGGTCTAAAATCTGATAGTGTTCATCCGTTTTGCGATGTGCAGAGTAACATAATACCGGTGTTCCTCAAGTAACTTTTGCAGTTTATGTGGCCCAAAGATATACGATCCGTTCTGACCTCAGACTGTCCCGTCAAGAATTCCCTTGTAAAGCGTCTCTAAGTCCTGACACAATGCTCTAATTAAGTATCTCAAAAGCAGTACTCCCTTCGACCCATATTAGTTGACTCCAATTTTGATGTATTTAGACAAGTTTTTGTGATAGATACATCCAAATTGGAGTCAACTAATATGGGTCAGAGGGAGTAGTAGAATTGTCTGAAACTCGTCCCGGCTCTGTACTGATTCATTTGCATTCCACTATTACTTGTCACTGTACATTGAATGGTTATATGCAGAGGCTTTCTCGGAACATCCTTCAATATATACAAACTTACATGTACTACAATTTTCTTTTCCGAGTCATCTTACATGTACACAAATTAGCTGCCATATATACAAATATACATGGACACATGATGTCTTTCAGTCGTGAAGTTAAACATGGTTCACCCTGCTGAGCCAAATGGAGTGCAGGATCATGTGGAAGAGATCATACCTCACGGGCCTCTCGTGCCACAGGAAGTGCCTCTGCAGCCTTTTGACGCAGCCGTGCATGGCCAGGTACCTCCGGAGCGAGATCCTCTGGAGTATCTTCTTCAGGTCCGGTATGTCCTTCTCGGCGACCACCACCGAGAAGGCGGTCCAGTCGAGCACGTCGCTGAAGGGGAGCACGAAGTTGTCTGCGATGATCACCGGCACGCACTCGTAGTACAGGGCCTCCACGATCCTGGGGCTGTTCACCTCGTACCCCATGGGGCACAGGCAGAACCTGCTGTTCTTCATGTGCTGAATGTAGTCCATCGTCCTGGACACTCTGCCGGGGAGGAGCGCGTACACCCTCATGTCGTCGTCCTGCCCGTCGCCCCAGTGCTGGAGGAGGATCGGTCTCACCCTGCCGTGCACGTTGCCGGCGAAAAAGGCAAGGATGCGCCGGCGGGATACGGGGAGCCCGCCAACGTACCGGAGGGGCCGCTTCGGCGTCCTGATGGTCGTCTCCGGGAGAGACACGTCCTTCCCGGGCACGAAGATCCCCTCCGAGCTGTCGGCGTTGCAGAGCGCCTTGATGCTGTTCTTGCGGAGGTCGCGGTGCGCTGTGGTCGTGTACGGTCCCTGCAAGTAAATTCAGAATCAAATCAAAAGTCTTAAGGTTATCAAGAGATAGAACTTGATATATAATTACCCAATCGTGGCAGGCGACGATGAAATGATCGGCGCCTCTAGTGCGGTTCCAGAACGGGTACTTGGCGGCGAGGCCCTTGACGAAGTTTCTGAGGTAGACGGACAGGGGGCGCAGGTTATGGGAGTTGGGCACGTAGAGCCGCGAGAGCCTGAGCTGCTGCGAGCTGTAGGGCAGGTAGAAGAGGTGCGCCCTGGCCGCGTCGGCGACGACGAACCGCTGGCTCTCCTTGAGGAGCTTCATGAACCAGCCCTCGGACGCGTAGATGCCGCTGAGGGGAGGCGTGTGGAAGATGGGCCGCCGTCCGTCCTGGTAAATGTAAACTTTGAGTATCCGTTCCATCAGTTCGTAGCTCCTGGATGATGATCACATTTCGCTATGCGTTTAGCCACTGCACCGAATTAGTACTAGCATCATGTTATAATAACGTAGACAAAAGATTGTAGAAATGTTGAGGCCGCCTATACGTACGTTTACCTCTTGAATTGAGAGACGTTCTTGAAGAGCGGCGCGTGCAGGTCGACGTCGTCGACCACCGGCTCGGCGGCCATTATCTCCTTCTTGGCGTACCGCAGAGCGTCGTCAGGCGCCATCCTCCAATACGATGGCTGAGCAGCAAGCACACTGAGAAAATAAACTTCATTGCTTTTGTTTCGATCACCAAAGTTGTACCGTAGGTACCTCTCGTTTTCTAGGCCTCGTCGAGGACGGTGGAGGAGGAGCCAGCGTAGCTGGTGTTGGAAGCGACGACGACGGCGACGGCGACGGTAACGGCGAGGGAGGTGATGCCGTTGCTAGCGCTGGATGCGGCGGTGGTAGGGAGCCCGCTTCGGTGTGCTCCATCGTGGACACGCTGGGGGAGGATGGGAGGGAGACGGTGAGGAACGCGGTCACGGCGGCCGCGGCGAGTAGGGAGGCGAGGACCGCGACACGGCAGCAGGAGACGGATATCATCCCGCCGCGGTATCGGGGACGCCGACGCGACGAGCCAGCAGAATGTGCCGTGGTGGTGGCCGGGTGCGGTGTCGGCATTGGGAGGAGGGAACGGAAGGCATGGAGGGAACTCAGGGAAGAGCGCGCGGCCCGAAGGCAGAGAAACAAAACTCTAGGGACGAGGCACCTCTATTTTAGCCTTATAATCTGCATTCCACATGCTAGCAATCACACATAGGCGTCACCTGCTTGATTTAGCGTCCCCCCCGTCATTGTCTTGTCCGGATATTTAGCATAAATGCTCCAGCGTTTTAGGGCCATTATCTCCTTGGCGTACGGCAGAGCCACACTAAATCCTTACTGCCCCTAAGAAGAGCATCTCCACCGAAATCTCCAAAAGGATAACCAACATTTTCTCTGCGTGCTCACAGATGCTCGACGATGTCTTCTTATAGCTGATCGTGTATATCAACGTCCTAAATTTCTTAATGCCTGGCAAGGAAAACACCAAAATCGGCCAGCACCTCGTGATCAACCTCGGCAAGAGGGTCATGTCCTCAAAGGGCAACGGAGCAACCACTGGAGCACCACGCTCACTCTCGATTATCATACTATGCATGATTATACAAACATTCATTGCCTCACATATCTGTGATGTTGACCAGATTAGAGTAGTGTACCTTTTAATAACAAAGCGAGCTTGGAGCAGACTAAATGCTCAGTCAACATTCTTTCTGCAAGCCTCCTCGCACTTGACAAATCAAGCTCTTGCATCAGTATGAGGGTCGGAGATTGTCTACACGAAGGTAGCCCATCTAGGGTAAATACCATCGGCTAGGTAGTAGCCTTTGGTGTATTCCCTACTATTGACCACAAAGTTCACCATTAGGGAATGACAGTTCTGTAAGTCTGCTAAACACCGGAAATCGCGATAGCACATGATGTCATTGTATGTTCTGGCCATGCAAAGAAAACATGCTAAATCCACGAGTCATGATCTGCCACGACCACTAATATCACACTGCACTCTCCTTTATGGCTTTTGTACATACCTTGCCAAGCGAAAGGTCAATTCTTCCATCCCAAATGCATGTAGTCGATGCTCCCAAGCATCTCAGAAAATCCCCTAGCTGAGTTATGTGCCAGTATACGAGATGTATCTTCTCATGTTGTCCCAAAGTATCCCACTACAGCACGATAAAACCTATACACACATTTAAATGTCGTGGATTCGGTCATGCATAAGTAGTCATCTTGAGTATCGCAGGAGCTCCGTATGCAAAACATTGCAAGGCAGCCGATGAGGAAAATGAGGCTCTCAAATGATCATAATACGCTCTACTTCATCGGCTTGCACGTCGGCATCCTGTTGCAACATTTGCACCATCGTGAGCTCATCGTTGCTATCCATGACCTAGGAAAAAGGTCGAGCACCTTCAGTGCGCAACAAGTTCGACGCGGTTTGAGGCCGAAAGGGGCGCGCCTTCTAGCCCACAGATAGACACCACGATGCAGAGACGCGGTCGTCTCTGATGAGAGCGGCAGCAGAACATCGTCGGCCAGTGGAAGACGATCTCCCGATCACAACGCCAGTGGCACTGAATCAATATTGAGAGCATGATGATAACTAGGCGGGTGACTGCTAGGGGATGGGCGACGCACTACGAAAATGGAGGCACGCTAGGTGGGCGGTACTAGCCAGCAGCGGGTCGAAGGCGATTCACGAGGTGGTGCAAAAGGAAGAAAGGAGGGATGGAGAGAATGGGATGGGGTTTGTCTTGGGTCGCTAGAAAGGGGGCCTAGCTCGGCCTTCTCAATGTGGTGCGTGTTTCCAGTAGCCCCAGCCCAGCTCCTAGTTGTTGGGGGTGGCAAGGGGGTGCCAGACAGATTGGTGGGCAGCCCAATTTGCAAGCAGCGGTTGGGCGCCTCCAGCGCAGGCCGATTTTTGGCCTCCATCCCCCAACTCGGTTGGGGCCAGGTTTTGGGGCACTGGTGGAGATGCAATAAGCTTAGAGTATCTCTAGCAGACACCGAAAAAACACCGGGCCCAGAAAATTTCGGCGGTTTTTCGGGCTGGGTCGCGAAATCTGGCCCGAACAAACACCGTAAACACGACCCGACCTGAGAATTTTTTCGGGCGACTGGGAATCGACCCCCTCGGCTCATAAATCCTCGGTTCCGAGCTCGTTTCCCAGGTCACGACCCATTTCTCCGCCACCGCCCCCTCCACGCCTCCACCACGCACCATCGCTCAAATCGCCGAGCACCGGCGAGCAATTTCTCGCCGGCCGTAACAGATCCGGCCGATCCAGTACGCGATGGACCATCGGGGAGCTTCCACGCTGCGCTTCCGTCCCCTGACGTCCGCGGAGGAGGAGCGTCGCCGGTGCGTGGGCTCAGACGGGGCGCGCAAGCGCGCCGCCCTCCACTACAAGAAGTGGCACTCGCCGGTGCCGGCCGCGCTCCTCCGCCGCGATACAGAGGAGTTTGACGCCCGCATCCGCGCCGGCCGGGGGGAGGGGGAGGTGACATCTGGCACGCGCCGAGGACTCCACCGCCATCGGTGAAGGAGGAGGAGCTCTCAGAGGGCCGCGTTGTCACGGAGGCTGACTACGCCCTCGACGACGCATCCTTCGAGCGCTGGGTCGAGGTCATCCAGCAGCGGAGCATCGCCGAGGAGGAGGCGGAGGCCCGTCGAGATCAGCGCGACGAGCTCATCGACGGCATCCTCCTCGAGCAGGGGCTCGTCGTTGATCATGATTCCCGGGGAAGCAGGTGGAGGTCATCGACCTCATCTCCGATAACAGCTCCGGGCTATCGGACTTCGACTTCTCTGACGAGGAGTGAAGCCCGCTGCCAAAAGCGTCGTCGCCACTCCCTGGGCTCTGGTGAGCCTGATTTTGTGTCCATACTAGGGTTTAGCGGCGGAGACGACAAATCCCCCGTAGTATTTAGGTTTAATTCGCGTTTTGTACATATGATCGCGTCAGTACTATGTATGAACTGTGCTCACGTTTTGAAATCTCCCGTAAATATTCAAAAATCTCATGTTTACGGTTCGAATTTCTGGTTTCTGTTCACGCCATTATGTTCTTCGAACAAAAACTAGCTCGAACGCGACCTGAAAACGTATTTTTCGGTTTGCGATTTTCCGATACCTGCTAGAGATGCTCTTATAGCAAGTGGTGTGCTTCCCACCGTGGAGTGTGCGCCTTTCCATCCACATCCTTCACGATCGGATAGACTTCTTTTCCATCCCTGTCCACGTGTGGTTTGGAACAAGGACCGGGTTTGACATCATGTAGCATAATTCAAATGATACTACTAAAATTTTATAACATTATATTTTTACGCATAAATATATATAATATATATGGCATATAGGCACTAAAAGATAATAATTAGTTTCTCATGTAAAATATATAATCAAAACATATGTAAAGACAATATAAAATATCTTACATATAAAAATACACCAATTTATATACAATCAAGTTTTTACGGATATAGCGAGAAACAGGGATGAGGAGACCTTATAATCCACATCTCCATTATCGAAGGTAGGATCAAATTCTCTCATACCCATACCTTAATAATAATAATAGATGTATTTCCTGTGGGTTTGCGGGGGGAAACGGGGGCCATCCCTAGCTTATAACCACATTTATCAATGGATACAATTTTTGCTACTTCTTTCGATCTGGTTTAGTTAGGCACTCACGTATTTTAAAAACAACTTTAATCATTAATTTTTGTTAATAAATTTTATATAATATGTTACAAAAATTATACCATTGAATTTATTTTCAAAAGTAGTTTTTAATGGTATATTTTTTAGATATATTGTATATTTTTATTGGTCAATTTTTTCTTAAACTATGTACATGTCCTAATAATATATCTACCACCCGACAAACCTGGTTAGACAACCTAGACCGGACTGTCGGTTTGACCATAAAAACGCAACCGGGACATGCACTGGTTTTATAACTTGTGTAGATCTGGGGCGTAGGTAAATTGGTCAAAACTGGGCAGATTGTGATCCAGACGGCAGTTTCTGGGGAATAGAACGGTCCAGTGACCTCAACTAAGAGGCGTTTCAAACTTCAACTAAGAAGATTGAGCGTGCCTTCCTTTGGGAGGCCACTGACAAGGTTTCCGGAGGCAAGTGCAAGGTGAACTGGGACACGGTGTGTCGGCCAAAAAATATTGGTGGCCTCGGGGTTCTCAACACTGATTTCTTTGCTAGAGCGCTACATTTGAGGTGGCCATGGCTCCAATGGAAGGACCCATCAAGAATCTTGGCGGGCTTGGAGAATCCTTGCAACAAGGTGGACATGTGTCTTTTCTATGCCTCTACGAAGATTACCTTAGGCAATGGTGAGAAAAATCCATTTTGGGAGGCCCCTCGGCTCGGTGGCAAAAAGCCTAGTGACATCGCCCCTCTCATACATAATATTTCGACTAGGAAGAAGTGGAATGTCAAGCAAGCCTTGCACAATGATGGATGGATCTCTAAGATCAACATAAATGCCTCCTTGTCTATGGATCATATCCGGCAATTCATCTCCCTTTGGACTCTCATTAGGCAAGTGAACCTTAGGCATGAGGTGGAGGACGATATTGTTTGGAGCCTCACTGAGAATGGCCTTTACTCTATCAACTCCGCTTACAAGGCTCAGTTTTTGGGGCCACTAGCGCTCCCATAAGCTCTTCGGTTTGGAAAATTTGGGCTCTGTAACACCCCGTCCACTGGGCCCGGGGGGTGTCACTCTTCATAGCTTAATAGAATATCTAGACTAGCCCCACAAACCAACACGCACTTTGTCCTCACTCATGCGCACTCGGTTACCCACTTCCTGGTCGGTCACCCATCCTAGAATTGCGCTAGGCCAAGCACGCTTAACCTTAGAGTTCTTTTCGAATGAGCTTCCGGAAAAGAAGTTGCAACTTGTTGGTATGAGTATCCCATCAATCCTATTAAGCCATGTGCTGGATCTCACATACACCCACCCTTAGAAGATCGATGCCCTCATCGATCAAGCACACCCAGGAACGTTCCCTCTTGGCACGCGTATGTGCGTCTAGTGCCGGGACATGTGCCATGCCGTGTCCACTCTAGGCCACACGCGCCATGCTCCACATGTCCCGCCACTAACCCACACACACCCGACACACATATGTGCGTCTAGTACCGGCACATGTGCCATGCCGTGTCCACTCCGGGTCACACGCACCATGCTCCACATGTCCCGCCACTGACCCGCACATACCCGTTTTTAACCGCGAGGATCGGCTCTGATACCACTTGTAACACCCCCGGTCACTCCGAACCGACGGCTGTCACTTCTGGCAGCTCAATAGGATCTCTAGACTTACCCCACAAACCAACACTAGTCTTTTCTGCGCACTTTGTCCTCACTCATGCGCACCCGGTTACCCACTTCCCGGTCGGTCACCCATCCTAGAATTGCTCTAGGCCAAGCACACTTAACCTTAGAGTTCTTTTCGAATGAGCTTCCGAAAAACAAGTTACAACTTGTTGGTATGAGTATCCTATCAATCCTATTAAGCCATGTGCTGGATCTCACAGGCTCCCCCTAAGGTTAAGTTCTTCGCCTGGCTTGCCATTCAAAATAGGCTTTGGACCGCTGACCGACTTGAGAGAAGAGGGTGATCGAACTGTGGGGCTTGCCCCCTATGCAAAAGTGAGCCGGAGTCGGTGGATCACCTTTTTGTTCATTGTCGGTACACCATTAGGCTTTGGACCTCCGTCAAGGTTTGGCTCGGCCTCTACTTCATCGATCCTGACGCTTGGCAAGCACAATGTATTCACTCTTGGTGGTCTACCATGACGAAGTGTAAGGACATGGCTTCACTAACCCTTCTTGTGTCATGGGAACTACGGAACGAGCGGAATGCCCGAGTCTTCAAAAACAAGCATGCTCCGCCATCGATCCTTTTAGACAAGATTAAGCTAGAGGCATATTTATGGGTGCTTGCAGGCGCTAAGCGCATGAGTAATTTGATGCCGCGAGAGTAGTCAGTTGTTGTACTTGTAAACTTCTATTTGCTTTGTACTCTCTTTGCTTAATTAATTGAAAAGGGCAAAGCTTTTGCCCTCGTTTCAAAAAAAAAAAAAACGTGCCCGGTGGAAAATCAGGTATAGATGGTTAGAATACCCACATTTGCAACACATCAATTCGAGGATAATAGTGCCATAAACAACAACATATCAGCTTGAGCTGCAGCTCCTCTTCGCAGTCCCGGTGTCCACGCACAGGTTAGTGCAGGGAGCGATCTTTCGCGGGGTGGTGGAGGGCGAGATGAGGGAGTCGGTGTTCGGTGGAGGGCCTGAGCGGCTAAAGGCACTGACCGCTATCAGCTAGGGGGAGGTCAACATGCGGGCTAGGGACGTGATCACGTAGCTCGAGACAAAGTTCAAGGAGGCGAAAGGTGAAGGGGTTAAGGGATCGTGGCTTCATGGGGTTTGGCTGATTCGGACATGTTTTTTTTCGAGAACCCGCAGGAGATCTGAGCGCCATTGTATTAACCTCCAAAGGCCAAGAAGTTCGTTTACAAATCTGAATGGTAGAGGCCTAGGGTGGAAGAAACGAGAGAAAAAACCACTGTAGCAAGCACCCCTTTGTTGGGCCTGACAGACTAACAAACTAACGACTACCCGATCTCTCGCATCTGTCCACGTCTACAAATATATATATATACCCATTGTTGGCTAAACATTCAAACAGCATATCACAATTTGTTCTGAATGCAAACCGAGCAATAGCTGTAGATGTATGCAACTAGCGAACCATTCCTGCACTATCTGACTTCAGGGTTCCCACGTCTCGAAGCTGCCCTGGACGAAGTCGTAGCGGGCACCAATCAAATGCAGTGTGCCCTTCCTCATTCTATCCTTTACGAATGGGTAGGACTTCAGATTTCTAAGGGACACATTGACGGCCTCCTGCACAACATTCACAAATGCACAATTAGCGTTTATCGGGGATTATGGAACGGTTAATTAACTGCATATGGTAAGTGCCCAAAGGGTAGTTAGTAGAGGGAAACCAATAGTGAACAATTAACCCGCAATTCTGCTTACTTTTTCCAGCACAGTGCATTGGTCGTCGAAAGGCAACAGCCTATTTTCTCTCTGGACCTTCTTCTTGGCATCCAGACCGATCTTGACCCAGTCCTCTATGAAATGGCTAAGTAACCAAACAAGTAGTGAAGATCAATAAAACGGAGTGAGAGGACAAATTAATATTGAATCCATGTTTTAATTCACTAATCTAGGGCTCATTTGGGCAGGATAGGATTGAGTTCATCAGCCTCCATCCTAACCCGTCTATACAACCCCTTATTTGCCCCCTTGTGTATACATTGTTTGTTTTCGTTGCATAATAAGGATGGAATCATTTACTTACTAGGCGTTAGGCCCTTCGTCATTCAGCGAGAGTAGCTCCCTAATTCCACCGCAGCATCTGTGACCAATCACAACGATGTATTCAACCTGCCAAATGGATATATATGAACTTCTGTTTTTCATGGAAAATATACCAACTTCAATAATTGGTAGTAAGCACAAGTTTATGTCAGGTTTCTGTCAATTTTTTTTTATGTCAGGTTACAATATTACTTGCCAAAAAGTAACTAAAGAGTTCTACAGACCATTCCAACTCCAAACAACAAACTATGATCTGAAATAGTACTTTTCCATATGGTTGCTATGAGAGCATATATTTTACCCGAATGAGAAAGATCATATATCCCCCCGCACACATAATGAGAGTTCCTCTTCTCTGAGAAACCTTTTCTAGCTTGGCCCCAACAGAACACCAATGTTAAACATCATTTGCATTTGACACTATCCTCATGAAAGAGAGCCTATTTCTCTTAAGAAGAATAGCATACATAAACTCAAGGAGAGGAAAATTTATTCTTTATTATATTGGATCAAATCTAGGACAAAACAGAGAGTCCAGATGAAATAGAAGCTCTCTCCTTTTTTCGTAGGAGTCATTACTAGATTGACTAATAACTTAATTGTACTAACCAACCTTATCATAGTAGCATAAATTAATTAATTGCAAAACTGTATGCGCCAGCTGTATGCCTGAACCGAATTAAACTATGATGTCTTTGCTCAAAAGGATATTAAAAATCACAAGGAAGAAGCGACCTTGAGGACAACGACGTCAAACTCGATGGCTGATCCAATGCTGCAGTGCCTTGTCTGCAACCAACATGCAGATGTGCAGCTCAGTATACATCTCAAATACTCAAGGACAGAGTTGCTAATTAGTCCACGACAATATGCAAAGAAACAATGTACATATTTACGAACCTCTTGGTAGGCAGGAACCATGCCCGCAACATTTCGGACAGTGAAGGCCTCTCCCGGATGCAGTCCGAGGGTTAATGTTGGGCACACTCGTGAGTCAGCGCAAGCGAACACCATGTACTGCAAGCAAGGACGAATTAAGTGTTGTAGGGAACCAGCACACATGCACATCAGGAACACATCAGCTGCAGCAAGTACAACAATTGTTCAATTTCCCAGAGGAGGATAAGTTGTTGCCATCAGGCATCATTTCGTGTAACTTAGCCTTATACCAAAACGTAGGTAGGCCAAAAGTGAATCATGAAGGTCAAGCATACCCAATGCCAAAATAACAATGTCCCGAATGAGGAAATGATATGCGGTGTTGCTATTTTCCCACATTCTTCAAGACCAGCCTAGGCAACTAATTACCATGATATTAACAGATCCACGAATATACAGCCTTGGATCAGGTTCCAAATTTTCCAAAAAAACTTCACAAGCTGCAGAGCTACCAGAATGCTCGGTAGAGACAACATGCAGAGTACACTCATGCGCCGCACTTGTAAGAACAAACGTGTTCTTTTACCATGCATCAATACGATGGAACGTACCTTGGGGGACTGGTCCTTCTTGAGCGGTTCAAACAGCTTCGGATGCTTGCTGCCAAATACCGATTTCCACCACAAGATAACAAATTAAATTCAGCACAAATCCAAATTGAACACGGACAGATGATTCTTTGGGCGTCAGAACATACTCAAATAAATTCGTCTTGAAACGCTGGAAACCGGTCTTCAGGCGCACGACGGGGTCCTGACTCTGCAAGAATATCAGCCACCAAGGTTCTTGACCATCAGAAATCACCAGCAACCACAGTCAGATGCATCTCGATAGGACCAGCCAGCAGTTCTGAACCTATCTTCAGATAAACAGCAATATAAACCGGCAAAACCCTACCAAAAATACCTCGAATCCTCTGAATTTGCTGCTTGTCTGAAGATAGGTTCAGAACTACTGTCTGTTCCTATCAACATCAAACAGATCCCAACGACCAAAGGAAAGAGAGTTGGACCTTGTCGGTTTTGGTGATCGCCGGGGGTGGTTGATGGCGGGGAGGCGTGTGATTCGGCTTCTGCTGCAGGAGGGCCTCTGCTTCTGCGGCCGGGTGCATTGGGTTCTCCCTCGGAGGTTTAGAGGGGAAGCAGCAGCAGCATCCACCCATCTTCAATGAGGAGGGGAAGCAAGAACAACAGGGCACCGATGGAGATCGGCCCCCAGTTCGCCCCTAAATCACCCGCCGCCCCCCGGGAACGGAAGAGTTTTGCAGAGATGGAATTAAAGCCCTTCCTGAGGGGACGATGAGATGGATTTTACGTTTATCTCTTCGTTTGTTCCACATCCTGAGTTCCTTATCCGATATTTTGCTTCAGTATGTGGAGTCTTACGAAAGGCCGAAAGGGGATTATAACTTCCATAGAGTTTGAACGGGTTTGCGGATACATTTCGGGATCAATATGTGCATTATATAACGATTTCAGAAACATGTGGATTATATATATTATGAAAAAGGCCAATTACCTGATCTGATCTGCCGATATATGGCGTCGATCAGATCGTAGGCCACGAGGTCTTTAGGGCACGTACATCGCTAGACTCTTAGCTGGGAGCTTAAGCAATTTAAAACAATATATTTGAAAAGAAAATTAGTTAAGCGACTCAATGCTCCAACGCCAGGCGCTAAACGAGGCGTTTAATTTAATTTATTTTCTACTGGATAGCATCTGCCGTTAGAAAAACTGGGTTTGGTACATACGAAAAAACTGGAGCGTCCGGCTGCTACCTAAACATCGACGTTAGACAAATTTATGGAATCAGTCAAAAACTGAACATAACTACCGGGAATCTGGACTTAGCGTCCGTGCTTACCACCTGCACTGTACGTGCCCTTATAGCAGTACTTGGAAGCCGCCAACTCTCTTAGATCTAGATGCCGTGAACACCTCCGTTTTATTCATAGGTCGATTCTCGCTTCTCCGTCCGGTCTTGTCGGCATTGGATTGAAATCCGATCTATGAGTAGAGTTTTTAATAAAAATAGTGTTTTTTATAAGATTATGTTAGGATTTGGTAGACATCTTTTTGGTGTGTATATGTCAATGGAGAAGGTATCGATTTGCAATAAGCGATTTTCGGCCCTTCGTTCGATGACGAGATCTTTTCGGCGTCAACAATGGTGTTGTAAGATTAAAATTCTATAGGTACGTTTTTTTAGGTCTTGATTCGCTAGATCCATTTTAGATTTTTTTCCCTCATGGTTGCCGCGAGAAGGATCATCCTCACAATATGTGTCGGCTGCTACGTCTTCGACAATGGAGATTCATATTCTCGACTCCCTGCGATGTCGATCAGCCTGTTTAGTTTCTTTTTCATGGAATCTATTGGTGATATTCTTGCTGATGTTGATGGATTATTCTAATGATTGCGCGTGTACACATAGCCTTGGCATTGCGACTCAAATTAAAACTATGGGAGAACGAAGTATAGGTCTACGATTTGACATCTAGATCATGTTTATTGCGTTGCCTTTAGAAAAAGTGCAAGATTATGTTACGAAAGAAGAAGATTTTGATGACCTTCGAGATTTGCTCGTTTCTTTTAGACTTTATTATGTAGTTGTTGAAGACGGCTATGTATTTCTATCATGTACTATTTGTTACTATGGAATATATGTGGTATTGATTGTCAAAAGAAGGTCTATATAGCATATATTCGGCCATGTCCTATAAACCGTGCCCCATAGGCCGCACGGTGGCCAAGTTCCCGCGTCCGTCCTTGCCGTTTTCCGCACGCGCTGGGCTTTACCTCCATTCATTGGGGCTACAAATAGGAGTTGCGCCGGCGACAATGTGTCAACACCTGGATTTTTAATCCCAGATGCCTGTTATGTCATACATCGCAATCCCAAGATTACCATTTTTGTGAGATATAACATATTGGTACCATAGTTTATCATCCATTACAAACCATAATAAAGGTCTTACAAATAAAGGATCTCATGATCCAGTCTTAATACAATCAATGCAGCGGATTAATAATAAGGGTAGCATGGTCGAGACTCCATCTTCAGGGTCATAGGCAATGCTGACGATGGGAGATGATCCTAGTTGTCATAGACTTCCTGCTGTCCATCATCCTTATAGTCCTCCTCATAGTCTGACCATAGGAATAGCCAGAGACAAAGCCATGAGTACTCTTTAAGTACTCCCAAACTAATACTAACAAGTAAGGTAGTTCGAGTAGGAATCCTAAGATCTAGGGTTATTTGCAAAAAGCTAGGTTTATCTCTAACTGAGTTTAGAAGTAAATAAAACTAACTTAATGTTTTACAACACCTAAGTGGGATCTTAGTTTTCATGTTCATAACCCTGTTGTGGTCAAGTCAAAGTCATAGTTCATTTCACAAGTCATTTGAAAACATCTGACGATGGAACAGTATGGTCACTCCAACTGTTCATAACCATGGACACGGCTATTCGAATAGTTTGACACTCTGCAGAGGTGGTACACTTTCACCACAACATTCGATACATCCGTCAGGGACAAACCCTAAATCATCATACTTAGTATGCGGATAATCAATCCTAACCTTTCAATTACACACCCTAGTATAGGCACCTCCCCTATGTGTTTGGCCTTCCAAACATGATCATATGTCATCTTGGGAACTGCACAGGTGGACAATCATCACGAGATAGCCTCAGCTCAAACCTCTTCCGCAAGGGAACCCATACTAAGACATATAAACTTCCAGTTAAGCCTTACCTAAATCAGGTATTGTGGTTGTACGATAAAATTGGAATGGTATCGCATCCGAACCCAACCATCAGTTTTATAAAGGGCTAAGGCCCAAGCCTCAACATTTTCATCATCAAATCATCTAGTGTTCATAACACATGTCAAAACATTTTATTAGAATGACTCATCATTCCAAGGTTTTCATAATCATTTTCACCAAGTATTCCCATCTAAAGTGATCAACTTTTATGCTTAGAACTAGTCACTAATAATTGAGGGATTCACTAATGAGGGGTGCTAATCAAGTGTGACTATCCAAATCTAGTCTCATGCCTTAGTATGACATCTAGTTCTAACTACTTAGGCCAAGTTTTATGATCTTTATGCTATCTATACTTTCTTTCCAAAACTCACAAAATACTAACTAAAAGTAATAAAGAACTTTGATAAAGAAATAAAAGAATAAAGCTTGCAAGTCAAACTGGGATTTGGTATAATCAAGGTTGCATAACCAAGCATGCCTAATGCATCTTGCATAGGTTATCTTGCATAAGTAGCATGCCAAGTTCTAGCTTGCAAGTGTTAGCTTGCATAGTTAATCTTGTAGTGTTAGGCTTGCATTAGATAGCTTGCCTTGATTGGTGCAGTGGTTGAAGTTTTCTTCTTCTTCTTCTTCTTCTTCTTCTTCTTCGTAGTACTCCTCCTCCTCGTAGCCTTGGTCGGTACTAGCGTCTATAAATAAATACGAGGTACACAATCACCAAACAATACTTAACTACTTCTATTTAGCACATAAAGGTTCACACTAGATGATCTAGCGTCATCACAATCATCACATGAAATAAAGACCTAGTCTTATTTATTTTATTTTGGAAAAGTAATTTATACTCATTGAAAACTACTTAAGATTTAATATTCTCCAATTAAAATATGGGATCATGTTGACACATGTCATCATCACACATTCTAATACCTGGGAATGTGATTTAAAGCGGTGGTCACATTTTATAAAGTTTAAAATGATTATTTTATATAATTAAAGTAACTAGAAATGCCTATGTAGCATTCTTTTGGTACTAGTCCAAGATCACTGCATGTAAACCTCAATATTTTTACATATTCAAAAATATCTTGTCAAATGTGATTTTTGAGAGTTGGAATCAACTCAAAATCATTTATGGTTGATTTTTGAAAAATGTTTGAATGTGTAAAAGTCTTTGTCTTG
The DNA here is from genome assembly GCA_023614405.1 of Avena insularis. NCBI lineage: Eukaryota > Viridiplantae > Streptophyta > Magnoliopsida > Poales > Poaceae > Avena > Avena insularis. The sequence goes on along the minus strand of CM042689.1, from coordinate 277,909,990 downwards.
TTATTTTTACTATAGGTGATCTATAATTTCAAATGGTTTGAATCCAACAGGCTTGGATTAATAATTTGAATACCTTTCTAACAAAATTGCTTTCATGCAATTTGGTTCAGTAAAACACTTTGAATTGATTTTCAAAGTCACTGACTGAACTAGTTTTGAATTAAATGAATTAAAATGGAAAAAGATTGTTTGAATTACTCGGCTACGCGCGGGAAAGTTACTGGGCTAGCCCACTGCAATTGCTACTGCTGGTCTTGACAGGGTCCTACTGTTGGCTCGATTAACCCGAAGCGGTATAGTTCAATCTGGGCTGTGCGATTAAACTAGGATCTACGGCTAGGGTGCATCGTCTCTGTAGAACAGCTCCGACAAGACCGAACCCTAACGGCGACGGTGGGGGTACGCAGTGGCTTACCAGGGCTCCAGCTAGAGTCGGCGATGGGGGCGAACGACATTGTCGATAACGGCGGTTCGAATGGTGGTCGCGACAGCTCCTAGGGTGACTCTAATCAACAGCTCCGCTCCTCCTCTGCAGCGGCATACTCTGGTGAAATTCCGGCGGGCTGGTGCTCGTCTTGCTCCAGGGAAGGGTCAGGGGTGGTTCTAAGAGAGAGAGGGGGTGAGATGGTGTGAAGAATGAGGGCTGGGGTGGCCTCTATTTATATATCGGCGAGAGGGGCAGTGCGGCATGGTCAGGCTTGATGACCCACAAGTATAGTGGATCGCAACAGTCTTCGCGGGTAGTATTACCCAATTTATTGATTCGACACAAGGGGAGCCAAAGAATACTTGCAAGCCTTAACAACTAAGTTGTCAGTTCAGCTACACCTGGAAATAGTTCTTGCTCATAGAAGTTTATCAGTAGCAACAATTTGGTAGTAGCAACAGCAAAGCAACAACAACAACGATATGATAGAATAGAGCAATAGTAACAATGAATCGTAATAAAGAGATTCGAGTGCAGTAGGCATAGGGATGGATGGACGGGCGTTGCATGGACGAGTCTAAACATGTAACTTCAAGATCTAGGGCATTGAAGATAAATAATAACAAGCATCCAAGTATAAAACAATCCTAGGCATGTGCTCCAAATATAGTCATACGTGCTCGCAATGAGAACTTGCACAACATCTTCTGTCCAGCCAGCCCGTGGCAGCGGGGCCTCTAGGGAACTACTGGCAATTAAGATGCTCCTTTTAATAGAGCACCAAAGCAAAGAATTAACACTCCGTGAACACATGTGATCCTTACACCACAGCCATCCCCTCCGGTTGTCCCAATTATTGTCACTTTGGAGCCTTTGGATCCGGACAATGATATGTGTACACAACTTGCGGGTAAGATCACAAACAATACTATCATAATTATTCAATAATAAGTTCAGATCTGAGATCATGGCACTCGGGCCCTAGTGACAAGCATTAAGCACAGCAAGTTGCAACAAAGTCAAATAGCACAAGAGAAACTAGGCACTATGCCCTAACAATCTTATTCGATTACATGATAGAACTCATCCAATCCCTACCATCCCCAAGCCTACAGTGGGGGATTACTCACTCATGGATGAGGGAAACATCGGTGGTTGATGGAGATGCGTTGGTGATGACAATGGCGACGATCCTCTCCAAATTCCCCGTCCCGGCAGGGTGCCAGAACGGAGTTTCTGGATCCGAATCTTGGTTTCTGGTGGCGGCGGTGGAGCGGAACTATTTTTGTAAAACTATCGAACCCCCCGAGTTTTTAGGTCAAAAGGCAACTTATAGGCGTGGAGGGAGGCCGAGGAGCTGCCTGGGGTGGCTAGACCTCCCCCAGGCACGGGGTCAGGTGGGCCCGCGCCTAGGGTGGGTCTAGCCCCCCAGGCCTCCTCTCTGTCTCCCCTTCTGGCTCCGTGGATCTTCTGGTGAGAAATAGTTTTTGGCATATTTCTCGGGATTTTTCCTGATAGTTCATTTTCTGCACAAAAACAAGACACCAAGGTAATTCTGGTGAAAACAGCGTCAGTCCGTGTTAGTTGTATCCAAATCACACAAGTTTAGAGAAGAAACAATAGCAAAGTGTTCGAGAAAGTAGATACATTTTAGACATATCAACTCCCCCCAAGCTTAGCTTATTTCTTGTCCTCAAGCAATTCAGTTGAAAACTGAGTGCGATAAAAGAACTTTCATGAACACTTTCCTTCATATGATGTAAATATTCTCAGCACATGAGTAGATGCTTAGACAATTCATAATAAAGAGTATGCAACTAAGTCTACTCAATAGTTATTGCAAGCTATGAAGAGGAACCAACTCAATAATAATAAGTAGCATGAAACATAAACATAAGCAACATTGCAATGCTCATAATAGGGTATGATCTAGTGGTATCTCGCTTGCCTTTGTTTGAAGAGCACAATATAAATGCCAAGGCACCTCTGAAGTTCACATGAAGACTAGAGATAAATATGTCAGAGATACAAGCATCAAAGTCATGACATAATTAACCAAGTTTTGGAACAAACACAAGAATGACAACTATGCTCTCAAGAAGGTGCGCATAGAATAAGCGGTGACTCAACAAGGTTATGGAAACGGTTTTGAAAGGTTTGAAAGGCTTCCCAATGCTGAAAGGAAGGTAATCATTAGCTTTGATCTCTCATTGCCCCTATCATAGGCATCTTCATGTGGTTAAGGTAAAAGTGAGGTCCACTCTGAATCATATGCTTGTCAGACCATAGACTGGAAATCCCAAGTCCCTTGAGTACGAGGGTCGCTCCACATGCTACTCAACTTTGGTCACCTAAAAGTTCTTGTCATTGTAAATACATGCATATCATCGAGAACCGCCAACGAGGTACCCCTTGCACATGGTACAGGAGCTTTTCCATAACCAAAATGACAAGGCAAGCAGACAATGAGCATCTCATCAATCTTTTTATTTACCATATGCATAGCTTTTTATTGAGGACGCTTCATAGATGCTCATTATAGTGATGCCGCAAGTTTCCACCATGATTAGGCATGGCTTAGGCTAGCGGCCCAGGCGTTTCTCTAACACAATGTATAAACTCCATGAACTAACAACTTCCCCTTTTATTTCACATCGTTAACATCCATAAACAAAAGAGCAAGGAATCAACTGGATGAGATATCCAAAAAGTGTTGAAAGCATTCCCCATGACAACACGGTTCTGCTGACTCCCAGTATATAATTAGCAAGCATATAACTTTCATAGACTAGTCACAATGGTTTAGGATTATTAAGCGCAAGGAAAAAAGTGTGCCATCAAGTTCGTGAGAGCTTTACTAACAAACTTTCTCAAACCAGACAAACATGTTATTTTGGAAGAAAACACGGCATATATAAAATATGCACTGAAGTAGCAAATGATGCTAATAGGTAGGTATGGTGGACACATTTGGCAATATTGGTGTTTGGGGAGTTGGAAGCACAGGTAGAGCACGTACTCAGTGCAAGTGGAGGCTAGCAATAGAGAGCAAGCGACAAATGAGAGAGCAATAGTTGTCATAATCATGCTTGCAACAAAACATGACTAACTATGGCATGAAAGTGATACAAGAACTCTGAGGAAAAATAAATCATCGAGGCTTACTGACTATTGATTAGTGATATGCACGCGTGAGCATGTGCCAAGTTGATTCACATGAACAGTCAGAGGAGGATACCACAATATTACCAAAGTATGAATAAAACAATGCAAGTAAACATTCATATGACATGCTACAAACTATTAGAATGCTGGAGCTAATCATAGACAAGCAAGAAATACCAAGCATCCATAATGAAATACACCTTACACAAACAGGCTAAGCATGCTCACAATGATGAGTATATATACAAAAATGAAGACAAATAGAGTTTGTTACCATCCTCTTACCACACCTCAAGTTGTCTTAATCTTCATTATTGCCCTTCACTTCTGTGACTTGAATAATAACATGAAACCAAAATCCACTGAGGACGGCTGAACCCTGCAAAGAACTCACAAAACCAAAGAAGAACAACAAATATTATTGGTGTTTTTGATTTTTTATAAGTCAAACAACACAAAACCAAACGAAGCAAAAGAAAACCAAAAACAAAAACTAAGACGCTCCAAGAACAACACAACTGTGCATGAAACAATAAAAACAAAGTGTCTAGAAAGACCTGAGATTTTTATTGATGAAGAAGGGGATGCCTTGGGCACCCCCAAGCTTTGACGCTTGTACCTCTTGAATATTTATTGGGGTGAAACGGGGTGGATCCCCACAAGCTTGAGCTTTTTTCCATTCTTCATCTCATTACATCATTCTTTCTCTACACCTAAATTTTTTCCTTTATACAAAACTTCACACAATCTTCATTAGCAACATTAGTGTATTCAAAATATAATAGACCTTTAGGTAAAGCTTTGGAACAAAAAGACTTTTCACTAAAAACACAAGCTAATGTAGAAACTCCTTCAAAAATCTCAATTCCCCAAAAGATAACTCAAAAAGGAATCAATAAGAAGCAAATGCAAATAATGGCAGAAATCTGTCAAAACAGACCAGCAGGTAGAAATCGATTTTTCGAAGACCTTCTGTTGCTCAAATAAAAAAGTGTTGAACTAACGAAAGTTAGCTAACATACTAGGGGATTTATTTGTAAATTTTCAGATCAATCCGACTTACAAAGACTCCTCACGAATTTTTATGGTGGAGGACAGAAATCTGTTACGGGACAGCAACTCCCCAAATCTTACTTCCCTCTCATTAGAGGTTATTCTTGGCACAAAAAGCAAACAAAAAGGATAAGGAGAGGTAATTACTAAAGTAATAACTTCCAAGACTCAAGGAAACTCTCGGGTTATCTCCCAACAAGTACTTTTCTTTAACACCTTTAAGTTAGGCACGACGAAGAGCAAAGATTGGAAAGGAGAAAAATAAAGGTGAGCAAGTATAACCAGGGTGAAAGCATTATTTTGTTCATTAAAATCCTTTTGTTAACAAGGTTGATCAAGTCTTGTTACCAAAACAATCTTATATGAAGCAAAACTTTGCATTCCACAAGGTGATTATGTTACCTCATACTTGATAGCAATGGTACCAATCATAATAGTTTCAAAATTTTCTTGTGGAATGGGACAATATATTTCTCCAACCTTGATGCTCTCAATATTTTCAATGGAATACAGACAATAGCTTTTAACAACCTTCTTGGGGAAATAGACAGTATGCTCTTTGTCATTAATATTGAATGTTACTTTTCCTTGATTGCAATTGATGACAGCACCTGCAGTATTAAGAAAAGGTCTCCCAAGAATAATAGACATATTATCATCTTCATGCATTTCAAGCACAACAAAATCAGTTAAGACCATGCAATTATGAGCTACTTGAAACATGAAGATCCTCACATATACCAATAGGAATAGTAGTTGACTTATCAGCCATTTGCAAAGATATATCAGTTGGTATCAAATTTTCTAGATGGAGTCTCTTATGGAGTGAAAAAGGCATAACACTAACTCCAGCTCCCAAATCACATAAAACAGTTCTAACATAATTATTCTTAATGGAGAAGGGAATAGTTGGTATACCTGGATCACCAAGTTTCTTTTGAACCTTACCATTGAAGGAATAATTAGCAAGTAGAGTAGAAATCTCCTCATTAGGAATCTTCCTTTTATTAGAGACAATATCCTTCATATACTTTGAATAAGGAGGCAACTTAATAGCATTAGTCAAAGGAATTTGCAAGAATAAAGGTTTCATCCACTCACAAAACTTGTTGTAGTGTTCTTCCTCCTTTGACGTGTGTTTCTTACCTGGAAAAGGCATAGGTTTCTGCATCCAAGGTTCTCTCTCTTTACCATGTTTATTAGCAATAAAATCTTCCTTAGTGTATCTAGTGTTCTTAGTGTCCTTCTCAGGTTCTTCTTCACCTTCCTCCTTATCAGGAGCATCATTTTTATCATTACCACTCTCAGTTTCAGCATCAGAGACATATATACTATTAGGATCTACAACAGGTTCAAGTGGTTCCTCAACCACTTTATGTTTCTTTTTCTTTCTCTTACGAGGACTACCACTATCTTCACCTTGTTGGGAATCCTGCTCAATTCTTTTAGGGTGTCCTTCAGGATATAAGGGATCTTGAGTAGCTGCACCACCCCTAGTTCTAATACCATAAGCATGTTTATCTCCTGAAGCATTAACTAGCATATCCTTTTGTACCTTAGCAAGTTGATCAAGTTGGGTTTGACCCATTTGAAAGTGTTTACAAAGCATTTTAATATCATTAGAAGTTCTTTCCACAATATCTTTCAACTCATGAATAGCTCTAGAGTTTTCCAATAAATGATGAGCTTATCTTGGTCATTAATTCTTCAGCATCTGTAAGGGTCCTTTTCCTAAAAACACAATCAGCAAAGCTATCTAGGTATGTCCTAGAATCATTAGTTAGTCCATAATAATAAAGATCAAGAAGCTCATTTTTAGGTAATGGACATCCAAGATGTGCATGAATCAAGGCACAAAATCTTTTCCATGACTCAAGCAATTTCTCTTCTTCTCGCTGTTTAAAATCAAATAATCTCTACAAAGCAGCATGTCTAGCACTGGGAGGAAAATATTTATGGAAGAAAGAAGCAATCAAGCAATCAGGGCTATCAATGGAACCAGGAGGTAATCTATTAAACCAATCCCTAGCTTCTCCTTTTAGTGAAAAAGGGAAGATCTTAGCAACAAAGTACTTGCGCATCTTAAAATCATCAGAGATAAAGCACTAATAGTAGAAAGCTCATTCATATGAGCCACATCACTCTCATTTTGAGTACCACAAAAAGGTTCTTTCTCAACAATATCAAAATAATATAAATTAAGAGAGAAATCATAATCTTCATCTTTAATATCTATGGGAGAAGTGGCAAACTTAGGATCGAAGGACATCTTAGGCATAATAGTACGTCTAGCAAGGAGTCTCTTCATAGCACTAGTACCATGTGTGTTTCGGCACTCTTCAACAAAATCATCAGTGAACTCAATGTAAAACTTCGTTCAAAGGCCAAAGAATAACAAACGATGAACTTATTGGAGTCTGTACATATTGATGTATGTAGTCCATTTTGTGAAGTCATGAGCGATGGATTTCAACTTCATATGCTTTGTCCAAAATTTTGAGTGAATATATGTGTATATTTATTTAATGTGGAATAAGTATGAAACATTTGAAAATGTTCAAAGACTTTCAAGATGAAGTAAAAAAACATTGTAACAAGAAAATAAATAGTTTATGATTGGATCAAAAAGGAAGATATTTGAGTAACAAATTTAGCAAAACACCTAAGATTTGAGGAATCATTCCATGGATTTACATTTCCTGAAACACCATAGTGTTGGAGATATGCCCAAGAGGCAATAATAAAGTAGTTATTATCATATATTTGTGTTTATGATAAATTTTTACATCCCATGCTATAATTGTATTAACCGGAAACATTAATACTTGTATGTTTTGTAAACATAAAAGAGTCCCTAGTAAGCCTCTTGTTAAACTAGCTTGTTGATTAATAGATGATCATGGTTTCCTGATGATGTACATTAGATGTTATTAATAACAATATCATATCATTAGGAGAATGATGTGATGGACACACTCCTATAGTTAGCGTAGCATAATATCAAGTCATTTAGAGTTCGTTTGCTACAAGCTTTCAAATATATAGTAACCTAATACTTTGACCATGAGATCATGTTAATCACCATCACCGGATGGATGCTTTGAGGACATCAAACACCACTTCGTAACTAGGTGGTTATAAAGGTGGCATTAGGTATTCTGAAAGTATGGATTGAAGCACATGGATTAAGAGTGGGACTTGTCCATCCATATGACGGATATATATACTCTAGGCCCTCTCGGTGAAATGTCATCCAATTGTCTTGCAAGCATGTGACAAGGTCACAAGGGATGTCACATCACAGTATGAGTAAAGAATACTTATCGGTAACGAGGTTGAACTTGGTATAAGAGATACCGACGATTGAACATCAGATAATTAAAGTATTGTGCAGCAAAGGGAATTGGTATCGTATGTAAATGGTTCATTCGATCATGAAGTCATCATAGAAATATGTGGGAGCCATATGGATTTCCAGATCCCTCTATTGGTTATTGATCGGACAGGTGTCTCGGTCATGTCTTCATAGTTCATGAACCATAGGGAGACACACTTAAGGATTCAATGTTGTTTGAGTAGATATGAAATGTGAGTTGGAGACCGAATGTTGCTCGGAGTATTGAATTGGATCCGGTACATCACGAGGAGATCCGGAATGGTCTGGAGAATAAGATTCATATAAGGAAAGTCAATTTCTGGGGTTCAGAAATGTTTTCGGTGTTTTGACCAGAAGCTTCTAGAATATTCTGGAAGGTTCACCACCTCGGAGGGGTCTCTTGGGATGCGACATGCCCTAAGGGGCTGGCCACACCAAGCCCTAGGCCAACTCGACCAAGCACTAGGAAGGTAGGGTCAAACCCTAGTTTGAAAAGTCAAATCCTAGTTTGGGAAGGAAAGGGACAACTTGAAAGGCAAGTTTACAACTCCCCTCTTCCTAGACGAGTTGGGGAAGGAGTCTCCCATTGCTAGCCAACTTGGGGGGGAAACTTGGCTAGGGCTAGGAGGCCCTTGGCTGTCGGCCCCCTCCCATATAAGGAGGGGTGGGGCGCCTCCCTTGTCACCTCAAGCCTTGGCGCCTAAACCCTAGCCACCGCACCTCTCTCTCTCTCGTCCACCATACTACTCCAGCTTAGGTGAAGCCCTGCATAAATCTCTCCTCCACCACCACCACCACACCGTAGTGCTGTTGGGATTCCGAGGATGGTCTTCATCGACTACCGTACGTGTGACCGACTGCGGAAGCGCTTCCGAAACATGGCGCCGGAAGTATCGTCTACGTGATCTTGAGATCGGCAAGTGATCGACTACATCAACCACGAGAATCCGATCTCGTTAAACGCTTTGGATCTATGAGGGTTAGTTATCTACAATCTTGTTACACCGATCTCGTAGATTAGATCTTGGCTTTGCCATAGATTAGATCTTGGTTTTGTGTGGATAGAATTTTTTGTTTTCCATGCAATGAACCATACAGTGGTATCAGAGCCGACTCTTTGCGTAGATCTGTTGCACGAATAGAACACAATGGTTTTATGGGCGTTGATGCTTTTGTTGTCGCTTGCTTTTTGTGTACTTTGCGTCTTGCGGTATGGTGGAATGAAGCGGCCCGGGCTAACCTTACATGTTATCATACATGAGACTTGCTCCACGCTTAACGTGTAACTTGCATTGCACCAGTGGCTTTGTGGGTGTCTGTCTCTCCCACCATAGTGAAGATTCAATTTATAATGGGCACATGACAATACTTGTATCAATGTTGTGGTTCTTGTTCGTAAGTTAGAACGGTTCTTATTCGAAAGCCCCAGCCACGTAAAACATGCAAAGAAAATTAGAGGTGTCTAACTTCTTTTTTTAGGGGTTGTGATGTGATGTGATATGGCCATAATGTGATTGTGATTATATTTGATGCATGCGATGATCCTTATTGTAAGTTGGCAACCAGCAGGAGCCTTATAGTTGTCTTTAAATTTTGTTAAGACCTGTGTGTCTATTCATCAAGTAGTTGTAATAGTTGCTGTTGGTGGAGGAAAACCATGAAGCAACGCCATTGACCTTGACGCCACACCGATGATTATGGAGATCATGTTTGTTCTTTGGAGATGGAGATCAAAGGAACAAGAAGAAAGGCCATATCATATCACATATTATGAATTGCATGTGATGTTAATATTTTTATGCATCTTGTATTGCTTAGATCGTGACGGTAGCATTATAAGATGATCCCTCTCACTAAATATCAAGTAATAAAGTGTTCGTCCTTAGTAGGCACCGTTGCTAAGACTCGTCATTTCGAAACATAACGTAATGATCGGGTGTGATAGATTCTACGTGTGCATACAATGGGTGCAAGCCAGATTTGCACAAGCAGATACTAAGGTTAACCTTGACATGCCTAGCATGTACATGCATGGTATTGGAACAAGGAATACCGAAAGGTAAAGCATGAGTCATATGGATGATATGATGAACATGTTGATTGTTTGCCTTTGAAGCTACATCATCTCTCGTGATGATCAGACTTGGTGTAGTGGATTTGGTTCGTGTAATCACTAAGGCAACATGAGGGATGTTGCTTTGAGTGGGAGTTCAAAAGTAATATGATTAAAAGTTGAACACAAGTTATCATATATTAAATCAAAGTGAATTTGCATAATTGTTGTACTCATTGGCATCCGTTCACCACCTTACGCTTAGTTATAATTGAGATAGAACTATAGAATTTTGTATAGTTACTTTACGAACTGGTATCGTATTGTTTTGAGTGTTAATCTAAAGTTTAAAAGTCCTATTTCAAACTTCCAGCAAACTCCGTTTACTCCGTGAAGTTTAATAATTAGTATTAAACCAAGAGTAACAGTTCGAGTGTTAGTATATAAGTATCATGTTTGTCTCCATGATTCTTGATATTCAAAAGATTGTTTTAATATCAAGGTTATCTAGGAGCTCAAAGAATTGTTTCAGAAACCATCATATGTGGAAGATATTGCGATATCTGAAACAATGTTTTGGTTGCAACATGATAGAGTATAATATGGCAAAATTTATGTTCTCTTATTTGATGAGAATTTGCAAAGGTTGGGGACGCTAGACGTCCTAGTCCTCCAAAAAGTTTTGGAGAGCAACATTATACTCACGATTCGCAGTTATAAGCTATAGTAGCTTGATCATGAAAATTGTCATCATAAGGATGAATGAAAGATGTAGGTAAAATGTTTACTACACTAAAAGATTACTAAAGAATGAAAGAACACCAAACATTTGATGATAGTGATCTACTTCAAAGTGAAAGTCCAAAGACATTAGTATTTGACTATACATGTATGTGTCATATGTATGGCGCCACTGTTGATGTTGATAGATTGTTTTAAACGGAAAAGGAAATGCTGAAAGAGAATCTCAGAAATATTTGGCAGAAAAGAAGAAGACTGAAATTGTCCAACATAGGTATATAGATGATATACATTTTATGGTTGTATTCTTTGCTTGTTAAACAATGTGGTTCTTGGGTATTGGATATCAAATTGGTTGGTGTGAAATGTCATGCAGTACAACACAATTCATGAACTTCAATGGCCTAAGTAACCAGTAAGAGAATATGTGATGATGTTCATCGAAAACAAACAAAGTGTTGTTGTGTTTCTCGTTGACATCAAAGCTTACCTTCAAGATTTGTTTCAATAATTGTTATTTTAATCAGGAATTATGAGAACAAAAGGTTGTTCAAATAATTATCGTATTCCATAAAAGATGGATGATTTACAAATCAGGTTGGAGAAATCACATCCATAAAACTAATGCTAAAAATGTCACAAGACAAATCATTGAAAGATCACTTATGAAGTGACATCGCCATTTAAATTATATTGGAAAGAAAACATGTCGAAACTCCATGTTGATGGAATTTTGGAGTCTTTTCATTTTGATCAGATGGCACTTATGAGACTTTCCTAGAGATAATTGAAACTCCGTTCAAAGGACAAAGAAGAGAAACCGACTAACTTATTGGAATTTGTACATATTGATGTATGTAGTCCAATATGTGTAGTCGTGAGCGATGAATTTCAACTTCATATGCTTTCTCCGGAATTTTGAGTGAATACATGTGTATATTTACTTAATAAGGATGAAGTATGAAACATTTCAAAATGTTCAAAGACTTTCAAGATGAAGTGGAAAATCATTGTAACAAGAAAATAAAGAGTTTATGATTGGATCATAAAGGAAGATATTTGAGTTATAAGTTTAGCAAAACACATTAAGATTTGAGGAATCATTCTATGGATTTGCATTTCTCGAAACACCATAGGAGTATGGAGTGTTCGAGATATGTATTGAAACCTTGTTTGAAATGGTGAGATCAAAGGTGTCAGTTATAAAACTACCATTGTATTTTAAAGATTAAAGCTTTAGTGACTATCGCTTTTACACTGAAAAGAGCACCATCGTGATCTGTTAAAATGACACCATATAAGTTATGGTCTAGGATAAAACCCAAGTTGTCCTTTCTTAAATTTCGGTATGCTAGGCATAAGTAAAATGTTTACAACCAAAGTTGGATCAGCATGTCTTTGTAGGTTATTTCGAATAACCATTGGGTGTTCCTCCATAACACCAAAGAAAAAAGTGTTTGTCGCTTAGAACATCAAGTTTCTTGATAAGCAATTTTTTGTGAAAAGTTAAGTGTGAGGACAATAGAACTTTCATAAGGTTATTTAACCTTAGGTAATATGTGCTGAGTTGCACAGCGCCAGAAAATATCCCGGAGGCAGAAACAATGCTCATGGCTTACGTGCCTCAAAGTTTGTGGTCACGGTGGTCTAGGTTCCTATTGAACTAAGTAGGCCGGGTAAACAATCAAATACTAAGATTTGAGAGTAAATCATTATTATTTGATAATGATGAACCGACTACATGCAAATATGCGATGATGGGCCCTAACTCTGCCAAATGGCTTGAAGCCATAAAATCCATGATATTTTTATGCACGAAAAATCAAGTTTTTGAACATGGAAGACCCTCCGGAAAGGTGTAAGACCTATCGGTCGTATTTGTATTTATAAATAGACATGGATGTTTCACATCTATGAAATTATCGACATGTCGGTAAAGAGTTTACGACAATGTTCAAAAGTTAACTATGACAAGATTTGATCTTTCATAGCGATATTTAGTTTGGACGGATTAATATAGCAACCACTACATATACTTTTTGTATATGGTAGTTGAAAAAAGAAAACAAGGTTCTTCTAATATAATGGTTACCTAGGACGTGTACATGACACGATGCAAAGGGTTTTGTTAATTCAAAGTATGCTAAAAGGGCATGCAAAATTCAATGGTTGAAGTAAGCATCGCGGAGTTGGAATCTTCACCATGATGAAACTAAGTGGGAGCACTGAGACATATTTCTAATACATTATGTGAAAGACATATTATTGATTGGAGATGATGTATCTTTTATTGACACATGATTAAGAATTTCATTTCTATGAAAGACTTAGGAAAAACCCGAATATTTGGCATCAATGTCTATTTGGATAGATTGAGACGCTAATATGGTTATGCCAAATGTACATAGATGAGATATTGAATAAGTTCAATATGGAAATGACAAGAAAGGTTCTTGTCACACAGAAAGGATTGAATCAAGATTCAAGTGTATTGACACTTGGTAAGTGAAACGAGATTCAAGTGTTTTAACACTTGGTGAGTGAAATCACAAGGAATATTTTGATCAATCATACCGTGATATGTACACATCATGATATTTCCTATGCTATTAATGTTATGAGCATATACCAGAATGACTCATAAGATGACCATTGGATGATAGTAAGGATATTCTTATGATCTTTGGAAGAACTAAGAATATGTTATGTAGAGGTGACAAATAGATGGATAGTTCATTGTAAAGTGTTACATTGATACTAGTTTTTTCACCAGATACAAATTAAGTTTATCTCAATTTAAACTATGGGTGGCACAATGTAATGGAAAGGAGATTCCATAACGGATTTGGATGAGTTCCAAAGTTAAGACATTGTGACAGATACTATAACAAAAGGCTAAGTATATGACTAGCATTGTAGCAGCAAAAGAGGGCATTTGTGTCAAGAAGTTTGTTATCAAACTAGGTGTGGTTCACATTAGGCTAGTACTATGAAGATATATTGTATGGCAATTGTATCAACATGTTTTAACCCCAAGGAACTAAAGGTCTCGCCAAAGGAACAAATGTATACAATTCCATCTCATTAGAGAATGAGTGATGCATAGAGACGCAAAGATATGCAAATACACATGGACCTGAAAGTGTCAGATCTGAAGATTATGTTTAGCACTAGCAAATCATGTATGTACAACACTAGAAAGCCATAGGTGTTGAATGCACTAAGTTTTTCAAAACTAGATTATTGACTCTAGTGCAAGTGGGAGACTGTTGAAGATATACCCAAGAGGCAATAATAAAGTGGTTATTATCATATCTTTGTGTTTATGATAAATGTTTACATCCCATTCTATAATTGTATTAACCAGAAACATTAATACTTGTGTGTTTTGTAAACATAAAAGAGTCCCTAGTAAGCCTCTTGTTAAACTAGCTTGTTGATTAGTATATGACGATGCTTTCCTGATCATGGATATTATATGTTCTTAATAACATGATCATATCATTAGGAGAATGATGTGATGGACACACTCCTATAGTTAGCGTAGCATAAGGTCAAGTCATTTAGAGTTTGTTTTCTACAAGCTTTGAAATACATAGTAACCTAATCTTTCGACCATGAGATCATGTTAATCACCATCACCGGATGGATTCTTTGATGACATCAAACACTACTTCGTAGCTGGGTGGTTATAAAGGTGGCATTAGGTATTCTGAAAGTATGGATTGAAGTACATGGATCAAGAGTGGGATTTGTCCATCCATATGACAGATAGTATACTCTGGGACCTCTCGGCGAAATGCCATCCAATTGTCTTGCAAGCATGCGTCAAGGTCACAAGGGATGTCACATCACAATACGAGTAAAAATTACTTATCGGTAATGAGGCTGAACTAGGTATAAGAGGTACCGATGATCGAACCCCGGATAAGTAAAGTATCACGCGACAAAGGGAATCAGTATCGTATGTAAATGGTTCATTCGATCACGAAGTCATCGTAGAAATATGTGGGAGCCATATGGATTTCTAGATCCCTCTATTGGTTATTAATCGGAGAGGTGTCTCGATCATGTCTGCATATTTCACGAACCTTAGGGAGACATACTTAAGGATTCGATGTTGTTTGAATAGATATGCAATGTGAGTTGGAGACCGAATTTTGTTCGAAGTCTCGGATTGGATCTGGGACATCACGAGGACATCCAGAATGGTCTGTAGAATAAGATTCATATAAGGAAAGTCAATTTTCGGGGTTTGGAAATGTTTCAGTGTTTGACCGGAGGCTTCTAGAATGTTCTAGAAGGTCCACCACCCCAGAGGGTTCACTTGGGATGCAGCATGCCATAATGGGATGGCCACACCAAGCCCTAGGCCAACTCGTCCAAGAACTAGGAAGGTAGGTGAAAGAACATGTGGGCCCCCATGTGTGGTTTTGGTAATTAATGACAATCTTTATGGACTATTGTGTGTATTAAGTTATACTTGTAGGATTTGTCCATTAGCATCACTTGGAGCATGTGTTGGCTTGAAGGTCGCTGAAATGAGAAGAAGATGTGTTGTGCAAGCTCAAAATGCACCATCTATAGAAGATCTCATGTTTGATGCTTGCCATTCCCGGTGATCATGGATCGATGATGAGGAATTAAGAAAGGCGTTACATCTTGAGAAGGGCAAGATCGTATACATCAAGCTCAAGTGGAATGCTCAAGGCAAAGGTATAATCTTGATAGGTTTTCCCTTTTGCCGGTCTCATATTGTTAGTAGGAGACCGAGTTTAGGATAGATAGCCGTACTATCAAGAGGGGCTCTCGAATGAGTAACTCGTTCACTTCATTCAGAGAGAGCTCAAACCTTTGCATATTTGCATCATCATATTTGGTTGTTATTTGGTCTTATCCATGTGAGGATATAGAGATTGTGGTAATCTCCATAACAAGCTCTTGTTCATCAAAATCGGATCTTCCGTTTGTATCTTGTTGCGATTTTGATCATGGCGGCTTTTCGGTTTCTCACCAAGTGAGGTATCTCACATTATTATACATGATACATTCTCACTTGGTGATAACCAATATTTTCACCTTACATAGGGTATCGTCGATCGGAGTTACCAATCAAAAGTTATAGATGTTTGAATTTTCCTAGGTACCAAAATGCGGTAGTAGGGTTAGTACCTAGCGCGGCAGTAGGTTTTGGCAAGTTGCCAAATGCCACTGCCCTCCAACCGCATTTTGGTACCTAGCACGGCAGAAGGTTTTTTCCAAAAGCCACTACCGGGCTAGGTACCAAAAAGCGGTAGTACCGCATTTTAGTACCTAGCACGGTAGAAGGTTTTTTTACTTCGTAATTTTGATCTATACTCCCTTGCTGGACTACGATGGTTCTTTGCATGATCTTGTAGAGGTTGTTGTCCTCTTCGAAACGAGCCCAAGATCATCGAAATCGGAGTCCGGATGCAAAAGTTATGGCTGTTTTCGTTTTGTGATAACCAGTAGTACCGGACTAGGATCCGGTAGTACCGCATTTTGGTACCGGGGAGCGCAGAGAAAAATGCGTTTGGCGCCTCAGGAACCCCATGGAATGTCCGGTAGTGCCGGGAAAGTCCGGTAGTATCGGGAAAAAGTCCGGTAGTACCGGGAATCGCGTTTTTAGGCTGCAACAGTTGGATTTTGGAGGGACCTATATAAGAGGCCTCTTCCCCAATGGTTCCTTAACCATTCTTGCAAGTTTTCCCCTCCATTGTTGACCTTTTTGAGCTTGCTTTCTCTCAATATCTCCGATGATTCTTGCATATTCTTGAGGGATTTGAAAGAGGAGATCTAGATCTACAATCCCACCAATCAATCTCTCCTCTAAGTGAGGGGAACATATTGGGATCTAGATCTTGGAGTCTTTTGTGGATTTCCTCCATTGTTCTTCCTCTCTTATTCCCCCATAAGCTTTTGTAGCTTTGGTGGAATTTGGGAGAGAAGGATTTGAACACCTTTGTGGTGTTCTTGCCATTTGCATTTGGTGCATCGGTTTGTGTTCTCCTCGGAGGATTTGGTTTGAGTTACTCATTGGAGCTTGTCCCTCTTGGGTTCTTGGAACCCTAGACGGTTTTGTGGCCTTGGTGGCATTTGTTGAGGCCTTTTGTGGCGTTTGTTGGGAGCCTCCAATTAAGTTGTGGAGAAGTGCCCCAACCTTGTGAGAGGTTTCGTTTGCCACCGACAAGTGCACCGATAGTGGAAGCATGGATCGATCCCGTTGGGGTGAGATTCACCCGAGAATAAGGGAGGCATTTTGTGGCGTTGGTGGTTTGATACCACCCCCTCTCCAAACAAGACGTACTCCATGTTGGGAGGAACTCGGTAAAATATCGGTGTCCCCGCGTGCCTCGGTTATCTCTATACCCGAGCTCTTTACTTATGCACTTTACATTGTGATAGCCTTCGTGCTTGAAGTAATATATATCTTGCTATCACTTTGTTGCTTGTATTGCTTAGCATAAGTTGTTGGTGCACATAGGTGAACCTTAGTTGTTCTACGTTGTGCTTAACAAAGTAAACACTAGTTTTATTCCGCCTTTGTTGAGCCACTCTAGGAAAAGTTTTAATCACCTATTCACCCCCCTCTAGGCGACATCCGTATCCTTTCAGTAGGGTCAAACCCTAGTTTGAAAAGTCAAATCCTAGTTTGGGAAGGAAAGGGAAAACTTGAAAGGCAAGTTTACAACTCCCCTCTTCCTAGACGTGTTGGGGAAGGAGTCTCCCTTGCTAGCCGAGTTGGGGGGGCAACTCAGATAGGGTTGGGAGGCCCTTGTTCGTCAGCTCGCTCCCATATAAGGAGGGGTGGGGCGCCCCCCTTGGCATCTCAAGCCTTGGCGCCTAAACCCTAGCCAGCGCACCTCTCTCTCTCATCCACCATACTACTCCGGCTTAGGCGAAGCCCTGTAGAAATCTCTCCTCCACCACCACCACCACACCATCGTGCTACTGGGATTCCGAGGAGATCTACAACCTCCACTGTCCTGCTGGAACAAGGGAGATGAAGGTCTTCATCGACTACCGTACGTGTGACCGACTGCGGAAGCGCTGCCGGATCATGGTGCCGGAAGGATCATCTACATGATCTTGAGATCGGCAAGTGATCAACTACATTAATCACGCGAATCCGATCTCGTTAACCGCTTTGGATCTACGAGGGTTAGTAATCTACTATCTCGTTGCACCGATGTCGTAGATTAGATCTTGGCTTTGCCATAGATTAGTTCTTGGTTTTGTGTGTTCATGCGATAGAATTTTTTGTTTTCCATGCAATGAACCCTACACAAAGGAGTATGGAGTATTCGAGATATGTAATGAAACCTTTTTTGACATGGTAAGATCAATGGTGTCATTTGTAAAATTTCCATTATATTTTAAAGATTAAAGCTTTAGAGACTACCGCTTTTACACTAAAAAGAGCTCCATCGTGATCCGTTGAAATGACACCATATAAGTTATGGTTTGGGATAAACCCAAGTTGTCCTTTCTTAAACATTGGTATGCTAGGCATTAGTAAAATGTTTACAACCAAAGTCGGATGAGCATGTCTTTGTAGGTTATTTCGAATAAACATTGGGTATTCCTCCATAACACCGAAGGCAAAAGTATTTGTCACTTAGAACGTCAAGTTTCTTGAGAAGGATTTTTTTCATGAAAATTTAAGTAGGAGGACAATAGAACTTTGATAAAGTTATTGAACCTTAGCTATATGTGCTGAGTTGCGCAGCACTGGAAAGTGTCCCGGAGGCAGCAACAATGCTCATGGATCACGTGCCTCAATGGTTGTGGTCACGGAGGTCTAAGTTCCTATTTAACTGAATAGGCCGGGTAAACAATCAAATACTAAGATTTGAGAGCAAATCATTATTGTTTGACAATGATGAACCATCTACATGAAAATAAGCGATGATGGGCCCTGACTCCGTCAAATGACTTGAAGCCATAAAATCCGTGATAGTTCCGTACACGAGAAATCAAGTTTTTGAACTTGGAAGACCCTCCGGGAAGGTGTAAAACCTATCTGACATGGATATGCCTGACGGGTACCTGAGGTTAGCCTACCCGGTCCAGCCCAGTGGAGGCCCACAAGCAGGACCTGATGCAATCGTGAAAGCCAAGGAGACTTTGGATGGCCCAAGCCTGGAGAGAAATCGACTTCTTGGAGGACACGACTAAAGTGTAGATAGAATTTCAAAGGGGACAACCCTAATTCGTAACTGACTCGACCTACCCGAGACCTGGCCTCCCCATATAAAGGCCAGGAAGGCACGGTGAGGAGGATATTACCTCATACCCTAGAACACACCTCACGCCAGATTGCATCTGCGCACCCTTGTAATCATCGGCATCACCATCAATCAAGAACAGACAAACAGGAGTAGGGTTTTCCCTCCGGGGCATGAACCTGGGTAAACCGTGTGTCCTCGTGTTGCGAGTATGTTAGCCGTTCTGTGATCTCTAGCTTCCCCTTCTTATCCAAAACCCAAGTCCATAACAATGGGCATTGATGAATTCAAACCTCGTCACTATCGGTCGTGTTTGGATCTATAAATAGACATGGATGTTTTCACATCTATTAAATTGCCGACATGTTGGTAAAGAGTTTACAACAATGTTCAAGAAGTTGAGTATGATAATATTTGATCTTTCATAGCGATATTTACTCTGGATGGATTAATGGAGCAAAAACACATCCATGCAATGCCTTCAGCTGCAGCTGGCGGGCGTGGCCAGAGCCTGGCTTAATAACCTCCCCTCTGGATCCATTCGTAGTTGGGAAGAGCTGGTGTACTAATTCATCCGCAATTTCAAAGGCACCAGCAAAAGTCCGGCTTCAATAGAGGAGCTACACGCCTGTTGCCAATGCTCCAATGAGTCCATCCGCTCGTACATACAACGTTGGTCTATCATTAAGAACTCCACCGAGAACATCTCGGAGGAAAGGGCAATCGACGCCTTCAACATCGGTGTAAGGCGCCGTGAATTCAGAGAAGAGCTCGGACGCGTCAAGCCCAATACCATTGACCATCTGATGGACATCGCCAATCGCTAGGCTGATGGCAAGATGCCGTCAATCGAACATGTTCGAATGATGAAGACGACTTCGGCCACAGACACGATCGCCGGGGGAAAAGAAGAGCGCGCGTCTATGATGAGTGTGAAGAGGTCGACATGGTCACGGATGGCTACGCTGACCGCCGCGAGGATGGAAACCGCAACAACGAATATCGCAGCAACAACTACCGCGATAGTGGAAAGCCATCACAAACATGGCAGCGCCGCAACCATGATGACAAGCCCTCTACACTCGACAAACTATCTGGTCCCTACACCATCCATTTCTACATCGACAAGCATGATGGCAAAAGGAAAGCCAGTCACATGCTCAAAGATTGCTGGGAGTTCCAGATGCGGTGCTAGGAAGTGAATCCAGGATTTGCCCCCGCCCCAGGAGCCATCACACACAGAGCCCCACCTTTGCCACCTGGATCACCCGTGCAGCCCGCACCTTCCCCGACCCCAAAAAATGGAGCAGATCCATACCCACGACCGCTGGGGGCTATGATGATACAAAAAGGGCGTCCATCCAACAGGGTGCAGAAGACGATCACCTGATAGGTCAACCTGGCCGTCACCTCTCCGCCTGCCATACCTAAGTACCTCAACGGCTTGGAGTCATGCATCACATTCGATCATTCGGATCACCCATGCAAAATACCTCGCCCGAGTCACTCTTCCTTGGTGCCCGAGGCACAGATCAGAGGGTTCGAGATGAGTCACGTCTTCATGGACTCTGGCAGCGACATCAATCTAATGTTTACCAGCACACTCGTGGCTATGCGAATCCCGCTATGCAGCCTGGAAGAACTATACACGACCTTCCACGACATCATCCCAGGGAAAGGAATATACCCCTAAGAAGAATATGGCTCGACGTCATCTTTGGCACCCCAACAACTTCAGGCATGAGCGGCTCGAGTTCGAGGTGGTGGACTGGCCCTCACAGTACCACGCCATCCTCAGGCGCGTGGCATTCACAAGATTCATGGTAGTGCCACATTATGTGTATCTTCTATTGAAGATGCTATGGCCCAACGGTGTCATCACTGTCCCAGGTGGCTTCACCAAGTCAGACAACTGTGACAGGGACTTCAATAGAATCTCCTAGTCATTTGGCATGCATGAGGAGCTCACAAGGCTGAAGGAGTCAACAGACAACAACCTGCCCCCTATCACCAGGCAAAATGCACCTAACATGTCATTCGAATCCACATTCAACACCAAGACGGTGCAGGTCCACCCGACAGAACCCACCAAGATGGCCCTGATCTCCAACAACTTGAGTTTCGCATAGGAACTCGCGCTCGTCGAATTCCTCCGTGAGTGCTGGGAAATCTTCGCCTGGTGCCCTGCAGACATGCCAGGAGTTCCCAGGGAATTCGTCGAGCATGCACTCAATGTGTTTCTGAATGCAAGTCCAGTCAAGCAGACAATGCGTCGAATATCTGAGGGCAGGGCTTAGGCAATCGGTACCGAAATCAACAGACTCCTCGACGTCAAGTTCATAAGGGAGATCAAAGAAAGTACCTGGATAGGTAACCCCGTACTGGTCCCTAATAAGGACACCGACATCCTGCGGATGTGTGTGGACTTCACGTGGCTTAACAAGCATTGCTCTACGGACCACTTCCCCTTGCTGCAAATCGATCAAATAATTGACTCCACTACAGGATGCGAGAGACTCTCCTTCCTTGATGCCTACTCATGCTACAACCAGATTCGACTGAAGGTCGAAGATCAAGAAAATACGACATTCATCACACCGTTCAGGGTGTTCTGCTATAACACAATTCCCTTTGGGCTAAATAACGCAGACGCAACCTATCAAAGGTGCATGCAGGCTTGCCCGGAGAATCAAATTGGTCAAAACATTCAGGTCTATGTTGATGACATAGTGGTCAAGACCAAGGAGAGCCAAACATTGATCGACGATCGCCGTGAGACATTCGACAACCTTGATCGCTACAGGATCAAGCTGAACCCGGAAAAGTGCGCCTTCGGTGTGCCATCCGGGCAATTACTCAGATACTTCATCTCCAAAAGAGGTATCAAGGCCAACCCGAATAAAATCAAGGCTATACTAGCCATGGAGAAGCCGAGAACGTCAAAGGAGTCCAACAACTAGCTGGATGAATCGCGGCACTCAACAGGTTCATAAGCCGCATGGGTGAAAATGCTCTCCCTTTCTACCAATTTCTCTACAAGGCCGACAAGTTCGAGTGGACGGCTGAAGCTGATGAGGCATTCGAAGACCTCAAGCGCTTAATCTCTACATCTCCCATACTGGTAACACCAAAGGAGAGAGATCCCATGCTGCTCTACATCGCTGCCACGCACCAAGTGGTCAGCACTGCCCTCATGATCGAGTGACCCGAAGATGGGAGAACCCATGGAGTACAACACCCAGTATATTACCTTAGCGAGGTACTGACGCCTACAAAGAAAAGGTATCCCCACTACCGAAAGATCACCTATGGCATATTCATGACTACGCGTTGATTGAGCCACTATTTCCAGGATCAGCAGATCGTGGTCGTCAACGACGCACCAGTATCAAACATCCTCAACAACCCCGAAGATACATGGCAGATAGCCCTATGGGGCATCGAGCTGTCCCCGCGGGACATCATCTATGATCGTCGAACCGCTATAAAGTCTCAGGTGCTCTCGGAATTTTTCGTCCATTGGATGGAGCTCCAGCTACCGGACACTCCGGACATGTCCCAACTCTAGACGTTGCACTTCAACGGCTCCAAGCGCGAGGCTGGAGTAGGAGCCGGAGTAATCTTGACATCCCCTCAAGGGGACAAGATGAGATATGTGCTGAGGATGAAGTTCCGCACATCCAACAATGAGGCTGAGTACGAGGCAATCCTGCACGACATGCGGATGGACAAAGTATGTGGTGCCATGCGCCTCGTCATCTACGGAGACTCCAACCTTGTCATTCAACAGACGATGAACGAGAGCGATGCCCACATGAGCAACATGATTGCATACCGTGTGCTCTACAACTCACTCTAAGGAGACTTCGACGGCTACGAAATCCGGCATGTCGGTAGAGAAAGCAATGAGGAGGCTGACAAGCTCACCAACATCGGCTCCACATGTGACCCAGTGCCACTAGGTGTGTTCCTCGAGCAAATCTGCGTGCCCTCCATCAAGCAAAAAATTCCGAAGGACAAAACCGATGCCGCAGGACACTCTGGGGCTGCGCCACCCGAGAAAGCCAGAACACCCGAAGAACTGGACACCGAAGTTGAGCTAGTCAGCCTCATGTAGGTCCTCGTGGTCGAGCAAACATGGACCCAGCCATACCTTCGCTAACTGCTAGGTAAGCAGCTACCCGAGGACCCAACGGATGCTAGGCACATCGCACGCCGATCAAAAGCCTTCACCATCATCAACGGAGAGCTGTACAAGAGCATCATCACGGGAGTGCTTCAACAGTGCGTCACCAACAGTGATGTGAAGAGCATCCTCCTCAACATATAAGAAGGCATCTGCGGCCGCCATGCAGGCAGCCGCGCCCTTGTTGCCAAGGCTCTACGAGCTGGCTTCTACTGGCCAACCACGATGCGCGATGCCAAGGACATTGTTGAGAAGTGAAATGCCTGCCAGAGGTTTGCAGACAAGCATCATGCACCAGGCTCAGAGCTACGACCCATACCATTGACCTGGCCCTTCGCACAGTGGGGACTCGACATGGTTGGAAAACTATAGAATTCCTCACCCGGAGGACACGTCTTCCTCCTGGTGGCAGTCGACAAGTTCACAAAGTGGATAGAGGCCATGCCCGTGACTAACTAGACCGGCTCCACTGCCGTTAAATTCTTCCAATCCATCATCTACAGGTTTAGAGTGCCTCACAGCATCATAACCGACAACGACACAAACTTCACCTCGAAGGAGTTCCAAGACTTCTGCGAAGGGCTCGGAATTAATGTCACGTATGCCTCCATGGCGCATCCGTAGACCAACGGGCAGGTCGAAAAGGCCAACGACCTCGTCTGCAATGGAATCAAGAAGCGGCTACTAAGCCCACTCGAATGACTGGCGGGAGCCTAGGCGGATGAGCTACCCACCATCCTCTAGAGCCTACGCACAACTCCAAACAACGCCACTGGCTACACGCCATTCTCCATGGTGCATGGAGCCGAAGCAATGTTACCCACCGAGGTATGCTATAACGCCCCGCGGGTCGTCGCTTACAGCAAAGCAGAGGCCGCACTCGAAGACGCTGTTGACACGCTGGACGAAGATCGCGACATCGCGGCAACCCGTTCGACGGTGTACCAGCAATGTCTCCGCAACTACCATAATAGGCGTCTATTCCCAAGGCCCTTCTTCGAAGGAGTCCTCGTCCTGTGACTCAAGCAGAAAGGGCACCTGAAGCTAGAGTCACCCTGGGAAGGACCCTACGTGGTCACCGAAGTAATCCCAGGTGGCGCCTACCGCCTAAAGGACATTGAGTCAGGAGTAGCATACTCCAACCCTTGGAATGTCGCACAACTGCGACGCTTCTACCCCTAGTTGTCTTTTACTTTCAATAAGGCTACTCAGCCGAAAACTATACCCCCTACAATGCAATGAATAAAAGATAAGTTCCTTGGCCCAAATATTTTCTCTCTTGTATACATTTACATCCTTAATTACGCTCGGGGGATGCACCTCACCTCTCGACTTCGTGGACTGTCACAAATAACGCATCACCCTAAGTAGCTGACCACGTCCGTCTAACAAAAATGACATGCACATATTCTATGCCAACAAAGCACTACGTTCAAACACATACTTACAAACTTTACAAGGGCACAAAAGCCCACTCGGTACTATACAAATTTTACATCACTATGTTCAAACATTGCAGGACTCAACTCCGCTGGGGCAGGACGCTCGTCCGCTCGTCGAAGAGGTCGAAAATATCCCAAGCATGGTGAGCAACCACAACATAGTGTGGACGCATGTCCAATGCCATACCAACTGGAGGAGCTGGTGGCCCCGCCGCTATCTTCGCCAAGTCAACATCACGGTGATGCAGCAGGACAAGCGCCAACGCTGCCTTTGCACCCGCCACAAGTAGTTGACGTACAAGTTCTTTCACGGCGTCCACGCTTCAAACTTGCCCAGCAGCCCCAGAAAGCTGGATGGAGCCGCATCCAGGGGGAACATTGCAGCCCATACGGAGGCGAGTGAATACCTCGCATGCTTTAACACCTGGAGCACTTGGTGGACGCGATCCTGAACCGTTGCGACAACAATCGCGCAATCACGGTCCATCCAAAAGAAGCCTCTGGCCTCCAACTCCTATTGGGTGAGGCAGTTAAGCTGAATAGCAACGCTCTCCTTCTCTTCCCATGGAAGAAGATTTACAACTGCAAACAAGAGCAGCATCTCAGAAACTGCAGTTGTTGGGCTTAGTCGAAAAACAGAACATGGACACCCACGACAACTTACATTGAAGTTTCTCGACGACCTATAAAAATTCTACAAGGAGAAACTCCTCTCTCGTAGTGGCCCGCTCCATCTTAGATTTCCAAACATATGCATGTCCACGGATGACGAGAACATCTTTCTCCAGGAATCGGATGCGATCACGTAGCAAAGGCAACTGTGATGCCTCACTGGACGATGGGCAGGTAACAACCAAGGCAGGTGATGTGGTCACAAGATCAACACTCAAAGGGCCCTAAGAGGCGCACAAACGAAAGAGTGTAAAGACAGAGGAAATTGACAGTACAAAAAGGAAATGCATATATTTACATCAAAATGACCATTACGTGGTAGAGTTAGATTCATCCAGTTCGGAGCATTACATGAATGCTGGAAAAGCAGACTCAGAAAACAAAGGCAACTATGGCACAAGAACCCTAAGAAGCAGCCACATCCGGAGCAACTTTGGACTCTGAGGCCTTCGCCTTGGTTGCCTGCTGCTGCTCCAGCATGTATGTGGCTAGAAGATCAATGAGCTTCGGACCAAAGTGCTTGCAGCGGGAAGAGAAAGGAGAAAAGCCTACCTCGGTGCCATCAGCTGCCACTGACATCCTGGAGGTGACCTGGCTCAGGTTCAACTGCGCACCAGTCGCCATAGCCATCGCCAAGCCCAGGGTTGCACCCACACCCTTCTGGGTCTTCTTGTAGTTCACAGAGGCATCACCCGCCAAGGCCTTCGCCAAGGAGTCGATGTCGCTAAGGGCGATGCCCTTCAGGAAGATTTCTCAGTAGAAGCGGGCGAGGACTGTAACATCCCAACATCAGAGCTTAGAAATAAGCTGAACACAGATGTGTGCATTGCATTCATGCATAGAAAATCCGAATAATTTTCGTGCTTTTAAACAAAACTTGGCAAAGTGATTGAAGCTTCTCTCAACTTGATGGAATTGAGGTAGATCATCAAGTTAACTGCGATAAGTTTCAATATGACCTTTGCTAATTTTTTTTTGGGGAATGGTAATTTGATCTAAGGGTGGATCAAATGTAATAAAACTAAACCAATACACATTGATTAATGATTATAATTTGATCCTTAAGTGATCATATGTAGTATTCATTACAATAACTCATGAATACCAAGATTAGAATAAAACTCAAGAAACAAGAATTTAATAACTAAATCTTGAACTATCTTAATCTTATATATCTCTACCATGAGTATCATGGTAATACTTGACCTTAATTCTTTTGTTGTATTGAGTAGGAAGGAAACCAATTTAAGACCATTCACCATATATCTTTCTTTCCATATTAATCCTTATCATCTCTATTGAAACTTATCTTAATATCTGTTGTTCATCAATGTTGAGTAATCAACTATTGATTCACCAATTCTTAACCTATCAATTCTTGATCTATCAACTCATGTCTTTATCATAACATTCACTGTAAATCCTTTAGAGAAGGAGGTAAGAAGAGGTAGGTGGTAATGCTAGATTTAGATATCATCTATAGGATGGGAGTGTTGGAAGAGAATAAGATCATTGTGATAATTGATGGAGTTAACTCACTCCTGAAATGATAAAAGAGTTGTCTGAAGATATAGTTATATGGTAACAAATAGGATTATAAGGATGAACATTGAAGATAGATACCAATGAGTAATCCTATTGGATTAAGGAAGCATAGTCCATGAATAACATCCCTTAATCCAATAGAGATACTAAGAAGATAATTTTAATACAACTGTAATGTTGTATTGATGAGACCTTGATTAGCCAACTGGAAACCTAAGCCATAAATGATTAAAGGATTATAATGGTCATGCTTTAGTTGTTGGGCCACGCGGAGATAAAACAAAAATTTTCCTCTAACGTGGTGATCCCAAGATCTAGCTGAGGTAGAAGGCCATGAGGTTTACCACTAGACGCGCAGTTGCGGATTACTGATGAAGAGCGTCAGTTGATGCAGTGCAGTCCTCACGATCCGATCGTCGTGGTGCTGATCGCACAGCACCTCTGCTGGTATCCACACGTACAAGGAGGCGCGTGGCCAGGTTCGCTAGGTTAGGACTCTGGGAGCTAGGGTTTCCAACACATGGAATGACCTAACCGAACAACGATTAACCTTTCTGGGTTACGGTGCTCCACTATATATAGGGAGTGAACGTGGGCTCTGCTCGCGCGACCCATTCACTAAAGCCCATATAACACTAGTCACCATGAGTCCAACTCACTAACTCAGTCCTAGTCCGGTTTAGGTCCAACCCAACCAGATTACAGGTTCAGATCCAATCCGAACTTGCTCCCACTCTTAAGTGTGTGACCCCGCAGGCTCATGGCTACTTGGACACGATTGGAGTCCGACTCTCAATCGATCAGTCGGTAGCGGCTCCTAGCAGAACGTGCCGACTCCCAAGTACCAAAGAGTCATGACGACTTGCCTTTCCAATGCGACTTACGTCCGAGTCCCTTTTGCCTCACGATATACCTTGTCAGACTATAGGCGAATAATTGTCATCCCTTAAATAGTCTGACTCTCTTCTCGATCCAAGATAAGTGATTCACCCGACTAACTCTTAGTCGATCGCCTCGGTTAACACTTAACCGAGTCGTGCATGGCCATGCTTTCCGAATCATATCTCACGAGAGGGCCTAGAGAATATCTCTCCAAGCGGAGGGGCAAAATCCCATCTTGGTTATTCACATCATGCAGCTTGATTCTCAGTCGACCCGAACTCTGCCTTTATAACTGCCCAGTTACGGATCAGCGTTTGACAGAACCTAAGTCTATGATCCTCAACTCGGACTATGCAATAACCTCAGGTCTAAGGATTACATTGATTGAGATATACAAATGACAACTTGTTCGTTGTACCTCAATATGGGTCAATCCGACTCGCTAAACTCTTTAGCCGAATCTATGTAAGTTGGAACAGCATGTCCATGCCCATGACAAGTGGAACTGAGTCATCAAGCCAACTTTCACATTGGTCTAAGTTGTGTGTCCAGCACAACCTCAATGACCAAGGATATTTAGTACAAACAACATGAATGCATAGTTCTACAACCGAATCACATATTCAATGTTACACATCAGATGTTTATACAAGGACTACTTAATATCTTTATGAATACAATGGGAAATCTCATCATACATGATTGCCTCTAGGGCATATTCCCAATAGTCTCCCACTTGCACTAGAGTCAATCTTCCGACATCACATGTCTAAGCATCTAATGCCCATGGCTCTCAGGTGCGCCTCATGCTTCGGCTGGGGTAACGGCTTTGTCAACGGATCCGCAATATTTGCATTTGTGTGTACCTTGCATAACTTGATATCACCTTGATCCACGAACTGGCGAATCAGGTGGTACCGCATGAGTATGTGCTTGTTCTTCTGGTGCTGTCTAGGTTCCTTGGCTTGTGCAATAGCACCATTGTTGTCACAATACACGTCCAACGGATTGTACGAGCCTTGAACCACACCAAGATCCATGAGGAAATTCCTCATCCAAACAGCTTCCTTTGCTGCCTCCGTGACAATATACTCAACCTCTGTTGTGAAGCCGGAACCACGATCTCTTGCTTGGAACTCTTATAGCTCACAGCACCTCCGTTTATAATAAACACGTATCCGGATTGTGAGCGAGAATCATCAGAGTCGGTAAGATAACTCGCATCCGTGTAACCCTTTACACTGAGTTCATCTTCACCACCATAAACCAAAAACATATCCTTAGTCCTTCTCAAGTACTTTAGGATATTTTTTAGCTGTATCGATGGATCTCTCCAGGATCAGCCTGGTATCTGCTCACAACACTTAGAGCATAGGAAACATCTGGCCTAGTACAAATCATGGCGTACATGATGGATCCGACTACAGAAGCATATGGAATCGCACTCATCCGACTTCGCTCATCAGTTGTCGAAGGACACTGAGTCTTGCTAAGTTTTACACCATGGGACATCGGTAAGAACCCCTTCTTAGACGATTCCATGTTGAACTTGTTCAACACTTTGTCCAAATAAGTACTCTGACTCAATCCAATGAGCCTCCTTGATCTATCTCTATAGATCCGGATTCCGAGGATGTATGTTGCCTCACCCAAGTCTTTCATTGAGAAACTCCTTTCCAATGATTCCTTGGTTTCTTGCAACATCTGGATATCATTTCCAATCAGTAATATGTCATCCACATATAAGATTAGAAAATTTACTTTGTTCCCACTAAACTTCTTGTACAAACAAGAATCATGATCACTCTTGATGAAGCCAAACGATTTGACTACCTCATCAAAGCGAATATTCCAACTCCGAGATGCTTGTTTCAACCCATAAATGGATTTCTGAAGTTTGCACACCTTGTCAGCATTAGCCGGATCGACAAAAGCCTCAGGCTGTATCATATACACGTCCTCGGTTAAATTTCCGTTAAGGAAAGCCGTTTTGACATCCATCTGCCATATCTCATAGTCGAAATAGGCCGCTATAGCTAACATGATCCGAACTGATTTAAGCATCGCTATGGGCGAGAAAGTCTCATCGTAATCAACTCCTTGAACTTGTCGGAACCCCTTTGCGACAAGGCGTGCTTTATAGATTGAAACATTTCCATCCATATCAGTTTTCTTCTTAAAGACCCATTTGCACTCGACGGGTCTTGCACCGTTTGGCAGATCAACCAAGTTCCAAACTTGATTTTCATCCATGGACTTTATCTCGGATCTCATGGCTCCAAGCCATGACTCGGAATCAGATCCCACCATCACTTTCGAATAATTTTCCGGATCATCACTGTCTAACAGTAACACATCACGAACACTTCGTAATCTTGCCGATCTTCGTAGTACAGGTGCTGCTGCCGACTCAGCTGCCACGACTGGCTCAACCTCCAAGGTTTCTGCCGACTCGCTACTAGCCGGTTCCTCTCGAATTTCTTTGAGCTGCACCGTGCTCCCACTTACTCCCCGACTGAGAAACTCTTTCTCAAGGAAGACACCGTTCCGAGCGACAAACACTTTGCCCTCTTCTCGGTTGTAGAAGTAGTAACCCAAGGTTTCCCTCGGATACCCCACGAAAATACACTTATCCTACTTGGCTGTAAACTTGTCCGACTGAAGTCGCTTGACAAATGCTTCACAACCCCAAATCTTAAGAAAAGACAAACTCGGCCTTTTGCCTGTCCACATCTCATGCGGTGTCTTCTCTACCGATTTTGATGGTACTCTGTTTAGTGTGAATGCGCTGTTTCTAGACAATAACCCCATAATGATAAAGGCAGATCTGTCCGACTCATCATTGACCGTACCATGTCCAACAAGGTTCGATTCCGCCTTTCCGAAACACCGTTCCTTTGCGGCGTTCCTGGCGGAGTAAGTTGAGGAACTATTTCACAACTTTTCAGATGGTCATCAAACTCATGGCTCATGTACTCGCCTCCTCGGTCCGACCGAAGAAACTTTATTTTCTTGCCAAGTTGATTCTGTGCTTCATTCTGGAATTCTTTGAACTTTTCAAAGGCTTCCGACTTGTGTTTCATCAAGTAGATATATCCATACCTACTCAAATCATAAGGGAAGATAATGAAGTACTCATAACCACCCCTGGCTGTCGTGCTCATTGGTCCACATACATCACTATGTACTAGACCCAACAAGTCGGACGCCCTTTCGCAACTCTTTGCAAAAGGTGTCTTGGTCATTTTGCCAAGTAGGCAAGATTCGCATGTCTCGAATGACTCCAAGTCGAACGAATTTAGGAGTCCATCATCATGGAGCTTCTTCATGCGTTTCCAACTTATATGACCAAGCCGACAGTTCCAAAAGTAAGTCATATTCAGATCATTTGGTTTCAACCTTTTAACGTTTATGTTATAAACCGACTCACCATCAAGATTCAAAATAAATAACCCGTCCTGGACGGGTGCAAAGCCGTGAAACATATCATTCAAATACAAAGAACAACCATTATTCTTGATATTCGACTCATAGCCTTGCCTCATCAAACATGAAGCAGAAATAATGTTTCGACTGAGCACTGGAACATAATAACAATTATTCAGTTTCATAATGAATCTGGAAGGTAAATGAACTTGCATCGTGCCTACTTCCAACGCAGCAACTCTTGCTTTGTTGCCGACTCGAATATCAACCTCGCCTCTTGCTACGCTCCTAGTTCTTACCAGTCCCTGCAACGAGTTGCATATGTGAATAACTGATCTGGTATCATATACCCAAGAACTATTAGGTGCATCAGCAAGATATATGTCTATAACATTGCAAACAAGTGTACCTGAGTCAGAAGTCATACCTCCACTCTTGGCTTTGTCGGCCAAGTACTTGCTGCAGTTCCTCTTCCAGTGGCCATCCGCCTTGCAGTAGAAGCAAGTGGATCCGGCTGAAGGAGATGGTTTAGTCCCTGAGGAAGAGCTTGGGACCGGGTCCTGAGCCTGCTTTCCTCCTGACTTAGCCTTCTTCTTAGTCCAAGAACTCTTCTTGAACTTAGCCTTATTCTACACCATCAACACTTGACTAGCGCCCTTCTTGAGATCCGCCTCTGCCTGCTTGAGCATCCCATGTAATTCAGTGAGCTTCTTATCCATACCATGCATGTGGTAGTTCGAAATGAACTGCCCATATGCACTAGGAAGAGAGTTCAGAATTATATCCGTAGCGAACTCTTTGCTAATGGGGTAGCCAAGCCTCTCCAGAGACTGCACATAACCAACCATTTTGATCACATGCGGACTCAGTGGATCACCATCCTTAAGCTTGCAACTCAGCAAAGCCTGAGAGACTTGATACCTCTCAGTCTTCGCCTGAGCCTGGAACATACTTTTGAGGCTTTCGATCATATCGTAGGCCTCAACATGCTCGAACTGCTTTTGCAAGTCCGGTTCAATGTGAGCAAGCATAAGATAGCTAATATCCGTGGACTCATCCTTAGCCCGACGGTAGGCATTGGTGGCAGCGACAGTCGCATTCTCATTCGGCTCATCTGGGAGTGGGTTGTCTAGGACTTGGTCCTTCTTTTCTTGTTTATAGAACAATTCTCAGATTTCGATACCAGTTGGTAAAATTAGTGTCATTCAGTTTATATTTATTAATAATGGTTCTCAATGCAAAACCGGATATCTGAGAGTGACTGCTACTTGGTGCCATGATCTACAACAGAAAATATGCAAAACACTTAAGACATGTATTCATGAAAGAGCAAGCATATAAAACATTTTAATATTTTATGCTCCCACTAGAACCAACACCTCTCCGATGGTTGCTTAGTGATTCAGGATTTAAATAAGCAAGTCGGCTAGTGAGCTTTATCATCACCGCTATCCGCCAAGTGATCTAGGTAGACAACTCCTTGTCGATCGTATCTCATACGACTCCTGTTGGACGGGTGGCATCACATGCCCCGGCTCCCATCCGACTTTTCCCCGAGTCCGACAACCGTTGTGATAGACCCGTCTAGATTACCGAGTGTTTCTGCAGTAAGAGTTCGACTCGAACCCACCTAGTCGGAAAGAATTGGCAGCACCTCAATTTTATGAGCCCACTACCAAAAATGTCCGACTTGTGATGGTGCAAACACTGGCAGGAAAAGCGACTAGACCTTCTTTGAAGGATTAAATTTTACCGACTATCTAATAGAGGTAAAACTGAGACATAACAATAACACAAAATAAAGCAATTATAATGTGAAATGGTATGGCTCTCTTCATGGCGATCTCCATCTCCACAAAGCCTGTAATCCGACTCGTGCCAACTCTTGTCGCTTGCCGTCTTACTCCATGTCGCCGACATGTACAACGCCTTGCATGCCTTCCGGGTCCTCCAAATAGCTACTCTAGCTTAGTAAAGTAAATTACATAGAGAATCCGACACGCAGGTCGTTATACAATAAAATGATAGCACCTAGGCTCCAGCCGGCTGACAAAAACCGTGATTCGCAGATCACGTATGGATTACACACATACATCACATGCACATGAACCATACCATTCACAACTTCCTGCAAAAACAAGTTATGCATAGATACAATATCTACCGGCGCTGTGAAACTTGCAACGACATCTAAGGCGCTACGACAGGGCGAAGCCGACGGTCCCGCTAGCCGGATAGCTGGCGGGGATCGAAGGGGCAGCGCCCCTCGCGGGTACGGGCAACGCCCGACGTTTTTTCCGAAAACGTAGGTCTCATCTACGATCCGAACATGGATTCCGACCATCATTCCGATTCGATCAAACTCTTTGATCTTCGATCACCGCTTCTGGATTTACGTGTCACAGTCTACCCCAATGGCGGAAGCCGACCGGTAGGGGTATGTCGTTCCACGACCTTAGCAGTATGATCATGGAAATCAGATCTACCATTCCTCGAGTACAGTTGATCCAATCAACCTCGTACAAAACCGATCTATCTCATAGATCGACCACCAAAACAGCACATAGATCTCATCTACAGCCTACCGCATATCACATATGCGAGATCTCGAGCCTAAAACCAGAAGCTATCGCTCTGATACCACTGTTGGGCCACGCGGAGATAAAACAAAAAAATTCCTCTAACATGGTGATCCCAAGATCTAGCTGAGGTAGAAGGCCACGAGGTTTATCACTAGACGCGCAGTTGCGGATTACTGATGAAGCGTGTCAGTTGATGCAGTGTAGTCCTCACGATCTGATCGTCCTGGTGTTGATCGCACAGCACCTCTGCTGGTATCCACACGTACAAGGAGGAGCGCCGACGACGAACTGCTAGGTTCGTTACGGCGGTAGGACTGCTGTGGAGCTAGGGTTTCCAACACATGGAATGACCTAACCGAACAACGATTAACCTTTATGGGTTACGGTGCTCCACTATATATAGGGAGTGAACGTGGGCTCTGCTCGCGCGACCCATTCACTAAAGCCCATATAACACTAGTCATCGTGAGTCCAACTCACTAACTCAGTCCTAATCCGGTTTAGGTCCAACCCAACCAGATTACAGGTTTAGATCCAATCCGAACTTGCTCCCGCTCTTAAGTGTGTGACCCCGCAGGCTCATGGCTACTTGGACACGATTGGAGTCCGACTCTCAGTCGATCAGTCGGTAGCGGCTCCTAGCAGAACGTGCCGACTCCCAAGTACCAAAGAGTCATGACGACTTTCCTTTCCAATGCGACTTACGTCCGAGTCCCTTTTGCCTCACGATATACCTTGTTAGACTATAGGCGAATAATTGTCATCCCTTAAATAGTCCGACTCTCTTCTCGATCCGAGATAAGTGATTCACCCGACTAACTCTTAGTCGATCGCCTCGGTTAACACTTAACCGAGTCGTGCATGGCCATGCTTTCCGAATCATATCTCACGAGAGGGCCCAAAGAATATCTCTCCAAGCGGAGGGGCAAAATCCCATCTTGGTTATTCACATCACGCAGCTTGATTCTCAGTCGACCCGAACTCTGCCTTTATAACGGCCTAGTTACGGATCAGCGTTTGACAGAACCTAAGTCTGTGATCCTCAACTCGGACTATGCAATAACCTCAGGTCTAAGTATTACATTGATTGAGATATACAAATGACAACTTGTTCGTTGTACCTCAATATGGGTCAATCCGACTCGCTAAACTCTTTAGCCGAATCTGTGTAAGTTGGAACAGCATCTCCATGCCCATGACAAGTGGAACTGAGTCATCAAGCCAACTTTCACATTGGTCTAAGTTGTGTGTCCAGCACAACCTCAATGACCAAGGATATTTAGTACAAACAACATGAATGCATAGTTCCACAACCGAATCACATATTCAATGATACACATCAGATGTTTATACAAGGACTACTTAATATCTTTATGAATACAATGGGAAATCTCATCATACATGATTGCCTCTAGGGCATATTCCCAACATTAGTCACCAAGATTGAATGCTTATATCATGTATAAGTGACATTGGTGGATAGAACATGATTGAACCCTAGTATAGATATGTATCCTAAGTCAACCATGATAAGTCACCATGATAGGATATGAAGTTTGAATATAAGCTACTAGGGTAAAGTAGATATAAGATAGTATGACCAAGCTAAAACTAGAGTAGCATGGAGTTATTGAAGTAGTGTTATTCCTCTTAAAGGATAATAAACTTTTGAGGAAAGTATAATTTGATAGATAGATCCACTAAAGTAATATGGGTGATGGATAATCAAGGAAGAATATGAATGGATTTAACTGTAACCATCTGTTGGATTGGAAGTTATTAGTAGTAGCATAGTTTGATAACCAAGTATAGATATGAGAAGATTATGAAAAGCTTTAGTGTCAAGATCATTGGATTTATAAATGGATTTAGAAGAATAAAATATGGATAAGAATATTCTTGTGAAGTAAAGTTCATCATGCTAGCACATGATGATGGATATGAAGAAGTAGTATATCTAGGAAAGGAATTCCTTAATTAGAAGTCCAGGATTGTGAATTATGGAAGATAGGAATTCTTGGTAAACACTAAACCCTAAATCTATAATCAAGCCTAATATCCATCTCATCTGTTGGATAAATCATCTTATTTCCATAATGGTGTATAGGAATATTTTCCTATAGTAAATCACTTAAGCACATCCTTGTCATTTCCAATTATCATAACCATATGTGCTTAGGAGTTATTTTTATCAATTCTTTTCCATTAGACATTCCAGATAATAACTTTCTATTTTAAAGGGTGATATCATTAAAGATCACAAACAAACAGACAATATGTTTAGCCATTAATCTTTATTTACATCAACAAAAGAATATAAGTATAGTAAGAACCCTAAAACCCTAGGGTAAGAATTTATGATTTAAAACCATAATTACTTTGTTGGTTATAATAAAATCTATCCATTGCTATTTCCTAAATTCATGGGAATGATATTAACCATATTAAATCCTTAGAATATCATGCATCAAATAATAAAATAGGGTCATAATATATAAAAGTTTTCCTCCAAACTACAAGTTAACTAAAATTAAGTTTGATAAAAAATAAGGAAAATATACTAATATAAATCCATGGTTTATTGTGGAAAGAAAATTAATAACAAAGGCCCTTACAAAATATTAAAAAGGATCTATATAAAGAAATATAACATTATTTAATAAAAGCACACAAAATGATGCTAAATACATTTTAGTCTTGCTAAAATTATTTAGCAAATAAAATCTATAAAGAGAATTCAATTCAAAGGTGCTAATTCAAATCTGAAAATAAAAAAGGAAATTGAAAACAGAAAAGAATAAAGGAAGAAAACAACAGTCAATTCTGGCCCATGGTCCAGTTTCTCTTCGCCCTATCCGTCGCTCACACACGCCACACTGCAGCCCACATGTCCCAAGCCAGCCCAACTAGGCCCAATACCTCTTTGTCCCTCCTATCCGTCGTCTTCCTTCCAGCGACAAGTAGCTCGGTGGCACCACCGTCGCCGTTCACCAGCATCGCAATGCTCGCCACCGCCTGCCGTCTTCTGGAGAGGAGATAAGGATGACGTGGTGCTCTGCTTCAATCTCATCCTCTTTTCTCCTTCCCAGCAACCTCCCTCTCTTCGGTTCCTCAAACCTGAAACCCTAAGCCGATGAATCGCCGGTGTTCCGAGCTTCACCGTGGCAGTACAAGCACGCTGGGAGCACCGCTTTACTCCCCTATGTCGATTAGTTGGAGGAATTGAGCTGAAGTTCTTGGAGTCGAACCCCCACGTCATTTCTTCCCGAACTCTGACCAAGCTCCGCCGTGGCTCCATCGCCGTTACAGGCCACCACAAGTCTCGCCATCAACCTCTTCTGATTCCTAGTGAGCTCACGAATCCCCAGCACTCTCTAGCTCGTTTTCCCATGGTCTCTGAGCATGTCCGCGTCGTTGGACTTAGTGCGCCGCCGCCAGCCATCGCCGTACTCCCTGCTCCGATGACCATCAGTGGGCGGCGCTACCCCATATGGGTTCTGCAAATTCCCCTGCATCGAAACCTTCGAGTCACACCTCCCAGAACCCTCTCTGCCATCGTCCGCGGTTCATTTTCGGTGAAGCTCCGGCGAGCAAATGTGGCAGCTGATGTGGCCATGGGCCCCTCTGTCGGTCTCTCTGGCTAGGTTAGTTAGGAGTGTAAAAAGAATATTGATATGTGTTGAGGTCATCGTGACATCACTCCTACATCATCCTTGACCTATTCAACTTGTTTGACCTGGTCTTTGCCGATGTGGCATATGACGTGGCCCCTGGCCCATGTGTCATTCTCTATGAGTAGGAACAAACCCAGTAACAAACATTTTAACCAAACTGTGCGTGTCATGTGGCATGTGGCCCACTAGTCAGTGACTAGGGTAGGTTAAGTCTGAGTAAGAAAAGTATTCCCTGTTTATAATCTTATTTAGAATTTAATTAGAAAATGATTCAATCTTAAAAATTTAATAACTTTTGTTTTATAATTCAGAAAAATATGTTTGATATATAAATTTTTTCATAAAAATAAAATCTATAACATTAAACTATTATCAAACATTATTATGCCAATAATTTAAATAATTATTATTTAATAAATATTTTATAAGTATTAATACTTTGAAAATTCATAATTTAATATTGGTAAATGTTAAAAATATAAATAATATACCAAAAATCTTAGAAAAATAAGAACTATAATCATGTACTATTATTTCACTTAATTCAGTATCTATTATTTATTAAATGTTTATAAAATAAATAAACTTATAAAAATCATATGTTATTATTTATAAATCACAAAAATAAATGTAATATACCAAAATGATCACAAAAATAATACCTATATGTTAAAAATACAATATTCCACTTTTAAAGTAAATAAAAACTTAATACTCTAATAACTTGAATCTAAATCTAATTTCCTTAATTAGTAATTCATATAAGGGTAAATAAAATTTGCTAATATTTCTAAAATTTGCCAATTGAGTCTAATAAATAGTATTAATCTTAAATATTGATAATATGAAGTCAAAATGGTTCAACACATTTTAAATAAAATTTTATTGAATTATCCTTCAACCATAAGTGTAGATTATTTTATAAAAGGATCCTTATCAAATATAAAATCTCCAAGAATAATTTGTAGTGAAATAAAACATATTCCTTTACTTTAACCACAAGATTATAATCATACTAAAACACCATAGTGACTTCACAGGTAGTCACTAACATGGCTTAGTTATTCACAAACCATAACCACATCTTTATGAAAAGATAAATGACTCCACTCCAGTATAATGATAAGAAGCCACTACCCAAATAAAAGTATAACCATTCTTAAGTAACTTTAAGGAAACAATATAAAGTACACAAGGTACAAATAACATAAGCAATATACCTTAAATCCATCTATGTCTTTAAAGTTAACTTTAGTCTACAATACTTTAAATACTATACTAAAGACTTTGTTATGTGTTTTATAGTTAACTTTGGTCTATTATAATTACGTTATAAAGAATTTGAAATCCAAACTATCTAAGCAAGCACAAACAACGTCGACCACCTCTGATTAACCACAAGGATTGTTTAAACCTTAATAAAGAAATCTTTTCTTCAAAAGTTTTTCGTTTTGTCACTTCAATCAACAAGTCTTATAATAATAATTCCAACTCTTATCAACTAAACTCAAGGACTCCCATCATAGTCAATAGATGAAAATTAATCACAATCACATTGCTTTGAACTTTACTTGCATACTTAGAATTATAAACACTTAAGTTCCTTATAATTGCCATTACTTGTAAAGTAAAATTTGAAGATAAACAATTCTTATATAAGTAGTCTTTGAGTAGAATTCCATATGTGTGTATCTTATTTTTGGGTGATATTCTAAATACGTGTTGTTCACACACACTCACAAGCCTTAATAAGAAGCACAAGTGTGAAACTTAATCTAAAAGGGCAACACATTCCAAAGAAATCATTTCCAGTATATAAACCCGAGAACAACGCTTATTCTGGGGATTCGCGTTTATAAAGTGCATTACATTACTTATGCATAATAGCATCTTGCTTCTTTAAACATTAGTCCTTATCAGACCAATGATGCTGATTTCAGATATTGGATCTTATATTGTCTCGAAGACCGTCAGTGCATAATCTTACAATCACAAAAGGCAAGTTAACACTTGCTCATGTCCTTTGATTATTTTCTGTAAAGTATTTTGCAAATCCAGTGTTGACATCACCTGCATTTGAAAAAGGTCAGAAAACACTATTTTCATAATAATATGATTATAGGTTATTTACCATGAGGTAATAACCTACTATAAAAGTTTCGGTGATAAAGGAACATATTATCTAGGAATTAACAACCAATGTCGCCAGTGATTCTTGCGTCGTATATTACGCGTTAACCATGAGATTTGGAATGGGACGGAGAAGTCAGCTGTATCCTTTTCCTTTCGTATGGAGGCAAGACTACCTTAACGTGACGTTGTGATTCCTTGTGCGGATCCAACATATGGGTGGGCACCCTTAGGCCCGGCGTTTTTGGTGTCTAGATTATCTATGAGTGGCTGCCGGGGGTTTAGCCGGAACTTTAAGGTACTTACCTGGGAATCACCAGCTCATAGAGTCTTCGGGAACTCATCAGGGTTTTAGCCTGCCCGAAAGGGGGCTTAACGGAGGTGAACCAGCCCCAAAGGATCGTGCAGACATATGGGATCACGGAGAGGGCAGTGATTGGCTTGGATCATCTACTGGGCCCCACACCATAGGAAGTGTGGACGGGAAAGATCGCCCGGTTGTGCAATAAGGATTTGATCTCTCATGGGTAAAGTAACGCACCTCTGCAGAGTGTAAGAACTGTAACTTGTTACTCCCTGTTCTGGGAAGGAGCTGCGAACGCGGCAGGAAAGGAACTCCATGAAAGTTCTGGTAAACCCGTGAAGGCTGATGGACATAGCTTTTCAGAATAAAAGCAACCTTTTAAGAAATGTTTACGAAAACCTGCATTGCCTATGACCCATGGTATGTGGCTGTAGATATACTGCATCAAACACTCCTTTTCTAGTGAACTTACTGAGTACGCTCGTACTCAACGTATCTTCTTAACCCTTGCTAGATTCTAAAGCCAATAAAGATGATGTCTACATTAACTTATGCTCCAGGAATCATCATCAAAAGCTCAAGATCTTCAATGAAGTCAAAGAAGTCAACATATACACAATTAAAGTGAAGGCGAAGTTGCTGATTAGATAGGAATATAATCTCTAGCCATAGAATCTATTTCTGTAATGCATTGCAATAGCAGCAATGCCAGACCATTAGTTTAGATACTAGTCTGAATAGTATATTAGATTTGAGTTGTTTATTTCTGATTCTTCTTTGTAAGAAGATTCTTTCTCTCTCTTTAACCTAGAGTGTTCTCTGGATCTTGTGTAAAGAGTTGAGTTGTAACCTATAGTCATGTCTTGGACCTGCTGTGTTTCTATTGTACCACTCCGAGGGATGTAATACTAGTGAATGGTGTTTCATTGGTTTTATGTCAACGACTATAGTGTACTACATCATGCAGTGGTATGATGGGTCACCGCAAGGACCTCCTTGGCCTTGACTTGCGTCTCGACGGTAGCACTACATTGGTCTTCGACCACCACAACAGCACCCGCCATGGGCTCCCCATGTTCCAAGACACCGCGATCAAACTAGATGCCGGTGGCATCTGCAAATTACAACAAAGAAATTCCGAGTGAGGAGAAGGAGATGCACCAGAAAAACTCAAAACAACGTATGGAAACTTACCAGACAAGGCCTTGGGAGCAGCCATAAGCTGTTCCGCCATCTCCTTCTCCTGAGATGCCACGACAACCGCAAGTTGCCCCTCGCGCTCCTAGGCCTCCCGCATGCAGCATTCAAGGGCCTCCACGACATCCTTCGCCTTGGTCTCTGCCTAGCTGTGCCTCTTTTCGAGTGCGCTCAACTTGCGGAGAGCCTCCTTGTTCTCATCTGCAAAAACAAACAGGAACAAAGATTAGAAAATAAAAGGAAAACCCCATCATCAACAGCCAAGATCAAAGATCAGAAGTATACACACTTAGGAGTTGTTGGAAGCTCTCCTCCAAGGTGAGGTATTGTTGCTCGAGGCGGTTGATATCACGGATGAAAGGCTGCAACAAAGAAACAATAAACCAGGTAAACAAAGGACTCGGGGGTTCGCCCGTGCGAAATGATAAATTACTTACATGGGCATCCGAAGACTCCGAGGGTTTAACTTGTGTCTTCCGGGAGACAACCGCGCGAGTCCTCGGCTTTGAGGAGGTCGATGCTTCATCACCAGAGTTGGCCGACATCTTCGGGGAGGCCGCAGCAGCCTCATCATCGATTGCCTTTGACTCCCCAGCCATCTCATCAAGTTCTTCCTTGAAGGATTCATCTGAGGAGTTCCTCCTAGCACAGCCGAAGCATTTCAAGTTATTCGACGAAACAGCAAGCTAACACTTAGCACACTGCAAACAAAAAAGTACCAGGAAACTTACGAAAGAATATCAGAGAGGTTGAAGACTGGTGTCTCCTCCTTCTTCTTCTTATTAGCCGGCGGCTGG
This sequence comes from Avena insularis, assembly GCA_023614405.1. Classification (NCBI taxonomy): domain Eukaryota; kingdom Viridiplantae; phylum Streptophyta; class Magnoliopsida; order Poales; family Poaceae; genus Avena; species Avena insularis. The sequence goes on along the minus strand of CM042689.1, from coordinate 277,868,089 downwards.
GGATCCATGGCCCGGATGGCTACATCATGAATGGGGGAGGAAGCACCTTCATCCCTAGCATGTCGCTCGAGGAAGGTGGGCCCCTTCATCGTCGGTAGTGTCGTCCCATCCGAAATTTCGCTTCAGGCCCTCTTGCGAAAGATCCCTTCGCTAGGCTTGGGGATTTTACAGTTGGCGACTGCGCGGGAGGAAGCGTAGAATTAGACTCCGCATCCCCACCATCTGGCGCAGTCGTGTACTCTTCAGGAAGGGGAGGCATCATGCTCTCCACCTTAAGCTCCTATAGATCAGGAAATACGCACATCCAAGTCAAGGATAGAAGACACAAACAATAAAAAAATGCACCATGTGCAAGCACAAGACTTACCTGATGAACTTCCTTCCTAGCAGTGAAGGGGGAAGTCAAAGACTTCCCTGGCAACTCCTCGTCACCCTTGTACTTCAGCAGGGGTCAAAGCACTCGGTCGAGGTCGGTTGAGGACATCTCCTCATCGGACACTCTCGTCGGGTCGGTGGCGCCGGAGTACAAATGCATCGGGTATGCCCTCGCTTGGAGGGGCTACACCCGATGCTTGAGAAACATTCAGATGATGTCGACGCTGCAGACCTCCTTGCCCCGCACCAGCTGGAGTGCTTCCACTCGCTGGTACAGCTTCTCCACCACTTCGGCTTCACCCTCCATAATGTCATTGGACCACGAACGCTTTCGAGTGACCACCTTTCTGGCGTTGAAGGGAGCTAATCCATAATGATGACCGTCAAGCTTGGAGTCGCTAAGATAGAACCACTTGTTCCTCCATCCTTGGACGGATTCGCAGAGGTGGAACGAGAAAAACTAAATGGTGGGGCAGATGGATATCTCGCACCCACCCAGTGCGTAAACGCCGCCAGTACCAGACTGTCTCTTCAAGGAATAGAGTTCATCGAAGAGGACAAAGTGTTGATCAATACCGAGCTAGCACTCGCATAGCGTGATGAAGCATGCGATATGCAAAAGGGAATTGGGAAACAACTGGTGAAGTTGAAGCCCGTAGAGATAAAGAAGCCCATGAATAAATTCATGGGCAGGAAGAGAAAGCCCCCGGATGACAAAAGCATAAAACATAACCCGAAAACCTTCGAGTGGGTCCGGGATTACCTCGTTGCCAGGAATCAAGGTGTTGACTTTATCCTTTGATATTAGGCCAGACTCGCACAAGCGGCGCAAGTCCACCTCCCTGATCAAAGACCGCTGCCAACTACCATTAGTGACGCGGCTGGCGATGGAAGCTTTCTTGGTGGCGCCGGCGGCGCTCGTCCCCGCAGCAGTAGAAGCGGACTTCTTCGGCTTGCCCATCTTGACTGTGCGGTGTGCGATGCGATGGGCACAGAGAAGAGATGATGGAAAACATGAAGGACATCTAGTGCATAGCATGGGCGAGCATTGGAAATGGAGGAGTAGAAAGACAGAAAACGATGAAAGCAAATGGCACAGGGAAAATTACCATAGTCCTCCTGCAGTATAAAAGGACGAAGACGATGATGCAAAACCATCAATTTACTTGCCCTAATGTTGAGGATATGCTAAATGGGTATCACCATTGCATGTCTCTAATCCGGATAACCCGGGTGGCCCATAGTCGGTAGCAAGGCCTATGGCCTACTGGGCGGCCTAGTTAGATGGATCTAGAAGGGAGGCCCATGCTGGATAGAGGAAGGCTACGTGGAGTCACCGGCGTACCTGGAGCCTTGGAGTGCAAGACACGTTAGACTAGTTGTAAACTGTGTAGGACTCTATAACCTGTCTGGCTAGGAATTTCCCTATAACCCTAGGATCTGGCGATTATATCAGCCGGACCTAGAGGAACATTTAGGACTGAACAACTCATATCACGCACAGTGAACCGATCCCTGTACCTCGGTGTATTGCCATTATAGTGATTTATAGCAGGAGTAGGATTCCACCACTGTCGTGGGATCTGAACCTGGGTAAGTTGTGTTACCTCGTCCCCGCCAACCTTCCGCCTTAACCCACGTATCTAAACACGCACTGTGAGGACCCCTCCATGGCGTACTCGTCAACAATACCACGACAGTTGGCGCCCACCATGGGGCAAGAGGAGCTTCAGGATCTACAACAGCCGAGGTCAAAGCTATTCGTGGGAATCAGCGAAACCGTAGCCACCGGCCGTGTTCTATTCTCCGGCAACGTTCCAATCGTCCCTCCTGACGAGTTCTGGATCTCGGCAAAGACGAACCCCACCCATTGCTCGATCGTCCCAATCGGGGACATCCACCTCTTCATCGGCTAAACCGACTCGGGCACTAGCTCCCTGGAAGTCGGAGGATCGTCAAGGACCACACGGACCGCCTACGGGCAGGATATGTTCACGGAAGGTTCGAAGTCGGATCTCTCTTTGGAGTTTGCCGGCTTAGATCGGAAAAATTCCAGGCCCACCCAAACCGCCCCTGTGTAGGATATAATGGTGGAAGATCGCTGCAAATACGCCGGCTTCACCCGTGCTTCTGGTGTAGGGTTTCGTAGCATGGAAAACAAAAAATTTCTACCGCATACAAACAAACAAGCCAACATATATCTACTAGATTGTAGCAACGAGTCGATGGAATAACTCACCCTCGAAGATTCCAAAGTGTTTAACGAGAGCGGATTCTCGTGGGTGATGTAGTCGTACTCTTCCCGATCTCAAGATCGCGTAGACGATCCTTCCGGCGCTGCGTTCCGGCAGCGCTCCCATGATCGATCACAGGTTCGGTTTCGGCGAAGACCTTCCTCTCCTTGTTCCAGCAGGCGGAGGTTGTAGCACTCTCCTCACGATTCGGCTGACTGTGGCGTGGTACCGGAAGTAGAGGGGAGATCCCGCAGGGCTTCGCCTTAAGCCGGAGCGAGTATGGTGGACTATGAGAGAGCCCTCGGTGTTCTAGGGTTTAGACACACCGAGGAGGAGGCTTGGTCGGTGGCTAGGGTTGCTAGGCGGCGGCGGCAGCAGGAGGTGGCGGCGCCGGCAGCTAGGGTTTAGAGGTGGAGGTGTTGGGTGTCTAGGAGGGGAGCCCTGCCCCTCCTTTTATAGGTGGAGGGGCCGGCCAAGGGGAGGGGAGTCCCTCTCCAACTCGGCTTCAAGGTGGGCCAGCGATGGAGGGGAGGAACTCCTCCCCAACTCGGTTTCCACCTCCCTCTCCACTTCCCAAAAATAGTCGTTTCACTTTCAAATTGGCGTTTGACTTTTTCAAACTAGGATTTGATTAAACCCTTTATTTTGTTCAGCGATGACACCTAGTACATGATGCAATCATACCAACTTGATATAACACATTCATGTACCCTTCCCCTCCGGAGTGCCGGACATTCCGGAACCTTCTAGAACATTCCCGATGAAAACACCGGAACCATTCCCCTACTCCGAAATAGGACTTTCCTTATATGAATATTATTATCCGGACCATTCCGAATCTCCTCGTGATATCTCGGATCCCATCCGAGAATCCGAACAACATTCGGTCTCTTTCTCATCATTCCATAACTACTCAAACAACGTCGAATCCTTAAGTGTGTCTCCCTACGGTTTGTGAATTATGCGGACATGATCGAGACACTTCTCCGAACAATAACCAATAGAGGAATCTGGAAATTCATATGGCTCCCACATATTTCTACGATTACTTTGCGATCGAATGAACCACTTACATACGATACCAATTTCCCTTTATCTCATGATAGTTTACTTATCCGAGGTTATAATCGTCGGTATCTCTGCATACCTAGTTCAACCTCGTTACTGATAAGTACTCTTTTCTCGTTCCCGTGATATGTGATCCCTTGTGAGCCAGTCACATGCTTGCAAGCTAATTGGATGACATTTCACCGAGAGGCCAGTATATATATCCGTCATATGGATGGACAAATCCCACTCTTGATCCATGTGTCTCAACCAATACTTTCCGAACACTCAATGCCACCTTTATAGCCACCCAGTTACGGTGTGGTGTTTGATGTCATCAAAGCATCCATCCAGTAAAGGTGATATGCATGATCTCATGGTCAAAGGAATTAGGTTATTATGTATCAGAAAGCATATAGCAATTGAACTATTAAAATGACTTGATCTTTATGCTACGCTTATCTATAGGAGTATGTCCACCATATCATTCTCCTAACGATATGATCTTGTTGTTAATAACATCTCAATGTTCATGAGAGGGAAACCACAATCATTTATTAACCAACAAGCTAGTATTATAAAGAGTCTTTACTAGGGACTCTATTTTAGTTTACAAATCACACAAGTATTAATGTTTCCTTGTTAATACTATTATAGCATGAATGTAAACATTTATCATAAACACAAAGATATAATAATAACTACATTTATTATTGCCTCTAGAGCATATCTCCAACAGTCTCCCATTTGCACTAGAGTCATCTAATCTAGATTACATGGTAATATACCGAACACCCATGGCAGTTTGGTGCTGGTCATGTTTTGCCCTCGGGAGAGGTTTAGTCAACGGATCCGCCACATTCAGATCTGTGTGTACTTTGCAAATCTTTATGTCCCCATCTTGGACATGTTCTCGAATAGCATGAAAACGTAGCTTGATGTGCTTCAGCTTCTTGTGTGACCTTGGTTCTTGCGCATTGGCTATGGCACCCATGTTATCACAGTAGATAGACATTGGGTCCAGCGCACTAGGAACCACACCCAGCTCTGTAATGAACTCTTTCATCCATATTGCTTCTTGTGAAGCCTCCGAAGCAGCCATGTATTCCGATTCAGTTGAAGATCTCGCCACAACGCTTTGCTTTGCACTCCTCCAGCTAACTGCTGTACCATTCAAAATAAATACGTATCTAGATTGTGATTTAGAATCATCCGGATCGGTGTTCCAACTAGCATCGGTGTAACCATTAACAACGAGCTGTTCATCACCTCCATAAGAAAGAACCATATCCTTAGTTCTTCTCAAGTACTTAAGGATGTTTTTGATCATGTCCAATGATCCACTCCTGGATCACTTTGATATCTGCTAGTTAAACTAACAGCATATGCAATGTCGGGTCTAGTACATAGCATGGCATACATTAGAGATCCTATGGCTGAGGCATAGGGAGTCTTACTCATCCTTTCTCTATCTTCTGTCGATGTCGGACTTTGAGTTTTACTCAAGGTCGTATTGGGCAACATGGGCAAGAACCCTTTCTTGCTATCTTCCATTCCAAACCTCTTTAGAACTTTGTCAAATATGTACTTTGTGACAATGATATTTGGCGTCTTGATCTATCTCTATAAATCTTTATGCCTAATATGTAAGCTGCTTCGCCAAGATCCTTCATTGAAAAACTATTATTCAAATATTCCTTGACACTATTAAGAAGGTCTACATCATTCCCAATCAACAATATGTCATCTACATATAGTATTAAGAATGTTACAGAGCTCCCACTCACTTTCTTGTAAATACAAGCTTCTCCATAAGTTTGTATAAAACCAAAACTTTTGATCACCTTATCAAAACATTGATTCCAACTTCGGGATGCTTGCTTCAATCCATAAATGGACATCTTTAGGATCGACAAAACCTTTGGGTTGCATCATATACAACTCTTCATCAATGTCTCCATTGAGGAATGCTGTTTTGACATCCATCTGCCATATCTCATAATCATAATATGCAGCGATTGCTAACATAATCCTCCACAGGACTTTAGCTTCGCTCTTGGTGAGAAAAGTCTCATCGTAGTCAACTCCTTGAATTTGTTGAAACCCCTTTGCGACAAATCGAGCTTTATAAATGATAACATTACCATCAACATCTGTTTTCTTCTTGAAAATCCATTTATTCTCGACAGCCTTCCGGCCATCCGGTAAGTCCACCAAAGTCCATACTTGGTTTTCGTACATGGATCCAATATCGGATTTCATGGCTTCTTGCCATTTATTGGAATCTGGGCTGATCATCGCTTCCTCATATGTCGCAGGGTCATCGGTGTTGTCCACCAACATGATACTCATAACGGGATCATACCAATCAGGAGTGGTACGAGTTCTCGTTGAACTGCGAGGCTCTATAGCAACTACAACCGAAGTTTCATGATCATCATCATTAGCTTCCTCTCTTATTGGTGCAGGCACCACAGGAACTTCTTCCGGTGCTGCGCTACTCGCAAGTTCGAGAGAAGGTTCGACAACCTCGTCGAGTTCTACTTTCCTTCCAGTCACTTCTTTCGAGAGAAATTCCTTCTCTAGAAAGGATCCATTCTTGGCAACGAAGACTTTGCCTTCGGATCTATGATAGAAGGTATACCCAATAGTTTCCTTCGGGTATCCAATGAAGACGCATTTTTCCGCTTTGGGTTCAAGCTTGTCCGGCTGTAACTTCTTTACATAACCGCATCCCCAAACTTTAAGGAACGACAATCTAGGTTTCTTCCCAAACCATAATTCATACGGTGTCGTTTCAACGGATTTAGATGGTGCCCTATTTAAAGTGAATGCGGTTGTCTCTAATGCATAACCCCAAAATGATAGCGGTAAATCTGTAAGTGACATCATAGAACGAACCATATCTAAGAGAGTTCGATTACGATGTTCGGACACACCATTACGCTATGGTGTTCCCGGCGGTGTCAATTGTGAAAGTATTCCGCATTTATTCAAATGCTCGCCAAGCTCGTAACTTAGATATTCACCTCCACGATTAGAACGTAGAAATTTAATCTTCTTGTTACGTTGATTCTCCACCTCACTTTGAAATTCCTTAAACTTCTCGAAAGTTTCGGACTTATGTTTCATGAAATAGATATACCCATATCTATTCAAGTCATCCGTGAAGGTAAGAACATAACGATAACCACCGCGCGATGCTACACTCATTGGACCACACACATCGGTATGTATGATTTCCAATAAGTCCGTAGCTCGCTCCATCATACCAGAAAATGGAGTCTTAGTCATTTTACCCATCAGACATGCTTCGCATCTTTCAAGTGATTCGAAATCAAGTGATTCAAGAAGTCCATCGGAATGGAGTTTCTTCATACGCTTCACTCCAATGTGACCAAGACGATAGTGTCACATATAGGTCGAGTTATCGCCTGATTTCAAACGTTTAGCCTCAATGTTATTAATATGTGTATTTCCACTATCGAGATTCAACAAAAATAGACCATCTATCAAAGGTGTATGTGCATAAAACATATTACTCATATAAATCGAACAACCATTATTCTCGGACTTAAACAAGTAACCGTCTCGCAATAAACAAGATCCCGATATAATGTTCATGCTTAACGCAGGCACCAAATAACAATTATTTAAGTATAAAACTAATCCCGATGTAGATGAAGGGGTAGCGTGCTGCAATCACATCAACCTTTGATCCGTTTCCCCAGCGCGCCGTCACCTCGTTCTTCGCTAGCTTCCGTTTATTACGCACCTGTTTTGAGTTACAAATATGAGCAACCGAACCAGAGATCAAATACCTAGGCACTACTACGAGTACTAGTGAGATACACATCAATAACATGTATATCGGATATACCTTTCTTCTTGATGTTGCCGTTCTTCAAATCCGCCAAGTACTTTGGGCAATTCGCTTCGGTGACCTTCTCCCTTGCGGTAAAGCACTCGATGTCAGGCTTAGGTCCAGCCTTGGTCTTCTTCGTCGGCGCGGTAACTTTATTACCACCCTTCTTGAAGTGTCCCTTTTGCTTAGACTTGCCTTTCTTGATTTTGGTGGTCTTATTGACCATCAACACTTGGTGCTCTTTCTTGATCTCCACTTCTGCAGATTTCAACATAGCAAACAGTTACAGCAACCGCTTGTTCATGTTTTGCATATTGTAGTTCATCACAAAGTTCTTGTAACTTGGTGGTAGTGATTGGAGGACACGGTAAATCCCCAAAGCATTAGGAATCACTATACCCAAGCTTTGAAGTTTGTTTGCGTGCCCAAAAATCTTAAGCACATGCTCACTGACAGAGCTGCCCTCTTCCATCTTGCAGTTAAAGAACTTTTCAGAAGCCTCATAGCTCTCAATTGCCGCGTGGGTCTCAAAGATCAATTTGAGATCACGGACAATATCATGTGGGTCCGAATTCTCAAACCTTTTCTGAAGCTCCGATTCTAAACCATACAAGATAGCACACTGAACTGTGGAGTACTGAGTCTTCCGAGCGAGGTAAACATTCTTTACTTCATCGGTAGCGATAGCTGCAATTGGGTCACCAATGGTGCATCCAGCACATAGTTCAAATTACCAGCTGTGAGGACAATCCTCAAATTGCGAAACCAATCCGCGAAGTTGCTTCCATTGTTTTTCAACTTTTCTTTCTCTAGGAACGCATTAAAATTGGTGGTAGGGGCCGCCATTGATCTACAACATATTTGCAATAGTTTAGACTAAGTTTATGACAAATTGAGTTCTAATTAATAGTTAAATTAATCTAGGTGAACTCCCACTCAAAACAATATCCCTCACATTGTTTTAGTGATCACACGAACCAAATCCACCACATCAACACCGATCATCGCGAGAGTTGATATAGTTTCAATGGCGAACAATCGACGTGTTCATCATATTTGCTATATGATTCATGCTTTACCTTTCGGTGATCCGTGTTCCGAGACCATGTCTGTACATGCTAGGCTCGTCAAGATCAAACCTTAGTTTCCGCATGAGAAAATCTGGCTTGCTCACGTTGTATACACTTGCGGAATCTAACACACCCGATCATCACGTGGTGCTTCGAAACAACAAGCTTTAGCAACGGTGCTAACTAAGGGTGAACACTTTTTGACTTGAAATTCATGTGCATGAGGGATCATCTTATAATGCTACCGTCATCTACTAAGCAATACAAGATGCATAAAGTATTAACATCACATGCAATTCATAATATGTGATATGATATGGCCTTTCTTCTTTGTGCTTCCGATCTCCATCTTCAAGCACGAACATGATCTCCATCATCACCGGCATTGCATCAAGGTCAATGACGCCTCTCCATGGTTGTCGTCCACCGGCTTCAACTATTACAACTACTTTGAATAGACACGCAGGTCTTAACATAAATTAAAGACAACCATATGGCTCCTGCCGGTTGCCAACTTACAATAAGGAACATTGCATACATCAAATATAATCACAATCATGGCCATATCACATCACTGCACACCCCTGCAAAACAAAGTTAGACGCCTCTACTTTCTTTGCATGTTTTACGTGGTTTGGGGCTTTCAATAAGTGTCGCTCTAACTTACGAACAAGAACCACAACATTGATACTAGTATTGTTAATTACCCGTTGTAAATTGAATCTTAACTATGCTGGGAGAAACAGGCACCCGCAAAGCCACTTATGCAATACAAGTTGCATGTTAAGCGTGGAGCAAGTCTCATGAACACATGTAAGGTTAGCCCGGGCCGCTTCATCCCAACATCCCGCAAGATGCAAAGTACACAAGAAGCAATCGACAATAAAAGCATCAACGCCCACAATGAGCATTGTGTTCTACTCGTGCAACAGATCTAGATATAGACACGGCTCTGATACCACTGTAGGGTTTCGTAGCATGGAAATCAAAAAAATTCTACCGCATACAAACAAACAAGCCAAGATCTATCTACTAGATTGTAGCAACGAGTCGATGGAATAACTCACCCTCGAAGATTCCAAAGTGTTTAACGAGAGCGGATTCTCGTGGGTGATGTAGTCGTACTCTTCGATCTCAAGATCGCGTGAACAATCCTTCCGGCTGCGTTCGGCAGCGCTCCCTTGATCGGTCACGTTCGGTACTCGGCGAAGACCTTCCTCTCCTTGTTCCAGCAGCAGCGGAGGTTGTAGCACTCTCCTCACGATTCCGGCGGACTGTGGCGTGTGCAGGAGTAGAGGGAGATCCCATGAGCTTCCTTAAGACGGGCAGTATGGTGGACTATGAGAGCCCTCGGTGTTCTAGGGTTTAGACACACCGAGGAGGCTTGGCCGGCGGCTAGGGTTGCTAGGCGGCGGTTTGCTAGAGGCGGCGGTGGCAGCGCCGGTGGCTAGGGTTTAGAGGTGGAGGTGTTGGGTGTCTAGGAGGGGAGCCCTGCCCCTCCTTTTATAGGTGGAGGGGCCAGCCAAGGGGAGGGGAGTCCCTCCCTAACTCGGCTTCAAGGTGGGCCGGCGGTGGAGGGGAGGAACTCCTCCCCAACTCGGTGTCCACCTCCCTCTCCACTTCCCAAAAATAGCCGTTTGACTTTCAAATTGGCGTTTGACTTTTTCAAACTAGGATTTGATTAAACCCTTTATTTTGTTCAGCGATGACACCTAGTACATGATGCAATCATACCAACTTGATATAACACATTCATGTACCCTTCCCCTCCGGAGTGCCGGACATTCCGGAACCTTCTAGAACATTCCCGATGAAAACACCGGAACCATTCCCCTACTCCGAAATAGGAATTTCCTTATATGAATCTTATTCTCCGGACCATTCCGGATCTCCTCGTGATATCCCGGATCCCATCCGAGACTCCGAACAACATTCGGTCTCTTTCTCATCATTCCATAACTACTCAAACAACGTCGAATCCTTAAGTGTGTCTCCCTACGGTTCGTGAATTATGCGGACATGATCGAGACACTTCTCCGAACAATAACCAATAGAGGAATCTGGAAATTCATATGGCTCCCACATATTTCTACGATTACTTTGTGATCGAATGAACCACTTACATACGATACCAATTTCCCTTTGTCTCACGATAGTTTACTTATCCGAGGTTATGATCGTCGGTATCTCTGCATACCTAGTTCAACCTCGTTACTGATAAGTACTCTTTTCTCGTTCCCGTGATATGTGATCCCTTGTGAGCCAGTCACATGCTTGCAAGCTAATTGGATGACATTTCACCGAGAGGGCCCAGAGTATATCTATCCGTCATATGGATGGACAAATCCCACTCTTGATCCATGTGTCTCAACCAATACTTTCCGAACACTCAATGCCACCTTTATAGCCACCCAGTTACGGTGTGGTGTTTGATGTCATCAAAGCATCCATCCAGTAAAGGTGATATGCATGATATCATGGTCGAAGGAATTAGGTTACTATGTATCAGAAAGCATATAGCAATTGAACTATTAAAATGACTTGATCTTTATGCTACGCTTATCTATAGGAGTATGTCCACCATATCATTCTCCTAACGATATGATCTTGTTGTTAATAACATCTCAATGTTCATGATAGGGAAACCACAATCATTTATTAACCAACAAGCTAGTATTATAAAGAGGCTTTACTAGGGACTCTATTTTAGTTTACAAATCACATAAGTATTAATGTTTCCTTGTTAATACTATTATAGCATGAATGTAAACATTTATCATAAACACAAAGATATAATAATAACTACATTTATTATTGCCTCTAGGGCATATCTCCAACATCTGGAAATCAGAGATCACAGTTCATTGGCATGGTGACTATCTTCGATCTGGCGCGTTGCATCCAGAGAGAGGGTGAAAACCCCCGAGATGATGCTATTTATCACTTCGTGGAAGGACTGGATCGCGACACACTTCTCCGGCATATGCTAAGGCGGCAATAGGACGCGGGCCTCCTCACCTTCGAGAGCATGATTAGCACCATCAACAACTACACGACAGCTGAAGGGGCTTCTCAGGCTGAGATCGCGGCCATACCCGGGCCAACACCGTCACCACTGCCACCGCCTCCAGTTAACCTTCCTGCAGCCTCGGCATCTTGTTCCGTTGTCGAGGAAGCCCCCGCACCCTCCGAATCCATTTTGGACGCGCTCTACGCCGACATCAGCGTGGACTCGGAGGAGATGGATATCAACCCGGAGGAACTCGACTCTGCTATGCAGGAGATGGAGGAGGACATCAAGCGTGAGGAGCAGGCCGACAAGGCCATCACATCCAGAGAGGTGTTCGTCGCCATTGGGAGTGTGATGGTAGAAGATCAACCTGGACAAGCTCCGCCTAAACCGCTGGACAAGGGGAAGGGACCAGCTGATGCTGTCGACAATGATCGCGCAAAAGCCATGCCCCCTCCCCTAACCTAGTGCAGCAGCCGCAGGAACTCAACATTGGTCCGGGTAACCCCAACACCGCAAATCCGCCGCCTCCAGCATCTATGTCTGTGGCCGCCCAAGTCACTCCAGCTGACAGAGTGATGTACGGCAATTTGATCATCGAGCCCATGATTGTGGCTCATATATGAAACGTAGTCTAGCTTGAAGAGAAGCGCCAGCAACTGTTGGAGGAAGCACAAGACATCGCGGAGCAGGGCGTAAAGCTAGATCAAGATCTGGCCAAGGCGCAAAAATCAATCGAGAAATCTAGAGCCATGGAAGGTGAGTACAAGACTTTGCTCAAACAATAGAAGGCTAGGAAAGATCCGGCTCGCATTATCAACGATCATCGTGTAAAGTGCAACCTAGGATGGGCTCCCCCGAAGTAGCCACAAGCCAAGCCATACATGGACAATGAGGGCAGGCAGGTCATGCCCACTCCTATCCTTAACTTAGACGTCGCCAAGACCCTACTGGAGCAGGATAGATCACCCGTAGCTGTGGAACAGGTCTACGACCTTGTAGAAAAGGTGGTCAAACAGCAGGAAAAGGCCACCTCTCAGAGGCTTGAGTCTGACCCAGCATATTGCCAGTCTAACAATCCTAAGCCGCCAAGGGAGATATATCCTCACGACGTCGGGTCCCAGACGGGTTTGTTAGAACGAAGACGGAGGGATGCATGCAACAGGAAGGATGCCATCCCCATATCCTCCAACCACGGAGGCAATGCTCATCCTCGTCGCCCATCTCCACCGCCTTGATCTCCCCGACATCACGAAGACCCAAAGGCTCACCACCATACAAGCATGCCACCGCCAAGACACCCTTAGGGTGGCATCATCATTCGCGACAACGCGGAGCAGCCCCATCATGATGGAGAGTGCAACGACAACCAAGGACACAAGAGCAGGTCACGCCATGACCCTCCATGTCGACAAGCAACCACGACAAACGCGAGGCGTCATAGGAGGATAACAGTAAGAAGGCTAACCCACCGCCACCTCCACCTCCATCACCACCTAGCAGCCACCATGGTGGAGGGGGCCCATGTTGTTCACATAGACCATCCCCTGATGGCAAGAAGAAAAGATCAAGGCCCGGAGCCATACGATGCACGCTCATGCCTGGACAAGATTCACAAGGCCCGGGAAGGACAGTACCTGGGACCATGTTGCTTTGGACCCGTAATACGGACCGCAACTTACCCCAAGGGTTTCCAAATACACAAGACGATCAAGCCCTATGAAGGCACCGCCAAACCAGCTACGTGGTTGCAGGATTATGGCAATGCGGTGGAGATCGCCGGGGGAAACTCCAACATTGCCGTCAAATACCTCCCACTGATGTTGACGGGCACTGCCCGCCAATGGATTGATGACTTGCCGGAAAATTCCATCTGCAACTGGTTGGACATGTAAGAAGCGTTCACCAAAAACTTCGAGGGTATGTATAAGCGCCCCTGCACTATTGGCGATCTACAGCGGTGTGTGCAAGAGAAAGACGAGACATCTCGAGCCTACCTCTCCCGCATGCCCTCCATAGCACCATACATATGGCGGGCATCGCCCGAACCGTCACGACCACGCCATCCATTACGCACGGAAAAACAAGGAGATGTAGTAATTATCGCGTAAACTACACATGAATAGTCAAATTCAAGTCAGATAGTGGGACCCACGATGTCCCGTCACATTGCTTCTCCTACCGCAGACGGTTGACCTCAGCGAGCGTCAGCAATGACGTTAGCAAAGTAATAGCCAGCAACGACTAGAAACTTTCGGTTGCAAACAAAATAACTTACTCAAGTCTACAAATGAACCAACTACTCGGGGGCTACTCCTATCAGGAGCATTGGTCGCGCACCTGAAATCTTGATACGGTCCTCGAGTCAGTCGAAGAACTTCCTAAAAGCTTCGAGTCCTTCGAGTCTACGACTCAACTACGGACTCAGGGGCTACTCACATAGGGAGCATTAGTCGTGCATTCGAAAAAACATAGGTGCTAATTGCATTTACCAGATCATCCAAAAAACTTTCGGAACACAGAATATGCAGCCGACGATTATAAGTCTCCGCTCGAGTTTACAACTCAAACAGACACACGGGGGCTACTCCCATAGGGAGCGCTGGTCGTGCACCCTATGAATTATTCGAATGAGATCCTTCGGATCACTCATGACAAAAGCAAAAAATAACATTGGAAACTTTTCCCAAATTAATGCTAAGCGAAATACCGTCTCCTTGGTCACCCGAAAACGCCTCTGTTGTGATAAAATTTCGGATGATATGTCTGCAACACAAAGATAAGACCTACAGATACTTCTGATGGCATGGCAAAAAACCCGACTGCGCTCTGCTAGTGATATTCCGTGTCAACAGGCACGATGAAAAATCCCGACAGACGCGTTGGGTACATAATTTAAACACTATAATTCGACTCCTATAAGACCTCCGCGGCCTAGGTCGAGTTACGCCAGCATTTTTCTGGATTCGAGTCTGGGGACTTGAATCTGAACTAGATCATGTTGTTTTGTCCAAAGACAGTTAACTGACCCTGATCTGTCGGGTGAGTCTGGCACACATATCAACAATCCCTATGAACCAACATGTCCGCCCAAAACATGTTCGGATGAGAAGCACTTGAAAGACTATAGAGTCTCCAATCGAATCTATGATTCGACTGAACACTCGGGGGCTACTGACATGGGTATTCCTTACGGGTACCTGACATTAGCCTACCCGGTCCAGCCCAGTGGAGGCCCACAAGCTGGACCTTCTGAAATCGTGAATCCCAAGGAGACTTCGAATGGCCCAAGCCCGTAGAGAACTCGACTTCTTGGAGGACACGGCTAAAGTGTAGATAGAATTTCAAAGGGACAACCCTAATCTGTAACCGACTTGACCTACCCAAGAACTGGCCTACCCATATAAAGGCCAAGAGGGCACGGCGAGGAGGATCTGACCTCATACCCTAGAACACACCTCACGCTAGATTGCATCTACGCATCCTTGTAATCATCGACATCGCCATCAATCAAGAACAGATAAGCAGGAGTAGGGTTTTCCCTCCGGGGGCCTAAACCTAGGTAAACCTTGTGTCCCCGTGTTGCGAGTCTGTTATCCGTTCCATGATCTCCAGCTTCTCCTCCTTCTCCAAAACCCAAGTCCATAATAATGGGCATTGATGAGTTCAAACCTCATCACTATCGGTCGTGTTTGGATCTATAAATATACATGGATGTTTTCACATCTATGAAATTGTTGACATGTTGGTAAACAGTTTACAACAACGTTCAAGAAGTTGACTATAACAAGGTTTAATATTTCATGGCTATATTTAGTCTGGACGAATTAATGTAGCAACCACTACATATAATTTTGTTATATGGTAGTTGAACAAACAAAACAAAGTTCTTCTAATAGAATAGTTACCTAGGCCGTGTACATGACACGATCCAAAGGGTTTTGTTAATTCAAAGGATTCTAAAAGATCATGCAAACTTCAATGGTTGAGTAAGCATCGCAAAGTTGGAATCTTCACCGTGATGAAACTGTTAAAATGTTTAATTTCATCAGAGACGATGAAGATGCTTGCATTTGCAAGAAATTAGGTGGGAGCGTTGAGGCATATTTCTAATAAATTGTGTGAAAGACATATTGTTGATTGGAAATGATGTATATTTTAATAACACAGGTGAAGAATTTCATTTTGATGAAAGACTTAGGCAAAACCCGAATATTTGGCATCAATATCTATATGGATAGATTGAGACGCTAATATGGTTATGCCAAATGTACATAGATGAGATATTGAATGAGTTCAATATGGAAATGACAAGAAAGGTTCTTTCCACACAGAAAGGATTGAATCAAGATTCAAGTGTATTGACATTTGGTAAGTGAAACGAGATTCAAGTGTATTGACACTTGGTGAGTGAAATCACAAGAATATTTTGATTAATCATACCGTGATATGTACACATCCAGAAATTTCCTATGCTCTAATGTTATGAGCATATACCAGAATGATTTATAATATGATCATTGGACGATAGTAAGGATATTCTTATGATCCTGGGAAGAACTAAAAATATGTTATTTTTTGTAGAGGTCACAAATAGATAGATAGTTCATTGTAAAGTGTTACATTGATACTAGTTTCGTCAAAAAATACAAATTAAGTTTATCTCAATTTAAACTATGGGTGGCACAATGTAATGGAAAGGAGATTCCACAACGGATTTGGATGAGTTCCAACGTTAAGACATTGTGACATATACTATACAAAAGGCTAAGTATATGAACTGCTATTGTAGCAGCAAAAGAGGGCATTTGCGTCAAGTAGTTTGTTATCAAACTAGGTGTGGTTCACCGCAGGCTAGTACTATGAAGATATATTGTATGAAAATAGTATCAACATGGTTTAACTCCAAGGAACTAAAGGTCTCACCAAAGGAACAAATTTATACAATGCCATCTCATTGGAGAATAAGTGATGCATAGAGACGCAAAGACATGCAGATACACACGGACCTAAAAGTGTCAAATCCTAAGATTATGATTACCACTAACAATCGTGTATATACAACATGGGAAAGCCATAGGTGTTGAATTCACAAAGTTTTTCAAACTAGATTATTGACTCTAGTGCAAGTGGGAGACTATTGGAGATATGCCCAAGAGGCAATAATAAAGTGGTTATTATCATATCTTTATGTTTATGATAAATGTTTGCATCCCATGATATAATTGTATTAACTGGAAACATTAATACATGTGTGTTTTTTAAACAATAAAAGAGTCCCTAGTAAGCCCTCTTGTTAAACTAGCTTGTTGATTAATAGATGATCATGGTTTCCTGATCATGTACATTGGATGTTATTAATAACAAGATCATATCATTAGGAGAATGATGTGATGGACACACACCCATAATACACATAGCATAAGATCAACGTTTGTTTGCTACAAGCTTTCAGATACATAGTAACATAATCCTTCGACCATGAGATCATATTAATCACCAACACGGGATGAGTGCTTTGATGACATCAAACACCACTTCATAACTAGGTGGTTATAAAGGTGGCATTGGGTATTATGAAAGTATGCGTTGAAGCGCATGGATCAAGAGTGGGATTTGTCCATCCATATGACAGATAGATATACTTTGGGCCCTCTCGGTGGAGTTTCATCCAATTGGCTTGCAAGAATGTGACTAGGTCACAAGGGATGACACATCACAATATGAGTAAATAGTACTTATTGGTAAGGAGGTTGAACTAGGTATAGAGATACCGACGATCGGACCTCAGATAAGTAAAGTATCACGTGACAAAGGGATTAGGTATCGTATGTTAATGGGTAATTCGATCACGAAGTCATTGTTGAATATGTGGGAGCCACTATTCCCGCTATTGGTTATTGATCGGGGAGGTGTCTCGATCATGTCTGCATAGTTCGCGAACCATAGGGTGACACACTTAAGGAATCGATGTTGTTTAAGTAGATATGGAATATGAGTTGGAGACCGATTGTTGTTCGGAGTCTCAGATTGGATCCAGGACATCACGAGGAGATCCAAAATGGTCCGGAGAATAATATTCATATAAGGAAAGTTATCTTCTGGGGTTTGGAAATGTTTTCGGTGTTTTGACCGGAAGCTTCAAGAATGTTCTAGAGGGACCACCAGTGGGTCCACCACCCCGGGAGGGGTCACTTGGGCTAAGTCATGCCACGAGGAAGCCCTAGGGCCAGCCGCACCAAAGCCCATGGAGCCAACCGGCCAACAAAGGGTTTTTGGGAAAAACATTAAATAAGGAAAGAGGGGAGACTTGGGGGGCACGTTCCCCCTCTCTCCCCTTTGGCCGAGTTGGGGAAGGAGTGGGTCAAGGGCTAGGAACCTTGACCGCACCCCTCTATATAAAGAGGGGTGGGGGCGCACCCCCTTGTCCCTTCCTCCCAAACCCTAGCCACAACCCTCTGATACGTCCATTTTGCATCACCATTCTATATCATAATTTGCCTCTATTCATTGTTATATTTCATATTAAGAGGTGTTACTTATGTATTTTCATCTAGTTTTGCATGTTGGATGATTCTTGGAGGATGAACTGCCGGAGTCAGGATTCTGATGGAAAAAGAGGTGTTTTGATGCAATTTCGCGAAGATCAGAAAAATACCAGAAAAACTATGGAAAATCCTATTTTTCTAGAAGACAAAGAATGCGAGAAGTGGAGGCGGATATGGTTCACAGGGGGACCACACCCCCTAGGCGCGGGCCATCCCTAGGCCACGCCTACAGGGGTGTGGCCCACGCGGCCCATCTCTGGCTCCGCCCTCTCGCCTATATCTTCTCCTCGGAACCCTAATACATGGGTAGCGACCATAGAAAGATTCCACCGCCTTTGCGGGGCGGAAAACACCAAGAGATAAAGAGCTCTCTGATAGACAGATTTCTACCAGGGAAATTCCTTTCCGGAGAGGGGAGATCATTGCCATCAACACCATCATCAAGCTAGACTTCATCGGATCATCATCATCATCCATACCATCATATCCACCAGCACCATCATCACCACTCCATCCCGTTGTAACAATCATGTTGAATACTTGCATAGTTCTTAGGGGAAACTTTCTCGGTGTTGATTACTATTGTAGTTGATGCTTGTGAGTGGAACCATTGGATTATTGTTTATGTTCAGATTGTTATCCATTACCATATCATCTTTGATCTTGATCCATATGATGTCTCATGAGTAGTTCGTTTAGTTCCTGAGGAAATGGGAGAAGTCATGTTGTTAGTAGTGGATTTGTGTTGATATATTATTCAATGGTTTAGTATTTAAGTTGTGGTGCTATTCTTCTATGGTATCATGTGAACGTGGACTACATGACACTTCACCATTTATGGGCCTAGGGGAATGCATTGTGTATTTGGCTACTAATTGCGGGGTTGCCGGAGTGACAAAAACTTGAACCCCCGTATGGACACCATTGCACAAGGGAGTGTAGGATCTCTGAGTTTAAGGCTGTGGTTAGGTTTATACCTTAAATTCTTTCTTGTAGTTGCAGATGCTTGCAAGGGGTTTAATCACAAGTATGTATTAGTCCAAGTAAGGTCGGTGCATTAGCATAGGTTCATCCACACAACACTTACAAAACCAAAGAAGACTACTCAGCTATTTGAAGTGAAACCACTTGACAGAATTCCCATGTGTCCTCGAGAACGTTTGGTCCTTATAAGTATGTCCACCGGCTTGTCCTTTTCTAAGAAAGGATTGGGACACTTGCGGAAATTGTTCGTTGTCTTTATTACTTGCACTTTATTTCCTTGCTTTATCAGAAAACCCCTAAAAATACGTTTGCTAAGTATTTACAGAGATTTCCTGCTCCATACCACTAGTCAACACCTTCTGCTCCTCGTTGGGATCGACACTCCTATTTATCAAAAGTACTACGACACACCCCCTATACTTGTGGGTCATCAAGACTATTTTCTGGCGCCGTTGCTGGGGAGTGAAGCGCTATTGAAGAGTGGAACTGGTAAAGGAAACTTCTACTACGAGTATTGTTTTTATTTCTGTTTGTTACTTTGTTTCCAATATGGATAACCCACTTGGTTTTCTGTTTGGGAAAACTACTACCACTGTTTGGGTAGTAGATGAACCACGACCTGTTGAGATAGATCCTTTTAAGATACCGACAAATATTGATGATCGTGTTATGGATAATTATTATTTAGGGGATGGAATTGTCCATCCTGGTGATCACTTGCTTTTTATCCATGAATTATGCGGGTTGTTTAAGTGTGCAGGAATCACAACTGAACAGGTGAAGAAGAAGTTATAGATGAAATTGAAGATGTTGTTAAATATATGAAGACTGATAAAGCTCCAGGACCTAATGGTTTTAATGGGATGTTTGTGAAAAAGTGCTAGCACGTAATTAAAGATGACTTCATTAAGTTATGTCATGATTTCCACATGGGTCTAACTCCTCTTGCAAGCATTAATGGTTCTTTCATTACTCTAGTCCCTAAGAAGAACTCTCCTGAGTCTGTCAATGATTTCAGGTCTATTTCTCTCACAAACACCTGTCTCAAATTCTTAACAAAATTGGCTGCAAACAGTTTACATAAGCAAATAAAAATGTGCATTCATGAGAACCAGTATGGATTCATTAAATGCAGAACAATACAAGATTGTTTGGGTTGGACTTTTGAATATTTGCATCAATGTCATGCATCAAAGAAACATACTGTGGTAATAAAATTGGATTTTGAAAAGGCTTTTGACACAATTGAACATGATGCAATAATTAGAATTTTAAGTGCAAGGATTTTGATGATATATACATTGGCTGGGTTAAAGAAATATTAGCATCTGGCTCTTCAGCTATATTACTGAATGGAGTACCTGGCAGAAATTTCATCTGTAAGCGTGGGGTTAGACAAGGTGATCCTCTCTCCCCACTGTTATATGTTCTTGGGGGAGATTTGCTGTAGAGCTTCATTAACAAGGATTTTAGTGAAGGAAGGTTAATTGCACCAATCCCCAATAGAGGCACTAATGATTTTACTATTGTGCAATATGTTGATGACACTATCATTATAATGCAAGCTAATCCACAACAATTACACATTCTTAGACAGATTCTTGAAGAATACGCTGCATTCACTGGACTTAATGTTAATTATCATAAATCTTCATTGATACCCATAAATCTAACTCAGGATGAGGCTACCTCCCTGGCTCTGGAAATTGGTTGTGTCACAGCAAAAATTCCTTTCACTTACCTTGGGCCGCCCATGGGGATTCCAAAACCAAATATTAAAGACCTCTCTCCTCTGACTGATAGAGTTGAAAGAAGACTGACAGGCTCAACATCCTTTTTGTCTTATGGGGACATACTTGTTTTGGTGAATTCTGTGTTATCCTCTCTACCTTTGCACTACATTAGTTCTCTGAGTGTCCCAAAGGGAATAATTGAAGTTTTAAACAGATCAAGAAGACATTGTTTATGGAGAAAGATTAAGGATGATACTAAAGCTCACTCTATGGCATCTTGGGAAATGATCAGTAAACCAAAAGACAAGGGTGGTTTAGGAATCATAAATCTTCAAATCCAAAATAAATTCCTGCTTATGTAACACTTACATAACTTTTACAATAAAGTTGATCTGCCTTGGGTGAAATTAGTATCGAACACATATTATCATGGCAGGGTACCTCACATTGTTACTGTCTGTGGATCTTTCTGGTGGCATAGTTTTATGAGTTTGCATGAGGAATATCTCTTAAATTTCAAATGTTCAGTGGGATCTGGAGACACTGCTTTATTTTGGGTGGATAATTGGAACAGCAACCCTCTCAACTCAACATATCCACATTTATTTTCACATGTACTTGATAAAGACTACTCTGTTAAGCAAGCAATCTCAATTACTCAGATGTCTGAAGCTTTTCATCTACCAATATCTGCTGAAGCTAGTACTGAATTACAACATTTACAGTTGCAACTGGCTCAAGTCACTCTTCAACATACTAAACATGATGAATGGAAAAGTTTGAGTTCAAAAACAGGAGATTATTCTGTCAGTGATATGTACAAGGGATATTTCAAGCACATACCAAATCATTTTCCATCACAGTGGATCTAGAGTAGTAAATGCACTTCCAAACATAAGTTCTTTGCCTGATTGATAATCCATGACCGCATTAATCTAAAGATATGCTACTCAGAAGACATTGGAATGTTTCTGATAATCATAATTGTGTTGTTTGCCCTTGTCACAACCTGGAAGACTGGTCACATTTATTTTTTGAATGTAATTTCAGTATGATAATCTAGGCATATCTTCAGGTTGCCTGTGGTACAGGATCTGGACAAGAGATTTTGAAACATGCAAAACAGAAATTCAAGGGTCCATGCTTCATAGAGATTGCTATCCTAGCCTGTTGGAATATTTGGAAGCAGAGAAATGACAAAATTTTCAAAGGAATAAGACCTTCCTTCAGCTCTTGGAAATGAGG
The DNA here is from genome assembly GCA_023614405.1 of Avena insularis. Classification (NCBI taxonomy): domain Eukaryota; kingdom Viridiplantae; phylum Streptophyta; class Magnoliopsida; order Poales; family Poaceae; genus Avena; species Avena insularis. The sequence continues at coordinate 277,845,978 of CM042689.1, read as the reverse complement.
GTTTATCTATGATGTTTCACTCCTAAAATACAGAGTCAGAAAGAAGACCATCACAGATCTTAAATCCTGGATCGATACTTTGTTGTAATTTTGTATAGTTTTGTCTCTTTTTTGTTCTTACCTTTTGTTTTAGGTAGCTTGTACATAAGACTTCTTGGTTTATTTTAAATAAAGGACTGTGGGGGGCTCCCCTACAGTAAATATTCAAAAAAAGAAGTTACTCTCTATATCCTTGAAAGGAAGAGCTGGAGAATGGTATAAGCTGCTAAAGAATGGACAATCCATGGAATGGGAGGAAATAATACCTCACTTTTATTCTAAATTCTATCCTCCCAGTGAGATTCATAAGGATAGGAATCTGATATATAAATTTTGGTCTCGTGATGGAGAGAGTACAACTCAAGCTTGGGGGATATTGAAGTTACTTATGCTTAAATGTCCTATTCATGAACTCCCTAACAATATTATTATCAATAACTTTTATGCTAGGCTTTCTCTTCATGTTAAAGATTTACTAGATGCTTCTTGTGCTGGATCATTCACACGTATGAAGGTAGAAGTTACATGGGATCTCCTAGACCGTATTCAAGAGAACACTGAAGCATGGGAGAATGACAAAGGAAGAAAGTCGGGTATAAACTATGATTATGAATGCATTTAATCTTTTATGGGAACTGATGACTTCCGTGATATTAGTACTGAGTATGGTTTTGATTCTCAAAGTATTTCCAACTGTTTTAAGGCCTTTGCCTCTTACATAGAAATTCCTAAAAAGAAGTGGAATAAGTAACATGCACCTTATAAAGATGTTGTTAATCATGTTCCTGTTAGAAATACCTAAGTTTGTACTACTACTCATATTTTGCCTGAACCTTATGTTGAGAAAACATATTTCCCAGCTAAGTTAAAGGAGTATTCTATGATAATTAGTGCGAATAACAAAGGTGTAAAGAAAGCTGTGGAACCTGAAGAGCAAATACACAATGAATCTGTGGTATCTATTGTGAAAGACCCTGTCACTAGAAATATAGAGGATGAGCACCTTGTCTTCTGTGAATACGCTTATAATATTATCTCTCATCCTAGTAAGGGTAGAAAATCTAGTGTCCATGTGCTTTATGTTAAAATTGGTGATCATTGCTACTATGGTTTATGTGATATTGCTGCTAGTTCTAGTGCTATTCTTTATGAGCTTTACAGGGAAATTATGCATGAAATTGGTCCTTGTGAGCTTGAGGACATTGATGTGGTTATTCACCTTGCTAATAAGGAAACCATTTGACCTATTGGTATTTTAAGAGATGTGGAGGTTCTCTGTGGTAAGATTAAGTATCCTGCTGATTTTCTAGTGCTTAATTCAGCAGCTAGTAAAACTTGTCCTATTATCTTTGGTAGACCTTTCTTGAACACTTATGGAGCTATTATAGATTGTAAGAAGGAGAATGTTTTAACTAAGTTTGATGGAGATACTTATGAGTTTATTTTTTCCAAATTTGCTAAAGCTCCTTGTGAAAATATCTTGCCTAATGAAGGTTTCAGGATGGAACAACTTGCTTCTATTGATCCAGTTTATGACCTTGGACCTATTTTTGATGATTGTAAGTATGCTCATTCTGATGATAAAATTGTTTCCTATGACAGTTATATTGTCAACTTTATTCAAAGTGCTACTAAAAGTTATTATGAGAGAGGGAAACATGGTTTTATGCATCTTAATAATGTTAAATATCCCAGTTTTATGTTGAAAGCTTTGAAGTTGCATTTGTTTTGTCTTCCTATGCTAGTGGATTTTTGTTTCAACAATTTGTTTTGTCATGATACTCCCTTGCATAGGAAGTGGGTTAGACTCAAATGTGTTGGATATTTGCTTCTTGAAGCTCTCTTTCACTTCAAATATATATCTCCTATGTGAGCATCTTTGAAATTTGTAAGCCTAACTTAAAGGCAATAAAGAAAAGTACTTCTTGGGATATAACCCAATAGTTTTGTTGAGTCTTGGAAGTTATTACCTTAGTAATAACCGCTCCTTATCCTTTTTGTTTTGGTTTTTGTGTCAAGATCAACTACTTTTGAGAAGTAGAGGAGTTGTGAAAAGTGGCTGTCCTGGGACAGATTTTTGTGCTGCATTATAAAAATTCGTGAAGGAGATCAGTACTTCGGATGGAGCTGTATTTTTCTGTGCTCGTTCTCCAAGATGTTACCAAACTTTCATTAGTTTTGCACTTTTTTATTTGAGCAACAGAAGTTTTTCGAAAAAATCAATCTTTATCTGCTAGTCCATTTGACAGATTTTGTGCCGTCATTTGCATTTGCCTCTTATATTGATTCCCTTTCAGATTCTTTTTGGGTTTTTGGAAAGGAGTTGCTATAGTAGCTTTTGTTTTGATGGATTTCAGTTGAAGTGTGAACCTAAAGGTTTATTGTTTTTGCTTACACTAATGTTGCCATTGAGGTTTGTGAATTGCCTTGTGAGAAAAAGAATTTCCAGGAGAAGGAGAAAAGGAATCTGCAGATGTCACATCCCAAAATTTTCCAAATTTTGAAATGTGAAAAATAAATAAACAAAAGAAATAATTGTTGAAATTTAGGGTGAAAAGAAACTTTTTGCTTCTAAATGGAAACATCAAAACCCTCCTTGAACAAAATTTGAATAAAATGGAATCCAACAAATTTCAATCAAGTGAAATGCATTCATCAATGAAGGTATCTTGAAATTGAAACATTTGGAAAAGTAAACCAAAAACCCTAAAACCCTAATGGAATAAATCATTTCCATGATCTCCCTAAGACTATGAATTTGATCCATATAAAATTTAGCCACAAACATTTATAGAAGATCAAAAATGTTAAACAAAAATATTATAAAATCATAGAAATTGGTTTCATTTAATTTGGAGCCATGGATAAGAACTTATGAATTTAATAAGGTAAAGAAAATAAATATCAAAGCTAATAAACTTCCTATCTAAAATCCATACCAAATTATGAGCAAAATAATACTAAAAGGATTTAAAAATATAAACAAATATTAAATAAAATTATACAAATTGGAATCACCAATTTTGGATCTATAAATAAATAGATATGGATTTTATAAGAAAAAGAAAGAAAGATAATAAATAGGGAATATTTAAAAGATAAATTAAATCTTGGCCAAATTCATGAATAAATGGAAGTTATTAAATAATAAAAGTTTATTTAAATAAAAAAATTCATGAGTAAAAGATTATCTAAATAAAATCATAATGATTGAACATTATCCAATTTTATTTAAATAAAGACAAAATTGCCTAAACTAAATAAATACTAAATCCCTATAAAATTATTTAGAAGACAATTTAAACCTTAAGTTAAATCCATAAGCAAATGGAATAAAGATAATCCAATTAAAATAAAGGGATAAATAATATTCAAATAAAATTATATGGCATTAACCAAATTTAATTCTAATTAAATAAAGACAAATGTCCAATTTAAATGAACATTAAATCATATTAAAATATTCTAAATAATAATTCAAGGTGAATTATTTGCACTAATGAATAAATAAAACCTACTAAAAAAGGTTTGGTAAAAAATGGAATTCAAATAGAAGTTTTAAAATATATTTAAGATCTTATTTAAATAAAGACAAGAGTCTATTTTAAATAAATATTCAAAACATAGAGAATATAAGAAAATATTCAAAAATAGACTTTAAAATAAATTAATAAACAATATTAAAAACTACTTAAAGTTTAGAAGAGATTTGATAAATCAATATGAGTTTGAAAACATTTAAAAAAATCAAAACATAAATTAGAAAAGGAAAAAGAAAAAGGAAACAGAATAAAAAAGGGGAAAGGACTAGCCCAAACTAACCTAACCCAACTAACTGGCCCAACTAGCCTAATACTAGCCCACCTGGGAAACCCCTCTCCCCTTGCTCATTCTTTTCTCACTCGCGAGCAAACCCACGTACTCGCTGACGCTTGGACCCCTCTATGCCCCCTCCCATTCGCTGACAACCCAACCCCACCTGCCAGCTCATCGTCTTCAACCCACGACCAGTTCCTCCCCCTCTCTCGCCCATTTTTGTCTTTGATTTTGCAGGTTTAATTCGCCGTGATGACGCGTTGATTCAGCTCAGTAACCTCGCCCATTTAATCGCCTCCTCCCCCTCTCCCTTTCCCCTCACACCCTGTTGCTAGAGAGCCATCGGGCTGCCGCAATTTCGCTTGCGAACCCCCTCTGCTCTGATGAGCTTCTCCTCTGATTCCGGCGATCACAACCCTCCCTACTGCCCCTAACCTCCACGGGAACACTCCCCATATCCTTTCGCACCTTCCCGTAGCACCAGCTCACTTGCGCGTGCTCCTAAACGTCGGCAAGCACAACATCAGAGCGTCGCCACCGTCTGCCATTTCTCCGACAAGCTCCCCTGGTAAAGTCCGACCGCACATCTCCCTCTCTTTCACACGCGTGTACTCGCCACGATCTTGTGCATCTGACAGCATCTTTTATTTGCTCTAGCACGCACCGTAGCCTCGCCTCCGTCTTCGACAGAGTGTGCCCGTCGTCAGCAACATCTCCGGCGAGCAATCGACGATAACCCCATGCGCCCATGCCCCCCCTGCGATCACCTCGAGCATCACCGTGACCCCGTGAACCCAGTGAGCAACCTCCCCCTCTCTCTTGCTTCAAGTATCGCTGAAACCGCCGTTAGCAGAGCGTCGGCGCCGCGCATCACCGTCGAGCGCCGCCAGTTCTTGGCCAAATGGTTTTGGTCTGTTTGATGCAGATCGCGTGGTGTAGATTAGATCTTAGGCGAAACGTTTTTGGTTGATCCGATCCGTGCATTGCCACTTAAATCCAACACTCCATGATTCTCGATCCAGATGAAACGGTATCAGCCAGTAGCAAACAAACACATGGCCTGTAATTTGTTTTAAAAACAGAAACTTGTCTATTAGATGGTTACATTTGAAAAATTCATAACTTTAAATATACACGTCCAAATTTTACAAATTTTATATCATTGGAATCAGGAAAAAGGATACTTTCCAACCATGCCCTTAGTTTAGCATTTTGCTTCTGGAAAGTTCATTGTTTTTGCAGAAACTTGTCTAGGCCTATTTTGAGTATAAAATTTAGTCTAAAAATGTTTTTAGGGTAAAATCTTTTGTAAATGGTTTCTTTTGAACCTACTGACCATAAAAACCAACATTTGGATTTAAAACTAAATTTTGTGAGACTAAGGAATTAATCCTTGAATAAAAGCAATTCTAGTTAAATAAAAATATTGATTATGGTTTAAAAATGCTTTTTGAGTAAAACCTTTTGAAAATGGTTTTATTCAAACTCTCTGACACTAAACACCAAGTTTTGGGATTTAAAAATATATTTGATTAACCCTAGAAAATTATTACTTTGATTAAAGGCATTTTTAGTAAAATAAAAATGGTGCTTGATTTAAAAATGGTTTTTGAGTGAAACCTTTTGTAAATGATTTTGTTTTTAAACACTTTGACCATAAATACTCACATTTGTGTTTAATAATATATTTGGAAAACACTAGAAATTATTACTTTTATTTAAATCATTTCTAGCAAAACAAAAATGATTTAAAGTGGCCATTTTCACTAACTTAATATCAAATGGTTTTGCCACTTTTATAAATGAACAATATGTTTTTAAAATGTTTATTGCCTATTATAAACCACTCTTCCAATAAAACAATCTTTTGCATGCTTGCATGCATTGGTATGTTTTCTTTATTTTATATGGTGAATTGTTTGAATGCTAGATTGAATTTGTGCCTTGATAGAATTGTAGTAAAATTTGAAGAGTGTGGATATTGCAAGATCAAGGAGTGAACTTATATTCTCTACCAAAAAGGCAAGTGGTACTTCATACTTTTGTCCCATTATTTTCACTATGCATTAGTGATATTTTGAATAGGAGTTGCATGGAATTTTACTAAGTATGCTATGCCTTGGGAAATCCTAGTAGATGATGCCTTAGTAGAATTTTCCCTAAGTTAAGATCCCTACTACTATCATGCTTAGCTTAGCTATTAGAAAACAAGGGTGGATTATATTCATGCTATGAAATATTTCTAAGTCAAAGACTTGTGTTTTGTTTAATAAAACAACTATGTGAATGAATCACCTGGGTGGAATGGGACTTGAATGGATTATGTTGAGTGGTTACACAGGGCCCCATATTTATGGCCTACCCTAGTGTATCTCACTTGTGGAAATCCACCCAGGAACAAAGATATTTGAGATGTCAAATGTTGAGAAGCTACAAGTGCAGCCACTTGGCAATATGGGCTCTGCCTGGATCATATAGGTTGCAATAACTTAGCAAGATGGATAGTTGGTGGTAAGGGGTGATAGGTTTGGGAACGCGTCCACTTTGGTCTAAGGGAAGGCTTCTGAAAGGTCTTGTCTTGATGCATGTCGAGTCTTGTGGGGAAAGTGCACCACCTCTGCAGAAGGAAGAATCTAAGTAATTAGCCATGTCCCCGTCAATGGACAATTTGAGCATCAAGACATGGAAGCTATCAAGAATCTCCTCATCCAAATTTCTAAGTTAAAAGCTTGTGGTTGAACATGGGTTAAAGGATCTTCAATCTTTGATTGGTAGATGCCTTGAGTGATTTTGACAAATAAAAACTTAGTGTTTTCAAATGATAAGGAAAATCTATTTTGAGCAAAGCAAGCCTAATATCCACTTAGCCAAATGCATATAGATGATAGATACCACTATTCTACCATAGTATCACTTGCCAATACAATTGAAATATATTGACCCTTGTGGTTGTAACATTTTATGTTGCAGGTTTGTTTGATGTTAGTGAAGTGTGTTGAATAGGATTACAAGTCTACAACCAACATGATTGCCTGTGGCACTTTGAAGATGAAGGACTCCATGCTATATAGATATTCTGCTGCATTGTAATGTGATAGCCAAATGAGCTATGTAAGATGTAATGAATTATTTTATTCCTGGTTATAAAGTTGTACTATGACCTTTGTTTCTTGATATGACATCTTAAATTGTGAATGCTAGCTATTGATTCCGGGACTAGCATTGTAAACATAGGGATCTCTACCTTATTAAAGGTTGGGACCTCTTACAGATGGTATCAAAGCACTGTGTTGCCTGTAGGATTGTAACCCTAGGATTGGACAAAACCCCTTAGAAAAATAGGAGTTGTATTTGTTCCAAAAACTTATTTACAAACAATCTTGTAAACTCTTTCCTCAACCTTTTTGTTTTGATTCTACATCTCTTGCTTTTCAAACTTGATGTACAAAGCCTCCACCATGAGCAAAGACTTCAACATGAGCAAAGGACTTCACCAACTCAAATGACTTCGACTTCAACATCACCAATGACTTCAACTTTAGTTTCACCAAGGACATCAACTTGGACATCACTAAAGACTACAAGTGAGACAAGAATAATACTCAATACTTGAAGACTAAGGAAACACAACTTAGAAGGAACTGTCATCACCTTGAAGTTTTGTGACCAAGATGCAAGAATTTTTCCAAGGATACCATGAGCTTGTTCAAGAAGAAACAACTAAGAAGAATTAAATGATCTCAAGTGAACCATATAGTTGGACCACCATATTAGTGTTTAGAAAAATCAAATTATTGATCACACCAACTTATGTGGTGTAATAAAAAATATTTTGTTGCCTAAAAATGCGCTTGAACTTTGTTGTTTGATTGGAATGTTTGATTGTGATTGCTTGCACATTGCTTGTGTGATTTGTTGTGTGTGAGTACAATTCTTCCTCTAGGAATCTTTTGGATATTCTAATCCCAATCCAACCCAAACAGATGACTTCTCCAAGAAAACTCCAACATCAAGGATAGTGACAACAACAACCAAGAGATGCACATGAGAGAACAACTTATAGCAACCCAAGCCCAGTTGAATCAAGTGACAACTAAATTTTCAGCCAACAACAATGAGTTAGACCCAACCATGCAAAAAAATTTGGAAATCCAATCCCAATTGTTGCAAAGGATGACCAATCAAATGATCAACCTGAGAGACAACCTTTTCCAAGGAGATTGTGACAACAATGGTGTCAAGGATGATATTATGGAAGGAACTCAAGCTTGCAATATTTGTGGAGAGATAGGACACACTTACAAAGAGCATGTGGACCAATGCCCAAATTGTGAAGAGAAATATCCAACTAAACAATGCCCCACATCTCAAGTGACTTGTTTCCTATGTAAAGGAAATGATCATGACCCTATCCAATGGCCCATCTATCCTATAGTTCAACAACTGAAACAAGATGGAATGCATCAAATGTTTGGAAACCTCCATAAGGGAACAACTTCTACCAAGAAGGATGAAGGCAAAGTCGGAACCATGCCTCATAAAGCGACAACCAAAGTGACCACAAAGTTTTGCTACTCTTTTTGAGAAGAAGGACACATCTCTAGTAACTGCCCCAAGAAGAGAGAAAGATTTCCCACCTTTGAGGTGAGATATGAAGAGCATGAACTAGAAGAACTCCTAGCTTTGGAGAGACCCAAAAAGAAGAAGAAGGACAAAAGCCAAGTGCAATGTTACAATTGCAAAGAGATGGGACACTATGCCAGTGATTTCCTAGAAAAGAAGAAGAACCAAGGAAACAAACAAGAGGCAATGATACCAAAGGAAAAGAATGTTATTATCCAAGTGATGTGTTTCAAATGCAAAGAGCTAGGACATTATGCAAGCAACTATCCAGAGAAACTACATCAAGATCCCAAGTAAGCCAAGATGTAATCTAGTTGAAAACATTTTTAAGGGTGGTAGTACCCTAGTTGCCTTGAAGCCAACTTGTAACCTCTAGCCTTCCCAAATCTTAGGACGAGATTTATTTTAAGGGTGGTACCCTGTCACATCCCAAAATTTTCCAAATTTTGAAATGTGAAAAATAAATAAACAAAAGAAATAATTGTTGAAATTTAGGGTGAAAAGAAACTTTTTGCTTCTAAATGGAAACATCAAAACCCTCCTTGAACAAAATTTGAATAAAATGGAATCCAACAAATTTCAATCAAGTGAAATGCATTCACCAATGAAGGTATCTTGAAATTTAAACATTTGGAAAAGTAAACCAAAAACCCTAAAACCCTAATGGAATAAATCATTTCTAAGATCTCCCTAAGAATATGGATTTGATCCATATAAAATTTAGCAACAAACATTTATAGAAGATCAAAAATGTTAACAAAAATATTATAAAACCATAGAAATTGGTTTCATTAAATTTGGAGCCATGGATAAGAACTTATGAATTTAATAAGGTAAAGAAAATAAATATCAAAGCTAATAAACTTCCTATCTAAAATCCATACCAAATTATGAGAAAATAATCCTAAAAGGATTTAAAAATATAAACAAATATTAAATAAATTATACAAATTGGAATCACCAATTTTGGATCTATAAATAAAAAGATATGGATTTTATAAGAAAAAGAAATAAAGAAAATAAATAGGAAATATTTAAAAGCCAAATTAAATCTTGGCCAAATTCATGAATAAATGAAAGTTATTAAATAATAAAAAAAGAGTAAAAGATTATTTAAATAAAATCATAAGGATTGAACATTATCCTATTTTATTTAAATAAAGACAAATTGCCTAAACTAAATAAATAATAAATCCCAATAAAATTATTTAGAAGACAATTTAAACCTTAAGTTAAATCCATAAGAAAATGGAATAAAGATAATCCAATTAAAATAAAGGGATAAAGAATATTCAAATAAAATTATATGGCATTAACCAAATTCAATTATAATTAAATAAAGACAAATGTCCAATTTAAATGAACATTAAATCATATTAAAGTATTTTAAATAATAATTCAAGGTGAATTATTTGCACTAATGAGTAAATAAAACCTACTGAAAAAGGTTTTGTAAAAATTGGAATTCAAATAGAAGTTTGAATATATATTTAAAATCTTATTTAAATAAAGACAAGAGTCTATTTTATATAAATATTCAAAACATAGAGAATATAAGAAAATATTCAAAAATAAACTTTAAAATACATTAATAAACAGTATTAAAAACTACTGAAAGTTTAGAAGATATTTGATAAATCAATATGAGTTTGAAAACATTTAAATAAAATCTAAACAGAAATTAGAAAAGGAAAAAGAAAAAGGAAACAGAATAAAAAAAGGGGAAAGGACCAGCCCAAACTAACCCAGCCCAACTAATTGACCCAACTAGCCCAATACTAGCCCACCCGGGAAACCCCTCTCCCCTTTCTCATTCTTTTCTCACTCGCTAGCAAACCCACGCATTCGCTGACCTTGGACCCCTCTGTGCCCCCTCCCATTCGATGATAACCCAACCTCACCTGCCAGCTCATCGTCTTCAACCCGCGACCAGTTCCTCCCCCTCTCTCGCCTGTTTCTGTCTTTGATTTCGCAGGTTTAATTCGCCATGATGATGCGTTGATTCAGCTCAGTAACCTTGCCCATTTAATTGCCTCCTCCCCCTCTCCCTTTCCCCTCACACCCCGTTGCCAGAGAGCCACCAGGATGCCGCAATTTCACTTGTGAACCCCCTCTGCTTCGACGAGCTTCTCCTTCGATTCCAGCGAGCACAACCCTCCCTACTTCCCCTAACCTCCACGGGAACACTCCCCATCTCCTTGTGCACCTTCCCGTAGCACTAGCTCACTCGCGCGCGCTCCGAAACATCGGCAAGCACAACATCTGAGCGTCGCCACCGTCTGCCATTTCTCCGACGAGCTCCCCTGGTAAAGTCTGAACGCACCTCTCCCTCTCTTTCACACACGTGTACTCGCCACGATCTTGTGCATCTAACAGCATATTTTATTTGCTCTGGTGTGCACCGTAGCCTCGCCTCCATTTTCGATAGAGTGTGCCCGTCGTCAGCAACATCTCCGACGAGCAATCAGCGATAACCCTGTGTGCCCCTGCCCCCTGCAATCACCTCGAGCATCACCGTGACCCTGCGAACCCAGTGAGAAACCTCCCCCTCTCTATTGCTTCCTGTATCGTCGGAACCTCCATTAGGAGAGCGTCGCTGCCGCGTGCCACCGTCGAGCGCCACCAGTTCTTGGCCAAATGGTTTAGGTCCGTTAGATGTAGATCGCGTGGTGTAGATTAGATCTTAGGCGAAACATTTTTGGTTGATCTGATCCGTGCATTGCCACTTAAATCCAATGCTCCATGATTCTCGATCTAGACGAAACGGTATCAGCCAGTAGCAAACAAACACGTGGCCTGTAATTTGTTTTAAAAACAGAAACTTGTCTATTAGATGGTTAGATTTGAAATATTCATAACTTTAAATCTACACGTCCAAATTTTACAAATTTTATATAATTGGAATCATGAAAAAGAATACTTTCCAACCATTCCCTTAGTTTAGCATTTTGCTTCTGGAAAATTGATTGTTTTTGCAGAAACTTGTCCAGGCCTATTTTGATTATAAAATTTATTCTAAAAATGTTTTTAGGGTAAAATCTTTTGTAAATGGTTTGTTTTGAACCTATTGACCATAAAAACCAACATTTGGATTTAAAAGTAAATTTTGTGACACTAAGGAATGAATCCTTGAAAAAGCAATTCTAGTTAAATAAAAATATTGATTATGGTTTAAAAATGCTTTTTGAGTAAAACCTTTTGAAAATGGTTTGATTTAAACTCTCTGACCCTAAACACCAAGTTTTGGGATTTAAAAATATATTTGATTAACCCTAGAAAATTATTACTTTGATTAGAGGCATTTCTAGTAAAATAAAAATGGTACTTGATTTAAAAATGGTTTTTGAGTGAAACCTTTTGTAAATGATTTTGTTTTTAAACACTTTGACCATAAACAATCACATTTGTGTTTAAAAATATATTTGGAAAACACTAGAAATTATTACTTTTATTTAAATCATTTCTAGCAAAACAAAAATGATTTAAAGTGGCCATTTTCTCTAACTTAGTATCAAATGGTTTTGCCACTTTTATAAATGACCAATATGTGTTTAAAATGTTTATAGCCTATTAGAAACCACTCTTCTAATAAAACAATCTTTTGCATGCTTGCATGCATTGTTATGTTTTCTTTATTTTATATGGTGAATTGTTTGAATGCTAGATTGAATTTGTGCCTTGATTGAATTGTAGTGAAATTTGAAGAGTGTGGATATTGCAAGATCAAGGAATGAACTTATATTCTCTACCAAAAGGCAAGTGGTACTTCATACTTTTGTCCCATTATTTTCACTATGCATTAGTGATATTTTGAATAGGACTTGCATGGAATTTTACTAAGTATGCTATGCCTTGGGAAATCCTAGTAGATGATGCCTTAGTAGAATTTTCCCTAAGTTAATATCCCTACTACTATCATGCTTAGCTTAGCTAGTAGAAAACAAGGGTGGATTATATTCATGCTATGAAATATTTCTAAGTCAAAGACTTGTGTTTTGTTTAATAAAACAACTATGTGAATGAATCACCTGGGTGGAATGCGACTTGAATGGATAATGTTGAGTGGTTACAGAGGGCCCCATATTATGGCCTACCCTAGTGTATCTCACTTGTGGAAAGCCACCCAGGAACAAAGAGATTTGAGATGTCAAATGTTGAGAAGCTTCAAGTGCATCCACTTGGCAATATGGGCTCTTCCTGGATCATATAGGTTGCAATAACTTATCCAAATGGACAGTTGGTGGTAAGGGGTGATAGGTTTGGGAACGCGTCCATTTTGGTCTAAGGGAAGGCTTCTAAAAGGTCTTGTCTTGATGCATGTCAAGTCTTGTGGGGAAAGTGCACCACCTCTGCAGAAGGAAGAATCTAAGTACTTAGCCGTATCCCCGTCAATGGACAATTTGAGCATCAAGACATGGAAGCTATCAAGAATATCCTCATCCCAATTTCTAAGTTAAAATCTTGTGGTTGAACATGGGTTAAAGGATCTTCAATCTTTGATTGGTAGATGCCTTGGGTGATTTTGACAAATAAAAACTTAGTGTTTTCAAATGATAAGGAAATTCTATTTTGAGCAAAGCAAGCCTAAGCTCCACTTAGCCAAATGCATATAAATGATAGATACCAATATTCTACCATAGTATCACTTGCCAATACAATTCAAATGTATTGACCCTTGTGGCTGTAACTTATTATGTTGCTGGATTGTTTGATGTTAGTGAAGTGTGTTGAATATGATTACAAGTCTACAACCAACATGATTGCCTGTGGCAATTTGAAGATGAAGGACTCCATGCTATATATATATTCTGCTGCATTGTAATGTGATAGCCAAATGAGCTATGTAAGACGTAATGTATTATTGTATTCCTGGTTATAAAGTTGTACTATGACCTTTGTTTCTTAATATTACATCTTAAACTATGGATGCTAGCTATTGATCCAGGGACTAGCATTGTAAACATAGGGATCTCTACCTTATTAAAGGTTGGGACCTCTTACAACAGAGTTTGTCTTTGAATAGGTAAAAGTGGTGAAAACAGAAGGTTCATGAAAGCCTAATATTTTTATATTTTTGATGTTTTTACTACATACGGAAGGTTACGAGATGAAAAGGAGGAAACGGAGGCCAGGGTGGCCACACCCACCCTAGGCGCGGCCCCCCAGCTGGTTGCGCCTGGAGGGGGTGTGAGCCCCCTGAACTCCATCTCCGCCTCGCTTTCGTACAATACCTTCCTTATGCATTGAAACTTCGTAATATATAACCACCCGGATCCCTCGAGGTTCGTGTATCATGTTCTCATTGTGTTTTTGTTTTGATCTGTTTCTGTCAGGAAATCTTATCAAGTTTAGAGCACCATGGTCTCCGCCAACGACAAAGGCAAGAAGCCCGAGGAAGATGATCCTTAAAACCCCAAGGAGGAGGAGATCTTTGTTGGGGATGAAGAATACATGGAAGAGGACGAGCATCCAGACACCTGCGCTACCATTCCAAGAATTGGAGTGGTGGCAAGCCCTATCAAGCTTAGGAGGATAGCATGGATGTGACACCCCCGGGATTAAGGCTAGACAAATCTCAGACCACCGTCTGAACATAAGCCTAACCTAATCTCGAAAGCGTACAGAGAGAAAATCGGTAACACAACAGTGACCCTACGACACAAAAATTATTACAGCAAGCTCATATCTGAGCAGAGAACCAAAATATTACAAGCAGAGGTCACTGACCACAAACATCAAATAACGGAAGGAAAATTATGCTATTAAGTATAGCAAACTTAACAAATGGCCTAAGAGGCCTGAAGCATAATGATGACATCCAATCCATAGATCCCAGACTGCCGACTGGGAACTCCAAACTACTCGTCGATGTCGATGTTGTGAAGAACTCATCTTCAATGGTAACACTTACTCCGCTACAAAAGTATCAATGAATCAAGGGTGAGTACAGGGTGTACTCCACAAGACTTATGGCTGGTGGAGTTGTTTTTCATAAAGCCATCTTTGTTTTGTAAAACAAGAGGGATAAGAATCTCGACTAATTAGAATATTTTAGAAGGGGATAAGAGAGCTGTATCTCTAGCTTTGATCATCTTTTGATATCCATCGAATCATCATCAGCTGAACCTATCTAGGATCACCCCCTCGTACCCATGAGGAAGCATCCTTAATCACACATTACTTAACTTGCCAAGTTTTACGATTAGGTTCAAGTTCTCTATGATCTTCACGTCCGTTCCCAAGTTGGTCCATAACCGTGGACATGGCTTTTCGAAAAGATTAATAACCCTGCAGGGGTGTGCAACTTTACCCACACGTACTAACCTTCTCTTAATGCCAGTACATTAGCCCTCTTCCTTGGAAGGCCGGCAGAGGGTGGTTAGACACAACCTTTACCTTGCTTTCGCCGATACCATGAGTCACGCACTAGGGAGATGTCGCCGTAACGGGTCGAGTCCCGAAGCCGTTCCCTAATGATGTGTGCAGGTTTCAAGATTACGGATGCCGGGCATCTCTTGATCCCGGCCACGATTACCTACCTGTTATGAATGCACCTCCTTCACCTCCATTCAAGAACAGCCAAGATGCGTATGTAGAATTGAAAGCCCAAACTATGTGACTCATGGAATCTACTCGGAAAGTTAGTTGGTCGAGGGGGTTTCCAGGCCCCCGTGTGGCTGTACGCTCGTCTTGGTTCAAGAGGCAAGAACATCGGATCCTAAGGGTGGCAAGTATGGGATTGAAAAAACCACAACCCACCATGGCCTCCCATACAATCCTTAGCATGTTTAACTTTCATATCTGATCATACCACGTCATCCTATGAAACTAGGTTCATTCGCAACTCTGATTCATCAACCGGATGGACCAGTGGTAACAGCTAAGCGTGGCTAAGCACAACAGATATATTAGCTCTAGCAACACTTCACAAGCCAAACCCTAGTTATGCTAGGAGCGGTGGATCAGGGATTATAGTCTTCAAAGGTAACATGCATAAGATAGGATTACTCTATCTATCGATAAAAGACTTTAGAATCATATGCACATGGCAAGAATGTAAATAATTTGAAATCATAGGATTATATCATGTGTGGGGCTTTGCTTGACTTTGCCAGTTGATATCCAAAAAGCAGAGCTTCGGACACCGGGTACTTGACTTGGTTATAGTTGATCAAGTATTGGTCTTCGAGCTTCGATAGTGTTGATCTCGATCTTCAGTCTTGGACTCGATCTCGATTTTGATATCGTATTCTACCAGGAGGAAGCAAACACCGGAAAGGAGGGAAACAATCAACACATGGAATCGATGCAATGCTCAATCAAGGATGATGATATGACAAGTTAAATTGCATTGAAATTGACACACATTCTTGGTCATTTTAAACGGAGTCCGAGGGGTGCAAACCCTGATTCGGGAAAACTCCGGAAGCTTATGAGAGGGTTCCTTTTGTTCTCTAATTAAACTTGCCATGAAAGTTGCTTAGCAATACATGGTGATAGCTTAAATATATAGATCTCATTTTTCTGATCATTTTGGTATATTATTTGTATTTTTCTGATTTAAAATGAATTAGTAATGAATTTCTCCATTTTTAATTCATTTTAAATCATTTTTGGAATATTATAAACTAATTTTACATTTTGGAATTACTTAAACATTTTTATTAATCAGAAAACATTTCTGATAATGTTAATGTCACTTACAAATAGGGCCCACATGTCATATTTTTGTTATTTACTGAAAAGAACTTCAAAAAACATTTCAAATAAAAGAAAATAGGGAGATATGACCTCATGCTGACGTCAGCATGACGTCAGCAATGGAGGTGCTCTCAGATCGAGCAAGCCCCCATCGATCTGCTGCACGCGGGGCCTTGTGAGTGGGATGGTTGGAAAGAGGAGGTCGAGGCGGACCTAGTAGTAGCGGCGCCGCCAGGGAATGGTCGCCGGAGACGGCGAAGCAACAGCGAATAGTGGCAGCGAGCAGCGGTGCATGGTGGGGTGGCAAACCAAAGGGCGAGGGAGGAAACAGAAGGGTGCCTGAGCACCGCTAGCTCACCAAGAAGCCGATGGAGGTGTCGGGGAGGCGAGTCGGGGTCGAACGACGACGAATCGATGGCGGCAATGGCGACGGCCGGCAGTTGTGCAGGCTCGATTCTGGAAAGATGGGGTCTTCCCGGTTTGCGTGCTTCGGCCGGGATGAAGAGGGCGGCGAGGCGCTTCTAGTAGTGGCCACGGCGTGGCACAGGGTGGCCAGAGACGACGGGGCGCTGGCGAGGTCTGCACCTTGGGTTTTTGCCAGAGAGGAAAAATTGGGGAAGAAAGAAGCTAGGGTTCATCGAGCGGCGGCACAGGGGTACTTGTAGACCACGAGGACGTCGGTAGCACGAATCTTAGCGGCCACGGGCATCACGGCGCCGGCGAGCGGCAGAGGCGGAGACACGCAGGAGCTTCCTCCGTCGGGATCGAAGACGACGACGAGAAAGATGATCGAACCGGTACCGGGCTTGCATTGGGCCGCGCTGGGATAGTAACGGGCCGCAGAGAAGTAAGGGAGAGAGGCTACTGGGCGCTGCGCTGGTGGAATATAGATAGGGATGGAAGTTGGGCTCGGCCTAGATAGCTTAGCTGTAGGTTTTTCTTTGCAGGAATCCTTTTCTTTTTATGTTTTTCTATTTTCTCTTTTGTATTTTTATTTGTAATCTTTTTTGGTATATTTTAAAATATCAGAGCTTTTACAACATACTGAAATACTAGAGGATCCCTTTATAACCATTTGGGGTCCAAATATTTTGAGGTTTTCAAAATTCCAAAAGCCATTTGAATTTATTTCAAAGAGAGAGAGGGGAAGCTAGGGTTTAGGGATGTGTGATTATTTTCTTTCTAGCATGCATTTTAATGATGATGCTCATGAATGCACAAACATTTCCTAGTTACCATTTAGAAAAACTAGGGTTGTTACAACAGATGTCTATGGGAGGGAAACCTTCGCGCCATTGCCTACTCCGTGTTCACTTCCTCCACGTACCAAGAATCCCTTCCATACTCTTATACATGAGCAACAATTCCAAGAGGTACCCAAAGGGAATCTGCCCTCTGTTTGGGATCTGCCTCGTTCTAACCATGCAGGTAAGGAACACACTAAGAAGGAAGAGTGGGGAAAGAATAACAATGACTTAGATACTCGGTCCGACATGATAATGCACCGCATTGAGCATACTTCGGAGTTGATTCGTACTCTAACCTTTGAGATTGAGGATTTGAGGAAGCTAATAGAAGAGCTTATCAAGAGAACACCACCACCACCGAAGGAGTAATTCGTCATTAGGTTTGGCATCCCCTTGGCTTGTTCCAAGCTTGGGGGAGTTTCACGGTATCACATCATTATCTTTTATCTTTTACCTTTTTAGTAGATTCATATCTTTGGTAGAGAAGTTATCTTATAGGTTGGTTTGCATTGTGGAAGTATCTCTCCTTTAGTTGGTTATCTATGTATCCCTTGGTGTGAGTGCCTTTATGGATTATTAATGAGAAGTTTCATATTTTACTTTTTGCACTTCTTATTTTAGTTCGCAATCTCTATTATATGATTGATCTTGTTGATTAGTATTGGCATCACTTTGGCAGAATCAGGTAAATCTAAATTGGTTTTGGCAAACCGAGCTATGGTCATTAGCAATAGTTTTAGAGGTTTGAAAGGAAAAGATAAAAAGCCTACATGTATTTTGTATCATTTATTTTCTTTCTTGATTGGCTCATAAGCTTAGTATTCTTTATTTAAGATCTTTTGTGTCTTCAAGGAAGATTGCATGTTTGGCTTTATCACTTGTAGTTTTCCTTGTTTCCTTCAACTCTTTTGTTTTGTACCTAGCCTTGCTAGCCAAAAACCTGTTTTGAGAAGGCATACTTCTCATGCATCCAATCCCTTTAAACCAAAACTTGTGCCATTTGTGTCCACCATATCTGCCTATTAGCATTATTGCTATTCCAAGAAAATTCTCAAGCTTCATCTATCTTTCAAATTAAAAATTATTTTGTTATGTGAAAACTAGTTAGTAAAGCTCTCACGGACTTGATGGCACACCTTATTTTCTTGCCCCTAATAAACTTGAACCATTGGGTCATTGAAGTTTTATATGCTTGCATCTATACATTGGGATTAGGAAAACCGTGCTGTCACGGGGAATGCTTTCAACACCTGTAAATACATACCCAGTTGATATCATGCCATTTTGTTTGCGGATGTCGTCGGTGTGAAATAAAAGGGGAGCTTGTAAGTCGGTGGAGTAATGTATGTGTGTTAGAGAAACGCCTGGGCCTCTAGCCTAAGCCATGCCTAATCATGGTGGAAACTTGCAGCATCACCATAGTGACATCTATGAAGCATTCTTCTTATAAAAAGAGATTTAGAAAAAGAGTCATATTAAAAAGAGTAAAGAGAGAAAAAAGCGCCATTTTCCCATGGAAAATAAGAAGATTGCTGAGATGCTCATTGTCTGCTTGCCTTGTAATTTTGGTTATGGGAAAGCTCTTGTACCATGTGCAAGGGGTACCCCGTTGGCGGTTATTTATGATACACATGTACTTACAATGACAAGAACTTAACAGTAACTAAAGTTGAGTAGCATGAGGAGCATCCCTCGTACTCAAGGGACATGAGATTTCCAACTTATATTTTGTCAAGCATATACTCCATCTTTGTTCACTTTAAACTTAATCACCTCAAGATGCTTATGATAGGGGCAATGAGAGATCAAATATAGTAAGTACCATAATATTTTGGAAGCTCTTTATGAACTTGAAATCCCCGCTTCCCTCTATGAAGGGCCTTTCTTCTACTTCTAAGTTGAGTCAGTAAACCTACTTCCTCTCTGTCTCTAGCAAGCATTTGAGTTGTTGTGTTTCAAGCATTCATATGATGATTTATTCAATCATGTTCTTTATCTCCCTTGTTTGCACAAGACTCTTATCTATTGAGTATTACTTTGAAAGCTATCATTGTGAAAAACCTTTTATGTTTGAGCAAAGAGTACTCCTGTTATAAAACTTCTACAAAAGCTTTATTTGTGAAATTGTTTGCCAGCTGTTCTCTGACCAAGAACAAAGTTTGCCAATTCCAATTATGATTTATCTTTATGCATCTCTATTGTGACTCCTGTACTTGTTGCAAGCTAAGTTATATAATGGTGAGTAGATTTCTTCTATGAGTTGTGTAATGGTAAGTGTGATCCTTCTTGTCCGTATTATTTTATCGACACTTCACTCCATAAACATGTGGACATGTTTACTGAGCTTAGTTGGGGACAAGAGAAGGTCTAAGCTTGGGGGGAGTTGATACGTCCATTTTGCATCACCATTCTATATCATAATTTGCCTCTATTCATTGATATATTTCATATTAAGAGGTGTTACTTATGTGTTTTCATCTGTTTTTGCATGTTGGATGATTCTTGGAGGATGAACTGCCGGAGTCAGGATTCTGATGGAAAAATAGGTGTTTTTATGAAATTTCGTGAAGATCAGAAAAATACTAGAAAAACTATAGAAAATCCTATTTTCCCAGAAGACGAAGAATGCTAGAAGGGGAGGCGGAGATGGTCCACAGGGGGCCCACACCCCCAGGCGCGAGCCACCCCTAGCTCACGCCTACAGGGGGTGTGGCCCACCTGTCCCACCTCTGGCTCCGCCCTATCGCCTATATCTTCTCCTCTAAACCCTAATACATGGGGAGCGACCACAGAAAGATTCCGCCACCTCTATGGGGTGGAAAACACTGAGAGAGAAAGAGCTCTCTGGCAGATAGATTTCTGTCAGAAAATTCCTTCCCGGAGAGGGGAGATCGTCGCCATCAACACCATCATCAAGCTAGAATTCATCGGGATCATCATCATCCACACCATCATCTCACCAGCACCATCATCACCACTCCATCCCGCTGTAACAATCGTGTTGAATATTTGCATAGTTCTTAGGGGAAACTTTCCCAGTGTTGATTACTATTGTAGTTGATGCTTGTGAGTGGAACCATTGGATTATTGTTTATGTTCAGATTGTTATCCATTACCATACCATCTTTGATCTTGATAGTTCATTTATGTAAGATCCCTCCTTTGTAAAGGAAAGGATCCCTGTGATTGCAATGCTAGTCCCTGGATCAATGCTAGCATCCACAGTTTAAGATGAAGTACACAGATACAAAGGTCATTTATTACATCATTCCAGAGATAAAACATAGTCTTTTACAACTCAGGGCCAAAGGCCTAATACAAGAGTTTATGGAATAAGTAAATAAACATAAGTCCTCATCTTCATGTGCCATAGGCAAGCATGTTGAGTGTAGACTCATGACTCCTACTCATCATCGGAGTAACCTGGAACATCACAAGTTACATCCACAGTGGGTCAATACTTTGGAATAGTATTGGCAAGTGATACCTTAGTAAATTTTAAGTGGACTATAGTACTATATGCATTTTGGCTAAGTGTAGCTTGGCTTGATTTGCTCAAAATAGGTTTTTCCTATTAGTTGAAATCACTACGTTTTTCTTTGTCAAAAACTTCCCAAGAAACCACCAATAGACATTGGGGTCCTTCACCCTTGTTCACCCACAAGTTTTTAACTTAGAAGTTGGAGTGATGAGATTCTTGTAGCTTCCATGTCTTGATGCTCAAGTTGTCCATTGCCATGGACTTGGCTAAGTACTTAGATTTTCCATCTGCAGAGGTTGTGCACTTTCCCCACCAGACTTGGTTTCCCAAGACAGGACCTTTCAGAAGCCTTTCCTTAGTCAAATGCACGCGCTCCCACCTATCATTCCCACTACCACCAACTGTCCAAGTGACTAAGTTCTAGCAACCTATATGATCATGGCAGAGCCCATATTGCCAAGTGGTTGCACTCTAAGCTTTCTCAACACTTGGCCTCCAAATCCCTTTGTGCCTGGGTGGCATACCACAAGTGAGATACACAAGCCAAATCCATGGCCTTGTGTAACCACTCAACCAAAAACCACCATTCAAGTCCCATTCCACCCAGGAAGTTCATTGACTTAGTCGTTTTATTAAGAAAAGCATGAGTCCCAAAGGACTTAGAATTATTTCACCATAGCATGTACATACTTCACCAACCCTTGTTTTCTACTAGCTAGGCTAAGCATGGCATAGTAACTTAACTTAGGAAGATTCCCTAGCAATTCTACAATTCTACACTACATAGGATTTCCCAACATAGCATTTGGCAAAAGTAGCATGCAAGACTTAGCAAAATAATTCTAATGCTTATTCAAAATAAAGGATGGAAATATCATGAAGTATCACTTGCCTTGGTAATGGGGAGAGTAGCACTCTTCACAATCACAGTCACTAGCAAAATCTACACAAAAATTTGTAGCATACAATTACACACAATTTATATACAATCAAAAATATGAATGCATGCATGCAAGAATTTACTAAGTGATGATTTTGAAAACTCTACCAAGCAAGTGCATGATACAGAAACATAACAAGTCACAAAGTTTGCTAACTAAACTTATTTAGCCCTAAAACAATTTGCTAAACAAAAACTATACTCAAAATGGACCTAAACATGTTTCTGCATACAAAGTCATTTTAACAGATACTATTTGTTAAACACATTGCAGATTCAGAAAGGCCTTGATTCACTGATTCCAACGGTATAAAGTTTGTAAAATTCTAACGTGGGAAACTAAAGTTACAGCCCTTTGAAAATTTGATCTAAATCTGATTTGAATTTCTATTTTTGAATCAGCCTTAGCCACGCGTCACGATATTACTGGCGCGTACCGGTTCGCACCGGATCACCCTTCCGCGCCGCAGGATCTAAATAAATCGCACGGTCCTGGACGCGTACCTCTTCGCTGATAAGTGATTCTATCATGTCGCTTGGATCTAGATCTAACGGCGCTCGAGCACGCGACCATGTCCTGGCGGCGCGCGGCGTCAGCGAGCGGCGGAGCGCTCTGTCTACGGCGGCGCTAGCGTTTCAGGTCGTGCGCGAGAGGGAGAAGGGTCATACCCGAACCGCAGGAGGCTGCTGATGCTCAAGGTGGCGTTGGTTTGCGAAGGGGCGCGCTGATACGGCGAGGATTTCTCGTCGGAGTAGAGGCAGACGTCAGCAGACGGCCGATCGTCGATGTTGGCGAGGTTCCTCGTCGCGCTAAGCCAAGATAAGGGTACCGTTAGATGCGCACATCGACGTAGATTCTAGGTGCACAAGTCAGAGGGCAAGGGGCGGTGGCTACTTACGGAGGGAAGTCGCCGGAGTTCGTGCAGAGAACGGTGGCGGCCGTCGTCGACGTTGCTGGAGCTACGGGTCATGCGAGGTCAAAAGGAAAGTGTCAGTGGGTGCGCAAGGACTCGCTGAACCTGTTAGCATGAACGAGAGACAGAGGGGAGCACGGAACTCACCGGAATTCGCCGGCGCAGTCGTCGGAACAGCAGCGGCGTCGTGCGAGTTGTGGGCAGCCTGGTGGCGTGGATGCGAAATTGTTTGGGGGGAAATGGTCGCGAGGATGGGGGGATCTTATAGCCCGAGGCTCGACAAGAAACGCTCGCTGCATCAATGCCAATTAAGCTCGCGAAATCAGTGCAGCAACGGGCAGCGGCGGAGGTCGTGCGCGGAATCAGGGGAAGACGAAGCTGACGTGGAGGAGGCCCGCTTGTCAGCGAAGTGCGCGAAGTGGAGGTGGGGTCCTGTCGTCAGCGGCTGGGTGGGTGTGCTCGTGCGTGCGGAAGGAAAAGAAATGCCCCGGGTGGGCTAGTTGGGCCTGTTCCGTTCCTGGGCTAGATTGGTGGCGCCTGGCCTTTTTCATTTGTTTGCTTGTTTTCTTTTTCTGATTCGATTTACTGAATAGATTTTCAAATGAAATCAAGTTCAATTTGAATTCAAATTTTCCTGGGATTTTTGCAGTGAGCAGTAGTCTCCAATATAGGCATAAGATCATGTGGTTGCTTTGCAACAACTTGGTCAAGCTTGGAGATCAAAAATATCAGAGGCTAGGCACTTGGTTTGAAAATTTGAAAAATGGTTTTTGGAAACCATTTACCATTTGAAAAACTTGGTTTAAAATCTACACTTAAACCCTATGCTCATAGAAGGCAACCAACTTGGTTCATAAACAATCAAACTTTCAAATGGGGATAGCCATTTGATTTAATTCTGCTCACATAAAATCATAGCACCATGTGCTTCTGTTTTTCTGAAATGAGTTTGAATTTTTACCTCAAATCTAT
Organism: Avena insularis; assembly: GCA_023614405.1. NCBI lineage: Eukaryota > Viridiplantae > Streptophyta > Magnoliopsida > Poales > Poaceae > Avena > Avena insularis. Next base: position 277,822,245 of record CM042689.1, on the reverse strand, counting down.
ATGCATGCATGAATGATATGCAAACTTTGAAATTATGATTTTAGGGATGTTACAAATCTAACCCTCTTAAGGTGAATCTCGCCCTCGAGATTCGGATTGGCTAGCAAATAGGTGAGGGTGGTCTTTCCGAAGATCATCTTCTCTTTCCCATGTTGCTTCCTCTTCGGTATGATGGTTCCATTGCACTTTGCAAAACTTGATAGTCTTTGTTCTCGTGACTCTTTCTGTAGTCTCAAGAATCTTGATAGGCTTTTCTTCATAAGTGAGATCACTTTCTAGTTGAACTTCTTCCAAAGGTATGGTATCCTTCAAAGAAGATTCTTCCATTTCTGGGTGACATTTCTTAAGCTGACTCACATGAAATACATTATGGACTGCTGATAAAGATGCTGGCAGTTCTATTTCATAAGCAACTTCTCCTTTGCGACTCAGAATCTTGAATGGCCCAACATATCTTGGTGCCAACTTTCCTTTGACTCCGAATCTTTTCACTCCACGGAGTGGTGATACTCTAAGATAGGCTCTATCACCAACTTCGTAGGTGACTTCTCTACGCTTAGGATCTGCGTAGCTTTTCTGTCGGGACTGTGCTATCTTCAACATGTCCTTAACCAATTTGACCTTCTCTTCGGCTTCTTTGATAAGGTCTGGCCCAAATAAACTTCTTTCTCCCACACCATTCCATAACAATGGGGTGGTACATTTTCTTCCGTAGAGAAACTCGAACGATGCCATCTCAATGCTGGCTTGATAACTGTTTTTATAGGAAAATTCTGTGTAAGGCAGACTTTCATCCCAACTTGCTCCATAATCTAGGGCACATGCCCTCAACATGTCTTCCAGAATTTGGTTAGTCCTTTCTGTTTGTCCATCGGTTTGAGGATGAAAAGCAGTACTGAATTCCAACCTCGTTCCCAATGACTCATGTAGCTGTCTCCAAAAATGGGAAGTGAATTGGGTTCCCCTATCGGACACAATACTCTTAGGCACACCGTGAAGGCATACAATTCTACTCATTTAGATTTTGGCTAACTTGGCACTGGTATAAGTTGTCTTCACGGGTATGAAATGTGCCACTTTAGTTAAGCGATCCACTACTACCCATATGGAATCATATCCTGATCTGGTCCTTGGTAATCCGGTGATGAAATCCATACCAATTTTGTCCCATTTCCAATCAGGAATAGGTAGTGGTTGAAGTAAACCGCTGGTTTTTGATGCTCTTTTACTCTACTACACACATCACACAAAGCAATATGCTCGGCGATGTCCCTCTTGAGATTGTTCCACCAAAATCTTTCTTTCATGTCCATATACATTTTAGTGTTACCCAGATGAATAGAATACGGAGAGTTGTGGGCTTCTTGTAGAATCAGTTTCCGCATTTCCGGATCTTGTGGAACACAAATACGTTTCCCGTGCCATAAAGTACCTTGTTCGTCTACATGGAAACTTTTAGCTTTCCCTTGGTCAATATTTTTCTTAATCTCCTCAATTTCTTTATCGCCTTTTGAGCTTCTAATCTTGCCCAACAAAGTGGGTTGGACTTCTAAAGACATGAGATGTCCTTCGTGTACAATCTCCAATCTGAGTTCTTTGAATTGCTTACACAAATCATCGGCACTGCCTTTGGTAAGGCCATTCACAAATACCTTACGACTTAGAGCATCTGCTACAACATTTGCTTTACCGGGGTGGTATTGCAAACTTAAGTCATAGTCCTTGATAAGCTCTAACCATCTTCTTTGTCTCATATTGATTTCCTTCTGGGTGAAGATATACTTCAAACTCTTGTGATCGGTGAACACTTCACAACGCTTTCCCAAAAGGTAATGTCTCCATGTTTTGAGTGCATGGACGGCAGAGGCTAACTCCAAATCATGAGTAGGATAGTTTACTTCATGAGTTTTGAGTTGTCTCGAGGCATAGGCCACAACTTTACCGTCTTGCATAAGTATGACACCCAAACCTTGATGAGACGCATCATAGTATACTTGGAAATCCTTTTCCAAATCTGGCAGACACAGAACTGGTGCTGTCACAAGTCTCTTCTTCAATTCTTGAAAGTTGACTTCACAACCTTCAGACCAAGCAAACTTTTTGTCTTTCTTTAACAATTATGTCATGGGCTTAGCAACCTTCGAGAAATTCTCAATGAATCTTCTGTAGTAACCTGCTAAGCCAAGGAAACTGCGAACCTCTTTCACATTCTTGGGAGATTCCCATTCGGTCACAGCTGAAACCTTAGCAGGATCAACTGCTACACCATCTTTTGTCATAACATGACCAAGAAAACCAACTTCCTCTAACCAGAACTCACACTTGTTGAATTTGGCATAAAGTTTATGTTCTCTCAACTTCTCAAGTATCAAACGCAAGTGTCCCTCATGTTCTTCCTTTCTCTTAGAGTAAACTAAGATGTCATCGATGAAAACGACAACGAACTTGTCAAGAAATTCCATGAACACCTTGTTCATCATATTCATGAAGTATGCTGGAGCATTGATTAAGCCGAAAGGCATTACGGTATACTCATACAATCCATACCTTGTGGTGAATGCTGTTTTAGGTATGTCTTGCTCTCTTATCTTGAGTTGAAAATAGCCTGACCGGAGATCAATCTTCGAGAACACACATGCTCCTTCAAGATGATCAAATGAGTCATTGATTCTTGGCAAAGGATATTTGTTCTTGATAGTCACCTCATTGAGTGAGCGGTAATCTATGCATAACCTTTGGCTTCTATCTTTCTTCTCCACGAACAAAACTGGGGCTCCCCAAGATGAAGAACTTGGTTGGATAAATCCTTTCTGCAACTGTTCTCCTAGTTGCTTCTTGAGCTCTTTCAGTTCATCAACTGACATTTTGTATGGTCTCTTTGCTATTGGTCCAGAACCTGGTACCAAATCTATCAGAATTTCCACATCTCTATCTGGTGGCATTCCTGGCAATTCTTCCGGGAATACATCCGGATACTCACACACAATTGGCACACTATCCATGCTAACCCCCTTAAGAGAATTAATCTTACTTCCTTTGGATTCAAAGTTTGACCTGAATTTTATTCTTTTTCCTTCTGGGGTCATGAGTGTAATAGTACGATTAGCACAATCTAGCACTCCTTCATATTTAGCCATCCAATCCATCCCTAAAATTACATCTAATCCTTGGGAATCTAGGATTATTAGGCTCACTGGGAACTTATGCTTTCCAAACTCTATGACAAGATCCCGGCATTCAAGACTTACTATCATATCTCCACCCGGAGAACTAACTTTTATTGGAAACCCAATGTTTTCAGATGCAAACCCATTTCTATCAACAAATGCTTTTGATATGAATGAATGAGATGCACCAGTGTCAAAGAGTACAAATGCTGGAATGGAATTGAGTCTGAACTTACCAGCAACAGCGTCAGGTTCCTCATAGACCTCCTCCACATTAATGTGGTTAACCTGTCCTTTCTGAAAAGGATTGGGCTTGTTAGGTCCTTCAACTTTCTTCTCAGGGCACTCATTAGCATAATGCCCCAGCTTCTTGCATTTGAAGCATTCAACCTGACTGATGTCTCTTTTGGCAGGCTGACTTCCACTTCCACTACCATTACCACTGTGGTGGCTCTTAAGTCCACTCTTGTGGTTCTTATACTTGTAATTGTCATGACTGCGGTGATGCTTGTTGTCATGACGGTTGTGGTTGTGGTGCTTGTTGAATTTCCCATGCTTATGGGATCCTGAGCTTCCACTGTCATCATAGTGAGATCGTTTGTGAGACGATCCCGAGCTGTGCTTGTCGGAGTGTTTCCTCTTCCTACTCTCGACTTGCTTCATCTTATTCTCCAAAATAGCAGCCTTGTCACACAGAGACTGATATGTTGGAACATATGCCATGCATAAACCGCAAGTTTAGCTCATCATTCAAGCCTTCCAAACTTTTCCTTTCTTTTTGCATCTGTGTCAACCTCATCCGCATAGCGCCAGATTGTTGAACTCTTCTATATATTCAGCCACGCTGGCGCTGCTTCAGTTGTGAAACTCCTTCTTTTCAGGCTCATCATTCTGATGAGATATGAGCATCGAAGCCATCTTCAAAGATAGCCCAAGTCACCTCATCGATAGGAGTGGTGATTTGGAAGTTGTCCCACCATGTGGCGGCTGGCCCTTCCAACAGATGCGCTGCGAACCTGACCTTTTCAGCATCCGTGCAGCCCACGGTCACTAAGTCCTTGTTCACAGAACGTAGCCAATCATTGGCCACCATGGGATCAGTCGTCCCCGAAAACTTTGCTGGCCTCAAACGCAGAAATCTGGTGAGCATATCAAAGCCCGGAGGGTGGTTGTTGTTGTTGTTGTTATTGGGGTTGTTGTTGTTGTTATTCTGGTTTTGGATGAATGTTGTCATCATCTGCATAAGCTGTGTTTGCGCATTCATCATTTGTTGCATTTCCGGGGTGATGTTGTTGGGGTTGGGGTTTGCGCAACGGGGAGGCATCTGTGGTTTGTTCAAATAGAGATAAGAATGAGATACCCATACATGATTCATGCACAATACATCACATAAGCAAACACATAGCATGCAACACAAGGATAAAATCTCAACAACAAAATAACGAAGTCTCAAAGTAAAACACACAAGTGGCAAGCCATCCACATGTCGGATGGTCCAATAATAAGTTCACAAATAACAAGTATGATAATAAAAGATAACCGAGTAGTCAAGTAAGACCTGTGTTCTCCATCGCGGTCTTGTTCTCCTCAATAGTAGTGGTCAAGGACTCGATCTTGGTCTTGAGAGCCCTCTTCTGGGAGCGAAGCCTCTCAATCACCATCTGCTGCTGCTCTAGCTCGAAATCCTTGGACTTCAGTTCTTCAGTCATGTCCCGGATCTTCTTGTTCCTATCCTGGACGCGTTTCTCCTGACTCTTGAACTTGCGGTCCTGGGTCTCGAACTTCGCCTCCATTTCCTTGACTATCTCGTCCTGCTGTGCGAAAAGCTTGTCCTTCTCGCGAAGCTGCACCTGGAGCTCGTCATTGCTGAGCATGACATTGGTCCTGTCTGTGTCCACGTGCCTAATAAGAGACTCTAAGTCCTGGAGATAGAGACGTATCGACTCTGCTGCGTCCCTCGAGTCGTCCTCAAAGTCGATGGACTCTCCATCATCATCACGTCTTCCGAAGATGTGGAAGTGGGTGCCCCTAACCTGTCGGGAGTGACGGCCTAACAGACGTCCTATCAGGTCCTGCATGACAACCTCCATTCCTCTCTCCCTGTCATCGTGCATAAGCTTGAAAACGATGGCCTCCGTAGTAGACTCTGTCTGGCGTCCGGGCTGGTTCACCTTGAAGCCCCAGAGGTCCTTCCTCTCGAACTTGGTGAGTGGGTGCACCATAATGGTGGGAAGAGGGAGATTGAGCAAAGTGGTAAGCTCAACGATACGAGGACCAAAACGGGTACCCTGGAACTCCTCAACAGTGCTGATGGTAATAGGCATCTATTTATAAGATAGAAAAGTTAGGACAACACAATTTAAGATAAAACAAGACAAACATTTCATACATATCCATGGAACACAAAAATCACACAAGTCATGCATACATAATTCCATTACATCAATCAAGGTCCAAACTTATTTAAGGTATCATTTTGGAAAATAATGTGATAGGTGGTGGTCCAACTAACGAAGTGCGTTCACAATCCTATCTCACTAGATCTAGTGGCTAACACAATGTTCCTAGAAGCAATCCACCTATCTTGTTCACATGATTCCATCACTAAGTCTATAATATCTCCTCTTAAGGTTTGGTTGGTGGCTTCCAACTCTTGGGTTAGTTCCTTCTCTTTCTCTAAGTCTTTTTGGAGGTTGAGCATTCTGCACTTGACTCTAGCACTAAGTTCTTTGATAGTCCTCCAAGCTGCTTCTCTGGCTGACTCAAAGAATGTGGTGTGCATCACAGTGTTGGTGTACATGCAGAAGCCTCTTTCTTTGTGGTTGTCTTCCTTGTTTTTGTACAAGTGAAGTTGCACCCACCAATACTCCACTCCTTCATCCACCACTGGAAAGCCTTTGTACACAGCTGCACCATGTGCTTCCATTGCCACCATGAGGTCCTTGAGAATTTTGGGAAACTCAGTTTCACACTCCAAGGTCATGGTCATGAGTGGTCCTTTCTTCACGGCTTCGTTGATGGAGTTCATCTACAAGTAAAGAGGAGAATGAGAAGATTAGAAAAGTTTATGAGAAGAATAGACAAGTGTAGAAGTAGTTAAAAATTTTCCTTAGTGGTTTCCAATCCTAGGGTCATAATCCTACAGGCAACACAGTGCTTTGATACCATCTGTAAGATCCCTCCTTTGTAAAGGAAAGGATCCCTGTGATTGCAATGCTAGTCCCTGGATCAATGCTAGTATCCACCGTTTAAGATGAAGTACACAGATACAAAGGTCGTTTATTACATTCATTCCAGAGATAAAACATAGTCTTTTACAACTCAGGGCCAAAGGCCTAATACAAGAGTTTATGGAATAAGTAAATAAACATAAGTCCTCATCTTCATGTGCCACAGGTAAGCATGTTGAGTGTAGACTCATGACTCCTACTCATCATCGGAGTAACCTGCAACATCACAAGTTACAGCCACAGTGGGTCAATACTTTGGAATAGTATTGGCAAGTGATACCTTAGTAAATTTTAAGTGGACTATAGTACTATATGCATTTTGGCTAAGTGTAGCTTGGCTTGCTTTGCTCTAAATAGGTTTTTCCTATTAGTTGAAATCACTACGTTTTTCTTTGTCAAAAACTTCCCAAGAAACCACCAATAGACATTGGGGTCCTTCACCCTTGTTCACCCACAAGTTTTTAACTTAGAAGTTGGAGTGATGAGATTCTTGTAGCTTCCATGTCTTGATGCTCAAGTTGTCCATTGCCATGGACTTGGCTAAGTACTTAGATTTTCCATCTGCAGAGGTTGTGCACTTTCCCCACCAGACTTGGTTTCCCAAGACAGGACCTTTCAGAAGCCTTTCCTTAGTCAAATGGACGTGCTCCAACCTATCATTCCCACTACCACCAACTGTCCAAGTGACTAAGTTCTAGCAACCTATATGATCATGGCAGAGCCCATATTGCCAAGTGGTTGCACTATAAGTTTCTCAACACTTGGCCCCTAAATCCCTTTGTGCCTGGGTGGCATACCACAAGTGAGATACACAAGCCAAATCCATGGCCTTGTGTAACCACTCAACCAAAAACCACCCCTCCAAATCCCTTTGTGCCTGGGTGGCATACCACAAGTGAGATACACAAGCCAAATCCATGGCCTTGTGTAACCACTCAACCAAAAACCACCATTCAAGTCCCATTCCACCCAGGAAGTTCATTGACTTAGTTGTTTTATTAAGAAAAGCATGAGTCCCAAAGGACTTAGAATTATTTCACCATAGCATGTACATACTTCACCAACCCTTGTTTTCTACTAGCTAGGCTAAGCATGGCATAGTAACTTAACTTAGGAAGATTCCCTAGCAATTCTACAATTCTACACTACGTAGGATTTCCCAACATAGCATTTGGCAAAAGTAGCATGCAAGACTTAGCAAAATAATTCTAATGCTTATTCAAAATAAAGGATGGAAATATCATGAAGTATCACTTGCCTTGGTAATGGGGAGAGTAGCACTCTTCACAATCACAGTCACTAGCAAAATCTACACAAAAATTTGTAGCATACAATTACACACAATTTATATACAATCAAAAATATGAATGCATGCATGCAAGAATTTACTAAGTGATGATTTTGAAAACTCTACCAAGCAAGTGCATGATACAGAAACATAACAAGTCACAAAGTTTGCTAACTAAACTTATTTAGCCCTAAAACAATTTGCTAAACAAAAACTATACTCAAAATGGACCTAAACATGTTTCTGCATACAAAGTCATTTTAACAGATACTATTTGTTAAACACATTGCAGATTCAGAAAGGCCTTGATTCACTGATTCCAACGGTACAAAGTTTGTAAAATTCTAACGTGGGAAACTCAAGTTACAGCCCTTTGAAAATTTGATCTAAATCTGATTTGAATTTCTATTTTTGAATCAGCCTTAGCCACGCGTCACGATATTACTGGCGCGTACCGGTTCGCACCGGATCACCCTTCCGCGCCACAGGATCTAAATAAATCGCACAGTCATGGACGCGTACCTCTTCGCTGATAAGTGATTCTATCCTGTCGCTTGGATCTAGATCTAACGGCGCGACAACGCCGGGCGCGGTATGCCGAGCGCTCGCTTCACGTGGCGCTAGCGTTTCAGTTCGTGCGCGAGAGGGAGAAGGGTCATACCCGAACCGCAGGAGGCTGCTGATGCTCAAGATGGCGTTGGTTTGCGAAGGGGCACGCTGATACGGCGAGGATTTCTCGTCAGAGTAGAGGGAGACGTCGGCACGGTCAGTCGTCGACATTGGCGAGGTTCCTCGTCGCGCTAAGCCAAGATAAGGGTACCGTTAGATGCGCACATCGACATAGATTCTAGGTGCACAAGTCAGAGGGCAAGGGGCGGTGGCTACTTACAGAGAGAAGTCGCCGGAGTTCGTGCAGAGAACGGTGGCGGCCGTCGTCGACGTTGCTGGAGCTACGGGTCATGTGAGGTCAAAAGGAAAGTGTCAGTGGGTGCGCAAGGACTCGCTGAACTTGTTAGCATGAACGAGAGACAGAGGGGAGCACGGAACTCACCGGAATTCGCCGGCGCAGTCGTCGGAACAGCAGCGGCGTCGTGCGAGTTGTGGGCAGCCTGGTGGCGTGGATGCGAAATTGTTTGGGGGGAAATGGTCGCGGGGATGGGGGGATCTTATAGCCCGAGGCTCGACAAGAAACGCTCGCTGCATCAATGCCAATTAAGCTCGCGAAATCAGTGCAGCAACGGGCAGCGGCGGAGGTCGTGCGCGGAATCAGGGGAAGACGAAGCTGACGTGGAGGAGGCCCGCTTGTCAGCGAAGTGCGCGAAGTGGAGGTGGGGTCCTGTCGTCAGCGGCTGGGTGGGTGTGCTCGCGCATGCGGGAGGAAAAGAAATGCCCCGGGTGGGCTAGTTGGGCCTGTTCCGTTCCTGGGCTAGATTGGTGGCGCCTGGCCTTTTTCATTTGTTTGCTTGTTTTCTTTTTCTGATTCGATTTACTGAATAGATTTTCAAATGAAATCAAGTTCAATTTGAATTCAAATTTTCCTGGGATTTTTGCAGTGAGCAGTAGTCTCCAATATAGGCATAAGATCATGTGGTTACTTTGCAACAACTTGGTCAAGCTTGGAGATCAAAAATATCAGAGGCTAGGCACTTGGTTTGCAAATTTGAAAAATGGTTTTTGGAAACCATTACCCATTTGAAAAACTTGGTTTAAAATCTACACTTAAACCCTATGCTCATAGAAGGCAACCAACTTGGTTCATAAACAATCAAACTTTCAAATGGGGATAGCCATTTGATTTAATTGTGCTCACATAAAATCATAGCACCATGTGCTTCTGTTTTTCTGAAATGAGTTTGAATTTTTACCTCAAATCTATATGCATGCATGAATGATATGCAAACTTTGAAATTATGATTTTAGGGATGTTACAATTTAGTTCTTGAGGACATGGGAGAATTCATGTTGTTAGTAGTGGATTTGTGTTGATATATTATTCAATGGTTTAGTATTTAAGTTGCGGTGCTATTCTTCTAGTGGTGTCATGTGAACATCGACTACATGAAACTTCACCATTTATGGGCCTAGGGGAATGCATTGTGTATTTGGCTACTAATTGCGGGGTTGCACGAGTGAGAGAAACCTGAACCCCCTTTAGGACACCATTGCATAAGGGAGTGTAGGATCTCAGAGTTTAAGGTTGTGGTTAGGTTTATACCTTAAATGCTTTCTTGTAGTCGCGGATGCTTGTAAGGGGTTTAATGTCACATCCCAAAATTTTCCAAATTTTTAAATGTGAAAAATAAATAAACAAAATAAAATTTTGTTGAAATTTAGGGTGAGAAGAAACTTTTTAATTCCAACTGGAAACATCAAAACCTATTTTGATCAAATAAAATCCTAAAGGGATTTAAAAAGATAAACAATTAATAAATAAAAATTATAATAGTTGGAATCACTATTTTTAGATCTTTTAATAAAAAGATTTGATTTTCAAAAGCAAAGGTAGGATTATTTTATAGAGCCAAATTAAATCTTGGCCAAACTTTTGAAATAGAATATTTCTATTTGATAAAAAGAGTACAGGTTTATTTAAATAAAATAATGAGGATTTATTAATATCCAATTTTATTTAAGTAAAGGCTTTTCCATTTTAAATAAACACTAAAACTTGTTAATTTATTTTAAATAAGTTTTCCAAGTGTTTTATTTATTCAAATAAAACCTACTGAAATGATTTTGGTATTATGTAGATTTCAAATAGAGTTTTTAAATAAATAAAATCCTATTTGAATTAATGACTAAGGTCTAATTATTTAATTATTTATGGATCCTAAAAAGAATAAAAATTATTTTGTTTTGGACTTTGGATTATGTTGTTAAACAGAATTAAAATCAATACAAAGTTTGGTGGTGATTTGATTTGATTTGGAGTTTGAATTATTTGTTTGAAAATCAAAACAGAAATTCAAATTAGAAAAAGAAAAAGCTTCAGTATAAAAAAAAGTGAAACAGACTCAACCCACTAAGCCGGCCCAGCAAGCCCAGCAAGATCCCACCCGACTTACCCTCACCGAAACGTTTTCGTACGGCAAACACACCCACCCAGACACTGAGCAGTGGACCCCGTGCCCCCTCTCTTTCTCTCACTGTCAGCACGGCCCCACGCCAGCACGTCGTCGTTCTCACCCGCGACCAAGTCCCCTCGCCGTTTCTGCCATTTACTCCGGCGTTGAATTCTCGTTGATGGCGGCCTTAAATCCTCCGGTGACCACGCGTACATAAGCGCCCACGTCTCCTCTCTCATTCCCCTCGCTCACCCCATCATCTCTGCCACCAGGCTGCAGGAATTTTGAGCTCAAGCCTTCTCTGCTCCGACGGCGTTCCCGGCCAATTTCGGCGAACCACAGCCACCCTTCTCCTCATAGAGCACGCTAGCTTGCTCTCCAGTCCCGTGCGCACCTGCCCATAGCCCCAGCTCACTCCCGCGCGCTCTAGAAGCTCGGCTTCGTCAACATCAGAACGCCACCGTTGTCTGTCTCGTCTCCGGTGAAGTCTCCCCGTAAGCCCCGTCCTCCCCTCTCTCTCCCGATGATTCTCCCATACTGGCGACCCTCGTGCGCACCTAACCGTGCCTCTACTTTGTCTTAGCGCGGTCCTAAACGTTGCCAGCAACGACAACCTGAGAGCACCGCCGCCCGCAGCAACTCCGGTGAGCGATTCCTATCGTCCCCATGCGCCCCCTGCCCAACGACGAGTACCTTGAGCATCAGAGCGTCTCAGCGATCTCGGTGAGCATCTCATCTCCCTCCCTTCCTTCCTGCTTTGCCAGAACCACCACGAGCAGAGCCGCGCCGCCAGTCGCCGCCGCGCAGCGCCGCCAGTCCTTGACCAAGCAACCTAGTCCGTTAGATCACGATCGTCTGGCTGAGATTAGAACTAGACGAAGAGGTATGAGTCCATCTGCGCCATATGATTTAAGTGAAATCCAACGGTTCGCAGAGGCTGATCCGCACGAAGCGGTACCGGCCAATAGAATCACGCCACGTGGACATGGTTTTGTTAAAAACAGAAAATAGAATCTATTTGAATTGCAAACTTGTAAAATTTATAACTTTAATTCTACACGTCCAAATTTTGCAAATTTTATATCAATGGATTCAGCAGAACAAGTACTTTGCAACCATGTTTTTTTTGTAATGTTTTGCTTCTGGAAAATTGGTTGAAATTGCAGAAACTTGTGTAGGCTTATTTTGAATATAAAAATTGTTCTAGATATATTTTTAGTATGAAATCTTTGCAAAATGGATTGTTGTGAACCTACTGACCATAGGAACCAACTTATGGATTTAAAAATGTAGTTTGTGAAGTTAAGGAGTAAATATTTGAGTTAGCACATTTCTAGTCAAATAAAAATATTGTTTTTGGTTTAGAAATGATTTTTTTGAGTAAAACCTTTGGGAAATGATTTGATTCAAACCTTCTGACCCTAAACACTAAGTTTTGAGGTTTAAAAACATATTTGGTGAACTCTTTAAAGAATATTGCTTTACTAAAAGCATTTTCAACCACATAAAACATTGATTTGATTTAGAAATGGTTTATAGATAAAACCTTTTGCAAATGGTTTTACCACGTTAGTAAATGACCACTTTTGAACTTTAAAATGTTTAGAGCCTAATAGAAACCACTTTTCTAAATAAAACTATCTTTTGCATGCTTGCATGCATGACCTAGTTCTCGTTATTTTATGTGTGATAAATTGTTTGAATGTTAGTTGAAGTTGTGTTTGCTTGATTGATTTGTAGTGGAATTAGAAGAGTGTGATATTTGCAAGATCAAGAAGTGAACCAACCTTCTCTACTAAAAAGGCAAGTGACACTATCATCCATGTCCTACTATTTTCATTACACTTAGTGGATTTCTGTAACATGCATGGAAAGGACTACTATATTTTATGCTATGAAAAATCCTAATAGGATACCCTTATATATTCCTTAGTGGAAACATTGTAGTTGTAGTATGCTTAGCCCTGCTATATATTTGGGATGGGATATATGATATGATTATATGAAGAGTTGAAAAATTATATGTTTTATATAATAAAACAAGTACTCAATGAACCACCTGGGTGGACAAGGATACTCAAGTTTTGGACAAGGTGGCAACAAAATGAACCATGTTTATATGGCCATCTCTTTTTGTATGTGCACTAGAAGAAAACCACCCAGGGACTTAGAGATTGAACATGTTTCTCGTACAGTGGCTTCCGTGTACAGCCACATGCTAAATGGGCTCTGGCTTAGTCAACTACATAGTGGAAGACCCATGCATTGGCATCTTCAGGTTGACTAGAATTGTGTAAGGGAAATTTATCCCTACATTGGTGCCTGGATGACAAGCTAGCATTGTGTACTGGGAGGACTCCTATGGAAAGACTTTGTCACATTCTCGATCTGCCAGTACTCCATCTTGGTGAGTACTTATCCAGCGGCCACTGGTGGCAACAAGACGAGATTGTGTCATGTGGGTAAAGTGTACAACTTCTGCAGAAGATCAAATTCTAAGTACTTAGCCGTGTCCCCGGTTATGGACAATACTGAGCAACTAAGGCCTGAAGCTATGGAAGATCTCGACATTCCAATTTCTCAAAGTAAAACTTGATGGTGACAACAAGGGATTTGAAGCACTTGGAGTTTTCCAAGAAGTTCAGAAAGATTTTGACAAAAGATTAAAACTATTTTGAAAAGATAGGACAAAACTATATTGCTTTCTGCAAATGAGCCTAAACCCTACCTAGCCAAATATGCATGTAATGATAGGATCCACATATTTCTACATAGTAGTGAAACTTGCCAAGACAATTCAAATGTATTGACCCTTGTGGCTGCAACTTATTATGTTGCAGGTTTGTTTGATGTTAGTGAAGTTTGTTGAATAGGATTACAAGTCTACAACCAACATGATTGCCTGTGGCACTTTGAAGATGAAGGACTCCATGCTTTATAGATTTCTGCTGCAATGTAATGTGATAGCCAGATGAGCTATGTAAGATGTAGTAAATTATTTTATTTCTGGTTATAAAGTTGTATTATGACCTTTGTTTCTTGATATTACATCTTAACTGTGGATTCTAGCTATTGATCCAGGGACTAGCATTGTAAACACAGGGATCTCTACCTTATTAAAGGTTGGGAACCTTACAGATGGTATCCGAGCACTATGTTTCCTGTAGGATTGTAACCCTAGGATTGGACAAAAACCCTTAGAAAAATAGGAGTTGTTTTTGTTCCAAAAACTTATTTACAAACAATATTGTAAACTCTTTCCTCAACCATTTTGGTTTTAATTCTACATCTCTTCCTTTTCAACTTGATGGAAAAAGCCTTCACCATGACCAATGACTTCAACTTTAGTTTCACCAAGGACTTCATCAACTCTAATGACTTCAACATCTTCAAGTGATCTCAACCTTATTCTCAACAAGGACTTCAACTTAGACATCACTAAGGACTACAAGTGAAAACCAAGAGACATTAGATTGCCTACCAAAGACATTGATATCAAGTTAGAGTATGGATCATATTGACCTATGAGGTATGATTATTCTAAGTTATTTATTTCAAGAAAACTTGTTGTCTCCTTCAACTCATGAGTTAAACTCATAAGTTGTTAAGTGGATAGTTGCTTGTTGATTGTTTGATTGTTTGATTGAACTTGGTTGGTTTTGAGTTGTGTGTTAGAACTTCTTAAAAACCTATCCATCATTACTCATCCCTATCAAACCAACAGATGCCTCCCCGTCGTGCCAACCCCAATCAAAACAACAGCATCACTCCTGAGATGCAGAAGATGATGGCAGCTCAGACACAACTGATGCAGATGATAACCACGTTCATACAGAATCAGAACAACAACAACAACAACAATCAGAATAATCCTCCAGCACTTGATATGCTCACCAAGTTTCTGAAACTTAGGCCTGCAAGGTTCTCTGGAACAACTGACCCAATGGTAGCCCATGATTGGTTACGTTCAGTGAATAAGGACTTAGTGACTGTTGGCTGCACCGATGAAGAAAAAGTTAGGTTTGCAGCATTTTTGCTTGAAGGGCCAGCAACAACATGGTGGGACAATTTTCAGATCACCACTCCCCTTGAAGATGTAACTTGGGCTATTTTTGAGGATGGTTTCCGTACAGCTCACATCTCACCTGGAGTGATGTACTTGAAGAAAAAGGAGTTCCACAATCTGAAACAGCGTCACCTCAGTGTGGCTGAGTACATTGAAGAATTCAACAATCTGGCACGCTATGCACCGGATGAAGTTGATACAGATGCTAAGAGAAAGGAGAAATTTCTTGAAGGACTTAATGATGAGTTGAACCTGCAGCTAGTTGTTGCCTATGTCCCAACTTATCAATCACTCTGTGACAAAGCCACTATATTGGAAAACAAGATGAATCAAGTTGAGAATAGAAAGAGGAAGCATAAACTCAAGTATCACTCAGGATCATCAAAAAAGAAGCATTCATTCAAAAAGAGCAAGGAATATTCTGAACCACATCAGTATCACCACAACAACAATGGAAGTGATAATAATGGAAATGATACTGACTATGGAGATGACCTTGGTCAGAACCAACATGACACTTTCAAGAAGAAATATATTAGACAGTTGCAGTGCTATAATTGTAAGGAGCTTGGACACTATGCATCAGACTGTCCTGAGAAGAAAAAGAAAAAGGATGCTAGAAGAGCCAATGGAAATGACTCCAATGTGACCCAGAAAGGACATGTGAACCACATTGACATGGATGGAAACTTTGAAGAGATAGAAGAAGTGGATGTCAGGAACTAGTCAACTCAGTTGAGTCAAATAAGGATTCCTTGTCTGGATATTAAGTGTTGAACTCATAGTCAAGTGAACCATCAATGTAACCCTATGAGACTTTATTTTAAGGGTGGTAGTACCCTAGTTGCCTTGAAGCCAACTTGTAACCCTAGCCTTCCCAAATCTCGGGAAGAGATTTATTTTAAGGGTGGTAGCCTGTCACATCCCAAAATTTTCCAAATTTTGAAATGTGAAAATAAATAAACAAAATAAAATTTTGTTGAAATTTAGGGTGAGAAGAAACTTTTTAATTCCAATTGGAAACATCAAAACCTATTTTGATCAAATAAAATCCTAAAGGGATTTAAAAAGATAAACAATTAATAAATAAAAATTATAATAGTTGGAATCACTATTTTTAGATCTTTTAATAAAAAGATTTGATTTTTAAAAGCAAAGGTAGGATTATTTTATAGAGCCAAATTAAATCTTGGCCAAACTTTTGAAATAGAATATTTCTATTTGATAAAAATAGTAAAGGTTTATTCAAATAAAATAATGAGGATTTATTAATATTCAATTTTATTTAAGTAAAGGCTTTTCCATTTTAAATAAACACTAAAACTTGTTAATTTATTTTAAATAAGTTTTCCAAGTGTTTTATTTATTCAAATAAAACCTACTGAAATGATTTTGGTATTATTTAGATTTCAAATAGAGTTTTTAAATAAATAAAATCCTATTTGAATTAATGACTAAGGTCTAATTATTTAATTATTTATGGATCCTAAAAAGAATAAAAATTATTTTGTTTTGGACTTTGGATTATGTTGTTAAACAGAATTAAAATCAATACAAAGTTTGGTTGTGATTTGATTTGATTTGGAGTTTGAATTATTTGTTTTAAAATCAAAATAGAAATTCAAATTAGAAAAAGAAAAAGTTTCAGTATAAAAAAAGTGAAACAGACTCAACCCACTAAGCCGGCCTAGCAAGCCCAGCAAGAGCCCACCCGACATACCCTCACCGAAACGTTTTCTTACGCGCGAACACACCCACCCAGACACTGAGCAGTGGACCCCATGCCCCCTCTCTTTCTCTCACTGTCAGCACGGCCCCACGCCAGCACGTTGTCGTTCTCACCCGCGACCAAGTCCCCTCGCCGTTTCTGCCATTTACTCCGGCGTTGAATTCGCGTTGATGGCGGCCTTAAATCCTCCGGTGACCACGCATACATAAGCGCCCACGTCTCCTCTCTCATTTCCCTCGCTCGCCCCACCATCTCTGCCACCAGGCTGCAGGAATTTTGAGCTCAAGCCTTCTCTTCTCCGACAGCGTTCCCGGCCAATTCCGGCGAACCACAGCCGCCCTTCTCCTCACAGAGCACGCTAGCTTGCTCTCTAGTCCCGTGTGCACCTTCCCATAGCCCCAGCTCACTCCCGCGCACTCTAGAAGCTCGGCTTCGTCAACATCAGAACGCCGCCGTGGTCTGTCTCGTCTCTGGCGAAGTCTCCCCGTAAGCCCCGTCCTCCCCTCTCTCTCCCGATGATGCTCCCATACTCGCGACCCTCATGCGCACCTAACCGTGCCTCTACTTTGTCTTAGCGCGGTCCTAAACGTCGCCAGCAACGAAAACCTGAGAGCACCGCCGCCCGCAACAACTCCGGTGAGCGATTCCTATCGTCCCCGTGCGCCCCCTGCCCAACGACGAGTACCTTGAGCATCAGAGGGTCTCTACGATCTCGGTGAGCATCTCATCTCCCTCCCTTCCTTCCTGCTTCGCGGAACCACCATGACAGATCCAGCCGCCGATCGCCGCCCCAGCAGCCCGATCTTGACCAAGCAACCTAACCTGAGTACATCAGATCACGATCAATGCGGCTGAGATTAGAACTAGACGAAGAGGTATGAGTCCATCTGCGCCATATGATTTAAGTGAAATCCAACAGTTCGCAGAGGCTGATCCGCATGAAGCGGTACCGGCCAATAGAATCACGCCACGTGGACATGGTTTTGTTAAAAACAGAAAATAGAATCTATTTGAATTGCAAACTTGTAAAATCCATAACTTTAATTCTACACGTCCAAATTTTGCAAATTTAATATCAATGGATTCAGCAGAACAAGTACTTTGCAACCATGCATTTTGTTTAATGTTTTGCTTCTGGAAAATTGGTTGAAATTGCAGAAACTTGTGTAGGCTTATTTTGAATATAAAAATTGTTCTAGATATATTTTTAGTATGAAATCTTTGCAAAATGGATTTTTGTGAACCTACTGACCATAGTAACCAACTTATGGATTTAAAAATGTAGTTTGTGAAGTTAAGGAGTAAATATTTGAGTTAGCACATTTCTAGTCAAATAAAAATATTGTTTTTGGTTTAGAAATGATTTTTTTGAGTAAAACCTTTGGGGAATGATTTGATTCAAACCTTCTGACCCTAAACACTAAGTTTTGAGGTTTAAAAACATATTTGGTGAACTCTTTAAAGAATATTGCTTTACTAAAAGCATTTTCAACCACATAAAATATTGATTTGATTTAGAAATGGTTTATAGATAAAACCTTTTGCAAATGGTTTTACCACTTTAGTAAATGACCACTTCTGAACTTTAAAATGTTTAGAGCCTAATAGAAACCACTTTTCTAAATAAAACTATCTTTTGCATGCTTGCAAGCATGACCTAGTTCTTGTTATTTTATGTGTAATAAATTGTTTGAATGTTAGTTGAAGTTGTGTTTGCTTGATTGATTTGTAGTGGAATTAGAAGAGTGTGATATTTGCAAGATCAAGAAATGAACCAACCTTCTCTACTAAAAAGGCAAGTGACACTATCATCCATGTCCTACTATTTTCATTACACTTAGTGGATTTTTGTAACATGCATGGAAAGGACTACTATATTTTATGCTATGCAAAATCCTAATAGGATACCCTTATATATTCCTTAGTGGAAACATTGTAGTTGTAGTATGCTTAGCCCTTCTATATATTTGGGATGGGATACATGATATGATTATATGAAGAGTTGAAAAGTTATATGTTTTATATAATAAAACAAGTACTCAATGAACCACCTGGGTGGACAAGGATACTCAAGTTTTGGACAAGGTGGCAACAAAAGGAACCATGTTTATATGGCCATCTCTTTTTGTATGTGCACTAGAAGAAAACCACCCAGGGACTTAGAGATTGAACATGTTTCTCGTACAGTGGCTTCCGTGTACAGCCACATGCTAAATGGGCTCTGGCTTAGTCAACTACATAGTGGAAGACCCATGCATTGGCATCTTCAGGTTGACTAGAATTGTGTAAGGGAAATTTATCCCTACATTGGTGCCTGGATGACAAGCTAGCATTGTGTACTGGGAGGACTCCTATGGAAAGACTTTGTCACATTCTCGATCTGCCAGTACTCCATCTTGGTGAGTACTTATCCAGCGGCCACTGGTGGCAACAAGACGAGATTGTGTCATGTGGGTAAAGTGTACAACTTCTGCAGAAGATCAAATTCTAAGTACTTAGCCGTGTCCCCGGTTATGGACAATACTAAGCAACTAAGGCCTGAAGCTATGGAAGATCTCGACATTCCAATTTCTCAAAGTAAAACTTGATGGTGACAACAAGGGATTTGAAGCACTTGTAGTTTTCCAAGAAGTTCAGAAAGATTTTGACAAAAGATTAAAACTATTTTGAAAAGATAGGACAAAACTATATTGCTTTCTGCAAATGAGCCTAAACCCTACCTAGCCAAATATGCATGTAATGATAGGATCCACATATTTCTACATAGTAGTGAAACTTGCCAAGACAATTCAAATGTATTGACCCTTGTGGGTGCAACTTATTATGTTGCAGGTTTGTTTGATGTTAGTGAAGTTTGTTGAATAGGATTACAAGTCTACAACCAACATGATTGCCTGTGGCACTTTGAAGATGAAGGACTCCATGCTTTATAGATTTCTGCTGCAATGTAATGTGATAGCCAGATGAGCTATGTAAGATGTAATAAATTATTTTATTCCTGGTTATAAAGTTGTATTATGACCTTTGTTTCTTGATATTACATCTTAAATGTGGATGCTAGCTTATTAAAGGTTGGGAACCTTACATTTAACCACAAGTATGTATTAGTCCAAGTAAGGTTGGTGCATTAGCACATGTTCACCCACATAACACTTACAAAACCAAAAAAGACTACTCGGCTATTTGAAGCGAAAGCACTTGGCAGAATTCCCATGTGTCCTCGAGAACGTTTGGTCCTTATAAGTATTTCCACCGGCTTGTACTTTGCTAAGAAAGGGTTGGGACACTTGCTGCAATTGTTCGTAGTCTTTATTACTTGCACTTTATTTCCTTGCTTTATCAGAAAACCCCTAAAAATCCATTTGCTAAGTATTTACAGAGATTTCCTGCTCCATACCACTAGTCAACACCTTCTGCTCCTCGTTGGGATCGACACTCCTATTTATCGAAAGTACTAGATACACCCCCTATATTTGTGGGTCATCACCCTCCTCCTCCTCCTCCTTCCTCATGCTCTGGGTTAGGCAAAGCCCTGCAGGAAGTTCTCCTCCTCCACCACCACCATGCCGTCGTGCTGCTAGGATTCCGAGGGGATCTACTACCTCCGTTGCCCACTGGAACGGGGATAGGAAGGTCTTCATCGACTCTGTACGTGTGAACGAGTGTGGATGCGCTATCAGAACACGGCGCCAGAAGGATCGTAACACGATCTTGAGATCGTCAAATGATCGACTACATCAACCACGAGATTTAATCACATTAAACGCTTTGGATCCACGAGGGTTAGTTCTCTACAATCTCGTTACACCGATCTCGTATATAAGATCTTGGCTTTTCCATAGATTGGATCTTGGTTTTATGCTTGCGGTAGATTTTTTTTGTTTTCCATGCAACAAACCCTACAAGGACGATCAACTAGGAGAGGTCATAGCGTAGGGATGCCAGGAAAGAACGTCTCGGGTGAGGTGTAGGAGAAACATGTGATGGAAGAGCATCTATCGGTGTTGGCGGCGCGCGCTATGGTGGAGCTCGCTAGGACGGCGGCGATAAAGGAGCTCGCCATGACGACGGCGGTGGAGAATTGTCACGTACCAGCATTTGAGCATAGAAATAAGCTAAACTCAGATATGTGCATTGCATTCATGCATATAAAATCCAAATAATTTTCGCCCTTTTGAACAAAACTTGTCAAAGTGATTGAAGCTTCTCTCAACTTGATGGAATTGAAGTAGATCATCAAGTTGAATGCGATGAGTTTCAATATGACCTTTACTAAAACCTTATTTTGGGTAAAAATAATTTGATCTAAGGGTATATAAAATGTAATAAAACTAAACCACAACACATTGCTTAATGATTAATACCAGATCCTTAAGAGATCATATCATGGTATTTATCACAACAACTCATGAATACCAAGTTAAGAATATAAATCAAGTAACAAGAATATAATAACTAAATCTTGACCTATCTTATCCTTATCACTTATTGAGTAGGAAGGAAACCAAGTCAAGACCATTTCACTATATATCTTTCTTTCCATACCAACCCTTATCATCTCTATTGAACCATATTCTAATATCCGTTGTTCATCAATGTTGAGTAATCAATTTCTGACCTAGAAATTATTGACTCTTAGCCTTGACCTATTATATTGACCTTCCAAAAGACCTTAAGTAAATTAATAAGAAGGAGGAACTAGTTATGGCAGAGTGTGATCCTTAGTGGAAATTAAACCATCCGATGTTGGAGGAGTTAACCCACTCATGAGTTAACTAGAAGAAGTATCTAAACCTAAGAATAAACTAATACTTGAGAAGTTATAAGAAAGCTAGAAATAATAGAATGTCAAATAATAATCTTGTTAAGCCAAGTAGATACAAATATGGAGTAAGCTTCCTTAACAAGATAAACTTTGTAAAGAGATTAGTACAAGTCTACTACTTAGTTGAGGAAATATGTTGATCAGATATTTAGAAGCCTAAGCTTATTATGATCAAAGGATGGTGGTAATTATTCTCAAGTCACTTGAGAATAAATTACTAGGTGTTGAAGAAGAGTTGTGAGTATACCAAACTGGGCAAAACCCTAGTAAGATGAATCACCTAGCTTGATCATGAGAAGTCAAGTTAGTGTATGATGAAGTATATAGCCTGAGTTGTGGAGTGTAGTTGGAGGCTTAGTACCTTGATCAAGCTTATGTAAGAACAATCTTGTATTATGGGGAGTAGTAACATATCTTTTTAGAGTATTGATATCACTTGTGATCTAGTGAGGACTGTAATTCTGTAAGCCTTGGAAGTAGATGCAAGGAGATTATAAAGGAGTAATGGATGGAGTTAGAAATAGATACATTCATAGATTCAATATAGGTAGCTTAGAAATGGAAGTTAGATATTAGAATAAGGATAGAGAATGAGTATTATTAAAGTGACATGACCATCTCATCATGTGATGATGGATATGGTGGAGTTAGATGACTAGTCATTTAGGCACATGAGATCTTAGTGAATTAGATGAGAGGTTTATACATAGTACATCTAGGAAAGTAATTCCTCAACTAAATCCCAAGGTTAATGAAGAATTGAAGATAGGAATTCTTGAGAAGTCTTTAATAAAGACTATATCAAGCACTAACAAATTCCATGTCTGATTCATTATTCTAAACCCTAGAATCAAGTTAGTAGGGAATCAATGAGATCACATTGTGGTAAGGTATATTAGGAAGCAATCTTACTATATTACCTATAAAGAAGTATCATCTACAAGCACAAATTTCAAAGTAATGCCTAAATCATTAACCTTTATTATTGTTTGCAAATGAACATAAGGGTAGTGAATCCTTTAGGACATATAATTAAATCTTGTAGTATAAAAACCAAGACAATTACTTCATGAGATATAGTCACTTTTGTTACTTAGAAAATGCTTGTCACAAAACCTTTACATGATAAACCCTTACGAATAAATCAACCACACTTAAGAGAATGGTGAATAACTTATTGAAGAGTCCATTATTGTTTATTAGGAAGTATCAAAATATGAATGCTTATGACTAATACTCCAGTAACATTATATATTAAGCTTTATCCACTTTATAATTATCCACATTAATAAAAATCATTGCTATTGCAAATTAACCACAAGGAGAGTTTAGGATTATATTTGAACCCTAAGGTTAAAAGGAATAAATGCGATCACGATTCTTGAACCACAAAATTTAAAGAATGATAAATAAATATTCGCTATTAGTTGATGCTTATCGAAAACTCCTAAAAACCCTAGTCCTTATTCACTATACTTACTAAAGGAACTCTCATTTAAGTATAACATATGAACATAATAAAAAATATAAGATTTAAATAATTACAATAAATCACGGCAATATGTTTAATGCCTCACAAAAGTTTTGGAGAGTTTAAACCTTGAGAAAATCATATATGAAGAGGTTTTACTAAACCTGTAAATAGAAAAGGAAAACATTAAAAGGAAAAGGCTACCCACGGCACAGAAACCTTGCGCTACCCATTGCCCGCTTGCAGCTCTGTAGATTCTTCACTCACTCGGTGATACGTCGTAAATGTATCTATAATTTTTGATGTTCCATGCTTGTTTAGTATCCACTTTGCTATGCTTTGTCTACACTTTGAGGTATTTTTATACATTTTCTGGGACTAACATATTAAAAAGAGTCCACAGTGTCAGTTGCCTGTTTTCTACTGTTTTTGGTTTTAGAAAAACTAGTAAGGAAATATTCTCGGAATTGGACGGGACAAAAGCCAAAATCAATATTTAACCAAGATGAACATAGAGACCGAAGGGAGACCAGAGGGGAGCCATAGGGTGGCCGCACCCCTCCATGCGCGGGCCCACCCTGGGCCACGCCTAGGCAGGGTGTGGGCCCCCTGGCGGCCCTCCTTCCTTGCCTCTTCGCCTATATAATCCCTCGATGCCAAAACCCTAAGTACCCGATCAGATCTCCATGAAACAGTCTGTTGCCGCTGCTACCATCGTCCCTAGATGGGGGGGTCTGAAGCTCTTCCCGCCACCCTGCCGGAGGGGAGAGATCATCCCGGAGGCCTTCTTCATCACCATGCCAGCCTCCGGTATGATGCTTGAGTAGTTACACCTTGTACTATGGGTCCCTACAGTAGCTAGATGGTTGTTTCTCCTCCTTTGTGCTATCATGTTTAGATCTTATGAGCTTCGTTCATGATCAAGATCATCTATTTGTAATCATGCATGTTGTGTTTGCAGGGATCTGATGGGTATTGATATTACTATGTCAGATTGATTAATGATTCTACCATGTCTATGTTATTTGTGATCTTGCATGCTCTCCGTTGTTAGTAGCTATCTTGGCTAAGTAGATGCTTGCAACTCCAAGAGGGAGTCCAAGAGCGAGTATTTAAGCTCAATAGTAGGTTCATGCCTTTAGTAATCTGGGGAAGTGACAGAAATCTCTAAGGTTGTAGATGTGCTCCCTCTTGGAGTTGCAAGCATCTACTTGGCCAAGATAGCTACTAACAATAGAGGGCATGCAAGATCACAAATAACATAGACATGATAGAATCATTAATCAATCTGACATAGTAATCTCAATATCCATCGGATCCCCGTAAACACAACATGTATGATTACAAATAGATGATCTTGATCATGAACGGAGCTCACAAAATCTAAACATGATAGCAAAAAGGAGGAGAAACAACCATATAGCTACTGTATGGACCCATAGTCCAAGGGTGAACTACTCACGCATCACTCCAGAGGCTAGGATGGTGATGAAGAAGGCCTCCGGGATGATCTCTCCCCTCCGGCAGGGTGCCAGGAAGAGCTTCAGATCCCCTCGATCTAGGGATGATGGTGGAGGTGGCTACGGACTATTTCGTGGAGATTTGATTGGGTACTTAGGGTTTCTGCATCGGGGTGCTTTTATAGGCGAAGGGGCAAGGTCGATGGGCGCCCGAGGGGCCCACACCTAGGCTAGCGCGCCCCCTAGCCGTGCCTCCACCAGGTGTGGCCGCCTCGAGGCCCCACTTCGGCTGCCCTCCGGAGTCCGTGTTCCTTCAGGTAAAATATTGACTTTGGTTTTTGTCCTATCCAATTCCGAGAATATTTCCTTAATAGATTTTCTGAAACCAAAAACAGCAGAAAATAGGCAACTGGCACTACGACATCTTGTTAATAGGTTAGTCCCAGAAAATGTATAAAAATACCTCAAAGTATATACAAAACATAAGAAAGTCGATACAAAACAAGCATGTAGTATCAAAAATTATAGATACGTTTACGAAGTATCAAGCATCCCCAAGCTTAACTCCTACTCGTCCTCGAGTAGGTAAGTGATAAAAAGAATAATTTTTGAGGTGACATGTACCAACACAATCTTGATCAAAATATTTGTAAAGCATTGATAGCTAGGATCATAGTACTCTAAACATGAGCATGAAAGATGTAGTTCTAACAATAGGACATACCAACTATGTTGTAACATGAAAAGGTACCAAAGATCATGAATAACAATGCATTGAAAGATGTTTTTTGTTTCACATATAGAAAACATAACAAGAGTGGTATTCAGCTTGTCCCTCATGGAATAGAAAAACATAAATGCATAGGACACCTTCAAAGTTCATAAGGGTGACTAGATACAGATAGTTTAAGAACACGCAATATCAACATTATGAAATAATGAATAAGTTTTGGGAAAATGCACATAAAACTAAGAATGACAACTATGCTCTCTTAATTGGTGCATAAAGATAGAAGGTGGAGACTCAACATAAAGGTAAAGAGAAAGGCCCTTCATAAAGGGAAGCAGGGATTTCAAGTTTCATAAAGAGCTTCCAAAAATTATGATATTTATTAGCTTTCAGCTCGCATTGCCCCTATCATAAGCATCTTGAAGTGATTAAGATTAAAGTGAAACAAATATGGAGTATATGCTTGAAAAAAATCATAAGTTGGCAATCTCATGTCCCTTGAGTATGAGGGTCGTTCCTCATGCTACTCAACTTTAGTCACAAGCAAGTTCTTGTCATTGTAAGTATATGTGTATCATAGAGAACCGCCAACGGGGTACCCCTTGCCCCATGACACGGGAGCTATCCCATATCAAAATGACAAGGCAAAAGACAGTGAGCATCTCAGCGATCTTTTTATTTACCATGAGCATGGTGCTTCTTTTTTTCTATATATTTTTTTCTAAAGATGCTTCATAGATTGCTCACTATGGTTATGTTGCAAGTTTCCACCATGATTAGGTATGGATTAGGCTAGCCGCCTAGGTGTTTCTCTAACACATATACAAAACTCCATGAACTTACAAGATCCACTTTTATTGCACACCGCCGACATCCGTAAACAAAAGATCATGATATCAACTGGGTAATATGTACATGTGTTGAAAGTATTCCCCATGACATCATGGTTCTGCTAATTCCCAACTTATAAGTGCAAGCATATACAACATATATGACACAATGGTTCAAGTTTATTAGGTGCAAGAAATAAAGTGTGCCATCAAGTTTGTGAGAGCTTTAATCACTAAATTTCACATAACAAGTTTAATTTGGAAGATAGATAAAAACATGAATATACTTGGAATGGTGTAACACACCATGCATAGGAATTTATAGTGGACTCTTTGGAATAACTTGGTTTCTTGGGGGTTGGATGCATGAGTAGAGCTTACTCAGTACAAGTGGAGGCTAGCAAAAGACTGTGAGCGACCAACTAAGAGAGCAATAATGGCCATAATCATGCAAATCAACAAAACATTATCAATTAAAGCATAAAGTGGTATCACAAGTCAAAAACTAAATGATCATAGAGGATAAGGTGACTGGTTCATAGTCTTAACATGGTGTAAGCATGTGCCAAGTCAACCCAAACAAAGAATCAAAGGAGAATTACCACAATATTATGCTTTTGTATGCTAAAACAATGCATGATTCTTTCAAGGAACATTAAGCAATCTCAATTGGTTGGAACAAGTCATGCTACAACAATAATAACTAAGCATAAGGTCAAAGCAACATCTAGCATGACATGATAAAGTCTAAGCCACACTCAAAACAATGCTCCTTTTTGTACCACTATAAGCAAGCTTCCTACTCTTCTCCAACACCAATCAACTTATTTGAAACAAAACATGAATGCTGGGGTCAAACTAATTTATTGCAGCAAACCAAACAAACAAAAAATAAAAACGAAAACTAAGACGCTCCAAGAACAACACAACAGTGCATGAAACAATAAAAATGAAGTGTTTTGAAAGAAAACCTAAGATTTTTATTGATGAAGAAGGGAATGCCTTAGGCATCCCCAAGATTTCGCGCTTGTACCTCTTGAATATTTTTTATTGGGATGACACGGGTGGCATCCCCAAGCTTGAGATTTTGTCCATTCTTCATCTCATCACATCATTCTTCCCCTACACTTGCAAATTTCCTTCATACAAAACTTCACACAATCTTCATTAGCAACATTAGTGTATTCAAAATAACAAGCCTTTGAGTTTAGTTTCAACATAAGTAAAACTTTCATTAAAACACAATCTAATGTAGCAATTCCCTTTTAAAAGCTCAAGTGATCAAAGAGAACTCAAAAAGAAACCGATAAGAGGCAAATGCAAATAATGGCAGAAATTTGTCAAAACAGACCAACAGGTAGAAACCGATTTTCGATCACCTTCTGTTGCTCTAATCGAGAAGTGTTGAACTAACGAAAGTTAGATAACAACCTGGGCATAAGCTAAAATTTACAGCTCAATCTGACGTACATGGATTTTTCACGAATTTTTACAGTGAAGCACAGAAATCTGTTTCTAGACAGCAACTTCCCCAAATCTTACTTCTCTCTCATTAGAGGTTATTCTTGGCACAAAAACCACACAAAAAGGATAAGGAGAGGTTATTACAGAAGTAATAAATTCCAAGACTCAATAAAATAAAAACCTACTAAAATTTGGGTTATCTCCCAATTAGTACTTTTCTTTAACGCCTTTAAGTTAGGCATAGAAAGCAGGAATCAAGTATTTTCAAATGAAGAAGCATTAACATCAAATTTTTCTTTAATAGGAGGAGCAAAAGGTATCTTCTCTCTCTTCTAAGGGAAGTTTTCTATACCTTTCTTAAATGGGAATTGATATTTAATGGTGCCTTCCTTCATATCAATAATGGCATCAACAGTTCTAAGAAAAGGTCTTCCCAAAATAATAGGACAAGAAGCATTACATTCAACATCCAAAGCATAGAAATCAACAGGGACAAAGGCATTGTTAACCATAATAAGAACATCATTAATACTACCCATAAGTTTATTTTTAGCATTATCATCAAGATGGACATCCAAATAACAATCTTCCAATGGTGGCAAATCAAGCATTTCATAAAATTTTCTAGGCATAATAGAGACACTAGATCCAAGGTCACATAACGCTTTAAGATCAAAATCATTCACTTTCATATTAATGATGGGTTCCCAACCATCTTCTAATTTCCTAGATATAGAAGCTTTATGTTTCACTTTTTCATCCTTAATTTTCATGAGAGCATCTGTAATGTGTTTTGTAAAATCCATATTCATAGCACTAGCATTAGGACTACTAGCAAGCTTTTTAGGAACATAATTACTTCAGAAATATTGCAACCATCAAGATCAAAATCAAACTTAGCATCCAAGGTAGTAGAACTATGTTTCCCATATTTCAAAAAATTTCAGCATTCTTGTTGGGTTTAGGCATTGTTGTGAAAGGAGTGGGGACTTCTTGTGGTTTTCTAGCATCAACATTGGTGGTGGTAATAGTACAAATACTATTATCTCTAGCAATTTTATCTTCTCTTTCCCACTTAGCATGCAATTTAGCTAACAGTCTAACATTTTCATCAATTCTAACTTGTATGGTATGAGTAGCAGCAAAGGCATTTTCCATGGTTTCAGGTTTAGCAACAATTTTATTAATCAAAGAGGATTGTGCTTCAAAAAAATATGAAATGTTTTTCTTAGCATTCAAAATTTTGGATTGTAAACCAGGAATTTCCCTATTCAAATTCTCAAGTTGATGACTAATATTTTCCAAAATAGTAGATTGTTCCTCCATGGTTTTAGTAGATAATTTATTCTGCTCATATTGCATTTGCATGAAGTTTTTTGGTGGATCTTTCAACTTCCAGAATCCTATCTTCACTAGGCATTCCAGATTTACCATGATAAGTATTGCTAATATTAGGAGGATAAGGCCTATAATTATTATTACCATAAGCATTGTTGCCAAAATTATTATTCCTAATGATGTTCACATCAACTTGCTCTCGATCAAGCAAGGAGGCTAAAGGAACATTATTTGGATCAATATGAGCCTTTCCATTAACAAGCATAGACATAATAACATCGATTTTATCACTCAAGGAGGAGGTTTCTTCAACAGAATTTACCTTCTTACCTTGTGGAGCTCTCTCAGTGTTCCATTCAGAATAGTTAACCATCATATTGTCAAGGAGCTTTGTTGCAACACCCAATGTAATGGTCATAAAGGTACCTCCAGCAGCAGAATCCAACAGATTTCTTGAGGAAAAATTTAGTCCTGCATAAAAAGTTTGGATAATCATCCAAGTAGTCAGTCCATGAGTGGGACAATTCTTTACCAAATATTTCATTCTTTCCCAAGCCTAATCAACATGTTCATTATCAAGTTGTTTAAATTTCATTATTTCACTTCTTATAGATATAATCTTAGCAGGAGGATAGTATTTTCCAATAAAAGCATCTTTGCATTTATTCCAAGAACCAATACTATTTCAAAGCAAAGATAGCAACCATTATTTAGCTTTTCCTCTCAAGGAGAAAGGAAAAATTTTAAGCTTAATAATATCTCCATCTACATCCTTATATTTTTGCATCTCACAAAGTTCAACAAAATTATTAAGGTGGGCATCAACATCAACAGAACTAGCACCAGAAAATTTCTCTTTCATAACAAGATTCAGCAAAGCAGGTTTAATTTCATTAAAAGTAGCATCAGGAGCAGGTGGAGCAATAGGTGTGCAAAGGAAATCATTGTTGTTTGTGCTAGTGAAGTCACACAACTTGGTGTTTTCAAGAGTGTTCATTTTTGCAAAAGTGAAGCAAGCCAACAGAAGTAGTAACTAAGTTTTGTGTGTTTTTGATAAGAAAAAGCAAGCCAAACAAAACTATTTTTTGTGTGTTTTTGATAAAAATAAACAAGCAAAACAAAGAAAAAGAAGCTAAGCAAAACAAAAACAAAGTAAAGAGATTGGTTGTGAGAGACTCCCCTTGCGAGAATCTTCTTTCTCCCTGAAAGGTGACTGGCGAGGAGGAAGAGATTGAAGCTGTCCTTATCTCCCCGGCAACGGTGCCATAAAATCTTGATGTGGCTTGGTTGACGTAGAGCGTGTTGGGAGACCCCAAGAGGAAGGTGTGATGAGCACAACAACAAGTTTTCCCTCAGTTATGAAACCAAGGTTATCGAACCAGTAGGAGTAAGGAAACAACTCACGGGTGTTGCTAACAACTTGGAACCTGCATAACACAAACTCAAAACTTTGCCCCAACTTACAGTGAGGTTGTCAATCTCACCGGTTTGCTAAAAACAAAGGACTAAACATATAGTGTGGAAGATAGTGATTGCTTGCAGAAAGTAAACAGTAACAGTAGATGATGTATCAATGATAAAGATTGGACCAGGGTCCACAGTTCAGTAGAGGTGTTCTCCTTAAGATATATAGCATGTTGGGTGAACAAATTATAGCGAGGCAATTGATAGATTGATAAAGCATAACAGATGCATATACTAGACATCTTGACTCCTACGATATTTGATTGGGCATTACAACATAATACATAGACTGCAATCCAACTGCATCTATGACTAATAATCCACCTTCAGGGTATCATCTGAACCCCTTCCAGTATTAAGTTGCAAGCAACAGATAATTGCATTAAGCAATGTGTGTAAATTAAACAATACAATTGCCCCATGGACAAAGGATTGTTGTTTTCTCCCTAGCAGCAACATCACATCTACAACCTTAGAGATCTCTCTCACTTCCCCAGATTACTAGAGGCATGAACCTACTACCAAGCATAAATACTCCCTCTTGGAGTTGTAAGCATCTACTTGGCCAAGATAGATACTAACAATGGGGAGCATGTAAGATAAAAAATAACATAGACATGATAGAATCAATAATCAATCTAACATAGTATCTCAATATCCATCGGATCCCCGCAAACACAACATGTATAATTACAAATAGATGATCTTGATCATGAACGAAGCTCACAAGATCTAAACATGATAGCACAAAGGAGGAGAAAAAACCATCTAGCTACTGTATGGACCCATAGTCCAAGGGTGAACTACTCATGCATCACTCTAGAGGCTGGCATGGTGATGAAGAAGGCCTCCGGGATGATCTCTCCCCTCCGGAAGGGTGCCGCAAAGAGCTTCAGATCCCCCGATATAGGGATGATGGTGGTTGTGGCTACGAACTGTTTCATGGAGATTTGATCGGGTACTTAGGGTTTCTGCATAGGGGTGCTTTTATAGGAGAAGGGGCAAGGTCAGTGGGCGCCAGAGGGGCCCACACCTAGGGCTAGCGCACCCCCTGGCCACGCCGCCACCAGGTGTGGCCGCCTGGAGGCCCCACTTTGGCTGCCCTCTGGACTCCGTGTTCCTTCTAGTAAAATATTGACTTTGGCTTTTGTCCCATCCAATTCCGAGAATATTTCCTTACTAGTTTTTCTGAAACCAAAAATAGCAGAAAACAGGCAAATGGCACTGCAACATCTTGTTAATAGGTTAGTCCCAGAAAATGTATAAAAATACCTCAAAGTGTAGACAAAACATAAGAAAGTCGATACAAAATAAGCATGAAGCATCAAAAATTATAGATACGTTTACGACGTATCAGTGATTGAGTACTTCAAAGGGGCAAGTTGAGGCGTTTGTGTCAAGAGCGGGATTTGTACATCCGTGTTACGTAAGATACTCTCGGCCCACTCGGATAATTTATATCCATAAGCTGCGCAGCATGTCACTAGGTCACGGGATATCAATCAGAACAAGTAAAGTAGCAATTGTCGGTAACGGGGTTAAACCTGACATGGTGATGTCATTGATCAAATCTTAGGCAATGCAAGATAACAGACACAAAAGGAATGGGACACGAGCATTTAAGGTTCAACACGATGTTGATTCATGGAGTGCATATGGGTTAATATGGGCATCCCAATCCCACTATTAATCATTGATGGAGATCATTGTGGGGTTCATATCATGGAAAACAAGAAAATTCTATCGCATGAACACACAAAACCAAGATCCAATCTATGGCAAAGCCAAGATCTAATCTATGAGATCGGTGCAACGAGATTGTAGAGAACTAACCCTCGTAGATCCAAAGCGTTTAACGAGATCAAGTTCTTGTGGTTTATGTAGTCGATCACTTGTAGATCTCAAGATCGTGTAGACGATCCTTCCGGCGCCACGTTCCGGTAGCGCTTCTGTAGTCGGTCACACGTACGGTAGTCGATGAAGACCTTCCTCTCCCTTGTTCTAGCAGGCAGCAGAGGTAGTAGATCCCCTCGGAATCCCAACAACACGACGGTGTGGTGGTGGTGGTGGTGGAGGAAGAGAGATTTCTGCAGAGCTTCGCCAAAGCCAGAGTAGTGCGGTGGAGGAGAGAGGGGTAGGCGACGACTAGGGTTTAGGCGCCAGGGACAATGGGTCAAGGGGGTGTGCCCCTACCCCTCCTTATATAGGTTGGGGGGAGGCCAAGGGTGTTCCTAGCCCTAGTCGAGTCCCTCCCCAACGCGGCCACCAAGGAAAGAGCTTGAAACCTATTCCAACAAGTCTTCCTTCTTACCAAAAACTATAGTTTGACTTTTCAAACTAGGATATGACTATTCAAACTAGGGTTTGATCCTTTTACTAGTCTTGGCCGAATTGGCCCTTTAGGGTTTGGTGCGGCCATCCCCTAGGGCATTCCACATCCCAAGTGACCCCTCCCGGGGTGGTGGACCTTCCAGAACATTCTAGAAGCTTCCGGTCAAAAGATCGAAAACATTTCCGAACCCTAGAAAACCACTTTCCTTATATGAATCTTATTCTCCGAACCATTCCGGATATCCTCGTGACGTCCTGGATCAAATCCGAGACTCCGAACAACATTAGGTCTCCAACTCACATTCCATATCTACTTCAAACAACATCGAATCCTTAAGTGTATCTCCTTACGGTTTGTGAACTATGTAGACATGATCGAGACACCTCTCCGATCAATAACCAATAGTGGGATCTGGAAATCCTTAATGGCTCCCACATATTTCTACGATGACTTCGTGATCGAATGAACCATTTACATACGGTGTTGATTCCCTTTGTCCCGTGATACTTTATTTATCCAAGGTTTGATCGTCGGTATCTCTATACCCAGTTCAACCTCGTTACCGATAAGTACTCTTTACTCGTTCCATGATATGACATCCCTTGTGACCTAGTCACATGCTTGCAAGACAATTGGATGACATTCCACCGAGAGGGCCCAGAGTATATCTATTTGTCATATGGATGGACAAATCCCACTCTTGATCCATGCTCTTCAATCCATACTTTTAGAATACCTAATGCCACCTTTATAACCACCCTGTTACGAAAGTGGTGTTTAATGTCATCAAAGCATCCATCTAGTGATGGTGATTAACATGATCTCATGGTCAAAGGATTAGGTTACTATGTATTTGAAAGCTTGTAGGAAATGAACTCTAAATGACTTGATCTTATGCTATGCTAAATATAGGAGTATGTCCATCACATCATTCTCCTAATGATATGATCTTGTTATTAATAACATCTAATGTCCATGATCAGGAAACCATGATCATCTATTAATCAACAAGCTAGTTTAACAAGAGGCTTACTAGGGGCTCTTATATGTTTACAAAACACACAATTATTAATGTTTCCGGTTAATACAATTATAGCATGGGATGTAAAAATTTATCATAAACATAAAGATATGATAATAACCACTTTATTATTGTCTCTTGGGCATATCTCCAATAATCATGTCCATGACATTCATTAACCATAGAGGAAACACGCTTAAGGGCACTACAACGCTTGCAGATCTTCCTGTAAGATGGAATCACAAAAGAGAGTGAAACCGGAATCGTTCTGGAGAGATCCAAAGTTGTTTGGAGAAAGAAAGGAGGAAAAAGTCCAAAAGGTGTTTCGGATAAATGGAAATTTATAATATTCATTTATTATATGTTAATTGCAAATTAATATATACTAAATAAATATTTCAATTAAAATGTATAGGGCGACTTCCTTATTAGGCCAAAACCACAAAGGGAATTGGCCTAGGAGGAAGCCACCCGAAAAGGGGCAGAAAAACAGCACACAGTCGCACTGGTGGGCCCCAGATGTCCAACACAGGAGGGCGGGTGTCCACTAGGCGTTGCACGGGGCGGCACTTAGCCGGTCGTCGTTGCGGGTTGCAGCCACCCGGCCCACTCGAGCGCAGGGGCGTGCAGGAAGGAGCGCGTGCCTGCTGGCGCGTGGTGGGCCACGCCAAAAGGCCTACCTGGCTGCTGCCTCTCCGCTGTCGAGGCCACCGCGGGCTGCTGGCAGGCCGTGCGCTTTGGCTGCAAGCCCACCCATCCCCTGACGCTGCCGCTGCTGGGTCGGCATGAGGCAGGTGTCCCACCCGGACACCGCCTTGAGCCAAGCCGGCTGGCTCCCATTCTCCCTTTTATTCCATTGTATTTTTAGTCCCACATGGGACACCCAAAGGGGAGGGTACACCTCCCTCCGCCTATATAAAGGTGTACCCATGGGAGGGATTAAACACACCAATTAAGATATTATCTAAGACACTTTTATTTATAGAAAAACTCCCTCTCTCTCAGTTGTATTTGCGGTGGCACGGTCTCGAAGAAAGGATTGTACACATGAAGTCAACATCGCTATGGCACGCCGTTGTGTTGTAGGGATTCCAGTCAGGTGTTCTACTTCTGCAACCTTAACAGGGATCCAAGTATGGGAGTCATTTTCTTGCATCATATGTGTGTGAGAACTCGGAGGGAGCTACCAAGTGTGGTGACCTGACCGTCGTGCAAGGACCTAGACAAGGGGTGACGTGCGAGGAGCTTCACAACATTGAGGTTAGACGGGTACGACTACATCATCCACGCTCCTGCATGAGCGTAACGCTCTCTCAGTATACAAGGGTACGTTATTGCTGTCTTCCTCCATTATTGAATTACTAATAGATAGATCCTTGGGCAATTAGGGTGTCTCGCATAGTAAACTTTTGTTTTCTTCAACGGAACCCCTTCAGTGGTATCAGAGCCTGATCTATGCGTAGTATGCGAGTGCGGATAGAACATGCAGAGTGTGGGCATTGATACCTAAGTTGTTACCTTCCCACATGTATTTGTTTATATCGCGGTACTAAGAGATGAAGCGTCCCAGACCGACCTTACGCGTAATCTTACGCGAGACTGGTTCCACGCTCGACATACAACTTGTACCGTATAAGTGGCTAGCGGGTGTATGTCTCTCTCACAGTAGTTAATGTAACATCTACAATAGAAGGCCTCGAAAGGGGTGTAGTATAAACAACTATTGTATCCATGTTGTGGTTGGAAGTTTGTAGGCTGAAACATTCTATTATGAAAGCCTAAATAGCCACGTAAAATCTATAATAAATAAAGTAGATGCGTCTAACTTTATGTTGTAGGGAAGGCTCTGTGATGTGATATGGTTGTAGTTGTGAATAAGGTAAGATAGTTTTCTTTTCCTATTACTAAGTAGTATAGTAATAGTCATCATGAATATCAAAGACAAGACCAGTGGTGTCGTGGACTTGGCGTTTAACCGGTGGCCTGATGGAGATCATGCCGGATCACCTTATAGAGACATGGAGTGCGAAGACAACCATGTCACGTCACATTTAGATTACATATGATTAATATTTGTGTGTATATTGTTCTGAGTGCTAGTATTAGATACACAATGGTAGCATTTAAATAGGATGATCCCTAATTAATACCAATATTGTGTTCTCCCTTAGTGTGCATCACCAAGAAATTTCTCCATTATGAGGCACACGTGACGATCGGGTGTTAGACATATCCACGTTCACATACGGTGGTGCAGGCCATGTATAAACATCGAATACACTATGGTTGAGTTGGGTATCCTAGCATGTACAAACATGGCCTCAGAACACGAGGTTGAAAGATCAAGCGCGGGTCACATGGATGATGTGATCGACGGATATAGTCCACCCTGGCAACCGCATCAAAGGCAGTGACGATCTGGGATGATGTGGTGTAAAGGGGTCATGTAATCACTAAACTATCTTTAGGGATGATATATTAAGTGGGAGCTATTTTGATAATATGATTACAAATTTAAACTCCAATTATGAACTTAGTCTAAGTCCTTTTGCAAATGTCTTATAGATTATGGCCATCCCCTCGATTCAGGACATCTTTGGTCCATTTATGAACGGGAAGAAACTTAAGCTGGATGGGTCAAATTTCATCGAATGGTACCAACGCCTCAGAAGGACCCTCATAGAAAAAAATCTTCTCTATCTCCTTCGTGAGCCCCTAGAAGATTTCCCCGATGACTCCAACGGAAATGAATATGCGACTCTTCGCGACCGCCACAATACGTTTATGGTTGTCAAGTACACCATTATCCATGCCATGGAACCTCGCTAGAGAATACCCTTCTGGGAAATTGACACAAATTATATGCTTGATGGATTGAAGAGCATGTTTCCAGCTGAGATTTAACGCATGCGATATGAGTACATGAAGGAGTTTGTCTCCATCAAGATGGAAGAAAACCAAAGCTTGGAATGCCACCTGGACACCATGGAAGAACTCCATGAATGTCTTAAGGATGACATGGGTATCCGGCTGACTGAAGACTTTGCAATATTTGGGGGTGTTGCGTTCACCCCCCAAATTGCAAATACATTGTTACCTACTACGTCGTGACAGGTATATTATATATCTTTCGCGAGGTTATAGCCAATCTAAGGACTACCAAGGTCGAACCCAAGGTTGGGATGGATGTCAACATAGAAGGTATATTTTGATATACAAGTAATAAATATTTCCATAAAACAGTTATGCAGTTTCAAGTATTGGATACTTACCCTGTTTTTATTTGAAAATAGGACCCTCTGCGTAAGAGTTGCTGATGGAATGAGGCACTAATGGTGTGATAATGGCAAACAATCTGGTTAAAGGCCGACGACGCTCCTTCCCTCGAAGTTTATCATTAGGATTAGAAGATTTGAATAGAAGGATTTGTAATCAAGTTTGTGAACCATGTTAGTGTGCCTTGCTTATTGCGAGACGGTCATTCATATTAATGAGAAACAATGAGTTGTTCCTTTTCAATGAATAATTTCTTTTATGATTCACATTGTAATTACAAACAAGTTATTCTAGTCCTTAATCTATATGATAATAAAGCATTTATGAAACATGAAATTTGCCAAAAGATATCCAAACATGAATTTTGAAACTATTTGAATCGTTCAAAAAAATTCAGAATCAAGGTAGATAGAAAATTAACAGGAATTTCAAATTCTTTGCGATTTGATGCAAGTGACTTCGAATTCAAGTTAATAGCAAATTGTCATATAAGTACTTGTGGAAAATAGTTTCACAAATTATGGTTATTGGACCAATCAAATAGTATTGATATGTCTAATACATCATAATCATAGTGTATAGTATACATATGGTCTAAAATAAATTCCACTAGGATTAACGTTAGATATTAGGGTTATAGATTGAAATAGTAAACACTTAATAAACGTAAGGAACTTCTTAAAGATTCGTGGAAACAGCAGCATATGAGATATGAAAAGCTCGAGTTTCTAGAGATCTTGATAGTTCGAGATCGTTGTGAATAGTAAGTATTTGTGGTGCATTCTTAGTAAGACTATGTGACGAGGGGTAACCTCGGCAATGCCCATTGTTAAGGACTTAGGGTTTCATGGAAAAGAGAGCATTGGGGATTTTATCGGCTGATCATACAAACAAGGAAGTTTACATAGTCTAATTATGGGAAAAGCTCGATTACAAAGTCGTCGGTTCGATAGCTGTGACCTTGGTCAAAGCGGATTGCAGGAAAGCTAAGGGTGCTCCCTTCGTCGGGTCCTCCCATCCTTTATATGAGAGGCTCGGTCTTGGAGCCGTATCTTGAGAGGCTACAAGTTTACAAGTATAATGCGAACTCTATGTTGGTTCATGACTATTCCTTGATCGGTAAAGAAAACCTTTATTAATCATGTGCTTCTTGGATTCCTTTGGTCCTTTATGGGCCGTAATCTTTTATGCGCCTAGGGTAAGTAACCATAGGGACCTGATAGGTAATACCCATGTGAGTATCCCCCGATACTCTCTCTGAATCATAGATTTGGGTTGAGTCTCAAAACACTATTTAGCTGTAAGCCGAAGTTTTTGCTGTAAGCAGATATTCTTGATATTTTATTTAATCGTCGTAGGGATTTGATATAATGAGCCTGATGCCTCCGATGGATCAATGATCAGTTATTTTCTCTTGGGCAAAGACACGGTGAACCTACATCAAATTCAAGTGTGTCAGGGATATACTTTTCGGGTATACCCACATGACTCACTGACCAGGGTGGCCTACCAACGGGTTAGAGCTTTGCTTCACAGGCGGCCCAGTCAGAGAAAGAGGAGGAGCCACTTCCGTCTACGACAAGGCCCATAAGAGTTACCGACTTAGGTCTGTACTATTACTTGTAGTCCAAGCTGTATCTAGTTACTGACTCTGTTGCGTAGCCGGATAGGTCTCTCCTGTAACACTAGGTCCCGGTGACTATATAAATCGGTCCTATGGGAGCCTTTAGGGCACAACCAATCTAACAACCCCATAGCCTATTCGCACAGGCGAACCTCTTTTGTAATCCATTGTAACATCCGGCTCTCGCTGATATATTACTGGGTTGCTAGCAGGAGTAGGATCCGATCACCGCAATCGGATCTAAACCTGGGTAAACTTGTGTTCACCGTTCCCGGAACATCCGATGTCTCACACCCCATCTTCTCAATGCCACCAAGACCCCCTATGGCGTACTTGTCAACAATCCGACGATAGTTGGTGCCCACCGTGGGGCCGGTGACTTTCGGAGCTTCGTTCCAGGCGGAATCTCCGCATGTAGGAATCGGCGAAACAATCTCTATGGGTCGCATGGTCTAAGCCAGTGATGTCCCTCTTGTTCTTCTTGACGACATTTGGATTCTGGCTAGCAATCCTATGACAACCTACACGATCATGCCCATCGGCGAGATCGATATCTACCTTAGTTTCGCTGACCCCCCCCCCCCCAGCCCATGCTTGAGGTGATGACCATGGCGGAAGAAAAATCCGGATCTGCTCTGTCCACAGAGGCAGAAGAGTTCAAGATCTCGAAAAAACTCGAACCCACCCAGCCCTCTCGTGCAGAGGAAGAAGTGGTGGAAGAAAATTTTGGATCTGATCTCCCCATGGAGATCAGGTACACGGATGAGGAATATATCCGCTTAGGATCCGGTCCTACCGATGTCGTAGCAGAAAAAACACTCTTGAGGCACATGATAAAGAAGATGACGAAACGCCCCTACATGGATTACGAAGCAATCGCAGTTATCAAGGAAATCTTTGAGATGGAAGAGGCGAAAACCTAGCTGTGCCGCTACCTTAAGAACATGAACAAGAAGAAGCACTGCTTCGTAAACCACGTAAGCTCTAGATCCGACTCTGTCGATGCTGGAGCCGGAAACGATTTAGTTCTCTATGCAATCAAAGAAAAAACGGACTTACCTGGTTCCCCTCAGGAGTCAATAATGTTGTTGGAACTTTGAGACTTCGAGAAGGAGATGGAGGAGTACGAAGAAGAGTACGCCTCCAAACCAGCGCAAGGTGAGCCGAAAAAACCTCCGCGTCCGTACGATAGCATGGACGAATACTACACCTCGCAAGATGACATGGATACCGGAGACTCGTCCGAGGTCCATAAGCCAACCACTACGGAAACTACCGACAGAAGTTTATCTCCCGGTACCGAACCAAAAGCCGTCTTTGCCACCGGTACGCACATTAAGGCTACTGGGCAGTCAAAGAAGAAGAAAAATAATAAAGAAATGTATAAAGTACGGCAATACTTACAAGGTGCTTACCTTTTAACTACTGGCAACAGTTGGCTGCCAGAAGTGATAACAACCTCCTTGGCCTTGCGCTTCTTGGAAGCAGAGGCAGGAACTTCTTGCACCTCATCATCCTTCGTTGCCTCTCGATTGTCTGAAAGATAGCCCTCTAGTGGGGCTAACTCAGACTCGAGGAGCTTCTCGAGCTGATAAGTCGAAAAGCCTCGGTAAAAATAGAGTCAGAGGAAAAGACAGAAAAGAATGACAAAACGCAAAGACAGAGTCGAAATATTTACCGGAGTCAGAGGACGAATAGACATAAACATCTTCAGGGAGACATCCGGAACTTTTCTCTCCACTCTCTCCTTGATCAAAAACTACATGCGGGTCTTATAATCCTTTGGCGGAATACGATGTGGGCTGACCTACATGCTGTGCTTCTTGTCTCTGGTGAATGTGTGCATGAGGCGATCTCTGTGATACTGCAGAGGTTGGATCCGGCGATCCAGCCAGCAGTGGATCAAGTCGGATCCACAGAGTCCCTTGTGCTTCATCAGAAACTCAATCCGCCTCTTGGCGAGGATCAAGATATCTAAAAGTTTCGGCGCCTCCACGTCCCATGATTCCTGGTCGGGAGCGGCACCGTCGACGAAAGCCGAAATACCTTCCGCCTTTTCATGAGCCGAAATATCCTTATTGTAGATGAAGGTTCCGGCCCAATGTTTAACTGACTCACTAGCATTAATCCTAGGATAGACTCGGTTTCTCCTGAGGACTAAGCTAAGAGTACCGATGGTGTAAGGAACACCGGCACTGATGGAGTTCTTCCGGTTACCATAGTAGTAACGAAAAATGGTGAGACTTGGCCTAGTGCCAAGAAACCCCTTGCTCAAAGCTATCTCAGCGCTAAGCTCTAGTAGGGAGTTGGGAGGAAGATAGTGAAGCTGCACACCGTAATATTTGAGGACCTCGATGAAGAAGTCTGATGGTGGGAGGCTGAGTCCGCGGTCGACGTGCGTGCCGAAAAGCACTCGCTCGCCGTCGCGCGGTGTGGGAGTTGCGTATACAACGGCGCTCCGCCATGCGCCGGCGACGAGGTAGCCCTCGTCCTCCATGACTTGGAGCTCGACGTTGTCCATAACGCTCGGGACCTAGAGGCCCTGCATCTTCTTTTCATCCTCCACCGCCGTGCCCTCCGCCACCACCGCTCCAGAGCTAGATGTTGTTGCCATCACGCTTGGGAAAGATGAAAGAATGGAGGAGATTGGGGTTTTATCACGGCGCATAAATGAGAATGGGTGCAGAGAGCTCGAGGAGTACGAGGAGGCAATAAGTGAAATGGTGGAGAGATGAATCTAGGGGAGAAGGGTTTCCTCTCTCTCTTATTTACCTCTGCGTCAAGATTCACGTTCAAACCGCGTGATTTGCGCCATTCGTATAGGAGAGAGGAAGGTGGCTTCCTCGCGACTCCTCCGTCCCCTCGATTCTCGTGTGAAGCATTAAAACAGTGCTCTGTTTTGTAGGGAACAGACCCACAAACGGTCGTGTTGATGAGACTCTTGTCAGTGACAAGACCTGGTCTGAAAAGTTGTCAGACAGCACGCCGGTGTTTAAAATCCGACTCATGTTTCATACCGAGCAAGGAAAAGACTAAGGTCAGAATGAAGGGAATATGCCCGAGAGGCAATAATAAAGTGGTTATTATCGTATTCCTTATTTATGATAAATGTTTATTTTGCATGCTATAATTGTATTAATACGGAAACGTTAATACATGTGTGTTTAATAAACAAACAGAAAGTTCCTAGTTATGCCTCTCATAAACTAGCTCGTTGATTAACAAGATGATCATGGTTTCCTGATCATGGACATTGGATGTTGTTAATAACGGGATCACAACATTAGTGTAATGGTGTGATGAACATTCATCCGAAGTATAGCATTACGATCAAAGTCATTGAGTTTATATTGCTATAACAACTTACGAAGTGATCCTAATCCTTAGACCATGAGATCATGTTAATCACTAACACCGGAAGAGTTTCTTGATAACATCAAACGTCACACCGTAACAGGGTGATTATAAAGATGGATTCAAAACTACTAAAGTGTTATGTTGAGGCCCATGGATCGAGAATGGAATTT
This sequence comes from Avena insularis, assembly GCA_023614405.1. Classification (NCBI taxonomy): domain Eukaryota; kingdom Viridiplantae; phylum Streptophyta; class Magnoliopsida; order Poales; family Poaceae; genus Avena; species Avena insularis. Next base: position 277,780,338 of record CM042689.1, on the reverse strand, counting down.
GTTCATCCCGATGACGAATAGATATGCTCTGGGCCCTCTCGGTGATATCACATTGATTTGCTTGCAAGCAAGTGATTTGATCACTAGAATGTTATATCACGGGAACAAGAAAAGAGTGCATGTCAGTAACGAGATCAAACTAGGTATGGAGATACCAATGATCGAATCTCAGACATGTAATATATCGCGAAACAAAAGGATTAAGATACTAGCATAAAAGGTTCCGACGATCACAAGAAAGTCATCGTTGAATGTGTGGGAGTCAGTATGGGTCTCCAGATCCCGCTTCTGATTATTGATTCGAGAGGGGTCTCGATCATGTCCGCATTATTCACGAACCATAGGGTGACACACGTAAGAGACACCAACATCCATTTGGAGCAAAAGTTTCATGCCGAAAAGAATAACAAGTGCAGGAATTTATTTCACTAGATACCGAAACAGGTTTTCAGGTGAAATTGCAGAAAGTGTTTCTGCATGTAAAATGAAATACTAGCAAGGGGTTATATATGAATGTTTGTCATTAAAGTAATTGATAAAATTCTGAATAAATAAAAGTAGTTTTATTTAATGAGAGTTTGCATTAAATTTGGTGGAAATTTAATGGTAATTTGAGTGGTTTTTTGAGTGGAGGGAATTGAAAGGCATTTGAGTGAGTGGAGTGTCCACCCACATGAATGTGGAAGATGTGGGGGCAGCCCCATGGCTGGGTGCATGGCCCCTTGGGTGCCCCCTCTCCCTATAAAAGGAGCCCCCTCCCTCTCTCTCACACGCACCTCCTCGTGAAGGATCTCTCTCCCCCTCTAGAATTTATCCCCCATGGTCTCGGACTAGCGAGATACATGTTCCCGGTGGCTATTCGGCAAGAAAGAGTTGTGCTTCCGCTGCATCGCTGGAGCGAGGAGGCGGAGGTTGCTCGGTGCCTCGAACGTGTGTGCGAGCACGGATGCGCTGTTGTTTTGCGGCTCTAGGACTTCCTCTCGATCTTGAGATCGGCAAGAGATCGTCTACATTAACCACGAGTTTGGAATCGTTAAGGTTTGTCGGTCTTCAAGGGTATGTTCTCTACGGATATACATCCGCCCGTTGTTTGTATCTAGTAGATAGATCTTGGTACATAGTTGTTCCCATCGTAGGAAATTTTTTGTTTTCTATGCTGCGAACCCAACAGTGGTATCAGAGCCGGATCTATGCATAGATACTTTGCACGGGTAGTACACATATGAGTATGTGGGCGATGATGATCATTTTATTGCTTCTTTGTTGTACTTTGGATATTGGTGGCATAGTGGGATGAAGCGGCCCGGACAAACTTTACATGTCCTCGCACATGAGACCTGTTCCATGCTTGACATGCAACTAGTTTTGCATAAGTCGCAGTGGGTGTCTGTCTCTGTAGAGGGAGTGTCCCAACCTTTATTAACATAAGGTGGTGTCCCCTGTGTTTACAATGCTAGTCCCTGGATCAATAGCTAGCATCCACAGTTTAGATGTAATATCAAGAAACAAAGGTTATAATATAACTTTATAACCAGGAATAACATAATTTTATTACATCTTTTCATAGCTCATTTGGCTATTACATTACATTGCAGCGGAATAACTATAAGTATGGGGTCCTTCATCTTCAAAGTGCCACAGGCAAATGCTGGTTGTATACTTTGTAATCCTAATCAATCAATCTTCACTAAAATCAATCAAAACCTGCAACATTACAAGTTACAGCCACAAGGGTCAATACTTTGGAATAGTATTGGCAAGTTTCACTGCTTTGCAGAATATAAGTGGATCCTATCATTACATGCATATTTGGCTAAGTAGAGTTTTGGTATCATTTGCAGAAAGCAAAATTTATCCTATCTTTTCAAAATGGTTTTGGTCCTTTGTCAAATCTCCTTTTCAAAATCCCTTGAACTCCTTGGTAGAAACTCAAGTGTTCAAGTCCTTGTCAAAATCTCTTGAGCACCTTGGTAACCCCAAGTGCATCAAGTTTTAAAAGTTTTCTTTTAGAAATTAGAGTGTCGAGATCTTCCATAGCTTCAGGCCTTAGTTGCTCAGTATTGTCCATAACCGGGGACACGGCTAAGTACTTAGAATTTTGATCTTCTGCAGAAGTTGTACACTTTACCCACATGACACAATCTCATCTTGATGCCACCAGTGGCCGCTAGGTAAGTACTCACCAAGATGGAGTACTGGCAGATTGAGAATGTGACAAAGTCTTTCCATAGAAGTCCTCCCAATACAAAATGCTAGCTTGTCTACCAGGCACAAATGTAGGGTTGCTCCCTTACACAAATCTAGTTAACCTGAAGATGCCAATGCATGGGACTTCCACTATGTAGTTGACTAAGCCAGAGCCCATTTAGCATGTGGCTGTACACGGAAGCCACTGTACGAGAAACATGTTCAATCTCTAAGTTTCCTGGGTGGTTTTCCTTTGGAGCACAACACAAAGAGATTGCCATAGACATGGTTCCTTTTGTTTCCACCTTCTCCAAAACTCAAAGTATCCTTGTCCACCCAGGTGGTTCATTGAGTCCTTGTTTTATTATATAAAACATAAGTCTTTTCTCAATCTCATAAAATCTCAACATGTATCTCTTTTCAAAATATAGCATGGCTAAGCATGTATCAACTACATTGTTTTCACTAAGGAATGTATAGGGTATCCTATTAGGATTTAGCATAGCATAAGTATAGAAATTCCTTTCATGCATGTTTTCAAAAATCCACTAAGTATAAGAAAATAGTAGGACTTTAGATGATAGTGTAACTTGCCTTTTTGGTAGGGAATGATGGTTCACTCCTTGATCTTGCTAGTCTCACACTTTTCTAACTTCACTACAATCAATCAAGCAAACACAATATCAACAAGCATTCCAAACCAATAATCAATCAACAATTCACACACATAAAACAATGGAATCTAAGTCATGCATGTAAGCATGCAAGGGATGGTTCTATTTGCAAAGGTGGTCTCCATTAGGCTTCTAAACTTGTAAGTTCCAAATTGGTCATTTACCAAAATGGCAAAGTCATTTGCAAAAGGGTTTTATCCCAAAACCATTTTAAAATCCATTCATCATTTTATGTGGTGGAAAATATTTTTATCAAAGCAAAACTTTTAAGTTTTTCACCAAATGAGTTGCTAATTTGCAAAACTTAGTGTTTTGGGTCAGTAGGTTTGGTCCAAAACATCTTCCCAAAGTTTTTACTCCAAAATCATTTTCATAATCATAACCATTATTTTTATTTGGCTAGAAATGACTAAATCAAGTTTTTATTCTTAAACTTTCACAAAAACCATTTTTAAATCCATGGGTTGGTTCCTAGGTTCAGTAAGTTCACAACAAACCAATTTGCCAAGGTTTCAACCTCAAAAACATTTTGAACCATTTTTCTAATCTAAACAAGCATACAAATGTTTCTGCACAAACAAACCATCTAACAGTTACTATTTACTAAACCAATGGCATGGTTGGCTAGGGCTTGCTCCACTGATTCCAATGATATCAAATTTGTAAATTTTGGACGTGTGGATCAAAAGTTACAAAGGTTTGAAATTCACAATCTAATCTGATTTCAAATCTGTTTTTAAACAGATCAGGTGACACACGACACTTTCTAATTGGACGGTACCGGTTCGGGTGGATCACGCGCTGCAGACCGTAGGATCTCACTTAGATCGGGCGGCGCAGAGGCATACGATACCTCTTCATTTACTTTCTATCTCAGCCATACGATCTGGATCTAACGGACCTAAACAATAGGCCATTAACTGGCGGCACTGCGCGGCTGTGCGCGGCGGCGACGGGCAGACGGCGGCGGCGCTGGTGAAATAGGAAGCAAGGGAGGAGGGGAAAGTTCTCACCATGTTCGCAAAGGCCTGAGGAAGCTCGACGTGGTCTCCTAGGGTCAAGGGGCGCTCGGGGTCTGCTGCAATTCCTCGCCGGAGTTTGCAATGGCGTCTGGCGGCTCTGGTTGTTGTCGAGGCGACGCTGAAGATCGCCCTAAGGCAGGACAAGGGCATGGTCAGATGCAGCAGGACATGGTGTAGGTGTGTGCGTGAACGAGGGGGGAAGGGGCGGTCGGAATCTACCTGGGTACTTGCCGGAGTTGAAGACAGACGCGGCGGCGCTCGGAGGCTTGTCGTAGTCGACGCTCTGGGACGCCCGCGGTTGAACGGAGGGTACTGGGAGGAGCGTCTGGGAGTGGAGAGTAAGCTCGTGTGGTTGGGGAGGTGAGGGGCGGCGTCTGCTGGCCGAAATTAGCTAGGGACAGTGGCCGGAGCAGTGGCGGTGTCAGAGAAATTCCGAGCAGCCTGGTGGCTCTGGTCGAATGAGTTCTGAGGGGAAAGGAGGAGGGAGCGTGGGCGATTAAATGTGTGAGGTTACTGGTAGAATTCAATCAGCCATTTACTCGAATTGATGTGAGTAATTAGAGGCAGCAACGGCGACGAGGGGGAGGAACTGGTCGCGGGGTGAGGAAGACGATGACGCGGCAGTGGGGTCGGCTGTTCAGTGGGAAAAGGAGTGAGGGGAGGGTCCACCAGTCATTCGCTCTGCGGGTCAGTGAGTGAGTGTGAAGCGTTTTCTGCGGTTGGGAGAGAGTGGGCTGTTTGCTGGGCTTAGTGGGCTTGGCCGGTTGGGCTGAGTCCAGATTCCATTTTTTTCTTCCTGAAACCTTTTCTTTTTCCAAATCTAATTTCTGTTTTTGAATTTTAAACAAACAAATCACACTCAAATCAATTCAAACAATCACCAAATTTTGCAACTATGAATTTGGTTCTGTTCAGTAACATAAACCAAAATTCCAAAACCCAAATAATAATTTTATTTTAGGTCCATTATTAATTAAATAAATAGACCATTGTTATTAAATCAATGTAACACCTCGGTTCTGAAAAGACTGTGGCCTCTATGTGACATGCCAATCCCTGGATCGGTTCATTGGCCCACAATAGAGTAAGATGAATAACATAGCAAAATATCCGTGTATCATAAATAACGAAGATCCAGAGTACCATTATTACAATAAAAGCTTAGCCTAGAGCTAGCTCAAATTATTCAGGTAGCAACATAAATAAAGTAAATCCTCCATTCTTCAAATTGCCCACAAGTGAACAAGTGCCAAGTGGAGTACCATGGCCTATATCGATTACTCAGAATCGGAATAACCTGCAACATAAAACGTAGCAGCCCCGAAGGGTCAATACATGGAATGTATGGCAAGTAGAGCTAGTAAATGGAGACAATAGTACTAACATCTACATGCATATTTGGCAAGTGGAGCTGTGTCTGGCTTGCATTTGCAAATAACTTTGTCCTACTTTCATAAACAGTTTTTGATTTTCTTTGAAAAGATCCCAATTAAGTTAACCCAACAATATTAAAACAATTATGAAATTAGAATGAGCGAGAAACATGTCATGGGATCAATATCAAGCAACTCAGTTGTCCATAACCGGGGACACGGCTAATCGATTAGATTATATACCCTGCAGAGGTTAGTACACTTTACCCATGTGACTTGGCCAGCCCAGCTTGTACCATCACTCTCATTTTGGGTGATGATAGGGAGAAGTCCAAGAAGAGACTGTTCGAAAAGTAGCTCCTCAATCCCGACGCGCACCGGTCCAACCTACCAAAATTCTACATCTCTGGATACGCGGGTTCGAGTTACCACAACCTACTAAGTCCAACCAACCGCCCATTCTATTATTGGCACATGGTTGTACACATAAGCTACACAATAAAGAAGCCAATCATTCTCTCTTGATACCTGGGTGCCTTTCCGCAATAAGACCACCAAAAATTATCAATACCATCACACCCAGGGGATTCATTGATTAAGTTGTTTTAGTTTTCACAAACCAATACTTTTAGAAACAAGTCTCAATGATGTAACCCAGCCCTCGTTCAACATGGCATGGCTAAGCACATCTACCAACGGTGGTTCATCTACAAGGAAAGCCCTACCACATAATAGGACATAGCATAGCGATAGTATCATCCTACACATGCATCTACAAAATACACGACAATGCATTAAAAATAGTAGGACGATATCATGAACAAAGTAGCATCTACTTGCCTTGGTTGTAGCGGTCGGAAGAACAATCCACACACGAGCAAGCGTTGCACTCGACACAATCTACACGATACAATTGCAATCATAAACAAACAATCTACAAGCATATGCAATAAATATGATGCATGAATGCAAGAGCGATAAGTGAATTGGTGCTACAGCTGCACCACAACATCCTATTCCATAATACTACCGATTGCATGCATGGATAATAGTTTTAGCGCTAGGAAAACTATTTCGCAAAAAGTAATGCCCAAAACTAGAGCTAGAACTCAAATAATTCACTACCAGTAGAATACTGTTTGTAAAATCTTGGGAAAATTCTACCGCATAGGCATCACTGATTAGAAACAACACCAACTGGAATTACTCAAAAAAGAATTATAAAACTCCCCGAGTAATTAAAACACTGCAGAAAGACACTAGACAGTTTCTGCAGAAGTTTTTACTATAAGCCTATCTTTGAAATTCACGATGAGATTCCCCTCGTTCCACTGAATCCAGGGACATATCATACGCGATTTTTGGAGCTACGGATCTTTTTCTATGAATTTATTACTCCGAAAAGGCCACTAACTAGTTTGATTAAACTGTACTAAACCTTGCTGCAAAAGCCTGAACCAAAGGTACAGCGAGATTCTACACGACTCACTGAATCTACACATATTTTATTTGCAATTTTTGGCCAAGCGGTTTAATTTCTACGCAATTTACAAGTTTCTACCGAAATCTGTCAACTAAAAGGATTAACGAAATTGACCAGTCAATTGTGTCTGTTGACTGGTCAAAGCGTCTGCTGACTGGGCGTCTGACTAGTCAACGCCTGAGTCTGACCGGTCAACGAACGATCTAAGCCGCTGATCTGAGATCTGACGGTGGCTGCAGTCTTACCGGAAACGAACGGCGAAACGGACGGCGGCGAGTTCCGGACGGCGGCGGCGATCGGTTCCGGCGTCGGGGTTTTTCCTGCACGGAGGGAGACGGTCAACGAGCGGTTCAAGACCGTCAACGAGGCGCGCAAGACGGCGCGCGAGGCGACACGGCACGGACGAGTGGCGCGACGCAAAACGGCGCGCTGCGCGGGCGTGCGGCGATAAGCGCAGCGCAGCAGCGCTAGCAGCAGCGCGCAGGCAGCGCAGCGGCAGCGTGGCGGCGCGGCGGCGCAGCGGCAGCAGTGGCGGGCGCAGGCGCAGCGGCGGCAGCGCAAAAGCGCAGGCAGCGGCTGCGCGGGCGCGGCGCGCTGCGGCGGCGGCGCAAGCGGCGGGCGCGTAGGCGGCGCGGCGGCGGCGAGCGCGACGGCGGCGATGGCGGGCGCGCGGCGAAGAGAGAGAGGGCGCGGCGAGAGATAGGGAGAGGAGAGAGAGAGGCGGCGGCGATGGCGGCGGGCGGGCGGCTGGGCGACGGCGGCGGCGGCGGCGGCGCGGGCGGCGACGAGGCAGGGCGGCGATCGCGGTAGGCGTAAGGCGGCGGGGGTGCGGATCGAGGCGGGTGGGGCTTTGTGGCCCTTCGCGTGGAAATCCTAAACTGAAACGGTTCGGAGTTGGTTTCGGACTCGGAAATCGGTCCGGAATTTCGGACCGTTTTCCAGAGATTCACTAAAACGGCCGCAACTTCTCCGTACGAGCTCCGATTCGAGCGATTCTTGCGCCTACAGGTTCGTATGGTCGAGGGGAACAATCTAGCGTCAAAGCTTGAGTGAAACCACTAATCTACAAGGGTGGTCAACGCTAGTCCTACTAAAGCTTCCCGCAGGAACCTCGTAGTAAAATAGAATAGGGTTTTGCAAATGGCGTTTCGCCGAACCTTTTCACTAGACGGTTTTGCATGGAAAGGCATGATGCAATGACATGAATGATATACAAGACCAAATCTAAAATTTGGGATGTGACAAGACTAACCCCCTTAAGATGAATCTCGTCCTCGAGATTCGGCGCGGCTAGCAAATAGGTGTGGGTAGTCCTCTCGGATGTCATCCTCACGCTCCCAAGTGGCTTCCTCTTCAGTGTGGTGGCTCCACTGTACCTTGCAAAACTTGATTGTCTTGGTACGGGTCGTCCTTTCCGCTGTCTCCAGAATCTTGACCGGCTTCTCCTCATAGGTCAAGTCATTCTCAAGCTGAACCTCCTCTAGTGGTACAGTGTCTCTCAATGGTGTAACCACCATCTCCGGATGGCACTTCTTCAGATGGGATACGTGGAACACATTGTGAACAGCGGACAGAGCTTCTGGCAACTCCAACTGATAAGCAACTTCTCCTTTGCGTGCCAAGACCCGATACGGTCCAATAAATCGAGGTGCCAGCTTACCCTTAATTCCAAATCTCTTGATTCCACGAAGTGGCGACACTCTGAGGTATGCTCTATCACCTATCTCATACACCACTTCCTTGCGCTTGGCATCAGCGTAGCTCTTCTGCCTTGATTGTGCTACCTTCAGCCTGTCTCTAATCAAGGCGACCTTCTCCTCAGCGTCCTTGATCAAATCAGGTCCAAACAACTGGCGTTCTCCTACTCCATCCCATAGCAATGGTGTACGACACCATTTCCCATATAGCACATCGAACGGTGACGTCTTGATGCTGGTTTGGTAGCTGTTGTTGTAGGAAAACTCAGCATACGGCAAATTCTCATCCCAACTAGAACCATGAGCCAAAGCGCAAGCTCTCAGCATGTCCTCCAAAATCTGATTCACCCTCTCGGTCTGTCCATTGGTCTGTGGGTGAAACGCTGTGCTAAACTCCAATATAGTGCCAAGTGACTCGTGTAGCTGGCGCCAGAAGTGTGAGGTAAATTGGGTGCCTCTGTCAGATACAATACTCTTGGGAACTCCATGTAGGCACACAATTCTATCCATGTAAATCTTGGCCAACTTTGCACTTGTGTAGGTCGTCTTCACCGGTATAAAGTGGGCTACCTTGGTCAAATGGTCGACCACTACCCAAATAGAGTCATATCCTGACCTGGTCCTGGGCAATCCTGTGATAAAGTCCATTCCCAGTCTATCCCACTTCCAATCCGCATGTAATGGTCAGAGCAGTCCTGCTGGCTTCTGGTGTTCTGCCTTCACTCGGCTACATACATCGCACAGGGCAATATGCTTGGCGATATCTCCCTTCATGTTGTTCCACCAAAATCTGCTCTTCAAATCCATATACATCTTTGTGTTGCCCGGATGTATGGAGCATGGCGAGTTATGAGCTTCCTGCAGTATCAACTCCCTTATTTCAGGGTCGCTGGGCACACACAAACGATCTCCGTACCACAAGGTACCATGCTCATCCTCGCGAATATCCTTTTCCCGATTCTCCTTCATCTTTTCCTTTATCTCCTCTATTTCCTTGTCTCCTATCTGAGCCTTTATGATCCTGTCCTGTAGCGTTGGTTGGACTTCCATTGTAGCCAAATATCCCTCAGATACTACCTCCAGTCTAAGGTCCTTGAATTGTTTGCACAAATCCTCATGCAATTCACCAATTGTCAATCCATTGGCATAAACCTTCCGGCTCAGAGCATCTGCTACTACATTGGCCTTTCCTGGGTGGTATTGTAGATTCATATCATAATCTTTGATAAGTTCCAACCATCTCCTTTGCCTCATGTTCAGTTCCTTCTGCGTGAATATATACTTCAGGCTCTTGTGGTCGGTGTACACATCACAGTGTTTTCCCATTAAGTAATGCCTCCATACCTTGAGCGCATGAACCACGGACGCTAACTCCAAGTCGTGTGTGGGGTAATTCCGCTCATGGTGTTTAAGTTGTCGCAAAGCATATGACACCACTCTCCCATCTTGCATCAGCACACTCCCAAGTCCCTGTCGAGAAGCATCACAGTACACTTGGAAATCCTTCTGAAGATCTGGTAAACATAGAACAGGCGCGGTCACTAGTCGATGCTTCAGTTCCTGAAAGCTGGCTTCACATACGTCTGACCATTCAAACTTCCTCTCCTTCTTCAGAAGTTCAGTCATCGGCTTAGCAATCTTGGAAAAGTTTTCAATGAACCTCCTGTAATATCCAGCGAGTCCCAAAAAGCTTCAAATCTCTCTCGCATTCTTGGGCGCTTCCCACTCAGTTACTGCAGTCACTTTGCTTGGATCAACAGCGACTCCTTCTCCTGACATTACGTGTCCAAGAAACCCAACAGTGTTAAGCCAGAATTCACACTTGCTGAATTTGGCATACAGCTGGTGTTCCCTCAGTTTCTCCATAATCAGTCTCAGATGCTTCTCATGCTCAGCATCATCCTTGGAATATATCAGTATGTCATCAATAAACACCACCACGAATTTGTCCAAGTACTCCATAAACACCTTGTTCATCATGGTCATGAAGTATGCCGGGGCATTCGTTAGTCCAAAAGACATAACCGTATACTCATATAAACCATACCTAGTGGTGAAGGCGGTTTTTGGTATGTCCTCCTTCCGGATCTTCAATTGGAAGTAGCCTGATCGCAAATCAATCTTGTTGAACACCTTCGCTCCTTCTAGTTGATCAAACAAATCATTTATGTTCGGCAGAGGGTACTTGTTCTTGATGGTTACCTCATTCAGCGAGCGGTAGTCCACCACTAATCTCTTGGTGCTGTCTTTCTTCTCCACAAACAGAACAGGTGCACCCCATGACGACGCACTAGGCTGAATGAATCCCTTGTCCAACTGCTCTCTCAGCTGCTTCTTCAATTCCTTCAGCTCATCCACATCCATCTTATATGGTTTCTTTGCTATTGGCCATGTTCCCGGCATCAGGTCGATAAGAAACTCTACTTCTATGTCAGGTGGCATCCCTGGCAGCTCTTCCGGAAACACGTCGGGGTAATCCCTAATCACTGGCACAGTATCCATGCTAAACCCCTTAAGAGAATTCAACTTACACCTTCCTGGTCGTACTGCTGACTTGAATCTAATCCTCTTACCATCCGGGGTTTTAAGTGAAACAGCTCGCTGTGCACAATCTATGTGTCCCCCATGCATAGACATCCAATCCATACCCAGAATAACGTCTAATCCTTGTGAATCCAACACTACCAAATGTGCAATGAAGTTGTGTGTTCCAATCCTCACAGTTAAATCGCGGCATCCCGCACTAGCTATCATGTCTCCTCCAGGTGAACTCACTCTAAAAGACCTTTTCATAGACTCCGTAGGTAACTTATACTTATCCACAAATGCCCTTGATATGAATGAATGCGATGCACCAGTATCGAAAAGTATAAGTGCAGGGTAAGTGTTGATTGGGAACTTACCAATCACAAGGTCAGGCTCATCTGGAATCTCCTCCACATTCATGTGGTTCACTGTGGCCTTCTCATTGTTGGTTGACTTCAGTCCTTTCCTCTCCGGACAGTTGTCGAGATAGTGTCCCTTCTGCTTACACTTGAAGCATGTCACCTCACTCAGATCCTTCTTCACAAAGCTGCGATCACGGTTGCGGTCATGTCCACCGTGTCCTCCAGAGTGGTGAGAGTGTCCTCCTTTGTGGCTGTGGTGGCTGCTCCTATGGTTGTCATGACGATGCCCATCGCCTCCATGGTGGTGGCGGTCATGGCTCCCATGGTCACTCCCTCCATGCTTGGAGTATCCATCATATGAAGTGCGAGACTTGTGATGTGAACCAGAGTGGTGATTGTTGTTCTTTCTCTTGCGGCTTTCCACCTGCTTGTGCTTCCCTTCCAAGATTCTGGCCTTGTCCATAAGCTCCTGGAAAGTGGGACAGTAAACCACCAGTAGCTGCACTGAAAGCTCATCACTGAGGCCATCCAGGAATCTCTCCCTCCTTTTTGCATCAGTGTCAACATCCTCAGGTGCATAACGGGACAGGTTGTTGAACTCCTCAATGTACTCGGCCACGGTGCGATTGGTTTGGCGCAAGTTGCAGAACTCCTTCCTCTTCAGGCTCAGAACTCCTGAAGACACTTGGTTGGTCCTGAAACCTTCCTCAAACATTGCCCAAGTCACGGTGTCCAGCGGGTGGTTGATCTGAAATGTGTCCCACCAAGAAGCAGCTGGTCCCTCTAGTAGGTGAGCGGCAAACCTCACCTTCTCAGCATCAGTGCATCCAACAGTTACCAGATCCTTGTTGACTGAACGCAACCAGTCAAGAGCAACCATTGGTTCCGTTGCAGTAGAAAACTTAGCTGGCCTTAACCTCAGAAATCTGGTGAGAGCATCTCCCTGAGGCTGATTGTTTCCATTGTTGTTGTTCTGATTTGCCATGAACTGAGTCATCACTTGGGTCAGCTGTGCCTGAGCTGCCATGAGCTGCTCCAACTCAGTGGGTTGACGGCGGGGAGGCATCTGCGGTTCAGCACAGGTAAGTTTAGAAAGAATCAACTACGACAATAGGATTTTACCCATGCATATGATCAATCAACAACAAACAATAGCAGACAATCACAAGCAAGCAACACATCAAAAAACAAGTGATCCAGCAACATCCCAGGTGTTATCCTAGCAGTATATACCTACTGAAATAGTTTTGCAAGGGTTGGCAATGGTTAACTAAACAGTAGATCAACTAAACGACCAAAACAGCAATCTGCCAGAACAGTCCAGCAGCGTTCGCGAATTTTTTCGCCTGACTTAAACTCGTCAGAAAATTTAGCTGATTTTTGTGCATATAGCACAGAGAGTTTCGCATCATCCCAATTTTTTTTCAGATTTTTCCGAGTTACCAGAAAAATATGAAAAATCGCACAGTACTGCTGTATCAGCAGAAAAACTGCAGCGAAAATAACACAGATAATAACCAAACTTGCCATAACTCTTTCATTAAAATTCGCACAAATAATTTTTGGGATATTGGAGTACACAAATAAGCAACTAATCACTCTTAAACTATCACGAACTAAGCTTCACAACGATCGAGACTAATCCTAACGAATTTGCCTAACGAGGACTAATTGGTGGACTTCTATCTACTTCTTGAAGAGGTTGAGGTAGGTCCTTGCGGTCATGCGTTGGCGCTTCGGCTCACGGTACAACCATGGCGGCAGAGTGTATACCTCTCCTGAATCATCACTAGAGATCTCAAACTCCACCTCTTCTGGATCCTCCTCTTCTTCTTCACTCTCAGCTGCAACTGCAACAGCTTCATCTCCTCCACCATCATCGTCTCCATCATCATCATCCTCGTCCTCATCATCATCATCCCCACTGTCATCATCATCCCCATTGTTGCCATCATCTCCATTGTCATCATCAGAGGGTGGATTCAATTGTGCTTGGAGAGCGGCAATCTGGGCTGTCATAGCTTCAATAGTTTGATCCCTTTCCTGGACGGTCCCTTGCAATTGTTGTATGTTCTGGGTGTTCTCCTGCACAGTACCATGAAGATGTGCTATGGTTGCATCTCGCTATCGTGGCATTCTCGTAACTCCCACAGCTTCATGCAAAGTGTCAATCTCCTGTCCTTGGACCACCATTCCATTGCTAGTAAAATCTGCAATCTCCTTTATCATCCTCACCTTCTCTGCCAGAGCTCCATTCCCCCTTTCCATGTCCTCTATGTGCCTCCGGAGGCGGCATGTTGTTCTGCCGCCTGGGTAACCACAATGTTCCCATCTTCATCACGCCTTCCATAGTCACGGTAGGGTGAATCTGCTGGTAGTAGGTGTCGGACATAATGGCACCATTGGAGCAGGGCTTCATGTATGGCCAAGTTGATTCCAAGTCCCCAGTTGCAGTATGTCTTGGTGTAGACCAAGTGCACGGGGTTTGGCAAGGCGGCATCTCTGAATATGAAGGTAGTGATCTCCCAAGCATCCTCCCCATATCCATAGGTGTACAGCCTTCTTCCTTTGAACATGGGCAGTGGCAATCCCAATGACTGCGAGAGCTGAGCTAACTGCCTTGCAAAGGGCCTTGGTGACTCCATGGTGACATACTCAGTCCTGACGTCTCCCATCTATCAAGTAAAAGAGGAAAGTGTGAGAATAGCATATGGTAAGAATTTACGAGGGTGAAAGGCATAAGATGAAAGACAGAGTTAATATAGGCTTTAATAAATCTATGGCTTCCTAATCCAATTCTAGGTCACGATCCTACAGTCGACACACGGGCTCTGATACCATCCTGTAACACCCCGGTTCTGAAAAGACCGTGGCCTCTATGTGACATGCCAATCCCTGGATCGGTTCATTGGCCACAATAGAGTAAGATGAATAACATAGCAAAATATCCGTGTATCATAAATAACGAAGATCCAGAGTACCATTATTACAATAAAAGCTTAGCCCAGAGCTAGCTCAAATTATTCAGGTAGCAACATAAATAAAGTAAATCCTCCATTCTTCAAATTGCCCACAAGTGAACAAGTGCCGAGTGGAGTACCGTGGCCTATATCGATTACTCAGAATCGGAATAACCTGCAACATGAAACGTAGCAGCCCCGAAGGGTCAATACATGGAATGTATGGCAAGTAGAGCTAGTAAATGGAGACAATAGTACTAACATCTACATGCATATTTGGCAAGTGGAGCTGTGTCTGGCTTGCATTTGCAAATAACTTTGTCCTACTTTCATAAAAAGTTTTTGATTTTCTTTGAAAAGATCCCAATTAAGTTAACCAAACAATATTAAAACAATTATGAAATTAGAATGAGCGAGAAACATGTCATGGGATCAATATCAAGCAACTCAGTTGTCCATAACCTGGGACACGGCTAATCGATTAGATTATACACCCTGCAGAGGTTAGTACACTTTACCCATGTGACTTGGCCAGCCCAGCTCGTACCATCACTCTCATTTTGGGTGATGATAGGGAGAAGTCCAAGAAGAGACTGTTCGGGAAGTAGCTCCTCAATCCCGACGCGCACCGGTCCAACCTACCAAAATTCTACATCTCTGGATACGCGGGTTCGAGTTACCACAACCTACTAAGTCCAACCAACCGCCCATTCCATTATTGGCACATGGTTGTACACGTAAGCTACACAATAAAGAAGCCAATCATTCTCTCATGATACCTGGGTGCCTTTCCGCAATGAGACCACCAAAAATTATCAATACCATCACACCCAGGGGATTCATTGATTAAGTTGTTTTAGTTTTTACAAACCAATACTTTTAGAAACAAGTCTCAATGATGTAACCCAGCCCTCGTTCAACATGGCATGGCTAAGCACATCTACCAACGGTGGTTCATCTACAAGGAAAGCCCTACCACATAATAGGACATAGCATAGCGATAGTATCATCCTACACATGCATCTACAAAATACACGACAATGCATTGAAAATAGTAGGACGATATCATGAACAAAGTAGCATCTACTTGCCTTGGTTGTAGCGGTCGGAAGAACAATCCACACACGAGCAAGCGTTGCACTCCACACAATCTACACGATACAATTGCAATCATAAACAAACAATCCACAAGCATATGCAACAAATATGATGCATGAATGCAAGAGCGACAAGTGAATTGGTGCTACAGCTGCACCACAACATCCTATTCCATAATACTACCGATTGCATGCATGGATAATAGTTTTAGCGCTAGGAAAACTATTTCGCAAAAAGTAATGCTCAAAACTAGAGCTAGAACTCAAATAATTCACTACTGGTAGAATACTGTTTGTAAAATCTTGGGAAAATTCTACCCCATAGGCATCGCTGATTAGAAACAGCACCAACTGGAATTACTCAAAAAGGAATTATAAAACTCCCCGAGTAATTAAAACACTGCAGAAAGCCACTAGACAGTTTTTGCAGAATTTTTTACTGTAAGCCTATCTTTTTAATTCACGATGAGATTCCCCTCGTTCCACTGAATCCAGGGACATATCATACGCGATTTTTGGAGCTACGGATCTTTTTCTACGAATTTATTACTCCGAAAAGACCACTAAATAGTTTGATTAAACTGTACTAAACCTTGCTGCAAAAGCCTGAACCAAAGGTACAGCCGGATTCTACACGACTTACTGAATCTACACATATTTTATTTGCAATTTTTGGCCAAGCGGTTTAATTTCTACGAAATTTACAAGTTTCTACCGAAATCTGTCAACTAAAAGGATTAACGAAATTGACCAGTCAATTGTGTCCATTGACTGGTCAAAGCGCTGACTGGGCGTGGGCGTCTGACTAGTCAACGCCTGAGTCTGACCGTCAACGAACGATCTAAGCCGCTGATCTGAGATCGACGGTGGCTGCTGTCTTACGAAACGAACGCGAAAGCGGACAGCGGCGAGTTCCGGACGGTGGCGGCGATCGGTTCGGCGTCGTGGTTTTCTGCACGGAGAGCGATCAACGAGCGGTCAAGATCCGTCAACGCGCGCAAAGCGGCGCGAGGCGACACGGCCCGGACGAGTGGCGCGCAAAAGCAGCCTTGGCGTATCGTGCAAGCATGCGTGCATACCTGCAGCAAGCGAGCAGCAAGGCGGCGGCAAGGCAGCGGCCTTGAGGCGCGAGGCAGCAGTAACTGGCAGCGCCGCAGCGGCGTGGCACGCAACAGCGGGCGCAAGCGGCGGCGCTTGAGCTGCAAGCGGCGGCGGGCGCGAGCGGCGTGGCGCGGCGAAGCGCAGCGCGGCGGCGGCTTCGCGAGGCGCAGTGGCGCGGCGATGGCGGCTTCATGTGAGGCGGCGCGCTGTGGCCGGGCGGCGGCGGCGCGCAGCAAGAGAGAGGGAGAGGAGAGAGAGAGAGGTGGCGGCTGTGCATACTGGCGGCGGGAATGAGCGAGGCGGCGAAGCGGCGATCGCGGGTGGGCAGAAGGCGGCGGGGTGGGGTGCGGATCCCGAGGCCGGGTGGGGCCCTTTTGTGGCCCTTCGCGTGGAAATCCTAAACTGAAACGGTTCGGAGTTGGTTTCGGACTCGGAAATCGGTCCGGAATTTCGGACCGTTTTCCGGAGATTCACTAAAACGGCCGCAACTTCTCCGTACGAGCTCCGATTCGAGCGATTCTTGCACCTACGGGTTCGTATGGTCGAGGGGAACAATCTAGCGTCAAGGCTTGAGTGAAACCACTAATCTACAAGGGTGGTCAACGCTAGTCCTACTAAAGCTTTCCGCAGGAACCTCGTAGTAAAATAGAATAGGGTTTTGCAAATGGCGTTTCGCCGAACCTTTTCACTCGACGGTTTTGCATGGAAAGGCATGACGCAATGACATGAATGATATGCAAGACCAAATCTAAAATTTGGGATGTGACAATCAAAATAGAATTTGATTTTTATTTTAAAAATCCATTTTGAAATCTAATTATTTTCAAAACCAAATCAGTAGGTTTTATTTGGGAATATAAAATACTTGGAAAATTTATTTTTAAATAAATAAATAAGTTTTGATATTTTGGAAATAGTAAAACCTTTATTAATAAAACTTGGATATTAAATCCTTATTAACTTATTTTAAATAAACCTTTACCACTTTTATCAAATCAAAATGTTTTATTTCAAAAGCTTGGCCAAGGTTTAATTTGGCTTTATAAAATAATCCTTATTTATAAAACTTCTATTTCTTTTGAAAACCAAATCCTTTTATTTAAAAGATCCAAAATAGCATTTCCAAAATATTTTATTTTCCTTTATTAAATGTTTTATCTTTTTAAATCCCTTTAGGATTTTATTTGATCCAAATTGGTTTGAAGTCCCAATTGAATTCAAAAAGTTTCTTCTGGCCCTGAAAATCAAACAAAGTTTTATTTTATTCATTTATTTTCACATTACAAGATTTGGAAAATCTTGGGATGTGACAGTCTCTCCTACTATAGTCAATATCTAATTTGCCACGAGTTGTCAACAATTTGGTTATCCTCGTTGTGGTTCATGTTCGTAGATAAGAACGGTTCTATCTTTGAAAGCCCTAAGCCACGTAAAACTTGCAATGGATAAATTAGAGGCGTCTAGTTTAGATTGTTGCTGGGTTAGTGTTATGATATGGTGATGTTGTAAGTAGAAGTATGAGATGATACTCTTACAACACACATAGCGTGTAAGTTCCATAGACCTTGGCCTTACACATAAAGGTATGATAGAGATCATACCACGGTGCACATGATGGAGATCATCTGCGGGAACCATATCACTTCACTTACAAACATGTGATGTTTGATTGCATCTTATATTGCTTGTTTGGCATTTTATTAGCATAATAAGATGATCCCTCATTTAGATATCAAGATAAGAATGTGTTCTTCCTTAAGTATGCACCGATAATGTTTCGTCACTTCAAGACATCACGTGATGATCGGGTGTACTTGAATCCACGAGCATATCTCGGGTGTAAGACAGTTACACACGCGAATACTAAGGTTCTTACTTGGCGAGCCTAGCATGTAGAGACATGGCCTCGAAACACGGACCGAAAGGTTAAACATGAGTCATATGTTTTGATATGATGACCATATGGATGCTCGCCTTTGAAGCTATACCGACTCACGTGATGATCGGACTTGGTGTAGTGGATTTGGTTCATGTAATCACCAAAAAGACACGAGGGATGTCGTTTTTGAGTGGGAGTTTATTTCTAATTTGGATTAGTAGAACTCAATTTATCATAAATTAAATCAAACTGAATTTGCATAATTTGTTGTAGTCATTGGCATTCGTTCACCACCTTATGCATAGTTGTAATTGAGATAATAGAACTATAGAATTCTGGATATATACTTTACGAACTGGTATCGTATTGTGTTGAGTGTCAATCTAAAGTTTAAAGTCCTATTGCAAACCTTCAGCAAACTCTATTTACTCCGTGAAATTTAATAGTTGGTATTAAATCAAGAATAACAATTCCAGTGTTAGTATCTTAAGTATCATGTTTGCCTCCATGATTCTTGATTGTTTTAATATCAAGTTTATCTAGGAGCTGAAAAAATTATTTCAGAAACCATCATGTGTGGCAGATATAACGATATCTAAAACAATATTTTGGTTGCAATATGATAGAGTATAATATATGTTCTCATATTGGATTAGAATTTACGAAGGTTGGAGATGCTAGACATCCTAATCATCCAAAAGGGTTTTGGAAAGTAATGTTATACTCACGATTCGCCTTTATAAGCTATAGTAGCTTGATCATGAAAATCATCGTGATAAGGGTGAATAGAACATGTATGTAAAATGTTTACTACACTAAAATATTACTAAAGAATGGATTTTGAAAGAATACCGATCATTTTGATGATGGTGATCTACTTCAAAGTGCAAGTCCAAAGGTATTATTATTTGAATATACACGCTTTGGACTATGTGTCATGTATATGGCGCCACTTTTGATGTTGATAGATTCTTTTAAAAAGGAAAAGGAAATGCTGAAAGAGAATCTATAAAATATATTTGGCAAAAAAGAAAAGATTGGAAATATCCAATTTAGGTATATATATGATATACATGTTATGGTTGTATTCTTTGCTTGTTAAACAATGTGGTTCTTGGGTATTGGATACCGAATTGGTTGGTATGAAATTTCATACGGAACGACGCAATTCATGAACCACAATGGCCTAAGTAACTAGCAAGAGAATATGTGATGATGTTCATCGAAAACAAACAAACCGTTGTTTGTATTTCTCGTTGACATCAAAGCTTGACTTCAAGATTTTTTTTAATAATTGTTATTTAAATCAGGTATTATGAGAACAAAGGTTGTTCAAATAATTACCGTATTCCATATAAGTTGGATGATTTACAAATCTAGTTGGAGAAATCACATCCATAAAGTCTAATGCTAAAATGTCGCAAGACAAATGATTGGAAGATCACTTACGAAGTGATATCGCCGTTTAAATTATATTGGAAAGAAAACATGAAGGAACTCCATTTTCATGGATTTTTGGAGTCTTTGATTTGATCAAGTGATGCTTGTGAGACTTTCCTCGGGATAACTGAAACTTCGTTCAAAGGCCAAAGAAGAACGAACGACTAAATTATTGGAATTTATACATATCGATGTATGTATTCCATTATGTGTAGTCGTAAGCAATGGGTTTCAACTTCATATGCTTTCTCTGGAAATTTGAGTGAATGTTCACTTAATGAGAAAGAAGTGTGAAATATTTGAAAACATTCAAAGACTTTCAAGATGAAGTGAAAATCATTGTGACAAGAAAATAAATGGTTTATTATTTTATCATAAGGGATTTATTTGAGTTACAAGTGTAACAAGAAAAATAAATGAATTATGATTTTATCATAAAGGGATTTATTTGAGTTGCAAGTTTAGCAAAACACCTAGATTTACATCTCCCGAAACACCATAGGAGTATGGAGTGTTTGAGATTTGTAATGAAACCTTGTTTGACATGGTTGGATCAAAGGTGTTATTTATAAAACTGCCATTATGTTTTAAAAGATTAAAGCTTTAGAGACTTCCGCTTTTACACTGAAAAGAGATCCATCTTGATCCGTTGAAATGACACCATGGAAGTTATGGTTTGGCGTAAAACCCAAGTTGTCATTTCTTAAATTTTGGTATGCTAAACATAAGTAAGATGTTTACAACCGAAGTCGGATGAGCATGTCTTTGTAGGTTATTTCAGATAACAATTGGTTATTCCTCCATAACACCAAGGACAAAAAGGGTTTGTCGCTTGAAACATGAAGTTTCTTGAAGAAGGAATTTTTCATAAATGTTAAGTGGGAGGACAATAGAACTTTGATAAGGTTAACGAACCTTAGCTAAATGTGCTGAGTTGCGCAGCGCCGGAAATTGTTCCGGAGGCTTCCATAATGCTCATAGATTATGTGCCTCAAAGGTTGTGGTCACGGAGATCTAAGTTCTTATTGAACCAAGTCGGTCGGATAAACAATTAAATGCTAAGATTTGAGAGTAAATCATTATTGTTTGACAATGATGAACCGACTACATGCAAAGAAGCGATGATGGGCCCTGACTCCGTCAAATGGCTTGAAGCCATAAAATCCGTGATAGTTCCATACACGAGAAATCAAGTTTTGAACTTGGAAGACCCTCCGGAAAGGTGTAAAAACCTATCGGTCGTATTTGGATCTATAAAGAAACAGACAAGGATGTCTCACATCTATGAAATATTCGACATGTCGTAAAGTATTTTATGACAATGTTCAAAGGAGTTGACTATGACAAGATTGGATCTTTCATAGCGATATTTAGTCTGGATGGATTAAAGTAGCAACCAACACATATAATTTGGTATATGGTAGATGAATAAACAAAACAAAATTCTTCTAATAGAATGGTTACCTAGGACGTGTACAAGACACGGTCCAAAGGGTTTTGTTAAATTCAAAGGATGCTAAAAGGGCATGCAAACTTCAATGGTTGAAGTAAGCATTGCGGAGTTGGAATCTTCACCGTGATTAAAAAGGAGTTTTCATCTGGAGACGATGAAGATGCTTGCATTTGCAAGAAATTAAGTGGAAGCGCTGAGACATATTTCTAATACATTATGTGGATGACATCTTGTTGATTAGAAATGATGTATATTTTATTGACAAAGGTTAAGAATTTCATTTCGATGAAATACTTAGGCAAAACCCAAATATTTAGCGTGAATGTCTATAGTGGATAGACTGTGACGCCAATATGGTTGTGCCAAACATACATATATGAGATATTGAAGGAGTTCAATATAGAAACGACAAGAAACGGTTCTTGTCGCGTGGAAAGGAATTGAATCAAGATTCAAGTGTATCGACACTTGATAAGTGAAACAAGATTCAAGTGCTTTGACACTTGATGAGGGAAATCACAAGGATGTTTTGATCAATCATACCATGATATGTACAAATCCAGATATGTCCTATGCTCTAAGTGTTATGAGCATATACCAGAGTGAATCATAAAATGATCATTAGACGATAGGGAGGATATTCTTATGATCTTTTGGAAGAACTAAGAATATATTTGTGTAGAGGTGACAAACAATTACAAATAGTTCATTGTAAAGCGTTACATTGATACTAGTTTTGTCACAAGATACAAATTAAGTTTATCTCAATTTAAACTATGGGTGGCACAATGTAATGGAAAGGAGATTCCATGATGGATTTGGATGAATTCCAAAGTTAAGACATTATGACGAATACTACAACAAAAGGCTAAGTATATGACTGCTATAGTAGCAACAAAGGAGAGAATTTGTGTCAAGTAGTTTGTTATCAAACTAAGGTGTGGTTCGTAATGGGCTAACACTAAAGATATATTGTATGAAAATAGTATCGACGTGATTTAACCCCAAGGAACTAAAGGTCTCACCAAAAGACCAAATTTTATACAATGCCATCTCATTGGAGAATGAGTGATGCGTGAAGACGCAAAGATATGCAAATACACACGGACCTAAAGTGTCAGATCCGTAGATTATGTTAACCACTTGCAATTGCGTATATGGAACACCAGAAAGCCATAGGTGTTCAATCGCAAAGTTTTCAAACTAGATTATTGTCTCTAGTGCAAGTGGGAGACTGAAGGGAATATGCCCGAGAGGCAATAATAAAGTGGTTATTATCGTATTCCTTGTTTATGATAAATGTTTATTTTGCATGCTATAATTGTATTAATACGGAAACGTTAATACATGTGTGTTTAATAAACAAACAGAAAGTTCCTAGTTATGCCTCTCATAAACTAGCTCGTTGATTAACAAGATGATCAAGGTTTCCTGATCATGGACATTGGGTGTTGTTAATAACGGGATCACAACATTAGTGTAATGGTGTGATGAACATTCATCCGAAGTATAGCATTACGATTAAAGTCATTGAGTTTATATTGCTATAACAACTTACGAAGTGATCCTAATCCTTAGACCATGAGATCATGTTAATCACTAACACCGGAAGAGTTTCTTGATAACATCAAACGTCACACTGTAACAGGGTGATTATAAAGATGGATTCAAAACTACTAAAGTGTTATGTTGAGGCCCATGGATCGAGAATGGAATTTGTTCATCCCGATGACGGATAGATATGCTCTGGGCCCTCTTGGTGATATCACATTGATTTGCTTGCAAGCAAGTGATTTGATCACTAGAATGTTATATCACGGGAACGAGAAAAGAGTGCATGTCAGTAACGAGATCAAACTAGGTATGGAGATACCGATGATCGAATCTCGGACATGTAATATATCGCGAAACAAAAGGATTAAGATACTAGCATAAAAGGTTCCGACGATCACAAGAAAGTCATCGTTGAATGTGTGGGAGTCAGTATGGGTCTCCAGATCCCGCTTCTGATTATTGATTCGAGAGGGGTCTCGATCATGTCCGCATTATTCACGAACCATAGGGTGACACACTTAAGAGACACCAACATCCATTTGGAGCAAAAGTTTCATGCCGAAAAGAATAACAAGCGCAGGAATTTATTTCACTAGATACTGAAACAGGTTTTCGGGTGAAATTGCAGAAAGTGTTTCTGCATGTAAAATGAAATACTAGCAAGGGGTTATATGTGAATGTTTGTCATTAAAGTAATTGACAAAATTCTGAATAAATAAAAGGAGTTTTATTTAATGAGAGTTTGCATTAAATTTGGTGGAAATTTAATGGGAATTTGAGTGGTTTTTTGAGTGGAGGGAATTGAAAGGCATTTGAGTGAGTGGAGTGTCCACCCACATGAATGTGGAAGATGTGGGGGCAGCCCCATGGCTGGGCGCATGGCCCCTTCGGTGCCCCCCTCTCCCTATAAAAGGATCCCCCTCCCTCTCTCTCACACACACCTCCTCGTGAAGGATCTCTCTCCCCCTCTAGAATTTATCCCCCATGGTCTCGGACTAGCGAGATACATGTTCCCGGTGGCTATTCGGCAAGAAAGAGTTGTGCTTCTGCTGCATCGCTGGAGCGAGGAGGCGGAGGTTGCTCGGTGCCTCGAACGTGTGTGCGAGCACGGATGCGCTGCTGTTTTGCGGCGCTAGGACTTCCTCTCGATCTTGAGATCGGCAAGAGATCGTCTACATCCACCACGAGTTTGGACTTGTTAAGCTTTGTCGGTCTTCAAGGGTATGTTCTCTACGGATATACATCCGCCCATTGTTTGTATCTAGTAGATAGATCTTGGTACATAGTTGTTCTCATCATAGGAATTTTTTTGTTTTCTATGCTGCGAACCCAACACAGAACAAAACATATCCGACTCAAATGACTCGGAATCCTACACTATTGAAAGAAGTTTTCGGGAACCCTTCAAGATTCTCAAGACGAAAAAACCATCAAGCTAGACGATTTATCCGACTTTGGATCTTGGAGACTTCCGGGGGCTAGTGTTGGGGATATACTTTCCGGGTATACCCACATGACTCACTGACCAGGGTGGCCCACCAATAGGTTAGAGGTTTGCTTCATGGGCGGCCCAGTCGGAGAAAGAGTAGGAGCCACTTCCGGCTATGACAAGGCCCAGAAGAGTTACCGACTAAGGCCTATAGTATTACTTGTAGTCCAAGCTGTATCTAGTTACCGACTCTGTAACGTAGCCGGATAGGTCACTCCTGTAACCCTAGGTCCCGATGACTATATAAACCCGTCCTATGGGAGATTTTAGAGCACAACCAATATAATAACACCACAACCTACTCGCACAGGCGAACCTATCTTGTAATCCATTATAACATCCGGCTCTTGCCGATATATTACTGGGTTGCTAGCAGGAGTAGGATCCGATCACCACAGTCGGATCTAAACCTAGGTAAACTTGTGTTCACCATTCTTGGAACATCCGATGTCTCACACCCTATCTTCTCAACACCGTCAGGACCCCCTATGGCGTACTTGTCGATAATCCGACGACAAAGTCCCCGAGTTTGAACTCGGTATTTGCTAGCTTAATTCAGTTCGAGTCGGGGAGGTCTTATCAAATAATGAATGCCAGTGCTTTTATTTTGGGTATTGTCATGGTGGTGGCACGACAGATGCCATGAGTAGGCTAAAGATGGAGCCAATGTGCACTAGTGGGATCCAGGGAGGGATAGAATAGTGGATCTACACATGATGACTGCTCTCTAGATCTTGTATTTAGATCTACAATGGTATACACTTGCTCCTTGAGATGTATCAGAGATAGGAAGAAGAAGAACTAGCTTGCTCTCTACTCCTCCTAGGGTTTTTCCCTCTATAGAATGAATCGACCCCTCTCTAGGAGGCCTTGGCTCACCTTATAAAGGGGTGGCCAGGTTACAATTAGGGCTGAGCTGGACAACATATTCCTAGAATACGCTCTTCCCAAAATGGTAATTCGGCGGGCTCCTTTCACCTATCGCCCTCCTACGAATGGAAAAGACCCAGAGCCCATGATGTGTGAACGTTGGACTCTGGGACTGTTACCTATGTCGCATCTCCTCTGTCTCTGTCCCTCTGGCCTTTGTCTGTAGCGTATGTCTCTGCGTGGATTCCTGAGGGAGAGAGAGAGGACAGTGTTGACCTTGGGGCTCGCCCTTTCCTTCCAAAGAAAGCCAACGCCTGACTCGGCCTTGTTCTTTATAACTCAGCCAAGCCTGTACCTTATATGTCGGCCGAGTCAGGCCAACGTTGTTTAGCTTAGGGTAATCCGACCCTTATTTGGTCGGCCCTCATATACCTCGGCCGGATCATACCTTGGCCCGATCTATACCTCGGTGGGATTTTCCCTTTTACCTTAGCCTGACCCTACCCGGGGTCAGCCCCCCAACATTAGTCCCCGAAGCTGGTGTGACCTTGGTGGGTTTAGCCGGCAAGATCACAATAGGTTCACTCTATCTGGATCTCTGCCCATTTTGTCGGCATGTTTGTATGCCGGCCTATGACAATTTATGATTCGGCCAAGTTACCTCTCAATTTTGCCATTGCTAGGGCTCTTGCTAGCTTAGTCTGAGATTTATCTCATTTGCCAAGTCATTTTATTCTATCCGAGTTATTTCCCTTAGCTTCCTTCATAAGCTTCATTCCATCCTACGTGGACAGCAATGATTTGCTTTTGCCTCATTTTAAGGGCCATGACCTCATTTACTGTTAAGCATTGTCAGTTATCCCAGCGACCAGTCAAGTCGTGTCATGCCTCCTCATTCACCGCGAGGGTCACCACACGCCGTAATGGGATTGCGCGGTGTAACCGCTCCTGTGGCACGATCTCACCCACTCTCCTGTGGGATACACGCGCACATAGTGGAACCGATGCGCACACACAATACCATGGTGCCTTGCACGCATTGTGGTTAAATAGGGGAGCGGTGGAAACCCTTATTCACTTCCCCCCGCACTCGTTTCATCCTTGCCTTCCTCGTGCTGCCACCGATGTTGCTCTTCTGCATCCACGACCGCGCCGCGTTCTTCCTGCAATCATACCACCATGCCGTGCGCATTCCCGCTAGGCGTTGCTCTGCTCAGGCCACGCTCTGCCACTCATTCCTCCGCTATCACGACAGGACTGTGGCAGTCTAGGCCCCCCAACTGAGGGAAGTTCTTTCGTGAGAAGACTCTCTGAAGATTCCATGCCGAGCTCGCACGGTATGGTCACCGTCGACGAGCACTAGGAGGACGTGACCATCTCTAAGCAAGGATCTTGGCCAGGGTCCAAGATCACGCGAGCAGAGCCGGACTGGCTGACTCGGACGCGCTGGATTCCGTCGGGGGTCACCTGCCACTTATCGGACAGCGAGCTTATCCTGGACGCACAAACTAGTGAGTACATAGTCTTTGTATCTCACTTTGTCCGAGGATTCGGCATCCCCGTTAGTGACTTTTCTAAGAACTTCTTAGAGACATTTGGCCTCGAATCCCATCATCTTCCGGCTAAGGCCAATGCCTCTGTCTCGGCGTTTATCTGGGTGACAAAGGGATACTTCGTCCTCTGGCCCTCCGTCCAACTTTGGGCTAAGTACTTTCAACTTAGAGCCAACACAGTAACGAATAAGATCTCTTCCCATCCGAAAAATCCCTCACGCAGTGCAGAGGCACCGCAATCACACCTCAGAAGAGCTTCATTTTCCCCAGAGTCGCAGGTCTCGAATCATGCAAGAAGTGGCACAAGTCATTCTTCTATGTGAAGAACAGTGGGAAAGAAGACATGATTTGGCTGCTGATGACTAGGTTCCTGCACCAACAACAGGGTTATTGCAGTACTTGTAGCAGCAAATATTTAAAGAGTTTTTCCCGATGGGAGCTCGGTGAACATGACCCCGTAGCCATGTTGTCAATGCGGCCACGTTCGCACCCAAACCGTGGTTTGGAAATATCCTATTCTATAAGTTACTAGGATAAATGAATTTAAGATGATTTGTAACAACTACTACTAGGACTGGAATAAAACTAGAACAAAAGTAAAACTGAAAAGAGGTGAATACAATGAGATGAAATATTAATGCAGTGACACCCCCGGGATTAAGGCTAGAAAAATCCCAGACCTTCGTCTAAACATAAGCCTAACCTAATCTCGAAAGCATACAGAGAGAGAATTGGTAACACAACAGTGACCCTACGACACAAATTATTACAACGATCTCATAACTGTGCAAAGAACACAATATTACAAGCAGAGGTCACGGAGCACAAACAAACAATAGAAGGCACATTATGCTATTAAGTATGGGAAACTTAACAAATTGCCTAAGAGGCCTAAATCATAACGGTGACATCCAATCCATAGAGTCCAAGATGCCGACCGGGAACCCCAAGCTACTCGTCGATGTCGATGCCATAAAGAACTCTTCTTCTATGGTAACACTTACTCTGTTGCCAAAGTATCAATGAAGCAAGGGTGAGTACAGGGTGTACTCTGCAAGGCCTATGGCTAGTGGAGTTATTTTGCATAAAGCCATATTTTTTTATAAAACAGGAGGGAGAAGAATCTCGACTAATCAGAATATTTTAAAAGGGGATAAGAGAACGACATCTATAGCTTTGATCATCTATTGATATCCACCGAATCTTCATTGGCTGAACCTACCATCTAGGATCACCCCCTCATATCCATGAGGAAGCATCCTTAAGCACTCATTGTTTAGCTTGCCAAGTTTTACGATTAGGTTCAAGTTCTCTATGATCATCATGTCCGTTCCCAAGTCGTCCATAACCGCGGACATAGCTTTTTGAAAAGATTAATACCCTGCAGGGGTGTACAACTTTACCCACATGTAGTAACCGACTCTTAATGCCAGATATCGTTAGCCCTCTTCCTTGGAAGGCCGACAGAGGGTGGTTAGACACAACCTTTACCTTTCTTTTGCCGAGACCATGAGTCACGCACTAAGGAGATGTCGCTGTAACGGGTCAAGTCCTAAAGCCGGTCCCTAATGATGTGTGCAGGGTTCAAGATTACGGAGGCCGTGCCTCTCTTGTTTCCGACCATGCTTACCTACCTGTTATGAATGCACCTCCTTCAGGAAGAACCAAAATGCGTATGTCTAATGGAAAGCCCAAACTATTTGAATCATGGAATCTACTAGGAAAGTTAGTTGGTCGAAGGGGTTTCCAGGCCCCTGTGTGGTTGTACGCTCATTTTGGTTCAAGAGGCAAGATTTCACGTCCTAGTAGTGGCAAGTATGGGACTGCAAAAACCACAACCCACCATGGCCTCCCATACAAGCCTTAGCATGTTTATCTTTCATCTCTGATCATACCACGTCATCCTGTCAAACTAGGTTCATTCGTAGCTCTGATTCATCAACCGGATGGACCAATGGTAACATCTAAGCATGGCTAAGCACGACAGATGTAACAGCTCTAGCATTGCTTCACAAACCAAACCCTAGTTGTGCTAGGAGTAGTGGATCAGGGAATATAGGCTTCGAAGGTAACATGCATAAGATAGTGTTACTCTATCTTTCGATAAAAGACTTTAGAATTGCATGCACATGGAAAGGATTGAAATGCTTTTAAACATCGGATTTATATAGCTAAAAAGTATTGTATTATCATAGCCATCAGCTGCCTCCCTTCTTAGTCGGTGTGCCCTCCAAGAATAACTGGGACTTCAACCCGAAGAAGAAAATCTCATTCTACCAGTTGTGCGAGAAGCGGCTCATCGACTTGACGAATGCTGACTTATGTGGTGACGACCTCATGGCTACTTTCATTAGTAGAGGTGTTTGTCCCGTCCAAAAGCGAAGCCACAAGATATGCAACACGAGTGGCCGACTTGACCCGGATCGAGTTTTGACGGTCAAGTTAGATGATGACTAGATCCGGACGTGCGCTAAGTCCATTTTCAAGAAGGACTTGGCCGAGGACTATATGTGGGGAATGAAGCCCTTCTGCCGAGCTAATCCCCACCCCAGGTAATTTTCTTCTGAATCATATTCTCCGAGTCATACGATTACCTTGTCTTATTCGCTAATTTACCTTATTTCTATGTTCCTTGAAGTTAGGAATTTCTCCAGCAATCTATGGAGGATGGAAAGAACTTTTCCCTTACTTGGGGCAAGGACTAGGAGACCTTGGACAAGGGGGAGTGATACTTCCATTTTGCATCACTATTTTATATCATAATTTACTGCTATTCATTGATATATTTCATATTAAGAGTTGTATGTCATTTCATCTATTTTTGCATGCTGGATGATTTTTGGAGGATGAACTGCCGGAGTCAGGATTCTGATGGAAAAAGCGATGTCCAGATGCAATATTTGCGAAGATCATAAAATACACGGAAAATCCTATTTTTCCAGAAGACAAAGGAAGCCAGAAGGAGAGTGTGGCCACCCTGGCCCACCTCCTTCTTCGCCCTTTCGCCTATATCTTCTCCTCGAAACCCTAATATGAGGAGAGCGACCATAGAAAGATTCCACCGCCTCTGCGGGGAGGAAACTATAGAGAGATAAAGAGCTCTCTGGTAGGCAGATTTCTGCCGGGGAAATTCCTTCGTGGAGAGGGGAGATCGTTGCCATCAACACTGTCATCAAGCTAGACTTCATCGGGATCATCATCATCCTCACCACCATCTCCACCAGCACCATCATCACCACTCCATCCCGCTGTAAGAATTGGGTTGAATCTTGCATAGTTCTTATGGGAAACTTTCCCGGTGTTGATTACTTTTGTAATTGATGCTTGTGAGTGGAACCATTGAATTATTGTTTATGTTCAGACTGTTATTCATCATTATATCATCTCTTATCTTGATCCATATGATGTCTCATGAGTAGTTCGTTTAGTTCCTGAGGACATGGGATAAGTCATCTTGTTAGTAGTGGAATTGTGTTGAGGTATTATTCAATGGTTTGATATTTAAGTTGTGGTGATATTCTTCTAGTGGTGTCATGTCAACATAGACTACATGATACTTCACCATTTACGGGCCTAAGGGAATGCATTGTGTATTTGGCTACTAATTGTGGGGTTGCCGGAGTGACAGAAACCTGAACCCCCATTAGGAAACCTTTGCACAAGGGAGTGTAGGATCTCAGAGTTTAGCATTGTGGTTAGGTTTTTATCTTAATTACTTTCTTGTAGTTTTGGATGCTTGCAAGGGGTTTAATCACAAGTATGTATTAGTCCAAGTAAGGTCGGTGCATTAGCATAGGTTCACCCACACAACACTTATCCAACTAAAGAAGATTAATCAACTATATGAAGCGAAAGCACTTGACAGTATTCCCATGTGTACTAGAGAACGTTTGGTCCTCATAAGTAATACAACCGGCTTGTCCTTTGCTGAAGAAAGGATTGGGCCACTTTATGCAGTTATTATTGTTGTCTTTATTTATTTGCACTTTATTTCTTTGCTTTATCAAAACCCCCTAAAAATCCGTTTGCTAAGTATTTATAGAGAATTCCTGGTCCAAACCACTAGTCAACACCTTCTACTCGTTGGGATCAACACTCCTATTTATTGAAAGTACTACGATACCCCCCTATACTTGTGGGTCAACAAGACTATTTTTTGGCGCCGTTGCCGGGGAGTGAAGCGCTATTGAAGAGTGGAACTAGTAAAGGAAGCTTCTACTGTGAGTATTGCTTTTATTTATATTCGTTACTTTGTTTACAATATGGATAACCCACTGGGTTTCCTATTTGGGAAAGCTACTACCACTACTAGGGTAGTAGATGAACCACCACCTGCTGAGATTGATCCTTTTAAGATACCTACAAAAATTGTTGATCGTGTTATGGATAACTATTATTTTGGGGATGGAACTGTCCATCCTGGTGATCACTTTCTTTTTATCCATGAATTATGCGGGTTGTTTAAGTGTGCAGATATCACAACGAAACAAGTTAAGAAAGAGTTGCTCTCTATATCATTGAAAGGAAGAGCTGAAGAATGGTATAAGCTGCTGAAGATGGGCAATCTATGGAATGGGAGGAAATAGTACCTCCCTTTTATTCTAAATTCTATGCTCCAGTGAGATTCATAAGGATAGGAATCAAATATATAACTTTTGTCCTTGTGATGGAGAGAGTATAATCCAATCTTGGGGGATACTGAAATTACTAATGCTCAAATGTATTATTCATGAGCTCCCTAATAATAATATTATTAATAACTTTTATGCAAGGCTTTCTCTTCATGATAAAGATTTATTAGATGCTTCTTGTGCTAGATCATTCACACATATGAAAGAGGAAGCTAAATGGGATCTTCTAGACCGTATTCAAGAAAATACTAAAGCATGGGAGAATGATAAAGGTAGAAAGTCACGTATAAATTATGATTATGAATGCATTAAATCTTTTATGGGAACCGATGACTTTCATGATATTAGTACTGAGTATGGTCTTGATTCTCAAAGTATTTCCAACTATTTTAAGGCTTTTGCCTCTTATTTTGAAATTCCCAAAAAGAAGTGGAACAAGTACCATGCACCTTATAAAGATATTGTTGATCATGTTCCTGCTAGAAACACTGAAGTTTGTACTGTTGATCATTTTTTGCCTGAACCTTATATTGATAAAATACATTTTCCTTCTAAGGTAAAGGAACATTCTATTAAATCTAATTTGGTTAGCAAAAGTACAAAGAAAGTTGTAGAACCTGATGAACAAATAAATATTGAACCTGCAGTAGCCATTGTGAAAGACCTTGTCACTAAATATGTAGAAGATGGGCACATCATTATTTGTGAAGATGCTTCTAATATTGTTTCACATCCTAGTAAAGCTAGTGTCCATTTGCTTTCTATTAGGATTGGTGATCATTGCTATTATGGTTTATGTGATATTGGTGCAAGTTCTAGTCCTATTCCTTATGAGCTTTACAGAGATATTATGCATGAAATTGTTCCTTGTGAACTTGAGGACATTGATGTGGTGATTCACCTTACTAATAAAGAAAGCATTTTTCCAATTGGCATTATAAGAGATGTGGAAGTTCTTTGTGGTAAGATTAAATATCCTGCTAATTTTCTAGTACTTGGTTTAGAAGCTAGTAAAACCTGTCCTATCATCTTTGGTAGACCTTTCTTGAACACTTCTGGAGCTATTATAGATTGTAAGAAGGAGAAAGTTTTAACTAAATTTGATGGAGAATCTTGTTAGTTTAACTTTTCCAAATTTTTAGAAGCTCCTTATGAAAATGAATTGCCTAATGAGGATTTTAGAGTTGAACAACTTGCTTCTATTGATCTAGTTTTTTACCGTAAACCTCTGTTTGATGATTTTAAGTATGCTCATTCTGATGATAAGAATGTTTCTTGTGATAGTTATATTGTTAACTTTATCCATAGTGCTACTCGAAGTTATTATGAGAGAGGGAAACATGGTTTTATGCATATCAATAAGATTAAGTTTCCCCGCTTTATGTTGAAAGCTTTGAAGTTACACTTGTTTTGTCTTCTTATGCTACTAGCCTTTTGTTTCAATAATTTGTTTTCTTACAAAACTCCCTTGCATAGGAAGTGGGTTAGACTCAAATGTGTTGGATTTTTTTGAATTTTTCTACTGCAGGGGAGTACCCCACAGTCCTTTATTTATCAAAAACAGTCCAGATTTTACTTACACACATATGTACATAAAAAGGAAGAAAACAAATCTAGGAAAAACTGTCAAGCCATAATGACAGTAAATCCTTATTTCTATCCTTTAGCCTATGAAGAAGCATAGTAATATCATAGACAAAACCGGCCTTCCATCCTCTGAAAGTTAGTTTTATATTCTTGAAAACCCAATCATTCCTTTGCTTCCAGATATTCCAACACGCCAGGATTGTAACCTCTAAGAAGCAGGGCCCTTTGAAATATTTAGAGGCTCGACAAAAACTTTCTCTATGGGACACATCTGTCCATTGTATCTGAATATAATTCCACACTCTAGTGATAAAGTTGCACTGGAAGAAAATATGTTTCCAGTCCTCAATGACTCCAATAGGACAAAGCACACAACCATGATTTTCAGTTACTTTCCAGTTCCTTCTAAGCAGCATGTCCTTTGTATTCAATCTATCATGGAACAAAAGCCAGGCAAAGAACCTATGTTTGGACATGCATTTTTTGAACCTATGTTTGTATTCAATGTGTTGGATATTTTCTTCTTGATGCTCTCTTTCACTTCAAATTCATATCTCCTATGAGAGCATCATTGAAATTATCATGCCTATCTTAATGGCTATAAAGAAAGAGATTTTGGGAGACAACCCATTTCAGTTTGCTTTCGGTTTTTGTTTCTTTGAGTCTTGAAAGTTATTACTTTTGTAATAACCTCTCCTTATCCTTTTTGTTTGGTTTTTTTGGCAAGATTATCCTCTTTTGATAAGTATGTGAGTTGTGGGAATTTGCTATCCCGGAACAGATTTGTATGCTTCACTGTAAAAATTCTTGAAAAATCTCAGTATGACGTATGGAGTTGTAACTTTCTATTCCCGTGCCCCAAGTTTCTATTCAACTTTCATTAGTTTTGCACTTTTTATCTGAGCAATAGAAGATTTTCGAAAAAATCAATCTTTACCTGCTTGTCTCTTTTGACAAATTTCTGCCATTATTTGCATTTGCCTCTTAAATCGATTTCCTTTTAGATTCTTTTGGGGTTTTGAAAGGAGTTGCTACAATAGCTTATGTTTTCATGGATTTCAGTTGAAATTTGAACCCAAAGGATTGTCTTTGCATACACTAATGTTGCTAATGAAGATTGTGTGGAGCTTTGTATGAAAGAGATTTTCAAATATTGGGAGAGAATGATGTAAGGAGATGAAGAACGGTCAAGGCTCAAAACATTATATTTCTGGAGATTATTATAATGAAGATGTTGATATTATTCAAATAGTGACTCTGGAAGAATTTATCAGAGACCAAACTCAGGAACCTGTAGAGTCCGCTTTCGAATAGGTAAATGTGCTGGAAATAAAAGGTTCGCGAAAAACTTTTCTTTTTATATTTTTGCAGTTTTTTATTCCATATGAAAGGTAACAAGATGAAAAAGGGAAGGAAACGGAGCCCGGGTGGCCCACACCACCCAATGGCGCGGGACCCACCTGGCCGCTTCACCAGGGGGTGTGACCACCCTGGAGTCTATCTCTGTCTTTGCCCGGTACCTTCCTTATGTCATAAAACTTTGTAATATATAATCACCCAGACCCCCCGAGGTCCGTATATCGTGTTCTCGTCGTGTTTTCGTTTCGATCTGTTTCTGTCAGGAAATATTCTCAAGTTTAGAGGCACCATGGTCTCCGCCAACGACAAGGGCAAGAAGCCCGTGGAAGATGATCTTCAAGACCCCAAGAAGGAGGAGGAGATCTTGGTTGGGGATAAAGAAGAAGTGGAGGAAGACAAGCATCCGCGCACCCACGTCACCGTTGCGAGCATTGGAGTGGTGGCAAACCCTATCAAGCTCAAGAGGACGGCACAGATGTCTACAGGAGGAAAAGTTCCGTGTCTTTGCTTGTATCCATGGTCACTTCCTCCACGCACCAAGAACCCCTTCCATACTCTTATACCTGAGAAGCAATTCCAAAAGTTTCCCAAAGGGAAGTTGCCCTCTAGTTGGGATATTCCTTGTTCTAACCATGTAGGGAAAGAACACTCTAAGGAGGAAGAGTGGGGAAAGAATCACAAGGACTAGGATTCTCGGTTCGACATGATCATGAATCGCATTGAGCATAATTCGGAGTTGATTCATACTTTAGCCTTAGAGATTGAGAATTTGAGGAATTTGATTGAAAATCTTATCGAGAGAACACCACCACCACCGAAGGAGTAATTCGTCATCAGGTTTTGGCATCCCCTTGGTCTGTTCCAAGCTTGGGGTAGTGCCGCGGTATCACATCATTATCTTTCATTTTTTTACCTTTTTAGTAGAGTCATATCATGAATAGAGAAGTTATCATATAGGATGGTTTGCATTATGGAAGTATCTCTCCTCTAGTTGGTTATCTATGTATCCCTTGGTGTGAGTGCCTTTATGGAATATTAATGAGAAGTTTCATCATTTACTTTTTGCACATCTTATCTTAGTTTGCAATCTCTATGATATGATTGATCTTGTTGATTAGTATTGGTATCACTTTGGCAGAATCAAGTAAATCTAAATTGGTTTTGGCAAACCAAGCTATGGTCATTAGCAATAGTTTTAGAGGTTTGAAAGGAAAAGAGAAAAGCACTTACAGGTATGTGAAGGGAATATGCCCTGAGAGGCAATAATAAAGTGTTTATTATGTGTATTCCAAGTATATGATAGATGTTTATTTTGCATGCTATAATTGTATTAATACGGAAACATTAATACATGTGTGTTTAATAAACAAACAGAAAATTTCCTAGTTATGCCTCTCTCATAAACTAGCTCGTTGATTAACAAGATGATCAAGGTTTCCTGATCATGGACATTGGATGTTGTTAATAACGGGATCACAACATTAGTGTAATGGTGTGATGAACATTCATCCGAAGTATAGCATTACGATCAAAGTCATTGAGTTTATATTGCTATAACAACTTACGAAGTGATCCTAATCCTTAGACCATGAGATCAAGTCAATCACTAACACCGGAAGAGTTTCTTGATAACATCAAACGTCACACCGTAAAAGGGTGATTATAAAGATGGATTCAGAACTAATAAAGTGTTATGTTGAGGCTCATGGATCGAGAGTGGAATTTGTTCATCCCGATGACGGATAGATATACTCTGGGCCCTCTCGGTGATATCACATTGATTAGCTTGCAAACAAGTGATTTGATCACTAGAATGTTATATCACAGGAACAAGAAAAGAGTGCATGTCGGTAACGAGATCAAACTAGGTATGGAGATACCGATGATCGAATCTCGGACATGTAATATATCGTGAAACAAAGGGATTAAGATACTAGCGTAAAAGGTTCCGACGATCACAAGAAAGTCATCGTTGAATGTGTGGGAGTCAGTATGGGTCTCCAGATCCCGCTTCTAATTATTGATCCGAGAGGGGTCTCGATCATGTCTGCATTATTCACGAACCATAGGGTGACACACTTAAGAGACACCGACATCCAATTGGAGCAAATGTTTCATGCCAAAAGAATGAACAAGCGCAGGAATTTATTTCACTAGATCAAACAGGTTTTGGTGAAATTGCATAAAGTGGTTATGCATGTGAAATGGAATTCTAGCAAGGGGTTATTTCTGAATGTTTGTCATTAAAGTAATTGACAAAATTCTGAATAAAATAAAAGAGTTTTATTTAATGAGAGTTTGCATTAAATTTGGTGGAAATTTAATGGGAATTTGAGTGGACTTTTGAGTGGAGGGAATTTAAAGGAGATTTGTGAGTGGAGTGTCCACCCACATGAAGAGGGGAGGGCAAGGGGCTGCCCCACCCCATGACCACCCCCTTGGGGTTCCCCCTCCTCCTATAAAAGGATCCCCCCTCCTCACTTGTCTCTCACACCTCCTCGTGAAGGATCTCTCTCCCCCTCTAGAATTTATCCCCATGGTCTCGGACTAGCGAGATACATGTTCCCGGTGGCTATTCGGCAAGAAAGAGTTGTGCTTCCGCTGCATCGCTGGAGCGAGGAGGCGGAGGTTGCTCGGTGCCTCGAACGTGTGTGCGAGCACGGATGCGCTGCTGATTTGCGGCGCTAGGACTTCCTCTCGATCTTGAGATCGGCAAGAGAATGTCTACATCAACCACGAGTTGAACTCGTTAAGCTTTGTCGGTCTTCAAGGGTATGTTCTCTACGGATATACATCCGCCCGTTGTTTGTATCTAGTAGATATATATTGGTACATAGTTCACATCGTAGGAAATTTTTTGTTTTCTATGCTGCAAACCCTACAGTGGTATCAGAGCCGGATCTATGCGTAGATACTTTACACGGGTAGTACACATATGAGTATGTGGGGGATGATGATCATATTGTTGCTACTTTGTTGTAATTTTGGATATTGGTGGCATAGTGGGATGAAGCGGCCCGGACAAACTTTACATGTCCTCGCACATGAGACCTGTTCCACGCTTGACATGCAACTAGTTTGCATAAGTGGCTAGCGGGTGTCTGTCTCTCCTACTATAGTCAATATCTATTTTGCAAGCGAGTTGTCAACAATTTGGTTATCCTCATTGTTGTTCATGTTCGTAGGTAAGAACGGTTCTATCTCGAAAGCCCTAAGCCACGTAAAACTTGCAATGGATAAATTAGAGGCGTCTAGTTTAGATTGTTGCTGGGCTAGTGTTATGATATGGTAGTGTTGTAAGTAGAAGTATGAGATGATACTCTTACAACACACATAGCGTGTAAAATCCATAGACCTTGGATTTACACATATAGGTATGATAGTGATCATACCACGATGCACATGATAGAGATCATCTGCGGGAACCATATCATTTCACTAATAAACATATGATGTTTGATAGCATCTTATATTGCTTGTTTAGCGCTTTGTTAGCATAATAAGATGATCCCTCATTTAAATATCAAGATAAGAATGTGTTCTTCCTTTAGTATGCACCGATTATGTTTTCGTCGCTCCAAGACATCACGTGATGATCGGGTGTTCTTGGATCCACGACCATATTTCGGGTGTAAAACAGTTACACACGCGAATACTAAGGTTCTAACTTGGCGAGCCTAGCATGTACAGACATGGCCTCGGAACACGGACCGAAAGGTTAAGCATGAGTCATATAGTTGATATGATGCCCATTTGATGCTCGCCTTTGAAGATATACCGACTCACATGATGATCGGACTTGGTGTAGTGGATTTGGTTCATGTAATCACCAAAAAGGCACGAGGGATGTCGTTTTTGAGTGGGAGTTCATTCGTAATATAGATTAGTTGAACTCAATCTATCATACACTTAGTCTAAACTTTACAAATTCTGTTGTAGATGGCACCACCTGCTTTTAATTTCAATGTGTTCATGGAGAAAGAGAAACTAGCAACGAACGGTATCAACTTTACCGAATGGGCCATGAATTTGAGGATTCTCCTCTTTGCTGCACAAAAGCAATACGTGCTAGAAGCGCCGTTAGGCCCTCCACCTTTTGATGATGCCCCTGACGAGGAGAAGAATGTCTATCAGACTCGTCAGGAGGACCACAACTTAGTTCATTGCGGCATATTGTATGGGCTAGAGCCGGAACTTCGAAAGCGTTTCGAAAACGGCAATGCATTTGATACAATGGGTGAGTTGAAAATGATTTTCGACACACATGCTGCTATAGAGAGCTACAACGCTTCAGAAAAGTTCTTTAGCTGCATGATGGAAGAGCACAGCTCCGTTAGTGAGCATGTACTCAAGATGTCGGGTTACGCCGATAAGCTTGTGTCCTTGGGAATATCGATTCCCATTGACTTAGGCATCCATCGTGTTCTGCAGTATCTGCCACCTAGCTATAAGAGCTTCGTGATGAACTATAATATGCAAGGCATGAAGAAGTCTCTCCCCGAGCTTACATCGATGCTTAAAAGCTGCAGTGGAGATCAAAAGGAACATCAAGTGTTGATGATCAATAGGAACACTGGTTTCAAGAAATACAAGAAGGGAAAAGCGGAAGGGAAGTAAGGCGGCAAGCCTGTTGCCGCTGAAAAAGAACCCCGAGTTGGACCTAAGTCTGATTCGAGTGCTACTATTGTAAGGGGATGCCATCGGCGCAAGCGCCCTAAGTATCTGGCGGACAAGAAGGCCACAAGGCAAACAAAGGTATATATGATATACATGTTATTGATGTGTACTTGACTATTGCTCTCGTAGCTTTGGGTATTTGATACCGTTCGGTTGCTAATATTTGTAACTTCGAATCAGGGCTGCGGAACAAGCGACCGCTAACAAGGGGTGAGGTCAAGATGCGTGTCGGCAATGGATCAAGCGTTGATGTGATCGCCGTCGGAACGCTGCCTCTCCACTTGCCGTCGGGATTAGTTATAAACTTGAATAAATGTTATCTGGTGCCTGCCGAGCATGAACATTGTATCTGGATCGTGTTTGATGCGAAGTGGTTATTCATTTAAATCCGAGAACAATGGTTGTTCCATTTATATGAATGAAATCTTTTATGGTCATGCACCGATGATGAATGGTTTATTTCTATTAGATCTCGATGATAATGTTACACATATTCATTATGTTGATGCTAAAAGGATTAAACTTAATGATGATATATCCGCATATATGTACTTTGCCGTCTAGGTCATATTGGCGTTAAGCATGAAGAAGCTCCATTCGGATGGACTTTTGGAATCACTTGATTATGAATCATTTGATACATGTGAGCCATGCCTTATGGGAAAGATGACTAGAAACGCCGTTTTCGGTTCAATGGAGCAGGCGGACATTTATTGGAAATCATACATTCGATGTATGTGGTCCAATGAGTGTGTCGGCGAGGTGAATATCGTTATTTTGTTACTTTCACGGATGATTTGAGTAGATACGATTATATCTACTTGATGAAACACAAGTCTGAAACCTTTGAAAAGTTCAAGGAATTTCAGAATGAAGTGGAAAATCATCGTAATAGAAAGATCAAATTTCTACGGTCCGACCGTGGAGGTGAGTATCTAAGTTCTGAGTTTAGCACTCACATGAAAGAGTGTGGAATTGTTTCACAACTCACACTGCGGAACACCACAGCGAAATGGTGTGTAGGAGCGTTGTAATCGTACTTTATTAGATATGGTTCGATCTATGATGTCTCACGGACTTGCCGTTGTCATTTTGGGGTTATGCACTAGAAAGCTGCTGCATTCACTTTAAATCGGGCACCATCTAAATCTGTTGAAAAGACCGTATGAATTGTGGTTTGGAAACAAACCTAAGCTGTCATTCTTAAAGTTTGGGGATGCGATGTTTATGTGAAGAAACTTCAACCGGATAAAGTCGAACCCAAAGCGGAAAAATGCGTCTTCATAGGATACCCTAAAGAAACTATTGGGTATTCCTTCTATCACGAATCCGAGGCAAGGTTTTGTTGCCAAGAATGGATCCTTTCTAGAGAAAGAGTTTCTCGCGAAAGGTGTGAGTAGTCGGAAGGTAGAACTCGAAGAGGTTGTGGAACCTTCTCTTCAAAGTATGGCGAGTAGTGCAGCGCCGGAAGTTGTTCCGGAGTTGGCTCCACCTGTTGAAGAGGGAACTAATGATAATGATCATGAAACTCCGAAGAGAGTACTACCGAACCTCGCAGGTCAAAGCAGACGCGTGCAGCTCGAGCTATGCGGAAATCCTGTCATGAATTTCATGGTTGATGAAAATGATGACCTGCAACATATGAAGAAGCGATGATGAGCCCGTTCCAACAAATGGTTAGAAGCCATGAAATCCGAGATGGAATCCATGTATGAAAATCAAGTTTGGAACTTGGTGGAATTACCTCACGACCAAAGGCCGTGGAGAACAAATGGATTTTCAAAAGGAAAACTGATCTTGATGGTAATGTGACCGTCTATAAAGCTCGACTTGTCGCAAAGGGGTTTCGACAAATTCAAGGAGTTGACTACGATGAGACATTCTCTCCGTGGCGATGCTAAAGTCGATTAGGATTATGTTAGCAATTGCTGCATATTTGATTATGAGATATGGCAGATGGATGTCAAAACCGCGTTTCTCAATGGTAATATTGAAGAAGAGTTGTATATGATACAACCAAAGGGTTTTGTCGATCCTAAGGATGCTAACAAGGTGTGCAAGCTTCAGCGATCCATCTATGGATTGAAGCAAGCATCACGAAGTTGGAATCTCCGCTTTGATGAGGTGATCAAAGAGTTTGGATTTGTCCAAACTTATGGAGAAGCTTGTATTTACAAGAAAGTGAGTGGGAGCAATGTGGCATTTCTGATATTATATGTGGATGACATATTATTGATCGGAAATGATATAGATCTTTTAAATAGTGTTAAAAGTTATCTAAACAAATTTTCAATGAAGAACCTAGGTGAGCGTCATACATATTAGGCATAAAGATCTATAGAGATAGATCTAGGCGCCTAATAGGGCTATCATAAAGTACATACCTTGATAAGATTTTAAAGAAGTTTAAAATGGACGGAAGTAAGAAGGGTTCTTACCTATGTTGCAAGGCAAGACATTGAGTAAGACTCAAAGTCCCGCTTCACGGAAGAAAGAGATAATGGACAAAGTCCCTATGCTTCAGCCATAGGCTCTATAATGTACGCCATGTTATGTACAAGACCGGATGTGGCACATGCTATTAGTTTGACTAGTAGGTACCAATCAGATCCGAGTTCGAACCTTTGGATAGCGGTCAAGAATATCCTTAAGTACTTACGAAGAACTAAGGATATGTTTCTTGTATACGGAGGTGAAGAAGAGCTCGTCTCTAAGTGTTATGTCGACGCTAGCTTTGACACCGATCCGGATGACTCTAAGTCTCAATCCGGATCGTATTTCTCATGAATGGCGGCGGTTAGTTGGAGGAGCTCCAAACAACCTGTGGTAGCGGGATCAACAACGGAGGCGAATATGTTGCTTTGTGAGCGGCTCGGGAAGCGATTTGGATGAAGGAGTTCATATCCGAACTAGGAGTGGTGGCAAACGTTGGACCCAATGGTGATCTATTGTGACAACAATGGTGCCATTGCCAATGCCAAAGAACCAAGGTCTCACAAGCATTCCAAGCATATTAAGCGCCGGTTTCACTCCATCCACGAGCATGTCAAGGATGGAGATATAAAGATTTGTAAAGTACATACGGATCTCAATGTAGCAGATCTGTTGACTAAAACTCTCCCTAGAACAAAACATGATCAACACCAGAACTCAATGGGTGTTAGATTTATCACTATGTAACTAGATTATTGTCTCTAGTGCAAGTGGGAGACTGAAGGGAATATGCCCTGAGAGGCAATAATAAAGTGTTTATTATGTGTATTCCAAGTATATGATAGATGTTTATTTTGCATGCTATAATTGTATTAATACGGAAACATTAATACATGTGTGTTTAATAAACAAACAGAAAAGTTCCTAGTTATGCCTCTCTCATAAACTAGCTCGTTGATTAACAAGATGATCAAGGTTTCCTGATCATGGACATTGGATGTTGTTAATAACGGGATCACAACATTAGTGTAATGGTGTGATGAACATTCATCCGAAGTATAGCATTACGATCAAATTCATTGAGTTTATATTGCTATAACAACTTACGAAGTGATCCTAATCCTTAGACCATGAGATCATGTCAATCACTAACACCGGAAGAGTTTCTTGATAACATCAAGCGTCACCGTAAGGGTGATTATAAAGATGGATTTAGAACTAATAAAGTGTTATGTTGAGGCTCATGGATCGAGAGTGGAATTTGTTCATCCCGATGACAGATAGATATACTCTGGGCCCTCTCGGTGATATCACATTGATTAGCTTGCAAGCAAGTGATTTGATCACTAGAATGTTATATCACAGGAACGAGAAAAGAGTGCATGTCGGTAACGAGATCAAACTAGGTATGGAGATACCGATGATCGAATCTTGGACATGTAATATATCGTGAAACAAAGGGATTAAGATACTAGCATAAAAGGTTCCGACGATCACAAGAAAGTCATCGTTGAATGTGTGGGAGTCAGTATGGGTCTCCAGATCCCGCTTCTGATTATTGATCCGAGAGGGGTCTCGATCATGTCCGCATTATTCACGAACCGTAGGGTGACACACTTAAGAGACACCGACATCCAATTGGAGCAAATGTTTCATGCCGAAAGAATGAACAAGCGCAGGAATTTATTTCACTAGATACCGAAACAGGTTTTCGGGTGAAATTGCATAAAGTGGTTATGCATGTGAAATGGAATTCTAGCAAGGGGTTACTTGTGAATGTTTGTCATTAAAGTAATTGACAAAATTCGGAATAAAATAAAAGCGTTTTATTTAATGAGAGTTTGCATTAAATTTGGTGGAAATTTAATGGGAATTTGAGTGGACTTTTGAGTCGAGGGAATTTAAAGGAGATTTGTGAGTGGAGTGTCCACCCACATGAAGAGGGGAGGGCAAGGGGCAGCCCCATGCGCCACCACCCCTTGGGGTTCCCCCCTCCTCCTATAAAAGGAGCCCCCCTCCTCACCTGTCTCTCACACCTCCTCGTGAAGGATCTCTCTCCCCCTCTAGAATTTATCCCCCATGGTCTCGGACTAGCGAGATACATGTTCCCGGTGGCTATTCGGCAAGAAAGAGTTGTGCTTCCACTGCATCGCTGGAGCGAGGAGGCGGAAGTTGCTCAGTGCCTCGAACGTGTGTGCGAGCACGGATGCGCTGCTGATTTGCGGCGCTAGGACTTCCTCTCGATCTTGAGATCGGCAAGAGAACGTCTACATCAACCACGAGTTGAACTCGTTAAGCTTTGTCGGTCTTCAAGGGTATGTTCTCTACGGATATACATCCGCCCGTTGTTTGTATCTAGTAGATAGATCTTGGTACATAGTTCACATCGTAGGAAATTTTTTGTTTTCTATGCTGCGAACCCTACAGTATGTTATATTATTTTCCTTATTTCTCGATTGGATCATAAGCTCAGTATTCTTTAGTTAAGATCTTTTGTGTTTTCAAGGAAGATTGCATGTTTGTTTCTATCACTTGTATGTTTGCTTGTTTCCTTCAACTCTTTTACTTGCTACCCATCCTTGCTAGCCAAAAACCTGTACTGAGAGGGAATACTTCTCGTGCATCCAGTCCTTGAACCAAAACCTATTCCATTTGTAACATCCCAGCATTAGAGCCTAGAAGTAAGCTGAACCTAGATGTGTGCATTGCATTCATGCATAGAAAATCCGAATAATTTTCGCGCTTTTGAACAACACTTGTCAAAGTGATTAAAGCTTCTCTTAACTTGATGGAATAAGAAGTAGATCATCAAGTTGACTATGATAAGTTTTAGTATGACCTTTGCTAAAACCTTATTTTGGGTAAGGGAGATTTGATCTAAGGGTAGATCCAATTAAATAAAAGTTAAAACCTAATACATTATGATTTATATTTGATACTTAGGTGATCATATCATAGTATCCATTATAAACACTCATGAGTACCAATTTAAGGATATAACACAAATAACAAGAATGTAACAACTATATCTGAATCTCATCTGCATATACCATGAGTATCATGGTAATACCTAA
The DNA here is from genome assembly GCA_023614405.1 of Avena insularis. NCBI lineage: Eukaryota > Viridiplantae > Streptophyta > Magnoliopsida > Poales > Poaceae > Avena > Avena insularis. The sequence goes on along the minus strand of CM042689.1, from coordinate 277,735,857 downwards.
CCCTACTTCTTAAGTAAGATTGAGTAGGAAAGAAACTAAGCTTAGATCATTCACCATATATCTTTCTTTCCATATTAATCCTTATCATCTCTGTTGAGTTATATTTCCATATCTGTTGTTCATCAATGTTGAGAAATCAACTATTGATTCACCCATTCTCAACCTATCAAGCTCTTGATCATAACACAGCTTACAAATAAGTGTCTACAAAGAAACAACTAAGAAGAGGTGAATAGTGATGCTAGTTTCAGATGTCATTTATTTGATAGGAATGATTGAAAAGAATCCAATCAATAGGATAGTTGATGGAGTTAAATACCTCCTTGATAGATAGAAGAATTCTTTGTATTACCCAATCATATGATAGAAAAGAAGGTTACAAGGATGAAGTCTGAAGATAGTTACCAGGAGTAGTCCTATTGGATCAAGTAGGTATAGTTAATGAATTATATCTCTTAATCCAATAGAGCTAAATAGAAGATAATTATAATACAACTGTAATGTTGTATTGATGAAGCCTTGATTAGCCAATTAGAAACCTAAACCATAAAGGATCAAAAGATTATAATAATCATGCCTTATTCACCAAAATTGAATGCTTATATCATGTATAAGTGACATTGGTGGATAGAACATTATTGAAACCTAGTCTAGATATATTGTCCTAGATTAACCATTACAAATCACAATAATATAATATAAGGTTGGTGAATGAGTTACTAGAGTAGATATAAGGCAATACATTTCAATTAAAGCAAGTATAGCATGGAGTTATGGAAGTAGTGTTATTCATCTTAAAGGACAGTCAACTTTAGAAAAAAGGTAGTTGGATGCATACAACTAATAAAGATATTTTAGTAATGAAGGATATAAGGAAGTTATGAAATACTTTAGTATTAAACTCATTTGATTCATTCATGAGTTTAGAAGGTTAATAAGTGAGTGAGAATAGTACTATGCAATAAAACTCATCATGTTAATCATGATGATAGATAGAAAAAGGTAGTATATCTAGGAAATGAATTCCTTAATAAGAAGTCTAGAATTATGAATTATGGAAGATAGTAATTCTTGGTAAACAATCAACTCTAAATCTTAAAACCAAGTATAATATCCATTTCATATTAAGAATTCCTCATCTTATATCTATATCACTTTATAGAAATATTTTTCAAGAGCAAATCACATAAACACATCTCTAACAATTCCAACCATCATAACTATATGTGCTTAAGTATATTTTTATCAATTCCTTTCTATAAACCATTCAAGATATAACTTTCAAGTACTAAAGGTGATGTCAGCAAATATCCCAAACAGAAAACAATATGTTTAGTTATTGAATCTTTAACCACATCCATAAAGGAGTCTAAGTATATTAAGAAAAGTCTTAAACCTCTTTATTTATCATAATAAAATAGATACATTGTAATTTTAAAAATTAATGGAAGTAGTAAGAACCATATTAATCTCTTTCATATTTCATGCATCAAATAATGATATAGGATCATTATATATATAAAAATTTATATTCAAACTATGAGCTAACTAGAATTGAGTTTTATAAACAAATAAGGAAATATCATAAAGCCATGATTTACTATAAAAATAAAATTAATAATAAAGGCTTCTACAATAGATTAAAAGGGATTCAGAAAAGAAAATAAAAAATATATAAAAATAATTATCCTAAGGGTTTACAAAATGAACCTCAATCAATATTAATTGTTGCTGCAAGTATTCAGCAAATAAACTTTGTTAAAAATTTCAAATCAAAGATTTAAAATACAAATCTAAAAAGTAAAACAGAAAATAGAAAAGGGAACGGGAAAAGGAAAAGAGGAAACAAGCAGTGCCAGCCCAAGGCCCATTTCCTCACCCCTCTATCTCTCGCTCACTAGCCGCAGGCAGCCTTTTCCGCTCACTTCGTCATGGCCCATTGGAAGCCCAAGCCCAAATACCATTTTGTCTGATATATCACCTCGCGCCACCACCGAAAAAGCTGCATGGCGCGAGCGCCGTCGCTCGCCGGCGTTGAGATGCTCGTCGTCATCTGCTGTGAGGATAAGAACTCCATCGCGAAGCCCTTGTCCTCATCCTCTCACTCGCGTAGCTTCACTCCTCCTTATACTCTCTGCTTACCAAAGGGCCGAAACCCTAGCTCGTCGGAGCCACGCATCACCGTCGATAGAGTCCACCCCAGAACCTATGGAGTGGTCGAGGAGAATCGCCATGTTCCCCTCTTCAAATTAGTAGCATCATTAGATCAAGGGGAGCTTGGGTGGGTGCGAATTTGATCATTCCCTTCCGTCGGGGCTCGCCATAGAAGTCGACCGTGTGCTCATCTCCGACTGCTCCGGTCCTTGTCGACCTCTCTATCGTCATCAGGGTGAGTTCCTGAACCCTCCAGTCCCCCTAAATCTCTTTATCTCGATGTGAATCACCGTCTCACCGAGTGCCACCGTCAGAGCTCGTCGGAGCCGAGGCTCCGAAGACCATTTCCGAGCGGCGTCGCCATATTAGAGTTTAGTACGTTGCGCTAATTCGAACTAGGCCAGTTTCGTTTGCTGGGGCGCCGTAGATCATCGCCGGTGACCACCCACCGACGGCGGTGGTTGTGCTGACGTCGTAGTGACGCCATTCCGACGCCGCCCCTGACCAAGTACACCGTTTGACCGGTCCACTGCGTGCGTGGCATGGTGACATGGCCCTGACCCCACTAGTCAGTGACCTTGGATAAACTTAACCTCGGTATAAAAAGTTATTTCCTGTTTAAGAAATAAATAAAATGTTATAGACTCAATTATTAATATTTCAGAAATCAAATAAATGATTAAATCTTGTTTAATTAATAACTTTTGATTTATAATTCAGAAAAATATGTATAATATATGAAAATTTGTAGAAAAATAAAATATACAACTTAAATCTATTATCAAATATTAATATAATGATTATTTAAATAAATATTATTTAATAAAGGTTTTTTAAATAATAAGACTTTGATAATTCAAATTTTAATAATGGTAAATGTGAAAAATATAAATAGAATACCAAAAATCTTAGAAAAATAAGAATTACAATTTAAAATTATAATCATACATTATAATTCAACTTAATTAAGTATTTTTTTTATTTATAAAGTAATAAATATTATAAAAATCATATCTTATTATTTATAAATCACAAAAATATTATAATATACCAAAATGATCATAAAAATAATATCTACATGTTAAAAATCTAATAATCTCCTTTAAATAAAAATTTAAATATTTTAATAACTCAAATTTAAACGTATTTACTTCATTAATAATTCATATAAGGATAAATAAAATTTATTAATATTTCTAAAATGAGTAAACAAGTCTAAAAAATAGTATTAGTCTTAAATATTAATAATATGAGGCCATAATGGTTTAGAACATTATAAATACCCTTTTATTTAAATTATCCTCAACCTTGAGGGAAGATTATATTCTCAAAGGATTCCAATGCATGATAAAAACCTAAAAGAATAACTTGTAAATAAGTCAGATCATTCCTATCTACTTTAACCACCAGATTATAAAAACTACCACCACACTATAATAAATCCATAAGTGGTTAAGTAATATTATATTTTGATTTATAAACTATAACCACTCATTGATAAAAGGTAAATGATACTACTCCATTATAAAAAATCAAGGAACCACTACACTAAGTAAAAGGATAACCAATTTTAAGTAACCTAAAGGAAACATTCCAAATACACAAGATACAAATGTTATAAGTATTAGACTTTCAAAATTATCTATATTTTAAAGTTAACTTTAGTCTGCAAGAATCTAAATATAACACTATAAGCATTACTATATGTTTTATAGTTAACTTTGGTCTGAAGTAGTTAAGTTATAAAAACATCTCAAACCCAAACCATTCGAGCGAACATAAATAACGGCTACCCAACTCAACTAACCCCAAAGCTTGTTTAGACCTGAGGAGAGAAATCTTTTCTTTGAAGGTTATTCTTTTTGCCACTTCAAACAAGAATTCTTATATAGGAAATTTTTACTAGTACTTCATAAGTATATATTTTATTGCTACATATGTGTTGCTCACAACCACTCATAAGCTATAATAGAAGCACAAATGTGAAACCTATCTAAAAAGACCACACATTCCGAAGTAAGCATTTCCGGAATCCAAACCCTAGAACGTGCATCACATTACTTATGCATAAAATCATATTGCTTGTTTAAACATTAGTCCTTACCAGACCAATGATGCTGATTTCATATTTTGGATCTTATACACTAACTCGAAGACCGTGAGTGCATAATCTTGCAATCACAAAAGGCAAGTTCACACTTGCTCATGTCCTTTGTTTATTTTTGGTAAAGTATTTTACAAATCCAGTGTTGTTATCACCTGCATTTGAAAAAGGCCTAAAAACACTATTTTCGATAATAATGTGAACTATTGGTTACTAATTCAGGGTGATCAGCTAATATATTAAATCTGACAGTTGGAATACCACTGTTTAGAACTATATCACCTAGGACTTAACAACCAATGTCGCCAGTGATTCTTGTGCCGTATATTACGCGTTGACCGTGAGATTTGGAATGGGACGGAGAAGTCAGTTGTATCTTCTTCCTCTCGCATGAAGCCGGATGTGCAGGTCGTGGCTATTATCCTCGAAGCGTGCATATTAATTGGTAATTCGCAGAGGATATGCAGCATATGGGTGGGAACCCTCATCGTCCCACGATAGTTCTGGCATCTAACGGTTTGTATAAACCATTGCCGTAATTCATTATGTGGGCATGGTGTACACCAAGGAGGCATGCGAGGTCGCGAAGGGGGCAGTGATTGGCTTGGATCATCTTCTGGTCCCCACATCATGGAATTGTGGACGGGAATAAGCTGCTCGGTTGTGCAACAAAGAGTTGATATCTCATGGGTAAAGTAACGCACCTCTGTAGAGTGTAAGAACTGTAACTTGTTACTCCCTGTTCCAGGAAGGAGCTGCGAACGCGACGGGAAAGGAACTCCATGAAAGTTCTGGTAAACCCGTGAAGGCTGATAGACATAGCTTTTCAGAATAAAAGCAATCTTTGAAGAAATGTTTATGAAAACTTGCATTGCCTACGACCAATGGTCTGTGGCTGTAGTTATAGTGCATCAAACACTCCTTTTCTAGTGAATTTGCTGAGTACGCTCGTACTCAAAGTATCTTCTTAACCCTTGCTAGATTCTGAAGCCGGAATAGACAACAACTACATCAAGTTATGCTCCAGGACTTATCATGCAAAGCTAAAGCTCTTCAATGAAGACAAGGAATTCAACATATACCTCAACTCAAGTGAGGACGAAGCTACTGATTAGATAGTAATATAATCTCTAGCCAAAGAACCTAATTCTGTAGTGCATTGCAATAGCAGCAATGCCAATCCCTTAGTTAAAATACTAGTTCTAGTAGTATAATAGTTCTTGCGTTGTTTACATTTGATTCTTCTCCGTAAGAAGTTCTTTCTCTCTCTTTAACCTAGAGTGCTCTCTGGATCTTGTGTAAAGAGTGATTTGTAACCTTTAGCCATGTATTGGACCCGCTGTGTTTCTGTTGTGCCATTCTGAGGGATGTAATACTAGTGAACGGTGTTTCATTGGTGTTATGTCAATAACTATAGTATACTACATCATGCAGTGGTATGCTGGGTCACCGCACCATTTGTGTCCACCATACCTACCTATTAGAATCATTGCTATTCCAAGTAAATTTTCGAGTTTCATCTACCTTTCAAATTAAAAATTCTTTTGTTATGTGAAAACTAGTTAGTAAAGCTCTCACAAACTTGATGGCACACCTTATTTTCCTGCCCTTAATAAACTTGAAGCATTGTGTCATCTATGTTGTATATGCTTGCACTTATAAGTTGGGAATTAGGAGAACCGTGCTATCACGGGGAACGCTTTCAACACCTATAAATATCTACCCCGTTGATATCATGATCTTTTGTTTATGGATGTCAGCGGTGTGAAATAAAAGGGGAGCTTGTAAGTCCATGGAGTTATGTATATGTGTTAGAGAAACACCTGGGCCGCTAGCCTAAGCCATGCCTAATCATGGTGGAAACTTGCAGCATCACCATAGTGAGAAATCTATGAAGCATCCTCAGAAAAAAATCATACAAAAAAAGAGAAAAATATATGCACCATTCTCATGGTAAATAAAGGATCGCTGAGATGCTCACTGTCTGTTGCCTTCTCATTTTGATATGGGATAGCTCCTATGTCATGGGGCAAGGGGTACCCCGTTGGCGGTTCTCTATGATACACATATATTTACAATGACAAGAACTTACCGGTAACTAAAGTAGAGTAGCATGAGGAACGACCCTCGTACTCAAGGGACATGAGATTGCCAACTTATATTTTGTCAAGCATATACTCCATCTTTGTTCACTTTAACCTTAATCACATCAAGATGCTTATGATAGGAGCAATGAGAGCTCTAAGCTAGTAAGTACCATAATCTTTTGGAATCTCTTTATGAAACTTCAAATCCCTGCTTCCCTCTGTAAAGCGCCTATCTTTTACTTCTAAGCTAAGTCAGTACACCTATTCCTTTCTATCTCCATCAAGAATTTGAGTTGTTGTGTTTCAATCATTCATATTATGATTTATTCAATCATGTTTCTTATCTTCCTTGTTTTGCACAAAACTCTTATCTGAATTAGTATTACTTGAAAGCTATCATTGTGAAAAGCCCTTTTATGTTTGAGCAAAAGGACTCCTGTTATAAACTTCATTACAAAGGCTTTGCTTGAAAACTAAGCAGGATTTATCAACTGTTCTCTGACCAAGAACAAAGCTTGCCATTACCAATTATAATTTGTATTTATGCATCTTTATTGTGACTCCCATACTCGTTGCAAGTTAAGTTATATAATCGTGAGTTGCTTTCTATTATGAGTTGTGTATTGGTGAATGTGATGCTTCTTGTCTGTATTCTTTTTATCGACACTTCACTCCAAAAACCTGTGGTCATGTTTACTCAGCTTAGTTTTCGCTTGGGGACAAGCAAGGTCTAAGCTTGGGGGGAGTTGATACGTCCATTTTGCATCACTATTTTATATCATATTTTACAGCTATTCATTAATATATTTCATATTAAGAGGTGATACATCTATCATTTCATCTATTATTGCATGTTGGATGATTTTTGGAGGATGAACAGCCGGAGTCAGGATTCTGATGGAAAAAGCAGTGGCCAGATGCAATATCCGTGAATATCAAAAATTTCCATAAAATACATGGAAAATCCTATTTTTCCAGAAGGCGAAGGAAGCTAGAAGGGGAGGCAGAGATGGGCAACAGGAGGCCCTACACCCCCAGGCGTGGGCCACCCAGGGGTGTAGCAACCCTGGCCCACCTCCTGCTTCGCCCTTTCGCGTATATCTTCTCCTCGAAACACTAATACGAGGAGAGCAACCATAGAAAGATTTCGCCGCCTCTGTAGGGAGGAAACTACAAAGAGAGAAAGAGCTCTCCGGCAGGCAGATTTCTGCCAGGGAAATTCTTTCTCGAAGAGGGGAGATCATCTCCATCAACACCGTCATCAAGCTATACTTCATCGGGATCATCATTATCATCATCTGCACCACCATCTCCACCAACACCATCATCACCACTCCATCCCGCTATAACAATTGGGTTGAATCTTGCATAGTTCTTAGGGGAAACTTTCTCGCTGTTGATTACTTTTGTAGTTGGTGCTTGTGAGTGGAACCATTGAATTATTGTTTATGTTCAGATTGTTATTCATCATTATATCATCTCTGATCTTGATCCATATGATGTCTCGTGAGTAGTTCGTTTAGTTCTTGAGGACATGGGAGAAGTCATGTTGTTAGTAGTGGAATTGTGTTGAGGTATTATTCAATGGTTTGATATTTAAGTTGTGGTGCTATTCTTCTAGTGGTGTCATGTGAACGTCAACTACATGATACTTCACCATTTATGGGCCTAGGGAATGCATTGTATTTGGCTACTAATTGTGGGGTTGTCGGAGTGACAGAAACCTAAACCCCCGTTAGGAAACCTTTGCACAAGGGAGTGTAGGATCTCAGAGTTTAATGTTGTGGTTAGGTTTTTATCTTAATTACTTTCTTGTAGTTGCTGATGCTTGCAAGGGTATGCATTAGTCCAAGTAGGTCGGTACATTAGCATAGGTTCACCCACACAACACTTATCCAACCAAAGAAGATTAATCAACTATATGATGTGAAAGCACTTAACAGTATTTCCATGTGTCCTCGAGAACGTTTGGTCCTCATAAGTAATAAAACCGGCTTGTGCTTTGCTGAAGAAAGGATTAGGACACTTGTTGTAGTTATTATTGTTGTCTTTATTTACTTGCACTTTATTTCTTTGCTTTATAAATAACCCCTAAAAATCCATTTGCTAAGTATTTACAGAGAATTCCTGCTCCAAACCACTAGTCAACACCTTCTCCTCCTCGTTGGGATCGGCACTCCTATTTATCGGAAGTACTACAATACACCCCCTACACTCGTGGGTCATCAGGGAGATGTACTCTTAGGAGTTCATGCCTATCCCTGATTCGTGCTCTAGGCAAACTTCTGGTAAGGCTTCTGTCATTAAGGAGTGGCCAGATGACGATGATGATTCGAACGATTGTGAAATCCTTATTGTATTATGCACGACGCCCATCTCATATGCGTATCCGGATGATTCTACCACAGCTAACTCGGCTGGGCAGGTGCACGAGGTGACTCTTGTCAAAGTGGGAGGCCAAGGCCCTGTGACAAAATGCGTCGCATCCTCTGATACCTCGGCCGAGACTCCTAGGAAACGAGTCAAGAAGGCCACCAAGAGGGATCCTAAGCCAAAGGTGGCACCATCACTCTCCTCGTAAGTCTTATTTTCAGAGTTATGCTTGTATTTCTTACTTCTCTCTTTCTCTGTATTTCTTGTTTCTCTCTTTCCCTATCCGACACACTTTTTCTATGTTAATTACTTCGGTAGTGACCCTCTGAATAGTAACTAGAGCGGTTCAAGCATGGCCTCTCCTATCCCTAGGCCGCCATCTCCTCCAGCCTATGAGGACACCCGGGTTTCGAGCCCGGTCCAAGGTGACTCTCCTACCATGCAGAATAACATTCTACCTCGGCGGGAGGAAGAGAATGTCGGTGCTAGTGGTGGCAGCGCCTCCGGAGATACTGCAATGTTGGATCAGACAACTGACTCGGCTGCCCCCACCAAAACAACTGAAGATCATGACGCCAGCAGCTCTAGCGCCAAACCAGTTTATGCCGAGGTACCAGTTACCTCGGCCCCTGTTCAACCTCAAACTCCCCCTTAGACAGCACCTCCTCCAAGTTCTAGCCAGCAGCAACCAGCAACACCAGCATCGTCCGGGTCTTCCAAGACTCGGCAACAAGAGCAACCACGGTAGAGCCTACGCTCCAAATCTCAATCTTTGTCGCCAACCCCGTCAACCTCGCAAATTACAGCTCGGCCGACCAAGTTGCAGCCACAATCTAATACCGCTGTTAAGAAGAAGAAGGGAGGATCCGCAAGAAAAGTGACCCAAAAGAGAACTGGGGAAACATCTTCTCAACCCTCAGTCACCACCATGATTCAAAAGGGAGCTTCTGCTTTGGCTACTACTTCGGCGAGGTGAGTACTATCCCGGCACCTAATCCGGTGTTCAGTTTTGATCCGTCAAAGTGCATTGTCCAATAATTCAAGAAGGTAAAGGTGGCTCGTACTACATTTTATCCCAATCGACAAAAAAGTCGGCCACAACCTGAGATTTGATTGCATCTCTCCTATCATATTGTGGAGCATATGGAGCTAATTCAATTGCCCATTTTGCTATTCGTACACTTGCATCTTTGTTACTCAATATTTCGGATATGGGTGCTTCACATATCACTCTTACGAGATGTTCCTGACAGTAATGTTTAAGTTTCTTTGCCGACTTATAGTCCCTATATGCCATTTTATCATAATGCATATAGTTTTGCTTTGAAGCGGAAAGTACCTCGCTTAGGTAATATACTGGCCTCTGCACCGACTTAACCTCTTCATCACGCTCCACCACTACCAAGGCACTCATGACTTGGTTTGTCACTTCCACATAGAGAAATATTGGTTCTTTGGATAGTGGCGAGGCTAACACAATTGTAGAGGCAAGCATATTTTTTAGTTCGTGAAAGCATTATCAGCTTGCGGTGTGGAGATAAATTTATCTGACTTTTTCATTAATTTATATAAGGGCACGCCTTTTCTCCTAGCCGACTAATGAAGAGTCTTAACGATGCCAAGTAGGCCATGAACTTCTGGACATCGTTAAGACACTTTGGCAGCTCCATTCGCTGAACAGCTCGAATTTTAGTCGGATTAGCCTCTATACCTTAGCTAGACACAAGGAAACCGAGTAATTTTCTAGCCGAGACACCAAAGGTGCACTTTTCCGGGTTAAGCTTCATTCGGAATCTTCTTAGATTCACAAATGACTGCCAGATATCATCCAAGAGAGTATGACTCTCCTTGGTTTTTATAACCACATCATCGACATACAGTTGGACATTTTTGCCAATTTAATTGTGCAAACATTTTTGCATGCACCTTTGCCTGCATTGCGTAAGCCGAATGGCATAGTGCGATAGAAATAAGCCCCATAGGGGGTAATAAAGGCATTCTTTATTTGATCGGCTGGATTTAACGGTATCTGGTGGAAACTAGAGTACGCGTCTACAAATGATAGTAGCTCACAACCAGCTGCCGAGTCAATGACCTGATCTATTCTTGGCAAACCAAATGGATCCTTTGGACATTCCTTGTTCAGGTTTTGGTAATCAATACACATGCGCCATACTACTGCCACTTTTGGATCATCATTCTTCTTTTTCACCAGCATTGGATTAGATAGCCAATTCAAGTGAAGCACTTACACGATAAACTCGGCTGCAAGGAGCCGAGCTATTTCATCCCCTATGATCTTTATCCTATCCTCGGCGAAGCGGCAGATGTCGGGGCTCTGGCAACCAAGGTTCCATGTCCCCACATGTGATAGACCCCGCACTCAGATAATCTTCACCTCCTTAAGGAGGCACACTTCCAGAGGGGACGCGACCCTATGGGCCTCGTGAGGTTCTCTCCTCTCCCCCTCTCGAGGAAGGGAGTCTAGAGTGGTGGCGCCTCTGGAGGTGGCGTGTTATATTTTCACGATGCGCCCCTGTGCCTCAGATACCACGAGGCGCCTCTAGGGTAGGATCGTAACTTCACCGAGCGAGTCTAAATACGCGGCCACTGACATGAAGTATTGCACCCCCGTAGCGCCGGTCGCCTCGGTAAAGAAGACTCGGTCTACTCCCCTTTATGTAGGGAAAGGACGATCGACCCCATCACAGAACACCCCTTGTTTTGCTGTTTTGGTGATGGAAGATAAAAGGTAGAGAGAGCCGCATGAGGACAAGCAACGCCGGAACAAGATGCTTTACAAGAGGACGGAGTGAAGTCGGGCGAGCTAGACCAAGTCCACCAAAAGTAGACTCCTAGACCGGGTTCTCAGGGGGCGGAACTATGGATGCCCTTCCCGCCCAAAGGCTAGGGAAGAGGCCCGACTCCGCCCTATATAAAAGCTCCTCCTCCTACCTTACAAGGAATCGATCCTCAGTGATCTAAACCCTAGACATTCTACATCCATTGTACCCTCGTGAAGCCAAGCGAGCAATATAACAAAGTAGGATTAGGGGCTTTACCTCCTCATGAGGGTCCCGAACCTGGGTAGAAAACACCGTGTCACCTCTCTATCGTGATTCTTACTTTGCTGTCGCCACCGTCGCCGAGGATCCTTGAGAACGCGTGTTCAGCCCCCTCATGAACCTAGGGATCGTTGGACCCTAGTTCCTTCACGGAACAAATCTCCATCATTTGGCATGCCAGGTAGGGGGTTGAGGCACGATTGCAAGGTCTCCACCAACCTCGACCACATGTCAGCCCACACCGAGACCCGTTCCGAGCGCACGCTCCGCCGCGTGATGACCAGGGCCTAGACCGAGCAGGCCCCACGAAGCACCCCTTCCGACCAGGATCAGTGGACCGAGGATGATAGAGGTTCCACCTACCTCCCGTCACGGGATTCCCCGTACTCCTTGCGTGATTCCACCTTTATCTCCCTTACCGCGTCCACATGTGGCAACCACGAGCTCCTCATGCCCGAAGCGGCCAGACGCATGGTGCAGCAGTTCCTAGACCACCCGCCGGCCGACCGGGCGAGGAGAAGTGGTGGGACAGGATCATTGAGCTCCTCCACATTGCCATGCTCTCCCCTCAGGAGCAGTGGGACCAAGTAGAAGACCCAGTGTAGGGGGCTAGGGGATTGCCACGGGCCCAGTGCCACGACGGCGGCCCCAAGTCCAACCAAGCACCTCCACTAGCAACCAACAACTGCCAGATCATATCGCCCCCCACGGTCGCGGCCTTGCCAGGCGGGTGCGAAGACCGGATCACCGAGTAAATCGTTGTAGCGGGCTAGCAGAATCGCGCGGCCTTCACCGGTGGCAAGGCGGTGCAGGCCAACGGCTTCCTTGCCCTCGTGAAGGCGCTCCGCCACGTGGTCTAGCCGCACAAGTTCTACCCGGAGATTCCGACGCGCTACGGCGGAACGACCAACCCATGTGAGTTCCTGGAGCTCTACACCACGGGCATCAAGGCTGCTAGGGGCGATGACCGCTTCATGGCGAACTGGCTCCCCCTGTGCCTGAATGACACATCCAACACTTGCCTGATGAACCTGCCAGAGGAATCCATCGACTCATGGGCCGAACTCAGATGCCTCTTCATCGCCAACTTCAAGGGAAGCTACGAGTGAATTCTCACATACTTCGACCTCTGCCAGGTGCGCCAGGAGCCTGGAGAGACCCTCTTCAAGATCCTGCAGAGGTTTAGCCGAGTCTGCAACAAGATCTCCAAGATGTCAGAGTCCAACGTCATCACCGCTTTCTCCACGGTCGCCAAGATCTTCGACATGGATGAGAAGTGTGCCAAGGCGGAGGCTGGGCGGATGTTCAGCCTTGCCGAGATGGAAATCACCCCGAAGTCCTCGGGATCGTCCAAATCCAAAGACAAGGAACCCAAGCGCAAAAATTTCGTCATTCTCGCCGCTGAACCGGACAGGAAGAGTCCTCGCGAGGAGCACGGCGAAGGGGAAAGGGAAAACAACACGTACTACCAGTTCCACAAGAGGAACGGGCACCCCACAGATGACTGCTATGAGCTCTAGAGGCCTCGCGACCTCCACAACAGCCATAGGAAGGGAGACCTGGTGGAGAGCATGGTGCGGATAGAGGTGGTCACCGTGGGGGCGAGCGCTGGAATAAGAACTCCGGAGGACGCGATGCCTCGTTGTTGGGCCATCAAGCCAACGCCGCATAGCAACACCCTCCGTAGGCAGAGAAAGGCCATGCCAAGGACCCCGGGGGCTATCAAGTACCGCAAGGAGCTGTCGCGTGCATCCTTGGTGGCTCTCAGGCCCCGGTCTCCAATCGGCACTACAGGCTGCTCACTCGCGAGGTCGTCGCCGCCAGGCCAGGCGTCCCGTCCCAAAAACTCAAGTGGTCTCGGTACCCAGTCACCTTCGATGCCAACGACAATCTCGTCTCCACCATTCCTGTTGGTACTCTCCCCATGATCTGCACCGCCACTATCAACAACATCGCGGTTGCGAAGACTCTCATCGATAGAGGCGCCGGCCTGAACGTGATCTCCATCAAGACATTTGCCTAGTTGCAGGTGCCCTATGAGAGGCAGATGCCGACCGTGCAATTCTCCGGGGTGACCAACGGAACCACCATACCCATCGGGCAGGTGCACATCTCCGTCACGTTCAGGACCCGCGACAACTACCGCACCGAGATCGTTGACTTCGACGTGGCTCACATCGAGATCCCGTACAATGTCATCTTCGGCTACCGTGCGCTGGCCAAGTTCATGGCTGCAACTCACCATGCCTACAACATCCTCAAGATGCCTGGAGGGAATGGCGAGACGATCATGGTCTGCTGCAACGATGTGGAAGCCCTACACTCCCTCGAGCGTGCCTAAAAAGCGGTAGCCACCGCACACCCCGAGGATAGGGAGCCATTGGACTGCGTCAGGGCCTCGGCAATGCGGAAGCCATCTTGTGCGGAGCGGGCCATGACTGGTTCCCCTCCCCGTTCGAGGCCCGTTGGGCCATCGCCACACCCATTCCCCGCGGACTCCGGAGAGGCTCCAGAAGACTTCCTCGACCCGGGGGCTATCAACTTCCCGATGGACTGCACCTAGCGCACGAAGGGCATCAACGGCCCTCCAGAGGATGGCTAGGCTATTGGACAGATAGGAGCTCACGGCAGCGGAAGGTGCACAAGCCTCTCCAAGCAACACGCCTGACTCCACAACCTTTTGAAGGTGACCCTCAAGAAACCCTCATCTTATGCTGCCTTATCTTCAGTAAGACCCCGTGCGATTCACGGCGGTGTTGTAATAAGCTTGAACTTTTAGCGGTTTGTCGGATCTTATGTCTTGTGCACACCTCGCTATTTGGTTTTCCCCTGAAGGCTCCTTTGAAAACTATACCTACCTGAGTTCCTTCACACCACACGAGCGGGTGGCTAGGCATGGTCCCTGACACCAGTCACTCTCCGGCATCGCCAGAGCCTAAAGTTTTGAGTTCTGAACTTATGGCCCATTCCTTGGCCACAAGTTACCTCGCCTACGACATCTGGCACTTGTGTCCCTCGCGCGGTGCATGTATAGAGCCCCGGTGGTACGTGTGTTTTGCCCTACGGCCCTCTCCTCGAAATGTCTAAGGGGCGTCTCAGGAGGATCTATTCCTCCACTAGCCTATCCAGGACCTAAACTGTGAGCTCTGAACTTATGTACTGGGACCGGCTATGAGTTACCTCACCCACGCTCCTGGACCCCAATTTGTTTTCGAAAACGGCTCACAAGGACATGTCCCTCCGCCAGCTTGTCCAGGCCCTAAAGCATGAGCTCTAAACTCTCACGGACCAGGTCCGGCTACGAGTTACCTCACCCATGGTTCCTGATACTTTGAAAACCCCTCCTTTTCAGGAACGGTTCACGAGGCCATGTTCTTCCGCCAGCCCGTCTAGGACCTGAGGTGTGAGCTCTAAACTTACGGACTGGGTCTAGCTACGAGTTACCTCACCCAGATTCCTAGACCTTAAAAAACAAAAACTCATCGGCATGCGTATTTTTCCTATGGCCTTCTCCTCGAAAGGTCTACAGGGAGGCTAAGGAGGCCTAGTTCCTCCGTTAGCCCATCCATGACCTAAATCGTGAGCTCTGAACTTCGGCTACAAGTTACCTCACCCACGCTCCTGGACATTAAAAAAGCAAAATGTTTTCACAAAATGGTTCGCGAGATCCTGTCCCTCCGCCAACTGGCTCAGAACCTAAAGTGTGAGCTTTGAACACTCATGGATTGTATCCGGCTATGATTTACCTCACCCACGCTCCTGGGGGACAAAGAGAAAAAGGCTTCGGTAGCGCCTCGCGAGGACCCATTCCTCTAGATCCCTTCTGGTCCTGGGCATGAGCTCTAAAATTACGGCTTTGTATTGGCCTAAAGTTACCTCACCCATCGCCTCTGGCTCTTAAAAGACGGGATAACTCTTTGTATTAAATGTTGGCCCCTCCCCGAGCAGGCAGTTGGGTCAGCACCTACCCCACGGTTTCACCTCGAGAGGCCTACATGGCGATCTTGGAAACACCCTCTCTAGGGGATGAATCATCGCGGGATCCAGGCACAAGTGCATTTTGGGACTCCAGCGGCACGCATTTTCACGTTGCAGGAATCCCCTCGGGAAGCCTCATGAAGGGCGAAAAGACCACTCGTGCCGAACACCACATAAGAAGGCCCACCATTGGACCGCTTATC
Organism: Avena insularis; assembly: GCA_023614405.1. Taxonomy (NCBI): domain Eukaryota; kingdom Viridiplantae; phylum Streptophyta; class Magnoliopsida; order Poales; family Poaceae; genus Avena; species Avena insularis. The sequence continues at coordinate 277,719,893 of CM042689.1, read as the reverse complement.
CCACTATCAGGCGCTAGCCTTATGTTACTCTGTTAGGAGACCTACAGTCAGCTCGTGGTACCGCCCTGTATTCCTCTACAAGAGCACGCGAGGAGCCTCTCCTCGAGAGATGCCGTCAATCCGCTATGTCTACAAGTCGCGGCAAAACACCAGGGCAACCCGCAAGCATAAAATCCTCGGCAAAGGCGGGGGCCTACATCCCCAGTGGCACGCGAAAGCTGCTAGCGAGCCTCCCAAGGAAGGCCCGCTGCGCGGTGGCCCGGCTCACCATCCGGGAGGACTCTGTAAGCGATGCCCCTTGGGTTCCTCCTAGGGGAATTTACCTCACCGCGCGACACCCTTGCAACCTTGCCTTGCAAGGGCGACATCCCAGGACACTCAGCCTCTCGATAGGCTCGTCGAAGGCTCGCAAAGCTCGTCCCTGGAAGAGAAGGGCGCAAGCAGCCAAGGCCAGCCTCTCCAAGCGCGCATCGCGCCATAAACATGCAAACAAGAACTTCAGGAATCACTACAGGAACATGTAGAAGGAGAAACAATAAGCGCAAAGTTTTTCTCGTAGGTCCAAACCACGGTCCTTGATACAACTCGTCCAGAGAACAGGAAGTCGAAGACTCGATGACCCCTGCACAGGCAAAATGTTCACCCTTAAAACACCACGTCAGTCATGGTGTTAGCTCCCCTGACCCCTCAGAGGTGGCGAGGGTAGTCGACGCAGCACGACATCAGATCATACAACACCACATCGAAGCCCTTCTCAACATCATAGTGAAATCTCAGCACGGAGTCGTGCCCGATCTCGTGGTCACGGATGAAGCTCTTCCAGCCGTCGGCAAGGTACATATCCCCCAAGTCAGATAACTCGAAGTACACGGTCCACACGTCACTTCCTCCCATGTGCCTCAGTCGCGTGAACTCCATAAGATCCTGGCCCTACACGCTCCGAGAGAAGCGCGTAGGAAGTCGTGCCCAGGTGGACCAGCCATCCTCTTTAAGGATGAGGACGAAGTCAACTATCGGTTCAGGGTCGCCCCCGTTGTTGGCCCTGTGAGAAGGGCGGACCCCCGCCTCGGGCGAGTGGCAGGGACGACCGCAGTCCGGGCAGGTCTGGCCACGCCTGGCGGGGCAGGCCCCGTCCAACCCAGGAGTCATGGAATGACTCTCGAGGGACCGGGAGCCAAGTCAGTGCAGTTGATCCTGGCGATGCTTTCCCGCACTACTAGGAAAACGGCTATAGGTAATCAGCACATCCGTGGCTCACATGGTTGAAGTGCCCCACGGCTAAAACAGGCGTGGCTCACCTGTGGGCAGTGCCCTACTAATAACTAGAACAACCGTGGCGCACATGACTATAGTGCGCCAGATGTGTGGGCTGTGCTGGCCGACGCCAAACATCTCAGAGCGCACTATAGTCATGTGCGCCACGGTTGTTAGGTCATCTGTGGCGCACATGGGGCTGGTGCGCCACGCCAAGCGCATGCCCCTCTGCTCAAACGGCCACAAACTTACGTGGCGCACTCGGCCTAGTGCGCCACAGGGAGTAGGAGCATCTGTGGCGCACATGGCATAGTGCGCCACAGATGTATAAACTTAGTAGTAGGGCACCTTGCCCTAGTGCCCTACGCCTAACTATCCTGCACCAACTCCACCCCCTCCCCCCGTGGATCGCCTTTTTAGGTTTTGCAAAAAATAAAAGAAAATGATAAACACTTCAAAAAATTAAATCCTTTCATATTTAGGTAGGTAATGTGGTATAGCTTCTAGTAAAATTAACAAACATGAGTTTTGACTTTATTTGCAAAAAAAAGTCATGCCACGGTAAAAAGGCCGTAACTTTTGCATACGATATCGAAAAAAATCGTATAATATACCAAAATGACGAGAACGAGATTTCGCATCCGCTCGCAACCACCTATGGTCGTTTAGCGATTTTTTAGATTTTCAAAATTCGAAAAGAGTAAAAAGTTACGGTCAAAAGACCGTTTTTTTCCTGCAGAAAAAAAAATAGAGGATGGCTTACCCGTAGCGCACCACCACCTAGTGCACCACGGATAAGCTTGGGCGGGATTCAAATTTCGAATCCCCACCCCGCCCACCTTCCCTCCCCTTCTGTCCTTTTCCTTTTCCTCCCTTCTCATTTCCTTCTTCTTCTCCTCCTTCTCCTTCTCCTTTCTCCTCCTCTTCCTCCTCCTTGCAGTGAACATGGTGATGGCGGCCGGCGGCGGCCTTCTCCTTGCAGTTTCGACGACGAGACGGCGGGATCCTTCTTCTCCTCCTCTTCCTCCTCCTCCTTGTAGTTCCGACGATGACGAGGCCTCCTCTTCTTCTTCTTCTTCTTCTCCTCCTCCTCCTCCTCTTCCTCCTATTCCTCCTCTTATTCTTCTTCTCCTCCTCCTCTTCTTCTCCTTCTCCTCCTCCTCTTCTTCTCCTCCTCTTCCTCCTCTTCTTATCCTCCTCCTCCTCTTCTTCTCCTCCTCTTCCTCCTATTCTCCTCCTCCTCCTTGCAGTTCCGACGACGACGACGACGAGCTGACGACGAGGAGCCGACGACGGCGACCTGCACCGACGCGCGACGACACTGACGACGAGATCCAGATCTGCTGCTTTTTTTGAATTTTGAAATTTATATCCGTGGCGCACAGCACCTAGTGCGCCACGGTTGTCGTTTCATACGCGTGGCGCACCTGGACTACTTTCCGTGGTGCACTGGCATGTGCGCCACGCCTATCTCGACACAACCGTGGTGCACCAGGTAGTGCGCCACGGCTAGGAGATAGACGTAGCGCGAGGCCCGTGGCGCACTGCTAGTGCGCCACAGATGACCTTTTCAGGTGCGCCACTAAAGGCCGTTTTCCTAGTAGTGCCGGAGGATCCTCCTCCGACTTAGGCACCATCGCCTTGCCTTTCTCCGCAGCCGAGAAGCGCATGCGCACCGTGAAGAAGATGAGTTCTACACAAGGAACACAAGGAGGCAGGAAAGCAGGGAGTAAAAGTGAGAAGGTCTTTCTTCCCTTCTCCCTAGTTTAACAAGGCCAAGTGAAAAGACGTGTCACTGCGCCCAATGTGCGGTATTAACCGTTGGGCCCCATGTGCCATCACATCATGGGAGCAACTCCCGAAGTGGGAACAGTGCGCTCCGATTCCACGGATGAGGATGCACGGTCTTTTGGGATTCGCGGCCGAGATGTAAGCCTGCCAGGTCTCCGTTGACCAGTCGAGCGTAGGGCCCGTCCCACGTCTTAGGCCGCCTGCCCATTCGAGTGCACAAAGAGACACACGCGAGGCAAGCATCCGGGGGATACCATCGGGGCTCTGGCAACCAGGGTGCCAAGTCCCCTCGTGTGATAGACCCCACACTCAGAGAATCTTCACCTCCTCAAGGAGGCACACTTCCAGAAGGGATGCGACCATGCGGGCCTTGCGAGGTTCTCCCCTCTCCCCCTCTCGAGGAAGGGAGTCTAGAGTGGTGGCGCCTCTGGAGGTGGCGTGTTATATTTGTCACTATGCGGCCCCGTGCCTCGGACCCCGAGGCACCTCCGGTGTAGGACCGTAACTTGATCGAGCGAGGATAAAGACGCGGCCATCGTCAGGAAGTATCACACCCCTGCAGCGCTGGTCGCCTCGGTAATAATACTCAGTCTACTCCCCTTTATGTAGGGAAAGGACGATTGGCCCCGTCACAAAAGACCTCTTGTGTTGCCGTTTTGGTGATGGAAGGGAAAAAGCAGAGAACATAGCATGAGGACAAGCAACGCCGGAACAGGACGTTTTATAGGAGGACGGAGTGAAGCCGGGCGAGCTAGACCAAGTCCACCAAAAGTAGTCTCCTAGACCGGGTTCTTTAGGGTGGCACTGTGGAAGCCCTTCTCGCCCAAATGCTAGGGAAGAGGCCCGACACCGCCCTATATAAAAGCTCCTCCTCCTAGCTTAGAAGGGATCAATCCTCAGTGATCTAAACCCTAGACATTCTACATCCATTGTATCCTCATGAAGCCAAGCGAGCAATATAACAAAGCAGGAGTAGGGGCTTTACCTCCTCACGAGGGTCCCGAACCTGGGTAAAAAACACGGTGTCACCTCTCTGTCTTGATTCTTACTTCCCTATTGCCACCATCGACGAGGCTCCTTGAGAACACTGTTTATCCCCCTCACGAATCTAGGAATCGTTGGACCCTAGTTCCTTCACGATGCAAATCTCCGACAGCGTAGAGGTTGCTTCACTGGTCTTGTGTCATGCCTCACATGCAAAGAGTGCTCAGCCAGCTCCCTCGGCACACCTTGTAGATCATGTGTGGACCAAGAAACTATGTCCCGATCCTCTCGGAGTCAGCTGATGAGCGCGCTTTCCAACTTATCATTTAGGCCTGCACAAATGGTAACAGTGTGTTCTGGAAACTGGTCATCAATTTGGATCTTCTTTGTGTCTTTAGTTGGCTGGAATGATACACTTCCATGCGAGTTACTGAGTGTCGGAATATTCAACTGTGCCGACTAAGCCAAAGCTGCCACCTCTTGAATCATTCTTTTCTCTCGAGCTATCACTAATGACTCGGCCAGGTTTGACCCGGCAGAGGCACCGTCCATTGATCTCCTCTAATCTCCAACAATGGTGATAATCCCATATGGTCCTGGAATTTTCATCTTCAGGTAAATAATGTGAGTACAAGACACGAATTTGGATATTGCTGACCTACCAAGTAGTGCATGGTAACAACTCTCTAAGTCCACAACCTCGAACACCAAATTTTATGTTCTGCAATTCTCTTTGGTACCGAATAATACATCTATCTAAACTTTGCCAATCGATTCACGGGACAATCCCGGCACAATGCCATGGAATTTTGTCTTAGTCGGCTGCAGCATGTGTTTCCGAGATAACCCAAGTTGTGCATTGTGTCTTTGTATAATATATTAATATTGCTGCCATTGTCAATGAGAACCATTAGAGAACTTCACATTTATATTCAGCCCAATGAATGTTCGATCAAGCACCAAGCGTACGATACGGGACTCAGCATAATCTTGGGGTGATCTTTAATACTCCAGGTAATCTTCTGGTCTAACCAATGCATATACCTCGGCACTTTCGGCATAACTACATTGACCTCCATGTGTCGACGCTGCAAACTTTGCCTATCTTTTTCCTTTATTGTGAACATGCAATAGGCGTGAGATGCTCCCTATATTCATTGCGACCATCGTTGTCATGGTTTCCATGGTCCCCTTGGTTCTGGTTGGCTACCTGATGCACTGCCTCCCTCCTATCTTGGTGCTCATATCTTGGTGGAAGTGGAGGTAGCATCAATTGTTGGGCATTTCCTCCAGTGAGTTGTGGTTGCTGAGGTGCTTATGGTGGACCCATGTTCCCCATTGCCTACTTCATCCATGCACACTGCCGAGTTGTGTGATTTTTCGGCTTAGCCAGATTAGGTGTGTGAAATTTGCATGGCTGGTCCAACATAGACTTGTATGTATACTTAGGACTTTCCTGCCATTGCTTTTTCTGCTTAGTACTCCATTGCTTCTTTCCATCATTCTTTTGTGTCCATTGTTGGCTAATGGTATTCTATCGCTGGCTACTCCTAGCTCCTGGCTGATCTTGAGTTACCGCAACAACGTGGTTCGAGTTATATCGACCTTTCATCTCTTCATTTACCTCGGAAATTGTTTCTTTGGGATGACCCGGCTCCATAACGAGTGTAATTCTCATTTTGCTCTACTGACATAATTTTAGGCTGAGTTGGATCACCAACGCATCTGAGTCAGAGATCTTGATTGTCTCGACCAACGTAGTTGGCATATCTCTTTGTAGTCTTTGCCATAACACACTTGCATATCTGCACCCTTGCACAAAACATGTGATTGCTTGTGACTCGATCACTCCTTCACATGAGTTCTGTAGGTTGCACCAGCGAGTCAGAAACTCCCTGTCTGTCTCATTCAGCCTTTGCTTGCATGTTGAGGTCTATTTGGTCTCTTGTATGTACTTGTGAAATTTCTAACAAATATCTCCTCAAAATCCAACCAGCAGTTGATACTTCTTGCTGGCAAATTATTGAGCCAAACCCTTGCTGGTCCCTCCGGCATCTGAGGTACATACCTCACTGCCCATCTAAGGTTACCCCCTGTGATTTTCACAGCAGTGGCATAGTGTATCAAACAATCTTGTGGTTTTGTGCTTCCATCATATGTTTTTGTCCCCCTGGCTAACTGAAAGTTCGGCACAAGTGCTTCCCTCATGATCCAAGGGCCAAAGCATGTTGGACCCGGAGGACCTTGTTCATCCCATAACTTGAACTTCTATATTCTGTCCAGTTTTAACCTTCCATCATACGACTGCAAGTTTCTGTTTCCTAACCTTGATCCATCATGTGATGATCAGGTCTGGGAATCCGGCATTCTCCATTTCTAAATAACCATCATTATATTTGTATTGCTTCCGGTTTTGCAGAGTTGGTCTTGCACTTCTTTATTGACGAGGTACATACCTCGGCTGACGCTGTTGTGGATGATTTTGCACTCCACCAGCCGAGTTATGTGGGCCGACATTGTCAGGCCCACTATTCCCTTGACTTCCATTATCATGGTTGGGGTTTCTGTTTCCACTATTACCTCGACTTACGTTCAATTGGTCTGCATTGGCTCTTCCGTCCACTACAGGATCATATGGCACCATTTGCGTGTTCCTTCTCCTAGAGTTTACTACTTCATCTCTTCTTTGGCCTCCGCCGGGTGAAGACGCTGCAACAGCTGAATTTGCAAGAGCGCCCCCAGCCAAATGAACGACATGGGAACCCCCTGGCCTTCTCGGGTTATTCTTGAGCAGTTCTTCATTCTGTTGGTTCTCTATGCGCACCATCTCATTGACTCTCTCATGCTGCCTTTCCCGGGCTTCGCCGGATAAAGCAGATAATTCGGTCGCTGCCGCATCTACAGCTTTGAGGCTTTTTGCTGGCGTGTTGTACCTCGGCAAGCCCAGGTTAGCCGAGTCTCCTGACATAGGCTCATACTTTTTATCTATATATCACTAATAATATTTCTTCCTCTAATCCTTACACCATCAACACGAGTTGGGCTAGTGTTAAGCTTATTTTCCCTAGCATACTCTCGTAAGGTGATGTTCAGTGACTTCTAAGTTGCTGCCACTTTCTTAGCTCCCTCTAGCACTTTCTGCCACGTTTCCTCCAGCTTGGACTATGCCTAAGACGGATCTACTATGGGATCTACAGGTGTAGTTAAACTAACAATAGCTTCTCGAAGTATGTTCTCTGGCCTTTCCAGCAGAGGGAACCTCGAACGAGGCACCCTTGGAGTTACATTCTTTGGTTCTACTGCGTTTGCCACTGCCGAGTTTGCCACTTCTGGATCTGTGCTGGCGCTGGCTCCAGCGCATGTGGATGGTGCAGTCATCATCACCTCGATGCTGCATGCGGGGTGAGTGATATGCAGGCCACGAGCAGCACAAAGGGGAAACTCTCCCACGAGAATGACTCGCTGCGGGTACACGCAGGAGACATCCATGCTGACGTAAATCTTGTGCGTGCCAAGGTTGATGAAGATGTCGTTGCACGGAGGAGGACGCTTGTCGAAGTTGCGCACGTTGTCGCTAACATAGTCTCGCGAGTCCAATCGCTGGACCAGCTCGGAGACAATGCGCTCGCTAGTCGCGATGAAGTTTCCCATACGGATCTTGACTCCAGCTAGCACTGCTGCTGGCCCCGTGATGGGTGCCAACTGTCATGGTGGTGGCACGGCAAATGCCATGGGTAGGCTAAAGATGGGGCCAATGTGCACTAGAGGGATCCAGGGAGGGATAGCATAGTGGATGTCGTGCGAATGACCACGGCAGATGCTGCAATCGGCAGTGAGTAGTAGAACATGGGCAAGGGAGGCTAGCCATCTGCGGTGCGAGATGAGGGCTGAGACACAAGGGTTTACCCAGGTTCGCCCCCGGAGGGTAAAGACCTACTCCTGCTAGATTGTATTATGGTGAGAGTATAATGGGGTGAGCTCGACGGCTAGGCGGCGAGTCGCTTGGGTGTATGATGGAACGTATTCTCTATGCGTCCCCCTCGGAGGTTTATATAGACTCACCTCGCTAGGGTTTACAGATCACAACCGAATTAGTTAAGGATTCGGAGATTCTAAGACCTAGTTCGACTGGGCCTAGCTACGCTTCTGGGCCTTCAGCTTCCAGTCGCCTGAGTCCACGCCAAGTCTTGATCCAATCGCCGTCCTGCAGGCCCACTCGCTGACGGCTTGGTCCGGTAGGAATCGTCCCGCTGGGTATACCCCGGTAGGCATATCCCCATCAGTAGTCCCCGAGGCCGTCGTTCATTTGTCGCAGGTGCTTGCTGGCAGTCGGCGTATGCGGGTCCAATGCGGACGCCTAGTCGAATCGGCGGCGGACTCCTGAACAAAGGAAAAGAACTAGTCGTTTCGGTTGCAATAACTGCGACCAATTGTGTCGCAGCTCGGCGAACAGGTCGGCGAATACTTAGTCGCTGTTATAGCGAGCAGGTCGGCGAGTACTTAGTCGCTGTTATAGCGATCGGGTCGGCGAGTCGTCGAGTCGCTGTGAGCAGCGAATTGAGTAGATGAAGTTGGACCGTCAACTGTGGTCAAACTAGCCGTTGGGTAACCCAACGGTAACTTCGGCGTAATCACCGCGTAATAACGGCTCCCGGAAATGGCGGGTAACAACCGCTATATAATAGGAGTGAGGGGCGACCAGGGAGACACTTCTTTCATTTCCTCCGATCTTGCATACCTCCATCTCCTCATTCCTCGCAGTGATTGGAGCACTCCCGAAAACCTCGACCTCCACGAACTCCCATCCGATGGCCCCCTCCACTGAGCCATGGGGCAGATCCAAGTGTACCAAAGCGCTTCTAGCATCTTTCACGGAAGCAGGGATTCTCCGCGCTGGCAGATGGCACATCCCCGTGGCCGAAGAAGTGATCCCAGATCCGCATGAGGGGAAGTTCATCTGCTTCACCAACCACCTAGAGCGGGGGCTGGGCTTCCCAACTTCCCTCTTCTTCCGGCGTTTCTGCACCTACTACAGAATCCAACCATCGGATCTAGGTCCGCATAGCATCGAGCAGCTCGCCATCTTCGTGGCATTCTGCGAGTGCTATCTGGGCTGCATGCCCTATTTTCCCCTGTGGCAAGACTTGTTCCACGGGAGAATCAGCCGCGAGGAGACAGGCGGCCCAATGCTAGCCGTGGGCGGCCTGACGTTCTAGCTGAAGTCGAAGGCCTCGTTCTTCGATCTGATGCTACCCGCCAAGGCGGCGAATGAATGGAAAAAATTTTGGTTCTACGTCACCGAGTCGACTTCGAGCGATGAAGTAGTGCTTCCAAGATACTTCGCCGACCGGCCCGAACCGCGCTGGCTCCAGGTCGCCAAACTCCTGCTGGATCAACGGATGGTTGTTGACGAAATGTTGCAAACCATCCACGACCTGAAGAAGAAAGGCCTCCAGACCATCAACCTCTACAACTGCTGGCTCGGGCGGCGGCTCGTGCCCCTGTCCAGCTGCGACCACTACTTGTATGAATATACGGGTAAGGACGACCCGACGAAGTCCTGCCTCGTTGAGTGGAGACTCAACGACTACACGCAGGACCTGAAGAAGATTACCCTGGCCGTGTACCTCGACGCAAAGGCCGGGGTCGCCCCTTATACCGCAAGGCGCCCGGCTCCAACGGTAAGCCATCGTTCCGTTAACACTCGCGGTCGCGGCTTGTGCATTCGCGGTCGCGCTAACATTGTTTTGTTCTTTTTGTAGTTATTCCAAGTGGTGGAAGGGTGGCTTCCACCCGCAGATGATGAGAACTCGAGCTTGTCCGTCCAGGATAGAAGCGAGTCATCGCCTGCCAAGGGTAACACCGAGAGCGACGGGGGTGATGATGACGACGGCAAGGAAGACGAGCCCGTGGAGGTCGCTGCCCCCACGGTCCGTAAGACTCGCGGGCAACACCAACGCGAGCTCGAAGCAAGCAAGAGCCTCGAGCCCCACGACGATGATGACGACGAGCTTCCCGAGCACACCTCACATCGCGAGGCCACGCCGTCAAAGAAGAAGAAAGCTCCGCTGAAGAAGAAGGCGAAACTAGCGAAGCCAACATCTCCGCCCCGATTTGCAACCAGTTCTGACGCCGCCAGCTCGGCTAGGGACGCAGCAGCACACACGACCGCGGCACCAGACGCTGCCGCCCCCAGGGACGAGGCGCCGCTGGCGTCGTTACCACCTCCATTCGCCCCAGTCATTAGTTTGGGGGCTGCTCCAGCCGCAGGGGGCTCACCTCGAAGGGAGGCTCCCGCAGCAATCACCGCGGAGGCTCCTGCCGCGGCTTCATCTTCAAAAAAGTCATCAGTGTCTTGGGCACATGATTTACTCGAGACGGGCCTCACTCGGAAGTTGGGGCCTGAACTGGAGAAGCCGGCTAGCATCCGCACTGGTCTACGGTTCATACCAGTCGCCAAGTGAGTGCTGTTCGTCTGCTTGTTTTTCGTTTTAGTCAGACAATCTTATTCATAAATCTCTTTCGCAGGACTGGTGTTAAAAAGATCGGCCATCCTTCTGTGGCCAAGGTTCCGCCAGTCGCCACCAAGGTGTTAGCAGATTCTTCGCGGAAGACGAAGACCGACGAAGTCGCTGCTCCCGCCGAAGGTGTCAATAGGGCGAAAGGCGACGATGTCGTCACGGTCCCTGATGACCCGGCGGTTGCTCCGAGCGATCCTCCGATTGTAGCGGAAGTGGCCTCGAAGACCAAGGAGGGCATTGACTCACCCGATGTGGCCGAGCCGACTCTGAGTGGCGTAGCAGCGTCTGCAGCGACCTTCCCTCGCTTCATGGCGAAGGCGTCCGCGGCGAGTGCCTCGGCGCCGACGAGCCGGATGCCTGGGGTCGTCGAGGTGGAGGTTGAGCAGCGTCGCAGCCATAGTCAAGTCATGCTTGCGTATGTGGATGCGCTGGAGCTTCACGCCATGCTAGGCACTGCCATCCAGGTATGTCCAGTCCCCGACGATCGGGCCACTGAATTTCAGTGGTCGGATTCTTAGTGCTTTTATATCATCCAGTCCCCGAGTGCCTAGTCGCTGAATCTCAGCGGGTGGTCACTGAGGATTTTCATTGTCTAGTCCCCGAGTGCCTAGTCGCTGAATTTCAGCGGGTGGGCACTTAGGAATTTCATTTTTGTTGACCCTGCAGTTTGTGCGCAGGGCCTGCAGCGTGAATCGGCCGACCGGCTTGCTGCGAAGTCTTGCTTGGAGAAGGAGCTCGTTGCCCTCCAGGAGACGAGCAAGGAGCTTCAAGCGGTTGCAGCCGAGGTGAAGGAGGCCCGCCGAGGCCTTGTCCCGGTGGGTTACTTGACATCGGCTCAGTCCGCCTTGGGCGCGGCCGAACAACGAGTCGCTGACCTGGAGCGTGAGCTTAAGGAGGCGAGGGCAGAAGAGAGTTCAGCGGAAGGGCGAGCGAAAGCTGCTGTTACGTCTGCCGCTGAAGAGCGGAAAGTGTCTGACGCGCTCGATGCTGGGATGCAGAACGACTTCTCTTCTCTTCAAAGCTTCATCACGGGTCTCTGCCGACCGCTAATTGGTAAACCTTCCTTCTTCTTCCCTCTACCTGCAATAACTGTGTTGTGATGACATTGGTTTTCTCATTGCTCGCTTCTGTTCCCCAGGTCGGATTACTGATAACGTGGAAGAAGCACAGTCGTATGTGCGTGACCACCCTGGTCGACTCGGCCGCATTGTCAGCAACTTGCCTTCGAGCATATCTTCAGGAGATATCGCCCACGGAGGTGATCCCCAGTGACCTTGTCGAGGTATGGCACTACCTGGAAAAGGCTCCGTCGGTTGTCGAGTTCATGACGCGGTCGGCCTTCCGGTGTGGGGCAGCGACGGCGCTAAGCCTTGGGCTTGCCTACTTCCCGGGGGATTTTGACCTCGACGATGTAACGAGCGGCTACCCCTTGTTGACGGGCTCGGTGGAGATTGCTGAGGTGCTGAAGCTGATGGACCGGGCCGTGGTGTACTCCGATCGCGTTTGGGCGATGGGCGACCTCATCCCCTACCAGGAGACGATTGTCGCTCCCAATGATCCTGAACCGAAGCATCGGGACCTCAAGGTCGAGCAGCCGTTCCGTGCGGCGATGGCGAAGCTGTAGCGGCGAACCGTGACGTACGTGCCCTTCATCCGCAACCGCAGGGACAGCGGAGCGTCTGCATCAAAACCTGCGGAGTAAAAGTGTTGTGCCCTTGGGCATTAGTACGGAATAACTATGTAACTTCCTTGTACATGGAACAACTTTGTGCTGCTATAAAGGAAACTCATGTTATTTTGTTATTCGTTTGCGATTTTGGATGTTGATTGATCGAGTCCCCGAGTGCGTCCGCCCTTTTTATGGGGTTTACCTCGTTGTTATATGTTTGTGAATTTTTAATGAGTTAAGGTCGACTCGCCATAGCTCGGAGAGCCAGTCGCGTGTGGGGACTACATGTGTGGAGTTCTAGGAGTAGAACTTCCGTAGGAGGTGTACATTCCACGGTCGCTTGACATCGAGTTTTCCATCTCCTCGGACGTCGTGAGGTAGTAGGCGTCGTTGCCCAGTACTCGCCCAATGGCGAATGATCCCTCCCAAGGGGGGAGAGCTTGTGCATGCCTTTCTTGTCCTGGATTAGGCGCAGTACCAGGTCGCCTTCCTGGAAAGTGCGAGTCCTCACTCGCCAGCTATGGTAGCGGCGGAGCCCTTGCTGGTAGATGGCAGTGCGGGAGCGGGCTAGGTCGCGTGCCTCGTCGAGCTGGTCGACTCCGTCTTGGCGTGCGAGTTCGTTTTCAGCCTCCGTATAGTTGACCACCCTTGGTGAATCGTGCTCGAGGTCGGTGGGCATGACTGCCTCGGCACCGTACACCATGAAGAAGGGGGTGAATCCTGTCGACCTGTTGACGGAGGTGCGGATGCCCCAGATGACGGAGGGTAGTTCCTCGACCCAGCACCCGGCGGTGCGCTCCAGTGGGACTTGGAGCCGTGGCTTCAGGCCATGGAGGATGCTCTGATTGGCGCGTTCCGCCTGGCCATTAGACTCCGGGTGCGCGACTGAGGCGAGGTTGAGTCGAATGTGGTGTTCCTCGCAGAACTCGGCCATGGCTCCTTTGGCAAAGTTGGTGCCGTTGTCCATGATGATGCTGTTTGGGAAGCCGTAGCGATAGATGATCTCGCGTAGGAACTTGGTGGCGGTCTTCCCGTCGCACTTGCGGACTGTCTTGGCCTCCACCCATTTTGTGAATTTGTTGACTGCGACTAGGAGGTGGGTGAAGCCAGAGGGGGCCTTCTTGAAGGGGCCTACCATGTCCATGCCCCATACGACGAATGGCCAGGTGATGGGGATTGTCTTGAGCGCCGAGCTCGGCACGTGGGTCTGGTTGGCGTATTTCTGGCATCCGACGCACCGCTGGACAATGTCGACAGCGTCTGTGTGTGCGGTGAGCCAATAGAAGCCGTGTCGCACAGCCTTTGCGACCAGAGAGCGGGCGCCGGCGTGGTGGCCGCAGTCGCCGGAGTGAATGTCTTGGAGGATTTTGCGTCCTTCAAAGGGTTGAACACAGCGTTGGAACACGCTGGTCATGCTGTGCTTGTGGAGCTCGCCGTTGATGATGACGAAGGATTTGCAGCGGCGTGCTATCATCCGGGCGTCCGTTTCGTCCGCAGGCAGGGTGCCTCCCTCCAAGTAGGCGACGTATGGCGCGGTCCAGTCGTTTGGCTTGGCGATTAGTGCGACCAGGGCTGCTTCTGGTTGCAGCGGGATTCCGATGTCGATCTTCCTTGGGGGAGAGATGGAAGGCTTGGTTATGGTGTCGAGGAAGACGCCGACGGGTGGTGCGAGTCGAGCCGAGCCGATGCAAGAGAGTGCGTCGGCCTCCTCGTTCTTCCGCCTGTCGATCCAGTCGACGGAGTAGCCTGCGAAGTGTCCACCCAGTTGTTCCACTGCTTGGTGGTATGCCGCCATGGTGGGGGAGACGGCGTCGCAGGTGCCGGCGACTTGCCCGGCGACGAGGTCGGAGTCTCCGTAGCAGCGCAGGCGATTGACGTTCATCTCCTTGGCAGCTCGCATGCCGTGGAGTAGCGCCTCGTACTCGGCCATGTTGTTGGTGCAGGGGTGAAGTCGAGGTAGAGGACGTAGTGGAGCTTGTCGCCCTTCGGAGACGTTAACACGATCCCTGCCCCTGCGCCGTCCGCGTTCTTGGAGCCGTCGAAGTATAGGTTCCAATAATGGAGGTATGGCAGCTTCTCTGGCTGCTGGGCCTCCTCCCAATCGGCGAGGAAGTTTGCGAGAGCCTGCGATTTGATCGCCTTGCACGGCTCGCACTTGATGTTGTGGATGCCGATCTCGACGGCCCACTTAGCGACTCGCACGGTCGCCTCGCGGTTGCGAATGATGTCCTGCAGCGGTGCTGAGGAGACGACCGTTATTGGGTGCTCCTGGAAGTAGTGCGGCAGTCGCCGTTGTGCTCTGAAGACCGCGTATACCAATTTCTAGTATTGCGGGTAGCACTGGCGCGACTCGATGTAGTACACTGGTCGCTACACCGGGCGCTCCTTTCCTTGCTCTGGCCGTTCGATGACCATGACAGCGCTGACGACACATTCGGAAGTCGCGACATAGACCAGCATGGGTTCCTTGTCGACGGGGGCGGCGAGTAGCGGCGCTGCGAGTAGCACCTCCTTGAGGTTGTGGAGCGCGTCATCTGCCTCCTTGTCCCACTGGAAGGTGGGGTTCTTGCGCATTAGGCGGTAGAGGGGCATCGCCTTTTCGCCTAACTGGGGGATGAAGCGACTGAGAGCCGTGACTCGCCCGGCCAGCTTCTGGACGTCGCGCAGGCACTCAGGTCTACCCAGTCGAGCGATCGTGTTGATCTTGGCGGGGTTCGCCTCGATCCCACGCTTGGAGACAACATATCCTAGTACCTGTCTAGTTGGCACACCGAAGGTGCATTTCCCTAGGTTTAGCTTTATCTTGTACTTCCGCAGGTTGGCAAATGTTTCCGCCATGTCGGTGAGTAGGTCGTTCTGGCGAGCGGATTTCACCACCACGTCGTCGATGTAGACGTGGATATTGCGGCCAATCTGGCTCGCAAGGCACTCCAGCATGCACCTCTGGTAGGTCGCCCCGGCGTTTTTGAGGCCGAAGGTCATGGCAGTGTAGCAGAAGGCTCCGAATGGCGTGATGAACGCCGTCTTCTCTTAGTCCTTGACAGCCATTTTGATCTGGTTGTACCCAGAGGAGGCATCGAGTAAGCATAGCGCCTCCGAGCCCACGGTGGAATCAATGATTTGGTCGATCCGCGGGAGGACAAATTGCTCCTTCGGGCAGGCGCTGTTTAAGTTTGTGTAATCGATACACATCCTCCAGGTCCCTTTTTCTTCTCGACCAGGACTGGTTTTGCCATCCACTTGGAGTACTTGATTGGACGGATGAAGCCTACAGCGAGTAGACGCTGCACCTCCTCGGCGATGGCTTGGCGGCGCTCTTCATTGAAGGGCCGCAGCGACTGCTTGGCAGGTCGCACTTTGGGGTCAGCGTTGAGTTTGTGCTCAGCGAGTTCCCTCGGGACACCAGGCATGTCGGATGGCTTCCATGCGAATATGTCCCCGTTCTCATAGAGGAATTCGATGAGCACGCCTTCCTATGCTAGGCTCATGTCTGTCCCGATCGTCACCGTCTGGCTGGAGTCGCCTGGGACCAGCTCGACGATACGGGTATACGTCGTTGCCTCGAAGGCGGTGGAGTTGCCGCCCTCCGAGTTGGGCTTTTTGAGTATGGTGGGGTCGTCGCTGTTGACCCCGCTCGCGTACTTGGTGAGCTCCTCGGCGTGGTTGGCCTCTGCCGCGATGACGGCGTCAGCGAGTTCGGCCCCTTTGGTCTCGCACTCTATGGCCATGTCGGGGTCGCCGTGGATGGTGATGACGCCGCACGGCCCGGGTAGCTTCATCGCGTTGTACGCGTAGTGGGGCGCTGCCATGAACTTGGCGAACGCTGGCGCCAAAGACGCAGCGGTAGGGTTGTCAAGGCACCGGCTCGAAGACGATCCGCTCGGTGCGGAAGTTTGCTGGTGTGCCGAAGGTGACTGGCAGCGTCACCTTTCCGATCGGGTACGCCTTCCGACCGGGGACGATGCCATGGAAAGTGGTGTAGGTCGTCTCGATCAACGACTGCGGGAGCCGCAGTCGCCTGAAGGTGTCCAGGTACAGGATGTTGATGGAGCTGCCGCCGTCCATCAATGTTTTAGGGAGCCAGTAGTCTCCCACCTTGGGCATGACCACCAGGGCGACTCGGCCCGGATACTCGATCCGTGGCGAGTGGTCCTCGCGGCTCCAGGTGATTGGTTGTTCAGACCAGTTGAGGAACTAGGGGATATCTATCTGGGCCACCGCGTTGACGGCAACGGCGCGGGCGATGACCTTCTTCTCGCGCTTCGTATTGAAGCCTGTGAAGGTGTGGAGCGAGCCGGCGATGCTGCTGAATTTTCCGCCGTTTGGCGGGTTGTTGTCGGGGTCTTCCCGCGCGTGTCGTGCCTTCTCGATCTCCTTGAGAGAGTGGCATTTGGCGGTCATGTGCGTTGTGGTCTTTCCTTCCCTGCTGTGGAACACACAACATTGGTTAAGAAGGGCCGCGGGATCGAACCTCGGCTTCGCCTTGTAGTTGCCACCGTCACGGCGCTGTCTCCCGTCGCGGCAGAAGCTCTTGGGCTCGCGATGCGCGTATCCAGCGTTGGCGACAAAATTGACTCGCCCGTCACTGCGGCGCTTGCCGGTGAGGCGAGTGTTGCTATAGCGTAATTAGGGTCGCCTCCCGTTGTCATGGCCGCTCGTGCGGCGATGTCCTCCCGACTCATCATCGGTTTCTTGGTTTGGGTCTTCCTCCGCGTACTTCTGTGCGATCTCTAGGAGGTCCGGTATGTTGTCGAGTGTGCGGTACACTCATTTGAGCTTGGCGACCAGGGGCTCGTAGCGGCATGAGGTCTTGAAGCAGTGGATCGCGGTGTCCGGGTGGATCCCAGCCGCGTTATACCACAGATCTTGCCACCGTTGGACCCAGCTGTGGGTCGACTCGTGGGGTCCCTGGACGCACCGCTCCAGGTCATCAATGGTGGTGGCGTGGGTGTATGAACCCTCGAAGTGCCTGATGAAGGCATCGCGCATCTCCTCCCAGGAGTCGATGCTATCCACGTGGAGGGTGTTAATCCACTGCCTACACGCCCCCTCCATCATCAGGGGGAGGTAGCGGGCGGCGAGTAGATCGGTGTGGCCGGCGATCCCCATCGCCATGAGGTAGGTATCCAGCCACATGGAGGGATCGTACGAGGGGTCGTACTTTTCTATTTCCTTCGGCGCTTTGAAGTTCACCGGGTATCTTTCGCCTCGGATCATCGGTCCGAAGCACGAGGGCCCCACTCGGCTCAGCGATCCCCTTGGTTCGCCGTCGCGGCGGTTGGTGAGGGTGTGCCGCAGGTCATCAGGCTGGCGTGCACGCTAGCTCTGGTTGTTGATGATGTGGGTGCGGGCGTCGATGGGTTGTCCGTTGGCGGCAACAAAGTTGTTCGCCGGCCGAGGGTCACAGGAGAGGCTGCGTTCGCGGGTCGGTTTTGGAGCTGTAGGGGTTCGGGTGGCGGGCAGTTGAGAGTGTTCGCCGCCATGGGGCGGCCGCTCAAGGCCGCTCTGCTGCCTGATGAACGTGAGTACATTCGACCCTGTGAGTCGACACCTGCGTTTTGTTGCTCGACCGCTTTGGCGAGCAGAGCCCTGGCGTACTGGATCTGCAGGGCGCCTTCCCCAGTGGCTTCAATGTTGTCGACTGCTGCTCGGCCCGCGTCGAGGTTGTCCATTTGGGTGGAGAACAGCGGGAGGCTGTTCGCGTCTCGCTCTCGTGAGGAGACCATGATCCTTGGCTGGTCCCTGGGGGGTGCGCGGTTGGGTGGTGGTGCGGCACCGTTGGCCGTTGCCCTGGTGGGGGCCGAGTGCTTCCTCCTGGCGGCGCGTTCTCGCAGATCGCGCGCTCGGCCGCGCAGGCCGGGTCGTTCTCGTCGTTGAAATTCAGGGCGCGACCCTGGATGGTAGGGTTCAGGCGCGACCTGATTCGGAGTAGGTGGTAGCGCGACAGCTCCTGCGCTGTCACCTGCTCGAGGCGAATTTTTTCGCGCTCGGCTTGTTCCTTGCGGACTGCCTCCGCCAGCTTCAGGCAGAGTTCTTTGACCTCTGTTGCCGTCGCGTTTGGTGGGATCGGCATGGAGAAGGGGTCTTCCGGTGGGTCGGCGCCAGTCGCCATGTAGGTCACGGCGTGGCGACTGGTTCCGTCGTGGAGGTCGGCGGAGTTCTCCGACGCGGAGTCGAAGTCAAACATCCCAAGGATGGAGGGATCCTCGAAGTCTCCAACATTGGAGACTTGGGTGATAGAACCCGCGGGTGACGCGGCGATGATGGATCCGGCACGTGACGTCGGGGTCGGCGAATCGGCGTCGTCGTTGAGGGCCGCGTCGCCAGCGGCCGCGGTGGTCTTGGCCACGTTGCTATGGGCCGAGTCGTACTCGGAGGCGAGGCGGTGGATCGTGCGGCCTGGCTCTCAGAGATCCGGTCGCGTGGCGATGACTCGCGGATGCGAGCCGAGTCCTCCGAAGCGATGACGTCGGTGAGACCGACGAAGAGGCTGATCATGCCGACCGGCTGGATCACGCTGTGCGTGACGGGCCGGGCCTCCGGGACGTAGCTGCTCGGCAAGATCTGGAGTATCTCGCCGATCGCGATCATGCGGCCGGTGGTGATCGACCTGTTGATGGGCAGATTGGATCTCGCCGCAGAACACCGGCCTGACCGGCCAGGCCCCACGGTGGGCGCCACTGTCGTGGGAATGACCACGGCAGATGCTGCAATCGGTAGAGAGTAGTAGAACATGGGGCAAGGGTGGCCAGCCATCTGCGGTGCGAGATGAGGGCTGAGACACAAGGGTTTATCCAGGTTCGCCCCCCTAGAGGGTAAAGACCTAATCCTGCTAGATTGTATTATGGTGAGAGTACAATGGGGCGAGCTCGACGGCTAGGCGGCGAGTCGCTTGGGTGTCTGATGGAACGTATCCTCTATGCGTCCTCCTGGGAGGTTTATATAGACTCACCTCGCTAGGGTTTACAGATCACAACCGAATTAGTTAAGGATTCGGAGATTCTATGACCTAGTCCGACTGGGCCTAGCTACGCTTTTGGGCCTTCAGCTTCCAGTTGCCTGAGTCCATGCCAAGTCTTGATCCAGTCGCCGTCCTGCAGGCCCACTCGCTGACGGCTTGGGCCGGTAGGAATCGTCCCGCTGGGTATACCCCGGTAGGCATATCCCCATCAGTGGATCTACACATGATGAATGGTCTCTAGATCTTGTATTTAGATCTACAATGGTGTACACTTGCTCCTTGAGCTGTATCAGATAGAGGAAGAAGAAGAGCTAGCTTGTTGTCTATTCCTAGGTTCTTTCCCTCTACAGAATGAATCGACCCCTCTCTAGGAGTCCCTAGCTCACCTTATAAAGAGGTTCCATGTTACAATTAGGGTTGAGCTAGACAGCATATTCCTAGAATATCATATTCCTAGAATATGCTCTTACCAAAATGGTAATTCGGCGGGCTCCTTTCCCCTATCTCCCTCCTACGAATGGCAACTACCCAGATCCCACGACTTGTGAACGTTGGACTATGGGGATGTCACCTCTGTGACATCTCCTTCGTTTCTGTCCCTCTGGCCTTTATCTGTAGCGTATGTCTCTGCGTGGATTCCTAAGGGAGAGACAGAGGACAGTGTTGACCTTGGGGCTCGCCCTTTCCTTCCAGAGCAAGCCAACGCCTGACTTGGCCTTGTTCTTTATAACTCGGACAAGGTTGTACCTATAACTACAAAGTGCACTAGACATCACGCCGACATACCTTATATGTTGGCCGAGTCGGGTCAACGCTGTTTAGCTTAGGGTAATCTGTCCCTTACTCGGTCGGCCCTCATATACCTTGGTCGGATCATACCTTGTCCCGATCTATACCTTGGTAGGATTTTCCCTTTTACCTTAGCTTGACCCTACCTGGGGTCATCCCTCCAACAGGTACACGACGCGTTCGTCGGCAAGTTTTGTCATATCGTGGATATGGATTTAATACTAGCAGAGCGCATTCGTGTGTGATTACCAGGCCACACAGGACATATCCTGAGGTCTTATCTTCATGTTGTCGACACGGCATTCACACATGTTATCACAGATGCGGTCTAAGAAAATTTATTAACTGACTTGTTTGGCTGTTGGAATAGCTGAAGTTATTGACTTTGTAATACTTTTATCAGGGGGATTTCAACATGCGGGGTCCGACTTGATGTGTGAGTGCAATGCAGGGTCCAAGTTTCGTGCAATCGCCGGGGTTCATAAACTTGGGATGCAAATCACTGAGAAGGCCCATTTCGATCCAAATTCCTCCCACCCCTACCAAATAAAACTTTCCATCAACTGCCATGTGAAGGAGACGTTCGGGACCCCCATGTCACCAATCTGTCCGTGACACGAGCACCAATTCGGCAACAAAACAACGAAATAGACTCCATGCCTTAGAGCGTTGATGACATTCACAAATTCACTCCCCCCCTTCGCATGAACCCTAGCACCGCTGGCGATGAAATCCACCCTCCACCCAGAACGATCTCTTGGGACATTTTCCTTTTGGCGCCAAGTTGCTGCGCCCTCTCGTTGATCCCGAGATCTAATGCCGCATGCTGTGCCCACCGTTCCGCATGCCGCCGGACGAGCTGAGCAGCCCGGAGGATGGCACATCATCGTACCCTGAAAGAAATGTTGGATACATGCGGATGAGCTACTCTTCTCTTTGATTTTTTCACTAACTATAATTGCTAGTTGTCTAGTGAGCTGAAAGAGATAGATAAGGCCTAGAATTATTTGCTAGCCGAACGCTGACAGACAAGTTCTTATTTTTTGTCCGCAAATTAATCTCAACTAGGTTCCCCCTAGAGACCGCTTACATGGTTTCGGTATGCGTAGGCGGCTACCAACCGCAATTATCAAATGTGGAGGCCAAGTGGAATTATGGTACTTGTGTCGCGATTAAAGAAGCACCAGCACAAATTTGCACTATCCCTTGATCCAAATGACCAGACAAACTCCAATGGATGTGCTGATGCAACTTTTGTCACACCGGTGTATCACTCCATGTGGCAGTGCCAATGCATGGGTTTTCTAGGGATTTCTGACCATGGTTTGACACATGGAGTCCATAGTGTCATTGCATGTTTTATTTTCCAAACCACCTTGATCCACTTGACCAAACACACTACAATGGATGTGGTGATGCAACTTCTTCACACTGGTGCATCCCCACTCTATGTGGCAGTTGCATTCCAGGGGCTTTCTGGGGATTTCTAGACATGGTTTTCCACGGTTTGACACATAGAGTCCATAGTCATTTCATGTGTTCTTTACCAAACCACAATGATCCACATGACCACACATACTCCAATGGATGTGGTGATGCAACTTCTGTCACACCGGTGCATCATTCCATGTGGCAGTTGCATTCCAAGGGCTTTCTGGTCATGGTTTGACACATGGAGTCCCTAGAGTCATTTCATGTGTTATTTACCAAACAACAATGATCCACATGACCACACACACACTCAAGATGATGTGGTGATGCAACTTCTGTCACATTGGTGCATCATTCCATGTGACGGCTGCATTCTAGTGGCTTTGTAGGGATTTATGACCATGGTTCGACACATGGAGTCCCAGAGTCATTTGCATATGTTCTTTTCGAAACCACAATGACCCACACCACCACACACACTACAATGGATGTGTTGATGCAACTTCTATCACATGGGTGCATCGCTCCATGTGGCAGTTGCATTCTAGTGGATTTTTGGGGTTTGACAATGGAGTCCATAGATTCATTGCATGTGTTTTTTCCAAACCACCTTGATCCACATGACCACACACGCTCCAATGGATGTGGTGATGCAACTTCTATCACACTGGTGCATCATTCCATGTGGCAGATGCATTCCATGGACTTTTTGGGGATTTCTGGCCATGGTTTTATACATGGAGTCCCTAGAGTCGTATCATGTGTTCTTTACCAAACCAAAATGATCCACACGACCACACACACACTCAAGTGGATATGGTGATGCAACTTTTGTCACACTAGTGCATTATTCCATGTGGCGGTTGCATTCTAGGGGCTTTCTGGGGATTTCTGGAGATGGTTTGACACATGGATTCCCTAGAGTCATTTCATGTGTTATTTACCAAACCACAATGATCCAAACAACGAAACACACTCCAATGGATGTGGTGATGCAGCTTCTATCACACTGATGCATCACTCCATGTGGCAGTGCAATGCAGGGGCTTTCTAGGAATTCCTGACCATGGTTTGACACATGGAGTCCATAGTCAATGCATGTGTTCTTTTCCAAACTACATTGATCCACTTGACCACACACACACTACAATGGATGCGGTGATACAACTTATTCACACCGATGCATCCCCACTCCATGTGGAAGTTGCATTCCAGGGGCTTTCTCGGGATTTCTGGACATGGTTTGACACATGGAGTCTCTAGAGTCATTTCATATGTTCTTTACCAAACCACAATGATCCACATGGACACATATACTCCAATGGATGTGGTGATGCAACTTCTGTCAAACCGGTGCATCATTCCATGTGGAAATTGCATTCCAGGGGCTTTCTGGGGATTTCTGGCCATGGTTTGACACATGGAGTCCCTAGAGTCATTTCATGTGTTATTTAACAAACAACAATGATCCACACAACCACACACACTCCAATTGATGTGGTGGTGCAGCTTCTATCACACTGGTGTATAACCTCATGTGGCTGTTGCATTCTAGTGGCTTTCTAGGGATTTATGACCTTGGTTCGACACATGGAGTCCATAGAGTCGTTTGCATGTGTTATTTTCAAAATCACAATGATCCACATGACCACAAACACTCAGGTGGTTATGGTGATGCAACTTCTGTCACACCGGTGCATCATTCCATGTGGTTGTTGCATTCCAAGGGCTTTCTAGGGATTTCTGACCATGGTTTGACACATGGAGTCCATATAGTCATTGCATGCGTTCTTTTCAAAACCACCTTGATCCATATGACCACACACACTCAAGTGCATGTTGATGCATCTTCTGTAACACTGGTCCATCATTCCATGTGGCAGTTGCATTCTAGGAGCACTGCTAGTGATGCTCTTATACATGACGATGCTAGCGCTGGCTGAAATTGGTTCTACGCCACTTGCATGTAGTGGAATCGAGGTCATGATCCAAGTCAAATGTAGTCACGTTTGCGCATGCCGACCTTCACTCGCTGATAGGTGGGACCCTACATTTTCCCCTCACGATTATTTTTTCACTTCTTTTAGATGGTTCACGTGCCCACCCTCACTAATTGTGGCCCCCTTCCTTGTCTTCCATGTGGTCGAGACCGGCGGCGGCGGTTCCTCACTCCCTACTCGAACAACTGCTTCCCTTCCTGATTCCATCCCCTCCAGAATCCATCTGCATCTGTATCACACCGCCTCCATTAATCTACCTGATTCTATACTCCATTTGCCACTATGGGTAAACATTGGGGTAGCAGCAGGCTGAAGCGTAAGGCAGATGATGACGCGGTTGACCATGGTGACCGCCACCGCGAGGAATGGGTATGGCCGAACCTCAGTGTTGCGAACTTGTACAGGGTCGCCAAGGAGTTGGACATCATCTCTGTTGGTCGTGTCACTGCATCCCTGGCTACCACCCTCCAATTCGGGAAATGGATGAACTCCCATTCGGCACGCCAAGCCTTCTTTACCCCGATACCAGTGAATAGCCAAACGACCGCGATAGCCACTTAAGTTCCAGTATCTTGCTTATTGATTCAGTCGTATTGTTGATTCATATGTGCTGAACTTTCATCATAATCCTACGTTCCTTCAGTCGAATGTCTTGTGTGCACGCGTAGTTTGAACAAATTGAACCATTTAAGACTATTCTGTACAGAGAAAGCTCTGCTCGTACTTGATATTCTGGTATTTTCCTAGTGATACGGTCTTAATTTAGGTGATGGCTGAGGTGTCAATTTTGATTTGCAATGGAATGCCTACTAGGTGATATTCTGTTTTCTAAAAAAATAAAGAAACTAGACTATTTAAGACTATTATGTCACTAGTTGTTTATGATCATCGTTAGGAGTTTGTTCGGGGGAAGATCTGCTCCTACTTGATATTTTGGGTACTTTTCTACTAACACATGCAAAATTTAGGCGAGAGGTGAGGAGATAGTCGTATATAATAGTTTAATCTGAGGGTCTAGTTGTCAAATTGTATTTTCAATGGAATCCATGCTAGGTGATTCTACCAACTGACAACAAACTTTGCAGAATATTCATGCAAAACTGATGCTGCTAGATAAGTGGTCACAATTAGTAGTGGTGAATATCAAGGAGAAATACGAGACAAAAATGGAAGATGACCAGAACTGGGTGGGTGGCAACGGAGAGTGGCTGGTCCCTTTAACCTAGGACGGGAGTACTTGGACTCTCAAAAATGTCTACAAATCGTTGAGATTTACACTGCCTTTAGAGGGTGTCAGCATTACTGCATTCAACAACGGGTTCCTCCCGCCACACTCCGAATTCGCTTACATGTTCAACATGGCAGAACTTGAGCTCCTAAAGGTACAACTCCCATAGAAGCCTCACCTTGTGTGGCATAATTGGCACTACGACCTCTTAGCGATGTTTGACAAGGCAATCAAATTCATTAGATGCCCACATGACAAGGAATGGATAGTCTTGCGTGATGACCATCTACGGCCAGAGAAGTATGTCGACACCGTCTTCACCTCCAGCTACTATTCTGACACACCGCAACACATTTACACAGTCACTGAACCTAGCGGTGATGTCCATGTTTGGGATCTGTTCACCTAGGGTGAGTCATGCTGTCATATAGCATGTAAATTCCCATTCAAAATTCTTCTTACGGACTGAAGGTAACACGCAGGTACACACGTATCCCACGCATCATTCCAGCTCCGGTGATTGAAGATGTAGTAGTAGATGCTAATCTTAGATCACGGCGCTGGTTCCTTGCACCCCTCAGAGGATATAGGTGACATGGATATACCCTACGGGTACCTTATATTGGTATACCCGGTACAGACTAGTGAAGGCCCACGAAGAGACTTGTTACCCAAGGAGACTCCGGGTGGCCCAAGCCTAGCATAAGTTCGACTCCTTAGAGGACACGGCCAGGAGTAGATAAAATATTCAAGGGTGAAACCCTAAACTTGTAGCCAACTTGACCTACCCCGAGACCTGGCCTATCTATATATAGGCCATGAGGGCATGGAGAGGAGGCTCTCTCCCAACTCATACACACACCTAACACCAGACTGCATATGCGCACCCCCTGTAACCTTCGGTTCCGCCGTAATCAAGAACAGACAAGCAGGAGTAGGGTTTTCCCTCCAGGGGCCTGAACCTGGGTAAACCTCATGTCCCCTTGTTGCATGTCTGTTAACCGTCTCGCAACTTCCAGTATCCCCATATTCTCCAAAACCCAAGTCCATAACAATGGGCATTGATGAGTTGAACCCTCGTCACCTAGCACCGTTTGTGGTAACTGGGGGCACTGATCATGCTGTCGTGACAGTTCCATCCGGAGTGATCTACGATTCCTCGACGATGGAGAATCACCTTCTCTTTGGCGCTTTCGACTTCACCGCCCTCGCACCAGCCACCCGCAAATATTTTGAGTCCATAGGCAATGGATTCGAGATGCTGTTCGGGAGCTTCTGCTTCCAAGTGGGCTAAACCAGCACCCTACGCCTTCCAGAGCGGGTGCCACTTCCATCAATCAGGTCTACCTCGTGGGTCCCACCAATCGATGCCCTGCACACGTCGTCGCTAACGTACGGCTTGGATGATAGCAGTAGCTGCAACTCCGACCTCTGCAACCCTCCTACGGAGGAAGGAACCTATGGTTATGGATCTGAGAGCTAAGGGAGCAACAATCTATCCCCGCACGACCTGTGTGCTACCATCCATAACGGTGATGTCAACGATGGAACCGATCCGCCACTGGATCCCCCGCCCAACCCTTAGGCCGAGAACGGGGAAAATAGGGCACCCCCGCCAGATCCCAATGGGAATAGGGCACCTCAAGGCGCTGAGGGCATAAACCGTGTCCACAACGCAATCCACCTCAATGACGCTGGTTGGGAAACGGTGCGCAACGCCGTACCGGGCACTCACCCTTTACCTCACGCCCCCGTGACATGCTTATGGGCTATCACTGGATCCTGATCAAGAAGCACAATAGACAGGTCAAGCAGCAAGCCGAGATCGACAAACATAGGCGAGAGGCTGATGAGTCCAGCATTCAGAGAGCGGCGCTCTCTGCCGCTGGTGGCTCCTCCTCACACGGCCACGACGGCCGCAAGTACCGCTCTCATCTGGAGCGCATGGACCCTGCCGCATGATGCGAGGCCACCAAAGCATTCTACATGACCTTCATGACGATGGACTCGCAAGGAAACGTCATGCCCAAAACTCCGTAGGCCGCGGTCATGGCGGCCACCACCTACCTCACACCCAACCCGCCACCAGCGGGAGACCCAAGGAAGGCGATCAACAAGTCTGTGCTTGTAGGAAGCGGACTCGTCGGAGCTGCGCTCCATGACAAAGCACCCACAGAGCCAAGGAAGAAGGCCGCAGTAAAGTTTACTCGAAGTCGCACGCCCTCATCTGAGGAGGAACAGCATGACCTGCCACGACACCGACGTAGCCCACGGCGTAGGAGCAGCAACTACCATGCTTGTAGCAAGCTCGCACAGCCAAGATCAAAAAATCACGTGCCAAGCGCGCATGATTAGCTGAGTCCGAAGATGACGACGGGGAGCTGTGCGGCACCAGGTGCTTCAGCAGGGCCATCCGGCAATCACGGATGCCGAAGAACTTCAAACTAGCTTCAGACAACCCAAAATTTGACGGCGCACATGAGCCAAAGACTTGGCTCGATGATCACATGTCGTATGTCAATATCCATGGAGGGAGAAAAAACATCGCCATGCAGTGCCTTTAGCTGCAGCTGATAGGCGCAGCTAGGGCCTGGCTCAGCAGCCTCCCCTCTGGCTCCATTCGAAGCTGGGAAGAGCTGGCACATAGCTTCATTTGCAACTTCAAGGGAACTAACAAGAGACCAGCCTCAATCGAGGAGCTACATGCCTACTACCAGTGGTCCAACGAGTCCATCCGCTCATACATACTATGCTGGTCCATCATCAAAAACTCCACCGCAAACATCTCAAAGGAGAGGGAAATCGACGCCTTCAACGACGGCGTCAGGCACCGTGAATTCAAGGAGGAGATCGGGCGCGTCAAGCCCAAAACCATCGATCACCTAATGGATATCGCCAATTGCTGGGATGATGGCGAGGATGCCGTCAACCGAGCATGTTCGAATAAAGAAGATGACTTTGGCCGCAGGCGTGATCACCGCGGAAAGAGAAGATCGCGTGTCTACGACGACCACGAAGAGGTCAACATGGTTGCAGCTGGCTACGCCGATCACCGCGATGATGGCAACCGCAATAGCGGGTATCGCGATGGCAACTACCACGACAGCGGAAGGACCACCCAAACATGGCAGCGCCACAACCGTGATGATGAGCCATCGGCATTCGAAAAGTTGCCAGGTCCATGCACCATCCACTTTTACATTGACAAACAGGATGGAAAGAGGAAGGCTAGCCATATGCTCAAGGACTGCAGGGAGTTTCAAAAACTCCACGAGGGCTTCGCTCAGATGCGTTTCCAAGCGGTGAACCCAGGATTCGCACCCGCTCCAAGAGGCGTAGCCCACGGGGCTCCACCACCACCACCTGGAGGACCCGCGCAACCTGCGGCTGCGCCGACGCAGAATAACAGGGCAGACGCATACCTGCTACCATTGGGATCTATGATGATATAGAAGGGACGCCCAACCAACAGGGTGCAAAATAAGATCACCCGCCATGTCAACTTGGTCGTGACCTCTCCACCAGCCATACCTGAGTATCTCAATGGCTCGGAGTCATGCATCACGTTCGACCATTCGACTCACCCGCTCTAGATACCTTGCCCAGGTCACTCTGCCCTGGTGCTCGAGGCCCAGATTGGAGAGTTCGAGATGAGCCGTGTCTTCATGGATGGCGGCACTGGTATCAACCTGATGTTCGCCAGCACACTCGCAGCTATGCGGATCCCGCTATGCAGCCTAGAGGCATCGGACACGACATTCTACGGCATCGTCCTGCGGAAGGGCATATACCCCCTGGGCAAATTATGGCTCGACGTCATCTTCGGCAAGGCCGACAACTTTAGGTGTGAGCGGCTTGAGTTCAAAGTGGTGGATTGGCCCTCACGGTACCATGTCATCCTCGGGCGCGTGGCATTCAAAAGATTCCTAGCGGTACCGCACTACGCGTACCTTCTATTGAAGATGCTGGGACCCAGGGGCCTTATCACCATCCCAGGAAGCTTTACAAGGTCTGATAGCTATGACAAGGACTTCAACAAAATCTCCCAGTCTTTCGGCATGCAGGAGGAGCTCACAAGGCTGAAGGAGGTCACCGACAATGGTCAGCCTCTAGTTACCACGCAAAATGCACCTGATATGTCAATCGACTCAACTATAAAAACTAAAAAGGTGCAGTTCCACCCGATAGACGCCTCCAAGACGGTGTTGATCGCCAACGACCTGAGTCCCGCATAGGAAAGCGCGCTCATCAAATTCCTCCGTGAGCGCTAGGAAATTTCCGCCTGGTGTCCTGCAGACATGCCAGGAGTTCCTAGGAAATTCGTCGAGCACGCACTCAATGTGTTTATGGATGCGAAGCCAGTTAAACAGACTATGCGTCGGTTGTCCGAAACAAGAGCCGAAACCGTTGGCACCAAAGTCAACAGACTCCTCGATGCCAGCTTCATAAGGGAGATAAAAGAAAGCACCTGGGTAGCTAACCCTGTGTTGGTCCCCAAAAAGTACACAGACATCCTGCGGATGTGTGTGGACTTCACGTCGCTCAACAAGCACTGCTTGACGGACCACTTCCCCTACCATAGATTGAACAAATCATCGATTCGACAACAGGTTGTGAGAAACTCTTCTTCCTCGATGCCTACTAAGGCTAACACCAAATTCGAATGAAGGTGGAAGATCAAGATAAAACGACGTTCATCACGCCATTCGGAGTGTTCTGTTACAACATTATGCCCTTTGGGCTGAAGAACGCGGGCGCCACATATCAATGATGCATGCAGGACTGCATGAAAAGCTAGATCGATCGCAACATGCAAGTCTGTCGATGACATAGTCATCAAGACCAAGGAGGCCAGAACGCTCATCGACAATCTCTGCGAGACGTTCGATAACCTTGATTGCTACAAGATCAAGTTGAACCCGGACAAATGCACCTTCGGCGTCCCGTCTGTCCAATTGCTCGGGTACTTCATCTCTTAGCGTGGCATCGAGGCTAACCTGAAGAAAATCAGGGGTATACTAGCCATGGAGAAACCCAAAAACGTCAAAGGGGTCCAGCAGCTGGCTGGATGAATCGCGGCGCTCAACAGGTTCATCAGCTGCATGGGCGAGAAGGCCCTACCTTTTTACAAGTGGCTGCACAAATCCAAAAAATTCAAGTGGATGGTCGACGCAGGCGAAGCATTCGAGGACCTCAAGCGCCTGCTCTCCACATCTCCTGTACTGGTCACGCCAAAGGAGAGGAAGCCCTTGCTGCTATACATCGCATCTATGCACCAGGTGGTCAGCACAGCCCTCATGGTTAAGTGACCTGAAGACAGCAAGACCCATGAGGTGCAACGCCCAGTCTACTACCTTAGCGAGGTACTAACCCCAACAAAGCAAAGGTATCCCCACTACCATAAGCTCGCCTACGGCGTATTCATGACAGCGCGACGATTAAGCCACTACTTCCAAGAGCACCAGATCGTTGTCGTCAACGATGCACCAATGTCGAACATCTTGAACAACCTTGAAGCTACGGGACGAGTAGCCTTATGGGGAATCAAGTTGTCTCCTCGAGACATCATCTAAAAACGGTGCACCGCCATCAAGTCTTAGGTGCTCCCTGACTTCTTCGTCCACTGGATGGAACTCCAGCTGCCAGACACTCCGGACATGTCCCAGTCTTGGACAATGCACTTCGACGGCTCCAAGCGCGAGGCCGAAGCAAAAGCCGGCGTGATCCTGACGTCACCTCAAGGAGACAAGATGAAGTACGTCCTTCGGATGAAGTATCACAAATCTGGAAAATGAGGCTTAATACGAGGAACTCTTGAACGGCATGAGGATGGACAAGGTATGCAGCGCTACACACCTCTTCATCTACAGTGACTCCAACCTCGTTGTCTAGCAGACAATGAACGAGTCTAACGCTCATAGCGCCAACATGATCGCATATCGTGCGCTCTACAACTCACTCAAAGGGGACTTTGACGGTTGTGAGCTCCGGCACGTTGGAAGGCAAAGCAACGAAGAGGCAGACAAGCTTGCCAACATTGTCTCCACCTACGCCCCAGTGCCACCAGGTGTGTTCCTCGAACAAATCTGTGTGCCCTCCATCAAGCAAAAATTCCCGAAGGACATAGCCGCAGTCGCAGGACACTCGGGGGCTGCGCCACCCGAGGGACCCGAAAAGCTCGACACGAAGGTCAAACTGGTGAGCCTTATGCAGATCATGGAGGTTGAGCAAACGTGGACACAACCATACCTCCGCTACCTGATAAGCAAGCAGCTTCCTGAGGACCCGACAGATGCTCAGCGCATAGCTCGCCGATCAAAAGCCTTCACCATCATTAACGGTGAGCTGTACAAGCGCAACATTTCGGGTGTGCTCTAGCAATGCGTCACCAACAGCGACAGGACAAGCATCCTAATCGACATCCACGAAGTTATTTGTGGCCACCACGCAGGCAGCCGCGCCCTAGTCGCCAAGGCTCTACGAGCTGGTTTCTACTGGCCAGCCGCAATGAGCAACCCCAAGGAGATCGTCCAGAGGTGCAACGCCTGTCAGAGGTATGCAGCCAATCCACATGCGCCAGGATCAGAGCTGCAGCCCATACCATTGGCCTGGCCCTTCACCCAGTGGGGACTCGACATGATCGGTAAACTGCCAAAGTCTTTGACAGGAGGGCATGTCTTCCTCCTGGTAGTAGTCGACAAATTCACCAAGTGGATTGAGGCCATGCCTGTCACTAATCAAAGCGGCGTCGCTGCTTTCAAGT
This sequence comes from Avena insularis, assembly GCA_023614405.1. Lineage (NCBI taxonomy): Eukaryota > Viridiplantae > Streptophyta > Magnoliopsida > Poales > Poaceae > Avena > Avena insularis. The sequence goes on along the minus strand of CM042689.1, from coordinate 277,688,502 downwards.
TTTTCGAGTCTGTTGTCTATAGGTTTGGAGTGCCCATAGCATCATAACGGACAACGGTTCAAACTTCACCTCATAGAAGTTTCGAGACTTCTGTGAAGACCTCGGCATCAATCTCACATATGCCTCCGTGGCGCATCCGTGGACCAACGGGCAAGTCGAGAAGGCTATAGACCTCGTCGATAACGGCATAAAGAAATGACTACTGTTCCCACTCGAAAGGCTTGCAGGTGCCTGGGCAGACGAGCTACCCTCCATCCTCTGGAGCCCGCGCACAATGCCAAACAGCTCAACTGGCTACACGCCCTTCTTCATGGTTCACGGAGCCGAAGCCATGTTGACTGCTGAGGTACGCTACAAGGCCTCGTGAGTCGTTGCTTACAGCAAAGCGGAATCATCAGCCGCACTCAAAGGCGCCGTCGACACATTAGACGAAGCTCGCGACATTGCTGCAGAACGATCAGCGGTGTATCAGCAAAGTCTCCGCAACTACCATAGCCATCGGCTGCTCCCCAAGTCCTTTGTCGAAGGAGACCTTGTCCTGCGACTCAAGCAGAAAGGGCACCTAAAGCTCGAATCACCCTGGGAAGGACCCTACGTAGTCACCGAAGTAATCGTAGGTGGCGCCTATCACCTAAAGGAGGTCGAGTTAGGAGTTGCATAGTCCAATCCCTGGAACGTCACACAACTGCGACGCTTCTACCCTTAGTTGTCTTTTACTTTCAATAAGTCTATTCAGCCAGGATACTCAGCTAAACATTGTACCTCATGCATTACAATAAATAAAAGCTAAGTTCCTTGGCCCAAATTCTTTTCTCTAACATTTTTATCGCTAAAACACACTCGGGGGCTTCACATCACCTTACGACTTCGTCGATTGACAATAACACATATATCCTGAGTAGCTGATCACATTAGGTTAACGAAAAGGACATGCACATTCTATAATTAAACATCGCACTACGTGCCAATACATACAATTTTACACGGGCATTAAATCCCACTCGACAATATACATACTTTACATTGTTTCGTTTTCCACTTATAGGACTCAACAACGCTGGAGCAAGATGTTCATCCTCTCCTCGAAAGCATTTACAATCTCCTCAACATGTTGTGCCACTGTTGCGTAATGCAGACGCATAACCCAGGCCAAACCATCTGGAGGAGGAGGTGGCCCAGCTGCTATCTCCGCAAGGTTGACATCGCGATGATGCAACCGAACAAGCGACAGGGCTACCTTCACACCCTCCACCAGCTGATGGCGCACCATCTCCTTCACGTGTCTTGTATCACGAAATTTTCCAAGCAAACCCAAGAAGCTGGAGGGAGAAGAATTCAGAGGAAACATCATGGCCTAGATCGCCGCGAGTGACGACCTTGCTTGCTTCAGCACCCGAAGCACTTGATGGACACGATCTTGCACTGTTGTAAGAACAATCACCCGGTCACAGTCCATCCATAGGAAGTCGTCGGCCTCCAACTCCTGTTGCATCAAGCAATTCATCCAAATCGCAACACGCTCTTTCTATTCCTTCGCAAAAAGATTCACAACTGCACAAAAGTAGCAGGTGAGATGACATAAACACCTAGCGCAGTTGAAATAGAAAAGGCTCAGAGTGACTTACACTGGAGTTGCTCGCTAACCTGTGAAATTCTTCAAGGATAAATTCTTCCCTAGAAGTGGCACGTTCGGCCTTGTACTTCCAAACATCCGCATGACCATGGATGCTGAGAACGTCCTTCTCCAGGCTTTGGATGCGATCACGCATAAATGGAAACTGTGATGCCTCACTCTGTGGCAGACGGACGCCAAACATAGGAGGAGGCACAACCACTAGTTTAGCACTCGAAGTACCCTAAGGGTGTACAAACAACAGAAGATCAAAATACGATAAAATTCAAAAGGCGCACTTATATTTACATAACCACTACATGGTACAATAAACATGTCCAGCATGTAGCATTATAGGCCAAGGGAAAGTCAACATCAAAATACTACTACAAATACAAACCAGACGACCTAGGCGACAGCATCCGGAGCAGCTTTGGATTCAGATTGTCTAGCCTTGGCCACCCACTGCTGCTCTAGTGAGTATGTGGCCAGGAGATCAATCAGCTTTCGAGCAAAATGCTTGTAGCAGGACGCGAAGGAAGCAAATGCTACCTTGGTACCATCCACCACCGTCGACATCATGGACGTGATCTGCTGAAGATCCAATTGCGCGCCAGACGTCGCCGCCATCGCCAGACCCATAGCAGCACCAACCCCTTTCTGTGCCCGCTTATACTTTGAAGGAGCATCACCCGTCAGAGCTTTTGCGCGAGTCAATGTCGTCAAGGGCAATAACTTTCGGGTTGATCTCCTTGTAGAAGCGGCCGAGGACATCCTTGGCCTTGTCGAGCGATTCCATAGTAGAGGTGCAGCAATCTTTGATCGCCACAACGGCGTCTGCTAGGGGATGCCCATGCTCCAGGACAGTACGATCAAACGTAACACCAGAAACATCTGTAAGAAATGGCAAATTATTTGGATGAGACAAAAGGAGTCGCACCTGAAGCAGAGAACACTCTAAATAGAAACATTGTGGCTTACCGGATATCACTTTGGCAGCAGCCATGAGCTTCTCCGACATGGCCTTTTCTCGTGATGCTATGGCAGCCGCAAGCTACTGCGGTCTTGGACCTCCTTTTTCTAGCGCTCGAGAGCCTCTGCAGCTTCTTTCGCCTTGGTCTCCGCTTGGCTAAGACTCTTTTCGAGTGCGTTTAGCTTGTGGAGGGCCTCATTATTCTCATCTACAGCATCGAGCAAAGAAATTTCAACACAAAAAAATTCTATAAGCACTCATAATGGAACAGAAGAAACCTACGCACCTTCGAGTTGCTTGAGGTAGCCCTCCAAAGCAAGATCTTGCTGGACCAGGCGATTGGCGTCACAGACAAAGGGCTGCAAGGGAAGCAACACACCTGATGAATAAAAGGCTTGGGGGCTTGCTCACGAAAAGTATAAAAGACTACTTACGTGGTCACTCGAAGACTCCGAAGGTTTTGCCTGCATCTTCCGAACAACAATCGCGCAAGATCCTTGTTTCAAGGAGATCGAATCGTCGTCTTTGGAGTTGGCCACCGTCTTCGTGATGGTTGGGGCAACCTTTGACTCCCCCTGCATCTCTTCAAGCTCCTCCTCAGGAGATTCATCGAACGAATTCCTAAGAGGCACGCGAAACAATACAACAAGGTCAGCAAGACATTATGCTAATACTTAGCACAATGCAAACGCAAAGGCAGCAAAAACAACTTACGAGGGGATGTCAGATAAGTTGAAGACAGGATCCTCCTTCTCGTTCTTCTTCTTCTTCTTCTTCTTGGCTAGCGGCTGAGGATCCATGACTCGAATAGGCACAACCGCAATTGGGGAGGTCGCACCCTCATCCCCACCATGATGCTCGAGGAAGGCATTGTGCCGAATAGAGTGGATGTGGTCTTGGGGTTCAAAGAGTAAGGCGCCGTGGCTGGTACGGTTGCGACCACGGCGATCGCGATCTCGGATTCTGTAGAAGGACAACAAGACCTAAATCTCGTCTCGATGTTCTGCCATGGGTGCGGTTATGCCATGGGTCGAGCTTCGGTTCAGGAGGAGGAGCGCGGGGCCGATCAGGTTCGGCCGGGTGCCGGATCTCGCTGCTGAAGGAATTCCCTCCCAGCTCCGCGCCATGGCGACGACCATAGATCTACCCTTTGGAGAAGAAGAAGGCCATGTCAAAAAGAACATTTGAACACGAGGGCGCCAACGCTTGAAGTTTACATGGCTGCCAGGATGGCAGCGAGTTAATGGTCAAAACTGACAGGTGGGCCCAATTTGACGTGCGTTAGCGAGTTTTCTCGTGTCCAAATATTTTTTAATTCGTGCAAAAAAAAGACCCTCTGAGCATTTGGCACGCCAAATGGGAATATCCCGATCCAATACCGATGAAGTCGGACCCCGCGTTGCCTTGGCGCTTCAACTTTTGGGCCGCATGTTAAAATTGTCTTTTATCGGGTGCTCCCAATGGGAGTAGTAGTATGAGGATACAAGTATGTAATACTCATAGGTTTGCTTCTGTTGATGACTTGTATCTTTTCTATCGGGTGCGCGACAACGCCCCGTATGGCAGTAGCCCCCGAGGCTACAGACAAATACCTGGATTCGAGTGTAGGCTCAAAATTTATGCTCTATTCTTGCGAAAATTTCAAATTGGTAGGAGGATTTGTTTTATCGAGTGCATGACAAGCGCTCCCGATGGTATTATCCCTTGAGGCTATGTTGTGTTGCTTGCATCGGAGCATAGGCTCAAAGTAGATACTCGACCCGAGGAAAATGTTGTGCTGAATTCTATCGGGTGCGCGACAATGCTCCTGATGGGTATAGCCCCCGAGTCTATGTTCAAGTGCTTGCATCGGAGCACAGACTCCAAGTATTTTAGTCGGATAAATATACTTCTTGTGACTTGATCTTTTTGACCACTCATGATTTCATAGATGACGAAGATGGCGTGTCGTAGTTCTGTGAGAAAAATGAGACCTGATGGGATGTGAAAGTAGTGGGCCCTATTGATCCAGTGCATGTTGACGCGTGGGTGGCACAGCGGTGTTAAATTTACCGCGTGGGCCCATGTTCGCATGAAAATCAAGTCGTGGTGTGGTTGCTGCCATATTTTCCACGAGGTTTTACTATCCACGATTTTTTCCTTCTTATTGTTGGAGCCATGTGTCACCATATCTTTTGTTGTGGAGCTTTTTCACCTTTAACCCAAAACACATATTTGCTCCATTTTTATTTATATTGTGATGGTTTAGGTTTGTTACTGTTTACCCCCATTCGCAATCGTCTTCTTCCTCCCTTGCGCCGCTCTAGAGCTCCATTGCGCACTTGCTCCCAGTTTCTTTGCAAAGTACCACCGTTCTATCCCATCAAGAGCCTACCATGGGAATATCAAGGGAAGCTTCCTCCACCACTGACACTACATCGAGGAAGAAAAAAGTTGTCGGCTGGGTGGCGTCCAAGCGCACCCTACGTGACTTGCGCGAGGCTCGGAACTTCAAGTTCCCCGGCGATGAGGTCGTTCCTGCACCTGAATTGGGATGGTGGCAAATGTACCTCTCCTTCATGTACCATGGCTTGTCTCTCCCATCCAACGAGTTACTTCGTGGGCTTCTCTTCATCTACCGCATGCAGCTCTACTAGCTCATACCAAATTCCATCCTCCACATTGTCTTTTTCATCATGCTCTGCGTGAGTTTCCTTGGGATCCATCCCCATTGGGGCCCATGGAAACATTTATTTTTGTTCACCGCAATGCTTCTGACACTGTCGTCCACGATATCGGAGGCACAATTATCTTCGTCCGTTCTGATGTTAACTATTTCTACCTGAAAACCACGATTCCATCCATGGTTAGAAAGAAAAATGGTTTTACATCAAGGACCGACAAGTCAAGGGCCAGAAGTTTTGGTTAGCCCCCTTCGACCCGACGAAAACTTGTTGGAGGCTTAGCTCTTGGGAACAACACCCCTCTGCCGAAGAGATGGAAGAGATCCAGCCACTTCTGGACCGGATCGAGAAGTTGACAATTGTCGGGTCTTCAGATCCTGGCATACTTTTTGCGGATTCATGTCCAACCTCTCTAGGCTCGACTGGCTGGCATGTGGACTTATGCTGGCAGGAAGGATCCAGTGAGGATTACAACCGAGGATCTGCCAGTTAAGGTCTTGGAAAATAGGGCGCACTCATTCACAACGATGACAAAGAAGAACCCAGTTCCTTCTGAATGTCGGGTGAAACCCTTCAACAAGAAGAACTTGGTGCCTAAAGTAAGTTTTTCTATGTTCTAGCATTTTATACTTTACATTCTATCATATCTCTTTTTTGTAGCTTCATGGCTTGATTTGTCTTCTTGTGGTTTGCTTTTGATAGGGCCATAATCATTTGTTGTCTCTACCTCCACTGCCCAAGTCTGGTGAGCTACCCGATAGCGCCATCGTATTTGAAGGATATGTTGAGGCTCTGGTTGCAGGCAAAGATGACAAGGTTTCCTCCGCCCACTCATCTCGCGTCACTGTGTCGGTTCCCTCAGTGCATTCTGAGGATTTCGAGGTAGTAGCTGCAGCTGGTAAACGGAAACGTGTTGAGCCTCTTGAAACGGTCTAGGACTCCGACGATTCAACAGGCTCCAAGCCACTAAATGTCAAACCTGTTAAGGGTATATTTCGGATGCTGCAGGACATCAGCTCGTAAGTTCTTTGCTCCTTATTTTCGTTTGTTTCATTCAGTTAGAACAACTACCCAAGAAAAATCTTGCTTTCCACAGGAGTGACGAGGATGAGGAAAACTCTCCAAAGTCGTTGATTGGTGCTTTTGCTCGGTATCCTCTAGCCAAGTCCATGGGCCAGTTGATAGTCTTAGCCGAGCTTTTGAAGCAAGCTGCATCAAAGCTGGACCCAAAGGAAACAACATCGTCCCCTCCTGGGCCACCTTTGAAGAAGAAAACTATGGGAAAGGACATGGCGATAGACGATAACCCATCAGAGCCTGACATGAAAGATGTGAGTACCTTGCTTCCTTTTATTTTTTGAAATTTCCTTTCTGCTTCATCCCTCGAGTATTTTTTTCTCATCTTTTGCACCCGCTGATGCGTGAGATAGTCGAAATGGCCTTTGATTCATCAAGATCCGTCATGAAGCCGAAGAGTCCAAAGGTACTGTTTTTACTTGTCCTTATCTTGTATCCCTTTGCTAATGTCTCACTTACCCGATGTTACGATTATATTTGTTGTAGCTGCTGCTAAGGAATTAGCGGTTATTCGGTACTAGGCTTTGTAACGGGTGGATGAGCTGGAGGCCAAACTTAAGAAGGTGAAATCATTGCTTGAGGAGGCCAAACAGACTGCCACTATTGAACCCGAGTCATTCAAGAAGAAAGCCGATGCCGCAAATGCCCTGGATGAGGATATTCGCCTTTGCATAGAGGCCCTGAATTCCTCCTTGACTAGTAAGTGTACCTTATGTTCTCTGTTTTCTATTTGTCAGATTTCTATCGAATTCTGATTTACTACCTCTCTCTACAGGAAAGACCGGCCAGTGTCTGACTTTGGATGAGGATCAGCGATCCGATCCGTTGTCACATGTTGTTGGTGTCTTGGAAGCGAACAGAAGGCGCGGGTGCAATCTTCTGATTTGATCGCGCCACGCCTTCAAAACTCTACACGCTGAGGTCTTCCCCGAGATGGAAGTACCCGCTGATCTGAATGATCTGGTGGCTATCTACAATGCTGATCCTAATCCATTAACAGGGTATAGTTTGACACAGTCGAAGAATGGCGTGGATATTTCAATGGTGTTGGCGATGGCCCATGGCAAGAATATCGACTGGAAGAGGGTTATCTCTTCTCTTCCAGTCAATGACGCTGACAAATATGTTGATCTCAAGCCTTACACAAAGAAGGCGAGAAAATTTTCATGGCTACTTATCTTAATTGTATCGGGGCAAGGAATTCCTGATGCCAAGGCCTCAGCCGGTACTCCTTCGACTAGTGCTGCCGCTCCCACAAAGCCTACGGCTGATGCTCCCTCGGCTACCACCACTTCCTCCATTGAGAAAACTGCCTATTTCTAGGTCTCGTTAGATCCTTTGTTTTGCGTTGTAAGAAACTACTTCAACCAGCTGTTATTTTTTAGGTTATGCTACTAGAAAACCATGTTTCTCCCCTATATATATTGTCTTTCGGTTGTTTGAACCTTGCACTATTATTGTAGTATCTGAATGTTTGTACTTTGTGCATCTTGCCAGATGATGTTTGATTCCTCTGGTCCTTCGACTATTCCCCCTTCGTCTATTCTATGTGTGACACCACCTGACGCCACTATCTTGGGCAATCTTGTTACCCGTGTTATGGATCCTCCTTTGTATGCTAAAAATATCCAACGCATAAAAAGGTTGGAGGCTGATCTCTGGTGTGCAAGCAATAGTTGATATTTCCCATTTGAAGACGCAAAAAACTTTGGACAGTTAAGCCTTTCTTCTGGTAGAAATTTCCAGGACGAGCAAGAAGATGCTCTGTAAGTGTCTCTCGCAGAGTCCCCGAGTCCTTTTATGCAGCCGAAGAAGAAAAAATGACCTTGAATTTTGATTTGTTTAGGCATCCTATTAAATGGGATGGAAGAGAGTCATCGACTGCGTATTTGGAAGAACACGCTGATAGAAGCCTCTCGGGGTACCAGTGCCAATTTTTGGACTGATCAAAAACATGCTTTCACGCTTGCCCTTCTCCAGATGGACGAATTTGTAGAGTGCTGATGCTAAGCGCTAGCTCGAGTGTACAATGCTATGTTTCCTCGGGATCCCTAGCTTCAAGGCCTTTCCACACTTATGACGAAATTTTGGCAAGGTGAGAGGATTCATCAGTTCATCAAACTTAAACTTGTGGCGGGTGCCAAGCTAGCGTTTTCCTGGGTGCATGCTCACTATCCAACCCTAGATCTGGATGATATATCCCGACGCCTTCCATCTCCACCATATGGTGGTTTTACTATGGCGCCTTACTATGCGGCTACTCGTCGCCCTGCTATTTGGATCATCCGCGGATGCTTGGATGAAGATGAAGAATTTTTTCCTTAATTTTGAGGTGTAACTTAGTGCTTGTATAAACTCCTGCATATAAGATGTAAAAAATTGTATGTAAAATTTATTTTGCTTTGTATATGATGTAAACATGTGTTTGTGTGATTTTTTAGAAAAATTCTAGGTGTTTGCCCTGTGCGAGACCCTTTCATTTGCCTAACGCCCTAAGGCCGAGTCATCTATTCAGGTTAAGGCTTTTGAGCTGGACGACATAGTCGAATATTGATTGCGCTAGATAATGAAGCCCCCGAGTGTCGGGTATATACATTTTTTAGAATTATTATGTGATTATGAGCCCTCGAGTATTGTGTGGTGGTGGCATGATATATTCCATGGGTAGGCTAAAGATGGGGGAAATGTGTACTAGTGGGATCCATGGAGGGATAGCGTAGTGGATCTACACCCAAAGAATGCACTCAAGATCTTGTATTTAGATCTACAATGGTATATGCTTTGTCCTTGAGTTGTATCTAAGAGAGGAAGAAGATGTACTTCTTATCTCTCCCACTCTAGCATTTCTCTAAGTGTCAAATGAAATCGATCCCTTCTCTGGGAGGTCTTAGCTCACCTTATAAAGGGGTGGCCGGGTTACAATTAGGGTTGCACTGGACAGCATATTCTTGGAATATGCTCTTCCCAAAAGGGTAATTCGGCGGGCTCCTTTCCCTGTCGCCCTTCTATCAACGGCAAAGACCCAGAGCCCATGACATGTGAACATTGGACTCTAGGACTGTCACCTCCGTGACATCTCCTCTGTCCCTCTATTCCTCTGGACCTTTTCTGTAGCGCTTGTCACTCCTTGGATTCCTGAGGGAGAGACAGAGGACAGTGTTAACCTTGGGGCTCTCTTTCTCCTTCTTGAGCAAGCCATCTCCTGACTCGGCCTCGTCCAATATGACTCGGCCAATCTCGTACCTGCAGATAGAAAAGGCGCTTGACTTCATGTCGACATACCTTATATGTCGGCCGAGTTAAGCCAATGTTGTTTGGCTTAGGGTAATCTGGCCCTTATTCAGCCGGCCCTCCTATACCTCAGCCAGATCATGCCTTGGCCCAATCAATACCTCTGTGGGCCTTGCCCTTTTACCTCAGCTTCACCCTAGTTGGGGTCATCCCCCCAGCATTAGTCCCTGAAGCTGGTGCAACCTTGGCGGCTTTAGCCAACAAGATCACAGCAGTTTCACTCTTATTTGAATCTTTGTCCATTTTGTCGGCATATCTACATGCTGGCCCATGCTAATTTATGATTTGGCCAAGTCATCTCTCAAATTTTCCATTGCTACGACTTTTGTTGGCTTAGTCCGAGGTTCATCTTATTCGTCAGGTCAGTTTGTTCTATCTGAGTTACCTCCCTTAGCTTCCTTCACAAGCTTCATCCTACGTGTCAATATTCATTGTGCCTTGCCACATTTTAAGGGTCATTATAGTGGTTACTAGCATGCCCTGAAAGCTATCCCTGCGAGCGGTCAATCAGGTCGTGCCTCTTCGTTTAATGCGAGGGCCACTGCGCCGCTTTACCTCTACACGGTGTAACCGTTCGTGTAGCTCCATCCAATGATCGCCACCACGGGGTACACGTGCATACATCGGAACCATCGCCCGCACATGATCCCATGACCGTTCATGTGTGGCGCGGTTAAATATAGGAGCGGGAGAAACCCTTGTTCACTTTCCCCCGCTCCTACTTCCTCTTCTTCTTCCTTGCAGCACTGCCATAGTAGTGCCCTACTTCCTCGACTGTGCCGCCCTCTATCTCTATTCAGGACACCGCATTGCATGCCTTCTCCACTCATGCCGCTGTGCTTCTGCTCGCGCGTCCATCGCAGCAATGGGACCGTGACAATCTAGGCCTCTCCCCGCCTCCACGATCACTTCTTCCTCGAGCAGCTCCTCTGAGGAATCCATGGCGAGCTCGTGCAGCATGGTCACGGCTGAGGAACACGAAGAGGGCGCCATCGTCTCCGAGAGAGGATCTTGGCAAGGGTCCAAGGTCACACAAGCCGAGCTAGATTGCCTGACTTGGATGCGCCGGATTCCGTCGGGGGTCACCTACCGCTTACCTGGCAGCAATCTTATCCCGGACGTGCAAACCGGTGAGTTTCTTGTTTTTGTTTCCTAGTTCGCCCGAGGATTCGGCCTCCCCCAGATGACTGCAAGTGCATAGATCAATTGTAGCTAGTTTCTAAGTAAAGATATCGAACCCATAGAGAGCTATTGGTAGAGGTCTTTATGCCCCTCGTCACTATCTACCAAAGCATACTTGTAAGTTGCCTTTGATCTCAAGTAAAGAGTGTTTAAAGGTTTTTGGTTGTGTGCAGAAAAGTAATTAAAACAATTAAAATAAAGCAAGTGGCAAGTTCGTATGAAAGCATGGTGGAATGCAATAGGTCTAAAATGTTCTCGGGGATAACGTACTTCTTGTATCATGATATGTATGGAGAGAGCTCCATAATAAGATGTTCACTACAAGGCTCGTAGGAAGCCACTTTGTTGAGCCAAGAGTGAGGTTACCTCTAAATAACCACTGCAATGCCTGAGATTAGTCACCCATACAGACCACCGCAATTAAGGGTTTCCCCATGGATATCGTAATTATCTTAGGGAGTCCCTCTTTATTCCTCCTTTGACTGCGTAGTTCATGAGCCAACGCCATTCTGTGATGGGGCCATTCTGGGTATGATCCAAAAGCACGTCCAAAGGATTTCTCCCTCCCTTTAGTCCTGAGGTAAAATAGTATGTGGTCGACTTTCACATACCATCTAAAGAGAGAGAGATCCAACACAAATAATAAATCTATCATAGACCGGCAAGTCATACGGACACAAGAATATATCATCTTTATTGGAAATTCATAATAGTGTTAGGGTTTATCCATCTCCCCAAGAACAAAGGAACTACTCACACATGGAAGCAATCAACAACATCATCATAATCAAAGGATGGATGAAAGTAATGAAATAGATCTAGTACAAACCACAATTGTATTTCGAATTACAACAAGATCTAATGGATGAAGGATGAGAGTAATGGTGGTGATGTAGATGTAGCGGTTGATGATGAAGGGGATGACGTGTTGTCCTCCAATCATCTATGGATGAGCAATGATTTCTCCCTAGCCAAGTTCCTCCTTCACCTTCCTATCAGATGTGGTTTTTCGTGGTTTCGGGTGGCTTTGAATATCGGATCCCCCTGCCGTCTTCGCCAGGAGAAAGTATTTGGCAAGACGAACCTGGTGGTACATTGTACGGTCGGATGGTACGCGCGGGCCCCTCCTTTACCATTGGTCGTTACCGGCACTGATTGCCTCTCCTCGCTTGGTATTTTCCCAGTTGAAATAAAGAGAAAAGGTGCACGCGAACGCAGTGAAATACAAAGATCCCTACAATATTTATGCAAAAACAAAAGGTAAATATGCTTAAATTTTGGACTCATCACCCCCTTAGCAACTTCACCAAGGATTTCTTAGAAACCTTTGGCCTTCATCCTCACCACCTTCCGACTAACGCCATTTCCTCTCTCTGGGCGTTTATCTCGGCCCCGGAGGAGTACTTCGGACTCTGTCCTTCCATCCAACTATGGGCAAAATTCTTTCAGATTAGGATCAATGTAGTGCCAAATAAACATATGCGTCCTTCCGAGAAATCTCTTACATAGTGTGGTGCTGCCTCCATCACACCTCATAAGAGCTCCCTTTTCCCCAAGTCACCGGTCTCGAATCATGCAAGAAGTGGCACATGTCCTTATTTTATGTGAAGAATAGTGGGAAAGAAGACATGATTCGGCTGTCCCCTTTCTTAGTCCGCGTTCCTACCAAGAAGAACTAGGACCTCAACCCAAAGAAGACAAATCTATTTGTCCAGTCATTCGAGAAGCTACTCATCAAGTTAACAAAGGCCAAATTATGCGGAGATGATCTTATGGCTACTTCCATTAGTAGTCGGGTTTGTCCAATCTAGAAGCGCACCCACAAGATTTGCTACATGAGCGGCCGACTTGACCCGAACCGGTTCTCGACGGTCGAGTTAGACGACGACCAGATCCGGAAGCGCGTCAAGTCCATCTTTAAGACAGACATGGCTGAGGACTAGACGTGGGGAATGAATCCCTAGAGGCGAGCTAATCCTCCTCCCCATGTAATTTTCTGTCAATTCATATATCCCGGATCATATATTTATCTCGTCTCATTTGTTCTTTTAACCTCTTTCTTTTTGCTTTAGGAGTTTCTGGAGCAATCTGCAGAGGCGGCAATAATCTTGCCCTTAATTGGGGCAAGGATCGGGTGACCTCGGACGAGGGAGAGCCGGACTCCGACGAGTTCATGCTTATCCTGGACTCAAGCTCCAGCTAAACCTTTGGTAAGGCTTCTATAATTAAGGAGTGGCCAGATGATGATGATGATGATGATGATGATGATGACAACTCAGATGACTGCGAGATCCTTAAGGTATACCACTCGGTGCCTCTCTCATATTCCTATCTGGCTCCTTGTACTCTAGCTAATCCGGCTGGTAGGGTGCATGAGGTGCCCTTGTTGCCGTGGGAGGCCAAGGGACAATGAAGAAACGTGTCGCATCATCTGATCCTCTAGCCGAGGATCCTAGGAAGCGAGTGAAGAGGGACGCCAAGAGGGATCCCAAGCCGAAGGCTGCACCATCAATCTCCTCGTAAGTTCTCTCTTTATTTGTATTTCTTGTTTTTCTCTTTCTATCTGACTATCTTTTTCTATATGTTTTACCTCAGCAGTGCGCTCTGAATATCCCTCAGAGCGAATCTAGCATGGCTTTGCCTATCCCTAGGCCGCCATCGCCATCTGCTCATGAGGATATCCGGGTTCTGAGCCTGTCTCGAGGTGAATCTCGTCCTGCGCTGAATAATGTTCCACCTCGGCAGGAGGAAGGAAATGTCGGCACTAGTGGTGGCGGGGATACCTCCATGCCAGATCAGCCAACCTCGGCCTCTATCGAAGCTCAAGTTCCCCCTCAGACAACATCTTCTCCATCCAGCAACAACCAGTAGCGCCAGCCTCGTCCGGTTCTTCGAAGACTCGGAAACAAGAGCAACCACGAGAGATCCCATGCTCTAATTCTCAATCAAGTGCACCATCGCCTCCTCCACCAAGCTCACCAAAAGATGCTTGGCCGAGCTAGCCTCAGTCGCAAACTACCTCGTTTGCTAAGCCCCAGAAGAAAGGTGGAGCAATGACCAAGCCGTTCCAGAAGAAAACTAGGGAATCTGCTTCCCGGCCTCTGTGGTTGATATGCTCAAAAAGTGTCCAGCTGCCTCGACCTCTGGCCAGCAGATTGTGTTGCACAAGATTCTGACAGCTACACTGGTGGCCAGGCAAGATGAGCCTAAGAAGGGAATGGTGTTGATGCGCACGCTGAGTGGTTAGAGCCTCGGCTCTCTTGCAGAGTATGCCAATAACTGGAACAACGAAGATTATGACAAGGTGAGCTCTGGTAGAAATCCTTTGCCGCAGAAATTTGGCCCAGCCGATAATAGCGATGGGTTGCACCTTGCTAGCCGGGTCATAAACAAGGCCAACCATATGATGGAGGTAAATACCTCGTCTCACACTTTATTTTTACCACATATATTATATAACCATTAGTCCCCGAGCCTCCGGGTGAATGAATTATCATTCGGCCGGATGCTCCCTTGGATTAACATATAGGATAGCTGAGGTATATAGAACCGAGTTATTTTAACTTAGTCATATTTGGGTGTAACTTCAAATACCCAGCCACCTAGATTCAGATCGAGTTTACTCGGTTCTAATCTTGAGTAGTACTTTAAATATCCAGCCACCTAGATTCGGGTCAAGTTTTACTTGATCCATATTTTGAGTGTTGCTTTGAATATCCAGCCACCTATATCCGGGTCAAGTTTTACTTGATTCAGATCTTGAGTGTTGATTTGAATATCCAGTTCTCTGAGTAGCTAACACTTGTGTTTTTCAAATTTCTCATAACGGGCGTACAACCAAGTTCGAAAAGCTGCTTTTTTCCATAGGTGCCTTTTCACCAAGTATAATAAGTTGCTGCATGTGCTTCAAAAGACTGGTATGTACCTTGTTCCGTTATTTTTAATGCATCCTTCATACTTGTCCAGCCGAGCTAATTTTTGACTCGTCCTTGAACAACTAAGATAGATACCCAAAACAAGATCCTCAATGAGAAGATCACCAAGGTAGAAGGTATCTCGGCCTTTTCACCTCGGCATTTCTTGTATCGCATTTTTGCTTTTTCCTGGGTGGCCTTATGATTTTTACCTCGGCTTAGCCAAATTATAAGACTTTGCAGAATTTCACCAAGACTGCATTTCTATGCCTGATATGATGCTCCATTTTCTCGAACAAGCAGGAGAACATGCTGCCAAACTCAAGGAAAAGGACGATGAGATAGCTCGGCTTCGAGTTGAAAATGATAACCTGAAAAAGGCCCAGCAAGCCGAGCTTGAAAAACCTGACCAAGAATTCTCTGAGGAGAAAAATCGAATGAGCCTTCAGCTGGAGAAAGATCAAGATCTCATCCAAATGGCCGAGGCTACGGCTAAGTCGATCCAGACTAAACTCGAGAGGCTAAAATGAAAACATGATGGTTGGCTATCCGACCTTAGCCAGATAACCGTAGTCATGCATCATAAATTTCTTTGTTGCTTTTCTGTTCTCGTCCGACATTACCTGATTTGTTTTACTTATTTGTCCTTTTTCTTGTATTCAGACAATTTCCCAGAGTCCAAGGTCCAAAGTGCTAAGATTGTGGTGAAGGCTCGGTTCGTCATGGTGAGACCAACGATCTGGCCCGTGCCTACAGTATTGAAGATTACTTGATCAGTCTGGCAGCCAGCATAAAGCCAATGAAATCATTCGTCATGGATCTCATGGATGCAGCCATCCGGGTCTTCAATGTCCTCTGGCCGACAGAAGGGAGTCCTAAGCTCGTCGTAGCTTGCTAAGTGATTGATGGATTGTGAGACACAACTCAACCTATGGAGAGAATCTACGGCGCGATCAGGTGTCTGATACGGCTTTGTCCTTCGTGCTTTCATGGTATGAAGCTATCTGCCTAGATACATTGTAGAATCTGCACACTGGCTCACCATGGACTTTTGATCCGGAGTATATTGCATGTCGGCAAGCTCGTTCCTACCAACTGATCCAATACGCTGATACTTCGAAATCATATCTAATTTTTTTATGTTCCATGCTTG
This sequence comes from Avena insularis, assembly GCA_023614405.1. NCBI lineage: Eukaryota > Viridiplantae > Streptophyta > Magnoliopsida > Poales > Poaceae > Avena > Avena insularis. The sequence continues at coordinate 277,672,637 of CM042689.1, read as the reverse complement.
TTTTATATCATTTGTCTTATGTTTTGTCTACACTTTGAGGTATTTTTATACACTTTCTGAAACTATCCTATTAATAAGATGCCACAGTACTAGTTGCCTGTTTTCTTCTGTTTTTGGTTCCAGAAAAGAAGAAAATCAATATTCTCGGAATGGGACGGGACAAAAGCCAATCTTCCTATTTTTCTCGGAGCAACACGGAACCACGAAGCAGAGGTGGAGGAGGACACCAGGGTGGCCCCCTCCTAGGCGCAGGCCAGACCTGGTGGAGCCCACAGGGGGTGTGGGCCCCCTGGCCCTCCACCGACCTTGCCCCCTTTTCCTATAAGAAGCCTCCAACCCAAAAACCCTAAATCATCTGGCGGAAATCCACGAAAACCTCCACAGCGCCGCCGCCACTGAAGGGGAGATTCGGGGGACAGAAAGTCTCTGTTTCGGCACCCTGCCGGGACGGGGAAGTGCCCCCGGAGCCATCTCCATCACCGTTGCTGATTCCCATGATGAGGAAGGAGTAGTTCTTCCTCGAGGCTAAGGGCTCTACCGACAGCTATGTGTTCATCTCTCTCTCTCTCTATGCATGATCTTGTTGCGGTCATGAGCTTTGTAATCAAGTAGATCAACCTTGCTACTCAAGTGCTTCAATAGATCTCTGCTCTCCCCACATGTGTGTAAGTGACAGCGTGCATACCGTGGTGGCACTTAGGCTAGAGGTTACATAAATACTCATCGTGCTTTAATAGATATATGCTTTTCCCCATGTGTGTGCCAGTGACAGCATGCGCTCCGTGTGTGGCACCTATACACCTGACAAGTGTATTGGGTGTGTTGGGGACACAAGAGACTTCTTGTATATTTATTGTAGGGTTGCTTGAGAGGGGATACCTTTGACCACTTCCTCCTTGAGTTAGATAAACCTTGGGTAATCCACTTAAGGGAAACTTGTTGCTGTTCTACAAACCTCTGCACTTGGAGGCCCAACAACTGTCTACGAAAATAGAAGTGCGTAGACATCAAGCTATTTTGTGGCGTCGTTTCTGGGGAGGAAAGGTAAAAGACACTCACACACGTTACCCCACGGCAACAGCAAGCCAGAAAGCTATTTTCTGGTGCCGTTGCCGGGGAGGTAAGGTAAAAGGTACTCACATACTCTTGGTGTGTGAGTGCTCGAAGTTATTTCCTTTAGATTCTACAATTTTTGTCTTTTTGTTTCTTGTTTTCACTAGTTAGGCTTAATGGAAAAAACAACAAAATTATAGAGCTTTATAGTATCTATCTTGAGTTAGGACATGAAGTGTTTGAAGATAAAATTAAAAAGCCTATGGAACTTTATTTGCATGCTTAATAGCAATGTTATTAGTATGAATTCTTTGAACACCATTATTGCTAAGGCTATGGTAATGTCTAAGCTTGGGGAAGGTAGTTTTTATGAAAAAAATCTATTTAGTTCCCCAGCTTTGGAAGATAGCTATTCTATTGCTTATGATGATACAAAACCTCCAATATATGATGATTACAATGATGAATATGATATTTTCAGTCCACCTACTATTGAGGAGAAAATTAATTGTGATTACAATATGCCTCCTATATTTGATGATTATGGTGAGGAGAATAATAATGATAGCTATTTTGTTGAATTTTCTCCCAATACAATTAATAATAATGACTATGCTTATGTGGAGAGTAATAATTATTTCATGCATGTGGCTCATGATATGAATGTTTTATGTGATAGTTATATTGTTAATTTTATTCATGTTGCTACTAAAAGTTATTATGAGAGAGGGAAACATGGTCTTATGTATCTCAACAATATTAAGTTTCCCCTCTTTATGTTGAAAATCTTGAAGTTGCACTTGTTTTGCTTTCCTGTGCTTGTTGCTTTGTGCTTTCATGACTTGTTTCTTTACAAGATTCCTATGCATAGGAAGTGTGTTATACTTAAATGTGTTTTGAATTTGCTTCTTGATGCTCTCTTTTAATTCAAATCATATTTCTTATGTGGGCATCTTCTCAAACTATCAAGCCTAACTTAAAGGCGTTAAATAAAAGTACATGTTGGGAGATAACCCAAGAGTTTTCTTCAGTCTTGGAAGTTATTACTTTAGTAATGACCTCTCCTTATCCTTTTTGTTTGCTTTTTGTGCCAAGAATGACCTCTAATGAGAGGGAAGTAAGATTTGGGGAGTTGCTGTCCCGAAACAGATTTCTGTCCTCCACCGTAAAAAATCATGAGGAATCTCTATAAGTAGGATTGAGCTGATATTGTATGAATAAATCCCCCAGTATGTTATCTAACTTTAGTTAGTTCAACACTTTTTTATTTGAGCAACAAAAGGTCTTCGAAAAAATTGGTTTCTACCTGCTGGTCTGTTTTGACAGATTTGTGCCATTATTTACATTTGCTTCTAATTGATTCCTTTTTGGGTTCTTTTTGGGAAATTGAGCTTTTTTAGGGAATTGCTACAGTAGATAGTGTTTTTAGTGAAAGTTTTGCTGTTCCAAAGCTAAACATAAAGGTCTATTATCTTTTGAATACACTAATGTTGCTAATGAAGATTGTGTGAAGTTTTGTATGAAGGAAATATTTTAGGTGTAGATAAAGAATGATGTAATGAGATGAAGAATGGAAAAATGCTCAAGCTTGGGGATGCCACATCGTTTCACCCCAATAAACATTCAAGAGGTACAAGCTTCAAAGCTTGGGGATGCCCAAGGCATCCCTTCTTCATCAATAAAAATCTCAGGCTTTTCTAGACACTTCGTTTTTATTGTTTTATGCACAGTTGTGTTGTTCTTGGAGCGTCTTAGTTTTCGTTTTTGGTTTTAATTAGCTTAGTTTTCTTGAATAAGTTGGTTGATCCTAGCACACTTCTTTTGGAGAGAGAGACACGCTCTGTTTTCATTGCCTAGAACACTCTAGTTTTCATTCTTATTGTCTTGTGAGAGTTCTCTATTGCTAGAACTGTGTTTAGCCTTAGCTTTCTTGTACTTTCATCTTAGAACTCTTCTTTGTGGATTTGTGAGACAAGCTCACTGATATTTATTGATTATTATCCTTGTGAGTTGTTTCAAATAAGTTGATTGGTGTTGGAAAAGAGTAGAAAGTTGCATGCTTATAGTAGTACAAGAGGAGCTTGCTTTGACTGTGACTTAGACTGTATCATGCCATGCTAGATGTTGTTTTGACCTTATTCTTAGTGATTATTGCTGTAGCATGACTTGTTCCAAACAATTGAGATTTCTTAATGTGCCTTGAAAGAATCATGTGTTATTTTAGCATACAAAAGCATAGTATTGTGGTATTCTCCTTTGATGCTTTGTTTGGGTTGACTTAGCACATGCTCACACCATGTTATGACTATAAACAAGTCACCATAGCCTCTATGATCAGTTAGTCCTTGACTTGTAGTACCACTTTATACTTTGATTAGTAGTGTTTTGTCGCTCTGCATGATTATAGCCATTATTGATCTCTTAGTTGGTCTCTCCCAGTCTTTTGCTATCCTCCACTTGTATGAGTAAGCTCTACTCATGCATCCAACTCCCAAGAAACCAAGTTATTCCAAAGTGTCCACTATAAATTCCTATGCATGGTGTGTTACACCATTCCAAGTATATTCTTGTTTTCATTTATCTTCCAATTAAAAAGTATTTTGTTATGTGAAAACTTAGTGATTAAAGCTCTCACGAACTTGGTGGCACACTTTATATTTCTTGCCCCTAATAAACTTGAACCATTGTGTCATCTATGTTGTATATGCTTGCACTTATACGTTGGAATTAGCAGAACCATGTTTTCATGTGGAATGCTTCCAACATTGCACTTGTACTTTGTACAGAGTTGATATCATGATCTTTTGTCTATGGATGTCATCGGTGTGAAATGAAAGGGGAGCTTGTAAGTCCATGGAGTTATGCATTTTGTGTTAGAGAAACACCTGGGCCGCTAGCCTAAGCCATGCCTAATCATGGTGGAAACTTGCAGCATCACCATAGTGACATCTATGAAGCATTCTTCTTATAAAAAAGAGATTGAGAAAAAGAGACATATGAGAAAAGAGGAAAGAGGAAAGAGAGAAAAAATCACCATATTCCCATAGTAAATAAGAAGAATGCTGAGATGCTCATTGTTTGCTTGCCTTGTCATTTTGGTTATGGGATAGCTCCTGTACCATGTGCAAGGGGTACCCCGTTGCGGTTCTCTATGATACACATGTACTTACTATGACAAGAACTTGCAAGTAACTAAACTTGAGTAGCATGAGGAGCGGCCCTCGTATTTAAGGGACATGAGATTGCCAACTTATACTTTGTCAAGCATATACTCCATAGTTTGTTCACTTTAACCTTAATCACTTCAAGATGCTTATGATTGGGGCAATGAGAGATGAAAGCTAACAAGTACCATAATTTTTGGAAGCTCTTTATGAAACTTGAAATCCCTGCTTCCCTATATGAAGGGACTTTCTTCCACTATTATATTGAGTCTCCACCTTATACATATAGGCACCAGTAAAGAGAGCATAGTTGTCATTCTTAGTTCTATGTGCATTGTCCCAAACCTTATTGATTGATGCATATTGCCGTATTGCTTGTTCTTGTGCTATTTGTATCTAGTCACTCTTATGAACTTTGAAGATGTCCTATGCATCTATTTGCTACTTTATGAGGGACAAGCTGAATGCCACTATGCCATGTTTTCTGTATGTGAAACAAACAAATGTTTTTCAATGCATGTTATTCATGATCTTGTAGGGTTCGCAGCATAGAAAACAAAAAATTTCCTACGATGGGAACAACTATGTACCAAGATCTATCTACTAGATACAAACAACGGGCGAATGTATATCTGCAGAGAACATACCCTTGAAGACCGACAAAGCTTAACGAGTCCAAAATCGTGGTTGATGTAGACGATCTCTTGCCGATCTCAAGATCGAGAGGAAGTCCTAGCGCCGCAAAACAGCAGTGCATCCGTGCTCGCACACACGTTCGAGGCACCGAGCAACCTCCGCCTCCTCGCTCCAGCGATGCAGCGGAAGCACAACTCTTTCTTGCCGAATAGCCACCGGGAACATGTATCTCACTAGTCCGAGACCATGGGGGATAAATTCTAGAGGGGGAGAGAGATCCTTCACGAGGAGGTGTGAGTGAGAAGTGAGAGGAGGGGCTCCTTATATAGGGGAGGGGGCAGCCCAAGGGGGCATGGCCGCCGGACATGGAGGGTGCCCCCACCTCTCCCTCATTCATGCGGGTGGACACTCCACTCACAAAATGGCCCTTCAATTTTCTCCACTCAAAAACCCACTCAAATTCCCATTAAATTTCCACCAAATTTAATGCAAACTCTCATTAAATAAAAATCTTTTATTTTATTCAGAATTTTGTCAATTACTTTAATGACAAACATTCACAAATAACCCCTTGCTAGAATTCTATTTCACATGCATAACCACTTTATGCAATTTCACCCGAAAACCTGTTTCGGTATCTAGTGAAATAAATTCCTGCGCTTGTTCATTATTTCGGCATGAAACTCTTGCTCCAATTGGATGTCGGTGTCTCTTAAGTGTGTCACCCTACGGTTCGTGAATAATGCGGACATCATCGAGACCCCTCTCGGATCAATAATCAGAAGTGGGATCTGGAGACCCATACTGACTCCCACACATTCAACGATGACTTTCTTCTGATCGTCGGAACCTTTTACGCTAGTATCTTAATCCCCTTGTTTCACGATATATTACATGTCCGAGATTCGATCATCGGTATCTCCATACCTAGTTTGATCTCGTTACTGACATCCACTCTTTTCTCATTCCCGTGATATAACATTCTAGTGATCAAATCACTTGCTTGCAAGCTAATCAATGTGATATCACCGAGAGGGCCCAGAGCATATCTATCCGTCATCGGGATGAACAAATTCCACTCTCGATCCATGGGCCTCAACTTAACACTTTATTAGTTCTGAATCCATCTTTATAATCACCCAGTTACGGTGTGACGTTTGATGTTATCAAGAAACTCTTCCGGTGTTAGTGATTGACATGATCTCATGGTCTAAGGATTAGGATCACTTTGTAAGTTGTTATAGCAATATAAACTCAATGACTTTGATCGTAATGCTATACTTCGGATGAATGTTCATCACACCATTACACTAATGTTGTGATCCCTTTATTAATAACATCCAATGTCCATGATCAGGAAACCTTGATCATCTTGTTAATCAACGAGCTAGTTTATGAGAGAGGCATAACTAGGAACTTCCTTTTTGTTTATTAAACACACATGTATTAACGTTTCCGTATTAATACAATTATAGCATGTAAAATAAACATTTATCATAAACAAGGAATACGATAATAACCACTTTATTATTGCCTCTCGGGCATATTCCCTTCAGTCTCCCACTTGCACTAGAGACAATAATCTAGTTTGAAAACTTTGTGTATTGAACACCTATGGCTTTCTGGTATTCCAAATACGCAACTGCAAGTGGTTAACATAATCTACGGATCTGACACTTTTAGGTCAGTGTGTATTTGCATGTCTTTGCTTCTTCACGCATCACTCATTCTCCAATGAGATGGCATTGTATAAATTTGGTCTTTTGGTGAGACCTTTAGTTCCTTGGGGTTAAATCATGTTGATACTATTGGCATACAATATATCTTTAGTGTTAGCCCGTTGCGAACCACACCTTAGTTTGATAACAAACTTCTTGACACAAATTCCCTCCTTTGCTGCTACTATAGCAGTCATATACTTAGCCTTTTTGTTGTAGTATTCGTCACAATGTCTTAACTATGTATTTCATCCAAATCCATCATGGAATCTCCTTTCCATTACATTGTGCCACCCACAGTTTAAATTGCGATAAACTTAATTTGTATCTTGTGACAAAACTAGTATCAATGTAACGCTTTACAATGAACTATTTGTAATTGTTTGTCACCTCTACACAAATATATTCTTAGTTCTTTCAAAAAGATCATAAGAATATCCTCACTATCGTCCAATGATCATTTTATGATTCATTCTAGTATATGCTCATAACACTTAGAGCATAGGACATATCTGGATATGTACATATCATGGTATGATTGATCAAAACATTCTTGTGATTTCACTCATCAAGTGTCAAAGCACTTGAATCTTGTTTCACTTATCAAGTGTCGATACACTTGAATCTTGATTCAATTCCTCTCCATGCAACAAGAACTTTTTCTTGTCGTTTCTATATTGAACTCCTTCAATATCTCATATATGTACGTTTGGCACAACCATATTGGCGTCACAGTCTATCCACTATAGACATTCACGCTAAATATTCGGGTTTTGCCAAAGTATTTCATAAAAATGAAATTCTTAACCTTTATCAATAAAAGATACATCATTTCTAATCAACAAGATGTCCTCCACATAATGTATTAGAAATATGTCTCAGCGCTCCCACTTAATTTCTTGCAAATGCAAGCATCTTCATCGTCTCCTGATGAAAAACTCCTTTTTCATCATGGTGAAGATTCCAAATCTGTGATGCTTACTTCAACCGTTGAAGTTTGCATGCCCTTTTAGCATCCTTTGAATTTAACAAAACCCTTTGGACCGTGTCATGTACACGTCCTAGGTAACCATTCTATTAGAAGAACTTTGTTTTGTTTATTCATCTACCATATACCAAATTATATGTAGTGATTGCTACTTTAATCCGTCCAGACTAAATACGCTATAAAAGATCAAATCTTGTCATAGTCAACTCCTTGAAAATTGTCATAAAATACTTTACGACATGTCGACTATTTCATAGATGTGAAACATCCATGTCTGTTTCTTTATAGATCCAAATACGACCGATAGGTTTTTACACCTTTCCGGAGGGTCTTCCAAGTTCAAAACTTGATTTCTCGTGTATGGAACTATCACGGATTTGATGGCTTCAAGCCATTTGATGGAGTCAGAGCCCATCATCGCTTCTTTGCATGTAGTCGGTTCATCATTGTCAAACAATAATAATTTACTCTCAAATCTTAGCATTTGATTGTTTATCCGATTGACTTGGTTCAATAAGAACTTAGATCTCCGTGACCACAACCTTTTGAGGCACATAAGCTATGAGCATTATGGCAGCCCCCAGAATGATTTTCGGTGTTGCGCAACTCAGCACATTTATCTAAGGTTCGTTAACCTTATCAAAGTTCTATTGTCCTCCCACTTAACTTTTATGAAAAATTTCTTCTTCAAGAAACTTCACATTTCAAGCGACAAACCCTTTTGTCCTCGGTGTTATGGAGGAATAACCAATTGTTATTCGGAATAACCTACAAAGACATGCTCATCCGACTTTGGTTGTAAACATCTTACTTATGTTTAGCATACCAAAATTTAAGAAATGACAACTTGGGTTTTACCCCAAACCATAACTTCCATGGTGTCATTTCAACAGATCAAGATGGAGCTCTTTTCAGTGAAAAAGCGGTAGTCTCTAAAGCTTTAATCTTTTAAAACATAATGGCAGTTTTATAAATAACACCTTTGATCCAACCATGTCAAACAAGGTTTCATTACAAATCTCAAACACTCCATATTCCTATGGTGTTTCGGGATATGTAAGTCTAGGTGTTTTGCTAAACTTGCAACTCAAATAAATCCCTCTATGGTAAAATCATAATTCATTTATTTTCTTGTTACACTTGTAACTCAAACAAATCCCTTATGATAAAATCATAAACCATTTATTTTCTTGTTACTATGATTTTCCGCTTCATCTTGAAAGTTTTTGAAACGTTTTTCAAATATTTCATACTTCTTTCTCATTAAGTGAATATTCACTCAAATTTCCGGAGAAAGCATATGAAGTTGAAATCCATCGCTTACGACAATATATAATAGAGTACATACATCGATATGTATAAATTCCAATAATTTACTCGTTCGTTCTTCTTTGGCCTTTGAACGAAGTTTTAATTATCACGTGGAAAGTCTCACAAGCGTCACTTGATCAAATCAAAGACTCCAAAAATCCATGAATATGGAGATTCTTCATGTTTTCTTTCCAATATAATTTAAACAGCGATGTCACTTCGTAAGTGAGCTTTCAATCATTTGTCTTGCGACATTTTAGCATTAGGTTTTATGGATGTGATTTCTCCAACTAGATTTGTAAATCATCCATCTTATATGGAATAAGGTAATTATTTGAACAACCTTTGTTCTCATAATACCTGATTCAAATAACAATTATTAAAACAAATCTTGAAGTCAAGCTTTGGTGTCAACGAGAAATACAAACAACGGTTTCTTTGTTTTCGATGAACATCATCACATATTCTCTTGCTAGTTACTTAGGCCATTGTGGTTCATGAATTGTGTCTTTTGTATGAAATTTCATACCAACCAATTTGGTATCCAATACCCAAGAACCACATTGTTTAACAAGCAAAGAATACAACCATAACATGTATATCATCTATATACCTAAATTGGATATTTCCAATCTTTTCTTTTCCGCCAAATATATTTTATAGATTCTCTTTCAGCATTTCCTTTTTACTTTTTAAAAGAATCTATCAACATCAATAGTGGCGCCATATACATGACACATAGTCCAAAGCATGTATATTCAAATAATAATACCTTTGGACCTGCACTTTGAAGTAGATCACCATCATCAAAATGATCGGTATTCTTTCAAAATCCATTCTTTAGTAATCTTTTAGTGTAGTAAACACTTCACATACATCTTCTATTCATCCTTATCATGACGACTTTCATGATCAAGCTACTATAGCTTATAAGGAGAATCGTGAGTATAACATTACTTTCCAAAACCCTTTTGGATGATTAGGATGTCTAGCATCACCAACCTTCGTAAATTCTCATCCAATATGAGAACATATATTATACTCTATCATATTGCAACCAAAACATTGTTTCAGATATCGTTATATCTGCCACACATGATGGTTTCTGAAACAATTCTTTTAGCTCCTAGATAAACTTGATATTAAAACAATCAAGAATCATGGAGGCAAACATGATACTTAAGATACTAACACTGGAATTGTTACTCTCGATTCAATACTAATTATCAAATTTCACGGAGTAAACAGAGTTTGCTGAAAGTTTGCAATAGGACTTTAAACTTTAGATTGACACTCAACACAATACGATACTAGTTTGTAAAGTATATATCCAGAATTCTATAGTTCTATTATCTCAATTACAACTAAGCATAAAGTGGTGAACGAATGCCAATGACTACAACAAATTATGAAAATTCACTTTGATTTAATTTATGATAAATTGAGTTCTACTAATCCAAATTAGAAATGAACTCCCACTCAAAAACGACATCTCTCTTGTCTTTTTGGTGATTACATGAACCAAATCCACTACACCAAGTCCGATCATCACGTGAGTCGGTGTAGCTTCAAAGGCGAGCATCAAATGGGCATCATATCTACTATATGACTCATGCTTAACCTTTCGGTCCATGTTCCGAGGCCATGTCTGTACATGCTAGGCTCGCCAAGTAAGAACCTTAGTATTCGCGTGTGTAACTGTCTTACACCCGAAATATGGTCGTGGATCCAAAAACACCCGATCATCACGTGATGTCTTGGAGCGACGAGAACATAATCGGTGCATACTAAAGGAAGAACACATTCTTATCTTGATATTTAAATGAGGGATCATCTTATTATGCTAATAAAACGCCAAACAAGCAATATAAGATGCTATCAAACATCACATGTTTGTAAGTGAAAAGATATGGTTCCCACATATGATCTCCATCCTGTGCACCGTGGTATGATCTCTATCATACCTTTATGTGTAAGGCCAAGGTCTATGGAACTTACACGCTATGTGTGTTGTAAGATTATCATATCATACTTCTGCTTACAACATCACCATATCATAACACTAGCCCAGCAACAATATAAACTAGACGCCTCTAATTTATCCATTGCAAGTTTTACGTGGCTTAGGGCTTTCGAAGATAGAACCGTTCTTACCTACGAACATGAACCACAACGAGGATAACCAAATTATTGACAACTCGTTGCAAATTAGATATTGACTATAATAGGAGATACAGACACCCGCTAGCCACTTATGCAAACTAGTTGCATGTCAAGCGTGGAACAGGTCTCATGTGCGAGGACATGTAAAGTTTGTCCGGGCCGCTTCATCCCACTATGCCACCAATATCCAAAGTACAACTAAGAAGCAATAAAATGATCATCATCGCCCACATACTCATATGTGTACTACCCGTGCAAAGTATCTACGCATAGATCCGGCTCTGATACCACTGTAGGGTTCGCAGCATAGAAAACAAAAAAAAATCTACGATGGGAACAACTATGTACCAAGATCTATCTACTAGATACAAACAACGGGCGGATGTATATCCATAGAGAACATACCCTTGAAGACCGACAAAGCTTAACGAGTCCAAACTCGTGGTTGATGTAGACGATCTCTTGCCGATCTCAAGATCGAGAGGAAGTCCTAGCGCCACAAAACAGCATCCGTGCTCGCACACACGTTCGAGGCACCGAGCAACCTCCGCCTCCTCGCTCCAGCGATGCAGCGGAAGCACAACTCTTTCTTGCTGAATAGCCATCGAGAACATGTATCTCGCTAGTCCGAGACCATGGGGGATATATTCTAGAGGGGGAGAGAGATCCTTCACGAGGAGGTGTGAGTGAGAAGTGAGAGGAGGGGCTCCTTATATAGGGGAGGGGGCAGCCCAAGGGGGCATGGCCGCCGGCCATGGAGGGTGCCCCCACCTCTCCCTCATTCATGTGGGTGGACACTCCACTCACAAAATGACCCTTCAATTTTCTCCACTCAAAAACCCACTCAAATTCCCATTAAATTTCCACCAAAGTTAATGCAAACTCTCATTAAATAAAACTCTTTTATTTTATTCAGAATTTTGTCAATTACTTTAATGACAAACATTCACAAATAACCCCTTGCTAGAATTCTATTTCACATGCATAACCACTTTATGCAATTTCACCCGAAAACCTGTTTCGGTATCTAGTGAAATAAATTCCTGCGCTTGTTCATTCTTTCGTCATGAAAATTTTGCTCCAATTGGATGTCGGTGTCTCTTAAGTGTGTCACCCTACGGTTCGTGAATAATGCGGACATGATCGAGACCCCTCTCGGATCAATAATCAGAAGCGGGATCTGGAGACCCATACTGACTCCCACACATTCAACGATGACTTTCTTGTGATCGTCGGAACCTTTTACGCTAGTATCTTAATCCCTTTATTTCACGATATATTACATGTCCGAGATTCGATCATCGGTATCTCCATACCTAGTTTGATATCGTTACTGACATGCACTCTTTTATCGTTCCCGTGATATAACATTCTAGTGATCAAATCACTTGCTTGCAAGCTAATCAATGTGATATCACCGAGAGGGCCCAGAGCATATCTGTCCGTCATCGGGATGAACAAATTCCACTCTCGATCCATGGGCCTCAACATAACACTTTATTAGTTCTGAATCCATCTTTATAATCACCCAGTTATGGTGTGACGTTTGATGTTATCAAGAAACTCTTCCGGTGTTAGTGATTGACATGATCTCATGGTCTAAGGATTAGGATCACTTCCTAAGTTGTTATAGCAATATAAACTCAATGACTTTGATCATAATGCTATACTTCGGATGAATGTTCATCACACCATTACACTAATGTTGTGATCCCGTTATTAACAACATCCAATGTCCATGATCAGGAAACCTTGATCATCTTGTTAATCAACGAGCTAGTTTATGAGAGAGGCATAACTAGGAACTTCCTTTTTGTTTATTAAACACACATGTATTAACGTTTCTGTATTAATACAATTATAGCATGTAAAATAAACATTTATCATAAACAAGGAATACGATAATAACCACTTTATTATTGCCTCTCGGGCATATTCCCTTCAGATCTTTGTTTGTAACCTTTCATGTTGCATGCATAGTTACTTTGTCTTGCTGTTAGAACTCCATCTTTCATGCACATGTTTAGAGTTCTTTGATCCCAGCTTTCAATGCTTGCAAATGGTTTGATCTTGATTTTGATGGTGCATGTCACCTCAAAAATTATTATTTTTATCACTTACCTACTAGAGGACGAGCACGAGTTAAGCTTGGGGATGCTTGATACGTCAAAACGTATGTATATTTTTTATGTTCCATGCTTGTTTTATATCATTTGTCCTATGTTTTGTCTACACTTTGAGATATTTGTATACACTTTCGGGAACTAACCTATTAACAAGATGCCATAGTGCCAGTTGCCTGTTTTCATCTGTTTTTGGTTCCAAAAAAGGCAGAAAATCAATATTCTCGGAATTGGACGGAACAAAAGCCAATCTTCCTATTTTTCCTGGAGCAACACGGAACCACGAAGCAGAGGTGGAGGAGGACACCGGGGTGGCTGCACCCCCCTAGGCACGGGCCAGCCCTGGTGGCGCCCACAGGGGGTGTGCGCCCCTGGCCCTCCACCGACCTTGCCCCCTTCGCCTATAAGAAGCCTCCGACCCAAAAACCCTAAATCATCTGGCGGAAATCCACGAAAACCTCCACAGCGCCGCCGCCACCAAAGGGGAGATTCGAGGAACATAAAGTCTCTGTTCTTGCACCCTGCCGGGATGGGGAAGTGCCCCGGAGCCATATCCATCGATCTCCACCACCATCTCCATCACCGTTGCTGATTCCCATGATGAGGAAGGAGTAGTTCTTCCTCGAGGCTAAGGGCTCTACCGGTTACTCTGTGTTCATCTCTCTCTATGCATGATCTTGTTGTGGTCATGAGCTTTGTAATCAATTAGATCTACCTTGCTACTCAAGTGCTTCAATAGATCTCTTCTCTCCCCACGTGTGTGTAAGTGACAGCATGCATACCGTGGTGGCACTTAGGCTAGAGGTTACAAAAATACTCATCGTGCTTTAATTGATCTTGCTTTTCCCCATGTGTGTGACAGTGACAGCATGCGCGCCGTGTGTGGCACTTAAGCTAGATTATATATATATATATATATTTGTTATGAGTTATATTTGGAGTTGGATGTCTATTGTGGTGTTTGTTGGAACCATCTAGCGCTCAAGGTGACAGTGTGGGGTTATCTAGATTGGGGAAGGCATTATCATGGATTAGAGTGTCCAACCGAAGAGTAGTTAAGAGTAGTTTCATGAAGAGACGATATTTGTATGAGAGAGTGTTTAGTAGTGAAAGTATGATCCCTAGGCCTTGTTTCTAAGCATTGAAACACCGTTTGCAACTAGATCTGTTGCATGTTTGCTTGCTTCCATCTTTATTTCAGTTTGACTTTAGTCTTTCCCACGTCAACAACAAGTTAGAAGCTCTTTTCTGGCACCGTTACCACTTGTATTTCACTATTTCTTCGCCGAACTAGTGAACCTATACACCTGACAAGTGTATTGGGTGTGTTGGGGACACAAGAGACTTCTTGTATATTTATTGCAGGGTTGCTTGAGAGGGGATACCTTTGACCACTTCCTCCCTGAGGTCGATAAACCTTGGGTAATCCACTTTAGGGAAACTTGCTGCTGTTCTACAAACCTCTACACTTGGAGGCCCAACAACTTTATACAAGAATAGAAGTGCGTAGACATCATACGCCAACACACACGGGTGGAATGAAGGGTCAAGCTTCCTTGAGGACGAGGTTGAAGAAGAGGAGGAGGAAAAAGGGGAGGCCGAAGAAAAGGCCAACTAGGAAGAAGAGAACCCGGAGGAAGAAGCGGCCAACTCGGACGGCCACGAAGAAACCTCAGATCATGATGCTTAAGTCGAGGCTCCTTCAATAGAAGTCGGGGTTTCCCATGCTGAAGCCGAGGTTCCCTCAACCGAAGTCAAGGCTCGTACCTCAGAGACTCCTACTTCGTAAGTTGTTGTTCCCCCTCCAGTTGTTGGTGACTGATACGTCGGAAACGTATCTATAATTTTTGATGTTCCATGCTTGTTTAGTATCTACTTTGCTTTGCTTCGCTTTGTCCACACTTTGAGGTTCTTTTTATAAGTTTTCTGGTAATAACCAATTAACAAGTTGCCACGGTGCCAGTTGCCTATTTTCTGCTATTTTTGGTTCCAGAAAAGCTAGTAAGGAAATATTCTCGGAATTGGACAAGACAAAATCCAAAGTCAATATTTCACCAAGGAGAACATGGAGTCCAGACGAGAGACGGAGGGGCGCCACAGGGTGGCCACACACCCCCCCCCCCCCCAGGCGTGGGCCCACCCTGGGCCACGCCTAGGCAGGGTGTGGGCCACCTGACCGCCTCCCAGCCTTGCCTCTTAGCCTATAAGAAGCCCTCGATGCCTAAACCCTAACCACCCGATCAATATTCCACGAAACCGTCTATAGCCACCTCCACCATCGTCCCTAGATCGGGGATCTAAAGCTCTTCCCGGCACCCTGCCGGAGGGGAGATCATCCCAGAGGCCTTCTTCTTCATCATGCCAGCCTCCAGTATGAAGCGTGAGTAGTTCCACATTGGACTACGGGTCCATGTAGTAGCTAGATGGTTGTAACTCCTCCTTTGTGCTTTCATGTCTAGATCTTGTGAGCTCCGTTCGTGATCAAGATCTCATCTATTTGTAATCATGCATGTTGTGTTTGCAGGGATCTGATGGATATTGAGATTACTATGTTAGATGGATTAATGGTTTTGTCTTATTGATTCTATCATGTATGTGTTGTTTGTGATCTTGCATGCTCTCCATTGTTAGTAACTATCTTGGCCAAGTAGTTGCTAGTGACTCCAAGAGGGGGTATTTATGATCGATAGTGGGTTCATGCCTCTACTTAATCAAGGGAAGTGATAGAAATATCTACGGTTGTAGATTGTGATGTTGCCACTAGGGGGAAAACAACGGTCTCTTGTTCATGGAACAAGTGGATTGTTTACCTTACACACTTTGCTTAAAGCAGTTGTATGTTGCTTGCAACTTAATACTAGAGGGGGTTTGGATGATAACCCAAAGGTGGACTTCTAGTCATAGATGCAGTTGGATGGCGGTCTATGTATATTGTTGTATTGCCCAATCGAATCTCATAGGATCTTTATGTCTGGTATTGCATTGTTATGCCTTGCTCAGTCATGTCAATTGCCCTGCTGTAATTTGTTTACCCTTCATGCCATGTTTGTTTATCTAAGGAGAACACCTCTAGTGAACTATGGACCCCTGTCCAATCTTTACGATTGATACATCTTCCACTGTTACTGTTTACTTACTGCAAACCACTTTCACCTTCCAGCAACCGGTGAGATTGACAACCTCACTGTTAGTTGGGGCAAAGTCTTGAGTTTGTGTTGTGCGGGTTTCCACGTTGCTTGCAACACCTGTGAGACGTTTCCTTCCTCCTACTGGTTCGATAACCTCGGTTTCTTACTGAGGGAAAACTTGCTGTTGTGCTGCATCATACCTTGCTCTTGGGGTTTCCCGATGAAGCGTCCCATGTCAACAACACGCTATCAACAAGTTTTCTGGCGCCCTTGTCGGGGAGGCTAAGGACGTCTTCACAAGGGGAGTCCTCCTCAACCTTTCTCTTTACTTTGTTTTTGGTTTGCTTAGTTTCTTTTGCTTGGTTTTGTTTGCCTCTTTTTATCAAAAACTTCAAAAAAATTAGTTTAGTTTTGTTTGCTTTCTCTTATCAAAAACACAAAAAAATTAGTTCCTGCTCAAGTTGCTGGTCTGTTATTGCCTTGCTTTGTCATGCTTTCTATCAATGGATGGTTTCTTTGAAACTAGTTCTTACTGGCAAGGGGGTTCACGGAAGAAGAAAGGTATTATTATAAGGAACAGCATTTGTCACTGTAGAGGTCCCAACCTTTAATAAGGTAGAGATCCCTGTGTTTACAATGCTAGTCCCTGTATCAATAGCTAGCATCCACAGTTAAGATGTAATATCAAGAAACAAAGGTCATAATACAACTTTATAACTAGGAATAAAATAATTCATTACATATTACATATCTCATTTGTCTATCTCATTACAATGCAGCATGAATAACTATAGCATAGAGTCCTTCATCTTCAAAGTGCCACAGGCAATCATGTTGGTTGTAGACTTGTAATCCTAATCAACACACTTCACTAACATCAAACAAACCTGCAACAAAATAAGTTACAGCCACAAGGGTCAATACATTTGAATTGTATTGGCAAGTGATACTATGGTACTATAGTGGGGTCTATCATCTATATGCATTTGGCTAGGTGGAGCTTAGGCTTGCTTTGCTCAAAATAGATTTTACTTATCATTTGAAAACACTAAGTTTTTGTTTGACAAAATCACCCAAGGAACCACCAATAGAAATTGGTGAACCTTCACCCTTGTTCAACCACAAGTCTTAACTTAGAAATTGGGATGAGGAGATTCTTGATAGCTTCCATGTCTTGATGCTCAAATTGCCCAATACCAGGGACATGGCTAAGTACTTAGATTTTACACTCTACAAAGGTGGTGCACTTTCCCCACAAGACTTGATTTTCACCAAGACAAGATCTTTCAGAAGCCTTCTCTTAGACCAGAATGGACGTGTTCCAACCTATCATCCCCTACCACCAACTGTCCATTTGGCTAAGTTATTGCAACCTATATGATCTAGGAAGAGCCCATAATGCCATGTGGCTGCACTTGAAATTTCTCAACATTTGACATCTCAAATCTCTTTGTTCCTGGGTGGCAATCCACAAGTGAGATACCAAGTCTTCCCCAGTATACTATACTTGGTGATGCCCAAGTTTTCCCTAGTATACTGGACTTGTGTAACCACTCAACACAAACCTTTCTTTCCATTCCACCCAGGTGATTCATTCACTTAGTTGTTTTATTAAACAAAACACAAGTCCTTGACTTAGAAATATTCCATAGCATGAATATAATCCACCCTTGTTTTCTACTAGCTAAGCTAAGCATGGTAGTAGTAGGAATCTTAACTTAGGAAAATTCTACTAAGGTTTCATCTACTAGGATTTCCCATGGCATAGTTTATACTTAGCAAAAATTCCATGCAAGTCCTACTTAGAAATAACACTAATGCATAATGAAAATAATGGGACAAAAGTATGAAGCATCACTTGCCTTTTTCGTAGGGAATATAAGTTCACTTCTTGATCTTACAATAGTCACACTCTTCAAATTCCACTACAATTCAATCAAGCAAGCAAATATTCAATCTACCATTCAAGCAATCATCACATAGAATAATAAAAACAAAGCAATGCATGCAAGCATGCCAAGATTGTTTTATTTGGAAAAGTGGTTTCTAATAGGTTATAAACATTTTAAAACACATATTGGTCATTTATAAAAGTGGTAAAACCATTGGATATCAAGTTAGTAAAAATGGCCACTTTAAGTCATTTTTGTTTTGCTAGAAATGGTTTAAATCAAGGTAATATTTTCTAGTGTTTGACAAATACATTTTTAAACACAAATGTTAGTGTTTTATGGTCAAGTGTTTATTATTAAAACCATTTACAAAAGGGTTTTACTTATAAACCATTTTTATACCAAAGTAATATTTTATGTTGTTGAAAATGCTCTTTAGTAAAGTAATAATTTATAGGGTTCATAAAATATATTTTTAAATCCTAAAACCTGGTGTTTAGGGTCAGAGAGTTTAAATCAAATCATTTTCCAAAGGTTTTACTCAAAAAGCATTTTAACACATAAACAATATTTTTGTTTGTCTAGAAATGTTCTAATTCAAAGATTTATTCTTTGGCTTCACCAAATATGTTTTTCAATCCAAAAGTTGGTTTATATGGTCATTATGTTCAAAACAATTCATTTGCCAAAGATTTTACCTTAAAAATATTTCTAGAACAATTTTTATATTCAATTTATGCCTACACATGTTTCTGCAAAAACAACTATTTTACCAGAAGCAATTCATTAAACAAAGTGCATGGTTGGAAAGTACTTGTTTTTCTGATTCCATTGATATAAAATTTGAAAAATTTGGACGTGTAGATTTAAAGTTATGCAATTTACAAAATCAAGCACTAAATAGATAAGTTTCTGTTTTCAATTTAAAAGGGTGGCCACGTGGTGTGTTTTCATTGGCTCGTACCATTTCGTTCGGATCAGGCAACGTGGACCGCTGGATATACTTAACATCGCACGGCACAGATCTATCTATACCTCTTCGAGTTAATGAAACTATCGCATGCGTCAGATTAAAATCCAACGGCCTAAACTGACTAACCTAAAACGGGCGGCGCTAGCGGCGGCGACTGGCGGCGGCGCGCTCAGATGAGGGTGGTGCTGGCGATGCAGGAAACAAAAGAGAAGGGAGAGGGTCTCACCGAGATCGCCGTGGCGGGTGGATGCTCAAGGTGGTCTCTGTCGATGGAGGGGCGCACGATGCTGGCTCGAATCACTCGCCGGAGTTCGTGGAACCGTCGGGTGCGCTCAGACGTTGTTGAATATGAGGCTACAGAGCATGCCAGTGAAAAAGGGGAGAACGGTTAGATGCGCGGGAGAGTGGTGAGTACACGCGTGTGAAGGAGGAGGAGAGGGGCGGTCAGACGCTACCTGGGGAACTCGCCGGAGAAGGAGCAGACGGCGGCGATGCTCAGATGAAGACGGAGTCGACGATCTGAGCATCTTGCGGTGAGCAGGCGGCCTTGGGAGATGCGCCAGAGGCTAGGGAGTAGGCTTGTATGCGCCAGGGAGCAAGGGGGCGTGGGCTGGCCGGAATTGCTGCGGATGCTCGTCGGAGACAGAGATGTTGTCACAAGCAATACGGGCAGCCTAGGGGCTCCGGCGGTGTGAGGACTGGGGAAAAAGTTAGAGGGGAAACGGGCGCTTAAGTGTGCATGGTCAGGGGGCAAGAATAACGCGGCATTGATGCGAATTAAACACGCGAATCAATCGGCCGAAACGGGAGAGAGAGGGAGGAAGAAGGGGTCCGCGGGGTTGAAGACGGTGACGTGGCTGTGGGGTAGCGTTGTTAGTGAGTGAGAGAGGGGGAAGGTGGGGTCCAGGTGTCAGCGACTTCGTGGGTAGGTTCACTGGTGCGAAGAGTTTTCTCGCGGGGAGAGAGGGAGTAGGCTGTTGCTGGGCTTGCTGGGCCTGGTCTGGCTGGTTTCCTTTTTTTTGTTCTGATTCTTTTTCTTTTTCCTTTTCTATTATTCTGTTTTGATTTTTATTCAAATATTTCAACACTAATTGAATTCAAACCTTTGCCAAACTTTGTGTATATTCTAATACTGTTTATTAATATATTCTAAAGTCAAATTTAGAATATCTCTTTTATTATTTTTAGGGTATATTAATTATTTAAAATAGGCCCTTGTCTTAATTCAAATAAGATTTATTAATGTTTTCAAACTCTATTTGAAATCTAAATTTTACCAAATCTTTTCAGTAGGTTTTATTTAAAAATAAATCACTTTGAATTGTTATCTAAAATAATTTATTATGTTTTTAATGTTTATTTAAAATGGGAAATGTCTTTACTTAAATGAATTTTGGATAATAATAAATCCTCATGATTTTATTTAAATAATCCTTTACTCTTTTTATTAAACAAAAACATTTTATTTTATTTGATTGGCCAAGTTTTAATTTGGCTTTTTAAAATAGTCCTTATTTATTTATTTCTTCCTTTGTTTTATAAAATCCATATCTTTTTATTTAAAGATCCAAAAATGGTGATTCCATCTTTTATAATTTTATTTAATATTTGTTTATCTTTTTAAATCCCTTTAGGATTATTTGCTCACAATTTGGTATGGATTTTTACATAGGTTCTTTATTAGCTTTGGAAATCCAATTTCCTTATCTTACTAAATTCATAAGATTTTATCTATGGTTCCAAATTGAATGAAATTAATTTCTATGGTTTTATAATATTTCCATTTGTCATTCTTGATCATTTATAAATGTTTGTTGATAAAAAATTTATATGGACCAAATCCTTAGTCTTTGAGATAACTTGGAATGTTTTTCTTCCATTAGGGTCTTAGGGATTTGGTTTATTTTCCAAGTGTTTAAATTTCAAGATGCATTTATGAAGAATGCATTACACTTGATTTGAATTTAGTTGGATTTAAATTTTATTCAAAGTTTGTTCAAGATGGGTTTTAGTGTTTCCATTTAGAAACAAAAAGTTTCTTTTCACCCTAAATTTCAACAATTATTTATTTTGTTTATTTATGTTTCACATTACAAAATTTGGAAAAATTTGGGATGTGACATTCACAAAAAGGTAAACACTTAAGGGAACAAATTGATAAATTGAATACTATTGCTAGAGAGGTGTTCTCTATTTATAATGTTACTTATTGCTTTGATAAATATTGTTGCTGTAGGAGGTATAAGCACCTACCTTTTCAATGTGAGTATAATGATAATGTTACCATATCTTCTTATGTTAAAGGAAATTATGACTTGTATGATGTGGAACAAATTGAAGAATTTATTGCCTTCAAGGGTGCATTTGAACTTGCCAGTTTGCTTGAAAATACTAATGATGCACCTTATGAATATGAGGTTTATGAGATACTTAAATTTTTCTTTCATAATTACAAGGAAGAAAATGGCTATATTCTAGAATATTTTAATAAGTGCTTTCCACAAACGGAAGAGACTAATGCTTTGCAGGAGCCTGTGGAAGAAGAAATTGCTGAACCTGAAAGCTCATTAGATGAAAAAGAGGACGTGAGTGATGAACAAAAGGGGAAGAATGGATCTACCCATCCTACCTTCAAATGAGAGTAACTCTTTATCCCTTACATTATTTGATTTTCCCTTGCTTACCAAAGGAGGATGAATGTTATGTTCCTATGGATCCTTTATTTGTGCCTAACTTTGAAATGCATGGTACTAAAGAGTTTTGCTTAGAGAATGTTTATGATAAAGCTCTAGATGATGGTCCTATATTGGTTGATAATATTAATTTTACTACTATTGAAAATGAGAATGATCGGTCATCTTGTTATAAAATTGTTAAAAGTGGGTTTGAAGGTTTTAATCCCACTATTTTTGAGCTTGCTAAAAATTATGTGTTTGTAGATCATGAAAAGCATACTTTATGTGATAGTTATATTGTTGAGTTTATTCATGAGGCTACTAAAAATTATTATGAGAGAGGAAAATATGGTTGTAGAAGTTTTCATGGTACTGAAACACCTCTCTATGTGCTGAAAGTTTTGAAGTTGCTCTTGTTTTATCTACCCATTCCTGTTACTATGTGCTTCTTTGATTTATTTTCTTACAATATTCCTATGCATAGGAAGAGGTTTAGACTTAAATGTGTTTTGAATTTGCTTCTTGATGCTCTCTTTTACTTCAATTCATATTTCTTATGTGAGCATCTTCTCAAACTATCATGCCTAACTTAAAGGCGTTAAAGAAAAGTACTTGTTGGGAGATAACCCAAGAGTTTTCTTGAGTCTTGGAAGTTATTACTTCAGAAATTACCTCTCCTTATCCTTTTTTGTTTGCTTTTTGTGCCAAGAATGACCTCTAATGAGAGGGAAGTAAGATTTGGGGAGTTGCTGTCCCGAAACAGATTTCTGTCCTCCACCATAAAAATTCGTGAGGAGTCTCTGTAAGTCGTATTGAGCTGAAAATTTACTAATAAATCCCCCAGTATGTTAGATAACTTTAATTAGTTCAACACTTTTTGATTTGGGCAACAGAAGGTCTTCGAAAAAACCATTTTCTACCTACTGGTCTGTTTTGACAGATTTCTGCCATTATTTGCATTTGCTTCTGAGCTTTTTGAAGGATTTGCTACAGTAGCTTGTGTTTTTAGTGGAAAAAAATTGCTGTTCTAAATCTGAGCCTAAAGGTCTATTATATTTTGAATACACTAATGTTGCTAATGAAGATTGTGTGAAGTTTTGTATGAAGGAAAATTTTCAGGTGTATAGAGAGGATGATGTAATGAGATGAAGAATGGACAAAAGCTCAAGATTGGGGATGCCACCCCGGTGTCACCCCAGGAAATATCCAAGAGGTACAAGCGTCAAATCTTGGGGATGCCCAAGGCATCCCCTTCTTCATCAATAAAAATCTCAGGTCTTTCTAGACACTTCGTCTTATTGTTTCATGCACTGTTTTGTTGTTCTTGGAGCGACTTAGTTTTCGTTTGCTTTGCTTAGTTTGTTTAGTTTGCTTGAATAAAGTAGTTTGGACCACCGTTCCCGCTATCTTGCTTCAAATAAGTTGATTGGTGTTGGAAAGGAGAAGAAAGTTCTTGCTTGAAAGTGCAAGAGGAGTTTTCTTTGTTGTGACTTAGACTTTAGCATGGCATGCTAGGTGTTGTTTTGAACTTATGCCTAGTGATTATTGCTGTAGCATCCAAACAATTAGGATTTCTTAGTGTGACTTGAAGGAATCATGCGTTGTTTTAGCATACAAAATCATAGTATTGTGGTATTCTCCTTTGATGCTTTGTTTGGATTGACTTGGCACATGCTCACACCATGTTATGACTATGAACAAGTCACCATAGACTCTATGATCATTTAGTCCTTGACTGGTAGTACCACTCTATGCTTTTAATAGTAATGTTTTGTCGCTCTGCATGATTATGGCCATTATTGCTCTCTTAGTTGGTCGCCCCTAGTCTTTTGCTAGCCTCCACTTGTATGAGTAAGCTTTACTCATGCTTCCAACTTCCAAGAAACCAAGTTATTCCAAAGTGTCGACTATAAATTCCTATGAATGGTATGTTACACCATTCCAAGTATATTCTTGTTTTCAGCTATCTTCCAATTAAAAAGTATTTTGTTATGTGCAAACTTAGTGATTAAAGCTCTCACGAACTTGATAGCACACTTTATATTTCTTGCCCCTAATAAAATTGAACCATTGTGTCATCTATGTTGTATATGCTTGTACTTATACGTTGGAATTAGAAGAACCATGTTTTCATGGGGAACGCTTTCAACATTGCACTTGTACTTTGTACACAATTGATATCATGCTCTTTTGTCTATGGATGTCGTCGATGTGAAATGAAAGGGGAGCTTGTAAGTCCATGGAGTCATGTATTTTGTGTTAGAGAAACGCCTGGGCCACTAGCCTAAGCCATGCCTAATCATGGCGGAAACTTGCAGCATCACCATAGTGACATCTATGAAGCATTCTTCTTATAAAAAAAAGAGATTGAGAAAAAGGAGACATGTTGGGAAAAGAGGAAAGAGAGAAAAAAGCACCATATCCCATGGTAAATAAGAAGAATGCTGATATGCTCATTGTATGCTTGCCTTGTCATTTTGGGTATGGGAAAGCTCATGTACCATGTGCAAGGGGTACCCCGTTGGCAGTTCTCTATGATACACATGTACTTACTATGACAAGAACATGCAAGTAACTAAACTTGAGTAGCATGAGGAGCGGCCCTCGTATTCAAGGGACATGAGATTGCCAACTTATACTTTGTCAAGCATATACTCTATGGTTTGTTCACTTTAACCTTAATCATTTCAAGATGCTTATGATAGGGGCAATGAGGGCTGAAAGCTAACAAGTACCATAATTTTTGGAAGCTCTTTTTGAAACTTGAAATCCTTGCTTCCCTTTATGAAGGGCCTTTCTTCCACTATTATATTGAGTCTCCACCTTCTACCTTCAGGCACCAGTTAAGAGAGCATAGTTGCCATTCTTAGTTCTATGTGCAGTGTCCCAAAACTTATTGATTGATGCATATTGTGGTATTACTTATTCTTGTGCTATTTGTATCTAGTCACTCTTATGAACTTTGAAGGGGTCATATGCATATATTTTCTACTCCATGAGGGACAAGTTGAATGCCACTATGCCATGTTTCCTATATGTGAAACAAACAAATGTTTTTCAATGCATGTTATTCATGATCTTTGTTTGTAGCCTTTCATGTTGCATGCATAGTTACTTTATCTTATTTTTAGAACTCCATCTTTCATGCACATGTTTCGAGTTCTTTGATCCCAGCTTTCATTGCTTGCAAATGGTTTGATCTTGGTTTTGATGGTGCATGTCACCTCAAAAATTATTTTTTTATCACTTACCTACTCGAGGGCGAGCAGGAGTTAAGCTTGGGGATGCTTGATACGTCAGAAACGTATCTATAATTTTTGATGTTCCATGCTTGTTTAGTATCTACTTTTCTTCGCTTTGTCCACACTTTGAGGTGCTTTTTATAAGTTTTCTGTTACTAACCTTTTAACAAGTTTCCACAGTGCCAGTTGCCTGTTTTCTGCTGTTTTTGGTTCCAGAAAAGCTAGTAAGAAAATATTCTCGGAATTGGACGGGACAAAAGCCAAAGTCAATATTTCACCGAGGAGAACACGGAGTCCAGAGGAGAGACGGAGGGGCGCCACAGGGTGGCCACACCCCCCTCCAGGCGTGGTCCCACCCTGGGCCATGCCTGGGCAGGGTGTGGGCCCCCTGGCCGCCTCCTAGCCTCACCTCTTTGCCTATAAGGAGCCCCCGACGCCTAAACCCTAACCACCCGATCAATATTCCACCAAACCGTCTGTAGTCACCGCCACCTTCGTCCCTAGATCGGGGGGATCTGAAGCTCTTCCCAGCACCCTGCCGGAGGGGAGATCATCCCGGAGGCCTTCTTCTTCATCATGCCAGCCTCCGGTATGAAGCGTGACTAGTTCCACCTTGGACTACGGGTCCATGTAATAGCTAGATGGTTGTATATCCTCCTTTGTGCTTTCATGTCTAGATCTTGTGAGCTCCGTTCATGATCAAGATCTCATCTATTTGTAATCATGCATGTTGTGTTTGTGGGGATCTGATGGATATTGAGATTACTATGTCAGATTGATTAATGGTTTTGTCTTATTGATTCTATCATGTCTGTGTTGTTTGTGATCTTGCATGCTCTCCGTTGTTAGTAGCTATCTTGGCCAAGTAGTTGCTAGTGACTACAAGAGGGGTTATTTATGCTCGATAGTGGGTTCATGCCTCTACTTAATCAAGGGAAGTGACAGAAATATCTACGGTTGTAGATGTGATGTTGCCACTAGGGGGAAAACAACGGTCTTATGTTCATGGAACAATTGGATTGTTTACCTTACACACTTTGCTTAAAGCAGTTTTCTGTTGCTTGCAACTTAATACTGGAGGGGGTTCGGATGATAACCCAGAGCTGGACTTCTAGTCATAGATGCAGTTGGATGGTGGTCTATGTATATTGTTGTATTTCCCAATCGAATCTCATAGGATCTTTATGTCTAGTATTGCATTGTTATGCGTTGCTCGGTCCTGTCAATTGCCCTGCTGTAATTTGTTTACCCTGCATGCCATGTTTGTTTATCTAAGGAGAAAACCTCTAGTGAACTATGGACCCTGGTCCAATCTTTACCATTGATACATCTTCCACTGTTATTGTTTACTTACTACAAACCACTTTCACCTTCCACGCCATACAGTTAATCCTTTGTTACAACAACCGGTGAGATTGATAACCTCACTGTTAGTTGGGGCAAAGTCTGGAGTTTGTGTTGTGCAGGTTTCCACGTTGCTTGCAACACCTTTGAAATGTTTCCTTCCTCCTATTGGTTTGATAACTTCGGTTTCTTACTGAGAGAAAAATTGCTGATGTGCTGCATCATACCTTCTCTTGGGGTTTCCCGACAAAGCGGCCCACATCAACAACACGCTATCAACAAGTTTTCTGTGACACATCCTCTGCTGCTCCTTAAGCAAAACAACCTTAAATTTTCTTTATATCCCCAGTATGCCGGGAGTAAGATGTAACATACAGTTCGACTTATTTTGCTACTATATATTATGTTTGTAAATATTGAATCCTTTTGGGTGTAGTCCCCAAGTTTCATTTTCTTGTTTTCTCAATTCTGTTATTCGGCCCAGTTCTACCATTTTTCGACGTTCAACTTACGGTTCCGATATCAACAACTTGAATTAACAATACTTAGAAATTTGGAGAATAAGCTCAAAGTGATTTCACAAGATAAGTAAAGGAAATAAACACAAGCATTAGTCCAAAAGATGAGTTGGCTCGTGTATCTTTCTTCCCTTAGTCATTTTTCATGTGTTTAGAATTCGCTGGCCTTTCTCTTATTTGCCATGAAGCCTATTTTTTCGACAATAGCAAGTCGAAGAATTTTCCTTTGTTGCCGACACACTACTAATCCGTCCTAAGGATTAAGAAATTTAAGCTAGCCGACATATATAAAGTAAATGCAAAATAAGACGAATTTTCTTAAGGCAATCCTTGAGTTACAGCTCGAGGTGCTGAGGTTTCATTGATTAGATCATTGCTAACATACAATCCGACGTTTGAGAGTTCGAGATACATACACTTCAGCTAAGTGTAAAATGGATGAAGTAGAGCTACATTACATGGCCTCTTTGATTCTTCTCCTGACATGTTCGCCTTATTCTTCTCTTGTGGCTGAGCATCTATGAGATAGTATGCATCATTGTGAAAAACTTTGATCACAATAAATGGACCCTCCCATGGAGGTGATAGCTTATGCATGACGGTTGTGCGCTGCACAAGCCGAAGTACCAGATCCCCTTCTTAAAAAACTCGAGGGTTTACTTTCTTGCTATGATAGCATGGAAGGTTTTGTTGATATATGGAGGGTCTTCAAAATACCAATTCTCTTGCCTCTTCTAATAGATCAACATCATTTTGTCGGGCTTCTTTCACTTCGGCTTTTGTGTATTGGGTGACTCTAGGTGAATCATGCACTATGTTGGCTGGTAATACAGCTTCTACCCCCATATACTAGAAAGAATGGTGTATAGCCTATTGATCGATTCGTACTTGTCCTTAGGATCCGTAGTACGATTGGGAGCTCCTCGATCCAACACCCCGCTGATCTTTGCAGTGGCTCAATGAGTCGGGGTTTTATCTCGGATAATACTGGTCCACTGGATCTTTCCACTTGCCCATTTGATGCGGGATGTGCGACTGATGCAACATCAAGTCTTATCTGCTTATCTTGGCAAAAACGAGCAAATGCTCCCTCGGCAAAATGTGTGCCATTGTCTGTGATTATGCTATGTGGGTACCCATATCTCAGGATAATATCTTTGAGAAATAATGTCACAGTTGTGGGTCCATCACATTTTATTATTGTCTTAACCTCAATCCACTTTGTGAATTTCAACCATGACCAAGATGTGAGTCATGTTGCCACGAGCCGACTTAAATGGCCCAACCATATCCAGGCACCATACATCAAATGGCCAAGTGATAGGTATGGTTTTTAGCTCGGATGATGGCATATGAATTTTGCTTGAGTATCTTTGGCAACCATTGCATTTACTTACTAGTTCCTTTGCATTATGCAGTGTATTGGGCCAGTAAAACCCATGCCGAAAAGCTTTGGCCACCATAGCTCTAGATGAATCATGATGTCCACACTCTCCTTGGTGGATACCTCGGAGGATCTCTAGTCCTTCTGCCGGGTCAACACATCTCTGAAGGATGCTTGTGACACTTCTTTTGTATATCTCTTTATTTATTATGGTATAGGCTTTTCCCTTCTTTGGATCTGTGTGGCGAGGACCTCATCATTCGACAGAGTTTCATCTTTTAAAAACTTGAAGATTGGATGGGCCCATGTTGGTACTTCATGTTCTGGGGTAATTACTTCATCAATTTCCATTGCATCAGCCAACATGACCTCTGCCAGATTAGGCTGACCAGTCCCCGGGTTCTGCGAGTTAGTCCCCAAGTTATTCGGATCGTTCCTCCCATCTATGTCCATTGGGACAGCCTTAGACCCTGAATTGGCCAGCACATGAATTGACTCGGATTCTGGTGATGGGATAATTGATGGTTTTATGAGGTTCTCAAGTTCTATGTTAGGTGGGATAGATTGCCTGGACGAGCCAAGTGTTGACAATGTGTCGACTGCATCATTCTCTGCCCGAGGTACATGGTGGAATTCACATCCCTCAAATAACCCACTGATTTTTTGCACATGAAATATGTGTAATGCCATATTTGTATCAAGTGCATCCCAATGATGCGACACTTGTTGTACCACAAGGTACGAATCACCAAAGCACTGTATCCGACGTATTCCAATGTCCTTTGCTACTTTTACACCATGAACAAGTGTGTCATACTCGGCTACATTGTTTGATGCAGCAAAATGTATTTACAGCAAGTATTTTAGTTGATCCTTCTTAGGTGAGCTAAGGACTATCCTAGCACCTAGCCCCGTTCTTAAATTTGATCTATCAATATGCATTCTCCAATAGTCTGAATCTGGCAAAGGCGGCTCATATTGCATTTCAGCCCAATCGACAAAGAAGTCGTCCAGTGCCTAAGACTTGATTGCATCTCGTTTATCAAACTTTGGAGCATAAGGGGTTATCTCAATTTCCCATTTTGCTATTCGTCCACTTGCATCTTTATTTCCCATTATCTCGGCTATTGGTGCCTCGCATATCACTTTTATAGGGTGTTCCTCAAAGTAATGCTTGAGCTTTTTTGCCGACATATACACATTGTATGCCATTTTCTAAAAATGTGGGTAATTTTGCTTTGAGGATGAGAGTACCTCGCTTAGGTAATATACTATCCTCTACACTGACTTACCCTCTTCGTCACGCTCTACCACTGTCACGGCACTCACGACTCGGTTCGTCGTTGCCACATAGAGCAACATTGGTTCTTTGGATAGTGGTGAAGATAACACTAGCGCAGAGGCAAGTATCTTTTTTAGTTCGTGAAAAGCATTATCAGCTTGTGGTGTCCAGATAAATTTGTCCGAGTTTTTCATTAACTGATATAAAGGCAGTTCCTTTTCTCCAAGCCTACTAACGAAGCGACTCAACGATGCCAGGCAACCTGTAAACTTCTGGACATTGTTAAGACACTTGGCAGTTCCATGTGCTCAATAGCTCGGATTTTAGTCGAATTGGCCTCTATACCTTGGCTGGACACAAGGAAACTGAGTAATTTTCTGTCCGGGACAACAAAGGTGCATTTTTCCGGGTTAAGCTTCATTCAGAATCTTCTTAGATTCACAAATGTCTGCTGGATATCATCTAAGAGAGTATGAATCTCCTTGGTTTTTATCACCACATCATCGACATACACTTGGACATTTTTGCCAATTTGATCATGCAAACATTTTTGCATGCACCTTTGATATGTTACACCTGCATTGCTTAAGTCGAATGTCATAATATGATAACAATAAGCCTCGTATGGGGTAATAAAGGCAGTCTTTATTTGATCAGCCGGATTTAATGGTATCTGGTGGAAACCAGAATACGCATATACAAATGATAGTAACTCACAACCAGCTGTCAAGTCAAAGACTTGATCTATTCTTGGCAAAGGAAATGGATCCTTTAGACATGACTTGTTTAGGTTTGTGTAATCAATACACATGCGCCATACTATCGCCACATTCTGATCATCTTTCTTATTTTCACCAACACAAAATTAGATAGCCAATCCGGATGAAGTACTTCCATGATAAACCTGGTTGCAAGAAGCCGAGATATTTCATCCCTAATGATCGTTCTCCTATCCTCGGTGAAGCTGCAGAGGTTGCTTCACTGGCCTTGCATCAGGTCTCACATGCAGAGAGTGCTTAGCCATCTCCCTCGGCACACCTTGCAGATCCTGTGTGGACCAAGCAAAGATATCCCAATTCTCACGGAAGAATATGATGAGCACGCTTTCCTATTTATCATTTAGGCTCGCACCAATAGTGACAGTGCGCTCTGGGAACTAGTCATCAATTTGGATCTTATTTGTGTCCTTAGTCGGTTGGAATGACACACTTCCATGTGGGTTACTTAGTGTCTGCATGTTCAACTGGGCCGGCTAAGCCAAAGCTGCTATCTCTTGGATTCTTCTTTTTATCATGCAATCACCAATGACTTAATCAAGTTGGACCCGGCTGAGGCACATTCCATTCCTCTCTTATAGTCCCCGGCAATGGTGATAATCCCATGGGGTCCTAGAATTTTCATCTTGAGGTAACTGATATGAGTACATGCCATGAACATGGAAATTGCTGACCTACCGAGTAATGCATGATAATAACTCTCCAGGTGCATAACCTCGAACTCCAAGTTGTTTGTCCTGCGGTTCTCCCTTGTGCCGAATAACACATCTATCCGGACCTTGCCAATTCGCTCACATGACAACCCTGGCACAATGCCATGGAAAGTTTTCTTAGTCGACTGGAGCATGTTTTTTGAGATACCCAACTTGTGCATTGTATCCTTGTGCATTATATTGATGCTACTTTCATTGTCAATGAGCACCTTTGAGAATTTCACATTTATATTCGGCCCTATGAATATCGGTCAAGCACCAAAGCATATGATCCAGGACTCGGCATAATCTTGGGATGATCTTTGATACTCCAAGTGATTTCTTGGTCTGACCAATGCATGTATCTCGGCACTGCCGACATAACTGCATTTACCTCCATATGTCGACGCTGGACACTTTGCGTATCCTTTTGCTCTGTGATGAACACAAAATAAGCTTGATGATGTTCTATGTACTCATTGCGACCGTTGTTGCCGCGGTTTCCATGGTCCCCTTGGTTCTGGTTGGCTACCTGATGCACCGCTTCCCTCCTATCCCGGTGCTCATACCTCGACGGAGGTCGGGGTAACATCAATTGATGGGCATTTCCTCCTGTGAGTTGTGGTTTCTGAAGCGCTTGAGGTGGACCCATGTTCCCCATCGCTTGCCTCATCCATGCACACTGTCGAGTCGCGTGGTTGCTGGCTTAGCCGGATTGGTTGTATGAAACTTGTATGGTTGATCCAACATAGACTCATATGTATACTTTGTCCTTTCCTGCCATTGCTTTTTCTATTCATTACTCCATTGCTTATTTCCATCATTCTTTGGTGTCCACTATTGGCTACTGTTTTTCTGCCGCTGGCTACTCTCGGCTCCTAGGTGATCTTGAGTTACAACCGCAACATGGTTCAAGTTATATCGATAATCCGGCATGTCTTATCTTATTTTTTGTCAGAAATAACTTCTCCGGGATGACCCGGCTCCATCACGGGCATAATGCTCATTTTGCTCTGCCGACATAAGCTCAGGATGAGTCGGATCACCCAACGCATATGAGTTGGCGATCTTGATTGTCTCGGCCAACGTAGTTGGCATATCTCTTTGTAATATCTGCCACAACACACTTGCATATCTACACCCTTGTGCAAACCAGGTGATCGCTTGTGATTCGATCACTCCTTCACATATTTTCAAGTTACACCACTGAGTCAAAAACTCCCTATCTGTCTCATTCGGCCTCTGTTTGCACATTGCCAAGTACTAAGGTCTATTAGGCATCTTAAATGTACTGGTGAAGTTGCTGACAAACATCTCCTCAAAGTCCAACCAATAGTTGATACTTCCTTCTGGCAAAAATTTCAACCAAACCCTTGCTGGTCATTCCAACATCTGAGGCACATATCACACTGCCCATCTAAGATTGCCTCCAGCAAGTTTTACAATTGTGGCATAATCAATCAACCAATCTTGTGGTTTTGTGCTTCCATCATATGTTTTTGTTCATCTTTCTAACTGAAATTTCGACACAGGTGCTCTCCTCATGATCCGAGGTCCAAAGCATGTTGGACCCGTAGGACCTTGCTCTTCCAATAACTCGGACCTGTATAACTGGACCAATTTTAACCTTGCATCATACGGCTACAAGTTTCTACTTCCCAGCCTTGGTCCCACTATGTGATGATCGGGCCTGTGGAATCTGTCATTTTCCATTTCCGAATAACCATCATTATATCTGTTTTGCCTCGGGTTTTATAGAGCTGGTCCCGCACTTTGTTCCTGTCGAGTTACGCTGACCGGGATTACCTCGCCCATTATTCCCTTGACTTCCATTACTATGCCCTGGATTTCTGTTTCCACTGTTACCTTGGCTAATGTTTCCTTGTTCTACATTGGCTCTTCCAGCTATTGCCGGATCATATGACACCATTTGCCTGTTCCTTCTTCCCGAAGTTACTACCTCATCTCTCCTTTGATCTTCGTCGGGTGATGAGGCTGTAGCTGCTGAATTTGTAGGAGCGCCCCCAGCCGAATGAACGACACGGGAGCCCCCTGGCCTTTCCGGGTTATTCTTGAGAAGTTCCTCATTCTGCTGGTTCGCTATGTGCACCAGCTCATTTACTCTTTCCTAGTTCCTTTCCCTGGCTTCACCGAACAAAGCAGGTAATTTGGAAGCTGCTGCATCTACAGCTCTAAGGTTTTTTGCTGGTGTGCTGTACCTTGGCAAGCCCGGGTCTGCCGAGTCTCATGGCCTAGGCACATGTTCTTTATCTATATCACTAAGAATATTTCTTCCTCTTATCTCTACACCATCAACACGATTTGGTATAGTGTTTAGCTTATTTTCCCTAGCATACTCTCGTAAGGTGATGTTTAGTGACTTCTGAGTTGCTGCTACTTTTTTAGCTCCCTCTAGAACCTTCTGTCGGGTTTCCTCCAGCTCGTCATGTGCCTGAGACGGATCTACAATAGGAGCTATAGGAGTAGTTAAGCTATCTATAGCTTCATGCAGGATATTCTCCGGTCTCTCCAGCGGAGGGCCCCTTGTACGAGGTGCTTTGGGAGTCACATCCCCTGTCTCTACTGCATTTGTCGCTGCTGCTTTTGTTGCTGCCGGGTTTTCTGCTACCAGATATCTACTTGCGCCGGCCCCAGCGCCTGTAGCGGGCACGGTCATCATCACCTCGACACTGCCTATGGGGTGAGCGATACGCGGATCACGAGCATCATAGACGGGAGGCTCTCCTGCGAGGATGACTTGCTACGAGTACATGCATGAGACGTCCATGCCGACATAGATCATGCGCGCGTCGAGGCTGATGAAGACGCTGTTGCGTGGAGGAGGTTGCTTGCCGAAGTTGCGCATGTTGTCGCTGACATAGTCCCACGAGGCAAATCGGTGGACCAGCCCGGAGACGATGCGCTCGCCGTTTGCAATGAAGTTTCCCGTCCGGATCTTGACTCCAGCTAGCACCGATGCTGGCCCTACAGTGGGCGCCAAATATCATGGTGGTGGCACGGCAGATGCCATTGGTAGGCTAAATATGGGGCCAATGTGTACTAGTGGGATCCGGGAAGGGATATCATAGTGGATCTACACACAAAGAATGCACTCAAGATCTTCTATTTAGATCTACAATGGTATACACTTGCTCCTTGAGTTTTATCTAAGAGAGGAAGAAGATGATACTTCCGCTCTCTCCTGCTCTAGCATTTCTCTAAGTGCCAAATGAAATCGATCCCTTCTCTAGGAGGCCTAGGCTCACCTTATAAAGGGGTGGACATGTTACAATTAGGGCTGAGTTGGACAACATATTCTTGGAATATGCTCTTCCCAAAAGGGTAATTCGGCGGGCTCCTTTCCCTGTCGCCCTTCTATAAACGGAAGACCCATAGACCACAGCATGTGAATGTTGGACTTTGGGACTATCACCTCCGTGACATCTCTGCTGTCCCTCTGTTCCTCTAGACCTTGTCTTTTGCACTTGTCACTGCTTGGATGCCTAAGGGAGAGACAAAGGACAATGTTGAACTTGGGGCTCACTTTATGCTTCTTGAGCAAGCCATCTCCTGACTTAGCCTCATCCAATATGACTCGGCCAAGCTCGTACCTGCAGATATAAAAGGCACTTGACTTCGTGTCGACATACCTTATATGTCGGCCGAGTTAAGCCAATGTTGTTTGGCTTAGGGTAATCTGTCCCTTATTCGGCCGGTCCTCCTATACCTCGTCTGGATCATGCCTTTGCTCGATCAATACCTCGGTTGGCCTTGCCCTTTTACCTTAGCTTGACCGTACCTAGGGTATCCCCCCAACATATCGGGTAAGCGATGAGAAATAATAGCGAGCTTTGAAGAATTGAGACTGACTTTCAGGAACTTAGATTATTGATCTTCGGGTATGGAGGTAGATGTGGCGTAATCGCCTGGCCATAGGCCTTACTGAACATAAAATGCAAGTCTTTGGCCGAATAGCCTGGCCAGAGGCCTTATTGGATGTAAATTATAGAAAGTAAAATATCCTAAGCATAGAAACGTCGTAGCTACGCGACATTCCACAGGTTAGAGTATTTGACTCCAGTCTTCTTGCCTTGTAGTTGATATGCCTAGCCAGGTATTACTTCAGTGAGGATGAAAATCCCTTCCCATGGCGATTCTAGCTTGCAATGACCATCTTGCTTTTGGCAAAGGACCAGGTCCCCCACGACGAAGGACCTGGATGCACTCGACGACTATGGTAATTTCGCAGGTTCTGCTGATATGTTGTTGCTTGTTGCAGAGCGATGTCCCTTGCTTCGCCGAGTGCATCGACGTCATCTTGAAGTGCTTCTTGTGAAGCCTCTTCGCTATAAGCGATGACCCGAGGAGAATCGTGGGTTATTTTGACTAGCACGGCCTCAGCGTCGTGGACCAGAAAGAAGGGACTCTCTTGCATAGTAGTGTTTGGGGTCATGCGTAAACTCCAGAGGACAGAGGGAAGTCCGTCTACCTAGGCGCCTTTTTCTCTATCGAGAGGGGCCAGTATCCTTTTCTTGAGACCACTGGTGACGAGGCCATTGGCTTTCTCGACTTGCTCATTTGTTTGCGGGTGGGATACCGAAGCGTAGCTGACATGTATGCCCATATCATTGTAGTAGTCCTTGAATTCATTGGACATGAAGTTTGTGCCATTATCGGTGATGATGGTGTGGGGCACTCCGAAGCGAAAAACTATAGACTTCATGAAGTTTATGGCTGAGGTTGCTTCTTGGCTAGTGACGGGTACTGCCTCGATCCACTTTGTGAATTTGTCAACTGCAACTAGTAGAGAGACGTGGCCGCCAAGCGAATATTTGTGGAGCTTTCGCACCATGTCGAGTCCCCATTGAGCGAACGGCCAAGCCATAGGTATGAGGGCTAGTTCCGCTACTAGTGCATTAGGTTTCTTTGCAAAATGTTGACATGCTTCACATGTTCTTACGATGTCCTTCGCATCCTAGACCAATGTAAGCCAGTAAAATCCTACCCCGGAAGGCTTTTGCTACGATTGCCTGGCTATAGGCATGATGGCCGCATATTCCTTCGTGTATGTCTTTTAGGATAAGCTTCCCTTCCTCTGGTGTGACACATCGCTGCAGTACTCCTGAGATGCTTCTATTATAGAGTTCACCATTGACGATTCTGAAGGCCTTGGAGCGTTGGGTGATGCGTATCGCCTCGACTGTGTCCTCGGGGAGTTCTCCAGGAATCATGTATGTCACATACGGTTGCATCCATGTGCACTCTATCATCATCACTTCTGCGGGTTCCTCCTTTTCTTTGAGGTCCTCCTCTTCGGGTTCTTCCATTGGTGCAACCCACGAGTCTTTTGCTGGTGTGGCCTTGTTGCCCTTAGTTTATATTGTAGCTTCTGCAACTTTCTTGGGATTCATGGAACGTTCCGTTATTTCCTCCCAAAATACGCCAGGTGGTATGGGGAGACATAGAGATTCTATGTTCGCCAGATTATCGGCTTCCTCATTGCTTGCTCGGCTTATATGAGATACCTCGCATCCGTCGAAGTGGTCTTCCATGATGTTGTATAGGTCCCAATATGAGATCATATTGTCGTTAACAGCTTCGCACTTGTTCATTACTTGCTGCGCCACAAGGTTTGAGTCACCGAAGATTTGAGGCGAGTTGCATCGTAGACTCCAGCCATGTGCATGTCGTGCGACGGGGCCTAGTATTCAGCTTCGTTGTTTGATGCATTGGGGAAACTCATCTAAAAAAATAGCACATATTATCGCCTTTTGGTGATATCACGGTTACTCCAGCTCCTGCTCCTTCTATTCGCTTAGACCCGTCGAAGTACATCGTCCACTCACTAGACAGATCCGTGGGACCTACGCATTGAAGTTTTGTCAACTCCGTGATAAAGTCAGGCAACATATTGTATAGCCTTTAGCTTCTCGTATGTGATATATCGAGGGTATAATTCGATTCCCCAAAGAGAGACACACCCTATAGCTTCTGGATTGTTGAGTATGTTGGAGAGAGGGGCCTCATTGACTACCACTATCGAGTGCTTCGAGAAATAATGGCACAGCTTGCATGTTGCCATGAAGACGCCATATTCGAGTTTCTAGTAGTGTGGGTACCTTTTTTGGATGGCGAGAGAACTTCATTGAGGTAGTACATCGGCATTTGGACGATGTGGGTTTTCCCTTCTTCGGGGCGTTCAACGACCAGAAATGTACTGACCACCTGATTTGTGGCGGCTATATAGAGCAGTTGCGACTCTTTTTATTTAGGGGACACGACCACAGGTGATGTCAAAAGTGTATTTTTTAGTGCTTCAAATGCTCGTTGGTCCTCAGGTCCACTCAAATTTTTCTGATTTTTTCATGAGGGCGTAGAACAGGAGCGCCTTTTCTCCTAGTCGAGCGATGAATCTGCTTAGTGTTGTCATGCATCCAGCCGGTTGTTGGACACTCCGGAGATTTGTTGGATTCTTCATTGTGAGTATTGTTTGTATGTTCTTGGGGTTCGCTGATATTACTCTTGCCGATACTAGGTACCCGAGGAGTTTCCTGCTGGGACTCCAAAGGAGCACCTTATCGGGTTTAGTTTAATACGGTATCTGTCGAGATTATAAAATGTTTCCCATAGGTCACTGATAAAATTCGACCCTTTTTTGGTGGTGGAGATGACGTCATTAATGTAGACTTGAACGTTTTTGCCAATTTGGCTTCGATGCATCATCCGCTGGTATGTAGCACCCGCGTTTTTAGGCCGAAAGGCATGATCGTGTAGCAGAATACATCATAGGGTGTGATAAATGTTGTTTTATCCTGATCCTCTTCTTTCATCTGAATCTGATGGTATTGAGAGTATGGATCTAGGAAGGAAAGACGTTCATATCCGGCGGTTGAATCGATAATTTGAACGATTCGCGTGAGCGGAAAGTGATCCTTTGGGCAGTGTTTATTGAGTGCGGTGAAATCGATTCACATCCGTAGCTCCTTTGTATTTTTCTTCGATACGCACATGGGGTTGGCAACCCATAGCGCTTGCTTGATCTCCTTGGTAAATTTGGAATCCATGAG
The DNA here is from genome assembly GCA_023614405.1 of Avena insularis. Lineage (NCBI taxonomy): Eukaryota > Viridiplantae > Streptophyta > Magnoliopsida > Poales > Poaceae > Avena > Avena insularis. Next base: position 277,634,508 of record CM042689.1, on the reverse strand, counting down.
GTGATGGATCTCTCATCCAATGGCCTTTGTTTTTGGTTCTGCGAAGCGGCGAAGTGACTGTTTCACATGTCTACGTTAGGATATAAGTTGAGTGCGTGATCAGTGAGTTCCCTGGGATTACTGGCATATCTAATGGTACCCATGCAAGAATATCCTAGTGATCATGGAGGAACTCGATGAGCACACTTTCCTATGCGGGACCAAGATTGGAGGCCACAGAGGCTCTTTTCTTTGGGTCCGTAGGGTGGACCTGGATCTCCCTTGTATCTTTTGTTGTGTCGAAAGCTAGGTCAGGCATAACCTGAGTTCTGGCAGGAGCTCCATGTCTGCCGATATCTTCAGCTGCTCAAACTCTGTCTCCATCCTAGAAGATTCGGAGATTTTGTTGAATTTTTTGTCACAATTGTCTGATTGGGTAAAGCTTCCTATCATTGTGATGATCCCGTTGGGTGCTGGCATTTTCATCACCAGGTAGGCATAGTGCGGTACTGCCATGAATCATGCGAAAGCTGGACGCCCTGGGATCGCGTGGCATTGTGACGGCCAATCTATAACTTCAAATTCGAGTTTCTCTCGCATGAAATTATCTCGCAATCCAAAGACAACATCAAGGTAGATTTTGCCTAGAAGAATTTCGAGTTTACCTGGGACTATTCCATGAAAGGATGTCTCTGTTGGTTCTAGATTCGTTAAGGAGATGTTCATGGATCGTAGAATCTTGGCGTAGATGAGGTTGATGCTGCTACCGGCGTCCATGAAGACTTTGCTCATATCAAACCCGCCAATTTGCACGTTGACAATGAGAGCCGAATGACCCGGTCGAGGTACTCAAAGTGGGTGATCAGCTCTACTAAAAGGGATTTCCTGTTTGGACTAGTGGAGAAATTCAAGGGTTGGGGGTCGTGTTGTTAGCGCCATGTTGACTTGTTGGGTAATTAGATTTTGGATCAGGTTAGATGGGAGCCCTTTCTGGATCATAGACATTGCTCCTCTGGACCTCGGGCACTCCTCCTATTGGTTTCTATTTCCGGCGGGTTGCGGCTTCCCTGCCGGTGCTGGACCTGGTGGTGGTGGCGGTGCCACAAGAGCAAGGGTTCCTGGTGTTGTGGTATACCCACAGTTTGTTGCGTCGTTTACCTTCGTGTTGCATACTGCGTACATTCCGAGGAATGTGCGGCAATATTTCATGAGGTGAGTTGACCGTCGCCTCCCCTCGGAGTTGACGTAAAAGTGTATATTGCATGGTCCTTCTAGCATCTGCATTGGGGACATCGGGGGTTCCCTTGGTCGATATGGCTGAGTTGGCCTAATTTTTCCTGCCTCCTCTCGGTTGCCATGGTATCTGCCACTACGGTTGTCACTCCTCCGATTATCCTCCCCGACAAAGCCAGCCGCTACGTAATTTGGTCAGCTATAACCATCAAAATTGTGCCTTCTTCTACTATCATTGTTTCTCCTATCGCGGTCCTCCTCGGGTGAGCTCCTATGTTTCTTGTGTATGGCATCCTCGCCATCAACCCAGCGGTTTGCCATGTCCATGAGTTGAGAAATTCTATTCGGCTTCACTTGTCCCAACTCTTTAATGAAATCCTTTCTCTGCAAACCATCGTTGAAATCATCGATTGCCCTCTCGTCGGAGATGTGCTTAGTAGAATTTTTGATGATGTTCTAGTGCTGGATGTATGCTCTGATAGATTATCCGGGTTTCTTCTTGCAAACCCGCAACTCCTCGATAGATGTGGGTCTCTTGAATGTGGATTTGAAGTTTCGGATGAACTTGTTCTCCAGATCACTCTAGCTGCTGATGGATTCTTCGGGTAATTGCCTGAGCCATGAACATGTTGTGCCGCTTAAATGTAACTAGAGGATCTACATATTTGTGGCCTTTGAACCACCCTGAAGTTTGACGGTTTGCAAATAATTGGCTATCCATGCCTCTGGTTCCTGGAGTCCGTCGTATTTTTGGCGGTCATGAGGGAGCTTGAAGTCCTTGGGTACCGGAGTCTTGTGAACCCGACGGGTAAAGCAACTGGCACTGCAAGGTTCGTTCTCTTCATCACTTTCCGTGTTAAAGTATCTTTGTATACTGCGTTCCTCCTTGGATCTATCAACCCTTCTCTATGTGATGTTGTTTCTGGCGTCGTCTCCATGCGAAGAATGTGTAAATCGCACATGGTGGGGAGAGCTAGATCGTCGGGTGTTTCTCGTATGCTGAGGGCTGATGCGATGGTGTGGTGATTTTTCGGCTTGTTGCATGAATCCTTGTTCTCCTTGAGCAAGAGTTTCACCTACTATGCTTAGTCCCATAAGGGTGGAGCGACGAATGGTTACTCCCGTATAGTCGGTTGTTGGTTGAGTTGTTAAGAGGTAGGTATGGGCGGCAACAAGGGCGACATCTGTTGTTTTTGCTTTGATGTTGCCTGAAGAATATACTGACATGAACGATATATCCAAGTCTCTAGCCATGTCGTGCCTTTCGGCTTCTGGGATGCGCTACAGCCGCAAAGTGTCCCTCCTAGGATGTGGTCCTCAAGTGACACTGCCAGAATTTCGGGTGGAGCTGAGTTGTGTCTGGCGGAGGCTGGATTCATCGGCTAGCCTTTTACTCTCATCTAGATACCACCGCAGTCGAAGCAAGTCCATTCTCTTGTGGTGCAGCAAGTACTGGTAAGCCATCAATCCTTCCCTCGTGGCATCTGATGTCATTGGCACTGCACCCGATACGGCGCCTCGGGCCTTCTGCCAGGTTGTTGGAGGTAGCTGAAGTGTTATGCGCTCTCCATCGCGTTATCCACCTCTTAGTATGACATGATGGTCCCCCTCTGGCGGGTCCTGTCTCCCCTCGCAACGTCTCGCTGTATCATCTGACAAAATATCATTAGGGTTAATGATCGGGTTACCGTTGGAGTCCGCGGGTGCTGAGGTTTCTCCTTCCAGGATCGTGCACACTTGGTGGTGCGTGAGGTATGTTTGGTTGTCATTGTTGTTGTATCCATAAGAGACACTGATTTTCAAACTAGTGAAGTCTCAGGAATCTTGCTCTGGATATGATTCGCCCTTCCTGATTTCGGAGTCGATGCTTTCTTCAGCTTCGTCAGGAACTATGCTTGATGAACCTAGGTTGTGCTGCAGTGTTGACCGCGAGTTTGATCCAAAAGAGAGACCGTCATATAGATCAACCAAATCTTTCAAATCTGCGGAGTTTCCAAGGTTTTCATCGATGTTTGTCAGTTTAGTTGCGACCTGTCTAGTTGAGCCGATAGAAGATGATGGTGTCACCATAGGCGATACATGTGTGGCCGACGGATACGAGTAGATCAGAGCTGAAAGGCAGAGATTCTCGGGTTCTCCCATGCGAGAGTGGAAACTTCTGATCATGATGTCGGTCTCATGGTCAAAATAAAGGAGTGGGTGGTCGCGGAGCAGCGAGATCGTAATGGACCTCACCAACCTTGATCGTCGGATTGCTGCTTGGTGAAGGGGAAGCCACTGAATCCATGACTACAACACTCAGAGTTCCCACGGACGATGCCAATTGACAAGGGGTAACCTCGGCAATGTCGATTGTTATGGACTTAGGGTTTCATGGAAAAGAGAGCGTTGGGTATTTTGTTGGCTGATAAGACAAACAAGGAAGTCGATATAGTCTGATTATGGGAAATATCGATTACAAAGTCGCTGGTTTGCTAATTGCAATCTAGCTCATGGCGGATTGCCGCAAAGCTAAGGGTGCTCCCTCTATCGGGTCCTCTCGGCCTTTATATGAGAGGCTGGGTCCTGAAGCCATATCCGAAGAGGTTACAAGTTTACAAGTACAATGCAAACTCTATGTCAGTTCATGACTATTCCTTGATCGGTAAGGCAAGCCTTTATTCATCGGGTGCTTCTTGGATTCCTTTGGGACTTTTTTGGGTCGTAAGCTTTTATGCGCCTAGGGTAACTAACCATAGGGACTCGATAGGTCATACCCATGTCACTATGAATACAAATTCCAAACTAATACTCGAAGAAGACAAAGTTTGTATTGTGTCAGAGTGGTACATCTTTGAGAAAGTTTCTTCTTATAGAAGTGTCAGTGGAAGAGCATAATTGTAATCTAAGGTTTGGCCTAACCTCCGAATTGCTAAGACTATAGAATGGAACATGTTCCGGGAGACAAACTTTACAAATAGAGGGAAACTAAAATGATATCGTCATAAATGTTTCAGCTAATACTTTATAAAAGTAGGATTCAAGATTTTCTTCTACCACTTGCAGAATTTCATTCTTGATTCACTTGTCTTATTATTGGTATAAGACATACCTACAAACTACAAATAAATTTTGATGGGCCTAACTACAAGAAATGACTTAGAGTCATGAAATCCCAAATTAAGTTACATTTGATACCATGAAGTAAAAGTTACTTGATATCATTAAGTAATGGAATTTACTTAATCCTTCAAGTAAACTGCAAAATTGAAAGGATGGAAATGAAACTTAAAAGGAAGACATAAAATCTCAATTTGTCACAAAGGATATTTTTGACAAATGCTTAATGTTCGTTGGATTTAAAACAACAGATGAGTCCAATTTAAAATTGGCAAAAGACTAATCAAAACTGCTAAGTCTTCAAGAGTTTGAAGAAAAATGCTATAACTAGTACAATAGACAGGTTTTGACCAATCAGGAATTGCTAAAGTCTTGTAACAAAAAATTCTCAATTTGATGCAAGATTAGAGAATTTTGGATTTGCCAATATTATCGAGAAAATCTATAAATTGAGAGGGAACTAAGAAGTTTTCCAAATAGAATATGTGAGCGACATATTTGAGTGGGAGATGAGTGACATTCGAGAATATCAAATATTGATGAAATATTTGAATGGGAGCATAATAATGTTCTTGAATATGTAAATGACATATTGGTGAACAATGTGTTAGGTAGTAGAAATGATTAGATCATTAGATGAAATTACACATAATGTGACCCATGTTCTTAGTTGTAAATAACAAGATTCTAGGGTCATTTTTGAGTTAATCACTAAATCAGAGTTAAGTTAGCGCAAAGGAAGCATGGTCAAGGATCAAAGTTGCAAATGTTGCACTTTGATTAGACTATATAGATATAGAAGTATTAGGATATTCGGTATTATCAAGTATGATTTTGGTTTAAAGAAAGTTCAACTTTCGACTAAGTTTGTTTATGGATACGCATGACATCTTGAAAGATAGTCATTGTCAACAGAAGTCTCACTTTGTCATCAAAATGATGCAAGACATTATATGATAATGGTGTGAATGTAAAAATAGGTGACATTAATGATTTGCAAAATAGGACCTTATGAATCTGGTAAAACAGATTTAGTATAGGAAGTCCTCCATGAGAAAGCATTATAAATAAACGCATATGCCATATTGTTTATGATTAGTAGCAATGCAGCTAGATTATTTGTACTCTAGTGCAAGTGGGAAATTGAAGGAGATGTGCCCTAGAGGCAAATAATAAAGGGGTTTATTATCATATATCATTATTTCATAATAGTTTTATATCATGCTATAACTATATCAAGCAGAAACATTAATACATGTGTGATATATAAACAAACCTAGGACCCTAGTAGCCTCTATTCAGCTAGTTCATTGGGCAACTGATGATCAAGGTTTCCTGATCATGGTGCTATTAAAGCAACCTAATAATGAGGTCATATCATAGAGGATGATGTGATGGAAATTTCCCACAAATGATTGTTGCAACACAATCATGTCACAAAGTTCAAGTTGTGATACTTAGGGAAGGTAGTGACTTGTTTCTCGGACCGTGAGACCATATTTATTCACTGTCACCTGAGAGTGCCTTGAGAGCATCAAACATCACTCAGTAAAATGGTGATCATAAAGGTGTGATCAGGTACTTCAAAGGGGCGGGTTTAGGCATATGTGTCAAGAGGAGGATTTATACATCTGCGTGACGGAAGATACTCTAGGCCCACTCGGATAAGTTATATCCATAAGCTATGTAGCATCTGACTAGGTCACGAGGATATCACTTATCAAAACGAGTAAAGTAGAAATTTTCAGTAATGGGGTTGAACCCGACATGGTGATGTCGTTGATCAAATCTCGGGAAATGCAAGTATTGCAGAGACAAAAGGAATGGGAAACAAGCGTTTAAAGTTCGACATGATGGTGATTCGTGGAGTGCATATGGGCATCCTGGTCCCTCTATTGATCATTGATGGAGACCATGTCTATGACATTTCCGAACCATAGGGAAACACACTTAAGGGCACTACGACGCTTTGTAAGATGGAATCACAAAAGATAGAGAAACTGGAATCGTTGTGGAGAGATTCGTAGTTGTTAGGAGAAATAAAGAAGGAAAAAGACCGAAAGGTGTTTCGGATAAATTGCAATTTATAATATGCATTTATTATATGTTAATTTTGAATTAATATATACTAAATAAATATTAAAATTAAAATTTATACGGTGACTTCATCATTAGGCCAAAACGCCGATGGTAATTGGCCTAGGTGGAAGCCACCCGAAACGGGATAGAAAAACCCACATAGACGCACTAGTTGGCCTCGGCTGGCCCACGCAGGCGGGCGAGTGTGCACTGGGTGCTGCACGGGACGACACTTAGCCAGTCGTCGCCGCGGGCTGCAGCCACCCAGCCTGCCTGGGCCACTCCGAAGGACCACCCGGCCGCCGCCTCTCTGCCACCCAAGCCACCACGGGCTGCTGGAGGGCCGCGTGCTTGGCTGCAAGCCCACCCAATCGTCGATGCCCTAAACCCTAAACCCTAAACCATAAACCCTAAACCCTTCCAAGTGTGGCAAACTGACTGTCGTGCAAGTACCTAGACAAGGGGTGACGTGCGAGGAGCTTCGCGATCTTGAGGTTGGATGGGTACGACTACATCATCCACGCTCCTAACGCTCTCTCGGTCTTCAAGGGTACGTTATTGCTGTCTTCCTCCGTCCCTACATTACTAATAGATAGATCCTTGGGCAATTAGGGTGTCACGCGTAGTAAATTTTTTGTTTTCTGCAATGGAACCCCTTCAACTCGTGCGGTCTACCCCAACACAAACGTTGCTCAAATTTGGTGCGCTGATGGGTCATGCCAGACGAGTCGGTCCAGATGGCTCACCCCGCTAGAGAGGGCGCGCCCATCGCTCCGGTCGGACCGTTTTGAACATGGCAGGACCGTTTGGGTCGTGCCGTTGGAGAAGCCCTCACCTCTACATAGGGCTTATTGCACGTGTCGGGCACGAGTCGCTGGCGACATGGCATAGGAAAAAGCCAGTCGGGTACCACTTCCAGCAGCACATCTCATTCTCCCCACTTCCCCGACACGAATCCTTTACTCATTGCCTCCCACCCTCCCAAAATGTTAGTGCAACTCATTTCGACATCCGTAGATTGCATGTGTGCATTTGCAGCATCTTCTCCCTCACTCTGACAATTTAACCGATGTAGGCATTCATCGACTCGCACCAGACGCAAAGCAGACACCTCGCGAGCCGGCCTTGCACTCAAGGTTTTTGGCCACTTGCTTCGTTAGACTGCATTTTCTTAGTTCTGGCCTATCTCACTGCTGGTCATTTGATTGAGGATTTTTTTTGGTTTGTTGACTCATAGACATGGACAACGATGACGAGATGATGGTCCATGCATTATTGCAGGAAGAGGTTGCTAAAGACTATAGAGATACATCTTCCCGGTGGCTTTTCGGCAAGAAAGGGTTGTTGCTTCCGCTGCATCGCTGGATCGAGGAGGCGGAGGTTGCTCGATGTATTGGACGTGTGTGCGAGCATGGATGCGCCACTGATTTGCGGCGCTAGGACTTCCTCTCGATCTTGAGATCGTCAAGCGTTCGTCTACATCATCCACGAGTACAACCTCGTTAAACTTTATCGGTCTTCAAGGGTATGTTCTCTACGGATGTATATCCGCCTGTTGCTTGTATCTAGTAGATAGATCTTGGTACATAGTTGTTCCCATCGTAGGAATTTTTTGTTTTCTATGCTGCGAACCCTACAGTGGTATTAGAGCCGGATCTATGTGTCGATGCTTTTCACGGGTAGTACAAATATGAGTATGTGGGCGATGATGATCATGTTATTGCTTCTTAGTTGTACTTTGGATATTGGTGGCATAATGGGATGAAGCGGCCCGGACAAAATTTACATGTCCTCGCACATGAGACCTGTTCCACGCTTGACATGAAACTTGTTTTGCATAAGTGGCTAGCAGGTGTTTGTCTCTCCTACTATATTCAATATCTAATTTGCAACGAGTTGTCAATAATTTGGTTATCCTTGTTGTGATTCCATGTTCGTAGGTAAGAACGGTTCTATCTTCGAAAGCCCTAAGCCACGTAAAACTTGCAATGGATAAATTAGAAGTGTCTTGTTTAGATTGTTGTTGGGCTAGTGTCATGATATGGTGATGTTGTAAGTAAAATTATAAGTTGATACTCTTACAACACACATAACGTGTAAGTTCCATAGACCTTGGCCTTACACATAAAGGAATGATGAAGATCATACCATGGTGCACGTGATGATGATCAAGTGCAAGAACCATATCATTTCACTTTTCACATATGATGTTTGTTGCATATTATATTGCTTGTTTGGTGTTTTATTACCATAATAAGATGATCCCTCATTTAGATATCAAGATAAAAATGTGTTATCCCTTAAGTATGCACCGATTATGTTTCGCCGCTCCAAGACATCACGTGATGATCGGGTGTTCTTGGATCCACGATCATATTTTCGGGTGTAAGACAGTTTACACACGCGAATACTAATGTTCTTACTTGGCGAGCCTAGCATGTACAGACATGGCCTCGGAACACGGACCGAAAGGTTAAGCATGAGTCATATGAAGATATGATGCCCATATAGATGCTCGCCTTTGAAGCTACACCGACTCACGTGATGATCGAACTTGGTGTAGTGGATTTGGTTCATGTAATCACCAAAAAGGCACGAGGGATGTCATTTTTGAGTGGGAGTTTATTCTTAATTTGGATTAGTTGAACTCGATCTATCATAAACTTAGTCTAAACTTTACAAATTCTGTTGTAGATGGCACCACCTTCTTTTAATTTCAATGTGTTCATGGAGAAAGAGAAACTTGCAATGAATGGTAGCAACTTTACCAACTGGTTCATGAATTTGAGGTTTTTCCTCAATGCTGCACAAAAGCAATATGTGCTAGAAGGTCCGATAGGTGACGCTCCTGCAAGCAATGCATCTCAGTATGAGCGTAATGTGCACAAATCTTAATGACTACATTCTTGTGAAATATGTGATCCTTCTGTCATTGGAGCCTGAACTCCAAGGATGCTTTGAACTTAACAATGCTTATGCTATGGTGAAGGAACTCAAAGCTATGTTTGAGAGCCAAATCCATGCTGAGAGATACACGATCTCTAGCGAGTTCTTTAGTGTAAAGATGAAGGGACACAGCTCTGTGAACGATCACGTCATGATGATGATGGGATATGTTCAACGCCTTAAGGCACTAGGAATTGATATCCCAAGTGACCTTGCGATGGATAGAGTTCTGCGGTCGCTCCCACCCAGCTACAAAGAGTTTGTGCTGACAAGAAAAGTGGTGTGATTGGATCGCTCACCGAACTTGCTGCCATCTTGGTAGCTATCAAAGTAGACATAAAGAGTAGGCATCTGGAGTTGATGGTCGATAAGACCACATCTTCTAGAGAAAGGGCCATGGCCAAAGCAAAACTCAATATGGGCAACACTTTTGTTGTGCCTGAGAGAACGGTCAATGGAGGTCCTAAGCCTAATACTGAATGTTTTTATTGCAATGAATTGGGTCACTCGAAACGGAACTGCCCCAAGTATTTGGCTGACAAGAAGGTCAGCAAGGCAAATAAAGGTATATACGATATACATGTTATTGATGTATACTTGACTAGTACTCGCAGTAGCACCTAGGTATTTGATACCGGATCGGTTGCTAATATTTGTAACTCGAATCAGTGGCTATGGAACAAGCGACCGCTAGCAAGGGGTGAGGTCAAGATACGTGTGGGCAACAGATCAAGCGTTGATGTGATCGCCATCGGAACTCTACCTCTCCACTTACCATCGGGATTAGTTATAAATTTGAATAATTGTTATCTAGTGCCTGCACTGAGCATGAAAATTGTATCCGGATCATGTTTGATGCGCAGTGGTTATTCATTTAAATCCGAAAACAATAGTTGTTCGATTAATATGAATGATATTTTTTATGGTCATGCACCGGTGATGAATGGTTTATTTCTATTGGATCTCGATAATAGTGTTACACATATTCATAATGTTGATGCTAAAAGGATTAAACTTAATGATGATATATCCGCATATATGTGGCACTGTCTTCTAGGTCATATTGGAATTAAACGCATGAAGAAGCTCCATTCGGATGGACTTTTGGAATCACTTGATATCGAATCATTTGATACATGTGAGCCATGCCTTATGGGCAAGATGACTAGAACACCGTTTTTTGGTTCAATGGAACGGGCGACAGATTTATTGGAAATCATACACTCTGATGTGTGTGGTCCAATGAGTGTGTCGGCGTGAGGTGGATATCGTTATTTTGTTACTTTCATGGATGATTTGAGTAGATACAGTTATATCTACTTAATGAAACACAAGTCTGAAACCTTTGAGAAATTCAAGGAATTTGAAAGTGAAGTGGAAAATCATCGTAATAGAAAGATCAAATTTCTACGGTCTAACCGTGGAGGTGAGTATCTAAGTTACGAGTTTAGCACACATATTAAAGAGTGTGGAATAGTTTCACAACTCACACCTGCTGGAACACCATAGCAAAATGGTGTGTCGGAACATCGTACTCATACTTTACTAGAAATGGTTTGATCTATGATGTCTCTGACGGACTTGCCACTGTCATTTTGGGGTTATGCACTAGAAACTGTTGCATTCACTTTAAATCGGGCACCATCTAAATCCGTTGAAAATACACCGTATGAATTGTGGTTTGGAAACAAACCTAAGATGTCATTTCTTAAAGTTTGGGGATGCAATGTTTATGTGAAGAAACTTCAACCGGATAAACTCGAACCCAAAGCGGAAAAATGCGTCTTCATAGGATACCCTAAGGAAAGTATTGGGTATTCCTTCTATCACAGATCCGAGGGGAAGGTTTTCGTTGCCAAGAATGGATCCTTTCTAGAGAAAGAGTTTCTCGCGAAAGGTGTGTGTAGTCGGAAGGTAGAACTCGAAGAGGTTGTAGAACCTTCTCTTCATAATATGGTGAGTAGCACAGCGCCGGAAGCCATTCCGGAGTTGAATTCACCAAATGAAGAGGGAACTAATGATAACGATCATAAAGCTTCAAAAGAGAATACTACCTAACCTCGCAGGTCTAGCAGGACACGTGCAGATCCCGAGCTATATGGAAATCCTGTTATGAATTTCATGGAAGATGAAATTGATGACCCTGCGACGTATGAAGAAGCGATGATGAGCCCGGATTCCAAAAAATGGTTAGAAGCCATGAAATCCGAGATGGAATCCATGTACGAAAACCAGGATTGTACCTTGGTGGACTTACCTCACGACCGAAAGGCCATGGAGAATAAATGGATTTTTTTCAAAAAGAAAACTGATGCGGATGGTAATGTAACCGTCTATAAATCTCGGCTTGTCGCAAAAGGGTTTAGAAAAATTAAGTAGTTGACTACAATGATACATTCTCTCTCGTAGCGATGCTAAAGTCAGTTAGGATTCTGTTAGAAATTGCTGCATATTTTAACTATGAGATATGGCAGCTGGATGTCAAAACTGCATTCCTCAATGGCAACATTGAAGAAGACTTGTACATGGTACAATCAAAGGGTTTTGTCGATCCTAAGGATGTTAACAAGGTATGCAAGCTTCAGCGATCCATCTATGGACCGAAGCAAGCATCCCGAAGTTGGAATCTCCGCTTTGATGAGGTGATCAAAGAGTTTTGGATTTATCCATACTTATGGAGTGGCTTGTATTTACAAGAAAGTGAGTGGGAGCGATGTGGCATTTCTGATATTATATGTGGATGACATATTACTGATCGAAAATGATATAGATCTTTTAAACAGTGATAGAAGTTATCTAAACAGCAAATTTTCAATGAAGGACCTAGGTGAAGCATCATACATATTAGACATAAAGATCTATAAGGATAGATCTAGGTGCCTAATAGGGCTATCACAAAGTACATACCTTGATAAGATTTTAAAGAAATTTAAAATGGACGGAAGTAAGAAAGTGTTCTTACCTATGTTGCAAGGCAAGACATTGAGTAAGACTCAAAGTCTGGCTATGGCGGAAGAAAGAGAGATAATGGACAAAGTCCCCTATGATTCAGCCATAGGCTCTATAATGTACGCCATGCTATGTACAAGACCGGATGTGGCACACACTATTAGTTTGACTAGTAGATACCAATCTGATCCAGGATCGGAACACTGGATAGTGGACAAGAATATCCGTAAGTACTTGAAAAGAACTAAAGATATGTTTCTCGTGTACAGAGGTGAAGAAGAGCTCGTCGCTAAGTGTTATGTTGACGCTAGCTTCGACGCTGATCCGGATGACTCTAAGTCTCAATCCGGATACATATTTCTCATGAATGGTGGAACGGTTAGTTGGAGAAGTTCCAAACAACCCGTGGTGGCGGGATCAACAACGGAGGCCGAATATGTTGCTGCTTTGGAAGCGGCTCAGGAAGCAGTTTGGATGAAGGAATTCATAACCGAACTAGGTGTGGTTGCGAGCTCGTTGGACCCAATGGTGATCTATTGTGACAACAATGGAGCCATAGCCAATGCCAAAGAACCAAGGTCTCACAAGAATTCCAAGCATATTAAGCGTCGGTTTCACTCCATCCACGAGCATGTCAAGGATGGAGATATAAAGATTTGTAAAGTACACATGGATCTCAATGTAGCAGATCCATTGACTAAAACTCTCCCTAAAGCAAAACATGATCAACACTAGAACTCCATGGGTGTTAGATTTATCACTATGTAACTAGATTATTGTCTCTAGTGCATGTGGAAGACTGAAGGGAACATGCCCTGAGAGGCAACAATAAAGTTGTTATTATGTATATTCCTAGTATGTGATAGATGTTTATTTTGCATGCTATAATTGTATTAATACGGAAACGTTAATACATGTGTGTTTAATAAACAAACAGAAAGTTCCTAGTTATGCCTCTCTTAGGAACTACCTCGTTGATTAACAAGATGATCAAGGTTTCCTGATCATGGACATTGGATGTTGTTAATAACGAGATCACAACATTATTATAATGGTGTGATGAACATTCATCCGAAGTATAGCATTACGATCAAATTCATTGAGTTTATATTTCTATAACATCATACAAAGTAATCCTAATCCTAAGACCATGAGATCATGACAATCACTATCACTAGAAGAGTATCTTGATAACATCAAACTTCACACCGTAACAGGGTGATTATAAAGATGGGTTCAGTGCTACTAAAGTGTTATGTTGAGGCCCATGGATCAAGAGTGGAATTTGTTCATCCCGATGATGGATAGATATACTTTGGGCCCTCTCGGTGATATCACATTGGTTAGCTTGCAAGCAAGTGATTTGATCACTAGAATGTTATATCACGGGAATGAGAAAAGAGTACATGTCAGTAACGAGATCAAACTAGGTATGAAGATACCGATGATCGAATCTCGGACATGTAATATATCGCGAGACAAAGGTATTAATATTCTAGCTTAAAAGGTTCTCACGATCACAAGAAAGTCAACGTTGAATGTGTGGGAGTCAATATGGATCTCTAGGTCCTGCTTCTGATTATTGATCTGAGAGGGGTCTCGATCATGTCTACATTATTCGCGAACCATAGGGAGACACACTTAAGAGACACCTACAACATTTGGAACAAATAGTTTCATGCTGAAAAGATTTACAAAGCGCAGGAATTTATTTCACTAGACACCGGAATCGCTTCGGGTGAAATTGCTAAAAGTGTTTCTGCATGTGAAATGAAATACTAGAAAGGGGTTATATGTGAATGTTTGTCCACTAAAGTAATTGACAAAATTCTGAATAAATAAAAGGAGTTTTATTTAAAGAGAGATTGCATTAAATTTGGTGGAAATTTAATGGGAATTTTGAGTGGGATTTTGAGTGGATAAATGAAGGGGCTATTTTGTGAGTGGGAGCTCCACACACATGAATGGAGGGGAGGGGGCAGCCCCCATGCGCCGGCCACCCCCTTGGGGTGCCCCCTCCCTCCTATATAAAGCCCCCCTCTCCCTCTCTCTTACTCACACCTCCGCGTGAAGGATCTCTCTCCCCCTCTAGTTTATCCCCCATGGTGTCGGACTAGCGAGATACATGTTCCCGGTGGCTTTTCGGCAAGAAAGAGCTGTTGCTTTCACTACATCACTAGAGCGAGGAGGCGGAGGTTGCTCGGTGGCTTGGACGTGAGTGCGAGCACGGATGCACCGCTGATTTGCGGAGCTAGGACTTCCTAGCGATCTTGAGATCGGCAAGCATTCATCTACATCATCCACGAGTACAACCTCGTTAAAATTTATTGGTCTTCAAGGGTATGTTCTGTACGGATGTATATCCGCCCGTTGCTTGTATCTAGTAGATAGATATTGATACATAATTGTTTCCATCGTATGAATTTTTTTGTTTTGTATGCTGTGAACCCTACACTACTCCCTCTGTTCATGTAAGCAAGGCGTAATTTTTTTGACAAAAATCGCCAGAAAGTAAGGCGTGTGTGCGATGGAGACGGTAACCTTCTGAAAATATCCTCAGATCCTTGGTCGCCCTCTTCTTTATTCGCAAAATAGTTACTCATGCTCCTCTTTCCTTCACCTTCCTCATGCAGCGCTGCATGCATGTTTCTCTAGTTGATGTGGTTTAATTGGTTGTGCATAATTCAACACCACATGCGGGAATTAATGTGAGGGAGGGTAAAATCAACCACAAGTATCGGACCTGACTCCTTCTTAATTGTAGCGCCAGGAATTTTATGCCTTGACACTGTGGATATTCCCCTTGAGTGGATGTCTGGCACTACAAGATGTTGTTCCAACATGGTTCAGTTTGCTCAGATTCTTGGCTTACCATTCGATCCCAATGCTCCCGGTGGTGTCAGGATGCATGTTCATGGACAGGTCTATGACAAGAAAAGG
Source organism: Avena insularis (assembly GCA_023614405.1). Taxonomy (NCBI): domain Eukaryota; kingdom Viridiplantae; phylum Streptophyta; class Magnoliopsida; order Poales; family Poaceae; genus Avena; species Avena insularis. Next base: position 277,619,283 of record CM042689.1, on the reverse strand, counting down.
TTGGCTCTTATTTACTCTTAGCACGGTGTAGTTGGGCAAACCACCAACATAAAGCTCATCTACAACATTCTGCTTTGCATGTTTTGCCACACTCTCACTCCAAAGGTAGGCAACAAGGACGATATGAGAGGTGTGGAAACTATGGCCCATGATCACTCAGTGTATACTCATGGCCCAAACCATCAAGGTGGTGCTATTGATGTCATGGACTTCATCTACCAGGACTTGTACAAGTGCATTATGGAAAAGAAGTGCCCTCTTTATGCCCCTTATGTTATGAAGATCATTGCTGCCCATACTCCAGCTACCCCCTTGCTATACAACGAGCTAGTTCAGCACCTTCCAGCTAAGCTTCAGAGAAAGGGATCCCCTTCCTCCAAGGTGCCTCGTGGCTATCCCCCGTCTCATGATATTTTTGAGGATGAGGATGTGGATCCGTGATGATGAGTCTGAGAAGGTGCAGGAAGTTGTGACTCGTGGCCCTCGCATGAAGCACGCTAGCAACGCATGTCATTTTGACACCTCTAAAGAGGAAGTGCACAAGAAGGTCAAGAAGACTTCTTGGTGAAAGAAGCTTCTCATGTGTTAGAACATTGACATTCGCCATGGACAACATGACGCATACAAGTTCAACATGAATGTCATGAAGGAACTCAAGAGAATCAACCAACCCATGGATGTTGATCCCTCTTAGCAGGCTTCAGATGGGACTCTCTCTCCTATGGTCACTGGAGTCAGGGGCATGTGGATTGGTCCATGTTTGAGGATGTGTCTTCCTCTTCTCGCCCTCATGTGTCGACTGCTCAGGATTATGATGATGAGGATGAGGACAGCGATGAGGATGAGGATGACGACTATAGTGGCTAGAGTTGGTTTGGGACGCTTTCGTAGTGCTCTTTTCCCTTTTTGGCGTATCGATGCCAAAGGGGGAGAAGTAGCCCCATATTAGGTTGCTATCGGGGATTTGCATGGGTGCACAAGCTTCAGGTTACTTCGATTTGCCTCTTTAAAGCTTTGTGTCTTTATTTTCATTCGGTTGTGAACTATGTTGTGTTGAACTCCGTTGTGTGTGGTAAGACATACTTACCCGGTTTCGTTGGAGACTATGTTATGCCTAGCCTATTTGTCTAGTCTTTATTATGATATCATGTCGCTATCTTGTTGGTTACAAAATCTAGTGAGGATGTTGATCCTAGTGTGTGTGATCTTGTATTCAAATGCAAATTTAAAATGGTCACATCTAGGGGGAGCCTTCCTATACTTTGTAAACCACTTGTGATGATTCTGCAGAGTGATGTTGAGAAAGTAGCAGACTATTTGAGAGGGTCAAATGAAGCATATACGAAAGTGATCATGACACAAAACACAACGAGAGGGTTTCCCCGGGCTTGAAATTATTGATTCTGTGCACTGGTCATGAAAGAATTCCCCATTTACTTGGCAAGGTTTGTACAAATAGACCATGGAGAGTGACCTGTGGTACTTGAACCTGGGATGCTTTCTTAGGCATGACATGATCTCACAATGACATCAAATGTGCTGCAACACTAGCTAAGGTCATGCTCCACCTAGGAACTATGATATCAATGGCAACACATTTACCAAATGATACTACCTTGCCGATGGCATCAATCCATGGTGGTCGACATTTATGAAGACAATTTCCAAGCCTCTAGGTCAGATGAAGTCTTATTTTTTTTCGTGCCAGGAGAGTTGCATGAAGGATGTCGAGCGTATATTTGGTGTTGCCCAAACGTCCGAAAGAGCTAACGTAAGGAGAGCAGCCATAGGAGTAAAAAGGTAATCGAAAGGTAAACTCTTGTTGAAAATATTATTAAAATTATATGATGTCTTTTGATCAGAAGGCGATCAAATTATGCATCACACTTACAACCGGCGTCAGAAAACGGTAGAAAGAACTATTGCTTATTACAAATTCACATCGAGCCATCCGGCATCCGGTACTGCAAAATAACAAGTAACGCACTGCATCCACATCGGTCGGTCGGTGGGTCGGACGATATCTTGGTATATGTACGTCTGTATAGGTATGTATGTGTAGGAAGATTTACAGCTCCCATGTGTCGAACTTGCCGGAGACGAAGTCGTAGTGGCCGCCGACGAGCTTGAGGGTTCCGGCTGCCACACCTTCCTTGACGAAGGGGTAGGTCTTGAGGTTCTCGAGGGACACGTTGACGGCCTCCTGCAGAAATCCAAGAACATTTCGCCGTCAGCGAACTGATGTAAAAAATCGAATCCGTTCTCGCTAGCTGCTCAAAGTAACATGTGGTTTACCTTCTCCAAGACGGCGCATTGGTCATCGAAAGACAAGGAGGAGCACTCCTTCTGCACCTTCTTCTTGGCAGGGAACCCGATCCTGACCCAGTCCTCGACGAAGTGGCTGAACAGTCATAAAAAAAGGCAGAGACAGCTCGATTCAGAAACTGATTAAGAGATGCATAGCAACCGTAGCACCAGCGAGAAGTGAGGTGATTTCGTAGGCTTACAAGGAGTCGTCAGCGCCATCCTTGAGCGACAGGAGTGCCTTGATTCCACCGCAGCGGCTGTGGCCAATCACGACGATGACCTCGACCTGTCAAAGTCCATGTACGCTGACGATGAGGACATTTTCTAACACCATTATTTGGCACCAGATCACTAGTGCAGTGCATCATCACGCAAGTAGTACTATATATAACTAGGAATAAGTGACAGCACTAAGAGAGAGCGAGCGAGCGAGCTGGGTGAGAGAGAGAGTTGACCTTGAGAGCGCAGACGGCGTACTCAATGGCCGACCCAACACCGGCGTACTTGTTCTGCATCAGACAAACAAAAGCGGGGTGAGCAAAAAAAAAACACGTCAATAATGCAGCTGGGCGAGCCGGCGGACGAATGGGAGGGTACCTTGCAGTAGGACGGGACCATGTTGGCGATGTTGCGGACAGTGAAGGCTTCACCGGGCTCCAGGCCCAGGGTCACCGACGGGCACACACGGGAGTCGGCGCACGCGAACACCATGTACTGCACACAGCCAATCATCATCGAGTTAGTAATGGAGAAAAAGATAGATACCCCGTTCCACTACCAGACGCTGATGAAACCCACTTCGAATCCGATTATCTCATTGTTAATGATAAGCAGATCAGCAGTTGAGGAAGGGATGGCCTTTCGGCTCTCGCAGTGGCACAAGTAGGAAGGGTAGTAAAAAAGAATAAGCGGATGCGCTGATATCTTGATAGGTGGAGTACACGTTTCTGACACAGCTTTTTTGCGCTAAAGGATGCCACTTTTGACCTGTCTCCTCCTACTGCTCTGTTCCGGACCACTTTTTTTTCATTAAACCAGAGGGGAGAGAGAGTCACGGGCAGGATAAAACCACAAATAACTGGAGACGTGTGGGAGACAGAAAGGCAAAGCACAGCAAGCTGCTGCTGGGAGGTTCCGTGGCACGGGACCGGTAGTCTACACAGGTTGTCGCTCCTACGGCAACGGATAATGGATCATCAACTGCAGAACATGGCACGACTTGGCAACGCGTTCCCAGCCAAACTGAAGATAATGATCACTTGGTACGGAGGTGTATAAACACTGGTAAAAGAATTATCCAAAAAGATTACCGAATAAAAACTAGATCGTGACGCGTGACAGGAGACCCAGTAGCCATGGCTTCCTGCGAGCTATGGAGGCAGGACCACCCACGGTTTCAGCAAGAAAAAAGGACAGGTCCACAGTCTGCAGTTTGGTGCTCCGACTAGGACATCATACAGTACAGTTGATTTTTTTTCCAGTAGTATTATTCCGCTGTGGTATGGATGATCACATGCGGATGCTACGATCCGTTGAAAAGAAAGAAAAAAACGACCCCTAAACAGGAGATTGCAGTTGTATGGTTTCCATCTGTAAAGCAGGCTTCAGCTTTAACCGATATATCTCAAGTACTCTAGTAGTACTGCACGACTGGACCGGCATATGCCAACTGGATTGCGATAAGCGTATGCGGAATTACAATACGCAATCGCAAAAAAGCTTCGGCCAAACTATATACGGTGCCCAACTTTTTCACCAAAAGGTTTGCCAAGAGTGAGACGTGCAAAGCACAATTGTAGTGGGTGGTCCACAAAATTGATTGATAGCTCCATGATGGGGCCAGGTTAATTATGCAGGCAGGGCCATAGCAATGGAGTGCTAGCTACAGCTAGCTATTTGCCCATGGCGGTTACGCCCTGTTTCAGGTAGTGCTTCATTTCTGCCCACACTACTAACATATACTACCCCAACAAGACTTGCGGTTCACGGTTCTTGTGTGTGTAGGTGGGGTCTGACTCGGCGGGCGCCAAGATCATGAAGCTTTCCAAATGAACAACTGAATATCATCGAAAGATGTTCGATAATGCAGAGAGACAGCTGTTTTCAGCTATTTTTGTACACTAGTATGGAAAAAGAGGGCAGACCACCTGGGACTTTAAATTCAACACGCCTATTTTTCTAGCAAGGGGAACTTCAACGACCAACTACGGCTGGCGTTGTCAAGCACGCCAATTGAGAATCCTAAAAGAAAATGCTTTGTTCTCGTACTTGCGAGGTTTGTAACGTCAAGTTACATATCCTACGTGCTAGCTGCTAGTCGTCCTATAACGGAAAAGGGCGAGAAAAGAACCATATTCTAATACCCGTACGTCGTCCACAACAAGACCACAAAGTGATAGGGACGCTGACATCTCAATAAGCCAAATCACATCATGGTCATGGCCACGCACGCACATGCGGAGTTGTTACTGCCGCTGCAGCTGCACGATGCCATGCGGTGCAGGACAGGTGGGGATCCGTTGGGAAGGAGCTCTGAAGATTTACAACCCTTTTTTCTCCAGTGTGGAGCAGAGTACTACTGGCTACCTTGGAAGTTTATTAGGTTAGCACCACATAACCTAGTATCAAGTGGTCGGAAATGACGACAAGCAGTGTCCCCTCTGACGGTCAGGCCGGGCAAATTAGAATTAGGACAAGCTGCCGTCCTTCATTTTATCTGCTTTGACCGTACTAGGAGAAATGCTACGGCGCCCCCAGATTGGTACCCCGGCCTGTATGTACGCTCTGTCTGCTAATGCGAACACAGGTTTTCTTGGGCTGCTCTAGGACTACCTGGAAAGTCCTGTAATAACGCGTATAGATTTCTGTGGGCCAAAGATATAATATCTCTCTATCCCCGGGCCTAATCTAAGAACACGGTACTATTGACCAAAATTTCTGACGAACTCCTCTAGTACGAACTGAACTAAGAACAGAGCCGTCGCTAGAGACAACATTTAGCGGCTGGAGAAATGATGAGGGGCGCAGTAGCTGTCCATACCTTGGGTGCCTGGCCGGCCTTGAGCGGCTCGAAGAAATCTGGCTTCTTGCTGCCAAGAGGAAACGGACAGAGGATCAGTCGAAGAAGCCGTAACAATCTCGAATCGAACCAAAAATACTCTGACGAAATAACACAGGAGTTCGGCAGGATTAGGAGGGGACTTACTCGTAGACATCGGTCTTGAACTTCTCGAACCCGGTCTTGAGGCGCTCGACGGCGGCGTCCATCTGCAAAAGAACGAACATCAACAGATTTAGTCCTCGACACAAACAGCAGGAATAAACCCTTGATATGCGGCATGCAGAGACAGAGATAGAGAGGGCTAGGTAGCTGCCCCCACGGAGAGCATGGCCAAAAGTGATCCAAAGTAGATGCAAGAGGATAAATGCTTTCCAAAAAAAAAGTTGCAGGGGTAAGCTACGAACTGAATCGAAAGGGGGGCAAGAAAAGGAAACGAGAAAAAAAAAGAGGGGGAAAAGAGGAGATGGATGGAGCAGTGTATGGATGGTATGTCATCTGGGGGGGTGAACAGGAGGAGGAAGAAGACGGGGACGGACCTTGTTGGAGGATGGAGGAGGAGGTGGAGGAGGGTTGGTTGTTGGCTTCTGGAGGAGTGACGAGGAGGAAGAATCTATCGCTGCTGGGTTCTCCCCGCCGGGGGGCTTCTTATAGCAGCAGGGGAGGCAAAGGCAGCCACTCATCTTCTCCTCTCCGCTCGTATCGCGCCTCTACTTTTTTTTTTTCTTTGACCTTTGATTTGAGATGAGAAGATCTCTCCCGGCCGGATTACTAGCAGAGAAGACACGTGGAACGAGGTGAGTGGAAAGAAGAAGTCGCAAATTAGCAGAGGGGCTGCTGGTTTTGTGGCCAAATGCCCGATCAGAATGGCAAGAGCCTATCTTTTTTTTTCTGTTATAAAGTATATGTTGGTCAGATCAAGCCTGTGAATTGAAGGTGACCGGACCTTAGGTAGGAGTATTTTTTTTTCCTTTTTCATTCAATACGAAATACGATACGATATGGGGGTTGTCTGCTTATAAAGTTCATGAAATAAATGGAAATTAAAGACAATTAAAAGGCCGAATATTCGAGCAATTATGCATGAAACCGTTTATAGTAGCTATAGACGATAGTGGTTGTTGGTGCGCGATATGGACGCGGTTCACAAGTCAAAGCGGAAACCATCCACTCGTTCCGCCAGCCTAGTTTGTACAACTGGCCATCTCGGATCCTGAAGAAACGCTTCTCCAGGTTCATCGGGTGAAGGTGGCTCCCAGATCCAAGGACAATTGGCAATTGGTAATGAGCTACCTCTACTCTCTACTCAAGCGCACGTCTGGTGCGTCAAATCCAGATGCTACATTAAATCCGGCAGTACTACCCCTTTGGCTGATGAATCTTTCCTTATCTGTGGCCTGAAATTACGCATCTGCCCCGTACCGACTGCTATCGCCACCGCTTCCTAAATTATTGGAATGTAACGGATCGGCCCACCGCTCGCCATCAATTGAGTAGGGACGCACGGGTTGCTCCCAAATCTGCGCCACGAATTTGGCTGCCGAAAGCATACGGCCACGCCCACGAACAGTAACGGCTTGCCTCTTTTGGGGCGGGTGTGCGTCTGTACGAGTACATGATGTAGTACGATGCAGACACACAAGTTCCTTTTAGACGTAAATAGATTTCAAACTTAGGGGGTAGGATATGTTGACACCTCAACTGGCTAATTAGTACCGCTACCACACATAGTTGAAGGTTGCGATCGACGTCAACCTCTGCATCACATCAGGGTGACGTTGACACCAACAAAAATCAGAGCTAGCTCATCGCACGGATGACTAGCGGTAGTATTAAATAAAGTTACCTTATACCACGTAAAACTAGGAAATTAGTAAAACCTAAATGGTAACACGTTTTTATCTAGAAATCTTGGGTGTAAAATTTCCGTAGTGCTTGAGAGGAAAACAATACTTTTACTACCTGCAGCAAATTTCCACAGAGTACTAGGAATAGGAAGGAGTAACTAAGTGGGATGACTCGGTCGTTTGTTGCTAGCTGCAAATTTCCATTTTTGAATCAAAGTCAGACTACCCAACGTTGAGCCAAAGTATGGACATGATCATCATTCTCCAGGAGAGAAAAAAACGTCCATAGACTTGAATCGCGTCCTTTCAGTCTTAGCAATAATGTGCGATAGACTCCACCTTATGGCTTTAAGGAAAAGCCGCTACATGTTTGAATTCTTTATATGCACTATTAGGAACCTTCTACTTTCCACTCGAGACTTTCTTAGAGGAATTATTTTCCTATCCAGGGCACCTTCTTCTTATCTTTAGTTTACATTATCACGGGGCCAGCTCTTTGGAAACCCGTTCATCCCGCATATTCTATGGACGATTGGGTTTGTTGACATACGCGTTGATGGTTGATGCAGAAAGAATACAAAAAATCAAGAACATGTCTGTTAGATTCATATACTATTCAATGATTGCCTTTACATAAGTACAAAATCTTAGTAGTAGAGCATAGTAGGAGAGAACATGGCATTGTGCATGTGCCATGTGCTGATGAGTTGGTCAACTATGCCTGAGTAGGAGTACTTAAAAACTAGTAGCAATTTGTCCGTTTTTATAAAGTACTAATATGCGATTCAAGCCTGGGAACAAGGTGCATTAATGCTCTTCGGTTCAGCTTTCAGGCGACATGCATTTTGGTTGATCATGCCATTCTCCCACATTCTGGGAAGAAGAAGAAGGATCTATGCGTGCGTGCATGCATGCATGTGGCGTCAAAATGAGGAGACGAACCCGTGACTGGTGCCCAAAACAGCAAAGACACGCCGGACATGGCTAAGCTTAACAAGGGCTTTGCCGGCTGGAGAGAGGGATATATATGCATATATGCATGGTATGATGAGTATGCGTACGTACCAATGCAGGTGAGACGGACGCTGCCTGGACGGGGGCGTTCCTGATGAGCTTGGGGCTGAAGGAGGAGGAGGAAGAGGGGGCCGGGGTTCCGAGGCTGGCGGAGATGGTGGAGGAGCGGGCACGGGGAGCGACGGTTGCGTAGCACCAGTTAGCCGCGGCGGTCGACATTGTGCGAATGGACAGTGCTGTGGGTTCCCTCCTTTAATACTCGCGCGGAACAAATAAGGAGCTAGCGGCGCGCCAGCGTGCGGATGCCGGCGTGCGCCGGCGTGCGGCTCGGCTCGGCCGGTGGATCCGGGCCACTGGGCGCCTCATCCTCGGATAGGGCTCGCGATAACGCGCCGCTCGATCGTGGCCAACGGTTCGCGCGACACGCATCCTGGTCCACTCGCGCGCGGGAAGGGGGGATGGGGCCGGGAAAACCAAGGATTTGAATGCGCGGCGTTGGGGAGATAATGTGTTGTGGTTGAGGTGGATAACCGTCGATGTGGATGCGCATGCAGATTGTGATCGTGCCGCTGCTGCCTGCGGCATCCGCCGCCTATGGTCAAGGACTCGACCATCATCTCATCTGTTGGCCTGGGCAGGGCTTCGTCGATGTCTCGATGCTGTGGCCGCGGTGCGACGCGTCAAGTGTGTGATCGGGATTTGCTTACATAATCATTATTATGAGTAGTATCTTTTTAATTACTAGCTTTGCTGGGGGAGAAAAGAGCAGCTATAGTATGCCTTCCGTTAATTACTTCAGCTTGTTTTTGTAAGTAATGGAGTAAGTACACTGTTCTGGTGGTGAACCGGTGATTAATTGGTGCTATTGGATAGGACGCACGATCTTTGGAGTGGCAGCTTGGGGGGGCTTCAAGGTTGAGATTTCTGAATTAAGACGCATCGATCGGCCCACGAAACGCTAGTGCTTCGGTGTAGATTAGATTGTGGACAGAGCATGTTTGCGTGGACATGAGAGAGTACTGACAAAAATAAATTGCCAATTGCCACGGCCTAGATTGTGCTGCCCCACCTCGAGCACCGAGAAAAACCCTAGATCCGGCTTCAGATCAGGCAACAGTGGCACCATGGTGTCATTTCCTTCTTGATTGCTCGCGGCATCCCGGAATCAGCAAATGGAGTTGAAGTTGCCTGCTACTCACAGCGTGGGTCTCGGGGCCACAAGGTACACCGTTATCGGAGCTTCTTTAACAATGCCTTCAGCCAGTATGGCCGGACCCTGCCGTCCACTCGCCGACTCTCTAGGCGTTGTGAGTGTCATGTATGTTAACGTTGGTCCATGCCATCCCGGAGTAGGCTCCGTTCTACTGAGGTCTTCTTCTTTAGGTGTGACGCTGCCTTGGATCCCGGTGTCCCACCTCCTTGCCATTCTTGGCAGGCGGCGGTGCAAGTCGAGCCTCGGTTTTGGATACTATGGGTTGCCGTTATAAGTTATGTGGTGTTGACTTCGTTTTCTTGTTGTAGTCATTCTTGGCGTTGTGTCGGTGGTCTAGGCTTTTTTCTATGTGATCAATACATCTTCCATGATGTATCCTAGATTTTTTTTAACCAATTCTGGGTTGAGGCTTACTTGATAGCTAGCGCTATAGATGGTTTCATGGTGAGATAGTCATCTTGAGTTTACTATAGCTAGCATTGTTTCGAAAGGATTTATTATATATAATTCTACATTGACTAAAAAAAGATGTGACTTCGGGAGGTGATTGGGGCGGTAGATGAAAAACACATCTAGCGGTATTCCCCCTCGCCTTTGATGCCGCTGGTCCTCTCCACCTCCAATGGCCTTGTGTCCTTGGAGAGGTGGTGTACCGCGGTCTCTCTCCGACCCATGGGAGGGGGAGGGAGGGATGCGTTCTTTGTTTATGATGTTTTTTGTGTCTTTTTCGTCATGCTGAGGTCATGGCCACATCCTGAAATCATAATAAGTTTCTCACTGCTCTATACTCGCTCTAATGATGCATCTAGAGCCGACAGAGTGTGCGTGTTATCGTGTGTCTACCGGATCTCCTAGGATCTAATCGATTTTCGTGTTTATTGATACAATTTCGGGACAGTCTCTTCTAATCTGTGAATGTCATTATTGGCGATGGTTGCTATTCTAATGCGCTGTTTTTTTGGAGCTTCGACACGATAATTTTTCGTATGTCTTCTACAACAAGCTCTAGTACGACAAGGTTTGCTCGACTTCGGTTATGGAGGTACAAGGATGTCGGCGTGTCTTCACCTCGCTCTTGTGTTTGTAGTCGTCGCTAGATGGTCAATAGACCTATTTGTAATTTTATTACTTCTAGCCCTCTTTGTGATGCCCTTGATGATTATTAATATATCTGTGAAATTTTGGTGAGAAAAAAGATATACTCCCTTTCTTTCAAAATAAATGTCATGGTTTTAGTTCAAAACTATTCTACATATTTTGAAACGGAGGGAGTAGCTTATTATCCTCCTTGTTTACCAATCTCATTTGAGGACATGAGCTTCTTTTATCAAAATGAAGATAGTGATATGATTGAGTTTTCAATCCACTTATATCTTAATCAATTAAGGTTGATGCCTAGTTTCCACATTGTAGCACACATTTTAAAACAAATTGATCCCTAGTTTCTTCACTGCATCATACGTTTTAAAACAAATCACAAACAACCAAGAAGGTCATTTTAAACTTATGACGCAAAGTTACACATCTCTATGCTTAAAATGTAAACAGTTTCCTGTATGTTAGAATCTTGAGCGGACATGCAACCTTCATATTAACTTAAAATATATCTTTTAAATGAAATAAAACGCAAAGAATCCTTTGCACTTTCTTGAAAATTAATGAGCTTCGCCTACGAGGTAGACATCTCATCATTTTTTCTTGATTAGTGCAAGTGGCCTTGTATAGATGCAATATATTTTTTGATAGTGACTTCGTATACGAAAACAAGGGAGATGGGGAATTTATATGATAGACATGGAATTGACTCAAGGATAGGAATACTCGAGGTTCCAAAGACGACAGAATTGCACTCAAGGAAGTAAAAAAACAGAGGTGTCAACTGTCAAAGACTGGTGGGATGTAATACAATTGATGCATTAATTGGGTTAGACTATGCTGAAATTATATATGTGCATATGTGTTCTTCTGGGACAGCACATGGCAGAAAAGCTGGGTTTGACCCACACAATTAGATTGGAATTGATCTCTCATACAGAATCTGATCATGGCACATGACTCAACACATGTATGCTAGATACTAGTATATTTTACACTCGAAAAACTGACATGCTTTATCACGGTGGTGACACTACCATGAGTCTTGCCCAAGTTTCCAAAACAGGTGGAACAATTAACACCTCCAAATTCCTAACAATTATGAACTTATGGTATAAAGTTACTCATCTCCATGCTTTAAAATGCTAGTGCTTAAGTGTATATTATACTCATGAGAGGACATGCCGACAGGATACTGTACGTCAGATGATAGCCTGACATAGTCCATTTGTATTTTGTAATTTTTCAATGAATTCAGTTGCATGTGTTGTTAACTAATTAAACGGAGTACACCTACACATTGTCTAAACCAGTTTTTGCCATTTGACCATAAATTTTAAAATATTCTTCACATCCTTTAGTATGTTATTGACACTCATTAATTAAACGGTAAGTGCTCTTGCATTTCCTATGAAAAATCAATTGAAAAAAGGTAAAGTCTATCTTTAGCTCCTCAACTGTAGGTCGAATAGGATAAAGTATATATTTAGCTCCTCAACTATTGGGTGAATCTACTTTTGTCAATATACTTCATAATCAAACATCTTGCTCATTTACTTACGCCAGATAGATTTGCGACTCAAAAGGGGTTTGATGGATAATGCGATGTTAGTTTCGCATACATGGCAACCCATCCGACATAAATCTATTTTTACTGCAAAATATGAGAATAGAGGACACATAAAAATATAAAAAAATCTTACGAAATAAAACAAATAGGGTTAGAAATATTCATGAAATATATGAATCCTGATTGTTCTTAATTTATCCATGAGATTTCTACAACTCCCTTCCTTTCTTGTTTGCCATCTCTAAAACTTGGATTATTTCTTTCATTTATAACATTGACTTCATGTTTTGGTAACTTATCTAGAACATAGAACTTTTAATAGTTTAAATGTTTCCTCATTTATACATTTTTATTTGTTATAAGTCTTTTAGGAATATCCATTGTTTGTACATGCTATATATGCTCCCTTACACAAGAGGATTTTATTTTACATCTCAATTTTAAAAGACCTTTCTCATGTATTCATGTCGACTAGATTATCACGCTTTTAAAATCCCCGTGACATCATTAGTCAAACCGTTTTCGAGTGAGTGGAAGTAACCTATTCAAGTTCTTCAAGTAAGCACGTGTTGGGCGTGGCATTTTGCCTCTGGGAAGCATATGCTTTCTGGATGAAAAATAAATTTTTAAAAACTTGTTGAAGAAATTCAAACAAATCTAACGTAGCTATGTTGAAATGCTCTTTCTATTTAGGCACCGCATGTCCCCCCGGGAGGTGGGCTGTTTTGAATTACTTTTCCTATCTTAAAATTCAAAAGCTGAAGATAAACTTGACCAATAATAATAATGAAGGAACTAAAATGTCCATATACTTTTTTCTTGCATTTAACCATGAACTTTTCTTCAGGTTAGTGTGATGGGCCATACTCGCGGATATTCAAATGTCAAATAAACATGTCTGGCGGATGCATTGGCCAAACATGCCGACCACTAGATAAAGAGGAAACCAACTTAACGACGGTGGGCGCTTTTGTGTTCGGTTGGCCGGACGTGAAGGATGTCACTTCTTTTTTCTTCAATTCGTTCACTACTAGGTGGCTGACCCCTCCTAGATATGGCCTAGGCTCTACATTTTCTTACTGATACAGTTAGCTAAAGCAAACTTTAATAATATACATTTTTTTAGAGAAACTACAGTCTCCCATCCGATTTAATTATTGTAGGTTAGACAAAGTTCTGACAAAACTTTGCATAAATCTACGACAACTAAATTGGATTAGAGGGAGTACATATTAACATGATATATTTGTGGGTATTCTAGCTATATCAGATTCCATCTTACTCCTAGTGGCATACTGTATGGATGCCAGTTCCAGGAGAGACATACTGGATTGTAAGCATTATAGACTCGGATATGATTTCTTGAATAAATCGCGGCAGCCTTGATCTCAAAAAAAAAAAAAGATTCCATCTTACTCATAGTGGCATACTATATGGATGCCAGTTTCAAGAGAGACATACTTGTACTACGATAAGTTTCGTTCGGCTCTAGTGATAGATGGCCGAAGATGGTGGTGCTCCTTCCACTTGTCTAGTGTCTAGTGTTTGTAGTCTTTGGTGGGTGGTCTAAGTATCTATTTATAATTTTTATTACTTTTAGAGCTATTTGTACTACCATTGATGATTAATTGATTGGCGAAATTTTTTTTTAAAAAGGAAAATGCAGGGATCTCTCAGATTCAAACTCGTAAGCCGTGTGGCCCAACCCAACACGCAAATATTGACTGGCTCACCGATCCCAAATTGTTGTGTGTAGAATTTGACGGCCACGCGCACCTCCTGGTACGGTACCGAGATTTATGACTTCCTACTTTCATACTATTTTCGATTTGAAAATAGTCATTTTCATTAATCACGGACAAGGTATGGTAGGCAGATGAAAAGGGAGGCTACCTCTTTGTTGTTGTACGTATGTGTATGTCTTTGAACTTTCATCTCGTATTTTCCCTGCTTTACTGCATATTTTGCAGTAACTTTTTAGATTTACCGACTTCAGTTATAGTGTGCTTAAATTACAGCATCACATGGACTGGCACAATACATTACACAATTAAGTTCTAAAGATATTTTGGCAATTTTACAAGTGTCAACTGAAACAACTTTTTGGTAGCCTCCCTTTCTCTCTCGCAGCTTGTTATCACTTTCCTTAGCAGCCCATGCCCATCTCTCCAGATCCTTTCATCTGTCCAGAATTGCCATCGCTTTCATCACCATTTCATCTGCCTACCATACCTTCTTTATGGCTCGGCTCGTCTATTCTTAATTTGCTTCTTCATGTTGACTATAGCTTCAACAACAGTCATGGCGGCGGTGTTTGACAGTGAAACTACTGTCTTCCCTCACAAGATTTAGGAGAGGAAGTGGTAAATACAATGGACCAAGAAATGTCAAGGATAGGTGCTAGAAGGACAAGGCACATGGCAAGTTTTTTGACGACCGCCAGGGGAATAGGTTGGGGCTGCGGAGGTAGAGGCAGTCTTGAGGATTACAGGCCAGGGGTAAGAAGGGAACTAAGGAGCTGGCTAAGTAGGATGTACAGTATCATCTTTTCAGAAAGAAACGAGAATTATACATTTACATGTTGCTTGAATATTTCTTAGTCTGAATCACTTTCTTAGCTTTCGGATCAATATTCTTATTAAGCTCTCTTCCACCTGACTTGATACATGACTTACAGATAATAAGTTGCAACAAAATTCAACTAATAATACAGAATGTTGAAATTGCAATTGTTAGCTCAATAATGTACAACTTTAGTTGACTGCTTTAGGCGACTGAAATTTGCGGATAATTCCAGACAAATTAAGAATTAGAAATTAAACTGACAAATTAACCCCTTGCAGTGAGCGAGCTGTTACGACCCTAGCTCGTGCTCTCGGCCCAAGTCAGAATGCCAGACTCTCTCGGTAGAGGGGTCAAACATGGCAGCCAGACAGAGGAAGGGGAAGAGATGTTTCGGGAGTGACGTACAAAGCTAGCTAGTTCTCTACAAAAAATAATCTAGAAAAAGAAAGTTCCCTACAAAATTACAAGAACATGCAGCAGCAGAATTTTGTGGCGTATGTATGTGTACCTTCTCATTCTTCTTCTCCTTCTCCTGTAGAAATTTGAAGCCCGAGCTCTGAAGAGATGCGTTTGCCGCTCCGTGTACGTCCAAGGGAGCCAGACACGAGGAACGTAGCTATAGCCATGGCCAAGCCTTGCGTTGGAGCTCCGATCCTTTCTCCCCAGAACCTCCTCATGTACGTATGCCATGTGTAATAAGGTTTGCAGACCGACCTTAGCATTCATGGACCGACTTGCGCGTGGATGGTTGACAGGATGAGCTCATTTCGACGACATCATAACTCCATTCTGGTCGCTTGGTGTCAACATCAACTCGTCGAGACAGGGCATCACCACGTAGCCGGCCCTTCCTCTTTTGAGATGATATACATATACATACAGCCTCATATAGGAAAGAGACCAAGCCCATTTGCCCAGTGAGCCTAGAGGCCTGAGCTAGGCATGTACGTCTGTTAAATCTAGTTCCAGTTCCTCCACTTTTGGAGCCGAAAGCCCATTTGTTTTGTCAAAAGGCTGAAATATATGATCTGTGAAGTGAACGACTACTATGAGAGAATTCCTTATTTGACACTAGTTTTAAATATGATTTCTTATTTGACACTTAGATTTTTTCACTTCCCTATTTGACAACTAGTGTAAACTTTTTTGCCTTATATGACACTACCGTTTGTTATGTTACAACCTTCTATCAACTTTTACTTAGCTGGACCAAAATACCCTTACTTAGATATACTACGTGTGCCCACCTTCAACTCCTCCACCTCGTCAATCTCCGGCCGACAGAAGGTGTCGTCGTCGGGGAGTCGCAGCTCCAGCCGGCGGAAGGCGACGCTAGAACGCGGCAAAGTCGGCCTGGCTCTGCGCCCGCTCGGCCAAAGCGAGGTCCATCCACGAGGCAGAGAGATAGCTATACTAGATAAACACTAACACTTAACGATCCTCTAATCTAGGAGCGGCATGGTGGACTTGGTTCAGGTGCATGCGTGCGCAACCGATATACTACTACATTCTGACGTGGTCCGCTGAAGGAAGGGAGCGCACGAAGACACGGCTGAACTCAGTTCTGTTAGCACATGACCGGTTTTTTGATTGCTCTAAGATGACTTTCGTTTTACCATGGCATTACTGTTTTACCATGCTAAAATCAATTCGATGACTAAAATGTTTTGAGTCCCATTTGGTAATTTAACCATGAGCAGATATATCATGGTACAACGGCATTCGTTTTGTAATTTTTGTCACATTATGCACTAGGGGCAAAAGAGTCTTTGTGAGTCTCCAATAAACACCGTTAGCTGTTAAAATGCACTAGAGTGTCATTTAAGGAAAAAAAATACACTAGGTGTCAAATAAGGAACTGAAAAATTTCTAGTGTCAAATAAGGAATCATATTGGAAACTGATGTCAAATAAGGATTTTCTCAACTACTATTGGGTCGGCCAGTGTTCTCTCTATCTCTAGTATTTATATGGGATCGAATAAAATTTTGCTAAAGTACCCCGTTAAATATATATGGACCTATAAAAATAGTATATCATGTCCACTAAAGATAATCTAATAGACGGAGTTTGTCTAAACAGATCACCATATGTATTTACCAATTTACAACAACGGATGAAAACTCATCTTGCGGAGCAAAATACAGATCCCGCTTTGTGTCTCGTTGGTTTCCAAAAAATGAACAGGTCGCTTAAGAAAGGAAATGTGGAAACAGATCATGGAGAAATATCGCCATCACCGCTCGCCATCATGGTGCCCTCGCCGAGATCCAGTAAGACGTCCTCGCTGAGAACCTTTGACGACGCCCTTTCTGCGGCATTCGTGGACGATGCCTTCGCCGATGTCGCATGGTCTGGAACTGGACGGTGCCCTCGCCTTGAACCTAGACGATGACACCCGCGCTGCGACCCTAGACGCCCAGAATACAGCTTAACCTTTGCCCACCGCTGGAGTTCCTCTCCACTGGGAACAAGCACATTGCAATCGCGTTGTGCTGCATTGCAGTTACATGGCATTTAGAAAATTCAATCGCGTTGTGCTACACTGAGTGACGAAGCGACATGAGGTCGCTATAGAGAGTTAGAGTTGATGAAGATGAAGAGTCAACTATCATAACGGGTCGCCACTACAGATCTCTGCCACCAAGCAGCAGCACCATCGCCACCGTGCGCACCCGGGTCAGCCGGATCGCCACCGATCCGAGACACACCAATTCAAGCCACCTCCCAGAGCCTCCTCTACCAAAGGAATGCCCGCGCAGACCACCTTCTTGGGCCGCCTCCCCGGTATCCACATTCTCGAACCCGCATCGACAACCAACAACACCGTCGCGATCTAGACCGAGGCATTGAAGACACTGCCCGAAACTGCTGCCAGAGCCGCTGGATCTTGGCCCACCTGGCCCAGGTCGATGATAATGATGTTGCAAGGGCACGCCGATGTTGACCTCCCATAGGCCCGCCTGGCCCAAGGAGAGGCCCTCAAGGCCCATATTGGGGCCCGCCTGGCCCCAAGATCTGGCTGCGCCACCAGCATCCTCGTGTCGTCGCTGCCCAGGGAGCAGCTCTGACGCACCTATCTCTGCATCTGCTAGAATCGTCGTGGCTGGAGCATCGCCGCCGGCTTGAACATCCCTCCACCTCCATGACGCGCCTCCCCTACCGCAGCAGAGGAAGCCGGCTACGACCAGCGCCGCCCTCGGCCCCTGTCGCCCAGGCAAACCACTGCTAGCCCAGGGCACAGCCACTGCCCTGCCGCCTGTGATGCCACCACAGCAGCGTCTCCATGACGCCCGACATCAGCGCCACGATCTGCCTCGAGCGAGCGACCCCACGACCGCCCCCCCGAGGAAGAAGACGAGAGCTCCCCGTCGCTGCCGGCGCCGGCCGGGCTTCGCCCAAGCGCACCCTCCTGGTGGAAACGAGGGGAGGAGAGGGGATGTGGGGAACGGCGGCGGTGAGCATGCTAGGGTTACCCCTGACGCCTCGCGGGGACGACGAGACTCTCATGCAAGCCTCGGTGGGAAGAAGTATTGCTTGGTGATAGTTGACGATTATTCAAGATACACATGGATCTACTTCTTCAAGCTAAAAAGTGAGACTCAGCAAACTGTCATTGACTTCGCCAATGAGGTCCACCGTCAACACAATGTCCCAATCTTGGAAATAAGAAGTGACAACGGCTCTGAGTTCAAGAACTACACCTTAAATGAATTTCTAAGTGAAGAGGGGATAAGACATCAATATTCCGCTGCGTACACCCCTCAACAAAATGGTGTAGCCGAGAGGAAAAACCAGACTCTAATGGATATGTCAAGGTCTATGTTAGCTGAATTCAAGTCACCATACAATTTTGGGTTGAAGCTATTTCCACCGCATGTCATTCGTCAAACCGGCATTACCTCCGCAAGATCTTGGACAAAACTCAATACGAGATACTTACCGGTAACAAGCCCAACATATCATATTTCAGGGTGTTTGGTTGTAAGTGTTTCTTTCTCATTAAAGGAGTCTGTTTGTCTAAATTTGAGTCTAAGGCTTTAGAAGGTATATTTGTTGGTTATGGTGCCGAATCCCACACTTATAGAATCTACCATAAGCTCTCTGGAACTATTGTAGAATCTTGTAGTGTGGAATTCGATGAAAATGATGGCTCCCATGTGGGGCAAGTTGATGTTTGTATTGCAGATGTTGAAATACCCTAAGATGCCATAAGAAGAATGGGCGAGGGATTTTTTCGTCCCATTGAGGAACCCGTTGTGGAGGATCGGGAAGGAAAATGCTCTACACAAGTAGAGCCCTCATCTACACAGGATCAACAAGCTCCACCTGATGGATAAACTACTGCACCAACACCCTAACCTCCTGAAGATCATCAATCATCTGAGCAAACTGGTAGTCCCAGGACGGATTATCCGGCCCCTCCAAGGGTCGGATTATCCGGCCCTGGCACTCCAACTCATGCTACCAGGAAGTGCAGGAAGGTGCTGAAAATCCTAGGCCAGATTATCTGGCCCCTCCTAGGGCCGGATTATCTGGCCCTGAAGCTCCATAACAACAACAGTCTACTGCTATGGCTGCTGATCAAGATCAAGGGCAAGTCTCCTCACCCACAGTTCATAGTGAACAAGTTGTTGATGAAGGGAAAGCTAATGGTCAATATGAGTACCTAAATGTTGAAGCAATCCCTACAAGAAACAATAAGGAGATTGAAACTCCTCACAAAACTCGAGCTAAAAGGAACCTTGAATTAAGGGGGTCATACTCTTGACAATGTTGTAGGTGATCTAAGAAGAAGAGTGTCCACTAGAAGTGAGCGTGCAAGCTTCTGTGATCATCAAGCTCATATCTCTATGGTAGAACCCAAAAAGTTTTCGATGCTCTTGAAGATCCAGATTGGGTGGTTGCAATGCATGAAGAACTGCATAACTTCGAGTGCAACAAAGTATGGAAGCTAGTAGAAAAAACAAAAGAGTGTCACAATGTTATTGGCACCAAGTGGATTTTTAAGAACAAGGAAGATGAGAATGTAATAGTTGTAAGGAACAAGGCAAGACTGGTGGATCAAGGGTTCTCTCAAGTGGAATACATTGACTTTGGCAAAACTTATGATCTAGTGGCTCGCCTTGAGTTCATTCATATCCTCCTTTCTTATGTTGCTCATCATAATTTTAAATTATAGCAAATGGATGTTAAGAGTGCATTTCTTAATGGTCCTCTACATGAGTTGGTATATATCAAGCAACCCCCGGGTTTTGAGGATCCCAAGTTTCCAAACCATGTCTAAAACTTGATAAGGCGCTCTATGGCCTTAAACAAGCCCCATGTGCATGGTATGAGCATCTTAAAGAGATTTTGTTAGACCATGGCTTCGAAGTTGGGAAAATCGATCCCACTCGTTTTACTAAGAAGGTTAAGGGGTAGCTTTTTGTATGCCAACTATATGTAGACGATATTATCTTTGGCTCTACTAATAAGATTTTAATGAAAAAAATCAAAACTTATGACTAACAGGTTTGAGATGTCTATGATAGGAGAATTAAGTTTATTTCTTGGATTCGAGATCAAGCAACTTAGAGAGGGAATCTTTATTAATCAAGAAAAATACATCCAAGACATTCTCAAGAGGTTCAAGATGACGGATCTAAATGGTGTTGCTACTCCAATGCAAACTAAATGTCATCTCGAGCATAATCCAAAGGGTAAAGATGTGGACCAAAAGGTATACCGATCCATGATCAACTCTCCCCTTTACCTCTGCGCATCTACACCAGATATTTTTTTGAGTATATAAGTGTGTGCAAGGTATCAAGTTGCTCCTAAAGAAAGCCACTTAGTGGTGGTCAAGAGAATCTTCAGATATTTGGTTCATTCCCCAAACTTTGGTCTATGGTATCCCAAAGGCTCTAGTTTCTCTCTATGTGGATATACTGATTCAGATTGGGCAGGTGACAAAGATAATAGAAAATCAACTTCTGGTGCATGTCAATTCTTGGGTAGGTCCCTAGTATGTTGGTCTTTAAAGAAACAAAATTGTATATCTCTCTCAACCGCCAAAGCTGAATATGTGGCTGTTGCAAGTGCTTGTATGCAATTATTATGGATGAGGCAAACTTTAAAGGAATATGGTGTCATGTGGGACAAAGTGCCTCTTTTATGTGATAATGAACGTGCTATTAAAATTGCTTACAATCCGGTGCATCATACAAGGACAAAGCACATTGAGATTTGCAATCATTTTATTCGGGATCATGTTGCTCGTGGTGATATTGCTTTATCTTTTGTGAGCACGAAGAACCAACTTGCATATATTTTCAAGAAGCCACTTGATGAAGCAAGGTTTTGTTACTTGACGAATGAGCTAAATATCATGGATTCAAGGAGCTTGGCTTGACTGCTCTTGCATACTCACTTGCACTTCTTCATGTATTTGGTTTAGATGTAGGCATAGACATAGGGGGAGTGTGGTCCTAATTGATTTGGCTAACCCTCCCCCCATAATGCTGAAAGCAAGAAAAATCATTTCCCTTAATATCATTTTGTCATATCTGGGTTATTGATGAGCATTGGTTTTGAAGTCAAGTTACATCTTCGCGGTGTCATGCCATGTGCTCCAACATAGTTGCTTCAGCCACCACCCTCTTCCTTGAGAAGAGTTGGTTTCTAATGGATCTTTTGGTTTTTATTGCATATCTTGTGTTCTTATGGAAAACACACCCAATCTTGGCTTTTAGTTGATTTGTTCTTGCAATATTGGGTGTGTAGTACCATCTCAGTTTGGTGCTCTAACCCCAAGCCTTTTATCATATCGAGCCATCTATTCTTGCACACAAGTCCCATGTTACCTTGCGAGGGTTTTGTTTGGAATGCACTGGCCTGAAACTATGTTTAACGAAATTTTCAGAGAAGGGCCGGATTATCCAACCCTAGTGAGGGCCAGAAAATTCGCCCCGGGCGGTTTTATCCTTTAAGGACTAGGGATCGGGGGGAGGGATCAAACAGATCAACTCTTCCTCCCCACCCATGTCCTGCCCCCAGTCGCCGCTGGAGCTTCCTCCCCTCCCCAGAGTTGATTCGACCGCCAGATTCTCCGGGCTCTCCCGGGATCTTCTTCCCAGCGCCTCCGGGTATCCTCTCCTCCGAGATCTTCCTCCAATGATGTTGGAGATATGCCCAAGAGGCAATAATAAAGAGGTTATTATCATATATTCATGCTTATGATAAATGTTTACATACCATGCTATAATTGTATTAACCGGAAACATTAATACTTGTGTGAATTGTTAACAAAATTAGAGTCCCTGGTAAAGCCTCTTTATAATACTAGTTTGTTGGTTAATAGATGATCGTGGTTTAGGGTTAAATCGAAATTCAAGTGTATCGACACTTGGAAAGTAAAACAAAGATTCAAGTATTGATTGATACTTGATGAATAAAATTAAAAAAAGTATTTTTCAAATCATACTGTGATATGTACAAATCCAGATATGTCCTATGCTCTGAGCATATACCAAAATGATTCATAAGATGATCATTGGACGATAGTAAGGATATTCCTATGATATTTTGGAAGAACTAAGAATATATTATTTTCTAGAAGTGACAAATAGATGGTTAGTTCATTGTAAAAGGTACTACATTGGTACTAGTTTTGTCACAAAGTACAAATTAAGTTTATCTCAATCTAAACTAAGGGTGGCACAATATGATGGAAAGTAATTTCCATAATGGATTTGGATGAGTTCAAAAGTTAAGACATTGTGACATATACTACAACAAAAGGCTAAGTATATGACTGCTATTATAGCAGCAAAAGAGGGCATTTGTGTCAAGTAGTTTGTTATCAAACTAGGTGTAATTCACAGCGGGATAATACTGTGAAGATATATTGTACGACAATATTGTCAACATGTTTTAACCTCTAGGAACTAAAGGTCTCACCAAAGGACCAAATTTATACAAAGACATCTCATTAGAGAATGAGTGATGCATAGAGATGCAAAGACATGCAATTACACACGGACCTGAAAGTGTCGGATCTGAAGATCGGTTGATCACTAGAAATCATGTACATACAACACCGGAAAGCCATAGGTGTTGAATACACAAAGATTTGAAACTAGATTATTGTCTCTAGTGCAAGTGGGAGACTGTTGGAGATATGCCCAACAAGCAATAATAAATAGGTTATTATCATATCTTCATGCTTATGATAAATGTTTACATACCATGCTATAATTTTATTAACCGGAAACATTAATACTTGTGTGATTTGTAAACATAAAAGAGTCCCTAGTAAAGCCTCTTGTTAAACTAGCTTGTTGGTTAATATATGATCATGGTTTCCTGATCATGAATATTGAGATGTTATTAACAACAAGATCATATCATTAGGAGAATGGTGTGATGGACATCTCCTATAGATAAGCGTAGCATAAAGATCAAGTCATTTCAATAGTTCATTTGCTATAAGCTTTCTGATACATAGTAATCTAGTTCCTTCGACCATAAGATCATGCTAATCACCATCACCAGATGGATGATTTGATGACATCAAACACCACACCATAACTAGGTGGCTATAAAGGTGGCATTGAGTGTTCGGGAAGTATGTGTTGAGGCACATGGATCAAGAGTGGGATTTGTCCATCCATATGAAGGATAGATATACTCTGGGCCCTCTCGGTGGAATATCATCTAATTAGCTTGCAAGCATGTGACTAGCTCACAAGGGATCACATATCACGGAAACGATAAAAGAGTACTTATCGGTAATGAGGTTGAACTAGGTATGCAGAAATACCGACGATCAGACCTTGAATAAGTAAACTATCGCCAGACAAAGGGAAATTGGTATTGTATGTAAGTGGTTAATTCGATCGAAAAGTAATCATAGAAATATGTGGGATCCATATAAATTTCCAGATTCCTCTATTGGTTATTGATCGGAGAAGAGTCTCGGTCATGTCTGCATAATTCACGAACCGTAGGGAGACACACTTAAGGATTCGATGTTGTTTAGTAGATATGGAATGTAAGTAGGGAGACCGAATGTTGTTCGGAGTCTCGGATGGGATCCGGGATATCACGAGGAGATCCGGAATGGTCCGCAGAATAGGATTCATATAAGGAAAGTCCAATTCCGGAGTTCGGGAATGATTCCGATGTTTTCATCGGAGAGGTTCTAGAAGGGTCTAGAAGATTCACCAGACCTGAAGGGGAAGGGTACATGAATGTGTCATGGATAAGTGCAATGATTGAATCATGTACTAGGTCACTTGGTTGGGCATTTGCAAGAAACAAAATTGAGCTCGAAATTGAAAGTCAAAAGGCAAGTTTGAAAAGTCAAACTAGGACAATGTATCCTGGTGGAGGAAGGAAAGAATCCTTCTTTCCCTCCACCACAAGCCAACAAGGAGAGAGAGAGTTGGGGAAGGATTCAAACTCCCCTCTCCCAATCCGCCTCCCTCTCATAAATAGAGGGGAGGGGGTGCCCCAAGAGACACACAACACTAGCCCCTCCCCACCTAGCCACCGTGCCGCCGCCCCCAGCACCGCCACGGGCTCGTCGTCGCCGCCCTAGCCGCCGGCAGCCATGCCTCCTCCTCTCCGGCCCTCTAATCCCTAGATCGCCGGAAGTCCTAGATCCACCATAACCTGCTCCGGCTTAGGCGAAGCCTCAGAGGATCTTCCTCTACTGACACCACGCCGCCGCTGAATTGCGAGGGAGAACTACAACCTCTGCTACTGCTGGAACAAGGGATAGGAAGGTCTTCATCGAAAATTTAGACCGATCATGAAGCGCTGCCAGAACGCAGCACGGAAGGATCGTCTACGCGAACTTGAGATCGGCAAGTGTACGACTACATCACCCACGAGAATCTGCTCTCGTTAACCACTTTGGAATCTTCGAGGGTGAGTACTCTAATCGACTCGTTGCTACAATCTAGTAGATAGATCTTGGCTTGTTTGTGTGCATGAGGTAGATTTTTTTTGTTTTCCATGCTACGAACCCCTATAGTGGTATCAGAGTCGTGTCTATATGTAGATCTGTTGCACGAGTAGAACACAATGGTTATTGTGGGCGGTGGTGCTTTTACTATCAATTGCTTTTTGTGTACTTTGCATCTTGCGGTATGATGGGATGAAGCGGCCCCGACTACCCTTACATGACATCGTTCATGAGACTTGCTCCACGCTTAACATGCAACTTGTATTGCATAAGTGGCTTTGCGGGTGTCTGTCTCTCCCATCATAGTATAGATTCAATTAACAACGGGCACTTGATAGTTCAAGCATCAACGTTGTGGTTCCTGTTCGTAACTTAGAATGACACTTATTGAAAGCCCCAAACCACGTAAAACATGCAAAGAAAATTAGAGGCGTCTAACTTTGTTTTGCAGGGGTGTGATGTGATATGGCCATGATTGTGATTATATATGATGTATGCAATGTTCCTTATTGTAAGTCGGCAACCGGAAGGAGCCTTATGGTTGTATTTTAATTTCGTTAAGACGTGTCTATTATTCAAAGTAGTTGTAATAGTTGATGCTGGTGGACGACAACCATGGAGCGGTGCCATTGACCTTGATGCCACGCCGGTGATGATGGAGATCATGTTCGTGCTTGAAGATGGAGATCGGAAGCACAAGAAGAAAGGCCATATCATATCACATATTATGAATTGCATGTGATGTTAATCCTTTTATGCATCTTGTATTGCTTAGATCGCGACGGTAGCATTATAAGATGATCCCTCTCACAAAAATATCAAGTTCTAAAGTGTTCATCCTTAGTAGGCACCGTTGCCAAAGCTCGTGTTTTGAAGCACCACGTGATGATCGGGTGTGTTAGATTCTGCGAGTGTATACAACGGGAGCAAGACATATTTGCTCATGTGGAAACTAAGGTTACATCTTGACGAGCCTAGCATGTACAGACATGGTCTTGGAACACGGAATACTGAAAGGTAAAGCATGAGTCATATAGATGATATGATGAACATGATGATTGTTCGCCTTTGAAACTACATCATGTCACATGATGATCGGACTTGGTATAGTGGATTTGGTTCATGTAATCACTAAAACAATGTGAGGGATATTGTTTTGAGTGGGAGTTCAACAGCAATATGATTAAAAGTTGAACACTATTTATCATAAATTAAATCAAAGTGAATTTGCATAGTTGTTGTAGTCATTGGCATTCGTTTACCACCTTGCGCTTAGTTATAATTGAGATAATAGAACTATAGAATTCCGGTTAGTTACTTTATGAACTGGTATTGTATTGTGTTAATCTAAAGTTTAAAAGTCCTATTGCAAACTTTCAGTAAGTTTTGGTTACTCCGTGAAGTTTAATAATTGGTATTAAATTAAGAGTAACAATTCCAGTGTTAGTAAATAAGTATCATGTTTATCTCCATGATTCTTGATATTCAAAAGATTGTTTTAATATCAAGGTTATCTAGGAGCTGAAAGAATTGTTTCGAAAACCATCATATGTGGAATGTATTGCAATTCTGAAACGATGTTTTGATTACAACATGATAGATTATAATATAGCAAAGTTTATGTTCTCATATTTGATGAGAATTTTCAAAAGGTTGGAGATGCTAGTCGTCCTAATTCTCCAAAAGGTCTTGGAGAGCAACATTATACTCACAATTCACCGTTATAAGCTAAAGTAGCTTGATCATGAATAGTTCCATGATAAGGATGAATATTTGATGTAGGTAAAACATTTACTACACTAAAAGATTACTAAAGAATGGGAAAGAACACCAAACATTTGATGATGGTGATCTACTTCAAAGTGCAAGTCCAAAGACATTGGTATTTAACTATACATGTTTTGGACTATGTGTCATAAGTATGGCGCCACTGTTGATGTTGATAAATTCTTTTGAAATGATAAAAAAATACTGAAAGATAAATCTAAGAAATATTTGGCAGAAGAGAAAAGACTAGAATTGTCTAGCTTAGGTATATATAAGATATACATGTTATGGATATATTCTTTGCTTGTCAAACAATGTGGTTCTTAAGTATTGGATACTGAATTTGTTGGTGTGAATCGTCATACGAAATAACATAATGCAAGAACTACAATGTCCTAAGTAACTAGCAAAAGAATATGTGATGATGTTCATCAAGAACAAATAAAGAGTTGTTGTATTGCTCCTTAATATAAAAGCTTGCCTTCAAGATTTGTTTTATCAGGTATTATGAGAACAAAAAGGTTGTTAAAATAATTTATGTATTCCATGAAAGATGGATGATATACAAGTTTGGTCGGAGAAATCACATCCATAAAACTAGTGCTAAAAATGTCGAAAGACAATTGATTGAAAGATCACTTAAGAAGTGACATCGCTGTTTAAATTATATTGGAAAGAAAACATGAAGAAACTCCATGTGGATGGAATTTTGGAGTCTTTTGATTTTGATCAAATGACGCTTGTGAAACTTTCTTAGAGATGATTAAAACTTCGTTCATAGGCCAAAAGGGAACGAATGACTAGATTATTGGAACTTATACATATAGATGTATAAAGCCCATTGTGTGTAGTCGAGAGCGATGGATTTTAACTTCATATGATTTCTCCGAAAATTTGAGTGAATATATGAATATTTACTTAATAAGGATGAAGTATGAAACATTTGAAAAAGTTCGAAGACTTTCAAGATGAAGTGCAAAATCAATGTAACAAGAAAATAAAGAATTTATGATAGGATCATAAAGGAAGATTTTTTTAGTTACAAAGTTTAGCATAACACCTAAGATTTGAGAAATCGTTCCGTGGATTTGCGTTTCCCGAAACACCATATGAGTATGGAATAATCGAGATATGCAATGAAACCTTGTTTGACATGGTAAGATCAAAGGTGTAGTTCATAAAACTGCCATTATATTTTAAAGATTAAAATCTTTAGAGACTACCGCTTTTTCACTGAAAAGAGCTCCATCATGATCCATTGAAATGACACCATATAAAGTTATGGTTTGGGATAAAACTCAAGTTGTCCTTTCTTAAACATTGGTATGCATAAGTAAGATGTTTACAATCAAATTAGGATGAGCATGTCTTTGTAGGTTATTTCGAATAATCGTTGGGTACTCCTCCATAACACCAAAGACAAAAGTGTTTGTCGCTTTGAACGTCAAGTTTCTTAAGAAGAAATTTTTTGTGAAAAGTTAAGTGGGAGGACAATAGAACTTTGATAAGATGAAAAGAACCTTAGCTATATGTGTTGAGTTGCGTAGCACCGGAAAGCGTTTTGGAGGCAGCAACAATGCTCATGGCTCACGTGCTTCAAAGGTTGTGGTCACGGAGGTCTAAGTTCCTATTGAACCTAGTAGGTTGGGTAAACAATCAAATACTAGGATTTGAAAGTAAATCATTGTTGTTTGACAATGATGAACCGAATATATGCAAAGAAGCGATGATGGGCCCTGAATCCGTCAGATGGCTTTAAGCCATAAAATCCGTGATAGTTCCATACACGAGAAATCAAGCTTTGAACTTGAAAGACCCTCTGGAAAGGTGTAAGACCTTACAGTCGTGTTTGGATCTATAAAGAAATAGAAATGGATGTATGACATCTATGAAATAGTCGACATGTTGGGAAAGAGTTCACAACAATGTTCAAAGGTTGATTATGACAAGATTTGATCTTTCATAGCGATATTTAGTCTAGACGAAACAATGTAGCAACCACTACATATAATTTTGTTATGTGGTAGTTGAATAAACAAACAAGTTCTTCTAATAGAATTGTTACTTAGGACGTGTGCATAACATGGTCCAAAGGGTTTTGTTAATTCAAAGGATGCTAAAAGCATATGAAAACTTCAATGGTTGAAGTGAGCATCGGAGAGTTGGAATCTTCACCATGATGAAACTGTTAAAAGAGTTTAAATTCATCAGAGACGATGAAGATACTTGCATTTGCAAGAAATTAAGTGGGAGCGCTAACACATATTCCTAATACATTATGTGGAAGACATATTGTTGATTGGAAATGATGTATCTTTTATTAACACATGTTAAGAATTTCATCTCGATGAAATACTTAGGCAAAACCCGAATATTTGGCATCAATATCTATATAGATAGATTGAGACGCTAATATGGTTGTGCCAAATGTACATAGATGAGATATTGAACGAGTTCAATATGGAAATGACAAGAAAGGTTCTTGACACACAGAAAGGATTAAATCAAAATTCAAGTGTATCAACACTTGGTAAGTGAAACAAAGATTCAAGTATTGATTGATACTTGATGAATAAAATCACAAAAAGTATTTATCAAATCATACTGTGATATGTACAAATCCAGATATGTCCTATGCTCAGCATATACCAGAATGATTCATAAGATGATCATTGGACGATAGTAAGGATATTCCTATGATATTTTGGAAGAACTAAGAATATATTATTTTCTAGAAGTGACAAATAGATGGTTAGTTCATTGTAAAAGGTACTACATTGGTACTAGTTTTGTCACAAAGTACAAATTAAGTTTATCTCAATCTAAACTAAGGGTGGCACAATATGATGGAAAGTAATTTACATAATGGATTTGGATGAGTTCCAAAGTTAAGACACTATGACAGATACTACAACAAAAGGCTAAGTATATGACTGCTATTATAGCAGCAAAAGAGGGCATTTGTGTCAAGTAGTTTGTTATCAAACTAGGTGTAGTTCACAGCGGGATAATACTATGAAGATATATTGTACGACAATATTGTCAACATGTTTTAACCCCTAGGAACTAAAGGTCTCACCAAAGGACCAAATTTATACAAAGCCATCTCATTAGAGAATGAGTGATGCATAGAGACGCAAAGACATGCAATTACACACGGACTTGAAAGTGTCGGATCCGAAGATCGGTTGATCACTAGCAATCATGTACATACAACACTGGAAAGCCATAGGTGTTGAATACACAAAGATTTGAAACTAGATTATTGTCTCTAGTGCAAGTGGGAAACTGTTGGAGATATGCCCAAGAGGCAATAATAAATAGGTTATTATCATATCTTCATGCTTATGATAAATGTTTACATACCATGCTATAATTTTATTAACCGGAAACATTAATATTTGTGTGATTTGTAAACATAGAAGAGTCCCTAGTAAAGCCTCTTGTTAAACTAGCTTGTTGGTTAATATATGATCATGGTTTCCTGATCATGAATATTGAGATGTTATTAACAACAAGATCATATCATTAGGAGAATGGTGTGATGGACATACTCCTATAGATAAGCGTAGCATAAAGATCAAGTCATTTCAATAGTTCATTTGCTATAAGCTTTCTGATACATAGTAACCTAATTCCTTCGACCATGAGATCATGCTAATCACCATCACCGGGTGGATGCTTTGATGACATCAAACACCAAACCATAACTAGGTGGCTATAAAGGTGGCATTGAGTGTTCGGAAAGTATGTGTTGAGGCACATGGATCAAGAGTGGGATTTGTCCATCCATATGACGGATAGATATACTCTGGTCCCTCTCGGTGGAATGTCATCTAATTAGCTTGCAAGCACGTGACTGGCTCACAAGGGATCACATATCACGGGAACGAGAAAAGAGTACTTATCGGTAACGAGGTTGAACTAGGTATGCAGAGATACCGACGATCAGACCTCGGATAAATAAACTATCGCGAGACAAAGGGAAATTGGTATCGTATGTAAGTGGTTCATTCGATCGCAAAGTAATCGTAGAAATATGTGGGACCCATATGAATTTCCAGATTCCTCTATTGGTTATTGATCGGGGAAGAGTCTCGGTCATGTCTGCATAATTCACGAGCCATAGGGAGACACACTTAAGGATTCGACTTTGTTTAGTAGATATGGAATGTAAGTAGGGAGACCGAATGTTGTTCGTAGTCTCGGATGGGATCCGGATATCACGAGGAGATCCAGAATGGTCCGGAGAATAAGATTCATATAAGGAAAGTCCAATTCCGGAGTTCGGGAATGATTCCGATGTTTTCGTCGGAGAGGTTCTAGAAGGGTCTAGAAGATTCACCGGACCAGAAGGGGAAGGATACATGAATGTGTCATGGATAAGTGGAATGATTGAATCATGTCCTAGGTCACTTGGTAGGGCATTTGAAAGAAACAAAATTGAGCTCCAAATTGAAAGTCAAAAGGCAAGTTTGAAAAGTCAAACCGGGACAATGTATCCTGGTGGATGAAGGAAAGAATCCTTCTTTCCCTCCACCAGAATCCAACAAGGAGAGGGAGTTGGGGAAGGATTCAAACTGCCCTCTCCCAAGCTGCCCTCCCTCTCATAAATAGAGGGGAGGGGGTACCCCAAGAGACACACAACACCAGCCCCTCCCCACCTAGTCGCTGCTTCTCGCCCACGCCGTCGCCGCCCTAGCCTCCGCTGGCCACGCCTCCCCCTCTCCGGCTCTCTAAACCCTAGATCCACCATAACCTGCTCCGGCTTAGGCGAAGCCATGCAAGATCTTCCCTCTACTTCCGACACCATGCCGTCGTGCTGCCGGAATTGCGAGGGGAGAACTACAACCTCCGCTGCCTGCTGGAACAAGGGAGAGGAAGGTCTTTATGGAGTACCGAACGTGTGACCGACTACGGAAGCGCTGCCGGAACGCAGCGCCGGAAGGATCGTCTACACGAACTTGAGATCGGCAAGTGCACGACTACATCACCCACGAGAATCTTCTCTCGTTAACCACTTTGGAATCTTCAAGGGTGAGCACTCTAATCGACTCGTTGCTACAATCTAGTAGATAGATCTTGGCTTGTTTGTGTGCATGCGGTAGAATTTTTTATTTTCCATGCTACGAACCCCTACAAATGAGTGAGGGTAACTCCTTCATTCATCTCTTTTGTCTGGAAGTTGGTGTTCTTGGTGGAAAATCGTTTTAGAGGATACTATGTGATTCCACTGCCTGTTAGATTCCGTAGTCTTACAACCCTAGTGCCCGATCTGCATTGATACTGTGAATCTATAGAGGAACTGACGATTTTCGCGAGGGGAGTATTATCCGCCCGTGGTAAGGCCGGATAATCCGTCCTAGAGGTTCACCCCTTTTTCAGTTATGTCACAACTTGTAAGGTTCCCAACCTTTAATAAGGTAGAGATCCCTGTGTTTACAATGCTAGTCCCTGGATCAATAGCTAGCATCCACAGTTAAGATGTAATATCAAGAAACAAAGGTCATAATACAACTTTATAACCAGGAATAAAATAAATTATTACATCTTACATAGCTCATTTGGCTATCTCATTACAGTGCAGCAGAATATAACAATAGCATGGGGTCCTTCATATTCAAAGTGCCACAGGCAGACATGTTGGTTGTAGACTTGTAATCCTAATCAATAACTTCACTAATATCAAACAAACTTGCAACATAACAAGTTACAGCCACAAGGGTCAATACATTTGAATTGTATTGGCAAGTGATACTATGGTAGTATAGTGGAGTCTATCATCTATATGCATTTGGCTAAGTGGAGCTTAGGCTTGCTTTGCTCAAAATAGATTTTCCTTATCATTTGAAAACACTAAGTTTTTGCTTGACAAAATCTTTCCCAAGGCATCTCCCAATAGAAATTGGTGATCCTTTCAATCCCTTGTTCACCCACAAGATTTTTAACTTAGAAATTGGGATGATGAGATTCTTGATAGCTTCCATGTCTTGATGCTCAAATTGTCCTTTGCCAGGGACATGGCTAAGTACTTAGATTTTTCACTCTGCAGAGGTGGTGCACTTTCCCCACAAGAGTTGGTTTCACCAAGACAAGATCTTTCAGAAGCCTTCCCTTAGACCAGAATGGACGCGTTCCAACCTATCATCACCTACCACCAACTGTCCATTTGTCTAAGTTATTGCAACCTATATGATCTAGGCAGAGCCCATAATGCCAAGTGGCTGCACTTGAAGCTTATCAACATTTGACATCTCAAATCTCTTTGTTCCTGGGTGGCCATCCACAAGTGAGATACACAAGGTTCACAAGTCCCCTGGCCTTGTGTAACCACTCAACACAAACCATTCCTTCCATTCCACCCAGGTGATTCATTCACTTAGTTGTTTTATTAAACAAAAACACAAGTCCTCAGACTTAGAAATTTTTCCATAGCATGAATATATATTCCACCCTTGTTTTCTACTAGCTAAGCTAAGCATGATAGTAGTAGGAATCTTAACTTAGGAAATTTCTACTAAGGTTACATCTACTAGGATTTCCCATAGCATAGTTTTTACTTAGCAAAATTCCATGCAAGTCCTCCATAGAAATATCACTAATGCATAGTGAAAATAATGGGACAAAAGTATGAAGCATCACTTGCCTTGTTGGTAGAGAGTATAAGTTCACTCCTTGATCTTTGCAATGTTCACACAC
Organism: Avena insularis; assembly: GCA_023614405.1. Taxonomy (NCBI): domain Eukaryota; kingdom Viridiplantae; phylum Streptophyta; class Magnoliopsida; order Poales; family Poaceae; genus Avena; species Avena insularis. Next base: position 277,586,197 of record CM042689.1, on the reverse strand, counting down.
TTCAAGTCACTACAATTCAATCAAGCAAACAATATTTCAATCTACCATTCAAGCAATTCATCACATAAAATGATAAAAACAAAGCAATGCATGCAAGCATGTCAAGGATTGTTTTATTTGAAAAAGTGGTTTCTAATGGTTCATAAACATTTGAAAACACCTAATGGTCATTTTATAAAGTGGCAAAATCATTTGTACAAGATTTTACTTCATAAACCATTTTTAGATCAAGTCATTATTTTATGTGGTGAAGAAATGCTTTTAATAAGGCAAAATTCTATAGGTTTCACAAAATATGTTTTCAAAACATATAACCTTGTGTTTAGGGTCAGAGAGTTTATTTCCAAAACATTTCTCAAAGGTTTTCTTCCAAAACCATTTTTTTATAATTAAACCATATTTTTATTTGACTAGAAATGGTTTAAATCCAAGATTTATTATTTTTCTTCACCAAATACATTTTTGGAACCACCATTTGATTCCTAAGGTCAGTAGGTTCAAAACAAACCATTTGCCAAAGTTTTTATCCTCAAAATCATTTTAGAACAATTTTTATATCCTAAACATGCATACACATGTTTCTGCAAAACAAACAATTTAACAGACGCTTTTTACTAAACAAAGTGCATGGTTGGCTAGGGCTTGTCTTGCTGAATCCATTGATATAAAATTTGCAAAATTTGGACGTGTGGTTTGAAAGTTATGAATTTTTCACATTGGCATATCTAATAGGACAATTCTGTTTTAAATCAAACCAGCATGGACACGTGGCTGCTTCCTACTGGCTGGTACCGGTTCATCTGGATTACGCGTTGTAGGCCGTTGGATTTAAGTTACATCGCACGGCGCAGAGGTGCTACTTACCCCTTCGGTTAAGTTTCTATCGTGTCCTTTGGATCTGCATCTAACGGCTCTAAGCGTTTGGTCATGGATTGGCGGCGCTAGCAACGGTGAGCGGCGGCGACGCGTTCAGGCGGTGGTGCTCCGGCTAATACAGGAAGCAAGGGGGATGGGGAATAAGCTCACCGGGTTCGCTGGGTCACGGTGATGCTCAAGGTCTCCGCAGGATGGTCAGGGGCGCACGCAGTCGATGTTGATTGCTCGCCGGAGATGCTCCTGGCGTCGGGCTCCTCTGTTCGTCATCGGAGGCGAAGGTACGGGTCACGCCAAACCAAACAAACCATGCAGTTAGATGCGTACGGGATAGGCGAATACGTTAGCATCGGTCGGAGGGGATGGGGCGGTCAGAAGTTACCAGGGGGTGTTGCCGGAGTGGGGGCAGACGGCGGCGGTTCTCGGTTGTCGTTGTTGCCAATGTTTCAAGGCGCGCACGAGTGAGTGGGTGGTATGGGGAGATGCAGGGGATGATGGGAATCACACTCGTGTGCTCTGGGGGCAGTGGGGAGGTTCGTGCTCGCCGGAATTGCTCGGAGAGCTCGTTGGAGCAGAGAATGCTCAAGCGCGAAATCAAGGCAGCCTTATGGACGAGAGGGGAGGGTAAGCGAGGGGAAAGAGAGAGGAGAGGCAGGCGAGTTAACAAGCATGATCGCGGGGAGGGATTAGTTCGGTAGTAACGCGTATTGAAGCGATCATTCAACGGCCAGTAACAGTGAGGTGAGGGCGTGGTCACCGCGGGGGGGGGGTGAGGAAGACGGTGACGTGGCTGTGGGGCCTGGCTGTCTCCGAGTGAGAGAGAGTGGCGGTAGGGTCGTTCTGTCAGCGGTCGAGGGGTGCGGGTTTGAGTGATAAAAGAACCATAGAGGGGTTTCTCGCGTGGGCTGGCGATGGGCTTAGTGGGCTAGGCTAGTTGGGCTGAGTCCTTTTTATATTATTTTTTGTACTGCTTTGTTTTTCTTTTTCTCATTTGATTTTTCTGTTTTGATTTTGAATAAGCAATTCAAACATTCATTTGAAATCAAACCTCAACCAAAACTTGTGTAGGTTTAAATACTGATTATTAAAACATTCTGGAATCATTTTAGAATAATTTATTTATTCTTTTTAAGGTCTTTTAAATATTCAAAATAGGCTCTAGTTTTAAATCAAATAAGATTTAATAATAATTTTAAACACCATTTAAATTTCTAAAATCTTTCCAAATCTTTTCAGTAGGTTCTTATTCAATTATAAGGATGTCAAAATAGTTCACTTTGATTTATTTGGAATAATTTTAATATGATTTATAAATCATTTGAATTTGGGTATTTGTTTTAATTCCAATGGAGTTTGATATAGTTTTAATTCCCTAAAGTTTATTTGGAAGATTTTTTTTAATCTTATTTAAGTTGAATTAAACAACTTTTATTTCACTTGGGTAAATTCCAAAATATTATATTCTCATGAATTATATAATTATCCTTATTAGTGATTTGTCTTTATTCAAATCGGATTTGATTGATGCCATTTTATTTTATTTTGTAAAAATCTTTATCCTTTTATTTTTATTTGAATTTGGATTATATTCATTCCATTTGCTTATGGATTTGGCCAAGATTTAATTTGGTCTTTAAATATTCTTTATTTAATATTTCTTTCTTCATCTTATAAAATCCATATCTTTTTATTTAGAGATCCAAACTTAGTGATTCCAATTTGTAAAATCTTGTTTAATATTTGTTTATCCTTTTAAATCCTTTTAGGATTATTTTCTCACCATTTGGTATGGATTTTAGATAAGTGCTTTATTAGTTTTGGGAATACAATTCCTTATCTTATTATATTCATAAGATTTTATTTATGGCCCCAAATTAAGTGAAACCAATTTCTATGGCTTTATAATATTTCTATTTGTCTTTCTTGATCATTTGTATTTGTTTGTTGACAAATTTTTATATGGATCAAATCCATAGGCTTGGAGATAACTTGGAAATGATTTTTTATTCCATTAGGGTTTAGGGTTTGGATTTATTTTCCAAGTGTTTAAATTTCAAGATACATTCATTGAGGAATGCAATTCACTTGATTTGGATTTTGTTAAATTCAAACTTTAATTAAAGTTTGTTCAAGATGGGATTTTAAGTTTCCTTTTAGAACAAAGTTTCTTCTCCCTGATTTTCAACAAAAATTTTATTTTGTTTATTTATTTTTCACATTACAAGATTTGGAAAATCTTGGGATGTGACACAGCTTCCAGTATCGTGTATAGTTGGGCCATGGATTGTGTTTCTACTGTGTCTAACATTCCTCCTGGACTTGTGTGTATGCTTATCCCCATGCTACCTATATATTTCTCCACACAGGTGGTTCGAGTTCTCCCAGTACCTACAAGCGTCGTCCTCGTGCCTGTTACCTCAGGACAAACGAAGAAGGTGTGCTTGTTGACGAAGTTCAGTTGCGAAGGAGGCAAAGGGAGGCTCAACGGATGGCCGAGCAAGCAAGAAAAACCAAGAGGACCACCCAGAGAAAAGGAAAGGGCAAGCAGGCCCATGTCAATTACCAGAATATGGATATCCTTGAGTTCCCTGCCATCCATCACCGTGACATGTATGATGTGGCTGCTAGTGATGAGCACATGAGGACAGTCTGTTTTGGTGTTCGCACTGTAGGTACATTCATGATGACATTTATGCTTCTCTCAAGAGTCGATCCATGCACCCTTTGAATTTGACTGAGGCTCAATCCAAGCCAAGACTCAGTGAGGCTTTGGCTGTGACTGATAGAATGGGGCTGCACCATTTCATGACCTTGCAATGCAAATATGACTCATCTGTGGCGAAACAATTCTTTTCTACACTTCTGATCTGCAGGGATGAGCTCCGCACTATGAAGTGGATGACCGGGAGCAGTATTGTCACATCCCAAAATTTTGCAAATTTTGAAATGTGAAAAATAAACAAAGAAAAGAAATAAAGGATGAAATTTAGGGGGAAAAGAAACCTTTTGTTTCTAAATGGAAACATCAAAACCCTACTTGAACAAAATTTGAATGAGAACAAACAAATCAAATGCATTCATGCATGGAATGTATCTTGATTTTGAGCACTTGGAAAAGTTAAACCTAAACCCTAAACCCTAATAAGATAAATCATCATCAAGATCACTCCAATACTATGGCTTTGTTCCATATAAAATTTTAGCAACAACATTCCTAAATAATCAATAATGGTAAAAAAAATTACAAAACCATGGGAATTGTTTTCACTCTATTTGGAGCCATGGATAAAAACATATGATTTATATAAAACATGAAGAAAAATAAATACAAAATATTGCCAAGATAATTTAAGCCATGGCAAAAATCCATAAGTGAATGGAATAAAAATATATTTAAATAATATAAAAGGATAAAAGTTTATTTAATAAAATTATATGGGCTTAAGTACCATATTCAAATTTTATTAAATAAATGCCAATGTGCCACACTCAAGTTTTAATGAATATTAATTTCTAAAAAAAATTGAAATACTCTAAATGGACTAAATAACCAACATGTATTCTTTATAAAATCTACTGAAAGGTTTTGTGAAGATTTGAGTCAATTTGGAGTTGAATCAAATTGATTTGTATAAAAACAGAAAATAGAAAAAGAAAAAGGAAAAAGAAATAAGAGGAAAAAACCTACTAGCAACCAAACCAACTAGGCCCAGCAACCCGGCCCAACTCAGCCCACCCGGCCACTCCCTCTCTCCCCACTAGATCCTTTTATCACCGCCCCCTCTCCACACCCCCTCGCTGCACCCGGGCCCCACCGCTATGTCACAGTCATCGTCTTCAACGCGCGTTGAACTCGCCCCCTCTCTTCTGTTTCTCCCCCGATTCAATTCGAATAAAAGCGATTGATTCATGGCATAATTCCCTCCCTGACCTCGCCTTCTTAATCCCATCTCCCACCTATCTGTTTCCCCTCAAGCCCCACACCCAGAGAGCCCCCAGGCTGCTCGGAATTTAGCTTGCGCCGCCGCAGACCCCGACAAACTCCGGCGAAAAATTCGGTGAGCACAGACCCCCCTTGCCCTCTGGTTCACACCACTTTGCTCGTCATCTTCGGGAACACCTACTGATTCCTCTCACTTGTTTGCTTGTTCCCCAAGAGCTCGCCTTCGTCTTCGATTGCAGGAACCCGACGCCAAGCGCAACTCCGACGAGCAATCCCAGCCGTACCCGTGCGCACCTCCCTCGCCCGTGACCTCCACTGCGAACACCTCATCACCACGACCTTGGTAACCCCCTGTGCCCCCTTTACCCCCTAGCATCGCCGGAGCACCGTCACTAGACGCGTCGCCGCCGCGCATTGCTAGCAGCGCCTCCAGACCTTGGCCAAGTCGTTGTGGTCCATCAGATGTGAATCCTAGGGCCCATAATAGATCACTTAGCGAAGCGGTACCTGCTGATCTGAGCCATGTGATCTAACTTAAATCCAATGGCCCACGATGCTGATCCAGCCGAAGTGGTACCAACCAATAAGAACAAGCCACGTGGCTAGAACTTTCAGTATAAAAACCAGAAAAGGTTTATTAGATGTTTAAAAACTTGTAAAATTCATAACTTTTGATATACAGATCAGAAAAATACAAATTGGTGTCTATGGATTCATAAAAATGTGAACTACACTATTGTGGCCCTATTTTGTTTAGTAGCTTCTGTAAAAACTGATTTTTAGGCAGAACCTTTTATGGAGTATTTTGAGTATAAAAATTGTTGTGAAAATTATTTTTGAGTGAATCCTTTTGCAAATGGTTGTGTTTTGAAACCTCTAACCAGAAACACTAACATTTGAAATTAAAAATATAATTTGTTGGCACTAGAAAATATTCCATTGAATAAAGCTTTTCTAGTAAAAGAAAAATGATTTAAATAATCAAATTGCACTAACTTGGTTCCACTTGGAATTCCACTTTTATAAAAAGGACCAGGAGGTGTTTGTAATGTTTAGAACCTTGTTAGGAACAATCTTTTCAATAAAATGACCTTTTGCATGCTTGCATGCATTTCTTTGTATTCTTGTGTTTGTTTTATTATTTTGTGTTGTAGTATTGAGTGTGTGCTTTTTGCTTGATTGTATTGTTGTAGAATTTGAGGAGTGTGCTATTGAAGATCAAGGAGAGTAACTAAATATTATACTATAAAGGCAAGTGATACTTTGGTCATCAAAAGTCCTATCTTTTTAATATTGCATTAGTGATATTTTTATAGTGTGCATGATAGGACTATTATGTATATTACTATGCTATGCTATTCCTATAGTATATACCTTGGTAGTATTTCCTAAAGATAGGAGACATTGTAAGTTTAGAATTCTTAGACTTGCTATATAGATTTGTGGGTGGAAATCATGATATGATGTATTATGAAAATATGAGTATTTTTGGATTAATGAAAACAAGTGTTGTTAATGAAACACCTGGGTGGAAATGGGACTTGTATGGATTTATGTTGAGTAGTTACCCAGGGCCCATTTCTATGGTTTACCCTGGTGTAGCTCACTTGTGGATGGCCACCCAGGAACAAAGAGATTGGAGATATTCTTGTCGCGAAAGCTTCCAGTGCAGCCACATGGCATATGGGCTCTGCCTTGACCAACTAAGTTGCAAGAACTCAGTCAGATAGACAGACAGAAGGTGGTAGTGATGATAGGATGGAACGTGTTTGTGGTGATCTGAGGGATTGCTTCTGAAAAGTCTTGTCTCAATGCATGTCGAGTCTTGTGGGGAAAGTGCACCACCTCTCGAGAGGGTAAACCTAAGTACTTAGCCGTGCCCCCGATTATGGACAATTTTTGAGCATCAATACAATGAAGAAGGATCAAGAATCTCATCATTCTAATTTCTCTAAGTTAAAACTTGTTGGGTGAACAAGGGAAGCACCTAGAGGGTATCTAGAGTGCCATGTTTGATGAAGTGTTGTTAAAAAGAGAAAAACTGTTTTACAAAGGATAGGGAAAACTTATTTTATGCAAAGGCCAGCCAAAACTCCACTTAGACTTATAATCATGTGGATGTTAAGTTCTCTATATCAATATGGTATCACTTGCCAATACAATTCAGATGTATTAACCCTTGTGGCTGTAACTTATCGTGTTGCAGGATTTCTTGTTGATAGTGAAGTTTGTTGAGTAGGTATTACAAGTCTGCAACCAACATGTTTGCCTATGGCACATGAAGATGAAGGACTCCATGCTTTATAGTTATATCTGCTTCTCTATAATAAGATAGCCATATGAGCTATGTAAGTTGTAATGAACTATTTTATTCCTGGATATGAGATGTCATATGACCCTTGTTTCTTGATATTACTTCTTAACTGTGGGTGCTAGCTATTCGATCCAGGGACTAGCACTGTAAACACATGGATTTGTACCTTATTGGGTCCAAGCCTCTACAGATGGTATCAGAGCACTGTGTTGCATGTAGATTTGTAACCCTAGGATTGGACAAAACCCCTTAGAAATAGGAGTTGTATTTGTTCTAACTTATTTACAAACAATCTTGTAAACTCTTACCTCAGTATTCTGTTTTGTTTCTACATCCCTCCCTTTTCAACTTGATGGCTAAGGACTTCAACTTCAACATCATCAAAGACTCTAGCTTAAACATCTCAAAGGACTTCAACTTCAGTTTCACTAAAGGACATCAACATCAAAAGGGCTTCAGCTTCGACATCACTAAGGACTTCAAGTAAGATTAGAATAATACTCAAGACCTGGAGACTAAGGAAACTCAACTTAGGAGGAACCATTATAGACATCACCTTTGAACTTTGTGACCAAGATGCAATAATTTATTCCAAGGATACCATGTAATAGCTAAGGAATTATTGCATCTTCCAAGGACACAATATCAACTAAAGGAGAGATACTTCCACATGCAAACCAACCTATAAGATAACTTCTCTACCAAAGATATGAATCCACTAAAAAGGTAAAAGATAAAAGATAATAATGTGATACCGCGGCACTCCCCCAAGCTTGGAACAAGCCAAGGGGATGCCAAACCTGATGACGAATTACTCCTTCGGTGGTGGTGGTGTTCTCTTGATAAGCTCCTCATCAGTTTCCTCAAATCTTCAATCTCAAAGGTCAGAGTACGAATCAACTCCGAATTTTGCTCAATGCGGTTCATGATCATATCGGACCGAGAATCCCAGTCCTTGCTATTGTTTCCCCACTCTTCCTTCTTAGTGTGTTTCTTCCCTACATGGTTAGAGCGAGGCAGATCCCAAACCGAGGGCAAGTTCCCTTTGGGAACATGTTGGTATTGTTTATTATGTAAAAGAGTATGGAAGGGATTCTTGGTACGTGGAGGATATGACCGTGGAACAAAGACAAGACGTGGAGGTTTCCCTCCTATAGACATTCGTGTTGTCCTCTTAAGCTTGATAGGTTTCACCACTCCAATACTTGCGACGGTAGCGCGGGTGTCCGGATGATTGTCCTCCTCCATGTCTTCTTCATCCTCTACCAAAATCTCCTCCTCCTTGGGATTGTGAGGATCATCTTCCTCGGGATTTTTGCCTTTGTCGTTGGCGGAGACCATGGCGCTCTAAACTTAGAAGATTTCCTGACAGAAACAGATCGAGACGAAGACACGACGAGAACACGATATACGAACCTCGGGGGATCCGGGGGGTTATATATTACGAAGTTTCAAAGCATAAGGAAGGTACTAGCACGAAAACAAGGCGGAGACGGAGCTCGAGGGGCTCACACCCCCTCCAGGCACAGTCAGCTAGGGCCCGTGCCTAGGGTGGGTGTGGCCACCCGGCCTCTGTTTCCTCCTCCGTTTCGTTTCGTAACCTTCCGTCTGCATTAAAAACATCAAAAATATAAAAAGATTAGGCTTTCACGAACCTTCTGTTTTCACCACTTTTACCATCAAAAATATAAAACTCTACAGACTCCTTTTCTCCTTCTCCTAGAAATTCCTTTTCTCACAAGGCAATACATAAACTTCAATGGCAACATTAGTGTAAACAAAAACAATAAACCTTAAGGATCACACTTCAACTGAAATCCATCAAAACAAAGGCTATTGTAGCAACTCCTTTCCAAAAACCCAAAAGAATCTAGAAGGGAATCAATAAAAGAAGCAAACGCAAATGATGACAGAAATTTGTCAAAACAGACCAGCAGGTAAAGATTGATTTTTTCGAAAACCTTCTGTTGATCAAATAAAAAGTACAAAACTACTGAAAGTTGGGTAACAACTTGGAGAACAAGCACAGAAAAATACAGCTCCATCCGAAATACTGAGCTCCCTCACAAATTTTTACAATGCATCACAAAAATCTTTCCCAGGACAGCCACTTTTCACAACTCCTCTACTTCTCAAAAGTAGTTGAACTTGACACAAAAACCAATAAAAAAGATAAGGAGCGGTTATTACTGAGGTAATAACTTCGAAGACTCGACAAAACTATTGGGTTATCTCCCAAGAAGTACTTTTCTTTAATGCCTTTAAGTTAGGCTTGATAGTTTCAAAGATGCTCACATAGGAGATATATATCTAAAGTGAAAGAGAACATCAAGAAGCAAATAACTAACACATTTGAGTCTAACCCACTTCCTATGCATGGGGGTATCTTGAGAAAACAAATTGTTGAAGCAAAAAGGCACCAGCATAGGAAGACAAAACAAATGCAACTTCAAAGCTTTCAACATAAAACGGGAAAACTTAACATTATTGAGATGCATAAAACCATGTTTCCCTCTCTCATAATAACTTTCAGTAGCACCTTGAATAAAGTTTACAATATAACTGTCACAGGAAACAACTTTATCACCAGAATGATCATACTTACAATCACCAACAAGAGGTCCAAGGTCATAAACCGGATCAATAGAAGCAAGTTGTTCCATCCTAAAATCTTTATTAGGCAAGCTGTTTTCACAAGGAGCTTTAGCAAATTTAGAAAAGTTAAACTAATAATAATCTCCATCAAACTTAGTCAAAACTTTCTCCTTCTTACAATCTATAATAACTCCACAAGTGTTCAAGAAAGGTCTACCAAAAATAATAGGACAAGTTTTGCTAGCTGCTGAATTAAGCACTAGAAAATCAGCAGGATACTTAATCTTACCGCAGAGGACCTCCACATCTCTTACAATACCAATAGGGAAAATGGTTTCCTTATTAGCAAGGTGAATAACCACATCAATGTCCTCAAGCTCACAAGGACCAATCTCATGCATAATTTCCCTGTAAAGCTCATAAGGAATAGCACTAGAACTAGCACCAATATCACATAAACCATAATAGCAATGATCACCAATTTTAACAGAAAGCACATGGACACTAGATTTTCTAGCTGTACTAGGATGAGAGATAATATTAGAAGCGTCTTCACAAAAGACAATGTGCTCATCCTCTATATTTCTAGTGACAGGGTCTTTCACAATAGCTACCACAGGCTCAATATTAATTTGCTCATCAGGTTCCACAGTTTTCTTAGTACCTTTATTATTCACACTAATTATCATAGAGTACTCATTTACCTTAGCTAGGAAAGGTATTTTCTCAACATAAGGTTCAGGCACAATATGATTAGTAGTACAAACTTTAGTGCTTCTAACAAGAACATAACTAACACCATCTTTATAAGGTGCATGGTACTTATTCCACTTCTTTTTAGGAATTTCTATGTCAGAGGCAAAGGCTTTAAAGCAATTGGCAATACTTTGGGAGTCAAGACCAAACTCATTACTAATACCACGGAAGTCATCAGTTCTCATAAAAGATTTTATGCAATCATAATCATAATTTATACCTGACTTTCTCCCTTTGTCATTCTCCCAAGCTTCAGTGTTCTCTTGAATACGGTCTAGTAGATCCCATTTAGCCTCTTCCTTCATACGTGTGAACGATCTAGCATAGGAAGCATCTAGTAAATCTTTATCATGGAGAGAAAGCCTAGCATAAAATTTATTGATAATAATATTGTTAGGGAGTTCATGAATAGGACATTTAAGCATTAGTAACTTCAATCTCCCCCAAGCTTGAGTTGTACTCTCTCCATCACAAGGCCAAAAGTTATATATCAGATTCCTATCCTTATGAATTTCACTGGGAGGATAGAATTTAGAATAAAAGATAGGCATTATTTCCTCCCATTCCATGGATTGCCCATTCTTCAGCAGCTTATACCATTCTCCAGCTCTCCCTTTCAAGGATATAGAGAGTAACTTCTTCTTCACCTGTTCAGTTGTGATACTTGCAAACTTAAACAACCCGCATAATTCATGGATAAAAAGCAAGTGATCACCAGGGTCGACAGTTCCATCCCCTAAATAATAGTTATCCATAACACGATCAACAATACTTGTAGGTATCTTAAAAAGATCTATCTCAAAAGGTGGTGGTTCATCTACTACCCTAACAGTGGTAGTAGTTTTCCCAAACAGAAAACCAAGTGGGTTATCCATATTGGAAACAAAGTAACAAACAGAAACAAAAGACAATAATCACAGTAGAAGTTTCCTTTACCAGTTCCACTCTTCAATAGTGCTTCACTCCCCGGCAACAGCGCCGGAAAATAGTCTTGATGATCCACAAGTATAGGGGGTGTATCGTAGTACTTTCGATAAATAGGAGTGTCGATCCCAACGAGGATCGGAAGGTGTTGACTAGTGGTATGGAGCAGGAAATCTCTGTAAATACTTAGCAAACGGATTTTTAGGGGTTTTCTGATAAAGCAAAAAAACAAAGTGCAAGTAATAAAGACAACTAACAACTGGAGCAAGTGGCCCAATCCTTTCTTAACAAAGCACAAGCCGGTGGAAATACTTATAAGGAACAAACGTTCTCGAGGACACATGGGAATTCTGTCAAGTGCTTTCGCTTCATATAGCTAAGTACTCTTCTTTGGTGTTGTAAGTGTTGTGTGGGTGAACCTGTGCTAATGTACCGACCTTACTTGGACTAATACATACTTGTGATTAAACCCCATGCAAGCATCCGCAACTACAGGAAAGTAATTAAGATATAAACCTAACCACAGCCTTAAACTCTGAGATCCTACACTCCCTTATGCAATGGTGTCCTAACGGGGGTTCAAGTTTCTGTCACTCCGGCAAACCCAAAATTAGTAGATAAATACACAATGCATTCCCCTAGGCCCATAAATGGTGAAGTACCATGTAGTCGACGTTCACATGACACCACTAGAAGAATAGCACCACAACTTAAATACTAAACCATTGAATAATATCTCAACACAAATCCACTACTAACAACATGACTTCTCCCATGTCCTCAAGAACTAGACGAATTACTCACAAGACATCATATGGATCAAGATCAAAGATGATATGGTGATGGATAACAATCTGAACATAAACAATAATCCAATGGTTCCACTCACAAGCATCAACTACAATAGTAATCAACACTGAGAAAGTTTCCCCTAAGAACTAATGCAAGATCCAACACAATTGTTATAGCGGGATGGAGTGGTGATGATGGTGCTGGTGGAGATGATGGTGTGGATGATGATGATGATGATCCTGATAAAGTCTAGCTTGATGACGGTGTTGATGGCAACGATCTCCCCTCTCTGGGAAGGTATTTCCCCGGCAGAAATCTGTCTGCCAGAGAGCTCTCTCTCGATGTTTTCCGCCCCGCAGAGGCGGCAGAATCTTTCTATGGTCGCCCCTGTGTATTAGGGTTTCTAGGAGAAGATATAGGCGAGAGGGTGGAGTCGGAGGCCGGCCAGGTGGGACACACCTCCTCCAGGCGTGGGGCAGGGGGGCGCGCCTAGGGGGTGTGGGCCCCCTGTGTCCCAACTCCACCTTCCCTTCTCACTTCCTTCGTCTTCTGGGAAAATATTATTTTCCAATATTTTTCTGGTATTTTTCTGATCTTCGCGAAATTGCATCAAAACACCTCTTTTTTCCATCAGAAACCTGACTCCAGCAGTTCATCCTCCAAGAATCATCCAACATGCAAAAACAGATGAAAAGACATAAGTAACACCTCTTAATAAGAAATATATCAATGAATAGAGGCAAATTATTATATAGAATGGTGATGCAAATTGGACGTATCAATGTTAAGTTCTCTATATAAATATGGTATCACTTGCCAATACAATTCAGATGTATTGACCCTTGTGGCTGTAACTTATCATGTTGCAGGATTTCTTGTTGATAGTGAAGTTTGTTGAGTAGGGATTACAAGTCTGCAACCAACATGTTTGCCTGTGGCACATGAAGATGAAGGACTCCATGCTTTATAGTTATGTCTGCTACTCTGTAATAAGATAGCCATATGAGCTATGTAAGTTGTAATGAACTATTTTATTCCTGGATATGAGATGTAATATGACCCTTGTTTCTTGATATTACATCTTAATTGTGGGTGCTAGCTATTCGATCCAGAGACTAGCACTGTAAATACAGGGGCTTGTACCTTATTGGGTTCAAGCCTCTACAACTATGATTCAGTCTGATTTACGCACCTTTGGTCAGGTCCTTAGCTACGTCATGAAACTCCTTCTGGCCATCGCATCATATCTCCGATCAAGCCCAGCAAGGATTCTCCTCTCGCTCTGTGCCTATATCCCAATGGGGTGGCTGGTGATACGATGCAAACGTATCTATAATTTTTGATTCTCCATGCTTGTTTTGTACCAACTATCTTATGTTTTTGTGTACACTTTGAGGCATTTTTATACTTTTTTTTGGAACTAACCTATTAATAAGATGCTACAGTGCCAGTTCCTGTTTTCTACTATTTTTGGTTTCAGAAAAGCTAGTAAGGAAATATTCTCGGAATTGGACGAAACAAAATCCAAAGTCAATATTTTACCGTAATGAAGACGGAGTCCAGAGGGGGGACGAAGAGGCGCCATAGGGCGGACACACCACCCCATGGCATGGGTCCACCTTGGGCCACGCCAGGGCATGGTGTGGGCCCCTGGTCCTCAACCAACCTTGCCCCTTCTCCTATATAAACACCCCTAGGAGAATACCCTAAGTACCTGATCAGTATTCCACGAAAAAGTCCATAGCCGCTGCCACCATCGTTCCTAGATCGGGAGGGATCTGAAGCTCTTCCTGGCACCCTGCTGGAGAGGGGAGGTCACCCTGGAGGCCTTCTTCATCACCATGCCAGCCTCCGGAGTGATGCGCGAGTAGTTCATCCTTGTACTATGGGTCCATAGCAGTAGCTAAATGGTTGTTTCTCCTCCTTTGTGCTATCATGTTTAGACCTTGTGAGTTGCCTATCATGATCAAGATCATCTATTTGTAATCCTACATGTTGTGTTTGTTGGGATCCGATGGATATTGAGTACTACGTCAAGATTGATTATTGATTCTATCATGTCTATATTATTTGTGATCTTGCATGCTCTCCGTTGCTAGTGGTTACTCTGGCCAAGTAGTTGCTTGTGACTCCAAGAGGGAGTATTTATGCTCGATAGTATGTTCATGTCTCTAGTAATCTGGAGGAGTGACAGAAACCTCTAAGGTTGTAGATGTGTTGTTGCTACTAGGGATAAAACAACAATCCTTTGTCAAAGGGAAATTGTATCTGTTGCTTGCAACTCAATACTGTAAGGGGTTCAGATGATAACCTGAAGGTGGATTATTAGTCATAGATGCAGTTGGATTACGGTCTATGTATTATGTTGTAATGCCCAAACAAATCTCATATAAATCATCATGACATGTACATACATTGTTATGCATTCTCAATATGTCAATGGCCCAATTGTAATTTGGTCACCCAAGATACTATTTATCTTATGGAGAAACACCTCTAGTGAATTGTGGACCCTGGTCCATTCCTTCCCACTGATATTCAATCTATTGCCTACTGTTTACTTTCCGCAATTACTACAAGCAATTACTTTCTTCCATACTATATGTTTAAAACTTTGTTTTCAGCAAATCGGTGAGCTTGACAACCTTGGTGTAAGTTGGGGCAAAGTATTGTGGTTGTGTTGTGCTGGTTCCACGTTGTTAGCAACAACTTGGGAGTTGTTTCCTTTCTCCTACTAGTTCGATAACCTTGGTTTCATAACTGAGGGAAAACTTGCTGCTGTGCTCATCATACCTTCATCTTGGGTTTCCCAACAAGCTCTACAGTAACTCAGCCACATCAAAGACTTTTCTAGCGCCGTTGCCGGGGAGACACAGGACAGTTTCTGCAAGGGGAGTCTCTCACAACCAATCTCTTTACTTTGTTTTTGTTTTGCTTTGTTTCTTTTGTTTTGTTTGGTTTACTTCTTTTATCAAAAAACAAAAAAATAGTTCCTACCTTAGTTGATATTTCTGTTGGTTTACCTTTTTTATCAAAAACACACACAAAATAATTCCTACTTTAGTTTCTGTTTCTGTTGGTTTGCTTTAATCTTGCAAAAATGACTACTCATGAAAACACTAAGTTGTGTGACTTCACTAGCACAAACAACACTGATTTCATTAGCACACCTATTGCTTCACCTATTCCTGAAGCTACTTTCTATGAAATTAAACCTGCTTTGCTGAATCTTGTTATGAAAGAGAAATTTTCTGGTGTTAGTACTGATGATGCTACTGCTCATCTTAATAATTTTTTTAAATTTTGTGATATGCAAAAATATAAGGATGTAGATGGAGATATTATTAAGCTTAAATTGTTTCCTTTCTCTTTAACGGGAAGAGCTAAAGATTGGTTGCTATCTTTGCCTAAAATAGTATTGATTCTAGGATTAAATGCAAAGATGCTTTCATTCGAAAATATTATCCTCCTGCTAACAAGGGCGGAGATTGCGCCTTGATCCTGGCGGCCTGTTGTGCTAAGTTAATCACGTGAATTAGTTTTCCATGGCTCCGTAATTTGCCGGGTAAATCGTGCTACATGGACTTAATTAGTACATCTCGGCCTGTTAGTTTGCTAGCTACAGCCCGTTTCCGTCAAAACAAAAAGAGCTAGCCGTCGATCGTGCGGTTTGCTACTCCCTGCGAGGCTGCGACGGCAGTTCTCGTAAATCGTACAGACTCGAGTCTCTTTCCATCACGTTGCTGCTCCGGCAACTCACCAGGCAAGGCCACGGCTTCTCCCGACGGCCGACGGCAGCGGCCGGATTGCGGAACATCCTGCTATCGGTTTGTTCAATCATATCATCATGCTTTGTGATTTTCTTCGATAATTGACTTCTTTCTTAGGGATCTTAAATCTTAATACTGATTGCACATGTTCACAACACACAGGAAACTGGATTTAGGGATTCCAAACGAATTGATCAAATTAAATTGGTTATAATTCTCCAAAGGTATTATTTCTTTGGAGATTCCTCTAACCTGATTATTGTAATTAATCATAGTTCCAAACCAGTGCGTTTTAATTTAGTTATTTTTGTATTTCAGATATGAGGAAGTTTTTGGTCTCAAAAGCAAGTATTGAGAATACTAATGTTGTGCAGGAACAAGAGCCTCCGGTTAATGTTCCAAACAATAGAGTTTGATGCAACGAAATTTTGTGTGACCGGCACTTAGAAAACAAGTTGCTGAATATGCTCCAGAAATTCAAGACCAAGTTAGGAAGGCATACATATTGAAGGGTCTAACTCAACCAATACTGAAATTTCTGTGGACTGATTCAAGAGCATTTTCTCAATCATGGTACTCAAGGTATAATTGGATAGAATATAGTGAGTCCATGGATGCAGCTTATTGTTTCTAATGTTTCCTTTTTAAGCAACCTGGAAGAGCTGAACACTTCGGCTTCGAAGTTTTCACTAAGACATGTTTTAGGGATTGGAAGCATGCATATAGAGCTTTACCAGAGCATGTTGGTGGTTTTGATAGTAGTCACAATAACTGTATGATGCTTTCAAAAATCAAAGACAGAGTGTGGCAAATAATTTGGCTCGTGCAACCGAGGAATCAAAAGAATTATACAAAATCCATTTGACTTCTTCTCTAGAGTGTTCAAGATATCTCATAGCACAAGGTTTGTCATTTCGTGGCCATGATGAATCTTCTACTTCATTGAACAAGGGAAATTTTCTAGAGATGATAGAATGGTACAAGGATAGCAATGAAGAAGTGAGAAATGCTTTTGATCGTGGCGGTAAAAATTGTCAGATGACTTCCGGTGACATACAGAAGGAACTTGCAAAGTGTTGTGCGGAAGAAGTCACCGAAGTGATTATGGGAGAGCTTGGTGATAAAAATTTCTCCGTGCTTATTGACGAGTCACGAGTTATATCTGTTAAAGAACAAATGGCAGTAATGTTGAGGTTAGTAGTATTTTGATTTTATTTTCTTATTTCTCATTATCCATGCAACCATGCTTTATTTAATCATCATCCATATTTTAAATGTAGGTATGTGAGTAATGAGGGAAAGGTTGTGGAGCGATTTCTTCGCCTATACCATGTAAAAGATACTACATCTGAGGCACTAAAGCTAGATCTTTTTAAGATTCTTGACAATCACAAATTATAAATTTCAAGGCTACGAGGGCAAGGTTATGATGGAGCTTCAAACATGAGAGGTGAATTTAATGGATTGCAAAGAAAAATTCTAGATGAGAACCCTTATGCTTTCTATGTTCATTGTTTTGCACATCGTTTGCAATTGGTTGTTGTCGCTGTTGCTACTTCATCTTGCTCATATATTCATGACTTTTTTGAGTATGTATCCTTAATTGTGACAACATCGAGTTCATCTTGTAAAAAGATGGAAGTATTGGTGGAAGAAAGTCACAAAGAAATTTTGGATAGACTTGAGAGAGGTGAAATATCTACAGGAAGAGGCTTGAATCAACAAAATAGTCTTGCTAGACCTGGAGATACTAGATGGGGATCACATCATAAAACTTTGATTCGTTTGGATGTAATGTGGGCCTCAGTGATAACAATTCTTAGCAGGGTTGATGCAAATGGGCATAATCCGAGTTCTGCTGCGGGTTGTGTAGAAAATATGCAGTGTTTTGCATTCGCACTTGTTTTGAAGCTTATGTTGAACTTGCTTGGAATTACAAATGAGCTTTCACGACTATTGCAAAAGAAAGATATGAATATTGTGCATGCTATGGAGTTAGTTCATGATGTCAAATTCAGGTTGGCTGCCATGAGAGATAGTGGTTGGGATAGTCTTTTTGAAGAGGTCCAACAGTTCTGCAGTTCCAAAGGTATTCCGGTACCAAATATGGATGATGAAATACCAGTTCGAGGTCGCTCAAGGCTAGAGGGAAGGACCATCACCAATCTTCATTATTATCGGGCTGAAAAAATTTATGTTGTTGTTGACAAAATATGTGTCGAGATGAATCATCGCTTCGGTGACTCAAATGAGGAGGTACTTTCTTGTTTCCCATGTCTTGATCCCAAGAATTCTTTCTCCAAATTCGATGTAGAGAAGCTTTTTCGTCTTGCTGAGAGCGGATTTCTCTAATGGTGATCGTGCAATATTGAGGGATCAACTTGAGACTTATGTTCTTCATTTGAGAAATCATGTTGCATTTTCTGCTTGCAAAGATGTTGAAAGTTTGGCTGCAAAAATGGTAGAGACTGAGAAGCACTTGGTATTTCCATTGGTTTACAAGCTCATTGAGTTGGCTTTATTATTGCCGGTGTCATCTGTTGAGAGATCTTTCTCAGCAATAAAAATTATCAAATCTAAACTGCGCAACAAGATAAATGATGATTGGTTCAATCACTTGATGATATGTTACAAGGAGCGGGAGATATTTAAATCACTTGATGATGTTGTTATTACTCAACGGTTTCATGCCTTCAAGAGTCGTAAAGGGTTTCGCCATGGCGTCCTTAGTATTTTAATGGTACGCAGTATGTTTTCTTGTGTGAATAAGTCTTTTTTAACTCTATGAATATGTAATTCTTACTATTCTTTTTTATCTTGTAGGTTCTATTTTGGATGTCCGGAATATTTATTTGGATATCTCGATGTATGTTTATGACTCCTATTGTCTAGTGAGCTACTTTTTTCATATTTAATTATGTCTTACATTATTTCGAACTATCAAGCATATTTGAATTTTCAGTTTGGTACTTATATTTGTAATATATATCAAAACATTCGGTTCCGGTTTTGGATTTTTATACTTAGCTTATGGTCCGCCCCGGCTCCTATTTTTTCCTGGCTCCGCCACTGCCTGCTAAGATTATATCCATGAGAAGTGACATAATGAAATTTAAACAATTTGATAATAAACATGTTGCTCAAGCTTGGGAAAGAATGAAATCTTTAGTGAAGAATTGCCCTGCTCATGGACTGACTACTTGGATGATTATCCAAACCTTTTATGCATGACTGAATGTTTCTTCAACAAATCTATTGGATTCGGCTGCTAAAGGTACCTTCATGACCATCACTTTGGGTGCTGTAATAAAGCTCCTGGATAATATGATGATAAATTATTCTGAATGGCACACTGAGAGAGCTCCACAAGGTAAGAAGGTAAATTCTGCTGAAGAAATCTCCTCCTTGAGTGATAAAATTGATACTATTATGTCTATGCTTGTTAGTGGAAAAGCTCATATTGATCCAAGTAATGTTCCTTTAGCCTCTTTGGTTGCTCAAGAAGAGCAAGTTGATATGAACTTCATTAGAAGTAATAATTTTAGAAACAATGCTTATAGGAATAATTTTGGTAATAATAATCATAGGCCATACCCTTCTAATAATGGTAATGCTTATGGAAATTCCTACAACAAGAATAGAAGTGCACCCTCTAAACTTGAAGTCATGCTTAAAGATTTTATTAGTAAACAAACTACTTTCAATAAGAATGTTGAGGAAAAGCTTGGAAAAATTTGATGATCTTACTTCTAAAGTTGATAGCCTTGCCCATGATGTTGAACTTCTTAAATTAAAGGTAATGCCTCATGATGTTAAAGAAAGCAAGACTTTGAATGCCATTCAAGTTAGAATTGATGAAAATGTTAGGATGTTAGATGAATTGCATGCTAGGTGGGAAAGAGAACATGAAATTGCTAGAAATAATAGTATGACTAAAGTTTGTACCATTACCGCCACTAGTAATGTTGATGCTAGCAAACCACCTAGAGTCCCCATTCCTTTTGAAACATTGCCTAAACTCAATGGAACCTTTTCCAATAAAAATACTGAAATTTTTTGAAATATGGGAAATAGTAGTTCTACTACTTTGAATGATAATATTGATTTTGATCTTTATGGGTGCAATATTTCTAAAGTAATCATGTTCTTGCAAAAGCTTGCTAGAAGTCCTAATGCTAGTGCTATGAATATGGCTTTCAAAAAACATATTACAAATGCTCTCATGAAAATTAAAGAAGAAAAATTGAAACATGAAGCTTATATTCGTAGGAAATTAGAAGATAATTGGGAGCCCATCATTAATATGAAAGTGAATGATTTTGATCTCAAAGCTTCATGTGATCTTGGTGCTAGTGTCTCTATTATGCCTAGAAAATTTTATGAAATACTTGATTTACCACCATTGGAAGATTGTTATTTGGATGTCCATATTGATGATAATGCTAAAAATAAACTTATGGGGAGAATTAATGATGTTCTTATTATGGTTAACAATACCTTTGTCCTTGTTGATTTCTATGTTTTTGATGTTGAATGCAATGCTTGTTGTCCTATTATTTTGGGAAGACCTTTTCTTAGAACTGTTGGTGCCATTATTGATATGAAAGAAGGCATCATTAAATATAAATTTCCACTCAAGAAAGATATAGAACACTTCCCTAGAAAAAGAAATAAGAGATCTTTTTATTCTCTTATTAGAACAAATATTGATATTGATGCTTCGTCTTTTGAAATACTTGATTCTTGCTTTCTATGCCTAGCTGAAAGGCGTTAAAGAAAAACATTCTTGGGAGATAACCCAATTTTTATTTCCATAAGTTTTTATTTTGTTGAGTCTTGGAAGTTATTGCCTCTGTAATAACCTCTCCTTATCCTTTTTGTTTGTTTTTGTGCCAAGAATATCCTCTAATGAGAGGGAAGTAAGATTTAGGGAAATTGTTGTCCCGAAACAGTTTTATGTGCTTCACTGTAAAAAATCGCGAAAAATCCCAGTACGTAGGATTTTTGTGTGCATGCCCCTATTATTCACCCAACTTTAGTTAGTTTTGCACTTTTCGATTTGAGTAACAGAAGATTTTCTTAAAAATCGGTCTTTACCTGCTGGTATGTTTTGACAGATTTCTGCCATTATTTGCATTTGCCTCTTAATCGGTTTCTTTTTGAGTTCTCTTTGATCACTTGAGCTTTTAAAAGGCGTTTCTACAGTAGCCTATGTTTTAATGGAAGTTTTACTTGAGTTGAAACTGAACCCAAAGGCTTATTATCTTGAATACACTAATGTTGCTAATGAAGATTGTGTGAAGTTTTGTATGAAGGAAGTTTTCAAGTGTAGGGAGAGAATGATGTGATGAGATGAAGTATGGGCAAAAGCTCAATCTTGGGGATGCCACCTGTGTCACCCAAAGAAATATTCAAGAGGTACAAGCATCAAAGATTGGGGATGCCCTAGGAATCCCCTTCTTCATCAACAAAAATCTCAGGTCTTCTTTCAAGACACTTTATTTTTGCTTCATGCACTATATGTTGTTCTTGGAGCGTCTTTGTTTTTGTTTTTAGTTTTATTTTGTTTTGTTTGCTGCAATAAGTTGGTCGGACCCCAACACACCTATTTTGGAGAAGTCACACCTAGTTCTTCATTGTCTAGAACACTCTAGTTTTCACTTTATTGTTTTGTGAGTGTTCTCTTTTGCTAGCACTGCGTTTAGCTTTAGTTTTCTTATGCTTTTTTCTTAGAAATTTTTAGTTCTTCTTTGTAGTTAGGTGAGACAAGCTCTCTTATCTTTATTGGTTATTATCTTTGTGAGTTATTTCAAATAAGTCGATTGCTGTTGGAAAAGAGTTGAAAGTTTCATGCTTATAGTGGTACAAAAGGAAGCTTGTTTTGACTATGACTTAGACTTTATCATGTCGTGTTGGATGTTGCTTTGACCATATGCTTAGTGATTATTGTTGTGGTATGACTTGTTTCAAACAATTGAGATTGCTTAATGTGCCTTGAAAGAATCATGCGTTGTTTTAGCATACAAAAGCATAATATTGTGGTATTCTCCTTTAATGCTTTATTTGGGTTGACTTGGCACATGCTTACACCATGTTAAGACTATGAACCACTCACCTTAGCATCTATGATCATTTAGGCTTTTACTTGTGATATCACTTTATGCTTTAATTAATAATGTTTTGTCGCTCTGCATGATTATGGCCATTATTGCTCTCTTAGTTGGTCGCTCCCAGTATTTTGCTAGACTCCACCTGTACTGAGTATGAGCTCTACTCGTGCATCCAACTCCCAAGAAACCAAGTTATTCTAAAGAGTCCACTATAAATTCCTATGCATGGTGTGTTACACCATTCCAAGTATATTCAAGTTTTTATCTATCTTCCAAATTAAACTTTTGTTATGTGAAAATTAGTGATTAAAGCTCTCACAAACTTGATGGCACACTTTATTTCTTGAACTTAATAAACTTTAACCATTGTGCCCATCTATGTTTGTTATATGCTTGCAAATTATAAGTTGTGAATTAGCAGAATCATGTTTTCATAGGGAACACTTTCAACATTGCACTTATTCTATTCAGTTGATATCATGTTATTTTGTTTATGGATGTCAGCGGTGTGAAATAAAAGGGGAGCTTGTAAGTCCATGGAGTATTGTATATGTGTTAGAGAAACACCTGGGCGGCTAGCCTAAGCCATGCCTAATCATGGTGGAAACTTGCAGTATAACCATAGTGAGCAATCTATGAAACATCTTCAGAAAAAAATAGAAAAATAAAAAAAGAGAGAAAAAAGGCACCATGCTCATGGTAAATAAAAAGATCGCTGAGATTCTCATTGTCTGTTGCCTTGTCATTTTGATATGGCATAGATCTTGTGTCATGGGGCAAGGGGTACCCCGTTGGCGGTTCTCTATAATACACATATACTTACAATGACAAGAACTTGCTTGTGACTAAAGTTGAGTATCATGAGGAATGACCCTCGTACTCAAGGGTCATGAGATTTTCAACTTGTGATTTGTCAAGCATATAACTCATATTTGTCTCACTTTAACCTTAACCACTTCAAGATGCTTATGATAGGGGCAATGAGAGCTCAAAGCTAGTAAGTATCATAATTTTTGGAAGCTCCTCGTTGGAAGCTCTTTATTAGTAGTCAAATACACAATGCATTCCCCTAGGCCCATAAATGGTGAAGTGTCATGTAGTCGACGTTCACATGACACCACTAGAAGAACAGCACCACAACTTAAATACTAAACCATTGAATAATAACTCATCACAAATTCACTAATAACAACATGACTTCTCCCATGTCCTCAAGAACTAGACGAACTACTCACAAGACATCATATGGATCAAGATCAAAGATGATATGATAATGGATAACAATCTGAACATAAACAATAATCCAATGGTTCCACACAAGCATCAACTACAATAGTAATCAACACCGGGAAAGTTTCCCCTAAGAACTAAAGCAATATCCAACACAATTGTTACAGCGGGACGGAGTGGTGATGATGGTGCTTGTGGAGATGATGGTGTGGATGATGATGATGATCCTGATGAAGCCTAGCTTGATGACGGTGTTGATGGCGACGGTCTCCCCTCTCCGGGAAGGAATTCCCCCGATAGAAATCTATCTGCCGGAGAGATCTTTCTCTCTCGATGTTTTCCGCCCCTAGAGGCAGTGGAAATCTATCTGTGGTCGCTCCCCTGGCCTTAGGGTTCCGTAGGGAAGATATAGGCGAAGGGGCGGAGTCGGAGGCCGGGCAGGTGGGCCACACCTACCCTAGGCGCGGGTCAGGTGGGCCAACGCCTAGGGGGTGTGGGCCCCCTAAGGCCCCACTTCGTCCCTCCTTCCGGCTTCCTTCGTCTTCTGGTAAAATAATATGTTTCCATATTTTTCTGGTATTTTCCTGATTTTCATGAAATTGCACCAAAACGCCTTCTTTTCAATCAGAATCTAGACTCCGGCAGTCCATCCTCCAGGAATCATCCAACATGCATAAACATATGAAAAAGCCATAAGTAATACATCATAATAAGACAAACATCAATGAATAGAGGTAAATTATGATATAGAAAGGTGATGCAAATTGGGCGTATCAGTGCTATCATGTTTAGATCTTGTGAGCTGCCTATCATGATCAAGATCATCTATTTGCAATCCTACATGTTGTGTTTGTTGGGATCCGATGGATATTGAGTACTACGTCAAGATTGATTATTGATTCTATCATGACTATGTTATTTTTGATCTTGTACGCTCTCCGTTGCTAGTGGTTACTCTGGCCAAGTAGTTTCTTGTGACTCCAAGAGGGAGTATTTATACTCGATAGTAGGTTCATGTCTCTAGTAATCTGGAGGAGTGACAGAAACCTCTAAGGTTGTAGATGTGATGTTGCTACTAGGGAGAAAACAATAATCCTTTGTCCAAGGGCAATTGTATTGTTTACTTTACACACTTTTCTTAATGCAATTATCTGTTGCTTGTAACTTAATACTGGAAGGGGTTCGGATGATAACCTGAAGGTGGATTATTAGTCATAGATGCAGTTGAATTACAGTCTATGTATTATGTTGTAATGCCCAAACAAATCTCATAGAAATCATCATGACATGTACATGCATTGTTATGCATTCTCAATCTGTTAATTGCTCAACTGTAATTTGTTCACCCAACATGCTATTTATCTTATGGAGAAACACCTCTAGTGAACTATGGACCCCAGTCCATTCCTTCCCACTGATATTCAATCTACTGCCTACTGTTTACTTTCTGCAATTACTTTCTTTCACAGTATACGTTTAATCCTTTGTTTTTAGCAAACCGGCGAGCTTGACAACCTCACTATAAGTTGGGGCAAAGTATTGTGGTTGTGTTGTGCATCTTCCACATTGTTAGGAACACCTTGGGAGATATTTCCTTTCTCCTACTGGTTCGATAACCTTGGTTTCATAACTGAGGGAAAACTTGATGTTGTGCTCATCATACCTTCCTCTTGGGGTTTCCCAATAGGCTCTACAGTAACTAAGCCGCATCAGCTGGTACTTTCTCTGGTCTCTCACCATTATATGAAGCTCTTGTTGGTCTACTCCGGGACAACATTGCTCTGAGTGGGGGCAACAATGATAAGATTCGTGGTCACCTTGTGCCATTGCTCGCCTTCTCCCATGAGTGTGCTACCAATACCGAGGCAGCTATTGGGTACAAGTTGGATGTCATGGATTTCATCTACCATGAGATGATAGATGCAATGTTCAACATGCTCTCTTTTTCCTTTTGCATCATATATCATGATGCTTATCAAGCATATGCTTCCCCATGAGGAGTTCGATGGTAATTTGGATGGTGTGCACAAGCCCAAGAATATTTACAACAAGGCTCAGAAGACCACTCATCCTTCCTCATCCCCAAAGTCCTTTATGCGTGAAGCCCGGGCCAGTGGACGTCGGCCCCTAGTGCCTCCTATGGCCCGTGAGGTCAAGCAACTGAACTGGTTCCAACGGAACATCTTGTGCATGGGGGTTGACACTCACAAGGGCCAGTATGAGGCCTACAGGCAGCGCCACGAGTTGTCCCACACACAGCAGCTGATCCTTCATCATGTGTTAGGAGCGTTAGGCCTTCCTCCTTCTCATACTTCTCTGGAACCGTATGCTCAGTGGAACACCTTAGGTATCAACTATGGAGAGCTTGAGCGTCACATGTTTCTTGCACCGTCTAGGGAGCCAACTCCTCCAGCTGATGACGATGATGGGAATGATGAAGAGGAAGGGGACAGGGTCGACGATGCTGACGAGGAGGACTATGAGGAGTGATCTCTTGGGGCGTTAGCATCGCTCTTCTTCCTTTCTTGTGTTTTGATGCCAAAGGGGAGAAGTAGTTCTATTTAGGTATCTGTGGATTTGCATGGGTCGGGCACAAGCATTTGCCTTTTTATCGTTCTCATTCTTCGGTTGCTTGTGCCCATTTAGCGTTGAACTTCTATTTGTGTTCGGCTTTTTTTAAGACTATGTCATGTGGCACTATGGTTTATGTGTGGATTTATCTATGTGGAATTACATTGACTATGGTCTTATGGAATTATTTATGGTCATATGGAATTCTGGAATCATATCTATTGATGCATCGAAGTGGTAGGATGTTTCAAGGTCCAATATTCTTGCTTATCATTTTGGCTAGTTCATCTCCTGGTGGTATGAAGTATTCTCCTAACTCATCTTTAAGATAGCTGTCAATCTTATGAAATTGGCTTGTTCCTTCGTGTATGCATTTGTATTCAAATGCAAGTTGTTGATATGCACACATTTAGGGGGAGCCTCTTTCATTGCTTGAGATGATGTTCGTAGGTTTTATTGCAAATCCTAGTATTGTCATATAATACCAAAAAAGGGGAGCTTGAAAGAACATTTCATGATCTCTAGTATTTTGTGTGTTAGATAACAATATCAAGGATTATTTAATGTGTGTTGAAGTGTTGTAGGTCTTAGTAAATTCAAAAGATGCACAAAAGTGTGTTTTGGGGCCGGATAATCCGCACCTGCCAGGGGCCGGATAATCCTCCCCTCCCTGATCGACAAAGGAAGATAGGGCGCGGCGTACTGCCTGGGGGCGCATATTTCCTTGGATTGTCTGACTTGGGCCAGAGTTTTTGCCCAAGCCGGATAATCCGCCCCTCAAGGGGGGCGGATAATCCGCCCCTAGGAGTTTTGCAAAGGGTTCCACGGCGTGGCTCACTGCATGGGGGCGGATAATCCCCCGAAATTTCCGGCCCTGGGGCGGACTTTTCCCCAGGGCGGACAATCCGCCCCTTGGAGGGCCGGATAATCCACCCCTCGAGGAAATTCATGAAGGCAAACATGGCACGACGTACTGTATGGGGGGCGGAAATTCCCCAGACTTTCCGGCTCCGGGGCGGATAATCCGCCCCCAAACTTCTCCAACGGCCAGTTCTGGGATCCGCCCCCAAACTTCTTCAACGGCCAGTTCTGGGATCCGCCCCCAAACTTTTTCAATAGCCAGTTCTGGGCAGGGGTATTTAAACCCATCTCTCCCCTCCTGCTAGAACTCTTGATTCATTTCGAAAAAGACAAGACATGTTCTTCAAGTTCCAACAAAGAGATCTCCACCTTCACCCATCCAAAGGCCTCGATCTTTGGGGAATCGAAGGAGGAGGGATCGATCTTCATCAACAGCAATCAAGTGCTTCACTTCCCCTCCATTCACTTGGAGGATTCTCGATCTAGTATTTCTTGCAAATATCTAGATCCTTACTTTGGTTATTTGATAATATTTATTCTTGTGGCAGCTTGTTGTCATCACGAGAGCCTCCAATTTGGTTATGGATGTGCATCCCGCTAGAGTTGTAAAGACACCGGTTCTCGCCTCGAAGGGTACCAATAGTGGAGAGGTGGATCAAACCTTTGGTGGCGACATCCATCAGAGAATAGGGTGAGGTCTATTGTGGCATGGTGGTCTTAGAACCGCCCATCCCTCCAACGCATACGTACTTCCAGTAACACGTAAGGAACTGCGGTAAAACAAATCCCTGTGTCTTCACGTGCTCCACTACAATTTTCTCGCTCCTCTCTTTATGTGTTTAGTAGATAGGTTTGCATATAGAGAAATGTACGTAGTTATATATAGAGGGAATTTACTTTGTGTCAAGCCTAAAATTGAAAAAGAACTAAAAATTAAGTAGCACTTATTCACCCCCCCCCCTCTAGGTGCCCATACGATCCATTTCAGACGCCCATCACTACCACCACCGGAGACAAGTTGGTTACGACGGGTATGAGGCGACGGACGGTAAGCAGGTGTTGTTCAATGCGGCGCCGGTTAACAGTGGTTAACAGCCTTTAACGGGCGTGTCGGAGAGACGTCTAATGTGTGCCACATGGCCCTGGCATGTGGGCTCCACTACCAATTAGCGTGTCAATTCGTGATCAGACGATAAGCGGTGTATTTTGCGATAACTCATTTTCAATCTGATAGTTTTTTGCGATTTCAAGACCGACTGGTATCATTTGAAAAAATTAACATGTAAAGTGGTAGTTTTATGCTAACAACCCTCTAACCTTCTTATTATATGCTTATTAGAATTTTACCGACATGAATGTACAAATGATGACATATAGTTGCACTCGTTGCATAGCATGGGCATTTTACTAGGCTATATACTAATAGCCATGTTGGTGCAAGCTGGGGAAGAGAAACTGAAGCAGTGCACAAAGAGATGATATTTACTACTAGTACTGTCGGTTGAGAGTCAGACTGATGTGTATCTTCGTATCCTCCGTATGGCTGTGTCACCGAACTCCTAGCACGACGATCCTCTCGGCACGCTGCACACCGCCGATGGCCTGGTCGATCTCCTTTCCTCGCCGGAGTCCCCACCGGGCGCTGGCCATGGCATATTGGATTGGGAGCGATGCATACTGGATCTCGATGACTCGACGGACGACGCTTCCGTTCCTCGCGTCACGCGGCATCGGCAGGGCATGCGAGCGACGCTTCTGTGTATTTGCCTAATCGATGAGGATTCCGTTCGAGAGCCAAAGCCCAGATACTGCGAAAAATTAACGGATTGTCAAGCCTAGCCTACACACCTAGATATGCCCATTCAAAAATTTGGGGCCCTCCAAAATTTTGGGCCTTGTACGGCCGCACGGGTTGCACTCCGGTCGGCACAGGCCTGCTGATTTCACATCGACTTGGCGATTACTGATCTTTTAACTCAGAACGATTGACTTTGGTTGGTCAAACATAAGAACTCGGCAACAAAGTGTAGTTTTACCTCGAGTGACCGTAGTATCGGGTTAGGCCATAACTAAACAACTACTGACCATGGAAATAAGTGTTGTTTTTGAAGGAAATAAGCACTTGGATCACAGCTCTTACGTACGTGTAATAGGTAGTACTGCACCAGGAGGAAACCGTCGATATATATTAGACTTGCTCTTACGTACGTACGTGTGTTGCGTCTGCAATGTAAAACCACGAGATGGTCTAGAACGATCGACGAGTTTCATGTCCGCGGCACCGTGCGAACGCACGGATCGACTCACCAAGCAACGGTTGATGCTTGAATTTTGTCACCCTGCTCTATTTTCTAACCGTTTACTTTGACAGGTTCTGCAAAAATCGCTTTGTCCTTTCCGTCAAAAATGTGAGTCCTCTATTATCCACGGCGTACAATACAGGCTAACGTAAAGGTACTTACCACCAACCAACCTAACTTTTTGGAACTTTTCTCAAACGAACCCAACCTAACTTACTAGCGAACACAATCTAGGGAATAGTGGCATGTACGGTGTCCAAGCTGACCCGCCCAATACCACGTATACATATCTCATCAATATGCTGAAAACAAAAGGTTTGACTATGGCTTATATGACAATGCAACGGCAAGGCATATGGGAGATGGTGTTTTTGGTCACGAATGAACCTATTATAGAAATTTATCAATAACAAATTTCATAATGTCAAATAATTTCAAGGAAAAAATTGCATGGATACCCAGACTTTATATATTCATTCACACACAAGTTTTCGAGAAAAGGAAACATTTTATATGTCTTGTGTAAAAATGAAAAAAGTGTCATATTAGAGCATCAAAATTTGTCTTTTTATATGTGGCGAAGGTGGCGGCGGTGATTCGATGGTGGCTGAAGATGTGCTGCTTCTGGATCCGGTCCCGGTACTTCAGTGGTGACAATAAGGACGATAGGCTTGATCGCGATTTGGAAGTACGGTGCGTGGTCTTTTAGGTCCATGTTATATTTTCCTTTTTTTGATTCGTTTGTAATTGGTTTCGCCATTGCTGAAATTCCATCATTTGTTATCTCAAAAAAAATTGTCTTTTAGAGCATCAAAATATTCCTTTCCCCCGATAACTTATGTGCAGATATAAAATATCCGATTATACGTGAGCACATTTTTTCTAATTTTTTTAACATTTTAAAATAATAGATTTACTTGAAGCCATGAGCCGAATTGGATGGTTTTATTTTCCAACCTCTCGAGCAGCTGCAGCCGGAAGCTGGAGGTCGGAGCAACGGAATTGGCATTTGGAGCGAGATGGCGCATACTAATCGTAACCTTGTGGCGCAGGATGTTGCGACGATGCGAGCATTAGGGCGCCGTTGGCACGTCGATGACAAAATCGGCGGATCGCTCAGCGTCAACGCGCAACTGCTGCGTGCATTGCGAGTTAGGCAACCCTGCATTAACACCGCGGAATCACACGAGAGATTTGCGGGCACATGCCCGTACCATGATCGCTTTCCGGCTCGACTGTACGGCGCCGTCTGGTTCGTTGTCGCAGTCGTGGTGGACGAGACATTTGCCCGTGTGATGGATTGCATCGTCACGATGACCACTTTGCTCCGTCCCATACCATACTCGGTAATGTGCAATCTGAAAGTGTAATGGTTTGCCTGCCCGTTTGGGAAAGAGCCAGTAACACATATCTTTATGTACTGCAACAAGCTCTTTGACGATCCGAAAAATCCCACAGTCAGAAGAAATTTTCAAGAAGCACACCGCTCCCACAAGCTCCTCGACGTTGTCGTCTTGAGCTGGATTGAAGCCGGGAATTATTGGAAGAGATGCAGCCGCCACCACGTAGGCAGGGGCCTAGATTCACCCTACTTTCATGGTCCGAAGGCCAAAGAAGCGAGGCAGATCGGCAACGGCGCCATCGGGAGGCGAGAAAACCCTAGCCTCCTTGGCAAGGAGAAGACTAAGGACATATTCAGCAGGCCGACCCATTTCAAACACGGGAAGTGTCAGTCAGCAAATAGGTTTTCTGGTCCAGTCCGTTTGGGTGGAGGTGCTCTCAGCGGGCCGGGTCTATTTTTTTCAACTCTCATTTTATAGCTAAATTTGGGCCTCCACATCCCAACACCGACCTCCCACACCTTGACGTGGGCTGGCTCCTGGCCATCGAGTCCGTGCAAACTTGTTAGGGAGGCGCTGCCTCTCCCACGTCCCGCCCAGGAGGGTGGTCACGGAGAACTCGAAGCCATTGAGGTCTATGACGAAGGGCTCGGGGTGATGTCGGCGGCGATGGGGACAGAGACGATGATAGCGAGGCATGTCGGCCTCGCCGCCTTCGTCCTGGCCGACCTCGTCCTTGATCGCGGGTGACGAACTTAAAAATGCAATCCAGCCATGGCATTGGATGTCGGACGAGAGAGCGGTATTGAATTGGCGTGACTAGTGCAAGGGTCAGGTGGCCCATCCAGCTCAGGCGTCAGGAGACGCAGCCAATGC
Organism: Avena insularis; assembly: GCA_023614405.1. Lineage (NCBI taxonomy): Eukaryota > Viridiplantae > Streptophyta > Magnoliopsida > Poales > Poaceae > Avena > Avena insularis. The sequence goes on along the minus strand of CM042689.1, from coordinate 277,554,942 downwards.
AAGGGTCAGCCTTTCGTTGATGGCTAGGGGTAGATGGCCAGTGGTCGTTGGGTCGCTGTAGGCGGGCCCAACTCGTGCAAGACCAGGCGAGAGAGGACGCGTGTGCGGTCCGCGACATGCCCGACCTTATGCATTTTCAACCCAAATTTGGGTTGAGAATGGATCGGCTCGGGCACGCTTGTCCGTTTGGGTCTATCTGCTAGGGCGGATTTTACCTGTCCAGTTGTCCGTGTGTCTATTTCGGACAAGTCATGGTCAAATGGGTTAGCTCGGTGGAGATGTCCTAAATTAATTTATTTTAGTTTGTTTTGATCGTGAGAAAATAATAATAGCTACATTATCCCCTTTTTCGCTGTATACCAAATATGTAATTACAACCTAATTAAACCAAATTTTAAGCCTAATAAATCCTATAAACCTATTGATTACGTCACCACCACCATCCTCCTCGTCAGAGTCGCCACAAGCCTCATATGTGTCACTATTGGCCTCTTCCTCGTTGTCGGCCTCCTTCGCTTCGCCGCCAGCATGCTCCTCGTCGGAGTCGTTGTTCACGATGACATGGCGTTTTCCTTATTCATGAATGCTTCGTGGTGGAGCGTGGCGATGACACCGTTGATGCCACGGCTCAGGGACATCCTAGAAACGCCACTGGTTGTCGTCATTGCGCAGGTGCGGCGGGATTCCCATATGTCTCCCGCACATTTGTAGTGTTGTCTTATGATCCATGGCATAAATCTTCCGCCACTACTCACTGTTGGGCGTGTACCGAGCCATGGACATCTTGTTCAACGGAGGTTGGTGGTGCCGACGGGCGATCTTCATTGCCAGATCCCTACCCATTTAAACCGGCGTGACAAGCACCCACCATGTCTATGGCTAATGTTTGTAACACCCCGGTCTTTTCGGACCAGCGGCTATCACTCCTGGCAGCTCAATAGGATCTCTAGACTAACCCCATAGACCAATGCTAGTCTTTTTCGTGTACTTTGTCCTCACTCGTGCGCATCCAATACTCATTCCCGGTCGGTCATCCATTCTCAAATTGCTCCAGGCCAAGTACGTTTAACCTTAGAGTTCTTTTCAGATGGATTTCCGGAAAAGAAGTTGCAACTTGTTGGTATGGATATACTATCAATCCTGTTAAGCCATGTGCCAGCCAGGGTCTCACATACACCCACTCTTAGAAGATCGATGTCCTCGTTGATCAACCACAAGCTAGAAACGTTGGCACACGTCTGTGCGTTCAGTGTCGGCACATGTGCCATGCCGTGTCCACTCCGAGCCACACACGCCATGCGCCACATGTCCGCCACTGACCCGTAGAAGCCCATGTAACTGCGAGGGTCAGCTCTGATACCACTTGTAACACCCCGACCTTTTCAGACCAGCGGTTGTCACTCCTGGCAGCTCAATAGGATCTCTAGACTAACCCCACAGACCAACACTAGTCTTTTATGTGCACTTTGTCCTCACTCGTGCGCACCTGGTACCCACTTATCGGTCGGTCACCCATCCTCAAATTGCTTCAGGCCAAGCACGCTTAACCTTAGAGTTCTTTCAGATGGGCTTCCGAAAAAGAAGTTGCAACTTGTTGGTATGGGTTACTATCAATCCTATTAAGCCATGTGCCAGCCAGGGTCTCATAATGTTGAAGCCCTCTGATACGTTGCAAACATATCTATAATTTTTGATGCCTTATGCTTGTTTTCTACCAACTATGTTATGTTTTGTCTACAGTTTGTGGCATTTTTATGCATTTTCTGTAACTAACCTATTAACAAGTGCCATAGAGCCAGTTTCCTGTTTTCTGCTGTTTTTGGTTTCAGAAAAGCTAGGGAAGAAATATTCTCGAAATTAGACGAAAGAAAAGCCAAAGTTCCTATTTTTTCCGACACGATACGAAGTCCGAAGGAGAGGCGGCGCCCAGGTGGCCATACAGGCCAGGCGGCGGCCGGGCGCCCGCCCTAAGTGTGGCCCCTCGAGGCTCCACTGACCTTGCCCCTTCGCCTATATATTCCCCCCGAGGAAAAAACCCTAAGTACCCGATCAGAATTCCACGAAAAGACCATAGCCGATGCCACCATCGTCCCTGCACCGGGAGGGATTCGAAACTCTTCTCGGCACCCTGCCAGAGAGGGGAGATCATCCCAAAGGCCTTCTTCATCACCATGCCAGCCTTCGGAGTGATGTGTGAGTAGTTTATCCTTGGACTACGGGTCCATGTAGTAGCTAGATGGTTGTTTCTCCTATTTTGTGCTACCATGTTTAGTTCTTGTGAGCTCCTATCATGATCAAGATCATCTTATTGTAATGCTACATGTTGTGTTTGAGGGGATCCGATGGATATTGAGTACTATGTCAGATTGATTATTGATTTTATCATGTCTATGTTATTTGCGATCTTGCATGCTCTCTGTTGCTAGTAGTTACTTTGGTCAAGTATTTTCTTGTGACTCCAAGAGGGAGTATTTATGCTCGATAGTAGGTTCATGTCTCTAGTAATCTGGGAGAGTGACAGAAACCTCTAATACTGTAGATATGCTATTTGAAAGAGCATTTTCCTATCCCTCTGATTTTGATGTTTGATAACGACACACTTATCGGTTTAACTGTGTGCTAAGTGTATCACAGGTTTGATAAGAGGTGGCACAAATATTGGCATATCAATTCCCTTTGTGAAAAACCACTGTGCCAACCGGTAGTACCGGAACTACGACCGGTACTACCGCTTGACACCGGTACTACCGGTTCGATCGGCCGGTATCCAAAACTGATAAGGGTGTGTGCTAGTCAGTACCACCCGATACCACGGAGCGGCACTACCGGTCCAAGCGGTACTACCGCTTGACATGGTCGTACCGCTCGGCAGTACCGGGGCATACTGACTAATACTTACTCCTCTCTTTTTTGGTCAGTACCAAGCAGTACTTGGGACCGGTACTACCGCCCAGACCGATAGTACCGCGTCCTACGACCGGTACTACCGCTTGGGGGTAGTACCGCAAGGGCGATACCGCCCAAAACTGAAGAAAGTTGATGAACTGAAGCACCTCCCGTACCTGGTCCGGTACTTGACCGGTAGTACCTGCTGGTACTACGCAAGCGGTACTACCGGTGCATTAATGACTCCAACAACCATATTTCGTGGAGGAGTATCCTACCTTGGGACAAAGTGCTCAGCTCATTTAAGTCAAAGTCTCAAAGACCACCATTGGAGTCCATTGGAGCCACCCATTCTTGAAGATCTCCTCATTCAACCACCCAAAGTCCTTGATCTTTGGGGAATCGAAGGAGGAGGCCCCGATCTACTACTTCACCAAAAGAGATCTTCATTTCCCCCTCATTTCATTGAGGGCCCCTTTGCTCTAGTGTTTTCTTGGAAACCCTAGTTCTTGTTTTGGTTCTTACAAGCTTGTCTTTGATTGCTTTGACAGCTTGCTTGTATTTGGGAGCCTCCGATTAAGTTGTGGATGTGTGCCCCAAACTTGTAACGGTGCCGGCTTCCACCTTGAAGGTTGCTGATATAGTGGAAGGTGAATCGATCCTGTTGGGGGGAGATTCATCGGATAACAAGGGAGGCCTCTCGTGGCGTTGGTGGTTTGAAACCACCCCTCTGCAAACGTAGACGTACTTCCCCTCAAAAGGAAGGAACTTCGGGAAACAAATCCTTGTGTCTCCGCGTCCACTCTTCGGTTACCTCTATCCTTTACCGCACCTTACTTACTTGCTACTACTTTGTGTTGTGTTAGTCCTTGCATAATTTCCATATAGGTAAATTCACCGTATTTGCATTATCTAGAGAATTTACCTTATTGTCAAACCTTAATTTGAAAAAGAAGAAAATTTGAAGTAGCACCTATTCACCCCCCCTCTAGGTGCCCATACGATCCTTTCAATTGGTATCAGAGCCTCGGCTCTTTATTCGGGCTTTACCGCCTAAGAGAATATGGGTAGCAACGATGGGGATGGTGGTAGTGAGTCGACACCGGTGACCATGGAAGATCTCAAAAACTTGGAAACAAGATTGAGCTCTTCCTTGGTCAACAAAGTCAAGAAGATGCTCGAGCAACTTCTTAAAGACAAAGAAAGCTCATCACCTCCATCTCCTCAAGAGGATCAACCATCCATTTTACCTAAAGGGAATACACCGGTATCCCCCGAGGGTATGGTGGTGGGGGGTAAACTTGATAACGTTAATTCCTCCACACACAATGATGGTGGGAAGGGTGAGCACCGTGACTCATGGTACTCTCCCGACCCTCCAATCCCTCACCCTCATGTTTACAATAGAGGTGACCCACCCAAGCTTGAAGAATCTGCTACTTTTGCTCAATGGCAATCACTAATGAGGACTCATATGCTCAGCTCTTGCATTGAACTATGGAACATCATCGAGCATGGACTCTTTATTGGGGATCCAAACAACTTGACAAGAAGAGAGGTTGTTAATAGTCAACTCAATGCCACTACTTTGCATATGATTCAACAAGGTTTGGGGACAAAGGATTATCCACACATTGAGCACTTTAGCATTGCCAAGGAAGCTTGGGATGCTCTCACTATGTTGTTTATTGGAAATGAGAGTATGAGGAGGAACCGATATGATGCTCTAAGCAATGAAGCCGAAGGCTTCTACATGAAAGAAGGTGAAGATCACGAAGACATGTACCGAAGGCTCAAGACCACCGCCACTGCTTTTAGGAATGTGGGTGCCTCACATGTAGATGATGCATGGATAAAAAGGAAATATGTGAGTGCACTCATGCCTTTGGGCCCACCGACTTGAAGAGCCTACAAGGAAGACACAACTACCATCTCATGACCTCAAATGAAGTTATGCAAGAGATGGTTGCTTTCAAGGTTGCCGCCAAGAATGCCAAAGATGCCCGTGCTCGTGCCCTTGGTATGAGCAATGTTGTCAATGTTGCTTTGAAGGCCAAAGTTGTGGACCATGGGGATGAAGATGATAGTGATGAAGGGCTTTCCATGGACCATCCCGATGAAGTCAAGATTTCTCATGGTCAATATATGGCTTTCTATGCAAAGAACTTTTGGAAGAACCCCGCCAAGGCCAAGATGGAAATGGAACAGAGAAGCAATCCAAATGGGAAAAGAGAGAATGCCACAAGGTTGAGAACTTGCTTCAATTGTGGTGACCGCTACCAATTTTTGGCTAGTTGCCCCTATGAGAAGAGAGAAGATCATGGTGGAAAGCTTGTGTTGAAGAAGACTCTCAAGGGACCGTACAAGAAACCTTTCATCAAAAAGAATCCCATCAACAAGAAGCCGGGAGAAATTGTCTTGATCACTCATGAAGAGTACTCCTCCGACAATGAAGATGATGAAGATGACGAAGAGGAAACTTCTCATGGTGTGGCTGCTCTTGCCACCACCTCTACTCCGACATTATCACTCTTCGATTCTCCAAATGAGAACTCTTCCACCAAGAACACCACTTGCCTTATGGCAAGAGGAACGGAGGTATCTTCATCATCCCGCTCTACTCACTTAGATAATCATGAAATTGATGATGAGATGTCTCTTGATGTTAAAAAGGAATTAATTGCCTTTGATGAGTTTATGACTAACCTAGAAGGTGATGCTAAGCTACATTTTGGAAACATCTTAGATCAACTATCACATACTCAAGAGCTTCTAGATGTAAGATGTAAACTTGGGCATGAACATATGATTGAGCTAGAGGCCCTAAACAATGCTCTAGAAGAAGAACAAGAAACTAGGTTGTCACTTGAATTAAAACTTGAAGGGCTTGATGAGGCCAATGACATTATTGTTAACAAACTCATCAAAGAGCGTGATCATGCTATTTCTAAATATAAAAGAGCTAAAAAGGACAAGGTTGAGTTTGGTGTGGTTCATGAAAAACTTGTCGAGGACTTTAGCTTGCTTAACAAGGCCCACAAGGCCTTGGAGAGTGAACTCTTGTCACTCACAAAGTCCCATGAAATGCTTCAAACTCAATTGGCCAATATTCCTCCACCTAGTAACTTCATTCCATCTAGTAGCACAACTATTCTTGAAGAGAATGCTAGGTTGAAGGGGGAGCTTGCTAAGGCCACATTTCCACAAGGCAACAAGTCCATTGATGATCTTTTGAGCAAGCAAAGGCATAGTGGTGATAAAGGGGGCATTGGTTTTGTTTCCAAAACCAAGAAGAAGAACAATAAGAAGAAGAAGGACAAGCCCGCACAAGAGACCAACAAGACCATTGTGGAAAGTAAGACCACAAGTGGTAAAACTATGTCTCATGATGATTTTGCGGGAAGTGCTAACCCTCACTATATTCTAATGCGTGATTATTATGGTGATGTGTATGAACAATATGTTGGCCCTTATGATGGTTATATTGCTTGGTATATTTGGGTTCCCAAGACCCTTGTTGCTAACAAAAGAGGACCCATTGAAAGATGGGTACCTAAAAACTAGCTTGATCTTGTGTAGACTTATGCTTCCGGAGGGTCAAAATGGGTGATCGATAGTGGTTGCACAAGTCATATGACCGGAAGCTCGTCTATTGTCAAGGACTTGGTGCCAAATGATGATCAAATCATCGTCACATATGCCGACAAGTCAAAGTCTAAGGTAATGGGTTTTGGCAAGGTAGTGGTGGCTTACGACATTACACTCGTGAACGTCATGCTTGTTGAAACCCTTGTATACAATTTACTTTCAGTCCGTGCTCTTGGAAAGATGGGATTTGCCGTCTTTGTTGATGATGATATTGTGGTCCTCATGTGGAGCAAGTCTCTCAAGGTCGCTTTTGTTGGGTACGTCGAAAATGACTTGTATGTGGTGGACTTCTCGGGGCAAGCCACTACAGGTCCGATGTGCTTATACGGAAAGGCCGATGTGGGTTGGCTATGGCACCGCCGACTAGCCCATGTCAATATGAGAACTTTGCAAAGTCTCCATAAAGAGGGCCATATAGTTGGACTAAAAGAAAATGTTTCCTTTGCCAAAGATCGTGTTTGCAGGGCATGTGTTCTAGGGAATATGCATGACGCTCCTCACAAGCCCACGAACCAAATCAAGTCTAACAAGATCTTGGAACTTCTCCATGTCGAACTATTTGGTCCTCCATCTCATGCAAGTATTGGAGGGAAGAAATATTGTTTGGTGATTGTTGACGACTTTTCAAGATACTCTTGGGTTTATTTCTTCAAGTTGAAGAGTGAAACTCAAAGGAATTTTATCGACTTCATCAACTTGGTTCAACGGCAACACAATGTTCCCGTGTTGATTATAAGAAGTGACAATGGCACCGAGTTCAAGAACTACACCTTGAATGATTTCCTTAGTGATGAGGGGATTAAACATCAATATTCCGCTGTATACACCCCTCAACAAAATGGTGTGGCCGAAAGGAAGAATCGGACTCTTATTGAGATGGCTAGGACCATGTTGGCGGAGTTTAAATATCCATACAACTTCTGGGCCGAAGCCATATCCACCGCTTGCCATGCTTCAAACCGACTCTACCTCCGGAGGAAAATCAACAACACTCCATATGAGATACTTACCGGTAACAAGCCCAACATATCTTATTTCCGGGTGATCAGTTGTAAGTGTTTCTATCTCATCAAAGGTGTTCGTTTGTCTAAATTCGAGTCTAAAGCATTAGAGGGTATTTTTTTTGGCTATGGTCTCGAATATCACACTTATAGAATCTATGACAAGCTCTCTGGAGCCGTCATAGAATCTTGTAGTGTGACCTTCGAAGAATATGATGGTCCCCAAGGGGGGCGTGTTGATGCTTGTGATGCAGATGATGAAATGCCTCAGGATGCCATAGGAAGAATGGTGTGGGTTATATCCGCCCCGTTGAGGAACCCCTTATGGCGGATCGAGAAGAACTATGCTCCACTCGAGTGGAGCCCTCATCTTCACAACCTCAACATGCTCCATCTACCAAAGAGGACATTGACTCAAGCCAAAGACAAGATGTGGACCCTCAACATAGTGATCAATGTGTGAACTCTAGTCAAAGGGTGCTTGGTCCATTCGATGGGTTGTCAAGTGGTGCCAAGTCAATTTGTCAAGGAAGATCCATCCAAACTGTTTTGAGACAAGCTCAAATTGATGCTATAAGAGCACTTGATCAAGACCAAGGTCAATCCTTGCCTCCCAATGTAGAGGATGACTCCAATGATGATCAAGGTCAAGTTGATGGTCAAGACGAGGATCAAAATGATGAAGAGGGTCCTCCAAGAAACAATGAGGAGCTCCACGCTCGTCGCGAAGCTAGAAAGGAAAGAATGTTGGAAATAAGAGACCACACCCTCCAAAATGTTGTTGGAGATCTAAGGAAAGGAATTTCCACAAGAGCACAATTGAAGAGGTTCAGTGAACACCAAGCACACATCTCCATGATTGAACCAAAGAAAGTGTGGGAAGCTCTTGAAGATTCGGATTGGTTAGAAGCTATGCACAAAGAGCTCAACAACTTTGAGAGAAACAAAGTGTGGAAGTTAGTTGAGAAGCCAAAGGATTGCCGCAATGTTATTGGAACAAAGTGTATATTCAAGAACAAGCAAGATGAGCATGGAATTATAGTAAGGAACAAGGCTAGATTGGTTGCACAAGGGTATTCTCAAATTGAAGGCATTGATTATGGAGAGACTTATGCACCCGTGGCTCGCCTTGAGTCCATCCGTATCCTTCTTTCTTATGCGGCACATCATAACTTTAAGTTTCAACAAATGGACGTAGAAAGTGCATCCCTTTATGGTCCTTTAAATGAATTGGTATATGTTAAGCAACCCCCGCGATTTGAGGACCCCAACTTCCCAAACCATGTCTACAAACTTGATAAGGCGCTCTATGGGCTCAAGCAAGCCCCACGCACGTGGTATGAGCACCTTAGAGAGTTATTGTTTGACCGTGGCTTTGAGGTTAGGAAAATCGATCCCACTCTTTTTACTAAGAGGGTCAATGGGGAGCTTTTTGTATGCCAAATATATGTTGATGATATTATCTTTGGCTCATCTAACAAAGCTTTTAATGATGAATTCTCAAAGCTTATGACTAGTAGGTTCCGGATGTCTTTGATGGGGGGAGTTGAAAGTATTTCTTGGCTTTGATATCAAGCAAGTTAGAGGAGGAAAATTCTTCAACCAAGCCAAGTATACTCAAGATATGCTCAAGAGATTCAAAATGCAATATTTGAATGGAGCTCCTACTCCCATGGCTACAAAGACTCATCTAGAACAAAATCCAAATGGTAAAGATGTGGATCAAAAGGTATACCGGTCTATGATTGGTTCTTTGCTTTACCTTTGTGCATCTAGACCCGATATTGTGTTGAGTGTAGGTGTGTGTGAAAGATATCAAGCGGCTCCTAAGGAAAGCCATTTAATGGCGGTCAAGAGAATCTTTTGATATTTAGTTCATACCCCATTTTATGGTCTTTGGTATCCTCGATATTCAACATTTGCTCTCTGTGGGTACACGGATTCGGATTGGGCGGGGGACAAGGATGATAGAAAATCAACATCCGGGGCGTGCCAATTCCTTGGTAGGTCCTTGGTATGTTGGTCTTCTAAGAAGCAAAATTGTATATCTCTCTCCACCGCCGAAGCCGAGTATGTTGCTACCGCTAGTGCTTGCACTCAATTGCTATGGATGAGGCAAACTTTAAAGGAATACGGTGTCCATTGTGACAAAGTGCCTCTTCTATGTGACAATGAAAGTGTCATAAAAATTGCATACAACCCGGTGGATCACACAAGGACAAAGCATATTGAGATTCGTCATCACTTCATTAGAGACCATGTTGCTCGAGGTGATATTGATCTATCCTATGTTTCAACCAAAGATCAACTTGCTGATATCTTCACGAAGCCACTTGATGAAGCAAGGTTTTGCTACTTGAGGAATGAACTAAATATCGTAGATTCAAGGAGCTTGACTTGATTATCTTGCACTCTCACCTAATACTCGACCCATATTTGGTTTAGGTGTAGGCATGGACATAGGGGGAGTGCGGTCCTAATTGATTGGACTATCCCTCCCCCCATTATGCGCAAAGTAAACAAAATCATTTCTCTTAATATCATTTTGTGATATGTGAGCTCAATGATGAGTTTTGGTAATGGACCCAAGATATATCTTCGTGGTGCCAAGCCGAGTATACTCAAATATGGTAGCCTAGGCCACCGCCCCCTCTTAATCGAGAGGTTGATGTGCATACTCGTGTTTGTCATTTTTTATTTGATTTGTACTCATGATTGTCATCTTGTGAATTGCCTTCATCGCTCTTAGTATCATGCACTCTAGTTTGGTTTTGAACTTCCTTATTCTCGATTTTTAGAGTGCATGTGCTTCCCAGCTCACTTGTCTTAACCCAAGCCTCCTTACTCCCTCACGAAAACCCTCTCTGTATCTGCACAAGAATCATCCTTGTTTCCTGGCATTTGGAATCGAATGGGACCGGTACTACCGGATGTGGGAGCGGTACTACCGGACCTGGGAAGTTCCCAGGTCGTCTCTTGGAAGAACTGCTCCAGGAACGGTACTACCGCCCACATGTCCCAGATACTAGGTCACGGTACTAGGTGGGGAACTGTACTACCGCTTACGGCGGTACTACCGCTTGAAAGCAACGTACTCTTGGTCAGTTTTCTGGTATATATTGAATGGCGTGGGAGGCACCCTCGGTGCCCCATTCATCCCCACTCCCTCCACTCATACCAGCCTTGTGAGACCTTGAAGCCGGACCCTCACACCCTCCTCTCCCCGGATTCCCCTTGGATTCGGCCTCTTGGCAGGCTCCCACCTCTTTCCACCGCCATGGATTCTGGTACAACCGCCCTTTCTCTCCCCGTTTGATTTCCCCATTAGATCTAGGTTTTGTCTTAGATTTGTGGAGAAATTAACTTGTTGAAAGGTTGTACTGCCATATGCTTCCTTGTTACCGAGTAGAATCATCTATTTGCAGTTCAATGCCATCAATTCGGTCCGTTTCCATCAGATCTGACGATCTTGTGCCGCTCAACCGGTAGTACCGGAACTTTATCCGGTACTACCGCTTGCAAGCGGTACTACCGGTTGTCGAGTCCGTAGTAAATCCCAAACTGACCACATTTTTCTGCTTAAATACTAGATTCTCTCATTTGCTCCTTTTGATTCTTGTGCCCTTACCCCCTTTCTATCCTCCCTCGTGCTTTCATAGATGCAGGTGGTTCTCGGGGTGCTCGCAAGCGTTTCAAGACTAGCTGTGAGATTGTTGAGGAAGAGACGGAGTCTGAGGAAGAGGTTATGCCACAGCCAAGACACCGTTCCAAGTTGCCTGCCACTCGAGGTGGTCTTGGGGGTCGTGAAGGGGTTACCAAGCGCTCTGCTGGGCGTGGCAGCGCCCCTCCCTCTCGCCCCCCTTCCACTGGGCGTACCAAAAGTCTCAGCTCTGGGCCATCTGGGCCAAGAAAATTGTCAGACATCTCTGAGTCAGAGTTTAGGGCTCTCCGGATTGAAAATGCATACTCCCGCAACCGGAGCGAGGCAAGGGAAGACAGTCTATTCTATGATGATTTCCAAGAGCGTGTTTATCATGAGGTTCTTTTGACCAACATCCAGATGGTGGTGCCTCAGCAGTGGATTGACACGGGGCACATTGACAAGAATCTTGACTACTTTGCTGAAGCTAAGGAAATCTTCTCTCACCTTGGCTTGTTCCCCATTATGGAGTTTCAGTATGACTATGATCCCCTCCTTATTTGCCAGTTTTATGCCACTGCACATTTCCACACTGGCCGATGACTCAAGGTGCTGTCAAGGAAGCTACACTAGCGGAGTTTGCTGCAATCTTAGGGTATGAAGATCGCGGCTGGGACGTTCCTTATGGTTTTCGCTGTCACATGCGGGATCATCCCTCCAAAAAGGATGTCCTTACACCTTTGTATATTCGGGGCCGTGGGGTCACTGGCAAGATCAAGGATCTTATCCCCACATATGACATTCTCCATCGCATTTTCCGTGAGACTGTTGCTCCTCATGCGGGGAACAAGGATGAGATACATGGGTTCTCTGTTGACTTGTTGTTCAACACCTTCCTCAACCGTGACTCAGGCACTCCTCTTGATGTGTCAGACTTTATATGGAATGAGATGGTTGCTGCTGCACACTTTCGGAGGGTTCCGCCATTTGCACCTTATATTATGGCCCTCATTATGTCAAAGTGCCCCGTCATTGCTAGGACACTCTCCACTCGCTCTCTCATTGTGCACAGGCCAAAGGCACTCAAGATCAAGACACATGCTAAACCTCGTGTTGCGGCGGGTGAGGAGGATGAGGATGACTCTGAGGATGCTGACAGTGGTCATGACACTAATTATGTTGTCTCTCGTCGCAAGAATGCTAAGCCCTCTTGGGCCAAAAGGATGGAGGTCAAGCTCAAGAAGATCTTCTGCTTCCAGGTTGACAACCAGAAGCGCATGTATGAGGCGCATGTGTATGCCAAGAAAGCCAATGCTCGGCAGAAGGAAATTATGTCTGCTCAGGGTTTGACCGTCTCCGAGGGGTCCGAGAACAACATCACTCCAGAAGATCAGTGGATCTCTCAGCACAGCCATTGGGACGATGATGTCTCTTCCTCGCACCGTGCCCCACCCCCTTACGAGGATGAGGAGGACCTTGAGGAGGATGATGAGGAGGAGGATGATTGACCGTTGGGACGGTAGTTTTGCACTTGTCCCTTTTTGGCGTCTTGATGCCAAAGGGGGAGAAGTTGCACTTTAAACCAGGTGTTGCATGGGAAGTCACAAGCTCGTTCTTATCTTGATCCTTTTATTGCTAGTGAACTTCGATTTCCCTCTAGTTATGTATGAGACTATGTTTTATGTGTGAGACTATGTGGTTATGTCTTGGATCCATCTTATGAGACTAAGTGGTTTATTTCATTGGATCCATCTTGTGATGATATGCGTTATCTATTGTCTATATATTTCTCATCATCACATGTTATTATGCAAAGGTATGAATTCACATGATAGTATCAATATTTGTGCACCCATGTTGGGTTTGTAAAATTGAGGGGGAGGTTTGTCTCTACTCATCTAGGGGAGCCCCGTCTCTATTTTACAAATTCCATATGTTTTCTATTAAAATCATCTTGCAAAAGTGTATTGTCATCAAACACCAAAAAGGGGGAGATTGAAAGAGCATTTTCCTATCCCTCTGATTTTGATGTTTGATAACGACACACTTATCGGTTTAACTGTGTGCTAAGTGTATCACAGGTTTGATAAGAGGTGGCACAAATATTGGCATATCAATTCCCTTTGTGAAAAACTTCTGTGCCAACCGGTAGTACCAGAACTACGACCGGTACTACCGCTTGACACCGGTACTACCAGTTCCAGTACCAGTTGGCATTGTCCAAAACTGATAAGGGTGTGTGCTAGTCAGTACCACCCGGTACCACGGGGCGGCACTACCGGTCCAACCAGTAGTACCGCTTGATACAAGCGGTACTACCGCTTGACACGGTCGTACCGCTCGGCAGTACTGGGGCATACTGACTAACACTCACTCCTCTCCGTTTTGGTCAGTACCAAGCGGTACTTGGGACCGGTACTACCGCCCAGACCGGTAGTACCGCGTCCTACGACCGGTACTACCGCTTGGGGGTAGTACCGCAAGGGCGATACCGCCCAAAACTGAAGAAAGCTGATGAACTGAAGCACCTCCGGTACCTGGTCCGGTACTTGACCGGTAGTACCGCTTGCAAGCGGTACTACCGCTTGAGTATCGGTACTACCGGTGCATTAATGACTCCAACAGCCATATTTCATGGAGGGTTATCCTACCTTGGGACAAAGTGCTCAGCTCATTTAAGTCAAAGTCTCAAAGACCACCATTGGAGTCCATTGGAGCCACCCATTCTTGAAGATCTCCTCATTCAACCATCCAAAGTCCTTGATCTTTGGGGAATCGAATGAGGAGGCCCCGATCTACTACTTCACCAAAAGAGATCTTCATTTCCCCCTCATTTCATTGAGGGCCCCTTTGCTCTAGTGTTTTCTTGGAAACCCTAGTTCTTGTTTTGGTTCTTACAAGCTTGTCTTTGATTGCTTTGACAGCTTGCTTGTATTTGGGAGCCTCCGATTAAGTTGTTGATGTGTGCCCCAAACTTGTAACGGTGTCGGCTTCCACCTTGAAGGTTGCCGATATAGTGGAAGGTGAATCGATCCCGTTGGGGTGAGATTCATCGGAGAACAAGGGAGGCCTCTCGTGGCGTTGGTGGTTTGAAACCACCTCCTCTCCAAACGTAGACGTACTTCTCCTCAAAAGGAAGGAACTACGGGAAACAAATTCTTGTGTCTCCGCGTCCACTCTTCGGTTACCTCTATCCTTTACCGCACCTTAATTACTTGCTACTACTTTGTGTTGTGTTAGTCCTTGCATAGTTGCCATATAGGTAAATTCACCGTAGTTGCATTATATAGAGAATTTACCTTATTGTCAAACCTCAATTCGGTGTTTTTTATATTCGGTTGTTCGCGAGGGACTAAACAGACAACAAATTGTCGCCCATTGAAGATGGTCTCATATGCTCTGTCTTGCAATGAAAATACAAGTGGAATTGGGGTACATATGAACATGCGATGAATAGTAAAATCAAAAAACATAGTAAATGAAGTCAAAAAATACTGAAATAAATATTTCCATACAGAGGCCGCAGATATGTATATGCGTAATTTTTTCATACCGAAACTTAAAACTATGTAGCTTAGGAGAAAATGACAAAGCTCTCTAAGTCTCAGAATTGTTTGTGACTTGATACTCGCAGAGCTGCTTAACGATAAGGTAAGTAATTCGGGTTTAGGAATACCCGTGTCCTGAAAATTCGTTCTCGTGGGTGGCGAGGTCCAAGGCAAGAAAAACCTATGAAGCAGCCAAGAAAGACCGCTCAGTCAGTACAGTGGGAAGTATCCAACACGACCGCCGTCCAGGGTCCGTGCGTGTGTGACAGAAAGGATGGTAGAACGAAATGGTAGAACTTGAACAGCGCGGGAAAACAGCGCGTCGCTTTTCCCGGCAGTTGAGTAGTCAACTGAACTGCAAGGCAAAGCCGGTTCGACATGGTCATGCCACTACTTGCCACATATGACATGATGCAAACTCAGAGCCCAGCACTCCGGTGCCCCGAAACACGGGGTATGAATATAGAGTACCTACGGATGGTGGAGCGCCTCTAAGGACTATACTGAGATGTGGTTTTAAGGTCTTTTTACATCCTCTTGGTGATGCATGCGAGCACCGGCGGACCTTAATGAAGACGAAGTGGGTCATTGTCCCTCAAGCCTATGAAGAAATTGCATACTATTTGCATATATTTAGACTATTTGTCAACTAAAAGTCAGCCTAAACTTAAATTTTTGCCCCCCCCCCCCTTAGGATTTCGGCCCAAGGTCCGCTAGTGCATGCGAGTGTCGTATCTTCACGTTTATTCTTGAGGGCTAGAATCAGTGGCGAAGCTAGGGGGACGAGCAAGACCAAGGCCCCCCTATCAAACTAAATTTATGGTTCTATAGATGATTAGAGGGTCTAATTAGTAGAGATTTTCTTGATAAGCCCGCCCCTCCTTCCTATATGCTAAATACGCCATTTAGCCCCCTTTCGATTGAATCTTGCCTCCGCCACTAGCTAGAATTGTGGTGAGAATATTTCAAAGGCTGCAGCAGCAACACGGCCTATGCTTGTTGCTTGCTGTTTTTTTCATCACCCAATCCACAAATTAGAATTAAATCGCTTCGGGTTTCGACAGGTACCACCTATGGTGCTTGATAGTCTTCAATCGAGACGATCTCGAGAGTAATATTTCGGAGGGCACAACGGTTGTCGGTCATCTTTGTTTTCATCAATTCATCAGTGCCTGCTTTGTTTTCTCTCTTTTTTCTGTTTTTTTTTTTGGCTTGATTGGGCTGTTTTGTTCTAGCAGTGGACTCAAAGTTGTTCTCCTTTGATTCCTATATATTTTATATAGCGGGACAAAAGATTATTTCGAGGAAGAGTACCTATGCATTAATATGATTTGTTTCCACACAGTAATGGCAAATTTGGCATTGGCTTGTGAAGTGTCCCTTGCCAGTAGTTTATCGCACGTTCGATGATAGAAAAAAATGCCATCGCACATACGAATCAACATTAGATTGCAAAAAAAAAAAGGAATGAAGCTATTTCTCCGACAATATACATGATACATCTATGTACAGCATAAACTTTTCTGAACCTCTCCGTGTATTTTAGTATCCTATGCAGTCCTACCACGTTCACATGTCCTTGGCATTGACTTCCAGAGCTCCGGATCCCCAACCAAATCCCAAAACCAAGCCCCACATTTCCCTTGCTTTGACTCCACACGCCCTCCTTTTGACTTCCCTAATCCCGTGGAACAATCCAATTACGAACATGAAGTTGCAGGAACCTCCGGTGTGCGTCGATGGTTGGAAAATTCAGTTCCACTGAATTCAATCAAACTGGTCCATCACGGCCGGTGCGGCCGACGCGCCTCCGTGGAAGTCAAAGTCATATCGACGGGTTGTAATTGCCCCGAGTGATCCCCTTGGGCGCAGAGAAGAGGCCCACAAGATCCTGCCGGTACGGCAAGAACGTCCGCCGCGCCGCGCCTGGGGAGGCCTTGGCGCCGCCGTAGAACATCCGGTGGGTGGCGGCGACCGTGTCGACCACGGTGGCGGCCTTGCCTTTCCGCCCTGTCGGCTTCCCCTTGGTCTGTTTCTCCCTGGCAGGTGATGGCGGCGCCGAGAAGAAGCCGAACTTGTCCCTGCCATCGCTGTGGCTGCGGCCGATGACGAGCTGGCTGACGCGGCGCCACCCTGACAAGGACCCCGTGGAGCCGCTCTTCCGCGGGGACTGCGCCGGCGAGGACGCCGCCGACCTTCCGGGCGTCCAGACGCAGTAGCTGTCCGGGGACACGCCGTCGAGGTCCGCGGAGTCCGTGGCGGCCGAGGAGCAGGAGGATGACGTCGACCCGACGGAAGAGTTCCGCGCGTCCTCGAGGAGCATCCTCCTTAGCGGCCTCCGGTCGGGCGCCGGCGGGGCTCGCCCGTCCTCGAAAACCCGGCCGAACACCGGGTAGAACGCCCTGATGCGCCCGTCCGCGAAGAGCTCGTCAGCCGCGGCGCCGTCCGTGGCAGGTTCCTGGCTCCCGAAAGAGAACTCGAACTCGAGCTCGTCGTCGGACTGATCGGTTCCGGAACCCGGGGCCCCGTCCTCCCTGGCGGCGACGGCGGGTTCTTGGCGTTGGCGGTCACTGCGCCGGTCTTCCATAGTATCTTCGTTGAGTGTTTGGCTGTCTCTCTCTGCTGATTTGGGGGGCGAAGCTTGGTCTAGTCTGTTGGAGATAACGGACCGGCGATTATATAGGGGAGCGGATGGGGAGGGCCGACCTTCCAGAAGGTCTAGTCTCGCTTTGTTTGGCTTCGGGATTGGCCGTGATCGCGCGCGGTACACGTCACTCGTGAGGCACGCGGTGCTTGGTTCGTATGCATGCATATCCCCTGTTTTGTTTGGTCTGCTTCTTCCGTGTCATTTTTTTTTCTTCGAGACTTGTTTGCTTTCTAGAAGGAAGGCCTCCCTTTTTTTTATGAAGGAAGGGCCCCTTTGGCGGCTGCATACTTGGTGCACTAAAAGCATCTCTACTCGTTGCCCATTCTCAGTCCAAAATTCGGGCATATTTTAGGCATGCAACTAGTTTTTGGTCTGAGGACACCGAGTTTTCGTGTTTGGCTAAAATTTAATTAAACATAGTAAAATTTAGACGAATATAGGCGGATTTTATTAATTCGTGACACCTGAATTCTGACTTTCATTTAGGCAAAAAAAACTAAAAAATCTTAAAGAAGGCCGAGGACGATGTCGATGCCGCCGGACGCCGCTTCTACATGCCAAAGTTGTTGTAGAAGAAGGTGTAACCGGGATCGGCCTTGCCGTTGCCGCCGCTCGCGCGCGCGATGGGAGATGCCTGCCGGCAGCCGCCGCGCCTTGCCGTGGTACAAGGGGCCGGCCTCTTCGTCGTCATCGAGGACGACGAGTGACGCGCCTTGGTAGGCGAACTCGTGGCCAGCCCAGGCCTGGCATTCGGCCTCCTCCTGCTGGCGCTGGATATGGCGCCGCTCCGTCTTCTCCCGGTTCGCCCTGGACCAGGCGAGGATGTCCAGCGATGCAGGCTCCGACATGGGGGGCTCGTTCCACCGCCATCCTCATGGCGAAGGCGTCCTTGTCGATGGGCACCGCCCATTCCGTTGGCGGCGGTAGCGCGCCATTACGGTGACGCATGGTCGACGAGACGGGCGGTTAATGCCCGGCAGTCCGTCACAGGGTTCCGAGGCGGAAGGGTGACGACGACTCGTCTTCTGTCACTGACTAGGCGGGTCCATGCGCCGAACAATTTTTTCAGTCGAATTCACTTCGCCCGGTGTTTTCAGGGCATTCGGGAATGACTTGAGAAGTCCGGACCCAAAGTTGACCCAAATCTGAACAAAACCGGATCCTGAAAAACACGGTTGGACAATTTCGAGGCGTCTGAAAAAAAAATACCCGGGAAATCGGCGGAAGCCGAGATGCTCCAACATCTGCGCTTGCTTGTGGAACAAACAAACCACAAGCTATTAATTCGGTCGGTTCTGGGGCGGGCCGAACACACGGCTAACTTGGGCATCCCGTGGAATATCAATTTCGTGGCCAGGAGGTAATCGAAACGAGTTCAGTCAGCGACACGTGTGCACATACATCCTCGTATCCCTGTCGCGCTACCCGACCTTGTCAAACGATCGGTCACCGTCTTGTCTTGCACAGCGATTTCATTTCTCTCTTTCCTCTCCCTGCTCGCAGTATTCTTCCTTCTTTCTTTTTCTTTTCTAGAACCCACGATTTTCCAATTGAAATTAGTGATGAACTAATCAAGATTTCTTTTGGAAAATGACCGCCGGCCGGAGAGCTTAGTACTTTGCCCGGGCTCTCTATCTCAGCCGGCTCCGCCACTGTGCTCCACCATTGCCTCTAAGCCCTGGTAGGAGATCATCAATTGACCGCATGGTAAGCCCTAAGGTCACCATGTGTCATCTCCTTTTCTTCTAGCCCCTGAATTCCTGCCTTACTAAACCTGTATAATTCTTTCAGAAATTCACATAAGAGGAACCGACCAGCCCCAACCCCCGCGTCGCCCTCACTGGCGGCACGGGGGAATCCCCCCGCTGACGAGCCTAGCTACCCTCCTGTTCTCCCCCGTGCTTCCGCCACCAAAAGGGGTCGGCCGGCGAAGCCCCGCAGGCTCCGGGGGTGGTGGTTGCGGGGCTCCTCGCGCTGCCTTCCTCCATGGCGATGGCGGCGGCTTAGGTGGTGCGGGACGACGCTCAGCTCCGAGGAGGCGTCCTGGCTCACGGCATCTAGAGATCTCTTCGGCGCGCTGGCCGGGTGCGGGGTGAGGCGCATCGTCGCGGCCGCTCCGGCTCTGGCAGTGGACTACAGTGAGGGCCCGATCTAGGCCCTATGGGCTGCGGCCGATGATGTGGCTGGCGGTGCAGGAGGTGGTTTGCGGCGAGGATTCTGGTGTCGGCGTTGATCTATAGCCTGACTTGGTCTGGCGGCGGCTCGGTGTTGTTCCAGAGTGCTTGGCCTAGAGGAGCAGAGTTTGCTTCGGCATGGGTGATGGTTGAGCTTCCCGGGAGAAATCCTTGCTTCGGCTTGGCCGAAGCCGACGATGGTGATGTCTACGGGTATCGCAGTCTTTCTTGGGAGCATCATTGAGGAGTCGTGACGATCAGGCTATGTGGCAACCTCAACGTGGGTCTCCCTTGTGTGTTTGTGATTCGTGTGAGTAGTCAAGTTGGTTTTGGTGATGTACCCAATGTGCATGGTCGTGTTCCATGACAATATTGGTACACTTGTACGAGTTTTTGGCCAATTCCCATGTAAATGAACATGTCAATTCTCTTCAACTTTTTTAAGTAAAATAAGACAAAATTGTCCGTTTTATTTAAAAAGAAAAAAAATCCTGCCTTACTGCTATGACCTCATGGAGATTGGATGGCGATGGAGGACTAGACTAGAGAAGGGTCGAATGTCCGATTCCTTGATTTTCTTATTAAAATACCCCACCAGTTGTTTGATGGAAACATGTACCATGCATGCGGAATTTTGGTATCGTCTTTTTACCATGTGAAAAGAAAGCTATATTCACCGTAGAACATATTCTCGACAATTATGGTTTGTGCATTCTTTTGCTAAGCGCCCAAATGTGTTACCGCGTCGTACTTGTAACAAGATGGAATGAATGAATTCTTGATAGTGGCGCAATGGCACAATACTCCATTATCCCAATATGTTACATGCATCGACATAGTGTGCGTCCTCAGGAAACATTCACTACTGGAAAAATCATCTTCGGTTCGATGTGAACAAGGCCAGCAGTCCCGGTCTGGCACAGCCCGCGACTAGTGGGAGCACTAGTCCCGGGCCGTGAGGCCTCTAACGGCTAGAAACGGCCGTAGTGACTAGTCTCGGTCCGGACCAGGTCATTAGTTCCGGTCCGTAATACGGCTCGAGACTAACAACCTGGAGCAGGTCAGCTGGTCCTTTCGTGGACTATTAGTTCCGGGTCGTATCACGGTCCGGGATTAGTTGTCCACCACTATATATTCTGCTCCTGTCCTGCTGCCCTAAAGCATATGGTGGCCATTTTTCTTAAAGAAGCAAGAGAGTTTATGCCATTTTTTTTTAAGATTTGTCAAGATTTAGTTTGCAAAACCTAAATCCAAAGCTTTAAAAGGTTAGAACTTCATTCTTTCATCTCTTATTGCTACTTTCGCTCTATAATGCTCTAAAAGTATAGAGATATGGATCAAATGTATGCATGCTCTAGAAGTAGCTAGAAGGATTTTGATATATATGTGTAACAAATTTTAATTAGGCATATAGTTACTGAAAATTGAAATGTGTAATTTTAGAGTTTCAGAGCTTAGAATGAAATGAGGTTTTCACTGATAGAACAATAATAAAAAACTCCACATTTATCATGTTGATTGTTTTCTCCAATTCACAAATTGGTGCATGTAAATTTTTCAAAATTCAAAATTAATGCTCTAGAAGCTCTCAATATAACTTGTAATAATTTTATCATGTTGTGTAATGGTTTTTGATATACTTTTACTATAATGCAGATGGTCCAGGAATGGATATGCAGTACTTGACCGACGCTCTGGCGAGTTCATTAATGGCGTGCATGAATTCATCCGTGTTGCTGATGCAAACAAGCGCAATGGTTTTGTATTCTGTCCATGTAATGGATGTAGGAATCAGAAGGATTACTCTGACTCAAAAACCCTTCACAGCCACCTGTTGAAGTCCGGCTTCATGCCCAGTTATAATTGTTGGACCAAGCACGGAGAGAGAGGGGTTATAATGGAAGACAATGAAGAAGAGCAGGAGGATGACAACTATCATGGTTTTCCTAAGTATGGAGATACTTCCATGGGGGATGCTGAAGGGGAGGATGAAGAAGAGACACATGATGAACCTGCTGATGATCTTGGTCGGATCATTGCCGATGCACGAAGAGATTGTAAAACTGAAAAGGATAGGGAGAAGTTCAATCACATGTTAGAGGATCACAAAAAGTTGTTGTACCCAAATTGTGAAAATAGTCTGAAAAATCTGGGCAGCACACTGGAATTGCTGCGATGGAAGGCTGAGTGTGCTATACCTGACTCCTCATTTGAAAAGTTGCTGAAAATGATGAAGAATATGCTTCCAAAAGATAACGTATTGTCCGCCAGTACATACGAAGCAAAGAAGGTTGTCTGTCCTCTAGGTTTAGAGGTTCAGAAGATACATGCATGCCCTAATGACTGCATCCTCTATCACGGTGAGGAGTATGAGAATTTGGATGCATGCCCGGTATGCACTTCACTTCGGTATAAGATTAGACGAGATGACCCTGGTGACGTTGAGGGCGAGCCCCCCGGAAGAGGGTTCCTGCCAAGGTGATGTGGTATGCTCCTATAATACCACGGTTGAAACGCTTATTCAGAAACAAAGAGCACGCCAAGTTGTTGCGATGGCATAAAGAGGAACGTAAGTCAGACGGGATGTTGAGACACCCCGCTGATGGGTCGCAATGGAGAAAAATCGATAGAAAGTACCCGGACTTTGCAGATGACGCAAGGATTTTAAGGTTTGGTCTAAGTACAGATGGCATGAATCCCTTTGGGGAGCAGAGCTCCAGTCACAGCACCTGGCCCATGACTCTATGCATCTATAACCTTCCTCCTTGGTTGTGCATGAAGCGGAAGTTCATTATGATGCCAGTGTTGATTCAAGGTCCGAAGCAACCCGGCAACGACATTGATGTGTACCTAAGGCCATTAGTGCAAGAACTTTTACAGTTGTGGCACGAACCCGGGATACGCGTGTGAGATGAGCACAAGCAAGAAGAATTTAACCTCCGAGCATTGCTTTTCATAACAATCAATGATTGGCCTGCTCTTAGTAACCTTTCAGGACAGTCAAACAAGGGATACAATGCATGCACACACTGTTTAGATGAGACTGAAAGTATATATTTGGAACATTGTAAGAAGAATGTATACAATGAGCATCGTCGATTTCTTTTGGCCAAGCATCCCTTAAGAAAGAAAGGCAAGCATTTCAACGGTCTGGCATGTCACCAGACGAAGCCTAAGGAGCGTACTGGTGCTGATATATTTGATATGGTCAAAGATTTGGATCAAATGGTAACCTTTGGAAAGGGTCCTAGAGGAAAATCTGTTCCGAAGGACGCTGAAGGACACGCACCCATGTGGAAGAAGAAATCTATATTTTGGGAGCTACCATATTGGAAATTCTCAGAGGTCCGCTCTGCAATCGATGTGATGCATGTGACGAAGAATCTTTGCGTGAACCTGCTAGGCTTCTTGGGCGTGTATGGGAAGACAAAAGATACACCGGAAGCACGAAAGGACCATCAACGTATGAAATACCCAGATGGCCTGCATCCAGAATGGTTTCAAGGTCATGCCAGCTACGCTCTTACCAAACAAGAGAAGGAAATATTTTTTGAATGCCTAAGCAGTATTAAGGTCCCGTCTGGCTTCTCGTCGAATATAAAGGGAATAATAAATATGGCAGAAAAAAGTTCCAAAACCTAAAGTCTCATGACTGCCACGTGATTATGACGCAAATGCTTCCGATTGCATTGAGGGGGCTTCTACCAGATAATGTTCGAGTACCCATTGTGAAGCTATGTGCATTTCTCAATGCAATCTCTCAGAAGATAATCAATCCTGAAGATCTACCACGGTTACAGAATGATGTGGTCCAATGTCTTGTCAGTTTTGAGTTGGTGTTCCCACCATCCTTCTTCAATATTATGACGCACCTGCTGGTTCACCTAGTCGAAGAGATTTCCATTCTCGGTCTTGTATTTCTACACAATATGTTTCCCTTTGAGAGGTTCATGGGAATCTTAAAGAAATATGTTCAGAATCGTGTTAGGCGGAAGGAAGCATCTCCAAGGGCTATGGAATGAGGAGGTCATTGAATTTTGTGTTGACTTCGTTCCTGACCTTAAGCCGATTGGTCTTCCTCAATCGCGGTATGAGGGGAGACTGAGTGGAAAGGGTACTCTAGGAAGGAAATCAATAATATGTAGGGACGGACATTCTTACACCGAAGCACATTACACCGTTCTACAGAATTCTATCTTGGCAGCCCCATATATCGAGGAACACAAGAAAATCTTATGCTCCAACAACCCTGGAAAGCATGACTCTTGGTTGCAACATCTCATCAAAAACAACACTCTTGGAGATCAGCTATACTTGTTGTCTAGGTCACCATCTTCGACTATATCGACTTTCCAAGGGTACGAGATAAATGGGTATACATTTTACACGATAGCCCAAGATAAAAAGAGCACCAACCAAAACAGTGGTGTCCGCTTTGATGCAACAGACAACAATGGGTCAAAGACCACATATTATGGTTACATAGAGGAGATATGGGAACTTGACTATGGACCTACTTTTAAGGTCCCCTTTTTTTTGGTGCAAATGGGTCAAGCTAACAGGAGGAAGGGTTGAGGTAGACAAGAAATACGGAATGACATCGTTGGATCTCAACAATCTTGGGTACTTAGACAAACCATTCGTCCTATCCAATGATGTGGCTCAGTTTTTCTATGTGAAGGACATGTCTACCAAACCTAGAAAAAGAAAAAATAAGAAAAAGAATACATTAGACGATGAGCCAAAGCGCCACATAGTTCTTTCAGGAAAAAGAAACATCGTGGGAGTGGAGGACAAGACAGACATGTCAGAAGATTGTGATAAGTTTCATGAAATTCCGCCCTTCGCGGTGAAGGATGACCCAAGCATCATGTTAATGAATGAAGATGCTCCATGGATACGATGGGATCAGAAAGGAACACACGCGAAGAAATGATATGTAATAATTGTAACATTTTATGAGTGAAGATGCTCCATGTGTCCATTTTTATAGTGTTGTCTGCAAACAATCTTGAGTGTGTTAGTCCCGTTTGAGTGAAGATGCTCCATGTGAAGATTCATACTTACCATTAAGATCTGATCTCCAAACACGTGAGGTAACATATTAGGGAGTGCCTCTATGACCAGTTTCTCTGAGATGCCGTAGGACTGGGCTCCGGCGACATCTCCCTGAAACTGGCCGTAGTGGTGTCCCTGCTCTCAAAAACCATCTTGCAGCTTGTAACTTCTCTAACTAGATCAATACGCCTGGGAGCTAACTAATTTCACATATTAGGGAGTGCCTCTATGACCAGTTTCTCGAAGATGCCGGAGGACTGGCTCGGCATCTCCTGCCCAGGCTGTAGTGGTGTCCCTGCTCTCGAAAACCATCTTGGAGATGCCTCAAACTGGCTGGAGGACTGGACTCACAAGGATGCCTATTTATAGTACAAGCAGCTCGACATAATGTCGACACTCACGACATAATGTCGACACTCACCCCTATTATTAGTGCTGACTCATGTTTTGTCCCAGTTGGTGTCTCCAACCGGGACTAAAGGTTCAACTTTAGTACCGCCTGGTTGGTGACACCATCCGGGACAAGGTACAAGCCGCACGACATAATGTCGACACTCACCCCTATTATTAGTGTTGCCTGGCCGATGCGCATAATCCTTGAAGCGGTTGGTTTCTCCAACCGGGACTAAAGATGAACCCTCTCTTTATAGGCATTTCCCTCTATTTATTAGGTAACACTCAAGACATTTATTAATATTAAAAACCGGGACAAACCGGGACTAGCTAACACTCAGGACTAAAGCCGCCCCCTTTAGTCATAATCATGCCTAGTTATATAGTACGCAGCTTCAGGGTCTTGTTCGTCATCGTCATCATCATCGTCATCGTCACCTGCCACTCCGGGGATCCTCAGCCCATCCATGGCATATACCAGGGGCCATTCCAGCCTCGGATTCACGGGCAGGGAGGAGGGTCTCTGAAGGATCTTTGCTACCGCCGGGCCGGTGTGGGGCCTTTTTGTGGCTCTGTGGCGGGTGGACCCGTGGGCACCGCATGCGAGGATGGTATCCCCCGGCGATGTAGCGCATCACTTTGATGATAGTACGGTTTGCCCACCACAGACGACGGCCGGCTTCGTCGTGGTTCACCGGGGGCGGGCCATCACCCTCGTACCTGGCGAGCTCCCTTTCCCGCCTATTAGCGAAGAAGGCATTCCAGGTGTCGTAGTTGTCGGGATCCCAGTAGGGATCCATCCGCTGCTCCGGCGTGAGCTCGTGGTAGAAGTGTTTTGTGATGGCCGCGTGGCGTGCGGAACCTTGAGGGACAGGAGGGACAGGAACCCTCCAGCTCGACATCCGGTAATGACGGTAGCCCGGCGGACAAGGGTAGTTGGAGGCGCACAGCGCCTCGGTCTCCTCGAGGGTCAGAATGGCCCAGTAGGCGTTGTCCATTGTTCTAAGAGAGGAAGGTGTGGATGTGTGGATAGCCATGGCGCGATCGCCCTAAATATAGAGGGAAAGGGCGAGAAAACTTGGCGTGAAGCTTTGGGAAATGGCGGGAAATATCTTTAGTCCCGTTTAGTGAATAAATCCGGGACTAAAAGCTCTCGTAGAAAGGAAAGGGCGGGAAAACTTGGCAGGAAGCGGTGGGAAATGGCGGTTTAGTCCCGGTTTGTGACTACAATCGGGACTAAATGGATATTATATTAAGATTCTTTATAATAAAAGAAAATTTATAAATGAAATAATTTATAAATGATGCAAACAGATAAATGGATATTATATTAAGATTCTTTATATTTTTCTGATAATAATAGATATATTATTTGTTTTATTTGGATTATTACAATAAAAGATATGATTTTCCAAAGTTTTTATATTTGATTTGAATTAAAAAAAAGAAAAATTACAAATGAAATAATTTATAAATGATGCAAACAGATAAATGAATATTATATTAAGATTCTTTATATTTTTCTGATAATAATAGACATATTATTTGTTTTATTTGGATTATTACAATAAAAGATATGATTTTCCAAAATTTTATATTTGATTTGAATTAAAAAAAGAAAATTTACAAATGAAATAATTTATAAATGATGCAAACAGATAAATGGATATTATATTAAGATTCTTTATATTTTTCTGATAATAATAGACATATTATTTGTTTTATTTGGATTATTACAATAAAAGATATGATTTTTCAAAGTTTTTATATTAGTTTTGAATTAAAAAAAAGAAAATTTACAAAAAAAAATTAGTCGCGGGTCGTGGCTGGACCCGGGACTAAAGGGTTCTTGCGCGCGCGAAAACGAAGCGGCCGAAAAAACACTTTAGTCCCGGGCCGTGGCTTAACCCGCGACTAAATGGGGGGTCTTTAGTCCCGGGCTAAGCCACGGCCCGGGACTAGCCCAGGACTAAAGAGGTGGGGGTATAAGTAACTTGCGCTCACCCCTGGCCTCCCCCACTGTCAACACCCGGATTTTTTAATCCTAGATGCCTGTTATGCCGTACATCGCAATCCCAGGATTACCATTTTTGCGAGACATAACAGAATTGGATACCATAGTACATCATCCATTACAAACGATACATAAGTTCTTACACAAATAGGGATCTCATGATCCAGTTCTTAATACAACTTCAAGCAGCGGAATACGTAATAATAACGGTAGTGTAGGTTAAGCTCCATCTTCGGGGTCACAGGCAATGCTGACGATGGGAGATGATCCTAGTTGTCGTAACCTACCTGGGGTCCATCTTCCAGGTACTCCTCTTCATAGTATGGCCATGGGAATAGCCAGGGACAAAGCCATGAGTACTCTTTAAGTACTTGCAAACTAATACTAACAAGTAAAGGGGTTTTTGGATAATAGGACACTAGGCTCTAGGCTTGGTTTAATTCCTTTTATTTTTAGAAAAGTAATTTCTACTCATTGAAAAACTACTTAAGATTTAATATTCTCCAAACCAAACATGGGATCATGTTGACACATGTCATCACCATATATTGTAGTCCATGGGAATGTGATTTAAAGTGGTGTCACAATTTAATAAGGTTTTACCCTTTTATTTTAATTAATTAAAGTGGCTAGAAATGCCTATGGAGCATTCTTTTATTACTTGAACATTATTTCTGCAAGTAAACCTATATATTTTTATATATTCTGAAAGGTATGGTTAAATGTGATTTTTGAGAGTTGGAAACAACTCAAAAGCTATTATAGTTTAGAATTGAAAAATGTTTGAATGCAGAAAAGCTTCTGCCTTGTTATTTTTACCATGGGTGATCTATAGATCGAAATGACTTGAATCCAACGGGCTTGGATTCAGCATTCACAGACCTTTCCAATAAAATTGGTTTCATTCAATTTGGTGTACTGAATCGATCTGGGTTGATTTTTGAAGTTGGGTACAGAAGTGTGTTTGAATTGAAATGGAAAAATTTTAATTTGAATAACTAGGCTTGCGCGGGAAAAGTTAACGGGCCGGACTGCTAAGCGCAGTGCTCCCGCGGGCTACTTAAGTGGGTGTCCCCACTCGTCAGTGACACGGGGCTGGGCGAAGCGGTATGGGGCAACGTGGATCGTTCGATCTAGTTCTAATCCAATGGCTGGGAGTCATCGTCGACACGAGACAACGCTGGCGAGAACGAAACCTAGCGCAGCCAGTGAGGGGTGTTGGGGGCTCACCGGGGTATGGGCGAGGGTCGGCGAGGCGGGCGAACGACGAAGTCGACGACGGCGAACTCTGGGGTGGTCGCGGCAGCTCCTGGGGCGGCTCCAATCGTTGGCTCCCTTCTTCTCCAGAGGCGGCGGGCTCCGGTGAAATTCCGGCGATGCGCCGCTCGCCTTGCTCCGGGACGGAGGTAGGGTGGTTCTGGGTGAGAGAGGAGTGGAATGGTGTGAAGAAATCGAGCGGGGGAGTCCTCCTTTTATAGGCTCGACGGCGAGACCGAACGGGATGGGCAGGCGACGGTGGCGACATGGCTACGGGCTGCTAGAGACATGGCCAGCGGTGGCGATCGCTTGGTGGTCTCCTGGCGATGCTCTACGGCTTTAATGCGCGAGTAGGGACGGTGAGGTTTGGTCTGGAACGGGCGATGCTCTGCGCGGCAGAGGCGGCGTCTTCGACGGCGGGCGGTGGCTGTGCGACACGGGGCGGCAAACGGGGATGTCTGGCGGTCTCCTGGGTCGGTGGTGATCACGTATGCACGCGGCGAGGGCGGCGCGCGGTCTGTGGGCTTCGGTCGAGGGTGGTGCTCTGGCGCACGCTCGGCATGGTCAACAACGGCACGGGCGCGACGTTCCTGGCGGTTCTGGGCATTGTCTGTGAGGTGGGGCTGGTCGCGAGGGGGCGGTGAGGTATGGGTGATCTCCCAGACAAGGTTGGCACGGCTAGTTCTTCCTCTAGCCTGCTGTCCACACTGGGGTGACAAGTGGGTGCTCGGCTGTTCACCATTGATGGCAATGGCAAGTTCACAGTGGTGCTAGTTCTTAGTTAATCTTCCTAGATGATCTACTGAGCTGGGTGTGAGCTAACTAGGGAACAAGTTAGGCAAGAATCACTGCTCACAATAGTGTTTGATGTTTGTTTGATTTGTGTTTGCAACCTGTTTGATGAAACGGACGCATGAAATCAAGTTTTGAATTTTGAAATGATTTTTGGTGGGTTTGCTAGATTGGTGCTGGTGAGTCTGGAGATGCTTGGGTTTTGAAAGTTGAGCTTGTTTGAGTGATTTTTGAAAAAGTGGGATCTTCTCATATGATAAAGATTCAATTTTGAATTGTCATTTAAACTATGCATTTGAAAGTTTCTGGATGATCACAAAGTGGGCCTTGATACTTTGTTATGAGTACATTCAAGGGGTGCAAAGATCCAGAAAAGTTTCTGTTAGGTTTTAAAAGTTTGAGACAGCCAAAGTAGACATGGGTGTTAAATTGGTCAAAGTGACCATTCATTTAATATATGTGTTTTGATTTACTTGTCTTTAGGAAAAGTGTGGGAAATGTTTTAGATGATGTTTATTTCACCTAAGAAACATTTTACAAGCAATGAAGCAATCAAACAAGGTGGTTTAAAAGAATTTAAATTCAATGCATACACAATTTTATTTAGAAAAGTTTTTGTTAACCCTAATTTTGATGATTAGAAATTGATGATCCAAGTTTAGTATTTTTGGGATGTT
Source organism: Avena insularis (assembly GCA_023614405.1). NCBI lineage: Eukaryota > Viridiplantae > Streptophyta > Magnoliopsida > Poales > Poaceae > Avena > Avena insularis. Next base: position 277,525,207 of record CM042689.1, on the reverse strand, counting down.
ACACCCACCCAGCACTTGGCGAAATCGACGAGGAGACGCAGACGACGGCGAGAGCTCGATCGACGTAGGGGAGGTGCTGCCAGATTCCACCGCTGTGTCAGGTCGTGCCGCCACTGTATTGTCGCTTGTATACAGCCACACATATGTACCATGTACGCCTGCGCCGACGATGCTTTTAGGAATTTTTAGTTTCTTTTTTTTAGTATCTTAGCATTTAGTTTCTTTTTTTAGGAATATATAATTGCTTTTAGTTTCTTTTTTAGAATATATATTTGTTTATATAATTGTTTTTAGTTGTTTTTAGGAATATATAATTGTTTATATAATTGTTTTTAGTTTATTTTTTTAGGAATATATAATTGTTTATAGTTTATTTTTTAGGAATATATAATTGTTTTTAGTTGTTTTTAAGAATATATAATTGTTTATATAATTGTTTTTAGTTGTTTTTAGGAATATATAATTGTTTTTAGTTCTTTTTTTAGGAATATATAATTGTTTATATAATTGTTTTTAGTTTCTTTTTTAGGAATATATAATTGTTTATATAATTTTTTTTAGTTGTTTTTAGGAATATATAATTTTTTATATAATTTTTTAGGAATATATAATTGTTTTTAGGAATATATAGTTGTTTTTTATGAATATATAATTGTTTATTAGGTTATTAGGAATATTAATTGTTTTTAGTTGTTTTTAGGAATATATAATTGTTTTTAGTTGTTTTTTTAGGATTATTAATTAGTGTTATTAGGGTTATTAATTATATAATTATTAGGGTTATTAAGTTGTGTTATTAGGGTTATTGTTTTTTGTTTTAATTATTAGGATTATTGTTTTTCTAACCTGTTTAACTCTCTTTTTGTTATAGATAATTAAGTCATGGATCCATCCGAAGATCCTGGTCGCATCGGTGAAGGTTTTCTTCAGGGCATGATAAGAGGTGAAATTCCTCTTAATATTACTACCGACAAAGATATTTTGCTCGAGGAAGAGATATCCTCATATATGAATCCATCCGGTGATGGACTAGAGGAAAACCTAATGTACCAAGGGGAAGACCAGATGGACGAAGGGCAAACAAATAACAACAATAATGATGGCCCCTCGACAGGATCCGGCGAGGTACATATATATATGAAGTCTCGTGTTACCTCTATTCATTAACTGATATAGATATATATTAATCACTCTCTCTTCTTTTTTTAGCCCACCGGATCGAAGCAATCGACAGCTCGAACAAAAAGAGGACCGAACAAAATGTTCGATGGTAATCAGAGGTTCACCATCGAAGAAATAGATGATGATGGTGAACCGATTGCTCCAGAGAAGTACCGGAGGATGTTTATAAATCAATGCGGGGTGCTTGTTAGGGACAACCTGCCGATCACCATTCAAGAATGGAATAAGTCAAAGAAACCCGGTGAAGAATCCAACAGCTATGTCACCGATGATGCCAAAGATGACCTTTGGCAGAAGCTCATAGCGCATTTCATACTACCTCCAGAGTATGAGGAATTTGAGGTAGATGGTATTACCCCAACGCCGGGTGGGCTTGAAAATAGAGCAAAAGTTAAGGAGTGGGTACTGAGCAAGATGGATGAACTGTACCGGAACCACAAGAAAAGTTTATACGCGAAATATGTCGCAAAAAAGAAAACTCCAGACTTCAAAGGAGTAAACGAGAAGTTGAGAGAACAGTGGCTCGATTTTGTACAGTACAAGCAATCTGATAAAGCAAAGACAAAGTCGGCAAAGAACGCGTTAAATGCTGCCAACAAGAAATACCATCATAAAATAGGGATAGGTGGCTACAAGAGTGCCGTCCCTAAGTGGGAAACTATGGAGAAGGAAATGAGGGCTATAGGCGTCACTCCTGGTACAGATGGATGGCCCGAGAGGTTAAAGCACTGGTGGTACGGGCACGGGGGATCCTTGGACCCAGAAACGGGGAAGACATTATTTCATGAGAAAATTCTAAAACCCTCCCAAGACCTTATTAAAGCAATGAACAATGCTCAATTGGGATTGTTCCGTCCTGAGAGAGAACGACGAGCTGACACGCGCCCTAGGGAATCCTGAAAAGGGAGGACGGACATGAGGCAAAGGCGCCGGTGTCTCATGGAAGAAAGGGTTTCTCAAGACGATGCCGCCATGAAGTCGCCGAGAAAGAAGGACCGGGAGGCAGACCGGATCTCCAGGGTAGAGCAGGACCTAGCTGATCTGAAGAACCTCATGCATGAAATTAGCCAAAGGCCGCCGTCGTCAACTCACCCGCGGTTTGATGATCCTGCATTGGATCTTAGCCAACGGAGAAGCAGTGTGGCTTCCACGGAGGTCCGGGCTGATGATCAAGCACTGCTGGATGATTCACCGGCTCCTCACTACCCCGTGGATGATGTCAGAGAGATGGCACAATGTGAGCTACATCAGCCAATGAACAACCTGTCCTTCAAGGTGGCGATCGGCACTGCTTTACCTTGTCTACCTGGAGCACTCCACCATTCACTTCCGATTCCACCAGGCTATGCTCGTGTCACGGTGGATGACATAGTGGAGGATTTTGCGGACCTAGAGATTGAAATCGCTACGCCTGAAGGCCTTACGAAACTAGGAGATGTAAAGCGCAACATCATTCTATGGAATAAGAAGTACATCAAGTTTCCAGGCTCGGCGCCAAGGCCACCGACTCCAAGGGATCCAAGTCCACCCCGCATCGAATATCGTCAACCTCCAAGTCCACCCCAACCCAATTATCGCCAACCTCCAAGTCCACCCAGCCCCGCTAACGATCGCCGCAGCAGGAGTACATCAACTTGATCTCCGCCTTCGCCTCCGTGCAATACTACTACCTCGTCGAAGAAAAAGAAGTTCGACGGTCCCCCGCGCCCCACATCGAAGAAAGGTCAAACGCCGAAGATAGTCGATATCCCGTCGGCTCTTCCAAAGAGACCTTATGACAAGACCGATGAGGAAACTAACGCGAATGTGGCTGCCCAAGTTAAGGCGCATTTTGCACCCAAAAAGCCTGAGCCAAAGCCGTTATATAATGAAAAAATCAAAAAGTGGGCTAAGTCCTTTCTTGAGCAACCATCCCAGATATTGATGAATCTGGAATCAGACTATGACCGGGAGATTATTAAGCAAGCACAGAAGAAAAAAATCACAAGTGCAAAAATCGGGAAGCAAGTTGCCCAGCTCGGAGCACAGAAGAATCAATCGGTCGCCCCGCTCAAAGTCATTTCAGACCTCGACAAGGCCTTCAAAGCTGAAATGGATATAGACATGCAAATAATGGACCCTAGAGCCTGTAATAATGCTGCACTTATGGGAATCACTGAATCGCAGGCCAAAGCACTTGCTAACGAAGCAAATATGTCTCTTGGTCAATATTTAGGCTATGAAGATACGTCAGTGGGTCAGATAGTACGGCAATATGTACAAGGGGAGCCTCTAGTCAGTAATGAGGAGCTCGCGCGTCTATCCACACATATGCGAAATCTGCACGAATGATACATGTCGCAAGCAGAAAAAAAAGTATCAGAAAGATTGGTTTCCGGTGGATGTTAGAATGGATCATCACTTCAAACCATACTCGATACAGGTTCAAATGACCGAATTGTTTCAGTTATACAACCAGCGCGCCCTCGACAAATCTATCATTGGTTGCTACTGTCTGTAAATTATTTATTTCTATAATTAAGTTTGTAGCTTTAGCTCATTCATTGCATTTAATATATTATCCTAACTATATATCCTTTTGTATGATGATATTATATTCTGCAGGATGAAGATGCTTGAATACAAAAGAGCTAGAAGATACGACGTTGGGTTCATTGACCCATATATCATTAATGAATATACGTTAAAGAATCACACCAAGGACGTGGAGGAAGACCTGTGCAGGTTCTTAACCGAGAATAATTTTGTTAAGGAAATACTATTTTCTTACAACTTCAAGTTAGTGTTTATATCTTGTACACATTTTATTTTTGCTTACTGGATAAGCTATGCATGTATGCTTATGTAAATGTCCGCAGATTCCACTGGATCTTGCTAAACATTCAAGTTGACAAGTCCCTAGTTGAAGTCCACGACTCATTAAGTTGGGACCAAGAGCAGTGGAGCGACATGAAAACAATGCTCCATAAGTAATTTTAATCATTATCGCATTATATCGTCCTCTTTCATTTATTTCCTGATATCAAGTAACTAATAACTCCTTTGTTCATTTTCTTTGCCGAGCAGGTGTTGGACACAGTTCAGACAGAAAATACCAGGTCCATTCAAAGAGAAGCTAACTTATAAAATAGCAAAGAGTTTACAGCAGCCATCGGGAACTCATTTATGTGGATACTACGTCTGCGAGTACATCCGCGAGTTGACCAGTGAGCGGAAAGTTGAATCACATTATATTTATGATTTGCGGGAGAAACTAGAGCCAGACCAACACACAAGAGCAATTCAAGAGGAGCTGGCGAGATTTATGATGAAGGAAGTCCTTGATGTACATGGAGAGCATTATGCGGATGACGTGGAACTCGATTTGCCTTAGTCATCTCCATGTAGCCGATATGATATATATATTCATCAATGATCATGTAATTTCGAAACATTTCTTCCTTTTGATATGATTGATTATATGTATACTTGCAAGGGATCGATTAATTATATAAATGCATCGACGTGTAGTGTGTATGTAGTACCGTATAATATGTATACTGAAAAATATATTTAAATTATAGTGAAACACAAAACGAAAAAGGAAATAAATGGCAAAAAAAGAGGAAATACACAATCTCTGTCGCGGCAGAGAAACACACAATTCTCTGCCGCGGCAGGAAACCTTGTAGTCCCGGGTGGTGTTACGGGCCGGGACTAGAGGGTCCCCCCCCCCCCCCCGCGGCGCTGAAACAACCACGTGGTTGTTATCAGTCGCGGGCCGTAGCGAGCCGGGACTAGAGGGGGCCCCTCTAGTCCCGTTTTCGCTGTTCCGGACCAAAACCGGGACTAGAGCCAGTTGCGGCCCGGGACTGGAGGCCCTTTTTCCACCAGTGATTGGTATAGATCCTTAATTCATTGAGAGCAATTCTTCGGTTCTCATAGGATCAATATTCTATCTACCTGGAAGCAATTGTCTAGTTAGTAGGAATAAGTTGCAATAGTTTTGAAACACAAAGTGGAAGCAATTCCATTTGTCATGGAAGCAGTTTTTTTGTGTGGACAGAAACTAATTTGGTTGTGTTAAAAACAAGCCCAATAGTATAATTTATGAGACATGTAGTTCACATTTTATCACAATCAAATCTATGATTAACCTTTTTTTTCTTAAATGGCATGCCGGCATAATAAACCGATATAGAGGGAGTATATTGGATAATCATGGCACGTTGAAACCTAGGATGTATCCTATGACAGATTGCTGGCCGATGAGAAAGCCAAGATGGGTAGTCCGATCCTAGTTTAATTCCCTCCAACGTCTATGCCCGCAAGTTGCTCCAACGGTCATTCTACCAGTTAGTGCTAAACAGCAAAGACATGGATAGTAAATTATTTATGAGGCAGGACTAAAACCAAAAGTTATATTTGGGCTTTGACGTGCATGGAGAGCTCCGATAGATCCGGCAGGATCCTGATGAATAGGGTTAAACAAACAGATATATAGTAGGCACGCTTTGACTACGTGGCGTGGGTCCCATGCAGAAGCTTCCATGACCAGACAAAAGAGGTGCTAGAGTCATAATCTTTGATCGTTCCTAACTTGTCAATGAGTTTGGTAACTAATACTTCAACGAGTAATGAGCTTTCATTCTAGATGGTGCCGGCTTTTGCGGGCCAAGTAGTAGCAACGAGATGCTGGATTCAGACTTCCGATCATTTTCTCTTCACTTGCGTTGCCTTTTTTTTTCTCTTTGACAGCGCGTCACTCGCGTTGTTGCTTAGAGCTGCGGCAGCCCCTCTATTGTTCGTGGAAGCCAGCTTTTTTAAATGATGGATGTCATCTTGTCAATTGGTGCTGCGCACTATTTTAAACGTCAATTAGCGCTGGTAGGCTGCTAGGCAATAGAGGAAGCCCCGGTCACTAATTTCTAAGTAGCGTCCACGGGACTAATGGCATTCTAGAAGCAGCACTTACATCTCTACTACACTCGATGATTACTCGAGCTTAGTAACCCAAATCCGCAAGAGTTGAACTTGAACTGGATGAATATGAAGCCAGACATAGATATCAGAATTTGCTTACCTTAAAAATGTACAATTTTCTAAGGGCCTTTTCGGTTTGGTTGGGATCGACATGGATCGGAAGGTATTGACAAGGAATTGAACTGTATTCCCTGCCATTCCATGTCAATCCCTCTCAAGTTGGGTGTAACCGAACAAGGCCTAAAAGATGCCACTCCCTATGCCCCAAATTAGCTGACACATGCATACGTACCTAGACAAAACTAGATTAATTAATATGAAATAGAGATAATATATAAAGAAAATCAAGTTCTCACCCTTAAAAACGTTACAACGAATTGCATAACTATGTATGTGAAGCCTAACGAAGAAATCCGTGGCCTGTCTAGCCAAGCCCAACTTTATATCTTGCGCATACCAAGACCATTTATACTTTTCACTTGATTTTTATTAACTTGCTTTCAGGATGGAGATAGCTCCCGGGACGAATATTAAACCGAGAAAAACTCTCCTAAAAAAAGTAAAGCATAGAAAAAAGAAACATACTAGAAGAAAAAATTTATGTATTTTCTTTGTGAAATATTTCACCGGTCTATTATCAATATGCTAGGTTCTCCCTCTTAATATTTTCTTTGTGAAATATTTCACCGGTCTATTAATAATCATCAATATGCCGGGTTCTCCTTCTTAATATTTTTCTTTGCGGTTTTTTTACATATGTACAAAGAGTTCTAAAAGTAATAAAAATGCAAATAGGTTCTTGGACCACATAGTGACGACTACCGACACTAGCGCAAGCCGAATGCACGTTACCTTCCTCGCCCTTCCATCACCGAAGTTAGACAAAGCTTGCCGTAGTCGAGCTTGTTGTAGTAGAGAGACATGAAATCCCCGTCTAAGACCCCAACGGACTAGCACACCAGAATAACAACCATCGCCAATGATGATAATTGTAGATCGGAACAAACTAACTAGTAACCATACCAACGAACAAGAAAACGACCAGATCTCAGGAGATCTGTAGAACACATGACTCCACGCACCCTCCGTCGACTATAGATGCACCATCGGATCGAGGATAGAGTGGGAAGACATTATTTTGACTTCAGGACGTAGCCTCCTTCTCAACATTCCAAAGAAGACATTGAAAAACCACACCTCCGGCCAAGGCCCCAAGGCAACCGACAGTGGAATGGACTGACGGCATCGCCGACGAGGGGGACAGAACCCTAGATGGGTTTTAGCGATCGCCTCTCTCGTCTCACATAACTTTTTTACATATGCATATAGTCATGTTTCAGCTAGAATTATTGGGCCAACCCCATTATTCTTTAAAAATAAATCACAATAGTATGCTTGCCTGTTCATGTATGGCAAGAAGCGGGATAAAATTTCCTCCCACAATGCTAGTTTATAAGACGTATGCGATGGCGTGCTAGACACCGGGATCTACCCCCATCACCCATGACTCGTTCTATCCCGCCGGTCTCAAGATCCTTGCATAGAAAGAGAGGGAGAGAGATAGGGAGAAAGATGGGGAGATAGGGATGGAAAGAGAGAGGGGGAGGGAGAGGGAGAGAGATTCATTCTTGTAATATTAGGGCTGGGAACTATATTCATACTTGAATATTGTATATGGTTGATCTTTCTTCTTATTGTGGTTTTCTATGGTAATATCGAGATGAACCATAGTTACATAATGATTATACCTTTGTGCTATTATCGTCTCATGTACGAGTAAACCCCCTAGGTGTTGGAGATGTAGGGGACCAATGAGATGTGTTGTGCCTATTTACTTTCCATCCATTTGTGAGAATTATTGTTACTCCTCTGATCCATATTACTTGTCACTAAATTGGATGTATCTATACATGTTTTAGCGCTGGATACATCCTATTTAGCGACAATTAAAATGGATCGGAGGGAGTATTATTTATTAGAAGAATAATTAACCATGTTATCCATAATGGTTGTTGTCTAATCTAAGGGCCTAGGCGACATGACCAGATATCTACATGGGTAAGAACTTGTTATTTATAAAATCAGCGACCTCCGAGTGGGTACGGTTGATATCAAAGAGGACATAACATAACTCGAGGAGCACGAGAAACCATTAAAACCGATGTGTTGGTGATGACCCACAAGTATAGGGGGTGTATCGTAGTACTTTCGATAAATAGGAGTGTTGATCCCAACGAGGAGCAGAAGGTGCTAAACAGTGGTATGGAGCAGGAAATCCCTATGAATACTTAGCAAACGGATTTTTAGTGGTTTTCTAACAAGACAACAAAACAAGGAGCAAGTAACAAAGGTAACGAACAAACGGAGCAAGTGGCCCAATCCTTTCTTAGCAAAGGACAAGCCGGTGGAAATACTTATAAGGACCAAAAGTTCTCGAGGACACACAGGAATTCTATCAAGTGCTTTCGCTTCAAATAGCTGAGTACTCTTCTTTGGTGTTTGTAAGTGTTGTGTGGGTGAACCTGTGCTAATGTCCCGACCGTAATTGGACTAATACATACTTGTGATTAAACCCCCTGCAAACATCCGTAACTACAGGAAAGTAATTAAGATATAAATCTAACCACAGCCTTAAACTCTGAGATCCTACGCTCCCTTGTGCAAAGGTGTCCTAACGGGGGTTCAGGTTTCTGTCACTCCGACAACCCTACAAATAGTAGCCAAATACACAATGCATTCCCCTAGGCCCATAAATGATGAAGTATCATGTATTCGACATTCACATGACACCACTAGAAGAATAACACCACAACTTAAATACTAAGTCATTGAATAATAACTCAACACGGATTCACTACTAACAACATGACTTCTCCCATGTCCTCAAGAACTAAAAGAACTACTCACAAGACATCATATGGATCAAGATCAAATATGATATGATAATGGATAACAATCTGGACATAAACAATAATCCAATGGTTCCAGTCACAAGCATCAACTACAAAAGTAATCAACACCAGGAAAGTTTTCCCTAAGAACTAAAGCAATATCCAACACAATTGTTACAGCGGGATGGAGTGGTGATGATGGTGCTGGTGGAGATGATGGTGTGGATGATGATGATGATCCCGATGAAGCCTAGCTTGATGATGGTCTCCCCTCTCCGGGAAGGAATTCCCCCGGCAGGAATCTGTCTGCCGGAGAGATCTTTCTCTCTCCCTCTCTCGGTGTTTTCCGCCCCCTAGAGGCAGCGGAAATCTATCTGTGGTTGCTCCACGAGGCTTAGGGTTCCGTAGGGAAGATATAGGCGAAGGGCAAGTGGGCCACACATGCCCTAGGCGCGGGATCAGGTGGGCCCGCGCCTAGGGGGGTGTGGGCCCCCTGCGGCCCCTCTTCGCTCCTCCTTCTGGCTTCCTCCGTCCTCTGGTAAAATAATATGTTTCCATATTTTTCTGGTATTTTTCTGATCTTCATGAAATTGCATCGAAACGCCTTCTTTTCCATTAGAATCCAGACTCTGGCAGTCCATCCTCCAAGAATCATCCAACATGCATAAACAGATGAAAAGCCATAAGTAATACCTCATAATAAGACAAATATCAATGAATAGAGGTAAATTATGATATAGAATGGTGATGCAAATTGGGCGTATCAACTCCCCCAAGCTTAGACTTCGCTTGTCCCTAAGAGAAAACTGAGCTCAGTAAACATGTCCACATGTTTATGGAGTGAAGTGTCGATAAAAGAATACGAACAAGAAGCATCACATTTACCATTGCACAACTCATAGAAGAAAGCAACTCACTATTATATAACTTAGCTTGCAACCAAATACAACAGTCACAATAGAGATGCATAAAGATAAATCTTGATTGGAATTGACAAACTTGTTCTTGTTCAGAGAACACCTGGCAAATAGTTTCACAAAAAGCTTTTTGTAAAAGTTTCAAAATAGGAGCACTCTTTGTTCAAAAAGGTTTTTCACAAGTGAAGGCTTTCAAAATAATACTCAATAGATAAGAGTTTATTGTAAACAAGGAAGATAAAGAACATGATTGAATAAATCACCATATGAATGCTTGAAACACAACAACTCAAATGCTTGCTAGAGATAGAGAGGAAGTAGGTTTACTGACTCAACTTGGAAGTGGGAGAAAGGTCCCTTTATAGAGGGAAGCAGGTATTACAAGTCATAAAGAGCTTCCAAAATATTATGGTACTTACTAGATTTGAGCCCTCATTGCCCCTATCATAGGCATCTTGAGATGATTAAGGTTAAAGTGAACAAGGATGGAGTATATGCTTGACGAAATATAAGTTGTCAATCTCATGTTCCTTGAATATGAGGGCCACTCCTCATGGTACTCAACTTTGGTCACAGGTAAGTTCTTGTCATTGTAAGTATTTGCATATCATTGAGAACCGCCAACGGGTTACCCCTTGCACATGGTACATGAGCTTTCCCATGACCAAAATGACAAGGCAGGCAGACAATGAGCATCTCAGTGATCTTTTTATTTACTATATGCATAGGTTTTTATTGAGGATGCTTCATAGATAACTCACTATGGTAATGCTGCAAGTTTCCACCTTGATTAAGCATGGCTTAGGCTAGTGGCCCAGGCGTTTCTCTAACACAGAATACAGACTCCATGGACTTACAAGTTCCCTCTTTATTTCACACCATTGATATCCATAGACAAAAGAGCACGATATCAATTGTGTACAGAGTACAAGTGCAATGTTGAAAGCGTTCCCCATGACAGCACGGTTCTGCTAATTCCAACATATATATGCAAGCATATACAACTTCGATGTTCACAATGGTTCAAGTCTATTAGGGACAAGGAAATAAAGTGTGCCATCAAGTTGGTGAGAGCTTTACTAACTAGTTTTCACATAACAAAATACTTTTTAATTCGAAAGGTAGATGAAGCTTGAGAATTTGCTTGGAATAGAAAAACCTACTAGGTAGATATGGTGGACAAGAGTGGCACAGGTTTTTGGTTCAAAGGGATTTGGAAACATGAGAAGTATGCCTTCTCAAAACAGGTTTTTGGCTAGCAAGGCTGGGTAGCAAGCAAGAGGGTTGAAATAAACAAGCAAACATACAAGTAATAAAGTCAAACATGCAATCTTCCTTGAAGACACAAAAGAATCTTAAATAAAGAATACTAAGCTTATGAGACAACAAGAAAGAAAATAATTGATACAAAATACCTATAAGCTTTTTCCCTTTTTCTCTTTCAAAGTAATGCTACTGACCAGAACTCGGTTTGCCAAAACCAATTTAGATCCACTTGATGCTCCCAAAGTGGTGCCAATACTGATCAATAAGATCCATCATATAATAGAGATTGCAAACTAAAATAAGAAGTGTAAAAAGTAAAAGATGAGACTTCTCATTAATATTCAATAAAGGCACTCACACCAAGGGATACATAGATAATCAACTAAAGGAGAGATACTTCCACATGCAAACCAAACTATAAGGTAACCTCTCTACCATAGATATGAATCTACTAAAAAGGTAAAAGATAAAAGATAATGGTGGTGATACCGCGGCACTCCCCCAAGCTTGGAACAAGCCAAGGGGATGCCAAACCTGATGAAGAATTACTCCTTTGGTGGTGGTGGTGTTTTTTTAATAAGCTCTTAAATAAGCTTCCTCAACTCCTCGAACTCAAAAGTAAGAGTACGGATTAGCTCTGAGTTTTGCTCTATACGGTTCATGATCATGTCAGTCCGAGAATCCCAGTTCTTGTTATTCTTTCCCCACTCTTCATCCTTAGCATGATCCTTCTCTCAGTTGTTAGAACGAGGCATGTCCCAAACCGAGGGAAAATTCCCTTTGGGCACATGTTGATATTGATATTCATGTATAGTGCATGGAAAGGTCTCTTGTTACGTGGAGGAGATGATCGTGGAGAGAGTATGACATCGAGATTTCCCTCCTGTAGACATTCGTGTTGTCCTTCTAAGCTTGATAGGGGTTGCCACCACTCCAATGCTTGCGACGGTAGCGCGGGTGTCCGGATGCTTGTCCTCCTCCATGTCACCTTCATACCCTACCGAAATCTCCTCCTCCTTGGGGACTTGAGGTTCTTCTTCCTCGGGATTCTTGCCTTTATCATTGGCGGAGGCCATGGTGTTCTAAACTTGAGAAGATTTCCTGACAGAAATAGATCGAAATGAAAACACAACGAGAACACGATGCACGAACCTCGGGGAACCCGTGGGGTTATATATTATGAAGTTTCAAGGCATAAGGAAGGTACTGACATGGAAACAAGGCGGAGACGGAGTTCGGGGGTGGCACAACCCCTCCAGGCGTGCCCAGGCTGGGCCCGTGCCTGGGGTGGGTTTGTCCACCCCGGACTCTGTTTCATCTTCAGTCCGTCTTGTAGTCTTCCTTATGTATTAAAAACATCAAAAATATAAAAATATTTGAGTTTCACGAACCTTCTGTTTTCACCACTTTTACCTAATCAAAGACGAACTCTGCAGATTCCTTTTCTCTTTTTCCTGAAAATTTCCTTCATACAAAACCCTTGCACAAACTCAATGACAACATTAGTGTAAGCAAAAACAATAAACCTTTGGGTACGCACTTCAACTAAAAACCCATCAAAACAAAAGCTTATGTAAGAGGCAAATGCAAATGATGGCAGAAATCTGTCAAAACAGACCAGCAGGTAAAGATTGATTTTTTCGAAGACCTTCTATTGCTCAAATCAAAAAGTGCAGAACTAATGAAAGTTGGGTAACAACCTTGAGAACAATCTCAGAAAAATTCAGCTCCATCCAAAGTACTAAGTTTCCTCACGAATTTTTACAATACAGCACAAAAATCTGTCCCAAGACAGTCACTTTTCACAACTCCTCTACTTCACAAAAGTAGTTGAAATTGACACAAAAAACAAAACAAAAAGGATAAGGAGCGGTTATTACTGAGGTAATAACTTCCAAGACTTGAGAAAACTCTTGGGTTATCTCTCAACAAGTACTTTTCTTTAATGCCTTTAAGTTAGGCTTCAAACTTCCGAAGATGCTCACATAGGACATATATATTTCAAGTGAAAGAGAGCATCAAGAAGCAAATAACCAACACATTTGAGTCTAACCCACTTCCTATGCATGGGAGTATCATGAGAAAACGAATTGTTGAAACAAAAAGCCACTAGCATAGGAAGACAAAACAGATGCAACTTTAAAGCTTTCAACATAAAACGGGAAACTTAACATCATTGAGATGCATAGAACCATGTTTCCCTCTCTCAAAATAACTTTCAGTAGCACTTTGAATAAAGTTTACAATATAACTGTCATTGGAAACAACTTTATCATCAGAATAAGCATACTTACAATCACCAAAAAGAGGTCCAAGGTCATAGACTGGATCAATAGAAGCAAGTTGTTCCATCCTAAAAATTTTATTAGGCAAACTATTTTCACAAGGAGCTTTAGCAAATTTGGAAAAGTTAAACTCATAAGAATCTCCATCAAACTTAGTTAAAACCTTTTCCTTCTTACAATCAATAATATCTCCACAAGTGTTCAAGAAAGGTCTACCAAAAATGATAGGACAAGTTTTGCTAGCTGCTGAATTAAGCACTAGAAAATCAGCAGGATACTTAATCTTACCGCAGAGAACCTCCACATATCTTACAATGCCAATGAGGCAAATGGTTTCCTTGTTAGCAAGGTGAATAACCACATCAATGTCCTCAATCTCACAAGGACCAATCTCATGCATAATTTCCCTGTAAAGCTCATAAGGAATAGCACTAGAACTAGCACCAATATCACATAAACCATAGTAGCAATGATCACCAATTTTAACAGAAAGCACATGAACACTAGCTTTTCTAGCCTTATTGGGATGAGAAATAATATTAGAAGTGTCTTCACAGAAGAAAATATGCTCATCCTCTATATTTCTAGTGACGGGGTCTTTCATAATAGCTACCACAGGTTCAACATCCAATTGCTCATCAGGCTCCACGGTTTTCATTGTACCTTTGTTATTTGCACTAATAATCATAGAATACTCCTTTACCTTATCTAGGAAAGGTAATTTCTCAACATGAGGTTCATCCATAATATGATTAGTTGTACAAACTTGAGTACTTCTAACCGGAACATGACTAACAACATCTTTATAAGGAGCATGGTACTTATTCCACATCTTCTTGGGAATTTCTATGTAAGAGGCAAAAGCCTTAAAACAGTTGGCAATACTTTGGGAATCAAGACCAAACTCATTGCTAATATCACGGAAGTCATCAGTTCCCATAAAAGATTTAATGCATTCATAATCATAGTTTATACCTGACTTTCTTCCTTTGTCATTCTCCCAAGCTTCAGCATTATCTTGAATACGGTTTAAGAGATCCCATTTAGCTTCTTCCTTCATACGTGTGAATGATCCAGCACAAGAGGCATCTAGTAAATCTTTATCATGAAGAGAAAGCCTAGCATAAAAGTTATTGAGAATAATATTGTTAGGGAGTTTATGAATAGGACATTTAAGCATTAGTAACTTCAATCTCCCCCAAGATTGAGCTATACTCTCTCCATCAAGAGGCCAAAAGTTATATATAAGATTTCTATCCTTAAGAATCTCACTGGAAGGATAAAACTTAGAGTAAAAGAGAGATGCCATCTCCTCACATTCCATGGATTGTCCATTCTTCAGCAGCTTATACCATTCTTCAGCTCTCCCTTTCAAGGATATGGAGAGTAGCTTCTTCTTCACCTGTTCAGTTGTGATACTTGCACACTTAAACAACCCGCATAATTCATGGATAAAAAGCAAGTGATCACCAGGATGAACAATTCCATCCCCAAAATAACAATTATCCGTAACACGATTAACAATACTTGTAGGTATCTTAAAAGGATCTATCTCAACAAGTAGTGGTTCATATACTACCCTAGCAGTGGTAATAGTTTTCCCAAACAGAAAACCAAGTGGGTTATCCATATTGGAAACAAAGTAACAATCAGTAACAAAAGCAATACTCACAGTAAAAGTTTCCCTTACCAGTTCCACTCTTCAATAGCGCTTCACTCCCCGGCAACGGCGCCAGGAAATAGTCCTGATGACCCACAAGTATAGGGGGTGTATCGTAGTACTTTCGATAAATAGCAGTGTTGATCCCAACGAGGAGCAGAAGGTGTTGAACAGCGGTATGGAGCAGGAAATCCCTGTGAATACTTAGCAAACGGATTTTTATTGGTTTTCTGACAAGGCAACAAAACAAGGAGCAAGTAACAAAGGTAACGAACAAACGGAGCAAATGGCCCAATCCTTTGTTAGAAAAGGACAAGCCGGTGGAAATACTTATAAGAACCAAACGTTCTCGAGGACACACGGGAATTCTGTCAAGTGCTTTCGCTTCAAATAGCCGAGTACTCTTCTTTGGTGTTTGCAAGTGCTGTGTGGGTGAACCTGTGCTAATGTACCGACCATAATTGGACTAATACATACTTGTGATTAAACCCCCTGCAAACATCCGTAACTACAGGAAAGTAATTAAGATATAAATCTAACCATATCCTTAAATTCTGAGATCCTACGCTCCCTTGTGCAAAGGTGTCCTAACGGGGGTTCGGGTTTCTTTCACTCCGACAAACCCACAATTAGTAGCCAAATACACAATGCATTCCCCTAGGCCCATAAATGATGAAGTATCATGTAGTCGATGTTCACATGACACCACTAGAAGAATAGCACCACAACTTAAATACTAAGCCATTGAATAATAACTCAACACAGATTCACTACTAACAACATGACTTCTCCCATGTCCTCAAGAACTAAACGAACTACTCACAAGACATCATATGGATCAAGATCAAAGATGATATGATAATGGATAACAATCTGGACATAAACAATAATCCAATGGTTCCACTCACAAGCATCAATTACAAAAGTAATCAACACCGGGAAAGTTTCCCCTAAGAACTAAAGCAATATCCAACACAATTGTTACAGCGGGATGGAGTGGTGATGATGGTGCTGGTGGAGATGATGGTGTGGATGATGATGATGATCCCGATGAAGCCTAGCTTGATGATGGTGTTGATGGCGACGATCTCCCCTCTCTGGGAAGGAATTCCCTCGGCAGAAATCTGTCTGCGAGAGAGATCTTTCTCTCTCGGTGTTTTCCGCCCCTAGAGGCGGCGGAAATCTATCTATGGTCACTCCCCGAGGCTTAGGGTTCCGTAGGGAAGATATAGGCGAAGGGGCGGAGTCGGAGGCTGGGCAGATGGGCCACACCTGCCCTAGGCGCGGGGTCAGGTGGGCCCGCGCCTAGGGGGTGTGGGCCCCCTGCGGCCCCTCTTCGCTCCTCCTTCTGGCTTCCTTCGTCCTTTGGTAAAATAATATTTTTCCATATTTTCTTGTATTTTTCTGATCTTTGCGAAATTGCACCGAAACGCCTTCTTTTTCATCAGAATCTCGACTCCGGCAGTCTATCCTCCAAGAATCATCCAACATGCATAAACAAATAAAAAGTCATAAGTAATACCTCATAATAAGACAAATATCAAAGAATAGAGGTAAATTATGATATAGAATGGTGATGCAAATTGGGCGTATCAGTTGGTCCGGCCTCATAACCTTAATTTGTTGAACTAAGCATGACCGGTGGCAGCAAGTGACAGGACAATAGCCAACAAGATTGGCCGGATGATTTTGGGTATTCAAGGGTTGCTCGTGTACTTGTGTCGCAATATGAATAATTACGATAATATATCAACTTTAGTTCACTTGGAACTCTGATTATCGCCATGAAAAAATTCTCTTCGCACCCAATCTCTCATCTGCATGAAACTCCAACCTCATTTAGTACCCTTTTATTTTATGTTATTTACTTTTCAGCAATGTTTAAACCTCTTTCAATACTTAATTACATCTGCTCCTCTCTTCAATACTTAATTACATCCACTCCTATTTTGTCCCAATACTTAAAGTCAATTCACTCAAGACGAGTGACACCATGGATACAAACGCCGCAGATAAACACCCAACGAAGCAGCTCTTCGTTGGGAACGATATAAAACCCGAAGTAATACTTCCACAAAAAATGCTTGAAGAACATGTGCTCTTGTAGGCATCTATGCATGATTTTGTCGTTGAAAAAGCCCTTTCAACCGTTCTCATTGATACCGATAAAAGCAATGCCAACTCAATGAGATGATAAACCTTAGAAAACATGATGTGCCCTTTAAATAGCAAGGCAACCTCTAAATTCTTCATTTCTCTGTGTATGAATGATGAATAGCTCAATGTTATCTTCTATATGCTCCTGCTCATAATAAGAGAAGTCTCCATGATAATTAAGATGAGCAATTTTATTCACATTGAGCCTAGAAAATGACTTTCTCGGGTCAAGACAAGATAAGAAGCAACTCTGAAGATACTTCATTAAAGTGATTGTCAAAACCGGTGGGATACAAGGTTTCCACACCATAAAAATAATCAATAGTGACATGGTGTCTTCTCTACTTCTTGATTTTCCCGTTTTGTTACCATTTTATTCGTACTTAGGATTGTCATGTCATCTTGTGCGCAAATTGACAATTTCCAAGGGCAGGTCTCAACCATCATTTTTCCATTTGAGTAAACAAATCCTCACATTCTTAAACAAATAAATTATACAAAGCCAAAGTAGAACCTTAAAACATAATCTTTCAGATACCTAGATTTGGTTTCAGCCACAACTCATATGCTGGACAAAATTCCCTCTAGGCCTTTTTAAGTACCCTACCTAGCTCATTGTGTACAATTAGGTTTTGTTAAATTGATAATTAGCCATTGCAAAATGAAAGAGTTGGTTTCATACGAGACTAAACCAAGTCCTTGTGTTTTTGTTCTAAACCAGTATTGTGCAGCGTTCACTAATACAAGCATAAAATTTTCATATGGAGTCCATTTTTAAAGTATGACCACTTAAATTTTACAAGAAAAACATATGCATATGAAATGTTTTGTTGAAACTTCGCCCTAGACCCGAGAGATGCTTCGTACACGCTAAGCAGGGTTTAGCCAAATTCAACATTGTCTTTCAGTCCTTTATTTATTATAGGATCTGTAGTTCTAAATATATTTTTACACTATTTCACTCAATATTAGATGTTTGTATTTACTAGCGGTATTCGTGAGGATTTCCTCCGCAATGTGCGTGGTATTCTTTTAGTAATACATATGAAGTGCATTATAATGATTACGCTATTCAGGACTTTATTTAAATAAAAATTTAACAATATGATTTTAGGCAGACATTTTGTTGACCAAAATGACAATTAAAGTTGAATCTTGAAAAAGTGCGCGACCGTAATCATGGACAGAGAGAGTACTAACAACTTATTATACTAGTCCAAACGGATTACTACTGTATTTTTTTGCTCTTGCGTTTTCGTGTAGGCGTGTGCGGGTTGCTATACTCGAGCTGAATGTTTTCGTGTAGGCGTGTGCGGGTCGCCTCCGTGAGCAACCGGGGGAACAAGCAGCAGCGTCCACCCATGCGCAAGAAAACCGTCGTCGTGCCGGCAAGTGAGTAGTAGTACTCTTCTGTCCACCATCGTGTCCATCGAGTAGTTAGGAGCAAGTAGTACTATTACATATTTCGTGTGGGGCGCGCGTGTGCATGCAGAGATGACGTCGCCGGACGGGCCGAGCGATACGAGCTCGTACGAGTACTCGGGGTCCAAGTCGTGCTTCACGTACGACGAGCTGGCGGGGATCACGGGCGGGTTCTCGTCGGAGAACGTGATCGGCGAAGGCGGTTTCGGGAAGGTGTACGTGGGCGCGCTGGGCGACGGGCGGCGCGCGGCGGTGAAGCAGCTCAAGGTGGGCGGCGGGCAGGGGGAGAAGGAGTTCCGCGCCGAGGTGGACATCATCAGCCGCATCCACCACCGCCACCTCGTCACGCTCGTCGGCTACTGCGTCACCGATAACCACCGCCTCCTTGTCTACGAGTTCGTCCCCAACAACACGCTCGAGTACTACCTGCACGGTCAGCACACACACAAACTCTGCACGAATAGGCGGACGAACTGATTTCTAAATGTGGTTTCGCTACGGTTTCTGAATGTGACTTGCTACAGGGAAAGGACTTCCGGCGATGGATTGGCCGAAGCGGATGAAGATCGTGATCGGATCGGCGCGTGGATTGACCTACTTGCACGAAGACTGTAGGTGACATTTGGTTTGTTTCTTCAGTTTTCTACAGTTATAAGGAGCTACTAGTAGTATTAATTATATATTCAGTTAACCTCTGTTTTATTGTTCTTTGGCAGGCCATCCTAGGATCATACATCGTGACATCAAGTCAGCCAACATTCTCCTGGATGACGCCTTCGATGCAAAGGTACTATGCAGCTCCGGTCCATTAATTCGAGGCTGGTTTCGCTTATTGTATTTCTTGGCAACACAGGTTGCAGATTTCGGTCTTGCTAAGCTCACCAACGACGCCATGACTCATGTCTCCACGCGTGTGATGGGCACATTCGGGTAAGCACCTCGGGATAATGCTCAACTGAAAGTCTGAAACTATTGCAGAATCTGCCTCTTGCTTAGCATGACACATTGGCAAGCAGGTATATGGCACCAGAGTACGCATCAAGCGGGAAGCTGACGGACAGATCCGACGTGTTTTCGTTCGGAGTGGTGCTCTTGGAGCTTATCACTGGGCGGAAGCCTGTAGATTCGTCTCAACCCCACGGAGAAGAAAGCTTAGTTGAATGGGTATGTACCCGTATATATTTGGGTAATTTGTTAGTCATGTCTTATGCAAACCATGTAACAGTTGATCATAATGGCCAGTGCGTGAAAATCTTGCAGGCTCGGCCTATGCTCGTGAACGCCTTGGAGACGGACGACTTCAGGGAGCTCGCTGACCCTACCCTGCAGAGCAGGTACTCCAAGACTGAGATGCGAAGGATGGTGGAGGCGGCTGCCTCTTGCATTCGGCACTCTGCCACCAACAGACCGAGGATGGTGCAGGTAACAATATGTAACTCCAGATGAAGAATCCTATACTGAACTTAAACTATTTGTGCAAATGATCCGTAGGACATTAGCTTCATTATCCGACCGAACTTAGTGGGATAAAATGCATGCGTGTTTCATCTTACAATTAGGTGTGGCGATCAGTGGACGTGGACGGCAGCACGATGGATCTGACCAACGGCGTCAAGCTCGGGCAGAGCACGGCGTATGACTCGGACCAGTACTCGGCGGACATCGAGCTCTTCCAGCGGATGGTGTTCGAGACCGACCTCGAAACCGCAGAGTATCACTACACGAAATCTTGAAGGCGCCAACGGCCGGTACGCTACGCCGACGGCCAAATATCGGGGCCGTCGGCGTAGCTGCCTCCCCAGGTCAGCCCTGAAGCCAGGCCGTCGGCGTAGAAAGGGCCGTCGGCGTAGTATACTGTGCCGACGGTGGCCCTCGGCACAGCCCAGCTGACGGCGTAGTCGATACATCTATGCCGACGGTGACCCTCGGTGCAAACCAGGCCCTCGGCGTATCCCGGCTCGGCCACGGCGCCGTAAACGCCGTTTGGTGGCTAAGCTATGCCGACGGCCGGGCGGTCGGCGTAGCCCCCTATGCGCCACGTGCTACTCCACACGCCTGAATTGGGTGGGCTGTGCCGACGGCTTGGCCGTCGGTGTAGCCCTTCAGTTTTTTTGCTGCTATTCAGATTATTTGTATACTACAGGGTTTCATTGGACTAATCTCTTTAGATTATGTTTTCCATTTAATTTTAGCCATATATTTTATACTAATTTATTAATTACTCCTAATAATTTAATGTTGAAACATTAAATTATGGAAGTGTGGTGCTATGTTGAAACATGCAAAACCTAGTCATCGGGTGCATGTGTCCTCCTTCTTATGTGTGCGCTAGCTATAATCTAAAGCTAAGGTTCTGGACTTATATAAGGGGGAAACTCCCCGTTCGGGTGAAACCGGGTAGGATAATGCCCTCCCCTTGTGAAGCACCATGGTTTTACATCATCATATGAGCTAAACAAACACAAAACAAGAGAGTGCTACTCCGGGCTACCCCTGTCAGAGGGACGTCTAGGGGGGTAGACGATCCGATGCCCACAGATCAGGGTTCCGCGGGAGACCACGCTCCGGGGCGTCGGAATACCTCAAGGACTTGCATGTGGCCCTAGCACATGCATGGAAGTGTGGTGCTATGTTAAAATATGCAAAACCTAGTCACCGGGTGCATGTGTCCCCCTTCTCATGCGTGCGCTGTAACCTAAAGCTAAGGTTCTGGACTTATATAAGGGGGAAACTTCCCGTTCGGGTGAAACCGGGTAGGATAGTGTCCTACCCTTGTGAAGCACCATGGTTTTACATCATCATATGACCTAAACAAACACAAAACAAGAGAGTTCTACTCCGGGCTACCCCTGCCAGAGGGACGTCTAGGGGGTAGACGATCCGATGCCCACGGATCGTGGTTCGCGGAGACCACGCCCGGCGTGAATACCTCAAGGACTTGCATGTGGCCCTAGCACATGCATGGAAGTGTGGTGCTATGTTGAAACATGCAAAACCTAGTCACCGGGTGCATGTGTCCCCCTTCTCATGCGTGCGCTGTAACCTAAAGCTAAGGTTCTGGACTTATATAAGGGGGAAACTCCCCGTTCGGGTGAAACCGGGTAGGATAGTGCCCTCCCCTTGTGAAGCACCATGGTTTTACATCATCATATGACCTAAACAAACACAAAACAAGAGAGTTCTACTCCGGGCTACCTCGCCGAGGGACGCCTACGGGTAGACGATCCGATGCCCAGATCAGGGTTCCTCGGGAGACCACGCTCCTGGGCGTCGGAATACCTCAAGGACTTGCATGTGGCCCTATCACATGCATGGAAGTGTGGTGCTATGTTGAAACATGCAAAACCTAGTCACCGGGTGCATGTGTCCCCCTTCTCATGCGTGCGCTGTAACCTAAAGCTAAGGTTCTGGACCCCGTTCGGGTGAAACCGGGTAGGATAGTGCCCTCCCCTTGTGAAGCACCATGGTTTTACATCATCATATGACCTAAACAAACACAAAACAAGAGAGTGCTACTCCGGGCTACCCCTGTCAGAGGGACGTCTAGGGGGGTAGACGATCCGATGCCCACAGATCAGGGTTCCGTGGGAGACCATGCTCCGGGGCGTCGGAATACCTCAAGGACTTGCATGTGGCCCTAGCACATGCATGGAAGTGTGGTGCTATGTTGAAACATGCAAAACCTAGTCACCGGGTGCATGTGTCCCCCTTCTCATGCGTGCGCTAGCTGTAACCTAAACCTAAGGTTCTGGACTTATATAAGGGGGAAATGTAACTACCTCGGTGAATTACGCTCCTAGTTACAAGCCTGGATGAACGGAAATGGTTGAAATAGTACGGTGGGGCCCAAATGCCACTCACAGGTAGACCTTTCGGCCGTCCCAACCATTTCCAAACATCAGGACAAGAACGGGCGGCGTAATCGGCAGGCGAAGGGATCAACTACATACACAAATGAGTATGTATGCAAGCCACCATACAATAGTACATCAGAGCCATTCCATCTAAAAAGAAAGGAAATATAGCAACGCCATACGGCAAGATCCAAATATCCTAGATAGATATAATAGTTTAGGATATCTCCTCATACATCAAACATCAGAGTATCAAGCGGAAGCGGAAGACAAAATCCGAGTACGGATAAGAAGCAAATCGGCATAAGATGCCCCATAAATAAGCGCATCCCGCCCACAGATCTCACGGATCCCCGTTCCCGAAATCTCTACACCGAATGATCGTTGCCCACATCGTCCGTCTCTTCCACCCAGTATCCATCTTGCGAGTGTACCTGTTCATCTGAACCAAACAATTTATCATGTGAGACCCTAGGGGTACTCAGCAAGTCTTTATGCCTCTAAAGGGGACACAACCTGGGGTGACGCAATTGCAGCAAAAGATAAACCCTAACAATTCTACAGAAGCTCGCTAACCATCCGCCTAACCAGAGATAGACGGATGTCCGGGAATTAATAACAACAGTTATAACGGTAATCTTAACAGATCCATCCTCCTCCTCGCTTACCGACGAGGAAGCGGACGAACAACCCCCATCCGTTGGCAGTTTTATTATCCATTCCGTGAGTGTTGCACTATTTACTAGTCAGGTACCTAGTCTAGTCAAATTAACAGCGGTACTTTAGTTATGCTTGTCTATGATCGAGAAACTGTGCTCCAAGTCGTCCATAACCGCGGACACGGCTTTCAGAAAGTTTTACCCTGCAGGGGTGCACAAATAGCAACACACACTCGATATGCCTCGAAAAAACCAAATCAAAACCCAACGAGGCAGTCATGACAAAGCAATTACAGGATTCAGAAATATTTCAGGGGGCCACCCCATTGAGCTACCCGCAACGAAGTTAGCTGACTCCGAGACGGCCTCAAGGTTTGCGCCAGTGGCTGTGAACGATCGAACCCAAATGTGACTGGCTTGTCGACACCGCGAAAACACTCCGCTTTCCTAATAAAGATGCGAGCACCTCGCACAATTTAAATAAAGCAAAGAAGCATGGCATAAGTACAGGATAGTAAATAAAACCTCAAACTAGTTTGTGGCCCCAAGAAATAAGAATGAATCAAGCTCTGGCTCAGGGGGGTTCATAAGCCTCCCGGATGTGGATAGCGCGAATATTCAAGGAACAGGAATCAAGTACTCGGGGTCCTACGGGACACAAGTGAGCCTGAAAAACCAAATAGCGAATATGGCTCACCGATGCCACTTTCATTAGTTATCCCATTACTACTCAGGTTAAGTTGTTTAGGTACCTCGTTATCCATCAGACACTCACATACCCTACACATGCTGTTCTACGACTCGCATGGCTCAAACAACTCCTGTAGTAATGGCTCATGGGATGGAGGAACAAGCTTCGGTGGGGTTTAAAAGTAAAGGCTATGCAATACTTGGGATTCAGATTAATGCAATCGCGACTCAATGATGCAAGAATAAGAAAGAGGCAATAGGTACTATATGTATGCAAGCATGTGGTAGTGCTTGCCTGGCAGCTCAGTTGAAGCAGGAGAAGGATCTGGGTGGTACTCCTGGTTCTCTTGGTATATCCCCTGCTCAGCGTCTATTCGAAGAAGAACCAAACAAACAAGGGCCAACATAAATAAAGTGCGCAAGCATATGAATAAATGCATCAAGCAAAAAATCATGCCATGATGAATGATGCACAATTTGCATGGCAATAAAGTAGCATGGCATGGGTGAGGTGTGGAAAACAATAATAAAGCATTTTATTGAGTTTTGGCCCCATTTTATCCTCATATTAGTTGCTGTATACAATATATTTATATGATGCATGCTTCAAATCAAAACATGGAATGCATAAACAGAAAGGTCTCGTCGAGCTAATCATTTTAGACATATCATTTGTTAAATTTGGAGTTATAAAACAAAAGTTATTAATTAATTAAGGTGGAAGGGAATTTTAATGTAATTTTAATCAACTTGGAATTTTAAATGTTCAAAATATATTTTGAATGGCATATTTGAAATCCTCACATTTTTCTGGTTTGAAAACATATATTATTTGTATTATTTGGAATTATATTTGAAAAGTTATATAAAAACAGAATTTAAATTTGAATTTGAAATAATTTGAAAAAGATTTGAATTAAGACAGATATACAGAAAACATTTTGTTACTCAGCAAGCTCTAGCCCTAGACACTGCCGGGTGGGGCTCGAGCTGACTCAGCAGCAGGTGGGCCGCAGAGGTTCGCAGGGTTTTTCTCACTCGGGTCCTTCCTACCCGCACCGATGACAAGTGGGGCCGGTTACAGCGGGGCCACGCGCACGCGTCGCCCAGCCGGGGCGTGACACGTGGGCGATCCCAGGCGCGGGGAGGGACTAGTCTGTGATGGCCAGATCTGCCAGGGGTTCTCGCGCAAAATCGCAACGAGGCTGACAGGTGGGGTTCGGGGAGCGCGGGTTTAGGCGGGAAAAAGGGCAGGGGCTTCTGCGCAAAACGGACATCGGCTGCTGCTGCGCTGCTGACGAAAACGGCACTGACGGCGGCGGATCTGGCTGTGTTCCGGCGACGGTGGCGTCGCGTACGCTGGTCTAAACGCGACGCGGCTAAAACGAAAGTTGAAGAGGGGACATCGGGCTACAAGTCTCGTTCAGCGATCTAACGCAGAGGAGAGCTACAGCGCGCGGGGTAGGTCGAGGAACAAAGGTCGGGAAGTCAGCGGCAATGCAAGGCGAGAGGGGGAGGGAGACGATGTCTAGGGGAAGAGGGCTCACCATGACCATCTGGTGCTGCATGAAGGGCTCGGGTAGCATCGATCGTCGGGAAGCAGGGGGCGGAGCACCTGCCGGCACGGGCACGCGCGACGGCTTCTCCGGCGGTTTCAGGTGGGGCTAGGCGATGAAGAGGAAGCAGAGGGCGCCCTGGTGCATCCACGCCCTTGCAGGCCTTGGCAGAGGGGGCCGAGGCTAGGGTTTTTGGGGGCAGCATGATGGCCATGGCCTAGGGAGGTGGCAGGGAGAGGAGGGAGAAGGAAGAGAGAGGGGACCTGGCGCCTCCTGGGTGGATCTGAGGTGGGGGTAGATAAAGGAGGAGGGGTGAGCACATGGGGTGGTGGCTTTAGCTTTGGAAAAAGGTGAGGAGAGGGGGGATCGGCTAGGTCTTCTCTCCTCTACTTTTCTCCTTGTCTTGTAGCCAAAGAAAGAGGTGGGGGAGGGCAGAGAGGCTGCAAGGTGGGGCCAAGGTGAGGGGAAGGAGAAGAGAGGGTAACCGAGAGGGGAGGTGATCGGGTAGGGTTTGGTCTCGGGTTAGGTTGAAAGGGGTGTGGTTTAGAGAGGGGGGTAGATGGCATGGTCTCGGTCTAGGTTGGGTAACCCGGGTTAGGGTTAGATGGGGTATGATTTAGAGATAGATGGAGTGGTTTGAAGCAAGGGTTTGCTATGGACAAGGTCAAGCCAAGAACAACCAAGATCAAACAAAAAAAACAGGGCAAGAAAAAGAGAGGGATGTGATGATAGGGTTTAAGCTAGATTAACTTAGATCAAGCCAAAAGAAAGGATAGAGATAGAGATGAACCACTCAAGAATCAAATAAAATCCAAATGACAAGCAAAAGATGGTACTTGCATGGCCCATGCAAACTAATTTAATGCCATGCTATTCTTGTGAGAACAATAATATTATCATGGCATTATTATTATGCATTCCCAAAATTGGAATAAAAGCCAAGCAAAAATAATTAAAAGGATGCTCCATGTGGAGTAGTTGGTGATGACCATATTTGAATAAAAATGGGACATGCTAGTGTGTATGTGCCACTAGGTATTTAGTAAGCCCAAAATATCCAAACATGAAAATACCCCAAAACAACACATAAGGAAGCCAGAAAGGGTTCCACTCACAAGGCATGCAAAGATGGCCATGTGGCTCTCATATACCAATAATGTGAAAACAACATGGTGCATATATGAGAGCATGTGGAGATGGAATGGATCCACACCAACACATATGAGCTAGAGGTAAAACCAAATAAGTTGCAAGGCTCATATATGGTGGAATGGTGGAATTATAAGGTGGTGAAAGAAAAGGTGGTGGAGTTGAAAGAGATATGCCCCTAACTCAACTTGGGCATTTAAACAATATATCAAGAACCAAATACAATATCAAGAGGCAAATACAATTAACAATGCATTTGAGAGAAGAACCAAAACAACCAGGGTTTTATATGATGCTCAAATGCAAGGTGGCATGATGACATGAGCATGATATAATTATGATGCAACAATTATATATTTGAAGTAGCCATTATATAGACTAGGCTAGTAGCATTGCAATTGTTAGACAATTGGGATGCTACAGGAAACTCCCCGTTCGGGTGAAACCGGGTAGGATAGTGCCCTCCCCTTGTGAAGCACCATGGTTTTACATCATCATATGACCTAAACAAACACAAAACAAGAGAGTGCTACTCCGGGCTACCCCTGTCAGAGGGACGTCTAGGGGGGTAGACGATCCGATGCCCACAGATTAGGGTTCCGCGGGAGACCATGCTCCGGGGCGTCGGAATACCTCAAGGACTTGCATGTGGCCCTAGCACATGCATGGAAGTGTGGTGCAAGGTTGGTAGGTGCCATGTGTGCCCCCTTCTCGGACATTCTAGGCCCCGGAGCTCTGACGGTCCTTTTCCAGCGAAACCCTAGGAAGTGGGTATAACGGGGGCTACATTATGTTTCATGGTCCCTACGTTGGTATAATATGTAGGAATTGACTAAATAAACATAAACAAATAAAAAACTATATTGGTCAACACTCATCCGGGGCCGGTCAACGGGGTAGATCTACGGGTCCCTCGGACTAGGGTCTATATTTTATACGAAATAAATGAAAAGGAGGAGGAATAAAATTAAATATATTAAGTAAGAGCAAATATAAAATATAATATATCAAGTAGAACCCAATATAAAATTAAATATATTAAATAAGAGCAAATAAAAAAGGAACTAAATAAATTTAAGTGGAAAAAAGAGGGCTGTGCCGACGGCTATACCGTCGGCGTAGGGCCCTTTTGGCCTTAGCCCAAACCGGCCCACACCCCGCGACCCCCTGCCCTCATTCCCCACCCCGCGCGCGCCCAGCCTCTGCCCCACCCCCGCGCCGCCGCCGCCAGCTTCCCACCCCCGTGTCGCCGCCGTCGAGCCCCCCCACCCCGAGCCCAGCCTCCCGCCGCCGCCACCTTCCCACCCCCGCGCCGCCGCCGTTGACCTCCCCGCCACCACGAGCCCCCCGCCGCCCCTCCTTCCAGTCTCTGTGCCTCCCGCCGCCCTCCTCCCCCCTACACTACCGTCGCCCCTCCTCCCCCCGTCGCTGACCCGCCACCGCGAGGCCCCCTGCGCCGCCGCTGCCCCTCCTTCTCCTGTCACTGACCCGCCAACGCGAGGCCCCCTGTGCCGCCAACACCCCTCCTCCCCCTATCGCTGACCCACCATCGCGAGGCCCCCTGCCGCTGTCGCCCCTCCTCCCCCCATCGCTGACCCGCCAATGCGAGGCCCCCTACGCCGCTGTCGTCCCTCCTCCCCCGTCACTGCCCGGCCGCCACCGGCTCGCCCCTGCCCTAGGGCCCTCCCCTGGTCCCGACCTGGCCCGAGCTGGAGCTCAGGCTCCTCCTCGGCAACGATTGTCCCGCCAGGCCTCCTCGCCCCGCCACACCGCCACGCCGACGCTGCCGGAGCCGGGTGCTCGTGCCTCCTCGCCCCCACCCGCGCTCCGCCGTCGAGCTTCACGCCATTAGGTAGTTAGTATAGGTTAGTTTTGTGTTTTGTTCTCTGTTTTAGGTAGTTAAGGTAGTATAGGTAATTTTAGTTAGGTTAGATAAATTATGTGTGCTAAATAGGTTAATTTTATTTTATTTGTGTTTACAATATGTAGACTTTTAGGTGGACACTAGGCCCCGTCGAAGATGTCACTGTCCCGGAGGTCGTGACCGGAGGTCGCCGTTGGAGAGGTCACCCTTCCGCTACTCGATCTTCCTCGACTATTCTCTCACGCTTTGAGGGTATAAATCTTGTGTCCATCTTGTAATGTACCTAGGTATTTATTTTTGTGTCTAGATCACCAAGTCAGTCGCGAAACCTAGGCGTCTCCCGTTCGAAAGGGTTACACGAATAAATATGCATTCGATTGCATATTAAAAATGTAATTCTTTTGGATTGTCCACGATTTTTGGACAGCCGGAGGATGTGTAGATTGGGTACGCTCTCCACGGTCTACCCCGAACCGAGACAGGATTTCGGCGGCGCCTCCCTGTTGTTCTCCAGATGCACAATTCTCTCAGCATTTTTGGCGGGACGTGTATCGGGAGAACAGCAGGGAGGTGCTGCCGAAATTTTGTCTCGGTTTGGGGTTGACCGTGGAGAGTGTTCCAATCTACACATCCTCGGGTGGGATTAGGACATATCTTTTTCTATTAGACATGTTAGGTGTATGCATGGAATAACAACGTAAAATTTGTGTATTTAGTTTGATGCCATTAATTAATATGAAATGTTGAATTTGTATTGTGGCTCTCGATGAAGCAGAGGATGGCTGGTAATGGTTGGATGCACAGTGGTCGTATTAGTGCGCTTGAAAGAACAGACGAGTGGGTATGGAAGACCAATTTTCTGGTGAAGGAGTTAGCACGTGGTTCAAAGGTAGTTCATCCAAGGTGTCCTTGCGCTCATTGCATGAGGCTTTGTCGTCAGACAAAGGATGATATGAGTAAACACCTTTGGCAGTATGGGTATATGCTTGACTACGAGCCTTTGGTCGACTTTTCTCAGTACGAACGTGATAGATCTGAGGTGATGCGACAACGGATCGATGGCATTGAGGACGATGGGATTATAAACTTGCTAGAGGATTTTCGCAATGCCGACATGCCAGATTCTCCACCTCAACAGGAGGAATCGGAGGAACCAGGTGAACCGGAGGAACCAGGTGAACCGGAGGAACCGGAGGCAACCGCGAAGGCCTTCCTTCATATGATGGCCTCGGCTAAGAGGCCTCTATATCCGGGTGCGAAAGTGTCTCAACTCGATGCCATCTCGCAAATACTAGCCGACAAGTCCCAGTACGCCACCACCCGAGCAAGTTTTGAACGTAATTTGTTTACGTATGGTAACATGTTGCCCGAAGGGCATTGTCTACCTAAAAGCATGTACGAATGCAGGAAAATCATGAAAGTGCTCACCATGGATTATGTAAAGATAGATTGTTGTCCAGCATGCTGTCTTTTGTTTTGGAAACAGTTTGAGGATGACAAGTACTGCAGCAAGTGTGAGGCCTCTAGGTATCATGAGAGAAAGGAACATGATGGTCAGATGACACAGACAAATGTCGCCGTGAAGATTCTTCGTTATCTCCCATTCATAAAAAGAATCCAGTGGCTTTACATGACCGAGAGGCGCCACAGATGAAGTGGCACAAGACAGGGAAGAGATGCCATGACGAGCACGGACATGAAATGATGGGACATCCATCTGATGGTAAGGCATGGAAGAACTTTGATGCAAAACACGAGGCATTCGCAAGTGAGGCTCGGAATGTCAGAATTGCGATAGCAACCGATGGATTCAATCCATATGGTATGTCGACGGCCTCTTACAGCTGCTGGCCTATGTTTGTTATTCCGCTCAATCTCCCTCCCGGAGTCCTAATGCAAAGGAATACCATATTATTGTCGCTTGTCATTCCAGGGCCTGAATACTCGGGGAAAAATTTGAGTGTCTACATGCAGCCACTTATTGATGATTTGAACCACTCTTGGCACCACGGGACGTTGACATATGACCGAGCATCTAAGACAAACTTTCTCATGAGAGTTTCGTACCAGTATTCCATGCATGACATGCCCGGCTACGCCCTATTTTGCGGGTGGTGTACATACGGTAAGTGGCCTTGCCCAGTTTGCAGGCTCCAACTTGAGTTCTTTTGGCTAAGCGCGGGTGGCAAGTATGTCGCCTTTGACAAAAAATGACCTTTCCTCAAAAGAGGGCACCGGTTCAGACGAGACAGAAAGAACTTCATGAAGGGCGTAGTTGTGAATGAAGAAAAAGCGATACCAATGTTTGATGGTGTAGCTGTTAAAGCCGACCTACTTGCTCTGAAGCGTACTGAGATTCCTGACCCACAATTTGAGGGATATGGTAAAACGCACAACTGGACTCACGAGGCAGCCATAACGAAGCTCGAGTATTACAAGGACCTCGAACTTCCCCATAACATCGATGTGATGCACACTGAAAAGAATGTAGGAGAGTCCCTCTTTCACACAATTTGCAACATCCCTGGAAAGTCAAAGGATAATGTCAAGGCTAGGGTCAATGTTGAGAAGCTATGTGATAGGAAGAAACAACACATGCAGCCTCCTGACCGCAATCGAAGAAATTGGTTCAAGCCGCATGCCATCTTCTGCCTTGATAGTGACCAAAAGAAGGAGTCATTCTGGTGGCTCAAGTACGTCGTGATGTTCCCTGATGGTTATTGTTCAAATATGAGTAAGGGAGTCAATCTTGCGACGGGAAAAGTCACCGGCCTAAAGAGTCATGACTATCATATATGGATTGAGCGGCCGATGCCGGTGATGGTTCGAGGGTATCTCCCCGATCATGTATGGCGAGTGCTCGCGGAGTTGAGCCATTTCTTTCGCACTCTGTGTGCTAAGCAGGTATCTCCCGAGCTGATTGAGAGGCTGCAGGAACTAGTGCCAGAGTTGCTATGCAAGTTGGAGACGATCTTTCCGCCATGATTTTTTACTCCGATGGCACATCTTATCATGCACCTCGCGAACGAGGTACTTTTGGGTGGACCAGTGCAGTTTCGTTGGCAGTTCTGTATTGAGAGAGAGTTTAAGTATATTCGAATGAAATGTGGAAACAAAAGTAAGATTGAAGCATGCATAGCTGAGGCAACTCTGATCGGGGAGATAGCAGACGTCACGACAAAGTACTATGCCGATGATGTTCCCACTCTGCATAACCCGATCACTCGGTACAATGTCGACGAGCTGGAGGAAGACCCCAAGATTGCACTCTTTCAATCTCCCGGTGGCAAGTCCGGTGCTGGAAAAGAGTACATATTGAAGCCGGAAGAAAAGGAGGGCATAATGTTTTATGTGCTCAGGAACATGAAGCATGAACTTATCGGTTTCATGAGGTAAACTGATGAACAAATTACCTATTGCAACTAGTAACTCGATTTTGGTCTAATACGTGTTTTCTCCTTTTAGCCAATTCAAGGATGAACAGTGATCGGAAACGAGGGATCCCAGTGTCACGGAGCTGGACACTCTTCTAAAAGATGGTGCCCTCGGAAAGAAAAAATTTGTGGCTTGGTTCAGGGCCAAAGTAATTTCCCTCTTACCTTGCAATCCATGACTTGTCCCTATTATTACACATATCCCTCTTACCTTGCAATCCATGACTTGCAGGGAGCTGATCGCAACATTGAGATGACGAATGAGATTCAATGTGTTTCACAGGGTTGTATCCATAGAGTCATGAGATATCAGAAGTACGATGTTAATGGGTACCGCTTCCATACAGAGTTTCACCAGAACAATCGGCCTAATGCAAAAAATATAAATACTGGGGTCTTCACCGGAGGAACCGATGGAGTTGATTACTACGGGATATTAGAGGACGTATACAAGCTAACGTTTGAGACGAACATAAAACTCAAGCTCATTGTGTTCAAATTCCGTTAGTTCGACCCCATCGATGGACAGAGAAGTACCCCTTCCATTGGGTTAGTTGAAGTTAGGCCTTCAACCACCTATTGCGGAGCCGATGTCTATATAGTGGCTCACCAAGCCAAGCAAGTTTATTACTTGCCCTACCCATGCAAGAAAGAGGAACTTTTGGGTTGGGAAGTCGTCTTCCAGGTATCGCCACATGGTAAGCAACCTAGGCCCAACGCCAATGATTACCTCAACATTGACCCTGTGATATACGAGGGAATTTTCTATCAAGAGGAAGAGAACTTCGGGGGTTTTGACATACAAGTGGGTCATGAGGACCTCGAGAACGATGCACAAATTCGTGGTGAGACAGTGGTGGATTTAAAGGACGTTGATATGCTCAACAAGTTTCATGAGGCGAATTTCAACAATGATGAGCCTCCATCATGCGACGAGCCTTACTACTCACATGATAGTGATAGTGATAGTGAAAATGAGAACGCGATGCACCACAACCAAGTACTTTATGATAGTGATGACTAGAGGTGAGGGTCTTTTATGTTTTATGCTTAGTATTTATTTCTTAAAGATGCTTCTTAATTACATTATGTCTTTATGCTTAGTATTTATTTCTTAACATGCTTTTTAATTGCATTATGTCTTTATGCTTATTAATTTCAACATGTCTATAATGCAGGTGATTGACCAATGCCTCGGGGGAGGAATCACTGGCCTCCCTTCTCAAGATGATGAGCCAAGAGAAGATTACCCAAAGGAGAAGAGTACCTCGTCCCAACCCGCGCTACGGTGGAGCTCGAGGAAGGGGATTGGAGGACCCACCTCCCTCGCAGGGAGAACTTCCCGCTGCAGGAGGACGAGGACGACCAGGTGCACCACGAGGACGAGGAGGTGCAGCCTCGGGTACATACTCATCTCCCCCGTTGTTTATGAATTATGTTTATATTTTTTATGTCTTCGTGCTAAATTGGTTACTCTTTATCAATGCAGGTGCAGGACTCAATTCAGAGGATCTAGACTCGTCTCCCCCGCGGCGTGTTGCTCGTTTGTCTGACTTACCCTCCGCTTATGGCACCGTGGCTTCACAGTCAGAGTCGGACGAGGAGTTGGAGGGATGTCGGATGGGGAGGTGGAGGGTAAGGCGCCGCTGGAGGGTGAGGCGCCGCCGGAGGGTGAGGCGCCGCCGAAGAAGTTGTCGATTCGTGGGGAGGCTCGTGTCCCTAAGAAGGAGCCTCGCCCGGAAGAGAGACCTACGATTGAGCCCTATGGCAAATAGTAAGTGACTAACTCATGTTTTTGGTCATAACAATTTGGCATGTACTAATGTTTGTTTATTGTGAAGCAACTGGTTAAAACCGGTGGGGGTTCGCCACCCTAATAGCGTGCTTGGATCTTTGATCAGGAAGTATTGGCCGGGCTTGTACACTACAGTCCCCAACGGCCGAAGGAAGCTAGCTTGGTTTTGGTCGGACTATGAGTCCTCCACCGATTGCCCGGGCTTCGAGAGTGATGCTGATGCTGTGATTAGCAGCTTTTGGGTAAGGCATACTTTGGCTTGTGACTCCCATAATTTTTTTTGCTCACCATCGTGCTATCTCATGACTCCCATAATTTTTTGCATGATTGAAGGTCTTCTATCAGGTGACACTAGAGCATCAGGAGGCGGCGAATGCGACTTTGCTTGAGGCTTGTCGGAAGTTGACAACACAGCAATGGTACAACACCAAGAATACGTTGATCAATCACTTTCAAGCTGAGCATGGCCTTAAGATACGGAAGGATGAGATTGCCCGGGGTCACAAGCCAAAGATGTCGGTGGCTGATTTCATGCCGGTAAGTAAATTGTCAATGAGAAGGTCCATAGATGCTAAGTTGGTATTGCATTATCTATTAGTGAAATGAGTATTGTGGTTTCAGGTTATGCCAATGTGGTGTGAACACAAAGAAGACGCTTTTGAGGTGCTGGCTAGTAGGTGGATCGGGGAAGATCCCGACTTTGAGGCCGTGAGCAAGCGGAACAAGAAAACTCGCGGCAGCATGGGAACACACAGCGCGGGAAGCCGCAACCATGGTCTCTTCAAGAAGCACTTGGTATATATATACATGGAACAACCTTCATTTATTTCCCATAATGTTATTAGTTGACACACATAATTAACATTTCTTTGCCGATGCAGGAGGAGATGGAGGGGGAGGTTAATAGCCCTATTACCGACCTGGTCGTGTGGGAGAAGATGAAGACGAAGAAGCCCGACCTAGAGCAGCCTCAGCCTCAGCTTCCCCAGTACTTCGGTAACGCCAAGGAGAATCTCAACACCTACTGCGAGAAGCTCAAGGGTTTGCATCCGGAGGTGGATGAGCCCATGCACCATGAGGTCGATGAGACTGCCTTGATCATGGCGAGCCATGGCAAGCCACATGGCCGTTTCAACATTCTTGATGGGGTGGTCCAGCCTACCATGATCCTCACACGAGTCAAGGCTACCCTCACCCCCGATCACCCCTCTATCGCGCCTCGTCCTCGGCCTGCTGCCTCCACCGCCGATGTGAGTGTTTCTCATTTCCATCTTATTTCCGCAATTTGATCCTAAATGGCTAAGCTGACGAGATTCGTTATTTTTGCAATTGTAGCGTGATTTTGATGATACCTACAAGGCCCTTCAGGCAGGTTATAACAAGGAGTATGATGCATGGATTGCGCTGAGGACAGAGTACGATGCGTACACTAGGAAAGTGACGGCTGTAAGTTTCAAACTTTAATTTTGCAAATGATGATAAGTCCCACTTCCTCTAGTTTGAACCTTTGTTCTTGCAACGACTGACATATAACTATCCTGTAGGCGATGAATCACTACTTTATCACTGGACAGCGGGTTCCGGTGGAAGGTGACCAGCCACCTGATCCTGGGATGCCGCCTCGCTGCATATCGAGGGAAGATTTCGCTGCCACATACTACGGAGGGACCCCGGTAAGTTCTTTGCCAAACCACTTGTTACCGCTTTCATATGCCTCGCAAGTTGCTAAGTTTTTGCTCAAACATGTAGGGCACAGGATGCTCCAGGAATGTTGGACCCTTTGGTCGTGCCTCGGCCTCGCCTAGTCCGTCGCGTGCTGATGCACAACTTCGTATCATGGCGCCCGATGGTGGTTCCGCTAGTGGTTCTACTTCTCCGATGGCCCGACACCTGCGAGCGTCTCCTGAGCTCGAAACGGGAAGCCTCGGGCTCCTTGACACACCGACACATCCATGAGCATGGACATGGTTAGAGCTAGAGCTAGAGCTTGTGTATGCACTTGTCATATCTTCTGTGTGTATGCACTTGTCATATCTTCTATGTGTATCCACTTGTGATGAGTTTGTATGGATAACGAATATGTTTTGTGGATGATCATGTTGTTGTTTGGATGACGATGGATATTACAATGTCATGTTGATTGGTTTGATACTTTATTTGTAATTATTTTACTGCTATTTTGGATGCTAAAACTGAATTAGAAATGAAAATAGAAAAAAAGGCAGCAGCTACGCCGACGGCAATGCCGTCGGCACAACCCTGATGCTGCACAGCGGGCGTGCCATATGGCAAGGCTGTGCCGACGGCAATGCCGTCGGCGTAGCTGGCGACGTGGCGCCTCCGGGGGCTGCCTGTGCCGACGGTGTGGGCCCTCGGTGTAGCTGGCGACGTGGCCCTCGGTGTAGATGGCTACTGTGCCGACGGCTAGGCCGTCGGCGTAGACGCACACGTGGCGGACCAGGGTGATGCCTGGGCTGGGCTGTGCCGACGGCCAGGCCGTCGGCGTATCGGCCCACGCGGCCGTTACCGTCGACGCCGTCGCCTAACACACGGGTCCCGCTAGGAGGATGATACGTCGAGGGGGAAAAACTGTGCCGACGGCCGTGGTCCTGTGCCGACCAGGATCTGCGCCGAGGGCGATACGTCGACGGTTACCGTCGGCACAGCCTATGCCGACGGCTTTGTCTGGCTGTGCCGACGGCTTACAGCCCTCGGCGTAGTCGGCGTTTCCTGTAGTATGGCGTGTCGAGGAGGAGCAGCACCGCGCTGGTTCCCAAAGGCAACAAGGAACGACGGCTGGAAAATGAGACCCATGCAGGGAATCAATCAACCAACTCTAGGTTCGCCGGCCGGCCAGATCCTCCTACAGAGCTGCATAGCTCGAACGCCATCGCACACCGATAGCAGGTGGCGGGCTAATTACATATACGCGGGAGGTAGAGCAGAAGCTAGCATGATCAAGCGTGCGGCGCTGCACGCGAGCGCTTCAGTTTGGGGGACAGTTTGCTAAGCTTTAGTGTTTGTGTGTTGTCTTGTTGTGTACATATCGATTCTAATAGTAGAACAAAGCTTGGCATTTGCATCTGAACCGTTGTAATTGATCAAAGCTTTCATCGATTAACGCCTTGCATTGTTCTCCAATGCGAGAGCATCTATCGATCTTTTTTTAAGGAAAAGGGACCACGTCCCAGTTCTATTAAAGAAACCAACATACAAAGTCGGTTGACAACGCTCAAGAGGTAACTTAGTGTCGAAAAATAGATAAAGGGTTCTTACTACTGAAAAACCTACAGGCAAACGAAACTAAACAGAGAACTCAGAACCCAACCTAGCTTCACATCCTTTTCACCAACACAGTTTTACTTCCATCAGCAACTTTCAGCATATGTCCATCCACCACTAGCTTAAGTACGTTTGGCCAGCTCTTCAGTAGTGATCTTCCGTGCGAGAGCTTCATCAACATCTTCCACATGGGAGTTTTGGGCCAGCTCCAGGTTTGCACCCAACCACATACAAGCACAAGGCCAAGGGATTATCTCCTCCTATACATGATGATGATAACTTAGAGTCAAGGACGATTCTTTTTCTAGTGGGGGGAGATGATGTAGCCCATCATACGCGGATCACCATGCCACCAAGTCATGCTACTTCGACCAAATTTCTTCCATCACTTGTCATCCGTTGACCCTCGCTTAAATGGGATGCTAGTTGATCCTATTGTCCATCTTATAACTAGGACCATACCCATGATCAAGATGCCAAGAGGAGACACCAAGGATGCTCAAGGAGCCAAGACACCCAAGCAAGAAGCATGGAAGCAAAGACAAAAAAAGCTAGGAAAATCGGCGACCAAACCAGCATGTCGGACTCACTGTTGAAATGGTAAATACGAACCGGCGCCAGGCCCGACGTAACCAATCCCAAACTGACGTCCCACCAAAATTCTCGTTGGTACACCGGTTCAGCAAAACCGAAACCAAACTAGCGCCACCGGACTCAAACCGGAGCCAGGCCTAGGGCACCGACTGGCCCGCTGAACCAAATCTGCATCACACCTAATGACATCGAACTTACCGTCGTCTTGACCTGTCTGCGTACAGATTTGGGTTTGATGCCCTAACATATTCCTTCTACCTACCCCTTTGCCCATGGTACTAGAAATAGGCCCCTATGGCTCAGATTTGAGATTTAAAGTTGAAGATGAATTAGACAGAGCTATTCTTCTTTCCCCCTTGTGTGAAACTCTTATGGAGATGATTTGGAATCTTTGCATAGCTACACTTATCCTATGTGGATTCTAGTATGCATGTGTCAATCTTCACTATCAATGTTCTAGTAGTGCCAATCTTCCTCCGTGTTCTAATGGTTGATATTATTCCTTGCTAGGATATTATTAGATTGGTGGACTGGCTGGTAAGAAACAATCGGTTTCAATTAGAGTGGGTGTTGGCTTATCTTTTGAGCTCCGGAGGTTGCTCCGTTGGGGGTTTATTGTCGGGACCAATTATACGAATTTGCTTCGCTATTTATCTCCTCGTGTTCTTCACCGTTTTCTTCATGTCTTCTGTCTCTCCCCTTGAATCTCACGAATCCATGAAGATTGGGTTGCTCGTTGAACGCGGTAAGGCGTATCATGCGACGTTGTTAGAATGGCATTGCGCTATCATGTGTGGCGCAGAAGAGTTAGATTTGTGAATTACTTTTAACGAGAGATTTTTAATTTTTTTTGTTTCGATAGAGGGTTATTTGTGTTCATTTCTCCCATGTGCATAAGGGTGGTCATGAACGTGCTTGTAGCATGATCCCAACGGTGACCGGGTGGCCCTCCTATACCGTGCTCCCGACGGTGATCGGACGACATTCGGCGATCGGGCATTGCTAGCCGGCTAGGCATTTTTTCAATTTGGTCTTGTTGTTTTATATTTTTCAAAAATAGTGTCTATAAATGGATAAGGGGTAGATAGGTGAGGTGTCCACTTAGTGCCATGTCGGGAAAATAAGATAATTACCATATATGAGACAACCATCCATATTCTGTGAGCATAAATTGCGTATTCCTCAGAGCATCTCTATTAGACATTGTATCGCACAAGCCTTTAAAACAATGATAAGGGCTGCAGAAAACATTTTTTGAAGGCTCGTGTGGGCTGTGGACGGGCAGACATCGCATAGACGAACGAAAGTTTGCGTGAGCCCTCAAACCAAAACTTTAAAGAGATAAATAAGAAAGGTTTATCCGCAGTTCCTATAGTTTAACCGAGTTTTAAACATCCAATTACAACAATTAACACAGTCGCTCGCAACCACATCACACATGACCTTACCAGAATACCCAAGAACACCATGAAATCACCATCATCATCAAAAATCACCATCATGATCATCGCTGCCATGCAATTCGGAGTCATCATCACCACCACCACCACTTGTGGGAGCATCGCCTTTAGCACCATCAAACCTTGGCCGAGCATGTGATGGATTTGAAAAAATAGCAATATTTCTCCACGTTTAAATCGCATTTTAAGTCAAATAAGGGACCAAGAATCTCTTTAGTCTTGCTACTAATGACTAATTATTGCAAAGATGTGCAATCCTTGGTTTTAAATTGTGTTGTGTAGGAAATCACACTTTTAAGATGAAATCAGGAGCATTTATTAAAGATTATGACATTACCTACTCATCCAAGTTAACCAAGGTCGAAAAGGAACCTCCAGAAGGTTTAACGACCTTTAGAACGGGCAAGTCCCTCCCGTACGGTCTGCCCGTACCAGGTGGCAACGGCTCTGTTAGGTCAAATGTTGCAACTTTCGTGAAGGCGCCTATATATTTCGAGACTCCAAGCGCCACGCAGAGAGCCGCCATTCTCAGATTGCATCACAACACCACCGAAAGAGATTCACTACCATAGTTTATCCTCTCCATCATCCATCCACTCCATAGCCATAGCCATTATCTTGTACTTAAGATCTCCTTGTGATTTGACGACCATTATAAGAATATTTGATTTCAATCTAAGTATTTTGCACAATGTTTTTTATACTTGATTTTATTGTTACGAGTGACTAGTCCTCAAGAGCTACGGGT
The DNA here is from genome assembly GCA_023614405.1 of Avena insularis. NCBI lineage: Eukaryota > Viridiplantae > Streptophyta > Magnoliopsida > Poales > Poaceae > Avena > Avena insularis. The sequence continues at coordinate 277,485,380 of CM042689.1, read as the reverse complement.
TTGGGTGAAACCTCGCAACGATTATGTGCATCTAATACATGGGAATATTGTGTGGTAATTAAATAGAGATATGTATCTTTGTATCTTGTCTTGATCAATGGACTTATAGGTACCCAAGATCTCAGGGATTGATAAAGTCTCAAGGTGAGATGAGTGGTGAACGACGAGTTCATGCGAAACCCCATTAAGAGCAAGGGGAGTACAGTCTTCGTTTAGATATCCACTTAGGAGTAACAACAACATCACTGTTCTTAAGGCTTTGTTATGTATTTTACTTAATAATTGTTATAGCCCGATGCTTTGTGGTATAACGGTTGGATCAAAATACTATTTCTATGCCTGTGGCTCACATGGGAGTTTAGTGTATTTGGATGTGTTGCCCACAACCCTATCTCTATTAGATCATTTCAACATGAATGTGCTTATTATTATCTTTATTCTATATGTATGTGCAGGTGCAGGTTTCCATCCATTACAACATACAACGATTGAAAGTAAACTAGAGAGGTCTGGTAAATGTAAGGTAATGAAACGAATGAACTTGTAGACGTCCCTTATATTTTCCATATAGTAATTAATTGTTTCCCAAGGTTCAATTAAACCTAGGTCTACAAGGGAGAAATCTATAATATTGCATCCATGGATCTAGATCAAAGGTATCATCATGGTTGATACGTCGTAAACGTATCTATAATTTTTGATGCTCCATGCTTATTTTATACCAACTATCTTATGTTTTTTCTACACTTTGAGGTATTTTTATACATTTTCTGGAACTAACCTATTAACAAGATGCCATAGTGTCAGTTCCTGTTTTCTGCTATTTTTGGTTTCAGAAAAGCTAGTAAAGAAATATTCTCGGAATTGAACGAAACCAAAGCCAAAGTTCCTATTTTTTAGACACTACACCGAATCTGAAGGAGAGACGAAGAAGCACCATGAGGCAGCCGCGGCAGGGGGCCACACAGGTCCACCCTAGGCCGCGTCACCCTATGGTGTGGGCCCCTCGGGCGTCTACCGACCTTTCCCCTTTGCCTATATAACCCCCCTCCCGAGGACAAAACCCTAGGTACCCGATCATAAATCCACGAAAAAGTCTATAGCCGCCGCCACCATCGTCTCTAGATCAGGAGGGATCTAAAGCTCTTTCTGGCACCCTGCCGAAGAGGGGAGATCATCCCGGAGGCCTTCTTCATCACCATCCCAGCCTCCGGAGTGATGCGTGAGTAGTTCATCCTTGGACTATGGGTCCATAGCAGTAGCTAGATGGTTGTTTCTCCTCTATTGTGCTATCATGTTTAGATCTTGTGAGCTGCCTATCATGATCAAGATCATCTATTTGTAATCCTACATGTTGTGTTTGTTGGGATCCGATGGATATTGAGTACTACGTCAAGATTGATTATTGATTCTATCATGTCTATGTTATTTATGATCTTGCATGCTCTCCGTTGCTAGTAGTTACTCTGGCCAATTATTTGCTTGTGACTCCAAGAGGGAGTATTTATGCTCGATAGTAGGTTCATGCCTCTAGTAATCTGGGGGAGTGACAGAAACCTCTAAGGTTGTAGATGTGCTGTTCCTACTAGGGAGAAAACAACAATCCTTTGTCCAAGGGAAATTGTATTGTTTACTTTACACACTTTGCTTAATGCAATTATCTATTGCTTGCAACTTAATTCCCAAGGGTTGTTCGGATGATATCTCGGAGGTGGATTATTAGTCATAGATGTAGTTGATTACAGTCTATGTATCATGTTGTAATGCCCAAACAAATCTCATAGAAATCATCAAGTCATGTACATGCATTGTTATGCATTCTCTATCTACCAATTACCAACTGTAATTTGTTCACCCAACATGTTATTTATCTTATGGAGAAACACCTCTAGTGAACTATGGACTCCGGTCCATTCTTTCCTACTGATATTCAATCTACTGTCTACTATTTACTTTCTGCAATTACTTTCAAGAAACTACTATCTTCCATACCATACGCTTAATCCTTTGTTTTCGGAAAAACTAGTGAGCTTGACAACCTCATTGTAAGTTGGGGCAAAGTATTATGGTTGTGTTGTGCAGGTTCCACGTTGCTAGCAACACCTTGGGAGTTGTTTCCTTTCTTCTACTGGTTCGATAACCTTGGTTTCATAACTGAAGGAAACTTGTTGTTGTGCCCATCATACCTTCCTCTTGGGGTTCCCAACGAGCTCTACATCATTTGAGCCATCAAGCATTTTTCTGGCCGCTGTCTGAGGAGATTTACGCAGGGGGTCTCTCACTACCAATCTCTTTACTTTGTTTTTGTTTTGCTTTGTTTCTTTAGCTTTGTTTTGTTTGCTTCTTTTTATCAAAAACACACAAAAATTTAGTTCCTACTTTAGTTGTTATTTTTGTTGGTTCACTTTAATCCTGAAAAAAATGATTATTCATGAAGTAGAGGTTCGTTCTTTTAAGCAACAAGGAGGAGAAAGTCTTAAAGATGCTTGGTATAGAATAAGTAATGCTCATCATAGATGTACTAAAAAATATTCTACTATAATCCTTCTTAGAAATTTTTATGTTGGCATATCTAGTTGGAATAGGTATGTTCTGGATACTCTCACAGGGTGTAATTTTCTGGGTACCCCTGCTTTGGAAGCATGCAAGTTAATTGAAAGTTTAGTAGGAGTACCACATATTAAAGTCGTTAAAACTGAAATCACTTTGGAAGAAGTCATAAAAAATGCCAAATATCCTTGATAACACTAGCCAAGTTAATGAATCAATAGAAAGTATCAATAAAAGAATCACTGTTTTAGAGGGTAGCAATATCTGTGATCAAAATCTTAGAATTGGTAAACTGGAAGAGGCTATGGAAACTCTAATTTCAACTTTTTCATCCCTTAAGTTTAAGAGAGAGAAAACTTTTGTAGGAAAAGAGCAAAAATTTGCGTATGTTCCAAAGGTGTCTACACCAAAACCCCTTAATGTGTTTAAAATTGATAAAACTTTTAGTGCAACTAAGAGTGATTTACATGTTGAATCATCTTCACCTAAGGTGCTTATTGAAAAAAACCTTGTTCTAAAGGAAGTAATTGATGATTCTTCAATCGAAAATACTTGATTCTTGCTTTCCGTGCCTAGTTGAAAGGTGTTAAAGAAAAACACTCTTGGGAGATAACCCAAATTTTTATTTTCAGTAAATTTTTCTTTTGTTGAGTATTGGAAGTTATTGCCTCTGTAATAACCTCTCCTTATCCTTTTTGTTTAGTTTTTGTGCCAAAATAGCCTCTAATGACAGGGAAGTAAGATATGGGGAAGTTGTTGTCTCGAAACATATTTCTATGCTTCACTATAAAAAAACGTGAAAAATCCCAAAACGTCGTATTGATCTGTAATGTTTTGTGTGTATGCCCCTGGTATTTACCCAACTTTCGTTAATTTTGCACTTTTCGATCTGAGCAACAGAAGATTTTCTAAAAAATCGGTCTTTACCTACTGGTCTGTTTTGATAGATTTCTGCCAGTATTTGCATTTGCCTCTTAATCGGTTTCTTTTTTAGTTCTCTTTGATCACTTGAGCTTTTAAAAGGAATTGCTACATTAGCTTATGTTTTAATGGATGATTTACTTGAGTTGAAACTAAACCACAAAGGCTTATTATCTTGAATACACTAATATTGCTAATGAAGATTGTGTGAAGTTTTGTATGAAGGAAATTTTCAAGTATAGGGAGAGAATAATGTGATGAGATTAAGTATGGACAAAATCTCAAGCTTGGGGGTGCCACCCATGTCACCCCAAGAAATATTCAAGAGGTACAAGCGTCAAAGCTTGGGGATTCCCAAGGCATCATATAACATTCCAAAAATATTAATCAAAATTATCAAGTTCCAATCACCCAAGTTTAGGGTTAAAAAACTTTTATTATTAAAATTAATATGAATGCATGTGTGTGTGATGAATGCTTGCAATGCCATGTTTGATTTCTATGAATGGCAAGGATTGGTTTAAATATGAAAACAACATCATCTAAATCATTCCCAAGCAGAATCAAATAAAGAGAAAATCAAAAATAAGATATATAAGCAAATGGTCATTTTGACCAAAGTTAACCACTAGACCACTTTGAGTGTTCCTAGTCCAAGATTTCTAACAGAAACAAATCCAATTATTTTCACCCCTTGCTAGACCAAGTAAAAGTGAACCCAAGCCCACTCTACAAACCAACAAAAACAAATTCCAAATCTATTCAAATGACAATTCAAAATTGAATCCTTAATAGGTACTAAGTTCTCCATTTCTCAAAACCCAACCAAACCAGTTCACTTTGCCAAATCCAAGCAACCAGATACTACCAAGCATGTGACCAGAACACTCACCAAAATTCATCGAAAAATTCAAATTCAAATCTCATGCGGCCATTTCATCAAACACTTGGTGAGCACAGCAATCACTGCCTAACTATCACTGTTGTTGATCAATGCCTTGTCCAATTATTATCCCCAATTCTCTCCCCTTGTCTCCTCCAATAACCACCAGTGCATTAAACAAGCTAGTAACCCTACCCTTGCACCAGTGCCATGCCACCCGAAGCCACCCTTGCCAGTCGACCATGGCCAGCACGCAGGAGGCAGCGTCGTGCCCGTCCATGATGTAGGCAGGCCACCGTCCACCGCAACCCCCTGTCCGACCCTTGAGCGCAGCCATGCCCTGTACCATTGAGAACATCCGCGCCCATTTTCTCTCTACCATGCCGAGAGCACACCAGAGTGCCGCAACTGACACACTCGCACACGCCGCGCCTAGCCCTCGCCGCGCATCACTGCACGCACCATGACCCTAGCTACCCCCAGACATGCCTGTTCATCGCCGCGCGACCTATAGCCCCTGTACGTCGTCGAAACCGCCATCGGTGCCGCGCAGAGCGTCGACCCGTTCCGACCATTCTCGACCGCCACGTGTCGCGCCATTAAGCCAGTGACGATTGCCAGGAGATACCGCACCGGCCTACGCCCTTCGCCATGCCGTTAGCTCACTGCACCGTCGTCACCGACGAGCTCTGACCATGCCACACTGCCCCTCTCGCCGGTGTATAAATAGAGGCCACCCCAGCCCTCATTCTCCACACCATCTCAGTCCCCACTCCTCACAGACCACCCCTGACCCTTCCTCGGATCAAGGCGAGCTCCGCATCACCGGAATTTCACCGGAGTCCGCCACTGTAGAGGAGGAGCGGAGCCGTTGATTGGAGCCACCCCAGGAGCCGCCACGACCGCTGTTCAAACCACCGTCGTCGACAACATCATTCGCCACCATTGCCGACCCTAGCTGGAGCCCTGGTAAGCCGCCGCGTACCCCCACCATTGCCGTTAGGGTTCGGTCTCGTCGGAGCAGTTCGACGGAGACGACGCACCCCAGCCATAGGATCCTAGTCTAATCGCACGACCCAGATTGGAACATTCCCCTTCGCTTAGATTGAGCCGCTGACGCCTGGACCCCTCCTGTCAGCATCCCGCTGCATGCGCGCTGTGCAGCTGGGCCGGCCTAGTAACTTTCCCGCGTGTAGCCTAGAGATTCAAATAACCTTTTTCCATTTTAATTAAAACCTAGTTCAGTCAGTGACTTTGAAATTCAATTCAAAGAGATGTACTGAACCAATTTGCATGATTCCAATTTTGCTAGAAAGGTATTCAAATTATCAATCCAAGCCCGTTGGATTCAAACCATTTGAAATTATAGATCACCTATAGTAAAAATAACAAGACAGAGACTTCTACACATTCAAACATTTTTCAAAAATCAACCATAAATGCTTTTGAGTTGATTCCAACTCTCAAAAATCATATTTGACCAGATATATTTGAATATGTAAAAATATTTAGGTTTACCTGCAGTAATCTTGGACTAGTATAAAAAGAATGCCCTATAGGCATTTCTAGTCACTTTAATTATTTAAAATAATAATGTTAAACCTTATCAAATTGTGACACCACTTTAAATCACATTCCCAAGTATTAAAATATGTGGTGATGACATGTATCAACATGATCCCATATTTTAATTGGAGAATATTAAATCTTAAGTAGTTTTCAATGAGTAGAAATTACTTTTCTAAAATAAAATAAGTAAGACTAGGTCTTTAATTCATGTGATGATTGTGATGATGCTAGATCATCGAGTGTGAACCTTTGTGTGCCAAATAGAAGTAGTTAAGTATTGTTTGGTGATTGTGCACCTCGTATTTATTTATAGATGCTAGTACCGACCAAGGCTATGAGGAGGAGGAGTACTACTACTACGAAGAAGAAAACTTCAACCATTGCACTACTCAAGGCAAGCTAAGCTAAACCATGCAAGCCATCCTTGCAAGCCTAAACCTAGAAGTTGACCTATGCAAGATGCATTATGCATACTTTGGTTATGCAACCTTGATTATAACAAATTCCAGTTTTACTTGCAAGCTTTATTCTTTTATTTCCTTGTCAAAGTTCTTTATTACTTTTAGTTAGGGTTTTGTGAGTTTTGGAAAGATATTGTAGGTAGCATAAAGAGCATAAAATTTGGCCTAAGTTAGTTAGAACTAGATGTCATACTGAAGCATGAAATTAGATTGGATAGTCTCACCTGATTAGCACCCCCTCATTAGTGAGTACCCTCAATTTTAGTGGCTAGTGCTAAACATAAAAGTTGATCACTTTAGATGGGAATACTTGGGAAAATGATTATGAAAACCTTGGAATGATGAGTCATTCTAATGAAATGTTTTAACATGTGTTATGAACACCAGATGATTTGATGATGAAAAGTTGAGGCATGAGCCTTAGCCCTTTATAAAAATGATGGTTGGATTCGAATACGATACCATTCCAATTTTACTGTATAACCACAATACCCGAATTTGGGTAGGGCTTGACTAGAAGTTTATATATCTTAGTATGGGTTCCCTTCCGAAAGAGGTTTGAGCTAAGGCTGCCTCATGATGATTGTCCACCTATGCAGTTCCCAAGATGACAGATGGACATGGTTGGGAGGCCAAACTCATAGGGGAGGTGCCTATACTAGGTTGTGTAATTGAAAGGTTAGGATTGATTATACACATACTGAGTATGGTGATCTAGGATTATTCCTGACGGATGTATCGAATGTTGTGGTGAAAGTGTACCACCTCTGCAGAGCGTCAAACTATTTGAATAGCCACGTCCGCGATTATGGACAGTTGGAGTGGCCATACTATTCCGTCGTCAAATGTTTTCAAATTGACTTATGAAATGAACTATGACTTTGATTTGACCACAACAGGGTTGTGAACATGAAAACTAAGTTCCCACTTAGTTGTTGTAAAACATTAAGTTAGTTTTCTTTACTTCTAAACTCAGTTAGAGATAAACCTAGCTTTTTGCAAATAAACCTAGAGCTTAGGATTCCTACTCGAATTACTTTACTTGTTAGTGATAGTTTGCGAGTACTTAAAGAGTACTCATGGCTTTGTCCTTGGCTATTACTATGGCCAGACTATGAGGAGGACTACCAGGATGATGGACAGCAGGAAGTCTATGATAACTAGGATCACCTCCCATCGTCAGCATTTCCTGTGACCCGGAAGATGGAGCTTCGACCATGCTACTATTATTATTATTCCGCTGCGTTGATTTTATTAAGACTGGATCATGAGATCTTTTATTTGTAAGACCTTTATTATGGTTTATAATGGAAGATGAACTATGGTACCAATCTGTTATGTCTCGCAAAAATGGTAATCCTGGGATTGTGATGTATGGCATAACAGGCATCTGGGATTAAAAATCCGGGTGTTGACACATCCCCTTCTTCATCAACAAAAATCTCAGGTTTTCTTTCATGATACTATATAATTTGCTTCATGCACTATATGTTGTTCTTGGAGCGTCTTTGTTTTTGTTTTTAGTTTTCTTTTGCTTTGTTTGCTGCAATAAGTTGGTCGGACCCCAACACACCTATTTTGGAGAAGCCACACATAGTTCTTCATTGCCTAGAACACTCTAGTTTTCACTCTTATTGTTCTATGAGTGTTCTCTTTTGCTAGCACTGCGTTTAGCTTTAGTTTTCTTTTACTTTTTTCTTAGAACTTTTTATTTCTTCTTTGTAGTTAGGTGAGACAAGCTCTCTGGTCTTTATTGATTATTATATTTGTGAGTTGTTTCAAATAAGTTGATTGCTATTGGAAAAGAGTAGAAAGTTCCATACTTATAGTGGTACAAAAGGAAGATTGTTTTGATTGTGACTTAGACTTTATCATGCCATGTTAGATGTTGCTTTTACCATATGCTTAGTAATTATTGTTGTAGCATGACTTGTTTCAAACAATTCAGATTGCTTAATGTGCCATGAAAGAATCATGCGTTGTTTTAGCATACAAAAGCATAATATTGTGGTATTCTCCTTTGATGCTTTAAATTGGGTTGACTTGGCACATGCTTACACCATGTTAAGACTATAAACCAGTAACCTTAGCCTCCATGATCATTTAGTTTTTGACTTGTGATATCACTTTATGATTTGATTAATAATGTTTTGTCACTCTGCATGATTATGGTCATTATTGCTCTCTTAGTTGGTCACTCCCAGTCTTTTAATAGCCTCCACCTGTACTGAGTATGAGCTCTACTCGTGCATCCAACTCCCAAGAAACCAAGTTATTCCAAAGAGTCCACTATAAACTCCTATGCATGGTGTGTTACACCATTCCAAGTATTTTCATGTTTTTATCTATCTTCCAAATTAAATTTTTGTTATGTGAAAATTAGTGATTAAAGCTCTCACGAACTTGATGGCACACTTTATTTTATTGCACTTAATAAACTTGAACCATTATGTCCATCTATCTTGCTTATATGCTTGCAAATTATAATTTAGGAGTTAGCAGAACCATGCCGTCATGGGGAACGCTTTGAACATTTGTACATATCTATTCAGTTAATATCATGTTCTTTTGTTTATGGATGCTGACGGTGTGAAATAAAAGGGGAGCTTGTAAGTCCATGGAGTTGGTATATCTGTTAGAGAAACGCCTGGGCAGCTAGTGTAAGCCATGCCTAATCATGGTGGAAACTTGCAGCATAACCATAATGAGCATTCTATGAAGCATCTTCAGAAAAAAAAAGAAAAAAAGAAAAACAACAACATTGCTCATGGTAAATAAAAAGATCGTTGAGATGCTCATTGTCTATTGCCTTGTCATTTTGATATGGGATAGCTCCTGTGTCATGGGGCAAGGGGTACCCCGTTGGCGGTTCTCTATGATACATATATACTTACAATGACAAGGACTTGCTTGTGACTAAAGTTGAGTAGCATGAGGAACGGTACTTGTACTCGAGGGGTTTTCAACTTGTGATTTGTCAAGCATATAACTCATATTTGTCTCACTTTAACCTTAATCACTTCAAGATGCTTATGATAGGGGAAATGAGAGCTAAAAGCTAGTAAGTACCATAATTTGTGGAAGCTCTTTATGAAACTTGAAATCCCTACTTCCCTCTGCGAAGGGCCTTTCTTTTTACTTTTTGTTGAGTCTCCATCTTCTATCTTTATGCACCAGTTAAGAGAGCATAGTTTTCATTCTTAGTTCAATGTGCATTGTCCCAAAACTTGTTTATTGATTCATAATTATGGTATTGCTTGTTCTTAAATTATTTGTATTTAGTCACCCTTATGAACTTTGAAGGTGTCCTATGCATTTATGTTTTGCTATTCCATGAAGGACAAGCTGAATACCACTCTTGCTATGTTTTCTATATGTGAAACAAACAAATGTCTTCCAATGCATTGTTATTCATAAACTTTGTTTGTGTAACCTTTCATGTTGCAACATAGTTGCTATGTCTTATTGTTAGAAATATATCTTTTATGCTTATGTTAGAGTATTTTGATCTCAGCTATCAATTCTTTATAATACCTTGATCAAGATTGTGATGGTGCATGTCACCTCAAAAATTATTCTTTTTATCACTTACCTATTCGAGGACGAGCAGGAGTTAAGCTTGGGGATGCTTGATGTTGGAAATATAAGCAATAATACATATGATTTAATCTGAATAACAAATTGATAAAACATGATCATACAAACGGTACTAAAACCAATTATGCAGATCAACAAAGTAGATGAATAGATTACATCTATAGGAGATAAACCTATCACATCTACACCAAACGCTAGAACAAAGAACTCTAGCATAATCCGAAAGAGAGAGAGATCGAGATCACATACGATGTAGGCTGAATAGCAGCCGCAACAGCGTCTCCCATGTTGAGGTTGTCGAAGAGGTCGCTGACGTCCGGGAAGAAGTCGTCGTTCGGGAACTCGTCGTCGGACGACGTTGTGGTTGCCAGTAGTCACGCTTGAGCGCTCCCCAAAAACCTGATCGCCCCTCACCGTCAGTGTTCACGAGGCGGGGTTAGGAGCCTACTGTCCCGATCTGCGGTGCACGCCGCAAGCCGGGATGGGGAAGACGAAAGCGGCGGCGCAAGGTTCTGGAGGGTAGGCGCGTGTGTGGATTGATTCGGTGCCGATTAGGTTTTGCCCGGACGCTTATATAGTGCAGGTTAGGAGGACCGTGGGCTCAGCCCACGTCCGAGTCGGTAACAGCCACGTCCATAAAAACTGGAAACGGTTGTAATTAACGCGTCCGTTAATGACTCATAATCAGTTTTCTCAACAAGCAAAATAAAGCTCGGCTCAGCGAGATTCGCGGTAACCCTGTGGCGATGCCGTGTCGTGAGTAGGCGAGGCGAGGCGGGCGGCGTCGGAGGAGGAGTGTGCGAGGGCTACTCTTCTTGTCACACCTTAGTGAGTGGTGCAACACTCTACTATATAAGGTGGTATAACTACCCTTCAACTAGCAATGTGGGACTAAACTTTAGCACCACTAGCATAGCCATATGCTGCCATATACAAGTGGGCCAAAGAGAATTTCAGAATTTGTCTAATGGGCCAACAGCCCAAAACTCACCAAATTCCAACAATCCCCCACAAAGTCTCATTGGCACATCACACCACTTTTCTTACAGAACATTGTTTTATATACCGGTGTGTAGTGGAGACTGTTAAGTTGAACTTCCACGTTAAACTTCATGCTACACTAGCTAGCAACTTGAATAGTGGACTATGCCTTGAACTACAAGTTTTCTGCGTGCTAGTTTCACACAAAATCTAGACCGATACAGGGCTACCGTCGGCTTCCCCGCGGTTTGGAGCTTATGCGTCATACTCCAGGGCCTTTCATGAGTTTATTATAGAGCACCCAACTCTCACATACTGCGACGTTTGACAGTCAGACTCATATAGGTGTGTTCCTCAAGAGATGTTCTGCAGGACAACATCTCCGCTTATAAAAAGCCACTTGGAACACATTTAGATAAATATCAACCTGAAATGCAGATTAAGAGAGTATTGCATATTTATGGAGATGTAAATATAATATGGGGATACTCTCCTCTCAGCTGACCAACAGCTTGTCTCGCAGCTCTAATTCACGGGATCTCCGATCACATAGAGTGGGTTGCCACTGGGATCAACTCATAGCGTGGGTCTCAAACCCATCTCCCTCGATGCATTATCTATCACATTACGTGCAGCCAGGTTTTTAGATGTTTGGATATAATCCAACGCAATAACTCTAGAGTTTCTCAGTTTTCTGACAGATTTCAATCTCCTCTTCACATGCCTTGATGACTTCATATTATCCTTAGAACTGTTTACTTTGACGATCACGGTTTGATTATCACAGTTCATCGGGATGGCGGGTATTGGTTTTTCAACCACAGGTAAGTCCATCAAGAGATCATGAAGCCACTCTGCTTCAACAGTGGTTGTGTCTAATGTTGTGAGTTCTGCTTCCATTGTTGACCTCATTAAGATGGTCTGCTTGCAAGACTTCCAGGAAACAGCGCCACCACCAAGTGTAAACAAATAACCACTTGTGGCCTTAATCTCATCAGCATCAGATATCCAATTTGAATCACTATAACCCTCAAGTACCCATGGATACCCAGTATAGTGAATACTGTAACTCGCAGTGCCTTTCAAATAGCGCAATACTCTTTTAAGAGCATGCCAATGATCATCTCCAGGATTTGACATAAATCGACTCAGTTTGCTTACAACAAAGGAGATGTCAGGTCTAGTAGCGCTGGCTAGATACATGAGCGAGCCAATAATTTGAGAATATCTCAATTGATCTTTAGCATTCCTTCGATTCTTTCGAAGTAGCACACTCGGATCATAAGGCGTTGGAGAAGAATTGCAGTCGCTATACCCGAAGCGACTCTATATCTTTTCCACATAGTGAGACTGAAGAAATGTAATCCCACCATTGTCATCCTTTAGTAGCTTGATGTTTAAGATTACATCAGCCACTCCCAAGTCCTTCATCTCAAAGCAGCGATATAGGAACTCTTTGAACTCCTCAATAACAGTGAAGTTGGTCCCAAATATCAATATGTCATCAACGTAGAGACACATAATAACTCCCTTGCCCCCACCATGGCGATAGTACACACATTTGTCAGCTTCATTTACAGCAAAGCCTTCAGAAGTTAAAGTTATTTCAAACTTCTCGTGCCACTGCTTAGGAGCTTGCTTAAGACCATACAAAGACTTCACTAACTTACACACCTTTCCTTCTTGACCAACTACTACAAATCCGTCAGGATGCTCCATATAAATTTCCTCGTCTAGCTCTCCATTTAGAAAAGTTGTCTTAACGTCCATTTGATGAACGAGAAGACCATGTGAGGCAGCCAAGGAAAGTAGTACTCGAATAGTGGTCAGTCTGGCTACAGGTGAGTAGGTATCGAAGAAGTCTTCACCTTCCTTTTGGGTATAACCCTTAACCACAAAACGTGCCTTGTACTTTTCAATAGTACCATCAGGTCTAAGTTTCTTGAACACCCATTTACATCCTACAGGTTTACACCCATAAGGAAGATCAGTGATTTCCCAAGTACCATTAGCTAATATGGAGTCCATCTCGCTTCGGACAACTTCCTTCCAGTAGTCAGCATCTTGAGATGCATAGGCTGCTGAAATAGAAGTGGGAGTATCATCCACAAGGTACACAATGAAATCATCACCAAATGACTTTGCAGTCCTTTGTCTCTTGCTCCTTTTGGGAGCTTCATTGTCATCCTCCACAGGATCATCAAAGTGTTCTATCGGCATAGTGGGTTCAGGAATTATAGAAAATTCCTGACTAGATGAGCTAGCCATCTCCTGATTTGATGAGCTAGACATACCTTTCATAGGAAAGATGTCCTCAAAGAAATTCGCATCATTCGACTCCATAATTGTACCAACATGCATGTCGGATACCTCAGATTTTACTATCAAAAATCTATAGCCAATGCTATGAAAAGCATATCCCAGAAAAACACAATCAACGGTTTTTGGTCCAAGCTTTTGCTTCTTGGGTATTAGAATATTGACTTTCGCCAAACAACCCCAAGTTCGTAAGTAAGAGAGTTTAAGCCTTTTCTTTTCCCATTCCTCAAATGGAGTCATGGTTTTATCCTTTACAGGAACACGGTTTAGGACATGACACGCAGTCATTAGCGCCTCCCCCCACCATTCCTTGGAAAGACCCGATGTATCTAACATGGCGTTTACCAAATCAGTTAGAGTGTGGTTCTTCCTTTCGGCCACCCCATTTGACTGAGGTGAGTAGGGAGGCGTCCTCTCATGTATAATACCGTGTTCCATACAGAATAAATCAAATTCGTTTGAAAAGTACTCTCCACCATGATCCGACCTTAGCCGCTTGATTTTAAGATCAAGTTGGTTTTCTGCCTCAGCTTTATAGATTTTGAAGTAGTTCAAAGCTTCATCTTTAGATTTCAGAAGATAAACATAGCAGTATCTAGTGGAGTCATCAATCAACGGCATAAAGTATCTTTTTCCACCTTTTGTCAACACACCATTCATCTCACAAAGATCTGAATGTATAAGTTCTAGCGGTGCTAAGTTTCTCGGTTTCGCAGCCGTATGAGACTTGCGGGGTTGCTTTGCTTGCACACAAACTTGGCACTTAGAACCTATGACAGTGGTAAATTTCGGAATTAAACTCATATTGGCTAGCCACGTCATGCAACCAAAGTTAATATGATAGAGTCGTGAATGCCAAGCATTGGACTCATTATCATTGCAAACATGATTAATAACTTTAGTACATGAGTCTGACAGAGACAAGCGGAACAGACCTCCGCACTCATAACCCTGTCCAACAAATTATACATATTTAGAAATTACAACTTTATTGGACTCAAAAACCAACTTAAAGCCATCTCGACATAAAAGCGATCCGCTGACGAGATTCTTATTGATGGAGGGAACGTGCTGCACATTCTTCAGCTATACAGTCTTTCCCGAAGTAAACTTCAAATTTACCGTATCAACACCATGAACAGAAGGACGTGAGCCGTTTCCCATCAGCACGGAAGTGGTCCTTGAGACCTGATAAGAGGAAAACATGGAAATATCAGAACATACATGTGTATTAGCACCTGTGTCTATCCACCAACCAGGAGAATGACATACTGAAAGGATAGTAGGTAAAATACCGTACCCAACATCCTTTCATCTCAGTATCGCTAATAACAAAATTAGCGGCATTGCCACTGTTCCCATGTTGACGCTTGTCATAGCGATTAGGGCAGTTAGGAGCCCAATGACCAGGATCACCACAGACGTGGCAAGAGCCTTTCCTCTTATCATTTTTCTTCTTGAAGTTGGTTGAGTGCGTGGCCTTGTTCTTGCCATCGAACTTTCCCTTTCCTTCAGTTTTGTTCTTATTCTTAAACTTGTGGGATTGGAAGTTTTTCCTCTGCACTAAATTCGCAGTAGAACCTCCCTCAAGTCCTCGAGCAGTTTTGTCCTTTGTCTCGCCTTCTCTTCCACATGAAGAGACCCAATGAGATCCGTAACGGAAAACTCTTGTCTCTTATGTTTCTGAGAAGTAGAAAAGTTCCTCCACGAAGGAGGAAGCTTGGCAATAATGCCACCAGCCACAAATTTGTCTGGTAAGGAACACTTGAACTACTCAAGTTCTTTGGCAAGTGATTGTATCTCATGAGCTTGCTCAATGACGGAGCGCTCATCAGCCATCCTATAGTCATGGAATTGCTCCATGACATACAACTCAGTGCCAGCGTCCGAGACCCCAAACTTGGCCTCGAGCGCTTCCCACGCGTCCTTGCTATTATCAAATGACATATAAGGGTCAACAATGTTGTCCCCAAGAACACTGAACAAAGCCGCCATAAACATGGTATTGGCTTTCTTAAAGTTCGCTTCCTGCTCAGCAGAAAGATCTCCTTCAGGCTTGCCAAGAGTGGTGCTATAGCAGTTTAGGTTTTCAAACCAGAGAACTGCTCTCTTGCGCCATCTCTTATAGTGCATGCCATCAAAAGGAGGCGGCCTAGTAGCCGCGGCTACACCAGTGGAATTCGGTTGCCTATAATCAGGTTTTTGGATTGTTGGAAATATAAGAAATAATCCATATGATTTAATCCAAATAACAAACTGATAAAACATGATTATACAAATGGTACTAAAACCAATTATGCGGATCAACAAAGTAGATGAACAGATTACATCTATAGGAGATAAACCTATCACATCTACACCAAACGCTAGAACAAAGAACTCTAGCATAATCCGAAAGAGAGAGAGATCGAGATCACATACGATGTAGGCTGAATAGCAGCCGCAGCAGCGTCGCCCATGTTGAGGTTGTCGAAGAGGTTGCTGACGTTCGGGAAGAAGTCGTCGTTCGGGAACTCGTCGTCGGACGACGTTGTGGTTGCCAGTAGTCGCGCTTGAGCGCTCCCCAAAAACCTGATCGCCCCTCACCCGTACAGGTTCACGAGAGGCGGGGTTCCGGAGGCCTACTGTCCCGATCTGCGATGCACGCCGCAAGCCAGGATGGGGAAGACGAAAGCGGCGACGCAAGGTTCTAGAGGGTAGGCGCGTGTGTGGATTGATTCGGTGCCGATTAGGTTTTGCCCGGACGCTTATATAGTGCAGGTTAGGAGGACCGTGGGCTCAGCCCACGTCCGAGTCGGTAACAGCCACGTCCATAAAAACTGGAAATGGCTGTAATTAACGCGTCCGTTAATGACTCATAATCACTTTTCCCAACAAGCAAAATAAAGCTCGGCTCGGCGAGATTCCCATAACCAGCATGGCCTTGGCGCGTCGTGACGAGGCGTGGCGTGGCGAGGCGAGGCGGGCGGCGTCAGAGGAGGAGTGCGCGAGGGCTACTCTTCTTGTCACACCTTAGTGAGTGGTGCAACACTCTACTATATAAGGTGGTACAACTCCTCTTCAACTAGCAATGTGGGACTAAACTTTAGCACCACTAGCATAGCCATATGCTGCCATATACAAGTGGGCCAAAGAGAATTTCAGAATTTGTCTAATGGGCCAACAACCCAAAACTCACCAAATTCCAACACTTGATACGTCGTAAACGTATCTGTAATTTTTGATGCTCCATTCTTGTTTTGTACCAACTATTTTATGTTTTGTCTATACTTTGAGGCATTTTTATACATTTTCTGGAACTAACTTATTAACAAGATGCCACAGTGCCAGTTTCTGTTTTCTGCTATTTTGGTTCCAGAAAAACTAGTAAAGAAATATTCTCGGAATTGGACGAAACCAAAGCCAAAGTTCCTATTTTTTAGACACTAGACGGAGTCCGGAGGAGAGACGAAGAAGCGCCACAAGGCAACCGCAACAGGAGGCCGCTCGGGTCCATCCTAGGCCGCGCCGCCCTATGGTGTGGGCCCCTCGGGCGTCTATTGACCTTGCCCCTTCGCCTATATAAACCCCTCAAGGAGAAAACCCTAAGTACCCGATAAGAAATCCACGAAAAAGTTCATAGCCGCCACCATCGTCCCTGGATTGGGAGGGATCTGAAGCTCTTCTTGGCACCTTGCCGGAGAGGGGAGATCATCCTGGAGGCCTTCTTCATCACCATCCCAGCCTCCGGAGTGATGCGTGAGTAGTTCATACTTGGACTATGGGTCCATAGCAGTAGCTAGATGGTAGTTTCTCCTCTTTTGTGCTATCATGTTTAGATCTTGTGAGCTGACTATCATGATCAAGATCATCTATTTGTAATCCTACATGTTGTGTTTGTTGGGATCCGATGGATATTGAGTACTACATCAAGATTGATTATTGATTCTATCATGTCTGTTATTTGTGATCTTGCATGCTCTCCGTTTCTAGTAGTTACTCTGGCTAAGTATTTGCTTGTGACTCCAAGAGGGAGTATTTATGCTCGATAGTAGGTTCATGCCTCTAGTAATCTGGGGGAGTGACAGAAACCTCTAAGGTTGTAGATGTGTTGTTCTACTAGGGAGAAAACAACAATCCTTTGTCCAAGGACAATTGTATTGTTTACTTTACACACTTTGCTTAATGTAATTATCTGTTGCTTGCAACTTAATACCCTAGGGTTGTTCGGATGATATCCTGGAGGTGGATTATTAGTCATAGATGCAGTTGGATTATGGTCTATGTATCATGTTGTAATGCCCAAACGAACCTCATAGAAATCATCATGTGATGTACATGCATTGTTATGCATTCTCTATCTGTCAATTGCCAACTGTAATTTTTTCACCCAACATGTGATTTATCTTATGGAGAAACACCTCTAGTGAACTGTGGACACCGGTCCATTCCTTCCCACTGATATTCAATCTACTGTCTACTGTTTACTTTCTGCAATTACTTTCAAGAAACTACTATCTTCCACACTATACATTTAATCCTTTGTTTTCAGTAAAACCAGTGAGCTTGAGAACCTCATTGTAAATTGGGGCAAAGTATTGTGGTTGTGTTGTGCAGGTTCCACGTTGCTAGCAACACCTTGGGAGCTGTTTCCTTTCTCCTACTGGTTCGATAACCTTGGTTTCATAACTGAGGGAAACTTTCTGCTATGCTCATCATACCTTCCTCTTGGATTCCCAACGAGCTCTACATCATTTGAGCAATCAATGGTCTCTACCCCTCACCGCTTGTAATCCTTCTCTCCATGATGCGCTTCCTTGCATCATCATGCCACTCTCTTGTGAGGTCGTCCATCTTGTGTCGGTCCATCAGCATGATCTTGCTTTCCTCGATAAGGAGCTTGACCATGGACTTGTTTTCCTCGGCAATGCTTCTTATCTTCTCAATGGCTACCTTGTGCAACCCATCTTTCCGGAGTGCTTGCCACCTTGCTTGCTTCTCTTGAATCTTATTCTCGACCAAGAGCATTTTTTACTTCTAATGTCTTGGCCACCATCATCTCATTTGAGTGCACCATGTGATCAATCTTCTCCCTTAAACTTGAGTCTCTTCTCGACCAAGAGCATATTTTCCGTGGGAGGAGTTCCCATGGTGCCAGCCATAGCG
Source organism: Avena insularis (assembly GCA_023614405.1). NCBI lineage: Eukaryota > Viridiplantae > Streptophyta > Magnoliopsida > Poales > Poaceae > Avena > Avena insularis. The sequence goes on along the minus strand of CM042689.1, from coordinate 277,466,954 downwards.
ACAGGAGGACGGCCGCCACACTGGATGGAGACGTTCCCTGGCCTCTTGCATTTTGTGTTGGCAGAGGTTGTCCCAGACATGAGTGCGAGTTAGCTGACAGCGAGGCGAGCCACAAGATCTGTCAGACGGGATGGGAGGGTCTCCTACGCCATCGCGACTAGCAACAACTAGTAATTGTCCATGGCGATTCTAGAGGGGGACGGTGAGGCCGACCGGAGTGGTGGAAGGGAGATCAACAACAGTGACGGAAGGGAAGCGGGAACGACGGTGCAAAAAATGTCCCTCCTGCCAAAGCTCGCGTGTATAGAGGGCACCATTGTGTTGGCCTCCCAACTTGTGTTCGTAAAAAAAATGGATGGGGGGGTGATTTTTCAACCCCTTAATTTTTTAAAGGGCGGGGTAGTATGTGGTGTCTGGTCGGGAAGTTTTTTTTCCAAATTCATCAAATGACGATTACTTTAAAAATCTACGGGATATAAGGGGTGTTGGAATTTGGTGAGTTTTGGGCTGCTGGCCCATTAGACAAATTCTGAAATTCTCTTTGACCCACTTGTGCATGACAGCATATGACTGTGCTAGTGGTGCTAAAATTTAGTCCCACATTGCTAGTTAAAGGGGAGTTGGACCATCTTATATAGTAGAATGTTGCACCACTCACTAAGGTGTGCCAAAGAGAGAATCCCTCGCACACTCCTCTTCCGACACTGCCCGCCTCGCCTCGCCTCGTCACGACGCGCGCGCCGCGGGTTACGGGAATCTCGCCGAGCCGAGCTTTATTTTGCTGGTTGGGAAAATTAATTATGAGTCATTAATGGACACGTTAATTACAGTCGTTTCTAGTTTTTATGGACGTGATTTGTTACCAACTCGGACGTGGGATGAGCCCCACGATCTCCCTGACCTGCACTATATAAGCGTCTGTGCTAAACCTAATCGGTGACTAATCTATCAACAACACGCACCTACCACCAGAACCTTGCGCCGCTGCTTTCATATTCCCTATCTCGGCTTGCGGCGTGCATCGCAGATCGGGACAGTAGGCCTCCAGAACCCCGCCTCTCGTGAACCTGTACGGGTGAGGGGCGATCGGGTTTTTGGGAAGCGCTCAAGCGCGACTACTGGCAACCACGACGTCGTCCGACGATGAGTTTCCGAACAACGACTTCTTCACAGACGTCACCAATCTCTTCGACAACCTCAACATGGGCGACTACGCTGCTGTGACCGCTACGGCTGCTATTCAGCCTACACTGTATGTGATTCTCAACTGTCTTTTTAGATTATGCTAGAGTTCTTTGTTCTAGAATTTGGTGTAGATGTGGTAGGTTTATCTTGTATATATGTAATCTGTTCATCTACTTTATTGATATGCATGATTGGTTTTAGGACCGTTTGTATGATCATGATTTATCAGTTTATTATTCGGATTAAATCATATGGATTATTGCTTATATTTCCAACAATCTAAAAACCTGATTATAGGCAACTAAATTCTACTAGTGTAGCCGCGGCTACTAGGCCGCCTCCTTTTGATGGCATGCACTATAAGAGATGGCGCAAGTGAGCAGTCCTCTGGTTTGAAAACCTAAACTGCTATAGCGCCACTCTTGGCAAGCCTGAAGGAGATCTTTTTGCTGAGCAGGAAGCGACCTTTAAGAAAGCCGATACCATGTTTATGGCGGCTTTGTTTAGTGTTATTGGGGACAACATTGTTGACCCGTATATGTCATTTGATAATGGCAAGGATGCGTGGAAAGCGCTCGAGGCCATGTTTGGGGTCTCAGATGCTGGCACTGAGTTGTATGTCATGGAGAAATTCTATGACTACAAGATGGTTGATGAGCGCTCTGTCGTTGAGCAAGCTCATGAGATACAATCACTTGCCAAAGAACTTAAGCAGTTCAAGTGTTCCTTACTGGACAAATTTGTGGACGGTGGCATTATTGCGAAGCTTCCTCCCTCGTGGAGGAACTTTGCTACTTCTCTGAAACATAAGAGACAAGAGTTTTTCGTTATGGATCTCATTTGGTCTCTTCATGTGGAAGAGAAGGCGAGAGCAAAGGACAAAACTGCTTGAGGATTTGAGCGAGGTTCTATTGCCAATTTGGTGCAGAGGAAAAACTTCCAATCCCACAAGTTCAAGAATAAGAACAAAACTGAAGGAAAGGAGAAGTTTGATGGCAAGAACAAGGCCACACACTCAACCAACTTCAAGAAGAAAAATGATAAGAGGAAAGGCTCTTGCCACGTCTGTGGTGATCCTGATCATTGGGCTCCTGGCTGTCCTAATCACTTTAACAAGTGTCAACATGGGAACAGCGGCAAGACCGCTAATATTTTTAGTAGCGATTCTGAGATGAAGGATGCTGGATACGGTATTTTACCTACTATCCTTTCAGTATGTCGTTTCATGATTGGTGGATAGACAAGAGTGCTAATACACATGTATGTTCTGATATTTCGATGTTTTCCTCTTATCATGTCTCAAGGACTTCTTCCGTGCTGATGGAAAATGGCTCATGTGCTTCTGTTCATGGTGTTGGTACGGTAAATCTGAAGTTTACTTCGGGGAAGACCGTACAGCTGAAGAATGTGCAACACATTCCCTCCATCAATAAGAATCTCGTCAGCGGATCGCTTTTATGTCGAGATGGCTTTAAGTTGGTTTTTGAGTCCAATAAAGTTGTAATTTCTAAGTATATACAATTTGTTAGAAAGGGTTATGAGTGCGAAGGTCTGTTCCGCTTGTCTTTGTCAGACTCATGTACTAAATTATTAATCATGTTTGCAATGATAATGAGTCCAATGTTTGGCATTCACGACTCTGTCATATTAACTTTGGTTGCATGACGCGGCTAGCCAATATGAGTCTAATTCCGAAATTTACCACTGTCAAAGGTTCTAAATGTCAAGTTTGTGTGCAAGCAAAGCAACCCCGCAAGTCTCATACGGCTGCGGAACCGAGAAACTTAGCACCGCTAGAACTTATATATTCAGATCTTTGTAAGATGAATGGTGTGTTGACAAAAGGTGGAAAAAGATACTTTATGACGTTGATTGATGACTCCACTAGATACTGCTATCTTTATCTTCTGAAATCTAAAGATTTAGCTTTGAACTACTTCAAAATCTATAAAGCTGAGGCAGAAAAGCAACTTGATCTTAAAATCAAGCGGCTAAGGTCGGATCATGGTGGAGAGTATTTTTCAAGAGAATTTGATTTATTCTGTATGGAACACGGTATTATACATGAGAGTATGTCTCCCTACTCATCTCGGTCAAATGGGGTGGCTGAAAGGAAGAACCGCACTCTAACTGATTTGGTTAACGTCATGTTAGATACATCGGGTCTTTCCAAGGAATGGTGGGGGGAGGCGCTAATGACTGCGTGTCATGTCCTAAACCGTGTTCCTGTAAAGGATAAAACCATGACTCCATTTGAGGAATGAGAAAAGAAAAGGCTTAAACTCTCTTACTTACGAACTTGGGTTGTTTGGCAAAAGTCAATATTCCAATACCCAAGAAGGGAAAGCTTGGACCAAAAACCGTTGATTGTGTTTTTCTGGGATATGCTTTTCATAGCATTGGCTATAGATTTTTGATAGTAAAATCTGAGGTATCCGACATGCATGTTGGTACAATTATGGAGTCGAATGATGCGACTTTCTTTGAGGACATCTTTCCTATAAAAGGTATGTCTAGCTCATCAAATCAGGAGATGACTGGTTCATCTAGTCACGAATTTGTTACAATTCCTGAACCCACTATGCCAATAGAACACTCTGATAATTCTGTGGAGGACGGCAATGAATCTCCCAAAAGGAGCAAGAGATGAAGGACTGCAAAGTCATTTGGTGATGATTTCATTGTGTAACTTGTGGATGATACTCCCACTTCTATTTCAGAAGCCTGTGCATCTCAAGATGCTGACTACTGGAAGGAAGCTCTTCGAAGCGAGATGGACTCCATCTTAGCTAATGGTACTTGGGAAGTCACTGATCGTCCTTATGGGTGCAAACCTGTAGGATGTAAGTGGGTGTTCAAGAAAAAGCTTGGACCTGATGGTACTATTGAAAAGTACAAGACACGTCTTGTGGCCAAGGGTTATATCCAAAAGAAAGGTGGAGACTTCTTTGATACCTACTCACCTGTAGCCAGATTGACCGCTATTCGAGTACTACTTTTCTTGGCCACCTCACATGGTCTTCTCGTTCATCAAATGGACGTTAAGACAACTTTTCTAAATGGAGAGCTAGATGAGGAAATTTATATGGAGCAGCCTGACGGATTTATAGTAGATGGTCCAGAAAGAAAGGTGTGTAAGTTAGTGAAGTCTTTGTATGGTCTTAAGCAAGCTCCTAAGCAGTGGCACGAGAAGTTTGAAAGAACTTTAACTGCTGAAGTCTTTGTTGTAAATAAATTTGACAAATGTGTGTACTATCACTATGGTGGGGGCGAGGGAGTTATTATGTGTCTCTACGTTGATGACATATTGATATTCGGGACCAACCTTGCTGTTATCGAGGAGGTCAAAGAGTTCCTATCTCGCTGCTTTGAGATGAAGGACTTGGGAGTGGCTGATGTAATATTAAACATCAAGCCACTCAAGGATGACAATGGTGGGATTACACTGCTTCAGTCTCACTATGTGGAAAAATATATTGAGTCGCTTCGGGTATAGCGACTGCAATTCTTCTCCAACGCCTTATGATCCGAGTGTGCTACTTCAAAAGAATCAAAGGACTGCTAAAGATCAATTGAGATATTCTTAAATTATTGGCTCGCTCATGTATTTAGCCAGCGCTACTAGACCTTACATCTCCTTTGCTGTAAGCAAACTGAGTCGATTTGTGTCAAATCCTGGAGATGATCATTGGCATGCTCTTGAAAGAATTTTGCGCTATTTGAAAGGCACTGCGAGTTATGGTATTCACTATACTAGGTATCCACGGGTACTTGAGGATTATAGTGATTCAAACTGGATATCTGATGCTGATGAGATTAAAGCCACAAGTGGTTATTTGTTTACACTTGGTGGTGACGCTGTTTCCTAGAAGTCTTTCAAGCAGACCATCTTAACGAGGTCAACAATGAAAGCAGAACTCACAACATTAGACACAACCACTGTTAAAGCAGAGTGGCTTCGTGAGCTCTCGATGGACTTACCTTTGGTTGAAAAAACAATACCCTCCATCCCAATGAACTGTGATAATCAAACTGTGATCGTCAAAGTAAACATTTCTAAGGACAATATGAAGTCATCAAGGCCTGTGAAGAGGAGATTGAAATCTGTCAGGAAACTGAGAAACTCCGGAGTTATTGCATTGGATTATATCCAAACATATAAAAACTTGGTAGGTCCCTTCACAAAGGGTTTATCACGTAATGTGATAGATAATGCATCGAGGGAGATGGGTTTGAGACCCACGCTATGAGTTAATTCTAGTGGCAACCCACTCTATGTGATCGGAGATCCCGTGAATTAGAGCTGGGAGACAAGCTGTTGGTCAGCTGAGAGGAGAGTATTCCCATATTATATTTACATCTCCGTAAAAATGCAATACTCTCTTAATCTGCATGGCAGGTTGATATTTATCTTAATGTGTTCCAAGTAGCTTTTATAAGCAGAGATGTTGTCCTGCAGAACATCTCTTGAGGAACACACCTATATGAGTCTGACTGTTAAACGTCGCAGTCCGTGAGAGTTGGGTGTTCTCTAATAAACTCATGAAAGGCCCTGGAATATGACGCATAAGCTCTAAACCGCGGGGAAGCCGACGGTAGCCCTGTACCGGTCTAGATTTTGTGTGAAACTAGCACGCGGAAAACTTGTAGTTCAAGGCATAGTCCACTATTCAAGTTGCTAGCTAGTGTAGCATGACGTTTAACATGGAAGTTCAACTTAACAGTCTCCACTACACATCAGTATATAAAACAATGTTCTGGAATAAAAGTGATGTGATGTGCCAATGAGACTTTGTGAGAGATTGTTGGAATTTGGTGAGTTTTGGGCTGCTGGCCCATTAGACAAATTCTAAAATTCTCTTTGGCCCACTTGTGCATGGCAGCATATGGCTGTGCTAGTGGTGCTAAAGTTTAGTCCCACATTGTTAGTTGAAGGGGAGTTAGACCACCTTATATAGTAGAGTGTTATACCACTCACTAAGGTGTGACAAGGAGAGAATCCCTCGCGCACTCCTCCTCCGACGCTGCCCGCCTCGCCTCGCCTCGCCTCGTCACGACGCGCACGCGCCGCGGGTTGCGGGAATCTCGCCGAGACGAGCTTTATTTTGCTGATTGAGAAAATTAATTATGAGGCATTAATGGACGCGTTAATTACAACCGTTTTTAGTTTTTATGGACGTGAGCTGTTACCGACTCGAACGTGGGCTGAACCTCACGATCTCCCTGACCTGCACTATATAAGCGTCTGTGCTAAACCTAATCGGTGACTAATCTATCCACAACACGCACCTACCTGCAGAACCTTGCGCCGCCTCTTTCGTCTTCTCTATCCCAACTTATGGCGTGCATCGTAGATCGGGACAGTATGCCTTCGGAACCCCGTCTCTCGTGAACCTGTATGGGTGAGGGGCGATCAGGTTTTTGGGGAGCGCTCAAGCGCGACTGCTGGCAACCACGACGTTGTCCGACGACGAGTTTCCGAACAACGACTTCTTCCCGGACGTCACCAATCTCTTTGAAAACCTTAATATGAGCGACCACGCTGCGGCTGCTATTCAGCCTACACTATATGTGATCCTCAACTGTCTTTTTCAGATTATGCTAGAGTTCTTTGTTTTAGCGTTTGGTGTAGATGTGATAGGTTTATCTTGTATAGATGTAATCTGTTCATCTACTTTATTGATATGCATGATTGGTTTTAGGACCGTTTGTATAATCATGATTTATCAGTTTATTATTCGGATTAAATCATATGATTATTGCTTATATTTTCAACAAAGGGTCTCTAAGATCAATGACCGTAGCGAACTAGGGTGTCAAGTTCAAGCACCACTAGTGAATTTTACTCAAGAAAAACCATGATACTTGAAGCCAAACTTAGAGCATCTCTAGTCATGCAGTAAAATCTATCGTAAAGAATCGCGCGGAAAATTGGTTTACCGTTGTTGAGCTTCATGGCGCAGAATGGAGCCTGTATAGCCGCCCGTATATTCTCTTTAACAGCCGCTATACGGGCTCCATTCTGCCATGAATTCAACTAAAACTGGCAGGATATATGTCCATTTCATGTCACAAATTTCAGCAAAACACAACACAAATTTAATAAAACAAATAGTCATGCATAATACAAGATTATTCAAATCAAATTACAATAATTGTTTCAACGAATTAAACAAATAGTTCAAAACCGGCCAAACATAGCCAAGTTATTGCGACAAATCCACAAATAGTACAAGCAGCCCAAACATAGGCCAAACACAAGATCTGCTCATTGATGGCCATGCCTTTCCTAGTGGTGGTCGATGAGGTCTTTCTAGAGCTGTGAGTGGGTTTCTGGGTGTTCAATAGCCCTGTAGGAATCAAGAAAAGCTTGGAGACGATCGGGGTTCCTTTGTGGAATCACTCGGCTCCCCATATTATCATAGAAGCACTCCAAGTTCAGGTCTCTCTCATCCTCAATAATCATGTTATGAAGAATGACACAATATGTCATTATGTTCTTGAGGGTTTGAACATCCCAGAGCCTCCTTGGACCCATCACAACTACAAACTTAGCTTGAAGAACACCAAATGCTCTCTCAATATCCTTCCGAGCTGCCTCTTGTGCATTGGCAAAAACAGCTTCTTGCCTTGTTTCAGGTTTATGAATTGTCTTCACAAAAGTTGCCCAATCTGGATATATTCCATCGGCTAGATAGTATCCCATTGTGTAGTCATTGTTGCCAACTTTGTAGTTGCAAGCATGTGCAGTTCCTTGGACAATCCTTGCAAAAAGAGGTGATCGGTGCAGCACATTGAGATCGTTCAATGATCCCGGCAAACCAAAGAATGCATGCCAAATCCATAGATCTTTTGATGCCACGGCTTTAAGGACAATAGTTGGATCGCGTCTCTTGCCGCAGTATTGCCCTTGCCAAGCTTTCGGGCAATTCTTCCACTTCCAGTGCATACAATCCACACTCCCAAGCATGCCTGGCCAGCCCCTCCTTTCATTCATCTCCATCAGCCTGTTCGTATCTGCTTCGTTGGGAGCTCGCAGGTACACCTCCCCATACAGCTTGATCACCAGCTTGGCGAATCGCTTAACGGATTCTATGGTAGTGTCTTCACCAATGCGAAGATACTCATCACAGTAATCAGCAGGCACTCTATACGCAATCACACGCATAGCTGCAGAGATCTTCTGGTACGCGCTAAACCCTAGCTGGCCGGTGGCATCTCTCCGACGCTGAAAATATGGGGATTTGGCCTCGCACTCTTTGACGATTTTGACGAACAATTCTCGTCGCATCCGAAATCGTCTACGGAAGAGATGTGGGGGATAGGTGGGTACCTCGACGAAATAATCTTCCATCAGTGCTTCGTGGCCGCGCCACCGATTCCGGGGGAGAATTATCCTCCCTGGCACCGACCCACGACACCTGTTCAACAGCCTCCACCTATCTTCAAGCTCCTTCACGGCGAGGACGACCGCCAGGTGCTCCACATCGTCGTCCTGGAGGATGTCGTCGATGTCCGAGTCGAAGGAGGAGGAAGAATCATCGGAAAAAAAACAGCTCGCTCTCGCTCATTGATGAACTCATCTGATGCAAGCATGAATAGATCCGTCACCGACCATGTAGCCGAAAATTGCCCGTCGAGGTTGAAGGATGCCATACCTTGGCGGTTAAAGGCGGCCGTGGCGGTCAACTCCAGCGGTGGGAGCTCGCAGAAGCCCACAAAACGGCTGATCTTGTACCGGAATGGGAGGATCTGATGGCCTATCTGCTGGGCGGAGGCTAATCGCACCGGAAAGGAGGGACGGCGCGGCGTGGATCTGCGGCGGCGTTGCGAGGAGGTGGAGAGAACGAGGAAAAGGGAGGGGAAGATTCAGCGCGCCACGCGGATAGAATTCTGGCTCGGGTTGGCCTATCGGACGGAGTATGTACCGGCCAAGGGGGTTCATCCATCGCCCTTAAAAAAAAGTAAAGGGTGACACCTTTTACGCGCTTGACTAGATCAATAAATTTCTCACGACACGATAAAATAACGGTTATTTTATAGTTTTCGGCCTTTTACAGGCACGACTAGAGATGCTCTTATGCTGGAGGTCGCGGGGCAGAAAACAGCGAAGATGCTCTAACCGTCCGGTGGGTCCAAAGTCTAGCTAGGCAAAAACATGAGAGATGAACTCACTGGCTCCAGGTGGTGGGCCATGGTCCATGGGTAATTCGGTCACTTCACGAGTGTTTCGCACCCTCATAAAACGTTGGTGAGACGGTAGGCAACAGCATTCGCGGAGGCTGGGTGTGACCACAAATCTTTCCGCCCACCTCCCCAAAATTTCAAATCCCCGCCGTCTCCGAGACCTTCCTTTTCATCACCGCTCACCTTTTCCGCTCCGGAGTTTGCGAGCAGAGAAGAGAAAGTTTGAAATCCCAAGCCCCGAGCGCCGGGGAGGGGCGGGGAAGGTGAGGTTCCCTCTGTCTCGACCGTCGGCACCAGCATACCAGATCCACATGAACCCCTCTATTCCTCGCTCGATCGCTCCCGCTCCGTTTCTATTTCCCGGTATCTGATGATCTTGTCCCCCCTTCGTCTTTGGGTCAGCTTGGCTTGGACGGCGTGGCGTTGGGAGGAGTTCCTTGCGGATTCACCGGAGGCCTCGCAGTAGTGGCGAACTGGAGCTTCACGACTTCCGAGACGTCGCCGGAGATTCTCAGAACTAGGTACCGACTCCGGATTCCCCTTTGGATTGGCTCGGTTAGTGGCGAACTGGTTTAGGGGACGGAATTGGATCCTCGCCTGTGCATTTGCTAATCGATATGTTATAATTTCAACTCGATTGAACGCTTGTTGTGGCAAATATTTTCCCATGGGCTTCTGATTCCGCTGGGTTTGCTCGGTTTCAATCGGTTGCTATCAGATCCCTGCTTCCTTCATGGATCTCTTTGTTGCAATGCTTTTGTGTTTTGAACATGTGGTTAGCTGCCGGCCTGCCGCAACTGTTACCATGTCCCAGTATTGCGTTGTCCCAGTGTTTCGTCGACTTAAGTTATTTTACCTTGTGGAAGACAATCTCTGAATGATGAGACCACTTTTACTGTGGTACTCTGTGATATAGTTCCACCTGCTACGTTCACTAATTTAATACATGTGGTCAGAAGGGGCTGTTCTTAGTATTTCTCCAATTAGGCTAATTCGACCTGCTTGGTATTGTATTAGTGCTTGCAGTCTGTACTGCATTTCCCACCTAAAATCATGTTATGATCTTTGTTATTTTGTAATTTCAGCCACCATGGAAATTAAGACTTGGCAAGAATTTTATTGTAGTTCTGTGTTACTATTCATTTATAAATTCTCTCTCTCAGGCATGGCTCATAGCCTGACATGCTGTATTTCCATAAGCGACATGACATCTTTGTTAGATGATACACCTCCTACTTTTATTTGGTCATATATTTAAGTTTCAGTAGTAGTCCTTGATTCTATGCCAACTCTGCAATGCAAGTATGACCTTTTTATTTTTCCATAAACAATATGCCACCATTTTTTTCCCTACAACAATGTTTTCTAGGTGATGCATCTTTGCAAGTATTCTGTTTATACATCTGTGAAGCTTATTTGATCTTAAAAGATGCTTTAACATTGGCGGAACTTTCTCTAATACACTTATTCTTTTTTTTTTCAGCTTCAGTTTAAGTTAATTTGGTATATTATCATTCCAAAAACTGTAGCAATGGAAATCGAGCTGCCAAACATCCAGAAAGTGAGTAGCAATTCCTGTGCTAAATTGTAGGATGTGCTTACTGCTTCAGTTTCAGCTTTCTTTCTTAGTAGTATTTAACAACTCATGCACTATGATGTGTCTAGGCTGCATCAAGTGATTACTGGAGTTTGGCCAGGAACCAGTATCCATCTGGTAAGTTTCCTAAGGTCTCAATTGGCATCCCAATTTCAAGGGCAGGCTCTGTATCAAGAGGCAGAGATGCTGCTACTGCCCCTGCATTCGAGAGGAACTTGTCCCAGGGAACTGATGGAAGATCTAGACCCCCTAAAGGTTGTAATGCTCCACTCCGAGCCTCACAAGAAGCTGCAAACCATGGTGGATCTGGTACAGAGGCACCTGAAGCCGTCCCTGTTAATCTTTCTCTATCACAACCTGATGATCATGCACGTGAGAAGACAGGAACCTTTTCCTTTGGAACAAGAAAAGAACAAGGCAGCCAGCTTGACCAACTAGAAAAGACACCCTTTGAGAGTTCACAAGGAAAGCGTCTAGTGGAATCTGCAGATAAAACCAAACCCAACAGCGAAGTGCTCAGGATGAAGCTGTGGGAGATCCTTGGCGGTACTGCACAAACCAAGCAGGCTGTTGCTTCACCAAACCCTGAAGACATTGAGACACCTGACCAACCTAAGAGGCAAACTGCCAATGGCCCATCTCCAGGGAACAAGAAGGTTTACACATCACCTCTTCCTGATAATATCAAGACGCCTGATCTGCTGAACTGTCAAACAGCTAGCTATATGAAGAGCAAACCATCCTCTGATCCAATTGAGTCAGATTCTGATACTCCACAAGTAGTTGAAATAAGGCCTGTTACTCGCACCTTGGGACGCAAGAAAGCACCAGCAGCCTCCAAGCAGCAGGATAAGAGCCAGAGTGCAAAGAAACCATTATCTACTTCACGTTCTGCACCCAAGCAGAAAACACTGGACAATGTGTTTGCTTTCAATGAGAAATGCACACCCAAAACAGTGGGGAAATCTGCAAATGGTAACTCTGCCTGCTTGAGAAATCTCAGAAGCTCCAATAAGAAGGCTAAAGTAGAGCTTAAGAAGACCCATTGCTCTGACAGGATTTCCGACAAGACCACACAAGATGATGATAGGGAAGGGCAGCTACGTACTAGAAATGCACCATCAGAGAATAAGGAAGAGAAAACCGCCTCCTATTCTTCTTTGTCCCGACCTGGAAAAACTGCCGAGAGCCGTTCTAGAAGCCCTACAAGGGAGAAACCATTGAAGGGAATAGCTAAAGTTGGGCCAAGGAAGATGCAGTTTTCAGAAAAGTTGTTAGCCACGACACTGAAGGAGGGTGAGGATAAGGTCTCTTCTCAGAATATTTCATCAAAGAGCAAGGGAAATTATTATTCACTGCACCAGAAGGAGAATGCTAATTTCAACAAAGCTTCCGACGGAAGTCCTCAGGCACATACAACTGCTGGAAATAGTTTTAACTCACCACTGTATGGTGCTGCTAGTCCATCACCTGAACCAAAAACGTACCCATGGGATCATGAGGAAAGTCCCCAGATAAATGGTAAACTTGGAGAGAAGTTTGACAGTCCATTGGCAGACAGATTCAGAGATATGCGAGATGATTTTCCAAGTCCTACTTTTGCAAATAATGTAAATGGTTACCACCAAAGAAGTAAAATGCTAGGCGATGACACATACAGTCCCAAAAATCCAAGAAATATGAACAGGTCAAGATCAAGTTCCTATGCTTCCGATCCAGGGTCTGAGCCATTGGTAGGTTTCAAATCTCTAATGCATTTCCCAACCTTGAGAAATTTACTATACTTGTACTCTGTAACAGATTAACATATAACTCCATCTGTTTGTCACTCATTAATGAATTACTGATTTCCAGGATGAAATGGATAAAACTGATGAGTTACCTAGCAGTGAATCTCCCAATTCTCCAAATGATAGAGATAACAAAAAACAACCATACACTTCACCCATTTCACCAGATGAAGATAAAGGGGCTCAAATTTCTATTCCAAGCTTTCAGAAAGGTCTGAATACAACATTGCAGTATTCCATACACTTTATACTGTTCCTTTTGGATTTAGTGCTACATTTATAGAATCAAAGGTGACTGTTTCTTTTCAGAGCGCTACTTCTCCTGTTCCGCACTAGGACAATACTCTTTTAGAACACATTCTTCTCCATGTATACATATATAAGTTGAATGTTTTCTCTATGTATCGATTACTAGTTAAGTATTGGCAGAGATCCTGTCCTTTCCCTGCGAAAAAGTTAAACATTAGGAGTCAGAGCTTCAAATAGTGCTACTATTGAATCAGCTGTATCTGAATGAATTTTCATAGCATCACTATCAGTGTCAGAGCCTCCAATAGTCTTACTGTGGCTTTAAGGTTAAGGCTCTCCAAACATAATGTAGCGACTTGCTGGTATGCTAACAACCTACACTCACTCTTTATTATATGTATGAATTGCCTGCTCATGAAAGCCATTCAGATGGAACACAAGCAACATGTGGCATGTTTTGTCATGTGAATGCATGCTACTTCAAATGTGTTTCATTAGTATCTTTTGCTAATTGCTTTTGTTTAGTTATCTGACCACTTTTGTTCTAGAAAACAAGTAGCATGAGCTAAGCTCTTCCCATTACATGTTGTTTTGAGATGTGTAAATTACGGTGTGTTATATATCCAAAAAAATTGCGTTGCGGTACTGATTTCATTGGTTCTTTGTCTGCAGGATATAAAGCTCGCGAATGGCTTTCAGACATAGACAGCCCTGATAGATCTCATGAAAATCTGGATAGGAAGTCACATCTAAAAGAGGGTAAAAGAGGCAAAATGCGCTTACCTTCGCCTATTCCTTTTGCCACTTCTGGTAAAGTTGTTTACCTTGCTTTAATTTAAAGGTTGCTGTTCATCACTAATATGTCCTTACAAAAAAACTGTTCCTACTATTCAGGAACACAAGAAACTACAATGTCAGACAAAGAACCAGCACAATGCCCAGATAACTACATAACCAGGTCTGTCTTGGATTTTGTTAATAAATACATAGCTGATACTGGTTTGTTGGTCTAATTTAATTTCTCGATCGCAACCAGGGCTTTTGATCAGTTACTGGTGGTGCTGGAAAGGTTCCAAACCAAGATCAAGTTTGAGACAAGCAATAAAAGTAATGAGATACTGGCATCTACTGGAGAGATAATAAGCCAGCACCTCCAGGGGGTTGAGGTGCAGATGCAGGATGATTTGTAAGATCTTTGTCAATGTTACTAAGAAACTACATCTATTCTCTTATGCACACCGAATTGTATATAGGCTTGTTACAGATGTATCACATGTACTAGAGCTGCAAGTTTATTTGATGCATGATATTTAACTGTGCTTTCAGGGATAAGCTGGTAAAAGCAGGGAAATCTAAAAGAAAGCGACTAGAATCAACATTTGAAGGTATGGCTTATGTTATTTAATGCAAACATTAGGTTTGGGGTATGTTACTGTGAATCGTGGTCTTGTGACAATGGGACCCATTAGTCAAAATCCATTCAGAAAGCAGTTGGGATGTACAAGCGTTTTGATCCATTGGACCTATTTGGATTATTCAGCTCAAGCAATTTGCAGAATCTTATACTTCATAACTTCAACATACAATTGTAAAATGTTTGGCATATAGAAGTCAAGTTTAAGTAGTAGAAATAACCACATAAAATAGGTATGATCTGATTCCGGCATGTTATGTTGGTCCTACATATTGTAAGATTTAAAAGAGCATAATAAGCTGAATGTCGGATGCATGTGAAAGACCCAACAAATCTAAGGTTTAATAGGTTGAACAATGTCTGGTTTTTGAATCTCTTAAACCATCTTAACACTGAAGCATAATTAGTTCCATGAAATATTAGTTTGATAAAATCTAATGTACTATACCATTTTTATAATGTGCCTCTGCCTGCAGTTATCCAATATGGCTTGATTCTTTCTAATTCATTATCTGTCACTCTTTGGACTCTTCACTGTACATGCATATATAGAGGCTTGGAGCCTGTTTGGTTGGTAAGCTAACCATGCCACACTTTGCCACACCGTAAGTTAGGCAAGTTGATCAAGTTAGTCACCCTGTTTGTTGGTTTGGAGCCACACTTGTGGCAAGTTTCCTTTGTGAATCCTTATACTTTACCTTGCTTTCCTGCATGTCTGATGCTGTTTCTCTTGGATCATGTTAGCTACTCAACTGATATAATATTATCTGGCTCTCTTCTGATTTCAGAGCAACAAGAACAGCTAAGGGTTCTTCATGAGAAGTTCAAGGAGGAGGTAAATCAGCAGTTGCTTGGTTGCAAGAATTCTCTTGAGGATTTTGAAGCCTATCACACAGAACTTAAGGGAGTGGCTGACAAGCAAAGTAAGTTTAAGTTCAAACCTTACACTAGAGCAATGTAAAGAGACATTTACTTGCTGGACTATTTATTGCAAATAGATATGACACCAACACCCAAAACTGTGCAATCATGTTAATCTTTGTCAACACAGAACCATGATCTTTCACCATCAGAGCACTCTGCTTATAGATTGAGAACTCTATGTCACATAACTGATCCAGGCATTTCAATTATATTATTCCAAGCTTGAAGTTTCTTTCTGAATATTCCCTCTATATCACAGATAAGTGACGTTTTGGACACTGACATGGTCTTTATGTTGTAAACTGACATGATTCAAGAGAAACAGCATCAGATATGTACATTAATTTCTAATGTAATATATGTGCACAGAAACCAAGAAAATTATAAGTTTCGAGAAATACATTTTGAGACAAATATGATTTTCAAAATTTCAATCTGAATAATTAAAATGATAAATGTAGTCAAAGTTTCAAACGTTTGACTGAAGGCATGTCCAGAACATCACTTATTTGTGATATGGAGTAATATGGTCAAATCACATGATTTTGGTTTACTGCCAATCTGCATTGTCACATGATCATAAGAAACACACCAGTGAGGTAATTATTGTTTTAATCCATTGTTATCATTGTTAAGAGGCGAATGGAATGATTCATCATACAGCCATGTGTAGGAATCTATTTAAGTGCTCCATTTTTGTAACCGTTGGCCACCTAAATTACCACTGAACCATGGTGCTCTTTTATGATTGTATCAACAGAAACGTCACACAAAAAGCTCCTCCAACATGCTGAGAAAACAGTCGGTTCTCAGCTCAACGATGCTGAAATCAAAATCGCGGAGGTTCAGAAGGTAAGGCAACCACCATCCCTAAACCCCAGGGATCCCGTATCAATCAGATGGCCACCTTATCATGAAAAAAAATGTTTTGCAGAGAGCCCGGAAGAAGATGAACGGCTTAAAATACGTACTCAAGGAGCTTATCATGGAAACTGCAGATTGATCAAGTTCACCTGCTGTACACAAGTACATAGCTAAGGCGGAACGAGTAGGGTGCCACATCACAAACAAGTCTATGGCTCCATTTTACAAAGGGTATAGGAGGATGGTGCCAGAATGCATATAGGGTTCCTTTTCTTACAGTTACAAGTTGAACTCTGCCAAGAGAGTTACCGTAGCATTTGCGTCAGTGGTTCACTAAGTTACCATCTGGGAAACTTGCAACCAGAGTGTCTTAAGAACAAAGCAGTCCTCATTTATCTGTCCCCTGCTGTTGTTCGTTCTTTCAGCACTTGTTGAGTTTGGACTACACTGTTTTCTCGAGTAATGTAATGATGCAGTACGAAATTGCAAATGCTTAGGTTGGATTTGCTGACATGTGAACGTAATGGATGAAAAATCAAATGGACTCGTTTGGTGATATGTTCGATTCTTTTATTTCTGCTCATGTGTACAATATCGTCTGGATCAGAAGAAATCAGAGGACAACGTACACCATTATTTCAGATGTATATATGTCTGTACACAAATGGTTATGCCGTAGTACATGCAAAATGGGAACTAACCATGTCCTCTGTACAAAACAGAGATAATACAGATCTACAGATTATTGTATGTATATTTCATGTCGCTGATCTAAATATAAAAAAATGATCAGTTAACGAGATGCTTATTGTAGCCACCCTGCACCTCAATGACCTGTGAGATTGGGCATATGATGCCCTATGGTGGAAGACCAAAAAAATATGATAGTGCTCATACTAATCTGTACTTTTCCCATTAGACCGTACAGACTTTGCTGTCAAGATCAATGGAAGTCAGGTTGACCTGTCGAAGTCAAGCACCTGTGCCACATCCTGCTGTTTGGATCAACAAGCCTTGGCGTTTTGATGACTTCTGGTATTGGCAAGTACACATTATGCGTGTTGCATACTCCGGTTGTGATGCCGCTGAACCCTGCAAAAGCACCATGAACCTGCAAGGTTCCATCAGGGACTAACGCTCAGAAAAGAGAAATCATGACTATTTGCCGTGAGACAGATATGCAGCTAAGAGAAGCAGTGTCTTACAGCATTTTGGCCAAGCACCGTGCATAGGATGGCATCAGATGCATTGGCACGCACGGCACGAAGCATGTATGTAGGATCGATGTACTTCACATCAGAGTGGACACCTATTTCTCTGAAATGAGACTTAATCTGTGGCATGACATTGTTTCAAGTTAAATATTGTTTCAGTCACAACACATACATCGCCAAGAAGACCATTTAATGGCATGGACAAACCTTCTGTTGAAGGTGCACACCGATATCACTAAGAATCATGTTCCCCGAAGCATCGGTTGCATTTGACTTTTGCAAATATTCCTGGAAACATACAAATATTCTATATATTTAATGGAGAAATATTTTTCTCATTTGATATAAACCCAAGCCAATGCCCAAATTCAAGGGATACTTGTTAAATGCCAGCAGTGAAATCCCCAAAGAAAATGTATCTGATGTGTGAATGTAATCTTACCTGCCCAGCTCCTTCGGCAATACAAATCAGAGCAAATCCTTTGGTTTCAATCAAGTGCTCAACGTGTCGAAGAACTCCGTTTGGTCCATCAAGAGTGAATGGTACCTTCATTTGGATTACCACGATCAAATCAACTACAGGGGCATAGTAAGTAGGAAGGGCATACCCATCAGAAGTTGAATAGCAGACACCTCCGGTATCAAGCAGATATCGACTTGCCCACTTGATAGGGAAGCATGCATCGTGATGAAGCCGCTGCTTCTTCCCATCAGCTTGACCAATCCGATGCCATGAAATGCAGAATGTGCCTAAACATAGTGTTGACCACAAATGTATTTTTGAGTGGCAACCAATACGAGAGAATATATTACTACATTTTTGCTCAAAGATATGTATGAATGAGAGCCTGATAGGTTACTAAAATGAATCACCTCAATATATGCAGAGTTGATGGCTCTTTGTGCTGCTTCCACTGCAGTATCAAATCCAAATGTCTTGTCCATCAATAGTATGTCATTATCAATTGTTTTTGGGACGCCCACAATCGACACTTTCAGTTTTCGCTTGCGGCACTAATTTTCGCCAAAAGAAGCAGACAAATGTAAGTATGCAACCATCCACCCGTGATATGTTATGTTAACCTCTAATCCCATGGTCCAGGCTACCACGTTTGTGTGAGCCCAAAAATGTTTTTATTACCCTCTAGGAACTGAACATAGCTTATTCTGACACAAGGAAGACATGATTTAAATACCTCGGCATGTATAGCATTAGCTCCAGCATGAGTTCCATTTCCACCTAGTACAAAGAGCATGTCAAGTCTCCTGGCCTAAACGAGGTTTGCAGACATCAAGTTGATAAGTCTTCAAAGTAGCACCTTGTATATTAAATATATTTTTGCAAAGTACCAGAGTTGCGCATACATGCCTGGATGCTGTCGACAATGTCTGAGATACTTGCTCCACCACGGGAAACTCCTAAGAAGCTGCCACCAGCAAGATTGATATTTTGGACGACATGTGTGTTAAGCTGGATAGAATAAAAGAGCCCAGAGACTTACAATCAGGATTGTTATTGTTTCCAGATACTTCATAATGTACAAAGAATTCTTACAGGAACTTCCGATAGATGATCTTCAAAAAATCCACGGAAACCATGTTGTATCCCAACAATGTTTTTCACTCCATATTTTTCAAGTGTAAGCACAATCTGCAAGAGTCAAGAGTGCAAGCAGGCCATAGTTCAAAATTGAGAATAGTATTTTCTTCAAGAGATTTTTCAGAAGATATACGCATAAGCTATTGTAATCATCTTTTATTTATCTGTGCAGACAGTCAGAAATCAACACGTCAAGTTCTATTCTACCTGCCGGATAACATCATTGAGACCTGGGCAAAGTCCACCACAGGTTACAATTCCAGCCTTTACACACTGTGGCTCAAAATATATTTGTTTACGTGGGCCAGCACGGTGCACCCTGGAAAAGACACGAGTTTGTGTTAGAGAGAGTGTCACATGTCAACACTTTAGTTTGTGCAGCGCGCTGTCACCATTGTTCAACCCAGCTGCAATCAGGGTCAATGCAGTCAGCTCCAGCAGACGTTGATGAGGCAAACTTAATAACCTGTAGAACCAACAAATTTGTTATAAGACATTTTACTATATTTACCTGAACCACAGAAGTGATGCTGCACACAAGCACAGTTACAATTTAGGTCTATGTGAGATATTTTCTATGTAGTGGACGTGCAAGTAAGTGGAACATATACTATATTTATGTTAAAACTTTAAACTGTATTCGAATGGCCACAGAAACTACTGAACTAATTGCTGTGGGTTGATCCATGTCTAGTATTACCTTCAAAAGTGCTCTATCGTCATCATTAACATAGCCGTTCCAAGATTCTTCCAATGAACCACTGATATTCTCCAGAGGAGTTCTGGTTGCGAACAAGGCAAAAGTTACAGCAATCATAAAGAGATCTGTTTCGATCACTAAGAGTATAGATATAGGAAATGAATTAGTAGAGGAATTGGAAGGCAACACATCTCACCTGCTCTTGAGAGAAAATGTCGTTGGCCTTGGTTCCACATCAATTACATCTGTCAAATGCGGCAAACTGAACCTCCTATCAAAGTCCTCTTGGAATTGCTTCTTCCAATTCGGATTCGAGAAGTCCAGTTTTGGGCGATCCACGAATGTGGCTCTGACGACCAACTGACAGGCTGCTCTTGTTTTCTTTTCATACCCAATACATCGCAAGCGATTTCCGCAGCTGAGCAGTCCAAAACGATTGAGCTGGATTATGCTAGCATAGTCTACTGGCGATGCTAGAGCCATTGTTTTACAAAGCCCTGTGAGACAGGTCCTACCTTGTCATTAGTAACATATGATAGCAGAGAGAGTAAATCAAGCTTTCATAGATTTGCTAACAGCAATTTCAACAGTTACATCGAACTGTATGTATGATCCACGCTATCATAGAGTAAAAAAGGAAAAGACAAGTATAGCCCTTCACTACGGGAGTAACCAGCTCAAAATATTGCTCCTTTTTATTTGTAGGAGATGATATGTAAACATAACATGTCTAAAAAGCAACAGAACATGTGAAACTATGTTAGAAAATAAAATAGTATCAGTATCGTATTTTGCACCGAAATATCAATGGAAAAGGAAAGATTCCCGGATCATCTACAGTCGGTGTCACCCGCCAACCATCACTCACGTTCACATGGTAAAAGGAGATGCACCTAGCCCGATGAAACCGAGAAGCGAAATCAGCACGGTGAATTGCGAGAAACGCACCTGTCCTCGACCTACTATGCAGGCACCGGCGGAGAGGAAAGCTCGCCCCGCGAGCCAAGTGATCGAGGAAGAGAGGGGAAGGGGCTGCCGACGCGACGTGTTATAGAGTGGATGATGAAGGGAGAGGAAGCCAAGGAGGCGGCGCCTTGATGCGGCCGTCACCGTCTCGGTTTCTTGGAGAACCAGGAGGAGAAACAGAGGAGGGTGGAAGGCGCAACAAGAACGAGGAGGATTCGACGATTCGGGGGAAGATTGGTCTGCTGTGCTAGCGCGCCTCTCGCAATTGGGGAGAAGGAGAAATCGGAAAGGGAAAAAGTCTGGGGTTTGGTTTAGGGGCGCTGACTGTCCGCTGATGCCGCCCGCCACGCTCCTGTATATTTCTTCTCGCCTGTCGATTTTTTTTTGACCGATTTAACAACCCCCGCTCCCCGTTAAATCTATATCTATCTATATTTATATCTATATATCTCTATATCTAGATAAAATAACTGGTGCACCAGGGTGATACGCGTTTTTTTATTTAAACCACCCTATATCTATATCTATCTATATATAATAATCTATACTATTAAAAAGATTGGGGACGTTCGCCACCCTGGTTTTCCGTCTGCCGTCAAATGACGCTTTTGCCCCTGGATTTTTTAGATATTTACCCACATTGCCATTGCTGTGAATTCCATTTCCACACGCCGCCCGCTGCACCCCATCAACCCCGACTCCTGCGCCGTCATCGCTCCTCCCCTCCCGACCTCCTCCCCGTCGTCGGAGTTTCTCTCGGCCTCGCCTCCTCCCTCTGCTCCTCCTGCCCCCGACAGACCTCCTCTATCTGCCGAGCTCCGTCCCCGCCGTTATCTCCTTCTCGCGCCCTCATCTCCCCTTCTCGCACGAGGAGGGCGTCCGTGAGGCGAGGGCTCGTGCTGGCCGGAGCACGCACGGGCAGCGCCAGTCCGGGGCGGAGAGGAGAGGGAGGCATCTGTGTCGGGGATGGTCCTCGTAGGGGACACACGCGGGGTGAGGAGACCGCAGGCGTTGACGAGCGGAGGAGGGAGTAGGCTCGATCGGCAGGTAACCGAACTGGCCCGGTCGGCTTCTTTCGCCGGCGGGAGAAGCGGGGGAGGGCGACCCGGTTCGGTGGCGGATGAGGGGACCTGCGTCGGTGGTGGGGAACAGAGACCTTGGTAGGCGGGTTGGAGCCGGATGTGCAGCGTAGAGGTGTGGCGCCGACCAAGTTGCTGATGGTCGACGCGCTCCAGTGGCCTGATCCGCCCGCGAATCCACCCTGCTATCCGTTGGGTACTCGATAGTCAAGGCTTGTTGATCCCATGCTAGAGCATTGCATTCCTTGCGTCACAGATGTCAAGACCGCCTAACTGCCCTAGGTTTGAGTCAATTGTGAGTAGCCTTCTCTGGATTTTTCTTCTGTCTCTTAAATTTTGTCAAGTTCCCATCCTCGTCAGATTTTATAGCATAGAAGAATGAGGGGTTATTATGATGCATCTTTTGTAGGTACTTCAGAGTAGCACCTACATCACCATAGTGAGAAACTTTATGCCTGTACCTTTTCCAGCCTGTAGCTTTCAGATAGTTTGAAGTGACATGGTCTTTGATAATATTTTGGTTGCTGATAGAATCATCCGGTGATTTATCAACCAGAGCTACTGCATAATCTTGACAGCTTCCACTGTAGTTGAGACAAATGTCTGATTTTAACTTCAATATGTATTTATAAGATCAACTTCCGAGTCATAGCACCCCGAATACTCATATATATTAGGCTCCTATTTATTCGCTTGGGAAAACATAACCTGAATCTTATCATAATCAGGCTATCAAATAGCATCCTCTCAAGACTATTTGTGTGCACAGCATACTTGAATCTAGCATGTACGTTTTTCCTTTTGTATGTCTTGCATCAACTAATTGTTTCTTCAACATCACAAATTTTCGTAACAGCATCTCGCGCATTTGTACTGCTTAAGTTCTGACACAAATCATGGTTCTGTTTTATCTTGGGTCAGGAATCTAAGAAAATGACATTTGTAAAGGTTGGTTCATAAGCTGATTACATATGTGCTACTCCTAACGATTGTGGGCCTTATGTATAATATATGGGAGCATTGTAGCCAGTATTTTGGATAACATTCATCACTATACGGGTTTGTCTTTGCATGCTTTCTGTCAGCTCCACTGTTTTCATAATGGCAAAGAACTTGGCTTCAAGATTTGGTACGGAGAAAAGTGCCGAAGCGCCTCCTGGTTGATGGTGAACTCAACTGTGCGCTATCGACGGTCGGGGGTCAAGGTATCTCAAGCGTGTAACTTCATGTTGTCTGGTTCTTCATGCGAAAAGGCCAATCCTCTGTGCTCATTCCCGGTTGATTCCATGTATGATCTGATAATGTGAACTTCCCTGTGTTTTGAAAATTGTAGGCGTTAGCCGGTTTGGGTATGGTTATTGGTAAGACCGTATGGGTAACTCTAAGAGCCGCTCGTGTGGGTAGAGATGGTTAGCAGTAAGTCTTCATGATCCTCTTGAAGTTGATTTTCCTCCTCGGAATCATATAAGAACTGGACTGAAATGTTTCAACAAATAGCAACTTTTCGGTGCTTGTTAGAGAGACGGCCAATTATAGTAATGTCCCATACCTGACATTTTTTTTCGTGTGTGTAAAATTTTGAATTCAATTGGTTATGCTCGTTCTGATAAGTGCATGTGTGTGATTCTATCATAAATTTCAGGGACAAAGTTGTTCTATCTCGTTTCATGCTAAATGAGAGGTTGTAGCGCGTGGACGTGCTGGGCTGTGGTCTTTGTATTGTTGAGTTGACACATCATTATCCATGATCCTAAGCAGAGAACCCTAAACTTGCTGGAGCAGATCAGGCTTTTGACAATTTTATACTGAAGATTCTCTAGAAAGAAGATACGTAGGGGGCAAGAGTGATTCTTCTATGGACATTTGCTATAGTAGTTCTTGCTTTATGTATGAATATATGAAGAGAATCCAAATGTAGACATCACATGCCCATCTTTTTCAAATTTATGACAATTGGTATTTCGTGTGTTCATATAATTTTTTTATTATCCCGTAGCAACGCACGGGCATTCTGCTAGTAATAATAATAATCTATATTCTAATAATAAAACACAAAGTGTTTCTCCCGGTTCAACACTTTTTTAGACCTTTTTGCCCCTCCACTTAGATGGAATTACCCACCATGGCCACTCCTAAGTTAAACAAGATTTCGTTTATTTCTGTGCTGACCGGGCGAATTGGGTCTATCCTGGGCTTTTCATCTCGGGTGTATTGGGTCTCTACCATGAGAGGTTAGGCTTTTCATCGATTGACAGGGCCATTGTCCGCTCCTCCGAACCGTGACTCGATAGTCCCACCTCGCTCGTTTATACAGAATCGCATCAGCTCATATACGTTCTCAAGGTTCTTGGAATCAACAAGCTGGTTGGAAATCTAATAAGCAACAACACCACTGTTTGATCTCTGAAATCAGATCATAGAATCCCCGTGGGAGAGAAAGCAAAAGGGCAAACTGACAGATGTGTTGGAGATATGCCCAAGAGGCAATAATAAAGTGGTTATTATCATATCTTCATACTTATGATAAATGTTTACATACCATGCTATAATTGTATTAACCGGAAACATTAATACTTGTGTGATTTGTAAACATAAAAAGAGTCCCTAGTAAAGCCTCTTGTTAAACTAGCTTGTTGGTTAATATATGATCATGGTTTCTTGATCATGAACATAGAGATGTTATTAACAACAGGGTCATATCATTAGGAGAATGATGTGATGGACATACTCCTATAGTTAAGCGTAGCATAAAGATAAAGTCATTTAATATAGTTCATTTGCTATAAGATTTCTGATACATAGTAACCTAATTCCTTCGACCACGAGATCATGCTTATCACCATCACCGGAAGGATGCTTTGATGACATCAAACACCACACCGTAACTGGGTGGCTATAAAGATGGCATTGAGTGTTCGGAAAGTATGGGTTGAAACACATGGATCAAGAGTGGGATTTGTCCATCCATATGACGGATAGATATACTCTGGGCCCTCTCGGTGGAATGTCATCCAATTAGCTTGCAAGCATGTGACTGGCTCACAAGGGATGACATATCACGGGAACAAGAAAAGAGTACTTAACAGTAACGAGGTTGAACTAGGTATGCAGAGATACCGACGATCAAAACCTCGGATAAGTAAAATATCGTGAGACAAAGGGAAATTGGTATCGTATGTAAGTGGTTCATTCGATCGCAAAGTAATCGTAGAAATATGTGGGAGCCATATGAATTTCTAGATTCCTCTATTGGTTATTGATCGGAGAAGTGTCTCGATCATGTCCGCATAATTCACGAACCGTAGGGAGACACACTTAAGGATTCGATGTTGTTGAGTAGTTATGGAATGATGAGTAAGAGACCGAATGTTGTTCGGAGTCTCGGATGGGATCCAGGATATCACGAGGAGATCCGGAATGGTCCGGAGAATAAGATTCATATAAGGAAAGTCCTGTTTCGGAGTTGGGGAATGATTCCGGTGTTTTCACCGGGAATGTTCTAGAAGGGTCCGGAAGGTCCGGCACTCCGGAGGGGAAGGGTACATGAATGTGTCATGACAATGTGGAATGGTTGCATCATGTACTAGGTCACTTGGCTAGGCAAAATAAAGGGAGAAATCAAATCCTAGTTTGAAAGTCAAACGCCAATTTGAAAAAGTCAAACGGCAAGTTTGCTTGGTGGAGGGAGAGTAGGAATCCTACTTGGGGAGGAAGTCTCCTCCCTCCATCCGCCGGCCAAGGAGGAGGAGTTGGAGGAGGACTCCCTCCTCCCAAGCCGCACCCTCACACCTATAAAAGGAGGGGCAGGGCTGCCCCTCTCCCACACACCTCTCTCCTGTAAACCCTAGCCCTAGCCGCCGGCCTCCACCAAGTCGCCGCCGCCCCTAGGGTTTGCCTAGCCGCCGAGTTGGGGCCCTTCCCTTGCCCTAGCCGCCGGATTAGCTCTCTCTCCTTGGTGCCTCTAAACCCTAGATCGCCAAGGCCTCTCTCATAGTCCACCATACTCGCTCCGGCTTAAGGCGAAGCCCTGCGAGATCTCCCCTCTACTTCCGGTACCACGCCGTCGTGCTGCCGGAATCACGAGGAGAGTGCTACAACCTTCGCTGCCTGCTGGAACAAGGGAGAGGAAGGTCTTCATCGAGTACCGTATGTGTGACCAGGCTCAACGTGGCGCGATGGCCTTGGAAGGATCGTCTACGCGATCTTGAGATCGGAAGTGTACGACTACATCACCCACGAGAATCTGCTCTCGTTAACCGCTTTGGATCTTCGAGGGTTAGTATTCTATCGACTCGTTGCTACAATCTAGTAGATAGATCTTGGCTTGATCATAGATTAGATCTTGATTGTGTGTTCATGCCTTAGAATTTTTTTATTTTCCATGCTACGAACCCCTACAAGATGCGGTATACGGCTGCGATGCAGAGAGGAGGGCAAGGATCCGAGGAAGGCGAGGTTCAGGCCTGGTGTGCCTGGCGGCGGCAGGACGGAACAAGGAGAGAGGGGACCCAGGCAGGAGCTGCCGCACGTCTCGCCATACGTTGGGCTCATGGGCTGGGTCCCTGTGGGAAGAAGAAGAGCGACGGGGGATTCATAAGCGAGCCACTTAGGGAGCGGGTTTGGTTCGTGGATGAAGCCTCGCTGGAAGTTAGTTGCGCTCTAAGTGAGCTCTTAGATCTGATACGTAGGGTGACATGAAGATAATTTGACTACCACGACTAGGAATGGCAGTAAGCCTGTGTGTGTGTGGGGGGGGGGGGGCTAAGCCTGGTCTTGTCCGTCATAGGATCTTTTTTGCAAACTTTTCTATTCCCTCCATTTTAAAACAGATGTCTCGAGTTTTTTTAAAATTTGGATGAGTATTATTTTAATTTTATTATGAAGTGAATAGATAATTTTTGATAGTTGCATAGTCTTTTTAATTTTTTGTGTTGTTTGACAAAGATGGGAAGAAAACTAACAAAATATGTATTGTTGAAATTCAGAGAGTGAGATATACTAAGGCTATTCAAGTCCGCCGGAGTTTTTTTATTTAAGATTCAGTCGGAATTGATATTATATGAAGGAATCGACCCATAGCGATGCATATATATATTTATATGAAGTGTATATCACATCAAATTTTAATATTTCAAAATAAGAGCAAATTGAGGCCAGAGATATGCGGCGTGGGTGATCGATATTTGTGCAAAATTTTATGGTGAAAATTTCTCCCATTCACTCTCGGTGCACCACGGACACTTATACTAGTAATAATAAAAGACGAAGTGTTTCTTCCGGTCCAATACTTTTTTGGATAGGTTTGCCATCCCACCAAATTACATAATACAACCGATACCACCCGTAACTAAAAAAAATGTTACGACAAGTCTAGCCCAAGTTTTTTAGGGAAAGCCCACGTTAAACAAGATGCTTGATGGAAAGGAAAAAACAAATGGGAGGGGTCAATTGGGTTTAGAGCATCTCCACTCGGCTACCCAGGACGCCGGTTCGGACGCCGAAAATAGGTCCGAACGCCGAAATTCAGCCTTGTCACGTTCCCAGGAACCTCTTTTCGTTCGTATTCGGACGAACTTTGGTCCGGGCTTCCTAGGCCATACCCAGGATCCCGGGAACGCCCTGGGAACGCCAGATGGAGCGAAATTGGGCGTGGGCCAGCTCTGTCGGCGAGACAGTCCCATTCCCCCACTCCACTCGCCCAGACTACGACAAAGAGCTCCCAGCGCCTCTGTCGCCATGACTTTGCCAGCGGATCTCCTTCACGCCGAGACATGCTCATGCCTCTAGATATGCTCGTTGATACGTCGGAAAAATATCTATAATTTTTGATGTTTCATGCTTGTTTAGTATCTACTTTCATTTGCTTTGTCCACACTTTGAGGTGCTTTTTATATGTTTTCTGGTACTAACCTATTAACAAGTTGCCACAGTGCCAGTTGCATGTTTTCTGCTATTTTTGGTTCTAGAAAAGCTAGTAAGAAAATATTCTCGGAATTGGACGGGACAAAATACAAAGTCAATATTTCATCGAGGAGAACACAGAGTCCAAAGGAGAGAAGGAGGGGCGCCACAGGGTGGCCACACCCCCCAGGCGCGGGCTAGGGTGGGCCCATGCCTGGGCAGGGTGTGGGCCCCCTGGTCGCCTCCCACCCTCGCCTCTTATCCTATAAGAAGCCCCCGATGCCTAAACCCTAAGTACCAGATCAATATTCCACCAAACCGTCTGTAGCCGCCGCCACCATCGTTCCTAGATCAGGGGAATATGAAGCTCTTCCCGGCATCCTGCCAAAGGGGAGATCATCCCGGAGGCCTTCTTCTTCATCATGATAGCCTCCAATATGAAGCGTGAGTAGTTCCACCTTAGACTATGGGTCCATGTAGTAGCTAGATGGTTGTATCTCCTCCTTGTGCTTTCATGTCTAGATCTTGTGAGCTCCGTTCATGATCAAGATCTCATCTATTTGTAATCATGCATGTTGTGTTTGCGGGGATCCGATGGATATTGAGATTACTATGTCAGATTGATTAATGGTTTTGTCTTATTGATTCTATCATGTCTGTGTTGTTTGTGATCTTGCATGCACTCTGTTGTTAGTAGCTATCTTGGCCAAGTAGTTTCTAGTGACTCCAAGAGGGGGTATTTATGCTCGATAGTGGGTTCATGCCTCTACTTAATCAAGGTAAGTGATAGGAATCTCTATGGTTGTAGATGTGATGTTGCCACTAGGGAGAAAACAACGGTCTCTTGTTCATGGAACAAGTGTATTTTTTACCTTACACACTTTGCTTAAAGCAGTTGTCTGTTGCTTGCAACTTAATACTGGATGGGGTTCGGATGATAACCCAAAGGTGGACTTCTAGTCATAGATGCAATTGGATGGCGGTCTATGTATATTTTTGTATTGCCCAATCGAATCTCATAGGATCTTTT
The DNA here is from genome assembly GCA_023614405.1 of Avena insularis. Classification (NCBI taxonomy): domain Eukaryota; kingdom Viridiplantae; phylum Streptophyta; class Magnoliopsida; order Poales; family Poaceae; genus Avena; species Avena insularis. Next base: position 277,438,254 of record CM042689.1, on the reverse strand, counting down.
TGTCTAGTATTGCATTGTTATGCCTTGCTCAGTCCTGTCAATTGCTCTGCTGTAATTTGTTACCCAGCATGCCATGTTTGTTTATCTAAGGAGAACACCTCTAGTGAACTATGGACCCCGGTCCAATCTTTACCATTGATACGTATTCCACTGTTACTGTTTACTTGCTGCAAACCATCATCACCTTCCACACCATACAGTTAATCCTTTATTACAAGAACCGGTGAGATTGACAACCTCACAGTTAATTGGGGCAAAGTCTTGAGTTTGTGTTGTGCAAGTTTCCACGTTGCTTGCAACACCTTTGAGACGTTTCCTTCCTCCTACTGGTTTGATAACCTCGGTTTCTTACTGAGGGAAGACTTGCTGCTGTGCTGCATCATACCTTGTTCTTGGGGTTTCCCGGCGAAGCGCTTCTAGGCACCATCAACAAGTTTTCTGGCGCCATTGCGGGGGAGGCTAAGGACGTCTTTACAAGGGGAGTCCTCCTCAACCTTTCTCTTTACTTTGTTTTTAGTTTGATTAGTTTCTTTTGCTTGGTTTTGTTTGCCTCTTCTTATCAATAACTAAAAAAAAATAGTTTGGTTTGATTTCTCTTATGAAAAACACAAAATAAATAGTTCCTGCTCTAGCTGCTGCTGCTGTTTTTGGCTTGCTCCACCTTTGCCAAAATGAACTTTGCTGAGAACACCAAGTTGTGTGACTTCACTAGCACAAACAACAATGATTTCCTTAGAAATCCTGTTGCTCCACCTGCTTCTAATGCTACCTTTTATGAAATTAAGCCTGCTTTGTTGAATCTTGTGATGAGAGAGCAATTTTCTGGTGCTAGTTCTGATGATGTTGCTGCCCATATCAATAGCTTTGTTGAACTTTGTGAGATGCAAAAGTATAAGGATGTAGATGGAGATATTATTAAGCTCAAGTTGTTTCCTTTCTTCTTGAGAGGAAAAGCTAAAGAATGGTTGCTATCCTTGCCTAGAAATAGTATTGATTCTTGGATTAAGTGCAAAGATGCTTTTATTGGAAAGTACTACCCTCCTGCTAAGATTATATCTATGAGAAGTGACATTATGAAATTTAAACAACTTGATAATGAACATGTTGCTCAAGCTTGGGAAAGAATGAAATCTTTGGTTAAGAATTGTCCCACTCATGGACTTACTGCTTGGATGATTATCCAGACTTTTTATGCAGGTTTGAACTTCTCTTCAAGAAACCTGTTGGATTCAGCTGCTGGAGGTACCTTTATGACCATCACTTTGGGTGCTGCAACAAAACTCCTTGATAATATGATGGTTAATTATTCTAAATGGCACACTGAGAGAGATCCACATGGTAAGAAGGTAAATTCTATTGAAGAAACCTCTTCTTTGAGTGATAAGATTGATGTTATTATGGCTATGCTTGTTAATGGGAAAGCTCCTTTAGATCCAAATAATGTTCCCTTAGCCTCTTTGGTTTCTCAAGAGGAGAAAGTTGATGTGAACTTCATTAGAAACAACAATTTCAACAACAATGCCTATAGGAATAATTTTGGTGGTAACAACAATTATAGGCCTTATTATCCTAATAATGGAAATACCTATGGAAACTCCTACAACAATTCTAGAAGTGCCCCCTCTGAACTTGAAGTCATGCTTAAAGACTTTATTAGTAAACAAACCACTTTCAACAAGACTGTGGAGGAAAATATTTTAACTATTGAGAATTTTTTTCCTCTTTGTCTGAAGCACAGTCCTCCTTGATTAATAAAATGGCTGCTAAACCTGAAACTATGGAAAGTACCTTTGCTGCCACTCATGCCATACAAGTTACTATTGATGAAAATGTTAGACTGTTAGCCCAACTTCATGCTAAGTAGGAAAGGGAGGATGAAATTGATAGAAAGAATAGTGTGTGCACCATCACCAAAATGGATGCCACTAAACCACAAGAAGTCCCTATTCCTCCTCCAACAATGCCTAAGCCTAATGAGTCTACTACTAGTGATGCTAAGTTTGATTTTGATCTTGATGGTTGCAATATTTCCGAAGTGATTTTGTTCCTGCAAAAACTTGCTAGAAGTCCTGATGCTAGTGATATGCATGTTGCTTTCACCAAACATATTACGAATGCTCTTGTTAAGGTTAAGGAAGAGAAGTTAAAACACAAAGCTTCTATTCCTAGAAAAGTAGAAGATAGTTGGGAACCCATTATTAATATGCAAGTGAATGACTTTGATCTCAAAGCTTCATGTGATCTTGGTTCTAGTGTCTCTATTATGCCTAGGAAGATTTATGAAATGCTTGATTTGCCACCTTTGGAAGATTGTTATTTGGATGTCCCACTTAATGATAATGCTAAGAAGAAACTCATGGGGAGTGTTAATGATGTTCTCAGTATGGTTAACAATGCTTATGTCCATGTTTATTTCTATATTTTGGATGTTGAATACAATGCATCTTGTCCTATTACTTTGGGAAGACCTTTTCTTAGAACTATTGGTGCCATCATTGATATGAAAGATGGCACCATTAAATATCAATTTCCATTAAATAAAGGTATTGAACACTTCACTATGAGGAGAGATAAGTTGCTTTTTTCTCATCCTTTGAAATCTAGGTTTGATGCTAATGCTTCTTCATTTGAAAATACTTGATTTCTTGCTTCTTGTGCCTAACTTAAAGGCGTTAAAGAAAAGTACTTGTTGGGAGATAACCCAAGAGTTTCCTTAAATCTTGGAAGTTATTAATTCAGTAATGACCTCTCCTTATCCTTTTTGTTTGCTTTTTGTGTCAAGAATGACCTCTAATGAGAGGTAAGTAAGATTTGGAGAGTTGCTGTCTCGAAACAGATTTCTGTCCTCCACCATTAAAATTTTTGAGGAGTCTCTGTAAGTCAGATTGAGCTGAAAATTTAGGAATAAATCCCCCAGTATGTTAGCTAACTTTCATTAGTTCAATACTTTTTTATTTGAGCAACAGAAGGTCTTCGAAAAAATAGGTTTCTACCTGCTGGTCTGTTTTGACAAATTTCTGCCATTATTTTCATTTGCTTCTTATTGATTCCTTTTTGGGTTCTTTTTGGGAAATTGAGATTTTTGAAGGAGTTGCTATATTAGCTTGTGTTTTTAGTGAAAAGTTTTTCTGTTATAAAGCTAAACCCAAGGGTCTATTATCTTTTGAATATACTAATGTTGCTAATGAAGATTGTGTGAAGCTTTGTATGAAGGAAAAATTTCAGGTGAAGAGAGAGAATGATGTAATGAGATGAATAATGGAAAAAAGATCAAGCTTGGGGATGACACCCCGGTGTCACCCCAAGAAATATCCAAGAAGTACAAGTGTCAAAGCTTGGGGATGCCCAAGGCATCCCCTTTTTCATCAATAAAAAGCTCAGGTCTTTCTAGACACTTCGTTTTTATTGTCTCATGCACTGTTGTGTTGTTCTTGCAACATCTTAGTTTTCGTTTGCTTAACTTAGCTTGTTTAGTTTGCTTGAATAAAGTAGTTTGGACCCCCGTTCTCGCTGTGTTGTTTCAAATAAGTTGATTCATATTGGAAAGGAGTAGAAAGTTCTTGCTTGAAAGTGCAAGAGGAGCTTGCATTGACTGTGATTTAGACTTTAGAATGTCATGCTAGGTGTTGTTTGACCTTATGCTTAGTGATTATTGCTTTAGCATGACTTTTTACAAACAGTTGGGATTGCTTAGTATGCCTTGAAGAAATCATGTGTTGTTTTAGCATACTAAAGCATAGTATTGTGGTATTCTCCTTTGATGTTTTGTTTGGGTTGACTTGGCACATGCTCACACCATCTTATGACTATGAACAAGTCACCATATTCAATATGATCATTTAGTCCTTGACTTTTAGTACCACTTTATGCTTTGATTGATAATGTTTTGTCGCTCTGCATGATTATGGTCATTATTGCTCTCTTAGTTGGTTGCTCCCAGTCTTTTGCTAGCCTCCACTTGTATGATTAAGCTCTACTCATGCTTCCAACTCCCAAGAAACCAAGTTATTCCAAAGTGTCCACTATAAATTCCTATGCATGGTGTGTTACACCATTCCAAGTATATTCTTGTTTTTAGCTATCTTCCAATTACAAAGTATTTTGTTATGTGAAAACTTAGTGATTAAAGCCCTCACGAACTTGATGGCACACTTTACATTCCTTGACCCTAGTAAACTTTAACCATTGCATCATCTATGTTGTATATGCTTGCACTTATATGTTAGAATTAGCAGAACCATGTTTTCATGGGTAACGTTTTCAACATTGCACTTGTACTTTGTACATAGTTGATATCATGCTCTTTTGTCTATGGATGTCACCGGTGTGAAATAAAAAGGGAGCTTGTAAGTCCATGGAGTTATGTATTTTGTGTTAGAGAAACGCCTGGGCCGCTAGCCTAAGCCATGCCTAATCATGGTGGAAACTTGCAGCATCACCATAATGAGCAATATGTGAAGCATCCTCAATAAAAACTTATGCAAATAGCAAATAAAATGATCGCTAAGATGCTCATTGTTTGCTTGCCTTGTCATTTTGGTTATAGGAAAGCTCCTGTACCATGTGCAAGGGGTACCCCGTTGGTGGTTCTCTATGATACACATGTACTTACTATGGCAAGAACTTACAGGTGACTAAAGTTGAGTAGCATGAGGTGCGGCCCTCGTATTCAAGGGACATGATATTGCCAACTTATACTTTGTCAAGCATATACTCCATAGTTTGTTCACTTTAACCTTAATCACTTCAAGATGCTTATGATAGGGGCAATGAGGGCTGAAAGCTAACAAGTACCATAATTTTTGGAAGCTCTTTTTGAAACTTGAAATCCCTGCTTTCCTTTATGAAGGGCCTTTCTTCCACTATTATATTGAGTCTCCACCTTCTACCTTTAGGCACCAGTGAAGAGAACATAGTTGCCATTCTTAGTTCTATGTGCAGTGTCCCAAAACTTATTGATTGGTGCATATTGTTGATATTGCTTGTTCTTGTGCTATTTGTATCTAGTCACTCTTATGAACTTTGAAGGTGTCCTATGCATCTATTTGCTACTCTATGAGGGACAAGCTGAATGCCACTATGCCATGTTTTCTGTATGTGAAACAAAAAAACTTTTTCAATGCATGTTATTCATGATCTTTGTTTGTAGTCTTTCATGTTGCATGCATAGTTACTTTGTCTTACTGTTAGAACTCCATCTTTCATGCACATGTTTAGAGTTCTTTGATCCCAGCTTTCAATGCTTGCAAATGGTTTGATCTTGGTTTTGATGGTGCATGTCACCTAAAAAATTATTCTTTTTATCACTTACCTACTCGAGGACAAGCAGGAGTTAAGCTTGGGGATGCTTGATACGTCGGAAACATATCTATACTTTTTGATGTTCCATGCTTGTTTAGTAACTACTTTTCTTTGCTTTGTCCACACTTTGAGGTGCTTTTCATATGTTTTCTGGTACTAACCTATTAACAAGTTGCCACAGTGTTAGTTTCCTGTTTCCTGCTGTTTTTGGTTCCAGAAAAGCTAGTAAGGAAACATTCTCGGAATTAGACAGGACAAAAGCCAAGGTCAATATTTCATCGAGGAGAACATGGAGTCCAGAGGAGAGACGGAGGGGCGTCACACGGTGGCCACCCCCCAGGCGCGGGCTAGGGTGGGCTCGCGCCTAGGTAGGGTGTGGGCCCCCTGGCCGCCTTCCACCCTCGCCTCTTCTCCTATAATAAGCCCCCAATGCCTAAATCCTAAGTACCCGATCAATATTCCACGAAACCGTCTGTAGCCGCCGCCACCATCGTCCCTAGATCGGGGGGGGGGGATCTGAAGCTCTTCCCGGCACCCTGCCGGAGGGGAGATCATCTCGGAGGCCTTCTTCATCATGCCAGCCTCCGATATGAAGCGTGAGTAGTTCCACCTTGTACTATAGGTCCATGTAGTATCTAGATGGTTGTATCTCCTCCTTGTTCTTTCATGTCTAGATCTTGTGAGCTCCGTTCATGATCAAGATCTCATCTATTTGTAATCATGCATGTTGTGTTTGCGGGGATCCGATGGATATTGAGATTACTATGTCAGATTGATTAATGGTTTTGTCTTATTGATTCTATCATGTCTGTGTTGTTTGTGATCTTGCATGCTCTCCGTTGTTAGTAGCTATCTTGTCCAAGTAGTTGCTAGTGAATCCAAGGGGGGGTATTTATGCTCGATAGTGGGTTCATGCCTATACTTAATCAAGGGAAGTGATAGAAATCTCTACGATTGTAGATGTGATGTTGCCACTAGGGAGAAAACAACGGTCTCTTGTTCATGGAACAAGTGGATTGTTTACCTTACACACTTTGCTTAAAGCAGTTGTCTGTTGCTTGCAACTTAATACTGGAGGGGGTTCGGATGATAACCCAAAGGTGGACTTCTAGTCATAGATGCAGTTGGATGGCGGTCTATGCATATTGTTATATTGGCCAATCGAATCTCATAGGATCTTTTTGTCTAGTATTGCATTGTTATGCCTTGCTCAGTCCTGTCCATTGCCCTGCTGTAATTTGTTTACCCAGCATGCCATGTTTATTTATCTAAGGAGAACACCTCTAGTGAACTATGGACTCCGGTCCAATCTTTACCATTGATACATCTTCCACTGTTACTATTACTTGCTGCAAACCATCATCACCTTCCACACCATACAGTTAATCCTTTGTTACAACAACCGGTGAGATTGACAACCTCACTGTTAGTTGGGGCAAAGTCTTGAGTTTGTGTTGTGTAGGTTTCCACGTTGCTTGCAACACCTTTGAGACGTTTCCTTCCTTCTACTGGTTCGATAACCTCAGTTTCTTACTGAGGGAAGACTTGCTGCTATGCTGCATCATAACTTGCTCTTGGTGTTTCCCGACGAAGCGCTTCTAGGCACCATCACTCGCCGTAGTCGCCGCCCACTCCGCCTCCCAACCCGCCGCCTCTTTCGCCACCCAAACATTGCCATAGCACGGCTTCGCTGCGAGCTCCCACCACCACGCCCACCAAGTGTTCGGCATTTTGCCGGTTCGGCCATGGACTCCGACGATGAGCAGACACTCGCCATAGTGTTTGAGGAGGGGAAGGCCGAGGTCATTGAAGATGCAGAGCACATGGATATCCTCGCCTCCCTCGCCCAGCTGTACCTGCAAATGGCGAAGCCGAAGCGCGGTGGTTCGGCGCCGGGTCTCCGGAAGTGCACGGCGAGGCAAATGATAGAGGTCTACTTCTTGTTGTACGTCGACTACTTCGCCGACGAGCCTCTCCACGGATGATACGTCCAATTTGCATCACCTTTCTATATCACAATTTACCTCTATTCATTGATATTTGTCTTATTATGAGGTATTGCTTATGTATTTTCCACTGTTTATGCATGTTGTATGATTCTTGGAGGATGGACTGCCGGAATCTGGATTCTGATGGAAAAGAGGGTGTTTTGATGCAATTTCGCGAAGATCAGAAAAATACCAGAAAAATATGGAAACATATTATTTTCCCAGAAGACGAAGGAAGCCAGAAGGAGGGACGAAGAGGGGCCACAGGGGGCCCACACCCCCTAGGCACGGGCCCACCTGACCCCGTGCCTAGGGCAGGTGTGGCCCACCTGCCCGGCTCCTGGCTCCGCCCCTTCGCCTATATCTTCCCTATGAAACCCTAAGTCCAGGAGGGCGACCACAGATAGATTTCCGCCGCCTCTAGGGGGCGGAAAACACTGAGAGAGAAAGATCTCTCCGAAGAGGGGAGATCATCGCCATCAACACCGTCATCAAGCTAGGCTTCATCGGGATCATCATCATCATCCAAACCATCATCTCCACCAGCACCATCATCACCACTCTGTCCCGCTGTAACAATTGTGTTGGATATTGCTTTAGTTCTTAGGAGAAACTTTCTCGGTGTTAATTACTATTGTAGTTGATGCTTGTGAGTGGAACCATTGGATTATTATTTATGTTCAGATTGTTATCCATTACTATATCATCTTTGATCTTGATCCATATGATGTCTTGTGAGTAGTTCGTTTAGTTCTTGAGGACAAGGGAGAAGTCATGTTGTTATTAGTGGATATGTGTTGAGTTATTATTCAATGGTTTAGTATTTAAGTTGTGGTGCTATTCTTCTAGTGATGTCATGTGAATGTCGACTACATGACACTTCACCATTTATGGGCTTAGGGGAATGCATTGTGTATTTGGCTACTAATTGTGGGATTGCCGGAGTGACAGAAACCTGAACCCCTATTAGGACACCTTTGCATAAGGGAGCGTATGATCTCAGAGTTTAAGGTTGTGGTTAGATTTATATCTTAATTACTTTCCTCTAGTTACGGATGTTTGCAGGAGGTTTAATCACAAGTATGTATTAGTACAAGTACGGTCGGTACATTAGCACAGGTTCACCCACACAACACTTACAACACCAAAGAAGAGTACTCAGCTATTTGAAGCGAAAGCACTTAACAGAATTCCCATGTGTCCTCGAGAACATTTGGTCCTTATAAGTATTTTCACTGGCTTGTCCTTTGCTAAGAAAGGATTGGGCCACTTGCTGCGTTTGTTCTTTGTTACTTGCTCTTTGTTTTGTTGCCTCATTAGGAAACCACTAAAAATCCATTTGCTAAGTATTTACAGATATTTCCTGCTCCATACCACTGTTCAACACCTTCTGCTCCTCGTTGGGATTGACACTCCTATTTATCGAAAGTACTGCGGTACACCCCCTATACTTGTGGGTCATCAAGACTATTTTATTGCGCCATTTTTTACACAAAAACAGTAGGGAAGGCCCCTACTGTGTCATTTTTCATTTATAAAATGGGTATGTACAAAGGGCAAAAGGGAAAAATAGTTTAAATAATAAATTACAAGGTATCGAGCCACTGCTGCATGCCCTCCTTGAGGCTGGGCTTTGCTCTATGCATAACAAGAGCAAAGGATTCTTTAAAGAATCTAAAACACTCCAAAAGATCTAGTTGCTTCCCATCAAAAAATGATTTTTTTTGATGATTCCAAATACTCCAACAGGCAGTAATCAGCACCTATTTAAAACACAGAGAATTAGCCCTCTGACCACCATCAATGAGCATATCAATAAATGAAAGATCAATATTCCACTCCATGTTAAGTTTCCACCAAAATGACTGACTGAAGTCGCATGAGAAGAATAGGTGGATCATGGTTTCAAGTGTGTTATCCTCACATAGCACACAGTCAGTAGATGCCACATAAAAATTATTTCTATTCAATAGATCTCTAGAATTTAGCATGTCTTGGATTAGAAGCCAGAAAAAGAATTTCTGCTTAGGAAGCACACAATATTTCCAGATCCATTGAAATGGCAGAGGAGCAGATTCAGATGTTCTCAGGGATTGGTACACCTTCTTGCAAGAGTAACCATGATCCTAGGGAAGCTTCCATTCATCTGACTCATTGATCAAGGCAGAGTTTGACCAGTCAATAAGAATATTGATCATCTCATCAAACTACTGAGCTGCTATCAGAGATAGTGGAAGGTGGAAATGATCATAGAAATCCTCAGTAATGATGACTGATGCATGGTAAAGACTGATATTTTGGTTCTTAGAGAAAGAGAATAAGTGAGGAAATCTTCTTTGAAAAGTTTCCTCCATCCATATGTCTTTCCACAAACTAATGGTCTCACCCTTTCCAGTTTTGATGGATACAAGTTTATCAAACTCAGACCAAAGTGATAAGCAATCTCTCCACCAAAAAGAACCGCAAGGTGAGCTAATATGAGGTAATTTCCCTTGTGAGTAATGAGCTTTCCAAATAAGATGGACCCATGGAATATCTCTGTTGTTCATGAATTTAAATAAATTCTTCATGAGCAATGAACAATTATGTACTCTCAGATCCTTCACACCCAAACCACCTGCCTTTTTGGACTGACAGACCTTCTCCCATTTGACCAAACATTTTCCTTTGTTTTCAATATCCTTCCCTCTCCATAGAAAACCTCTGCCAGATGCTTCCACATGATCAACAAATCCAAATGGAAGTTTCATAGAGCACATAGCATAATTTGGAATAGCATCAATAACTGCTTTGAGAAATACCAATCTTCCATCATATGATAGAGTAGATGTGACACCAGATAATCTTCTATCAATTCTTTCAATAATGCCAATCAGATGCACCATCTTTGGTTTAGTTGTTCCCATAGGAAGTCCCAGATAAGTAAATGGCAGGCATTCTCTTTTACAATTAAATATATCAGCTAGGGTCTGACATCTCTCAGCAGAGATATTTATTGGCACCATGGAAGATTTGCTGAAATTGACATTCAGTCCAGTAGACTGAGAAAATCTCAGTAAGAGGGACTTCAAATTGGTGAGCTGAACTGGATCAGCTGGCATAACAATGAGAGTATCATCAGCATACTGGATGATATGATAATCTAAACCATATGATTGATCTAGAGGCAGTGATATCTGACCATCAGTCCATGCTGCATTTACCACATATTGCAATAATTCTCCCCCTAGTACATATAATAGAGGGGATAAGGGGTCACCTTGCCTGACACCCCGCTTACATCTGATCAATTTCCTATGGGAACCAGGACATGAATTTGGCACCAAAACCAAGCCGCTTCATCATGGAAATAATAGCAGAATAATCAATCCTATCAAAAGCCTTTTCAAAATCCAGCTTGAGAATAATAATTTCCTTTTTGGATTTATGACAGAGATGCAGATATTTAAAGGACCATGCCAAATAGTCATGAATGGTCTTGGACTTGATGAATCCATACTAGTTCTTATGAATCATGGGAATAATAATATTCTGAAGCCTGTTTGCAAGTAGTTTGGTAAGAAATTTCAGAGCAATACGAACCAGGGAAATTGGTCTATAATCAGATACACATTCAGGATTGATGACTTTGGGAATGAGGGTTATGAATGCAGTGTTTATACTATCAATATTCAATGAGCCAGAATGGAAATCATTGCATAATCTATAGAAAACACTCTTAACTGTATCCCAACATTTTTTGAGGAAAGAACCATTAAATCCATCAGGCCTAGGAGATTTATCAGCTGGCATATGCTTGACAATATTATCAATTTCCTCTATAGAAAAAGGTTCCTCAAGGCTGCTAAAATCCACATGAGATGCTGGACTAACAAGCTATTCAAGATCAAATAACATATTAACATTATCAGAGCAACCCACTCTTTCTGGCGCTGTTGCCGGGGAGTGAGCGCTATTGAAGAGTGGAACTGGTAAAGGAAACTTCTACTATGAGTATTATATTTTTGTTACTGATTGTTACTTTGTTTCCAATATGGATAACCCACTTGGTTTTTTGTTTGGGAAAACTACTACCGCTGCTAGGGTAGTAGATGAACCACCACCTGTTGAGATAGATCCTTTTAAGATACCTACAAGTATCGTTGATCGTGTTATGGATAATTATTATTTTGGGGATGGAAGTGTCCATCCTGGTGATCACTTGCTTTTTATCTATGAATTATGCGGGTTGTTTAAGTGTGCAGGTATCACAACCGAACAGGTGAAGAAGAAGTTACTCTCCATATCCTTGAAAGGGAGAGTTGAAGAATGGTATAAGCTGCTGAAGAATGGACAATCCATGGAATGGGAGGAAATGGCTTCTCTCTTTTATTCTAAATTTTATCTTCCCAGTGAGATTCGTAAGGATAGAAATCTGATATATAACTTTGACCTCGTGATGGAGAGAGTACAGCTCAAGCTTGGGGGAGATTGAAGTTACTAATGCTTAAATGTCCTATTCATGAACTCCCTAACAATATTATTATCAATAACTTTTATGCTAGGCTTTCTCTTCATAATAAAGATTTACTAGATGCTTCTTGTGCTGGATCATTCACACGTATGAAGGAACAAGCTAAATGGGATCTACTAGACCGTATTCAAGAAAACACTGAAGCTTGGGAGAATAACAAAGGAAGAAAGTCAGGTATAAACTATGATTATGAATGCATTAAATCTTTTATGGGAACTAATGACTTCCGTGATATTAGTAATGAGTTTGGTCTTGATTCCCAAAGTATTGCCAACTGCTTTAAGGCCTTTGCCTCTTACATAGAAATTCCCAAGAAGAAGTGGAATAAGTACCATGCTCCTTATAAAGATGTTGTTAGTCATGTTCCTGTTAGAAGTACTCAAGTTTGTACTACTAATCATATTGTGCCTGAACCTTATGTTGAGAAAATACCTTTCCCAGCTAAGGTAAAGGAGTATTCTATGATGATTGGTGCAAATAGCAAAGGTACAAACAAAAACTGTGGAGCCTGATGAGCAATTGAATGTTGAACCTGTGGTAGCTATTGTGAAAGATCTTGACGCTAGAAATATAGAGGATGAGCATATTGTCTTCTGTGAAGACGCTTCTAATATTATTTCTCATCCTAGTAAAGCTAGAAAAGCTAGTGTTCCTGTGCTTTCTGTTAAAATTGGTAATCATTGCTACTATGGTTTATGTGATATTGGTGCTAGTTCTAGTGCTATTCCCTATGAGATTTATAGGGAAATTATGCATGAAATTGGTCCTTGTGAGCTTGAGGACATTGATGTGGTTATTCACCTTGCTAATAAGGAAACCATTTGCCCAATTGGTATTGTAAGAGATGTGGAGGTTCTTTGTGGTAAGATTAAATATCCTGTTGATTTTCTAGTACTTAATTCAGCAGCTAGCAAAACTTGCCCTATCATTTTCGGTAGACCTTTCTTGAACACTTGTGGTGCTATTATTGATTGTAAGAAGGAAAAAGTTTTAAGTAAGTTTGATGGAGATTCTTATGAGTTTAACTTTTCCAAATTTGCTAAAGTTCCTTGTGAAAACAGCTTGCCTAATAAAGATTTTAGGATGGAACAAATTGCTTCTATTGATCTGGTTTATAACCTTGGACCTCTTTTTGGTGACTGTAAATATGCTTACTCAGATGATAAAGTTGTTGCCAGTGACAGTTATATTGTCAACTTTATTCAAAGTGCTACTAAAATTTATTCTGAGAGAGGGAAACATGGTTTTACACATCTCAATAATGTTAAGTTTCCCCGTTTTATGTTGAAAGCTTTGAAGTTGCATTTGTTTTGTCTTCCTATGCTAGTGGCTTTTTGTTTCAATAATTCGTTTTCTCATACTACTCCCATGCATAGGAAGTGGGTTAGACTCAAGAGTGTTGGTTATTTGCTTCTTGATGCTCTTTTCACTCCAGATTTATATCTCCTTTGTGAGCATCTTTGAAAGTATCAGGCCTAACTTAAAGGCATAAAACAAAAGTACTTGTTGGGAGATAACCCAAGAGTTTGGTTGAGTCTTGGAAGTTATTACCTCTGTAATAACCGCTCCTTATCCTTTTTGTTTTAGTTTTTGTGTCAAGTTCAACAGCTTTTGTGAAGTAGAGGAGTTGTGAAAAGTGGCTGTCCTGGGACAGATTTTTGTGCTGCACTGTAAAAATTGGTGAGGAATCTCAGTACGTTGGATGGAGCTGTATTTTTCTGAGCTTGTTATCCAAGTTGTTACCCAACTTTCATTAGTTCTTCACTTTTTTATTTGAGCAACAGAAGGTTTTCGAAATAATCAATCTTTACCCGTTGGTCTGTTTTGACAGATTTCTGTTATCATTTGCATTTGCCTCTTATAGAAGCCTTTGTTTTGATGGATTTCAGTTAAGCATGAACATAAAGATTTGTTGTTTTGCTTACACTAATGTTACCATTGAAGCTTGTGTATTGCCTTGTGAGGAAAGGAAACTCCCAGGAAAATGAGAAAAGGAGTCTGCAGAGTTCGTCTTTGAATAGGTAAAAGTGGTGAAAACAGAAGGTTCGTGAAACCCCAATCTTTTTATATTTTTGATGTTTTTAATACATAAGGATACTACAAGACGGAACATAGGAGGAACCGGAGTCTTGGGTGGACAAACCCACCCTAGGCGCGGGCCCAGCCTAGTCGCGCCTAGAGGGGGTTTGACTCTCCCGAACTCTGACTCCTCCTCGTTTCCGTGTCAAAACCTTCCTTATACTCTGAAACTTCGTAATATATAACCCCACGAATCCCCCGAGGTTCGTGCATCGTGTTCTCATCGTGTTTTCGTTTCGATATGTTTCTGTTAGGAAATCTTCTCAAGTTTAGAGCACCATGGTCTCCGCCAACGACAAAGGCAAGAAGCCCAAGGAAGACGATCCTCACAAACCCAAGGAGGAAGAGATTTCGGTAAGTTATGAAGGAGACATGGAGGAGGACAAGAAACCGGACACCTGCACTACCGTCGCGAGCATTGGAGTGCTGGCAAAACCTATCAAGCTCAAGAGGACATCACGGATGTCTACAGGAGGGAAAACTCCACATCATACCCTCTCTACACGGTCACCTCCTCCTCGTACCACTCACTCTAACCATGCAGGGAAGGAACACTCTAAGAAGGAAGAGTGGAGAAAGAATAATAAGGACTGGGATCCTCGGTCCGAATTGATCATGGGCTGCATTGAACATAATCCGAAGTTGATTCGTACTCTGACCTTCGATATTGAGGATTTGAAGAAACTTATTGAGGAACTTATTAGGAGAACACCACCACCGCCAAAGGAGTAATTCGTCATCAGGTTTGGCATCCCCTTGGCTTGTTCCAAGCTTGGGGGAGTGCCGGGGTATCACCACCATTATCTTTTATCTTTTACCTTTTTAGTGGATTCGTATCTTTGGTAGAGATGTTATCTTATAGTTTGGTTTGAATGTGGAAGTATCTCTCTTTTAGTTGATTATCTATGTATCCCTTGGTGTGAGTGCCTTTATTGGATTATTAATGAGAAGTTTCATCTTTTACTTTTTGCACTTCTTATTTTAGTTTGCAATCTCTATTATATGATGGATCTTGTTGATCAGTATTGGCATCACTCTGGGAGCATTAAGTGGATCTAAATTGGTTTTGGCAAACCGAGTTCTGGTCAGTAGCAGTACTTTTTGAGGTTTGAAAGAAAAAGAGAAAAAAAGCTTACAGGTATTTTGTATCATTTACTTTCTTTCTTGTTGGCTCATAAGCTTAGTATTATTTATTTAAGATCTTTTGTGTCTTCAAGGAAGATTGCATGTTTGGCTTTATTACTTGTGTATTTGCTTGTTTCTTTCAACTTTCTTGCTTGCTACCCAGCCTTGCTAGCCAAAAACCTGTTTTGAGAAGGCATACTTCTCATGTTTCCAATCCCTTTGAACCAAAACCTTTGCCATTTGTGTCCACCATATCTACCTAGTAGCTTTTGCTATTCCAAGCAAATTCTCAAGCTTCATCTACCTTTCGAATTAAAAAAGTATTTTGTTATGTGAAAAATAGTTAGTAAAGCTCTCACGAACTTGATGGCACACCTTATTTTCTTGCCCCTAATAGACTTGAACCATTGTGCCATCGAAGTTGTATATGCTTGCATCTATACGTTGGAATTAGCAAAACCGTGCTGTCACGGGGAACATTTTTAACATTGCACCTGTACTTTTGTACCCAGTTGATATCGTGCTCTTTTGTCTATTGACATGGTTATACCCTACGGGTACCTGATGTTAGCCTACCTGGTCCAGCCCGACGGAAGGCCCACTCGACGACCTACCCGGGTCCATGACGCCTATGACGGTTCAGCTAGAACGAAGCCCATATGGACACGGAGTCCCAAGCGCACAAGACAAGGAAACCTCAAGACTAGAGTTCGAATCTAACTTGTAACCCATCAGACAAGATGAGACCTAGCCTCCCCATATATAAAGGCTAGGAGGGTCCAACAAGGAGGACACGACCTACAAACGCCATAACCCCCCAATAGATAGATCTACGATCTCCACCTCCATGATAGATCTATAGATTTAGAGCTCTCGACTCATACTTTCGCATACGCACCTCCACGCCAGATCGAATCACGCACCTGTAACCGATTCCGCCAGTAATCAAGAGCGCATAAGGAGTAGGGTTTTCCCTCCGGGGGCCTGAACCTGGGTAAATCTCGTGTCCCCTGGTTGCTTGTCTGTTAACCGTTCCACGATCTCCAGCATCCCCATCTTCTCCAAAACCCAAGTCCATAACAATGGGCATTGACAAGTCGAAACCTCGTCAATTGGCGCCGTCTGTGGGAACTGGGGACGCTGATTGTGTGATCGTGATGGTCCCATCTGCTGCAATCTACGATTCGTCGGCTCCTGCGGAGCAGATCTGTTTCGGCTTACTCATCGCATCAATGGCCAGATCTCATCTGGTTGATTCGTCAGTGTCGGCATGCTCAGCTTCGACATCAACAAAATCTGCCAAGATGCACCCAGACTCCACTGCGATCCCAACCCGCCAGACGTGTACAATCATGAAGAAAAAGAAGAAGAAAAACGATCTCGACTAGATCTAAGGCGTGCAACTGTCGTCAGTGTGTCTGATTTTTTCCCTACTCGGCATCGAGTTGTCTTGCGATACGAGTATGGCATATAGACGTGTTACCATGTACTCCGTAGAAGCTATTCAGCGGACGAAAAAAGACAAGTTAAAAACAAGACAACCTGTCAATCAGAGCAAGTCCCGAGGATCTGGGAGCCATGCGGATCAATCAAACATGATGTGGTACTTCACCAAGGAAAAGGAAAAGGCCATCAAGATGCTTCACCTGCTCACGCTTTCAGTTTGGAAAAGTCAGAAAGCAAGAAAAGAAGGAAAGTAACTATCGTTTTGGAAAGAAATATCAGAACCAATTTGCAAGTTCTTCTTCCATCTATCAAGCTACACGGCCAAGTCAATCCAAAGAAAAAAACACAGATAGTTGGAATTGTTTGCTTAGGCACGTGCTTATACGCCTGTATGCGGACACCTACACCACGCGAATCCATGTGTTGACTACGTCTGCCGCGCGATTCGGTCGACCTGGATCACAACGTTCGCTGCATCATCTTCGTCGACCATGCGGTACACTCGGGAGCTCAGGGTCTCCCTCCACTTTGGCGACCCGTCGCGGTCTTCGACTCCGACGACCCGATGCGCCCTTCGGGTGCGGTGACCTGCTGCATCCTTCGGATGCGGCGACCTGATATGATCTTCACTTGAGGCGGCCGGCTGCATCGGCTTCGACTCCGACGACTCGGGAGCTCCTTTGACTCCAGGGACCCGCTACGATCTTCGGCTCCAACGACTCGGGGGGCTCCCTCCGCTTCATCGACCAGCCGCGGCCTTCGGCTCTAGCAGCCTGTTGCATTCTTCGAATGCGATGACCTAGTGTGGTCTTCGATTGCGACAAACTTCGAATGC
This sequence comes from Avena insularis, assembly GCA_023614405.1. Classification (NCBI taxonomy): domain Eukaryota; kingdom Viridiplantae; phylum Streptophyta; class Magnoliopsida; order Poales; family Poaceae; genus Avena; species Avena insularis. The sequence goes on along the minus strand of CM042689.1, from coordinate 277,420,967 downwards.
GGAACTCGCTGCCGCCATCGACCCCAGGAACCCGTCGCTCCTATGAGTGCGGTCCTCTGTGTCGACTACTTCCATCGCGTGACCCGCTACCGCGTCAACTTCTCCATGGCAAATTCCAAATAAAGCTAATTTTCTCTCTACTTATAATTCATTCCTTTTTAACTCGCACTCGAAATACTCGGGGGCTGCGCCCTCTTCGAGTAACCTAATGTGCCATCGGCTCCATGCACTCGAGCACCTCATACGCGACAGCCCGAGTAGCTGATTCTGCCTGATCGTCGAATCCTTGAACTCCGAGTGCCTCGGCAAGGTACTGAGACTAAGGGTAATCAGGCTAACGAAAATGCCTAGCATACAGTGCAAAAGTATCGACTCGATCGGCACCAGAATCTTACTATACAAGCAGACATGCAAATATTTCTTGCAAGATGCAAGTACTTCACAAATTTTCATCTTTTCTGCAGCCTACAGGGACGTAGAAATTACATCTCGCTATTGTATCGGGCCCTCCAACGGAGTCGACCAAATGCCAAGACCCAAGTCGACGCAAACCTCGGATGACCACATCAATCAACAAGAAAAGCGGCGCTGGCCACACATTCGAAAGAAGCAACGGTGTCAACTTCATCCGCAACATCGAGTCCTTCCGGCTAAACGTTGCACGACTCCGCTACGTTGACTCCTGGCTCCTTATGTGTGAGACACTGACTCGATGCACTTCCGGGTCAATGGTTACTCCTCGCATGAGTCTCCACTCGAGTCTACGACTCGACTAGACACTCGGGGGCTACTCCTATCAGGAGCGCTGGTCGCGCACCCGAAGTATGATTAAGGCACTACACCGCTAAACTATTTCTTCGAGTCCTACGTCGAATCTACGATTCCACTACGGACTCGAGGGCTACTCCCATAGGGAGGATGGATTCAAGCATCCGAAAAATTTGTGTCCTACGGACCTGAAGCCAAACAACGGCTGAATTAAAGTCTCTGCTCGAGTCTACGACTCAAACAGACACTCGGGGGCTACTCCCATAGGGAGCGCTGGTCGCGCACCCTATGAATTCTTCGAGTGCGATCCTTCGGATCAGCATGCAAAACTTTTCGGCAACTCTGCCCCAATTAACGCTAAGTGAGTAGCATCCTCCTTGGCCACCCGAAACACCTCCGCGGTGATAAACATTCGGATGCTGCGTCTGCGACGCAAAGATAAGACCTACAGATACCATCTGATGGCCTGGTAGCGCACACGACTGCGCTCTGCTAGTAAGAATCCGTGCCAACAGGCGTGATGAAAAATTGTAACTACCTCGGTGAATTACGCTCTTAGTTACAAGTCTGGATGAGCGGAAATGGTTAAAATAGTATGGTGGGGCCCAAATGCCACTCACAGGTAGACCTTTCGGCCGTCCTAACCATTTCCAAACATCGGGACAAGAACGAGCGGCGTAATCGGCAGGCGAAGGGATCAACTACATACACAAATGAGTATGTATGCAAGCCACCATACAATAGTCCTCAGAGCCATTCCATCTAAAAGAAATAGAAATATTGCAACGCCATACGGCAAGATCCAAATATCCTAGATAGATATAATAGTTTAGGATATCTCCTCATACATCAAACATCGAGTATCGGTGAGCGGAAAACAAGATCCGAGTACGGATAAGAAGCAAATCGGCATAAGATGCCCCATAAATAAACACATCCGCCCACGGATCTCACGGATCCCGTTCGGAATCTCTACACCGAGTGATCGTTGCCAACATCGTCCGTCTCCTCCACCCAAAGATCCATCTTGCGAGTTTACTGCTCATCTGAATCAAACAATTTATCGTGTGAGACCCTAGGGTACTCAGCAAGTATTTATGCCTCTAAAGGGGACACAACCTGGGGTGACGCAATTGCAGCAAAAGATAACACCTAACAATTCTATAGATACTCACTAACCATCCGCCTAACCAAAGATAGACGGATGTCCTTGAATTAATAACAATATCTATAACAGTAATATTAACAGATACATCCTCCTACTCTCTTACCAACGATGAATCTGACGAACAACCCCCCCATCCGTTGGCTGTTTTATTATCCATTCCATTAGTGTTGCACTATTTACTAGTCGGTACTTAGTCAAATTAAAAGCGGTACTTTAGTTATACTTGTCTATGATCGAGAATGCTCCAAGTCGTCCATAACCGCGGACACGGCTTTCGGAAAGATTTACCCTAGGGGTGCACAAATAGCAACACACTCGATCAACCTCGGAAAAACCAAATCAAAACCCAACGAGGCATTCACGACAAAGCGATCACAGATTCAGAAATGTTTTGGGGCCACCCCACTAAGCTACCCATAGCGAAGTTGGCGGCTCAAACGGACCTGTGGTTTGCGTCGGTCAGTAAACAACGGGAACCCGAAAGTGTGACTGGGCTTGTCGATACACAAAACACCGCATCCAAAAAGTACAGGTGCTCCTCACATAATCTTAAATAAAGCGAAGAAGCATGGCATAAGTACAGGATGGAAATAAAGCCCCAAACTACTTTGTGGCCCCAAGAAATAGGAATGAATCAAGCTCTCGCTCAGGGGGTTCATAAGCCTCCCGGATGTGGATAGCGCAAATATTCAAGGAACGGGAATCAAGTACTCGGGGTCCTACAGGACACAAGTGAGCATGGAAACCAAATAGCAGATATTGCTCACCGGTGCCACTTTCATTAGTTATCCCATTACTACTCAGGTTAAGTTGTATAGGTACCTCGTTATCCATCAGACACTCCATACCCTACACATGTTGTTCTACGACCCGCATGGCTCAAACAACTCCTGTAGTAATGGCTCATGGGATGGAGGAACAAGCTTCGGTGGGGTTTAAAAGTAAAGGCTATGCAGTACTTGGGATTCAGATTAATGCAATCGCGACTCAATGATGCAAGAATAAGATAGAGGCAATAGGTACTATATGTATGCAAGCATGTGATAGTGCTTGCCTGGCAGCTCAGTTGAAGCGAGAGAAGGATCTGTGTAGTGCTCCTAGGTTTCTTGAAATATCCCTTGCTCAGCGTCTATTCGAAGAAGAACCAAACAAACAAGGGAAAACATAAATAAAGTGCACAAGCATATGAATAAAATGCGACAAGCAATCAATTATGCCATGATGAATGATGCACAATTTGCATGGCAATAAGGTAGCATGGCATGGGTGAGGTGTGGAATACAAGAATAAGGCATTTTATGGTGTTTTAGTCACCTTTTAACCTCAAATAAGTTGCTGTATACTTTATATTTATATGATGCATGCTGCAATTCAGAACATGGAATGCATAGATAGAACGGTCTCGTCGAGCTTATCATTTTAGACATATCATTTGTCAAATTCGGAGTTATAAAACAAAAGTTATTAATTAATTAAGGCAAAGGGCATTTTATTTGTAATTTTAATCAACTCGAAATTTTAAGTGCTCAAATAATATTTTGAATAGCATATTTGAATTCCTCACATTTTTCTGATTTCAAAACATATATCATATGTTTAATTTGGAATTATATTTTAAAAGATATTTAAAAACAGATTTGAATTTGAATTTAAAACAAATTTGAAAAGTTTAAATTAAAAAAGAAAACCGAAAAACGTTTTACACTCAGGCAAACCTAGCCATAGACACAGACAAGTGGGGCCAGGGCTGACTGGACGATCTGGCACGGTAAAAACTTTTCTCACCGCGGTTTGACCCAGCCACAGAGAGTGACAAGCGGGGCCGGAGTACACGGACCCTGCAGCGCCTTGCCAAAGGCGTGACATCTGTGATCCGAGGAGTGCGGGTTGAGGCGGTGGAACTTGGGGGGCTTATCTGCAAAACGGATGGAGAGGCTGACAGGTGGGGCTAGCGAGGAGTGCGGGTTGAGCAGACAAAAACGCATGGGGTTATGCGCGAAAGGGCCACGGCCACTGTTGTTCTTCTCTCTGACCTTCTTGACGACCGGTGGCAATGAGCAGTACGGCGCCTGGGAACTCGAACCCGCGACCTGGGTGTGCGCGCGGAGGGCGAAGCCGCTGCGGTGGCTTAGGATTGGTGTCAGGAGGGTGGACGCAGGCTAGATACGGTTCTACACGACGGGGGAGCGTGCCCACGCAGTGGCCGACGGCGCGCGCAGAGCGTTCGACGAAACATACGGCGGAGCTAGAGCGGTATGGCGAGGCGGAGCGTGTCAGGGAGAAGGAGGTGCTCACCGCGAGGGTAACGGTGGAGTTGGATTGGGCCGAAGCGCAGAGGATCGTCGACGAGGCAGACGAACGGCGGGCTAGGGTTTCGCGTCGGTGGCGGCGGTACTGGCGAGCCTGGTGCTTCTCCTCCTCGCTGGCGGGTACAGGGCGACGCAGAGGGTACTCCTCGGTCTCCTCGATCACCTCTACGACGAGCTTGACTGCCGGAACGACGAGGATGACGATGTGCTGGCGGCGGCGGCGGCTGTTGGTGGTCGGAGAGGAGGAAGGAGGAGGGGAGGGCTGGCTCGGGACAGATCTGGGAGATGCAGGAGAGTCATGGGGAAGGAGGAAAAGGAGGGAGAGGGGAGAGACCAGCTATGGCAGGGGGGTAGATAAAGGTGGCTCGGGTGCCACCTTTTCCCTCCTCCTCACGTGCTCGGGCTGGACGGCAGGTGGGGAGGTGATGGAGGCCGCCAGTAGGCGGAGGAGGGAGGAGGAAGGTGGGGCCGGCACGGCAGGGATAGAGAGAGAGAGAGAAAGGGGTGTGGCATGGAGCTAGGGTCGGATGGAGTAGAGGCTCGGGTTAGGGCTGGTGCTAGGGTTGGGGTTGGAGGGTAGCTCGGCCAGGGGGAAGGGTGGCTAGGTGGGGCCAGCAGGGTAGGGAGAGGGGACACCTCGGCATGGTGAGAGGAGAGGGTGAGATGAGAGGGGAGATGGGTGTAACTAGGGTTAGATGAGGGGTTAGGTTTAGGGTTTGGGTTAGCTAGGTTAGAGAGAGGAGAGGGTGATGGCTTAGGGTTAGAAAGAGAGGAAGCTAGGTTTAGGGTTGCATGAAGGATTTTTAGGTTTTAACACATGCTTATATGAAGCCAAGATGAAGGGGAGAGGGAGAGGGAGAAAAGCTTGATGAGCACTAGGCAAAAATAAATAAACCCAACAAGGTGAAAGATTTGAGAGAGAAGGGAGAGCTCCAAGAGAGATACACCATTCAAAAATTCTTATAAAATCCCAAAGGACTAGAATGTGGTGGTGCTTGCATGGCCCATGCAAAATAATTAATGCCATGTTTATTATTGTGAAAACAATAATATTAACATGGCATTATTCTTATGCATTCCCAAAAGTGGAATAAAAGCCAAGCAAAAGAATTTGTAGAAGTAGATCCATCCTATCTCCCATGAGCTAGATTAAATACCAAAAGAAAATAAAATACAAGCTCATGGATAATGGGATGGTGGAATTATAAGGTGGTGAAAGAAAGGGTGGTGGAGTGGAATAAAAGATATGCCCCCAACTCAACTTAGGCATTTAAACAATATATCAATAACCAAATACAATATCAAGAGGCAAATACAATTAACAATGCATATGAGAGAAGAACCAATACAAAAAGGGTTTTGATATGATGCTCAAATGCAAGGTGGCATGATGACATGAGCATGATATAATTATGATGCAACAGTTATATATAGGAAGTAGCCATTATATTACTAGACCAAGTAGCATTACAATTGTTAGACAATTGGGATGCTACAACTCTCCCCCACTAAACAAGAATCTCGCCCCGAGATTCTAGGAAGAAGAAGAAGACTCAAAGAGGTTAGGATACTTGGCACGAAGCTCATCTTCACGTTCCCAAGTGGCTTCATCAACAGAATGGTGCGACCACTGCACCTTGCAGAACTTGATGGACTTGTTGCGAGTCCTTCTTTCTGCAACTTCAAGGATTTTTGTGGGGTGTTCTTGATAAGACAGGTCTTCTTGGAGATTGATAAGCTCATGGTCCACGGTCCTGCCGGGATCCTTGAAGCACTTCTTGAGTTGAGAGATGTGGAAAACGTCATGGACCTTGAGTTTTTTCGGGAGCTCAAGAGCATAAGCAACTTCTCCTCTTCTTCCACGAATTTTGAATGGACCGATGTATCTAGGAGCCAGCTTTCCTTTGATACCAAAATGGTGCGTGCCTCTCATGGGAGTGACACGAAGGTAAACGAGATCACCAGGGACATACTCCATGTCCGTGTGCTTTCTGTCATAATTGCTCTTCTGGCGACTTTGAGCAATCTTCAGATTTTCAAGAATGATGTGAACCTTCTCCTCCGCTTGAGTTACAATGTCGGGGCCAAACAATATTCTTTCTCCCGACCAACCAATCGGAGTTCTGCATTTGCGACCATAGAGAGCCTCAAATGGTGCCATCTTTAGACTTTTCTGGAAGCTATTGTTGTAAGAGAATTCAGCATAAGGAAGACATTCTTCCCACTTCATGCCGAACGAGATGATGCAAGCACGGAGCATATCTTCCAGAATCTGATTGATCCTTTCAACTTGTCCTTGCGACTGAGGGTGGTAAGCTGTGCTGAAGTTCAATTTTGTTCCCAAAGCATTTTGGAAACTTTCCCAGAACTTGGAAGTGAAGATGCTTCCACGGTCTGAACTGATCTCAAGAGGAACCCCATACAGAGAGACAATTCTGTTGATATAGAGCTCAGCCAACTGAATTGCAGAAATTGTTTCCTTGACGGGAAAGAAGTGAGCCACTTTAGAAAGCCTGTCAATGACAACAAAGATTGCATTGTTGCCCTTCTGCGACCTTGGAAAACCAGTGATGAAGTCCATCTCTACTTTCTCCCATTTCCATTCTGGGGGTTTCAATGGCTGAAGAAGACCGGAAGGTTTCTGATGGACAGCTTTAACTCTACGGCAGACATCACACTCCGAGACATACTTGGCACAATATCGTTTCAATCCCGGCCACCAATATTGTGTTTTCAAGTCCATGTACATCTTTGTGCTGCCAGGGTGGATAGAAAGAACAGAATCGTGCGCCTCCTTGAGAACTTGCTCTCTCAAACCCGGGTAGTTCGGAACAAACATCCGGTGTTCAAAGAAAAGCGTGCCTTGGTCATCGACGTGGAAGGACTCATACTTCGGAAGCTGCATGTTGGAGATGACCTTTTTGGTGTACGGATCACCAAGTTGAATGGAGCGAACCTTTTCTTCCAAGAGAGGGGTTGCCAGAAGGTTCAGAAGATACCCTTGATCCACAATTTCAAGGTTGAGCTGACGGAATTCCTCGCACAAGAGAGGCTGTTGTTCTTCCAGCATGAGGTTGCTGACATAAGCTTTGCGGCTGAGAGCATCGACCATGACATTAGCTTTGCCCAGAGTGTAGTTGATGGTCAAATCGAAATCATTGATTGCTTCAATCCACCTCCTCTAACGAAGGTTGAGATCAGGCTGTGTGAAGATATACTTCAGACTCTTGTGATCAGAAAAGATTTCACAACAGTTGCCAAGCAAGTAATGCCTCCATACTTTCAAAGCAAAGACAACTGCTGCGAGTTCGAGGTCATGTGTAGGATAATTGATCTCATGCGTCTTCAACTGTCGAGAGGCATAAGCAACAACTTGTTTTTCTTGCATAAGGACCGCACCCAATCCTTGCAAAGATGCATCACAGAATATCTAGAAAGGCTTGGATGTATCTGGAGGAACCAAGACTGGTGTGGAAGTGAGCTTTTCTTTGAGTGTTTCAAAGCTTGCTTGACATGCAGGAGTCCAAAGGTATTTCTTGCCTTTCTTGAGGAGATCGGTAAGAGGCTTCGCTATCTTCGAAAAGTTCTGAACGAAGCGACGGCAATAACTAGCCAAACCAAGGAAGCTCCGGACTTCTTTGACATTTCTGAGGAGGAAGCCACCAACAATTGTCTTTGAGCTTCGGGTTGACGGCAATGCCCTTGGCAGAGATGACGTGACCAAGATAGGTTACTTGAGGCAGCCAAAACTCACATTTGGAGAACTTTGCATACAGGCGGTTCTCACGAAGCTTGTTTAGGACACACCGAAGGTGTTCTTCATGTTCTTCCTTTGACTTAGAATAGACTAGGATGTCATCCAGATAGACCACAACGAACTTATCAAGATACTCCATGAAAACCGAGTTCATAAGCCTCGAGAAGGTGGCAGGTGCGTTGGTGAGACCGAAAGACATGACCGTGTACTCATACAGGCCATAGCGGGTGGTGAAAGCTGTTTTAGGAACATCTTCCTTGTGAATCTTGATTTGGTGATAACCACTTCTCAAGTCAAGCTTAGAGAATACCACAGCTCCAGCTAGCTGATCGAAGAGATCATTAATCCATGGAAGGTGATATTTATTCTTGATGGTTTTAGCATTGAGAGCCCGATAGTCAACACAAAGTCTATCAGTCTTGTCTCGCTTCTTCACAAAGAGGGTTGGGCTACCCCAAGAAGAGGTACTGTGTTGAATGAAACCCAACTTCTCTTGTTCATCAAGCTGACGTTTGAGTTCAGCCAACTCAGCAGGACCCATTTTATAAGGCCGCTTGGAGATAGGAGCCATTCGGTTCAAGCTCAATTACAAACTCAACCTCACGATCCGTAGGCATACAGCAACTCTTCAGAAAGACATCGGGAACTCACAGACCACGGAACACTCTGAATAGCTTCCATAGCATCAGCATTGAGCCGCCAAAGAAAAAACTGAATAGCAGGAGTCGACTTGGAGAATAGACTATATGGCCTTTAGGAATTTTCAGAGAAACCGGCGTTCAGCACAATCAATCACAGCTGCATTTCTTTGTCAACCAATCCATGCCCAAGATGACATCAATGTCGAATTGCCCGTAACAATTAAGGACGCCGAGAACGAAGAGCCACCAATCTCAATTTGATTGCCATGGCTGATTTTAGAAGCTGCCATTTTTGCTCAGAGAAAGGACCATTAACCGCTTAAGGAGAGGATCCATAGCTAACTCATTCTCATGTGCAAATTTGTGAGAAACAAAAGAATGCGATGCACCAGAATCAAACAAAACTCGTGCAGGGACTGAGTTAACGGGAAGCATACCCATCACAACTCCAGGTGCATGCTCAGCTTGAGCGGCGTTGACACAGTTGGCACGAGCAACAGTAGACCCGGGCTTGGTGTTGATGTTGAGAGCCCGAGGTGGTGGTGCACGAACCATAGGAGAGCTTGCCGCAGGTCTTGGAGGTGGTGGAGGAAGAGCTTTGTTTTTCATAGGACAGTTCCAGTGTTGATGCCCAGTGTTTCCACAAGTGTAACAAGCACCAGGTGGACGTGGAGCAACGTAGCCAGGGACTCCGCCAGGCGCTCCAGGGTAGTGGTGGTTGTAGCCCTGAGCAGCGGTGAGGAAGTTTGGTGGCCTTGCCGCGTAGCTTGAAGGTCTTGGTGGAGCCGGGAGCGACGGTGGGGTGTTAGGAACCCGCATACCCACGCTTAGAAGGAGTTGACATAGCTGAAGAGCTTGCTGCATCGCGGTTGTGTTTCTTTGACTCCTCAAACACTTGCCTACTTGCTTCTTCCTGCAGAGCTATATGTTGGAGTTCCAGAAAAGACGCCGGCCTTGCATGTGTGATTGCATATTTAATCGATGCATTGAGCCCTTGCCGGAACCTCTTTTGCTTCTTCTTGTCATCAGAGATCTCATCGCCACCATAACGAGAAAGGTTCATGAAGTTTCTGATGTAGGTATTGACATTGTCATTGCCACCTTGAGGTTGAGAAATACTTCCTTCATCCTCTCCATGACAATTTCGACAGACATCGCTCTTTGAAAGCTCCAGTGAACTGTCCCCAAGTAGGCTGAAAACCGGTGCGGTTGCCTTGAGGTAATTCTCCCACCACGTAGCTGCATCTCCCTTGTAAGGTGAGTGGCACATTTTACCCATTCTTGCTCAGGAACATCAGCAGTCACCAGTAACCTTGACATCTCACGCAACCAATCATCAGCATCAAGTGGTTGATCGGACACATCAAATTGACGTGGGTTGAACTTCAGGAAGCTTTTAATGTCTCCTCGCTTGGGAGGTGGAGGTAGCGGAACAAACTCATTCCTCCTGACACTTTCTTCAAAACGCTGCTGGTTCTGCTGCATTGCTGCCAAGGCATTGGCGATGCTTGACAACGCGGCCCCCAGTTCAGGTTGTATGTCCTCCTCAGAACGGCGTGGTGGTGCCATCATGTGATTGATATAAAACACAAGTCAGTACTATAATGGAGAATAATAATAATCCAAAATAGTACCAAGATGGAATTAACCAAGATTAAAGGATACAATTTACTAAGATGATATTAAAATATCAACAAAGTTCAAAGCACCTAGAAGATATTAAGCATATCGCACACGACTGAAAAGGAGTGTGGTACACAGATGTATCAAAGAAAAAATTTCCGCAAATTTCGGCATTAAAATACCAATAGATGCGCAAAAATCACTTAATGAATCAAGATTAGTGACTCTACCAATTCAATATACAAGAGCGAATGATAAAAGTAGTGGTATGGTCGCGACTCCATCCCGCACTCAAATCATTACTCCGCACATGAATAAGTAGAACACGTATCCCAACACCTTCTCAAGATGAACCTAAATATTAGTAACTACGGAAACGAACACCCCAAACAAGATAACGTCGGATAACAAAGAGTAAGACAGATCGCGGCGGTATACAACGAATCAGATAGATCACGTCGGTTTGTAAAAGCCTGTCGGTATGGAATGTACCAACAGTTGATAACCAAAAGGCAGATAGAGATAACATGTTGGATGCAACAGATAGACAAGGAATTACACACACACACACACACTTTCTATGGTACTACGGAAACCCAGAACACGTGAATCCTAATTTGAATTTTAAGAAGAGGATTGAAAACGTTACACTTCCTTACCAGAAAAGGGTGGGTGGTTGGGTAAGAAGAAAAGTGGAAGCAGTCCTACTCTCGCGTTTTGTTTTTTCCCTAGTATACATAGCTACCAAAATATTTGCTAGACTGACAACGACCATTTGGCTGAGACCCTGAAGGGCGGGATGACTCTGATACCAATTGTAGCTACCTCGGTGAATTACGCTCTTAGTTACAAGCCTGGATGAGCGGAAATGGTTAAAATAGTACGGTGGGGCCCAAATGCCACTCACAGGTAGACCTTTCGGCCGTCCTAACCATTTTCAAACATCGGGACAAGAACGAAGCGCAGGCGTGAAGGGATCAACTACATACACAAATGAGTATGTATGCAAGCCACCATACAATAGTCCTCAGAGCCATTCCATCTAAAATAAATAGAAATATTGCAACGCCATACGGCAAGATCCAAATATCCTAGATAGATATAATAGTTTAGGATATCTCCTCATACATCAAACATCAGAGTATCAGGCGGAAGCGGAAAACAAGATCCGAGTACGGATAAGAAGCAAATCGGCATAAGATGCCCCATAAATAAACACATCCATACAGATCTCACGGATCCCTGTTCCCGGAATCTCTACACCGAGTGATCGTTGCCAACATCGTCCGTCTCCTCCACCCAGTATCCATCTTGCGAGTTTACCTGTTCATCTGAATCAAACAATTTATCGTGTGAGACCCTAGGGGTACTCAGCAAGTCTTTATGCCTCTAAAGGGGACACAACCTGGGGTGACGCAATTGCAGCAAAAGATAATCTCTAACAATTCTATAGATACTTGCTAACCATCCGCCTAACCAAAGATAGACGGATGTCCGTGAATTAATAACAACAGTTATAACAGTAATATTAACAGATCCATCTTCCTCCTCGCTTACCAACGAGGAAGCGGACGAACAGCCCCCATCCGTTGGCAGTTTTATTATCCATTCCATGAGTGTTGCACTATTTACTAGTCAGGTACTTAGTCAAATTAAAAGCGGTACTTTAGTTATACTTGTCTATGATCGAGAAACTGTGCTCCAAGTCGTCCATAACCGCGACACGGCTTTGAAGATTTACCTGCAGGGTGCACAAATAGCAACACACTCGATCAACCTCGGAAAAACCAAATCAAAACCCAACGAGGCATTCACGACAAAGCGATCACGATTCAGAAATGTTTGAGGGCCACCCCACTAAGCTACCATAACGAAGTTGGCGGCTCAAACGGACCCACGGTTTGCGTCGCTGGCTGTAAACGATGGGAACCGAAAGTGTGACTGGGCTTGTCGATACCGCGAAACACTCCGCATCCAAAATGCAGTGCTCCTCGCACAATCTTAAATAAAGCGATAAAGCATGGCATAAGTAGATGGAAATAAAGCCCCAAACTACTTTGTGGCCCCAAGAAATAAGAATGAATCAAGCTCTGCTCAGGGGTTCATAAGCCTCCCGGATGTGGATAGCGCGAATATTCAAGGAACATGAATCAAGTACTCGGGGTCCTACGGGACACAAGTGAGCATGAAAAACCAAATAGCAGATATTGCTCACCGGTGCCGCTTTCATTAGTTATCCCATTACTACTCAGGTTAAGTTGTATAGGTACCTCGTTATCCATCAGACACTCCATACCCTACACATGTTGTTCTACGACCCGCATGGCTCAAACAACTCCTGTAGTAATGGCTCATGGGATGGAGGAACAAGCTTCGGTGGGGTTTAAAAGTAAAGGCTATGCAGTACTTGGGATTCAGATTAATGCAACCGCGACTCAATGATGCAAGAATAAGATAGAGGCAATAGGTACTATATGTATGCAAGCATGTGGTAGTGCTTGCCTGGCAGCTCAGTTGAAGCGAGAGAAGGATCTGGGTAGTGCTCCTGGGTTTCTTGATATATCCCTTGCTCAGCGTCTATTCGAAGAAGAACCAAACAAACAAGGGCCAACATAAATAAAGTGCACAAGCATATGAATAAAATGCGACAAGCAATCAATTATGCCATGATGAATGATGCACAATTTGCATGGCAATAAGGTAGCATGGCATGGGTGAGGTGTGGAATACAAGAATCAGGCATTTTATGGTGTTTTAGTCACCTTTTAACCTCAAATAAGTTGCTGTATACTTTATATTTATATGATGCATGCTGCAATTCAGAACATGGAATGCATAGATAGAACGGTCTCGTCGAGCTGATCATTTTAGACATATCATTTGTCAAATTCGGAGTTATAAAACAAAAGTTATTAATTAATTAAGGCAAAGGGCATTTTATTTGTAATTTTAATCAACTCGAAATTTTAAGTGCTCAAATAATATTTTGAATAGCATATTTGAATTCCTCACATTTTTCTGATTTCAAAACATATATCATATGTTTAATTTGGAATTATATTTTAAAAGATATTTAAAAACAGATTTGAATTTGAATTTAAAACAAATTTAAAAAGTTTAAATTAAAACAGAAAACCGAAAAACGTTTTACACTCAGGCAAACCTAGCCATAGACACAGACAAGTGGGGCCAGGGCTGACTGGACGATCTGGCACGGTAAAAACTTTTCTCACCGCGGTTTGACCCACGAGAGACAAGCGGGCCGAGTACACGCGCGCCACCGGGCGTGACACGCGGCAGATCCGAGGGAGTGCGGGTTGAGGCGATGGAACTTGGGGGGCTTATCTGCAAAACGGACGGAGAGGCTGACAGGTGGGGCTAGCAAGGAGTGCGGGTTGAGCAGACAAAAACGCATGGGTTATCGCGAAGGCCACGCCATCGTTGTTCTTCTCGCACCTTCTCGACGACCGATCGGTGGCAATGAGCGCTGCTGCGGCGCGGGGAACTCGAACCCGCGACCTGGGCGTGCGCGGAGGGCGAAGCCGCTGCGGTGGCTTAGGATTGGTGTCAGGAGGGTGGACGCAGGCTAGATACGGTTCTACGCGACGCGGGAGCGTGCCCACGCCGATGGCGCGCAGCAGAGCGTCGATTAAACATACTGGAGCTAGAGCGGTACGGCGAGGCGGAGCGTGTCAGTGAGAAGGAGGTGCTCACCGCGAGGGTAACGGTGGAGTTGGATCGGGCCGAAGCGCAGAGGATCGTCGACGAGGCGCATTTAACGGCGGCTAGGGTTTCGCTGGTCGGGCGGCAGATCTTGGCGAGCCTGGTGCTTCTCCTCCTCGCTAGCGGGTACAGGGCGACGCAGAGGGTACTCCTCGGTCTCCTCGATCACCTCTACGACGAGCTTGACTGCCGGAACGACGAGGACGACGATGTGCTGGCATCGGCGGCGTCGGCTGTTGGTGGTCGGAGAGGAGGAAGGAGGAGGGGAGGGCTGGCTCAGGACAGATCTGGGAGATGCAGGAGAGTCGTGGGGAAGGAGGAAAAGGAGGGAGAGAGGAGAGACCAGATGTGGCAGGGGGGGTAGATAAAGGTGGCTCGGGTGCCACCTTTTCCCTCCTCCTCACGTGCTCGGGCTGGACGGCAGGGGCAGGGGGAGGGTGATGGAGGCTGCCAGGTAGGCCAGGGAGGGAGGAGAGGAAGGTGGGGCCGGCACGGCAGGGATAGAGAGAGAGAGAGAAAGGGGTGTGGCATGGAGCTAGGGTCGGATGGAGTAGAGGCTCGGGTTAGGGCTGGTGCTAGGGTTGGGGTTGGAGGGTAGCTCGGCCAGGGGGAAGGGTGGCTAGGTGGGGCCAGCAGGGTAGGGAGAGGGGACACCTCAGCATGGTGAGAGGAGAGGGTGAGATGAGAGGGGAGATGGGTGTAACTAGGGTTAGATGAGGGGTTAGGTTTAGGGTTTGGGTTAGCTAGGTTAGAGAGAGGAGAGGGTGATGGCTTAGGTTTAGAAAGAGAGGAAGCTAGGTTTAGGGTTGCATGAAGGATTTTTAGGTTTTAACACATGCTTATATGAAGCCAAGATGAAGGGGAGAGGGAGAGGGAGAAAAGCTTAATGAGCACTAGGCAAAAATAAATAAACCCAACAAGGTGAAAGATTTGAGAGAGAAGGGAGAGCTCCAAGAGAGATACACCATTCAAAAATTCTTATAAAATCCCAAAGGACTAGAATGTGGTGGTGCTTGCATGGCCCATGCAAAATAATTAATGCCATGTTTATTCTTGTGAAAACAATAATATTAACATGGCATTATTCTTATGCATTCCCAAAAGTGGAATAAAAGCCAAGCAAAAGAATTTGTAGAAGTAGATCCATCCTATCTCCCATGAGCTAGATTAAATACCAAAAGAAAATAAAATACAAGCTCATGGATAATGGGATGGTGGAATTATAAGGTGGTGAAAGAAAGGGTGGTGGAGTGGAATAAAAGATATGCCCCCAACTCAACTTGGGCATTTAAACAATATATCAATAACCAAATACAATATCAAGAGGCAAATACAATTAACAATGCATATGAGAGAAGAAGCAATACAAAAAGGGTTTTGATATGATGCTCAAATCCAAGGTGGCATGATGACATGAGCATGATATAATTATGATGCAACAGTTATATATAGGAAGTAGCCATTATATTACTAGACCAAGTAGCATTACAATTGTTAGACAATTGGGATGCTACAAAAATCCCGACGGACGCGTTGGGTACATCATCTAATTCACTGGAATTCCACTCCTGTAAGTCCTCTGCGGCCTGAGTCGAATTACGCCAGCATATGTTCTGGGTTTGAGTCGAGGGACTCGAATCTGAAGAAGATCGTGTTGTTTTGTCCTAAGACAGTTAACTGACCCTGATCCGTCGGGAGAGTCAGGCACACGCATCAACAATCCCTACACACTCAAATCATTCTCTAGCAAACAGAGATAGATGCACCCGAAAGATTGAAGAGTCCTCAGCCGAATCTACGATTCGACTGAACACTCGGGGGCTACTGACATGGTTATACCCTACGGGTACCTGATGTTAGCCTACCTGGTCCAGCCCGACGGAAGGCCCACTCGACGACCTGCCCGGGTCCATGACGCCTATGACGGTTCAGCTGGAACGAAGCCCATATGGACACGGAGTCCCAAGCGCACAAGACAAGGAAACCTCAAGACTAGAGTTCGAATCTAACTTGTAACCTACTCGTATCGGTACCTGAGACCTAGCCTCCCCATATATAAAGGCTAGGAGGGTCCAACGAGGAGGACACGACCTACAAACGCCATAACCCCCCAATAGATAGATCTACGATCTCCACCTCCATGATAGATCTATAGATCTAGAGCTCTCGACTCATACTTTCGCATACGCACCTCCACGCCAGATCGAATCTGCGCACCCCTGTAACTTCCGATTCCGCCGTAATCAAGAGCAGACAAGCAGGAGTAGGGTTTTCCCTCCGGGGGCCTGAACCTGGGTAAATCTCGTGTCCTCTGGTTGCTTGTCTGCTAACCGTTCCACGATCTCCAGCATCCCCATCTTCTCCAAAACCCAAGTCCATAATAATGGGCATTGACAAGTCGAAACCTCGTCATCTATGGATGTCAACAGTGTGAAATAAAGAGGGAACTTGTAAGTCCATGGAGTTTGTATTTTGTGTTAGAGAAACGCCTGGGCCGCTAGCCTAAGCCATGCTTAATCATGGTGGAAACTTGCAGCATCACCATAGTGAGCTATCTATGAAGCATCCTCAATAAAAAACTATGCACATGGTAAATAAAAAGATCGCTGAGATGCTCATTGTCTACTTGCCTTGTCATTTTGGTTATGGGAAAGCTTCTGTACCATATGCAAGGGGTACCCCGTTGGCAGTTCTCAATGATACGCAAATACTTACAATGACAAGAACTTACCTGGGCCCAAAGTTGAGTAGCATGAGGAGTGACCCTCATATTCAAGGGACATGAGATTGCCAACTTATATTTCGTCAAGCATATACTCCATCTTTGTGCACTTTAACCTTAATCATCTCAAGATGCCTATGATAGGGGCAATGAGGGCTCAAAGCTAGTAAGTACCATAATATTTTGTAAGCTCTTTATGACTTGTAATCCCTGTTACCCTCTATAAAGGGACCTTTCTCCTAGTTACCAAGTTGAGTCAGTAAACCTACTTCCTCTCTATCTCCAGCAAGCATTTGAGTTGCTGTGTTTCAAGCATTCATATGGTGATTTATTCAATCATGTTCTCTATTTTCCTTGTTTGCACAAGACTCTTATCTATTGAGTATTACTTTGAAAGCCTTCACCTGTGAAAAATCTTTTTGCGCAAAGAGTGCTCCTATTGTAAAATTTCTACAAAAAGCTTTTTGTGAAACTGTTTGCCAGGTGTTCTCTGACCAAGAACAAGTTTGCCAATTCCAATTATGATTTATCTTTATGCATCTCTATTATGACTGTTGTACTTGGTTGCAAGCTAAGTTATATAATGGTGAGTTGATTTCTTCTATGAGTTGTGTAATGGTAAGTATGATGCTTCTTGTTCATATTATTTTATCGACACTTCACTCCATAAACCTGTGGACATGTTTACTGAGCTCAGTTTTCGCTTGGGGACAAGCGAAGGTCTAAGCTTGGGGGAGTTGATACGCCCAATTTGCATCACCTTTCTATATCATAATTTACCTCTATTCATTGATATTTGTCTTATT
This sequence comes from Avena insularis, assembly GCA_023614405.1. Taxonomy (NCBI): domain Eukaryota; kingdom Viridiplantae; phylum Streptophyta; class Magnoliopsida; order Poales; family Poaceae; genus Avena; species Avena insularis. The sequence continues at coordinate 277,403,450 of CM042689.1, read as the reverse complement.
ATGAGGTATTGCTTATGTCTTTTCCACTGTTTATGCATGTTGGATGATTCTTGGAGGATGGACTGCCGGAGTCTGGATTCTGATGGAAAAGAGGGCGTTTTGATGCAATTTCACGAAGATCAGAAAAATATTATAAAAATATTATTTTCCCAGAAGACGAAGGAAGCCAGAAGGAGGGACGAAGAGGGACCACAGGGGGCTCACACCCCCCTAGGCGCGGGCCCACCTGACCCCGCGCCTAGGGCAGGTGTGGCCCTCCTGCCCGGCTCCTGGCTCCGCCCCTTCGCCTATATATTCCCTACAAAACCCTAAGGCCGGGAGGGCGACCACAGATAGATTTCCGTCGCCTCTGGGGGGCGTAAAACACCAAGAGAGAAAGATATCTCCGACAGACAGATTTCTGCCGGGGGAATTCCTTCCCGGAGAGGGAGATCGTCGCCATCAACACCGTCATCAAGCTAGGCTTCATCGGGATCATCATCATCCACACCATCATATCCACCAGCACCATCATCACCACTCCGTCCCGCTGTAACAATTGTGTTGGGTATTGCTTTAGTTCTTAGGGGAAACTTTCCCGGTGTTAATTACAATTGTAGTTGATGCTTATGAGTGGAACCATTGGATTATTGTTTATGTTCAGATTGTTATCCATTACCATATCATCTTTGATCTTGATCCATATGATGTCTTGTGAGTAGTTCGTTTAGTTCTTGAGGACAAGGGAGAAGTCATGTTGTTATTATTGGATTTGCGTTGAGTTATTATTTAATGGTTTAGTATTTAAGTTGTGGTGTTATTCTTCTAGTGGTGTCATGTGAACGTCGACTACATGACACTTCACCATTTATGGGCCTAGGGGAATGCATTGTGTATTTGGATACTAATTGTGGGGTTGCCGGAGTGACAGAAACCTGAACCCCCGTTAGGACACCTTTGCATAAGGGAGCGTAGGATCTCAGAGTTTAAGGCTGTGGTTAGATTTATATCTTAATTACTTTCCTGTAGTTACGGATGTTTGCAGGGGGTTTAATCACAAGTATGTATTAGTCCAAGTATGATCGGTACATTAGCACAGGTTCACCCACACACCACTTACAACACCAAAGAAGAGTACTCAGCTATTTGAAGCGAAAGCACTTGACAGAATTCCCATATGTCCTCGAGAACGTTTGGTCCTTATAAGTATTTCCACCGGCTTGTCCATTGCTAAGAAAGGATTAGGCCACTTGCTGCGTTTGTTCTTTGTTACTTGCTCTTTGTTTTGTTGCCTTATCATAAAACCACTAAAAATCCGTTTGCTAAGTATTTACAGAGATTTTCTGCTCCATACCAGTTCAGCACCTTCTGCTCCTCGTTGGGATCGACACTCCTATTTATCGAAAGTACTGCGATACACCCCCTATACTTGTGGGTCATCAACGGAGAGGCTGTGTTTTTGCGTCATTTCAGGATGAGCCAGAAGCTCTTCCTAAAGATCGTGCATGCCATCTGGGAGTTCGACCCCTACTTCGTCTGCAAGAAGGACTGCACCGGCATGGTTGGGTTTTCCTCACTGCAGAAGTGCACAGTGGCGATGAGGTTGCTTGCATATGCAGGCCGAACTATGTTTAAATTTACACTGAACTATTTTAAAAATTCGCCGAACTATGGTCGAATGTATGCCGAACTAAGCTGAACAATGTTCTGTATTCATATTATACCGAACTATGCCGAAATCTGGACGAATTTGAGCCGAATTTGGGCGAAAAAGGGCGTCCTGGGAACTCGGCGGCATTCCCAAGCAAAAACGTGTTTCGTCTGGCCAAAGTTTGATCCGGATTTTTCCCTGGAAACGCCTAACGAGTAGGGATGCTCTTAGCCTTTCCTATCTCATACCCTCCGGTTCCTCTATATACACGTAAGCTGAGGAGACTACAATGAATACCAATATATATACCTGCCCTAACCCATGGTCTTTGATCTATCGCATCTACTCCACCCAGACATCTCCGACGGCGAGACCCGGAGGAACGGTGCCGGCCAGCGCACGGAATCACGGAATCGGCCGGCCATGTCTTCCGATGCGTCTTGTGCTTCTGAACCAGCCATGATCTCCGGATGCTTTACGTGCTTCTCAGTTTCTAGTGATCTGAAACACGTCTTGGTGTCATCTAGCAAGATTCTTATGATCAGCGGTGTCGTGCTAGCTATATTCATACGATCAATCTATCGTCTCGCCATGTCAGACTTTGTCGTCGTCAAGGCAAATATCTCATGTTCGAGAGGTATACTAATATCATTGGATCGATCCAGAAGCCCGAGATCAAGGGCTAAGTTTGCGGTAGGAAATTAGGTCGATTTGTGCTTCTCTCATTCTATTTGAAGAAAAAGAATCGATGCGCTTCAGGCTCTTAGATGAGAATTTGCATCTTTTCCTTCCACGGACAAGCGCAGATTTTCCTCTACCGGGGTGGATTTCGTTTCTCAATGCATCAACAATATATTAGCTTTGAGAGATTGTGCGCGCTGGTGAATTTTCTATCGTGGTGTTCGTGTGTAGGTTTGGTGGCATGGTACAAATTTTTCGACGCAGCCGTAGCTGCAGATCCACGCCGCGCGGTTGCCGTTTAGGAGTAACACTCCAACTCAGGCGAGTGGCTTAATGCGGAGTGTTCTTTTTTGATGATCAAAGCAGCTGGGAGTAAAAGGAGGATAAGCGTGTACTACATGGACATCTTACCGTTTGACCTACTTCGCTGGAACTCCCTCTCTAGTCATGCTCCACCTAAGTGAGATTTAAAGCCATCATTTTTTTGAAACTAGATTTAAAGGCATTATCGTGAGCTGACGTAACATGTAAGAGATCTACATCATGTATTTTTCATGCAAGAGTTTTATATATGTTGCCAATGAGCCTGTTAGGAATAACTAGCAGAATGCCCGTGCGTTGTCACGTTATCGTAGTTTATTAATAAGTACATATTACATATTTATACAAATAATAAATACACGTGTATAAAAAAGATATCCAGAACCTTCGTGAAACATTTGCATTTAAAATTCACAAAATAAGCTTCATATATAGAAAAATATACAGACATCAAGAATATCAAATGTATATAATATAGTCATATAATAATATATTCCAATGTGATTCTAATAATATTGATTTCATATTTTGGATTTTTATAAAAAAATATACGCATCCTATTTTGAAAAGGAGCTAATGAGTAGAGCATGTGTGTTTGCTTAGATCTAAATTCGATGATGTTTCTTTCTCTGTTAAACTGTTTCATTTTACAAGCATCTCGAGTTAATATATGATCACTCAACTGTTGAAACCCTGAGATGTTGATATAAGTGAGGAAAAGCCCCTCACGTATAATTGTATGTATATGATTAATGTACTACACCTATATTACATGTGTAATATCAACAATTCTTTTGAAAGAAACAGTTCATGCTAAGTGACCAGTCAATTGATCCTGGATACCTTTTTGCGGAACATTACATTACATGCACGATTGAGACAGTCTGCTTGACTCAATCAATACACCATCATACGTGGATGTATGACAAAGTGAATTCTTCGTGATTCAGTATGTACCAATCTACACAACTTATTGGAGAATCAGCTGCCGACATTTTTGTCTTCTAAACATTAAAGGCCTGCTCATCTATTAGGGTGCTTGTTTGCATGTTCCCCTGAAAGGCTTGCCACAAATATGTGACACACGCCAACGCAAACGTCACTGCAGAAGTCCATGGCATGCATAGAGAGCAAGCCCGAGTTGCGTACTTTCTTAGGCCTGGCGACTTGACCGCGTCCAGCAGAGGACGCATCTGCAGCAAGGAGAGAGGCCATATGAGTAAGAGTAGCATAATAGGCAGCTCAAAAAAAAGAGTAGCATAATAGGGCGGAGCTAGAGCGGGTGCGTCGAGGAAGGAGGAAGCGTTCCCCGCGAGGAGTGAAATAGATTGACCTCAGCGACGGGAGCACCATGCCACCATGCAACGATAGTGAAGACGGCACGATATGTCGACAACTGAACGCGTGCGTTGCAGATCCTCCTGTAATGCCGCTGCGATGCAAACGACGATGCAGATGCGGCGCTCATCTGCCTATACAGGCCGTTGCGTCGCGAACGTCCTCTTCTTCCTCTGGATCCTCTCTCTCTCTCTCTCCTTCTCCGCTTCCATCTGGTCATCCTGGATCTCATCGATGGCGTCAAACCAAGCACAGACCAATCCTCCCGAGACCTGCCCATCACCGCTAGCCGGCAGCTGAGAACCACATATGCATGTGTGATAACTGATAAGATGCGGAGAGGATGGAGGTGGAGGCGGCTCGATGGCAAGCCGGCCATGCTTGGAAGATCGAGGCCGACACCCCTCTCCACTCTGCTTGATCTCTGCCCGTCCCCGACCGCCGCCGCCTCCCGCTCTCTAGCTCGAGCCGTCCCGTGCGTGGTCTCGAGTTGACCGCGCCTGTGTCAAGGATACTGCCGCCTGGATCTCCTGGTCGCAGAGCTCCCGTCCGACCTCGACCATGGCCCACTACCCTCCGCTTGGAAGCCACGGCCGCCGTGCTCCTAGGCTAGGTTCCATCGATGCCACGAGACCGCTATCCGGCTCGTATTTTCCTACGCTAAAAAAGAACGACCTGGTATGCAATTTGACCCGCTCGTATTTTCCTCCGCTAAAAAAGAACGACCCGGTATGCAATTTGACTCGCGGGTGGCATTGGTGAGTAATTGCTTAGCTGGTGAAGGGGCAAAACCGTCCAAATATTATCGTACGTTGAGGCGACGAAAACCACCTCAATGGAAATTATAGTAGAGATAATCCCGATAGGACACGGAACGGTATCGTGTGCGTGTGTGTGTTCCGAGTAGGACTAGTAGTCCAACACCTATTCGTATTGACGTTGCATCGTCTTGCCGGATATATATACACCCATGTAGTAGCCTTGTAAGACAACTGTGAGATTCAATACAAACAACAGGACAGAGAGGGCCCTGGAGCCATCAACATTGTTTTTCCCGTACGTACTCGTGTGAGTTGAGAGAGCTAGTTCTTTTAATCAGACTAGATAGCTAGCTTGCTGATCGTTGTTAGCTGGTTCTTATACGTGCGCGCAACTCGCCGGAATACTTTTGTCGCCGCCACGGACTGCACTTTCGGCGTTTGGGGCTGGGCCAACAATTGGTATCGAGCCTCGAGGAGGATCTCCTAGTAACGGGAGGTCATGACGGGCAAGGAGCAAGGCGAAAGTACTCGGCAGTCGGTGTCGTCGCATTCGCCGCGGTATGATCGCGCAACTACACGACGCGGGCGAAACGGATGGAGTGGGCCATGGAGGGCAACGACATCCGAGATCTTTGTCGATCCCGGCGCGACGAAGTTCAAGAAGGCACGTCAAGTACCACAAGGACCGACAGCACTCACGGCCATCGGCTCCGTGGTGCCGCGTGACGTGATGCAGACCGATCTCGAAGGTTTCGCAAAGGCGTGGGAGACATTCAAGACGTTGAATCTTGGGCACGAAGCGTCACAGGCGACCCTACAAATCTTGCGTAAGAAGTACGAGAACCCGGAGATGGGAGGAGATGAGACGCTGGACGCTTTTGCCTCGAGGGTAGCCACAATTGTCAACGGATTCGCGCCAAGGTGAGAAGTGGAAGATATCTCAGAATATGCTTTCTTCGCGCGGCGCCGCCGCGGTACATATCTGTGGTGTTGGCAATCGAGCAATGCGTTGATCTCACCACCCTCACGATGGATGACCTAGTTGGACGGTTCAAGGCGCATGACGAGCGGATGAAGATCACCTACGGCGACGCAAATCAAGATGAGCACCTCATGCTTACACGAGCCCAGTGGCAGGCAATGGTCGCCAAGAAGAGGAGCGATAAGGCATCTGGCAGTGGCGATGGTTCGGTCCCGGCGAAGAAGTCGGATAGCAAGCCGAAGAAGCCAAAGAAGAAATTCGACAAGAAGAATCTTCGCTGTCATAAGTGCAATCAGCTCGGGCACTTCAAATCGGAGTGTCCCAACCGTTCAAAGGAGAAGGCTCTCATGGCGAAGGAAGGAGATGATGGACCGATGAATCTCATGCTCGAATCTTGCGAGTTAATGACCACCAAGGAATCAACTCCTCAGGAGTCCGCTACGGAGATCGTCACGCTCGTGGAAGAGAAGGTCTTCCCGCGGAGGATGCAGACGGCTCACGACGTTTGGTACCTCGACACAGGCGCTAGCAACCACATGACCGGCGACAAGGCCCAGTTTTCTGAGTTGAACCTCATGGTTGGAGGCTCCGTCCGATTCGGCGATGGGTCGAAGGTGGAGATTGCAGGGCGAGGCATAGTCCTGTTTGAGTTGAAGGAGGGAGGTCACAAGGTACTCACTGATGTGTACTATATTCTCAAGCTAAAGACCAACATCATCAGTCTTGGTCAGCTCGCGGAGCGTGGATGCAAGATCGTGTTGGAGGACGAGTTCCTGTGGGGATATGACCGCCAAAGGCAACTCATCATGAAGGTGGAGAGGTCGAAGAATAGACTCTACATCCTCAATCTCAATCGGGTGGATCCAGTATGTTTGAAGACAAGCATGGAAGACTCGGCGTGGAAGTGGCATGCGCGCTACGGACATCTAAATTTCCAAGCTCTACGACAACATGGACAGAAGGAGATGGTACGTGGCTTACCGTGTGTTGATCATGTTGAGCAGGTGTGCGACGGTTGTCTCATTGGGAAGCAAAGGCGAGCCCCGTTTCCAAGGGAGGGACAATATCGAGCAAGTAAGGTTCTTGAGTTGGTGCATGGAGACTTATGCGGACCAATCACGCCATGACCCCGCCGAACAAGTATTTTTTGCTCATCATCGACGACTTCAGTAGATACATGTGGGTTGTGTTGCTGAAGAGTAAGGATCAAGCTTTGCAAGCGTTCAGGATTGTGAAGATGGCAGCCGAGGTGGAGTCCGAGGCAAAGTTGAAGGCCCTCCGTACCGATCGGGGTGGGGAGTTCAAATCCAATAAATTCAAGGCGTTTTGTGAAGCTCATGGGATCCGGCGGTATCTCACCGCACCATATTCACCGCAGCAAAATGGTGTTGTGGAAAGAAGGAACCAAACCGTGGTGGCCATGGCACGCAGCATAATGAAGAGCAAAGGCATGCCAGGCAGGTTTTGGGGTGAGGCAGTTAGTACAGCTGTCTATTTGCTGAACAGGGCGCCAACTAAGAGTGTAGTTGGTATGACGCCGTATGAAGCATGGTACGGGCACAAGCCCTCGGTTGATCATCTTCGCACTTTCGGGTGCGTGGCGCATGTGAAGACGGTGACCGGGCATACTAGCAAGTTGGCGGATCGAAGTACTCCAATGGTCATGATCGGCTATGAATACGGTTCGAAGGCGTATCGCGTGTACAATCCAAAGGAACAAAAGTTGGTGGTGACACGTGACGTCGTCTTCGAGGAGGAGAAATCATGGAATTGGGGCTCTGCGGAACCGGTACAATCAATTTCTGATGAAATATTTACTGTAGTCTACAGTGATTCACATGCAGATGATCAAGAAACGGCGTCCCGTGGCGTTACGGATTTAGGCGCTGGTTTAGGAGATGGAAGTCCGGAAGTGAGCAGCAGCAGCGCTACGCCTGGAGAGGTATCTCCACGTGGGAGTCCCGGCACGAGCAGCAGCTCACGTGCTGCCCCTGGAGGCTCGGCGTCGCCATCCAGTCCACGCGCGGACGAGAGCCCTGTCGCAAGTGGCCCATCAGCTGCACACTCCTGTCCAGGAGGGACTAGCGGCAGTCCAGAAGTGGACGCGGGCGACGATGTCACGTCGCCAACATGCAGTACACCGATAAAAACTGCAGGAAATTCAGTAGAAGCTGAAACAAGTACTACGTCAGCTTCCACGTCTCCTCCAAGTGCACGGGAAGAAAGGAGACGGCCGCCTACTCCAGAAAAATTTCGAAGTGTATTGGAATTGTATCCGCCGGAGACCCTTCGTACAACGCGTGCGCGAGGGAGAGGACAAGGTCGGTATTTACTCACCGAGGAGCCGACGAAATTCGAGGATGCTAATACGGAGGAGTGTTCGCGTCGTGCTATGGATGAGGAGTCGGGATCGATCAAAGACAACGATACATGGGAGCTTGTCGATCTACCCAACAATCACAAGGCCATAGGGCTCAAGTGGGTGTACAAGATCAAGAAGGATGCCGAAGGGAAGTTGGTAAAACACAAAGCTCGGCTAGTTGCCAAAGGATACGTGCAAGAGCAAGGTGTGGATTTCGAAGAAGTGTTTGCTCCCGTTGCAAGGATGGAATCGGTGAGATTACTTATCGCTCTCGCAGCTCAAGAATCTTGGAAATTGCATCACATGGATGTGAAATGCGCGTTTTTGAATGGGGAGTTAGAAGAAGAAGTTTATGTGAAGCAACCACCGGGATACATCAAAGAGGGAGAAGAACACAAGGTTTTGAAGCTACACAAGGCGTTGTACGGGCTACGGCAAGCCCCTCGGGCGTGGAACATCAAGCTTGATCGTACATTGATCTCTCTCGGATTCGAGAAGAGCCCACTGGAGCATGCGATGTATAAGCGAGGTAAAGGAAGGAATCATCTACTAGTTGGCATCTATGTTGATGATCTATTGATAACTGGAGCGGATGAGAAGAAGATTGCAAAGTTCAAGCTACAGATGAAGGAGTTATTCAATATGAGTGATCTAGGCTTGTTGAGCTACTACCTTGGGATTGAGGTACATCAAAAGCTGGGTGAGATCACGCTATGCCAAGAGGCATATGCAAAGAAGATACTCGAGAAGTGTGGCGTGGAAGAATGCAATCCAACTCATGTTCCGATGGAACCTCGTCTTAAACTGAGCAAAAGGAGTGAAGCACCTGCGGTTGATGCAACGGAGTATAGGAGCGTTGTCGGAAGTTTGAGGTATCTCATTAACACAAGACCCGACTTGGCCTATTCTGTTGGCTATGTGAGTCGCTTCATGGAAGCACCCACAATGGAGCATTGGACAGCCGTAAAACATATACTCAGGTATATTAAAGGTACTACAAACTTTGGTATTGTCTACTCGAAAGAGAAGGAGGAGGTGAAGCTACTTGGCTATAGTGATAGCGATATGACAGGAGATATTGACGACCGTAAGAGTACCTCGGGCGTGGCATATTTCTTGGGAAGAAGCATAGTAAGTTGGCTATCACAAAAGCAAAATGTGGTGGCGCAGTCATCCTGTGAAGCTGAGTATATTGCGGCTGCAACTGCAGCGTGTCAAGGTGTGTGGCTAAGAAGTCTACTTGGTGATCTCACCAATCGGGAGGCGGAACAAGTGGTGCTCAATATTGACAACAAGTCTGCAATTTCATTGTGCAAGAATCCGATGCATCATGACAGGAGTAAGCACATTGATACGAAGTATCACTACATACGACAGTGTGTAGAGGAGAGCAAGATTAAAGTCAACTATGTTTGCACCGATGATCAACTTGCGGATATCCTAACTAAATCTTTGGGACGAGTGAAGTTCGCGGAGATGCGAGGAAGGATCGGCGTCCAAGCTGCGAAGATGGGCACATCGTGCTTAGGGGGGTGATTGTTAGGAATAATAATCCTGATAGGACACGGAACGGTGTCGTGTGCGTGTGTGTGTTCCGAGTAGGACTAGTAGTCCAACACCTATTCGTATTGACGTTGCATCGTCTTGTCGGATATATATACAGCCATGTAGTAGCCTTGTAAGACAACTGTGAGATTCAATACAAACAATATGACCGAGAGGGCCCTGGAGCCATCAATATTGTTTTTCCCGTACGTACTCGTGTGAGTTGAGAGAGCTAGTTCTTTTGATCAGACTAGATAGCTAGCTTGCTGATCGTTGTTAGCTGGTTCTTATACGTACGCGCAACTCGCCGGAATACTTCGTCGTCGTCACGCCGGACTGCACTCGGCGTTTGGGGCTGGGCCAACAGAGCCATGGTTTCCTAAGACCATGAGATATCTAGAAGTTCATATTTATAGTATTGTATGTGATTTGAAGATTTCTATCATTTACAACATGTGAAAATTATTCTATTATTCTAGCAAGCATGAATTAGAGGCGTGACTTTTAGTTGTGCTCGTGGATTTTTTATGTATACTGACCAACGAACTTATATGCCATTGTAGGTGCCTTGAAAAGATGGACAACAGCCGGGCTTGAAGAAGTGAGCGCGGAGTCTATCATCTATGCAGTTGCACAAACCATTTAGTTTAGAGGTAAAGCTCTCCACTGCTTGCATTTTTTCTCTGATGCTGGTGGCTAGAACCAAACAAATGAATTCATGGGGAGCGCCTTCTTGTTCTTGATGAATTTGAGCACAAGGTGAGTCATTTACAACACAATGGTGGGACTTCAATGGAAAAAAAGAAGGCTAGTGGGCAATATTCAGAGATGGCAAACACCCCAACATGAGTTCACGTAGAACAATCTATGCCGCTTTCTCTGAAGGAAAAAACTCCGATGTTTGGTGATGTATTGTTAGAAATACAGATTGAGAAATTATGTTTGTTGTTGGGAACATCGATCCGGCGAATGTACCTACCCATGTAGAAAATATTGCACTAATCCAGAGCATGAAAAGGGTAAAAGTTAATCCCGAGCATCAAAGTGGCGGATGTTCCAAGGGAGTCATTGTTTGCGCCCCTCCTTTTCTGCCTCCGGCCTAGACGACTGGCCCTGCAAGCTGTCCACATGTGTCCCTCCCTTTCTCTGGTATCGACTGAATCAGGACAAGACGACTGCTATTGAGGACCGGTTCTAACATAATGCTGATAGATTTTTTATGTTCTGTATATGTGCTACAAGTATGTGAATTTTTTTTTACTTGCAAGACCACTAGCATATTTCCTGGTGGCTCGCGCCCTTTACTTCCGTGCTTGGAGGGCTTAGGAAAATTCTCACATTTACTTGATTTGGATTTCATGAGTGAAGTTATTGCTTGGAGGTCCTCATAAGGGGTGGATGTGGTTTTGGCGGCGGCGAACAGGTGGCCCCTGCTCCTGCTGCTACCCCTTTTGATGTTTTCTGTGTTCACAGTTCATCTATTCCCCTCCCCACCAGCCCACCTAGATGCAAGGGGATTTAGATTGATCTTGGTCACTGCAAGACACCGGTATACTGAGAAGTATGTTTTTACGTTTAATTTTTATTTTCCTTCTCAACTTTTGTGTTTTGCTTTGTTCTGGTTATGTGTGTCTATTCCTTCCTTCTGTTGTTGCCCCGAGTCTTAAAACCTCAAAGGACATGTATTTCTACCATTTTTTAACTATCAATTCAATCACATGTACATTTATTATTTTACAAATTACCAGTTACACGTTTGAGAAAGCTGAATAAAACTTCGCTGGAACGATTGGTGCCGCCTCCAAGTCGATCATATATAGGTTAAGAGCCTCTCTTATTTTTGACCAATTTGTTTGCAAGATGGTTCCAACCAATTTTATTTTTCTCTTCCGGTGCAATGCACGTGCACGTTTTCTATAGTCTAATAATAAAGTACGAAGTGTTTTTTGCGGTCTAACTTTTTTAGACTGTTTTACCCTTCCACTAAACTCTTTATTACAACCAACGCCACCTATAAGTAAAGCACGAAGTGTTTCTTGCGGTTCAACACTTTTTTAAAACCGTTATGCCCCTATAATTTGGAGGAAACTACCCATCACCACCCCGCAAGTAAAAAAAAACGGTTCGGTTGTCTCTTTAGAGTACGGTTTGGTTGTTTCTCAATGAGCTTGGCCTGCATGCATGCGCCAGGAAGGATCTGATCTCGCTTGCTGCATACGAGGCAAGTTTTATATATGGAGATTATGCATGGGCATCGTCCACAGGCCACGGAACATCAAACTGCCACCGACTCAGTTTAAAAAATAGTTTGTTTTTCTCTGGGCTCATGGGAGGAGGGGAAGATCCCAATCAATCGGTAACACCGTTTGCGTGTCGTATATGTTTTTTTTTTGAGAGGCAACACATGTTCCATTCATCTCAAAGATTTGAAGTACAACACATGTAGCCTAACTCTGGAACATACCAGAGAGACAGCTCACCCAAAACACTTACACAAAAGACCCTGAAAGGAAAAAAAAAAGCAAATAAACCCTTCAAAGATCTTATGTGCATAGCCCACACCATCTGTCTCCCACCTCCGCCGTTGCTGGAGAGATGGAGGATGGAACCACATCCCAGGATCTGGTAGAGTGCCATCGGAGACCAGCTCCTTTGTGGACCTCAAAAGAGGCTCATCGAGAACGACGAGCACATCACCAATGTGGAACATTGGCCGGGCAAGAAGCCCGCACCTGACACCAGATCTCCGCCTGGCCACCCCACGTCGACCAAGTCGAGGAAGGAGGACCAAGCTGTCGCCCGCCAATCGCTTTCCGGGCTCCAGATTCGCTGTCTTTTGGTCAACACCGACGCGAAACGTCGGCCACCTCCTGTACAAAGCTCCCCGCCTACCTCGAAGACGCCAAAGAAGGGCTCGTCGGGGAAGGAGCGGAGTGAGGAGCACAAAATCCTAGAGCTGCCTCACCGCCGCTGCCACGGTGTCGCTGCCAAAGGAACGATAGAGGGCGCTCAAATCCATCGAAGAAATCTGAGCACCGCACCACCGGCTGTCCAGATCCGTGGGCGACAAACCTGGAGCCAAATTATTCAGATCTAACTTCGTCGTCGTCGGAAGAGCGAGAGAGATGGCTGCCTAGATCCTAAGATAGAAGACTAACCCTAGTCTACTCCTATACACGGCCATACGGCGGATCCGGCGACCCCTACATCCCCGGCGAGCACAAGGCCCACAGAGGAGAGGAGTCACCAGAGCCGCCGCCGACAACTTGGTATGTTCGCCCTTTTCCTCTGAGCAGGAAGGGAGAGAGCGAAACGTGATCAAGTGGTGTTGGGTGCGTGTGTGCTGTGCCGGTCGTGTCATATAGGTTCAGAACTTCAGGTGCACCGGAATGCAAGAAAATAGGAGTCCAACCTAAACGTTGCGAGCATCCCTGTCACTATGTCGTGGGCCGGTCCACACTTGCATCCAAGCTTGCTCGACAAACGAGGCCCTGTTTTGCTTCGACCAGAATAAATGGCAGACATACATGTGTCTAACACCTGGTACGGAGAACTCTCCATCCCCACCGCCGGATCTGACCGGGGAATTCGCCATGGCTTAACCCCCTTCCGATCCGCCTTGATCTTGGTACGCATCACCGTCCTCTTCTCCCATCCCCTGCTCCTAGCTCTGCCCCCTGCTGCCTGTTTCTGTTGTTCCTCTCGTGATTTCCTTGACTGCCGCGATGGCGATTTGGGCGACATGCCTGTGATTGGCGTTGATGCCGTTCTCCCTCATCCTGATTTCTAGTCTTTCTCCTGTTCTGCTCTATCCCTGCCCGTTTTACCTGAGTTTTTCTGCCCGAGTTCCTCTCTGTATATCCAGCTTCCCTTCCCTCTGTTTTAGCTATCCTTTGTTTCTTCTTTGTGGAGTGATCCTGATCTTCCCGTCTAGGCGTCCGGCCTGCTGTCTCCGCCGTCGCCGGTTGCCGGTTGCTGGCTGCTGCGTGTTCGGACCGCCAGACATTGTCGCTCTGCCCTTCTCCTTTCTCTTTTGGCTATCCACCCTGCTGCAATCGCATACCCCTTTTAGCTACACTTCTTTCACTGAACCGATGAAGATTGTTGCTTGGAATGGGCGAGGATTGGGAAATCGTCCAGCACTTCGAGGACTTCAAGATGTCAGAAAACGTGAGGATCCAGATGTATTATTTCTCTCTGAAACAAAGCTTGATGAACATCGTATGAGAAAATTCCGATGGTTATTGGATATGCCAAATATGTTTGTGTACAACTGTGATGGAAAGAGCGGAGGTCTTTCTCTCTTGTGGAAGAACGGTGTGGATGTCTCGGTCCGTGATGCTAAACGCCTATATATTGATGCCAATATTTCTGATGATGGTATATCATGGAGATTCACAGGAGTGTATGAAGATCCAGAAAACAAGGATTTGACATGGGAAACTCTTCGGAATCTTAAACAACAAGGTTCAGGCCCCTGGCTCTGTATGGGCGATTTCAATGAAATATTATTCCAACACGAGAAGATTGGCGGTGCCCCAAAACCTCAAGCACATATGGATCGTTTCCATGAAGCTCTTGAATTTTGTGAGCTAACTGACCTTGGATTCATAGGGGATATATTTACTTAGAGGAACCACAGTCGTCGTCATGACCGGTATATTAAAGAGCGCCTAGACCGAGCTGTTGCCAATATTGAATGGCTCTCTATCTATCCTGCTGTGAAGATAATTAACGGTGAACCCCGACATTCAGACCACCGTCCAGTGATCCTCGACACAAATAGTATGTCGGAGCCTACTCCTAGTTTTGATCATAACTTTCATTTTGAGGTGTCATGGCTCCAGGAGGAGGGATGCACACAACTTGTGCAAGATGCATGGAATGAGAATTTTCATGGTTCTGTTCCAGTGTCAGACAGAATTAAGCAAGTTGCTATGAAGCTTCAGGACTGGAATCCCATTGTCTTGGGAGATCTTCATAAGCGCATTAAGAAAGTAAGGAAGGAATTAAGCCGTTGTCTCAAAGACAAAATTTCTGAAGAATCAGTCCACCGTGAGCATGCTCTGAGATTTAAACTGGAACGGCTGGAGGACCGGCGAGACATGTACTGGAGACAACGTGCTCATGTTGATTGGTTGAAGCACGGATATCGGAACACTCGCTTTTTCCATAGCTGTTGCTCGGAGAGAAAAAGAAAGAACAGAATCACAAAACTGAAAAAAGAGAATGGTGAGAGCATCGAGGGGCAAGAAAGATTAAAGCAACATATACATGATTATTACAAGTCGCTCTTCACGTTCCAACCATCATCTAATATCCCTGATCTCTTACAACATGTGCAACCACGCGTTTCCAATTCTATCAATGATTCCCTCTGTTCACCTTTTACCGAAGATGAAATAGTGGAGGCTCTACAAAACATTGGTGACTTAAAGGCACCTGGACCAGATGGTATGCCGGCCATTTTCTACAAACGATTTTGGGAAGTAGTTGGCGATCAGGTGAAAAATGAGGTCCTTCATGTTTTAAATGGTGGCTCTGTGCCGGCAGATTGGAATAATACAACTGTTATCCTAATCCCCAAAGTTAAAAACCCACAGCGCATCAAGGATCTGAGACCAATTAGTCTTTGCAATGTCATCTATAAAATTGTGTCCAAGGTCCTCACGAATAGGCTTAAAATGTTCATTGGAAAAATAATTTCTCAGAACCAGAGTGCTTTTATTCCTGGCCGGCTGATCACCGACAACGTGCTGGTGGCTTATGAGATGACTCATTTTATTAAGCACAAACGAGGTGGTGATGGTTATATGGCAATCAAGTTAGACATGAGTAAAGCCTATGACAGGGTTGAATGGAATTTCCTAGAAGCTATGCTCTATAAAATCGGGTTCCACTCTAAATGGGTATCTCTTCTAATGAAATGTGTCCGGTCTGTGACATACAGAATTAAGGTTAATGGGGAGCTTACCGATGCCATTAACCCACAACGTGGTCTTAGACAGGGTGACCCTTTGTCCCCTTATCTATTCTTGATTGTCACTGAAGGTTTCTCATCACTCCTCCACATTGCCGAACAACAAGGGCTCATCGAGGGTGTCAAAATATGTCCCACAGCGCCAAGTGTCTCACACCTCCTCTTTGCCGATGATTCTTTGATGTTGCTTAAGGCTGACTGTGACAATGCCATGGAGTTACAGCGCATTTTAAATATGTATGAAGCTTGTTTAGGTCAAGTGATTAATAAAGACAAGAGCACTGCCCTTTTTAGTCCAAACTGCAATACTCTTCGGAAATCGGAGATTCTTGACTGCCTAAACATGACAAGTGAAGGAGATAATGAGAAATACCTTGGTCTTCCTGTCTATATCGGAAGGGCAAAGAAAAGAATTTTCCAATATTTGAAGGGTAAGATTTGGGCAAGGATTCAAGGATGGAAAGAAAAAATCCTTTCAAAGGCCGGAAAGGAAATTCTTATCAAGGCAGTTGCGCAAGCGATCCCCATCTTTGCCATGTCATGCTTTGACTTGACTAAAGAATTGTGTGATGAGATATCTGCCATGATTTGCAAATTCTGGTGGAGTCAAATGGATAAAGAAAATAAATTGCATTGGCTCTCTTAGAAAACTTTATCAAAACCAAAAAAGGAGGCCTAGGCTTCAGAGATCTTTACTCCTTCAATATTGCAATGCTAGCAAAACAAGCTTGGAGAATTCTTATTAATCCAGGCTCGATGTGTGCAAAACTTCTACAAGCTAGATACTTTCCCACGAGTGATTTCCTGAATGTCTCTCCAGCAAAAGGAATATCTTACACATGGCGGAGTATTCTGAAAGGTCGTGACCTAATCAAAAATGGCTTAATTTGGCGAGTGGGCGATGGTCATAGCATCAACATTTGGAAGGACCCTTAGATTCCCAGAGGCATTACTAGAAGACCAAGTACATACCGCGGCCGTCATCAGTTATTAGAGAGGGCTTGTGAACTTACTTGTCCTATCACTGGACAATGGGACTGTGATCTTGTGAGACAAACCTTCAATGCTGACGATGCTAAACATATCCTCACTATCCCAATCCAAGAAGGATTTGATGATTTTCTAGCCTGGCATCCTGACCCGAAGGGGGTCTTTTCTGTCAGGTCGGCGTACAAGCTCAGGCTAAGTTGTTGGACGTTGCTGCAGGTGAAACTACCTCATCTACTGTAGCAAATCTGGCGACTAATGTGCCAACCAAATGGCAAAATATCTGGAGCCTGAATATCCCCAGGAAAATCAGCATGTTCCTTTGGCGCTTGGGGCACAATAGTCTGCCTGTAAAGATGAACCTACAGCGCAGAGGCTTGGATGTTGTAACCCTCTGCCCTATGTGCCACCGGCTTGACGAGGATTGCGGCCATATTTTCCTCAAATGCAAGTTTGCCAAATCAGTATGGTGTGAAGCAAATATGGAGGCCGTCCGTGGAGTGTTGTTGGAGAGTGCAAATGCAATGCAAACAGTGGAAGCTTTACTTAATTTGGATGAAAATCCCCGTATGCTCTCCATCACACTTCTCTGGAAAATCTGGTGTGCACGAAATTCAGTGAATGCCGGAGACCGATCTCCTGTCCCAGCTATGGTAGCTTCGTCTGCAATTCAATACACTTCAGAGTTTACTTCATATTTGTCCAAATATCATGCTATACATATTCCTACCGTCGATCGATGGACCCAACCCCCTCCAGATTATTTGAAGATCAACATTGATGGCTCTTTTTGTAGGGAAACTCAAACTGGCGGTTGGGAATTTTGTATTAGAGATTGCGATGGTGATGTATGTGGTGCAGGTATGGGGCAAATAGACCATGTCGCTGACCCTCTTCATGCTGAAACAATTGCATGTCTGAAGGCCATTGAGTTTGCTGCTGAGAGGGGCATGGGACGGATAATCATTGAAACTGATGCAACCTTACTGAAGTCGGCTCTCCTATCTAATGAGTTTGATTGGGCTCGTCACGGAGTTCTCTTTCGGGAGGCAAAATTCCTTCTGCTGACAAACTTCTTAGATTACAAAGTGCTTTACTGTAAGCGTGTTTGTAATACCGTGGCCCATGTATTAGCCACCAATGGTGCTAGCCTAGCCCCGGGTAGTGTTATATTGTGGCATGATCATGTATTACCAGACTTCATATCACAGGCAGTTGCTAGCGATCTAGCTGCAACAGATCAATAAAAAGCCACTACTTCCCTGTCAAAAAAAAACACCTGGTACGACTCAGCTTTAGTCCCACCCTGCTCGTTTGACCGCTGCCGCACCGGTTTATATAGGTTCACAAATTACAGCAATCCAAGTCGGGAAGGAGCAAAACGATGGTGGAAAATTAATCTTTGCATATGGCGTAAGCTAATTAAACGAGAGGGATTGTGAGCTGTCGATAATCAAAGGGGATCTTGGCAGGGCCCGCCCATAAGGCGGGGCAGAGGGGCACTCGCCCTGGGCCCCCATGGTCTAGGGGCCCCGGCCCACGACTTATCTACATATCCATATTTGTTTAATACTTTTAACATCCAACAATATACAATAATTCTAGAAAATATAAATGGTTGACTTAAAAAAAGAAAAAATATAGATGATTTAAACTATATATCCTATTAAAAATATACTCTAAAATTACTGAATATTTTTCTTGATCCCACGATTTTGTTGGTCTCTCCAAATGTAAAGAATAACATCGGTCCTCATATTCTTTTACAAGGTTGTAAGTATAACATCGCATAACTATATCATTCTGCAAGCAACTCTCCTTTGATTCTCAACAATTCTACTTATCCCTATCTTATATGTTTGAGAGACTATTTCATTCTCTTATTAATTCAGTGCCTAATATATTTACTCATTTTCTTCATAGGCATATGTACACAAGTAGAAATTGATAAATTACTATCATGATATATAGTTTGTTCGATCAATAGAAATAAGTGATTTCAAATGTCTTCATCCAAATTTTAAAGATCATGGATATCAAATGTACAAATTATTTAATTTGCTATTGCATTACCGTAATTTATTTTATGAATTACTAATATTTTTAAATCTTTTATGCGTGAACAAGTGGGGAGTTGCATGCATTGTTGAGACATCCAAGAACTCTAATCATGATAAACTTTAAGTAATCTTTAAAAGTTTAGCATAAATATTAAATATATCTCTAATATATTTTTTGGAGTAGGGGGGGCAATGGTCCCCTTGACCCTAGTAAATCTCTAACACATTAAATAAAGGGCATTGATTTCATATTGCCCTAGGGCTCCTAAAATCTATGCACCGGCCCTAGATCTTGGACTGCCTTGCATGTTTGGAAGAAAAAGCAAGGATAAATTAACCACCAAGCGAAGCACAAAGGTGGCGAGAAGGAAAGACATCATCGAGCAAGGGCCAGATAGCATAGCAGCCAGGTGCAATTTGGGAAAAAAAAAGCAAGGATGCCCCGCGACATAGAACTTTATAAGTGAACATAAAGAGAGAGTGGCTATCTCAAAAGAGAAAATGGGAAAAGGCCAAGTAAGGCTTTATGTTCTGTACTATAACAGTACATTCATTTTATTATTACTCCCTCTATCTAAAAAATAACTGACTTTAGTTTATCCAGATTTAAATATATTTAGACGCATTTTGTTTAAGTGTGTCACCGAGCGTTTGAATATCTGCTTTTCCCGATGCAATACATGAGCAGTTTTGCTAGTCTAATAATAAAGTACAAAGTGTTTTTTATGGTTTAACCTTTTTAGACTATTTTACCCTTTCACCAAACTCTATATTACAACCAACGCTACCTATAAGTCGGAAAAAACAGTTGTCGAAAATAAACTAACCTTGATCGATCCTCAACCTGGAAAAAACAGTTGTCGAAAAAAATAATCCGGATATATAGATCCTCCCACCGTATATTATGCAATCCCAACTCCAATGGCCCCCGAATTTCGTACATCGGTTTCGTCCGAATCGATCCGTTTGCTGGGGTGGAGGACAGGTCGTCTGGCTTCAGCCCAGTTGCAGTGGCCTGTGCCCCCAACCGGCAATCACATATGCGTGCCCGTGTCCGCTGGGAGCCATCAAGCTCGAGCTGATGGGAGTATCAACGCTAATGGCGGCCAGCGATTCTCCCGCGCAGAACTCCAGCTCCCGCCCGCTGGCCCTGATCTTTCCCACATTGGCCACGCCATTTCCCACACAGCTCTCCCTTCCCGCTCGCCGTTCCCGCCGAGCCCCGTGCGAATATAAATAGGGGTCGGCCACCGGGACGGAGTACCAGCACCAAACCCTCACTCACCGTCCCCTTCCTCCCTCGCCATGGACAGCCACCCAGTGACCTGGGCCGAGCTCATCAAGTTCGCCCTCGCCGCATACCCCCCTTCTCCCCCTTTCCTTTTCCCCTCAGGGTGCCGGTGAATCTTCGGAGGAAAACAAGGACATGGGAGAGTTGGTGCCGAGCAAGGCGGATTTGGTGGCGCAGGCCGAGGCAGACGCGGAGGAGCAGGCCACGGAGGCGCAGGCGGAGGCGGAGTCGGCGGAGGTCGAATCCGATAGCGCCGACGCCGCGCACTACGTCCTAGAGAATTACGCCCGTGAGCTGTACACGGCCTTTAATGCCAGGGAGGACGCCGGTCGGCAACCCGCCGAGCGGCTTTGGCTAGAGGCTGATGAGGTGACGAGGGAGGCGGAGGCGGCCACCGAGGACCGCGACGAGCAGGTAGTGCAACAATCACTGGCGGTCGAGAAAACCACCCGGCTCGTCGCCGAAGCCATGATGGAGGAGGAGCGGCAGCGGCAGGACGCGTAAGAGATGGAGGAGGCCGCGGCCTTGGGCCGCATGCGACGGTGGAGGCCGCGGCCTTGGCGGCCCGACGGGTGCAGGTGGCCAAGGCCAAGGACGTGACCGCGGTCTCCGGCCAGGATGCTGCCGATGCTTAGTTTAGTGAGCTTAATTAATATTATTAGTAATTTTATATGTATGACGTGTGGACCTATAAATTTATGCGATGACAACCAGTTATTTAGCGATTTTGTGTATATGACACGCGGGCCCAGCTGTGGACCGCCTCAGACGAGTTAGGCGTCCGAGCCCCGCAAACCAGCCCCAGGTTTCAGTCCAATTTATGCCAAATCAAACCGCGCCACGCTGTCTGGTCCGTTTGCGAGTGCATGTTGGGTCTTGACCTCGGTTCAGGAGGACGCGATCGAATGCACGGAGTGCCTAATGCCACACCGTAGGTACCGTCTCGTTTTTTCTCTCCCGATCGATCAGCGTCGACCTGCTAGGCTTCTCTTATTGGGCCGCGATCATGTACGAGGTTTCTCATTTACCAGTAAACATAAACATGGAGAAATCGATATTTTGTAGGGATCGTACTACGCGTCCCCCAGGGGATAATTCCTCAAAATCCCCCGGGTCCTCTGCTGCCACGTGTCTCTCAAAAAGTGCAAAATCCCGCTTTTGCTATAAACGTATCCGGCTACAAATAGTTCTGCTTTTGCTACGTGTAGCAGAAAACGGTTCGGCCCAGAAAATAGAAAAACAGACTGGATCTCGCTGGAGATTTCGTCGGAGACCTTGCTGACGACCGTGTAGCAAAAATATTGTGCTAATGTAGCAAACCCGACCTCACTGGAGACTTGCCGGAGACCTCGCCAGAGACCGTTTTTGCTACATTTGTCCCGCTTTTGCTACATTTGTCACACTTTTGCTTCATTGTAGCAAAAAACAGTTCGCCCAGAAAACAGAACAAAAAAGACTGTCCTTGCTGGAGATCTCGCCGGAGACTTTGTAGCAAAAGTTTCGTTCTAATATAGCAAAACCGATGTCGCCGAAGACTTCCGCCGGGATATCTTGCCGGAGAACTTGTAGCAAAAAAAATTACGATATTGTAACAAAACCATTAAACAGATTTAGCAAAAGAAATTAGCACATGTAGCAAAAATCAAACTTCATCAGTGACATTGCCGGAGACTTTCATCGGGACCCCAAAATTCATGTAGCAAAAGCTATACGCTATTATAGCAAAAACAAAAAAATGTTATAGTAAAAAATATCTGCTAATATAGAAATCTAATTTTGCCGGAGTCCTTGGCCGCATTTAGCAACGCCACTCCCCGTAGGTAGCAACGACACCCGTCGCAGGTAGCAAAAGACACCGTGTCTGCACCGGTGAACTCGGCCGCGGAGCAGGCAGGTGCTATGAGATGATGGTCGGCCCTGTCGACCGTGGCGGAGAAGTTTTAGCACCGGAGAACATGCGGCGGGGCTTGGGGCCCTTGTCCCGGAGGAGTTGGGGGTGGACACCACGAGAAGCTGCAGAGAGGGGCTTGTGCCATGAAAGACAGTGGAGCAGGAGGGCTCCATGGGGAGATAGTCGTCGTCGTCGATGGCCAACCGTCGGCGCGAGCTGCGGGCCAGACGACGCGTGAGCTGCAGGGATCCTGGGCACGGGCGCGCAACGGCGTGAGGGAGCATGCAGGGCACATGACGGCACGGGGCGACGCGCTAGGCGCACGGAGGTCGCGAGTTGCAGGCAGTGCGCGCTCGGCGCAATCTGCAGGTAGAAGATAAGGCAGTTTTTCGGAGGTAGAAGATAGGGAAAATTTGCTAGAGGACATCGTTATTTTCGGGCGTTTGCTAAAACACACTATTGGAATGTGGCTTTGCCCAGTACCATTATTATTTCGTGACAATTTTCTAGAACACACTGTACTGCCCAAAACGAAAAGTTTGACGTTTTAGACCTTTTTACCTTGTTGCAAATATGTCTAGAATTTTAATTGAAATGCAAGATGTTTCAGATAAAAAAAACTGTCCAGCTTTTTCTCAATTCCCTCGTTGATTTTTTTTCTTAACCACGATGCTGCATGCTGCAATGGATGGTGACTTGGCGATGTTCCAACTTGATATGAACTTACGTATAGTTTCTAATTCATGTTCGGTATATGCATATGCTGGATTTGGTGAATTTGAATTAGAGAAAAAAGTGTTCAAACCGGACATATGTAAAACTTTCCATTTGTGGCATGCAGTGTGTCCTGGCAAATGTGCCATGAAATTATAATGTTACTCAGCAAAGACACATTCCAGCGGTGTGTTTTGGCAAACGCAAAAAAATAACGGTGTCCTTTAGCAAATTTTCTCTAGAAGATAAGACAGTTATTTCGGGCGGACGTCGTGCATGGTACGTGCTAGCAGCGACGACCCAGGGGATCAATTCTTTCTATCCCCGGGGATACGGTATCATTTTCCATTTTATAGTTGTATTGAATAGTCTCACGTTGCACCGTTGCAAGGAGTTCCACCGGTTTGTGTTCCCAAATTGGTAGGAATCAGTCCCTTCTAAAATATAAACAAGCAACACGACAGTGATTGAACGGTGAGCAATTAGAGACGGGGAAGAGTTTGTTAGAAATAATGGGCTCGTATATTTCTGGTTTTCCCTAAATCTGAAAGTCTAGGTTTGTAGCAGTCTATATGTGTTTGGTCTCATGTTTATGGCAGCTCATAAGGGAGGGGAGTGAGAGCTAAAGTTTAGTCCCACATGGGAAGTTGAAGGAGAGTTGCATCACCTTATAAGGTTGAGTGTTGCACCACTTTGTAAGTGAGTGACAATAAGAGAGATACACGCGAGCGCTTCTCTCCCGATGACGCCGTCACGGAAATCTCGCCTAGCCGAGCTTTATTTTGCTGTTCAGGAAAATTGTGAGCTTTTTACAGACGTGTCAAACAATTAGCTTATTCGGATCGCTCCCAGATCGTGAGTTACTGTAACTGACCCAAACGTACGTAACATGGACTTGGCCCACGTTTGTCTCCGTTAGGGTTTCCTCAGCCGCTCTATATAAAGTCCTGCGCGGCTACAACCACAACATATCGAAAACCAATCTAGAGTTTTGCCTCCTCTCCGCTTGTGCTGTCACCGTAGTCTACTCCATCTCGCTTGCCGGCGTGCACCGGCGGATGGGAGAGCAGGTCTTCGGAACCACTTGCCTTTGTGATCTTTTACGGGAGAGGGCGAATAAGATTTTTGAGAAGCGCTCCGCGCGACTGCTCGAGTTCTCCATCACGGGCCGTCTTCCGTCCAAGTCAGAGGCGGTGCTGCCTATCGCCGTCTTTGTCGCCGTTTGCTTCGATCAGTCTTTTCCAAAGTTATTGCTGCGACAAGCGAACGATACGTGCTCCTATTTGGTTATTCATCATGTTCTGCGAGTACATGTTGGCAGCTACTTGTTTCCGTTCATCCTGTTGTTTAGTACATCTAGTATGTTCGGGTTACATGAACAAGTAGCTGGTTTTGTTATAATTTATATTTTAAAATAAATCATGAAAATTATGCTAATAATCCAACAAAGTTGAGCTGAGCGAGCTATATATAGAAACGAGCGAGGTATTGGCACGAGGTGACCGCTGGACTGCAGGCAACATAGCCGGAATTGGATCCGGAGGTGTGTAGATTACTGGATTCAAAGAGAGGTCAATGGCTTGGTGGTGGAGCAGAAGGGCGCGGGGCCGAGCTTGTGGCGCATGTGCTCTGCGGGGCGCGCAATGATGGCAGAAGAACAAAGGTGCGAGTCAGGCTGTAAGTGGGCGCCCACGGCTGCCCACCAACTAAACTAATGGGACTATCGATATTGTCTGTTTAAGCTTGTGAATGATAGGTGGTATCCGTCTGCCCACTTTTACCCACCACGTAAAACGTCGAGCATAGGAAATAGCCAAGTAGTACACACTAAATAGGAAAGACAAGCTTGCTCCGTGTGCGCCTCGCTCGCCACCAGCTAGCTGCTGCTCCGCGCGCGCAGGGCCGCACGCCTCTCTTCCCAGATGTCTTGATTGCACCGCCGCATCCGAGCTCTCAGTCATCCTCGGCCCCCTCCTGTGCCGTTGCTTCGCGGGTCCTCTGCTGCGCCGCTGCTTCGTGTGCTCGCTGGTGGCCTACACGCGGCGCCCTCTCGAGCTCGTAGCCGTCTTCGACCTCCTTCTGCTCCGCTGCTTCGCGCGCTCATCGCTAGTCCTCTCAACCGCGTGCCCCCGCAGTGTGGCTCCTCCTCCTCGACTTGTTAGCTGTTGGCTGAAGAAGAACTGAACAAGAATGGTACTGCACTGAAGAAGAAGAACCCATAGGTAGTAAACTGAAGAAAATTAACAAGTGACACTGCAGTTTAAAATCCAGTTTCAGTTCAAATTCATTTTTAGAAGGAGTAAAATCACAAGCGAAAATGATCATGGGAAATAAAAGAATCTAATCATGAAGGAGCAGATAACTAGTTCCTGTAACTCCATTTACACATTGTCAACAAGTATTTCAAAACTAATCATGAAGGGGTAGCTAACCATCTCATCTGTCATAAAATCAATATTCAGTTTAACTCAACTCTTAATCCTGGTGTATAGAGACAGGATTCATCGCACTCTGTAGTGACCACTTCATATAGATTATTTTTCATAACGACCCTGATCTCTAACATGACAGATCTCCCTATCATTGGAATGTTCAAGCATAAACTTGTCATCTCCAGGCTGCCAAGCAGAAAAGCTTAAATATACATCAAGAACTATTGCAGCTAAATAATATCCCTATGCAGCGCATAAAAGTAGTACTGTGATTCTAACATGGTCTTGTCCGATTTAATTACACCAAGGAGCAGATGAAGTATTTTATTTCTGGAGACATGGAGCACAACTACAGGCCTTAATTTAGAATTGATCCAAAATGAGCATTGTTCAGACATGAATGAGAAAACTAGTTGACGAAAAATAGCAGCAAGCATTTGATTTATCTTCAGAATATTAGCAGGTGATGTTATATGTTGATCCAAATTCTACAAAGTATAGGCCAACTTCTGACGAGTGGAGCGAGGCCCGTCGCCGGGAGGCTTGGGCCGAGTGTAACGAGTCTGAAGTTGGCCCACACCGTGCCCAACGGGGACGCCTGTGGGGGGTGCGGGGGGCGACAGCCCCCGCGGTACGGTACGGATCGTCGAAGACCTAGGTTTCCACCGATATATAAACCCCTTGTAAGCCGCCGGTTGGGAGAGTTGCATCTGTGAAATCCCCGGCGTTTGTAAACACTCCTCGATATAGTGAAGTTTCGCTGGCTGGCGCCCGTGGTTTTTTTCTCTCTTTGTTGGAGAGGTTTTCCACGTTAAATCTGTGTCTCCTTGCTGTGTTTTTCGTTTTTGTTCTTCGTTATCTTCTTGTCGCGATTGTAACAGGTGAGCATAAGGGTTACCTAAAATTTAGTCTAATAAACCACATATTTGGGGCAGACCTCGGTACTCAATTATATTCAAATCTCTCACTGTTGGGAGACTGCAAGCATCCTGTTACCTGATTTTTCGTCTGAAATTCCATCTGAATATGATCCGAAGAACAATCTAAGCATAAGCACCGAGTGTTCAACCATGAATGAGGAAAAATGGCTGATAAAAAATAGGAAGTGTTTGATTTATCGTCTGAATATTAGTAGGTGACAGAAATTAAGGAGGCGAGATGTGTGGCCGATCCACCGGCAAACAACCTGTAACTCCCCATTAAAGCAGCAAAGAAAAAGGAAAGAAAAGAGGAAGAAATGGCCAGCCTCCTAGAAGCGACGAGATGGAATTTTATAAAGAGGGAGCGAGGGACATGAATCTATACCTTCTTCGAGTTCTTCAGAAGTTGATCTTAGGATCTAGTTAGGTGTCCGGCTCCTCCCCATGGACCTCGCCGGACCTTTGCTACTCCCCATTGACCCCGTCGACCGCCAGCTGCTCCCCGCAGATCTCGCCAGACCTTTGCTGCTCGACTGATTAGATGCACCTGTCCGTAGAAGGGGATCGGAGGGGACGACCGAGGGAAGGGGCAGAGGGGAGGAGCCATGGAACCTTGATACGACGGGGGAGAGCAGAGGGGCGGATTTCCCCAGCCATGGCGCCTCGTGGCGGCGGTAGCGAACGAGCCGTGGACGTTTGTGATATCTTTTAGCTAGCCTATGGGTGCCCACTTTAGGGAAAAAAGTGGGATGGGCTGGCGGCACCGTGGTCAGCCCATGCCCACTTACAGATTGAGGCGTCTGTGATATCTTTTATCTGGTCTATGGGTGCGCACTTTAGGAGAAAAAGTGGGATGGGCTGGTCAGCCCATGCCCACTTACAGATTGAGGTGCGAGGCTTACGGCTGCTGGACTTAACGTGTGTTGGCTGATCAGGTTCGAGAATCAAGCATGCTGTTTAGGTTTTTTTTAGACTTCTCACCCCTTTATTTATTGTTACTCAGAATGTTTACATGAAAGAACATCCCCTCTGGCCTAATACCCGGCCAAACATCTCGGACACCAACGTGTTGTGTTGGCTGCTGGGCCTTGACATCTTGGCCGGTTGGTCCAAGGGAGATACGCTACCATTTATTTTTCACTTTAATATTTTTTTCTCTAAAAACAAGGGCTAATGAACTTGTAAGCGATCTAGAACAAGAATTAATAGACTGATTGTGTACATACTTGGGTCAGATGGAGTACAATTTAGTTATGACACATTGTTTTTCTTTCTTGTTGAAACGTATGGACATGTGTGCTATGGTTTATAAAAAAAATCAAAAGAAAATACATTATTTTCTAGGATTTTAACACTCAAAAAAAATGTTATTTGACGCATGGGTACTTTGCTAGTCTATATATAATAATAAAGCATGAAGTGTTTCTTGCGGTTCAATACTTTTTTAGACGAATTTGCCCTCCCACTAAATCACATATTATGATGCATACCACCCCAAAGTGAAAAAGAAAATTCAACAGCCTGGATCGATCGATCTGTGAGCTTTAATCCGTACATCATGTCAGCCTTGGTCCACGATACACTGAGTTAGCGTTTCGATTGAATCCATCCAGAAAAATAGCTTGATAGCTTCCATATTCTTGGTTGAATAGTCCCACATCGTTACATTACAACAATTCATACCGGTTTATATGCGTTCGAAGTTGGCTGTATATCAGCGAGCAATAAGTTCCTCGGAAACCATTGATTGATTGAAACCATTGATTGATTTGAAAAGCTGTTGCCTTCCTGAATTAAAGAGATGGGAGTTGCCTGTTGCTGCCTGAATTGAATTAAAAGGAGGTCCTACATATGAGCCTGACAGGGGCGGGCTCGAGCGTGGTCGGCGGGTGGAGGCGAGGAGACCCAGGCGGTCGGGAGACGCTCGGGGCCTGGATGAGGTGGAGGAGGACCACGGGTGGCGACGGCGGAATCGAGTGGACTTGGCTCGGGGAGCAAGGCGAGAGAGAGGGTGTTCCACGAGATCATGATGGGGTCGGTGTCAAGGGGACGCGCGTGGCGCTCCGCAGGAAGGGGAGCCGCGAGGGGCCCGGCTTGGCGCGGAGACTGGCGGCGGGCGCGGCTCGGAGCTCTGTAGGGTGGATCTCCGAGCAAAGATGAGAGGGAGGGTCAGGTCGTGGATGGGGTGCGGGTGGGGGTTCACGCGGGAAGAGATATTCTTTTCAGTTTATTTTTGTAGGCTCAGATTCTTTTCCTCCAAGATTTTGTGTGTTGGAACCTGCTCACAGACGATCTTGAATATGAAGTTTGGAGTTTCGGATCTTAAATGCATTTTAGATATGAAAAGCACGTTAAAAATTCTGTTTTTCTCATTTTTGAATAAAATTGATGGAGCGAATAGCTTCTTCAAGTCAATCGATCTGAAAACAATGGGATGTGCCAGTCAGAACCGGCAGCGACACGTAATTCACAAGAAGATGAAAGGAAAGCACGCCAAGAAAAAAAAAGAGGAGGTCTAGAGAAAGGATTTATTCTTCTTGCGAATTGGAACCACCAATTGATCGAAAAGCGGATGTCATCGAGCAAGTTAAAAATCTTTCTATGCTATGATGTGCCATTGATTTAAAAATAACTACAATAAAGACTAACTTATTTCGTCGCAACGCACGAGCATTTTGCTAGTCTATATCTATACCTAATACCTAATACCTAATCTATACCTAATAATAAAGCACGAAGTATTTCTCTCGGTCCAACACTTTTTTAGACCGTTTTACCCATCAAGTAAACCAAAATTTACCCACCATGCCATCCATAAGTTACAAGTTAGGTTTTTTTTTTGTGTTGGCAGCGTTTGTCCTTGCCCAGCAGCAGCCCACCGTTGGATAGTATCCGCGACCAGGGCCTCACCGTCACTACAGAATACGACGGCAGCGTTTGTCCTTGCCCAGCGCTCCTATAACATAGGCTCAATTTGTTTTTCTTTTGGGGAAGAACCGTGGCATTTATAAAGAACCACAATCTGAATTGCACGGGAGAAGAGATAGCAATCTTATCCTTTTATCACTTTTCCGTTTAGTTCTTTCAATATTTATGGGCAGTCCATACACTTCTCTGCTACCTCAATTGGACGGGTAGGGTAGTGGTCCATCAATTTCTCAAATGGTCGTTTTTGCACAAACCCGTAGCCAGGGGCGGATCCAGGATTTGATCATAGGGGGGCCAAGAAGACATCGACCAAAAAAATGGTGACACAAGAAAATATATGCAGTCTCATAAGTATGCTATGTTTTTCATATCGCAACAATATATATATGTTTTCCAATTAAAAGAAACTACATTTCTATCAACTTGAATTTGGATCTACGTTTAGGCCTATCAAACAAATCAATAATCTCTTCGACGTCTATCTTTGCAGCTATTTCCTTCCCAATGTATACAACCATATAATGCCGAAGAAAAGTCATCACCCATTTTATTCCGAAGACGTGTCTTGATAAGCTTCATTGCTGAAAAAGCTCGCTCCGTGGTTGCAGTCGACACTGGAAGAGTGATGACCAGGCGCAATAGTCTATCAACCATTGAATACATAGAAACTTTACCTGTTTTAACTAGTCCGACTGTCAAATCAGCAAGTGATGTCAACGTATTGAGCTCTGGATGATTGCAAACATCTAACTGAAAATGTGGAAGTTGTGACTCCAACTGAGCCCGTTCTTGACTGGAAAAATCTGCTGGATAGAACTTCTCTACAAGGGTGCAAATCTTTGTCATGTCAAATAATTCACGTCGCGGATCTAAGGATGCACAAAGTGTGAGGAGCTCTGTAGTTTGAACACTAAATCGCTCATTTAGCTCAACCAACTGTTGATCAATCGCCACATAAAACACATCTGCTTTGTAGTGATGATTCATTGTGGTGTTATCATGTTTATTTCGAGACTTAGTCACATCAACATATCTACATTTTACAAAATATAATATATGTTAAAGGAAAGTAATTGTGATTAAATATTATTATACTCAAGAGATCGAGAAAAATGGGACATACTTGAGACTCATATCAGGGATTTCAATTTCATGTTTCACACAAAAAGCCTTGACCTCCTCCAAAAGAGGTTCCCAACCATCTTCTCTAAGATTACCCAATAGTATCTTTGTGTTTGAAACTGAATCCAATGCATTTAGAATATCCAAAGATTTCTTCTGGAGCGTCTGGCATAAGACATCAGTAATTTTCATGATTTTCTCCATGAGATGCAGAATGAACACAAAATCAAAAGATATAATCATCTTCAAGGCGCCTCCGGCATCTCCTCGAGAATATCTTGAGACCGAACGATCATTTGCTATACTTCGCAAGACAGCAATTACAGCACCAAACATCTTCTTCAAGCTCTGAATTGACTTAAAATGGGAACTCCATCTAGTGTCCCCCGGCCTCTGTAAAGAGCCTATCTGATTTGCCCCTTTTCCAGTATCAAGCTCCCCTAATTCAATTTCACGTGCAATTTCTGCAGCTTGATTTGCTAGTAACTCATCATTCCGTTTAGATGATGCACTAACAACATTTATAATGAAAATTGCATGCTGGAAAAAATTGTGCACTTCTTGTACCTCCCTTGATGCCGCAACAAGAGCCAACTGTAGTTGATGAGCCATACAGTGAACATAATACGCATAAGGGCACTCCTTCAAAATCAAAGCCTTTAATCCATTCCATTCCCCTCGCATATTACTTGCTCCGTCGTAGCCTTGGCCTCTAATGTCTTGCACACTCAAGTTATTATCTGCTAGAATAGCACAAACTGACTCCTTGAGAGTCAATGCAGCCGTGTCATTCACATGAACAACATCAAGGAAACGCTCCCTTATAAGCCCTTCACTGTTAACAAATCGAAGTACTAATGCCATTTGCTCCTTTTTAGATTCATCACGGGCTTCATCAACCATTATACAAAATTTACTATTGCCAATTTCTTCTCTAATTGTTTTCTGTACCTTCCGAGAAAGTAAACCAAGAATTTCCTGCTGGACTGAATGAGCAATGTACTTCGCATTCCCAGGAGCATTATCTAAGACATATTTGACCTCCGAATTATAAGAAGCCAATAACTTTAACAATTCAAGGAAATTACCCTGGTTTATGGATCCTGGAGATTCATCATGGCCTCTAAAAGCACAAGCCTGGAATGTTAACCACCTGCATCATGTCACAAAAATACTTATTAAATGGTACAACATGTACAACATGATATGTGCTATGATATAAGATGTAATAAATTATTGTTTACCTGATAGAATCAATTGTAACTTTGAGTCTTAGTCTAGCATCTGCAATTGTTTTGGCAGACGATTTCTCAATCACCTTATCAATATGAGTCGTGCTATCTTTAAAATTCTCAAGACACCGAGTTGAGTAGTTATGGGCCGAACTAGCATCTTTACCCATATGAGTTAGAAAAGCACAATCTTTTCCACTATTTACCTTCTTCCACTTATCAAAACCCAAAATAGTGAATGTATCCGAGCCACACTTTCCAATTGGCTTTCTAGAAAAGAGGAAACAAGGAAAGCAATATGCACGATTTGCCGAAGGTGAATACTCTAGCCAAGGAAATTGCTTGAACCAGCTAAACTGAAACCGGCGACGATGTTTTGGATCATCGGTATTATATGGGTATTCTCTCATGTATGGCTGGTATGGCCCCTCAGAAACATAGAATTGACGTGCTTCCACTTGCTTATCAATAGGCAATTCCCAAACCTGTTGGCGCTTTGCAGGGTCTCGCTCATATGTTGTGCTTCCAACTCTAGTTTGTTCTGGTATCGCAGCAGATGACTCAATAATTTGATCTGACGTTTGTACATCAATTGGATCAGGAGTGGACTCATTATGTACGGTAGGCTGCTCCATAATCTTTATCTCCTCCGGTTGACTAGAATTTTTTGCCGTAGAGTTGGAGGTTGAACCCACCGGCTTAAAATATTTATTAATTGATGGTGTCTTTCTCTTCATGATAGACTGCTCTATAAGAAAATAATAATCAATAAACCAGTATAATTAGTAGAGTACATAGCCCGATAGCCGTCATGCGATTCGGTACTTAAATTAGCAAGAAGCAATGGCCAATGGGCAGGGCAACGACTCCCCCAACAAATACTGATGGAAAATTTATCATCGCATTGGCGGACAACGGGACAGATTACAGAATACCTTTGAGTGATCAGGTGGGGAATTGAGTGTGGCGGCGTGCCGGCGTGGTGCGCGGGACGATAGCAGTCAGCAGTTGTAGTCGTTGACAATTGATTGAGATGTAGCGATGCCGATGTAGTCACGCGGGATCCTGTGCGGCGGACGGCGGCGGCGATGCTGAGCTAAATAGATCGATTCCGGCAGTTCGTATCCGAGTCGAACGTGTATGTGCGTGGCTGCCTCCTGAGTCCTGCCTCAATCGATCTATTTTTGTCTGCCCAGACTAGACTAGTTATCACGGGTCTGCTAGTTAGCATCATCGTGGCCTTTGGCCCTTGCCAAATTTTTTTGGGCTTGGCCCACGCTGGACATGGTTATGAATTAGAATTAGACCAGTACTAATTGCCGGACTATTAAGAACTAATACACGCGTATATATGACTACTGGCCCCTGTAACATACGGTTGGGGGGGGGGGGGCGAAGCATGGGGGTGGCCTGGCCACCGCTCGCCCCCCTGGATCCGCCTCTGCCCGTAGCTATTTTTTTAAATAATAAGTTTTATTTATTTATTTAAAATATAATATTCGAATTTAGAAATTTGTAAATCTAGCCCATCAGTTTTGGCGAAACCGAATGGGCAGACGATATGGCCCAAAAAGATTGAGCCAGTCAGTGTCGGCCACACCTAATGGCCTGCATCCGATGGTCCACTCGGTTATGCCAACTCCAAAATTTGTGTGCTATATTTCAAAATAAATAAATAAAATATTTTGTGCTATATTTCAAAATAAATAAATAAATTATTTTTTTTAAAAAATAGCCAAACCGTAGACATATTTTTTCGTGCATGGCTGCTTTCAATTTGTTTTCTACATGGGCTCATGCACATGGGCAAAAACATAATTTACCTAGGGTTAGGGGTATCCACGACAAGCACCTATTGCTAAATTAGAAGAAAAAATCCAGTAGTAAAATTAATCGAAAATATAAATTAAAATTTACCCGTAGCAACGCACGGACACGTATACTAATACTAGTCTATATACCTAATAATAAAGGACGAAGTGTTTCTTCCGGTCCAACTTTTTTTGGACAGGTTTGCCCTCCCACAAAACTACATATTACCCCACGCCACTGCTAAGTCAAAAAAAACCAGAAATCTTATGCCTAGCTACTCCCGAGCAAAACTGGGTCTCATCGCCCGTGATAGCTACTCCTGGGCTTTATATCCATTGACTGGTCCTGGGCTTTTCATCCATTGACTGGGCCAGTACGTACAGGTGGCAGCTCCTTTCTGTCGAACCAAAATACGTCCGCTCCCTGGAAAATGGAAAATCACGGCTGCATCGACAAGAGATAGTCCCACCTTGCTCCTTTAGGCTGATTCCCACCGATTTATATACGATCTCAAGATGCCTGGAATCAGCAAGCTGTTCGAGAAATAGATAAGCAGTAGCCCCGTAATTGATCTCTGAAAATTAAATGATAGAAAGGAGATAAACTCCGATGAGCCAACAGGAAAGAGCTCGAACAGCCTACAAGGACAGAGGGCAGAGCGGAAGGCTCGAGCGGCGGCCTGCTCATGCGCATGTAGGGGAGCCGGGAAGGAGGCGACGGGGCGCGCGGCGACGGGGACCGTATTGAGGTGGGAGGCGCGGTCGCTACGCGCTGCAGTGGAGGCCGGAGGCGTCAGAGCTTGTCCCTGAGGTCACCATGAGCAGCGCAACGGCTCGGGATCAACGGGATCGAGGGGCGGCGGCGCCGTGCTGCTGGAGGTCGAGGACGAGGAAGCTCGGGTAGCGTGCCATGCCTGCCGATGGGCGGAGGCGGCCATTGTGACCTCGGGGTGGAGGAGGCGCGGGCCGTGGCCAGGCGAAGAAACAGGTGCTCTCCGCTCGGGGATGGAGGTGACGAACAAATGGAGAAGGAAAACAGGGGCTCGAGATGGGCGTTGGTGGCGATCTGGGAAACGTGGGGATGAGGGGATCCCGTGCGGGCATGGGCGTAGCGTGGAGGTTGTGTGTTTCGTGCAATACGTGTGTGCGCGCGCTCCCGTGTTGCGCTTTGAGTTTTGAGTGCGTACGTGTTGTCCGCAACGTGATGGGCGGTGCGTGTGTGTTCCTTCTAATTTTCTGTTTTTTTCAAACACTTTTGAAAATGTTTGGGACATTCAAAATTGTAAAAATAACATAGTTTTAATTGGAATAAATAGAGGGAGTAATGTATAAAAATATATAGGATAATAATAAAATAATTTTATGGACACAATATTGGTGGTTATTATGTAATGCAATAAATAAAAACAGGCAATTTCTAAAATAGGGATAACTTTTGGGGCTTACAACTCGATACTGCTAACAAGGAATCTCGCTCTGAGGTATAAGAAAAGATTCGGGGGAAATTTATTTAAAAATCTACACAATATATAGGTGGAGCCTAGATCCGGGTGAATAGGTTCGGCTAACATAGGAAAAACAGTCCCGATCGAAAACTCAGGACTAGATCGAGGTCATTGAGCGAGATAAAAAATGCCATCGATTCTTAAGAAAACCGTCCCGCGTAGCGATGCCTCTTGATCAAAATAATCTGATTACCAGGGAAACATGACAATAAATGTTTATTTATTAAATATTTTGCTCCAACTATTTATTATTCCGGTGCAACGCCCGGGCACTTTTGCTAGTAATAATAAAGGACGAAGTGTTTCTTCCGGTCCAACACTTTTCTGGACGATTTTGTCCCCCAACCAAAAAAACATAGTACCACCAACGCCACTTTAAAAAACTGATTCGTCTTCCTAGACCATTGGACAACAACAACCCATGCACGAAACGGGGAGAGAGCAGACGCCCACGCACGCCACGAAACCAGAGAGAGACGAGAGTCCAACGCATGCACGTGACCTTCGTCGACCAGAACGAGTTCAACCCAAGCCTGACACGGGAGTCAAGAGTCCGGACCAAATCATGGTTCCCCTCGCCTCTACAAGATCAGGTGGTTGTGTCGTCCTCTCCCGATTTCTGAATCCCATGTCAACTGCCGAATCGAGAGATACAATTCACCGGCCGGCGGCGTCGATGGAAACCGTGGCGTCCACCGACGGGACTGGAGGAGGCGGCGTCTCGCTTACACCCGAGAGATCTGGCATTGGAGGACTAGGCTCCATTGACCTTGCTGCCTGATTACCATCGTCCGAGATCCATCTCCACGATCGTGTAGCGCTGCCAAATTCCCATCGTCAGAGATCAACCGGGCTGCCCCGACTTGCACGGTCGACCCCATCCCAATCTTCTAAATCTTGCAGGTCGCAACCTGGAGCGCACATAGGACGCTGGTGTTGCTCTTCGGCGGGGCGGGGTTGACTCGCTGAGGTACAGGAAGAGATGATGGGAGAGTCGACGTTGTTGGTAGGGCAGTAAGTCCACACGGCTCTCAGCGAGTTGACCAACACGATGGCGATTCCAGTCAGAGGATGGTAGGGACAACGCCATCGGCGTACCGGACAGAATGGCCTCGCAGAAGTCGACGAAGAAGACGACTTGGAAACAACCTGGAGTGCCGCTGCCCTTCGTCTGTGTCGCTCTGGCACAATATCTCCGCGTCCTCTTGATTAGAAACCCAGAAAATTCCAATTCCAACCAAATCGATTTGAGGGAGGGGAAGCGGCGGGGCGGCGCATCGATATGAGGGAGCGGATCAGTAGACTGTACGGGTCGACGCGCAATCGGGCGTGGCTGACGGAGACAATGCGGGCGTGCGTGTGCTCGCTCGGGCCGGCGACTTGCTTGGGGAAAGTAGTGCAGACCCGCTCGATTGGAAGCCTTCGAGCGTCAGGACGGGCAATATTGTGTTGATGTGGCCATCGCGTCTTTCACGGTGTTATAAGATGGCTTCATGGCGATGGAGGTGTCAAGGCGGTGGACATCGGATGGAGGCTTGCCCAGGTGGCTAGGTGGCAGGATGCAGCCGGTCTTGGCCGGTAATCGATGCATACGGCGTCGGGGAGGAGCTTTCAATCGTTCCTTCTTCTCTGTGCGGCCCCTCCATCTCCTGTGCCTACTGTCCATGGCGGGTGGCATAAAACAACCAGGCCAGCGCAACAGCACCAACAACAGAGTGTTTCGTCCTCAACTAGCTATTCGATTGGATCATCCCTTTCTGTGATCTATCTATTTTTCCTAATTGGTAAAATTAGGCCATGGATATACGTTAGAAACTATCTCCAATATGTGAAGTCCCATCCTGATACTGATTCGTTCATCTATCTTGGCAGAAATTAGATCCACAAGCTAGCATCCAGGGTATCATGTGATTGCAATAAATCCAGGATAGATTTGTTTTTGCTGATCCTCATCTCTTCTCCTGAAGCCAACGACCAGATTCTGTTCTACTAATATATCGGCTTATGTCATGAGAGTGAACTTTGTACATCGAAATAAGTATCCACTACCAAATAACCAGGCAAGTTTACTTTTTCATAAGTACATCAGATTACAGGGACGTGAAGATTAAAATCTTGATGAACTTATTACTACGAGACATTTAGTATATATATGTCAAGACTCCCATTATGGTTCCATTATTTTTGCATAGCAAACATCTGATAAATTGCTTGAAGAAGCTATATGAAGTTTTCGGTTGCGCCTCATGTTTGAATCTCTGAAAATCATTCATTATCACTCTGTTCCCTGTCGCTTCATCATGTACAAATACAAATTTCTGTTGTTCAAGTTGGCACTTGCCACACATTCATTTTCCTCTTTTTTATGTGTATTTTTTATATTTCTATAGTCAAGCCTTTGAAATGCTGGATAAAGATTTTTTTTGTTTGATTTGATTCTGGCAAACCTTTTTACTTTTATTAATATTTATGCTACAGAGATCAGTAGTACTTTGAGGGTTACTGAACTTTGTTCTATAAGTCAATTGTCGGTGGTGGTTTTTGCAACTGATATTAACCAGGAAAGAAAAAGTTCTATATAAGTCAATTGTCGGTGGTGGTTTTTGCAACTGATATTAACCAGGAAAGAAATACTGAGGTGCACGAGAAGCTGCTAATACTTTGTTGCTGGTTTTTGTGTAGTGAGTTTGAGATGACGAAACGAGTTGTCTATTCGTTTTGGTGCAAAGAAGAGTGCGGAGGTATCTCTTAGTTAAGTTGCAGGCACCGATGTGAACAAAATGCGGAAAGGGAAAGTAGTAAAAACTAGACTGGCTGCCAAGGAAAGCTACCTGTTTAGATGTCAGCCCACTTGAACAAAATCTCAGCTTTTCTGTTGTCATGCATTTGCCACTTGAGCTCAGATTGTAGCGAGAAAGGATGCCAAACAAACTGCTTATATTTTTTTCACGTTTAAACTTTTCATACTATACAAACGGGTTGTAAGAAGATTTTTACACTTTATCTATTGACCTCGCCCCTAACCCCATGTTGACATCGGTCGAATCTGATGGGGATTCATGAGCAAAGGCCTTGACGTCGCTCGTGTTGGAACAAATAATTATGCTCTTAGGAATTCGTATTTCTCTCTTCCGGTGCGACGCACGGGCACTTTTGCTAGTCTATAATAAAACACGAAGTGTTTCTTGCGGTTCAACACTTTTCTAGACAGGTTTGCCCTCCCAACAGGTATAATATTTTCTACTGATACCACACTTAAGTAAAAAAAACCAACACCACCGATAAGTAAATAAAAAACGCTTTGTCGGTTCGGTAGGCCGAGTTGAGCCCATCGCATTCATCGGTGGCCCCTCTCCGATCTACTACCTCCGTTTCAAGGCTTAAGGCGCACACGCTTTCCAAACCAAAGTTTGACCAAAAGAATTGAGCAACAAAATCTTGATTATATTGTACATAATTAGTATCGTTGGATTCGTATTGAAAAATACTTTCCAGTGATACTAGTTTTATACAAAAACTCTTTACGTATTTAGAGTAATTCTTGGTCAAAGAAAAAACACGCAAAACGAGGACGCCTTAAGTCCTGAAACGGAGGGAGTAACCTCTTTGATCGTATTGTACACGCCGTCCGTCCGTCCACATCATGTTGGCCTGGCGGCCATCTCCTATAGGCTAGACGATGAACTCTGATATAAAGACGGCAAGTGCTATCACATAGACGGAAAAGATTGACCGTATATGGCGTTTTCGAGATCCCAAACCCTGGTCCCTAATAGTATATACTAGACCCTAAATGCGCGCGTGTTGCCACGCCCGTCCATTCTGAATAGTAGATCAAGCTATATCTAAGAAATATCAAAAGATAAAAATTTCTGAGAAAAAATTGAACAATTCGAGTTGTCTGATATTAGGGCCAAATGATAGAGATTTTGCATGTTTACCTAATTTATTGGGAATGCCAACTTTGTTACATATTTTATGAACATAACAAAAGTATTATAAATATCTAAACAATATGCTAATGTTAAGAATAAGCATGCAACCACATCTTTAGTTTTAATTGCAACCATCGAAATGAAATTTCAAGAGCATCTTGTTATATACTGAGCATTTTCATACAAAAAAACATAATTTAGAAAACGTGCTTACCTTAGTTATAAAGTTTCTTTTAGGAAAGATATTTCTTTCTATCAAATACAACCATATGGATGTCCATAAATTTTCTCTGGGATGGCATGCTACCATTCCAAAGAATAGGAATTCAACCTCTTGTTTTCTTTTGTACCAATGACACTAAACTGTACATAGATTAGCACATATGGAAGAAACCAACATAATGAAATAATTGGCATACCTTGGACTTGGAGTAGCATGAGAGTAACATGTTGTACTGATCATCGTCTGTTTAACGAAATTGTACTCGTCAAAATACCAGGATTCTTTTGATTAACTATTACTTCATTAGCTAAACATGCATTTTCATTTTTAAGAAATCTAAACATATGTAAATTAAATATAGATAGATTAGTATTGGTATA
Organism: Avena insularis; assembly: GCA_023614405.1. NCBI lineage: Eukaryota > Viridiplantae > Streptophyta > Magnoliopsida > Poales > Poaceae > Avena > Avena insularis. The sequence goes on along the minus strand of CM042689.1, from coordinate 277,364,419 downwards.
GATATTAATTTAACATATAGATTTACCATAGTTCATTATCACCTTCAATATCTTTCTATCAACTCATGTTTTCATCCTGATACTCGTTCCTGTCCTCCAACTTGTATAAGACAGGAAAAGAAAATAAGTACTATCTAATTTCTGAATAGTAAACAAAAGTTGTGGGAGCATATATTAGGACTAATTTTGATTATAGATACAACTTGCGAAATGAAAAGCAATAGATGCATGCAAGTATATGACCGATTACCCACATGATCACATACATCACTCACTACGTAGAAAAGAACAGAACGTTGATTCAGTGGATCTAGTGCTCCGACCCGCGGCTGATTGCTGTTGGAATTTTGGCCCAAATAGCCTAGCCCATTTTCCATTCCAATAATTCCTGAAAATCCTAGAGGCCCACGTGGCCCATTCATGCATGGCAAGAGTTGGATTAAATGTTTAGTCCCACATTGCTAGTTGAAGGAGGTTTGCACCAGCTTATAAGAGAGGCTCTCCTACCACTTGGTAAAAGGATGAGAAGGAGAAGAAGAGAGTCCCACACACGGGCTCCTCCTCCGCCTCCCGCCTCGACTCGGCGCGCGGGCGGGTTGCGGGAATCTTGCCGAGCCGAGTTCTTTTTTGCCACGCATGACTGTTATATAAACGGATGTGCAGAATTTGAACAGTTTGCTAATGAGTTTTAAATACGACTCAGTGGAGGTTTAATTCAAACTAAGTGGAGGCTGTTTGGCTTCGGTCGCTGCCTGTTAGTTTCCTCTTCCAACGTCACCTGTTCGCCTGTCTACCCGTGCCTATAAGAGCTGAAGGTAGCTCCTTTCCTCAGGCATCTATCAGAACCATCGCCTCCAAGTTCCAGAGCACTGAGCTGCCAACAGTTCTTTCCCATCCCGTCTTGTGGCGTGCACCGCGAGCCGGGACAGTAGGCCTCCGGAATCCCGCTTCTTCGAGTCCTGTACGGGAGAAGGGCGATAAGGTTTTTGGGGAGCGCTATCGGCGCGACTACTGGCTTCGCCACGGACTCCATCACGGATAGCGACTGCGGCGACGTCTTCCTCGACGAGGACTTCTTCCCCGACATCAGCACCCTCTTCATCGACGATATGGCCAACGACAGTTCTAACGCCGGCGGTTCCTCTTCTGCTACTGCCGTGTATCCTCTTTCTCAATCTTGTTCTGATCATATCTAAAGCGTTACGCCTTGTAGTTTCTTTGGTTATATGTCTTAATATGTATTCGCTATTACACATGATTAGTATATTGCCTATTATTCTAATCATGTTTTATCTAGCGTTTATTATGGATAATTCGCTTGGTAAATTGCTCTTATATTCAACAATCCAAAAACCTTATTTCAGGCAATTTGCCCCAAGTGGCTTTGTTGATTCTATGAATCCACCTGTGTTCGAAGGTGTGAATTACAAACGATGGCGTGCGAGAGGAGTGCTCTGGTTTCAGAGAATGAGCTGCTATAACGCCATCTATGGCGCACCTGAGGGAGAACTTAATCCCACTCAGGAAGAGGCGTTCCAAAAACTTGATACCACTTTCAAGGCTGCCTTGATCAGCATTCTTGGTGACAATATTGTCGATCCATATCTGTCATTTAGCAATGGCAAGGATATGTGGGATGCGCTCGAGAGAAAATTTGGAGTCTCTGATGCTGATATGTCATGGAACAATTCTATGACTATAAGATGGTTGAGGACCGCCCCATTGTGGAGCAGGCTCATGAGATACAGTCACTTGCCAGGGAGCTTGAGCACTTCACTTGTGTGTTACCGGACAATTTTGTTGCCGGAGGCATTATTTCCAAACTTCCCCAGTCATGGAGGAATTTTGCTACTTCTCTGAAGCACAAGAGACAAGAGTTCTCCATGACGAATCTCATTGGGACTCTTGATGTGGAAGAGAAGGCGAGAGCAAAAGACACACGTGCTCGAGGTACTTAAGGAGGTTCTAATGCCAACCTGGTACAGAAAAGGAACTTCCAGCCTCACAAGTTCAAGAACAAAGGCAAGTTTGACGACGAAGGAAATTTCGATGGAAAGAACAAGGCCTCATAGTCCACCAGCTTCAAGAAGAAGACTAATAAGAGGAAAGGTGCTTGTCATGTGTGCGGTGATCCTAATCATTGGGCTCCTGCTTGTCCAACCGCTTTGACAAGCGCCAACATGGGAAGGGCAGCAAGACTGCTAATATTGTCATGGGCGACGTTGAGATGAAAGATGTTGGGTATAGTATATTATCTACTGTTCTTTCATTATGTCATTCTCCTGATTGGTGGATTGACACAGGCGCTAATGTACATGTATGTTCTGATATTTCCATGTTTTCTTCATATCAGGTTAGAGGGACTCAAACAGTGCTGATGGCGAACGGCTCGCATGCTTCTGTTCATGGTGTTGGTACGGTCGATCTGAAGTTCACTTTGGGAAAGACCGTGCGCCTGAAGAACGTGCATCATGTTCCCTCAATAAATAAAAATCTTGTTAGCAGATCTCTTCTGTGTCAAGATGGCTATAAGATTGTATTCGAGTCCAATAAATTTGTAATTTTGAAGTATGGAACCTTTGTTGGTAAAGGCTATGAGTGTGGAGGCTTGTTCCGCTTATCTCTGTCAGACATTTGTAATAAAGTTGTTAATCATATTTACACGAATTTTGAATCAAATGTCTGGCACTCTCGTCTTTGTCATATTAATTTTGGTTGTATGACGCGGCTAGCCAAAATGAATTTAATCCCTGATTTCACAACTGTTAAGGGATCTAAGTGCAAAGTATGCGTGCAAGCTAAACAACCTCGCAAGTCACATACAACTACAGAAGTGAGAAATTTAACACCACTAGAGCTCATATATTCTGATCTTTGTGAGATGAATGGTGTGTTGACAAAAGGTGGAAAGAAATATTTCATGACTTTGATCGATGACTCTACGAGATATTGTCATGTGTATCTTCTGAAATCAAAAGATGGGGCTTTGAGTTTTTTCAAAATCTATAAAGCTGAGGCAGAAAATCAACTTGATCGAAAGATTAAGAGGCTTAGGTCTGATCGTGGTGGAAAGTATTTTTCCAACGAGTTTGATTATTTTTGTGCGAAACATGGCATAATTCATGAGAGGACGCCTCCCTACTCACCCCAGTCAAATGGAGTAGCCGAAAGAAAGAACCGTACTCTAACAGATTTGGTTAACGCCATGTTAGACACATCGGGTCTTTTTAAGGAATGGTGGGGGGAGGCACTATTGACCGCGTGTCATGTCCTAAACCGAGTTCCCACAAAGAACAAAGAAATTACTCCATTCGAATAACGGGAGAAGAAAATATTAAAACTCTCTTACTTACGTACTTGGGGTTGTTTGTCAAAGGTTAATGTACCAATCCCCAAGAAGCGCAAGCTTGGACCAAAAACCATTGATTATGTTTTTCTGGGCTATGCTTTTCATAGCATTGGTTATAGATTGTTGCTAGTAAAATCAGAAGTGCCTGACATTCATGTCGGTACAATCATGGAGTCGACTGATGCGACTTTCTTTGAGGATATCTTTCCAATGAAGGATAAACCTAACTCATCAAATCCGGAGATACCCAGTTCATCTAATCAAGAATTTGCTACATTCTCTGAACCTACCATTCCAATTGAACACTCTAAAAATCCTAAGGAGGATGATAATGAAATTCCTAAAAGGAGCAAGAGACAAAGGACTGCAAAGTCTTTTGGTGATGATTTCATTGTGTACCTTGTCGATGACACTCCCACTTCCATTTCAGAAGCTTATGCATCTCCTGATGCTGACTACTAGAAGGAAGCTGTTCATAGTGAGATGAATTCCATCTTAGCTAATGAAACATGGGAGATCACTGATCGTCCTTATGGGTGCAAACCTGTAGGATGTAAATGGGTGTTCAAGAAGAAACTAAGGCCTGATGGTACTATTGAGAAGTACAAGGCAAGGCTTGTGGCCAAGGGTTATACCTAAAAGGAAGGTGAAGACTTCTTTGACACTTACTCACCTGTAGCAAGGTTGACCACCATTCGAGTACTACTTTCTTTGGCTGCCTCACACGGTCTTCTCGTTCATCAAATGGACGTTAAGACGACTTTCCTAAATGGAGAGTTGGATGAGGAAATTTATATGGATCAACCAGATGGTTTTGTAGTAAATGGTCAAGAAAGAAAAGTGTGCAAGCTACTGAAGTCTTTATATGGTCTTAAACAAGCACCTAAGCAAAGGTACGAAAATTTGATAAAACCTTAACGCTGCAGCTTTGTTGTAAAGGCTGACAAGTGTGTATACTATCACCATGGTGGGGGTGAGGGAGTCATCCTTTGTTTGTATGTTGATGACATACTGATTTTCGGAACCAACCTTAATGCAATTAAGGAGGTCAAAGATTTCTTATCTCGTTCCATTGAGATGAAGGATCTGGGATTAGCTGATGTCATCCTGAACATCAAGCTATTGAGAGATGGTGATGATGGGATTACACTGCTTCAGTCCCACTACGTGGAAAAGATCTTGAGTCGTTTCGGGTATAGCAACTTCAAGTTCTCTCCTACACCGTATGATCCTAGTGTGTTGCTTTGAAAGAATCGAGGAAATGCTAGAGACCAACTGAGATACTCTCAAATCATTGGCTCACTTATGTATTTAGCTAGTGCCACGAGGCCTGACATTGCCTTTGCTGTAAGCAAACTCAGTCGATTTGTTTCAAGTCTAGGAGATGATCACTAGCATGCTCTTGAGAGAGTTATGCGATATCTAAAAGGCACTGCGAGCTATGGCATACACTATACCGGGTATCCAAGGGTACTAGAGGGTTATAGTGATTCAAATTGGATATCTTATGCTGACAAGATAAAGGCCATGAGTGGATATGTATTCACACTTGGTGGTGGCGCTGTTTCTTGGAAGTCTTGCAAGCAGACCATCTTAACGAGGTCAACTATGGAAGCAGAACTCACTGACACTGAACACGGCCCTTTGTTGAGGCAGAGTGGCTTCGTGAACTCTTGATGGACTTACCTGTGGTTGAAAAACCTATACCCGCAATTCCAATGAACTGTGATAATCAAACTGTGATTATTAAGGTGAACAGTTCTAAGGATAATATGAAGTCCTCAAGACATGTGAAGAGGAGATTAAAATCTGTCAGGAAAATGAGAAACTCCGGAGTTATTGCATTGGATTATATCCAAACATCTAAAAACCTGGCAGATCCCTTCACAAAGGGACTATCACGCAATGTGATAGAAAATGCATCGAAGGAGATGGGTATGAGACCCACACTATGAGTTTTCCACAGTGGCAAACCAATCTATGTGATCGGAGATCCCGTGAATTAGAATTGGGAGACAAGCTATTGGTAGACTGAGAGGAAAGTATCCCCACTTTAATAAACACCACTCCGTGAAGATGCAATACTTTCCTATTCTGCACGGCAGGTTGATTTTATCTTAATGTGTTCTAAATGGCTTAATCTTAAGCAGATATGTTGTCCTGCAGAACATCTATTAAAGAACACACCTATATGAGTCTGACTGTCAAACATCGCAGTCTATGAGAGTTGGGTGCTCTCTAATAAACTCATGAAAGGCCATGGAGTATGACGCATAAGCTCCACCCGCGGGGAAGTCCCACGGTAGCCCAGTATCGGTCAAGGCTTTGTGTGAAGCTAGGTTGCAGCAAACTTGCAGTTCAAGGCATAGTCCACTATACAAGTCACATCCTAGTGTAGCATAGAATTCTAGGTGGAAGTTCAACTTAACAGTCTCCACTACCATACCGGTTTATAAACAGTGTTTTGGAACCAAAGGCAAATTACATGTGCCTCTGGGATCTGGTGGGGGATTGTTGGAATTTTGGCCCAAATAGCCTAGCCCATTTTCCATTCCAATAATTCCTGAAAATCCTAGAGGCCCATGTGGCCCATTCATGCATGGCAAGAGTTGGGACAGATGTTTAGTCCCACATTGCTAGTTGAAGGAGGTTTGCACCAGCTTATAAGGGAGGCTCTCCTACCACCTGGTAAAAGGATGAGAAGGAGAAGGAGAGAGTCCCACACACGCGCTCCTCCTCTGCCGCCCGCCTCGCCTCGCCACGCCTCGCCTCGTCACGACGCGCGCGCCGCGGTTTGCGGGAATCTCGCCGAGCCGAGTTCTTTTTTGCCACGCATGACTGTTATATAAACGGGTGTGCAGAATTTGAACAGTTTGCTAATGGGTTTTAAAACGACTCAATGGATGTTTAATTTGAACTAAGTGGAGGCTGTTTGGCTTTGGTCGCTGCCTGTTTGTTTCCTCTTCCGACGTTGCCTGTTCGCCTGTCTACCCGTGCCTATAAGAGCTAAAGGTCGCTCCTTTCCTCAGGCATCTATCAGAACCATCGCCTCCAAGTTCCAGAGCACTGAGCTGCCAACAGTTCTTCCCCATCCCGTCTTGTGGCGTGCACCGCGAGCCAGGACAGTAGGCCTCCGGAACCCCGCTTCTTCGAGTCCTGTATGGGAGAAGGGCAATAAGGTTTTTGGGGAGCGCTATCGGCGCGACTACTGGCTTCGCCATGGAATCCATCACGGATAGCGACTGCGGCGACGTCTTCCCCGACGAGGACTTCTTCCCCGACATCAGCACCCTCTTCATCGACGATATGGCCAACAACGGTTCTAACGCCGGCGGTTCCTCTTCTGCTACTGCCGTGTATATCCTCTTTCTCAATCTTGTTCTGATCATATCTAAAGCGTTACGCCTTGTAGTTTCTTTGGTTATATGTCTTAATATGTATTCGCTATTTCACATGATTAGTATATTGCTTATTATTCTAATCATGTTTTATCTAGCGTTTATTATGGATAATTCGCTTGGTAAATTGCTCTTATATTCAACAACTGCATCAGAAGAGAACCAGTCAAAAGAAGTTGTGGGAGCCTATTGCTAGGATAACACTACAAACAGTAACGTCTCTAAGCCATGATTGCATCGGAAGCATACCATCATGAGCATAGAAGTTCGGACTGGTTAACTGCTTGATTTAGGAAGCACCGGTGGAAGCAACTACCATTTAGGCCTGTGGGTTTGAATAGGTCAAAATCAACCCTGATCTGCGAGCGGTGACTGGGTAAGAATTTGGCTAATGGCATATATGAACACGCAGTGCTAGGAAGAGAAGAAAAGAGAAGCTAACGGTGGCGAGGAGGACATGGGGTGAGACCGTGAGAGTTAGAGAGATATTACCTAGAAGGAAAGCATGACATCGGAAGGGCTCCATCATGTTAGAGATCACAACAATGCATAGAAGAAGCCAAGAGTAGGTATGGGATGCCGCTAGGAGCCGAGCCATCTCCGCACGCATTGTATGAACTATCCCTAAGCAAAAAACCATGGGAAACAAGTATTAAAGCGCAAGGGAAAATCCAACAATATACACCATATAGAGAAATTGAAGTAAATTAAGAGGACCGTACTAAACTCCATCTCTATGTCTTCTCCGCCAGCATTCATTCAACGCACAGCTCGATCGCCTTGCCTGTAGCACAATGCCTAGAGCAGGCCTGCAGAACAAAATCCACCCTCGAGGTCGCGCCGCCCATGGTGTTGGGTTCACAACATAGAAAACAAAATTTTTTCTACGATGAGAACTGTATATGCCACGATCCACAGCAGGTGAATATACATCCAGAATATATTCCCTTAAAGACCGACAAAGCTTTACGAGTATAGACTCGTTGGTGATGTAGTCGATCTCTTGCTGATCTCAAGATCGTGTAGAAGTCCAACAACCCCGCAACTTAGCAGAGCATTCGTGATTGCACACACGTCCGTAACCCTGAAAACCTCCACGCCCTCGCTCGAGCAAAGCAGCGGAAGCAGCAAATCCTTGCTCCATAAAAAGCCACCAGGAATATGTATCTCGCTGATCTGAGACCATGGGGAAATTCTAGAGGGCCGGGGGAGAGAGATCATTCACGAGAAGGTGTGATATGAGAGGAGGAGAGGGGAGGGGGCTTTTATAGGGAGAGGGGGGAAGTCAAAGGCCATGGCATGGCAGCCATGGTGCGTGCCCCCACCTCTTCCACATTCATGTGGGTGGAGCTCCCACTCCCATAAAAAAGCCTCAACTCAAAATTCCACTCACCTCCATTAAACTTCCACCAAATTTAATACAAGCTCTCATTTAATAAGACTCTTTTATTTATTTTATTCAGAATTTTTGTTAATTACATTAATTAACAAAAATTCACATAAAACCCCTTGCAACATTTCAATTTCACATGCAGAACCAATTTCAGCCAATTCACCCGAAACAATTCCGGTTACCATTGAAATAATTCCAGCGCTTTCCTTTTCTTTCGTTGGCATCTTATTTGCTCAAAATGGTGTCAGTATCCCTTAAGTGTGTCACCCTACGGTTCGAGAATAATGCAAATATGATCGAGATCCCTCTCCGATCAATAATCAGCAGCGGGGCCTGGAGATCCGTACTGACTCCCACATATTCAATGATGACTTCTTGTGATCATGTGAACCTTTAACATTGTAACTAAATCCTTTTGTCTCACGATATTTTACATGTCCGAGATTTGATCATCGGTATTCCCATGCCTAGTTTCATCTTGTTACCGACATGTACTCTTTTCTCGTTCCCATGATATAACATTCTAGTGATCCCCATCACTTGCTTGCAAGCTATATCAATGTGATATCACCGAGAGGTCCAGAGTATATTTCTCCGTCATTTGGAAGGACAAATCACACTCTTGTTCCATGATCCTCTACATGACACTATTAGAGTATCTGAACCTACCTTTATAGTCACCCTGTTACGGTGTGACGTTTGATGTTATCAAGCTACTCTTTATGTGTTAGTGATTGACATGATCTCATGGTCTAAGGACTAAAGTTACTTGTAATGATGTTATAGCAATTTAAATATAATGACTTTGATCATATTACTATACTTCAGATGAATGTTCATCACATCATTCCACCAATATTGTGATCTCGTTATTAACAACATCCAATGTCCATGACCAGGAAACCTTAATCATCTTGTTAATCAATGAGCTAGTTTATATGAGAGGCATAACTAGGAAATCTTTATCTATTAAACACACATGTATTAACGTTTCCAATTAATAAAATTATAGCATGAGAAATAAACATTTATCATAAACAAGGAATACGATAATAACTATTTTATTATTGCCACTTGGGCATATTTCCTTCAGTCTCCCACTTGCACCAGAGTCAATAATCTAATTTGAAAAACTTGCGCATTCAACACTTATGGCTTTCTAGTGTTGTATATACGTGTTTGCTAGTGGTAAACATAATCTCCGTATCTGACACTTTCAGGTCCATGTGTATTTCCATGTCTTTACGTCTCTACGCATCACTCATTCTTCAATGAGATGACATTGTATAAATTTGGTCCTTTGGTGAGACCTTTAGTTCCTTGGGGTTAAATCATGTCGATACTATTTTCGTACAATATATCTTCATAGTGTTAGCCCGCTATGAACCACATCTAGTTTGATAACAAACTAGTTAACACAAATGCCCTCTTTTGCCGCTACAATAGCAGTCATATACAGCCTTTTGTTGCAGTATCTGTCACAATGTCTTAACTTTGGAACTCATCCAAATCCATTATGGAATCTCCTTTCCATTCTATTGTGCCACCCATAGTTTTAAATTGAGATAAAATTAATATGTAACTTGTGACAAAACTAGTATCAATGTAACAATTTACAATAAATTATTTATAATTGTTTTTCACCTGTACATAAATATATTCTTAGTTCTTCCAAAATATAATAAGAATATCCTTATTATCGTCCAACGATCATCTTATGAGTCATTCTGGTATATGCTTATAACATTTAAAGAATATGACATATCTGTATGTGTACATATCACGGTATGATTGGTTAAAATATTTTTGTGATTTCACTCACCAAGTGTCAAAGCACTTGAACCTTGTTTCACTTATCAAGTGTAAATACACTTGAATATTGATTCAATCCTTTTCCATGCGACAAGAACCTTTTTTGTAATTTTCATATTAAACTCATTCAATATCTCATATATATACATTTGGCACAACCATATTAGCATATCAATCTATCCATATAGACATTGATGCCTAATATTTGGGTTTTGCCTAAGTCTTTCATCAAACTAAAATCCTTAACTTGTGTCAATAAAAGATACATTATTTCCAATCAATAAGATGTCCTCCACATAATGTATTATAAATATGTCTCAGCGCTCCCACTTAATTTCTTGCAAATGCAAGCATCTTCATCATCTGATACGTCGTAAATGTATCTATAATTTTTGATGTTCCATGCTTGTTTAGTATCCATTTTTCTTTGCTTTGTCTATACTTTAAGGTATTTTCATACACTTTCTAGGACTAACCTATTAACAAGTTTCCATAGTGCCAGTTGCCTGTTTTCTACTGTTTTTGGTTACAGAAAAGTCATAAAATGAATATTCTCGGAATTGGACGGGACAAAAGCCAAAGTCAATATTTCACCGAGGAGAACACGGAGCCAGAAGACGAGACGAAGGAGGGCCACGAGGGGCCCATGCCCCATGTTCGTGCGGCCAGGCCTGGCCTGCGCCTAGGGGGGATGCGGCCGCCTCGGGCACCCCCTCGGTCCCCCTTCGCCTATAAGAAGCCCCCGATAACAAAACCCTAAGTACCCGATCAGATCTCCATGAAATAGTCCGTAGCCGCCACCACCATCGTACCTAGATCGGGAGGGATCTGAAGCTCTTCCCGGCACCCTGCCAGAGGGGAGAGATCATCCCGAAGGCCTTCTTCATCACCATGCCAGCCTCCGGTATGATGCATGAGTAGTTCCGCCTTGGCCTATGGGTCCATAAAGTAGCTAAATGGTTGTTTCTCCTCCTTTGTGCTATGATGTTTAGATCATGTGAGCTCTGTTCATGATCATGATCATCTATTTGTAATCATGCATGCTGTGTTTGCGGGGATCTGATGGATATTGAGATTACTATGTCAGATTGATTAATGGTTTTATCTTATTGATTCTATCATGTCTGTGTTGTTTGAGATCTTGCATGCTCTCCGTTTCTAGTAGCTATCTTGGCCAAGTAGATGCTAGTGACTCCAAGAGGGGGTATTTATGCTCGATAGTGGGTTCATGCCTTTATTGAATCTAGGGAAGTGACAGAAATTTCTAAGGTTGTAGATGTGTTGTTGCTACTAGGGAGAAACCAAGGATCTTTTGTTCATGGAACAATTGTATTGTTTACTTTACACACTTTGCTTAAAGCAGTTATCCGTTGCTTGCAACTTAATACTGGAGGGGGTTCGGATGATAACCTGAAGGTGGATTACTAGTCTGAAGGGAATATGTCCTGAGAGGCAATAATAAAGTGTTTATTTTGTATATTCCAAGTATATGATAGATGTTTATTTTGCATGCTATAATTGTATTAATACGGAAACATTAATACATGTGTGTTTAATAAACAAATAGAAAGTTCCTAGTTATGCCTCTCTCATAAACTAGCTCGTTGATTAACAAGATGATCACAATTTCCTGATCATAGACATTGGATGTTGTTAATAACGAGATCACAACATTAGTGTAATGATGTGATGAACATTCCTCCGAAGTATAGCATTACGATCAAAGTCATTGAGTTTATATTGTTATAACAACTTACGAAGTGATCCTAATCCTTATACCATGAGATCATGTCAATCACTAACACCAGAAGAGTTTCTTGATGACATCAAACGTCACACCGTAACTGGGTGATCATAAAGATGGCTTCAGAACTACTAAAGTGTTATGTTGAGGCTCATGGATCAAGAGTGGAATTTGTTCATCCCGATGACGGATAGATATACTCTGGGCCCTCTCGGTGATATCACATTGGTTAGCTTGCAAGCAAGTGATTTGATCACGAGAATGTTATATCAAGGGAACGAGAAAAGAGTGCATGTCAGTAACGAGATCAAACTAGGTATGGAGATACCGATGATCGAATCTTGGACATGTAATATATCGTGAAACAAAGGGATTAATATACTAGCGTAAAAGGTTCCGATGATCATAGGAAAGTCATCGTTGAATGTGTGGGGGTCAGTATGGATCTCCAGGTCCCGCTTCTGATTATTGATCGGAGAAGGGTCTCGTTCATGTCCGCATTATTCGCGAATCGTAGGGTGACACACTTAAGGGACACTGACATCCAATTGGAGCAAAATTTTCATGCCGGAAAGAATAACAAGCGCATGAATTTATTTCACTAGATACCGAAACAGGTTTTCGGGTGAAATTGCAGAAAGTGGTTTTGCATGTGAAATAGAATTCTAGCAAGGGGTTATATGTGAATGTTTTTCATTAAAGTAATTGACAAAATTCTGAATAAATAAAAGGAGTTTTATTTAATGAGAGTTTGCATTAAATTTGGTGGAAATTTAGTAGCAATTTTGAGTGGGATTTTGAGTGGAGAGAATTGAAGAGATTTTTGTGAGTGGAGTGTCCACCCACATGAATGAAGGAGGGGAGGGGGCAGCCCCCATGGAAGGACCCCCTCCTCCTATAAAATGCACCCCTCTCCTCTCTCTCACACACACCTCCTCGTGAAGGATCTCTCTCCCCCTCTAGAATTTATCCCCATGGTCTCGGACTAGTGAGATACATGTTTCTGGTGGCTATTCGGCAAGAAAGAGTTGTTCTTCCGCTGCATCACTGGAGCGAGGAGGCGGAGGTTGCTCGGTGTCTTGTACGTGTGTGCGAGCACGGATGCGTTGCTGCTTTATGGTGCTAGGACTTCCTCTCGATCTTGAGATCGGCAAGAGATCGTCTACATCAACCACGAGTTCAACTCGTTAAGCTTTGTCGGTCTTCAAGGGTATGTTCTCTACGGATATACATCCGCCCGTTGTTTGTATCTAGTAGATATATTTTGGTACTTAGTTCCATCATAGGAATTTTTTTGTTTTCTATGCTGCGAACCCTTCAGTGGTATCAGAGCCGGATCTATGCGTAGATGCTTTACACGGGTAGTACACATATGAGTATGTGGGCGATGATGATCATGTTGTTTATTCTTAGTTGTAATTTTGGATATTGGTGGCATAGTGGGATGAAGCGGCCCAGAAAAACTTTACATGGCCTCGCACATGAGACTTGTTCCACGCTTGACATGCAACTAGTTTGCATAAGTGGCTAGCGGGCGTCTGTCTCTCCTACTATAGTCAATATCTATTTTGCAACGAGTTGTCAACAATTTGGTTATCCTTGTTGTAGTTCATGTTCGTAGGTAAGAACGGTTCTATCTTCGAAAGCCCTAGGCCACGTAAAACTTGCAATGGATAAATTAGAGGCGTCTAGTTTAGATTGTTGCTGGGCTAGTGTTATAATATGGTGATGTTGTAAGTAGAAGTATGAGATGATACTCTTACAACACACATAACATGTAAGTTCCATAGACCTTGGCCTTACACATAAAGGTATGATAGTGATCATACCACGGTGCACATGATAGAGATCATATGCGGGAACCATATCATTTCACTAATAAACATGTGATGTTTGATAGCATCTTATATTGCTTGTTTGGCGTTTTATTAGCATAATAAGATGATCCCTCATTTAAATATCAAGATAAGAATGTGTTCTTCCTTTAGTATGCACCGATTATGTTTTCGTCGCTCCAAGACATCACGTGATGATCGGGTGTTCTTGGATACACGACCATATTTCGGGTGTAAGACAGTTACACACGCGGATACTAAGGTTCTAACTTGGCGAGCCTAGCATGTATAGACATGGCCTCGGAACACGGACCGAAAGGTTAAGCATGAGTCATATAGTAGATATGATGCCCATTTGATGCTCGCCTTTGAAGCTACACTAACTCACGTGATGATCGACCTTGGTGTAGTGGATTTGGTTCATGTAATCACCAAAAAGGCACGAGGGATGTCGTTTTTGAGTGGGAGTTCATTCATAATGTGGATTAGTTAAACTCAATCTATCATAAACTTAGTCTAAACTTTACAAATTTTGTTGTAGATGGCACCACCTGCTTTTAATTTCAATGTGTTCATGGAGAAAGAGAAACTTGAAACGAACGGTAGCAACTTTACCGAATGGGCCATGAATTTGAGGATTCTCCTCTCTGCTGCACAAAAGCAATATGTGCTAGAAGCGCCGCTAGGCCCCCCACCTTTTGATGATGCCCCTGACGAGGAGAAGAATGTCTATCAGACTCGTCAGGAGGACCACAACTTAGTTCATTGCGGCATATTGTATGGGCTAGAGTCGAAACTTCGAAAGCGTTTCGAAAATGGCAATGCATTTGATACAATGGGTGAGCTGAAAATGATTTTCGACACACATGCTGCTGTAGAGAGATACAACGCTTCAGAAAAGTTCTTTAGCTGCATGATGGAAGAGCACAACTCCGTAAGTGATCATGTACTCAAGATGTCGGGTTATGCCGATAAGCTTGTGTCTTTGGGAATATCGATTCCCTTTGACTTAGGCCTCCATCGTGTTCTGCAGTCTCTGCCACCTAGCTATAAGAGCTTCGTGATGAACTATAATATGCAAGGCATGAAGAAGTCTCTCCCCGAGCTTCTGTCAATGCTTAAAACTGCAGAAGTGGAGATCAAGAAGGAACATCAAGTGTGATGATTAATAAGAACACTGGTTTCAAGAAAGACAAGAAGGGAAAACAGAAGGGAAGTAAGGGCGGCAAGCTGGTTGTCGTGCCTAAAAAGAAACCCTGAGTTGGCCCTAAGTCTGATACCGAGTGCTACTATTGTAAGGGGACTGGCCACTGGAAGTGCAACTGCCCCAAGTATTTGGCAGACAAGAAAGCCGGCAAGGCAAACAAAGGTATATATGATATACATGTTATTGATGTGTACTTGACTAGTGTTTGCAATAGCACCTAGGTATTTGATACCGGTTCATTTGTTAATATTTGTAACTCGAATCAGGGGCTGCGGAACAAGCGACCACTAGGAAGGGGTGAGGTCAAGATGCGTGTCGGCAATGGATCAAGCGTTGATGTGATCGTCGTCGAAATGCTACCTCTCCACTTACCGTCAGGATTAGTAATAAACTTGAATAATTGTTATCTGGTGCCAGCACTGAGCATGAACATTGTATCTGGATCGTGTTTGATGCGAAGTGGTTATTCATTTAAATCCGAGAACAATGGTTGTTCTATTTATATGAATGAAATCTTTTATGGTCATGCACCGATGATGAATGTTTTATTTCTATTGGATCTCGATAATAATGTTACACATATTCATAATGTTGATGCTAAAAGGATTAACTTAATGATGATATATCCGCATATATGTGGTAATCGCTCAGGTCATATTGGCGTTAAATGCATGAAGAAGCTCCATTCGGATGGACTTTTGGAATCACTTGATTTTGAATCATTTGATACATGTGAGCCATGCCTTATGGGCAAGATGACTAGAACGCCGTTTTCCGGTTCAATGGAACGGGGGGCAGATTTATTGGAAATCATACATTCTGATGTATGTGGTCCAATGAGTGTGTCGGCGCGAGGTGGATATCGTTATTTTGTTACTTTCACAGATGATTTAAGTAGATACGGTTATATCTACTTGATGAAACGCAAGTTTGAAACCTTTGAAAAGTTCAAGGAATTTTAGAGTGAAGTGGAAAATCATCGTAATAGAAAGATCAAATTTCTATGGTCCGACTGTAGAGGTGAGTATCTAAGTTACGAGTTTAGCACTCACATGAAAGAGTGTGGAATTGTTTCACAACTCACACCTGCCAGAACACCACAGCGAAATGGTGTGTCAGAACGTCGTAATCATACTTTATTGGATATGGTTCGATCTATGATGTCTCTGACGGACTTTCCATTGTCATTTTGGGGTTATGCACTAGAAACTGCTGCATTCATTTTAAATCGGGCACCATATAAATCCGTTGAAAAGACACCGTATGAATTATGGTTTGGAAACAAACCTAAGCTGTCATTTCTTAAAGTTTGGGGATGCGATGTTTATGTGAAGAAACTTCAATCGGATAAACTCGAACCCAAAGCAGAAAAATGTGTCTTCATAGGACATCCTAAGGAAACTATTGGGTATTCCTTCTATCACAGATCCGAGGGCAAGGTTTTTGTTGCCAAGAATGGATCCTTTCTAGAGAAAGAGTTTCTCGCGAATGGTGTGAGTAGTCGGAAGGTAGAACTCGAAGAGGTTATTGAACCTTCTCTTCAAAGTATGGCGAGTAGCGCAGCGCTGGAAGTCGTTCTCGAGTTGGCTTCACCAGTTGAAGAGGGAACTAATGATAATGATCATGAAACTCCGAAAGAGAGTACTACCGAACCTCGTAGGTCTAGCAGGACGCATGAAGCTCCCGAGCTGTACGGAAATACTATCATGAATTTCATGGTTGATGAAAATGATGACCCTGCGATGTATGAAGAAGCGATGATGAGCCCAGATTCCAACAAATGGTTAGAAGCCATGAAATCCAAGATCGAATCCATGTATGAAAATCAAGTTTGGAACTTGGTGGATTTACCTCACGACCGAAAGGCCATGGAGAATAAATGGATTTTCAAATACTGATGCTGATGGTAATGTGACCGTTTATGAAGCTCGACTTGTCGCAAAGGGGTTTCTACAAATTCAAGGATTTGACTACGATGAGACATTCTCTACCATAGCGATGCTAAAATCAGTTAGGATTATGTTAGCAGTTGCTGCATATTTTGATTATGAGATATGGCAGATGGATGTCAAAACCGCGTTTCTCAATGGTAATATTGAAGAAGAGTTGTATATGATACAACCAAAGGGTTTTGTCGATCCTAAGGATGCTAACAAGGTGTGCAAGCTTCAGCGGTCCATCTATGGACTGAAGCAAGCATCACGAAGTTGGAATCTCCGCTTTGATGAGGTGATCAAAGAGTTTGAATTTGTCCAAACTTATGGAGAAGCTTGTATTTACAAGAAAGTGAGTGGGATCAATGTGACATTTCTGATACTATATGTGGATGACATATTATTGATCGGAAATGATATAGATCTTTTAAACAGTGTTAAAAGTTATCTAAACAACAAATTTTCAATGAAGGACCTAGGTGAAGCGTCATACATATTAGGCATAAAGATCTATAGAGATAAATCTAGGCGCCTAATAGGGATATCGCAAAGTACATACCTTGATAAGATTTTAAGGAAGTTTAAAATGGACAAAAGTAAGAAGGGGTTCTTACCTATGTTACAAGGCACGACATTGAGTAAGACTCAAAGTCTGGCTACAGCGGAAGAAAGAGAGATATGGACAAAGTCCCCTATGCTTCAGCCATAGGCTCTATAATGTACGCCATGCTATGTACAAGACCGGATGTGGCACATGCTATTAGTTTGACTAGTAGGTACCAATCGGATCCAGGTTTGGAACACTGGAAAGCGGTCAAGAATATCCTTAAGTACTTGCGAAGAACTAAGGATATGTTTCTTGTATACGGAGGTGAAGAAGAGCTCGTCGTTAAGTGTTATGTCGACACTATCTTTGACACCGATCCGGATGACTCTAAGTCTCAATCCGGATACGTATTTCTCATGAATGGCGAGGCGATTAGTTGGAGGAGCTCCAAACAACCTGCGGTGGCGGGATCAACAACGGAGGCCGAATATGTTGCTTCTTCGGAAGTGGCTCAGGAAGCAGTTTGGATGAAGGAGTTCATATCCAAACTAGGTGTGATTGCAAATGCATTGGACCCAATGGTGATCTATTGTGACAACAATGGTGCCATTGCCAATGCCAAAGAACCAAGGTCTCACAAGCATTCCAAGCATATTAAGCGCCAGTTTCACTCCATCCGTGAGCATGTCAAGGATGGAGATATAAAGATTTGTAAAGTACATACATATCTTAATGTAGCAGATCCGTTGACTAAAACTCTCCCTAGAGCAAAACATGATCTACACTAGAACTCCATGGGTGTTAGATACATCACTATGCAACTAGATTATTGTCTCTTGTGCAAGTGGGAGACTGAAGGGAATATGCCCTGAGAGGCAATAATAAAGTGTTTATTATGTCTATTCCAAGTATATGATAGATGTTTATTTTGAATTCTATAATTGTATTAATACGGAAACATTAATACATGTGTGTTTAATAAAAAACAGAAAGTTCCTAGTTATGCCTCTCTCATAAACTAGCTCGTTGATTAACAAGATGATCACAGTTTCCTAATCATAGACATTGGATGTTGTTAATAACGAGATCACAACATTAGTGTAATGATGTGATGAACATTCATCTGAAGTATAGCATTACGATCAAAGTCATTGAGTTTATATTGCTATAACAACTTACGAAGTGATCCTAATCCTTAGACCATGAGATCATGTCAATCACTAACACCAGAAGAGTTTCTTGATGACATCAAACATCACACCATAACTGGGTGATTATAAAGATGGCTGAGGAACTACTAAAGTGTTATGTTGAGGCTCATGGATCAAGAGTGGAATTTGTTCATCCCGATGACGGATAGATATACTTTGGGCCCTCTTGGTGATATCACATTGGTTAGCTTGCAAGCAAGTGATTTGATCACTAGAATGTTATATCACGGGAACAAGAAAAGAGTGCATGTCAGTAACGAGATCAAACTAGGTATGGAGATACCGATGATCGAATATCGGACATGTAATATATCATTAAACAAAGGGATTAAGATACTAGCATAAAAGGTTCCGACGATCACATGAAAGTCATCGTTGAATGTGTGGGAGTCAGTATGGATCTCCAGGTCCCGCTTCTGATTATTGATCGGAGAAGGGTCTTGATCATGTCCGCATTATTCGAGAATCGTAGGGTGACACACTTAAGGGACACTGACATCCAATTGGAGCAAAAGTTTCATGCCGGAAAGAATAACAAGTGCAGGAATTTATTTCACTAGATACCGAAACAGGTTTTCGGGTGAAATTGCAGAAATTGGTTTTGCATGTGAAATAGAATTCTAGCAAGGGGTTATATGTGAATGTTTGTCATTAAAGTAATTGACAAAATTCTGAATAAATAGAAGGAGTTTTATTTAATGAGAGTTTGCATTAAATTTGGTGGAAATTTAATAGCAATTTTGAGTGGGATTTTGAGTGGAGAGAATTGAAGATATTTTTGTGAGTGGAGTGTCCACCCACATGAATTAAGGAGGGGATGGGGGTAGCCCCCATGGCTGGCGGCCACCCCCTTGGGTGCCCCCTCCTCCTATAAAAGGCACCCCCTCTCCTCTCTCTCACACACACCTCCTCGTGAAGGATATCTCCCCCCTCTATAATTTATCCCCATGGTCTCGGACTAGCGAGATACATGTTCCCGGTGGCTATTCGACAAGAAAGAGTTGTGCTTCCGCTGCATCGATGGAGCGAGGAGGCGGAGGTTGCTCGGTGTCTTGTACGTGTGTGCGAGCATGGATGCGCTGCTTCTTTGCGGCGCTAGGACTTCCTCTCGATCTTGAGATCGGCAACAGATCGTCTACATCAACCATGAGTTCAACTCGTTAAGCTTTGTCGGTCTTCAAGGGTATGTTCTCTACGAATATACATCCTCCCGTTGTTTCTATCTAGTAGATAGATCTTGGTACTTAGTTCCATCGTAGGAAATTTTTTGTTTTCTATGGTGCGAACCCTTCATAGTCATAGATGCAGTTGGATGGCGGTCTATGTATCTTGTTGTAATGCCTAATTGAATCTCATAGGATCATGAATGTCTAGTATTGCATTGTTATGCCTTGCTCTGTCCTGTCAATTGCCCCGCTGTAATTTGTTTACCCAGCATGTTATGTTGTTTATCTTAAGGAGAACACCTCTAGTGAACTGTGGAACCCAGTCCAATCTTTAACATTGATACATCATCCACTGTTACTGTTTATTTTCTGCAAGCCACCATCACCTTCCACACCGTACGTTTAATCCTTTGTTTTCAGCAAATCGGTGAGATTGACAACCTCGCTGTTCGCTAGGGCAAAGTCTTAAGTTTGTGTTGTGCAGGTTTCCAAGTTGTTAGCAACACCTTGGGGTCGTTTCCTTCCTCCTACTGGTTCTATAACCTTGGTTTCTTACTGAGGGAATACTTACTGCTGTGCTCATCATACCTTCCTCTTGGGATTTCCCAACGAAGCTCTACAGTGATCTGAGCCGCATCAAGACGTTTTCTGGCGCCGTTGCCGGGGAGGCTAAGGACGGCTTCACAAGGGAAGTCCTTCATAACCTTTCTCTTAACTTTTTTTTTTGCTTAGTTTATTTTGCTTTGTTTTGCTTGCTTCTTTTTATCAAAAAGTCCAAAAATTAGTTTTGTTTGGTTTGCATTTTCTTATAAAAACACAAAAAATTAGTTCTTCCTATAGTTGTCACCTTTCTCTAGCTCAACATGTTGATCCCTAAGTTCACCCTGAAAGACCTTTCAATAGGTAGTGTCTCTATAATTGTGAAAGAAAATATTGTAGAATTCTTTAATCATATTAGCAAACATGAGGATATTGAGGATAGATCCTTAGCAGAACTTGCTCCCAATTATGAAATAGTTGTAGCTTCTTTAGTTAACATGTTGGAGGCTATGTTTGTTAACCTTAACCCAATGATGCAAATAATGTTTCTTAAACTAAAATAAGTGGAGGATGTTGAAAAGAGAGATTTTATCCTAGAATCTTTGCTAAAAGAGTTCAATGATGTTGCTAAGGAAGCCAAAAAGGTATTTGATCATTTTAATATGCAAGGCTCATGTGTATATGTTATGGGTACATTAGAAAAGTTGGATAAAACCAAACCCAATGGATAGGAAATTAAAATACCCATACCTTTTAAACTTGTAGGAATGCATGAAGCCCAAGAAAAGAATTTTGATTGGATTGTTCCAGAAAACCCATTTGATGAAAGTAATGAACCCAAGAGTGCTGAGAGAGGATCATCTAAAACTCATTTGGATGAGATACGTTTCCTAGTTGAAGAAATTTCGAGTATTGATCTTAATGCTTCTTCATTTGAAAATACTTGATTCTTGCTTCTTGTGCCTAACTTAAAGGCGTTAAAGAAAAGTACTCCTTGGGAGATAACCCAATAGTTTTCTTGAGTCTTGCAAGTTATTACTCCTGTAATAACCTCTCCTTATCCTTTTTATTTGATTTTTGTGCCAAGAATAACCTCTAATGAGAGGGAAGTGTTGTCCCGAAACAGATTTTTGTGATCCACTGTAAAATTCCTTGAAAAATCTCTGTAATTCGGATTGAGCTGTAATTTTCTAAATAAATCCCCCAGGTTGTTAGATAACTTTTATTAGTTCAATACTTTTTGATTTGATCAACAGAAGGTCTTCGAAAAATTCGGTTTCTACCTGTTGGTCTGTTTTGATATATTTCTGCCATTATTTGCATTTGCTTCTTATCGATTTATTTTTGGGTTCTCTTTGGGAAATTGAGCTTTTTAAGGGAATTTCTACAGTAGCTTGTGTTTTTAGTGAAAGTTTTGCTGTTTTGAAACTAAACCCAAAGATCTATTATCTTTTGAATGCACTAATGTTGCTAATGAAGATTGTGTGAAGTTTTGTATGAAGGAAAATTTTCAGGTGTAAGATAAGAATGATGTAATAAGATGAAGAATGGACAAAAGCTCAAGCTTGGGGATGCCACCCCGTTTCACCCCAAGAAATATTCAAGAGGTACAAGCGTCAAAGCTTGGGGATGCCTGGGCATCCCCTTCTTCATCAATAAAAATCTTAGGTCTTTCTAGACACTTCATTTTTATTGTTTCATGAACAATTGTGTTGTTCTTGTAGCGTCTTATTTTTTGTTTTTGGTTTTTGTTTGTTTAGTTTTCTTGAATAAAGTAGATGGACCCCCTATTTCGCTGTGTTTTCTCAAATAATTTAATTGGTGTTGGAAAGGAGTAGGAAGTTCTTGCTTTAGTAGTACAAGAAGGAGCTTGCTTTGACTGTGACTTAGACTTTATCATGACATGCTAGATGTTGTTTTGACTTGATGCTTAGTGATTATTGCTATAGCATGACTTGTTCCAAACAATTAGGATTGCTTAATATGCCTTGAAAGAATCATGCATTGTTTTAGCATACAAAAGCATAGTATTGTGGTATTCCCCTTTGATGCTTTGTTTGGGTTGACTTGGCACATGCTCACACCATGTTATAACTATGAACCAGTCACCTTATCCTCTATGATCATTTAGTTTTTCACTTGTGGTACCACTTTATGCTTTGATTAGTAATGTTTTGTCGCTCTGCATGATTATGGTCATTATTGCTGTCTTAGTTGGTCGCTCCCAGTCTTTTGCTAGTCTCCACTTGTATTGAGTAAGCTCTACTCATGCATCCAACTCCCAAGAAACCAAGTTATTCCAAAGTGTCCACTATAAATTCCTATGCATGGTGTGTTACAACATTCCAAGTATATTCTTGTTTTGTCTATCTTCCAAATTAAACTTGTCATGTGAAAGTTAATGATTATAGCTCTCACAAACTTGATGGCACACTTTATTTTTCTTGCCCCTAATAAACTTGAACCATTGTGTCATCTATGTTGTATATGCTTGCACTTATATGTTGGGAATTAGCAGAACCGTGCTGTCACGGGGAACGCTTTCAACATTGCACCTATACATTGTACCCAGTTGATATCATGATATTTTGTTTGCAGATGTCGTCGGTGTGAAATAAAAGGGGAGCTTGTAAGTCCATGGATTTATCTATGTGTGTTAGAGAAACACATGGGCCGCTAGCCTAAGACATGCCTAATCATGGTGGAAACTTGCAGCATCACCATAGTGAGCAATCTATGAAGCATTCTTCTTATAAAAAAAGAGAGATAGAAAAAAGAGATTGAGAAAAAGAAAAAAAGAGATGAGAAAAGAGGAAAGAGAGAAAAAAACACCATTTTCTCATGGTAAATAAGAAGATTGCTGAGATGCTCATTGTCTGCTTGCCTTGTAATTTTTATATGGGATAACTCCTGTATCATGGGTCAAGGGGTACCCCGTTAGCGGTTCTCTATGATACACATGTACTTACTATGACAAGAACTTACCAGTGACTAAAATTGAGTAGCATGAGGAGAGGCCCTTGTACTCAAGGGACATGAGATTGCCAACTTATACTTTGTCAAGCATGTTATCCATATTTTGTTCACTTTAACCTTAATCACTTCAAGATGCTTATGATAGGGGAAATGAGGGTTAAAAGCTAACAAGTACCATAATTTTTGGAAGCTCTTTTTGAAACTTGAAATCCCTACTTCCCTTTATGAAGGGCCTTTCTTCCACTATTATATTGAGTCTCCACCTTCTATCCTTAGGCACCAATTAAGAGAGCATAGTTGCCATTCTTAGTTCTATGTGCATTATCCCAAAACATATTGATTGATTCATATTGTTGATATTGCTTGTTCTTGAACTATTTGTATCTAGTCACCCTTATGAACTTTGTAGATGTCTTATGCATTTATGTTTGCTACTCCATGAGGGACAAGCTGAATGCCACTATGCTATGTTTTCTATATGTGAAACAAACAAACGTCTTTCAATGTATTGTTATTCATGAATCTTTGTTTGTATCCTTTCATGTTGCAGCATAGTTACTTTGTCTTACTATTAGAACTTCATCTTTCATGCTCATGTTTAGAGTACTTTGATCCCAGCTTTCAATGCTTGCAAATGGTTTGATCTTGATTGTAATGGTGCATGTCACCTAAAAAAATATTCTTTTTATCACTTACCTACTCGAGGATGAGCAGGAGTTAAGCTTGGGGATGCTTGATACGTCGTAAACGTATCTATAATTTTTGATGTTCCATGCTTGTTTAGTATCCACTTTGCTTTGCTTTGTCTACACTTTGAGGTATTTTTATACAATTTCTGGGACTAACCTATTAACAAGTTGCCACAGTGCCAGTTGCCTGTTTTCTGCTGTTTTTGGTTCCAGAAAAGCCAGAAAATAAATATTCTCGGAATTGGACAGGACAAAATCCAAAGTCAATATTTCACCGAGGAGAACACAGAGCCAGAAGACGAGACGGAGGAGGGCCACGAGGGGCCCACACCCCCTGGCCATGCGGCTAGGCCTGGCCCGCTCCTGGGAGGGGGGTGCGGCCGCCTTGGGCACCCCCTCGGTCTCCTCCTTCGCCTATAAGAAGCCCTCGATACTGATACATCAGATATGTATCTATAATTTTTGATGTTCCATGCTTGTTTAGTATCTACTTTGCTTTGCTTTGTCCACACTTTGAGGTGCTTTTCATATGTTTTCTGGTACTAACCTATTAACAAGTTGCCATAGTGCCAGTTGCCTGTTTTCTGCTGTTTTTGGTTCCAGAAAAGCTAGTAAGGAAATATTCTCGAAATTGGACAGGATAAAAGCCAAAGTCAATATTTCACCGAGGAGAACACGGAGTCCAGAGGAGAGATGGAGGGGCGCCACAGGGTGGCCACACCCCCCAGGCGCGGCCTAGGGTGGGCCCATGCCTAGGCAGGGTGTGGGCCCTGGCCGCCTCGCAGCCTCGCCTCTTCGCCTATAAGCCCTCAATGCCGAAACCCTAAGTATTCGATCAATATTCCACGAAAACATCTGTAGCCAATGCCACCATCGTCCCTAGATCGTGGGGGGGGGGGGATCTAAAGCTCTTCCCGGCACCCTGCCGGAGGGAAGATCATCCTGGAGGCCTTCTTCTTCATCATGCCAGCCTCCGGTATGAAGCGTGATTAGTTCCACCTTAGACTACGGGTCCATGTAGTAGCTAGATGGTTGGATCTCCTCCTTGTGCTTTCATGTATAGATATTGTGAGCCCCGTTCATGATCAAGATCTAATCTATTTGTAATCATGCATGTTGTGTTTGCGGGGATCTGATGGATATTGAGATTACTATGTCAGATTGATTAATGGTTTTGTCTATTTTGATTCTATCATGTATGTGTTGTTGGTGATCTTGCATGCTCTCCGTTGTTAGTAGCTATCATGGCAAAGTAGTTGCTAGTGACTCCAAGAGGGGGTATTTATGCTCGATAGTGGGTTCATGCCTCTAGTTTCCAAGGGAAGTGACAGAAATCTCTTCAGTTGTAGATGTTCTATTGCTACTAGGGAGAAAAAAACGGTCTCTTGTTCATGTAACAAGTGGATTGTTTACCTTACACACTTTTCTTAAAGCAGTTGTCTGTTCCTTGCAACTTAATACTGGAGGGGGTTCGGATGATAACCTGATGGTGGACTTCTAGTCATAGATGCAGTTGGATGGTGGTCTATGTATATTGTTGTATTGCCCAATCGAATCTCATAGGATCTTTTTGTCTAGTATTGCATTTTTGTGCCTTGCTCAGTCCTGTCAATTGCCTTGCCGTAATTTGTTTACCCTTCATGCCATGTTTGTTTATCTAAGGAGAGCCCCTCTAGTGAACTATGGACCCCGGTCCAATCTTTACCATTGATACATCCTCCACTGTTACTGTTTACTTGCTGCAAACCATTATCACCTTCCACACCATACAGTTAATCCTTTGTTACAGCAAACCAGTGAGCTTGACAACCTCATTGTTTCGTTGGGGCAAAGTCTTGAGTTTGTGTTGTGTAGGTTTCCATGTTGCTTGCAACACCTTTGAGACTTTTCCTTCCTCCTACTGGTTCGATAACCTCGGTTTCTTACTGAGGGAAAATTTGCTGTTGTGCTGCCTCACACCTTGCTCTTGGGGTATCCCGACGAAGCGCTCCCACGTTGAAACAGTGCCATCAAGACTTTTCTGGCGCTGTCGCCCGGGAGGCTAAGGACGTCTTCACAAGGGGAGTCCTCCTCAACCTTTCTCTTTACTTTGTTTTTAGTTTGCTTAGTTTCTTTTGCTTGGTTTTGGTTGCCTCTTTTTATCAAAAACTCAATTATTTTAGTTTAGTTTGGTTTGCTTTCTCTTATCAAAAACACAAAAAAATTAGTTCCTAATCTTGTTGCCACCTTGCTCTAGCTCACCATGTTGTTCCCCAAGTTTGCCCTGAAGGACCTTTCGATAGGTAGTGACTCTATAATTGGGAAAGAAAATATTGAAGAATTCTTCAATCATGTTAGGAAACATGAGGATATTGAGGATAGATCTATAGCAGAACTTGCTCCTAATTATGAAATTGTTGCAGCTTTTTTAGTTTATATGTTGGAGTCTAGGTTTGTTAGCCTTAACCCCATGATGCAAATTTTGTTCCTAAAACTAAAAGAAGAAAAGAATGCTGAAAAGAGAGAATTTATCCTTGAAACTTTACTTAAAGAATTCCATGATGTCGCTAAGGAAGCTAAAAAGGTCTTTGAGCGTTTTGATATGCTAGGCTCTTGTGTAGATGTTTTGGGTACTTATGATAAAACTAAGCCTAGAGAGGAATTTAAGATACCCATACCCTTTAAGCTTGTTGGGATGCATGAGGCCTTTGAAAAGAATTTTGATTGGATTGTTCCTGAAAATCCTTTTGATGAAAGTAGTAAACCAAAGAGAGATGAGAAGGGATCCTCCAAAACTCATTTGGATGAGATACCTTTCATAGTTGAAGATTTTACAAGTATTGATGTTAATGCTTCTTCATTTGAAAATACTTGATTTCTTGCTTCTTGTGCCTAACTTGCGTTAAAGAAAAGTACTTGTTGGGAGATACCCCAAGAGTTTTCTTGAGTCTTGTAAGTTATGACTTCAGTAATGACCTCTCATTATCCTTTTTGTTTGCTTTTTGTGCCAAAAATGACCTCTAATGAGAGGGAAGTAAGACTTGGGGAGTTGCTGTCCTGAAACAGATTTCTGTCCTCCACCATAAAAATCCGTGAGGAGTCTAAATAAGTCTAATTGAGCTGAAAATTTATGAATAAATCCCCCAGTATGTTATCGAACTTCCGTTAGTTCAACACTTTTTGATTTGAGCAACAGAAGAGTTTCGGAAAAATCGGTTTCTACCTGCTGGTCTATTTTGACAGATTTCTGCCATTACTTGCATTTGGTTCTTATTGATTCCTTTTTGAGTTCTCTTTTGGGGAATTGAGCTTTTTGAAGAAGTTGCTACAGTAGCTTATGTTTTTAGTGAAAAGTCTTACTGTTCCAAAGCTAAACCCAATGGTCTATTATCTTTTAAATACACTAATATTGCTAATGAAGATTGTGTGAAGTTTTGTATGAAGGAAAAATTTCAGGTGTAGAGAAAGAATGATGTAATGAGATGAAGAATGGACAAAAGCTCAAGATTTGGGATGCCACCCCGGTGTCACCCCAAGAAATATCCAAGAGGTACAAGCATCAAAGCTTGGGGATGCCCAAGGCATCCCCTTCTTCATCAATAAAAAGCTCATATCTTTCTAGACACTTCGTTTTTATTGTTTCATGCACTGCTGTGTTGTTCTTGGAGCGTCTTAGTTTTTGTTTGGTTTGATTAGTTTGTTTAGTTTGCTTTAATAAAGTAGTTCGGACCCCCATTCTCGCTGTGTTGCTTCAAATAAGTCGATTGGTGTTGGAAAGGAGTAGGAAGTTCCTGCTTGAAAGTACAAGAGGAGCTTGCATTGACTGTGACTTAGACTTTAGCATGACATGCTAGGTGTTGTTTTGACCTTTTGCTTAGTGATTATTGCTTTAGCATGTCTCTTTCCAAACAATTGGGATTGCTTAGTGTGCCTTGAAATAATCATGCGTTGTTTTAGCATGCAAAATCATAGTATTGTGGTATTCTCCTTTGATGCTTTGTTTGGGTTCACTTGGCACATGCTCACACCATGTTATGACTATGAACAAGTCACCATAGCCTCTATGATCATTTAGTCCTTGACTTGTAGTACCACTCTATGCTTTGATTAGTAATGTTTTGTCGCTCTGCATGATTATGGCCATTATTGCTCTCTTAGTTGGTTGCTCCCAGTCTTTTGCTAGCCTCCACTTTTATGAGTAAGCTCTACTCATGCTTCCAACTCCCAAGAAACCAAGTTACTCCAAAGTGTCCACTATAAATTCCTATGCATGGTGTGTTACACCATTCCAAGTATATTCTTGTTTTCAGCTATCTTCCAATTAAAAAGTATTTTGTTATGTGAAAACTTAGTGATTAAAGCCCTCATATACTTGATGGCACACTTTATATTCCTTGCCCCTAATAAACTTGAACCATTGTGTCATCTTTGTTGTATATGCTTGCACTTATACGTTGGAATTAGCAGAACCGTGCTGTCACGAGGAACGTTTTCAACATTGCACTTGTACTTTGTACACAATTGATATCATGCTCTTTTGTCTATGGATGTCACCGGTATGAAATAAAGAGGGAGCTTGTAAGTCCATGGAGTTATGTATTTTGTGTTAGTGAAATGCCTGGGCCGCTAGCCTAAGCCATGCCTAATCATGGTGGAAACTTGCAGCATCACCATAATGAGCATTCTGTGAAGCTTCCTCAATAAAAATCTATGCACATAGTAAATAAAAAGATCGCTGAGATGCTCATTGTCTGCTTGCCTTGTCATTTTGGTTATGGGATAGCTCCTGTACCATGTGCAAGGGGTACCCCGTTGGCAGTTCTCTATGATACACATGTACTTACTATGACAATAACTTACAGGTGACTGGAGTTGAGTAGCATGAGGTATGGCCCTCATATTCAAGGGACATGAGATTGCCAACCAATACTTTGTCAAGCATATACTCCATAGTTTGTTCACTTTAACCTTAATCACTTCAAGATGCTTATGATAGGGGCAATGAGGGATGAAAGCTACCAAGTACCATAATTTTTGGAAGCTCTTTATGAAACTTGAAATCCCTACTTCCCTTTATGAAGGGCCTTTCTTTCACTATTATATTGAGTCTCCACCTTCTACCCATAGGCACCTTTAAGAGAGCATAGTTGTCATTCTTAGTTCTATGTGCAGTGCCCCAAAACTTATTGATTGATGCATATTGTTGATATTGCTTGTTCTTGTGCTACTTGTATCTAGTCACTCTTATGAACTTTGAAGGTGTCCTATGCATCTACTTGCTACTCCATGAGGGACAAGCTGAATGCCACTATGCTATTTTTTCTGTATGTGAAACAAACAAATGTTTTTCAATGCATGTTATTCATGATCTTTGTTTGTAGCCTTTCATGTTGCATGCATAGTTACTTTGCCCTACTATTAGAACTCCATCTTTCATGCACATGTTTAGAGTTCTTTGATCCCAGCTTTCAATGCTTACAAATGGTTTGATCTTGGTTTTGATGGTGCATGTCACCTCAAAAATTATTCTTTTTATCACTTACCTACTCGAGGACGAGCATGAGTTAAGCTTGGGGGTGCTTGATATGTCGGAAACGTATCTATAATTTTTTATGTTCCATGCTTGTTTAGTATCTACTTTGCTTTGCTTTGTCCACACTTTGAGGTGCTTTTCACATGTTTTCTAGTACTAACCTATTAACAAGTTGCCACAGTGCCAGTTGCCTGTTTTCTGCTGTTTTTGGTTCCAGAAAAGCTAGTAAGGAAATATTCTCGGAATTGGATGGGACAAAAGCCAAAGTCAATATTTCACCGAGGAGAAAACGGAGTCCAGAGGAGAGACGGAGGGGCACCACAGGGTGACCACACCCCCCAGGCGCGGCCTAGGGTGGGTCTGCGCCTGGGCAGGGTGTGGCCCCCTGACCACCTCCCAGCCTCGCCTCTTCGCCTATAAGAAGCCCCCGATGCCAAAACCCTAAGTACCCGATCAATATTCCACGAAACCGTCTGTAGCCGCCGCCACCATCGTCCCTAGATCGGGGGATCTGAAGCTCTTTGTTGGGGATATGCTATATGGGTATCCTCATAGCATGTATCTTATCCGGATAACCCGGGTGGCCCACAGTTGGTAGCATGGCCTGCTGGGCGGCCCAGTTAGATGGATCCAGAAGGGAGGCCCATGCCGGATAAAGGAAGGCTACGATGGAGTCACCAGCGTACCCGGAGCCTTGGAGTACAAGACATGCAAGACTAGTAATAGACGGTGTAGGACTCTCTAACCTGTCCGGCTAGGACTTCTCCCTGTAACCCTAGGACCTGGTGACTATATAAGTCGGGCCTATGGGAGCCTTTAGGGCACAACTTCAGACAATCGAGTAGTGATTATCATACCCCTCGCACAGCGAACCAATCCCTGTTACTCGGCGTATTGCCCTTATAGTGATTTATAGCAGGAGTAGGATTCCACCACCGTTGTGGGATCTAAACCTGGGTAAGCTGTGTTACCTCGTACCCGTCAACCGTCCGCCTTCCCCCACGTCTCTAAACACGCACTATGAGAACCCCTCCATGGCGTACTCGCCGGCAATACCATGACAGTTGGTGCCCACCGTCGGGCCAGAGGCGCTTCAGCATCGGGCGAGGACCAAGATCTTCATGGGAATCGGCAAAACCGTAGCCATCGGTCGCGTTCTATTCTCCGGCAACATTCTCCCTCCCGACGAGTTCTGGATCCCGGCGAAGACGAACCCTACGCGATGTTCGATCGTTCCTATCGGAGACATCCACCTCTTCATCGGCGAAACCGACTCGGGCACTAGTTCCCTGGGAGTCGGAGGAGCATCAAGGCCCGCACGAACCGCCTACAGGCAGGATACGTTCGCGGAAGGATCTATGTCGGATCTCTCTTCGGAGTTTGCCGACAAAGATCGGAAAAATTCAAGGCCCACCCAAACCGCCCCTGTGCAGGATATAAAGGTGGAAGATCACTGCAAGTCCGCCGGCTTCGCCCGTGCGTCTGGACAGCAGAGATCCAAGTTCGTCGGCGTGGTTACCATCTTCGATCTGGCGCGTTGCGTTCAGAGAGATGGAGAAAACCCCCGCGATTACCTAGCCAGGTGGCTTCGTATATGAGCCGATCTAGCCCACTACCCCAATGATGATGCTATGTATCACTTTGTGGAAGGACTGGACCATGGCACGCTTCTCCGGCATTCTCTAAGACGGCAGCAGGCTTCGGGGCGTCTCACTTTTGAAAGTATGGTGAACATCATCAACAGCTACACGGAGGCTGACGGGGCAGCTCAGGCAGATCTTGCGCTCATTGGCGGAGCACCGGCGCCTCAACAACCGCCACCACCGCCTCCGGCCGCCATTGTCGCAGCCGGGCCACCACCTCCAGTCATCGTCGCTGCTGTTGCACCTCCACCCCCTGTCATGGAGGAAGTCCTGGCACCCTCCGACTCTATGATTGACGCGCTTTATGCCGACTTCAGTGCAGATTCAGAGGAGATATATTTCAGTCCAGAAGAACTAGACTCCGCCATGCAGGAGATGGAGGAGGAGTACATGCGCGACGAGCAAGCCAACAAAGCCGTTGCGTCTCGAGAGGTGTTCGTCACCATTGGGACGGTGATGGATGAATATCAACCCGGACGAGCTCCACCTACAACGCTGGACAAGGAGAAGGGGACACTTATTGCAGCTGACGATGATCGCGCAAATGTCATGCCTCCTCCACCTAACCCAGTGCAACATCCGCAGGAACTCGTCACCGGCCCGAGCAACAACAACTCCGCAAACTTTCCGCCTCCGGCATCTACGTCTGTCACTGCCCAAGTTACTCCGGCTGATAGCGTGATGTACGACAACCTCCTCGTCGAGCCACTGACCGTAGCTCATATCCGGAACGTGACCCAGCTTGACGAGAAACGCCAGCAGTTGCTAGAGGAAGCGCAGGCCATCGCGGAGCAAGGCACTAAGCTAGATCGAGATCTGGTCAACGCGCAGAAGTCCATAGAGAAAGATAGAGCAATGGAGACTGAATACAAGACTCTGCAGCAGCAGCAGAAGGCCAAGAAAGCTCCGGCTCGCGTCATCAACGATCCTGGCGTACGACGAAACCTAGGATGGGCTCCCTTGAAGCTGGCATAGGCCAAGCCATACATTGACAGTGAAGGCAGGCAGGTGATGCCCACTCCCCTCCTAAACCTCGCCGTCGCCAAGACCCTTCTGGAGCAGGATCGATCGCCTGAGGCGGTGGAACAGGTCTATGACCTAGTGGCCAAGGCGGTGAAACATCTGGAAAAGGCCACCTCTCAGAGGCTAGAGTCTGCCCAGCGTTTTGCCGGTCTAGCCAGCACAAGCCGCTAAGGGATAGATCTCCTCTTGATGTCGGGTCTCAGACGGGTTCATCAGAACAAAGACGGAGGGATGCGCGCAACAGGAAGGATGCTATTCCCATATCCTCTGACCACGGAGAAAGGTCCCGACCTCGTCGCCCATCGCCACCGCCCCGCTCTCCCCGGCATCGCGAAAACCCCAAGGCTCCATCATACGGATATGCCCCCGCCAAGGCAGGGCGGCATCGTCATCCGCGACAACGCGGAGCAGACCCGTCATGACGGAGAGCGCAGCTAAGGACACAAGAGTAGGTCACGCCATGACCCTCCGCGTCCGACAAGCAACCGCGACAGGCGTGAGGCGTCGCAGGAGGGTAATAGCAAGAAGGCTAACCCACCGCCACCTCCGCCTCTGTCGCCACCCAGCAGTCACCATGGCGGAGGAGGCCCACGTCGTTCACGCAGCCCATTCCCTATTGACAAGGAGAAGAAAAACCCGGGGCCATACGACGCACGTCCGCGGATCGATAAGATCCACGAGGCCCGGGAAGGGCCATACCTGGGACCACGTTGCTTTGGACCTGCAATACGGTCCACAACTTACCCCAAAGGCTTCTGGATTGACAAGACCATCAAGCCCTACGACGGCACCGCCAAGCCATCCATATGGTTGTAGAACTACGGTAACGCGGTGGAGATTGCCGTCGGCAACCCCAACGTCGCCGTCAAGTACCTCCCTTTAATGCTGGCGGGCACGGCCCGTCAATGGATTGATGACTTGCCGGAGAAATCCATCTGCAATTGGTTGGACATGTATGAAGCATTCACCAAAAACTTCGAGGGTACGTACAAACGTCCCTGCACTGTTGGCTATCTACAGCGGTGCGTGCAAGAAAAGACGAGACATCTCGTGCCTACCTCTCCCGCTGGCTGGATATGAAAAATTCCTGCGCAGGAGTACACGCTCAGACCGCCATGGCCGCCTTTATCGATGGGTTGGAAAGAGGCACGTTGCTCCGACATAAGCTGAAGCGCTTGCAGGACAATCACCAGCTTGACTTGAACCAGATGATTCAGTTGGCCAGTGAGTTCGCAGCTACCGACGATGATGCTCGCGGCTCCTTGCCGGCAACGGCCGTTCCAACTCAAGCTCGAAGGAACAACAGTACAAAGTGAAAAACCGTTCCAGAAGAAAAGAAAACTCCCGACATGGTCGCCATGACCTTTGCAGGACGAGGTGATGAAGGACAACATGGCCGAGGACGGGGAGCTGGTCGTGGGCAGCAGCGAGGAAGCGAAACTACCTCGGCAGCGCACCGCATTCCCCAAACCTATGAGGAGTACCGTGATATGCCGTGCCTCGTACACCTCGATGTCAACGGTAAAGCCACTCACACCAATCAACACTGCAAGTTCATCAACGACCTCAAGGAAGACCCGGAGTCCGGCTACAAGCGAAGTCGGAAGAACAGACCGCGAGGCAAGGGCAAGGGGAAGAAGAAGGAGGAGGAGTCCAAGGATTCACATGATATGGATGAAGATGTTGACCCTAAGCACGCCGCCAAGAGCGACGACAAAGGCAAGAACCCCTTCATAAAGAAGGCGCTAGTTTACCACACTTTCCTTGGCACCCCCTCCGCCCGACAACAGAAGACCTCTATGAGGATCCTGATGGCTACTCTACCCCTAGTTCCCCAGTACCTGCGCTGGTCGGAGGTTCCAATTACTTGGGACAGGAAGGATCACCCAGACCTCATGCCTACGGAGAACCAATACGCCATGGTCATCAACCCCCTGATTGACGGCAATGAGTTCACCAAGTGTATGGTGGATAGTGGAAGCAGCATCAACATCATGTACCTGGATACACTGCAGAAGATGAACTTGACAGCGGCAAACCTAAGGCGGACCAACACCATCTTCCACGGCGTAGTTCCTGGTCGAGAGGCTTGGTCCCTTGGGTGCATCACACTTCAGGTAGCTTTTGGCGATGTTAATAGTTACCGCCAAGAGAGCATGACCTTTGAGGTGGTCCCCTTCAAGAGCGTGTACCACGTCATATTCGGCCGCGACATATTCCACACCTTCATGGCCAAGCCATGCTTCGTCTACAACAAACTCAAGATACCCGGACCGAACGGTGTCATCACCATATCCGGAAGCTTTACCAAGGCTAGGGACTGCAAGATTAATGAAGCAGCCTATGCGGAAGCTGTCCTCTACAACGAAGAATTCAAGGAGATCTAGAGCAAGGTCGATGACCCAGAGATGCCCACATCGAAGAAACAAATCTCCGACTCTGCTCCAGCATTCAAGGCCGCCATCGAGACCAAGCCGGTGGAACTTGTGGTAGGCGATGCCTCCAAGACCACTTCCATTAGGACGAACCTGGATCCCAAATAGGAAAGCGCGCTCGTCGAGTTCCTCCGTGAGAATAGGGACATCTTTGCCTGGCAACCTGCCGACATGAAAGGTGTACCTAGGGAACTTGCCAAGCATAGCTTAAATATTGATCCAAAATGCAAACCAGTGAAGCAACCTCTACAACGCTTTGGAGATGAGAAGAGACGCGCCATTGGCAAAGAGATAGCTAGGTTACTTAATGCTAGTTTTATCCGGGAAGTCCTTCACACCCAATGGGTGGCTAATACTGTACTTGTCCCCAAAAAGGGAACCAATGAATTAAGAATGTGCGTTGATTACACCGGCTTAAACAAAGCATGTCCCAAAGATCCGTTTGCTTTTCCTCGCATTGACCAAGTCATTGACTCGACGGCTGGCTCGGAACTTTTGTGTTTTCTTGATGCATACTCAGGATACCACCAGATCAAGATGAGGAAGTCGGACCAATTGGCCACTTCGTTCACTACTCCATACGACACATTTTGCTATGTCACGATGCCCTTTGGGCTAAAAAACGTAGGTGCTACATACCAGCGGACAATGCAACGTTTCCTACACGATCAAATTGGTCGGAACGTTCACGCCTACGTGGACGATATAGCGGTGATGTCTAAAAATTCAAATGACTTAATCTCCGACTTAAAAGAAACCTTTGATAATCTTCGGAAATACAACATGATGCTTAACCCTAAGAAGTGCGTCTTCGGGGTCCTAGCCGGCAAATTGTTGGGCTTCATCATTTCCCAGCATGGAATCGAGGTCAACCCGGAGAAAATCAAGGCCATTTTAAACATAAACCGTCTGACATGTCTAAAGGACATTCAACGACTAACATGTTGTGTTGCAGCAGTTAGTCGGTTCGTTAGCCGACTTGGAGAGAAGGCTCTGCTGCTATACAAGTTGCCGAAGAAGGCGGACAAATTTACATGGACGGACGAAGCAGATGCAACATTGAAGCAGCTCAAGGAGATTCTTTCCTCAGCGCCCATACTTGCAGCACCCGAGCCTAGAGAGCCCATGTTACTTTACATGGCGGCAACCAACCGGGTAATCAGCATCGTCGTCGTGGTAGAGCATAAGGAACCAGGCTATGAGCACAGAGTTCAACGACCAGTTTACTATGTAAGCGAGGTCTTGACAGAGTCCAAGCAGCATTACCCGCACTACCAGAAGATAGCTTATGGAGTATTCCTTGCTTCTCGGAAGCTGAGGCATTACTTTCAGGAGCACCCAATCACAGTGGTGAGCAAGACCCCACTGTCCGACATCATCATCAACAGCGACGCTACAGGAAGGGTCGCTAAGTGGGGCATTGAACTTGCCGCCTACGAGATCACCTACAAACGACGCGATGCTATCAAGTCACAAGCCTTGGCGGATTTTATTGCAGATTGGACGGAGATGCCAGATGTTACTCCGTTGCCAAAACCAGAGTACTGGGTGATGCACTTTGACGGATCAAAGCTGCTCAACGGCTCGGGGGCTGGTGTATTGCTATAGTCACCAACTGGCGACAAGCTACACTATGTTCTGCAGATCCACTTCGAGGCTACAAACAACATGGTGGAGTATGAAGCACTCATTCACGGATTACGTGTAGCCAAGGATATTGGAATCAAGCGTATAGTTTGCTGTGGAGATTTTGTCTTGGTTGCCCAGCAGGTGGCTGACACCTAGAATGCGCGGAACCCTATGTGGCGGCATATCGAGACGAAGTGGACGAGATAACCAAGAGCTTCTTGGGCTACGAAGTCAAGTATGTACCTAGGGAGCAAAACGAGGCAGCTGATCTGCTATCTAAGCTTGGATCAGGGCGCAAACGAATTCCGCCAGGAGTTTTCCTAGAGCATCTACGAACACCATCCATGAAGGGAGCCGACATCGACAACCTAGATAGAGTTGACTCTTTCGTCCACATGGTGGCAAAGATCCCTCCGGCTTGGACAAAGCCGTTCATGGAATATCTCGAACACAGAACTTTGCCCGCAGACGAAGTAGAAAGACGGCAAATAGTACGTCGAGCAAAGGGCTATACCATAATAAATGGACAGCTCTACAAAAGGAGCATTACTGGTGTATACCTTAAGTGTGTTTCCCAACTGGAAGGTACTGAAATCCCACGTGAAATCCATCTCGGAGATTGCGGGCATCACGCTGCTCCTCGATCGTTGGTCGCGAAAGCCTTCCGACAAGGATTCTACTGGCTGACCGCGAAGGCGGACGCCGACAAGCTGGTTGAGACATGCATAGGATGCCAGTATTATGCCCGACAACCACATGTTCCTGCTGAAGAATTGCGAACAATACCAATAACTTGGCCGTTTGCAGTCTGGGGGCTAGACATGGTGGGACCGTTACAGACGTCACCATGTGGGTTTACGCATCTGCTAGTAGCAGTTGATAAATTCACTAAATGGATAGAAGCTAAACCCATTAGAAAGCTTGATGGGGCAACTGCCCTCAGGTTTGTCCGAGATCTAGTGGTAAGATTTGGTCTCCCACATAGCATTATCACCGACAATGGCAGCAACTTGTCACTCGGAGAAGTGGAGGCTTATTATTGGGAGAAAGGCATCCGACTTGACCTTGCATCTGTGGCACATCCACAATCCAATGGTCAGGTTAAGCGAGCCAATGGATTAATTCTGCAGGGAATAAAGCCACGTCTTGAGGATCCGCTACATAGAGAAGCTGGAGCCTGGGCGGAAGAATTGCCATCTGTGCTGTGGAGTTTGCGAACTACACACAACAGATCCATCGGCTACACCCCTTATTTCATGGTATATGGAGCAGAAGCCATCCTACCTTCCGACATACTTCACGATGCACCAAGGGTTGCCGCTTACGACGAGGATGATGCTGAAGAATCCAGACGCCTAGATGTGGACCTTCTCGAGGAGGAGCGTGTTTTGGCATGCCAAAGATCCGCCATCTACCAACTTAAGCTACGCAGCTACCATAGTCGCCCCGTTCGGCATCGCTCGTTTAAAGAGGGGGATTTGGTGCTCCGACTTAGGTAGAGGAACTCACACAAATTATCCCCGCCATGGGAAGGACCGTTCATCATAAGCAAGGCGCTGCTCAATGGGTCTTACTACCTCGTTGGCAATCGTGAACTGAAGGATAGACCCAACGAGGATCATAAGCGTAAGCGACGTGACCCGGATGATGACTACCCAGAGCTTGATCGGCCATGAAACATAGCACAACTACGTCCTTTTTATACTTAGCATTTTTTATCTAATTGTGTACCTCTCATATGATCAATGAAATAAAGCTCTCTGGTTCAATCATCTTTCTGAGTCTTTTACCTCCTTTAGTGTTTATTTTTGGATCATATAAAACCTTTATGCACAAGTTTTGCGATTGCACTTGTGAAAATTCCGCCTATGGGCGTTAGCTTAAGTTTTCTGGTCTACACGTTCTTTGTCGTTTTTATGTGGATTCTGGAGTAATGACTTTTGGCACTTATTTTCGGTGATTTTGTGCTTAGGTTATTGACGGTGCCATTGGGCATCATCAACTAAGCCCATGGTTCAGACAACGAGTCTTCCGACTCACGAAAAGTCAAGCATAAGAACCAAAGTAATGGATAAGCCAGCACTTGCTTAAAATATATATACATGCTAGAAATAATTCTTGATTAGCAGGACATACATCATTGTTTTCCGCCTTAAGTTAGTACATAGTTTTTTCCGCATACGCATCACAAAGGAAACAAATATTACAGATTGTTTTTCATTCCTTTGGCGCAGGCGACTTGGAAGTAGCGTCGTCGGCAGCTGGAGAATCACCCTGAAAGTCGGCAGTATGAAGAGACTCGGAGGAGCTTTGTTGCCGCCATCGATGGTATTCATTGGCACGAAGACGTTGACGTCGACTAACTCGGCGACTCTGGTGTCATAACCCGCGAGTGACGACAAGATGGATTCATGGTTAATCGCTTTGCCATCGTCATCCATGTCAGGAATGCCAGAGGTTACCGTGTCGATGTCGACATCTTCATAGTGTGCCTTTACCATGGACAACGCCATCCTTGCACCGGACCATGCACATGAAGCTTTCTAGCTTGTGATACGCTCGGGGGATCGGTGCAGGATCTCCGAGAACTTCGTCACATAGTCCGATGCCTTGATATTGATCTGGAGGGGCTTGGCAATCTCTTTAGATTGCGCGATGGCGGTGTTGATGAAGTTGCCGGCAAGAACCATGCATTCCTTTGCTGGAGGAGGCGACCGGGTTAAACCCATAGGAGCTGCAAATTCCGACAAAGGAGCACATGAGTTCAAAAGTTCAGAGTATCCAGACTACAGAAATCCAAGACGGAGAATCACTTACTGAAGATGCTAGCCTCAACTTGCTAGAGGGTATCCGCCAAGGAGTCCCGTTCTTGTTGGAGGATCTTGTACGCCTCATGATGGCGCTGATTCTGCTCATTAGCGGCTTTGTTCTGATCTCTTAAGATCGAGATCTCCTCTTTCAAGCGGTTCATCTCCTCGGTGGCGGAATCCTGCAGGGCTTTCATGGATTCTTCATGCATCTTCAGCATGTCCTGCCTCTCCTTCTTAAGGATTTTGTTCTCGCTATCCAGCTGCTGAATATGCTTGGATTGCTCGACAATGTCCTTGGCCTTGGAAACATATTCTACAAGTCAGAGAAAGCAAAGTACACAGTGAGTACTCGGGGAATGTGGGCACAAAACCAAGTCGGAATGCGAAAAAATAAAACAGACGCTTGCTCTTGTTGATCTGTTCCTTCAAGAAGGCAGTTTTACCCTTTTCGGCTTCCAAGTCTGCGCGCATCTTCTGGTACTTGTCGTTGGCCATGCCCCTCCGAGCATTCTTGTTTTGTGGAAAAAAGAAAAGTTAAACGTTGTTTGGTCTACTTGGAGCATCTAGCCGGAAAATTTCCACCTAGACGCTCGGGGGCTATAGCGAGAGTTTTTAACTTAGCAATATGCTTAGTCTTTCTTTAAGCATCTAGTCAAAACTAATTCAGTTTTAGATTAGACGCTTGGGGGCTACAGTATTAAGTTTTTAACTCGGATATATGATTAGCTTCTCTTTAAGCATCTAGTCGGAACTAATTCAGTTACAACTAGAGGCTTGGAGGCTACAATATTGAAATTCATAAACACTGCGTGTGCTACTCTTAAAGAATCTATTCGGAATTATTCATTCCACCTATATGCTTGGGGGCTACAGTGAGAAGTTTTATACCTTAGTTACTCTTAGAGCATTCAGACGCAAAGACCTATGGTTTTCCGTCTAAATCCTCGGGGGATACAGTGGGATACTCATATGAAATGAAAAAGGCAAATAAAACTTACAAGTGCAATGATCTTGAGGTTGGTAGCACTCTCGGCCAGCATCTTGCCAAAGGATACACTGTTTCCTTGCAAGATCTCTTCTTGACGGAGGAGCTCCTCGAGACCGCACGTCGGAGATGTCGGCACCATACCAGGAACCAGAGCAGTGCTACCCGGCGTAAGTGCCGGATAGACTATCTTTGGGAACTCTATGGGTTTCTAGGGGGCGAGGACGCCACCTTCGGCAGAAGTACCATCTTCCACCACCACCTTACCGCTACCGATGGCATCCTTAGCCAGAGATTCAGCCATTTTGTGGGCGGCACTTTCCTGCGTCGCCTGCTCGCCGACAACATCGAGCTCGGTAGAGGGACCTGAGTCCACTTCCATGGTGGAAGGTCCAGATGCTTCCTTAGCTTGTGAGGTTGTCGGAGCGGAGGAGGGCTAGACGGAAGGAGTGACAGGGGCGATGGAGGGAGATGCGTCGCGATGCAGCATGTCCTTGATGGTTCTAGAAGCCCCCAATGTTTTGGAGGTCTTCTTCAATCTGGTCATGGCTTTCTTCCTGAAACATGCAAAAATACATAAGTACGGGAATAAGACAGACAAATGGACAATGTCGGAGAGAAAGAAACTTACACAAGAGGGGGTGCTTTGGCAAAGGGGATCTCGGTAATCTTTCTTTTCTCCGCCTCTAGGGCGGCGGTAGTCTTTTTGGAGGATCCACCCTCCGTCTTTTTCTTCTTGCCTCCATCG
Source organism: Avena insularis (assembly GCA_023614405.1). Taxonomy (NCBI): domain Eukaryota; kingdom Viridiplantae; phylum Streptophyta; class Magnoliopsida; order Poales; family Poaceae; genus Avena; species Avena insularis. Next base: position 277,323,833 of record CM042689.1, on the reverse strand, counting down.
GCAGCGTCAGAGGTCGAGCTCTTCCGCTTTCGTGCCACCGGAGCATCATCGTCAGACACGACGGTGACTTCCTTCATCTTTGGATCATAGATTTGAGGAGCCATGCTGTCCTCATCTATGTCGCTAAACTGTTAAGTGAAGAACCACCATGTTAGATGAGATGGAATTGCTAGACGGAAGAACTGAGTATATGTCATACATGGAAAATAAGCAGTAACCTTTGGGCACTTGCTCTCTACGAACATGTCGTAGGTGATGGCAAAGCCACGCTTCTTGTCCTTCACCTTGACGATGTCCTTGAGGCGAAGCTTGACGGAGTCACTCGAGAAGTTGTCCATGGAGATGCGGAGGCTATCCCTTATGTCATTGGTATACTCGTGCATCAGCTTCGAGCGGTGTTGCAGAGGATGGATTCGCCTAATGAACCAGCACATGGCTAGGTCCAAGCCGGTCAAACCCGTCTCTACGAACCACTCTATCCGCCTTATAGCGCAGGAAGTGTCGATGTCGGAGGGAAGGGAGGCCTGGGATCTCCATGTTGAGGCTTCGGCAGCGGCTCCATCGACGAAGTCCGGGTACATTACTTCTCGGTTAGCCAGAGGGATATCTAGGCCATAGAAGTAAGTACGCTACCAGTTCTTGCAGGACTCGTGGACAACGATGTCGGGGAACCGCCGGCCAGGACGGATCTTGAAGCTAATGGTTCCACAATTTCTAAGTTCATCTTTGCTGGCTCCGGCTTCGCGTTTGACGGTGAAGAAATACACAAAGAGATCTAGCCTAGGCCTAATCCCTAGGTAACTCTCACAAAGCGCCGCATAATTGCTAAGCGCTCGGATATTGTTGAGAGAAAGGTTTTGGGGCTGTACTCGGTAGTGGTTCAAGACGGCAAGGAAGAAGTTAGAGATGGGCAGGAAGACGCCGCGTACCAATTGGGCTTTGAGGTACACCTTTTCTCTGGCTTGGGGATAACGTGTGACCTCACCTGCCGGCGCCGCCCGCCAGGCGAGCCCCTCCGTCGCGGGGAGGTAACCTTCAACGATTAGCTCCTTGATGTCGCGGTCCGTAATATCCCAACCGCGCCAGTCGCCCTTGTGGGAGTCACTGTCCTCCTCCAGTAGCTCCAGCGCCGCTGGATTGTGGTCGCCGCCGGTGGATTCAACCACCGCAGAGACGGGGATGACCAGGCCCTCTGGGGGCACGACGATGGAGCTCGCCGGCTTCGCCGCGGCTTCGCGGTCATTGCGAGTGTTTGGAGGTGACTGGCGAGATTGGAGCTAGGGTTTTTCGCGAATTGCGCGGAGAGCTTGAGGGGGCGCTCGCTGGAGGAAGAAGATGATGCGAAGAGAGAATGAGGTGAAAAGTAAAATTTCCACCATAGTTACTATTTATGGTCTCCAGCATCAAGATTCGTGCAGCTTAATAGGACGGTTGCCGTGTAGACGACGTGTGCGCGATCGTGCACGGAAATTTTGCCACGTCCCAACCGTCGCGGCCAACGGTTCGTATCACTCGCGCGGGAAAATCGGACATGATTGCGTTCTATGCATATGTGAGTTACGAGGCGTCGCTGACCTATGTCTGCGTCACCCTAGCTGTCATAGGCAGATGAACCATCACATCAGAAGATTCTGGCATGGACGGATCCAATCCGGCTATGGAAGAGTACGATGGAAGATTCAGCATTTCTCCGACTTATAAAATGAAGACGGATAAAACCTTGCAGGGTTCTTTGGGAGGACTACAAGATATTGCTTGACGATTTGCCGGCATCCATCTAGACGGAGCATTCAACGTGAAGAGGCAAGACGGCGCAAGATCTCGGAGTTCTCCGGGGCCTACTGTTGGGGATATGCTATATGGGTATCCTCATAGCATGTCTCTTATCCGGATAACCCGGGTGGCCCACAGTTGGTAGCATGGCCCATGGCCTGCTGGGCGGCCTAGTTAGATGGATCTAGAAGGGAGGCCCATGCCGGATAAAGGAAGGCTACGATGGAGTCACCAGCGTACCCGGAGCCCTGGAGTACAAGACACGCAAGACTAGTAATTGACGGTGTAGGACTCTGTAACCTGTCCAGCTAGGACTTTTCCCTGTAACCCTAGGACCTGGTGACTATATAAGTCGGGCCTATGGAAGCCTTTAGGGCACAACTTCAGACAATCAAGTAGCAATTAGCATACCCCTCGCATAGCGAACCAATCCCTGTAACTCGGCGTATTGCCCTTATAGTGATTTATAGCAGGAGTAGGATTACGCCACCATTGTGGGATCTGCACCTGGGTAAGCTGTGTTACCTCGTACCCGTCAACCCTCCGCCTTCCCCCACGTCTCTAAACACACACTGTGAAGACCCCTCCATGGCGTACTCGTCGGCAATACCACGACACTCTTCCCGGCACCCTTCCGGAGGGGAGATCATCCTGGATGCCTTCTTCTTCATCATGCCAGCCTCCAGTATGAAGCATGAGGAGCCTTGGACTACGGGTCCATGTAGTAGCTAGATGGTTGTATCTCCTCCTTGTGCTTTCATGTATAGATCTTGTGAGCTCCTTTGATGATCAAGATCTAATCTATTTGTAATCATGCATGTTGTGTTTGCGGGGATCCGATGGATATTGAGATTACTATGTCAGATTGATTAATGGTTTTGTCTATTTTGATTCTATCATGTCTATGTTTGTGATCTTGCATGCTCTCCGTTGTTAGTAGCTATCTTGGCCAAGTAGTTGCTAGTAACTCCAAGAGGGGGTATTTATGCTCGATAATGGGTTCATGCCTCTAGTTTCCAAGGGAAGTGACATAAATCTCTTTGGTTGTTGATGTGTTGTTGCTACTAGGGAGAAAACAACGGTCTCTTGTTCATGGAACAAGTGGATTGTTTACCTTACACACTTTACTTAAAGCAGTTGTCTGTTGCTTGCAACTTAATACTGGAGGGGGTTTGGATGATAACTTGAAGGTGGACTTCTAGTCATAGATGAAGTTGGATGGCGGTCTATGTATATTGTTGTATTGCCCAATTGAATCTCATAGGATCTTTTTCTCTAGTATTGCATTTTTATGCCTTTCTCAGTTCCTGTCAATTTCCCTGCTGTAATTTTTTTACCCTTCATGTCATGTTTGTTTATCTATGGAGAGTATCTCTAGTGAACTATGGACACCGGTCCGATCTTTACCATTTATACATCCTCTACTATTATAGTTTACTTGCTGCAAACCATTATCACCTTCCACACCATACAATTAATCCTTTGTTACAACAAACCGGTGAGCTTGGCAACCTCACTGTTTCATTGGGGCAAAGTCTTGAGTTTGTGTTGTGCAGGTTTCCACGTTGCTTGCAACACCTTTGAGACGTTTCCTTCCTCCTACTGGTTCGATAACCTCGGTTTCTTACTGAGGGAAAACTTGCTGCTGTGCTGCCTCACACGTTGCTCGTGGGGTATCCCGACGAAGCGCTCCCACATTGAAGTAGCGCCATCAGATACCAAAACCGTAAGTACCCGATCATATCTCCACGAAATAGTCCGTAGCCTGCGCCACCATCGTCCCTAGATCGGGGGGATCTGAAGCTCTTCCTGGCACCCTGCCAGAGGGGAGAGATCACCCCGGAGGCCTTCTTCATCACCATGCCAGCCTCCGGTATGATGCGTGAGTAGTTCTACCTTGGACTATGGGTCCATACAGTACCTAGATGGTTGTTTCTCCTCCTTTGTGCTACCATGTTTAGATCTTGTGAGCTCTATTCATGATCAAGATCATCTATTTGTAATCATGCATGTTGTGTTTGCGGGGATCCGATGGATATTGAGATTACTATGTCTGATTGATTAATGGTTTTATCTTATTGATTATATCATGTCTGTATTGTTTGATATCTTGCATGCTCTCTGTTTCTAGTAGCTATCTTGGCCAAGTAGATGCTAGTGACTCCAAGAGGTGGTATTTATGCTTGCTAGTGGGTTCATGCCTCTATTGAATCTGGGGAAGTGACAAAAATCTCTAAGGTTGTAGATGTGTTGTTGCTACTAGGGAGAAAACAACGATCTTTTGTTCATGGAACAATTGTATTGTTTACTTTACACACTTTGCTTAAAACAATTATCCGTTTCTTGCAACTTAATACTGGAGGGGGTTTGAATGATAACCTGAAGGTGGATTACTAGTAATAGATGCAGTTGGATGGAGGCCTATGTATCTTGTTGTAATGCCCACCGAATCTCATAGGATCATGAATGTCTAGTATTGCATTGTTATGCCTTGCTCTATCCTGTCAATTGCCCCGTTGTAATTTGTTTACCCAGCATGTTATATTGTTTATCTTAAGGAGAACACCTTTAGTGAACTGTGGACCCCGGTCCAATCTTTACCATTGATACATCTTCCACTGTTACTGTTTATTTTCTTCAAGCCACCATCACCTTCCACGCCATACGTTTAATCCTTTGTTTTTAGCAAACTGGTGAGATTGACAACCTCACTATTAGTTGGGGCAAAGTCTTGAGTTTGTGTTGTGCAGGTTTCCAAGTTGTTAGCAACACCTTGGGGTTGTTTCCTTCCTCCTACTGGTTCAATAACCTTGGTTTCTTACTGAGGGAAGACTTAATGCTGTGCTCATCATACCTTCCTCTTGGGGTTTCCCAACGAAGCTCTACAGTGATCTGAGCCGCATCATCGTCTCCGATGAAATTAAACATTTTAATAGTTTCATCATGGTCACTTCAACCACTGAAGTTTGCATGCCCTTTTAGCATCCTTTGAATTAACAAAACCCTTTGGATCGTGTCATGTACACGTCCTAGGTAACCATTCTATTAGAACTTTGTTTTGTTTGTTCAACTACCATATACCAAAATTATATATAGTGGTTGCTACATTAATCTGTTCAGACTAAATATCGCTATGAAAGATCAAGTCTTGTCATAGTCAACTCCTTGAACATTGTCGCAAAATCTTTTACGACATGTCGATTATTTCATAGATGTGAAACATCCATGTCTGTTTTTTTATAGATCCAAATACGACCGATAGGTTTTACACCTTTCTGGAGGGTCTTCCAAGTTCATAAACTGGATTTATTTTTTGCATGGAACTATTACGGATTTTATGGACTCAAGTCATTTGACATAGTCAGGGCCCATCATCGCTTTTTTGCATGTAGTCGGTATATCTTTGTCAAACAATAATGATTTACTCTCAAATCTTGATATTTGGTTGTTTATCCGACCTACTTGGTTCAATAGGAACTTAGATCTCCGTGACCACAACCTTTGAGGAACGTAAGCCATGAGTATTATGGCTACCTCTGGAACACTTTCCGGTGCTGCGCAACTCAGCGCATATGGATAAGGTTCAATAACCTTATCAAAGTTCTATTATCCTCCCACTTAACTTTTCAAGAAAAATTCCTTCTCGAGAAACTTTATGTTCTAAGCGACAAACACTTTTGTCTTCGGTATTATGGAGGAATACCCAATGGTTATTCGAAATAACCTACAAATACACGCTCATCCGACTTTGGTTGTAATCATTTTACTTATGTCTAGAATATCAAAACTTAAGAAAGGACAACTTGGTTTTTATCCCAGACCATAACTTATATGGTGTCATTTCAACAGATCACGATGGAGCTCTTTTCAGTGTAAAAGCGGTAGTCACTAAAGCTTTAATCTTTAAAATATAATGGCAGTTTTATAACTGACACCTTTGATTTCACCATGTCAAACAAGGTTTCATTACATATCTCGAATGATCCATATACCTATGGTGTTTCGGGAAATGTAAATCTATGGAACGATTCCTCAAATCTTAGGTGTTTTGCTATACTTGTAACTCAAATATCTTCCTTTATGATCAAATCATAAATTCTTTATTTTCTTGTTACAATGATTTTACACTTCATCTTGAAAGTCTTTGAACGTTTTAAAATATTTCACATTTCTTCCTCATTAAGTAAATATACACATATATTCACTCAAATTTTCGGAGAAAGCATATGAATTTGAAATCCATCGCTCACGACTATACATAATGGACTACATATATCAATATGTACAAATTCCAATAAGTTAGTCGCTCGTTCTTCTTTGGCCTTTGAACAAAGTTTCAATTATCTCCAAGAAAGTCTCACAAGTGTCATTTGATCAAAATCAAAAGACTCCAAAATTCCATCAAGATGGAGTTTCTACATGTTTTCTTTTCAATATAATTTAAACGGCGATATCACTTCGTAAGTGATCTTTCAATCATTTGTCTTACGACATTTTTAGCATTTAGTTTCTATGGACGTGATTTCTCCAAATAGATTTGTAAATCATCTATCTTTTATGAAATACAGTAATTATTTGAACAACCTTTTGTTCTCATAATACCTGAACAAAATAACAATTATTAAGACAAATCTTGAAGGTAAGCTTTGATATCAACGATAAATACAACAATACTTTGTTTGTTTTCAATGAACATCATCACATATTCTCTGGCTAGTTACTTAGGCCATTGTAGTTCATGAATCGAGTTGTCTTGTATGATATTTCACACCAACCAATTCGGTATCCAATACCCAAGAGTCACGTTGTTTAACAAGCAAAGAATACATCCATAACATGTATATCATCTATATACATAAGCTAGACATTTCTAGTATTTTCTTTTTCTGGCAAATATTTCTGAGATTCTCTTTCAGCATTTCCTTTTCTTTTTAAAATAATCTATCAACATCAACAGTGGTGCCATACACATGTCACATAGTCCAAAGCGTGTATAGTAAAATACTAATGCCTTTGGACTTGCACTTTGAAGTAGATCACCATCATCAAATGTTTGACATTCTTTCAAAATCCATTATTTAGTAATCTTTTAGTGTAGTAAACATTTTATCTACATCTTTTATTCATCCTTATCATGACAATTTTTATGATCAAGCTACTACATCTTATAAAGGAAAATCACGAGTATAATGTTACTTTCCATAACCTTTTTAGAGGATTAGGACGTCTAGCATATCCAACCTTCACAAATTCTCATCCAATATGAGAACATATATTTTGCTAAATTATACTCTATCATATTTCAACTAAAACATTGTTTCGGATATCACAATATCTTCCACACATGATGGTTTCTGAAACAATTCTTTCAGCTCCTAGATAACCTTGATATTAAAACAATCTTTTGAATATCAAGAATCATGGAGGCAAATATGATACTTTAGATACTAATACTGGAATTGTTACCCTTGATTTAATACTAATTATTAAACTTCATGGAGTAAATGGAGTTTGCTGAAAGTTTGCAGTAGGACTTTAAACTTTAGATTGACACTTGATACGTCGGAAACGTATCTATAATTTTTGATGCTCCATGCTTGTTTAGTATCTACTTTGCTTTACTTGTCTACACTTTGAGGTGCTTTTTACATGTTTTCTGGTACTAACCTACTAACAAGTTGCAGCAGTGCCAGATGCCTGTTTTCTGCTGTTTTTGGTTTCAGAAACGTTAGTAAAGAAATATTCTCGGAATTGGACGGGACAAACGTTGAAGTCAATTACTTTTCGTAGGGAACAAGAAGTCCAAAGGGGAGCCGGCCAGGGCGGCCAGACCCACCCCAGGCGCGGGTGGGTCCCACCTCAGGCGCGGGTGCTAGGGTTTGGCCCCCCTGGTCGCCTCCTCAGCCTTCCCCTTCTCCTATAAGAAGCCCCCGATGCAGAAACCCTAAGTACCCGATCAAATCTCCACGAAACCGTCTGTAGACGCTGCCACCATTGTCCCTAGATCAGGGGGGATCTGAAGTTCTTCACGGCACCCTGCCGGAGGGGAGATCATCCCGGAGGCCTTCTCTCTGGTATGATGCGTGAGTAGTTCCACCTTGGACTATGGGTCCATGTAGTAGCTAGATGGTTGTATCTCCTCCTTTGTGCTTTCTTGTATAGATCTTGTGAGCTCCGTTCATGATCAAGATCTAATCTATTTGTAATCATGCATGTTGTGTTTGCGGGGATCGGATGGATATTGAGATTATTATGTTGGTTTGATTAATGGTTTTGTCTTTATGATTCTATCATGTATGTGTTGTTTGTGATCTTGCATGCTTTGACACCCCCGGGATTAAGGCTAGAAAAATCCCAGACCTTTGTCTAAACATAAGCCTAACCTAATCTCGAAAGCGTACAGAGAGAGAATCGGTAACACAACAGTGACCCTATGACACAAAAGTTATTACAGTGAGCTCATAACTGAGCAGAGAACCAAAATATTACAAGCAGAGGTCACTGACCACAAAACATCAAACAACGGAAGGAAAATTATGCTATTAAGTATAGCAAACTTAACAAATGTCCTAAGAGGCCTAAAGCATAACGATGACGTCCAATCCATAGATCCCAAACTGCCGACTGGGAACTCTCAACTACTCGTCGATGTCGATGCCCTAAAGAACTCATCTTCTATGGTAACACTTACTCTACTGCAAAAGAGTCAACGAAGCAAGGGTGAGTACAGGGTGTACTCTGCAAGACTTATGGCTGGTGGAGTTATTTTGCAATAAGCCATCTTTGTTTTGTAAAACAAGAGGGAGAAGAATCTCGACTAATCAGAATATTTTAAAAGGGGATAAGGGAGCGATATCACTAGCTTTGATCATCTCTTGATATCCACCGAATCATCATCAGCTGAACCTACCTAGGATCACCCCCTCGTACCCATGAGGAAGCATCCTTAAGCACACGTTGATCAACTTGCCAAGTTTTACGATTAGGTTCAAGTTCTCTATGATCTTTGAATCCGGTTTCCAAGTCGTCCATAACCGTGGACACGGCTTTTCGAAAAGATTTAACCCTGTAGGGGTGTACTTTACCCACACGCGCCAACCGATTCTTAATGCCAAGCTATAAGCCCTCTTCCTTGGAAGGGAGGCAGAGAGTGGTTGACAATGACCTTTACCTTGCTTTCGCCGAGACCATGAGTCACACACTAGGGAGATTCCGCCGTAACGGGTCGAGTCCCGAAGCCGGTCCCTAATGATGTGCGCAGGGTTCAAGATTACAGATGCCGGGCATCTCTTGTTCCCGGCCACGCTTACCTACCTGTTATGAATGCACCTCCTTCACCTCCATTTAAGAACATCCAAGATGCGTATGTCGAACGGAAAGCCCAAACTATGTGACTCATGGAATCTACTCAGCAAGTTAGTTAGTCGAGGGGGTTTCTAGGCCCCCGTGTGGCTGTACGCTCGTCTTGGTCCATATGCAAGAACTCAGGTCCTAGTAGTGGAAAGTATGGGACTGCAAAAAAACCATAACCCACTGCGGCCTCCCATACAAGCCTTAGCATGTTTAACTTTCATCTCTGATCATACCACGTCATCCTGTCAAACTAGGTTCATACGCAGCTCTGATTCATCAACCAGATGGACCAGTGGTAATAGCTAAGCATGGCTAAGAACAACAGATGTAATAACTCTAGCAACACTTCACAAGCCAAACCCTAGTTATGCTAGGAGAAGTGGATCAGGGAATATACACTATAAAGGAAACATCCATCAGATAGGATTACTCTACCCATCGATAAAAGACTTTAGAATCGCATGCACATGGCAAGAATTGAAATGCTCAAAAACATAGGATTATATTATGTGTGGGGCTTCGCTTGCCTTTGCTAGTTGATAACCAGAAAGCAGAGCTTCGGGAATCGTATACTTGACTTAATTACAGTTGGTAAAGTGTTGGTCTCCGAGCTTCGATGGTGTTGATCTCAGTCTGCAATCCCAATCTTGATTCCGATATCGTATTCTACCGGAGAAGAACCAAATACCGGAAAGAGAGGGAAACAATCAACACATGGCATCGATGCAATGCTCAAGCAAGGATGATGATATGACAAGTTAAAAGTTGTTGAATTGTAACCCTAAACATGCTCGACCATGTAACATCCCAAAAATCATGATTTGTAAAATTTGCATATCATTCATGCATTCATAAGCATTTGGGTCATTTTCAAATAAGATTTCAAAACAGAAGCAAATAGTTGCCTATTATTTTATGTAGTAAAGGCAATGACTTTGTTTTTCACTCTCAAATTATGAGAATACTTGGTTTCAACCAGAAAATTTTGAATGTTGATTCCAAAGCTTGTCCAAAATTTCAAAACAAAAATCTAAATTCAAAACCATTCATATGCCTATTATAAATATTTAATTTAAGGCATGGTTTAATCCTATTTTATTTGGATCAAAGGGTTTGTGATCAAACAGCAGGGTTTTATACACAAATATATGCTTGGAACACTTTACAAAAATCCAGGAGAAACTTGAATTCAAACACATTTGAAAATGAATTCAGAAAATCAAAACAGAATTAGAAAAGGAATAAAGAAAAGAAAAAGGGCCTGCGCCAGCCTTTCGGCCCAGCAACAGAACCAGCCTAAAAGCCAGCCCACCCGAGACTCCCTCTCCTCTCTCTCTCTCACCCGCACCCACTCTTCCCCGCTGACGTTGCCACTAGGCCCAAGCCAGGTCATCACCTTCTTCCCTAACCCCGCGTGCGCAGACCCCGTCGCCACCGCCGTTTCCTCCAGAAACGCCGTGTTGATTCCTCGCTTAAATTCCATTGATTCAGCGCGTAATTGCTGTCCTCGCTCTGGCTACATAATCACCTATCCACTCCGCATATTTCCCCTCACTCACCACTGTCTAAGCGCCACCAGGCCGTTCAAATTGAAGCCCACATCGCCGTAGTACCGAGCGCCTCCGGCGACTGATTCCGGTGAGTCCTGACCGCCCTTTGCCTCTACTTCAAACGAGCATGACCATCATGTCCTTGTGCACCTTCTGATGCCATTTGTTTGCCTGCTCGTGACCCAGGACGCCGTCCCCGTCCACTCCCGCAAACGACCGAGCCGTCGCTCAACTCCGTCGAGCAATCACGGTAATCTCCGAGCGCCCCTTGCCTTCTCTTTGACCCTGTCGTGCTCGCCGTGACCTTGCGCACCTCCTGATACCCTTGATTCATGCTAGGGCAATCCAGAACATCGGCAACATCATCGTCCGCAAGAACCCGACGCCGCCCGTAACTTTGACGAGCTCCTCCGGCCAACACAGCACGCCCCCTGTCCACACCAGCGAGACGTTGAGCATCAGCGTGACCTCGCGAGTCTGGTAAGCGTCTCTGCCAACCCCAGCCCCCTCCGTAGCCGCCGGAACCCCACTGGCAGTGCGCCGCTGCCGTGCCACCGTCGCTAGCGCCGCCAGGAAATGGTCACGTGCTCAACAGCCGTTGGATCTAGATCTAGCGCATATGATTAGATCACTTAACGAAAGGGGTACGAGTAGATCTGGCCCGTGCATTTCATTTAGATCGTGCGGCCCACGTTGATCGATCCAGCCGAACCGGTACGGGCCAATCAGACACGCCCATGTGTCTGGAATTTTAATTTAAAATCTGTTTTGAATCTATTAGCTATTCAAACTTGTAAATTCAATAACTTTTGTTCTATTTATCCAAAAAATGCAAATAAGATATCAATAGAATCACAAAAATAAATCCTACACATCTGTAGGATTAGTTTTGTATTTTGCCCCAGTTAAAATAGAATTTTATGCAGAGACATTTGTAGGCCTATTTTGTGTATAAAAATTATTTGGAAAATGTTTTTGTAACATCCCTAAAATCATGTTTTCAAAGATTTCATATCATGCATGCATTCATATCATTTAGGGATCAAATTCAAACTCTTCAAACTCTTTATGGAAAGAAAACAGAACTTGGGAGCTATGTTTTTATGTGATCAAGCATTAATCAAATACCACTCTCAAATGGAGATTATTTGTTTCAAAACCAAACCTTGTTGCTCTCAAAATGTTTTTCTTGATTGCTAGTGCTCAAACCAAAGATTACAAAACAAATATGGATTTAAAACCATTTTCAAAATTTGTTCAAGTCAAGTGTTATGTCACTGCTTATTTTGTTTGAACAAAAGGACCAATGTAATACAGTGAGACCACATGTTTTTATAGCCTGAAATATGAGTCTTACACTCTACAAAGTCCAGAACAAATTTGAATCCAAATGGAATTTGAATTTGTTTGAAAATGGATTCAGAAAATTAAAACAGAAATGGAAAAAGAATAGAGAAAAGGAAAAAGGCCGGCGCCAGGCTTTTGGCCCAACAGCGAAACTAGCCCAACAACCAGCCCACCCGGTTTCTCTCCTCTGCTTTCTCACCGCATTCACAAGATACCCTCTCGCTGACAAGTGGACCCTGCGGCCACGTCACCCCGTCGTCCCCAAAATCCCGCCCGCAGACCACGTCGCCGCTGCCGTTGATGCTGATAATGGCGCGGCGTAATTAGCCTTGATTCCGCGAACGTTTCCTGTCGCGTTGCTGCCTACTTAAACCCCTCCCCTCGCCGCTCATTTCCCCTCACACAACACAGACTCCACGCCACCAGGCTGCCCATAATCGTGCCCATACCGCCATCGAAAGATCGACGACCAATTCCGGTGAGCCTCGTCCACCCCTTTGTCTCTACTTCATGCGAGCATGTTCTACATGACCCTGCGCATCTTCTCATGCATTTCTTTCTCTCTGTATCATCCTAGAACATCCTCACCGTCCCCCACTGGAAACAACCAAAGCTCGGCGCAACTCCGACGACCCCTCTTGGTAGTTCCCGACCACCCCTTCTCTCCTTTTCGATACGTACATGTTCGCCTGGTTTGTGCGCATCTAACAGCCTCACTGGTTCGTCTTAGCGTGCACCAGAACCTCGCCTCCGACGACGCCAAGGTTTGCCCGACGTCTGCCTCTACTCCGACGAGGAATCCTCGCCGTGTCCATGCGTCCCTTGTCAAGCCACTGCCATGTTGAGCTTCAGCACATCGCCGTGAGTCTGGTAAGCATCTCTGACGACCCCAACCCCCTCTGTAGCCACTGCGCCACCGTAGACAGAGCGCGCCGCCGCTCACCACCGCCGCGCGCCGCCAGTTCTTGGTAGGTTGATCGAACACCGTAGGATCTAGATCTAACGCAGATGATAGATCACTTAACGAAGGGGTATGTTTAGATCTGTGCCGCACGATCTAGTTAGATCCAACGGTTCGCAGACGCGATCCAGTGCGAAACGGTACCAGCCAATCAGACGCTGCCGCGTGGCTAGTCCTTTGATTTAAAATCAGAAATTTGACCTATTAAAAGTTTAAAATTGTTTAATTCATAACTTTTGATTCCCACGTCCAAATTTGACAAATTTTATATAAATAGAATCAGGAGAGAAAGCCCTTTCCATTTATGCAATGTGTTTAATGTTTTGCTTCTGTTAAAATGGGTGTTTTTGCAGAATCATGTGTAGGCATAATTTGGATATAATAATTATTTGAGAAATGTTTTAATGTTCAAATAAAGTTTGTTTGGCAAGTTTTGAACTTGTTTATGAATCATTACTGTGAACTTGTCTTGTTGAGTATAGAAAATCATCACATATCATTTTGCATGCATCCATATATTTTTGCTTGTATTTATTTTGTATGTGATTTGGTGCTATCATTTTATGTGTAGATTTTGGTGCAAATAGTGATTGTGATTGTGAGGATTGTATCTACTCTCCAAACTACCAAGGCAAGTGGTGCTTCATGATTTTATTCCTATGTTTTCAAATATGCATTAGAAATATTTTGCTAGTCTTGCATGGATATTTTTGATCTATATGCTATGCTTGGGAAATCCTAGTAGTTGTAGAATTGTTAGAAATATTTCTAAGTCTTAACAATGCCATGCTTAGCCTAGCTAGTAGCAACCAAGGGTGGTTATATATTCATGCTATGAATAAATATTTCTAAGTCTTTGGACTATGTTTTTGGTTTAATAAAACAACTAAGTGAATGAAACACCTGGGTGGAATGGAAGGAATGGGTTATGTTGTGTGGTTACACAAGGCCCATTTCTATGGTTACCTTGTGTATCTCACTTGTGGAAAGCCACCCAGGAACAAAGGCATTTGAGAGGCCAAATGTTAAGAAGCTTCTAGTGCAGCCACTTGGCAATATGGGCTCTGCCTGGATCACATAGGTTGCAATAACTTAGCCATTTGGACAGTTGGTGGTAGCGGGATGATAGGTTGGAACGCGTCCATTTGGTCTAAGGGAAGGCTTCTGAAAGGTCCTGTCTTGGTGAAAATCAAGTCTTGTGGGGAAAGTGCACAACCTCTGAAGATGGAAGAATCTAAGTACTTAGCCATGTCCCTGGTATTGGACAACTTGAGCATCAAGACATCGAAGCTATCAAGAATCTCCTCATCCCAATTTCTAAGTAAAAACTTGTGGTTGAACAAGGGTGAAGGACCCCAATGTCTATTGGTGATTCCTTGGGAAGGATTTTCATCAAAGAAAACTTAGTGTTTTCAACTGATAGGCAAAACCTATTTTGAGCAAAGCAAGCCTAAGCTACACTTAGCCAAAATGCATATAGTATCTAGTCCACCAATATTCTACTAAGGTATCACTTGCCAATACTATTCCAATGTATTGACCCACTGTGGCTGTAACTTGTGATGTTGTAGGATATTCTGATGATGATTAGGAGTCATGAGTCTACACTCAACATGCTTGCCCGTGGCACATGAAGATGAAGACTTATTTATCTTATTTTATATTTGAACTCTTGCATTAGGCCTGTGGCCATGGAGTTGTAAAAGTCTATGTTTGTCTCTGGAATGATATGTAATAATGACCTTTGTTTCTGTGTACTTCATCTTAAACTGTGGATGCTAGCATTGATCCAGGGACTAGCATTGCAATCATAGGGATCCTTTCCTTTACAAAGGAGGGATCTTACAGATGGTATCAGAGCACTGTGTTGCCTATAGGATTATGACCCTAGGATTGGAAACCACTAAGGAAAAAAAATTCAACTACTTCCACACTTGTCTTTTCTTCTCGTAAACTTTTCTAATCTTCTTTCTCATCTCTATTTGTAGATGAACTCCATCAACGAAGCTGTGAAGAAGGGACCACTCATGACTATGACTTTGGAATGTGAGACAGAGTTCCCCAAGGCTCTCAAGGACCTCATTGTTGCCATGGGAATACAAGGTGCAGCTGTGTACAAAGGTTTTCCTGTGATGGATGAAGGAGTTGAGTACTGGTGGGTGCAACTTCACTTGTATAAAAACAAGGAAGACAACCACAAGGACTCAGGATTCTGCATGGTCACCAACTCAGTGATGCACACCACATTCTTTGATTCAGCAAGGGATGCAGCTTGGAAAGCCATCAAGGAACTTGGTGATATAATCAAGTGCAGAATGCTTAACACTCAGAATGATCTTAAGTAAGAAAAGAAACATACCCAAGAATTAGAGGCTACCAACCAAAGCTTAAGGAAGGACATCATAGACTTAGCAATGGAGTCTTGTGATCTAGACAAACAGATTGCCTCTACGGATGCCCTGTTAGCCAACTTGGCAAGTGAGATGGGATTGTAATGTACCACATTAGTTGGACCACCACACTTATCATTTTATTTTCCAAATGTTGTTTAAAATAAGTTGAACCTTGGTTGTTTGTAATGGATCCATGTATGCCATGACTTGTGTGTTTTGATTTCTAAAGTTATGCATGTGATGCTTTGTCTTGTGATTTGTCTTAAATTGTGTTGATTCAAACTTTTTCTATCTTATTAAATAGATGCCTAATGTTACTATCAGCACGGCTAAAGAGTTCAAGGGAACTTGTTTTGGCCCTCGTATTATTGAGCTCACTAGTTTGCTCAATCTTCCTCTTCCTACCATCATGGTGCTTCCCCTCACCAAGTTTGAGAGGAAAGACCTTTGGGGTTTCAAGGTTAATCAGCCCGGACGCCAGACTGAGCCTACCACGGAGGCAATCATGCATGATGAGAAGGAGAGAGGCCTAGAAGTAGTCATGCAGGAGTTAATTGGACGTCTGTTAGGGAGACACTCTCGACATGTTAGAGGTACTCACTTCCACACCTTCGGTAGACGTGATGAGGATGGTGAGGCCATTGACTTCGAGGATACTTCGAGGAGACAGCAGAGCCGATTCGTCTATACCTCCAGGACTTAGAGGTTCTTCTTAGGCACATAGACACCGATAGGACCAACATCATGCTTAGCAATGACGAACTCCAGGTGCAGCTTCGTGAGAAGGACAAGCTCTTCGCGGAGCAAGATGAGATAGTCAAGGAGATGGAGGCCAAGTTTGAGAGTCAGGATATAAAGTTCAAGAGTCAAGAGAAGCGAGTCCAAGATAGGAACAAGAGGATTCGAGACATGACTGCAGAACTGGAGGCCAAGGACTTCGAGCTCGAGCATCAGCAGACTGTGATTGAGAGGCTTCGTTCGGAGAAGAGGTCTCTCAAAGCCAAAGTAGAGACCTTGACCACCAATGTCGAGGAATACAAGACCGCTATGGAGAATGCAGGTCTTACATTTGTTGAGGAGGAGGTTGATGCCGAGGAGTAGTGATGACTACTCATTTACCTTTATTTATCATGTCTTTGATTATTGAGTCGCAATGGCCATCCAACATGTGGATGGCTTGCTATTGGTGTGTTTACTTTGCAAACTTGTCATTTATGTTGTTGAACTATTATTATTATGATGCTTGTTTGGTGAATGTTTATGTGATGTATTGTGCATGTTAGCATCTATGGGTATCTCATTCTTATCTCTATTGAACAAACCACAGATGCCTCCCCGACGTGCCAATCCCAACCCCAACAACAACAACATCACCCCTGAGATGCAGCAAATGATGACAGCTCAGACTCAGCTGATGAAAATGATGACTACGTTCATCCAGAACCAGAACAACAACAACAACAATAACAACAATAACAACAACAACAACAATCAGAACAACCCACCGGGTTTTGACATGCTTACCAGGTTCTTGAGACTGAGGCCAGCAAAGTTCTCAGGAACTACTGATCCTATGGTGGCCAATGATTGGCTACGCTCTATGAACAAGGACTTGGTAACTGTTGGCTGTACTGATGAAGAGAAAGTCAGATTTGTAGCTCACTTGTTGGAAGGACCAGCAGCCACTTGGTGGGATAACTTCCAGATCACCACTCCCATTGAGGATGTGACATGGGCTATCTTTGAATATGGTTTCCGTACTGCTCACATCTTATCCGGAGTGATGAGTTTGAAGAAGAAAGAGTTTCATAACTTGAAGCAACGCCACCGCAGCGTGGCTGAATATATTGGGGAGTTCAACAATCTGTCGCGATATGCACCGGATGAAGTTGACACTGATGCTAAGAGGAAGGAAAAGTTCCTTGAAGGGTTGAATGCTGAACTGAACCTGCAGTTAGCTGTGGCCTATGTTCCCACATACCAGTATCTTTGTGACAAGGCTGCTATTTTGGAGAGCAAGATGAAACAAGTTAAAAGCAGGAAAAGAAAGCACCCTGACAAGCACAGCTCGGGATCGTCTCACAAGCGTTCCAATTATGATGATAGTGGGAGTTCAGGATCCCACAAGCATGGGAAATTCAATAAGCACCACAACCACAACCGTCATCATGACAACAAGAGTCACCGTAGTCATGACAATGACAAGTACAAGAATCACAAGGGTGGATATAATAGCCACCACAATGGAAGTGGCAGTGGAAGCCAGCCTGTCAAGAAGGATCTTAGTCAGGTTGAGTGTTTCAAGTGCAAGAAGATGGGGCATTATGAAAATGAATGCCTAGAAAAGAAAGTTGAAGGACCCAACAAGCCCAACCCTTTTCAAAAGGGACAAGTGAACCACATCAATGTGGAGGAAATTTATGAGGAACCTAATGCTGTTGCTGGTAAGTTCAAACTCAATTATGTTCTAGCATTTGTTCTCTTTGATACTAGTGCATCTCATTCATTCATATCAAGAGCATTTGTTGAAATAAATGAACTACCGGTAGAAACTATTGGGTGTCCTATAAAAGTAAGTTCTCCTGGCAGAGAAATGATAGTGAATTCAGGATGTCATGATCTAGTCATAGAGTTTGGGAAGTATAAGTTTCCCGTTAACTTGATAATCCTAAATTCCCAAGGATTGGATGTTATTTTGGGAATGGACTGGATGACTAAACACAAGGGAGTGATAGATTGTGCCAATCATACTGTCTCACTCACAACTCCAGAAAATAAGAGGATCAGATTCAAGACCAACTTTGAGGCAAAAAGGAGTAAGCTAAATTCTCTTAAGGGGGTTAGCATGGACAATGTGCCCATTGTGAGCGAGTACCCAGATGTGTTTCCGGAAGAATTGCCAGGAATGCCACCAGATAGAGATGTGGAGTTTCTTATTGATTTGCTACCAGGATCTGGACCAATAGCAAAGAGACCGTACAATATGTCAGTGGATGAGTTGAAAGAACTCAAGAAACAACTTGGAGAACAGTTGCAGAAAGGATTTATCCAACCAAGTTCTTCATCTTGGGGAGCACCAGTTTTGTTTGTGGAAAAGAAAGATAGAAGTCAAAGGTTATTACCGTTCACTCAATGAGGTGACTATCAAGAACAAATACCCTTTGCCTAGAATCAATGACTTGTTTGATCAGTTAGAAGGAGCTTGTGTGTTCTCAAAGATTGATCTCCGGTCAGGTTATTTCTAGCTCAAGATAAGGGAACAAGACATACCTAAGACAACTTTTACCACAAGGTATGGATTGTATGAGTATACCGTGATGCCATTTGGTTTGACCAATGCACCAGCGTACTTCATGAATATGATGAACAAGGTGTTCATGGAATTCCTTGATAAGTTTGTTGTCGTTTTCATCGATGACATTCTGATCTACTCCAAGAGCAAAGAAGAGCATGAAGGACATTTGCGTTTGATACTTGAGAAGCTTAGAGAGCATAAGCTGTATGCCAAATTCAACAAGTGTGAATTTTGGCTAAATGAAGTTGGTTTTCTTGGACACATGGTGTCAGGAGATGGTGTAGCAGTTGATCCTGCTAAAGTTTCAGCTGTAATTGAATGGGAATCTCCCAAGTCAGTGAAATAGGTTCGTAGTTTCCTTGGCTTAGCAGGTTACTACAGAAGGTTCATTGAGAATTTCTCCAAGGTGGCAAAACCTATGACAGAATTGCTAAAGAAAGACAAGAAATTTGCTTGGTCACAATGTTGTGAACTCAGCTTTCAAGAATTGAAGAAGAGACTAGTGACAGCACCAGTCTTATGTTCGCCAGATTTGGAGAAAGATTTCCAAGTGTATTGTGATGCATCTCATCATGGATTAGGTGCATTACTTATGCAAGAAGGGAAAGTTGTGTCTTATGCCTCGAGACAACTCAAAACTCATGAAGTGAACTACCCTACTCATGATTTAGAGTTAGCCTCTGTTGTCCATGCACTCAAAACATGGAGACATTATCTTTTGGGAAAGCGATGTGAAGTGTTCACAGATCACAAGAGTTTGAAGTATATCTTCACCCAGAAGGAAATTAACATGAGACAAAGAAGATGGCTAGAACTCATCAAGGACTATGACTTGAGTTTGCAATACCACCCCGGTAAAGCAAATATTGTGGCGGATGCTCTAAGCCGTAAAGTTTTTGTGAATGGCCTTACTAAGGGAGAATTGCTAGATGATCTTTGTGCCCAATTTAGAGATCTAAGATTGGAGATTGTGCCCGAGGGACATCTCATGTCTATGGATGTTCAACCCACCTTGTTGGACAAGATCAAAGAAGCCCAAAAGGCAGATAAGGAAATTGAAGAGATTAAGGAAAAGATTGGCAAGGGAAAAGCCAAAGGATTCCATGAAGACGAACAGGGTACTTTATGGCATGGAAAACGTATCTGTGTTCCACAAGATCCGGAACTTCGGAAACTGATATTACAGGAAGCACATAACTCACCATATTCTATTCATCCGGGTAACACCAAAATGTACATGGATATGAAGGAAAGATTTTGGTGGAATAATCTCAAGAAGGACACTGCCGAACATATTGCTTTGTGTGATGTATGTAGTAGAGTGAAAGCGGAACATCAGAAACCAGCGGGATTGTTACAACCACTTCCTATTCCTGATTGGAAATGGGACAATATTGGTATGGATTTCATCACCGGATTGCCAAGGACCAGGTCAGGATATGATTCCATTTGGGTAGTAGTGGATCGCCTAACTAAAGTGTCTCATTTCATACCCGTGAAGACAACCTATACAAGTGCTAAGTTAGCCAAGATCTATATGAGTAGAATTGTATGTCTACATGGAGTACCCAAGAGTATTGTGTCTGATAGGGGAACTCAATTCACTTCTCATTTTGGAGGCAATTACATGAGTCATTGGGAACAAGGTTGGAATTCAGCACTGCTTTTCATCCTCGAATGATGGATGCAGTAAAGGACTAATCAGATTCTTGAAGATATGTTGAGAGCATGTGCTCTAGACTATGGAGCCAGTTGGGATGAAAGTCTGCCTTACGCAGAATTCTCTTACAATAATAGCTATCAAGCCAGTATTGAGATGGCACCATTTGAGTTTCTCTATGGGAGAAAGTGTACCACCCCATTGCTATGGAATGGTGTGGGAGAAAGAAGTTTGTTCGGACCAGAACTAATCAAAGAGGCTGAAGATAAAGTCAAGCTAGTCAAGGACAGATTGAAGATAGCACAGTCTCGACAAAAGAGCTACGCAGATCCTAAGCGTAGAGAAGTCATCTATGAAGTAGGTGATAGAGCTTATCTTAGAGTGTCACCACTCCGTGGAGTGAAGAGGTTTGGAGTCAAAGGAAAGTTGGCCCCAAGATATGTTGGACCATTCAAGATTCTGAGTCGTAAAGGAGAAGTAGCTTATGAGATTGAATTGCCAGAATCTTTGTCAGCTGTTCATAATGTGTTTCATGTGAGTCAGCTTAAGAGATGCCATCCAGAAATGGAAGAGACTTCTTTGAAGGATACTATACCTTTGGAAGAGGTCCAATTGGAAAGTGATCTAACCTATGAAGAGAAACCTATCAAGATTCTGACTACAGAAAGAGTTACACGGACTAAGACTATCAAATTCTGCAAAGTTCAATGGAACCATCATTCCGAAGAAGAAGCAACATGGGAAAGAGAAGATGATCTTCGGAAAGACCACCCTCACCTATTTGCTAGCCAACCCGAATCTCGAGGGCGAGATTCACCTTAAGGGGGTTAGATTTGTAACATCCCTAAAATCATGTTTTCAAAGATTTCATATCATGCATGCATGCATATCATTTAGGGATCAAATTCAAACTCTTCAAACTCTTTTTGGAAAGAAAACAGAACTTGGGAGCTATGATTTTATGTGATCAAGCATTAATCAAATACCACTCTCAAATGGAGATTATTTGTTTCAAAACCAAACCTTGTTGCTCTCAAAATGTTTTGCTTGATTGCTAGTGCTCAAACGAAAGATTACAAAAAAAATATGGATTTAAACCCATTTTCAAAATTTGTTCAAGTGTTATGTCACTGCTTATTTTGTTTGAACAAAAGGACCAATGTAATACAGTGAGACCACATGTTTTTATACCCAAAAATATGAGTGTTACACTCTACAAAAGTCCAGAACAAATTTGAATTCAAATGGCATTTGAATTTGTTTGAAAATGGAATCAGAAAATTAAAACAGAAATGGAAAAAGAATAGAGAAAAGGAAAAAGGCCGGCGCCAGGCTTTTGGCCCAACAACGAAACCAGCCCAATAACCAGCCCACCCGGGTTTCCCCCTCTCCCTCTGTTTCTCACCGCGTTCACAAGATACCCTCTCCGACAAGTGGACCCCGACCACGCCACCCCGTCGTTCCCCAAAATCGCTACCAGACCACGCCGCCACGTTGATGCCGATAATGGCGCGGCGTAATTAGCCTTGATTCTGCGAACGTTTCCTATCGCGCTACTGCCTACTTAAACCCCTCCCCTCGCCGCTCATTTACCCTCACACAGCACAGACTCCACGCCACCAGGCTACCCGTAATCGTGCCCACACCGCCGCAGCACCGACGACCTCCAGCGACCAATTCCGGTGAGCCTCGTCCACCCCTTTGTCTCTGCTTCATGCGAGCATGTTCTACATGACCCTGCGCATCTTCTCATGCATTTCTTTCTCTCTGTATCATCCTAGAACATCGTCACCGTCCCCCACTGGAAACAACCAAAGCTCGGCGCAACTCCGGCGACCCCTCTTGGTAGTTCCCGACCACCCCTTCTCTCCTTTTCGATACGTACATGTTCGCCTGGTTTGTGCGCATCCAACAGCCTCACTAGTTCGTCTTAGCTTGCACCAGAACCTCGCCTCCGATGATGCCAAGGTTTGCCCGACGTCTGCCTCTACTCCGACGAGGAATCCTCGCCGTGTCCGCGCGCCCCTTGTCAAGCCACTGCCACGTTGAGCTTCAGCACATCGCCGCGAGTCTGGTAAGCATCTCCGACGACCCCAACCCCCTCTGTAGCCACCGCGCCGGCGTAGACATAGCGCGCCGCCGCTCACCACCGCCGCGTGCCGCTAGTTCTTGGTAGGTTGATCGAACATCGTAGGATCTAGATCTAACGCATAGGATAGATCACTTAACGAAGGGGTAAGTTTAGATCTGTGCCGCACGATCTAGTTAGATCCAAAGGTTCGCAGATGCGATCCAATGCGAAACGGTACCAGCCAATCAGACGCTGCCGCGTGGCTAGTCCTTTGATTTAAAATCAGAAATTTGACCTATTAAAAGTTTAAACTTGTTTAATTCATAACTTTTGATTCCCACGTCCAAATTTGACAAATTTTATATCAATGGAATCAGGAGAGAAAGCCCTTTCCATTTATCCAATGTGTTTAATGTTTTGCTTCTGTTAAAATGGGTGTTTTTGCAGAAACATGTGTAGGCATAATTTGGATATAATAATTATTTGAGAAATGTTTTAATGTTCAAATATAGTTTGTTTGCCAAGTTTTGAACTTGTTTATGAATCAGTACTGTGCACTTGTCTTGTTGAGTATAGAAAATCATCACATATCATTTTGCATGCATCCATATATTTTTGCTTGTATTTATTTTGTATGTGATTTGGTGCTATCATTTTATGTGTAGATTTTGGTGCAAATAGTGATTGTGATTGTGAGGATTGTAGCTACTCTCCAAACTACCAAGGCAAGTGGTGCTTCATGATTTTATTCCTATGTTTTCAAATATGCATTAGAAATATTTTGCTAGTCTTGCATGGATATTTTTGATCTATATGCTATGCTTGGGAAATCCTAGTAGTTGTAGAATTGCTAGAAATATTTCTAAGTCTTAACAATGCCATGCTTAGCCTAGCTAGTAGCAACCAAGGGTGGTTATATATTCATGCTATGAATAAATATTTATAAGTCTTTGGACTATGTTTTTGGTTTAATAAAACAACTAAGTGAATGAAACACCTCGGTGGAATGGAAGGAATGGGTTATGTTGAGTGGTTACACAAGGCCCATTTCTATGGTTACCTTGTGTATCTCACTTGTGGAAAGCCACCCAGGAACAAAGGGATTTGAGAGGCCAAATGTTAAGAAGATTCTAGTGCAGCCACTTGGCAATATGGGCTCTGCCTGGATCACATAGGTTGCAATAACTTAGCCATTTGGATAGTTGGTGGTAGTGGGATGATAGGTTGGAACGCATCCATTTGGTCTAAGGGAAGGCTTCTGAAAGGTCCTGTCTTGGTGAAAATCAAGTCTTGTGGGGAAAGTGCACAACCTCTGAAGATGGAAGAATCTAAGTACTTAGCCATGTCCCTGGTATTGGACAACTTGAGTATAAAGACATGGAAGCTATCAAGAATCTCCTCATCCCAATTTCTAAGTAAAAACTTGTGGTTGAACAAGGGTGAAGGACCCCAATGTCTATTGGTGGTTTCTTGGGAAGGATTTTCATCAAAGAAAACTTAGTGTTTTCAACTGATAGGCAAAACCTATTTTGAGCAAAGCAAGCCTAAGCTACACTTAGCCAAAATGCATATAGTATCTAGTCCACCAATATTCTACTAAGGTATCACTTGCCAATACTATTCCAATGTATTGACCCACTGAGGCTGTAACTTGTGATGTTGCAGGATATTCTGATGATGATTAGGAGTCATGAGTCTACACTCAACTTGCTTGCCTGTGGCACATGAAGATGAAGACTTATTTATCTTATTTTATATTTGAACTCTTGTAGTAGGCTTGTGGCCATGGAGTTGTAAAATACTATGTTTGTCTCTGGAATGATATGTAATAATGACCTTTGTTTCTATGTACTTCATCTTAAACTGTGGATGCTAGCATTGATCCAGGGACTAGCATTGCAATCACAGGGATCCTTTCCTTTACAAAGGAGGGATCTTACAGTTTTAAAAGCCAAATTAAGTTTATTTGGTGGATAAATGTTTAGTTTATTGTTCAATACTGTTTTTCTTGTCTTGTTTAGTTTAGAAAAATCATCACATGGAATTTGCATGCATTCATATATTTTTGTTTGATTATTTGAAATATGAATTTGGTGCTATCATTTTATGTGTAGATTTTGGTGCTAGTGGTGATTGTGACTGTGAGGATTGTTGTTGCTCCCCCAACTACCAAGGCAAGTGGTGCTTCATATTTTTGTCCCAATATTTTGACTATGCATTAGTGATATTTTGTATAGGGCTTGCATGATATTTTTACTAAGTATCTATATGCTATGCTTGGGAAATCCTAGTAGTTGTAGAATTGTTAGAATTTTCTCTAAGTTAAGATACTTTCTATTGCCATGCTTAGCCTAGCTAGTAGCAACCAAGGGTGGATTATATACTTGCTATGGAAAAATATTGCTAAGTATTTGACTTATGTTTTTGCTTAATAAAACAACTAAGTGAATGAAACACCTGGGTGGAATGGTAATTGCATGGTTGGATTTTTGTTGAGTGGTTACCAGGGCCCATTTTTAAATGGCCTACCCTGTGTATCTCACTTGTGGAATGCCACCCAGGAACAAAGGGATTTGAGATGCCATATGTTAAGAAGCTTCTGGTGCAGCCACATGGCATTATGGGCTCTACCTAGATCATATAGGTTGCAATAACTTAGCCAAATGGAAAGTTGGTGGTAGGGGATGATAGGTTTGGAGCGCGTCCATTTTGGTCTAAGGTAAGGCTTCTGAAAGGTCCTGTCTCGATGCATGTCGAGTCTTGTGGGGAAAGTGAACCACCTCTATAGAAGAAAGAATATAAGTACTTAGCCGTGTCCCCGGAAATGGACAATTTGAGCATCAAGACATGGAAGCTATCAAGAATCTCCTCATCCCAATTTCAAAGTTAAAAACTTGTGGTTAAACAAGGGTAAAGTTTCACCAATGTCTATTGGTGGTTCCTTGGGAGTTTTTGCCAAACAAAAACTTAGTGTTTTCAACTGATAGGTAAAACCTATTTTGAGCAAAGCAAGCCTAAGCTACACTTAACAAAATTCATGTAGAAGCTAGATACTATTATTCTACTAAGGTATCACTTGCCAATAATATTCCAATGTATTGACCCACTGTGGCTGTAATTTGTGATGTTGCAGGTTACTCTGATGAGGATTAGGGTTATGAGTCTACACTCAACATGCTTGCCTGTGGCACATGAAGATGAAGACTTTTATTTATATTGTTAAGTTAAACTCGTGTACTAGCCTATGGCTATGGAGTTGTAAAAGACTATGTTATCTCTGAAATGACGAAGTAATAATGACCTTTGTTTCTGTGTACTTCATCTTAAACTGTGGATGCTAGCTTTTGATCTAGGGACTAGCATTGCAATCACAGGGACCTTTACCTTTATAAAGGTGGGGTCTTACAGACCATTTTAAACAGGGTCCGAGAGGTCCAAACCCTAGAATAGGGGGATCCTCGGAATCACCTATGGAGTTCATTCTGTTCTTCTAATTATACTCGTCATGAGAGTTGGTTAACAATGCATGATTATAGTTTAAATAGATAGAGTTCATTTTTCTGAACATTTTGATATATTATTAGTATTTTTCTGATTTAAAATGAATTAGCTATGAATTTCTCCATTTTAATTCATTTTAAATCAATTTTAGAATATTATAAAATAATTTTACATCTTAGAATTACTTTTAACATTTTATTTAATAGAAAAAATTTCTGATAATATTTATCTCACTTACAACAGGGGCCCACATGTCAGGGATTTAATATTTACAGAAATGATTTACTGAAATAGATAAAAGAAAAGAAAAAGAATACTTCATTAGCATGATGCAATGCTGGGTTCAGCAATGGAGGCCTCTCTAGATCGAGCACGGATCGGCCGTTCCAGTGCGCGTTTGGATGCGCGGCTAGGGGCGTTGGAAAGAGCACGACGAGGGCTACCATAAAGTGGCGGCGCCGCTTGCAGGGGGTCACCAGAGAAGGGAGCACGACGGCGGCGAGCGACAGTAGAGGCAGGTGGTCGACGGGGAGGGGGCTAGAGAGCGAGAGGGAGCAAGGGAGAGGGTCCACGAGGACCAGCTGCTCACCAGGAGAACGGTGGTGAGGTCAGTGGAGCGAGGGGAAGCTGGACGGCGCCGAATCGATGGCAACAACGGCGGCGACCGATGATGCTTTCGTGCTCGATTCAGGCCAGAGGAGGTCATCCGGGAATGCGTGCTTCGGTGAGGAGGAAGAGGGCGGCGAGGCGCTTCCAGCAGTGGCCTCGGCGCACCGCGGGGTAGTCGGGGACGACGACATCATGGAGCTCCTGTGAGCTATGGTTTCAGCCATGGCTCGGGATAGAGAGGGAGAGGGGAGAAGTGGCATGCTAGGTTTCTCCGGTAGCAGGGCGGGGCTTCTTGTAGGCAACGGTGGTGACAGAGAGAGAGAGATAGAGCGCGAGAGAGAGACGAAACAAAGAGGTTTGTGAGGACCGTGGGCTCACCACGAACGCGATGGTGATGTCGGAGAAGCGAAGCGAGCAAGAACGACGACGAGTTGACGACGGCGAGCTCCGTCGGTGGTGGGAAGAAGACGCCATGGGGCTCGACTCAGAGCACCCTGGCTTGATTCCTTTGACAAGGATCACCAGCAGGACAAGGCGGATATCATGGGAACCTTGGTTGGGCGAAGGGTGGTCGGCAACGACGGCGAGAAGCAACGACCGGAGCTAGGTTTTCGGGGCCGAAGGGGAAAACTGCGAGAGAGGGCGAGAGATGACGAGATGGGTATGGGGAGAGAGAGCACAACACGGCTGTTCTTATCCTCTCCCTCTCAAGTGGCGGCGCGCATCGCAGCACCGGCGAGGATTGACGGCAACGCGGCTGCCACGCAGGTGCTTGCCGGCCAGGAGGAAGACGACAGGAGGTGGGGTGAATCATTACCGGGCCAGGGTGGGCTGCGGACAGGCCGAGTGGGCCGCGAGGGAAGGGAGCTGCGGCTGTGCGTGGGCGGCAGGGAGTGGAAGAGAGAAGAAATGGGCTCGGCCTAGAGAGAGAGGGAGACATTTTTTTCTTTCTGAAACTCTTTTCTATTTCCTGTTCTGTTTTCTCTCTTTTGAATTTTCATTTTTTTAATCTGTTTTGAATATTTCCAAAATACAAAAAAAATTATAAACATTTTAAATACTGCAGAACCCTTATAATCCATTTGGGCTCACTTTGTTTTGGTAGTTTTCAAATATTTTAAAACCATTTGAAGGTTTTCAAATAGAGAGGGAAAGATTAGGGTTTAGGGTTTTGAAAACCTTTTTATTTCATGCATGCATTTTAATATGAAATGATGCTCATGAATGCACAAACAAATCCTATTTACCATTAATAAAACTAGGGTTGTTACACATGCTCTCCGTTGTTAGTAGCTATCAATTGCCCTGTCAATTGCATTGTTATGCCTTGCTCAGTTCCTGTCAATTGCCCTGCTGTAATTTGTTTACCCTTCATGCCATGTTGTTTATCTAAGGAGAGCACCTCTAGTGAACTATGGACCCCGGTCCAATCTTTACCATTGATACATCTTCCACTGTTACTTGTTTACTTGTTGCAAACCATTACCTTCCACACGGTACGTTTAATCTTTTGTTATAGCAAACCAGTGAGCTTGACAACCTCACTGATTCGTTGGGGCAAATCTTGAGTTTGTGTTGTGCAGGTCTCCGCGTTGCTTGCAACACCTATGTGACGTTTCCTTCCTTCTTCTGGTTCTATAACCTCGGTCTCTACCGAGGGAAGACTTGTTGTTGTGCTCATCACACCTTGCTCTTGGGGTTTCCAATGAAGTTCTCCACGTCAAGTTCTCTGGCACCATCAAGGAGTCATCAACAAGTTTTCTGGCGCCGTTGTCGAGGAGGCTAAGGACGTCTTCACAAGGGGAGTCCTTCACTTCCTTTCTCTTTACTTTGTTTTTAGTTTGCTTGGTTTATTTTGCTTGGTTTTGTTTGCCTCTTTCCAAAAAAAACCCAAAAATTAGTCTAGTTTGGTTTGCTTTATTTATTCAAAAACACAAATAAATAGTTCCTACTCTAGTTGCCACCTTGCTCTAGCTCACCATGTTGCTCCCCAAGTTCGCCCTAAAAGATCTTGCAATAGGTAGTGGCTCCATAATTGGGAATGATAATATTGAAGAATTCTTTAACTATGTTAGCAAGCATGAGGATATTAAGGATAAATATATAGCAGATCTTGCTCCTAATTATGAGATTGCTGCAGCTTCTTTAGTTCACATGTTGGAGGGTA
Organism: Avena insularis; assembly: GCA_023614405.1. Lineage (NCBI taxonomy): Eukaryota > Viridiplantae > Streptophyta > Magnoliopsida > Poales > Poaceae > Avena > Avena insularis. Next base: position 277,295,153 of record CM042689.1, on the reverse strand, counting down.
GGTTTGTTAGCCTTAACCCCTTCATACAATTCTTGTTCCTAAAACTAAAAGAAGAAAAGAATGCTGAAAAGAGAGAATTCATCCTTGAAACTTTATCAAAAGAATTTCATGATGTTGCTAGGGAGGCCAAAAAGGTTTTTGAGCATTTCCATATGATAGGCTCAAGTGTAGATGTTGTGGGTATTTCTGATAAAATTAAGGCTAGAGAAGAATTCAAAATACCCATACCCTTTAAGCTTGTTGGAATGCATGAAGCCTTTGAAAAGAATTTTTATTGGATTGCTCCTGAAAATCTTTTTGATGAAAGTAGTAGACCAAAGAGAGATGAGAAGGGATCCTCCAAAACCCATTTGGATGAGATAGCTTTCATAGTTGAAGACTTTGCAAGTATGGATGTTGATGCTTCTTCATTTGAAAATACTTGATTCTTCTTGCTTCTTGTGCCTAACTTAAAGGCGTTAAAGAAAAGTACTTGTTGGAAGATAATCCAAGAGTTTCCTTGAGTCTTGGAAGTTATTTGCATTTGCTTCTTATTGATTCCTTTTTGAGTTCTCTTTAGGTGAATTGAGCTTTTTGAAGGAATTACTACAGTATCTTGTGTTTTTAGTGAAAAGCCTTGCTGTTGCAAAGCTTTGACAGAGGTCTAATATCTTTTGAATACACTACTGTTGCTAATGAAGATTGTAACATCCCAATTTCAGCAACCCTGATTGAATGTCCAAAAGGAAAAAATCAGGGGAAACAAAAAACATTTCCTGCAATGTGTGCTTACCTTCCTGCTAGTTCTCAAGCAACTGTTTGTGTATTAGATGTGTACTCCTCATCCCAACACTAGTTTACCAAAACTATTTTACAAAAGAGATGTCTTGGCTCATCTTTCATATTCTCAAATGTTCTGGCATTTCAAAACCTGAGCCAAGATGACCTTGACACAACCAAATACTTTACTAGTTTCTATTGCCAAAATTATGGAGACATATATATAATCTCCTTATGTTTTCAAGATAGAACCTTCAACTACCCTTATCTCTAGGTTTTCCAATAACCTTTATTAAAACCTTTTCATCTAAATCTTGGTAAGAGATACCAAGATGGTACTTATCTTACTTCAAAACCCCTTTCAACATACCCATCCTTACATCAAGCTAGGCTTGATGGTAACCCTAGTACTAGTTGGATAAGTAATATGATGAATTGCCTTGATCTGCTGGTTGATGAATTGCCTTGATCTGTTGTCTGATGAATTGCCTTGATCTGCTGATTGCCTTGTTTTCTTAGGAACTAGAGAGAGCTAGTCTAGTAGCTCATCCTTTAGGACCCAATACTTGCTTGTGATCATCAAGCCCTAAGCAAGCATCCAAGTCTGAGCTATCCTAAGCCACTCAAGTGATCATCCCATCTCATGCTTATCTCTAGCCAGGGATAATTCCCTCTGGAGGGTTTCCAACTCAGTGGAGACCCCATCTAAGCATGAATCCTATATTCTAAGTTACAACCTCAACCTCATATACTTGATCATGAGTTTGTAACCTAGCATCCTCTCAAAAGCTTCTACACTGGCACTCTAGTCTAAAACCCTAAGTCTGCCAAAATGGCTTAAGTCTGGATTTCCTATCTAGATACCATTTTTGGAGCTCTACCTTTTCCAACCTATGTGCATTCTTGAGAATGTACTTGAACCATCTTGTAGTACATCTTTAGTACTACTAAGGCCCACTCTTTCCCTTGTCTAAGCCAATTTAATTCCCACTCATCCATGATGGTTTTGTAGTCAAGATAATAATCTTTTCTGCAAATCTTATCATCTTGCCTACTTTGGCAGAAGCTCACATCTATATGTCACCTACCCTTGACCAACTCTTTGCTTCGTTATGATCTAATAATCATAGCCTATCAATACCCACTTCACTTGTTTCCATTATAACCTTGTGCTTCTTAAACCCACATGGTTTAGAAGGCTACCCGATGTTTCTGTTATGGCAGCCTTATTTTCAATGAAGTTTGCCATCACTCCAAAACCACCTCAAATCCAACCCAGCCCAACTCTTGCTCCCATGATCATCTATATGAATTGGTCTATCCATCCATATACACCTTGTACCAAGGTAAGCTCTGATCTCCCTAATCCAACCCAGATGGCATCAGACTAACAAAACCCTAGATCCTACCCTTATCTAGTTTCCACCCTTTTCATCATCTTTCCTAAAAAACAAGGTTGACCTTGATGCCAACATCAAGTGTACATCATCTACCTTGTATATAAGCATCCCCAAATAATTCCCACAATTATTTGGATTATTAAACTATTTTATTTCCTTTATTTATAAATTTCTCAAAATCCTTGTCTATAAAGACAAGTTTGTTCTTCTCCAAATCACCTTGCAAACTCAAGGCACATTTGAGGCCTATCTATAATATACCATTTTCCCAACCCAAAAATAAATATTTTTAAGATTCTTTATTGTTTCTTTTTGCCCTTTTTCTTAAATGGCAGAAACAAGAAATAATTCCCTAAAAATACTTTTCCACCTCAATAAATCGCAATAAAATCCTCCAATGTGTAATATGGTATTTAGGACAATATCACATCAAAAACCAAGCCTTCCCAATGTAAAAATCTCAAATAAGCTTCTGTAAACTACTTCTAGACTATTTGAATATTCGAGTTTAAGTGGACTTTTAATCATCAGAAAAATCCCAAATAAATCCTAGAGGTGTACAAGGACCATACCTATCTACCAGTACCATTTACCCCTTTGCTAAATGCAACCTTTGCAACTTCCTTCATAAGCCTTCATTTGATCAATTTTGGCAAACTAGTCCAAGTTTGATTCAATACAACTCCAAACCAGCCTAAACCTTCTCCACCACTTCTCTCCAGCATCATCGCACCCCTCTGGTCAACCAACACTATAGCATCACTTGACAACTTGTTCTTTTGTGCTTGTTTGAAGAGGGAGACAAGTGTCATGTCCAATCCAACCATTAAAACTTGTGTAGATACAGCACCCCCACCCCCTCTCTGTCCCCTAGAACGACCAGAGCCTCTCTCTCTCACCTCTCCACCGCCACCATGGCCCAATGGCTGAGCCCTAGCCTTCCCCCAAGATTCTCCATGAGCCTTGTCCATCATGGACCCTCCCTTCCAAAAATAAAAGGGCCAGCGTCTCCCTGTACCCTTTCACCCCGGGGCAGGCCCCGTTGGGCCGTTTGACCCACACGCCCACCAGCGCCAGGTGGGCTAGTTCTCCTCCGACCGGCCTAGTAATCCCATCTCCCCTCTGGACCAGACCCAACACAGATCCTTCCCTTTTTCTTTAACCTATTTGTTTTAGATCCAGATCTAGAGGTTCACTTTAAAATCGAAATAAAAATACAAAGCCCCTTAAAATTTTCAGATACAAATTTTCTTAGTCACTTGTATAACTTTACAAACATGCAAACTTTGTTCTGTACCAAAACAATGATTAAAATAAATATGATAAATGATCTCCTAAGATCTGTCCTTTTTCAATAAAATATTTCTCCAGGATGTTTGGTACCTCCAATTCGAGTAAATCCTATTGGTGAAGAAAGGTATAAACAATACCTTTAAAACCCCACTGGCCCCACCTTAGTTTGCTTCCTAGTTTTCACCTGATAAAAATATCAAAAACAATTCTTTTCTGCCTTTAGAAAATTCTCTAGGCAAAAACAATTGAGATGTTGACCTAATTACAACTCTTAGAGAACACACATAACCATATCTTCCTAAATCCAGGAGCTCATATTTTTATGATTCTCTGTTTATTTTTAGTGAAATAAATCCTTCTGTGCATGGTTTATTCACTACCAAATTCACTACAAGGGCGTTGTAACTCCAAAAAGGTTGATTCCGATTTCTACAGAAAGTTATTTTCATCACCTAACATGTGTCCTTGGAATAAACTAAAAATCTTCTGTAAAATAAATCTGGTGAAAAAGACAAATTTTGTCCAGTACTACCTTTGAGGATTTCTCAAGGACATTCTGGTAATTGTTTTGAGGAGATTCCAACTCCTCTGGGTTCAGTCCACCAAACACTACCTCTTAACCCAAGAAAATAATTTTTGGAACTCCATAGAAGTTCTGGTGAATTATTTCCTAAAACTAGACTTTCATCCACTATAAAATCCATTATAAATTCTAGGGATTTGATAAAATAGTGAAACCACTTTTGTTGGCTTCATTTTATCAATACCTATCTGATGATATCATTTTTATACAATGGTATCATACAGATCAAGTACTTGGTCAAAAACCATTCCTTAATTCCTAGACTCGGAAATCCAAAGAGAGCCTTTTTCATAAAGCCTCCAAATCCTTTGCTAATCTCATTAAACCATCATCCCACATCCTATTGTCTCATATCATGTATTTATCCGTAGCCTACTGTATGGTTTGATGTTTGTATGCTTGTATTGATTGTTGTATTGTTTGCTTGCAGTATGCTCGATAACGGCGATAGTTGTGATTGTGTGACACCGAGAAGAAGGAAGCACTCAAGGCGATCTTTACTATTATTATTGGTTTTCTGGTTTTCTAACACCGTCAAAGGAATTCTTGCTAGTCACAGGCATGCCACCATTCCTGAACTCCTATATTGCCCTACTTCTGTTTATCAACTGTTTTATATATCGTTTATAAATTGCATGATTACAGACATGGTTTGTTTTAAATAAAAAGACGTGAGTAACTTGGCTCCTCCAAGTTATGATTGAGTGTCCATTGGAAACCTACCCTATTTACACCTATTTTTACCCCCTAGAACAAGGTTAGGATGATTAGCATCTTCCCTCTTGGAACCCACGGATTTTCAATGATAAAACTATTTTGGGTTCTTACCCTACTACAAAGTTTTCAAAATAAAACCCTTGGGAAGAGGCATCGTTTCCAAGTGGAAATTCTGCTAAAGCAAATATAAGGTGGATGAAGAGAAAGATAATGAAGAGGAAGATAAGTAACGGAAAGTTAAGTAAGAGAAAGGAAGGGATGTTCTAAGACAATGTCCGGAACAATTTATTCGTGCAACCACATTACCCCAAACGCTAGGGCTTAGCTCGTAGTTGTAATCCTTAGTCGGGGATGCTTGTACTTGCTTAACGGGAGCAATCCCTGGAAGCCCGAGTGGACTCTACCTCAAGTCTGCGGATCTGAGGCCTCCATCGCCGGCTACGGCGGAAGTGTCGATACAACAATTGGGTCTCCCGCGGACGGTATGTTTTAGGAGAAGGGAAGGAAGTGGAGTCAACAATTGTATATTGCCAAGCCGAGGGTTTGGGTATATGGAAGTGCTGCAGGGGGGACTAAGGCCATAGTGCCGCATACTCGTTCAGGGGAGAACAAACCCAAAAGTAAAAGCCGCCTTTGCTAGGGATGGACAAATGAAAGTCTAGGTTTGATTATCCGAACCCCTGTCTACCGTGTGTAGCAGGCCGTGGTTTTATCCCGGTGGATGTATTGATTCTTGTGGGTAAAGTGCACAACCTCTGCAGAGTGTACTCTATTCGAATAGTCGTGTCCACGGACAAGGACGGTTGGAATGGCAGGAGCTAGGAGTACCCTTCGGTTAAGTTAAGATAAGATAAAGGATTTGACTTGGTCACGAGGAAAGATAAGTATAAATTGTGTTTTGACCAGAGATGGTCGTTAAGGTTTTAAAAGGGTTTTACAACAAAATGTTTTCTAAAACTTTTTAACAAGGATGTGGAGATGTCCAGATTTTCAAAAAGGAGACATATTTTCCAAAAAAAAATTTAACAAAGATATAGAGATGCCATTGTTAGGTCTTTCAAAAACAACTATAGTATAGAGCTATCTCGCCACAACCAGATAAGCATTTTCTTATTACCCTTGTATCGGTGGTTTGCAAGTACATTCAAAGTACTCACCGACATTGTCCTTGGCTATTTACCTGGCCAGATTACAGATGATAAGAAGGACGAAAGAGTCGACGTCTATGTGAGCTAGGCCGTCTTCCCAGTAAGTTGCCTATAGGTTAAGTCAAGGGCTCTACACTGAAGACTTCCGCTATTTGTGTTGTAATTGCCATAAAGGCCTCCTTGTAAGTTGTTGTATTCGTTAATGTAAGTATGATGTCATGATACTTGTCGGTTATCCTCACGGCTCACTGATCATGGAAACGTGAATTGTATGCATAACGGGTATTCTCGGACCGTAAATCCGGGGTGCCACAAAGATTGTGTGAAGTTTTGTATGAAAGAAAAATTTCAGGTGTAAAGATAGAATGATGCAATGAGATGAAGGATGGACAAAAGCTCAAGCTTGGGGATGCCACCATGGTGTCACCCCAAGAAATATCCAAGAGGTACAAGCGTCAAAGCTTGGGGATGCCCAAGGCATCCCCTTCTTCATCAATAAAAAGCTCAGGTCTGTCTAGACACTTTGTTTTTATTGTTTCATGCACAGTTGTGTTGTTCTTGGAGCGTCTTAGTTTTTGTTTGCTTTGCTTAGTTTGTTTAGTTTTCTTGAGTAGTTTGGACCCCCATTCTCGCTATGTTGTTTTGCAAATAAGTTGCTTGGTTTGGAAAGGAGTAGTAAGTTCTTGCTGGTAAGTGCAAGAGGAGCTTGCATTGACTGTGACTTAGACTTTAGCATGACACGCGAGGTGTTGTTTTGATCTTATGCTTTGTGATTATTATTGTAGCATGTCTTGTTCCAAACAATTGGGATTGCTTAGTGTGCCTTGAAGAAATTATGAGTTATTTTATCATGCAAAAGCATAGTATTGTGGTATTCTCCTTTGATGCTTTGCTTGGGTTGACTTGGCACATGCTCACACCATGTTATGACTATGACAAGTCACCATTATCCTCTATGATCATTTAGTCCTTGACTTGTAGTACCACTCTTTGCTTTGATTAGTATGCTTTGTTGCACTGCATGATTATGGCCATTATTGCTCTCTTAGTTGGTTGCTCCCACTCTTTTGGTAGCCTCCACTTGTATGAGTAAGTTCTACTCATGCTTTCAACTCCCAAGAAACCAAGTTTTTCCAAAGTGTCCACTATAAACTCCTATGCATGGTGTGTTACACCATTCCAAGTATATTCTTGTTTTCAACTATCTTCCAATTAAAAACTATTTTGTTATGTGAAAACTTAGTGATTAAAGCCCTCACGAACTTGATGGCACACTTTATATTCTTTGCCCCTAATAAACTTGAACCATTGTGACAACTTTGTTGTATATGCTTGCACTTATAAGTTGGAATTAGCAGAACCGTGCTGTCACGGGGAACATTTTCAACATTGCACTTGTACTTTGTACTCAGTTGATATCATGTTCTTTCGTCTATGGATGTCACCGGTGTGAAATAAAGAAGGAACTTGTAAGTCCATGGAGTTTGTATCCTATCTTAGAGAAATGCCTGGGCCGCTAGCCTAAGCCATGCCTAATCATGGTGGAAACTTGCAGTATCACCATAATGAGGTATCTATGAAGCATCCTCAATAAAAAAGCTATGCATATGGTAAATAAAAAGATTGCTGAGATGATCATTGTCTGCCTGCCTTGTGATTTTGGTTATGGGAAAGCTCAGGTACCATGTGCAAGGGGTACCCCGTTGGAGGTTCTCAATGATATGCAAATACTTACAGTGACAATAACTTACCTGGACCCAAAGTTGAGTATGCATGAGGTGTGGCCCTCGTATTCAAGGGACTTGAGATTGCCAATTTATACTTCGTCAAGCATATACTCAATCTTTTCCACTTTAAACTTAACCACTTCAAGATGCTTATGATAGGGGCAATGAGGGCTGAAAGCTAACAAGTACCATAATTTTTGGAAGCTCTTTTTGAAACTTGTAATCACTGCTTCCTTTACAAAAAAGGTCTTCCTTCCACTATTATTGAGTCTCCACCTTCTACCTTTAGGCACCATTAAGAGAGAATAGTTGTCATTCTGTGTGTAGTGTTCCAAAGCTTATTAATTGATGCATATTGTGATATTACTTGTTCTTGTGCTATTTGTTTCTAGTCACAAGAAATATGAATTGAAGTAAAAGAGAGCATCAAGAAGAAAATTCAAAACACATTTAAGTCTAACCCACTTCCTATGCATAGGAATCTTGTAAAGAAACAAGTCATGAAAGCACAAAGCAACAATCATAGGAAAGCAAAACAGGTGCAACTTCAAAATTTTCAACATAAAAAGGGGAAACTTAATATTTTTGAGATACATAAGACCATGTTTCCCTCTCTCATAATAACTTTCAGTAGCAACATGAATAAAATTAACAATATAACTATCACAGGAAACATTCTTATCATGAGCCGCATGCATGAAATAATTATTACTCTCCACACAAGCATAGTCATTCTTATTAATTATAGTGGGAGAAAATTCAACAAAATAGCTATCATTATTATTCTCATCACCATAATCATCAAATATAGGAGGCATATTGTAATCATAATTAATTTTCTCCTCAATAGTAGGTGGACTGAAAATATCATAATCATCATTGTAATCATCATAAGCAATAGAATGGCTATCTTCCCAAGTGTGCTCATTTGTAAACATATCATCATTGGAAGGAATATGGATAGCACTAATAGCACAACAACTATTAATATCATCATTTTCAGAATTGGTACCAAAGAGATTTTCAATATCAAAAGTGGTGTGCTTTTCCCAATCATGATCGCTACTATAGGTAATAGGCATAGGAACATCATCTAGTTCAGACTCATCAGCAAAAACCATGATAGGAGCAACATGCTTAGTGGAATATACCGTTTCCTCTCTCCTTTAACTCCTCTTATTATTATTATTCTCCTCTTTATGATGGAGAGGCTTGAAAGGAAGCTTCTCCACATACCCCGGTATATTATTAGAGACAATAGAAGAAACTTTGGAGGATTCCTCCTTTTCATTAATAAGAACAAAACTCATATCAGTCATGTCATATTTTGGTAAAATATCATCTTTTATAAGATTTTGTATATAAGTATTCGCGTGGCAATTTTCAACACAATAAAGATGACACCCATGCAGGACGCAATTCATACCAAAAGCACTCATGTCTACCAAAGAAGTTTTTCTTGATAACTCTTCACACCCCAAAAACAATGTAAGTTCATCATGTTGATTATCAGTGATCCCGTTATCACAATACAAACTTGCAGTACTCCTTGGATTAGAAAGGTCATTAGTATGGCCTGAGCATTGAAAATTGAAATGACCCACTTCAAAGCAAAGTTCACAAATAAAAAGATAGAGGGCACATACTTTTTCACCAAGATCAGTTAGAGCCTTATACCATGTTCTGGTTTTTTCATACCAGTGGGTGATACAATATTGTTCTTCGATTTGATTCTTCTCACAAGGTCTATGCACTCCACAAAAATTAACATGCTTATAAGAAATAGTACTTTCAGAAGTTTGAGCATGTTCATTGCAATCATTAATAACATTTTCATTTTCCATGCAAGTGTCTTTAAAAGGTACATGATACATGTCCCACTTTTGTTTAGGAGCATTAATATGGGAAGCAAAGGCTCTATAATATTTAACAAGAATTTGAGGATCAATAGCATATCTAGCACTAAGCTCTTGAAAATTAGGAGTTTCAGCGAAAGACTTAATGCAATCATACTCATAGTTTATACCTGGTTCTTTACCTTTGTCGTTATCCCAACCTTCGGTATTGCTTTGAATTATTTCAAGAAGATCCCACTTAGCCTTGACCTCCTTACTTGTGAAGGGTCCCTCTAAACAGGTATCCAGATAGTCCTTGTAATGTCCTGAAAGCCTTGCATAAAAATTATTGATAACAATATTACTGGGGAGCTCATGAATGGGACATTTGAGCATTAGTGACTTCAATATCCCCCAAGCTTGGGAAATACTTTCTCCCTCATGAGGATGAAAATTATAAATGTAATTCCTATCTTTATGAATTTCATGAGGAGGATAAAATTTAGAGTAGAAGAGAGATTCAAGTTCCTTCCACTCCAAATGATGAGGATTATCTAGTATCTCATACCACTCCCTTGCTTTGTCCCTAAGTGAGAAAGGGAATAGCTTCCTCTTAACATGGTCCATTGAAATACCTGCACACTTGAACAACTCGCATAATTCATGTATAAATAGTATATGATCACCAGGATGGACAGTTCCATCTCCAAAATAGCAGTTATTCATAACATGTTTGATACGTCGGAAATGTATCTATAATTTTTGATGCACCATGCTTGTTTAGTATCTACTTTGTTTTGCTTTGTCTACACTTTGAGTTACTTTTTACATGTTTTCTCGTACTAACCTATTAACAAGTTGCCACAGTGCCAGTTGCCTGTTTTCTTCTGTTTTCGGTTTTAGAAAAGCTAGTAAATAAATATTCTCGAAATTGGACGGGAAAAATGTCAAAGTCAATTAATTTCCGTGGGGAACAAGAAGTCCAGAGGGGAGACGAGGAAGCAGGCCAGGGCGGCCAAACCCCCCTAGGCGCGGGTGGGCCCTACCACGCGCCTGGGTAGGGTTTGACCCCTCTGGCTGCCTCCTCGGCGTCCCCCTTCGCCTATAAGAAGCCCCCAATGCAAAAACCCTAAGTACCTGATCAAATCTCCACGAAACCTTCTATCACCGCCGCTACCATCGTCCCTAGATCGGGGGGGGGGGGTCTGAAGTTCTACCCGGCACCCTACTGGAGGGGATATCATCACGGAGGCCTTCTCTCCGGTATGATGCGTGAGTAGTTCCACCTTGGACTATGGGTCCATGTAGATCTTGTGAGCTCCGTTCATGATCAAGATCTAATCTATTTGTAATCATGCATGTTGTGTTTGCAGGATCCGATGGATATTGAGATTATTATGTCAGATTTATTAATGATTTTGTCTTTATGATTCTATCATGTCCGTGTTGTTTGTGATCTTGCATGCTCTCTATCGTTAGTAGCTATCTTGGCCAAGTAGTTGCTAGTGACTCCGAGAGGGGGTATTTATGCTCGATAGTGGGTTCACGCCTCTAGTTTCCAAGGGAAGTGATAGAAATCTCTTCGGTTGTAGATGTGTTGTTGCTACTAGGGAGAAAACAACGGTCTCTTGTTCATGGAACAGGTGGATTTTTTACCTTACACAGTTTGCTTAAAGCAGTTGTTTGTTGCTTGCAACTTAATACTGGAGGGGGTTCGGATGATAACCTGAAGGTGGACTTCTAGTCATAGATGCAGTTGGATGGCGGTCTATGTATATTGTTGTATTGCCCAATCAAATCTCATAGGTTCCTTTTGACTAGTATTGCATTGTTATGCCTTGCTCAGTTCCTGGCAATTGTCCTGCTGTAATTTGTTTACCCTTCATGCCATGTTGTTTATCTAAGGAGAGCACCTCTAGTGAACTATGGACCCCGGTCCGATCTTTACCATTGATACATATGCCACTGTTACTTGTTTACTTGGTGTAAACCATTACCTTCCACACAATATGTTTAATCCTTTGTTACAGCAAACCGGTGAGCTTGACAACCTTACTGATTCGTTGGCGCAAGGTCTTGAGTTTGTGTTATGCAGGTCTCCGCGTTGCTTGCAACACCTGTGTGATGTTTCCTTCCTCCTACTGGTTCGATAACCTCGGTTTATTACTGAGGGAAACTTGCTGATGTGCTGCTTCACACCTTGCTCTTGGGGTTTCCAACGAAGCGTTACACGACAAGTGCTGGGCGCCATCAACGTTCAACAATTTCAATAGGTAGTTTAAAAGGGAAACTTTTATTATGTGGATTTAAAATATCACAAGTATCATTAGAATTAACACATATGAGAGATAAAGTATCATAAGAGCGGATTTTCTTCCCTAAAGCTGGGGAACTAAAAACATATTTTTCATAAAAACTAGCTTCCCCAAGCTTAGACGTTCCCATAGCATTAGGAACAATGGTGTTCAAAAAATTCATACTAATAACATTGCGATTAGCATGCAAAGAAAGTTCCATAGGTTTTTTAATTTTCTTTTCAAACCACTCATGTTCTAACTTAGGAAAAATACTAAAAAGCTCTCTAATTTTGTTGTTGTTTTCCATTAAGCCTAACTAGTGAAAACAAGAAACAAAAACACACAATTGCATAATCTAAAGGAAATAACTTCGAGAACTCACACTGGAGGATGTGAGTACCTTTTACCTTACCTCCCTGGCAACGGTGCCAGAAAATAGCTTAATGTCTACGCACTTCTATTCTTGTAGACAGTTGTTGGGCCTCCAAGTGTAGAGGTTTGTAGAACAGCAGCAAGTTTCCCGTAAGTGGATTACCCAAGGTTTATCGAACTCAGGGAGGAAGTGGTCAAAGGTATTCCCTCTCAAGCAATCCTGCAATCAAGATACAAGAAATCTCTTGTGTTCCCAACACACCCAATACACTTGTCAAGTGTATAGGTGCACTAGTTCGACGAAGAGATAGTGAAATACAAGTGGTAACGGTAATAGAAAATAGCTTGACGATGAGGTAAAGACTGGAAGCAAGCAAACATGCAACAGATCTAGATGCAAACAGTGTTTCAATGCTTAGAAACAAGGCCTAGGGATCATACTTTCACTAGTGAACACCCTCTCATATAAATATCCTCTTCATGATACTACTCTTAACTACTCTTCGGTTGGACAGTCTAATCCATGGTAGGGCTATAACAGCACACCTCAAAGTCCGCCTTTCCCAATCTAGATAACCCCACACTGGCTATATGGTTCCAACAAACACCACAATTTCATAAATACATCCAACTCCAAATATAACTCATGAATATATATGTAATCTAGCTTAAGTACCACACACGGTGTGCACGCTGTCACTGTCACACACGTGGGGAAAAGCATAGATCTATTAAAGCACGATGAGTATTTATGTAATCTCTAGCCTAAGTGCCACCACGATATGCACGCTGTCACTTACACACACGTGGGGATAGCAGAAATCTATTGAAGCACTTGAGTAGCAAGGTAGATATACCAGATTAAAAAGCTCATGACCATAACAAGATCATGCATAGAGAGAGAGATGAACACATAGCTACCGGTAGAGCCCTTAGCCTCTAGGAAGAACTACTCCCTCCTCATTATGGGAATTAGCAACGGTAATGGAGATGATGGTGGAGATCGATGGAGATGGCTCCGGGGGCACTTCCTCGTCCCGGTAGGGTGCCGGAACAGAGACTTTCTGTCCCCCGAATCTCCCCTTCGGTGGTGATGGCACAGTGGAACTTTTCGTGGCTTTCTGGTCGATGATTTAGGGTTTTTGGGTCGGAGGATTCTTATAGGCGAAGGAGGCAAGGTCGGTGGAGGGCCAGGGGGCCCACACCCCCTGTGGGCGCCACCAGGGCTTGCTCGCGCCTAGGGGGGTGCGGCCACCCTAGTGTCCTCCTCCAACTCTCGTTCGTGGTTCCGTGTTGCTCCGGGAAAATAATGACTTTGGCTTTTCTGCCGTCCAATTCCGAGAATATTGATTTTCTGCCTTTCTGGAACCAAAAACAGAAGAAAACATGCAACTGGCACTGTGGCATCTTGTTAATAGGTTAGTACCAGAAAACATATAAAAACACCTCCAAGTGTAGACAAAGCAAAGCAAAGTAGATACTAAACAAGCATGGAGCATCAAAAATTATAGATACGTTTACGACGTATCAACCATTTACTTGTTGCAAACCACCATTACCTTCCACACCATATAGTTAATCCTTTGTTACAGCAAACTAGTGAGATTGACAACCTCACTGATTCGTTGCGGCAAAGTCTTGAGTTTGTGTTGTGCAGGTCTCCAAGTTGATATCTACACCTTTGAGTCATTTCCTTCCTCCTACTGGTTCGATAACCTTGGTTTCTAACTCAGGTAAAACTTGTTGCTATGCTCATCATACCTTCCTCTTGGGGTCCCCCAACGAGGTGCTTCTGCACTCATCAAGCCTTTTTCTGGCGCCGTTGCCGGGGAGGCTAAGAACGTCTTCACAAGGGGAGTCCTTCTCAACCTTTCTATTTACTTTGTTTTTGGTTTGCTTAGTTTCTTTTTCTTTGTTTTGTTTGCCTCTTTTTATCAAAAACTCCACAAAATAGTTTAGTTTGGTTTGCTTTCTCTGATCAAAAATACAAAAAAATAGTCCTTGCTCTAGTTGCTGCTGCTGTTTTGGCTTGCCCCACTTTTTGCCAAAATGAACTCTGCTGAGAACACCAAGTTGTGTGACTTCACTAGCACAAACAACAATGATTTCCTAAGAACTCCTATTGCTCCACCTGCTGATGATGCTACCTTTTATGAAATTAAGCCTGGTTTGTTGAATCTTGTGATGAGAGAGCAATTTTCTGGTGCTAGTTCTGATGATGCTGCTGTCCATCTCAATAACTTGAACTTTGTGAGATGCAAAACTATAAGGATGTATATGGAGATATTATTAAACTCAATTTGTTTCCTTTCTCTTTGATAGGAAAAGCTAAAGAATGGTTGCTATCCTTTCCTAGAAATTGTATTGATTCTTGGATTAAGTGCAAAGATGATTTTATTGGAAAGTACTACCCTCCTGCTATGATTACATCTATGAGAAGTGATATTATGAATTTAAACAACTTGATAATGAACATGTTGCTCAAGCTTGGGAAAGAATGAAATCTTTGGTTAAGAATTGTCCCACTCATGGACTTACTGCTTGGATGATTATCCAGACTTTTTATGCAGGTTTGAACTTCTCTTCAAGAAACCTATTGGATTCAGCTGCTGGAGGTACCTTTATGACCATCACCTTGGGTGCTGCAACAAAACTCCTTGATAATATGATGGTTAATTATTCTGAATGGCACACTGAGAGAGCTCCACATGGTAAGAAGGTAAATTATATTGAAGAAACCTCCTCTTTGAGTGATAAGATTGATGTTATCATGGCTATGCTTGTTAATGGGAAAGCTCCTTTAGATCCTAATAATGTTCCCTTAGCCTCTTTTGTTGCTCAAGAAGAGCAAGTTGATGTGAACTTCATTAGAAACAACAATTTCAACAACAATGCCTATAGGAATAATTTTGGTAGTAACAACAATTATAGGCCTTATCCTCCTAATAATGGCAATACCTATGGAAACTCCTACAACAATGCTAGAAGTTCTCCCTGTGAACTTGAAGTCATGCTCAAAGACTTTTATGAGTAAACAAACCACTTTCAACAAGACTGTGGAGGAAAAGCTTTTAAATGTTGAGAAAAATATTTCCTCTTTGTCTGAAGCACAGTCCTCTTTCATTAATAAAATGGCTGCTAAACCTGAAACCATGGAAAGTACCTTTGCTGCTCCTCATGCCATACAAGTTACTATTGATAAAAATGTTAGACTATTAGCCCAACTTCATGCTAAGTGGGAAAGAGAAGATGAAATTTCTAGAAACAATAGTGTGTTCACCATCACCACCACCAATATGGATGCCACTAAACCACAAGAAGTCCATATTCCTCCTCCTACAATGCCTAAGCCCAATGAGTCTACTACTAGTGATGCTAAGTTTGATTTTGATCTTGATGGTAGTAATATTTCTGAAGTGATTATGTTCCTGCAAAAGCTTGCTAGAAGTCTTGATGCTAGTGATATGCATGTTGCTTTCACCAAACACATTACAGATGATCTTGTTAAAATTAAGGAAGAGAAGTTGAAACACAAAGCTTCTATTCCTAGGAAAGTAGAAGATAGTTGGGAACCCATTATTAATATGCAAGTGAATGACTTTGATCTCAAATCTTCATGTGATATTGGTTCTAGTGTCTCTATTATGCCTAGGAAGATTTATGAAATGCTTGATTTTCCATCTTTGGAAGATTGTTATTTGGATGTCCCACTTAATGATAATGCTAAGAAGAAACTCATGGGGAGTGTTAATGATGTTCTCATCATGGTTAACAATGCTTATGTTCATGTTGATTTCTATGTTTTGGATGTTGAATACAATGCTTCTTGTCCTATTACTTTGGGAAGACCTTTTCTTAGAACTGTTGGTGCCATCGTTGATATGAAAGAAGACACCATTAAATATCAATTTCCATTCAAGAAAGGTATTGAACACTTCCCTATGAGGAGAGAGAAGTTTCTTTTTGCTCCTCCTTTGAAAGCAAGGTTTGATGTTAATGCTTCTTCATTTGAAAATACTTGATTTCTTGCTTCTTGTGCCTAACTTAAAGGCAAGAAAAGTACTTGTTGGGAGATAACCCAAGAGTTTTCTTGAGTCTTGGAAGTTATTACTTCAGTAATGACCTGTCCTTATCCTTTTTGTTTTCTTTTTGTGTCAATAATGATATCTAATAAGAGGGAAGTAAGATTAGGGGAGTTGCTGAACCGAAACATATTTTTGTGCTCCACCATAAAAATTCACGAGGAGTCTCTATAAGTCGGATTGAGCTAAATTTTTTTGAATAAATCCCCCATTATGTTAGATAACTTTTGTTAGTTCAACACGTTTTGATTTTACCAACATAAGATCTTCGAAAAAAATCGGTTTCTACCTGCTGGTCTGTTTTGACAGATTTCTGCCATTATTTGCATTTGCTTCTTATTGATTCCTTTTTGGGTACTTTTTGGGAAATTGAGATTTTTGAGGGAATTGCTACAGTAGCTTGTGTTTTTAGTGGAAGTTTTGCTCCTCTAAAGCTAAACCCAAGGGTCTATTATCTTTTGAATACACTAATGTTGCTAATGAAGATTGTGTGAAGTTTTGTATGAAGGAAAAAATTTAGGTGTAGAGAGAGAATGATGTAATGAGATGAAGAATGGACAAAAGCTCAAGATTAGGGATGCCACCCCGGTGTCACCCCAAGTAATATCCAAGAGGTACAAGTGTCAAAGCTTGGGGATGCCCAAGGCATCCCCTTCTTCATCAGTGAAAAGCTCAGGTCTTTTTAGACACTTTGTTTTTATTGTTTCATGCACTGTTGTGTTGTTATTGGAGCGTCTGAGTTTTTGTTTGCTTTGCTTAGTTTGCTTAGTTTTCTTGAATAAAATAGTTTGGATCCCCGTTCTCGCTGTGTTGTTTCAAATAAGTTGATTGGTGTTGGAAATGAGTAGAAAGTTCTTGCAAACGGGAGCTTGCTTTGACTGTGACTTAGACTTTAGCATGTCATGCTAGGTGTTGTTTTGACCCTATGCTTAGTGATTATTGCTGTAGAATGTCTTGTTCCAAACAATTGGGATTGCTTTGTGTGCCTTGAAGGAATCATGCGTTGGTTTAGCATGCAAAATCATAGTATTGTGGTATTCTCCTTTGATGCTTTGTTTGGGTTGACTTGGCACATGCTCACACCATGTTATGACTATGAACAAGTCACCATTGCCTCTATGATCATTTAGTCCTTGACTTGTAGTACCACTCTATGCTTTTATTAGTAATGTTTTCTCGCTATGCATGATTATGGCCATTATTGCTCTCTTAGTTGGTCGCTCCCAGTCTTTTGCTAGCCTCCACTTGTATGAGTAAGCTCTACTCATGCTTTCAACTCCCAAGAAACCAAGTTATTCCAAAGTGTCCACTATAAATTCCTATGCATGGTGTGTTACACCATTCCAAGTATATTCTTGTTTTCATCTATCTTCCAATTAAAAAAGTATATTGTTATGGGAAAACTTAGTGATTAAAGCTCTCACAAACTTGATGGCACACTTTATTTTTCTCGCCCTTAATAAACTTGAACCTTTGTGTCATCTATGTTGTATATGCTTGCACTTATACGTTGGAATTAGCAGAACCATGTTGTCTTGGGGAACGTTTTCAACATTGCACTTGTACTTTGTACACAGTTGATATCATGCTCTTTTGTCTATGGATGTCGCCGGTGTGAAATAAAAAGGGAGCTTGTAAGTCCATGGAGTTATGTATTTTGTGTTAGATAAACGCCTAGGCCGCTAGCCTAAGCCATCCCTAATCATGGTGGAAACTTGCAGCATCACCATGATGAGCAATTTGTGAAGCATCCTCAATAAAAACCTATGCAAATAGCAAATAAAAAGATCGCTGAGATGCTCATTGTCTGATTGCCTTGTCATTTTGGTTATGGGATAGCTCTTGTACCATATGCAAGGGGTACCCAGTTGTCGGTTCTCTATGATACACATGTACTTACTATGACAAGAACTTACAAGTGACTAAAGTTGAGTAGCATGCGGTGCGGCCCTCGTATTCAAGGGACATGAGATTGCCAACTTATACTTTGTCAAGAGTATATTCCATTGTTTGTTCACTTTAACCTTAATCACTTCAAGATGCTTATGATAGGGGCAATGAGGGCTGAAAGCTAACAAGTACCATAATTTTTGGAAGCTCTTTTTGAGACTTGAAATCCCTGCTTCCCTTTATGAAGGGCCTTTCTTCAACTTTTATATTGAGTCTCCACCTTCTACCTTTAGACACCAGTTAAGAGAGCATAGTTGCCATTCTTAGTTCTATGTGCATTGTCCCAAAACTTATTGATTGATGAATATTGTTGATATTACTTGTTCTTGTGCTATTTGTAGCTAGTCACTCTTGTGAACTTTGAAGGTGTCCTATGCAACTATTTGCTACTCTATGAGGGACAAGCTGAATGCCACTATGCCATGTTTTCTGTATGTGAAACAAACAAACGCTTTTAATGCATGTTATTCATGATCTTTGTTTGTATCCTTTCATCTTGCATGCATAATTACTTTGTTTTACTGTTAGAACTCCATCTTTCATGCTCATGTTTAGCGTTCTTTGATCCCAGCTTTCAACGCTTGCAAGTGGTTTGATCTTGATCTTGATGGTGCATGTCATCTCAAAAATTATTCTTTTATCACTTATCTACTCGAGGATGAGCAGGAGTTAAGCTTGGGGATGCTTGATATGTCGGAAACGTATCTATAATTTTTGATGTTCCATGCTTGTTTAGTATATACTTTGCTTTGCTTTGTCCGCACTTTGAGGTGTTTTTATATGTTTTCTGGTACTAACCTATTAACAAGTTGCCGCAGTGCCAGTTGCCTGTTTTCTGCTATTTTTGGTTCCATAAAAGCTACTAAGGAAATATTCTCGGAATTGGACGGGACAAAATCCAAAGTCAATATTTCACCGAGGAGAACACGGAGTCTAAAGGAGA
The DNA here is from genome assembly GCA_023614405.1 of Avena insularis. Lineage (NCBI taxonomy): Eukaryota > Viridiplantae > Streptophyta > Magnoliopsida > Poales > Poaceae > Avena > Avena insularis. The sequence goes on along the minus strand of CM042689.1, from coordinate 277,276,047 downwards.
GACGGAGGGAGCCACAGGGCGGCTGCACCCCCCAGGCGCGGGCCCCAACCTGGGCCACGAGGCGCAGTGTGTGGGCCCCCTGGCCGCCCTCCTGCCTCGCCTCTTCGCCTATAAGAAGCCCCCGATGCCTAAACCCTAAGTACTCAATCAATATCCCACGAAACCATCTGTAGCCGCCGCCACCATCGTCCCTAGATCAGGGGGGGTCTGAAGCTCTTCCGGCACCCTGCTAGAGGGGAGATCATCTGGGAGGCCTTCTGCTTCACCATGCCAGCCTCCTGTATGAAGCATGAGTAGTTCCACCTTGGACTACGGGTCCATGTAGTAGCTAGATGGTTGTATCTCCTCCTTTATGCTTTCATGTCTAGATCTTGTGAGCTTCGTTCATGATCAAGATCTCATCTATTTGTAATCATGCATGTTCTGTTTGTGGGGATCCGATGGATATTGAGATTACTATGTCAGATTGATTAATGGTTTTGTCTATTTGATTCTATCATGTTTGTGCTATTTGTTATCTTGCATGCTCTCCGTTGTTAGTAGCTATCTTGGCCAAGTAGTTGCTAGTGATTCCAAGAAGGGGTATTTATGCTCGATAGTGGGTTCATGCCTCTATTGAATCTAAGGGAAGTGACATAAATCTCTAAGGTTGTATATGTGATGTTGCCACTAGGGAGAAAACAACGGTCTCTTGTTCATGGAACAAGTGGATTGTTTACCTTGCACACTTTGCTTAAAGCAGTTGTCTGTTGCTTGCAACTTAATACTAGAGGGGGTTCGAATGATAACCCAAAGGTGGACTTCTAGTCATAGATGCATTTGGATGGAGGTGTATGGATCTTGTTGTATTTCCCAATCGAATCTCATAGGATCTTGATGTCTAGTATTGCATTGTTACGCCTTGCTCAGTCCTATCAATTGCCCTGTTGTAATTTGTTTACCCTTCATGCCATGTTTTTTAATCTAAGGAGGACACCTCTAGAGAACTATGGACCCTTTTCCAATCTTTACCATTGATACATCTTCCATTGTTTACCATTTACTTGTTGCAAACCACCATTAACTTCCACACCATACAGCTAATCCTTTGTTACAGCAAACCTGTGAGATTGACAACCTCACTGATTCGTTGGGGCAAAGTCTTGAGTTTATGTTGTGCAGGTCTCCAAGTTGCTAGAAACACCTTTGAGTCGTTTCCTTCCTCCTACTTGTTCGATAACCTTGGTTTCTAATTGAGGGAAAACTTGTTGTTGTGCTCATCATACCTTCCTCTTGGGGTCTCCCAACAAGGAGCTGCTGCACTCATCACCGTGCAAAGTATATACGCATAGATCCGGCTCTGATACCACTGTTGAGTTTGAAGCATAGAAAACAAAAAATTCCTATGATGGAAATTGTATACACCATGATCCATCTATCTAGATACAATCAACGGATGGATATACATCAAGAATACATACCCTTGAAGACCGACAAATCTTTACATGTATGGACTCGTTGGTGATGTAGTCGATCTCTTGCCGATCTCAAGATCGTGTAGAAGTCCGATGATACGTCAGAAACGTATCTATAATTTTTGATGCTCCATGATTGTTTAGTATCTAATTTGCTTTGCTTTGTCTACACTTTGAGGTGTTTTTATATCTTTTTTATAACTAACCTATTAACAAGTTGCCACAGTGCCAGTTGTCTGTTTTCTTCTGTTTTTGGTTCTAGAAAGGCAGAAAATCAATATTCTCGGAATTGGACAGGAGAAAAGCCAAAGTCAATATTTTACTGTGGGTGACACGAAGCCAGAAGACGAGACAGAGGGGCGCCACAGGATGGCCAGACCCCCTTGGGCACGGGTGGGCCCATCCCGCGCCTGGGTAGGGTGTGGCCCCCATGGTGGCCCTCCTGGCTCACCCCTTCGCCTATAAGAAGCCCCCGATGCAGAAAACCTAGGCACCCGATCAAAACTCCACGAAACCTTCTGTAGCCGCCGCCACCATCATCCCTAGATCGGGGGGATCTGAAGTTCTTCCCGGCACCCTGCCGGAGGGGATATCATCCCGGAGACCTTATTCTCTGGTATGAAGCGTGAGTAGTTCCACCTTGGACTACGGGTCCATGTAGTAGCTAGATGGTTGTATCTCCTCCTTGTGCTTTCATGTATAGATCTTGTGAGCTCCGTTCATGATCAAGGTCTAATATATTTGTAATCATGCATGTTGTCTTTGCGGGGATCCGATGGATATTGAGATTACTATGTCATATTGATTAATGGTTTTGTCTATTTGATTCTATCATGTCTGTGTTGTTTGTGATCTTGCATGCTCTCCATTGTTAGTAGCTATCTTGGCCAAGTAGTTGCTAGTGACTCCAAGAGGGGGTATTTATGCTCGATAGTGGGTTCATGCCTCTAGTTTCCAAGGGAAGTGACAGAAATATCTTCAGTTGTAGATGTGTTGTTGCCACTAGGGAGAAAACAACGGTCTCTTGTTCATGGAACAAGTGGATTGTTTACCTTACACACTTTGCTTAAATCAGTTGTCTGTTTATTGCAACTTAATACTGGTGGGGGTTCGGATGATAACCTGATGGTGGACTTCTAGTCATAGATGTAGTTGGATGGCGGTCTATGTGTCTTGTTGTATTGCCCAAACGAATCCCATAGGATCTTTCTGATTAGTAATTACATTATTATGCCTTGCTCAGTTCCTGTCAATTGCCCTGCTGTAAGGTGTTTACCCTTTATGCCATGTTGTTTATCTAAGGAGAGCACCTCTAGTGAACTATGGACCCCGGTCCAATCTTTACCATTGATACATCTTCCACTGTTACCTGTTTACTTGCTGCAAACCATTACCTTCCACACCATACAGTTAATCCTTTATTACAGCAACCGGTGAGAGTGACAACCTCACTATTAGTTGGGGGAAAGTCTTGAGTTTGTGTTGTGTAGGTTTCCACGTTGCTTGCAACACGTTTGTGACGTTTCCTTCCTCCTACTGGTTCGATAACCTCGGTTTCTTACTAAAGTTACGTTTGATGTTATCAATCTATTGTTCATGTGTTAGTGATTGACATGATCTCATGGTCTAAGGACTAAAGTTACTTGTAATGATGTTATAGCAATTTAAACATAATGACTTTGATCGTATTACTATACTTCGGATGAATATTCATCACATCATTCCACCAATGTTGTGACCTCGTTATTAACAACATCCAATGTCCATGATTTAGAAACCTTGACCATCTTATTAATCAATAAGCTAGTTTATATGAGAGGCATAACTAGGAACTCTTTATTTGTTTCTTAAACACACATGTATTAATGTTTCCAATTAATACAATTATAGCATGAGAAATAAACATTTATCATAAACAAGGAATAAGATAATAACCATTTTATTATTGCCTCTCGGGCACATTCCCTTCACATGGAGTGTTAGCCCAATCCACGAGGAGAAGCCGAGATCGATCTGCGGAGTAGCATCCCAGTCACGTTGGATGGGTAGCACAAAGTTTGTGAATAAGGCCAAAGGGAATGTTTTATCTCCGTGGCCCAACAGTGGTATCAGAGAGATAGCTTCTGGTTTTAGGCTCGAGATCTCGCATATGTGATATGCGGGTTGCTATAGATTGGATCTATGTGCTGTTTTGGTGATCGATCTATCAGATAGATCGGTTTTGTATGATGTTGATTGGATCAACTGTACTCGGGGAATGGTAGATCTGATTTCCGTGATCATACTGCTAATGTCACGGAACAACATACCCCTACCGGTCAGGACCGCCTGCTTCACCCTATCGTAGCGCCTTACATGTCGTTGCGAGTTTCACAACGCTGGTAGATAGTGTATCTATGCATAACTTGTCTTTGCAGGAAGTTGCGAACGGTATGGTTCATGTGCATGTGATGTATGTGTGTAATCCATACAAGATCTGCGAATCACAGTTTTGTCAGCCGGCAGGAGCCTAGGTGCTATCATTTTATTGTATAACGACCTGCGTGTCGGATTCTCTATGTAATTTACTTTACTAAGCTAGTGTAGCTATTTGGAGAACCCAGATGCCATGCAAGTCGATGTACATGTCGGCGACATGAAGTAAGACGGCAAGTGACAAGAGTTGGCACGAGTCGGATTACAGGCTTTATGGAGATGGAGATCTCCATGAAGAGAGCCATACCATTTCACATTATAATTGCTTTATTTTGTGTTGTTGATATGTCTCTGTTTTACCTCTATTAGATAGTCGGTAAAATCTAATCCCTCAAAGAAGGTCTAGTCGGTTTTCCCGCCAGTGTTTGCACCATCACAAGTCGGACATTTTTGGTAGTGGGCTCATAAAATTGAGGTGCTGCCAATTCTTTCCGACTAGGTGGGTTCGAGTCGGACTCTTATAGCGGAAATACTCGGTAAGCTAGACGGGTCTATCAAAACGGTTGTGGGGCTCGAAGAAAAGTCGGACGGGAGCTGGGACATGTGATACCACCCGACCAACAGGAGTCATATGAGATACGATTGACAAGGAGTTGTCTACCTAGATCACTTGGCGGCTAGCGGTGATGCTAAAGATCACTAGCCGACTTGCTTATTTAGGATCCTGAATCACTAAGCAACCATTGGAGGGGTGTTGGTTCTAGTGGGAGCATAAATATTAAAGTGTTTAATATGCTTGCACTTTAATGAATACATGTCTTAAGTGTTTTGCATATTTTTTGTTGTAGATCATGGCACCAAGTAACAGTCACCCTCAGATATCCGGTTTTGCTTTGAGAACCATTCTTGAGATAGATAAACTGAACGACACTAATTTTACCAACTGGTATCGAAATCTGATAATTGTTCTCAAACAAGAAAAGAAGAACCATGTCCTAGACAACCCACTTTCAGATGAGCCGAATGAGAATGCGACTGTTGCTGCCACCAATGCCTACTGTCGGGCTAAGGATGAGTCCATGGATATTAGCTATCTTATGCTTGCTCACATGGAAACGGACTTGCAAAAGCAGTTCCAGAATGTTGAGGCCTACGGTATGATTGAAAGCCTAAAAAGTATGTTCCAAGCTCAGGCTAAGACTGAGAGGTATCAAGTCTCTCAGGCTTTGCTGAGTTACAAGCTTAAGGATGGTGATCCACTGAGTCCGCATATGATCAAGATGGTTGGTTACATACAGTCTCTGGAGAGGCTTGGCTACCCCATTAGCAAAGAGTTCGCTACAGATATAATTCTGAACTCTCTTCCTAGTGCGTATGGTCAGTTCATATCAAACAACCACATGCATGGTATGGATAAGAAGCTCACTAAATTGCATGGGATGCTCAAGCAGGCAGAGGGGGATATCAAGAAGGGCGCCAGTCAAGTGTTGATGGTGTAGAATAAGGCTAAGTTCAAGAAGAGTTCTTGGACTAAGAAGAAGGCTAAGTCGGGAGGAAAGCAGGCTCAGGACCCGGTCCCAAGCGCTTCCTCAGGGACTAAGCCATCTCCTTCAACCAGATCCACTTGCTTTTATTGCAAGGCGGATGGCCACTTGAAGAGGAAATGCAGCAAGTATTTGGCTGATAAAGCCAAGAGTGGAGGTATGACTTCCGACTCAGGTACACTTGTTTGCAATGTTATAGACATATATCTTGCCGATGCACCTAATAGTTCTTGAGTATATTATACCGGATCAGTTATTCACATCTACAACTCGTTGCAGGGACTGGTAAGAACTAGGAGCGTAGCAAGAGGCGAGGTTGATATTCAAGTCGGCAACAAAGTGAGAGTCGCTGCATTGGAAGTTGGCACGATGCAACTTCATTTACTTTCCGGATTCATTATGGAACTGAATAATTGTTATTATATTCCAGTGCTCAGTCGAAACATTATTTCTGCTTCATGTTTGATGAGGCAAGGCTATGAGTCAAATATTAAGAATAATTGGTTGTTCTTTATATTTGAATGATATGTTTCACGGCTTTGCACCCGTCCAGGACAGGTTATTTATTTTGAATCTTGATGGTGAGTCAGTTTATAACATAAATATTAAAAGTTTGAAACCAAATGATCTGAATATGACTTACTTTTGGCACTGTCGGCTTGGTCATATAAGTTGGAAATGCATGAAGAAGCTCCATGATGATGGAATCCTAACTTCATTCGACTTGGAGTCGTTCGAGACATGCGAATCTTGCCTACTCGGCAAAATGACCAAGACACCTTTTGCAAAGAGTTGCGGAAGGGCATCCGACTTGTTGGGACTAGTAAATAGTGATGTATGTGGACCAATGAGCATGACAGCTAGGGGTGGAACTTCACTGATGATTTGAGTCGGTATGGATATATCTACTTGATGAAACATAAGTCGGAAGCTTTTGAAAAGTTCAAAGAATTCCAGAATGAAGTACAGAATCAACTCGGCAAGAAAATAAAGTTTCTTCAGTCGGACCGAGGAGGCGAGTACATTAGCCATGAGTTTGATGACCATCTGAAAAGTTGTGGAATAGTTCCTCAACTTACTCCGCTGTGAACGCCGAAGAGGAACGGTGTCTCGAAAAGGCGGAATCACACCTTGTTGGACATGGTACGATCGATGATGAGTCAGACAGATCTGCCTTTATCATTTTGGGGTTATTGTATAGAAATAGCAGCGTTCACACTAAATGAAGTACCATCAAAATCGGTAGAGAAGACACCGCATGAGATGTGGACAGGCAAAAAGCCAAGTTTGTATTTTCTTAAGATTTGGGGTTGTGAAGCATTTGTCAAGTGACTTCAGTCGGACAAACTTACGGCCAAGTCGGATAAGTGTATTTTCATGGGGTATCCGAGGGAAACCTTGGGTTACTACTTCTACAACTGAGAAGAGGGCAAAGTGTTTGTCGCTCGGAATGGTGTCTTCCTTGAGAAAGAGTTTCTCAGTCGGGGAGTCAGTGGGAGCATAGTGCAGCTCGAAGAAATTCGAGAGGAACCGTCTAGTAGCGAGTCAGCAAAAACCTTGGAGGTTGAGCCGGTCGTGGTAGCTGAGCCGGTAGCAGCACCTGTACTACGAAGATCGGTGAGATTACGAAGTGTTCATGATGTATTACTGTTAGACAGTGATGAGCCGGCAAATTATTTGGAAGCGATGGTAGGATCTGATTTCGAGTCATGGCTTGGAGCCATGAGATCCGGGTTAAAGTCCATGGATGAAAATCAAGTTTGGAACTTGGTTGATCTGCCATACGGTGCAAGATCCGTCGAGTGCAAATGGGTATTTAAGAAGAAAACTAATATGGATGGAAATGTTTCCTTCTATAAAGCACGCCTTGTTGCGAAGGGGTTCCGACAAGTTCAAGGAGTTGATTACGACGAGACCTTCTCGCCCATAGCGATGCTTAAATTAGTTCGGATCATGTTAGCTATAGCATCCTATTTCGACTATGAGATATGGAAGATGTATGTCAAAACGGCATTCCTTAACAGAAATTTAACCGAGGACGTGTATATGATACAGCCCGAGGGTTTTGTCGATCCGGCTAATGCTGACAAGGCGTGCAAACTTCAGAAATCCATTTATGGGTTGAAGCAAGCATCTCGGAGTTGGAATATTCGCTTTGATGAGGTAGTCAAATTGTTTGGCTTCATCAAGAGTGATCACGGTTCTTTTTTATACAAGAAGTTTAGTGGGAGCAAAGTAAACTTTCTAATCTTATATGTGGATGAATATTACGGATTATAAATGATGTCCAGATGTTGCAAGATACCAAGGAATCATTGGAAAGGAGTTTCTCAATGAAATACTTGGGTGAGGCAATATATATCCTCGGAATACGGATCTATAGAGATAGATCAAGACGGCTCATTGGATTGAGTCGGAGTACCTATTTGGACAAAGTGTTGAAGAAGTTCAACATGGAATCGTCTAAGAAGGGGTTCTTACCGATGTCTGTTGGTGTAAAACATAGCAAGACTCAGTGTCCTTCGACACCTGATGAGCGAAGTCGGATGAGTGCGATTTCGTATGCTTCTGTAGTTGGATCCATCATGTATGCCATGATTTGTACTAGGCCGGATGTTTCATATTATCTAAGTGTTGTGAGAAGATACCAGGATGATCCTGGAGAAATCCACTGGACAGCGGCTAAAAATATCCTAAAGTACTTGAGAAGGACTAAGGATATGTTTTTGGTTTATGGAGGTGAATATGAACTCAGTGTAAAGGGTTACACAAATGCGAGTTATCTTATCGATTCTGATGATTCTCATTCACAATCCGGGTATGTGTTTGTGATAAATGGAGGGGCTGTGAGCTGGAAGAGTTCTAAGCAAGAAACTATGTCTGCATCTACAATAGAGGCTGAGTATATTGCTGCCTCGGAGGCAGCAAAAGAAGCTGTTTGGATGAGGAATTTCCTCATGAATCTTGGTGTGGTTCAGGGCTCGTCCAATATGTTAGACGTGTATTGTGACTGCAATGGTTCTATTGCACAAGCCAACGAACCTAGAAAACACCAGAAGAACAAGCACATACTCATGTGGTACCACCTGATTCGCCAGTTCATGGATCAGGGTGATATCAAGTTATGCAAGGTACACACGGATGCAAATATTGCAGATCTGTTGACAAAGCCATTACCACAGGCAAAGCATGAGGCGCACATAAGAGCCATGGGCATTAGGTGCCTAGACATGTGATGTCGGAAGATTGACTCTAGTGCAAGTGGGAGACTGTTGGGAATATGCCCTAGAGGCAATCATGTATCATGATATTTCCCATTGTATTCATAAAGATATTAAGTTGTCCTTGTATAAACATCTGATGTGTATCATTGAATATGTAATTTAGTTGTGGAACTATACATTCGTGTTGTTTGCACTAAATATCCTTGGTCATTGAGGTTGTGCTGGTGATGCGCTCAGATCAATGTAGAGCTTCGTTGGGAGACCCCAAGAGGAAGGTATGATGAGAATAGCAGCAAGTCTTCCCTCAGAAAGAAACCAAGGTTATCGAACCAGTAGGAAGAAGGAAACGGCTCAAAGGTTTTGCTAGCAACTTGGAAACCTGCGCAACACAAACTCAAGACTTTGCCCCAACGAACAGTGAGGTTGTCAATCTCACCGGTTTGCTGAAAACAAAGGATTAATTGTATGGTGTGGAAGGTAATGGTGATTTTAGAAAGTAAACAGTAACAGTGGAAAATGTATCAATGGTAAAGATTGGACCGGGGTCCATAGTTCACTAGACGTGTTCTCCTTAAGATAAACAAACATGGCATGCTGGGTAAACAAATTACAGAAGGGCACTTGACAGGACTGAGCAAGGCACAACAATGCAATACTAGACATTCATGATCCTATGAGATTCGATTGGGCAATACAACAAGATACATAGACCACCATCCAACTACATCTATCACTAGTAATCCACCTTCAGGTTATCATCCGAACCCCTCCAGTATTAAGTTGCAAGCAACAGATAACTGCTTTAAGCAAAGTGTGTAAGGTAAAAAATCCACTTGTTCCATGAACAAGAGACCGTTGTTTTCTCCCTAGTAGCAACAGCACATCTACAACCATAGAGATTTCTGTCACTTCCCTTAGATTAAATAGAGGCATGAACCCACTATCGAGCATAAATACCCCCTATTGGAGTCACTAGAATCTACTTGGCCAAGATAGCTACTAGAAATGGAGAGCATGCAAGATCTCAAACAACACAGACATGATAGAATCAATAAGACAAATCCATTAATCAATCTGGCATAGTAATCTCAATATCCATCGGATCCCCACAAACACAACATGCATGATTACAAATAGATGATCTTGATCATGAACGGAGCTCACAAGATCTAAACATGGTACCACAAAGGAGGAGATACAACCATCTAGATACTACATGGACCCATAGTCCAAGGTGGAAGTACTCACACTTCATACCGGAGGCTGGCATGATGAAGAAGAAGGCCTCCGGGATGATCTCCCCTCCGGCAGGGTGCCAGGAAGAGTTTCAGATCCCCCGATATAGGGACGATGGTGGTAGCGGCTATAGACGGTTTCGTGGAATATTGATCGGGTACTTAGGATTTTGGTATCGGGGGGTCTTTATAGGCGAAGAGGCGAGGCAGGGGCAGCCAGGGCGGCCGCACACCTAGGGGGTGTGGCCCCTGGTGGCTCTCCCCTGTCTCATACTCAGGCTTCGTGTTCCCCACGGTAAAAATTTACTTTGGGTTTTGTCCCGTCCAATTCGAAGAATATTGATTTTCTACCTTTTCTGGAACCAAAAACAGAAGAAAACATGCAACTGGCACTGTGGCAAATTGTTAATAGGTTAGTCCATAAAAACATATAAAAATACCTCAAAGTGTAGACTAAGTAAAGCAAAGTAGATACTAAACAAGCATGGAACATCAAAAATTATAGATACGCTTCCGACGTATCAGCTGGACACACAATTTAGACCAATGTGAAAGTCGGCTGATGACTCGGTTCCACTTGTCATGGGCATGGAGATGCTATTCCGACTTATATAGATTCGGCTAAAGAGTTTAGTGAGTCGGATTGACCCATATTGAGGTACAACGAACAAGTTGTCATTTGTATATCTCAATCAATGTAATCCTTAGACCTGAGGTTGTTGCACAGTCCGAGTTGAGGATCACCGACTTAGGTTTTATCAAATGCTGATCCATAACTGGGTAGTTATAAAGGCAGAGTTCGGGCCGACTGAGAATCAAGCTGCATGATGTGAATAACCAAGATGGGATTTGGCCCCTCCGGTTGGAGAGATATTCTCTGGGCCCTCTCGGATGATATGATTCGGAAAGCATGGACATGCACGACTTGGTTAAGTGTTAATCAAAGCGATCGACTAGTTGGATGAATCACTTATCTCGGATCGAGAAGAGAGTCAGACTATTTAATAGATGACAAATATTCACCTATAGTCCGACAAGGTATATCGTGATGCAAAAGGGACTCGGACGCAAATCGCATTGGAAAGGCAAGTCGTCATGACTCTTTGGTACTTGGGAGTCGGCACGTTCTGCTAGGAGCCGCTACTGATTGATCGATTGAGAGTTGGACTCCAATCGTGTCCAAGTAGCCATGAGCCTGTGGGGTCACACACTTAAGAGCGGGAGCAAGTTCGGATTGGATCTAAACCGGAAATCTGGTTGAGTTGGACCCAAGCCGGATTTGGACTGAGTCAGTGATTCGACTCAAAGTGACTAATATTATATGGGCTTTAGTGAATTGGCCACGAGTGAGTGGAGCCTACGTTCACTCCCTATATATAGTGGGACGCAGAAACCCAGGAGGGTTGATTGGTTAGGTCATTCTATGTGTTGGAAACCCTAGCTCCACAGTAGTCCTGCCTCCGTACTGAACCTAGCAGTTCACCGCCAGCGCTCCTCCTCGTACGTCTGGATACCAGCAGAGGTGCTGTACCATCAGTGCTTGGACGATCGTTGATTGGATCGAGATCGCAAGGACTACACTGCATCAACTGACACACTTCATCAGTAATCCGCAACCGTGCGTCTAGTGGTAAACCTCGTGGCCTTCTAGCTGAGGTCATATTCCCAACAGGGAATGCTTCAACACGTCAAGAGGATCTAGACCATTCAGAAGTAGTATCCAACGGCTGATAACCTTAGTTTGCTGGGAGGGCTCCTAGCTAGGCAAGTTATACTATTTATTAATAAGGTGAGATTGATGAGATGTATGAGATCCAGGAGGCGGCATCGACCATGATGAAAACAACGTTCTCCTGTTCCGATGGATAGTGACCATGTTCCGATGGCGAGAAACCTACGTCGTCGCTCGAGGGATCATGATTTCACAACCATGGAGAGCTAGAGGCCTTTGGGAGGCTACGATTCGATTTGATCTATACGAAGTATTTCTTGCGGTCCAACACTTTTCTAAACAGGTTTGCCCTCCTAGCAGATATAATATTTTCCACCAATGCCACACTTAAGTAAAAAAAACAACGCCACCGATAAGTAAATAAAAAACACTTTGTCATTCGGTAGGACGAGTTAAGCCCGTCGCGTTCATCGGTGGCCCCTCTCCGATCTACCCTCGATGTTTGTATTGTACACATCGTCCGTCCGTCCGCATAATGTTGTCCTGGCGGCCATCTCCTATAGGCTAGCCGATGAACTCTGATGTAAAGACGGCAAATGCTATGACATAGACGGAAAAGATTGATCTTATATGGCCATTTCCACTTTTGATTGGGTGCGTGTCCTATGATCGCGTATAGGCGTTTGTATTGGGTGCGTTTCCGAGCTCCCAAACAGTGGCCACTAATAAATATATAAGGTGATATTGATGAGATGCATGAGATCCAGGAGGTGACATCGACAATGATGAAAACAAAGTTCTCCTGTTCCGATGGAGAGCGACCATGTTCCGATGGAGAGAAACCTATGTCGTCGCCCGAGGGGTGACGATGGGAGGCTGCAATTCAATTTGATCTAAGTGGTTCTCTAGATTAGTAGAACCGTACAATCTTGATCGACCATGCAGACATACTGCTCGGATGAAGTTGGTCGAGCTGCTGCGCCACCCCAATCTCTTCTAGACCCTCTTGGCACAAAGGGATTCTCACGTTCATGGACGAGCTTCGGCCACACGCGCACAGACCATGATCACCGGCGCCACCAATTGCCCCAGCAGCCGTCTCTCCGGATGTCGGTCGCATGCTTTTGCTAGATCAGATGCAATGGCACCAGCTTTTGATGTTAGGATGCTATTGACCGGTCAGGCTACACGAAGGTTAGTCCACCTTGCCTACAGGAGGAGGCCACACCCAGTTTATAAGGGAGAGATTGCTTCCTCCCTTCAGTCTGGATTTTAGGATGGAGTGGACTCTCTTCTTATTGTTGGGCTGTGAGCGCATGAACATCTAGAACGTGAGCCGAGTACTGGGCTAGCCAAGTGGATGCTAACATCTGGTATCAGAGCTAGCAATCGTCATGCTTTCATGAGGGGCTTCTCACGGGGATGGGATGCTAGGCTGATGTTGACCGGTGAGTCTATACGAAGTTTAGTCTCATCTTGCATACGGGAGGAGGCCATACCCAGCTTATAAGGGAGAGATTCCTTCCTCCCTTCAGTCCGGGCTTTTAGAATGGAGTTGGCTTTCTTCTTATTGTTGGGCTGTGAACGCATGAACGTCCAGAACATAGACCGAATACTGGGCTAGCCAAGTGAATGCTAACATTTGATCTACATGTTGTGGTCTCCAGACTCCGAATTATACACGTATCAAATTCTCCAGATTGTGGTCTCCAGAGTCCGAGAGATAAGCCAGGTCCGTGCACTTCATCCTGCATCACAATCGTTGATTTTGATTTGATTCGGGTTATTGGGCTACACTTTCACTCCTATGTACTCTTTTTCATTCTTTAACATAAATTTTCTAGCATAGCTTGTACGTATTCATCGCGCATGGGGGCTTCAGTTTCAAAAAACCAATTCAGTTGCTCTCTTTAATATTTCTCAAGAAAAGTTACTCTTTTTAATTTTTAATTTCAATTTATGTGGATCATTAGGATCCACACACCTCTCTTCGTCATTCCGCCCCACACGCTCTTCCTCTGCCATCTTTGTAATGCATGCATCCCCTCTATGCCATCCTGCCTCGTGTACATCTCTACTGTAGTTGTCACATACACATCTCTCCGTTGTCCGGACCCACAAACACCTCTCTCGGTATGTCTCGTGGGCACAGGACGCCGACGGTGAAAGCCGTCGGCTTAGGCCAGAAATCCAACAGCTTAGGCTGGAAAACAGATCAACTTGAGCCGATACTCACATGCCGTCGACATGGGCAGTCACCAGTAGGACGCCTACACTACCATTCTTTTCAGCGTGGGTGACAAGCCTGTGGCCATGCTTGAGAGCACGGTGGCCACATCCTTGATGATCTTCTCCTTGACCTGGTTCAGGAGAAAGAAGGCTTTTTCTACGCACAGCACTTTTGCTAGTTAAATTAATTAGAGTAAAATTCTTCCATGGTACTTTAACTTGGCATCCTCGTGCGATACGGTTATCTACATGGCGGAGCCACGCCCCGGGCAACTAGGGCCATGGCCCGGGAGCAGCGAATTTTCTGGCCACATACCTGTTAGTATTTTGGATTTTGTCCCAGGTACAACCCAATACTCGCTCGTCTTTTCTGGCCCAGAATAGCCGGCATGACCGAAACCAGATGGAAACGAGAGACGTCGATCAAAACCGCTCGAGTGTTACAGGCAAGACTTGAATCTAATTTCTCCGGCCGGCCGGCTGCCGCCCCAGGCCACACTATCCCCGAACGCGCTTGAAGTCAGAACCCATCGTTCTCCAATGAGGCTCCACCCACTCGCTAGGCTTCTCGTCGTCAGCACTCCCTCCTAGGACTACAACCTCATGCGCATGAAATCTGCCAGCGCCGCTTGAGTGTTCCATCTCTGGGCCTCTGCCTCTCCTAGAGTCATAGTCCAGGTTCTAGTCAAGGCTCAGCCGCGGTTCCCCCTCTACAGGAAGTAGGTAATTTCTGTTCATCTCATGTATTTTAAATTTCAGTTTAATTGTTTTATATCCAAAATGGAGCTGATTTATTTTACTATCCATTTCATACTTTAGGAATATAAAATTTATAGATTTTAGACATGGAAGTGACAAACATGGTTACTACCTTTTGCTATCGATTTTCTATTTTTGGTATCGATTTCAGAAGTAAGAAAGATGGATGACACAAAAATCCATGAAGCGAAAAGCCCACGGGAAAATTGGTTACTTATCCGAAACTTCAATGGCCTTGGATTATATACCTAAAGTTGAATGTACATTGGTAAAATACCCATAAAAGTTGAGTGTACATTGGTAAATACCTATAAAGGGAATTAATTGTATTTATGATCTATCCAAAAGGGGCTTTCTGTAAACCAAAAAAATACCATTTCATTTCTGATGGAAATAACTACTTGGCCCCGGTGTATTTGAAAAGCTGTGTCCAGTCGCTAGTTAGGCTAGTCATAGTGGAAGTAATTTGAGTGATAACATACATGCCAACTATAAAAAAAAAGGTTGATGATGACTGCAAGGGCATATATCGTTTGTAACTAGTTTCAAAGTTAAGATGTCGATCCCACAGGGAACCCAAAGGTAAGTGTTTATTGGTGAAGTCTCTGTCACACCCGAAGTTATCACAGGTCTTCGAGTGAATTGACTGCAAGTGTTGAAATAATAATGGAATTTAGATTAGAAGAACGTATTTAAATAAAAAAATGTAAACTTTAGAAATAAAAAGCATAAAAGTAAAGAATAATTTGTTTGTTGTTTTCTACAGATGACAAAGTAGGCGTGGGGAGTTTCAGTTCATGGTGATAGTGAATGCGCAAGGTGGATGAGTGATAAGTGTAACAATTATAATCTTATAAGTATGTATGTAGGCGAACAACCCATAATTAGACGAAACTATTCTTGGTAGATTTCATCCCAACTTCAATAATTCTACTAGCCTATTTACCACAACCATGGTCAGTCACTAGACTATTAAGATCTATCAGGTTGCTTAGCAATTAAGCTTCTTGGATCAGACTAATGCAATAAGCTCGGTGGCTTCTCGTGATCCTCGAGTCAAACTAGTTTCCCATTGATATCCCCATGTCACTCGGGGGGTCTCCGTTCTACATAGATTCTATCTATGTAGAACAAAGCATCATGTTGTCTGGGCCCTTAATTGGACAACAGACATTAAACATCCCACAGATAGTCAAGCACACATAATATAGTAATTAAAATCAACCACAAACTTAATGAAAATTATATAGGCACATCACATCTCACCAATCCCCTACATCTCCCACGCCCAAGGAAACTTACTCACACATGATATAATTAAATAAAGTGAGTTCTTCTTGATATTACCGTGGAGATCCATAATAAGAAATATAAATAAATCCAACACAATTCAAGATGGGAAGAACAATCTCAAACCCTAGTCTTAAAAGGTGGAGATCTCTCTCTCTATCAAGTACAAGTAATGGCTATGGAGGTGTGGTGGATGGGACATCGAAGATCGTGGAGCGAGATGAAGAATGTCTTCCCCTTCTTCTCTGGATCTCTTCCTTTTCCCTTCTGGATGGGATGGCGACTCGTGTGTTCCGTTTTTGACCTCTCGCCCTGCACAAAAGTTGTCCCTTTTAATAAGACGAAGGAGATGACACCTATACGGCGGGAACTATATGGCCGGAAAAATATTTCCACTGTATAGTTGCTCGTTAAAGTTTCTGTGTCCTCCCCTCGATTGCTTCCAAAAAGGGACTTGCTTGTTTTCGTCTGAATATTGTATTTTGCTGTTAAATCCCTCTATTGATGTTCAGAACCTAAAACACACATTAAAAACCAAGTTTTCTTCGCTACCGAAGTATTAGCATTAGGTAAAGATAGAAAACCATCAAATCCAAACGAAAACCATTGATAGAAACCATAAAAATGTGTCGAATCTCACAGCTATCAACTCCCCCAAGCGTAGATGTTGCTTGTCCTCGAGTGACAAGGAAATAACATAGGATAGCGGAGATTCGAAATTGAAATAAAAGAACTTACAAGCTCGAATTGGTGTCAAATTCTTTCCTTCACATTTCCTGCAATCTTAAACATGATCATATAAATATTCACAAGATTGTACTGAGTTCACTTCCTAACCACGAATATCTTGCTAGCAAATAAATCATATGCCCAAGCAAGTGTCAAAAGTTTAGCTAGAAAGTTGAAACAAATATTTTTGGCTTCTCTCTTATTGAGAGATGAAAAACTTGTAGGGTTCGCAGCATAGAAAACAAAAAAAAAATCCTACGATGGGAACAACTAAGTACCAAGATCTATCTACTAGATATAAGCAACGGGTGGATATACATCCATAGAATACATACCCTCGAAGACCGAAAAGCGTTAACGAGGTTGTACTCATGGATGATGTAGTCGAACACTTGTCGATCTCAAGATCGAGAAGAAGTCCATCCGGTCCAGCACCATCAAGTCCAGCATCGCAAAGTAGTGGTGCATCCGTGATCACACACACGTTCGGGTATCCCGACAACCTCCGCGCCCTCACTCCAGCGAAGCAGCGGACGCAACAAATCCTTTCAGAAAAAGCCACCGGGAACATGTATCTCGCTGATTCGAGACCATGGGGA
Organism: Avena insularis; assembly: GCA_023614405.1. Lineage (NCBI taxonomy): Eukaryota > Viridiplantae > Streptophyta > Magnoliopsida > Poales > Poaceae > Avena > Avena insularis. The sequence goes on along the minus strand of CM042689.1, from coordinate 277,258,897 downwards.
AATTCTAAAGGGGGGAGAGAGATCCTTCACGAGGAGGTGTGTTGTGAGAGGAGGAGAGGGGGGGAACCCAAGGGGCATGGCGCCACAACCATGTTGGCTGCCCCCACATCTTCCACATTTATGTGGGTAGAGCTCCCACTCAAAATGAAAAGCCTCCACTCACATAAACATGCTCCACTAAAAAATCCACTCACATGCATTAAATTTCCACCAAATTTAATGCAACCTCTCATTTAAATAAAACTCTTTTATTTATTTATTCAGAATTTTGTTAATTACTTTAATTAACAAACATTCACATAAAACCCTTACAACATTTCAATTTCACATGCAGAACCAGTTTCAGCAATTTCAACTGAAACAATTCTGGTGTCTAGTGAAATAAATTCCTGCGCTTTCTTTTTCTTTCTCTGGCATATTATTTGCTCCAAATGGTGTCGGTATACCTTAAGTGTGTCACCCTACGGTTCGCGAATAATGCAGACATGATCGAGACCCCTCTTTGATCAATAATCAGTAGCGGGATCTGGAGATCCGTACTGACTCCCACACATTAAACGATGACTTTTGTGACCGTGTGAACCTTATACGCATGTAACTCAATCCCTTTGTCTCGCGATATATTACATGTACGAGATTCGATCATCGGTATCTCCATACCTAGTTTTATCTCATTACCGACATGTACTCTTTTCTTGTTCCCGTGATATAACTTTCTAGTGATCAAATCACTTGCTTGCAAGCTATCTAATATGATATCACCGAGAGGGCCCAGAGTATATCTTTCAATCATCGGGATGGACAAATTCCACTCTTGATCCATGAGCCTCTACATAACACCTTTGTAGCACTGAACCCATATTTATAGTCATCCTGTTACGGTGCGACGTTTGATGTTATTGATGTCTACGCACTTCTATTCTTGTAGACAGTTGTTGGGCCTCCAAGTGCAGAGGTTTATAGAACAGCAGCAAGTTTCCCTTAAGTGTATTACCCAAGGTTTATCGAACTCAGGGAGGAAGTGGTCAAAGGTATTCCCTCTCAAGCAATCCTGCAATCAATATACAAGAAGTCTCTTGTGTCCCCAACACACCCAATACACTTGTCAGGTGTATACGTGCACTAGTTCGGCGAAGAGATAGTGAAATACAAGTGGTAAACGGTGCCATAAAATAGCTTGACGGTGAGATAAAGACTAAAGCAAGCAAACATGCAACAGATCTAGATGCAAACGATGTTTCAATGTTTAGAAACAAGGCCTAGGGATCAGACTTTCACTAGTGAACACTCTCTCATATAAATATCTTCTCTTTATGATAATACTCTTAACTACTCTCCAGTTGAACACTCCAATCCATGGTAGGGCCTTCCCCAATCTAGATAACCCCACATTGTCACCTTGAGCGCTAGATGGTTCCAACAAACACCACAATTTCATAGAGACATCCAACTCCAAATATAAGTCATAACAAATATTCAATCTAGCCAAAGTGCCACACATGGTATGCACGCTGTCACTTTCACACACGTGGGGAAAAGCATAGATCTATTAAAGCACAAAGAGTATTTATGTAGACTCAAACCTAAGTGCCACCATGGCGTGCACGCTCTCACTTTCACACACATGGGGAGAGCAGATATCGAAAGAAGCACTTGAGTAGCAAGGTAGATCTACTTGATTACAAAGCTCATGACCACAAGATCATGCATAGAGAGAGAGATGAACACATAGCTACTGGTAGAGCCCTTAGCCTTGAGGAAGAACTACTCCCTCCTTATCATGGGAATCAGCAACAGTGATGAAGATGGAAATGGAGATCGATGGAGATGGCTCCGGTGGCACTTCCCCATCCCGGCAGGGTGCCGGAACAGAGACTTTTTGTCCCCCGAATCTCCCTTTTAGTGGCAGCGGCGCTACGGAGGTTTTTGTGGATTTCTTCTGGATACCCAGGGTTTTTGGGTCGGAGGCTTCTTATAGGCGCATGAATCAAGGTCGGTAGGGGTCCAGGGGGCCCACACCCCCTATGGGCGCCTCCAGGGCTTGCCCGCGCCTAGGGGGTGCGGCCATCCTGTGGCCCCCCTCCGGCTCTGCTTCGTGGTTCCGTGTTGCTCCGGGAAAAATAATGACTTTAGCTTTTGTCCCGTCCAATTCCGAGAATATTGATTTTCTGCCTTTCTGGAACCAAAAACAGAAGAGAACAGGCAACTGGCACTGTGGCATCTTTTAATAAGTTAGTTCCAAAAAGATATAAAAACACCTCAAAGTGTAGACAAAGCAAAGCAAAGTAGATACAAAACAAGCATGGAGCATCAAAAATTATAGATACGTTTCTGACGTATCAAACATCCCCAAGCTTAACTCCTGCTCGTCCTCGAGTAGGTAAGTGATAAAAAGAATAATTTTTGAGGTGACATGCATCCTCACAATAAAGATCAAACTATTTGCAAGCATTGAAAGCTGTGATCAAAGAACTCTAAACATGTGCATAAAACATGGAGTTCTAACAATAGTATATCGTAACTATGCAAGCAACATGTCAAACTACAAACAAAGATCATGAATAATATGCATTGAAAAACATTTGTTTGTTTCACATACAAGAACATGGCATAGTGGCAATCAGCTTGTCCCTCATAGAGTAGCAAATAGATGCATAAGACACCTTCAAAGTTCACAAGGGTGACTAGAAACAAGTAGCACAAGAACAAGTAGTATCACAATATGCATAAATCAATAAGCTTTGGAACACTGCACACAAAATGACAACTATGCTCTCTTAATGGTGCCTAAAGGTAGAAGGTGGAGACTCAATAGTGGTGGAAGAAAGACCTTTTATAAAGGAAGCAAGGATTTCAAGTTTCAAAAAGAGCTTCCAAAAATTATGGTACTTGTTAGCTGTCAGCCCTCATTGCCCCTATCATAAGCATCTTGAAGTGATTAATATTAAAGTGAACAAAGATGGAGTATATGCTTGACGAAGTATAAGTTGGCAATCTCAAGTCCCTTGAATACGAGGGCCACACCTCATGCTACTGAACTTTAGTCACCTGTAAGTTCTTATCATTATAAGTATTTTCATATCATAGAGAACCGCCAACGGGGTACCCCTTGCACATAGTACATGAGCTATCCCATAACCAAAATAACAAGGTAAGCAGACAATGAGCATCTCAGCATTCTTAATATTTACCATGGGAATATGGTGCTTTTTTCTCTCTTTCCTATTTTCCCAATGTGTCTCTTTTTTTATAAGAAGAATGCTTCATAGATGTCACTATGGTGATGCTGCAAGTTTCCACCATGATTAGGCATGGCTTAGGCTAGCGACCCAGGCGTTTCTCTAACACAAAATACAAAATCCATGGACTTACTGGTTCCCTGTTTATTTCACACCGGTGACATCCATAGACAAAAGAGCATGATATCAACTGAGTACAAAGTACAAGTGCAATGTTGAAAACGTTCCCTGTGACAGCACGGTTCTGCTAATTCCAACGTATAAGTGCAAGCATATACAACATAAAAGACACAATGGTTCAAGTTTATTAGGGGCAAAGAATATAAAGTGTGCAATCAAGTTTGTGAGGGCTTTAATCACTAAGTTTTCACATGACAAAATAGTTTTTAATTGGAAGATAGCTGAAAACAAGAATATACTTTGGAATGGTGTAACACACCATGCATAGGAGTTTATAGTGGACACTTTGGAATAACTTGGTTTCTTGGGAGTTGGAAGAATGAGTAGAGCTTACTCATACAAGTGGAGTCTAGCAAAAGACTGGGAGCAACCAAATAAGGGAGCAATAATGGCCATAATCATGCAGTGCAACAAAGCATTACTAATCAAAGCAAAGAGTGGTACTACAAGTCAAGGACTAAATTATAATAGAGGCTATGGTAACTTGTTCATAGTCATAACATGGTGTGAGCATGTGCCAAGTCAAGTCAAGCAAAGCATCAAAGGAGAATACCACAATACTATGCTTTTGCATGCTAAAACAACGCATAATTATTTCAAGGCACACTAAGCAATCCCAATTGTTTGGAACAAGACATGCTACAGCAATAATCACTGAGCATAAGGTCAAAACAACACCTAGCATGTCATGCTAAAGTCTAAGTCACAGTCAATGCAAGCTCATCTTTGTACCACTATAAGCATGAAACTTCCTACTCTTTTCTAATACCAATCAACTTATTTGAAACAACACACAAAGATAATAATCAATAAATATCAGTGAGCTTGTCTCACAAATCCACAAAGAAGAACTAAAAAAGTTCTAAGCTGAAAGGTCAAGAAAACTAAGGCTAAACACAGTGCCAGCAAAAGAGAACACTCACAAGACAATAAGAATGAAAACTAGAGTGTTCTAGGCAATGAAAACAGAGTGTGTCTCTCTCCAAAAATGTGTGTTGTTATCAACCAACTTTATTCAAGAAAACTAAGCAAACAAAAACCAAAAACAAAAACTAAGACGCTCCAAGAACAACACAATTGTGCATGAAACAATAAAAATGAAGTGTCTAGAAAGACCTGAGATTTTTATTGATGAAGAAGGGGATGCCTTGGGCATCCCCAAGCTTTGACGCTTGTACCTCTTGAATATTTCTTGGGTGACATAGGGTGGAATACCCAAGCTTGAGATTTTGTCCATTCTTCATCTCATTACATCATCTTTTCTCTATACCTGCAAAATTTTCCTTCATACAAAACTTCACACAATCTTCATTAGCAACATTAGTGTATTCAAAAGATAATAGACCTTCAGGCAAAGCTTTGGAACAACAAGACTTATCACTAAAAACACAAGCTATTGTAGTAACTCCTTAAAAAATCTCAATTCACGAAAATAGAACTCAAAAAGGAATGAATAAGAAGCAAATGCCAATAATGACAGAAATCTGTCAAAACAGACTAGCAGGTAGAAAATGATTTTTTCGAAGACCTTCTGTTTCTTAAATCAAAAAGTGTTGAACTAACGAAATTTAGCTAACATACTGGGGGATTTATTCATAAATTTTGAGCTCAATCCAATTTACAGAGACTCCTCACGAATTTGTTTGGTGGAGGATAGAAATATGTTTCGGGCAGCAACTCCCCAAATCTTACTTCCCTCTCATTAGAGGTCATTCTTGGCACAAAAAGCAAACAAAAAGGATAAGGAGAGGTCATTACTGAAGTAATAACTTCCAAGACTCAAGAAAACTCTTGGGTTATCTCCCAACAAGTACTTTTCTTTAACGCCTTTAAGTTAGACTTGATAGTTTGAGAAGATGCTCACATAAGAAATATGAATTGAAGTAAAAGAGAGCATCAAAAACCAAATTCAAAACACATTTAAGTCTAACCCACTTCCTATGCATAGGAATCTTGTAAAGAAACAAGGCATGAAAGCTCAAAGCACCAAGCATAGGAAAGCAAAACAATGCAACTTCAAGACTTTCAACATAAAGAGGGGAAACTTAATATTATTGAGATGCATCAAACCATGTTTCCCTCTCTCATAATGACTTTCAGTAGCAACATGAACAAAATTAACAATATAACTATCACATAAAACATTCTTATCATGAGCCACATGCATATAATTATTACTCTCCACATAAGCATAGTAATTCTTATTAATTGTAGTGGGAGAAAATTCAACAAAATAGCTATCATTACTATTCTCATCACTATAATCATCAAATATAGGAGGCATATTGTAATCATAATTAACTTTCTTCTCAATAGTAGGTGGACTGAAAATATCATATTCATCATTGCAATCATCATATATTGAAGGTTTGGTATCATCATAAGCAATAGAATAGCTATCTTCCAAAGCTGGGGAACTAAAAAAGATCATTTCCATAAAAACTAGCTTCCCCAAGCTTAGACATTTCCATAGCATTAACAATAATGGTGTCCAAAGAGTTCATACTAATAACATTGCTATTAGCATGCAAATAAAGTTCCATAGGTTTTTTAATTTTCTCTTCAAACACTTCATGTCCTAACTCAAGATAAATACTATAAAGATCTCTAATTTTGTTGTTGTTTTCCATTAAGCCTAACTAGTGAAAACAAGAAACAAAAAGACAAAATTGCAGAATCTAAAGGAAATAACTTCCAGCACTCACACCATAGGATGTGAGTACCTTTTACCTTACCTCCCCGGCAACGGCGCTAGAAAATAGCTTTCTGGCGTGTTGTTGCCATGGGGTAACGTGTGTAAGTGTCTTTTACCTTTCCTCCCTGACAACGGCGCCAGAAAAGAGCTTGATGTCTATGCACTTCTATTCTTGTAGACAGTTGTTGGGCCTCCAAGTGCAGAGGTTTGTAGAACAACAGCAAGTTTCCCTTAAGTGGATTAACCAAGGTTTATCGAACTCAGGGAGGAAGTGGTCAAAGGTATTCCCTCTCAAGCAATCCTGCATTCAAGATACAAGAAGTCTCAAGTGCAAGCGAGTAAATAATTGTAGGATCAATTTAAAGTTGTAGAAGAGGTGATGAAAGGAATGTGATACCTCCTCTTGCTTGCTTCGTTCTCGTACATGAGTCGAATCCCCTCTAGATTTTCCTATTGCCAAGTCACCTATAATTGAGCGATCTCTAAAAAAAACAAAGAATTTTTTTGCAAATAAAGGTTACAACTATTTTTTTGTGTTTTTGGTTTAAGAATGTAAACTGAAAGTAAACATGCAATTGTTGGAAAATAAAACAAATCAAAAGAAGAAAAATAAAAATATGAATGCAAGTTTTGAGGTTTTCAAACCTCCCCCAAGCTTAGGCTGTTGCCATGCTTAGTTGTTGCCGTCGTTTGGCAGCGGGTACATATGCTGCTGATAGTAGTCGAGGAAGTGGGTCATGAAGTGACTAAAGTTGTGAGTTAAGACACTCACATCTTCACTCACTCCATGCAGAGTCTAGTCGATCTCCCCAACGCATTGGTTGAGCTGCAGAAAATCCTGATAGGGGACATTGTTGAACCCCTGCTGCTTTTGCCGTTGTTGCTGCTGATTGGGCCATGCGTCCCAAGGTTGCTCCTCCTGCTGCTGCTGTCCCTCCCAAACAGGGATGTACTCATGCTGCTGCTCCTGCTCCTGCTCTCCTCCTTCCTCTTCCTCGGAGTCAGGATAGAGCTCTGCCATGATCTCAGTCACTTGATCCTTGATGAGGATCCAGTTGTTCCTCCCCTAAACCTCGAAAGCTTGCGGGCAAGGCAATGGTACCTGATAATCCAGTGCAACATCAAGATAACCAAATTGATAGGCTCGGAGCCTCCTGTTAGCTCGGTAAACACCGAGGAACCCACACGCAGATATATATTTAACATCCATAAGTATGGATCCATCGACAGGTTGCACAAGAGGAATTGCAATTCCAAGAGCTTGGACTAGGTGGGTTACGAGTCCACCGATGTGAATATCACCTTTCTTTTTGTTGCTCTGGTGGCGGAGGCGCTGGAGGAATAGAGCTGCATGAGTGGGACTCTACGGTGCATTAGGGAAGAGCGCCTTGGTGATCATTGTCGTGTCTGCATTAGCCATAGAGATGGTGTCTCCTCTTCCTAACAAAGTGTTAGCAAGAAACAAAGCAAAGTAATAGATGGTTGGGTTCTGAATGGTGGACATCTTCTTCTGATAGAAGTCCCTGCCACCATTAATAGAAATAACCTCCTAAGTTTCTGCACCTGAGACGCTATACAAGTTTGTAACAGTTGATTCCCCTTCTTGAGGGAATCCATAAGCATCATAGAATTGTTGAAAAGTAATTTGATATGGCCATTGGTTAATGGTGAAACCCACTGTGCATGTGTTACCTTTCTCTTTGTAGTCATTGTAGAAGGATGCGAGGAACTCGTGGGTGAGCTTGGCATAGGTGTGGTGGCTTGTGGTGGCTTGCAATGGCGAGGTTGGAGAGCCCTGCATTTGCACACAAGTAGTCGAAGTCTGTCCTCAACCCTGCTGAGTTGAGAAAGCCGTCATCGGCCCATCGTGTGGGCAGCACCTTCCTTGCCTAAAAATGGCATACTTGTTGTCGAGCTCAGCCCGGAGCCCCGAGCCTTCACCATGTTGGCGCTTGCTCTTGTGAAAAATAACAATGAGCTTGTTCATCTTGATGCACTGAGAAATTTCAACATAAAACCTTAGGCATATAGTTTCTACATGATATATGAACGATTCTATGTGGAGGAATTCAATCCTAACATGAGAAATTAAAAGAGAAAATCAATCAAGCTTGACTTCATCCACTAATTCAATATGAAGATTTCAACCATGGAATTCTGAAAATAAAGCATGGATAGGGAGAGAAACATACTGATCTGTTGATTCCCCCACTCAAACGAACAAAATCCGTGAAGAATAGAGAGTTCTAGGGTGGTTTTGAGAGGTTTGGAGAGAGAGTTTGAGAGAAATAATGGTGGGAGGAAGAACCCTAGCCTGTCTCGACCCATTTATGTGGTCGTGGCAAATTATACGGCGAGAGATATATGACCGGGTTAAGTAGCTCATGCCGTATAGTTGTGGTGGCGGCGAGGGTTAGGGTTTCCTAATGCCAGATCACAACTATACGGCCAGACCAAATGGTCCTGCTGTATAGTTGGTCGTCAAACCTTGTGTATCTGAGCCCCAAGTTTTGAGATTTTGTCGATAACTATATGACCGCAACTATACGGCTGGAATAAATATTCCCGCCGTATAGTTGGTCGTTACAACTCCTGGAACATGCTTTTTCACCCAAATTTTTAGAGATGCATTTTTTATCTGAACAATATTATTAAGATAGTTTCTGCATATAAAACTCAAACTTTATTTTATACTCTAAATATATGCTTATTCAGTCGGTATTTCTACTACTTTTTGACAGTTGCATCTTTACGGGCGCGCTTCCACAAAAATGTCTGAAAAAAGTTGTAGGAATGCGATGAACTTTTTATGATTTGACTCTACTTTATTTTATTGAAATGATGGTTTGACTCCCATTAAGCATTTCATTAAGAACGGTTGATTATTTCAACCCTTTCTCGAATTGTTACCTTGGGTTTACCTTTATCAAAGGCAGTTACCATATGAACTCGTTTTGCCGGTGAAACATATATTTCTCCGGCTTCTAGTTTCTTTGGAAAATACCAGATTATTTCAGCATCATAAATATTGAAGATTATTTTCCCTTCAGCACAGTCAACTAACGCTCCTACAGTGCTAAGAAAAGGTCTTCCAAGTATTATAGATAATTTATCATCCTCCGGCATTTCAAGAATAATAAAGTCAGTGGGAATAACATGCTCATCTATTCTAAGTAGGACATTCTCAATCATACCAACATTTTGTTTAGTGGATTTGTCAGCCATCTATAAAGTGATAGAAGTGGGGGAATATTCCCCTAATCCTAGCCTTTTATAGAGGGAGTATGGCATTACACTAACTCTTGCACCTAAATCACATAAGGCATTTTGAATATCAGTTTTGCCTATTGAACATGAAATAGTTGGTACCCCGGGATCTCCTGACTTAGACAATATCCTCCCATTAGCGGGGTAACTAGTTACCATGGCAATGGTTTCAGTTGTCTCTTTATTTCTATTAATAATATCACGGAGAAATTTAGAATAGGCAGGTACTTTTATTGCATCCGCAAATGGAATTTCTAGACGAAGATCACTTAATGCCTTTGTAAAAGAATTATAGATTACCTCATCTGGTGCTTACTTTTTGCGCTCTGGATATGGAAGTTTCTTACTCTTATCTTTTACCTTTTGTGGAGGATCAGACTCTTTAGTTGCTTTATTTTGTTGTTGCTTATCGTTTTTATTATTTTCTATTGCAACAACCTCGTCTTCTTTGTTTGTGTCTTCTTCTTATCTTGGATCAACAGTCTCTGTATCAGAGTTATAACTGTCATCCTGTGTATCATTCTTCTCCTCCAAGGTTTGATCTTGTGTGTCTTGAGTAGTCTCATCATGAGGACCCACCAATGTATCATCTTCTTGGCTTGCTTTGAGCAAGGATTTTTCCTTCCGGTCCTCTTTAGCTTCATATTCCGGTGGTCCTAATGGTCGTTTAACAACTGCACCTCTTTTTGTAACAACATTTTTAGAAAAAGGAATATTTATATCATCACGAGATAACCAGATGCTATTTGTTCACATTGGGTTTCAATCATACTAAGGTACTTGTTAAATAATTTTATTTCTTGGCCAATTTCTTCATAATTTTCTGTCAGTTCGGCCAAAATATTTTTGTGTCTGCTTATGCAAGCTATTGTAAGATTTAGCCTGTCGATGTCTCAATTCTTGAAAAACTTTTCTAGTTTCATCCTCTTCAGTAAAAACTTGTAACAAATCTACTTTATTTTCCTTAACAAGTTCAGAAGGTATACCTTTTTCTTTTATCATTTTGCGTACTTGAGGCATAAGATCAGGATTTATACGAAGTATTTTCTTCTTCGGCTTAGTGCCAAAATCAGGATTATATAAAGAATCATTCTTAGCCCTAGTAGACATAAATTCCAAACATGCTTTAACAGTTAAAGTATTTATCGATCCTCCTGCTGATGAATCTAGCAATTCTCTGCAATTGGGTATTTAGACCGTGGTAAAATAAGTGGCAAACAGTTGACTCAGAATATCCATTATTAGGAATACTATTGATCATTCCAAAGAATCTTTCATAGGCTTGTGGGTAGTTTTCTCCCACGTTCTGACTGAAGTTGCCTATATTCTTTCTAAGTTCTATTACCTTTTCAAAAGGATTGAACTTGTTTATAAATTTAACAATACAGTTTTCCCAACATTTAATGTAATGATGAGGGAGAGAATATAACCAGTCTAGAGTTTTACCTTTCAGAGACCAGCGAAATAGTTTTAGACAAGAGAATTCTCTAGGCAAACCTTTTGGTCCAAGTGATGTTATCACATCGTCGAACTCCCTAAGATGTCTTCCTGGGTCTTCATCTTCCCTTCCACTGAAAGCTTTTTGCCCACAAAATTTTAATAATTTCACAATCAAATCGATATTCCCTAACTCCAGAATTAGGAAATTCTATCGGTTGTTTGAGAAAAGCAGAATTTGGAGCACTATATTCTCTGAGATTCTTCTCAGGTTTCTTGGGAGTTGTCCTATGAATGGACATGATTTCCATGAAGTCACTTAGGTTTTCAAATAATTTCCTCGTGCCTTTGAGTAGGTACGCGATCAAGATAATCTGATAGATAAGCCCTACCAGAGCGTGTAGACCCTTTGTCTCCTAGGGAGACCATCTTGTAATAGTAACACCTAAAATGTCAAGAGATAAAACACTTAGCGCTTAGCTCCCCGACAACGGAGCCAGAAGATCCTTCATGTTGCTTAGCAATTAAGCTCCTTGGATCGGACTAATGCAATAAGCTCAGTGGCTCCTCGTGATCCTCAAGTCAAACTAGTTTCCCATTGATATCCCCCTGTCACTCGGGGGTCGTCGGTCTGCTAGTGAACAAGATTCTATCTATGTAGAACAAAGCATGATGTTGTTTGGTCCCTTAATTGGACAACAGGCATTAAGCATCCCATAGATAGTCAAGCACACATAATATAGTAATTAAAATCAACCACAAACTTAATGGAAATTATATAGGCACATCACATCTCACCAATCCCCTACGTCTCCCACGCCCAAGGGAACTTACTAACAGATGACAGAAGAAAGCATCATCGATATAATTAAATAAAGCGAGTTCTTCTTGATATTACCATGGAGATCCACAATAAGAAATAGAAATTAATCCAACACAATTCAAGATGGGAAGAACAATCTCAAACCCTAGTCTTGCAAGGTGGAGATCTCTCTCTCTCTCTCTGAAGAGTACAAGTAATGGCTATGAAGGTGTGGTGGCTAGGAGATCGAAGATCGTGGAGCGAGATGAAGAACGTCTTCCCCTTCTTCTCCGGATCTCTTCTTTCTCCCTTCTAGATGGGATGACGACTCGTGTGTTCTGTTTTCGACCCCTCGCCCTTCACAAAAGTTGTCCCTTTTAATAAGACAAAGGAGATGGCAGCTATACGGCAGGAACTATATGGCCGAAAAAATATCCCCGCCGTATATTTGCTTAACTGTGTCCTCCCCTCGATTGCTTCCAAAAAGGGACTTGCTTGTTTTTGTCTGAATATTGTGTTTTTGCTGTTAAATCCCTCTATTGATGTTCAGAAACTGAAACACACATTAAAACCAAGTTTTCTTCGCTACCAAAGTATTAGCGTTAGGTAAAACTAGAAAACCATCCAATCCGAACGAAAACCATTGATAGAAACCATAAAAAATATGTCGAATCTCACAGCTATCAGTTGATGTGACAAGTAATTAATAAGGAGAGAGATGGATTGATTACTCCTTATGTCCCGGTTTAAAGGGCGCATAGAGCAAATCTCTTGGACCTAGGCATTCTCTGATTGGGGCTAATTTGGCTTTTCCTAATTCTCTGATTGGTCCCTTCTCTAAAATTAAATTCTTAGACTAGCCATAATGGAGATATCATAGATGGTATCATGCATTATATTATATGAATGCAAAATACTTATGTGTCACTGCAATTAATGATGAAAGAGATTGAGTTAGTATCATATGTAGATACGGTATCATAGCACGTGGAACTAGAAAAAATGATTTCAAATAAATCTTATACACAATTTTATATTAGATTCTACAAAACAATAAATACACTAAGTCTCTATGATATACTACATGATACTATGCATTATGGAGATGGTATCATATACTAGTATCATATACATGATAGTGCTATATGATACTCCCTATTGTGACTAGTCTTATGTGTCTAGAAGGTAGGAGAATTTTGGGATTGCATGATTTCCAATATGTGTCCTTTAAACCGGGATGAAAATAACATCACGCTTACCAATGAAAGATGAGTCTACAAAACAATAAATACGGGTTTCTATGTTACTAGATCTATGTTACTATGCACTATGAAGATAGTAACTTAAATCAATAATTTATATATATTACTAGTCTAAATTATTTCTCACTGTGACTAGTCTTACAGTAGATCATCTCTCTGGCTTCATTTCTTAATCAAATACACAATTGATCAAATTAGATCTTGTTGTCAGTGCAAATATGCATGCAGGTGTGGGCTGGCATTTATGTGCATACATGCACCGTCATGTGTGGAGATTTTTACTAGCTACTTCATCTATCCTAAACTAGGATGCATATAGTTTTTGGTTAAAGTCAAACTTTTTAAAATTTGACTAACTATATAAAAAAATATCAACATTTATAATATTAAAATAATATTATTATAACCTTAATAAAATATATTTTTTATATTACATGTATTTTGTATCGTAGATGTTTAAATTTTTTTCTATATAATTGATCAAAATTTAAAAGTTTTAACTTTAATCAAAAACTATATGTGTTCTATTTAAAATAGAGAAATTAATTACAAGCAAGAATATCGCTATGACGATACCGTCAGAAACTTGAGTCAATTAGTACTTTCATCGTACTCGGGCTGAAGCAATGTGAACCAGGTCGTAACTACCTCAGGTAATCAAGAGCGACTCACATGTTCTGACCAACTTTTCTAACTTTTTCGAGGCACTGGCCGGCAGAACTAGGATGGATAGATTAGGGACGGGACATATAGGCGGCCCACAACGTCGGCGGGCATAAGAGCATATTCATTTGGCTCATAAGACCAGCCACACTAGCCATACTGTGGGACCGATTCAATGGAAAAAGCAGCTTTGGTTTGAATGGGCACAAAATTTCTGCAGTATGTGGAACCGACGCAAACAGTTATATGGGACCAGCTAAAATTAAAAGAAACTTCATTTTGTATCTTCCTCATGTGTTCACAAGGCTGTGATCTTGGTTCTAGAATAGAATATTGTAGTTTATATACTATGAGCCAAACCAACAACGAAAACCGCTTTTGTTTGTCAGAGCTAATGAACCGATGCCCACCAAATCTCTACACTGTATAGAACCGGTTCCAAGACCTCTAGAAATCGCTTTTTTTACCACGGTGTAGCTGGTATAAAGCCTTTCTAAAGGGCTATGCTATCAGTGACGCCGGCGGCTGAAATCACGCTCAACCCACTCCCAAATTAGTATTGGCACCGACACGGTTTGTTTTGTTATCCGGCGTCTCTAGGCCGAACCCAACCCACCGGGGGCTCGCGGGGGCGCCGGATGCCGCGTTTCTGGCGGGAAGGCGCGGGGAATCTTGAACAAGAAACGGCTGGTCGTCGCGGTCCACCCTTGTCAGCGTTAGCGGCCGACGCGTTCGGTCCGCGATCGGTCCGTCCTCCTTCTTTCCTGTCGTGCCCCAGTAATGGAGTTGCTGCCCGCCAATTAGCCTTTTGCAGGCGAGCAACCGATGCGTCCCGTCGGCCTCCTACCTCGCCTGTCGCGCCATAGCCCGGATTCAATGGCCGTGCCACCGCCCCGCGCATAAAAACCCCCTCCTTCCCCGCGGATCCTCCACATCCCAGTCCATCCTCGCATACCCTCCCCCGTCTTCCCAACCACCCAAATCGCTGGCCATGGAGAGATACCCCGGAGACAGAGCCGCCGTGAACGGGTTTGGACGCCGTTCTTTGCGCATCCACGAGGCCCGCGTGCTGGGGAGATGGGGTACCCAGCGCCGCCGGACATGCGCTGCCCGCGCGGCTGGGTCCTCAGTGTCGGTAGCCGGCCGGTCCCGCCGGTCCCCCGTGGGCAGGCGTGGCAGGCAGAGATCTACCGCAACTACTGGGAGGTCCTCTTGTTGTAGGAGAGGAATGATCCCGCTTGGGATCCCGATAACGCGCAGGCGTGGACCGTGTTCTTCGAGGCCTAGCACCAGGATCGCCTCGGCGCCTACGACGCCAACGTGATACGTCAGAAACGTATCTATATTTTTTGATGCTCCATGCTTGTTTAGTATCTACTTTGCTTTGCGTTGTCTACACTTTGAGGTGTTTTTATATCTTTTCTGGAACTAACCTATTAACAAGTTGCCACAGTGCCAGTTGTCTGTTTTCTTCTATTTTTGGTTCCAGAAAGGCAGAAAATCAATATTCTCGGAATTGGAGGGGACAAAAGCCAAAGTCAATATTTTACCGTGGGGAACACAAAGCTGTAGTACGAAACGGAGAGGCGCCACAAGGTGGCCACACCCTCCCCCAGGCGCGGCCTAGGTGGGCCCGCACATGGGCAGGGTGTAGGCCCCCTGGCGGCCCCCTACCTCGCCTCTTCACCTAAAAGAAGCCCTGATGCAGATACCCTAGGCACCCGATAAAAACTCTACGAAACCTTCTACAGGCGCCGCCACCATCGTCCCTAGATCGGGGGGATCTAAAGTTCTTCCCGGCACCCTGCCGGAGGGGAGATCATCCTGGAGGCCTTCTTCTTCATCAAGCCAGCCTCCGGTATGAAACGTGAGTAGTTCCACCTTGGACTACGGGTCCATGTAGTATCTAGACGGTTGTATCTCCTCCTTGTGCTTTCATGTATAGATCTTGTGAGCTCCGTTCATGATCAAGATCTAATCTATTTGTAATCATGTATGTTGTGTTTGCGGGGATCCGATGGATATTGAGATTATTATGTCAGATTGATTAATGATTTTGTCTTTATGATTCTATCATGTCTGTGTTTTTTGTGATCTTGCATGCTCTCCGTTGTTAGTAGCTATCTTGGCCAAGTTGTTGCTAGTGACTCCAAGAGGGGGTATTTATGCTCGATAGTGGGTTCACGCCTCTAGTTTCCAAGGGAAGTGATAGAAATCTCTTCGGTTGTAGATGTGTTGTTGCTACTAGGGAGAAAACAATGGTCTCTTGTTCATGGAACAAGTGGATTGTTTACCTTATACACTTTGGTTAAAGCAGTTCTCTATTGCTTGCAACTTAATACTGGAGGGGGTTCGGATGATAACCTGAAGGTGGACTTCTAGTCATAGATGCAGTTGGATGGCGGTCTATGTATATTGTTGTATTGCCCAATCGAATCTCATAGGATCCTTTGACTAGTATTGCATTGTTATGCCTTGCTCAGTTCCTGGCAATTGCCCTGCTGTAATTTGTTTACCCTTCATGCCATGTTGTTTATCTAAGGAAAGCACCTCTAGTGAACTATGGACCCCGGTCCAATCTTTACCATTGATACATCTTCCACTGTTACTTGTTTACTTGCTGCAAACCATTACCTTCCACACCATACGTTTAATCCTTTGTTACAGCAAACCGGTGAGCTTGACAACCTCACTATTCATTGGGGCAAAGTCTTGAGTTTGTGTTGTGTAGGTTTCCACGTTGCTTGCAACACCTTTGAGACATTTCCTTCCTCCTACTGGTTCGATAACCTTGGTTTCTTACTGAGGGAAAACTTGCTGCTGTGCACATTACACCTTGCTCTTGGGGTTTCCAATGAAGCGTCCCATGACAGTGTTGGGCACCATTAAGCTTTTTCTGGCGCCGTTGCCGGGGAGGCTAAGGACGTCTTCACAAGGGGAGTCATCCTCAACCTTTCTCTTTACTTTGTTTTTGGTTTGCTTAGTTAATTTTGCTTGGTTTTGTTTGCCTTTTTTTTGAACAAAAACTCCAAAAAAATAGTTTAGTTTGGTTTGCTTTCTGTTATCAAAAACACAAAAAAATTAGTTCCTGCTCTAGCTACTGCTGCTGTTTTTGGCTTGCTCCACTTTGCCAAAATGAACTCTGCTGAGAACACCAAGTTGTGTGACTTCACTAGCACAAACAACAATATTTTCCTTAGCACTCCTATTGCTCCACCTGCTCCTGATGCTACCTTTTATGATATTAAGCCTGCTTTGTTGAATCTTGTGATGAGAGAGCAATTTTCTGGTGCTAGTTCTGATGATGCTGCTGCTCATCTCAATAAATTTGTTGAACTTTGTGAGATGCAAAAGTATAAGGATGTAGATGGAGATATTATTAAGCTCAAGCTGTTTCCTTTCTCCTTGAGAGGAAAATCTAAAGAATGGTTGCTATCCTTGCCTACAAATAGTACTGATTCTTGGACTAAGTGCAAGGATGCTTTTATTGGAAAGTACTACCCTCCTGCTAAGATTATATCTATGAGAAGTGATATTATGAAATTTAAACAACTTGATAATGAACATGTTGCTCAAGCTTGGGAAAGAATGAAATCTTTGGTTAAGAATTCTCCCACTCATGGACTCACTGCTTGGATGATTATCCAGACTTTTTATGTAGGTTTGAACTTCTCTTCAAGAAACCTGTTGGATTTAGCTGCTGGAGGTACCTTTATGGGCATCACTTTGGGTGCTGCTGTAGGGTTTGTAGCATAGAAAACAAAAACTTTCCTACGATGTGAACTATGTACCAAGATCTATCTACTAGATACAAACAACGGGCGGATGTATATCCGTAGAGAACATACCTTTGAAGACCGACAAAGCTTAACGAGTTCGACTCGTGGTTGATGTAGACGATATCTTGCCGATCTCAAGATCGAGAGGAAGTCCTAGCGCCGCAAATCAGCAGCGCATCCGTGCTCGCACACACGTCCGAGGCACCGAGCAACCTCCGCCTCCTCTCTCCAGCGATGCAGCGGAAGCACAACTCTTTCTTTCCGAATAGCCACCGGGAACATGTATCTCGCTGGTCCGAGACCATGGGGGGAAAATTCTAGAGGGGAGAGAGATCCTTCACGAGGAGGTGTGAGTGAGAAGTGAGAGGAGGGGATCCTTATATAGGGGAGGGGGCATCCCAAGGGGGCATGGCCGCCGGCCATGGAGGGTGCCCCACCTCTCCCTCATTCATGTGGGTGGACACTCCAGTCACAAAATGGCCCTTCAATTTTCTCCACTCAAAAATCCACTCAAATTTCCATTAAATTTCCACCAAATTTAATGCAAACTATCATTAAATAAAACTCTTTTATTTATTCAGAATTTTGTCAATTACTTTAATGACAAACATTCACATATAACCCCTTGCTAGAATTCTATTTCACATGCATAACCTCTTTATGCAATTTCACCCGAAAACTTGCTTCGGTATCTAGTGAAATAAATTCCTGCGCTTGTTTATTCTTTCGGCATGAAACTTTTGCTCCAATTGGATGTCGGTGTCTCTTAAGTGTGTCACCCTACGGTTTGTGAATAATGCGAACATGATCGAGTACCCTCTCGGATCAATAATCAGAAGCGGGATCTGGAGACCCATACTGACTCCCACACATTCAACGATGACTTTCTTGTGATCGTCGAAACCTTTTACGCTCGTATCTTAATCCCTTTGTTTCGCGATATATTACATGTCCGAGATTCGATCATCGGTATCTCCATACCTAGTTTGATCTCGTTACTGACATGCACTATTTTCTCATTCCCGTGATATAACATTCTAGTGATCAAATCACTTGCTTGCAAGCTAACCAATGTGATATCACCGAGAGGGCCCAGAGTATATCTATCCGTCATCGGGATGAACAAATTCCACTCTCGATCCATGGGCCTCAACATAACACTTTATTAGTCCTGAACCCATCTTTATAATCATCCTGTTACGGTGTGACGTTTGATGTTATCAAGAAACTCTTCCGATGTTAGTGATTGACATGATCTCATGGTCTAAGGATTAGGATCACTTCGTAAGTTGTTATAGCAATATAAACTCAATGAATTTGATCGCAATGCTATACTTCGGATGAATGTTCATCACATCATTACACTAATGTTGTGATCCCGTTATTAACAACATCCAATGTCTATGATCAGGAAACCTTGATCATCTTGTTAATCAATGAGCTAGTTTATGAGAGAGGCATAACTAGGAACTTTCTGTTTTTTATTAATGAGCTAGTTTATGAATGTTCATCACATCATTACGCGTTTGCAATCACACCTAGTTCGGATATGAACTCCTTCATCTAAACTGCTTCCTCAGCCGCTTCCGAAGCAGCAACATATTCGGCCTCCGTTGTTGATCCCGCTACCACAGGTTGTTTGGAGCTCCTCCAACTAACCGCTCCGCCATTCATGAGAAATACGTATCCGGATTGAGACTTAGAGTCATCCGGATCGGTGTCAAAGCTTGTGTCAACATAACATTTAGCGAGGAGCTCTTCTTCACCTCTGTACATAAGAAACATATCCTTAGTTCTTCATAAGTACTTAAGGATATTCTTGACCGCTATCCAGTGTTCTGAACTTGGATCCGATTGGTACCTACTAGTCAAACTAATAGCATGTGCCACATCCGGTCTTGTATATAGCATGGCGTACATTATAGAGCCTATGGCTGAAGCATAGGGGACTTTGTCCATTATCTCTATTTCTTCCGCCGTTGCCGGACTTTGAGTCTTACTCAATGTCTTGCCTTGCAACATAGGTAAGAACCCCTTCTTACTTCCGTCCATTTTAAACTTCTTTAAAATCTTATCAAGGTATGTACTTTGCGATAGCCCTATTAGGCATCTAGATCTATCTCTATAGATCTTTATGCCTAATATGTATGACGCTTCACCTAGGTCCTTCATTGAAAATTTGTTGTTTAGATAACTTTTAACACTATTCAAAAGATCTATATCATTTCCGATCAATAATATGTCATCCACATATAATACAGAAATGCCACATTGCTCCCACTCACTTTCTTGTAAATACAAGCTTCTCCATAAGTTTGGACAAATCCAAACTCTTTGATCACCTCATCAAAGCGGAGATTCCAACTTCGTGATGCTTGCTTCAATCCATAGATGGATCGTTGAAGCTTGCACACCTTGTTAGCATCTTTAGGATCGACAAAACCCTTTGGTTGTATCATATACAACTCTTCTTCAATATTACCATTGAGAAACGCTGTTTTGACATCCATCTGCCATATCTCATAATCAAAATATGCAGCAATTGCTAACATAATCCTACCTGACTTTAGCATCGCTACGGGAGAGAATGTCTCATCATAGTCAACTCCTTGAATTTGTCGAAAACCCTTGGCGACAAGTTGAGCTTTATAGATGGTCACATTACCATCAGCATCCGTTTTCCTTTTGAAAATCCATTTGTTCTCCACGCACTACTAGGAAAAGTCCTATCAGTGGCGCACCATTTTGGGACTTTTGTGGCGCATATGGGATACGCCACTGTTATCTTGCCACTAAATTGCAGTTACATGTATGCATATTGAAATGCATACGAAGTCTGAACTTTCTGTGGCGCATATTGCCAAAATGCACCATAGAAGTCCCGAACCAGGTCTCAAACTTCTGTGGCGCATTTGGCCAATATGCGCCACAGAAGTTTTTTCAAATTTCAAAAAAAAATGGAGGTGGGGGTCGCCGATGGAGGAGAGAAGGAGGTCGCTAGTGGAGGATAGGAGGAGGCCACCGGAGGAGGAGGAGGCCGTCGGAGGAGGAGGAGGAGGAGAAGGTCGCCGGAGGAGGAGCTCGCCGGGGTGGAGGAGGAGGGAGGTGTGAGGAGGAGGAGCTCGCCGGGGTGGAGGAGGAGGGAGGTGGGAGGAGGAGGAGCTCGCCGGGGTGGAGGAGGAGGGAGGTGGGAGGAGGAGGAGGTGGGAGGAGGAGGTGGGAGGAGGAGGAGCTCGCCGGGATGGAGGAGGAGGGAGGTGGGAGGAGGAGCTCGCCGGGGTGGAGGAGGAGGGAGGTGTGAGAAGGAGGAGGAGCTCACCGGGGTGGAGGAGGGAAGATCTCACCAGAGTGGAGGAGGGAGGAGCTCACTGGGGTGGTGGTGGAGGAGGAGGAGGAGGAGGAGAAGCTCACCGGGGTGGAGGAGGAGGAGGAGGATCTCACCGGGGTGGAGGAGGAGGAGAAGGTGAGGAGAATGAGAGAATAAGGTGAGAAGGGGAAAGATGGAGGACTGGAAGATTATAAGAGAGGGAGAAGGGGCGGGATTCAAATTTCGAAATTTGGACAAGACTTCTGTGGCTCATATATAAGAGAGGGAGAAGGGGCGGGATTCAAATTTCGAAATTTGGACAAGACTTCTGTGGCGCATATGGAAGAAATGCGCCACAGAAGTTTGTCCTCCTTTTTTATTATTTTGCAGGAAAAACGATCTTTTGGCCATAACTTTTTACTCTTTTCGAATTTTGAAAATCTAAATAATCGCTAAACAACCACAGGTGGTTGCGAGCGGATGCAAAATCTCGTTCTCGTCATTTTGGTATATTATACGTATTTTTCCGACATCGTATGCAAAAGTTACGGCTGTTTTACCGTGGCATAAACTTTTTTTGCATAAAAAGTCGAAATGCATGTTTGTTAATTTTCCTACAAACTAAACCATATTACCTATCACTATGTGAAAGGATTTTATTTTTTGAAGTGTTTTTCATTTTCTAGTATTTTTTGCATGGCTAAAAAGGCGATCCTCGGGGGGGGGGGGGGGTAGAATCTGTTTTTCCTACTCCATCTTCTGTGGCGCATGCCTCTATATGCGCCACAAAATATAAACTTCTATGGCGCATATGGTCATATGCGCCACAGAATATTGTTCAGAGTACAATCAATGAGATTTCGTGATAGGGTCCACCCGAGCTTTTTGTGGCGCATACGTCCATATGCGCCACAAAAGTTGGAACTTTTGTGGCGCATGTGGACATATGCGCCACAGAAGTTCCAACTTCTGTGGCGCATTTTTCCTATATGCGCCACAGAAGTGTGAAGACTTCTATGGCACAGAGCCACTGGACAACTTTTGTGGTGCATGGTCAAAACCATGTGCCACAGAAGGTTTGTCTATCTATAGCTAGTTTCCTAGTAGTGACGGCCTTTCGGTCGTGAGGTAAGTCTACCAAGTTCCAAACTTGATTTTCATAAATGGATTCCATCTCGGATTTCATGGCTTCTAACCATTTGTTGGAATCCGGGCTCATCATCGCTTCTTCATACGTCGCAGGGTCATCATTTTCATCAACCATGAAATTCATGACAGGATTTCCGTACAGCTCGGGAGCTGCACGCGTCCTGCTAGACCTGCAAGGTTCGGTAGTATTCTCTTTCAGAGTTTCATGATCATTATCATTAGTTCCCTCTTCAACTTGTGGAGCCAACTCCCGAACGACTTCCGGCGTTGCGCTACTCACCATACTTTGGAGAGAAGGTTCAATAACCTCTTCGAGTTCTACCTTCCGACTACTCACACCTTTCGCGAGAAACTCTTTCTCTAGAAAGGATCCATTCTTGGCAACAAAAACTTTGCCCTCGGATCTGTGATAGAAGGAATACCCAATAGTTTCCTTAGGGTATCCTATGAAGACGCATTTTTCCGCTTTGGTTCGAGTTTATCCGGTTGAAGTTTCTTCACATAAACATCGCATCCCCAAACATTAAGAAATGACAGCTTAGGCTTGTTTCCAAACCACAATTCATACGGTGTCTTTTTAATGGATTTAGATGGTGCCCGATTTAAAGTGAAAGCAGGAGTTTCTAGTGCATAACCCCAAAATGACAACGGCAAGTCTGTCAGAGACATCATAGATCGAACCATATCCAATAAAGTACGATTACGACGTTATGACACACCATTTCTCTGTGGTGTTTCGGCAGGTGTGAGTGGTGAAACAATTCCACACTCTTTCATGTGAGTGCTAAACTCGTAACTTAGATACTCACCTCCACGGTCGGACCGTAGCAATTTGATCTTTCTATTACGATGATTTTCCACTTCATTCTGAAATTCCTTGAACTTTTCAAAGGTTTCATACTTGTGTTTCATCAAGTAGATATAACCGTATCTACTCAAATCATCTGTGAAAGTAACAAAATAACGATATCCACCTCGCGCCGACACACTCATTGGACCACATACATCAGAATGTATGATTTCCAATAAATCTGTCGCCCGTTCCATTCAACCGGAAAACGGCGTTCTAGTCATCTTGCCCATAAAGGCATGGTTCACATGTATCAAATGATTCAAAATCAAGTGATTCTAAAAGTCCATCCGAATGGAGCTTCTTCATGCGTTTAATGCTAATATGACCTAGACGACAGTGCCACATATATGCGGATATATCATCATTAAGTTTAATCCTTTTAGCATCAACATTATGAATATGTGTAATATTATTATCGAGATCTAATAGAAATAAACCATTCATCATCGGTGCATGACCATAAAAGATTTCATTCATATAAATAGAACAACCATTGTTCTCGGATTTAAATGAATAACCACTTCGCATCAAACACGATCCAGATACAATGTTCATGCTCAGTTCAGGCACCAGATAACAATTATTCAAGTTTATTACTAATCCCGACGGCAAGTGGAGAGGTAGCATTCCGACGGCGATCACATCAACGCTTGATCCATTGCCAACATGCATCTTGACCTCACCCCTTGCTAGCAGTCGCTTGTTCCGTAGCCCCTGATTCGAGTTACAAATATTAGCAACTGAACCGGTATCAAATACCCAGGTGCTACTACGAGCACTATTCAAGTACACATCAATAACATGTATATCATATATACCTTTGTTTGCCTTGCTGGCCTTCTTGTCTGCCAAATACTTGGGGCAGTTACGCTTCTAGTGTCTAGTCCCCTTACAATAGTAACACTCGGTATCAGACTTAGGTCCAACTCAGGGTTTCTTTTCAGGCACGGCAACCGGCTTGCCGCCCTTACTTCCCTTCCGTTTTCCCTTCTTGTGTTTCTTGAAACCAGTGTTCTTATTGATCAACAATTGATGTTCCTTTTTGATCTCCACTTCTGCAGTTTTAAGCATTGACACAAGCTCGGGGAGAGACTTTGTAACACCACGGTTCTGAAAAGACCGTAGCTTCTATGTGACATGCCAATCCCTGGATCGGTTCATTGGCCCACAATAGAATAAGATGAATAACATAGCAAAATATCCGTGTATCATAAATAACGAAGATCCAGAGTACCATTATTACAATAAAAGCTTAGCTCAAGGCTAGCTCAAATTATTTAGGTAGCAACATAAATAAAGCAAATCCTCCATTCTTCAAATTGCCCAAAAGTGAACAAGTGCCGAGTGGAGTACCGTGGCCTAAATCGATTACTCAGAATCGGAATATCCTGCAACATGAAACGTAGCAGCCCCGAAGGGTCAATACATGGAATGTATGGCAAGTAGAGCTATTAAAGGAGACAATAGTGCTAACATCTACATGCATATATGGCAAGTGGAGCTGTGGCTAGCTTGCATTTACAAATACCTTTGTCCTACTTTCATAAACAGTTTTTGATTTTTTTTGAAAAGATACCAATTAAGTTAACCCAACAACATTAAAACAATTATGAAATTAGAATGAGCGAGAAACATGTCATGGAATCAATATCAAGCAACTCAGACGTCCATAACCGGGGACACGGCTAATCGATTAGATTATACACCCTGCAGGGGTTAGTACACTTTACCCATGTGACTTGGCCAGCCCAGCTCGTACCATCACTCTCATTTTGGGTGATGATAGGGAGAAGTCCAAGAAGAGACCGTTCGGGAAGTAGCTCCCCAACCCCGACGCGCACCGGTTCAATCTACCAAAATTCTACATCTCTAGATAAACGGGTTCGAGTTACCACAACCTACTAAGTCCAACCAACCGCCCATTTCATTATTGGCACATGGTTGTACACGTAAGATACAAAATAAAGAAGCCAATTATTTTCTCTTGATATCTGGGTGCCTTTCCGCAATGATACCACCAAAAATTATCAATCCCATCACACCCAGGAGATTCATTGATTAAGTTGTTTTAGTTTTCGCAAACCAACACATTCAGAAACAACTCTCAGTGATGTAACCCAGCCCTCGTTCATCATAGCATGGCTAAGCACATCTATCAACGGTGGTTCATCTACAAGGAAAGCTCTACCACATAATAGGACATAGCATAGCGATAGTATTATCCTACACATGCATCTACAAAATACACGACAATGCATTGAAAATAGTAGGACAACATCATGAACAAAGTAGCATCTACTTGCCTTGGTTGGAGCGGTCGGAAGAACAATCCACACACGAGCAAGCGTTGCACTCGTCACAATCTACACGATGCAATTGCAATCATAAACAAACCATCCATAATCATATGCAAACAAAGATGATGCAAGATGCATGCATGACAAGTGGAGTGATGCTACAGCAGCATCATATAATCTTATTCAGTAAAGCTACTGTATGCATGCATGGAAATTACTTTTAGCGCAAGGAAAACAAATATGCAATTTATAATGCTCAATAGTAGAGCTAGAAATTAAATAATTCACTACTGTTAACATACTGTTTGTAAAATCTTGGAAAAATTCTACTGTGTAGGCAATACTAAATAGGAACAGTACCAATTGGAATTTCACAAAAAGTGTTTATATAACTCCCTGAGTAATTAAAATACTGCAGTAAGCCTTTAAATAGATTCTGCAAAATTTATTACTGTAAGCCTAACTTTTTAATTCACTTTGAGATTCCCCTTGTTCTACTTATTCCAGGGACATATTATTTGCAATTTTTGGAGTTACAGAACTTATTCTACGAATTATTTACTCTAAAAAGGCCATTAACTCATTTAATTATTCTGGACAAAACCTTGCTGCAAAAGTGTAAAACAAATGTACAGCAAGATTCTAAATGAGTTACTGAATCTACACATATTTTATTTGTAATTTTTGGCCCAGTAGATCTATAGATATGAATTTTACAAGTTTATACAAATTTCTGCCAATTAATTCAATTTAGAAAATACCCAGTCAAACTTTGACTGTTTGACCGGCCCACGTGGCGGCTGACGTGGCGCTGACTGGCAGTTGACCAGTCAGCTGCCCGCATTGACTGTTCAACGGTCCGATCTGGACCGTTGGATCACGATCCAGCGGCAGGGAGGGGTGGCGGCGAGGTGGCTCACCGGAGTTGGGCGTGGCGACGGCGGCGATGGTCGGGGTGGCGGCGTCGGCGATCCCTGGCGGTGGTGAAGTGGCGCACGGCGTCGGGGGCGACGGGGCAGAGGTCGTCGGCACGGGAGCGGCCTCGGCGGCGCAGGGCGTCGGCGGCGGCGGAGGCGGCGGGTCGATGCGACGGCGGCGGTCTGAGAGAAGAGGAAGAGGGAAGAGGGGTCAGGCGGCGAGCTCAGCGGTCGTGAGAGAGGGAGAGGCGGCGGCGGGGCGTGCACTTACCACGAGCGGCGGCGGCGGCGGTTGTCAACTCCGGCGAGAAATCGCCGGAGATCGAGGGCGTGAGAGAGGCGAGGGTTTAGGGGGAAAGTGGCGGCGGGTGAGGATTAAGAGGGGCCCGAAGATTGGGGAGGGGGCGAGGTAGTTAGAGGCCAAATTGGCCTAGAAACGCGGCGGCGGGCGGAGTCCCGGTCAGGCACGGTGGCGGGGATGACAGTGAGCCCTTTGTCAAGGCCTGCATGCTTGACTAGCTAAGAAGAAGCTGAGCAGCCTAGGTTGTCTTGTTTAGGTGGGCCAGGCCAGGATGGCTCGGCCGGTGGGGGGGTAGGTTAGTTTTTTTTGTTCTGTTTTTTTATTTTTTTCTGTTAAATTCTAATACAACTTTTCCATATGAACTCTAAATTGGGTGATTCTTGTCTCTAAATTTTTGTAAAAACCAGAGGATCAACATAGGATCATTTTGTATCAAAACCACTAGTTTCCAGAAGGTGGAAAATACAAAACCTAGTAAGATCCCTTGTAGGAGCATCTCGGTGATTCCAAATAGGGTTTCAAAATAGTGTTTTGTAATTCAAATAATTTCATGAATGTGGGATGTCAATGCAAGTGAATGATGATCATGATGCAGTGTAGTACCAAATCTAGCATTTGGGAATGTTGGGATGTGATAAGACTAACCCCCTTAAGATGAATCTCGTCCCCGAGATTCGGCGCGGCTAGAAAATAGGTGTGGGTGGTCTTCTCGGATGTCATCCTCACACTTCCAAGTGGCTTCCTCTTCGGTGTGGTGGCTCCATTGCACCTTGCAAAACCTGATCGTTTTGGTACGGGTAATCGTCTCTGCTGTCTCCAGAATCTTGACTGGCTTCTCCTCATAGGTCAAGTCATTCTCAAGCTGAACCTCCTCTAGTGGCACAGTGTCTCTCAACGGTGTATCCACCATCTCCGGATGGCACTTCTTCAGCTGGGACACGTGGAACACATTGTGGACAGCAGACAGAGCCTCTGGCAACTCCAACTGATAAGCAACTTCTCCCTTGCGTGCTAAGACCCGATACGGTCCAATAAACCGAGGTGCCAGCTTACCCTTGATTCCAAATCTCTTGATTCCACGAAGTGGCGACACTCGGAGGTATGCTCTATCACCTATCTCGTACACCACTTCCTTGCGCTTGGCGTCAGCGTAGCTCTTCTGCCTTGATTGTGCTACCTTCAGCCTATCCCTAATCAAGGCGACCTTCTCTCAGCGTCCTTGATCAAATCAGGTCCAAACAGCTGACGTTATCCTACTCCATCCCATAGCAATGGTGTCCGGCACCGCTTCCCGTATAGCACATCGAACGGTGACGTTTTGATGCTGGTCTGATAGCTGTTGTTGTAGGAAAACTCGGCATATGGCAGATTCTCATCCCAACTAGAACCATGAGCCAAAGCGCAAGCTCTCAGCATATCTTCCAGAATCTGATTTACCCTCTCGGTCTACATCCATCGATGCAGGGGTGAAACGCTGTGCTAAACTCCAATCTAGTCCCCAATGACTCGTGCAGCTGACGCCAAAAGTGTGAGGTAAATTGGGTGCCTCTATCAGATACAATACTCTTAGGAACTCCATGTAGGCACACAATCCTGTCCATATAAATCTTGGCCAGCTTTGCACTCGTATATGTCGTCTTCACCGGTATAAAGTGGGATACCTTGGTCAAATGGTCGACCACTACCCAAATAGAGTCATATCCTGACCTGGTCCTGGGCAATCCTGTGATAAAATCCATTCCCAATCTATCCCACTTCCAATCCGGCACGGGCAATGGCTGTAGTAGTACTGCCGGCTTCTGTGTTCCGGCTTTACTCGGCTACATACATCACATAAGGCAATGTGCTCAGCGATGTCTCCCTTCATGTTGTTCCACCAGAATCTGTCCTTTAGGTCCATGTACATCTTCGTATTGCCTGGATGTATGGAATATGGCGAGTCATGAGCTTCCTGCAGAATCAACTTCCTTATCTCCGGATCGTTAGGAACGCACAAACGATATCCATACCACAAAGTTCCTTGCTCATCCTCGTGGAATTCTTTTGCTCGATCCACCTTCATCTTTTCCTTTATTTCATCAATCTCTTTGTCTCCCACTTGAGCCTTCCTGATCCTGTCCTGTAGCGTTGGTTGGACTTCCATTGCTGCCAAATATCCTTCCGACACTACCTCTAGTATAAGGTCCTTGAATTTCTTGCTCAAATCCTCGGGCAATTCCCCAACAGTCAATCCATTGGCATAGACCTTCCGGCTCAGAGCATCTGCTACTACATTTGCCTTTCCTGGGTGGTATTGCAGATTCATATCATAATCCTTGATAAGTTCCAACCATCTCCTTTGCCTCATGTTCAGTTCTTTCTGTGTAAATATGTACTTCGGGCTCTTGTGGTCGGTGTACACATCATGATGTTCCCCATTAAGTAGTGCCTCCATACTTTGAGCGCATGCACAACTGATGCTAATTCCAAGTCATGTGTGGGATAATTCCTCTCATGGTGTTTAAGTTGCCGCGAGGCGTATGACACCACTCTCCCATCTTGCATCAGCACACTCCCAAGTCCCTGTCGAGAAGCATCACACTACACTTGGAAATCCTTCTGAAGATCTGGTAAACACAGAACAGGTGCAGTCACTAGTCGACGCTTCAGTTCCTGAAAGCTGGCTTCACATGCATCTGTCCACTCAAACTTCCTTTCCTTCTTCAGAAGTTCTGTCATTGGCTTAGCAATCTTGGAGAAGTTTTCAATGAACCTCCTGTAATATCCAGCAAGTCCCAAAAAGCTTCGAATATCTCCCACATTCTTGGGCGCTTCCCACTCAATTACTGTAGTCACTTTGCTTAGATCAACAGCGACTCCTTCTCCTGACACCATGTGTCCAAGAAATCCAACAGTGTTAAGCCAGAATTCACACTTGCTGAATTTGGCATACAGCTTGTGTTCCCTCAGCTTCTCCATAATCAGTCGCAGATGTTTCTCATGCTCAGCATCATCCTTGGAATATATCAGTATGTCATCAATAAACACCACCACGAACTTGTCCAAGTACTCCATGAATACCTTGTTCATCATGGTCATGAAGTATGCCGGAGCATTCGTTAGACCAAAAGACATAACTGTATACTCATATAAACCATACCTAGTAGTGAAAGCGGTTTTTGGTATGTCCTCCTCCCGGATCTTCAATTGGAAGTAGCCCGATCGCAGATCAATTTTG